>JAQPPZ010002514.1:5692000-8538001 GCA_028583015.1 Wollemia nobilis | reverse complement strand
ACACGGTGACGGTGACGGTGACGGTGACGGCGACGGACCAATAGTAATGGACCAGTAAGCGACCCGAGGTGGTGAAGCATGAAGATAACCATACAAATGTGGAGGTAGCAGGTTGAATTTAGAAGTTAAGAAATCGACAGCCATAACTGGTGCTAAGACGTCCACGTCGGAGTAAAAGATCGGTATGGGGGTGCATTCGGATCTTCACAACGGACGTGTCGGGCTACGTATAGATTGTGTCACATCGGCAGTGGACTGATATGATGGACGTCATGCATTTGAGGGAAGAATCCCAATGATGGCTTGGCATGAATTGGATAAACCTGTGATGACGTGGCTCGACATGGCGGATGGCAAGGGCCAGCGTAGATTTTGACATCGAAGGACACAGAAGCAATCGATGAAATGTGGTATAAAAGCCCCAGGTGGTGTGGAGGTCTGCATGGCATATGTCAATGAATGTGTCAGGATGTGGACAAAGTCTTGTGAGGGCATCTGAGAGTTTGACGGGGTCGACCAATGGAGGTTTACCCACACTTCACTATTGTTCTGGCATGCCTTCACACACCCGATGACAGAGGGAAGATACCAGATAGGTCATCGAATATGGTCAATGGGACCATCACAGTGGATAGCCAGGCGGGCAGCGCAAGCTCTGGCCAACTTCATTTGAAAGAACGCAACGTGGTCATAGTAGATGACAAGAATGGGCTATGTCGATAGCCAGATGAAGTGGACGTCGGTAATATCCCAGAGAGGGTCATCGAAGAAACAAAGCAAATGAGTGACATTCTTCCTGGCATGACAGAAAAGGTTAAACGATGAATAGAACAACAGGTAGATTGGGCCAAACAGAAGGTCGTGGACGTAGAATCTGCTGAATGGGGAGAAGCTTTAGCAGGGAAAATATGGCCCCTGCGTTTGCATTTCTCTACTGAAGTGGAAGATACCGAGTATGGCGTAGCATCTATGGCAAAGATATAAATTATGCTACGACACCAAAGCAGTGATCAGACGTGGTTCTGTTAGATGGAAACATATTCATGTTGGAAAATCCCAAACCAATGGCCTGGCAAATAGACATAGTGATTGGTTAAATAGCAAATGGTATCGGGAATATATAAAATTATGGGCGGTTGGATTGGAGGATGTAAATCATGGTACTGGGGAGAGTTGAACGCAGGATTTCTCGCAGGGGAAGCCAACGACTTCAAGAGGTTCGAATAGCGTGGCTTACGTAGGTTGAGGAATAGACCGTCGTTACGAAACAATGTGTTTTGGAGCCTGCGAGAGGTAACCATGGGTAGTCATAGCTAATATTGCCAAACGAGGACACATAGACATGCAAGGAAAGAGGTGATTCGTACCCCTTCATTAGTTGCTCATGAAGGTGTCAAGGCTTTATATAAATCCAAGGAATAAATCGAAGATTGAATAAGGTAATTTGTCACATAAGGGTAAAATCCAATGAATAAGACAAAACATCAAATCCATGCAATTCAAATAAAATAAAGGAGTAATGTTTGAAAGATACTAAAGTAGGCGGTCAACAAGTTTTTTGCCCAGAACCGCTGGCATGGCAGGTTACGCAGACATCCGACGGCAAGTGCAGAGCAGTTAAAACAAAGCAAGTGAACGTTGCCTTTGAAATCCACGTAGCTGAAGTCGCACAAATCCACGTAGCTGAAGTCGCACAAATCCTAGATTTGGTGTTTCATCGAGAGGGATGTTCGAACGGGTGAAGCGGATATTGTGGGTAACAAGTGTGGGAGTCTAACATGCGTAGAGAGAATAAAAAAAACACGTCCATATTTTTTATTCATTAAAGGTGTTGTGGTCATGATGGTTATGTTAGGATAAAAATATATATATATGAAAATCCTACCCCACACGCTAAAGTTTTAGTCAACATATATTTGTATTGTTGGGTTTAAATTTATCCTCTTGGGTATGGTGCGAAAAGGTAAAAGAGTTCAAGACTACCGTATTGAAATCGATGATATGGGTAGAGGCGTTTAGAAAGCCTCTTAATAAAAAAAAGGAGTACGATTACATTTATGTGGAAGAGGAAAAGGACGGTGAGTCTGCGAAGGGGAAATGAGGAAAACCAAAAGTAAAGAGAAAAGAAGACGAAGCGAAACCAAATCAAGAGAAACGAAGAGGCAGATTTGAAAACTGTAAATACTCCATCGAAAAAGGAAAGAGGGTTGGAAACTGCTGCAAGCAAAGTTGCAGATTTGAAGGCAAGAGGGCTATTCTGGACTTGTTTGGGGTGTTTTTCTTCCATGGACTGGTTTGGGAAAACCAAAAATTCTGCTATTGTAAATGAACATTTTTAATGCAGAAATTTTCAGAAAGTTGCATTTTATGGGCAAGAAAGGAGGAGTCATTTTCTGCATGCAAGATTAAATGTTTACTTTTTTTCCCCTTTTCAGATTTTATGCTTGTAAATGGAGTTTATGCAAGTTTCTTGGTTGCTTCATGCTAATGTTTAAATCTGAAAAATCTCATTTAAAACCCTAGAAGCTAACACTTAACTTATCCGGATTGTGCTTGTTTTGCAAGTCCAATAGGTTAGGTTGCATGCATGAAAACCTCGCATCTTCGGTTTTGCCGGAATAGGATAGCATCAAACTGAATGTATCTTGTGTTCAATTTTATGCATTTCATTTTCATTTTTCTGCATTTTATTTTTCTATAAATTTTAACTTTTTTTTAATTTTCAGGCATTAAAATAAACATTTAAAAATTTTCAAAATCTAAAAATAATTTCACCATTACGTAGGTTATACTTCAAACTTCCAATACGTACTTTGAAATTTCATTTTCGGAGTTGTTTAGTATTTTTTTTAAATTCATCGAAGTTGTTGTTTTACTGCAGATTTTAAAAAATCCAAAAATAGAAAATTTCCATTTTAAGGTCAAATTTCATTTTTTTTAGTTTTGTTTTGCACTCATGAGCCTATGATGACATTCCCTTCATGAAAATTCCAATTTCATCGAAGGAGTTATGTTTTATGGCATTTCACAAATTTCCATTTTAGGAGCCTAAAATTGTCCTCTCTTCATAAAAATTCCGATTTTACGAAAAATGGGTAATTTGAGCATCACATTGAAGGTCATTGATTCAAAGCACTTAATTGTTCATCTTTATGAAAATTTAATTTCATTTAAGAGGGATAAGTTGAGGTGACATTTAAAGCCCTTACTTTAAGGCCATAAATTATTGCTTCTTTGTGAAAACCAATTTCACCAAAGAGGGATAGTTTATCGATCACATTGAAGGCTATCTTCATCCTCATGATAAGAAGCCATATTTGGACTTAATAAAGAAGATAAAATCTACCTTAAAACTCTCAAGATAAAAGGAATTAAGGCACTACATCATGGTCATATGAGGGCCAACTCACATTTGCTTTATTTTGGTTCAATGAACAATCACTAAAGTTTCATGGTAAAATAAATCAACATTGCCCCTTGTTTATAGTTACTTGCAATCACTAAGGTGTTCCAAGCATTTAAATTGAATATCTTTATTTGAGATTACTAATACACATATGAAAATGCTAATATAGCGGAGACCTTGGAGAAGTTGTTTGTTTAACTTCTTTGCAAGAGGGGATTTGGAACCCAAATCCTAAGGGAGAGTGCACTTTCACAATTGGGTGAAAATACCACTCAACACCTACAACATGAGCCAACCAGCGAACGCATCAGGCGGTGGAGATGGTGCGAAATGGGTATGGATTACATGCTTTTCTTGCCCTATTTTATTATGTTTTTACAATTTCTGCTATAAATTCATGACTACAACCATACCCATGATTAAGAAACCCTAGGAGGACTAAAATGTATGAAATTTATCTTTTATTTATGTTTTATTAACAAATAATTAGGAGTAAATACCAATGGGTTTTTAGGGGTCAAATTGACTCTATTTTACCCTTATGTGGGGACCGTACCTGTAAGGTATGGTCACTAGTGGCCATTCTTGGGTGGGATAGCTACCAAATTTTGGGTCATCCTTGGGTGGGATGGCCAAAAACTGGGCCAAAAAGGGCCCATTTCTATGTATTTTTTGGTGTTTTTAAAGCAAAATTTTGCATTTTTAGGGTATTTTTGACACCCTACTTTGCATGAACTAATATTTAGGAGTCGATACAGGGTACCAAGTCTCTTTCAGGTCACTAGATACCATTTGAATACTACAAACTAGCATTGGCTCGATGCCATCAATTTGAAGTAAGTTACGCGGTTAGATCCCGTGGTGGGAGACCGCGCCTATCTGACTGCTTTGATAGACCTATGGGACCCTTGTACTAATACTTTCCATTTAGCTATGGGGGAGATGATAGTGAAACTAGAGGATGTATATCAGATACTACGTATTTCGATAGAGGGGCTCTAGATAGTATCTTCTTCGACAAAGCGACAAGAGGTCATAACGTGGAGGTACTTTAGAGTGCACTAGGAGGATGTGTTGATTGATCTTCTCAATAGAGGGATTCTAGTGGTGAGATGGTACCGAGGTGGTGTTCTTGGAATTAGGCACACTTTGTTGATGACCTTGATCAAAAACATGCTACTACCTGACTCTTCAGGTGCTAGGTTCCCATGGAACCTAATAGAGCTAGTCTTTACTTTGGTGGAGTGCATAGAGGATGAGCCCATAGTTATGGCTTGGGGTTCTACTTTATTGGCACAACCATATGACAAGCTATATGATATCCGATCTCATGTGTGGAAAGGTTTGGGTTGCAACTTCCTACTATAGGCTTGGTCTTGGAAGCATATTGCAGTAGAGAGACCATGAGGAATACCATGGACATCTCAAGCAGAGCTACCAGATAGATATATTGGCTATGGGGAGCTATGGAAGAGGTCATGTGAGATAGGGCATAGCCGATGATATGCTATGGAGGTAAAGAACTATGTAGAGGCTTTTGCATAGCTCAGAGTAGTAGACATTGAGTGGAGACCCTATAGGAATTATCCTGATTGGAGGGAGGTTGAGACACATCTACGTTGAGTTTGGAGAGGCAGATGGTTGATAGGATGACATGGCATAGAGTGAGAGTACTTCCCTTATGATCATGTGCTATGATAATTTGGGCTATGCTAGGGGTTTCCTAGGGAGCCGATGGTCTACCATCGTCATGGGGATGATAGGAATCTAGTATGACCTATGGTAGAGGACTTGGGAGATGAGTCAAATCCTAAGGTGGGAGTTTTTTATTCATATGATGTGGGCACTATAGAGGAGTCTGACGCATGGTGGGTCATATGGAAGTGTCAAGGGGAGGGACCACTAGGAGGGGATGCAGCTACTAGGGTAGGGAATGTAGCTAGGGGTGCTCTAGATGAGGAGGATGTTGGTGAATCTCCTGATGATGAGAAGACAGACACAGGTGAGCGAGTCATGCGTCAACATGTATTAGTGGATAGGGTGGAGCTAATAGATGTACAAGATCCAATGGGATTTGATGAGGAATACTTGGGGGATCAGGGTATGTAGGCATAGATAGCATCATGAGATGCTACGAATGTGGAGCTATAGAGTGATCAAGAATTACTACATGTGTAGGTGGAAAGTGCATAGGTTAGTAGTGATAGCTACACTTTAGGCACAGGTCGATGAACAAGGCCCTAGCCATGGAGAGTCCAGTAGAGGCAATCTAGCTAGGATGCAGGAGGAGATAGCACATCTCCAGGTTTTGGTGGTGCCTAATCAGACTAGGTGTTGATAGGAGCGCACCTATATGGATATGATGGAGGATGAGATAGTGCATTGTAACGGGTGCATACCAAATCAGGCATTAGCCATTAGATCACAATGTAGCCAGGGGAGCAGGACGTGACACTCGTCTGCTCGAATGAGAGCTCCAAGAACTTATCAAAGGATGGAGGTATCTAGAGGTAGCAGATCAAGGGGTAGCAGGTCTGGGAGCTCACGATGGACTCATACTGAGAGAAGAGGAGAGAGTCGAGGTACTAGTCCTGTGTGACCATGGTCAACAGACTCTGATGGTTCTTTTTGGACTTTTTGGGTTGCAAAGTTGGATGACTCGCTTTTATTGTAGCCTAAGGGCAGTATATGGACTATGATGTAGCATTTTGGCTTTTACATATAGATATATATGTATGACTTTACTTTTATCATCATGTCATATTTTACTAGCTTATGATATGAATGCAATGGTTATATTTGCTTTATGATGTTATGATGGATATCTTAACATGGATGCATGTATTTATCCGATGATGTGATTTGATGATATGTAGATGTGGATGCTTTATTTGTATGATTTTGTGAATTAAAATATGTGCATAAAATTGTTAGTGGTCATCTAAATATTATTGCTAATATTTAACCGGTATTTATCCTAGCTTATGAACATCACTTAATGAGCAAAAGTGTAAATGCATATGATTGGAAGTAATGATTGATTAGATTTAATTTTGTATGATGGATTTGTGATGACTATTTTGATGCATTATATGCTAGCACCATAGAATATACAAAATGTATCTTGATTAATTTCATGTTATTATAACACTTTATTTAGTGGACTTTGTAATTTTGACAAATGTGTGATAGCATGATGTAGCATGAAATGGATAATGTAATGTGATATGATATTATTTGATAGTTTTGAAGAGACTCAAACACTCTAGTTACCTAATAAAAAGTCATATAATAACTATACAAGAACTTTTGATAAAGTATGCACCTACTAAGATAACCAAGATAATAAATATCCCTATGTGTGCATGTGAGTTCATTACCATGATAACACATAAGGTTACCCTAGTGCAAATGGGATTTATTCAGCCCATCGGCACTAGAGACCATTCTATGAGTCTCATTATCTTGAGTTTCGTACTTAGTTGGATTAGACCACTATATAACCTAGGTTACAACAAGTTAGCTCATCCACATTCAAACATTGGTCTATACCTAAACAAGTTGCTTAATTGATAGACATATCATCATGTGGGAGGCTACCTCCATTGACAAGTATGCTATCCACCAAACCTATAATGAGGATCACCTTAAGGTTCTCTAATGCTAAGAATTCCAAGGATTCAAGTTCAAGACTCCATTCTATTCTTTTAACTTTGACTTTCTCAAGGGAGTTGCCTATTTTGAATTGATGAGCAAGGTATTTTAGTAGTGGTGAGAACCACTATTTCTTTTTGCTTTTTCTAGTGATAATAATCACTATTTCTTGTTGGAGTACTTTGAAGGGATGATAATCACTATTGAATTTTCTCTTTGGGATACTTTCCACAATGTGGGGCAAGGGATTTATGGGTAAAGAGGAACTTGTCCTTTTATCAATTCTCAGCATCTTTGAACCATTCACATAGGGGGATGAGCAAGATAACCTTTTCACTTGAAAGTAACCTAGACTACTTTATAGTTTTCATATTTCCTTGCGCTAGAATTGGATATATTAATGTGAAAATGTGTTGGGATTTTTATGTATACCAAGCATTATCCAAGCAGGATTCTACCTTCTAAAGATCATGATAGCTTTCTACAAAATATGAGAATAAAACTAGATGTGGCTGAGTGACCAAAAACTTTAACTATGCTTTACTAATAATGGCTAAGTTATGGGAAACAACCATATAATGTAAATATAAACAAGTGGTAATATTGACTCATAATAGCAATTATTTTAACTAATTCCTAGTGTATAGACTGGTGCTAGACATGTATGATCAATTTGGAATGATGCATAATGCAATGATGAGAATGCCTAATGCAATTTATATGAAGTACAATGAAGCAATTTTTTTTTTTTTGTATTTGGATGATTTTACTGATGTTTTTGAAATTTTTGATATATATGTATATACATGTTGACCAATGGGCTTAATGAATGCCATTGGGGATTTTGGGTGACGAAAGGGCTTATAGACACATTTGGAGCATTTTGGGATGACCTAGGCAATCGTAAACTGCCTAGGAACATTTTAGTTTGACCTAGACAATTATAGACCACCTAGGGATGTTTGATGGGGACCAAAGGTCTTATAGATGCCTTTGAGGATTTTGGATTGACCTAGATGATCGTAGATAGTCTAGGGATGTTTTCTTTTGACCTAGATGGTCATTGACTACCTAGGAGCATTTTGGGTGACCTAGACGGTCAATGGCACTAAGGAAATGCCATAGACTACCTAGGGATTTTTGGTTATCACCAAAGGGCTTATATATGTCTTTGGAGATTTTAAGGTTGACCTATACGATCATAGATAGTCTAGGAACATTTTCTTTTGACCTAGATGGTCATTGATTGCCTAGGAGCATTTTGGGTGACCTAGACGGTCATTGGCACTAAGGAAATACCATAGACTACCTAGGGGTATTTGGTTGTGACCAAAGGGATTATAGATGCCTTTGGAGCTTTTAAGGTTGACCTAGATGATTGTATATTATCTAGGGGCTTTTTTTATTTGACCTATACGGTCAAAGACTGCTAGGAGCCTTTTAGGTGACCTAGAAGGTTAGTGTCATTTAGGAAATGCCATAGACTACCTAGGGGCATTTGGTTGTGACCAAAGGGATTATAGATGCCTTTGGAGCTTTTAAGGTTGACCTAGACAATCATAGATTATCTAGAGGATTTTGTATTTGATCTAGACTGTCAAAGACTGCTAGGAGCCTTTTAGGTGACCTAGAAGGTCAGTGACACTTAGGAAATGCCATAGACTACCTAGGGGAATTTGGTTGTGACCAAAGGGTTTATAGATGCCTTTTGAGATTTTAAGGTTGACCTATACAATCGTATATTGTCTAGGGGATTTTTTATTTGAACTAGATAGTAAAAGACCGCTAGGAGCCTTTTAGGTGACCTAGACTATCGGTGACACTTAGTAAATGCCATAGACTACCTAGGGGTATTTGGTTGTGACCAAAGGGCTTATAGATGCCTTTGGAGCTTTTAAGGTTGACCTAGATGATCGTAGATAGTCTAGGAACGTTTTATTTTGACCTAGACATTCATTGATTGTCTAGGAGCATTTTGGGTGACCTAGATGGTCATTGGCACTAAGGAAATGCCATAGACTACCTAGGGGTATTTGGTTGTGACCAAAGGGCTTATAGATGCCTTTGGAGATTTTAAGGTTGACCTAGATGATCATAGATTATCTAGGGGTATTTTTATTTGACCTAGATGGTCAAATACTGCTAGGATCCTTTTAGGTGACCTAGACGATCATTGGCACTAAGGAAATACCATAGACTACCTAGGGGTATTTGGTTGTGACCAAAGGGCTTGGGAAAATTTGCATTTTGTTGGTTCTCTTTTAGAACTAAATCACTTACTTGAAAGTCTCTTTGATGTACTTTCAAGTTGTAAGATCTCTTAAGACGTTCCTGATAAATACATAGGTGCTCGAGGGTATTTACATGTCATTCATCAAGCAACATTAACTGATCTATATGAGCTTGTCTAGTTGTATCATTGTCAATGGATTCCTGCATGGAAATGCACAGTGATAGAATCTCTAACTCCAGAGGCATGATGGCTTCAACACCATACACTAGTGAAAATGGAGTTGCCCCAATGGGTGTCCAAATGCTAGTGTGATAAGCCCAAAGGGCAAGAGGTAATTGATTATGCCAATATTTATGATTTTACTTGATTATTTTCTTCAAGATGGTTACTATTGTCTTATTTGATACCTCTACTTCCCGTTGGCTTATGGATAATAGGGCGTGGAAAAGCTATGCTTTATGTTATACTTTATTGACAATGCACGCACATCCTTATTTTTAAAGGGTGTTCCATTATTCGATATTATTTTGGATGGAATATCAAAATGACATATGATATTATGTAAAATGAAATCCATAATGCGAGGTCCAGTCGTTATGGTAAGGGGAATTGCTTCCACCCATTTTTTGAAGTACGCAGTTGTCGTTATGATAAATGTGTGACGACTCAATGAGGCAGGTGAGATTTTTCCAATTAAATCAAACCTCCATTGTGCAAATGGCCAGACCAATTGAATCGGTTGTAAGGCCTGTGAAGGTACATGTGTCAAATTTGCATGATGTTGACACTTCATGCACTTCTTAACATAAGCACAACAATATTGCTCTAAATTTGGCCAATAATAGCCCATGCAAATAATGTGCTTAGCGATGGCCATGCTGCTAAAGTGGCCACCACATGTACCATAGTGTGCTTGGGTGATGGCCCAAGTTGACTCTTGTGAGTCTAAGCAATGAAGGAGGATACCTTCATAACTCTGACGATACATTATGTCTCCTAATAAGACATAATTTTCTGCATTTTGTTTGAATGCTCGCTTTATGGCATGCGATAATCCAGGTGGAATATTACCCAGCTTAATATAATCTTTAATCTGGATGGCCCAATATTACTTTGAATAAGCCTCAATATTATGAATCATGTTATCCTTTTGATGTTTGTCTCGTGTGAATGCTAATTGAGAGCAAACTTGAAGATATAGCATTGTGCTAGTATCAAAAGGAGTATGAGGGAACAAAGCCCCCCAGTTAGTGTTATTCAAATATTAGTGTAGTTGAGAGAATATTTCATGGGAAGGCTCAATCTAAATCATGTGAACAACTGGTATAACATTATGCTCTTCACACTCAGTCGCATATTGCACTAGCATTTTTACTTGGATAGTTGTGATATCATCTAAAGGGTCATGCGGTATTAGCAATCCTAAGGAAGCCATTGTATCTACAAAACAATTAGATGAGCGAGGGAGTGCCTCTATATCATACCATTCAAATTTGACCAGGATTTTGTCCACTAGGGCTTTATAGGCTTGCAAGACAGGACACCTACACTAGAATATCCCTTTAACCTGACTTACTATGAGCAAGAAATCACCGAAAATGTTTAACTTTGTTATTTTAATGGTGATTGCCATTTGAAGTCCTATGATGAGAGTTTCATACTTGAAATTGTTGTTAGTACAAGGAAAAGAGGTATGGGATCCCCTTGTAGTGTGAAAAACATGATACTTGCACCACCACCTTGCTCACATTTAATACCATCAAAGAATAGAGTTATGTCCACTTGTGACTCAGGCTCAGCAAAATTAGGTGATTCTGAGATATGGAATACTCCATCATTGGGAAGTTCTATATTTAGAGGCTGATCATCCTGTAGAGGAACCTCAGCTAGTTGATCGGCTATGACATTTCCTTTGATAGATTTTTGTCCAATGAACTCTAGGTCAAATTATGTCAACAACATTATCCATTTTTCCATGTGACTATTATGATATGTTTGACTCATCATGTAGCGCAATGGATTTTCTTTAGATATGACATACGTGGTATGATTAAGCATATAATGGCATAGCTTTTTGGTGGCAAAGACAACTGCTAAGCATAGCTTCTCAACATATGCATATCTAATTTCATAGCTGACCAATGTATGGATAATGTAATAAGTAGCCTGTTCTTTGTGGAATTCATTATTTTGGGACAAAATGGTGCCCAAAGCCAACTCAGTAGCTAAGATGTATAAATAGAATGACACTCCTATCGCGATGGAGCCAATATAGGTGGAAAATCCAGGTATTGTTTAATTTCATTAAAGGCATTTTGACATTCTTTGTCCCAATGAAATGAGACCCCCTTGTGTAGCAACCTATTCATGGGTTGACACTTATCCGATAATTGCGCTATAAAGCATTTTATGGATGTGACCTTCTCTTGAAAATTGCGTAGTTGCTTAATGGTTGTGGGGGAGGCATTTCTAATATTACCTTGACCTTGTTTGGATCTACCTCTATGCCTCGCTTGGAGACTATGAATCCCAAAATTTTACCATATGTGACACCAAAGACACACTTTTTGGGATTAAGTCTAACATTGTGCTCTATGAGGTTATCTAGGATCTTACACAATGCATCGAGGTTTTCATGGAGTAATAGAAATTTTTCCAATAAATCATCCATGTAATCTTCCAAAATCTTGTGCATGTAGTCGTGGAAGATATATGTCATGGATCATTGGTAGGTAGCACCAACGTTCTTAAAGGCAAAATACATGACCTTGTAAAAAAAATTCCCCAAGGCATTTGAATGCCATTTTGATTTGGTCTTCTAGGTTAATACAAATTTGATTATATCTAGAAAATCCATCCATTAGGGATAGCATTTCATGTCCTACTATTGCGTCTACCAACACATCGATGTTAGGTAAGGGGAATTCATCCTTAGGACTCGCTTTGTTAAGATCTCAAAAGTTAGTGCAAATGTGAATCCTCCCATCAAGATTTTTGATGGGAACCATGTTTGAAACCCATGGAAGATAATCTACTGATATGATGATATCAGTGTCAAACATCTTTTGTAATTCATCTTTCACCATTAAGGCTATTGTTGGGTGCATTTTTCGTAACTTTTACTTAACATGTTTGATCTTGTGGTATAATGTAAGATTATGCGTGACTGTATTTGGGTATAGTCCTGGCATATCTTTATATGACCAAGCAAAATATTTAATCCTTGCTTTCAATGCAGGTGTGAAATCATCTTGTTCACTTAGGGAGAGACCTTACCCTAATTTAATGGTATGGGGATTATCGGTATCTGTACCGATATCCCTGTCAATTTTTGGCTCAATTGACATGTGAGACCCATCCCCCAACTAATGTGGGGTGGGAATTAAGTGAATGTCATCAGCTAGGTTTGCTTCTTCCATAGGAAATTTAGGGTCAACCTCAGCTTGAAAAATATCATGAGTAGTTCTTGAAGAAAAGTTAAATGGTTGTAACAATTCCTCATAAGGCCAATACTCTAAGGGTGATGGAGAAAAATATACCTAATCAAAGTCAATTACCTCTAAATCAAGATGCAATGGCCTGGATGGGTTATTCAGATTCACCAATGGTGTCATTAAATCTATGGAAATCTGTTGAGCAAGGTGCATAAACAGTATTGTCATTGTTGTCAACTCAAACAAATAGATCAATTGTTGATGCAGTGGACAGATGTTCAGAGGTCAGCCAGAATAGGTACAGTCAATTTCCAAGAAGACAGAAATTGCCCAGATTTAGAAAAATCAAAGAAAAAGACAAGTAAGAAAACTGTCACGATATCGCAACATGTTTTCTGTCGTGATTTCGCGACAAAAACAAGGAGAGAGAAAATGCAGAAAAATTGTCATGATTTCTCGACATGTCAAGTTTTTGCAGGAGGAGAGAGAAAATGTGTCGCGATTTCGTGACAAAAATGAGGAGAGAGAAAATACGAAAAAACTGTAGCGATTTCACGACATGTCGAGTTTTCGCTAGAGGAGAGAGAAAATGTGTCGCGATTTTGTGACAAAAATGAGGAGAGAGAAAATGCTGAAAAACTGTCGCGATTTTGCGAAATGTCAAGTTTTCACTGGAGGAGAGAGAAAATGTGTCGCGATTTCGCGACAAAAATGAGGAGAGAGAAAATGTGTCGTGATTTCGCGACAAAAATGAGGAGAGAGAAAATGTGGAAAAACTGTCGCGATTTCGCGACATGTCGAGTTTTTGCTAGAGGAGAGAGAAAATGTGTCGTGATTTCACGACAAAAATGAGGAGAGAGAAAATGTTGAAAAACTATCGTGATTTCGTGACATGTCGAGTTTTCGCTGGAGGAGAGAGAAAATATGTCTCGATTTCGCGACATGTTCCATTTTTATGGGCGTCAAGTTTTCGTGGGAGAAGAGAGAAAATGTTGTCGCGATTTCACGACATGTTCCATTTTCGTGGGCATCGAGTTTTCATAGGAGGAGAGAGAAAATGTTGTCACGATTTTGCGACATGTTCCATTTTTGCGGGCATCAAGTTTTTGTAGGAGGAGAGAGAAAATGTTGTCACGATTTCGCGACATGTTCCATTTTCGCGCCAGCTTGCCAAGAAGAAGACAAAAAGCTGTCAGAGCGACAGTTCTGCTGTTAGAGAAGCAGGTTCGGCTGTCAGAACTATAAATACACAAGTAAGGTTGACAGAGCCATAAAAAGACAGGTAAGACGGTCAGAGCTGTAAATAGAAAGATAAATCTATCAGAACATCGGATTTACTTACAAAGAGCCAAAAAAGCTGTTAGAGCAGTAAAGTGGGCAAATAAGTCTGTCAGAGACACAAGTAAGCTTTTAAGGCCATTAATAGAGCAAAGTATGTAGTGTTGTAAGTATGCTTTACGTGTACAGAAAGTTAGGGTTAGGGTTGAGCTCTACACGTGGCAAAAGTATTGTGACTTGCCGGATAAAAGGAAAAAGGTGCTATGAAAGCTAATTAATCAAGAGAGAATATTTTTGCTGAGAAGAGTACAGAGAGTGTATTTTGTAGAGAAAGTACAAAGAGTGTATTTTATAGTAAAAAGTACAGAGAGTGTATTTTGCAATAAAAAGTACAGAGAGTGTATTCTGTAGAGAAATTACAGAGAGTGTATTTTGTAGAGAAAATACAGAGAGTGTATTTTGCAGAGAAAATACAGAGTGTATTGTGCAGTGAAAAGGACAGAGAGTATTGTACAGAAAAAGTACAGAGTGCTGTAAAAGTTCTATAAAAGTATAAAATAGAGTACTATAAAAGTACAGAACAGTGTGCTGTAAAAGTACAGAAGTCAGTGCTATAAAAGTACAATGCAGTGTGCTATAAAAGTACAGAAGTCAGTGCTGTAAAAGTATAGAATAGAGTGCTGTAAGAAAGAATAGCAGAGCTATAAGAATATGAAGTTTTTGTTATAAAGGATTTAGACTAGTGAGGGTCTTGTTGTAGAGAAGGCATTTTTATGTCAAAAATTCTGTTCAAATCTGAAGTCCAAGTTGGTGCTTGGTATTACGGGGTTGGTGCTCCTTTCTGTTGGTGCAGATAAATTGTTTTGTAAAGTTGGTGCTTTGCAAAGACTGGATTTGGATGGGTGTCCAAGCAGTCTATTTTTTGAGGAGTAGCCAAATCTGGTGAACCTCGTTAAATCTTGTGTTGTGGATTGTTCTCTTGTTTATTTGTTGTATCTATTTTCAAGTTCTCTCTGCTTAAGTTTCAAAGAGTTGTAAATCTGTTTTTAAATTGCTACACTGATTCACCTCCCCTCCTCTCAGTGTCATTGTGTGAATATCAATTGGTATCAAAGCAAGGTTCCTATTCTAGCTTAATCAGCTAAGGTGATCTTGGAAGATTCACAATGGTTGATGGTGAAGGATTTTCATCCAACAAAGCTCCTTTGTTCGATGGAACTAATTACTCTTTCTGGAGACTCAGGATGCAGACTTATCTGTGTGCTTTGGGATATGAAATTTGAGAGTCAGTTGAAAGAGGGTACACAATATCCTCTACTCCTCCATCTGATGCTACAGAGAAGAAAAAGTTTGAGAATAACTCCAAGGCAAAGAATGCTATAATGTGTGGGTTAGTAGATAGTGAACTGATAAGGATCATGAGCTGTAAAACAGCAAAAGACATGTGGGACAAACTATAGAGCATTCATGAAGGAGAATCATCAAAGGGTTCAAAGGCCTTAAAAGTAGAACCCATAAAGAAAGAAGAAAAGATCAAGGTTGATCAAGAAAAAATAAATCAGGCCAAAGAAAGCAATAATGCCATACTCAAGAAGAGTACTGACAAAGATGGATTCACAAAAGTCACACATCCTAGAAGGAGAAGATTCATGGCTCCTACTTCAAACTGGCAAAGACCTGCACCCAGGTTTAATTATTCCTTTTCTTATTACTATTTTAAATGCAATGCTTATGGTCACAAGATTTTAGATTGCAGTTATAATGTAGCTCAAAGGAATTTCACCAGTAGAAATGTTTTTTCTCCATTAATGAATTATGCAGTTGAATGTTATAACTGTCATAATTTTGGACATATTGCAAGAAACTGTAGAAGCACTTTTGCAGCAAATAATTATCAGGGTAGAAAATCTCAACCGAATGGGTTGAAACAAAACTAGAAATTTACTGAAAAACAGGCATAGGCTAATGAAATGGGAAAGGCAAAACAAGTTGCCAAATCTGCTATCAAACCAGAATGGAAAGAAAAAAAATCTTTGATTGTCCAGACTGCTTTTAAAGCACAGAACAAATCAACACCATGGATACTTGACGGTGGATGCTCCAGTCACATGACAGGTGACAAGCAAAAATTTGAGAAGTTACAGAATTATGAAGGTGGTTCTGTGAAATTTGGAAATAATGATGGAGCAAATATAGTTGGCAAAGGATCTGTCAAGATCAGTGACGAAAAGATCAAATCAGAAGAAGTCTTGTTTGTAATTGGTCTAAAGCATAACCTACTCAATGTAAGTCAAATCTGTGACAGAGGTCATGAAGTAGTTTTTAAGAAACAAGGTTGTGAAGTGAGAAAAGCTAACAGTGGGAAGTTAATTGCTACCGGATCAATGACTTCTAAAAATCTGTATACTCTCTCAGAGACCTCAGAAGGAGCTTGCTTGATTGGACAAGAAGATGAAAATTGGCTATGGCACAAAAGGCTCGGTCATATTAGCTTTGACAATTTGGTTAAAATAAGTTCAAAAAAGGCTTTAAGAGATATACCTTCCATTGGCAAACCACTAAATAGTATTTGTGCTTCTTGTCAAAATGGAAAGCAAACTAGAGCCACATTTAAATCAAAGGAGTACTTTACCAGCAAACCCTTAGAACTAATTCATACTGATTTATGTGGACCCATGAGAACTCAAAGTATAAATGGTGATAAATACTTTATGCTTTGCATAGATGACTATTCTAGAATGACCTGGATATTCTTTTTAAAGAAAAAATCTGATGCTTTTGAAATGTTCAAGACTTTCAAAAACCAAGTTGAGAATGAAACAGGAAAGATGATCAAATGCTTAAGATCAGATAGAGGAGGAGAGTTCATCTCAGAAGAGTTTGCAGAATACTGTCAAAAATATGGGATCAGAAGATAGTTTTCAGCAGCAAGGACACCTTAGCAGAATGGTGTTGTTGAGAGAAAGAACAGAACTGTACAGGAAATGGCACGGACAATGTTAACTGAAAGAAAAATTGTAGACAGATTTTGGAAAGAGGCAGTCCATACTACAGTTTACATCCAAAACAGGTGCATGTTGAGGACTCATGAAATCAAAACCCCTTATGAGCTTTGGTTTGGCAAGAAGGCAACAACAAAATACTTCAAAGTCTTTGGCAGCAAGTGTTACATTAAAATAACAGAAGATAATCTTGGTAAATTTGAATATAGAACTGATGAAGGTATTTTTGTTGGCTATTCATCAAAAAGAAAAGCTTACAAATGCTACAACAAAAGGCTAAAAAAAATTGTAGACCGTGCTGATGTTAAATTTGATGAAGATAGGAAACAAGTTGTTAGTTGTGAAAATAACTACCCTATTTATGAAGATGTTTTTGAAGGAGATGAAGAAAAGGAATTAGAAGAGAATCAAAAAATTGACCCAGATAATTTAAGTATTGATTCAGAAGTAGAAGAAAACAATAAATTTAAAATTGGAAGCTGGCAGAATAATCATCCCAGAGAACAAATTATAGGGGACCCCACAGTTGGTGTTAATACAAGAAGAAGAGTAGTAAGTAACTACTCCCTGTTATCCAACATTGAGCCCAAGAATATTGCTGGAGCAAGCACAAATGTAAGTTGGATGAAAGCAATAAATGAAGAACTAGACCAGATTGAGAGAAACAAAACCTGGGAGTTAGTACCACGGCCTGTAAGTAAAAACATAATCGATACTAAATGGATTTTTAGAAACAAATTGAATGAAGATGGACAGGTTGTAAGGAATAAAGAAAGATTGGTCTGTAAAGGCTATGCTCAAGTTGAAGGTATTTATTTTGAGGAAAATTTTGCACTAGTGGCCAAACTTGAGGCAATCAGAATGTTTCTGGCTTTAGCGAGTCCACGAGAATTTCAAAGTTTATCAGATGGATGTGAAATCAGCATTTCTGAATGGAAATCGTGAAGAAGAAGTGTATATTGAACAGCCAGATGGTTTTCAACTCGATGATAATCCCAACTTTGTTTGCAAGTTAAAGAAAGCCTTGTATGGCTTGAAACAGGCACCCAGAGCATGATATGCAAGACTTGACAACTATCTCACTGAACAAGGGTTCAAGAAAGGTATGGTGGATAGTAACTTATATGTAAAAATAGACAATGGCCAACTTATTGTCCTTGTTGTTTATGTTGATGATATAATTTTTGGCAACAACAATAATGAGTCATGTACAGACATAGCAAATAAAATGCAAAAAGAATTTGAAATGTCTATGATTGGTGAACTTTCATATTTCCTCGGACTGCAAGTTAACCAAAGTGAAAAGGGCATTTTTATTTCTCAAGTTAAATATGTGAAAGAGATGCTGAAAAAGTTCACAATGGAGGATAGTAAACCTGTATGCACTCCCATGACAACAGGTTGCAAATTGAGCAAGGATGACAATTCTCCAGATGTAGATCAGACCATGTATAGATCCATGATTGGAAGCCTACTGTATTTAACAGCCACAAGACCAAATATCTTACAAGCAGCTTGCATGGTTGCAAGATTTCAGGCTAGTCCAAAAGAAACTCATGTGACAGCTATGAAGAGAATTTTTAGGTACCTCAAGGGTACTATGGTGTATGGGTTATGGTATCCAAAAGGAAAAGACTTCACTCTGATTGCATATTCAGATGCAGATTGGGCAGATTGTATAGATGACAGAAAGAGTACCAGTGGTGGTGCATTTTATCTTGGAGACAGGTTGGTAGCATGGCACAGCAAGAAACAAGAATCAGTCTCTCTATCCACAGCAGAAGCAGAATACATTGCAGCAAAAACAAGCTGTATACAAATTTTATGGATGAGACAAACATTGAAAGATCTGGGTATTAATTTCAAAGAGCCAATTTCAATTAAATGTGATAATACCAGTGCAATTAACATCTCAAAGAATCTGGTTATGCATTCCCGCACCAAACATATTGCAATCCGGTATCACTTTTTGAAGGATAAAGTTGCAGAAGGTGAGGTTAAATTGGACTTTGTTCCAACTACAAAGCAAGTAGTAGATATCTTCACTAAACCATTACCCAAGGAAGTTTTTGAATATCTCCGCAGTAAGTTGGGTGTGGTCACACTACCCAAGAACTGACTAGCTTTTAGGAACACATTCTCAGGGGGAGCATTTATATATTTGATTATCAGCCCTTTAATATATATTTGTTTGCTCTTGTTTGTATTTTTAGCTAACTGTAATAGTGTGTGCCTGAGAATGTTGTGCATGGACTCAGGGGGAGTCTGTAGCCCTTTGGTATTATTGTCAAAGGGGGAGAAAAATTTCTAGAAATTGAACATGTGTAAATTGAACATGTGTTGCCAACAATTCCAAAGGGGGAGATTGTTGAGAAGGGTGCATAAACAGTATTGTCATTGTTGTCAACTCAGACAGATAGATCAATTGTTGATGCAGTGGATAGATGTTCAGAGGTCCGCCAGAACAGGTACAATCAATTTCCAAGAAGATAGAAGTGGCCCAAATTCAGAAAAATCAAAGAAAAAGACAAGTAAGAAAATTGTCGTGATATCGCGACATGTTTTCTATCGCGATTTCACGACAAAAATGAGGAGAGAGAAAATGCAGAAAAACTGTCGTGATTTTGCGACATGTCGAGTTTTCGTTGGAGGAGAGAGAAAATGTGTCACGATTTTGCGACAAAAACGAGGAGAGAGAAAATGCTGAAAAACTGTCGTGATTTCGTGACATGTCGAGTTTTCGTTGGAGGAGAGAGAAAATGTGTCACAATTTCGTGACAAAAATGAGGAGAGAGAAAATGCTGAAAAACTATCGTGATTTCGCGACATGTCGAGTTTTCACTGGAGGAGAGAGAAAATGTGTCGTGATTTCGCGACAAAAATGAGGAGAGAGAAAATGCGAAAAAACTGTCGCGATTTCGTGACATGTCGAGTTTTCGCTGGAGGAGAGAGAAAATGTGTCGCGATTTCATGAAAAAAATGAGGAGAAAGAAAATGCTAAAAAACTGTCGCGATTTCGCGACATGTCGATTTTTCGCTAGAGAAGAGAGAAAATATGTCGCGATTTTGTGACATGTTCCATTTTTGCGGGCATCGAGTTTTTGTGGGAGGAGAGAGAAAATGTTGTCGTGATTTCGTGACATGTTTCATTTTTGCGGGCGTCGAGTTTTCATGAGACGAGAGAGAAAATGTTGTCGCGATTTCGTGACATGTTCCATTTTTGCGGGTGTCAAGTTTTTGCGGGAGGAGAGAGAAAATGTTGCGATTTCGTGACATGTTCCATTTTCGTGCCAGCTTGCCAAGAAGAAGACAAAAAGCTGTCAGAGCGGTAGTTCTGCTGTCAGAGAAGCAGGTTCGGCTGTCAGAACTGTAAATACGCAGGTAAGGTTGATAGAGCCATAAAAATGCAGGTAAGATGGTCAGAGCTGTAAATAGAAAGATAAATCTGTTAGAACATCGGATTTACTTACAAAGAGTCAGAAAAGATGTCAGAGCAGTAAAGTGGCAGATAAGTCTGTCAGAGACACAAATAAGCTTTTAAGGCCATTAACAACATAGTATGTAGTGTTGTAAGTATGCTTTATGTGTACATAAAGTTAGGGTTAGGGTTGAGCTCTACACATGGCAAAAGTATTGTGACTTGTCGGATAAAAGGAAAAAGGTGCTGTGAAAGCTAATTAATCAAGAGAATATTTTTGCTGAGAAGAGTACAAAGAGTGTATTTTGTAGAGAAAGTATAGAGAGTGTATTTTGCAGTAAAAAGTACAGAGAGTGTATTCTACAAAGAAAGTACAAAGAGTGTATTTTGCAGAGAAAATACAGTGTATTTTACAGAGAAAATACAGAGTGTATTGTGCAGTGAAAAGGACAGAGAGTATTGTATAGAGAAAGTACAGAGTGTTGTAAAAGTTCTATAAAAGTATAGAACAGAGTACTGTAAAAGTACAGAACAATGTGCTGTAAAAGTACAAAAGTCAGTGCTGTAAAAGTACAGAGTAGTGTGCTATAAAAGTACAGAAGTCAGTGCGGTAAAAGTATAGAACAGAGTGTTGTAAGAAAGAATAGCAGAACTGTAAGAATATGAAGTTTTTGTTATAAAGGATTTAGACCATTGAGGGTCTTGTTGTAGAGAAGGCATTTTTATGTCAAAAATTATGTTCAAATCTGAAGTCCAAGTGGAGCTTGGTATTAGGGGGTTGGTGCTCCTTTCTGTTGGTGCAAATAAATTGTTTTGTAAAGTTGGTGCTTTGCAAAGACTAGATTTGGATGGGTGTCCAAGCAGTCTATTTTTTTAGGAGTAGCCAAATCTAGTGAACCTCGTTAAATAGTGTGTTGTGGATTGTTCTCTTGTTTATTTGTTGTATCTGTTTTCAAGTTCTCTCTGTTTAAGTTTCAAAGAGTTGTAGATTTGTTTTTAAATTGCTACACTGATTCACCCCCCCCTCTTAGTTTCATTGTGTGAATATCAAAATCATGTTGATGGATATATGATCTCCTTCTCTAGGGCGAGTGGGTCTAGAGACCTGATGTCTCATAACTCGTGGGTGTGGCTTGGGTGGAAGTGGAATAACTAGCGATGGCCTATACGAAAGAGGGTGAGTCTACTCTTCACAAGGCAACAATTGGCATTAGATGGGTCCTTAGACAGGGAATAACATACAAAAATAATATTCATCCTCATCATACAAAGGGAACATGAGCTCGTATTTATCATTTGAGCTAGGATAGTTAATGGGTGCGATGCCATAATCATCTTTGTCATCACTCGTCCATTCGTGAGGAGGACCTTGGTATTGTTCCTCACTGTTAGATTGCAAGGTGTGTGAGCTCTCCCCCACTTCATGGGGTTGGGTGACATCACTGGAAAGACCTTGATATATCATTTCTATGAGAAAATGATCTCCCAAGGAATGAACATGATTTGGATTAGCATATGGGTCATGGATGAGCTTAGCCTGATAACCTAGGCATAGGTGTTTGAGACTCTTTATGAGGACATCCAACGGTATCGATTTATTATGTCCCAACCTATATATATCATACGAAAGTTGATATTGGGGTTGACATGGAACATGGTTACCCTGCTCATATAAGTCGATACTAAACCCATGCCAATTGTAGCGATCTAAGTACCACAATGCATATTCTGGATTAGACAAATAGTTTACATCCTTAGAAAATGATTCATCATCATCTTCCTTCTGAGGAATGGGCAAATATCCATACTCTAAACCTCCATATGTGAAATTTGTTTGATTAGGAGGTAGACCAAGATGTACAATGCTACCTATGGGAATACGGGGTCTCCCCATATCTTGTACTATCTCCAATGATGGAACTGTTGTGACATTTCTCACCAGCTATTCTCCTATCCTTGTACTAGACATATGGACTGTGACCTGGGATGGTGAATATGGATGAGATGGAATGGAGGTTTGAGGTGATTTAGTGCTCACCTTTGGAGGTAATTCCTCATTAATGACACAAGGAACCTCCTTCATGGATATGGTGGAAACTAATGGCGGGCTCTCATAAATAGGCCTCTTCGACGTGTTCCTCGATGGAGGGTTTGATGATGCCAAGCCTTCTCTGAAGGTGGTGATGATTAGGATGGAGTGAATAACGATGAATATGGTGGAATGGGTAGAATTTGAATAGGTATATTCAGTTAGAAGTCTATGTGAGTCAAATGTAATGTCGACTCTGGCATCTGTTGCAACATGTTGCATTATTTAAAGGGCTCTAGATTGGCAGAAACTATGTGCACTTGCCCTTCATGAGTGTATTTAAGTCATTGATGCACAATGGATGGGATACACTTCATATCCCATATCCAAGGTCTACATAGCAAAATGTTATAGGACATATCACCTTCGAGCACATGGCACAACATCGATATAGTCTTTTTCCCCACCTGAATGGGTAAAACTATGGTACCAAAAGTAGAGCATATTGTGTCATTAAAAGCACGAAGAGTGTAAGTTGATGCCACAACATGAGATGCTAGAAATTTAAGGTGCTTTAGTGCTTTAGTTGTTATGATATTACTTGAGGAACTAGTGTCTATGAGCACTCTCTTGTATGGTATCTCATTTATACATGCAATGATGTGTAAAGGAGGATCTACCACGTCGTTAGCTATTTTCTTAAGCTCATGCTCATGAAATTGTATGACTGGTTCCTTGCACTGTTGCACATGACCGACAAAATATATGAAGGAATTGGAAACATGTGGTTGCAAATCTATTAATTTTAGAATTTCCATAAAGGCATCCTGATGTGGAGGTTATTGTTGGATCAAATCATACATGGACAATCGTGTTGATATAGTCCTCAAGCTTTGTGCAAGCTTGCTCTTAATTGTCACTGTTGGCCTAGAAGGAAGGCCCTGTACTACAAGTGGTGTAGTTTGTGATGTAGTTGGAACATAATTCGAATCTGTAGGCTATGCAACCTGATTTGGATATCTCTTATTCCTGATCACAATACTCACCATCCCAACATACCCTTGCACAGGGTGTTGTTGCTTCACCTCATTCATTGGTTTAGCAGGCACTACCTGTACCTTGTGAGTTGGTAAAGGGTATTTATATACCCATATTTTGATTGGTAGGAACTAATGGAGAATCCACTTGAAGCTCATTCCTCTCAATCATGTCTTGTACTACATGTTTAAAACCATAGAATGATTGTAAATCATGGCCACCTTGTCGATGAAAATTACAATATTGATCCTCTCGATGTCCCATAGGCTTGGGTTTGCTTGTTTTTGGATCATTGGGTTTAATATCTGGTAGATTAACCATATTTTTAGCCCATAATTGATAGAAAATAGAATTCATGGATTCAATGATGGGAGTAAATTGTCACTAAGGGCGATGTTGTTTTTTTCCCTGATTCACTGTACAATTATTGTTATAACTCGCATGAGGAGGTTGTGCCTGATATTTCACCTTTTGGGGAGGCATAACTTGAGGAGGCGCAGGGACATTTATGGCCATTTGATTTATCATAGCTGATTTTGCAAATGTCGAGCTATTCTTAGGATTATTTGTCCACTCCTTATGAGGTTTTTTTATTCCTCCCTCTTGTATTTTGATTTCCTCTATGTTTCTAGCCTATGCTAGAGCTTCTTCCAAGGTAGGGTATTGTTGTAATTGCAATGTCAAAGATATGGGTTTCAAGCAACTCTTTGAAAAAAATGAGTTAATTTGGTCACTGGCAATAGATAGGGTAGCTTAGACAAAAGCATTCACCATCTATTTCCATAGTTAGTAATTGACTCATCCTTAGTTTCATCCCTGTGAGGTCGATTAATGTCATATTCCTTTTGGTATTAAAGGAAAAACGTTCCAAAAATGCATCAGCGAATTGTTCAAATGTGTAGATGCTATGTTTTGGAAGTTGGTTGAACCACTCAATGGTTGGACCAATGAGGGTACTCAGGAAAGTTCTTAGGAGCAATGCATCATTGTCCTGTATGTTGAATCATAGATTTAGGAATCTAGTGACGTGCTCTTGAGCATCTTCTTCACCCTTGAATCTATCGAATTTGGGCATTTTTAAATTCTTAGGATAGATCGAAGAAGGAAAGGATGGGTGTAATGGTTGGATCTTTAGCTGACGCAAGGTAGGCTTTTGAAGCCCATTGCCAATTGTCTTACCTTATATAGTTTCTAAGTGTGCAAGAAAATCTTGATACGCATATGAGGATTTTATATCCTCTTCCTTGATTTGAACTCGTAGAGGTGGATGAGGAATATTAATCCTAGGTTGGGGTGGTTGATTGACATCAACCACACCTCCATAAGGTGCTTCTACATAATCCTCATTCTATTACAAATCATTGTAATCCCCATAAGGTGTTTCAGGTATGGGCCTACAAGGAGGAAAAAATGCCTATTGAAGGCGATATATGTTTGGCCTATCATATGCATTCTATTCAGGCCTACGAGGTCTAGGAGGTAACACCGAATTAGGTCTAGGAGACCTATCTTGTTGGAAATTTGATTTCCTCGGGTGAGCCTCTTGTCTACGCGTGCTTGGAGTTACAACTCCATGACGTAAATTTTCTTGAATTTGTCATTCAAGCATTTCTTTCTCTATTTTCTATTGTTGTTCTAAGAGATATAAGTGATGTTTATCAGACCTAAGTTGATTAAACTCGGCTTGGCAATCAGCATATCTCTGGACCAAATTATTAATTTGATCCACTGTATTAGGTCTAAGTGCCTTAGCATTATTGCCTTGTTTTCTATCATGTTTAGGAGGATATTTGAGATCAATTATGGGCTTCCCTCGATCGAGGGCAGTCACATTGACTTGAGGTTCTCTCTTAAACAAGTCTTTCTAAGAGACTACTGGCACAGAGGCACAATGTGATTATGTTGGCACATTTTCATGAGGATAATCTGGATGTTCCTTAGGTCTTACCTCGTAAAAAAGGTAAGGTAAGGTAGAATAAGGTCACCTGATTTGATGAGTATCATACTCATTGTGATTTTGATACCTTGGAGTAGGGTGACTTGAAATCTTGAGATGATCATTCAACCCTACTCGAGGTGTGAGCTCTTACTCTTGTGTATGAACAGGAGTAGAGGATTGAGCAGGCATGTGGACACGTATTGCTCTATGTGGAGGTGCCTCATTGTGTGGTGACTCTTCTCAAAAGAAGGTGTTTGTAGCATGTGAATTAGGGAGATATTTTCCCAAATTAGGACTATGACCTGCAGGAGTACCCTGCGAAGGAGTCCCTTGTAAGCTAGACCTTCCAGTTGACTCTCTAGGAGTAACCATACACTCATCAGTCGGTCTATGACTAGGGATATTAGATGATTTCCAGGGAGTACCTAGTCTCAACACGAGGACGTTCTATATCCTCTTCTCTTATGCCCATAGCTTCATCCCATGAATGGGCTTGGCTATAGGTACATACCATAGCTATGTACTCTAAATACTATGTGTTTATCTTCTTTACAATTTCTATGAATTTGAAACAAACAAACAATAGAGACACACAAGCATAAAAGTTATTATCTCATTTTAAATATTTGAAGTGTGAATCCTAAATTGTTTGATGTGTTGCTTTGTAAATAAAATACTTTTCTCGTGTTTGATATTTTATTGGATGATATTCTCAAATTTTAAGGGATTTCACCTATATACTCGTAGCTCGACAATCGGTATGGTGATAAATTCCATATTATTCCGGTCACGTAAACCAATCTAAGATACAGTGATTAATTCCATATCCTGATCAAGGAGCATAGGTCCTGTCGATCCTCACCCAACACCCCGTGCGCAGTGATACACCCCTCCGAAGAGGAATGTGTGCTATTTTGCATGGTTAGGACAGATCTTGGAGTTGGTATTGGCCAGTTATCTCAGGTCTCGACGAAACTCTTTCAATCTAGCCAGTCAAGTGGTAATTACATACACTATTGTCGTTGATGTTAAAATACCTCGTGGTGTGTGTGGTTCCTTTTAAATATTGAAAGAAAACAAGATAGCACTCAATGATGATTCACTAAATGCATGTAATGACGTTTTTCTTTTAGAAGCATTAGTAGCATAAAATGAAATCCAAAAAAAAATGCAAAGCCTATATGACCTTAACCTACATGGGCAAGGTTCCAACAAGTAAACTAGAAAAAACAACGAATTCTACTGTATTTTCCTCTATTTTTTTGAAATAATTAATTCACGATTTTGGAAAGAGAAAATCTAACCTTTCTATGCAAAGAAGAAGCGAGAAAAACATAAAATTGAGAAATTTTAAGCAATAAAAAGTCAAATTTTCATTGCAAAAAGGTGTAAAATTGAACCTGAAAGTTGTTTTTGTAAATTTTTGTAGAAATCCTCTAGTTTTGTGGCCATCCCTATCAAGTACGATGGTATATTGGGGGTCATCCCACCCAGTGCCATGTAGCTGACCATCTCACCCAGTGCCACCTAGCAGCAAAGGGGTTGTTTCTGCTCAGAATGGTCAGTACCTGCAACAAATAAAACCAAAAATAAAGGTCCAAATTAGCACAATACAAGGGGATATTTGAAATAAACTTAGATACCATGATCACCATTGAAGAAGTGAAATTTCACGATATCGCCTTAAGGGCATTTACTTGCAATGTGTATCAATTATAAAGCATTAAAAAGGGAAGATGATATAAAATTATAATCTAGTGAAATGAAACCTCTTAGGAAATACAAATGATCAAAATTCTCTCTCTATTAATTTATAAATAGCTTCAAAACTAGATTACAAGACATCCCCTTGAGGGCTTTACAAATGTGATACATTTCCATTACAATTTTTCAAGGGATCTAGTCCCTTGGAAGGAAGCCTTTAAGGCGATAAATAACAGTGTGTTGTGAATTCTTGATTCCCACACTCAAGAGCTATTGTTGGGCCGATAAGCTTGTGTCTTCTTATCTTCTCCTCTTGCCTAGAATTCCTATTCCTAAACACAAGGGATTGAAAGGGGATTAAAAGCATTTGCATTATAGAATAAAGTCATTAAACCATGAAAAGGGAGCATATTCTACAACCATAAAAAGTTATCTACATGCATGGAAATTGATCTACATTAAGCATAAAAATATTTTAAGCCATTCTAAATGCAAAAAATGAAATTTGGAAGCAATATCAAAGGTGAAATAATTCAGAAATGGTGACAGTTCCTGGGTGAGCCAGATAAACCTGTAATCTTGGGGACCTCAAATCATGCATCAAAACTCATCCAAATTACCTCAAATTTAGACCAAGGTTCCTATAGACATTCCCAAGGGGTCTATGGAGGAATTTATATAAAATTCTAATCTATTTGGTGACCATCCCTAGGTGTGACATACACAGACTACTAACCGTCCCCAGGTGGGGCGGTCATAAAACTGCCTTAGTTTTGTCACCTATGCCTATGGAAATTGGTCCAAAACTTGGGTAATGGTGTTGTCGACATATGGGTCCAAATAATACTTCAATTTAGACAGTTTGGGATTGATGTATCGAGCCTATTGCCCCTGAAATCACCTTCGAATGAAGAGGGTTTCAAGGCTAAGGAAAGGACAAGTTTTGGTTTGCAAATAGTGAGGGTTGATTTGTGCAGCACTTCGTTGCATAAATCATCAAAGTCTCCTCTTTTGAAATGAGGGTTTGGACCTCATTTTATAGCCCAAAAGGGCATCTAGGACAAAATGGCATGTTTGGCCATGCGAGGCAGGTGGCGCCATGTGTCCTAATATCATCATTGATTGATGAGGGGAAGGTTACCCCTTTGGGGCTCCCAATATACTGTCTCACTATCCATTTGTAGGTCTCCAATCAATTTGGGGTGATTGGACGTGTTAATGGCAGTCTTTGATTACCATTTAGCATGTCCTTTGAATTTTTCAATGGTCTAATTAGGGGCCATACCACCTAAGGATGGTTATGGATGGTCATCCTTGGGTGGGATGATCACCAATTGTGATCGTCCCTTGGTGGTACGATCACCAGTTGTGATCGTCCCTTGGTGGGACGATCACTAGGAGGTGCCCAAAAACTGCCCTAAACTTCTACGAACCCTCCAGAATGAGTTTTGGAGCCTTTTGGAAGCCTTTTTATAGCCTAGAGGGGTGACCCATAGGGCCATATGTTATCTATAAGAAGGCATATGCGATGCACTAATAGTATTATCCAATTTATGTGATTTAGGTGTCTAAAGGTCCTTACTAGATCATCCAAAAAATAGACCATCATACTTATAGGTTGCAGACCCTATAAGGAGAGGAAATAAAAATTTTGATAAATGACCAGCATCTAAAAATGTACCATCCTTGTGATGGGGATTGATTCATATGAACTATTTTTTTCTGCCTCTTGTAAAAAAGCATATATATATATATTTATCATGTCTTGTTTTATTCTACTTCATATCAGTAGGTTATTGAGTCCTTTTTCTTTCTTAGGTAGTTAGGATCTTACTCTTTATTTGTTTACTTCAAAAAATTTTGTTAGTGTTTTGGTCAAGTTTAAACATGGGAGTTGAGCCATCAAAATAATTTGTAAAATATCAAAGGTAGAAGTCAGTTCCATAAGTGTCACACTTGTCTCGAAGTCTATTTATGGAAATCCAAAATAAAGGGGTAAAATCAAGTCAACAAGAGATTCTAGGGTCCTCAAAATAACTTTTAATCATTCTATATCAAACACTTATGTTGTCCCAGATAGAGCCTATGTTGGGCTTCAAAAATCCTAACTTATATTTCACCCCTAGTTTTCAAAAGTTGGAAAAATTGAGTGTCTAGGTGATTATAGGATTTGGTGGTTGGTCCAGAAAGAGGGAAGTCTTGAGAGAGTCACTCCAATTCAAAATAGTCCCCATGGTCATTGAAGGAATAGGTCTTGGTCATCTTGAGCTTGATTCATCCAAAATATCCTCCATGAATTCATCCCTATCCATCTATTCATACATAAGTTCATTATTTCCATATCATCACCCTTCACCATATTATCCATTTCATCCATTTTTAAGACCTTTATTTTCAAATTTATCCATTCGTTTTCATATCATTTAGTCCACTTTCATTATTTAATCCATACCCTTTAAAGATACCATTTAGTACCTTAACATTTTCATCACACATAGCCCCCATTTACCCCATATCATTTAAGTCATATAACCATCACAATTCCTTTTAAAAGTCATGATATAATAATAAAATTCATGTTGCATCCCTAGGATAGACCATGGTTGAAAATACCACAAAATCCATCTTGATTTATTTTTACTATGTCCTAAGTCTCCAAGTGTGCCTAAGCATACCTTAGCTAAATATTCCCCACTTAATTTTCCTTGCTAATTCCATTTACCTAAAGTCATCATCACCCTTCCAAAAGCTTGTCACTGATCCATTCATAACCATAATAAATCATCGATGACAACCTAAACCTAAAAATACATTGTTTCTCTTTCAAACCCACCATCGTAGATTCATCAGTGATAACATATTTTAATTAGTGACCGTGTAAAGCCTTGGCATAAAATAAAATCAAGTGTTTCTCTTGCAAAAGCCTCATCATCGATCCATCAATGACCATTCATTCCTATCAGTAACAGAGTATTTCAAGTCTAAATTTAGGGTTTAGTCATTGCTGGCCCTAGTCATTCCCCCTCTCGATGGAATAAGTCCTACCAAGCTATTTTAAGGCCCTTGTTATCCATATTAAGTCTTCATCACTCATCTATTAGCGATCGCTCCAAGCCATTGGTGATAGTGTAATATAAAAGGTAAAACTATCGCTCATGAAATTATGAGACAAAGAAAAATTCTCCCCCTAAAGATAAAAATGGGGATGAGAATCAAATGAGTAATATAGTTACAATGAGTTTCTATGACCAAGAATGTTCTATAATAAGGAACCAATACAAAATGGGCCAAAATGAGACTGCAAGCCCCCAACGGAGTAGCTTCAGATACAAGCAGCTTACAAGGCCATCCATCAACCACAAGTTGTTGTAAATGACAAGAAGAAAACATCACAATGGTGTCTTTAGTAATCTTAAAAAATCCCAAATGGAAGTACCTGCAAGCTACAAACAACTCAACATAAGATCAGTTAGATACATCATCATAAATATATTCACCACAACATATATGAATATCCAAAGATGATAACAAAACTGATCTAACAAATAGTGAACTATAAGTCATCACAAAAATATGCCAAGCCATACTTATAGTCACGTGCTATATAGTTGATAAAAAAATATCATGTACAAAGTTGCATAAAGCAAACAAGGAGTACCATGATAATGCAAACTATAAAGTACCATGTACAAACGTAGTACAAGGCTAAAAAAAAAGTACCATGTATAAGAGTTGCATAAGATACATGAAAATAATAAATTGTGCACACTGGTTGCATAAATCCAACCATAAAATATCATGTACAAAAGTAGCATAAACGCTAACAAGAAAGTACCATGATAAACCAATTGCATAATGCCAACTACATAAAAAAACATGTAACTAACCATAACAATCATCTTGCAACAAAATAAACTAACTTGAATTGAACCATAAAACATTTGTTAAATGTTAGATAGTCAATAAGTTAGTGTTCATTTTAGGTTTTGCTATAGCCTAATGAATTGCCAATTCATCTCACCCAAGGTCAACCAAGCTACCCAAAAGGGTATGGGTACGAGGACCCGAAAAGGACTTACTATCGATAGAGTGGATTCTTTTGGATTCAATAGGTGTTTAGAAAATATAAACTATGTTGCAAGATTAAATAAATTTTAATCAAATACTAAAGTTGTGTTTAGGAAGTTGATTCATTTTTAACCTTCTTGATTAATATGAAAATTAGTAAATTGCAAGTTAGTTGGTTAGTAGATTGTTTAGTAGCAATTTAGTAGTTAGATTAGTTGAGATGCAAAATGTAAAAAAGATGAACAAGAGATAGTGGAGACACAAAGCAAAACACAAATACACACACTCTCCCTTTCTTTCTCTATCTCACTCTCACTTTCATTCTATTTTACTTTCATAATGAGAGATACAAGTTACATTAATTTACTGCATGCTTCAAGCAAATACTGAAGAAAAATTAGAAGAAATTAATAAAAATAGGGGAAGAGAGTGAAAAAGTTGATCCGAAATTGCCTTGTATACTCCAAACATACTTGGATAACCTTGCAAAACAAGCAAACTCACAAACAACCACTGTTAATGTGAGACAAAAAAAATATTGCATTTTAAGGAGAATAATAATAATTTTTAATACAAAAAATTGCTTAAAAAAAAATGCAATTAAATTAATAAAATTTATTTTATTAATAAAAAATGTCATGAAAAAGTTTAAAGATTTTTATAAAGCAAAACTTTTTCAAAAAAAAAAAAACTATTTTTTTTTTAATAAAGCAAAACTATATTTTTTTTTTTTTAAACAAAACTATTTTTTTATAAAGCAAAACTGTTTTTTTTTTTTTTATAAAGCAAAACTATTTATATATATATAGCCGACTGTTTTTTTTTAAATAAATAAATAAAAATGACTATATATGGAAATAGGGGTTTTTGGGTCTTCCGGATGCAACCATGGGGTCCGTTTGGCTCCAAAAACCTTTCTAGCAAAAGCTTAATGCCAAAAAAATTATAGATTTAAAATGAAAATACTGTTTGCAAAAGATCTAACAACTAGATCTAAAAACATAATAAATCTATAAACCCTAATGGAAGATTTGCAAAAATAAGTTTACATAAAATATCCAAATATCAAATGAATGCAAAAAAATATACATCTTAATGGGTTTTTCAACTCAAAGGATTGAAAACACTTGATGGAGATCCCAACCGCTCTCATACCAAATGTGAGACAAACAAAGTCTCCCCAATATTGAAGAATGCTCCACAAGATCAATCACACATAAAAGAGGTAAACCCACAACACAAATATTGAGTGGTAAAACCCTACTTCAAATGAAGAAGGGAAACATCGACTATGAAACTCACTATATTACTCAATGATTTAATAGTACAAGAATGCTTCAATGTTATGCAACAATATGCATCAACATAAACTACAACACAAGTCAATATGACAAGATATGATAAGATATGATAAGATATGATAATATGTAGTAGAAAACACCCCTATTTAAAGAGAATCTTTTCTACTACAACCCTAAATCTTATCATAATCTAATATTATCACAATATATCAAATATTAGAAAGTGTTTTAGTTACTTTCTAATTTTATCACAATCTAATCTTTGAGATATGTGATAAGTGGCATCTATCAAATATTATAAAGTGATTAGTTACTTTCTAATATTTGCAAGAAAAGAGGAAATAATTTTTTCCTACAAATTAAATATTCATAGCACCCATATTTTATTTATTAATTGGGTGGGAATATTTTACATAAGATAGAATTATATTCTAATTCAAATATTATTCTTTAGACTTTATATTTTAGTCTAAGAATAATTTACACAATGTTGCATTACATTTTCCAACAGTGCTACCATTTTTTGTATGACTGCTTTATCTTTTAATGTGCATGACTTCTTAAACTATTTTTCTTCTGCTAGCCTTAGTTGTTTATCTTTCTTTGCCTCTTATTCGATCACCCTATTTTCCACATACTACATTTTCCTTTCCTTGGTAGGTTTTGGGTAAGTATCCTTCTTAGCCTAACTTTGTATCATAGCCAATACTTCTTTCTCAATTTCATCCTCCTTGACTAGAGGAAAACCAATGTTTAAGAAATTTACATTCAATGAGCCATTAGTACCCACTTTATTAGGACAATTGATCTCCTTTTGGTTACTTGGACTACACAATCAACACATATGTGTAGCATTATTGTATGTTGTCTCTTGTGTCAAGGGAGAAGGACAATTCTTCGTAAAATGTCCCCATTCCTAGCAATTGCAACATTGTATGATTGGTATTCATTCCAAATTATACTATAAATGACTCTAACCTTCTTGATTTTTACCTTGATATGACCTTACTCCATGGTTATTTCTATAAGCTCCACTTGTTGCAGCTTGTTTGTTCCCTTGAGGCTTCAATTTTTTCTCTTGATATTGAATTGTGAGAGTCTAATGGTAAACTTTTGAATTGAATGGAAATGAAACCACTTCATGTCCTAGCACATTACATATATGGCAATATTTATTCCAATAATAATTCACATATGAATTTCCTTTGGCCTTACATTATGTACACCAGATATATTTTTGATCTCATCGTATCATTTTCTTGTCTTCTTTTATGATATTATAAAATTCCTTTCAAAATGATTTAATGGTTTTATGTATCACATCCTCCTCATCGCTATCTGAATCTTCATGCCTAGTATGTGCTATAATTCCTACTACTATATGCTTTACCTCACCATCATATTTTTTTACTTTCTCTAGTGCTTCTTCATATGTTGAGGATGGTACCACATTCATATTCTTCCTATATCTTGGCAGTAATCCATAGAGAAACCATCATTTAACTAGTGCATATACTAGTGGTATTTGCATTTTATTGGCCATTTTTTTAGTCGGTGGTTGTATATCTTAACATCCTGATCAACACCTTGATTTGTGGTGTATATTTCTATTACGATATCACCATCATCTCTCAAGGATAAAATTATTTGATAAAATTATTCTTCATCGTATTCCATGCTTGGAAGGCTACTATATTCTCCCGCTTTAGATACCAATATATTGTGAGTCCTCATAATATAGTAGGAAATAATTGCAACCATTTATCTAGTTGGTTCACACCATTTACTTTCCAAATGGCTATGCATGTATTGATATGCCTAGTTAGGTCTTCCTTCCATTCTCTTATGAAGGGTGTACATATTTTTTTTTTCTTGTGTGGCTATGTTAGCCATTTCTTTGTCACTTGATAACGTGTCCTCTAGAATCTTTGATTGATTTCTCCTTTGTGTGGGAGATCTACTATGTCGATCCTCATTGGATGTTTCTATCCTAGGTACCTTATTCTTACCAAATAGTCATCTCCTAACTTTGTGTGCATCCTCACTCTAAAACCTCCTTTGATGGTGTGTTGGTCATGGCCTTGGTCCTGTTTCTTGACACCTTGCATGTTGTTGCTCTGGTTCCTGACTTTTATCCTATCCACCCCTCTACAAACTTCCTATAACTTATTCAAGTGTTACCATCCACTCATTGTCTCCTTGCATAGTTTCTCCATAGATATTTCATCTTACATTAACATTTTCCTCGACTCTTGGTGGTTCTTGTGCCACTTCTTTAGTATCTATCAACAACATGTTCCATCTTTCAATGTCGGCTTTGTGTGAAGTCCATACTTATTCTATTATTGGTTTATTCATATCCTATGTAGAGTTGTTCACATTATCCATTTGATAAATATTTGTGCTTATTTTAACTTGGAATATGTTCCTATCCTTTATTCCATCTTCCATATCTTCACAAACTTGTATTTTTCAATCACCTCCAATTGATTTCTACTCACTGCTTGTCACTTGCAAATACTTCTCAACTACAACAATGAGTTCTTCTCAATTGCATCAATTTAAAAAAATTATAATAGGAAATGAAACCAAATGTGGTACAGGGGGAAGTATTCCTAGAGGGGGAGGTGAATTGGAATGTTTTACAAAAAATCTTATGCTTTGTAGCAACTTTGGTCCAAATCGTACAAGTGTACGATTTACCAGTGTATGATTTACAACTTTACAAAACTAATGTACAATCTCCAAATCATACAACACCATAGAATATATGATTTACCACTTACCCAGTTCAATGAAAGTCAATTTTATAACTTAAATTGATCAATTTTGTAATCGTTCTCTTCCAAACCCTAATTTTCCTTAATTGGCAAGTTTTAACTATGCAACCGCACTTCCAAATTGGGCAAAAATTCAATTGTACGGTTTGATGGACTGGTTGTGTAGTTTTACCAATTGTTGAATTATTCACTTACAGATTTTCCATTTTACTTGTAGGTTCTGCTCAGAGTAATATTTGGGTATCTTTCTAGTGCAATTACCAACATAGTCTCTCAACATGCAAACCTTAATTCATCGTATATAATTATTATCATCAATTCTCATTTCCAAAAATCATACAACAATGTGTAAATATCCAATTATAGGAATAACAATGTATCAAACTAATTTCCTAGTATCACAATAGGTTGTGGGTTTATTGACAGTACAATTCCATTATAATATTCTCCATTTACCACACCATCCTAGCCATACTCGCATAGAATGTATAATCCAGATTCACCATCAACATGCACAATGGAATTCATAGGAACACACAAGCCATAATGCTACACTCATATTAATATTATTCTGTAAAATATGTACAATTACATAGAAGTGAACAATATCCATCAATAATCATAGTAATTTTCAACTATTATGAACATAGCAATGAACAAAATTCAACAACTATCATGAAAAACAATGAACAACCATCAGAAACTAAATGGATGGATTTATAATGCTTGTCCAAGACATTCCAAAGAAGTTCTTGAGACAACCAATTATTCATAATTGCCACCCCATAGGAAAACTAACTTGCATTAAAGTTTTCCTAAGTCCATTTAATTATTATCAAATTAACCTAAATGCATATTTCACTTAATTTCATTTCACATATAATTGCACATTTATGAAATTGTACAATTACACCCAATTGTATGTTTTACAATCCTTGTGCAACTAGGTAAATCCTACCTTGATAGCAAAAAAGGTCTTTAAGAGTTTTATTTTCAACATATTTAGCATGAGTATTATTAGCCTAAAGGGCATTAAGGTATTCAAAATCCTCCAAAATAACTTTGCAGCTAAAGCCTTATTATTTTCTATAGCTGATCGGAATCCTAATCTCCCTTCATGCTTGGGAATGCATTAAGTATCCCATTTCACTAAGGTCCATTTCATTTTCTCCTTAGTACCACTCTAGAGGAACTGATGATTGATTTGATCTTGTTCTCGAAGAAACTACCTTTGGGATACTCAACACAACAAAAAACATAAATAGCTATAGCTTGAAGGATTGATTTTACCAAGGTAATTCTACCCCTGGATGAAATCCACCTATTGGTCCACTTTCCAATTTTCCCCTTAACTCTATCCAACAACCAATTTTAGTATTTTTTATTCTATATATTAATTTATCTAGAACCATGGATTCTTTTCTGGGAGAGCAGTGAAAGAAAATGACTTTTGATTTATCTTCATTGATTAATTGCCACGTAGCATTATAGAAACAATGAATGATTTATTTAATTATAGAGGCTTCCTTAACCATAGCTTTACCTAATATATTAGAGTCATTAACAAACTAAATATAAGAGACAGGCTTGTCTCCATGAGCAATGATTAATTCCTCAAGCGTTCTATTTTCTCTAGTTTTGGTCATAGTCATGCCCAAGAATTCAATAATAATGATAAATAAATAAGGGAAGAGGGGGCTCCCTATATAATACCTCTATAATTTGGGAAATAAATGAAAGGAATCCATTGATAATAACTAAGTAGGACACTGAAAGGAATCCATTGATAAGCTATCTTTTCTATGAATATTTATAAAGCTCCTGGCCTGAACAGTTTCCCTCCCATATTCTTTCAAACATTTTGGGACATTGTTTACCATGACATCTGCTCCACTGTTAAGGAATTTTAAACGTCCAAATTCATCCCAAGGAGCTATAATTCCACCTTTATTTCCTTAATCCCCAAAGTCCCAGCTTCCAAGTGTGGCGACCCTAGGGCACACGCACCACTCTTACTCTACTTGCAAATGTGTTAAACCCAAAATGAAATGAAAGACAATGAAAAAGTATACAAAACATAAGTAAAAAATATATGTCTCTTTATTTCTATTAAAACCTGGTTACATGTCAGTCCCTCTTAGGGATACCCATTTTGATACAATAAGGTTACAAGTAGGTAAATTGTCCCCTCACAAAGGGGTGGTGCACTATCACAAGCTTCCTGGTTCTACACACGGAAATGTATGAGGGCTTATAGATGCCTCCTTCCCCAGGTCTGTTTCCTAGAGGGATACCTTTTGCTCTTATATGTTGCAGATTCTATCCGATGAACCTGTGGCCCTGGAAGCAATGAAACAACAACACACGCTTAGATGTCCGAGAATGCCTCCCCGGATGAGGTTGTTAGTAATGAATATATCAGATGAAAGTACGTGCAAATGAAACTAATGCTATGAATGTGAATGAATGAAATGATGTTATGCTAATGATATGCTAAACAAAATAATGAAACTAATGTCTAAAACCCTAAGCTAGGCCCGTGGGCCACTGTCCAAGACAATGGTCGCTAAAGTGAATCTTGTTCTCTTTGCCCCAAAGCTATGGATCAAAGCTTGTATCTGATGTTCTAAAATGGTTATTGCTTTGCTCTCTAATTCGTCAGGGCTTCACCATAAATGTGATCTCCAAGGGAAGCTCTCCAAGTCTCGAAATCTCTCCTCAATGGACTTATTCTGATCTCTGATATTGATATCTTCGATTCTTTGGTGCTCTTAGGCTTGCACCTTTTAAAGTGTGTGAAACCCTAGGTCTACACCCAAGCCCTAGGACTGAATCCCTCATGCGTATTGAAGGTTAGCATGAGAATATTTTGTCTTTTCTATGTTTAAAGACCAGTTAACTAAATTTTAAATGCAAACTCAAGTCTCCTATATGAACTAGCTATGAAAGGGAATGAAAAGTTACTCCCGCTCACCTTTATTGCATGCAGACTACCACTTCCGTCTGTGATTGGGAAAATCTATCGATAGAATACTTTTTATGGCTTAACCACTATCATCTATAGTGACTAAGATTTGGCCACTATCGTCTACAGTGGCTAAGGTCTGGCCGCTCTAAGCTTGAGCAGATAAGGTCTGGCCACTCTAGTTTTGAGTAGCTAATCTTGGATGGGCTCAGAATGCCCTAGATGAGTGATGAGAACCATTTTTTATGTTTGGAAAGTCCAAGATTATGTCATATGATATTATGAAAGTGTCTATGTGAGTAGCTCCCCTAGACATGACATGTTTTAGGTGTCTACAAATACCCCTTTTGCGATGCGCTATGTAGAAAACACAATGCTGAGAAAAAACATAGACTGATCTGTTTGTAGGGTGTATGGTGATCAGTGGTATGATCAATGCCAGATGGCCCTATCATGCAAGATGACACACAACCTTTTAATAATTACCTCCATGTTAGGAGGACTTAGCTCAATGTATTGGACATTTTAAATTGCACTCATTCCTCAAACTCAATCAGGTAGCTTCAGCTACTAGAATAGTTCTGATTGGTAGGAGAGCTACAATTGAAAGTGCCATGTCTACTTACGTTCCCAGCAAATAAAGAAAACTATGTGATTTTTGTATGCAATTATTCATAGGAAGAACATGATTTTGTTATGATCAAGTGATAGTTTATTTATTTTGATTATGATTATTTTGAAGATTTGAACTACCTCTTCACTCAACGAATTGGTGAAGAAATAATAATGAGTGAAGCGACAAGTCACTTGACCAATATGACTAATTTGGTTCCTTTCTAGCATTTTTTCCTTCAATGGGAAGACCCACATCCAAGTGTGACTCCAGTTGTTTATGATAACCATCCATCACTATCCCGAGGAGCGGTCCAACTATCAATAGCCTTCTTAGGGATTTAGGAGGAATGATCCTATTTATGCTCATATTGTATCACTTTGGCTTAGTGTTTTTGATTTCATAAGGGAATGAAGATGATTTTATCGCACCTGTGGAGTAGTCCAACCATCTTGGTCTTTTCGGGTTTGAAGTGATACATCGTAATTCCAAAATGAATGTTTTTACCCCAAGTAGACTTATGGTGACTTACTCGTCTTACCGAATTACATGGAGTGCAAGTCGTTATAATCGCTAAGTTCATAGACTAAGTGACTGGATACGAGACTTACTAAAGAATTTTCTTTTTATGTGATTTTTATGTTATTTTGGTAATTATGATGACTAGAAGTCTTCAAAATGTGCTTATCTAAATGTTTTTGTTTCTTCTCATGGAGGGGTTGTAGTTGTTTTTATCTAGGATCTCAGCCATTTTTAGGTCCAGTGGCCACCAAAGGCCTAGCCCTAGCCGCTATAGTCCTGAGCGGCCAAGTGATGTGGGTCACTGACATCAGTAGTGGCCAAGGCACTATAACAGATAACCTATGGTTTTGCCTTTTCACTTTGCTAGTTGTCAATTTGCTTTCTTGAGCTTTGAGGTGAAAGTGACTCTTGCAATTTGGAGCAGTTCTGTGACTTGGAAGATCATGGTTGCATGGGGTGAAGCGTCTTTGGGTGGAGGAGCCAGAGCTTCTCGAGTACTCCCTCAACCTTAACCCTACTTGTTCACTTTTTTTTGGTTTTGGTAAAACTGAACCACATTAAGTAATCGGTAATTGAATCTCATTAAGCTTGTTGGAAACAAATCAAAACCCATAGCTAGGTTTAGTTTACGTTTTTATGTGGTGGGATTGTCCCTATTTTGTATTTTTATTCTTGTTATATTTTTTAGTATTTTTTGGACTAGGTTCGACGTGTCTACCTTGTCACCCGTTGGCTGCTATCGATCAGAGCGGTCAGGAAGACTTGCAACTTGGCCACTATTGTTGGCAACAACCGATTTGAATCCCAACCGTCAAAAAATTGACCATTGGGACTTGGACACTGTTAGCTTTAGCGACTGATTTCTGGATGTTGTAGGTGACAACGACCAAGAGCACTTAGTGAAATTTTTTATTTTTTTAAATTTTTTGGGTTGTTTGATTTTTTTGAAAATTTTTGTGTTGATTTATTAGGTGCAACTCTGTCTTTGCCTAGACTTAGGATAGCCCACCATTATTTACATTGTTTTCATGTTTATTGTGAGTTATGCCTTATATGCATTGTAGTTATGATTAATTTTCTTTCTTTTTCTTAGACTCTTACTGCTCGGGCTCGAGACCCGAAGTTCATGAATACACTTCTACCCCTCTTGGATGACGATGATTGAGCTTGGATCAAAGCTCGTAGAATTTAGTATGTCACCTGACTGCCCACCATCATGGCAGATATGCCTACCTTACAACTTTGGTCCATCAATGTGATCCTCAGACCAATACCTTCCACTTTCCTATCGATGAGATGACCATCACGTCAAAATATGTGTAGAGGATTTTTGGGATCCCCTTTTATGGAGTGGCCATTGTCTCTTTGGCCACTAATTATCAGGTTGCTATTTTCACTCGAGTGTTTGGAGGGTGCTCTACGAAGGCTCTCAAGGATACCAAATCTGGGGGAGTGTCCATTTTACAGTGGTATGACAAGGGTGTCTTCTCTGCGAGTCATGCAGTGTTGCTAATGGTCATCAACAATATCTTGATTCCATATTACTCAGGTTTGAGGTTCTCGTGGAACTTCTTGGCGATGGTTCAGGACTTGTTGGATAGTGAGGAGCCTATCATCTATGCATGGAGCAGGTCTTTTTTGGATTAGTGCTATGATGAGTTGTACCACATCCATTGGCGAGGTCGCATTAGCATTACTTGCAGCTTGCTTCTATAGGTTTGGGGATGGGAGCACATCTAGGTAGATCACCCCAAAGGGCTTATTACTGAGATTACAGCTCTGGAGGAGTAGATGTAGTGCTACACCACTATATGGGCTTGAGAGTGTGAGCTGTACAAGAGCCATCGTCATGTGGGGGAGCTTCCCCACTATACTGCTACTTTCACTAGGCTATAGACCGAAGATGTTATGTGACACCCATATCATGAGTTCCTGGTGTTGATATTCTCACAATGACACTGAGAGGGGGGGTGAATCAGTGTAACTATTTAAAATTTGAATCTGCAACTCTTAATGCTTAAAAATGCAAGCTTAAAAATAGATATAGCAAGTATAACAAAAGAGCATCACACAACACAAGATTTAACGAGGTTCACCGATTTGGCTACTCCTCAAATAATGACTGTTTGGACTACAATCCAAATCCAGCCTTTGCAAGGATTCAATCTTTACAAATAGTTTACCAACACCCACTGGAAGGAGCACCAACCCCTGATTTATCTGCAACAACAGATAGGAGCACCAACCCCTTATACCAAGCACCAACTTGGATTTCTATTTTGAATAATAGATTGACATAAAAATGCCTTCTCTTTTACAAGACCCTCACTGGTCTATTGCTCATTCAAATCAATCTCATAGAAGCATAAGGAGAATTGTTAGAAACTCAATATCTTCTATTGCATACTAAAACCTCTCTTTCAATTTTTCAAGAATAAAACCAGGTTTCAGTTTTGTAGCTATTTTTCTTACAGCACTCTTACCCAACCTCACTTTTTGTTTTTCAAGATAAAAACACGGTTGCAGTAACCTCACTTACTGTGCCTTTTCGATTCTTTATACTTCGCTTACTCGAACGACTCTTTCAAAAATGGCTCTATTTTTCCCTCCAATTTTTCATGCATTCTCGGCTACGTTCAATCTGTCACACCCTCTCTGACGCGCTCTGTCTTTTAGCCACTTTCTTTCTGACTCATTCTGACAGTCTTCTCTGCTTACTCTGACAACTTTTTCTATGCATTCTGACAGCCTTTTCTGCATGTTTCGATGCTCTGTCATTCTTTTCTTCTATCCTTTACATAACTTCCCTCTCGGTACCTTTACACTTTCTGATGGCACTCTTTTCAATTCTGAGTCGAACTTTCTCTTCTGCCCATAACTGCCATTTCTGACACACGCAACCTCCGAGAGGATTTCTCGTTTATCGAGATTCTCGGTATATCTGCACTTTTGATAGCCTTGCAACATCACGGCCCTGTAACAGCCGTTCTTGTCTTTAATGCACTATTCTGCCACCTGTAACTTCAGTTCTGACTTCAGTTAACTCTTACATAACTGGCTGCATGATTTTCTTCTGCACTTTCCCCGACAACTGTCACTGTGTAAGCTTCTCGGCTTTTACCTACGCAACTAAGACATGTCACGATATCGTGACATTTCTGCCCATTTGACCTTTTCTGGACAGTTGACCGTGAAAACAAGACCTGTCGCGATATCGCGACATTCTCCGCCTCCTAGTCCTTATCTCGGCATGCAACCATGAAAACAGAACATGTCACGAAATCACGACGCATTTGCTGCCTCTAGCTCTTTTCTGTCTCCTACCCGCAAAAAGGGACATGTCACGAAATCGTGACGCATTCACTGACATGCAGAAATGAGATTGCATCTAGCTCTTTTTCCTCTTGCCGAGAAAAGGGACATGTCATGAAATCATGACGCATTCGCTGCCTCTAGCTCTTTTCTGCCTCTTGCCCACGAAAATGGGACATGTCACGAAATCGTGACACTTTTCGCTGTCGTACACTTTTCTCTGCATGCCTCAATGAAATCGAAACATGTCATGAAATCGTGACGCTTTTTTGCCTTAGCGCTGTTCTTTGCCTTTCGCCCATGAAAATGCAACATGTCACGAAATCGTGACATCTTTCGCATCCGTACAACTCTCTCTTCATGCACTAGCGAAATCAAGACATGTAGCGAAATCGCTACACCTTTTTCCCTTTGCAATTTCTTTTGCTGCGGCCTCCAAAAATCCAACATGTAGCGAAATCGCTACAACTTTTTGACTTAGCACTTTCTCTTTGCTTCGACCAGCAAAAATCCAACATGTAGCGAAATCGCTACAACTTTTTGACTTAGCACTTTCTCTTTGCTTCGACCAGTGAAAATCCAACATGTAGCGAAATCGCTACAACTTTTCGACTTAGCACTTTCTCTTTGCTTCGACCAGTGAAAATCCAACATGTAGCGAAATCGCTACAACTTTTTCGCCTCATTGCTTCTTCTCCGAACTTGTCGTGAAATCGTGACACTTTTCATCCTTAGCGCTTTCTAATTTGAAATACTTTTTTTTTCTTCAACTTGTCGTGAAATCGTGACACTTTTCATCCTTGGCGCTTCTTCTCCGAACTTGTCGCGAAATCGTGACACTTTTCATCCTTGGCGCTTCTTCACCGAACTTGTCGCGAAATCGTGACACTTTTCATTGCCTTACTTCCAAACATGTCATGAAATCGTGACAGTTTTTCAACTTTGCTTCTTTCCTTCCAACATGTCGTGAAATCGCGACAGTTTCTCCAACTTTTTCTCTCTCCTCCGATATGTCGTGAAATCATGACATTTTTGGCTGCGCCTTCTCTCTCCTCCGTTATGTCATGAAATCATGACATTTTTGGCTGTGCCTTCTCTCTCCTCCGTTATGTCATGAAATCATGACATTTTTGGCTATGCCTTCTCTCTCCTTCGTTTTGTCGCGAAATCACGACAGAAAACATGTCGCGATATCGCGACAGTTTTCTTACTTGTCTTTTTCTGCAATTTTTTGAATCTGGGTCACTTCTTTCTTCTTGGAAATTCACTGTACATGTTCTGACTGTCCTCTGAACTGCATCAATTGCATCAATCTGTCTGTGTTGACAACAATGACAATACTTTTGCTGCACCTTGCTCAACAATCTCCCCCTTTGGAATTGTTGGCAACACATGTGCAATTTCAATTTCCTGTAGTAATTCTTCTCCCCCTTTGCCAATAATACCAAAGGGCTACTGTAGACTCCCCCTGAGTCTATGCACAACATTCTCAGGCATAAATAATTTAATGCTCCCCCTGAGAATGTGTTCCCCATAGCTAATCAGTGCTTGGGTAGTGTGACCACTCCCAACTTACTCCGAAGGTACTCAAAAACTTCCTTGGGCAATGGTTTTGTGAATATATCTGCTACTTGCTCTGTGGTTGGAACAAACTCCAATTTGACCTCTCCTTCTACAACTTTATCTTTCAAAAAGTGATACCGGATTGCAATATGTTTGGTGCGGGAATGCATAACCGGATTCTTTGAGATGTTGATTGCACTAGTGTTATCACATTTAACTGAAATTGGCTCATTGAAGTGAATACCAAGATCTTTCAGTGTTTGTCTCATCCATAATATCTGTGTACAGCATGTTGTTGCTGCAATGTATTCTGCCTCTACTGTGGATAGAGAGACTGATTCTTGTTTCTTGTTGTGCCATGCTACCAGTTTATCTCCAAGATAAAATGCTCCTCCACTGGTACTTTTTCTGTCATCAATACATCCTGCCCAATCTGCATCAGAATATGCAAAAAGAGTGAAGTCTTTTCCTTTTGGATACCATAGCCCATACTCCATAGTACCCTTGAGGTACCTAAAAATCCTTTTCATAGCTGTCACATGAGTCTCTTTGGGACTAGCTTGAAATCTTGCAACCATGCAAACTGCCTGTAAGATATCCGGTCTGGTGGCTATCAAATACAGCAGGCTCCCAATCATAGATCTGTACATTGTTTGATCAACATCTGGAGATTTGTCATCCTTGCTCAACTTACAACCTGTTGTCATGGGAGTGCTAACAGGCTTACTATCCTCCATAGTGAACTTTTTCAGCATTTCTTTCACATATTTAACTTGAGAAATAAAAATGCCCTTTTCAGTTTGATTAACTTGCAGTCCGAGGAAATATGAAAGCTCACCAATCATAGACATTTCAAATTCTTTCTGCATTTTATTTGCTATGTCTTTACATGACTCATCATTGCTGCTCCCAAATATTATATCATCTACATAGACAACAAGGACAATGAGATTGCCATTCTCAGTTTTGATATATAAATTGCTATCCACCATACCTTTCTTGAATCCTTGTTGAGTGAGATAGTTGTCCAATCTTGCATACCAAGCTCTAGGTGCTTGTTTCAAGCCATACAATGCTTTCTTCAGCTTGCAAACAAAGTTAGGATTATCACAGAGTTGAAAACCATCAGGTTGTTCAATATAAACTTCTTCTTCAAGATTTCCATTTAGAAATGCTGATTTCACATCCATCTGATAAACTTTGAAATTCCTATGAACTGCTAAAGCCAAAAACAGTTCTGATTGCTTCAAGTCTGGCCATTGGTGCAAAAGTTTCTTCAAAATCAATCCCTTCAACTTGAGCATATCCTTTACAGACCAATCTTGCTTTATTCCTTACAACCTGTCCGTCTTCATTCAATTTGTTTCGAAATATCCATTTAGTACCGATTATGTTTTTATTTTCAGGCCTTGGTACTAATTCCCAGGTTTTGTTTTTCTCAATTTGATCTAGTTCTTCATTTACTGCCTCCATCCAGCTTTCATCTGTGCTTGCTTCAATAATATTTTTGGGCTCAATGTTTGGATAACAGAGAGTAGTTGTTTACTACTCTTCTTCTTGTTTGAATACCAACTATGGGGTCCCCAATAATCTGCTCTCTGGGATGATTTTTCTGCCAGCTACCTGTTTTGGATTTCCTATTTTCTTCTATTTCTAAATCATCTGAATCTGATTTCTGTCTCTCTTCTTTTTCTTGATCTTCATCCTCTTCAATAAATTCTTCATAAGTCGGGTAGTTTTCATTATGGCTGATTTCTTGTTTCCTACCTTCATCAACCTTAACATCCGCACTCTCCACAATTTTCTTTAGTCTTTTGTTGTAGCATGTGTAGGCTTTGCTTTTTGTTGAGTAACCAAGAAAAATTCCTTCATCAGCTCTATCTTCAAACTTGCCAAGATTGTCTTCAGTTCGTTTAATGTAACACTTGCTGCCGAACACTTTGAAGTATTTTGTTGTAGCCTTTCTGCCAAACCACAGTTCATAAGGTGTTTTGCTTTCATGCGGCCTCAACATGCACCTATTCTGGATGTAAACTGCAGTATGAACTGCCTCTTTCCAAAACCTGTCAGCAATTCTGCTCTCTGTCAACATGGTCCGTGCCATTTCCTGCATAGTTCTGTTCTTTCTTTCTACTACTCCATTCTGTTGAGGTGTTCTTGCTGCCAAAAACTGTCTTCTAATCCCATGTTTTTCATAGTATTCTGCAAACTCCTCTGAAATAAACTCTCCTCCTCTATCTGATCTTAAACATTTAATTCTTTTTCCTGATTGATTCTCAACAAGATTTTTGAAAGTTTTGAACATCTCAAAGGCTTCTGATTTAAGTTTCAAAAATAGTACCCATGTCATTCTGGAATAGTCATCTATACACAGCATAAAATATTTGTATCCATTTATGCTTTCCGTTCTCATGGGTCCACATAAATCAGTGTGAATTAGTTCTAACGGCTTGCTCGTGAAGTACTCTTTTGCTTTGAAAGTGGCTCTGGTTTGCTTCCCCTTTTGGCATGAAGCACAAATGCTATTTGAAGGTTTGCCAATAGTGGGTATGTCTCTTACTGCCCTTTTTGAGCTGATTTTTACCAGATTGTCAAAGCTTATATGACCGAGTCTCTTGTGCCACAGCCAATTTTCTTCTTCCTGTCCTACCAAGCAAGCTCCTTCTAAAGTCTCTGAGAGAGTATACAGATTTCTAGAAGTTCTCGATCCGTAGCTATCAACTTCCCATTTTTTGTCTTTCTTACTTCACAACCCTGCTTCTTGAAAATTACTTCATGACCTCTGTCACAAATTTGACTTACACTGTAAGTTATGCTTTGCCCCACCCCAAAAAAGGACTTCTTTAGAGTTGTTTTTTTGTCCCTTAATTTTGGTGATCCTTTACCCACTATCTTGGCTCCATCATTATTTCCAAATTTTACAGAACCACCTTCGTATGTCTGTAACTTATCAAACTTTTGTTTATCTCCTGTCATATGACTGGAGCATCCACTATCCAGAATCCATGGTGCAGATTTGTTCTGGGCTTTGAGAGCTGTTTGAACGATCAAGGATTCCTTATCTTTCTTAGGTTGCTCCTTTTCTTTCCACTCTGATTTGACAGCAGATTTGGTCACTTGTTTTACCTTCTCCCTTTCATTGGCTTGTGCCTGTTTTTCGAGAAATTTTTTGTTTTGTTTCAATCCAGTTGGTTGATACTTTCTTCCCTGATATTTATTTCCTGCAAAAGAGCTACGACAATTTCTTGCAATATGTCCAAAGTTATGACAGTTATAACATTCTACAACATAATCTATCAAAGGTGAAAAAACATTTCTACTAGTGAAATTCCTTTGTCCTACATTATATCTACAATTTGAAATTTTATGACCATATGCATTGCATTTAAAACAATAACCAGAAAAGGAACGAGTGTACCTGGGTAATGGTTTTTGCCATGTTGTAGTAGGAGCCATGGGTCTTCTTCTTCTTTGATATGTGACTTTGGTGAATCCATCATTGGCAGTACTCCTTTCATGCTTGGCCTTATGGTTTTCTTTTGCATGATACGATTTTTCTTGATCAACCCTGATCTTATCTTTATTCTTTATTGGTTCTATAGTTATAGCCTTTGATTCCTTTGAGGATTCTCCTTCATCAAAGCCCAAACCAAATTTGATGCCTGTAGGCCTTTGGTTATTTAACATTTTATTCAGCTTCACAGAACTGTCTTCAAATTTATGATGACAACTCAATTTTTGATTCATCTCTTCTAGCTGCATCCTTAATCCAACTATGTCTTCTTCTAGCTTATTGCACTCATCTATTTTCATGGTTAGTTGTACTTCAAAATCTTTAGACTTTTTCTTAAATTCTTCAGTCTGTACTTTCAAACTGATTATTAATTCGTTGGCATCCTCAAATTTTCTTGAAATCTTTTTATTCTTTTTCCTTTCTGTACTTAACTCTTCAAGTGCAGCAACCAACTCACCTTCCAGATCTACCACAGCTTCATCCTCTAATTTTTCATCACACTCCTGGGTTTCCTCTGTTCTTTCTTCTTCAAAAGCCATGAACAAAGCTTCACCAGTTTCTTCCTCAGAATCTTCACCGGAGCTGTCTTCAGAAGAGTTGACATTCTTCGAAATGAAACTTTTCTTCTTGAAGTTCCTTTTTCTAAAATGTGGTTTCTTCTTCCAGTCACTTCTTTCTTGATGTGTCCCTTCATCACTTTTGTTTTTCTCATTCATTGGGCATTTAGCTGCAAAGTGCCCGATGCCTCCACAGTTGAAACACTTAAACGGTAACTTACCTCTGTATTTTCCTTTTCCCTTTATTAGTTTCCTAACAAAGTTTGCTTCAGTTTCATCTGAAGATTCTTCTTCCTCAGATTCTTGTTTAGCTTTTATATTTTTCTGTGCTTGGAAAGCAACTTCTCTGTCTGAGGGCTTAGTTTGTCCTATTCTCATTTCATATGTTGTTAAAGAACCATGCATTTCATCCATGCTAAAAGTATTTAAATCTTTAGCTTCTTCTATAGCAGAAACTTTAGCATCAAATCTTTTATGGAGAGTTCTTAGTACCTTTTTCACAACAATTGCATCTTCTATTTCCTCACCGAGTCCTCTAATCGCATTAATGATTCCATTTACTCTCAGCATATAGGCCTCTATGTTCTCATCATCATTCATCTTTAATGCTTCGAACTGGGCTCGATGTGTTTGTAGCTTGGCTTCCTTGATCTTGCCATCTCCTTCATGAATGCTCTGCAGTTTGTCCCATATGTCTTTTGTCGATTTACAACTCATGATCCTTATCAATTCACTGTCTACTAACCCACACATAATAGCATTCTTAGCTTTAGAGTTGTTCTCAAACTTTTTCTTCTCAGCCGCATCTGTTGGAGGAGCAGAGGGTATTGTGTATCCATTTTCAATAGATTCCCAAATGTCATATCCCAATGCACACAGATATGTCTGCATCCTGAGTCTCCAGAAAGAGTAATTTGTTCCATCGAACAAAGGAGCTTTGTTGGAAGAAAATCCTTCACCACCGGCCATTGTGTATCTTCCAAGATCACCTTAGCTGATTAAGCTTGTTCAGGTACCTTGCTCTGATACCAATTGATATTCTCACAATGACACTGAGAGGGGGGTGAATCAGTGTAACTATTTAAAATTTGAATCTGCAACTCTTAATGCTTAAAAATGCAAGCTTAAAAATAGATATAGCAAGTATAACAAAAGAGCATCACACAACACAAGATTTAACGAGGTTCACCGATTTGGCTACTCCTCAAATAATGACTGTTTGGACTACAATCCAAATCCAGCCTTTGCAAGGATTCAATCTTTACAAATAGTTTACCGAGCACCCACTGGAAGGAGCACCAACCCCCGATTTATCTGCAACAATAGATAGGAGCACCAACCCCTTATACCAAGCACCAACTTGGATTTCTATTTTGAATAATAGATTGACATAAAAATGCCTTCTCTTTTACAAGACCCTCACTGGTCTATTGCTCATTCAAATCAATCTCATAGAAGCATAAGGAGAATTGTTAGAAACTCAATATCTTCTATTGCTTACTAAAACCTCTCTTTCAATTTTTCAAGAATAAAACCAGGTTTCAGTTCTGTAGCTATTTTTCTTACAACACTCTTACCCAACCTCACTTTTAGTTTTTCAAGATAAAAACACGGTTGCAGTAACCTCACTTACTGCGCCTTTTCGATTCTTTATACTTCGCTTACTCGAACGACTCTTTCAAAAATGGCTCTATTTTTCCCTCCAATTTTTCATGCATTCTCGGCTACGTTCAATCTGTCACACCCTCTCTGACGCGCTCTGTCTTTTAGCCACTTTCTTTCTGACTCATTCTGACAGTCTTCTCTGCTTACTCTGACAACTTTTTCTGTGCATTCTGATAGCCTTTTCTGCATGTTTCGATGCTCTGTCATTCTTTTCTTCTATCCTTTACGTAACTGCCCTCTCGGCACCTTTACACTTTTCGATGGCACTCCTTTCAATTCTGAGTCGAACTTTCTCTTCTGCCCGCAACTTCCATTTCTGACACACGCAACCTCCGAGAGGATTTCTCGTTTATCGAGATCCTCGGTATATCTGCACTTTTGATAGCCTTGCAGCATCACGGCCTTGTAATAGCCGTTCTTGTCTTTAATGCACTGTTCTGTAACTACCACCTGTAACTTCAGTTCTGACTCCAGCTAACTCTTACATAACTGGCTGCATGATTTTCTTCTGCACTTTCCCCGACAACTGTCACTGTGTAAGCTTCTCGGCTTTTACCTGCGCAACTAAGACATGTCACGATATCATGACATTTCTGCCCATTTGACCTTTTCTGGATAGTTGACCGTGAAAACAAGACATGTCATGATATCGCGACATTCTCCGCCTCCTAGTCCTTATCTCGGCATGCAACCACGAAAATAGAACATGTCACGAAATCACGACGCATTTGTTGCCTCTAGCTCTTTTCTATCTCCTACCCACAAATGGGACATGTAAAAAAAAAATTATCTAAAACAGAAATCGGAGCATTGCTGAGCTCTTTTCTCCTTCTTCCCATGAAAATGGGACATGTCATGAAATCGTGACGCATTCGCTGCCTCTAGCTCTTTTCTGCCTCTTGCCCATGAAAATGGGACATGTCATGAAATCGCGACACATTCACTGCCTCGAGCTCTTTTCTACCTCTTGCCCATGAAAATGGGACATGTCACGAAATCGTGACACTTTTTGCTATTGTACACTTTTCTCCGCATGCCTCAACGAAATCGAAACATGTCATGAAATCACGACGCTTTTCTGCCTTAGCGCTGTTCTTTGCCTTTCACCCATGAAAATGCAACATGTCATGAAATCGTGACATCTTTCGCATCCGTACAACTCTCTCTTCATGCACTAGCGAAATCAAGACATGTAGCGAAATCGCTACACCTTTTTCCCTTTGCAATTTCTTTTGCTGCGGCCTCCGAAAATCCAACATGTAGCGAAATCGCTACAACTTTTTGACTTAGCACTTTCTCTTTGCTTCGACCAGCGAAAATCCAACATGTAGCGAAATCGCTACAACTTTTTGACTTAGCACTTTCTCTTTGCTTCGACCAGCGAAAATCCAACATGTAGCGAAATCGCTACAACTTTTCGACTTAGCACTTTCTCTTTGCTTCGACCAATGAAAATCCAACATGTAGCGAAATCGCTACAACTTTTTGACTTATTGCTTCTTCTCCAAACTTGTCATGAAATCGCGACACTTTTCATCCTTGGTGCTTCTTCATCGAACTTGTCGCGAAATCGTGACACTTTTCATCCTTGGCACTTCTTCACCGAACTTGTCATGAAATCGTGACACTTTTCATCCTTGGCGCTTCTTCACCGAACTTGTCATGAAATCGTGACACTTTTCATCCTTGGCGCTTCTTCACCGAACTTGTCGTGAAATCGTGACACTTTTCATTGCTGCTTCTTCACCGAACATGTCACGAAATCATGACAGTTTTTCAACTTTGCTTCTTTCCTTCCAACATGTCGCGAAATCGTGACAGTTTCTCCAACTTTTTCTCTCTCCTCCGATATGTCACGAAATCATGACATTTTTGGCTGCACCTTCTCTCTCCTCCGTTATGTCACGAAATCATGACATTTTTGGCTGCGCCTTCTCTCTCCTCCGTTATGTCATGAAATCGTGACATTTTGCCTTCTCTCTCCTTCGTTATGTCACGAAATCGCGACAGAAAACATGTCGCGATATCGCGACAGTTTTCTTACTTGTCTTTTTCTGCAATTTTTTGAATCTGGGTCACTTCTTTCTTCTTGGAAATTCACTGTACATGTTCTGACTGTCCTCTGAACTGCATCAATTGCATCAATCTGTCTGTGTTGACAACAATGACAATACTTTTGCTGCACCTTGCTCAACATGTGTGGTATGATCCAACCAATTTTACTGCTAGGACATGACATGAGTGGTGGCTCCTTGGCCTCAAGGTTGGTATTTGGGAGTATTTATTTTACTCTCCGGTTCTCCATCAATATGGGCTACAATAGGACTTACCTCTTGTTCCATTTTTGTATAAGTGCATTGTAGTGGAGAAGGACCTACTCCCATAGAATATTAAAAAGCTCTCATATGAGGATGCCCCAGTAGTTGACCCATGAGTCATTGGGGTTGTTATAGAGGCATACACTTAGTGATGGGGGGATCGAATTTGGCATGGTATCGGTAGCCTAGGTCATGATGATGATGGTGGGGATGATGGTGCAGATCCAACAGGGCATAGAGTCTACGCTAGGACCGAGGTATGGGGCCAACCAACAGAGTAGGTGGTAGAGGATGAGCAGAAGGCTCCTGAGGAGGATGAGGAGGATATAGAGCCTAAGGAGAAAGATTATCCTTTGAGAGCACAATTGCATGAGGTCGAGGTCGTGTTCCACTTGACCTAGATCCAAGTGTAGTAGTGAGATGCTACCATAGCACAATGGTATGCCACCATAGAGCAACTTACAGTGTAGATACAGGCCTTACAGGCTACTATTGGGGGTGATACTTTTAGGATGCAGTTTGTTGTTCCTCCTACACCATAAGAGGATCCAAAGATAGATTCAAGGGTAAAGGTTCTACACTTGCAGTTACTATTGGATGAGTATGAGGGGTAAATTTAGGAGCATGTTGGTCACATTATCTCTCTCCAGATGCAGCTCAGGAGGTATGGTCTTGTTCCTAAGGAGGCACCCAGTGCAGGTGGTTCACAGGTCAATGAGCACTCTACCTCATGGAATTCTTCTGCTTGTCTTAGCCGAAGGACATAGACTCGAATAGAGAGACCAGAAGGTTCACACCATTCGACTCGTGACACTGCCATAGGGGGAGGTGGCACTGGGGGAGGTGTTGTCGGGGGCTCAGCCCTTGTATTTGATCGATGGTACTCTTTTGATTCATTTTTGAGGTCGACTTGACCTACCTGACTATAGCCCATGGGCATTTTTGTACCTTTATGGACCTAATACACACATTTATATGATATATTTGCTTTATGACTCATTATGTGTATCGTTTATTGCTTATTTTTTTCTTTTACTTTGTTTTATAATGCGATGGATGATGGTATTATGATGAATTGATATATGTATGTGTTAGGTGATAGATGATATTTATGATTATGTGGATTTGAAATAGATTCTAATGTGTGTATATTTGTAGATGTTCATATGATATGATGTGATGTTTTATGAGTTGATCTAATGATGGATTTATGGTTATATGCAAATGGATATTGCTCATATGTTTTATGGTGCACTTTATTATGTAATTATGGATGATTGATGACTTTTGTATTTATATATGCAATATTGTTCAATGCATGTTTAACTTTGCTTTAATTGTATGCATCTAGCTTATATGATGGTATGGTATGAATGAAATTGTATGCTTTAATCACTTAAAACATAAGGAATACATGTGATATTAACAATCTTAATGGGTGATACCACAGAAAGTAAAAAATAATCATGAATTTAAATAATCCCTCTTATCATAAGAATTGATTAAGTATTCATATATGATATGTAATGGTGTGAAATGTATGTATTTTATTGATAAGTTTATGTAAATTAGAGTATATAAAGTAGTCAGTGGCCATCTATATATTATTTCTAATATATATGCAGTATCTGTCCTACTATGTTGTTACCCCCCTAATTTATAAAATCTTATAAAGAAAATGTTGGTATGATTGATGATATGATTTGTTGCTACATAAGAATTTCGGGGCTTTGCTTGAGATTCAAACATTCTAGTTACCCTATCAATAGTTGCATACTGACCATACTAGACTTTTGAAGAAGCAAGGATTTCATCATGGACCTATGTATTCATTGTTCCTGTGTGTGCAAATGAATATATTTAGATAGAACTCAATATTTTCCTCCGATGTCAGGCAGGATTCTTTCAGCCCATTGCTATGATCGAGGATCTTCAATTATTCATCTTATCCAGTGTTGGACTCGGTTGGACTATACCACTAGGGGACCTTTGGTTACCTAAATATAGCTCATCCACATTCAAACATTGGTCTACACAAATGTGTAATGCCTTTGTATTAGACATATCATCGTGTTTTTGGTTCAGTTGTGCTGAGAATTCCAGGGATTCAAGTTCCATTTCCTTCTTTTCTTCATTTTGACTCGGGATACTTGCTCATATCTAGTGATGAAAATCACTATTTATTTTTATTGATTTTTTGAAAAAGGGATGGTGATTATAATCACTGTTTATTTTGCTTTTGTTCTTTTGATATGTTGAATTATGACTTTGGGCATTGATTTTTTACTTTTGAAATTTTTGAACTTTTGATTTTGATATTTGAATTTGGCATTGTTCTAGGGTTTTGCTTATTTTTATGCAAGCAAGGGATGCATGCAGTGATGATAATCACTCATTTTTGGGTAGGGCAAAACTTGTCCTTTTGTCAATTCTCAGCACCTTTCAATCGGTTGCACAGGGGGATAAGCAAGGATGACCCTTTTCGCTTAAGGTAACTTAGAATCCTATATACAACTTTCATATTCCCTTGTCTAGCTAGGATTTATGTGTTTATAATTAGTGATGGGATTCTGAATATTTGAGGTTTTCATGAATATTCCTTATTCTCTACTAATCAATATGGATTTTCACAAAAATTGATAAGACCATTAGATATGGTTGAATAACCGAAAAATATTAGGCCATTCCTTATAACAACTTTGATATGGTTGTGTTGAAAAACACAATTACACACATGAATGAATGGATGATGGTGGATTTTGTGAATGATTTATGATACAAACTGTGGCATTACTTGTAAGACTATGATCATACCTAAGTGAATTTAATGGAAATGACAATGTAATGCAACTATGTGGATGCAAGATGTGAGATGCAATTGTTTTTGCGTTTTTTATTTTATGTTGTTTTTGTATTTTTGATTAATGTGACCAAAGGACTTATTATGCCTTTGGGCCTTTTTATTTTTGACCAAGTAGCATGAAATACCTTTGGAGCATTTTGAATTCGACCAAACGGTTTGAATGCCCTTGGAGCATTTTGATTGGAATTTGACCAAGTAGCTTGGATACCCTTGGAGCATTTTGTGAATTGTTTTGACCAAAGGGCTTTAAGATGCCTTTGGAGCTTTTTGTGATGACCATGTTTTTGATTTTCATGACATATTTGATTTTTTTTTATTGTATGACATATTTGATTTTTTATTTTATTTTTATGAAATATTTGAATTATTTTGATTTTATGATATATTTGAATTTTTTTTATTGTATGACATATTTGATTTTTTTTATTTTATGATATATTTGATTTTTTTTTTTTAATGACATATTTGAATTTTTTTGATTTTATGATATATTGTTTTATGTGTAGAATGTCTTTAAGTGAATGATATTGAGAGGTTCATGCTCTTCAACGCCATCTAATGATATAAGGTGATATGCTCCAGGCCCAACTCTTTATGAAACCATGTAAGGGCCTATCCAATTTACCATGAATTTGTCTCGCAGGTGCGATGGTAAATTAGAATTTTGTTGGTTCTCTTTGAGCACAAGATCCCTAATTTTGAAATATCTTAAGTGGAATTTTCTATTGTAAGCTTGCACAAGGCGATCTTGGTAAACGTGAAGATGCTCTAAAGCATTGAATTATCGTTCATCAAGAAGCATCGACTGATCAAGGAGACCTTGTCGTATGGTTTCATCATCTATGAAGTCCTTCAATGCTATGCATAGAGTTAGAATTTCCAAATCTTGTGGCATGATGGCCTCAGTGCCATATACAAGTGAAAATGGTGTTACCCAAGTGGGTGTCTGCACACTAGTCCTATATGCCCATAGTGCTAGAGGCAACTGTATGTGCCAATCCTTGTGATTTTCTTACACTGTATTCCTCAAGATGGAGACTATTGTTTTGTGTGAGGCTTCTGATTTCCCATTTGCTTGCGGATAATAAGGCATTGAAAAATTGTGTTGAATATGGTATTTTTTTATTAAAGCATGCACATTTTTGTTCTTGAAAGATGGTCCATTATCTGATATTATCTTTGAAGGGACCCCAAAATAACTTATGATATTGTGGAGTATAAACTCCACAATCCGCGGTCTAGTTGTCGATGTTAGGGGTATAGCTTCGATCCATTTAGTGAAGTACTTAGTGGCCGTTATGATGAATGTGTGTCGACCTGAGGATAGGGGTGAGATCTTCCCAATCAAGTTTAGTCCCCACTATGATAATGGCCACGCTTCCTGGATTGGTTGCAAGGCTTGTGATGGTAAGTGTGTGAAATTTACATGATGCTAGCACTTAACGCATTTCTTGAAATATTTGTAGTAGTCCTTTTCCATGGTGGGCCAATAGTAACTCATTCATAAGATACGCTTGAAAATGGCTATGTCACTAAAATGTCCTTCGCATGTATCGTCATGAGCTTGTGAAATTGCCCAAGATGTGCTTCCTGGGGATCAAGACAACATAGTAGTACTCCATCATATCCTCATCTATAGAGGATCTCTCCTAGAAAAATATATCTAGTCACATTTTTCTTAAACTTTCATCTTTCGATATGTGGCAGACCTTGTAGTACTATTCCAAACTTTAGGAAGTCCCGCAACTAGGAAAGCCAATCTTGATAAGCCATTACTTCTATGGATAGAACAACATGCTCATATTTAGATCTAGTATTTGTGAACAGTGATTGGGAAACAACCCTATGATGAATGGTTGTTCCACATTCTACTAGACCTTGAGAGATCAAAGATTCCCAAGGGGCCATTTGCAATAAGGTTCTAACTTTGAATGACAAATCCTGATTTGGCTCAGTTTGGATTATGTTGACTGAATCTAGGTTGTCAATAACCTCATGTTGTATTGCAGAAAATATGAGCACTTTCACATGAACAGTCATGAAATTAGTAGACGGATTCTAAGGGATTAAGGATCCCAAATATGCCATGGTGTCTGCAAATTTGTTTTATGTATGAGGGATTTCCTCGATGTCATACCATTCCAGTCGGGTTAAGTAAGTGTCAAAAATCTCCTTGTAAGATTTTAGGAGTGGGAACCTACATTGGAACAATCCTTTGACTTGTTTTACTATGAGCAAGGATTCATCAAATATATTCAATATTTTAATACCCATTGCAACTATTGTTTGGAGTCTCAAGATCAAGGCTTCATACTCCGTGTTGTTGTTTATGCATGGAAAGTCTATCTTGAATGATAATGGCAATGGAATGCCCTATGGTGTGATAAATACTATCCCTACTCTGCCCCCTTATTCACACTTTGAACCATCGAAGAACAATGACATGTCTCTTTCCTTCTTAGGTTCTTCGAGTTTTGGCAGATATGATAGTGCAAAGACCACATCATCAAGCAACTATATGGTGAGAGGCTTGCTATCCTGAAGAGGTGCCTCTACCAATTGATCTGCTATGACTTGTCCCTTGATGGAATTTTGGCTTACAAATTCTAGATCAAATTCTATCAATAGAATGATCCACTTCGCATTACGTGTATTGTGATGTCTTGCTCATCATGTACTACAAAGGATTTTATTTTGATATAACATATGTCATCTGGCCCAACATGTAGTGTCACAAATTTTGAGTTGCAAAGACCATTGTTAAACATAAATTTCTGACATATGCAGACCCTAGCTCATAACTCACCAATGTATGCCTAATATAATATATGGCTTGCTCTTTGTTTTACATGTTCTTTTGGGCCAACATGGTACCCAAAGTGAAATCAGTAGCTGATATATAGTAAGAATGGTACGTCTGGCCTTGGTGGATCCAACACTTGCAATGTTACAAAATAAGTTTTGATCTCTACAAAAGCTTGTTGGCACTCTCCATCCCAATGAAACAGGACTTCCTTGCATAGAAATTGGTTCATGGGCTGATACTTATCTAATAATTGTGCAATGAACCTTTTTATGGATGCTATTTTTCCTTGTAGGCTTCTTAACTCCCTAATGTTGGTAGGGGCACCCATCTCCAATATAGCTTTTACCTTTGCGGGATTGACTTCAATGCCTCTCTTAGAAACTATGAATCCCAAAAGCTTTCTAGAAGTTATGCCGAAAATGCACTTCTTAGGATTCAATCTAACATTGTGCTCAATGAGGTGATTAAAAACTTTTATAAGGACTTCAACATGCTCTTACCGCAATAGTGACTTGGCAAGTAAGTCATCCATGTAATCTTCTAAGATCTTATGCATGTAGTCATGGAATATGTATGTCATGGCCCGCTGATATGTGGCACCAGCATTCTTGAGACCGAATGGCATCACTTTGTAAAAAAAATTTCCCCATGGAGTAATGAAAGTGGTTTTATGTTGATCCTCGGGTTTAATCCGAATCGGGTTGTATCCAAAAAAACCATCCATTAGGGAGAGTATTTCATGACCTGCAGTTGCATCCAAAAGAGAATCTATGTTTGGCAACAAGAATGAATCCTTTGGAGTTGCCCTATTTAAGTATATGAAGTCTGTGAATATATGGACTCTTCCATCAGGTTTTACCATGGGTACCATTTTTGATACCCACTCAGGGTAGTCGATAGGAACTATGAAAACTACATCCAATAATTTTTGCAATTTTTTCTTTACCATCAAAGCGACAGTGGGATGCATTTTTCTCAACTTATATTTGACTGGTTTCTTCATGGGGTCCAATGAAAGGTTGTGAACGACTAACTTTGGATCTATCCCAGGCATGTCTTTGTAAGTCCAAGCAAACATATTTGGCCTTTCTTTTAGGAGAGGAATTATGATGGCTTGTTCTTTTAGAGATAGACTTTCTTCGAACTTGAATTTATTTGGTTGAGTAGCATCATCACTAATGTCCACTTTGAAAGTCGCTTCTATAGCCATGTGTGACCTATCCTCCAATTGGTGAGGTGTGGGTATCAAGTGAATGTCGTCAGTGGTATTTATAGGTCCTATTGACTCAGGATCAAAACCAACATGGAATATTTCATGGGCACAACCTAGTGTGAAATGAAACGGTTGTAACATCTCTTCATTAGAGAAAATATATTTAGGCTCTATTGGTGAATAAGTGTGATTCCAATCAATCATATCTGTATCAAGACACAAAGTTTTATCAAGATTTGCTGGGTTATGAAGTGGAGTGGTCAAATCAATGGAGATTGTATTGATGGATGGGATAAAATATCCATGACCACATAGGTGAAATATTATCTTCAATATTTCCCTTCCATGCTCATGATGAGGCTCTAGAGGGATGGGTATATCTAGATTTGGCCCATGAATCGGGCTAACAATAGGATCATTGGGTTCTAAGAGTTCCCTAAATGTTGGCAGAGGGGGATTGACCATGTGATGAATGACATTCAAGTCAACAGGTCTCCTTAAAATTTGCAAGCCAGGGTCTATGGCACGAAGTGTCACTTCTCTTTCCACCAACATGACTTGTAAATGGTGAGGCCTAAGATAGGCCATCTCAGTCTCATCCTCAAAATCATCATCACTTATCTATAAGATAATAGCATTAGTGTGTGGCCTTAAGGCGAGGGTCTCATGTCTTGGCTATAAGTAAGCCATCTATGTTTCATCCTCATATTCTTCATCACTTATGAAGAATCCATTTGCATTAGTATGTTTCCCCAAGTCATGGGGCCATTGCATTACCTCTAAGTAGGCTCTCTGTGTTGATTCACCTGACTCATAGTCACTTTCGTCCGATATGTATCCACTCTTATTATGTATGGACCAAGTAAGTCTTCATAAGTAGCGAGACCCATGATAGGCCAAGCCCTATTGGGCTTCATCAGCACTTGGCACATATCCATTTTCTTCTTGCTCTTCATCCCACGAGTTGTACCCTGCTGGGATGACCTCAATTGTGAGTCTTGGATGAGTCTTGGATGATAAGTCTCATGTGGTGGTATGCTTACCATATCCACTTGAATGTTGCTCATAAGTCTCAAACTTAGTGGGTGATAAGGAATAAAATAGATGTCTTCTCTTAATCCCAAGATCAATCTATCTAAGGCTACTACTAGAGAGTCATCTTGACTTTTGATGTGATAGCCTAACCCAAATATGTTAGTGGGAATCTAATACTGTAGCTCGATTGGCCACCTTCATCCCTGCTCATAGATATCAAGACCATAACCATGCCAATGGTAGTTCTCAAAGTAGCTTAAAGTGAACTCAATAATAGAGAGGTAATGAACATTAACAGTGAACAAGTTGTCATTGTCTTCTTCTTCTTCAGTAGAATTATGGGCACAGTCTAGTCTAGTGTAGACAAATTTTGTCTGGTTGGGATGGATTCCAAGAGAAACCATCATACCTACTAGCAGCTTTAGATCATTTAGACATCTCATATCTTGTGTAGACTCTATTATAGGTGTAAAGGTTATGTTCTACACAATATACTCTCCTATCCCTATGCTTTCCAAGTGTATAGTCATATGTGAGGTGGATGACCCCATGGATGACACTGGCAAAGCGGGATGGTAGTCATCGTATTCGAATTGGTCTTTGTTATCTTCTTCCATGGGATTTAGACCCTCTTTAATAGCTATGGTTAGAACTTCCTTGAGTTTTTTTTTCTCAACCATAGGTGCCTTTAGTTTTTGATCATTTTTTGATTTAGGCATTGATGGTTGATTAGAAGCATTGGCCACTTTGTGCATAGGATGAGGTGTTAATGCAGACATGTCTTTTCGTACCATTTTGTCTTTATTATCCAATTGGATAGTTGGAGATGAAGATCCTATAGACAAGTGGGAAAAAGGAATTACAAATTCTCCTGGAAAATCCACCTGATGAACATACTTGAATGGTTCTTCATCGGCCAACACCATGTAGACTTTGTTATCATACACATACTTGACACATTGATGTAAAATCGAAGGGACACATATCATGTCCTTTATCCAAGGTCTCCCTAGGAGGATGTTGTATTGCATGGCCCCTTCCAAGACATGAAACATCATGGGGATAGTATTATGCCAAACTTTGATAGGTAGGACTATCGTTCCCATAGTATTGCATAAAGCATCATTGAAAACTCTTAATGTATAGGCTCCCAGAATGATATTTGACTTGGGTATCTTAAGGTGTTCTATTGTCATTGTTGTGATGATGTTTATTGATGAACCTATATCGATCAAGACACACTTAAAAGGTAAATTGTTTATTGACACCATAATATGCAGTAAAGTGTCTGGTAAGGCAGTAGGTACTGTCTTAATATGATAATCATAGAATCAAATTACAGGTTCATGGCATTCTTGTACTTGTCCCACAAAATGGGTGAATACATTTGGATCTTGTGGTTGGATTTCAATTGACCTTAAAATCTCCATCAAGGTCTCCCTATGCTTTGGGCACTATTGTATGAGCTCATAAATGGATAGCTTAGTCGAAGTCGTTTGTAATTTTTTCTCAAGTCTTCTCTGGATAGTTACCATAGGTTGAGTTGGTGTACCTGGAAGGTTTTTTTACCCTTGCATCTACCTAGGTACAGTGGGTACATTTATGGGAACTACAAGAGGTTGAGATTGACCATACCATCTACTCCTAGTTGCTATATTGACAATTTCAACTATCCCAACACACCTGTGGGTAGGTGTATCAATTCGAACCTGATTGACTTGTGCACCTTGCCCTCTAGGGGCCTCATGGTTTGGTAGTAGGTTTTTGTAGTGCCCATATCTCTGTTTATAGGGGCCAGTGGGTTGTCCACTTTTAGTTCTCCTACCTCAATCATGTTTTGCACCTAATGTTTGAAACCAACACAAAATTTGATATTATGCCCCAGTATCCTGTGATACAGGCATAATTTATCTTCCCTATATCCTTTTGGCTTAGGATGATTGGGATATATAAGAGGTATATTAGGGAATTTGATCTTTCCCGCCTCGCTCAGTTGATTGAAGATTTATTGCATTGATTATGTCAATGGTGTAAAATAACGAGGGGGTTTGCATTATTTATTTTGATCCTGATTGTTCTTTTGATCATAGATTGCTGGTGGAGCATGTGCTTAATAATTTTGGGGCTATTGCATAGCCCTATACTTAGGTGTAGCCAATACTACTTGATTAACTAAGGCAGGGTTTGCCTAATTTTGCTTATATTTGTCATTCTTATTGTTTTTGCTCTACTTCTTCTTGGTTCAGATTTTTATGGTTCCCTCATCTACTTTGATGTCCTTAATGAGTTTGGTTTGTACCAACACTTCTTCAAATGAGGGGTATTATTGTAGTTGTAGCAAGAGTAAAATGTGTTTGGAACAACTCTTGGTGAACATCCAGACAATTTATTCTATGGGAACAGAGAATGATAATTTTACCATGAATTTTCTCCATCTATTCCTGTAATCTATTACTGGCTCATCATCATAATGCATTAAATTGACCAGGTCTGAGATATTTACTTTCCTCTTAGCACCAAAAAATAAATGCTTTATAAAAGTGTTCACTAGTTGTTCAAAATTAGTTATGCTATGGTTGGGCAATTGGTTAAACCATTGGGTGGTTGCACTCAAAAATGCCATGATGAATGTACTTAGCATAAGAGCATCATTTTATTCGACATGAAAACATGCGTTGATGAAATTGGTGACATGCTCTTGTGCATCTTCTTCACCTTTAAAATTTTCTAGCCAAGGTATCTCAAAGTGCTTAGGATAGGGAAGGCTAGGAATTGATGGACACAATGGTTAGTTGTGTATTTTGCTCAATGTTGGTTGGCTCCCAGTAGCCTCTTGTTTCTCAAAGGATTTCATATTTTTAGTAAGCTCTCGAAATGCCTTTGAAGAAAGGAGTTCTTCCTCTTGAACCCCCCCCCCCATGGTGATGGTAGAGGTAGCACTCTATCCATTTTATTTGCTCTATTTTATTCCCTCCTTCGAGGGGATCCAGGATACGCCTGATTGTGATGTATTAAGTCTATCATTTCCCCCCTAGTTGGATTCCACTCATGATTTAGATGGTGATTTTGGTGTGGGTTAATTTCTTGTCTAGTGCACCCATTCTGTTGTGAGTTAGCACATTGATCTTTTTGATGATCATCTCTATTTTCTTGTTGGTTTCTATGAGATAGCTACTCAGTTTGCTCTCTTAAGCATTGCTCATGTTTGCATAGCAACCATTCTCTTTGTTTATCATGCTCAAGAGCTTCTACAAGATATCACTCCATACACAAGGAATTTTTGAACTATCGCACGTGGTTGAATTGTGTGGTCATAGAAGACTCATGCTTATTTGACTATGTATTTGTAGTTCTGATTCATAGATTCCTCAAAGAGATTTCTATTGACTCTTTGCTTTGGCTAGCTAGTGTGACTTGTTCAGTATACTTTTAGGCATATCTTTGGTCAGAATATGTATGTTTACTATGGGGTCACCCTAAGGCACCACTAGTTTGAGAAGTGGTCTTAGAAGTCACAGTTTGTGAACTTTTGGATGCAAAATTCTCTATGGCTATAGTTATGAGTGGTGGCCTTGGGTGCAATCGATCCAACTCATCCAACTGTATTTTTTTCCATGGATGATCCTACAGGGTGCCATTCACTCCAATGAGGTCATAGTATAATGGAAATTTTCCTCTTGTTTTAAGGATATCTTCTGTTTGATGTCTATGATTGGATGTGTTTCTAGTTTCCTACCTTTTAGTGGGCTGATATGTTCTAAGTGTTGCATGTGAATGTTGAGATTTTTTGACTCTTGTGTGTCTTTAGGGTTTTTGGTTCGGCTTTCATACACACCCCATGAAGAATGAGCATAAAATACCAATAACACTTATACGGGATAAATCCCACTCACTTTAGGATCTTACCGGTTATCCAAGGTGTGAGTTACAGAGTTGGGTCGAATGTCTATTCACTCTTTTCCACTTCTAGAATAGTTTCAAGTGGACTGTCTGTTACCTTACAATGGGCTCGACCTTCGTTCAATAATGTTTAGAAGTTGTTACTTTGTTGACTATCGGATTTACAATGAGTTCTTTGATATAGCTCTTTATGTTTTAGCAGATTAAATAAAAGACAAATTTTGAAAGAAAATAAAAATGGATCATTTAACAGTAGAACAAAGAGAGTAGGGTAGGGCAGAAAAGAGAAGCTTATCTAAGTTAGTTGCAAAATCAAAACTATCAATTTCAATTACACTCTTAAACTTCACAATGGAACCAATCAAAGAGGAAGGTGTCCAACTTTTCTAAGATCACCTTCTACTAAGAGCATAAGACGGAGATAACATAGATTTGAAAGAAAATCATAAATAAAAGGGAAGTCGATGTTAACTGGTATCTCTCACAAGCAGTCTAGCTCACGTAGTGAGGACAGAGCAATTAGAATAGACCAAAACCTTAAATCTTTAATTTTTCCTAGCATATAACAAATAGAGTGAAGCCTAGCAGCATGTTCAATCTTGATAACGCAGATTTACAACTAAAATAAATAGAACTTTAGTGAGACAAAAATAGAAGAAGGTGCACTTATCAAAATCCGAAAGAGATTAGGCTCCTAGCCACGCTATCACAGAAGAACGATTTCACACAATCCCCAGGTCCAGAACAAAGCATTCAAACAAGATTTGCAGGAAATTGCTAGAATGTCTTTTATTCCAAGTTTTCGCATCCTCACTTTACATTCAAGAGAAGTATATATAGACTCAGGACAGACCCTCGATCTTTTTTAAAATATCTTCTTCTAAATATCTAAATCTTATCATAAAAATCCCACCGTCGAAGCTTTACAATATAAGGTATTTTAATATAGAGTTTCGATAAACCCTAATCACTCTAAAATCTTCGTGTGGATCTTGCCATAAATGGAGAAGATAAGATTTGATTTTATCCTCGTCAAATGGGCACTGCGTGTAAATGTATCTTTATCTTTCGGCAAGCTATCAAAGCATCTCATTAATTCTTCTACAAAATTCGGATGAGTCACTGACTTCCGAGGCCTTCCATCCTTGCACAGCCGCCTTTGTTTGGTTCGAGTTGAGATTTTCGGCCCGTCATTACTTTTGCCATAAATTTTTTGGGCAAATGGATCCACCAAAAAATTCCTTGAAGCCTGTATTTGTGGCCGGATCTGCAAAATCTGGATGAGTCACTGACTTCCCGGCATCTCTTATCTTTATCTTTCGGTAATCCGTCAGAGCATCTCATTAATTCCTCGCTTGATTTGTGCCGAAATTCAGATTTGTCTGTCTTTCTCGCCATTACTTCTGCCATGAATGTAACTGTCGAATTACTTTCTGCAAAAGAAAAACAAAGATTAGAATTAATTAATTTTCCCATTTAAATATTTCTAGGGTTTGGACTGTGTCGAAAAGCTTTCACTTCCTTTGGATGGGTGATGAAAAATTTAAAGAATGGCCAAATTTTGCAAAATGAATATAAAACCAAACATGTCGCGATATCGCGACATTTTCTTCAAGTTACTTCTTCCTTGCTTGTGCCTTCACGAAAATGGAACATGTCGCGATATCGCGACATTTCCTTCACTTCATGTCTTTTAAGCTTTTGCCCTCACGAAAATGGAACATGTCACGATATCGCGACATTTTATTTGCTCTAAAATGGAACATGTCAATAATTTCCCTTGTCTTTAGCTTCCTCAAAATGGAACATGTCGCAAATCGCGACATTTCCTTACTTTGTCTTTCAAGCATTGCCCTCAAAATGGAACATGTCACGATATCGCGACATTTCCTTCACTTAGTCTTTTCCAAGCTTTCCTCGAAAATGGAACATGTCACGAAATCGACATTTCTTAGTTTTATCTAAAATGGAACATGTCCGATATCGCGACATTTCCTTCACTTAGTTTTTTAGATTGCCTTAAAATGGAACATGTCACGATATCGCGACATTTCCTTCACTTATCTTTTCAAGGTTTGCCTTCAAAATGGAACATGTCACGATATCGCGACATTTCCTTCACTTTCTTCCTTTTTCGAATGGACATAGTCAAATCAAAAATGAAAGGAACATGTCGCGATAATCGTGACATTTCCTTCAACTTATCTCTTAGCTTTTCCTCTCACGAAAAATGAGACATGGTCCGAAAATGGAACATGTCACGATATCGCGACATCGGACTTTAAAATATTTTAGGATACAATTAATTTTGAGCGAAAGTCCGACAAGTCCGAAAATGGAACATGTCACGATATCGCGACATTTCCCTCAAGCTTTTCTTCTGAGCTTTTCCTCTCACGAAAATGAGACAGGTCCGAAAATGGAACATGTCACGATATCGCGACATCGGACTTTAAAATATTTTAGGATACAATTAATTTTGAGCGAAAGTTCGACAAGTCCGAAAATGGAACATGTCGCGATATCGCGACATTTCCCTCAAGCTTTTCTTCTAAGCTTTTCCTCTCGTGAAAATGAGACAGGTCCAAAAATGGAACATGTCGCGATGTCGCGACATCGAACTTTAAAAGATTTTAGGATACAATTAATTTTGAGCGAAAGTCCGACAAGTCCAAAAATGGAACATGTCGCGATATCGTGACATTTCCCTCAAGCTTTTCTTCTAAGCTTTTCCTCTCGCGAAAATGAGACAGGTCCGAAAATGGAACATGTCGCGATGTCGCGACATCGGACTTTAAAAGATTTTAGGATACAATTAATTTTGAGCGAAAGTCCGACAAGTCCAAAAATGGAACATGTCGCGATATCGCGACATTTCCCTCAAGCTTTTCTTCTAAGCTTTTCCTCTCATGAAAATGAGACAGGTCCGAAAATGGAACATGTCGCGATATCGCGACATTTCCTTCAAGCTTTTCTTCTACTTTGCAAACTCTCCAAAAATTGTGGGTTGACTCCAGCGACTTTGTCCACCTGTATTTGGCATTTTTACATATTGGTGAAGGATCTTCCTTACTCAGAAATAAATTTAACATTTGAAAAATGAATTTTAAATTGCTCAAGAATGATCAGCTTCACATGGTGTAGAAAAAATGATGAAAAACTCAAAGTGCCTAGAATTTGATGAAACTTTACAAGCATCTAAAAAGGCCCAAAGGGTATCCAAATTTGCAAACGGAGCTTAAAAATTCATCACGGTTGAAGGGAAAATGCATTTAGAAGTTTGCTGGCCAAAAATAGAAACTGCTATTGAAATCAATGCCATATGCAAGTATACTTGGACACTTTGATGTAGGCGAAGCTTAAAAAAAGGGGTGCAAGCAAAATTTGGAATTAAAACCCGAAAACTCAAGAGGGTCCCTGCGAAAAAAAAATGAAAATTAAATATTTTCAAAGGGATGGAATTTCATTTTTTTAGTGGGGGTGTGTTGCTTCTCAACAAATGGCGATATCTGCGGGGAAAATAGTAGCACTATTTAGAATCCAAAACTCTAGTTTCAAAACAATTTAGACTATGTACCATGCTTTGCCACAAATATTTTCTAAAATGACTTAACTACTATCTGCTAGCTGTTAAAGTTTCCCAAGGACATACTAGGTTGAACCACTTAAGGAAGATTCTGATGTGCGATTACAAGTGTATAAACCTTCTTCCAAGGATGACCGGGGCTTCAAATGCTTGCTATGAATCGAACAGCTATTTAGATTGTGTAGGGGAAACCGAGTAGAGCTCTATTTACTAGTTTAGCCTTTCACAGCCCCGACAGAGTTACTCTTTAGATTTTCATGACCCTGATCACAATTATGAGGTGGCATCTATAGCTTGGTGAACATGTTTGAGATGTATCCTTCGGGAGCCTTGGTTATGCGCAGGAAAGAGTGCCAGTTTTATGTTGGCTTGTCCAACTTTCACCATCTCTCTCTTTTCTTTTGAAAGATACCGATTACTGGAGTGCCTTGCTACTTCTTCTTTTTTTTTTTATATTCATCGAGCAATTGATCAACTAACTGTTTTAGCTCAAGTACCAACAACCTCCTGGGACGCTTTGATGTAATTTTATGAATCGGATTCCCCTCTCATGACCAACTTTTCTTAGATTCCCTGGGAGTTCTTCAACCAAACAATATAGTAATTTCTTCATAATCAAAATAATTGTGGCAAGCAAAATACAAAATCCAATTATCTTTCTACTGTTGTTCTAGATAACAAGTAGTCCCACTTTTTAATCCTAGCAGACTATCTCTTAAAGCAGAATGAAACAAAATGAAAACACACTAGGCCAATTTTCAATGTTGATTTGTGTTTTTCTTTGTTTAGGCAAACTCAAACAAACAGGATTAAAGAGCTAACGAGGAGGAAAAAGGCCACCAGTTAAAGACAAAATTGCACAGACCTACAAAGACAAAATACAGAACTTCAAACTTTTAAATAAAACAAAACAAAAACACACTACTTCACACTTCATTTACAATATTATACATATGCACAAAATCTTTGCAATTATTCAAATGATGTAGTGGATGGAACAGCTGAGAAATAATGCTTCAGATATTGACCATTGATAGGAAGGTTCAAAAAATTACCTTCCAGGTCCTGCAGGCGAAACGCATTATTACCTAGGATTTCGATGATCTGGTATGGCCCTATCCATAGAGGTTGCAACTTGGTGTGTTTACCTTTCTTTTCATGGGCTTTGTCCCATAGAAGCACCAAGTCTGCAAGTCTGAAGGCTTTTACTCTGGCTCTTTTGTCAAACCAACGCTTGATTGTCTCTTGGTGTCGGCTAAAATGCTCCAAGGCTTGAAGTCGTTCATCCTGCAAATTAATTAAGTCCAATATACGAGCTTCTGCATCTGCATGATCATCAAAGTAATCTAAAGCAAATTGGTAAGTGGGCAATTTTAGAGAGATAGGAACTATGGGCTGGGTGCCATACAACAAAGCAAATGGGGAAGTCTTAAGAGCTTCTTTATGTCTTATCCTGTCGGCCCAAAGTGCATACTTCAATAGTGTGTGCCATTGTCTGGGTTTGTCTACAGCAGACTTCTTGATGGCATTCATCAAATTCTTATTTGTGGACTCAGCTAGTCCATTACCTTGGGGATAATAATTGGATGAAAACTTGATGACTATCCCCTTCTGGTATGCCCACTCTACAAATTTGAATGATTGAAAAGTCGGTCCGTTGTCGCACACCAAATTCAAAGGAACTCCAAACCTGGTTATGATATTTGACTCTAAAAATCCAATCACCTCGTGGGTTGTACTTTTCATGGTGGTTGCTGCTTCAACCCATCTTGTACAATAGTCAGTGGCTATTAAAACATACTTGTGCCCTGCTGATGAATTCGGGTTTATCACACCTACGAAGTCAAGTCCCCATTGCATAAAAGGTTTTTCTATTATAACAGGTTGTAATGGTAGAGCTCGATTAACCTGCTTGGATGCAAATATCTGACACTGTTGGCAAGTTCTCACATGCTGATGTGCATCTTTAAACAATGTAGGCCAGTAATAGCCTGCTCTCAATATCTTGTGTGCAGTAGCGAAACCTGAGGAATGCCCCGCTCCTAACTTTTCATGAAAACTAGACATCACCTCGTCTACTTCATTCTGAGAAATGCATCTTAAGAATATACCAACATAGTTTTCTCTGTATAAGTTGCCTCCTTTGAGTAGAAAATGAGCAGATTTCAGCTTCAGTGCTCTTCTTTGAGTTCTATTCAGGTGAGGTGGACAAATTCCAAACCTTAGCAGATGAATGACATCTCCATACCAATCATCCACCCCAGAATCCAGCTGATTAATTTCTGCCTCTACAGGTATTTCAGCAATATGTCGGGACAAACCAAGTCCTCTAATTAATTTTGTAGGTCAAATTTCTAAGTCGTATTCCTATAGTCTCATGGCCCAATTACCTCTTAGCTCACCCAATTCATCCTGGCTTAATAAATATTTTACAGCTGGATCAGGAACTATAGCATGGACTTTGCTCCTCAATATGTAATGCCTGAATTGCTTGACTCGCTCTCACCAAGGCATAGGCTTGCTTATCCAAGTGAGAGTATTTTAGCTCAACACCCTTTAAGTTGGTACTTTTGAAAGCAATCGGGTGTTCCCCCGTTTCCCTTCGTTGGGTTAAAACTACTGCAAGTGTGTGTTCAGAAGAAAAAGAGTACAGGTAAAAATCTACACTAAAATCTGGGCTCACCAGAACTGGAGCTTGCTTGATGGCAGTTTTGATCTCGTGGAATGCTGCTTTGGCTTCTGTTGTCCAGGCAATCTTAGCAGTTCCCTTCAACATGTTATTTAGCGGCTTGACTATTTCTGCAAAACCAGAGATGAATTTTTTGACGAAATTAATTTTCCCAAAAAATGATCTTAACTCTTTCTTAGAGTTGGGAAAAGGTATCCCCGATATGGCTTCAACTCTCTCTGGATCCATGGAAATGCCATCTTTGGTGATTAAGTGTCCAAGGAGTTTTCCTTCAGTTACACCAAAAACACACTTCTTTGGGTTTAAAGAAATGCCAAACTCTCTCGCATTTGTTGAAGACAGATTCCAAGTGCTTTACGTGGTCAAACCGAGATTTAGAAAAAATTGTCAAGTCATCCATGTAGACAACGATGCACTTACCCATGAGACCTTTGAAGGCATGATCCATTGCACGCTGAAAGGTAGCTCCAACATTTATCAATCCAAATGGCATTCTCTTGTAAGAAAAGGTTCCCCACTTGGTCGTGAAGGCATTTTTCATCCTGTCTTCCCTTTCAACCAAGATCTCCGGTTGTACCCCAAAAATCCATCTAAGAAAGACATCATTTCTGAACCATTCACAATTTGTAGCACATCATCCATGGAAGGCAAAGGATAATTATCCTTTTCGAAAGCCTTGTTCAAGTTTCTAAAATCCACGCACAAGCGGATTTCCCCATTCTTTTTTCTAACCGGTACTAAATTGGCTACCCAAGTAGAATGTCTGATGGGAAATATAATGGCAGCACTCAATAATTTCTCCACCTCCTTCTTGATGAGGGGTTCCAACAAGGCGTTGACATGCCTCTGTTTCTGTCGGAAGGGTTTGCAGGACTCCTTTAAAGGTATTATATGGGTGTAAACTTTTGGATCAAAAACCTTTAGGTCTTTATAAGACCAAGCCATAACATCCTTGGATCTGTGAAGGAATTCAATCATATTCTTTTTAATTTTAGGGTCACAAGCTTTAGCTAACTTAAGGTGTCTGGGATCTTCTTCAGTCCCCACATTCAGTTTTTCAGTTTCACCGCCTGCTATACCAATAGAACTTCCTCTTTGTTTAATTTGGTCGATATCAAACAGTCGCTCAAGTTCTACCATTCCTTTCGGAATTCTATTATCTTTCAAACTCATCATCCCCCTTTCATCATCAAACTGTTCCAGCATAGTATCCTTTTGACCATCATCAATTATAGCATTTTCAAATGCATTGGTATTCTGTAAAAAGTCTATAATTTGTTGGTCGTCAAAAAAGACTTGAAAATTGTCTACGTTATCTGGAACCGAAGGACAAGGGATTAATTCGATTGAAAATTTCTTCCATTTGAACTCCTCTAATGGCTTCAGATTTGCGGCCGATGAAGCTAAGACATCTCGCAAGTGAATTCTCCTCTCTAGGAATGTGTGTCAAATTAAAAGCATCAAAATCCTCTATGAGATCCCAAGCTCGGTGTTTATATCTTTTCAGGTAAGATGCCTTGCATTGAAATTTACCTCTAACCTGATTAGCCACCAACTCTGAGTCTGTGAAAACCTGGATATTTTTCACACCTTTATCTAAAGCAAATTTCAATCCCAGCACTAGTGCTTCATATTTCGCCAAATTATTTGTGCAAGGAAACTGCAAGCGATAAGACATAAAATAGGTCTGATCTCTAGGTCCTTTAAGAACTGCCCCTGTACCAAAACCTTGTTTGGACTTAGCTCCATCGACATGAAGCATCCAAACTTCATTATCATGATCAAGATGAGCTTTAACAGGTTTCCCCTTTTGTGCAGTTGTCAGATTATAAACCCCGATATCTACATCAACAATATTAACAGTCTCATTCTTGGCATTATACTCAGTGATTACGTGTTTATATCTAGGTTCTCTTTCGATTCTCAACTGATTTGCAACACCTTTCCAAGGTAACCACATATGTGAGAAATCAGTCGCCAAGTACCCATTCAAAGACTTTGACCAGTCTCTGCTCAGAAGCATTTCGTATCCCACGGGAATATCTACCACCTGAATGTCAATTTTGTGTTGTGCTCTCGGCTCAGATGCTAGCTGGATGTGTATATTCTGAAGTTCACCTACCACCTTAACCTCAGTTTTATCCAATTGGATGACTCTTCTCTCGGACTTCATAGGGGTTAAACCCAACTGTTGACAGATGGCTAGAGGCATGACATTGGTCGAAGCACCAGAATCCACCGGATAGTTGTGTAGATTCTTCCCAAATATACTGGATAGTTAGCAGGAAAGGTGAAACTTCTGTCCTTTCTTTATACATGGCCAAGTTTGCATTCGCTATCTTCTTCCCCTTTTCTAGAAGTTTGGCGGTAGGCTCAGAGTATGTCTTAATCAAATTATCCCTTTGTTCAGTAATTTGAGCCAACTCATGAAGAGTGATGTTAGCCTTGATCTTCTTCATATCCTCCACTATGTTGTATCCTTTATTGAGTGAAGCAAAAAATCCACTTGGTACTCTTGGATCTCCTCCCTTGGGTGGAGGTGGGTTATTATTTGAAGATGGATCTGGAGGAACATTATGGGAGTTGTCTGGAGGTGTAGATGTAGTATTAGGCTCCAGATTTTTGTTCCTGAGGTTATAGTTGTCCCTTCTATACTATTGAAAGGCTTGCACTTCATCCATAGGCATCTCCACAACATTCTCTGACTCATCTGGAAAAGTGAAAGAATCTAACACCATAGCTGTACTATGTTTGGATGAACCTGGACCATCAGCATTTCTTTGGTTTTCAGGAAAAACCAACTCACCAGATAAAGCTTCAAAGGCATTGCAAAACTCCAAACAATCTAATTCCCCGTGCTGAGATGTTCCGTGTATCCTGCACCAGTTGGGCAAAGCCAAGTCACAAATATTCACTTCATGCCCCTTACCTTTATAATCCTTATTGGGTTCATAGGGTGGTCTAGTGAATCTATTCTGTTGATAAGGAAATCTATTTGAGTTGTCCCCTTCTTTTTTCCTTTTTTTTTTTTTTTTTTTTTTTTTTTTTGGCATGGTGTTCCTCCTTTTGGTGGGGTTTGGCTTGATGGCAACATCATTTGGTGTGGGAGTGGAATTTAAAATAGACAGGAGTATTTTGTGTAACAAAGGGAATTAGAGGAGCGTTCAAAGGTTGAGGTCCTAATTGTCTTTCAAGAACCAAAGCTTCTCTATATGCCTCTATTAAATTAGTAATATTTGCATCTCTCTTCAGGAAAACAGAGGTCACTGGATCTAGGGAATTCCTAAAAATTTCCAATGCTAGGTCTACAGTTGGCACATAATGACCCGTCAATCTACCATAAGCTTTTTGAAACCTGACATTGAAAGATCTTCGAGCTCTCATTGATTCCTCTCTTAATGCTGGAAAACTGTTGATATAACACACTAGGGTCAATCACTTCCCCAAATTGTGATACAAAAACTTTCTCTAGGTCATTCCAACTGGTAATAGAATCATTAGTGAGATTCAAAAACCAGTCGTATGCTCCCTCCTGGAGGGTGAACGGGAATAACCTACAAGCCACATCTTCATGCTGCACATTTAACAACTTTAGAGCATTTTTATATGCCACTAGATGTTCTTCTGTTGTTCTAATTCCATCATGTTTGTAGGTAGGGAGATACTTCTCAGGATTTCTGGGCAAATCATGCACTGCACCAGGAATATTCAAAGCAGTGGAACCCAACCAGTTCACCATTACTACCTGATTGACGATGATATTTTGAGTTGCAGTTGGAGGAACTACAAGGGGTGACAAAACTACACTGGACAAAGACTTGGCCCTTCTGAGGCTACTTCTCCTTGGGGTTTCTAACTCAGGCACAAGGAGCTCTCCGGCTCTGGAGTGGGACCTGGTTACTCTATAGGTAGAATCCAGCTTTTCACAAGCAACTCACAATCCTTAACAAATACTGAACGGAGTTCAGGGCCCTCCTTCTAGCGCCAATTTTAAATGTTGGTTCGGCTTTCATACACACCCCATGAAGAATGAGCATAAAATACCAATAACACTTATACGGGATAAATCCCACTCACTTTAGGATCTTATCGGTTATCCAAGGTGTGAGTTACAGAGTTGGGTCGAATGTCTATTCACTCTTTTTCGCTTCTGGAATAGTTTCAAGTGGACTGTCTGTTACCTTACAATGGGCTCGACCTTCGTTCAATAATGTTTAGAAGTTGTTACTTTGTTGACTATCGGATTTACAATGAGTTCTTTGATATAGCTCTTTATGTTTTAGCAGATTAAATAAAAGACAAATTTTGAAAGAAAATAAAAATGGATCATTTAACAATAGAACAAAGAGAGTAGGGTAGGGCAGAAAAAGAGAAGCTTATCTAAGTTAGTTGCAAAATCAAAACTATCAATTTCAATTACACTCTTAAACTTCACAATGGAACCAATCAAAGAGGAAGGTGTCCAGATTTCTAAGATCACCTTCTACTAAGAGCATAAGACGGAGATAACATAGATTTGAAAGAAAATCATAAATAAAAGGGAAGTCGGTGTTAACTGGTATCTCTCACAAGCAGCCTAGCTCATGCAGTGAGGACAGAGCAATTAGAACAGAACCATAACCTTAAATCTTTAATTTTTCCTAGCATATAACAAACAGAGTGAAGCCTAGCAGCATGTTCAATCTTGATAACGCAGATTTACAACTAAAATAAATAGAACTTTAGTGAGACAAAAATAGAAGAAGGTGCACTTATCGAAATCCGAAAGAGATTAGGCTCCTGGCCACGCTATCACAGAAGAACGATTTCACACAATCCCCAGGTCCAGAACAAAGCATTCAAACAAGATTTGCAAGAAATTGCTAGAATGTCTTTTATTCCAAGTTTTTCGCTCTCCACTTTACATTCAAGAGAAGTATATATAGACTCAGGACAGACCCTGATCTTTTTAAAATATCTTCTTCTAAATATCTAAATCTTATCATAAAAATCCCACCGCCGAAGCTTTACAATATAAGGTATTTTAATATAGAGTTTCGATAAACCCTAATCACTCTGAAATCTTCGTGTGGATCTCGCCATAAATGGAGAAGATAAGATTTGATTTTATCCTCGTCAAATGGGCACTGCGGGTAATGTATCTTTATCTTTCGGCAAGCTGTCAGAGCATCTCATTAATTCTTCTACAAAATTCGGATGAGTCACTGACTTCCGAGGCCTTCCATCCTTGCACAACCACCTTTGTTTGGTTCGAGTTGAGATTTTCTCCCCGTCATTACTTTTGCCATAAATTTTCTGGGCAAATGGATCCACCGGAAAATTCCTTGAAGCCTGTATTTGTGGCCGGATCTGCAAAATCTGGATGAGTCACTGACTTCCCGGCATCTCTTATCTTTATCTTTCGGTAATCCGTCAGAGCATCTCATTAATTCCTCGCTTGATTTGTGCCGAAATTCAGATTTGTCTGTCTTTCTCTGCCATTACTTCGCCATGAATGTAATCGTCGAATTACTTTCTACAAAAGAAAAACAAAGATTAGAATTAATTAATTTTCCCATTTAAATATTTCTAGGGTTTGGACTGTGTCGAAAAGCTTTCACTTCCTTTGGATGGGTGATGAAAAATTTAAAGAAAATGGCCAAATTTTGCAAAAATGAATATAAATCCAAACATGTCGCGATATCGCGACATTTTCTTCAAGTTACTTCTTCCTTGCTTGTGCCTTCACGAAAATGGAACATGTCACGATATCGTGACATTTCCTTCACTTCTTTTAGCTTAAAATGGAACATGTATGACATTTCTCTTTCTTTAGTTCCCTCGCGAAAATGGAACATGTCGATAAATCATGACATTTCCTCCACTTAGTCTCTTCAAGTCTTGCTCCAAAATAAGGAACATGTCGCAATATCTGACATTTCCTCTTTGTCTCTTCTTTAAATGGAACATGTCGCGTGTTTTCCTTTAAATGGAACATGTCATGATTATCTTTTTTTTTAAATGGACATGTCGTTTTTTTTTTAAATGGACATGTCGTTTCTTTTTTAAATGGAACATGTGGATAATCGTGACATTTCACTCCCTTTTCCAAGCTTTCCTCTCGAAAATGGAACATGTCAATATGGACATTTCCTCAAGCTTTTTTTTTCTCTCGGGGAAATGGAACATGTCGCGATGTGCGACATCGGACTTTAAAAGATTTTAGGATACAATTAATTTTGAGCGAAATGTCCGACAAGTCCAAAAATGGAACATGTCGCGATATCGCGACATTTCCCTCAAGCTTTTCTTCTGAGCTTTTCCTCTCGCAAAAATGAGACAGGTCCGAAAATGGAACATGTCGCGATGTCGCGACATCGGACTTTAAAATATTTTAGGATACAATTAATTTTGAGCGAAAGTCCGACAAGTCCAAAAATGGAACATGTCACGATATCGTGACATTTCCCTCAAGCTTTTCTTCTGAGCTTTTCCTCTCGCGAAAATGAGACAGGTCCGAAAATGGAACATGTCGCGATGTCGCGACATCGGACTTTAAAAGATTTTAGGATACAATTAATTTTGAGCGAAAGTCCGACAAGTCCGAAAATGGAACATGTCACGATATCGTGACATTTCCCTCAAGCTTTTCTTCTCTGAGATTGGATGTTGCGGAACATGTCAGATATGTGACATTTCTCAAGCTTTTCGAGCTTTTCCTCCAAAATGAGAGCCAAAATGGAACATGTCGCGATATCGCGACATTTCCTTCAAGCTTTTCTTCTACTTTGCAAACTCTCCAAAAATTGTGGGTTGACTCCAACGACTTTGTCCACCTGTATTTGGCATTTTTACATATTGGTGAAGGATCTTCCTTACTCAGAAATAAATTTAACATTTGAAAAATGAATTTTAAATTGCTCAAGAATGATCAGCTTCACATGGTGTAGAAAAAATGATGAAAAACTCAAAGTGCCCAGAATTTGATGAAACTTTACAAGCATCTAAAAAGGCCCAAAGGGTATCCAAATTTGCAAACGGAGCTTAAAAATTCATCACGGTTGAAGGGAAAATGCATTTAGAAGTTTTCTGGCCAAAAATAGAAACTGCTATTGAAATCAATGCCATATGCAAGTATACTTGGACACTTTGATGTAGGCGAAGCTTTAAAAAAAAGGGTGCAAGCAAAATTTGGAATTAAAACCCGAAAACTCAAGAGGGTCCCTGCGAAAAAAAATGAAAATTAAATATTTTCAAAGGGATGGAATTTCATTTTTTTAGTGGGGGTGTGTTGCTTCTCAATAGGGGTGATGAGGGTTTTGCAACCTTCTCTACCCTCCATGAGGATGGATATGGAGAAGTCTCATCGTCTTTGTGTGAAGAATGAGGTCTAGAACCCTCTTTATGTCTATGTGAGGAGGAATATCTTAAAGCTTCCTCATGTCTCTGAGAAGTTTTTGTGCATTTAGAGGAAGCTCTTGAGGTTTCCTCATGTCTCCTTGATTATGGCCATGAGGAATCTTTGTCTTTATAAGATGTAGTTTTATGATGTGGTTCCCTGTTTGGGGTTTCTTGAGGAGATCCCCCAAGGATTTAATTATCACCTCTTAGACTCGCAAAACTACGTCTCGCGGTCTTTCGAGTAGGTCTTTCAATGTTACTACGACTTTGACTAAGGGTATGAGTTACCTCAAATTCACCTTCGGTGTCAGATCGAGGGTTTTTAATTCTTGTTTTGACCATTATTTTCAATTTTTTTTGCTTTTGTGTTGCACAAACAATATCAAGCAAATGTTTATCTTGCTTATAATTTTAAGTGTGCCCTAAACTATTCATTGTATTTTGATATTTTGTTGTTTCTTTTTTCTTGATTTGGATTTGGAATGAGGAGACTCATTCATAGTGATAATCAAGAGTACTCATGCCAAACATGATTTCCAAAAAAAGACTAGGGTACACCACTGAAATCCCAATGGGGGGTTCGCCTAGCTCTTCCACTCTGAACCAATGAATATTCCAATAGTGGGAGACAATTTGAACACAAGTAAATTAGTACTACTATGAAGTTCTTCAATCCATTTCTAGGAAAATCTAGGGGGAAAACTGATGGAATAAGGTGAATTCCAATGTCATCGGACTAAATTAAGGGTTGGTGATAAAATCCAACTCCCCAATGTTTAAATGATATGTGCATGTGTGGTGTTAATTTTAAGTTTACATGAAGTAAAGTGCATAATATAGCAGATATGATTCTTTCCTATATGCCTAAGTGCAAAATACGTTTCAATTTTTAGAAAGATGCATGAACTACTATGATTTGTATGGGTGCACTTTATTTCATGTAAATATGGCCTCTTGCAAGGCCTCAAGGCAAGCAAACAACATACAATGTCTAGCACGTTGGATTATAGGGTGAAATTTTTGAGCATAAGTCGTTGTCCCTAGCAACGCCTAGTGGAAATATAAAAGAAGATCTAACATATGCAAAGCACCTAATTCTTTCTCCTTTTATTATTTCAATTCCTAAATAGAAATGTGTTTTAAGTTCACTATTTTAAACACACAGAAGTAGATAGAAAGATATAAAATATTAGAGAAGCTACACCAACCTCTAATCCAGCTTAAATAACTGAGGTTTTATCCTCTACTGCTCTCTAGTGCTGGTCGCTATCGACCAGAGCGACTAGTTTCTAGTCGCTATTACCAAGAGCAGCTAAGTCTCTATTGGCCGCTATGGCTCAGAGTGACTACTTTATGGTAGTTGTAGACCAAATCATCTAAGACTGCATACAAAATTAAGTCAGTATCCAGGCAAGAAATAAAATTTCAGTGGAAGTCCCACCGTTATCGCCATCTGTAGTGACCCTGGGACGCACGCACCGCTCGTACTCTACTTGTAAATGTGTTAAACCCAAAATGAAATGAAAGACCATGAAAAAGCATATAACACAAAAGTAAAAAATATACGTCTCTTTATTTGTATTAAAACTTGGTTACATGTTGGTCCCTCTTAGGGATACCCATTTTGATACAATAAGGTTATAAGTAGGTAAAATATCCCCTTGCAAAGGGGTGGTGCGCTATCACAAGCTTCCCGATTCCACACATGGAAATGTATGAGGGCTTATAGATGCCTCCTTCCCTAGGTCTGTTTCCTAGAGGGATCCCTTTTGCTCTTGTATGTTGTAGATTTTGTCCAAAGAACCTATTGCCTTGGAAGCAATGAAACAACAACATATGCTTAGATGTCCGAGAATGCCTCCCAGGATGAGGTCGTTAGTAATGAATATATCAGATGAAAGCAAGAGCAAATGAAACTAATGCTATGAATGTGAATGAATTAAAAGATTCTATGCTAATGATATGTTAAACATAATAATGAAACTGATGTCTAAAACCCTAAGCTAGGTCTGCAGGCCACTGTCCAAGATAGTGGCTGCTAAATTGAATCTTGTTCTCTTTTCCCTAAATCTATGGATCAAATATTGTATCTGATGTTCTATAATGGTGATTTCTTTGCTCTCCAATTCATCAGGGATTTGTCATAAATGTGATATCCAAGGGAAGCTCTCCAAGTCTCAAAAGGTCTCCTCAAATTTGGACTTATTTTGATCTTTGATATTGATATCTCTTATTATTTGGTGCTCTTAGGTTTGCACATTTTAAAGTGTGTGAAACCCTAGGTCTACGCCCAAGACCTAGGACTGAATCCCTCATGCGTAGTGAAGGTTAGCATGAGAATATTTTGTCTTTTCTATGTTTAAAGACCATTTAAATGAATTCTAAATGCAAACTCAAGTCTCCTATGTGAACTAGATATGAAAGGGAATGCAAAGTTACTCCCGCTCACCTTTATTTCATGCAGACTACCACTTCCACTTGTGATTGGGCATATCTATTGACATAATACTTTTTATGGCTTAACCGCTATCATCTACATCATCTAAGATCTAGCCGCTGTCATCTGCAGCGGCTAAGATCTGGCCGCTCTAAGCTTGAGCAGCTAAGGTCTAGCAACTCTAGTTTTGAGCGACTAAGCTTGGATGGGCTCATAATGCCCTAGATGAGTGGTGAGAACCACTTTTGATGCTTGGAAAGTCCAATATTATGTCATATGATCTTATGAAAGTGTCTATGTGATTAGATCCCCTAGACATGACATGTTTTAGGTGTCTACACCAAGTAATTATTTGATTTCAGACCTGTTAGTATTTGTAATGTAGTGTACAATATTCTTACCAAAGTCATAGCTAACAGGATGAAAAAATTGCCCAACCTCATTAACATGTGTCAGGGAATCTTCGTCAATGGAATATCCATCCTAGATGGGGTGAAAACAATTCATGAAGCCCTACATTTGGTGTCCCAAACCAAGAAACCTACCTTCATTCTCAAGCTTGACATGAACAAGGATTTTGATAGAATTAACTAGGATTTCCTTACTACTATCCTCCTAAGATTCATATTCCATTCTAATTGGGTGGATCTCATCATAGGATGCATATTAAAACCTTGGTTTTCTATTCTCATTAATGGTTCTACATCTAGGTATTTTCAAAGCAGCAAGGGACTGAGACAAGGAGATCACATATCTCCATTACTCTTCATCATTGTTGTTGAAGCTCTTGTAAGGACCATTAAGGTAGCATGCAAATCAGGACTAATTTTAGAAATCATAGCAGCATCTCAAACAAGTTTTGTGACTCACCAATAATTTGTGGATGATACCATCATTTATACCTTTACTTCTATTTTTGAATCCAAGGTAATCAAATACATATTGCTTTTATATGAGGAAGCGACATGCCAAAAAATTAATTTCAATAAGAGCAAGATTTACTTCCTCAACACCCCTATTCAGAGGTAAATCAAGATAGTAAGAATCTTATAATGTTTTATCTCTTCCTTTCCTGATATTTACCTAAGGCTCCCTCTATTTATTGGCAACCCATCTGATCATATGTGGAATAACATGCTTAAAAGGATCTAAAAGAATTGGAAATATGGAAAGGAAACCTCTTATCCCAAGATACCAAAGACACCCTCACAATGTTTTCCATTTAGAGTATTCATGTGTATTTCCTTTTTGTCTTTAAGGCACCCACCAAGGTGTACCACAAAATAGAACAAATCCAAAAAAACATTCTTTGGTCTGGAACTGAAAATAAATAATGGTTGCACCTTGTGGCTTGGGATAAAGTGTGCGGACCAAAATATAAAGGAGGAATTGGTCTTAGGAGAGTCCACCTTTTAAACCTTGCTCTCATGGCTAAACAGGATTGGTGACTCATCACCAATGTCAACAATGAATGGATCATTATTGTCAAGAGAAAATACCTACAAGGGATATATTTCCTCAGTGAGTTGACCCCCAATAGAGGATCTACTTTTTGGAATTCCATAATGACCACTAGATAGCTACTGAGAAAATTACTAAGATGGAAACTTAGGGACAAACACAACATAGATTTTTAGAGAGATAAGTGGATAAGAGAAGAACCCCTCATTGTTGATCCCACTCTCTTTTCTAAAATATTTTATTGACAATGTGTTTGGCCAAATAGTTTTTTATTTTTTGTTCTTTTAGCGTAACAGGTGCAAGTGAAATCCTATTAGAATAATATCACATCTGGTGGAGTCCTTTCAACTGGAATCCTTGTTGAATTCCATTATCATCCCCACCAAAAAATCCACAAACCAATTGTTTTGGGAGCCCACTGATTATGGGGAGTTCTCAATCAAATATGCTTACCTGTTACTTCTAAACCCTGATGAACCTCCTTTCCCTTGTCATATGGTTTGGCACAAATTCCTTATCCCTAAAATTACCTTTTTTTCCTAGGAAGTCATCCAAGATAAAATCTTCACTATTGACAATCTTATTAAAAGAGGCTTTACTATCCCTAATAGGTGTTGTCTATGTTTTTATAACTGGGAGTCCCCCTTCACATCTTCCTCACCTATAAATTGTTTTCTTCCATCCTCAATAAAATCCTCCAATTCTTCCATATCCTATGGGCCAAGCCAGGTTCAATAGTTAACCTTTTCTTCCAATGGCCTAGTCCCTTCCGTAACCCCCACCTGAAGTTCCTTTGGACCTCTTGTCTCCACCATTTCCTTTGGAAAATTTGGCTTGAAAGAAACCACAAAATTTTCTCCAACTACAATATGGTTCCTGATTTGATTTCTATTAAAATCCTCTCCTTTGCCAAAGAAAATACGCTTCTTATTCATCTTTCTTCTCGTATCACTTCAAGTTTTGAGTCTTTTCATGGAAGATCCTTGAATTTTCCCCTTGTTGAAATACCAGAGCATACTCCATCCAACATCATATCCAATTATATATGGACTCCTCCTTCACTTTGATGGTTTAAGTTAAACTTTGATGGAGCTACTAAAGGAAATTTGAGAAAGTCAGGTGTGAGAGGAATCCTCAGAGATAACAGTGGTCAAGTCATATTTGCTTTTGTTGAAAGTCTTGGCATTTATACCAACCATGTGACTGAAGCAAGAGCCTTGTGGAGAGGAGTCTCAATAGCAAATAATTATCTGGGAAGGCTGATAGTTGAAGGATATTCTCTCAATATAATAAGCTACCTAAGAAAAAATAGGAATCCCACCTAGAGGATCAGGGATTGTATTGAGAAAGTCAAAAGACTCATTCTTATACATCAAGAGATTATTTTTCAACACTCCTTTAGAGAAACTAATAGGATGATAGACAAGTTGGCCAATGTTGGTGTCAACGTTGCCAACTTGATAACATGGACACACGACCTTCCACAAGAGGTTAGAAACCTAGTGGAATAGGAAAGAACACTGAATTCCAATGACTAATCAAATGGCCTTGTTGATTCTATTTTCACTCCACCTCAGACCCCATGTTCTAGTCTTAGCTTGGTTTTCCTTGGCCATGAGTGGTGGGATTTTGCAAAATTTATGCATCATGAAAATGGTGCCTTGTGCCTTGTTCATTGTGTCAATATTCATTTCCAACATAACCTTTCTCAAGTATGGACCCTTAATCAGAGACTCATCCTCGCTAATCATTTCCTTATGTTCACACTTTCCATCTTCCACTTCCCTCATTCGTGTCTCCTGTCCTTGATTCCATGTTAGATCTTCATCCTCTAGGCTATCCCTTTCATTTCTCATGCTCCCCAACACCCCTTCTACTAGTTCATGTGGTACTCAAGGTGGTTCAAAGAACCTCAATATTTAAAATGACAATTTTTTATTGATGCTTACTTTAAGAATATTGGGAAACCCCAGGTCGATTACTGCAATCCCTAATTAATCATCCAAAATATTCATATTCTTACCCATGAATATTGGGTTCCCATGTGCGTTTGGTGTTCTTATTTTAAGGACCTATTACATGAGGGATTTTTCATTCCACCTAAGCAAATCCCCCATTCCTCCTTAATTTTCTTTAACAATTGTTTCCTCTATCATCCCAATATGAGATTTGTTAAGCCTATTTCCATGGAGCTCGATCCCATAGTTGAAGGGATATTGACCGAGAGAGGCTTCGTTTCTTTCTTTCAAAAATCCTTTGGGGATGAGCTTGATATCACCATAATGATCCTAGAAAATTGGGATGGAGGTAGGGTGAACGTCTGCGATAAAGATTTTCTCATTGATATCAAGTTGCTGGTTGATATTACTGGAAAATAGGCTAAAGGATGATCCATACACCAGGAAAAGCGTAACTGGGACATAAAATTAAAGTATTTTAAGAACCAAGGCAAATTATACAAGCAGGTGAAGGCGGGAATGCTTTGGGTTGATCGTCCCTCCTCCTGGAACAAGGTAATGAAACCTATGATGGAATATATAACTATTGATGATCCTGAAAAAATACTCTGTAGTTTCCACTTCATATTTGTGAACCATTTTAGGGATGTCAATCCCATTAATATTCCTCAATTCTTGTTTAATTCCATCACCTACTCCATTGAAGCCTATAGGAAGAAAAAAGGAGATGACCTCCCTTCCCACCAAGGTTTATTCAAGGTCCTTTACAAACACTGGTTGGTCCACTACCCGAGTGGGTTAAATCCTCCTACCACCCACAAGACTAATCCTAGAGGAAACCCCAACCCTATCCAAGACAAGCCTAGCCCACCCTTAGCCTCATTCCATTCCACTGCCATGTTGACCAAGAAGCATGCTATTGTAGAGGCCGTGAGAGTCTTACTTAAAATAAATAAAATTAAGTACGAGGAGCTCGAGAGAGCAGTTAGGTCTTCTATCCATTTGTGCAACAATATTATTCAAGAAAAATAGGAAGTCATCGACATATTTGATAAGGAGGATAACGTTGCCTCTTATTCTCTTTTGTAGAAGTTCATTATTAAATCCACTTCTATTGGGATTTCCCAACTAAAGAATGCTATATCCCAGCTGACTAACATGGAGGATTCTCTCTTGGAGCTCAGGAACACTTTACACCTACTATTTTACCAAGAAAAGTTTTTAGAGTCTCCTCAAGAGGACATGAAGGAGCAGTGATATTATTTGAGGATGATATTAAGGAGGATGCCAAGAATGATGCCAAGGTCGATGGTACAACTTATGGTGAGGAGGATTGATGCATTCATTTTTTGTCTCTCTATGAGAGATCTTTATCACGTGATTGGTTATTCCCTTGCAAGGGTTTATTCATAATGTTTTTTTTTGTTTCATCATTGCTTGTCACTTCTAGTTGGGGCTGCATCCCTTCATTTTTTGGTTTATGCCTTCCATATTTCATCTATGTGATGATTTTGTAATCAAGTTTTTGGTCATCAGAATCCATAATCAATGAATTTTAACTTATCAAAAAAAAAGTAGGACACTAAAGAGATACATCTCATAATCTAATTTATCCAATCCTGAGAGAAGCCAAATTATCTCATTACTTTGATGAGGAAGTGTCAATCCACTCTATCATAAGCTTTGGATAAGTATAAATAGATGAACATAGAAGGATATTTATGTGCTTCCATGGAATGTATGACTTCTTGAGCAAGAACTATCTCATACATAAGTTGTGTCCCTTCCACATAAACTCCTTGTTTAGAGGATATAATCTTATGGAAAAGTGGTTTTAGCCTCTCCACCATGATCTTGGTAATGATTTTGAGAAGAACATCACATAAATCTATTGGAATAAAATTTGAGATATGTTGTACATCTTGAGCCTTTGGGACTAGAGTTATATAATTTTTATTGATTACCATAAAAAATTATTTGGCCTTCCTAGATTATTCCACCACCTCTAATAAATAAACATGAAGGATATCCTAAATTTATTGGCAAAATTTTATGGAAAATACATCAAGCCTTGGGATCTTCCCTTTTTGCATCTTAAAAACTATTTGTTGAAGCTCATTGATAGTAACTGGAGTAGTCAAAATAGAGTTCTCCTTAGAAGTGATAAAAATAGGGATCACTTGAAGGATATTCTATTGAGAAACTGAGTCCAGAGATGCAACAGTGAACAATTTGAAAAATTAGTTGACCACGATAGATTTCATTCCATACTAAGTGTGGAAAGAGTCTCTAGAATATAAATTTAGAGAAGAAATAAAGTTGTATTATTTATGGTCTAGAAGATATTTATGGAAGAATTCCATGTTTCAATTTCCTTATTTGAGCCATTAAATCCTAGACTTTTTCTTCCATAAAAGCTATTCTCTTTTTTCCCATTCCTTCAACTATGTTGTGAGTCTAATTTCATCTATAATTCTACTCTCAGTAAGGCCATCTAAATGGATATTTTCATTCAAATATTCAAGCTAAGCAATCACTTGTTTCTTTTGCCTAACACCTCCAAACTCCTAATTCCAAATCATGATTTTGAATTTGATGTATTGAAACCTTTTGGTAAAACAAAACTTATTAGTTCCATATATTAGTTTACCTTCCTATAACCATTTTTGTACTTGGGGTCTAAGGGAACTGCCTCTGATACACATTAACTAAAATTGAAAGGGTGAGAAAATGACCTTGGTTTTCCACATATCAACCATTACTGGCCAATGATTAGAACCAACATTGTTAATATTTTTCACCCTATGAATGTGTCCATGGATTAAGAAACTATCAGAGAAAAAAAACCTATCTAATATTTCCATGATACAATTTGAGCCTTATATTCTATCAGACCAAGTCATGAGGCCATTATCTAGCTGGATGTTGATAAAGTGAAGGTTTGCAATATAACCACTCATGAGGTCTGAAATCCCATCTAGATTCCTATTTTCCCCCTCTTCTCATCCAAAGAGATGATTGTATTGAAGTATCCCTTGATCAAGACCTAAAATTCAAGAAAATGAGAGATAATATAAGTTATATCCTTCTATTGTCTTGATTTTTCCTCCAAAGTAATCGGAGTGTAAACAATCAAGCAAAGCATAATTTGGTTAGATTGTCTACTTTGTATAGCCACAACCAAGAGATACCAACTACCAACATTATGTTGAATATCGATATCTTTTGGGTCCTAGAGGTAATAAATGTCACTAGAAGCCCTCTGGGAGCTGCCGAAAGCCACATTTCCAACCAACTAGATTTTACTTGCAATTGAATCCATTTCCTCTATAGACATCTTTATTTCCTAAAGGAAAACTAGATGTAGTTGGTTTTTTTAAATCATTCTTCTAATTATTTTTTGAAAGAATCCATTTGATTCCTCTAATATTCCAAGTGATGATATTCATTAATAATGGGGCTAAAGATGTTGGTCAGGGCATTAATCTTACCTTCCTCTACAAACATTTCACCTTCTTTTATCATATGATGCTGATTAGTCTTGCAGACTACCTTTTGGTTAGTCTTCATATTCATTTTTTTTCCTATTTCTTGTATGACCCCAATTGAATCTAGGATAGCTTCTACCTAAATAATGCATATACCAAACCAAAGAATTGTTGGAAGGTTCAACAAAGTCTATCTTGGGGTCTAAATAATTTGAATTTTTAGCATTTAAAATATTGTTCTTCTTGTCTATGTTTTCTCCCTTATTTTTTTGTTGAAAATATTTGATTTCATGGTTTGTCTTGGAGTCCTTCCCAATATATTTAAACTATGTTTCTAATATTTTTATCTCTATTATGTCCTCTTACTCACCCAGTATGTTATTTATGGAAAAAATTCCAAACATATTAGTTGCTAACATTGATTGATCCTTCATGATTGATTTTTTATGTCTTCTTCTTATTAGGTAGTTGGAAACTCATTAAGTCCGTGTCTTATTTCTTTTGATCTCGAATATTATTTGGATAGAAAATAGCCAAATGACCATATTCATGGCATATTCTACAATAGAAAGGAATTTTTTCATAGTCCACCACCTACTCCCAAGTGCCATCCATTAAGACCCAAATTCAAGCATAAATAATGTGTTCAAATTTGAGTGTATGGTAAGAAGTCATCATGAAGGGGTTTTTCAAAATACATTAAGACACAAATTCAAACATAAATAATGTGTTCAAATTTGAGTGTATAGTTAGCATTCATCATGAAATTTCTAAGGGAGTTTTCAATTGTAGAAAATATAGTTGGATTTCAAAATTCAACTCAGAGGCCAAAGAGTCCAACCCACACTAGTCCTATATAAGGTATCTCTTATTTGGATCTAAATTTAGTGTGAAAAGGCTTCATGAAAATCCCTACCCTTCCAAAGAACCAAGGAACCCCTTGAAACATTTTCTATCTATCTTCATCATTAGCAAAAATTACAAGATAATTACCATTGGGATAAATAGAGATTTGTGTCTCACCTTGTGTTTTCCAGTATTTAGTAACCCATACTTTGAAAGAATATAAGCTTGAACTAAAACCTAAGAAATGGAAAATTTGTCCTCTTATCTCCGTATCTTCTATGCCATCTTGAATGCCACCCATTTTTAGCTTAACTATTAAGGTTCCATCAACTACTCTTAGACATCCTAACTCAAGTTTTTTGGGATAAATCTTAGGTATTCTTAGAGGTCTATTAGAAGCCTTAATATTAATGTTAGCATTATTTTGGGACTATCCACCATGAAGGGCATCCCTAAAATTTATTTTTGGTGCTGAATCCTTGAAATCCTTACCCTTGAAAGGGGTTTCAATAGTGGATCTATTTTGGGGGTGTTCCTTAGCATTTGGGTTGCTTGAGTTTTGAACCATGTTTATTTTATTGAAGAGGTTTCTCTTATTTGGTTTGCAACTTGAAAATTATTTTTGGGCCTCTTTAATCCATGCCTTGGACATCAAGGAATGGTGTGATTTTATTTTCTTGGGAAGCAAATTTGAAGTAGTTTTCAATCAAGTTTATAGAATAAATATTTGTTGAATGATAGATTCCTAACCCTCTACGAGTATTTTGCAAAAAATACTATGTTTATCTTGGGAAAAAATAACAACAAAAAATTTTCCACAAGGGCTCACAAGCCTTGAAATACAACCTTTGTCGCTGCTTGTGCTTGACCCATAGATGAAACCCTCATACAATCATATTTGAAACCCTATCTCACCAACATACTACAATATCTATATCAATTATGATTTTTCTTCTTAACTATAAAAATTCTAAGATTTTATTGTATGATCAAGAATTCAATATGTTATTGGTGTAGGTTTGAAATGCCATTATTTTATCATTTATAATTTTGAGCATATCTATTAAGGATTTCTCCCATTCATTTTTTTCAAGCTTCCATTCTTATTTTTTTATTATAGAGTGAATTATACTATTTTTATGTTTGTAAATAGTTATATGTTGAAGTAGGATAAGAATGATGGATAGATTTTTCTAGTACCTTAGTGCATTACAGTTAATAGTAAAAAAAATATAATGTAGAAGAAAACCTCCTCTTTGAAAATAAAGTTACCAATTATTCTATATACTTATCTTTAGATAAAATTTTAAGGATATTTTATATACACAAACTTTAAAGAGGTATTGTTTTATTATTTTTTCTCATGTTTGGATACCATCTAGCCCCCTTTTAAAGATAAAATTCTAAAATTTTATATTTAAAATTTTAAATATTTGGTGCCATGATATATATTTTTCTCCTTCTTCCCATAAAGTATGTTAGGGCCCCATGCATAGTGTTTCTAGGTCATGTGTTTAAGGGTTCCATGTGTATAGGGGATGTGTTTCAAGGCTTCATTCTCATTCCATTCTCAATCTCTAATATAAGTAGTGTGATAAGGACTAGCTTGAGTTCTCTATTCAATTAGGGATATTACGCATTTGATATCTCTTTCTAAACTATTTTAGTTACAATGAGTGACCTTCATGATCTAAAGTGGATGGGTTTCAAGGAATCTCCTCATATATTTACTCAATAATATGGTGTATTAGAATGGATAGTGCATGTATGCTTAAGATATTATAGATGTAATATCACAATATTAACTCTTAGCATCCTCATATTTTGTTATTGTAGGATAACATGGACAAAGGTGTGTTCATGGGGTTCAACAAGGAAGGGATCCTTATTTATGGAGGATATTCTTGAGCTTCATTGTAAATTATGATAGCTATGCTACTATTTTTGGGGGGATTATATCCTTTTATCTTAAGAGGTCATGATTTTGACCATTGCTCCTCATTTTTTAAAGAGTTGGGACTTCATGAATCCCATCACCTCTAGGAGGCATGTTCAACTATTGAATGCACACTTGTGAGATCTTGACTAGATTAAATAGCCTCTAGCACTTAAATTCCTAGGATCATGAATTTTCACCTTACCAAACCCCTTGCTTCTTGTTGATTTTCTAACAAAATCAAACTAATTGGAATCCATCCATTTATAGTAGGCATATAACAACAAACAAGTAATAAAATTTGATTGGATAAAATTAGTTAAATTATGTTGTATGAACTGGAATATTCAAATGAATTTCATTATTTTAAGTTTTGGTATAATTATTTTTATACTATTGAGGCATAAATTTTGGATGTTATAAATTTTTAATATTAACCCACTCTTTTAGAACATGTAAAAATTTAATATTTTCATAATGGCAATATTTATATAAAAAAAAATTATTGTAGTGGATGAGACAAGTTTTATTATGATAGTCTCCAAGGTATATGGCTTCCACTTGAATGAGCAAAATCATAATACATGATAAACTTAAATAACTAGACTATTATGATGAAATAATATTTAGTAATTTTTTAATAAGGATATGGCATATTTCATTGATAAAGTAACTCATTAGATTAAGGAGAAAAATATCGGTGTGTTTCAATTATTGATAGGGATAGATTTATTAAATACAAAGTGGGTGCAATACAGGTGTAAACTAAGTTGAAGGATTTATTTTTTAAGGTGAATTATATTAAATTTAATCACTTGAAGCTAGATCTTGCTATACTCAAAATGAAAAAATTAAAGTAATTAGAGAATATATTTCATTTTTTTGAGGAATTGAAAAAGTAGATCTAAAAAGTGTTTAAAATTTTCTCCCTATTATGTTTTCTTTATTTCAAATGCTTGGACTAATGGTTTGTGCAATTACTATATTTGTAAATGAGCATAAATATCTAACCCTAAAGGATTTATTCTCTCTTCTAGTTTATTTTATAAAGTGGATTAAAGGAATTATGATATCCTCATGAATCAAATATGTAGAATAAAAATATCAAGTGCCCCAAGAGCAAGTTGAAGTTTGTAAAGAAGTTGAATCCTACTTATAAACATTATGTGTAGGAAGGCCATCCATACCATGAGTTGATTAGTGGTATTATAAAGTATTGAAGCATAGATTAAGAAGGTTGTAGGTATTCTATAAGATGATGAGGGATATTTTTATGGGTCCTCCTCTTATTGAAGTTAACTAGCATGGTAGAACTTGCCTTATGGGAGGAATATTTCTAATGTATTTTCTTAGTTTCCCTTTATCTTAGATTATAAAGGAATGTTGAATTATGTAAACTTTCCTCATAACTAAGTTTTGAGTGGTGTTTTCACCCAATTGTGAAAGCACACTCTCCGGTAGGATCTGAGTCCCAAAATCCTCTGCTTGCAAAGAAAATAATTTCTCCAAGGTTCCTGTTATGCTGATATGATGTTGTTCAAATGAAATGCTAGGAATACCTTAGGGTTTGCAAGTGGATGTTAACAAGGGGCACTGTGGTTTATTTAGTTTGAAATTAAAGTGGACTCAAAATGAATAATATCTATTCTCCTCTTTAGTTCTGATGGATTTTCAGCTTGTTTATTTGAATACAGTAATTAAACTGTAGAAAATAAATTAAGGGTTTGAAAAATAAAGCAAAATAAATGAAAATGAAACTAAACTACAGTCAGAATGCTGTCATCAATTCGATGAAACCGAAGATAATGAGGTTTTCTGCATGCAACCTAACCTAATGAACCTGCAAATTCGCACAATCCAAATAAATTAGGTGCTGGTTTCTAGGGTTTCTACTGTAATTCCAGATTTAGGCATTCGCATGAAGCAACCAAGCACACTTGCATTAAACTTCACCTAAAAGCCTTAGAAATCTGGAATGAATGATAAAACATTAAATCATGCATGCACAAAATGACTCCTTCTTTCTCATCAATGAGATGCCAACTTTCTATATTTCTGTATTTGAATGATATGTCAATTACATTTACAGAATGTTCCAGGTTTTACAAATCCAGAACAAATGAAGGAAATTGCCCAAGTGCAGGCCCAGAATGGCATGAAGCCCTTGTCTCTGCAACTCTGCAAGCAGCAATTTCCAACCCCTCTTTCAATCCGCGCTCTTGACTTTATAATCACTGAAATGGCTCTTCGATTCTCCCTGTGTCGCTTCGTTTCACCTTCCTGCATTTGACCTTTCAAATTCCTGCCTTTTCCTTGCTTTTGATTAATGCTCGATTCTGAAACGCTCGAAATCCACCGCTGCATGTAACGCCTCTGCAATACTGACACCTGTAAGCCACGTGTCCTACATTTTCTATGTCTTCTGTAACGTCTTCCCATGCCAAAACATGACAAAACAGCATGCAACCTGCTCACCTTTCTGGCCGTGAAAACGCGACATGTCGCGAAATCGTGACATGTCGCGATATCGCGACGCTTTCCTCGTTCGTACGCTTTCGCATTTTTTTTTTTTTTTCTTTTTCACCTTCGGACCTTCATGCCAAACTGTCACGATTTCGTGACCATTTTCATTTTCGTACCCCTTAGGCCGCACCCTATCGTGAAATCGTGACGCTTCTCTGCTTCGGGCACCTTTGTTGCATGCTGTCATGATTTCGCGACATTTTTCCCTTCCGTACGCTTGAGCTTCAACCTGTCGCGATTTCATGACGCTTTTCTCTGTCCGTACTACTTCACTGCAATCTGTCGTGAAATCGTGACCATTCTCTCCTTCGGACCTTCTTCGCCAACCGTCATCGCCCCCCTTTTTCCCTCCTCTCTCTTCTTCGCTTCTATCCCTTGATTTTGACCATTTCTACGCTTACACGCTTTGGTTGATCTGTCGCGATATCGCGACCATTTCCCTTTCCCTCTTTGGGTTCGTCGCGATATCGCGACATTTTCTTCTTCGTGCTCTTTGACCTCTTTCGTCGGATATCGCGACGTTTTTCCGCTTTGTGCCCTTGACGTTGCCTATTTGCGACGTCGCGATATCGCTACGACAATTTTCATTCTTGCCTTTCTCTCTCCTGCCTGGCCGCGACGGAGCGACATGTCACGATTTCGTGACACCTTTTCATTTTCTCCCTTGCGAGAACATGTCACGATATTCGCTACACTATTTTCATATTCTGCAACGACATGTCACGATTTCGTGACACCTTTTCATTTCGACGACATGTCGCGATATCGCGACATTTTTTCACTTTCGGCTGATGGAGCAACATGTCACGATTTCATGACACTTTCCTATTTTGGCAGCGATGGCGCGACAGGTCGTGATTTCGCGACATGTCGCGATTTCGCGACACTTTCAACACTCATGCATTTTTTCCTCTTTTCTTCAATTTTAGCATCTGGGTCACCGAGATTCTTCTCTGCAAGCCTGCAAAAAGGTGGGTCCCCAATTTTGGGGTGTGTTGTGGATCAACCACAACAAATGGCGACTCTACTGTCAAATGCTCTTGAGCATTTTAGTAAGAACCCAACCTGAAACATATCACAAACTCGCAAACATATGTTAGCACATAAGCAATATAACAAATGCCCAAAGATCGAAGTACATGAATCATCGAATCATCAAGTATTAGCTCAGTGTGTGCAATGAATTTCTTTCCCTATCATTTGAAATTGATCCACACTCCATTATTAGCTTTGCATGAATGCATATGTGGGATGGTGAATGATTTGTGTACCCTAATGAATGTGCTAGGAGATTTTGCTTTCATAAAAGGCATGGTCATTCTTCTATTATTATGTACAAGCATTCAAGATTGCCAAACCCTCTTAGGATCCACTAATTCATTACCTTATTGTATCCCAAAGTTGGTTATGAGTCTCTACCATCTGGAACCCATGTGCAAGTGAATGTGAAATCAGAACTTTGGGGAATCGGACTCCCAACCAACCGAGATGAGAGTTTAACCCTATCCTTACTATTCTGATTTAGAGTTCATTACCTCACTTTAAGCAAAATAATTAAACCAATTATGGAAGAAATGGTCATGCTAGTCTAACCCTCTAGACAATCAGTGGTCTTGTTTTTTAGGCAAGACATGATGCCATGCATGGGCATATCTAACCCCACAATCCAAAACTTATCTCCATTTCTTTGGACCTTGGGGATGACTACCCATCCTTTGCAGAGGACAAGTAGTACGATCCTTACAATCCAAAATAAAGATGAGATGGGAAAAAATTATTTATTATTTTTTTTTTTTACTTCTTGGACCTTGGGGATGACTACCCATCCTGGCTAGGGACATGTAGTACGATCCTTACAATCCAAACTTTAGGTGTAAATGGAAAATATTAATTTTGTTGCTTAGACCTTGGGGATGACTACTCATCCTTTGTAGAGGACAAATAGTACGATCCTTACAATCCAAGATTTATTGTGAAATGAGACATAAGAGCTTTGGGGAATTGGATCCTCAACCTAAGCGAGATGAGAATTTATGCCCTATCCTTACTACTCCATGAAGGTCAAATCAAAGCTTTGGGGAATTGGATCCTCAACCTAAGTTCGATGAGGATTTAACCCTATCCTTACTACTCTGATTTTAGGCTTTAAGCTCTATGGAAGTGGTCAAAACCACTGTTTTAAGGATCATGTTGCATAATAGGATAGACATGAATAACTTCTTTCGCCCAACCTTTTCCTCCAAGTTAGGTTTTGATCATTTTGCTCAAGATCCTTTTTAATGTATGAGACGTGCTTGGTTCTAGATATCTCAAGACTCAGTTTCCAACCTTAGGATTTACTTACATATATGTTATAACACAACCCTAAGAGGATTTGACATACTTTAATGGCTTGTACCTAAGATGCATATGTAACTAAGATGAGATGTATGTAAGGTGAGATGGAACATGAATGCATTATTTCTTGAATTACAAATGGAATGAATTGTCATGCAAAACTGATTCTTTCATGCATCACAAAATCAAACAATATAACTTAAGATGCTTGTGTTACTTGTGGAGCTTTTTACAGGACAATTCCAATATTTCATATTCTCCTAACCTGAAGCATAAGTTGACATCTCAATTTTTTATTTTTTATTTTTATTATTATTATTTTTTTATCAAAATTAACACACATGTCAATTGAAATCAAATCCATAACCAAAATCCTAGCTAGACTAACAATCCTAAACAATAAAAACAAAATCTGAAAATCCCCACCAAAACCAAAAGAATAATATCAAAATCTCACAACCTAAGGGCTAAAATAATGCTTTAAAATCTGCCCATTAACCGGTAGCATGAAATCTCTCCCTTCTAAGGTTTTTAGCCCGAAGGTATTCTTCCCAAGAATCTCTCGAAATCTGGTATGGACCTAACCAAAGACAATCAAACTTGTGATGATTCCCTTTTTCCTCATGTCTTTTGTCCCATAGTAATACCAAATCTGAAATTCTGAATGATTTCACTTTGGCCCTTCTATCAAACCATCTTTTGATAACTTCCTGGTGTTTATTCATGTGATTCATGGCCTCTTCTCTCTTTTCATCAAGGTGCAACAACTGGCTTAACCCGGCTTCAACTTGATCATCTGTCCCCAAGTAATCTTGTATGAAATGTAAGGTCCGCAACTTCAAATTTGCTGGAAATATCGGGTCTTGCCCATAAACCAAATGATAGGGAGTATTCCCTATGGACTCTTTCACTCGGTCCTATCTCGCCCAAAGGGCAAACTTTAATTGGTCGTGCCAGTCCCGAGGGTTCTTTTCCAAAAACTTCTTAATGGTATTCAACAAATTCTTATTTGAAGATTCGGCCAACCCATTTCCTTGAGGATAATAGTTGGATGCAAATTTTAAGCTCACTTTGTTATCATATGCCCAATCTGCGAATTGTGTAGAAATAAAAGCTTTACCATTGTCACTGACAATAGAATCGGGCATTCCAAATCTTGTTATAATTTGATCCTCAAGGAATTTAATCACAACGTCTGTGGTGGCATGTTTAGTAGGAATCGCTTCTGTCCACCTTGTACAGTAGTCTGTAGCTATCAAAATGAATTTATGAGAATCAAAAGAATTTGGGTTAATAACCCCGATGAAATCTAGTCCCCACTGTGCAAATGGTCTCATTTCAACTACAAGTTGCAACGGCATGGCTGCATTTCTTTCTCTATTTGCAGCCACTTGACAGATATGACAAGATCGTACATGGGCATGCGCATCCTTGAAAATATGTGGCCAGTAGTATCCCGCTCTCAGGATTTGATGTGCTGTAGCATTGGCTGCACCATGACCAGTTCCATGTTTCCCGTGAAATTCCCGCAACACCCCGGCAGCTTCTTCTTTGTTCAAGCACCTCGGTAGATACCTTCATGATTCTTCCCGTAAAGCACACCAGATTTCATCGGATAATTGACAGACTTAAGCCTTAAAGCTCTTCTCTGCGTTGAATTCAGATTAGAAGGACACTTACCACTCAATAAAAATTGCACAATATCAACATACCGACTGTCCTTAGCAATGTATTCTGTATTTGAGCATTGGCCTGTTATTTGCGGATTATTTTCTGCGATCGCCTTCGCCAGTCCCTGTCCTCGAACTAGTTTCATTGGTTGGATTTCGAGATCAAATTCTTGGATGGTTGAAATCCATTTTCCTCTCTTCTCACCTAGTTCATTTTGTAAAAACATGGTCTTGACAGCAGAGTCGGGCACGATGGCAACAACTCTGCTATGTACGATGTAGTGCCTAAATTTTTTCACAGTTTTAAAAAGTGCGTACATTTGCTTATCAAGGATTGAATACCTTAATTGAGCATCTTTCAGGGGGGCACTTAAAAATGCTATGGGTTTTTCGGCACTATCCTCGCCTTTTTGGGTTAAGACACTCGCAAAGGAGTGTTCTGATGCAAAAGCATAAATATAAAAAGGCTTGGAGTAGTCTGGGCTTATAAGGACAGGGGCTCTTGAAATGGCATCTTTGATGTTCTGGAAGGCCACTCTACTTTCCTCGTTCCATTTTACATCCACATCTTTCTTAAGCATCTTGTTCAGAGGCTTGGCTATCTCAGCAAAGCTAGAGATAAACTTCCTCACAAAATTAACCTGCCCAAAGAAAGATCTCAATTCTTTCTTACTACTCGGGAGAGGTAGGTTTTGGATAGCTTGTATCCTTTCTGGGTCGATGGATATGCCCTCTTTTGAAATGATGTGACCCAGCAATTTTCCTTCTGTCACTCCGAAAATGCACTTTTTGGGATTTAAGGAAATTCCATGTTCTCTGCATCTTTGAAGCACTTTCTTTAAATCTTTGACATGGTCCTCTCTCTTCTTCGAGAAAATTGGGATATCATCCACATACACGATGATGCATTTGCCTATGAGTCCTTTGAATGCATAATCCATGGCGCGTTGAAAAGTTGCACCAGCATTTAACAGTTCGAACGACATTCTCTTATATGCAAATGTTCCCCACTTGGTAGTGAAGGCTGTTTTCATCCTGTCATCCTGGATGTATAAGAATTTGGTTGTACCCATAATACCCATCGAGAAAGGACATCATTTCAGATCCATTTACCATTTGTAGAATTTCATCGATTGATGGCAGTGGATAATTATCCTTTTGAGAGGCTTTATTAAGATTTCGAAAATCTATGCACAACTCTAATCTCTCCACTCTTTTTTCTCATTGGAACGAGGTTAGCCACCCAGGTTGAGTGCCTAACAGGAAAAATGATTTTCGCTTCCAATAATATTTTAACCTCCTTTTCGATCAAAGGCTCCAATAGCGGGTTAACAACTCGTTGTCTTTGCCTAAAAGGCTTGGAGTCTGGCTTCAAAGGGATGGTATGTGTGATAATGTTTTGGTTGTAAGTCTTCAGCTCATTGTAGTTCCAAGCAATACAATCTATGTAATGCTTCAATGCTTGTATTATATTGCTCCTTTCTTGCTCTGTACATGCCTTTGCTATGTACACCTCCTTTGGATTGTCTGCGCTCCCTAGATTAATTGAATCACGTGCATCTTTAGGGAGTGGGACTCTTTTTCCTTTCTTGGTCTTGCATCCCATGTCGAACATATTTTCCAATGAAACCACGTCTTTAGGAATTTTATTGGATTGATACGCAGCTTCAATTTCATCTTCTGTTTCATCTCGCCACCTTTGCTCCTCATCAATCACCCGATTTTCAAAAATACCCGAGTTTGTGACAAATTTGAAAATATGTCTGTCACTTTCAAAAACTTGGAAATTCTTTACATTATCGGGTATTGATGGACAAGGAACCAGTTCAATGGAAAACTTTTTACATCTTCTTATATCAACCGGATTCAACATGCCCGCGACGACTGCAAGAGAGTCTGCTATTCGATTTCCTTTCCTAGAAATAAGGGCTATGTTGAATGCATCGAACTCCTCCATGAGGTCCATAACCCTAGTTCTATAAAGGCTTAGTCTCCTGTCGCGGCATGTGTACTGTCCTTTGATTTGCTTGACTACCAACTCAGAATCTCCCAAAACCTTCAAGCATTTAACATGCTTGCTCAATGCTAGACGTAAACCATAGATCAATGCTTCGTATTCTGCCACATTGTTCGTGCAAGGAAATTGCAGTCTGTAAGCAGCTAACAAGGGTTTACCTCCTGGACCAGTGAGCTCGACTCCAGCTCCTGCTCCCTGTCTAGATTTTGATCCATCAAACCTGAGCAACCACGTGTAATCATTTTCCTCGAAAGAGCCACCATGACACGCCTCCTCTTTATGCTCTTCAGCAACCTCCTCAACATCAAGTGCATAAACTCCTAGTTCTGGCTCATAAAACTGAACTTCATTCGGCTTGTTAAAATCTGTTATAATCTCTTTAAGCCTCGGTTCGTTTTCCACTCTTATTTGGTTTGCAATTCCCTTCCATGGTAGCCACATATGCGAGCAGTCTATTGAAAAATAGCCATTCAGCGTTTTCATCCAATCCCTAGCAAGTAGCATTCCATACCTACTTGGGATATTAACCACCAAAATGTCTACAACTTGCTGGACCCTGGGTTCAGAATTCAATTGAATCTTGACATCATATAAAGTCCCCACTACATTTACTTCTGATCTATCCAGTTGCAGGACTGTACATTTGGATGAAACAGGTTGCAGACCTAGCATTTTACATATTTCTGTAGGCATGAGGTTGCTCGTGGCACCTGTATCCACCAAACAGTTATGCAAATTCTTACCCGCAATTCTCAAAGTCAGTAAGAATGGCGGGACATCCCTTCTCTCCTTTCGCAAAATCAGGTGGGATTCAACTCTTTTCTCCTTCCACATTGGATCAGGTGAGTTCAAAGCTCTTATCAACGCCTCCTTTTGGCCAGGCAATCTAGCTGCGTCCAGGAATGAAAGGCTAGATTTGGACTTCTTTAGATCCTCCACTATGTCATAGTTTGGCTTTTCAAATTTGACTGTCTTCTGCATGTCATTAGACATTTCTCTTCTGAGTGGAGGGGGAGGATTATTATTTGCCTTAGTGTCTGGAGGAAGAATAGAATTGTTTGGAGGTGTCGATGAGGTTTTAGGGGCTTTAGACTTACTTCTCAAATGGTATCCATGATTCCCCTTTCTGAAATCTCGAAAAGCTTGCACCTCCTGTTCCAGAATTTCGTCTTCTTCTTCCTCACTCTCACCTTCTTGATGATATACGCTTTCCATCACCATAATATTATCATCTTGATGTTGTGATGGATTTTCATTTGATACCAGTTCCAAATCATCAACTTGTGCCTGAAGACAATGAGTGTATCTAGCAATCTCAGGACAATTCCTCTCATTGTGTTCTTTTGTGTTATGCAACCTGCACCCCCTTTCCCATGCCAAATCTGAAAGATTCAAAAGAGAATTGGGTTGGCTAGGTCCTGTAGAAGCATCTAATTGATTAGCAATGGGAGCGGGAACTCCCCCATTGTTAGGCTTAGTGTTCCAGTGCCTCCCTCTATTGTTAAAATTTTGATTTGGGTGAGGGGCATGGGACTCATACTTCGCTGTTGAACCCCGTCATTGCTCATTTTATGCACTAATTTCTTGAGCTCTTCGACTTCCGAATAAACATCCTTCGGTGGAATCATATTGTTATTAACCCCCGTTGGATTCGCATAATTAATGGGGTCTTGATTCAACACTGGGGTCGGGTTCTGAGGAATTGGATTCCCGTATGGATTGACACTTTGAATCGGGGTAGGATTTGGAAAAGGAACTATGGCTTGAGGATTGACCTGACTAGTTCCTTGCATAGTTGGTTGACTGTTCTGCAAAAATGCAGGGACAGGTGGAATGGCTGTGATTGGTTGGATTGGAATGGGTGCATACGCGGGTGCTGGTGGATACTGCTGCTGATATGGGAAGGCGCTCATGCTTGGCATTTGTGGTGCCATGAGTTGATTTGCCTGGGGAGCTTGACCATATGGAGCATACTGTCCCATCACAGGCATCTGGGTAAACCCGTAGCCTTGTGGTGTCATTTGTTGCTCGATAGTCATGGCTTCATTATAGGCCAAAGCCAGCGTGGTGACTTGAGGATTGCGCCTTGCAAACATGGCTGTCATGGGGTCCAATGCCCCAAAATATATCTGCAAAGCCACTGCGGGATCAATAGCAAAGTGCCTAATTGCTCTATTATAGCACTTTTGGAATTTTTGATTAAACATTCTGATTGGTTCCCCTTGGCCCCTTTTGCATGTAATAAACTGATTGTAAATAGTTGCGGGATCTAAGGGTGACCTAAATTGATTGACAAAGGCATTTTCCATTTGTGTCCAAGAGGTGATTGAACCAGCTTGGCAAGCATATATACCATTCATATGCTATTGGATCTAAGCTCATGGGGAAAAGTCTCGCAGGCCACATCTTCATATTGAACTTGCAGCCTAATTAAAACATCCCTATAGGCTTGGATATGTTCTTCTCACTGTTCTTGGGCCATCTCGGTTTGTATTTAGGCAGAAATATTTCAATGTTCTTGGGGATTTCATGGATATCCCCAACGAATATTCAAAGGAGTATTGTTAGCTCCATACCAAGGAGCTGCTGGAGCTTGAGCCATTTGACTCAAAATTGATGAAGACAGACCTACAATAGCAGTAGAAATATTACTAACTATAGGCACACTAGGGGCAACGAATATTATCGGCGTAGGTCCACTCGACGTTCCTCGGAGAAAATAGGTCTTTTGCGATCGGTGAGCTTACGACTTGCTTGGCTTTACTCTTGGGAGTACCAGTAAGGTCATGAAAAATGGTTTCTCCGGTTGTTTGAGACCTGGTCGCAATACGGCGTGGTGGGTCCAGCCTGCCTGATGAAACCCTCGGCTATTTCGAAGAAAACCTGCAACAGAAACAAAAACAGTGTTGCAGTTTAGCCGCCTGTGAGATTTATTAAATGATTTCAGAATTAGATCAAAAACAAATTATTCAGGTATGAAAATCAAAATAACATAAACCAATTCAGGCCCTCCTTCTAGCGCCAATCTGTTGAGTGGTGTTTTCACCCAATTGTGAAAGCACACTCTCCGATAGGATCTGAGTCCCAAAATCCTCTACTTGCAAAGAAAATAATTTCTCCAAGGTTCCTGTTATGCTGATATGATGCTGTTCAAATGAAATGCTAGGAATACCTTAGGGTTTGCAAGTGGATGTTAACAAGGGGCACTATGGTTTATTTAGTTTGAAATTACAGTGGACTCAAAATGAATAATATCTATTCTCCTCTTTAGTTCTGATGGATTTTCAGCTTGTTTATTTGAATACAGTAATTAAACTGCAGAAAATAAATTAAGGGTTTAAAAAATAAAGCAAAATAAATGAAAATGAAACTAAACTACAGTCAGAATGCTGTCATCAATTCGATGAAACCGAAGATAATGAGGTTTTCTGCATGCAACCTAACCTAATGAACCTGCAAATTCGCACAATCCAAATAAATTAGGTGCTGGTTTCTAGGGTTTCTACTGTAATTCCAGATTTAGGCATTCGCATGAAGCAACCAAGCACACTTGCATTAAACTTCACCTAAAAGCCTTAGAAATCTGGAATGAATGATAAAACATTAAATCATGCATGCACAAAATGACTCCTTCTTTCTCATCAATGAGATGCCAACTTTCTATATTTTTGTATTTGAATGATATGTCAATTACATTTACAGGATGTTCCAGGCATAAATATTCCAGAACAAATGAAGGAAATTGCCCAAGTGCAGGCCCAGAATGGCATGAAGCCCTTGTCTCTGCAACTCTGCAAGCAGCAATTTCCAACCCCTCTTTCAATCCGCGCTCTTGACTTTATAATCACTGAAATGGCTCTTCGATTCTCCCTGTGTCGCTTCGTTTCACCTTCCTGCATTTGACCTTTCAAATTCTCGCCTTTTCCTTGCTTTTGATTAATGCTCGATTCTAAAACGCTCGAAATCCACCGCTGCATGTAACGCCTCTGCAATACTGACACCTGTAAGCCACGTGTCCTACATTTTCTACGTCTTCTGTAACGTCTTCCCATGCCAAAACACGACAAAATAGCATGCAACCTGCTCACCTTTCTGGCCGCGAAAATGCGACATGTCGCGAAATCGCGACATGTCGCGATATCGCGACGCTTTCCTCGTTCGTACGCCTCCGGCCGTTTCTGTCGCGATATCGCGACGTTTTTTCGACCTTCATGTCGCAAACGTCACGATTTCACGACCATTTTCATTTTCGTACCCCTTAGGCCGCACCCTATCACGAAATCATGACGCTTCTCTGCTTCGGGCACCTTTGTTGCATGCTGTCATGATTTCATGACATTTTTCCCTTTCGTACGCTTGAGCTTCAACCTGTCACGATTTCACGATGCTTTTCTCTGTCCGTACTACTTCGCTGCAATCTATCATGAAATCACGACCATTCTCTCCTTCGGACCTTCTTGCCGCAAATCAGATTTCCTACCGTTTTTATTACGCGATTTCGCTACCATTTTACCATTTTCGTACACTTGCCAAATTTTCGTCGTGAAATCGCTACGCCCCATCCATACTACTTCGCTTCTTCGGAGCCGCGAAACTGTGACCTGTCACGATTTCGTGACGCCTTTTCGCTTCTTCCCCTTTTCTGCTTTCTATCACGATTTCGCGACCATTTCTGCGCATTATGCTTTCTGGTTGATCCTGTCATGATTTCGCGACCATTTTGGCCCTTTGCCCTGTTTGACTGGTTCCTGTCGCGATATCACGACATTTTCTTGCTTCGTGCTCTTTGACCTCTTTCTATCGCGATATCGCGACATTTTTCCACTTTGTGCCCTTTGACCAGTTTGACCCGTGATTTTGCGACGCGTCGCGATATCGCTACGCCTTTCCATTTTGCCTTTCTCTCTCCTGCCTGGGCTGCGACAGAGCAACATGTCACGATTTCGTGACACTTTTTTGTCTTCATTTTCTCTCTCCTCTTTCGCCACGACGGAGCAACATGTCACGAAATCGCTACACTATTTTCATCCGTACAACTTCTGCAGCAACACGTCACGATTTCGTGACACTTTTTCATTCTGGCAGCGACGGAGCAACATGTCACGATATCACGACATTTTTTCAATTTCGGCAGCGACGGAGCAACATGTCACGATTTCGTGACACTTTTCCTGTTTTGGGCAGCGATGGCGCGACATGTCGCGATTTCGCGACACTTTCAAGACTCATGCATTTTTTTCTCTTTTCTTCAATTTTAGCATCTGGGTCACCGAGATTCTTCTCTGCAAGCCTGCAAAAAGGTGGGTCCCCAATTTTGGGGTGTGTTGTGGATCAACCACAACACTAAGGATCACATGGTATAGTATAATTATTTATGAAAGCCTAGTGATCTATATTAAGGTTAGAAAAATATTATAAAATCCTACAAATTATAAATTTTTAATAGATGTATGTTAATGGTTCTTTTTCATAAGTAATCTTCCATTAAGCATATATAGAATTAAAAATATAATGAGTTCTTGTTGTTAGAACTCAATGCTTCAATTATTTGTATTATGAAATGGTAGATATTTAAATACATTGGATGCTCATTTTTGGTATAATAAACCTCTAACTAAACTTGCAACTACCCTTGTCCTATAGTGCATGCATAGACCTTGTGATGGGTGGTTATACCACATTCCATTTCACATGGACTATGATGTAATAACTCCTAACATACCCCCCTTATTACATCATAGTCTTAGATATAACTCTCACTCTTGTATTCTGATATGATGGAATATTCTAGATTGATGTTAGAAATTGAGAGAGAAATTCCCCCTTGAATGTAGCAATATACTAAAATATTAGGAGTTTCAGGCTCCACCAATCATGCACTACAGAAACTCATTTATTATAAATACTTATTCAATATCTAATGCTTATTAATTCAATGCATGAAATATGTTCCTCCTTCAATGTCTTCATGTGAAATATATATTACCATGCATACAATGTCAACTATTCAATTTAATTGGTTGAAAATTTTGGTCTTATATGTGATGAGAAGAAGGTTGTGTAAGGATTCTTCTACTTTTTCACGTTCTTCTACTTTCTATTTCTTATATTGTGAATAAGTTTTAGATTTTTTGAAAGTTCTCCTTTTATCATAAATTATTTGATATGATAAATAAAATGTATGTTTTGATATGTGTACTTGTTCTTGTAGAGGCAAAAAATAACCCTCATAGATAATTCTCAATGGATCTGCTGGGAGTTGAGGTGACCTCAAGGATATTTTTCTCTACACTTAGAATATTAGGGATCGAAGGGTTCACCAGGCACAATTTAAGGACTCACTCCAAGTCTGGGATGGAATGTTTTATGTGTTTATTTAACAAAGAACCAAAGTTTGGCTTTGATTAAGATCTAAACTAGAAAGAATTAAAGAACAATAATGTAGGGCAAACAACAATGCAAGAAAACAAGGAGCTATTCCTAGAAATTATTCTTTATTTCAATGAAGACTATTTCCTAAATTTGCAAGAAAGTAAATATTTTCTTTTAAAGAAAAGGTTCAAGAGAATGCACAAATAGGATTAAAATGTAAACTATATGCTTTTCTTCGTTGATGCCTAAATATGAAACCAAATACTTTCTTTTTATTGTGAACTAATTACCATCCAAAGGAAACAACTCACCTCATTCGGATTCATCTATCCCAAATATTTACTAGTTAAAACTCTATTGAATAAAGAACTTGATTGCGAGATCCACCTCCAATAAAGCTTTCTAGACAAAAAAATATTATTTAACTTTGATCTCCTCACTTTCAATCCTTCTTTTATCTTGGACTGGCTTACTTTCTTCCAACCTACTAAGGCTCATTTCCTCTCTCTTACTCCTCCCCATAAACCTTTTGTAGCCATATTGTCTACCTCTTTCCATATGGTATGTGGGATAGCAAGGATAGAAAATTATAAATTGGCATGGCATAAATGATTGTCTGCAAAAAAAATAAAGCTTAACCATTTGTGAGACCAATGATTAATTCTTTCTTTGATACAATATAAAATATTCCTCCATATATTTATCTTCAATTTTTTAAAATTCAAAGGGAACCTCAAATATACCACTAGGAGAGAAGTCCTTGTGAATCCTAAGATCTCTAAAATTCTATCTTGAAGCCTTCAATAAAGATTGAAAAAACCACTTTGGATTTTTTATCATTGATGACATAGTTTTTTTCCTGAAGATAAACATTAAGAGTATCTTTAATCAGTCTTGCTTTCTTTAAGTTGGCCACTCCCACCAATCCTATGTCATCTATAAATTATATGTGAATCAAAACCTCCTCATCCACCTTGATACTTGTTAGTAAATCTTATTGTCTTCTCCTCAAGATGAGTCTACCCAAGCCTTCAACTAATATGAAAAAAATATAAGAGGAACAAGGATGATGAAGGCTTCGAGTGGCTTTGATGGTTGCGAGAGAAGGCCTTTGATTAACATTGAATATGTTGAAGTAGAAACACAACTCATAATCTATTCTATGCAATCTTGAGAGAAACCAAAGGCTATCATCATCCTTGACAAGAAGATTCGCTCCACTCTATCATAAGCCTTTAACATATCCAATTTTATGAACATTCCCCTATTGCTATATTTTTGCATTGAGTGGATTGCCTCCTGAGCTAGAACCACACCATCCAAGATCTAGCCACCCTCTATAAAATCCTCTTTCTTTGAGGAGATAATACTATGTAGGAGAGGTTTTAGCCACTTAGCCATTACCTTCGTGATTTTTTTATATATGATATTGCATAAGGTAATATGCCTATAATCTAAAATATGCATCCCATCCTTCATTTTCAAAATTAAGGTAATAAATGTATGATTTAATGCTTGAAGCATTATTTTACTACCTTTGGACTCCTCTATAACAAACATTACATCCTCCTCCAAGTTGTCCCAAAAGGTCTAGAAAAACTTATTTGGAAAGCCATTTGGACCTAACATTTTTCCCGTACTTATTCCAAAGACTACTTTCTTCAGTTTCTCTCTATCAATGGGTTTAAGAAGGCCCAATTTTCTTCTTCAGAGATAATAGACAACATGATAGCAAGAAATTATTTTTGAGCCTCTTCATCTTGCACCATACTTTTCTTGAATAATTTAGAAAAATAATCCATTGAATAGAAATGTGTAACTAGGATTGTATCAAAGGAGTGTCCATTCTCATCTTGAGGAGCTTCCATGTTGTTCATTTGTCTCCTAGCACAAGCAACCTGATGGAAAAATTTGGTGTTTCTATCACCTTCTATTAACCAAGTGGTTCTTGATCTCTATTTCTAGTAGATCTCCTTTTGGTTGTCAATGTCCTCAACTGCTTTACTTAATGCATCATCCTCTTATTTGAGTTGCTTTATAATTATTCCTTCCTTGAAGCATTTTTGAACGTCATCCTATCTAGCAACCAATGGATATCTTTAGACATGTAAGTATATCTTGTTAGCTCACCTCCATTATTTTAATTAATCCTTGATATAATGAAGTTGCTTGTAGAATCTAAATATTGTTATCCCATATGTCAAGCATCCATCTTCCCATCACTATAGACTTTTCTTTCAAAATTTCTCTTTTTTGAACCATTTTTCTTAATCTAAATGGTTTGTGATGCTACCCTATCTTGATCCCCCTTTCAATATAATGGGTAAGTGATCTGAAGATGGATCCTCCAAAATCTAAAATTTTAGATTCTATTTCACAAATACCTCCTTTAAAACAAAAAAATAATTTAACTTCACCTTCCTGTTATGTGGCTCCCTCCTCTTATTAGTCCAAGTATAGTTCGTTCCAAGATATTTAATATCTACCAAGTGTAATTCATGGAATTAGGTAATTATAAGATGATCCCATGGATCCATAATTAGATTTCCCCCTTCCTGATATCTAGATGATAATTTAGCATTAAAATACCTAGAAATAATTAAATCTATCTCGTCCCTCGAGACTCTCATCTTATGCACCGCTTTCCATTGATGAATTTGACCATCTAGGTATTGAGCCCTAGAAAAATTTATGATCAAAACCTGCTCAATTATCACATTGTTCCTAAAATGTGATGTGATGACATCCCTTCAAGCTATATGTTGTATTGCCATCCATTCAAGAGAGTTCCAAAAGGTGACTATCCTTTGAGATCGCTTGGTTAGCCATTTCCATATGCCCAACATCCCTCCAAATCCTATCTATTGTTTTACACATAATATCCAACAATATTTTTGTGTCCTTGATAAGAAAAAATATGTTTTATTTTTTTCTAAGAGTCTTTGAATAACAAATTGATGGGATATGTTAAAATGATTATCAAATATGTTAAAATGATTATTATCTACCTTAAAAATTTCAATAAAAAAGGGTTGTAAAAGAATATAAATTAAACGAAAGAACATACCTAACAATGGTGTTTTAGATGAAATGTTACTTTAGTAGAAAAGTTATGTTTATTCATTAATAATTATTATTTAATTTAATTTAATTACTTTTATAAATAAGATAAAAATATAAATAATAGTTTAAAATGCAAGGAGAGAGTGGTTTTTAAGAAGATATTGTTTAATAAACAAATAAATTTGGTCATAACTTATATTTTATATTAAAGAATAATGATCTAAAATATGTTTTTCAATGTTAGTGTGGGAAAGTAGATGTTTCAATGTGAAAACTTCAATTTTATCATAATTATACATGCTAAGAAGTATATAAATAGTCTGACATTTAAAGTTAAGATTATTTTAAGATTTTTAAATACATCAAAAATTGACTCGAACATATGGTTTGAATTTGAGATATCTAACTTTGTATCGAATGTTCATTAAAATTATTTAGAACAACCATATATCAGGTGTTTCTACATTTTTTTTACTAACTAAAAATAAAAATCTTACAAGGTTTACTTCTATGTACCTTCACAATCACATTATTATCAACTCAATAGTTGGTTCCATGTTATTATTGTTAGACTTTATTACATTATCTAGAGTTGTGTAATTATTTGATGTTTGTAATTTTGAGGGGATTGATAATTATTTCTCCCATGTGAAATTTTAATAGTCAACTTTTGTGAGAATATAAGGAGATGAAAAGATAAGGTTGAAGGTGAAACACCAAAGTGAAGAACACAAGATTATACTGAGAGGGGGGTGAACAGTATAAGGTAAATTTTTTACTTTTATTTCAAAAGCAATAACCTCAAATAATATCAACTACAACAATGAAACAATGCACAAATTACCACACACATAAGAGACACAGATTTAACATGGTTCATCCAATATGGGATACATCCACGAAGAAATATTTCTTATAAATTTTCTCAATAAATTTCTTGGGAACCAATTCCCTTATTACAATGTTTGAGGACTCCATTCCATAGGAGACACCAATCCTCTCTTCTTTGGTTTTTGGACCTCTATCCATAGGAGACACCAATACCCTCTTCTCTAATCTACTCCAAAACCTACTCATAATTCTGCTCAAATCTTCTCACAAAACCTACTCAACTTTACTCACAACTCTGCACAAATCCACCCACAAAATCTGCTCAACTCTGCTCACAAAATTTTCTCAACTTTGCTCACAAATCTGCTCAAAATATACTCACAACTTTGCTCAAATATACTGTCAAAAACCTTCGCAAATATAATCTAAAAACCTTCTCAAATTTTCTCTAAAAAACCTTCTCAAATATGCTCTAAACCTGTTCAAAACTTATCCTCAACTCATGCACAAATTCTCTACTCAACTCATCATAATTATATCCTCTATCTTTACCTTTTTCAAAAACTTCAATGACTATGCAATAGATGAAAATATTTTTTTTATGTTTTAATTTTTGTTAAATAGCCTTAAGGAGAAATAAGGGTTATGCTATGCCCTAGAAAATTGGGAAATTTTTGATGGTTTTATTTTTGGAAGGGTAGCATATTATATATCGTTGGAAAGAATTTTTCAAGGGCTATTTGATTAACTTGCTTAGAAGGAGAAATAAGGTGTGTGTAAAGAGATATTTTTGGTTTTGTAAAAGGGGTTCAAAAGTGAGTTTGATTTATTCTTTTTCAAAGGGGATTATTTCTTTCATGAGAGGACATGGTGAATTTTATTGAGTAGGAGTAATAAGGTGTTATTGGGATATTATTTTTATTGTTGTGATATTACTCAAGTCCTCTAACCTCCTTGTGGTTGATAAGGAAATATTTGAAAGTGTGTTGAGTTTGACAGATTTTGTGGACAACTACTTGGCATCAAAAAGGTATGGGCAATATTCTCCATTGACTTGTTTGGGTGATTGATTTCTGAAAATATCATTGGAGAGAAAAGGATTGATTGTGGTTTCCTTTTTGAAAGTGGTTGGTTTAATGCTTCAAGGTTTTCTGGATTGAGAGTTGTGATTAAACCTTGTTTTATAAGCATTGTTGTTGAAGCCAATTGGTTATGCAAAGAACTTGAACTTGAGTTAGAAAAGAACATGAGTATCATTGTTATGTGAGATTTGTGGTTGAGCATTGTTGGAAATATTTTGAGTTGGTTGATACATGCTTGGACTAGGGTTTGTGAGAAAGGGTTGTTCCTTGAGGTGATTGGTTGAGTTGAGATTGGGATTTGAGTATAGAACATATTGAGTCTCTAACAATTCTATCTATGCTTCTAGGAGATTGATTTGAGTTGAGATTGAGTATAGAACATATTGAGTCTCTAACAATTCTCTCTATGCTTCTATGAGATTGATTTGAGTTGAGATTGGGATTTGAGTATAGAACATATTGAGTCTCTAACAATTCTCTTTATGCTTCTATGAGATTGATTTGAGTTGAGATTGGGATTTGAGTATAGAACATATTGAGTCTCTAACAATTCTCTTTATGCTTCTATGAGATTGATTTGAGTTGAGATTGAGCTTTGAGTATAGAACATATTGAGTCTCTAACAATTCTCTTTATGATTCTATGAGATTGAACAAGTTTTGTGTGGACTTGTTAAGCAGATTTGAGGTAAGTCTTTGAGAAGGCTTGTGGACTGATTTTGTGTAAGCTTTTGTGGAAGCTTGCAATGCAGATTTGAGCAAGTCCTAGAGAGGACTTATTGAGCATATTTGGACAAGTTTTGTGTGGACCTATTGAGCATATTTGAGTAGGTTCTATGTGGACCTTTTGAGTAGGTTCTGTGTGGATTTTTTGAGTATATTTAAGCAAGTTCTATGTGGACCTATTGAGCAGATTTGAGCAGGTTCTATGTGGACCTATTGAGCATATTTGAGTAGGTTCTAAGTGAACCTATTGAGTAGATTTAAGAAGGTTCTGAGTGAACCTATTGATAGAGCTTTGGAGGTGATAGATTATAGAGGACAGAGTCTCAGTGGATAGAGATCTAGTAGCTAGGAAAATTGAAGATAGATCTTCTGAGTGAGGAGTCTTCAAGTGGAGAGAGATCCACCAATCAGTGCAGTAGAGAGATAGAGTCTTCTAGAAGATCACTAGCCAGAGTTGAAGGGGAAAGAGTTCTCCTATGGAAGAGATCCATGAACTTGAGATTTAGGGGATCAACATCTCCTTTGGACAGAGGTCCATAAACATTGTAATTGGGAAGGATTCCCAAAATATTATTTGAGAAATATTTAGAAGAAATATTTTTCTATGGAGGTAGCCCACATTGGGTGAACCACGTTAAAATGATGTCTCTCATGTGTGTGATGCTTTGTGTGATGTTTACTAGTTTATTAATGCTAATGCTACTATTTGGATTAAAAGGGAAAAGTTTTATTGTATACTGTTCACCCCCCTCTCAGTATAGGCACATGTTCTTCAATTGGTATCAGAGTGGGTCTCTCTAGAAAGAGTCTAACAACTTGGAGAAGGATCCATCAGTAACACACATGTGCTCAAGGAGTGAAGAAAGTATAGACTTTGAGGAAGCACTCTTCAACTGTCTCCAAGATCTTGAAAGGATTCAAGAAGAGAATGCACAACTAAAGGAACAAATTTGAAATGATGAATTGGCAAGAATTGAGCTTCTACAAAGGCTAATAGAACTCAAAATAGAAGTGAAAGAAAGAAGAGATATTGAACATCAGTTGAGAGACATGTTGGAAGCCAAAGAAGTAGGACTTGAGAGAGTGGCAACAGAAATTGTTATGCTAAGATGCAGAACTAAAATAAACAAGAGATTACAAGGAGCAGCACCAAGTAAGCAAGAAAAAGGAGCATGTCAGCAAGAGGTAGGAACATCAAGAAAAAATGAGGTATCTTACCATATCTCAAAGAAAAATACCAGATCGAGTCCTCATCAAAATAGGTTACTAAATTCCTTCCATGGACATTGTTTTTCTTGCAATAAATATGGTCATAAAGCTATGCAATGTACTAGCAGAGACAATGATAGTAGTAGTACGGATTCTCTTGCACCACATATGGATGATGATGATGTTAAGTGTTACAAATGCAATAGTTTTGGGCATACATCTAGAAGGTGCAAACTAGAAGCCTCTAAGTCTAGTAGAAATATCACAACTCAAACTACTAGAAAAGAAGAAAAAGGGAAAGGAAAATTAAAATCCTTGCTAGTTCAAATAGCTTTGCATGCTCAGGATAGAGAAGAAAAATGGTTTCTGGATAGCGGATGCTCTAGACACATGACAGGAGAAAAGGACAAGTTTATAGTTTTGAAAGAAGGAAATAGAGGGTCAGTAAACTTTGGGGACAATGGTTCAGCAAAGATTTGTGGAAAAGGAACTCTAAGTATAAGCAATGGGAAAGCAAAAGCTGAAAATGTTCTTTATGTGGAAGGTCTGAAACATAATCTCTTGAGCATTAGTCAACTCTGTGATCAAGGCCATATGGTAACTTTTCATCAAGATAGATGTGAAATAAGAAAATTTGAATCTGGGAAACTAGTAGCTAGTGCTATAAGAGAAAGAAATCTTTATGTACTCAATGAGATCAAAAGGGAAGGATGTCTCTTATCCAAATAAAATGAGATCTGGTTTCAACATAGAATATTGGGACCAAATGAGAATCTTCTAATGGCATTAGAAGATGAAGTGAGTGATCCTATAGAAGACAAGCCAAAAGAAAGAAATGTTATGGACAAAGGTAAACAAATAGAGGATTATTCAATAGAGAATGGCTATGATCTCAAGGGAGAACTTATCTATGCCCTTGACATAGTAAAGAAGGTAAGAAAGCAACACTCTAAGCTTGAAAGTCAGTTTCAAGAATGTGATGAAGAAATATTATTGCTCATAGAGGATTTAGAAAAGTCAAAGGCTAAGGCAAGCAAGTTCAAAGATAAGTTAGAAGCAAAGATATTGGAATGTGAAAAGTTAACACAAGAAGTGACCCTACTAAAGGAATATTTAGAGGATTCCAATAATAAGCTATACAAGTATGTAAACAGTGCAAAGAGTGTGGATAAAATAGTCAAGATACAAAGAAGAGCAACAAACAAGACAGGTCTTGGAAGTAAACAAGTTCAAGAAGATAAGTTAACTACAATTCAAAGACACTTGAAGAAGAAGGATACTTCAGAAGAGGGTTTCTCAGATGAGAGCAGAAGTGAAAGTGAAACTCCTAAGAATGAGTCATATTGCAGTGAGTCCAACAGGAATAGGGACAATGGGCAAAGAAGATTCAGATGGAACAACAATCAATAGGTCAAGAGGAACTAGAAGACCAATGAGGTCAAGACAAGGAAGCTTCAATGGAAGATGTTTTTCATGTCACAGGTTTGGGCACATGGCTTCACAGTGCAGGACACATGAAAGATAGGAGTATGGAAAAGGACAACTTTTCCAAGGATATTGCTACTCATGCAATGAGTTTGGTCACAAGGCAATGAATTGCAGGGGTTCATGACAGAAGAGGATATGGCTTCACTAGGAGAAGTCCTAAGACAGTTGCACCTCCAAGGAATAATAACATTAAGTGTTATAAGTGCAATAATGATGGTCACATAGCAAGATGGTGTAGAGCAAATATTCTAGAATCAAGCATGAACAGGAACAAGAATATGAATAGGAACAAAAATATGAACAAGAACAGGAAGAATAGGAACATAGATGAGAACAAGAACAAGAATAAGAACAAGAACAAGAACATAGATGAGAACAAGAATAGGAATAGGAATAATAACATGAACATGGATGAGAACAGGAACAAGAAAAGAATAGGAACAGGAAGAAACATGGATGAGAACAAGAATAGGAACAGGAACATAAGTGATGACAGGAACATGGATGATGACTTGGAAAGAAATAGTGAGAGGATTCAGAAGACTCAAAAAAAAGAGAGAAAGATAAAGACAAAGAGCAGTGCTTTTGGGGAGTAGAAATACTCCCACCCCAGAATTAACCACCCCATGAGGAGGTGGGGGAGGGGCTAAGCTAAGAGGCTCATTCTTAGCCCCAAGCCCCAAAGGTGACCCTTTGCCATTGATGTCAAAGGGGGAGAGATTTGTGTATGTTGGGGAGAGATTTGATATGGGGAGAGACTTGATATTTGAGAGAGCATTGAGCCAGGGGGAGCAAAGTCCCAGGGGGAGCAGAAAAGAAGGTCAGGTTTCAGTAAAAGGATATGGGTTGCCATCAATGACAAAGGGGGAGATTGTTGGACATTTTGAGTCCTCTAAGTCAAAGTTGTCATTGATGTCACCTGATAGAGTTATCACTCTTATCAAAGAATTCGGCAAGAAATAAAGTCATTCAAGGTTGTCACATTCATCCAGGAAAAAGCTTCATCAGTGCAAAAGTGAAAGGAAAAAGGCTCCATAATATTTTAATATTAATGGGAGCACAGGTTAAGTGATTGGTCCATAAAAACCCAAGATGGGTTATTGCAAAAGTTAAAAAGGAGGTTTAATAATTATTTATAAATTATTTAAATTCACAAGGAATTTAAATTTTATAAATAATATTTGATTTCGCCAAGGTTGTGCATTAAGACAAGGCTCCAAGGTTTATTTAAACTAAAACCTAAGGTTGGTTTGTTTTAATTTATAATATTTAAATTTTAATTTAAATTTAAATATATTATAAATTAAAACCATGTCGACGTCGAATTTATTCGAAGCATCGACGTGATTGCATAAGAAGACAAGGGCATTATATATAATGCCATCAAAGACATTAATCACTTACCCTTGCATTTTCGTTGAGCGCATGCGAAAAGGCTTGTGATTCTTAAAGGCTTGACGATTTACGAAAAGTGGAAGCAGAGAACGTGCGGAGTTGTTGAGCACATAGGCCAGCGTGGCTTAGTGGTGTGTTGGCTTGGCAAGAGAGAGGAGGTCCCACATTCAATTCGCTTGAGGTTTTCTTGCAAGGACAAAGCGCTCGAAGCACGTTTTGATTATTTTGGAAAGCGTTGGTTTGTGAGGTATTTGATGTTGGTCGTGCCTTTTTAGGCACATGAGGGTGCATGGCCCAACGGTGGCTTGGTTGCGGCTAAGGCGTTGGGAAGGAGGACGTCGGGGATCGAATCCCTCCGAGAGGCAAAGGCAAGTTAATTTTTTATGTTTTAATTTTTGTTAAATAGCCTTAAGGAGAAATAAGGGTTATGTTATGCCCTAGAAAATTGGGAAATTTTTGGATGGTTTTATTTTTGGAAGGGTAGCATATTATATATCGTTGGAAAGAATTTTTCAAGGGCTATTTGATTAACTTGCTTAGAAGGAGAAATAAGGTGTGTGTAAAGAGATATTTCTAGTTTTGTAAAAGAGGTTCAAAAGTGAGTTTGATTTATTCTTTTTCAAAGGGGATTATTTCTTTCATGAGAGGACATGGTGAATTTTATTGAGTAGGAGTAATAAGGTGTTATTGGGATATTATTTTTATTGTTGTGATATTACTCAAGTCCTCTAACCTCCTTGTGGTTGATAAGGAAATATTTGAAAGTGTGTTGAGTTTGACAGATTTTGTGGACAACTACTTGGCATCAAAAAGGTATGGGCAATATTCTCCATTGACTTGTTTGGGTGATTGATTTCTGAAAATATCATTGGAGAGAAAAGGATTGATTGTGGTTTCCTTTTCGAAAGTGGTTGGTTTAATGCTTCAAGGTTTTCTGGATTGAGAGTTGTGATTAAACCTTGTTTTATAAGCATTGTTGTTGAAGCCAATTGGTTATGCAAAGAACTTGAACTTGAGTTAGAAAAGAACATGAGTATCATTGTTATGTGAGATTTGTGGTTGAGCATTGTTGGAAACATTTTGAGTTGGTTGATACATGCTTGGACTAGGGTTTGTGAGAAAGGGTTGTTCCTTGAGGTGATTGGTTGAGTAGAGTTGTTTTGAGCCTTGAGTCAAGTGTTTGTTAGTGGTTGTCTCAAGTTCCATGAAACAAACTTTTCTATATATCTGATTTGAGTTGAGATTGGGATTTGAGTATAGAACATATTGAGTCTCTAACAATTCTCTCTATGCTTCTATGAGATTGATTTGAGTTGAGATTGGGATTTGAGTATAGAACATATTGAGTCTCTAACAATTCTCTCTATGCTTCTATGAGATTGATTTGAGTTGAGATTGGGATTTGAGTATAGAACATATTGAGTCTCTAACAATTCTCTTTATGCTTCTATGAGATTGATTTGAGTTGAGATTGAGCTTTGAGTATAGAACATATTGAGTCTCTAACAATTCTCTTTATGATTCTATGAGATTGAACAAGTTCTATGTGGACTTGTTAAGCATATTTGAGGCAAGTCTTTGAGAAGGCTTGTGGACTGATTTTGTGTAAGCTTTTGTGGAAGCTTGCAATGCAGATTTGAGCAAGTCCTAGAGAGGACTTATTGAGCAGATTTGGACAGGTTCTATGTGGACCTATTGAGCAGATTTGAGCAGGTTCTGAGTGGACCTATTGAGCAGATTTGAGCAAGTTCTGTGTGGACCTATTGAGCAGATTTGAGTAGGTTTTGTGTGGACCTGTTGATGCAGGAGCATCCAGTAGCACCTGATGCAGAAGCATCCAGTGGCAGGAGGGCCACTTCTAAAAAGTTGGCTAAGGAGGAAAGACGTCGCGATTTCATGACATGTCGCGAAGTCGCGACAGAAGAAGAAGAAGAAGGCAAGGAGAAAGAAAACTGTAGCGATATCGCGACACAAGTGGAGCAGAGAAATGAGCGAGGAGAAGCTGTCGCGATATTGCGACAAAAAATGTGTCACGATATCGCGACACAAAATGGAGAAAGAAGCCAGCAGGGCCAACTGTCGCGATATCGTGACAGGTTCCATAGGAGAAGCAAGGGTGCCAAGGATGTCACGATTTCGTGACCCAAACAGGCAAGAGGAGGCTACAAGCAAAGATGTCACGATTTTGTGACCCGAAGGCAAGATGAAGAGTGGAAGAGGAAGGTGTCGCGATTTCATGACATGTCGTAGTTTTGCGACCCGCAGAAGAGAGAGAAGGCGTAGAGGAGAGGATGTCGTGATTTTGTGACATGTCACAATTTCATGACCCGCCAAGGAGAGAGAAATCTAGGAGAAAGGAATGTCACGATTTCGCGACAGGTCGTAGTTTCACGACCAGAAGGTGAAGAAGGAGCCAAGGAAGAAAGATGTCGCGATTTCGTGACATGTCGCATTTTTGTGACCAGAGGGCAAGCGAAGAAGCCAAGGGAGGAAGATGTCACGATTTCATGACATGTCGCATTTTCATGACCAGAAGGCGAAGAAGAAGCCAAGGGAGGAAGATGTCATGATTTTGCGACATGTCGCATTTTCATGACCAGGAGGCGAAGAAGGAGCCAATGGAGGAAAATGTCACGATTTCGCGACATGTCACATTTTTGTGACCCAAAGAAGTGAGAGGAAGCAGAGAGGAGAAGATGTCACGATTTCACAACATGTCACATTTTTGTGACCCAAAGAAGAGAAAGGAGGCGAGGAAGAAAATTGTCGCGATATCACGACATGTCGTGATATCACGAGCAAAAGAGAAAAGGACGAGCAGGAGAGCAAAAATGTCACGATATCACGACATGTCGGGTTTTCGCGACCCGAAGAGGAGAGAGAAGGCGATGGAGCAGAAATGTCATGAAATCATGACATGTCGGGTTTTTGCAACCCGAAGAGGAAAGAGAAGGCGATGGAGCAAAAATGTCGCAATATCGCGACATGTCGCGATATTGCGACCAGAAGAGAAGAGGAAGAGGTAGAGGAAGAAGATGTCACGAAATCACGATAGGCTACATTTTCGGAGGCCGTTACAGAGTAACAGGTGGCATTCTAGGAGGTCATTACAGAGTGATAGGTGGCAACGTCCGAGGCCGTTACAGAATGACAATGCGATAGTTAACAAAAGTCGTAACAACAATTACAGAGCCGTTACAGGAAAAAGTGGTAGTGAACGGGAGTGGACGACAGTACAGAGGCCGTTGCAGGATTGTAGTTATGGAACCGAACATTCATGGAAAAAATGAATCAAAGGTCCGCCATATGGAAGACAGAGAGTCACGCCAGAGACTTTAAAAGGGCAAGCCGAGCCATGCACAGGTGGTTGGAAAAATAGTTGGAAAACCTGTAGTTGCAGTTGCATAGCTTAGTTTCAGAATCGAGGGCCGAGAGCCATTCTGAACCGGCTTGGGTGCGTGTTCCTTCCAGAGTTGCAGAGTTAGGGAATCTTTGCAACAATTTAGAACTATGCCTGTGCGCAAGTTCTTGTAAAGCCTACGGGCTAGTGTTGTGGTTGGTCTGCTGTGACCAAGGAATAACTACGCCTACGGGCTAGTGTTGTAATTGGTTTTGTTTAAATTGTTAATGAGAATTGAGAATTTAGCAAAAGCAAATTTTGGCTCATTTGTGAGTTTTTGTGAGTTTGGGGTGAGTGATTTTCTGTTCCCCATCAAGTGGTATCAGATCCAAAAGATTCTGAGCATGTAAGCAGAGCACCGAATGTGAGGCAGCTTGCACCAGGATCTGGGGTTAATATTTGTGAGAAGAGAGAAAGGAGAAGCTATGGTCACAAGGAGAACCTTGCTGAATGAGGAGGAAGGACCAGACCAGAGGAAGAGCCTATTTCGCACAAGGTGCAAATGTGCAGGGAAGGTCTGCAATGTTATCATTGATAATGGTAGCACAAACAACTTAGTTTCAGAGGAGATGGTTACTAAGTTGAAATTGGAGAGGAAGAAGCACCCGCATCCATATCGGATTGCGTGGTTGCAGAAAGATCATAGAGCATTAGTCAGTGAGCAGTGTTTAGTTAAATTTAATGTTGGAACTTATCAAGATGAGGTTCTGTGTGATGTTTTGCCTATGGATGCTTGCCATTTGTTGTTGGGGAGGCCATGGCAATTTGATAGAAGTGTGGTGCATGATGGGTATGTGAATACTTACTCTCTGAAGAAAGATGGAGTGTGCCACAAGTTGAAGCCATTGAAGACAGTGGACGAAAAGATGTGCAACAGTGCCAGAATCTGCCTGGTAGAAGGCAAAAAATTTTCTGGGCCGAATATGGAGTGTAAGCGAGATGCAGACGAGCAAGTGTGCAGCAGTGGAAAAATATGTCTAGAGGAAGACAAAAGTTCTTTTGGCCAGGAGACGGGGTTTGAGTGGGCTGCAGAGGCAGGTGCACGTTTGGAGATGTTACCGAAGGCGATGACCGAACAACACAGAAGTGAAGGTCACTTCTCCACCAACCCCGGGTGTCTGATGCAGGAGCATCCAGTAGCACCTGATGTAGAAGCATCCAGTGGCAGGAGGGCCACTTCTAAAAAGTTGGCTAAGGAGGAAAGACGTCATGATTTCATGACATGTCACGAAATCATGATAGAAGAAGAAGAAGAAGGCAAGGAGAAAGAAAAGCTGTCATGATATCGCGACACAAGTGGAGTAGAGAAGTGAGCGAGGAGAAGCTATCGTGATATCGCGATAGAAAATGTGTCACGATATCACGACACAAAATGGAGAAAGAAGCCAGCAGGGCCAACTGTCGCGATATCGCGACAGGTTCCATAGGAGAAGCAAGGGTGCCAAGGATGTCACGATTTCATGACCCAAATAGGCAAGAGGAGGCTGCAAGCAAAGATGTCATGATTTTGCGACCCGAAGGCAAGATGAAGAGCGAAAGAGGAAGATGTCACGATTTCGTGACATGTCACAGTTTCGTGACCCACAGAAGAGAGAGAAGGTACAGAGGAGAGGATGTCTCGATTTCACGACATGTCATAGTTTCGTGACCCGCCAAGGAGAGAGAAATCTAGGAGAAAGGAATGTCGCGATTTCGTGACAGGTCACAGTTTCACGACCAGACGGTGAAGAAGGAGCCAAGGAAGAAAGATGTCACAATTTCGCAACATGTCGCATTTTCGTGACCAGAGGGCAAGCGAAGAAGCCAAGGGAGGAAGATGTCACGATTTCATGACATGTCACGTTTTCGTGACCAGAAGGCGAAGAAGAAGCCAAGGGAGGAAGCTGTCGCAATTTCGTGACATGTCGCATTTTCGCGACCAAGAGGCGAAGAAGGAGCCAGCGGAGGAAAATGTCATGATTTTGTGACATGTTGCATTTTCACGACCCGAAGAAGTGAGAGGAAGCAGAGAGGAGAAGATGTCATGATTTCGTGACATGTCGCATTTTTGCGACCCAAAGAAGAGAAAGGAGGCGAGGAAGAAAAATGTCGCGATATCGTGACATGTCGCAATATTGTGATCGAAAGAGAAAAGGACGAGCAGGAGAGCAAAAATGTCGTGATATCGCGACATGTCAGGTTTTCACGACCCGAAGAGGAGAGAGAAGGCGATGGAGTAGAAATGTCATGAAATTGTGACATGTTGGGTTTTCGTGACCCGAAGAGGAAAGAGAAGACAATGGAGCAGAAATATCACGATATCGCGACCAGAAGAGAAGAGGACAAGGTAGAGGAAGAAGATGTCGTGAAAACATGATAGGCTACATTTTTAGAGGCCGTTACAGAGCAACAGGTGGCATTCTCGGAGGCCGTTACAGAGTGACAGGTGGCAACGTCCGATGCCTTTACAGAATGACAGTGCAACAGTTAACAGAAGTTGTAATGACAGTTACAGAGCCGTTACAGGGAAAAGCGACAGTGAACAGGAGTGGATGGCAGTACAGAGGCCATTACAGGATTGCAGTTATGGAACCGAACAGTCCTGGCAGAAATGAATCGAAGGGCCGCCAGATGGAAGATAGAGAGTCACGCCAGAGACTTTAAAAGGGCAAGCCGAGCCATGCACAGGTGGTTGGAAAAACAGTTGGAAAACTTGCAGTTGTAGTTGCACAGCTTAGTTTCAGAATCGAGGGTCGAGAGCCATTCTGAACCGGCTTGGGTGCGTGTTCCTTCCAGAGTTGCAAAGTTAGGGAATCTTTGCAACAGTTTAGAACTGTGCCTGTGCGCCAGTTCTTGTAAAGCCTACGGGCTAGTGTTGTGGTTGGTCTGTTGTGACCAAGGAATAACTACGCCTGTGGGCTAGTGTTGTAATTGGTTTTGTTTAAATTGTTAATGAGAATTGAGAATTTAGCAAAAGCAAATTTGGCTCATTTGTGAGTTTTTGTGAGTTTGGGGTGAGTGATTTTTTGTTCCCCATCACTTGTTGAGCAGATTTGAGCAAGTTCTATGTGGACCTATTGACCAAATTTGAGCAGGTTCTGAGTGAACCTATTGAGTAGATTTAAGAAGGTTCTGAGTGAACCTATTGACAAAGCTTTGGAGGTGACAGATTATAGAGGACAAAGCCTCAGTGGATAGAGATCTAGTAGCCAGGACAATTGAAGATAGGTATTTTGTGTGAGGAGTCTTCAAGTGGAGAGAGATCCATCAGTCAGTGCAGTATAGAGACAAAGTCTTCTAGAATATTACTAGCTAGAGTTGAAGGGTAAAGAGTTCTCCTATGGAAGAGATCCACGAACTTGAGATTTAGGGGATCAACATCTCCTTTGGACAGAGGTCCATAAACATTGTAATTGGGAATGATTCCCAAAATATTATTTGAGAAATATTTAGAAGATATATTTTTCTATGGAGGTAGCCCACATTTGGTGAACCACGTTAAAATGACATCTCTCATGTGTGTGATGCTTTGTGTGATGTTTATTGGTTTATTAATGCTAATGCTATTATTTGGATTAAAAGGAAAAAAAAAATATTGTATATTGTTTACCCCCCTCTTAGTATAGGCACATGTTCTTAAAAATGTTGTCCAATAAGGTAAGGTCTTCAATATTTAATATCGTGAAAAATAGCCAACATTTCTTTTTCATAGGTAGAACGGGATAGATTATTTTTAGAAAATACCTTTCTTGTGAAATCTAGGGGTATTTTATCTTGCATGATTACGACTCCTATTCCTACCCCCGAGGCATCACTTTCAATAATGAATGGTTTAGAAAAGTTGGGCATAGCTAGGACAAAAGTGGTACACATTGCATTTTTCAATGTAATAAAAGCTTCATCCACTTGAGATGACCACTTGAAGGTATTTTTCTTAAGTAATGTTGTTAGAGGAGATGAGATTTTACCATAATTTTTGACAAATTTTTGATAATATCCTGTTAGCCCAATAAACCCTCGTAGAATTTTTAAGGTTTTTGGAATAGGCCAAATTTTCACATCCTCAATTTTGCAAGGATCTACCTTAACTCCTTCCTTAGATAAAATGTGTCCTAAGTATTCAATTTCTTGTTTTCCAAAGGAACACTTTTATCTTTTCACATAAGTTTGATTTTCCTTCAAGATTCGCAACGCTTGGCTAATATGGTTCAAATGATCTTCCCATATTTTGCTGTAAATTAAAATGTCATCAAAGAAAACTAAGATAAATTTATGAAGGAAAGGGTGGAATACTTTGTTCATTAGACTTTGAAAAGTGGAAGGAGCGTTGGTAAGGCCAAATGACATTACCAAGAATTCATAGTGCCCTTCATGAGTGCAAAAGGTTGTCTTTGGGATATCCTTTTTGTTAACTCTAATTTGGTGGTAACCCGATCGTAAGTCTAATTTGGAAAAATAGGCAGCCCCATGTAGTTCATCTAATAGTTTATCTATGACAGGAATAGGAAATTTATCCTTGATGATCATTTTGTTAAGTGCTCTAAAATTGACACATAAGCACCATGACCCATCCTTCTTCCTTACTAATATTATTGGGGAGGAGTAAGGGATTTTGCTAGGTCTAATGACCCCTGCCTTAAGAACCTCTTGTACTATTTTCTTTATCTCGGTATTTTGAAGATATGGATAATGATAGGGCCTAATATTAGGGGGTTGGTTCCCTGGAAGTAGTTGAATAGTGTGATCGTGACTTCAATGTGGAGGCAGTCCTTTTGGTTCATTGAATACTTATTTATGGTGTTCTATAATCTTTTGTAGCTATGGCGCCTTCTATTATTTGTGAGTGGGTTGAATTGAGAATAATTGGGCTACCATTCCTTTGCTTCCTTTATGGATAATTTTCACTATTCTATGAGAACTTATGATTTGCGAGGGTCCAAATTTTAATCCCTTGATAGTATAAGTTTGGTTCTTCTCTATGAAATTCATGCATAATTCATCAAATTCCCATTGAACTATGCCCAATGTTCATAGACATTGTACTCATAGTACGATGTCACAACCTCCTATAGGTAGTACATACATGCATCCTTTCATGTTATAATCCCCCATAGTTAGTTTAATATTTCGAATTTTACCTTTACATGCAATTTTTCCTCCGTTTCTAGTCATCACTTTGAAATTATTACAAGGATATATAAAATAATTAGCTTGCTTAGCCACCTTTGGATCGATAAAATTATGCGTGCTACCAGATTATAGGAACACAATAAGGTTTTATTTCTTAAAATACCCTTTTACCCTCATCGTTTGTGGAGCGGAAAATTTGGCAAGGGCGTTGAAGGAAATTTTAGGTGTATTTTCATCATCACTCTCATGTGTGTCGGATACTACTTCCACTTCTATCTCGGTTTCTTCTTCAGTTGAATTGCCATAGTCTGTATCATCTAGAATATACAACTTTTGTGAGGTGCATTTATGATTTTGGTTAAATTTCTCATCGTAGTGGTAGCAAAGGCCTTTATCTTGTCGTTCCTTCATTTCCTAAAAACTAAGACATTTAATTGGTAGGTTTGGGTTAAGTTTGGGGGTTGTGTAGGAGTTTTGTACCCTTCCATTTTGCATAGTTTTGGGGTTAGTGTAAGTGTTTTATGATTTCCCCATGGATGGTTTTCCCAATCGACATTGTGCCTTGATTTTATCCTCAGCTAGTTTTTCCAACCCTATTGTTTGCATCATGGTTGTGGGATTATACATTTGTACCTCTATCCAGATTTCTTCTTTTAATCCACTGATGAAATAGTCTTGAAAGAATGAAGTGTCTAGCCCGGTTGTTCGATTTGCCAATATTTCAAATTTAGCTTAATATTCCCTTACTGAAGTGTTTTGGCACAATTTGGTGAGAGCTCATGTGAAATTTTCAAAAGCGCTAGGTCCAAACCGTACTAATAGATTTTTTGTAAAGGTGAAACAAGTAGGAGTGTCGTTTGTTTTTTCAAACCATTGGTACCATTGAATGGCCTCGTTCTCTAAGTGAAAATATGCAATATGCACTTTTTATCTTTTAGGAATTTGATTCAACGAGAAATATTTCTTTGCCTGATAGATCTAGTTTGTAGGATAACCGCATTCAAATTTTAGAAAATCTAACTTGGTAGTCCTAGGTAGGATGGATTTTTGTGGCCATCCCAAGAGTTCTCTGGATGGTGATCCTCCGTTATTTTGATTCCTTTGCATTAATTTCATATTCTGACTAACAAAGTCTAGTTTTAAGTCTAATGCGAGTATTCTTTCCTGAAGTTCTTGTGTCTTAGCTGCATTCTCCTCTTTGCCTTGGCAAATTTCTTGGAGAAGTTTATCCATAGTGATATCTTGTGATCGTTGTCCTTCGGCCATTTAGGATTTTGAATCAATTTTGCAAGTTTTATCCTCTTTCTTGCCAAAATGAGCAAAAGTTAGTACTTTTAGCAAAGGTTTGACAACTTTTTGTAATTTGCACTTTTTAGAAAAAAGTTGTTTTAGTAATTTGCAAAAAGTTGTTTTAACTTTTGTTTTGTTTAAAAATTTGTGCAACTTCCCTTAATAGTTTTTATTTCTCACTGTATTATGTTGTTATTAATTGAAAGTAAGTAGGCTAGGAAACATGAAGCACATGGAACACGAAGCATGGTAGAGGGAACCGGGTGACACAGAACACGAAGCACGATAAAGAGAACATGGTAGCATGGAACACGAAGCACGGTAGAGGGAATATGGTAGCACAAAACATGAAGTACGATAGAGGGAAGCATAATGGTAGAGGCACGAAAAGGGTAGCAACAATTAGAAGGTGGAGCAAGACAGAGCAGAAGACTGAGCAGAGTGGAGGTGCACGAATTTTGAGCGATCAAGTCAAACTATCGGTTGGACAAGTGTTAGTAGGGCACTGGGCGATGGTCGCACGAAGGTTCGATAGGGAGCATGACTAAAGTCACAGATTACTCTATGTACCTTTTTTACTTATAATTGCCAATACTTCCTACTCCCTGTTAAATGTGGGATAAAATATTTCTAAGAAATTTAAAAAACTTCACGATGCTGCCCTCCTCGATATTGAAAACTTTTCATCGACGTAGGAATTATTTTATATTTTTAGGTTAAGCTAAAATTAAAAAATGTTTTATCACCGGTAATATGTTGACGTCGTCAGAATTTATAGAGCATCGTCTGAACTGAATTTCACCGTATGTTTTTCATTCGATCACAGTTAAATTGATAGATGTGTGTTGGTTTCAAGGGTGATGAAGACTAATTTTCCTTCCCTGTAACTTGTCATAGATTCCTACATGTCGCTTTATTAGGTGCACTCTAAAAAATTTTCCTTTGATTTTTATCTGATCTTGTCACTGCTTGGGGCTAAATCGAATGATATGTTTAAGAAATTTACAGTTCATAGTTCAGGTGTTTAAATTCGTTTATACTTTCTTTGATCTTTAGAATGAAAAAATAGGATCACCGCCTTCAAGGAATGATATTTATCTATCCAAGGTGAAACCTCAATATGTATAATGCTTTTGAGCTTTATATGTATACCGGTGATACTTGTATCTTAATTATGTCGCAGGATCTTTTGAAAAATAAGAAGAGAAAAAATTCTCTCTCCAACTTAGCTCTGATCCAGATGTTAGAAGACTAATGTAAAACTAATGATATGAAATACTGAATACAAAATAAAGATCGCATTTTTAATGAATCGCCTTTTGAGTTGAATGGAGAACCAGACAATGTATATATAAATTAATGTTCGATGATGATCCTAAAAAATCAAATGCTACCCTATTAAATATGAAGTCATGGGTTGCCTCTTAGAAGGTCACACCCTTTCATGATATGTTATAAATAATAATATAGAGTTTAATGTTGGTTAGGAAATATATCCTAACACATCGATGATAATCTATCTAAAAAATTTCCAATACACCCCCTTAGTCGAGTCATATGCTTCCATTTTATAAAGGTTATATGACACAAACAAAATTGCTTTACCCAAAGTTAGACCTGATGATCCTACCAGATGTAGTAAACACTATTGGGAGCATCTATTTTGTACTTATCATAGTTAAAATGGGTATGACATTAACAATTTCCATGTATTTAAAGATATAGTGCAAGACCTCATAGAATTGGGGGCAATCAAGCTTGATAATCCCCTCGCTCAACAAAATTAAAACCTTGGTATATTTCAAACACCACTTCCTCATCATGAGGCACAACCAAATGTAGGAGGGGCTAATACCAAAACTCCTAATAAATTCAATCATGTCCAACAATATCAAGGGTTTTTAGGGGCCATTCATGTGGTCACTAGAGGTAAAAGGAATAAGCAACAAAGGCAACCACCTCAAGCAAGTGTGTCACAACATTATACATCACCTCCCATCCAATTTTCCCCCAATATTTCATCACCCATCCATATCCCTAGTCAATAAAATCCTCCAAATCCACCCACCATTCGTCCACCTCGACCAATCATTTCATTGAGTAACCGATTAACTACAAGTCTAAAAATGGCTTCCACCAAATTGTCAATTTATGAGTTAATCCAACAATCTCCTCCACATCGTGAGGCATTAATGAATATTTTTAAATCCATTGAACTACAATCTCAATATCCTAATGCCTTCAATAACTTTGTGATGAGCATACAAACATGCATGGAGCCTTCCATAACATTATATGACTTTGATATTAAGCCAATATCATCAGAATCTGTAGACCCTCCGTTGCATATTATGGCTCTAATTCATAAAAATCATTTTAAAATAGTGTTAATTGATATCATTTCCTCTATCAACATCATCACCACATCCACTCTTCATCATTTGAACCTTCCTCCATCTCATATTACCAATTCATAATTCACACTCAAAGTATTTAACGATGCTTTGTGTTCCATAGTTGGTACTATTGTTTTACCCTTCGAAGTAGGGGTTAAAATTTTGCATACCATGTTTCACATATTGTAAGGATCCATGACATACAATGTACTCCTTGGAAGATCATGGATGAGGTAAATGAGATGTGCCCCTTCCATTTTACATCGATGTTTGAAATATTTTGTTAAGGGACAAGTACATTGCATATCGGTATATGTCGAGTCATTTAAGTATTGCAATTTCATTTCAAATCCCTATGAGTCCATGCTTCCTTCCACTCATATTTTTATTTCACCATCATACAATCCATCTAAATAATTATCAATATATTCATCAAAGGATCCCATTCTTGAGGATTTTCCTATCACTAATCATCATCAAGCTTCCACCCTTTCCCCATAATTTTCATCATTGACTACATGCACATGTGGTCACAATAAGTCCACATCATCAACATCATTACCATCCTTATCATCCTCATCCATTCAATAGCCTTCCCAAAATAATCCATCATCATCACCTAACGTTTCACAAGTCAAATTTATGGATTGTGAGATACCTCCATATTCACCATTCCTCGAGCCATCATCTGACCATAGTCCTTCCATGTCATCCCAAGTCGAGGTCCACCTCACAAATTTTGGTATTGATGAATATGTGGTCCAATACATCACTATAACACCCCTCACCATTCCTAAGGATAAGGATTTTGGTCACCCATGTGACCCACCTTTGGCCATAGGAGCAGTATATAACATGGGTTCAGCTCCAAACAACATAAATTTTGTATATGGGAGGATTGATTCTTCATCAATTCTAGATCCCATAGAGTAACCCAAGGAACTAGCACTTGCCAACATTCCAAACATGACAGGATTTCCATCTCGATATTTCCACATAGTCAATTTTTAAGGTTATGGCCTAGGATTGCATCAACAAGGAGTGCATCAACCTATCAATATTCCATATCAAGAGGTGCATGATCGTTTAGGTCTAGGTTACCACCCAATTTCTACCACATATTCTCTTGAACAAGCCTTCCAAAGGCTTAATATCAATTCAAGAGAAGAAGCCCTCCATCATGATCATTTTGACAATGAAATCCATAAAGAATTCGATCTTATGTCGATAATTTTGGATGAATCTAAAGAAGAATCAGAACCCATCATTCCCCATACAAAACAAGATGATTTTTATCTCAACATGTTCCACATCCATGAACCTATATTTCACTTGCTTCTTCCACAAGAGTGAGTCGTCCCTGCCGGTGAACCACCACCTCCATTCCATTAAGCCACTTCATAAGCAAACTTGTAACATATGTACATAACACAAAATTAGTGGTTTTTACTGTAGACATCTAAAACATGTCATGTTTAGGAGACTACTCATATGGGCACATCCAAAGACCATATGACTAATCTTGGACCTTTCCAAGAGCTAGCAATGGTCCTAACCACTCATAAGGGGAATTTCTAGCCCATTTAGGTGTAACCTCTATCGACCAGAGTGACCGCCAATATAGGCCATTGAAGTTGAGAGTAACCATGGCTAGTCGTTGCTCTAGATAGCGACTAGCACTGAAACACAAACTGGCTATGAGTACAGACCCAAATCACGTAGGATGACTACACTTGCATTAGATTTGAGTGTTTTTTTATGTGGATCTCCTAGAGATCCTCCTAACTTCCCCTTCCATGTAAATCTATAATTGAGCCTTCCCCTCCAATGACTAGTTACATGCAGATCTAGATCTTGTCTTCTCCAGGAAGCCAAGATCTAGAATTTGGGAGGCCTACATATGCATCCTCCCAAGAACAAGTAAGCATCCTCGATTTGAGTTTTTTATGCAGTGAAGCCCTAGTGAATTGGAGAGAAATTTAACATCCCCTTGAGGAGTAAGGAAGTGTTGTCCAACTAGGCAATTACAAAGCACCATTCAAGCATTCAGTTCCACATGAGCTTCACCACCAATCCATCTCTGGACATGAAGGCGACCCTTGAACATCAATTCGGATGAAGGATTGAGTGTCCTAGTCCCTGGTTCATGAGGAAGAAAGTTTTAGTTCATGTTCGTTGTCCTTGACAATGGCTTGCAGGCACAACCTAGGGTTTGAGTCATCATTTCTTGAGTTTTTAGCATAGATTTCTTATTGTTTTTACTTTATTAAATTATATTAGCATAGATCTATCTTTTCCACTACATTTGTATGGTGATTTCCAAGTTATTAATGCATTTTTGCTTATCTTTACATTTTTATGCTTTCATCATGCCTCTATGTCATTTTATGTAGATCTTAAAAGGAAGCCTCATCATGAGAGGCCGCATATGCTACTGATCATTCTATGTTGTTTCTTGTACGTAGATCATAGATCTTGGACTAATTCAAAGCATATTTAGCATAAAATCCCTCCAAGCAAGTGAGAAGAAGGCATTCGTAATCCCTTGAACAAATTCGTGTCGAATCCAAGAGGCCTACAGAGTACACCATCCCCATTCAGGGGCTATTTCATTCCATTTGTAATCATTGTATCAAGCAATCGATATCCCTAAGAGGGACCTATTTGTAACCAGATTGCACCATGAATTAATAAAAGAGATCTTATGTTTTTGTTAATTCTTTGTTCTTTATGCTTTCATGGTTTCATGCTTGATATTATGCTACAAATAGATTAGGTGTATTGCTTCTTAGGATCGTACAAATGGCGATCACGGTGGGACCCCACCCAGTTTTCTTTTTTTTTAAGTGATTTGCTGATATTTGCATTTTTTTTGTGTGCAGGTGTGGTTTCTCTGGTTGATAGTGGCCAACAAAGCTGACCCACTTTTGAAGATAACGACTAGTCACAACTTCTTTTGTTGATAGCGACCAGTAGAGTTTGGTCACTTTTGAAGACAACATCCTATCATAACCACTCTAAGCAACAACAATCGATAGAAAAACTACAACAAAGGACAACCTATGCCTCAACAGACTTGGATTCTAGGTTGGTGGAGTTCTCTGTAATTTTTTATCTCTCTGTCTATGTTTTATTTCTAGAATGCAGTAGGGAAAATTTATTTTAATTAGAAAACATAGAGAAAATTAAAGGAAAAATGCATAGTTTTCTTAAGTTTTCTACTAGTCGCTGCTAGGAACAACGAACTTTTGATTTCAAATCCACCCTAGTCTCCAGCGGTCTAGGTTTGCTTGTAGAGATTTCTTGCATGGGGCCCAACTAGAGGCCATTGTTTCATAAAGTAACAATGCATTCTCTAAAAATCATGTAATCATTTAGATGTGCATTTTTTTAAAAATGAAACGTTTCTTTTTAGGCATATAGGAAAGAGCATGAGTGCTTCATGATGCATCTTTTTCTTTGTGCAAAATTTAAAAGGAATAATCACACACCACGCTTCATATAAATGTTAGTGAGTTGGAATTCACACCCAACCACTAGTAGAGTTCAACGATGATGGCTTTCATCTCCACCCATTGGCTCAAATCCCACGAACCCTTTATATTGGCCAATACTGGATCCAAGAACTGATGTAGCCTAGAAAATTTGCATGTACTTCTCTTCGAAGGGTATGACACTGACCAAGTGAGACTAGGTGAGGATCTGGTAGGACCTGTGCTCCTTGATCGGGTGTGGACTTCATCACCACACTTTGGTGGGTTTACGTGACCAAAATTTCACTATCGATTGTCGAGCTGCGAGCATACAAGTGAAAACCCTTAAACTATTCAAGCATTACATCAACAAAATTCAAAACACGATGAGAGATAGTTTAAGTATTCAACAAATCTAAAACACACTAAACAAGTTTTAGGACACACATCTAATCCTTAAAAGAGATAATCATATTGTCTACTTTGTGTGTTTCTTTATTGTTTGGGTAATCAACATAAGATCCTTGATCTGGGACCAAACCCTAACCCTAATTTTTCAAAAAAAAAACTACTTTTTTATTTTGCATCCAATGGATCGAGAATCATGCAAATCGGAGCTATAACAAAAAAGTTATGTTGGTTTTATGATTACTCTATTTTTGAAGCCGAAAATAGGGAAAAATGCACTAAAATGGTCATAGAATGGTCTAGACAACTCCAAAAATTGACAAATTTGTTTTGTTGTCTTAGTTAGCCCCTTGTGCACCTCTCACAGAAATTTTGAGTCCTAAATCTTCATGCTTCAAAATTTCCCAAAAATTCCTAAAAGTGGGCATTTCCCCATGAGCCCCGGTTGGCCAATTATTTCAAAAATACAAAATTTTGACCCGAAAGTCACTTTTTGGAGTCATAGCCCATTGTGATCAGCTCGTTGTGCTGATCATTTTGGTATATAGCACCCACAAATTTTTTGGAAGTCGAAATTGTCTTTAGTGTGGGTTTCCTTCAGGGTTTGCCTAGTCAACACATCATGACAACTACGCATATCCAAGCTCAATCATGAGCCATCAAAGTATAAAAATTATGGAGAGGCCCTGAATGCCTCTGATATTCTCCTGAGGATCTCCCCATTCATGCATAATACCTTGATAGTCGTTGCACCCACTATTCTCCTGAGAATCACATCATTCCCACATGATGCCCTGATAGTCATCACGAAGCCACTTCCTCACATAGGGGATCTACTCATCGAGGTGATAAGGTTGGTACATACATGGTAAGAACTAACATAGTTGAAACCCCTTGTAGTGAGATGGAAAACCATTGGTCTTACACAATGGACCGATCATATCGGGAACCTAGGCCTCACATAGTTCAAAGAGAGTGGTTACTCCAAGATCAATTGGAGGACTTGCGCATTGAGCATGAGCATATAAAGCAAGAGCAAATATTGCAACAACATAGATGGGATGAGCTCAAACAATGTAAAGAGAAAATAATCCAAGACAAAATGGAGGCACTATGGGTAGAGCAAGAGTGCCTACACACCCTCGAACAAGAGGAGGCACGAGCACAATAGAGACGGCATCGACGCATGTATGAATAGTGCCTAAGGGATCATCATACCTTGGAACAAAGGGAACATGAAGAACAATCACGTAGGATAATTCTTGGAGAGGTATCCATGCCTGGTACACATAGGCAACAAATCAACATGAGGTGCCCTATGCATCATCAAGAGTTACCTCCTAGGCAGGTAGATAGTCGTTCTCCTATACATATAGACAAACCTCTTGCTATCGATAAACAATGAATAGACATATTCAAATATCCCTTACCCAATCATGAGGTTAAGGAAGATCAAAAGGAGCATGCGAGCAAGGTGCATATAGACCCACCTAAAGAGGGTGGTATCAGCATGATAAATATCATGATGGGAAGCAAGGAACTCCCTAGCCCATCTACATCATTACCAAATCTAATCAATGCTTGACATTCATCACAGTCCTCACAACAATTAAAGCCTATTCCACCATACAAGGAACCTATGATTACTTTTCACAAACAAGAAATTAAACCAATCCCTATTAATGAATCTGATCCACCATTGCACATTATAGCTAGCATTAATCAAATTTTATACAAGCAAGTTTTGGTTGATATTGGTTCATCCATCAATATCATCACTACCACTGCATTGAGACATCTCAACATTCTGCCTTCCCACATTAGAGCATCTACCTTCATTTTGCAAGCCTTTAATGATGTGGAATATCCCATAGTAGGCACAATAGTCCTCCCCATTGAGGTGGGATAAAAGACTATTCCTATATTGTGCTACATCTTAGAGGGTCCAAGATAGTATAACATACTGCTAGGAAGGCCTTGGATAAGAACCATGGAGTGCGTACCATCCGTAATGCATTAGTGCATTAAGTACATTCATGCAAATAAGGTCCATGTAGTTGAGGCTGACACAAACCCCTTTAAGTATTATAAACCAATGGACCATCCACAGGAGCCTATTGTGTCACCCATGCATCTAAACATTAAACCTAATGATGTTATCTAGAGTTCGGATGCAACCCCACTACTTGCTGTGAAGTTGCCTTCACCACCGCCATCACCCATGGTTTTGCCCATTACACCTCCATCCTCGATCTCTCCAAGCAATGAGAAATTGACGAAGACAACCACAGAGATTCTCACAACTATCTCGAACATGTCATTAGAGGACTCTCTTACTCCTATCAAAGGGGAATAACCTATTGTGGTTATGGATAAATCAAATCATATCATACCATCTTCATCCACCATGTTGCAGGTCACATTCCATGAGGATGAAATTGAATGTAAAGAGCATATAGAGGTAAACACTACGTTTACACCTATCATTGAGTCCATTGAGGATTCAGGTCGACCTCCTATCGAGTCACTACCTGTTGATCCCATCCTTGATTCTTCACCTAAACATGAGGAAAGACAAGTTGCCACAATTGAAATAGAACAACTTCAACAAGTTGAGGAGTCACCCACAACTCATCCAAATGTTGAAGTGCCTTCGCATGAGTTTGTGGGGATGGTTAACATTAAGTTAGAGGACCAAGTGACTCTAAAGCAAATAAAATAAGATATGGTGCAATCAGATGTTGCTTCCACATTGAAGGGGCCAAAACCATTGGCATTAGTCACCCCTGACTCACTTCTCATGGTGCCTCCTCAAGAGCAAGAATAGGTGTTTTCCCCACATCAAATTGGGGGTACTCAAGCTAGCATAGTTCAAAACTACAAAGTGAAACAGAAATATGAACTGAGTCATAAACATGAGCATGTGGATACCACTAACGAAGTGGATCATCATGAAGCATCCACATCAGCTCAAATGAAGGAAATGGGTGATTTATAGTTACATGGTGGATCTTTAGCACCCACTCTTTCACCTCCTTCAATAGATAATGGTATTTTGAACCAATCACTAGAAATACACATGAGAGCCTTGTCAGTATTGGAGCATATGCAAAATCACCTTTATAATATAGAGGTACAAATGGAGCAAAAAAATGAGGCATTGCAATATATCTTGATCCAGCTTGAGAGCCAAGAAATACAAAAGCAACCCTCATCTAAGGTCGAACCACCTCCTGTGCAACCATAGGAAAAACCTCAACCAGAGCAAGTGCCAACTCGGATGCCCCAACAACCTGGAAAGTATCCCTTATTGCCTGAGCCTGCAATATCAATTTTTAATCGATTATGTGCTGCAAATACCATCACCTTACCTAAGGTTCACTAGTTAAATCCAAATCATCCAAAACCCCAAGGGTATGAGGAAGAGTTACACTATCTATACCATAGACAAAATGGTCATGATATTCAATCATGTCAAGGTTTCAGAGCCATAGTATACAACATGCTTGAAAATAAGTAGCTTTGGATTCTCAACCAACAAGTGACCATAGTCAGCAATCCATCCCTTGCACCCAAAAAGCAAGAGGATCCCCCTAAGCTAGCAATTGATATACCTAGGGCTCAACCTGGTCATCAAACTAAGCCAATACGGGTGGAGCACCCAAAATAATAGCAATACATTTGGACTCCTTTAAACGAGTCTATGTCTGACATTTTTCAACATTTGCAAGAGGCTAAGGTCTTAACCTTACCCGACATAAATCCTTTAGACCCAAATAGAGCTAAACCTAAGGGTTATAGGGAGGACCATTACTATCTCTATCATCGAATAGAGGGCCATGGCATTTACAATTGCTATGGATTCAAGAATGTGGTTCAAGATCTCATAGATAGTGGGGATTTTCCCATAGATGGTTCATCCATAGTGCCTTAGCCTATTGAAATAGAGGCTACATCATACCAGTTGAGATTCCAAGGTCAATCAAATCCTCGTAGGCCCAACAAGCCAGCTCACCAATTAGTTTCATTTTATATGACTACTGTGACCTTATTTCAAAAGTTGTACGAGGCAAATGCATTTGTATTACCAGAGGTCAAACAAAGAGAACCCAAGCCTGGGTCACCTGATGAAAGCCTCTTTTGTATGTATCATCGTATACATGGGCATGACATCCACAACTGCCATTCATTCAAGAAGGTGGTCCAAGGCCTATTAGAATGAAATGAGCTTTTATACAGATGGTTCACTCATTTAATCCCACCAAGACATGGGCACCCCGCAGAGGTCCATGCCCCAATTGGGAGAGTTGATTTCTGTCACTCTTCCTAAGTAGGCTGATTACATTACAGTGGACAACATACACACTAGGGGTCTTCAAGGTAACATACCTTCCCCACCATCCACATCAAGTTCAATGAGGCAAAGTGAGGATTCTAAAGGTATCACACCTTCCTCCCTTTCATTGAGTGGCACACACTAGGGGTACCTAAGGTAGCGTACCTTCCCCTTAAAGACATAAAAACAAACAAAAATCATAAAACATCCAAAATTTCAAAAACAAATTAAAAAATAATCATAAAATTTCAAAAAAATTAGAAAACATCAAAATAAAAAAGCCCCAAAGGCATCTTAAGCCCTTTGGTCAACTCACAAAAATCTCCAAAGGTACATCAAGCCCTTTGGTCAACTCACAAAAATCCCCAAAGGCATCATAAGCCCTTTGGTCAACTCACAAAAAGCTCCAAAGGCATCATAAACCCTTTGGTCAACTCACAAAAAGCTCCAAAGGCATCATAAGCCCTTTGGTTAACTCACAAAAATCCCCAAAGGCATCATAAGCCCTTTGGTTAAAAAAAAGGCATCATAAATCCTTTTGTCAACCCACAAAAATCTCCAAAGGCATCATAAGCCCTTTGGTCAACTCTCAAAAGGCTCCAAAGGCATCATAAGCCCTTTGGTCAACTCACAAAAGGATCCAAAGGCATCACAAGCCCTTTGGTCAACTCACAAAATCTCCAAAGGTATCATAAGCCCTTTGGTCAACTCACAAAAGCTCCAAAGGCATCATAAGCCCTTTGGTCAACTCACAAAAAGCTCCAAAGGCATCATAAGCCCTTTGGTCAACTCACAAAAAGCTCCAAAGGTATCATAAACCCTTTGGTCAAACTCACAAAAAGCTCCAAAGGCATCATAAGCCCTTTGGTCAACTCACAAAAGGCTCCAAAGGTATTTAAGCCCTTTGGTCAAAAATAAAACACAAAATTCAAAAACAATTTAAAACTCAAAATTCAAAAACAATTTAAAATTAAAAATTCAAAAACAAATCATAATAAATCAAAAATTCAAAAAATATTGTAAAACACAAAAATACAAAAACATTTGCATTATGCATTTCATTCTGCACATGCATTCATTTAATTGCATTACATTTAGGCATTCCCATCCATCACACTCGCATTATGATAGACTATATTTTCAATCTTGCAAATGGCACCACGTTTGTATGTCAATCATGCATCCTCAAATCATCATTCATCCATAACCCATGTGAGTAACTTTGTTTTTCAACACAACCCCTCCTGTTGCTATAAGGAATATACTAGGGTTTTTTGGTCATTCAGCCATACCTAGTGATCTTCTCAAATTTTGTAGAAAGCTATCTTTGCTTTTGATATATGAGGTCTAGTTTTGATAGCACCTAGCATATATCAAAATCCCATCACTAATCAAAACACTAAAATCCTACCTGGAACAAGGGATATATGAACACTACAAAGTGGTACTAGGCATCCTAAGCGAAAGGTTTTTACTTGCTCATCTTGTGATGTGCATGGTCTAGAGTGTTGATCATTGACAAAAGGACAAGCTCCCCCCTACCCAAGAAATCCCTTGCTTACATCAAAATGAGCAAAATCCCAAAATAAAAGGTAAAATAAATAGTGATTATCATCACTACACAAATCCCTTGCTCAAAATAAAATAAAGATACAAAATAAACAATGATTTTCATCACTAAGCATGAGCAAGTACCCAAATCAATCAAAAGAAAAGAAGGGGGTGAAGAGCTTGAATCCCTGGAATGGTCACTACTTGAAAACCATAGAGTGATCCCCAATATAACAATGGGTTGAATGAATCATGCCTAGCATTGGGGTAGGTCTAAGCAATTTGCAAAAAGGTCTAGCTTTAGGTGTCCTATATTGCCTAATGGTCTAATCCAACCGAGTCCAACTTAGGATCATGATGAGCATTTGATGATCCCCAATACATCAATGGGTTGAATGAATCCCACCTGGAACTAGGGTAGGCTTATGTTTCATCTAATATATTCAATCGCACACACATGGATAATGAATATCTTGGTCTTTCATTATACAAATTTTATCTTTCAGAAGTCTAGTATGGTCATTATACAACTTTTGATTAATCAACTAGGGTGTTTGAGTCTCATGGAAAATCTAAAAGATCCTCTCATAGAAACAAATCATTTCATCAACCAAATCATTAAATTTCTTTGTAAGGTTCTATTCATTAAAGGGTGTTTATGAAATAGGATAGATACTAGATAAATATCAGTAATGATATTTAGAAGAACACTGAATATTTGGTACATATCTTTTAGTTTACAGAAGCTTATAAAGAAAGCACATACATATCACATCATCTCATCTCACATATGGATGTTACAATGATTAATTCTCATGCTAAGAGTTACCATTTTCATTCATGATGTTCATACATTCTATGGTGTCACCCATTAGATTGTTAAACACATATTAGATTCATTCCTTATGTTTTAAGTGAATAAAGCATATATGTTCATTTACATTAGATCAACATCATGTAGATATTGCATTACATACATTGCATTCACCATAGCAACATAAGATAAATGCATAAACAATTAAATCAAAATCAAACATGCATTTAACAATAAGCATTACATCTATATATGCATACGTAGTAGTGCACCTACACATTTAGATCATAGCATCTAAGCATACATATATCATCTAGCTAGTGCATGTCATCAATACATTGCATACATAAGCATAATCACATCATAATTTAGGCATTGCATTCATCATTGCATCCATAACATAAAACCAGAATAAAAATATTTTCAAGCATCAACTGGGGCATTATCAATATCATGCCTCCCAAAAATGCTTCAAAGATACCTTAATTTCTTTGGTTAATCCAAATAATGCACACATTTGCTCATCATAAGGAGTTTTATATTGGACATCAAAGCATATCTACCAGTCCATAATCATCATAAATCATAAAATTCACAAAAAATTAAATATCAACAAAATCTTAAATGTGTCTCGTATCCAGTTATTTACCCTATACACTTAGTGGTTGTAGTGACTTGCGCTCCATGCAATCTGTCAAGATGAATAAATTACCATAAGGTAATTTGAGACAAATCTCATCGTAAGTTGCAACTAACAAAAAAATGAAATAACATCAAAATCTCAAGCGTAACTCGTATTTAGTTATTTATTCTATACACTTGGTATTTGTAGTGACGTGCACTCCATACAATCTGGCAAGATGAGCAAATTACCGTAATTTTGGGAAAATTATTCATTGTCGAATTGAAATGCTTCACTTCAATTCTGAATAAGGCCATGGTGGTGAGACTACCCCACAAGAACAAGACAATCATCTCATTTCTTCCATGACACTTTTAGCAGATCATCAAACATAGTGATTCAACAAAAACCTTAATTGGAAATGCTATCATATTGATTCCCCAAGAAGGCTATTGTAGCCAGAATTCTCCATGAGATAGAGATGCACAATTAATATTAATGATTGAAATAAAACCTGAAATGGGAATTTTCATATAACAATAATGAAAAACTCTTAAATCATCCAAATAAATCATCTTGGTCAAGCGACTCGTTACTTTATTCATTGTCCTCCCCTCATCAACTCATCACTTTAGGGGTAGTCATAATATCAACAATCATAATCAAAATCAACATTGGATCACTTGATCATATCAAAATGTGTTTTTCCTATGTTATCATAAGCTTAACCTTTGCTGGGCCAAAAATAAAATATGATGAGATAAACCTTTATTGCTTCTTCTATCGGTCCTACCCGATTATACTCGAAAGTGCCAAAGCACCAAATTTAATCCTTCCATCCCGTTGAAATAAATTATTCTAATATGTGTGTATTTATCATGGTTGGGGCATCTAATGTTGATCAGATCAATGATCATCACACATCCTACAATATGGACCTAGGTGGTCTATTTTTGCTCAGCATTGTGTTTTCCCACAATGCATCCCAAAAAGGGGTATCTATAGACACCTAAAACACATCATGTTTAGGAGACTACTCATATGGGCATATATGAAGACCATATGAATGATCTTGGACCTTTCTAAGAGATATCAATGGTCCTAACCACTCACAAGGGGTAGTTATAGCCTATTCAGGTGCAACCATTGTTAACTAGAGTGGCTGCCAACACAGGCCGCTGAAGCTGAGAGCAGCCACGACTAGCTACTACTCTATACAATGCTAGCACTAAAGTACAAATTGGCCATGAATGTAGGCCCGAATCAATAAGGATGACTACACATGCATTGGACTCGATTGGTTTTTGGTGTGGATATCCTAGAGTTCCTCCTGACTACCAGTTCCATGTAAATTTGGAACTGAGCCTTCCTCTCCAATGGCTAGTTACATGCAGATCTGAGTATTGGCTTATCTAGGAAGCCAATATATGGAATTTTGGAAGTCTACATATGCATCCTCCCAGGAACAAGTAAGCATGTCCAATACAAGTTTTGTATGCAATGAAGCCCTAGCGAATTGGAGAGCAATTTCACATCCCCTTGAGGAGTAACGAAGTGTTGTTCGATTGAGCAACAACAATGCACCATTCAAGAATTTAGTTCCACATGAGCTTCATCACCAATCCATATCTAGACACGAATGTGACCCTTGAACATCAATTCAAATGAAGGATTGAGTGTTGCAACCCCTAGTTCGTGAGACAAAGAGTTTCATTTCATGTTTGTTGTCCTCGATAGCGGCCTGTAGGCATAGCCTAGGGTTTGAGTCATCATTTACAAGTTTTTAGCATATATTTCTTATTGTTTTTACTTTATCATATTATATTAGCATAGATCTATCTTTTCCACTGCATTTGTATGATGATTTCCAAGTTATTAATGCATTTCTGCTTATCTTTACATTTTTATGCTTTCATCATGCCTCTATGTCATTTTATGCAGATCTTAAAAAGGAGCCTCATAATGAGAGGCCACATATGCTACTGATCATTCTATGTTGTTTCTTGTACACAGATCATAGGTCATGGACTAATCTAAAGCATCTTTAGCATCATATTCCTCTAAGCAAGTGAGAATAAGGCCTTCGTAAGCCCTTGAACAAATTCATGTCAAATATAAGAAGCTTGTAGAGTACACCATCCATGTTTAGGGGCTATTTCATTCCATTTGTAATAATTGTATCAAGCAATCGGTATCCCTAAGAGGAAACTATTTATAACCGGATTACACCATGAATTAATAAAAAAGATCTTGTCTTCTTATTAATTATTTTTCTTTATGCTTTCATGGTTTCACGCTTTATATTATGTTGCAAATAGATTATGTGTATGCTTTTTAGGATCGTACATTTACCACTACAAAAAACATAAAAAATCAATCAAAAAATAATACAAAAACATGTTGTTTCTTTGCATTGCACATTGCACATGTACATATCATTTAGAAAAATACATTTATTTGTGTTGCTTGTTGCTATTCAGGTTAACCAAGCCCCTAACATCGGTTCCTAAGTTCCATCCATTCCATACAACCACATTTTACCTTACCCATAAGTCAACTTGAATCCTATTGATTTATTTACCCCACTCCATAATCCATGCAATCTGGCTAAGCCAATTCCAATTGACATAAGCCTTATTGATATGGATCGAATTTCCTCACCTCCATCCTAGGTCTTCAATCAGCTATAGCTATGAGAATTAAGCATATAAGGATATTTTGTGATTCTCAACTTGTCATCAAGAAAATCAATGGAGAATACCAATGCAAATAACCTACCAATAAGCTTTATCATGAAGTAGCAATGAATTTGCTCTCTAAGTTTGATTGGTATGAAATCAGTTGTTTTCCATTTTTGACTAATATATTTATAGATGTGATGGCCTCCCTTGGATCATTGATTCCAAAAGACTCCTTTGGAGAATTACAATCCGTCATAATTTCAATGATCTCTAAATCTGTAATTATTTGTACTAAGTCTAAATACAAAAAGGATATGTACTTTATCCACTTGGATTCATATGAGCCTTGGTCAAGCCAAATAGTAACCTTTCTCAAGTTTGGAACACTACCATATGACATGTCTCAGACTACCAAACGCACATTAAAGAAAAGGGTAGCTCATTTCATTCTCTTGGGGGATGTGTTGTATAAATATGGTTATGATGGAGTCCTCCTTTGTTGTCTTGAATCTAGTGAGGCACAAAAATCCATAGCTGAAGCTCATGATGGTACTTGTGATGGTTATTTTAGTGGAATGGCCATTGCAAAGTGTATTTTATGCACGGGTTATTATTGGCCCACAATGGAACGTGATTGTTGCACTTATGTCATGTTGTGGCTGCTCCACAACGTACCCAAAAATTGGGGACCCACCTTTTTACATATTTTCCAAGAAGACCGAAGTGGCCCATATGCTAAAGATCAAATAAAAAGCAAAACACCACAAGGAGAAAAAGTGTTGTGATATCGCGACATGTTGCATTTTCATGGTCCAAAGCAAAGATAAAAAGCAAGAAAGAAAAAGTTTCACGATATCGCGACATGTTGCATTTTCACGACCAAAAGAGAAGAGAAAGACAAGAAAGAAAAAGTGTCACGATATCGCGACATGTTGCATTTTCGTGGCCAAAAAATAAGAGAAAAAGAAAGAAAGAAAAAGTGTCGCGACATGTTGCATTTTCACGGCCAAAAGAGAAGAGAAAGAACAATAAAGAAAAAGTGTCGCGATATCGCGACATGTTGCATTTTCGCGGCCAAAAGAGAAGAGAAAGACAAGAAAGAAAAAGTGTCGCGATATCGTGACATGTTGCATTTTCGCGGCCAAAAGAGAAGAGAAAAAGCAAGAAAGAAAAAGTGTCGCAATATCGTGACATGTTGCATTTTCGCGGCCAAAAGAGAAGAGAAAGAACAATAAAGAAAAAGTGTCGCGATATCGCGACATGTTACATTTTCATGGCCAAAAGATAAGGAAAAAGTGTCACGATATCGCGACATGTTGCATTTTTGCGGTCCAAAGCAAAGAGAAAGAGCAAGGAGGAAAAAGTGTCGCGATATCGCGACATGTTGCATTTTCGCGGTCCAAAGCAAAGAAAAAGTGTCGCGATATCGCGACATGTTGCATTTTCATGACTCAAAAAGGGCAGGCAGGCAGAGAAACAAAAGTGTCGCGATATCGCGACATGTTGCATTTTTGCGACTCAAAAAAGGTAGGCAGGCAGAGAAAAAAAAGTGTCGCGATATCGCGATATGTTGCATTTTCGCGACTTAAAATGGGCAAGCAGGCAGAGAGACAAGAGTCACGATTTCACGACATGTTTTATTTTTGTCAAGGGAACAGAGTAGTGGATAGTGTGTCTGGTATTAGTGATGAACACCAGGATAGCGTAACTGAATACTGCATAGTGACGTGGACCTATAAGGAATAAATCGAATATTGAATAAGGTAATTTGTCACATAAGGACAAAATTCAATGAATAAGACAAAACGTTACATAAGGAATCTTTAATGATTTGAAATCATTTAAGATGGTCGTTACACATGGAAGGAAGCGGACGCATGCCCATGTGGAGAAAAGGAAACGAAGGGCCACAAAATAGAAACGAAAAGCCTTTTTGGAAAACAAAACACATGCATGCACAAGGGAAGGAGAAAATGAACAGTCATGGAAGGTGAAACGAACAACCATTAGAAAATGAAACGAAAAGCTTCCTGAAAGTTTTAAATACGCCAGGCAAGGATGTTTTGAGGGGTTGGAAACTACTGTAAGCAGATTTGCAGATTTGAAGGCAAGAGGACCATTCTGGACCTGTTTGGGCTATTTTTCTTCCATGGACTGGTTTGGGAAAACTAAAAATTTCTGTTATTGTAAAATGACAAATTTTTAATACAGAAAATTTCAAAAAATTGCATCTTATAGACAAGAAATAAGGAGTCATTTTCTGCATGCAAGATTAAATGTCTATTTTTCCCCTTTTTAGATTTTAGGCTTGTAAATGGAGTTTATGCAAGTTTTCTTGGTTGCTTCATGCGAATGTTTAAATCTGAAAACCTCATTTAAAACCCTAGGAGCCAACACTTAGCTTATCCGGATTGTGCTTGTTTTGCAAGTCCAATAGGTTAGGTTGCATGCATGAAAACCTCACATCTTCGGTTTTGTCGGAATAGGATAGCATCAAACTGAATGTATCTTGTGTTCCATTTTCTGCATTTTATTTTCCAAAAATTTTAACTTTTCTTTTAATTTTCAAGCATTAAAATAAACATTTAAAAATTTTCAAAATCCAAAAATAATTTCACCATTGCGTAGGTTATACTTCATACTTCCAATACACACTTTGAAATTTCATTTTCGGAGTTGTTTAGTATTTTTAAAAATTCATCGAAGTTGTTTTACAGCAGATTTTAAAAAAATCCGAAAATAGAAAATTTCCATTTTAAGGTCAAATTTCATTTTTTTTAGTTTTGTTTTACGCTCATGAGCCTATGATGACATTCTCTTCATGAAAATTCCAATTTCATTATGTTTTATGGCATTTTCACAAATTTCCATTTTTGGAGCCTAAAATTGCCCTCTCTTCATAAAAATTCTGATTTTACGAAAGAGGGTAATTTGAGCATCACATTGAAGGTCGTATGAAGGCCAAATCAAATTTGCTTTATTTTTGTTCAATGAACAATTACTAAAGTTTCATGGTAAAATAAACCAACATTGCCCCTTGTTTACAGTTACTTGCAACCACTAAGGTGTTCCAAGCATTTAAATTGAATATCTTTATTTGAGATTACTAATACACATATGCAAATGCTAATATAGTGGAGACCTTGGAGAAGTCATTTTTTTGACTTCTTTGCAAGAGGGGATTTGGAACCCAAATCCTAAGGGAGAGTGTACTTTCACAATTGGATGAAAATACCACTCAACATTTTGGTGCTAGAAGGAGGGCCTGAATTGGTTTATTTCAGTGTGATTTAAATGCTATAGGGATTTTTTTTTTGAATATTTCATGCCTTATTGATTATTATATTTAGCCCTCTTTTAACAATACAACCTTGTAATATTAAAAGGAGAACATGAATTGCTATGCATTGTTCTAACGCGTTTGATTGTTCATACAGGAATAATGTGTTTTGATTTGATTTTGAAAAAATTTGGTCTGACTAACGAGGTTGTCTCCATGCAATTACTTCCATTTGATTTTAATGGATACATATCTTGGGTGATGCTAACATGATTATTCATACGTTACATGTTTGATATTTGCTAGTCATTTCATGCTTATTTGTAAGGAATTATTTTTGTCTAAAAATGTATTGGTTGTCGGTATTATGCTCTTCACTTGCGTGTAATGCGATCTTGTGAATCAGAAAGCCTACAACACTAGGATTATGCTCTTCACTTGCGCATATGCGATCCGGTGAATCAGAAACTTACATTTTTAGAATACTGCTTTGTCATGGTTCCTTCTTTCATTCATGACTAACAAATTGGTTTTGAAGTTATTCTTTGAGTTTCATAAATGGCTACAACTGCAAGAACGTGGTATGGGATACATGTTAATCCTTTGAACATTAGTGGAGATTCTCACGATTTACCTAAGAACGTAGAAAAACATCTACCCAAATTTAAACACAATGGTCCAACATTAGCCGAGGAACATATTCAAGCCTATGTGGACATCCTAGTTAGATGGAATGTCGAACATGAAGATGTGGCATGTAGAATATTTCCTGGAACCCTAGATGAGGTGGCGTATGATTGGTACATCAATTTACCCACTAGTTCTATTACATCTTGGACTCAATTGAAAGATGATTTTATCAATAAATTTCGGTTGCTCGTTGATCCTATCATGATATATCAACAATTTACTTCTTGCAAAAGAGAACCTAATGAGCCAGTGAGAAGTTTCAACATGAGGTTTCAAAAGCTTTATGCGAGATTAATTTCTCCCTATACTATTGAGGAAAGTGGTGCTCTTCAAATATACTTTCGAGCATTGGATCCATGGTGTGCCATATTTGTTAGTATGAATCCTTTGGTTACTGATCTTGCATCGGACTACACAAAAGCTATGATTGTAGATCAACAATTGAGGCCACAAGGTTATGGAATGGAGCAATCAACTATGGTAGGACAACTAGGGGCTTGCAATCAAACCTCGATGGTAAATCAAGCGTGGGCACAACAAAATTTGATATCAAATATTTTTTCCTACAATCAACTTTATCCTACCATACCAACTTATGCTCCCACATGTGCTTATACAAGTACTCCCATCCATCCAACTATGCCTCAATTAGAGAATCATGTGGTCACCAATGGAACCATTGCAACAAGTGTTCAAGATTTGTCTATGGGTATCAATCCAACTAATCCTACTACTTCTACCACTGAACCCAAAGAGTTTGCATCAGAAGTAAAAGAGCAAAATAAAGCGGTTAAGAAGGTATGTAGGCATGTAACACCACAAAAACAAGCATGATGAGGCCCAAAAATGCCTCATTATTGCACAATGTTTGAATCATTATTGCACAATGTTTGACTACCATATGATAAGTTAATTGCCAAATAGTTGACTAGAATATACTATTTGTTAAGTGTTTGCATGATTTTATGTTAGGAATACTATATCTCTGTTTTTGACTATTTTCAGCATTTTGTGACTGATTTTGCTTGATTAAGTAGCAAGTAAGAACATGCATTTCAATTAACCAAATGTGGTATGCTGATATCCATTAACTTCTCAATGGTTTTTGAATGTTTTCCTGCCCTTCAACTTGTTTCAAATCCACATTGAAGACAAAAGTTTAGGACTGTCATAAATCTGAAAATCTGGAAAAAACAGCCATATAAAAATCAGCAAGCTGTCACTTTATAGGAACACCTTGAAGTTGTCAAGCAAAGCATGAGGATATGGATGGAATGAGTTTAGAAGGACTACAGAAGACATCTGACCTATTTAGAAGCATTCCCACATGGTCTAAATAGGCAACAATAGGGTATAACAGAGCAAAATTGTTGCACTATTTCAGCATGGTTACTTGGTGAATGAAGTGTATAAATTTAGTAGCAACTTGATGTACTCCTTCATGTTGATATTTTAATAAGTTTTCCATGTTCTAATTTGATTGAATTTGCAAGAAATGCCAATATTCTACAACTGTGCAGCAGAACTGGAAAATGCAGTAATTTACCATGTAAATTCCAACAAGCTACCAATGAATGGCAAGGCATGAAATTCACATCCAAGGAAGAATGAAGACTATTGCAATCTGATCCTGAAGGCTAATCCACCTTAGAAATGCAGCCAAAACCATTTGGAGTCAACACAGTTGGTCATTCTAAAGATCTTCGAAATGAACACAATGTCTTCGGAATGAGAATTGCAGTATCTTCGGAATGAGCCACTTATCTTCGGAATGAAAACAAAATGTACTTTTTGACTTGTTGACTGAATTTTGGCGGTGGAAAATGGGATAAGAAGGTTGATAAAGTTAAGGGAAAATATCTTCCATCTAATTTTGCTGTCCTTGCCGTCCAAAGCCACCATGCATGGAAAAGATCAATTTGATCCTCTTCTAGGATAAACCCAGAAAAACTGCAAGCATAATAGAAAGTTGTTTGCAAGATAGGAATGGCATATTCTGAAGTGGAGAATTATGTGTGAGATATTTCTAGACTCCTCCCACGTACTCCCACCACTCGAAGATGCTTTCTAAGGGCCAATGACTACTACTGCAACACAAACTGTCCGTATTTGCATTTATTTCAGATCCAGAATTATTGGCAAATGACTGTAAAATAGCACATAGGCTGATTTGAGCATGGGATATATTGTAAATATTTATATAAATAACATAGCTCCCTCCTTGGTTGAGCCAGTTAGGAATTAGAATAGAGGAGAGTTTTCAGTAGCAACAATTAGGACTGTACAGTAATTTTCTGTAACAGTTTTCAGCATGTTTTGTCATCAATAAAAGTGCAGCTATTTTATCATTTTATGTTGAGTGTTAATTAGTTAAGGAGTGCTTTTCACCTCCTTCTAGATCAGGAAGTATGGGCCCACTTTCAGATCTAGAAGGAGGGATTTTATGGCAGGTTTTAATCTGTAATTTTTCTACAGCAGAATTAATAGATTGCTTGCCAGATTTCATTTTCTTGTTTTTATTTTGTATTGTGTGATTTATGTTTCCTATTATGTTTGTGTACAGCATTTGTGTGTATGTCAGCTGACAAATTATATTAAGCATTTTTCCTTTGCTTTCCATGTTTTCCCTACTTTCTATTTTAGCAACTTTCCATTTTTTAGCATATTTCATTTTGCTGTCAATTCCTGTAGCAGAAGCTTGACGACCTTCTGTGGCAGGGCATTGACAGGTGTTTTTAGAATAAGTTTTATTTACAAGCATCATTTCAATTCTGCAAGAGTAATTAGATTTCAATTCTGCAAAAGTAGATTAGATTTCAATTTAGCAATTTCAATTATGCAAGAGTAACTAGATTTCAATTCTACAAAAGTAGATTAGACTTTCAATTTAGCAATTTCAATTCATGCAATTGTAGTTAGATTTCAATTCTTGCAACTTAGATTTAGTTTTCAATTCCTGTAATTTATTTTAGTTTCCATTCTTCAGACTAGGTTTAGTGTGACACCAAAAGGCTAAACCAAAATCTGCTTCACCAATAAATGCTTGAAATCTGAATGCCTGAATTGTACTCTGCCCTAACCTTCTATCGTAGACAGCCTTGGACACCACCCCGAATTGATAAATCATTGAGATTAAATGATGAGACTCAATGACACTCATCATTTTGGCATCGTTGTCGGGGAACATGGTGTTGTTAGAGGGTAAAAGTAGTCAAATAATTATTATTGTGCTAAGTTATGAAGTTCAGAGTTAAATCTGAATGTAATAGTTGGTATAAATAATAATTATTGATAGCTACATTTCAGTCCATTTAGAAAACAAGCAACCACCACCTTCAGCCCAACCTGGACAGGCAACCCCTGTCTATGTAAGCTGAATCTATTAAAAAAAAAATCACAAAAACTTTTGCACAATAAAAATAGGAGTTTACAACTTAATGATGATCCTAGAGTTTTCCATTATTACTTAAATATTGTTAGGATTTTACCGCGCTAAACCGCAACCTAGCAATTCTTAGCCTACACAGACAATAGTTGATCTCATTAGAGGTGATCCTACCTGACAAGTAGTTGATCCGCTAAAGTTGTACACTTCTTGTCTTATTGTGCAAACCAAAAATATTTTTTTAGCCCAACCTATGATCAGTCTGAATAATACAGGATAGGCAACCCCTGTCTATGTAGCTGAATCTGGTATAAAAAAAAAAAAACCTGCAGGAAATGTTATTGACTGTAGCAACATCCAACTGTGCTAAAACAAGAACTTACCTAAGCTTGAAGAGACAAAAATCAATGGAGATACACAGAAAACCTTTAGTCCAAACACACAGAAATTAGCCTTGGATAAAGGAGAAAAACTAGAAAAACTGCACATAGAAAATTTACTTCCATTTTACAAAGGGGTAAATTATGTCCTCCTAGGAATGAAACAAATTGAAGTGCAGCCAAGAAAATTCTTGAACATTATTAAGTTGGCTGACTTATAAACAAAAAGCAAAATTGTTGCTATTTTGAAACAATATTTCAATCCCTTTACATGGAATTACAAGGGTATATCAAGATTTTATCTTGATGTAAGCACTTAACATCTTTTGGGAATTGGTATTTAATTGTTTCAAGAATAGATTGACAAGATTTTGCAGACTAGGAGCCATGGACAACACTTGATTGAAGAAGTTTTTAGATATGGAGCAGTGCTTCTTTCTCCCATTGGTAATTCATGGAGGATGTTAGTGGTGAATGGACATTGCCTTCGGGTATACCATGCACCATTAACTAAGGAGGAGTTCTTGAAGGAGATTCCATTGGATGTACACATAATGGAAGAGAATTTCTCTTCAATATCAGATTCAGAGTGATGATAAAAAGTCTGACAAAAAGAAAAAAAAGAGAAAAAAAATACAAGAAAAGCAAAAAGAAGAATAGTCTTGTTTGTGAACTTCCTTCTTGGGTACAAGCAAGACAAGAAAATTTGAAAAAAAAAAGAAAAGAGAAAAAATTTTGCAGCAAAGGCATGTCCCACAAAATGGGGATACATGAGGACAAGCATCAATTTCAGCAAGAAAGAGGAACAATGGAGCCAATACTTCATTTCCAGCAATAAGGAGGCAATGATGATGTAAGAAGATTCTTACTGGTCATCTAGTAAGGAAGGTTGCATCAATGTTGCAGGTTTCAACAGAAAGAGATGGTGTTTTCATACAACAATTGACATGTTTTTGCAGAATAAGGATTGGTCTTATCCAAATAAGAGTGAGATATGTTCTCTCTCATTGAAGCACTTGAAAAAAAAAAAGAGGACAGAAGTTGGTTGAAAACCAGAAATGGCAGCCTCTTCTGATGAAAAAAATGAAAAAAAAGAGATGAAAAAAAAAATGAAAAAATATATAAAAATGAATAATTCAAGTAGTGAAAACCTTCTTGGAGGCGCTACTGAGTTGGCTTGCATGAAAACCGATTTTTTGGCATGCATTGCCTTGTTGATCTACCCATCATTGTTCCACCATTGTACAAATCTCACACTGCACATGTGTTATGTTTGTTTATGTTTTCGAGATAGCCTGCTAACAATCATCAAAAGCAGCTTGTAAGGTGCATGACCAATTTTCAGGAAAGTAAGGTATGTGTTTCTTGCATATAATTCATAGTAAACATTTAGCATTTAGTGTATGATAGTCGGTATTTGGCATAAACTATTCATACAATAGTGACAAGTTGAAAAAAGGAACATGTTCAAGATGTCAAGAAACACCCCCTTATGCCCTTAATTGCATGGAAATTCCAAAACTATGCAAAAACCTGATTTTGGGACAGACATGGCAGCAATTCTATTTCAATTTGTAGGGCAAATTTTAGAAGGAGAACTACAAGTTTATATCTCACAATTGTCTGATAAATTGAAGGAGGATAATCAACAAAATGCACCTGAAGGTTCTATTTTAGTACTACTGGAATAAAACAACAACATACAAAACAAAGAATAGCATCTAAACAAAAGGATGAAGAAGGGATTTTTGATGTTATGGAAGGCTTATACACTCTAGAGATGGACCCACAATAGAATCTGTAGCTAACTTTTGCATAGAAGGTCATTTCTGAATTTTTTTGAAGATCTTCGAAATGAGAAATGCAGTCTCTTCGGAATGAACAGACATCTTCGAAATGAGAAATGCAGTCTCTTCGAAATGAATAGACATCTTCGAAATGAGAATTGCAGTATCTTCGAAATGAGCGGATCTTCGAAATGAGAATTGTAGTATCTTCGAAATGAGCGGATCTTCGAAATGAGAATTGCAGTATCTTCGAAATGAGCGGATCTTCGAAATGAGAATTGCAGTATCTTCGGAATGAGCAGGATATCTTCGAAATGAGCAAAAACTGTACCAAAATTGTTGAAAATGCTACAGAATAGCAAAAAGAGTAGGGTACATCAAATATTGAGGTTTATAAGGCTCTACCACAAGTAAGTACATCCCTCAAGCATTTCAAATAAAAAAAATTATCAATTTTGTTCAAAAGGTGCAAACAACAAAAATAAGCATTCAGGTTGAAATGTTGTTAAGAACAAAAAATTCCATCAGTAGTAGTGCATCTGCCAAATACGGTTCCACAATAAGACTATTGCAAGATGAATCATATGATATCAAGCCTTTAAGAGGTACCTTGCAGCACTAAAACTTGTAGAAAAATAGAAAAAAGAGTCATACATGTGCTTAATTGCAAAATACTTGATATAGTGCAGCAAGGAGGAATTTCTCAGTTAGCAGGTAGCAAAGGATGTTGTTCACAAGAATAAAACCTGCATATTACTATGGCCTACTAAGATGCATGAGGGCATGCATCAGTTCAAGTTGGGGGGATGATGAGGCCCAAAAATGCCTCATTATTGCACAATGTTTGACTACCATATGATAAGTTAATTGCCAAATAGTTGACTAGAATATACTATTTGTTAAGTGTTTGCATGATTTTATGTTAGGAATACTATATCTCTGTTTTTGACTATTTTCAGCATTTTATGACTGATTTTGCTTGATTAAGTAGCAAGTAAGAACATGCATTTCAATTAACCAAATGTGGTATGCTGATATCCATTAACTTCTCAATGGTTTTTGAATGTTTTCCTACCCTTCAACTTGTTTCAAATCCACATTGAAGACAAAAGTTTAGGACTGTCATAAATCTGAAAATCTGGAAAAAACAGCCATATAAAAATCAGCAAGCTGTCACTTTATAGGAACACCTTGAAGTTGTCAAGCAAAGCATGAGGATATGGATGGAATGAGTTCAGAAGGACTACAGAAGACATCTGACCTATTTAGAAGCATTCCCACATGGTCTAAATAGGCAACAATAGGGTATAACAGAGCGAGGGCAATTGTGCAAAGACTGTTGCACTATTTCAGCATGGTTACTTGGTGAATGAAGTGTATAAATTTAGTAGCAACTTGATGTACTCCTTCATGTTGATATTTTAATAAGTTTTCCATGTTCTAATTTGATTGAATTTGCAAGAAATGCCAATATTCTACAACTCGTGCAGCAGAACTGGAAAATGCAAGTAATTTACCATGTAAATTCAAGCAAGCTACCAATGAATGGCAAGGCATGAAATTCACATCCAAGGAAGAATGAAGACTATTGCAATCTGATCCTGAAGGCTAATCCACCTTAGAAATGCAGCCAAAACCATTTGGAGTCAACACAGTTGGTCATTCTAAAGATCTTCGAAATGAACACAATGTCTTCGGAATGAGAATTGCAGTATCTTCGGAATGAGCCACTTATCTTCGAAATGAAAACAGAATGTACTTTTTGACTTGTTGACTGAATTTTGGCGGTGGAAAAGGGGATAAGAAGGTTGATAAAGTTAAGGGAAAATATCTTCCATCTAATTTTGTTGTCCTTGCCGTCCAAAGCCACCATGCATGGAAAAGATCAATTTGATCCTCTTCTAGGATAAACCCAAAAAAATGCAACATAATAGAAAGTTGTTTGCAATATAGGAATGGAATATTATGAAGTGGAGAATTATATGTGAGATATTTCTAGACTCCTCCCATGTACTCCCACCACCGAAGATGCTTTCTAAGGGCCAATGACTACTACCGCAACACAAACTGTCCGGATTTGCATTTATTTCAGATCCAGAATTATTGGCAAATGACTCGTAAAATAGCACATAGGCTGATTTGAGCATGGGATATGTTGTAAATATTTATATAAATAACACAGCTCCCTCCTTGGTTGAGCCAGTTAGGAATTAGAATAGAGGAGAGTTTTCAGTAGCAACAATTAGGACTCGTACAGTAATTTTTCGTAATAGTTTTCAGCATGTTTTGTCATCAATAAAAGTGCAGCTATTTTATCATTTTATGTTCTGAGTGTTAATTAGTTAAGGAGTGCTTTTCACCTCCTTCTAGATCAGGAAGTATGGGCCCACTTTCAGATCTAGAAGGAGGGATTTTATGGCAGGTTTTAATCTATAATTTTGCTATAGCAGAATTAATAGATTGCTTGCCAGATTTCATTTTCTTGTTTTTATTTTGTATTGTGTGATTTATGTTTCCTATTATGTTTGTGTACAGCATTTGTGTGTATGTCAGCTGACAAATTATATTAAGCATTTTTCCTTTGCTTTCCATGTTTTCCCTACTTTCTATTTTAGCAACTTTCCATTTTTCAACATATTTCATTTTGTTGTCAATTCCTGTAGCGAAGCTTGACGACCTTCTGTGGCAAGGGCATTGACAGGTGTTTTTAGAATAAGTTTTATTTACAAGCATCATTTCAATTCTGCAAGAGTAATTAGATTTCAATTCTGCAAAAGTAGATTAGATTTCAATTTAGCAATTTCAATTATGCAAGAGTAACTAGATTTCAATTCTGCAAAAGTAGATTAGATTTCAATTTAGCAATTTCAATTCATGCAATTGTAGTTAGATTTCAATTCTTGCAACTTAGATTTAGTTTTCAATTCTTGTAATTTATTTTAGTTTCCATTCTTCAGACTAGGTTTAGTGTGACACCAAAAGGCTAAACCAAAATCTGCTTCACCAATAAATGCTTGAAATCTGAATGCCCGAATTGTACTCTGCCCTAGCCTTCTATCGTAGACAGCCTTGGACACCACCCCGGATTGATAAATCATTGAGATTAAATGATGAGACTCAACGACACTCATCAGATAACGTCAATGTATGCATCCAAATCATCCTAGGAAGAAAATTCATAATGTCGATCTTAATGATGTTTCATGTTATGCTTCTTCAAGCGATACAAGAGATTTTGAGGTGACTCACATTGAAGTAAATACCTATTCGAAAAGTCTTGAAGAGCATGAAGTTTTTGGAGAAGAAATTTTATGGATGGGTAACAAAAAGAATAAAATGATAACCATATTTTTTTGGAAAATAAATATCTAGAATCATTACCCAAAAAAGAGGATTTGGATGAACAAACTTATGTGGATATGATTTGGTCAGATGTACTTGCAAAGGATTGGAGCAACTATATGACATGGAATTCAAAAATCGATCCCATTGTAGAAGCTCCTAAGTCATCACAAGTGGCTGAAAATGAATTTGAAATAAAATCAACAAATGAAGTTGAAGACATAATCGAATTTCACCACTTGTTCTCGAAAGACACTTTGGATGATGCTCTCGAAAGTGATGACCAAGAGGATCCACACCTTCCAAATTGTGATAAAATTGAATCATGGGTTACAAATTTGGATTATGATAGCCTTACCAATTTGAATTCAAGAGATAACCCACTTTTGGAAATAACTGAACCATCTAAGGAAGGTGAGGATGAATTGGATGAGAAACATGTTGATGAATCAGAAGATGAAGAAGTACTTGAACGTCACAACTTGAACTTGGAAGATGATTAATATGATTCATGAAAGAAATGGGAAGAATATTATCAATCTGAATCTTCTAACAAACTTGTTGTGTCAATTAATATGCAGGATAACTCAATTGCTTCCTCACATGAGGATACTATAAATCCTATACAATTTGAGAAATTTTTGGAAGAGGAATTTGAATCTCATCAAATTTTGGAACATGATAAGGATTCTACAACCATGAATCAATAAAGAGAGTCACTTGCTTTAGATTCCTTTGAAGGAAAAGAAATTGAAAATTTTGATCCACTTACTTGTGCTACAATGATTATGCCATTTCAAAATGAGAAAATTACAAAACCTAAATCATTTGGGTTTGATATCATTGATGATCCAATTGAAAATCTCACGTTACCCAAAACAACCCAAGTGATTGATCATGGAAATGTGTTAGTTAACCCACCCCTAGATAGACAAGACTTATGGTTTGAAAGGGATGGACATGTGTTCAATTGGGTACCTAATTTTGGTGCCTTTGATAAACAAATCATGGAGAAAGAACAAGTGCTACATGATGATGAATGTCATGAGAGAAAAGAGGAATTTTCAAATTCTCTTCAAGTAAGGTCAAATGAAAACATGCCAAAGGTAAAATCTCACATTTTTGGTTTCACCATGCAAAATTCGAATGAAGGTTTGCCTAATGAAGGGTTTGATTCAAATATTATTAATGTCATGGCTTTATTGAATGAAAATGAAAGCTTATTTCTACACCATGAATCAAAGTGCGGAATGGACATATTAAAGAATAGACATAAAAGAATTGAATATCAATCATTGTCTAATCAATTTGAAAACTTGAAACTCCACCATAGGATTATTAATGAAACTAAATCAAATTGGTATGGTGAGAGGGGCAAGTGGAAGTTTGTGTCTTTGTTTGGTTTGATCTTGTTTTTTTTGGATGCCTACAAAACTTGGTATGCGTATCAGGTCATATGTCTTTTAAAGAATTCTAATCAGGTTTGGGATCCGGGAAAATGATAATCCAAACTTTGCACCATCTTGTATTATATTGTACATTTGTATATACTTTTGGTTTTTGTGTTTTGATTTTGGATTGGATCGTATTTTCGTTTTAAGGTTTGTGTGTTGGTCCTTTGGACACTTTTGGTTTGTCTTGAAAAAAAAAAATATGTCAACTTATGTCCTTATGAATGTTGACTAAGACTAAGAGAATATGAAACATCGAAATTGTATTGCAGAAAGCTCCATGAGTATCACAGACACATTAAAGAATATCGTTTGGAACTTGTGATGCATGAAGTTGTCTGTTTTACAAATTATGGCAAAGTAGGTGGAATACTCCATCCGCATTTCAAAAAAAAAAAGCAATGCATTCATCCATATCTCATGTTACATTCCACATTGCATATACATTTCATCTCAGTTGCATCTACATTTCAAGTACAATCATTGAAAAAGTGTCGAATCCTCTTAGGGTTATTATATAACGTATATTAAAATATCCTAAGGCTGGAAAGTGATGCTCGAACTATCTTGAACCAAGCACGTTCTACACATATTAAAGAGGATCTTGAGAAAAATGGTCAAAACCATACTTGGAAGAAAAGGTGAGGCAAAAGGAGTATTTCGTGTCTGTCCTATAATGCAACATAATCCTTAAAATAGTGGTTTTTACCACTCCCATAATGCTTAAATCCTAAAATTAGAGTATTAAGGATAGGGTTAAATCCTCATCGAACTTAGGTTGAGGATCCAATTCCCAAAAACTCTGATTTGACCTTCATGGAGTAGTAAGGATAGGGTCTAATTCTCATCTCGCTTAGGTTGAGAATCCGATTCCCCAAAGCTTCTATTTTGCCCAATCAAGAACTTGAAATTCCAAAGTGAATATGTTTCATTCTACTTTTATTGCATCATTGATATTGGATTGGAAGGATTGTACTACATGTCCTTTGCAAGGATGGGTAGTCATCCCCAAGGTTCAATAAATCAAAAGTAAAGTCAAATCCTAGATTATGGGGTTGATCTCCACCGGGGCTATAGATTCCTGACTGGCAGTGGAGTATGCTAATGCGTGGCAACATGTCTTGTATAGAAGTAAGACCACTGACTGCTCAAATAGATAGGCTAGCCTGATAGTTTCATACATAATAGGTTAAATCATTTTGTTCAAGATGAGGTAAAGAACTCCAGATCAGAGTAGTAAGGATAGGGTTAAATTCTCATCTCGCTTAGGTTGGGAATCCTATTCCCCAAAGCTCTGATTTCACTTACACTTGCACATGGGTTCAAGATGGTAGTGACACATAACCAACTTTGGGATCTAGTAAATTAATCCAGTATGCACATATTTGGTCCTAAGAGGATTTGACAGTTTTAATATGGTTGTTCATGAAACTAGAAAGTTGGAGCCTTTGCAAAGCAGGTTGTTATATCTCTAGCACCTTCACCATACATTAAATCCTATAGGAATCATCCATAACTTCTCATATGCACGGATTATAAGTGAAACAGATGATGGAATGTTGATCAATTTCAAACGATAGGGAATGAAGCACATTGCACACACCGAGCTGATGCTTAATAATTCTAATGCTTAATGTATCTCTCATTTAGTTTCATTCTTGGGATATTTGTTGACGCTTGTGTTTGAGTTTTGAAGGTATTCAGGTTGGGTTCTCACCGAAATGCTCAGGAGCGTTTCCCAGTAGAGTCGCCATTTGTTGTGGTTGCTCCACAACGTACCCCAAAATTGGGGACCCACCTTTTTACATATTTTCCAAGAAGACCGAAGTGGCCCATATGCTAAAGATCAAAGAAAAATCAAAACACCACAAGGAGAAAAAGTTTCACGATATCGCGAAATGTTGCATTTTCGTAGTCCAAAGAAAAGAGAAAAAGCAAGAAAGAAAATTTGTTGCGACATCGTGACATGTTGCATTTTCGCGACCAAAAGAGAAGAGAAAGAACAATAAAGAAAAAGTGTCACGATATCACTACATGTTGCATTTTCGTGGCCAAAAGAGAAGAGAAATACAAGAAATAAAAAGTGTCGCGATATCACGACATGTTGCATTTTCGCGGCCAAAAGAGAAGAGAAAAAACAAGAAATAAAAAGCGTTGCGATATCGCGACCTGTTGCATTTTCACGGCCAAAAGAGAAGAGAAATAACAATAAAGAAAAAGTGTCGTGATATCACGACATGTTGCATTTTCACGGCCAAAAGAGAAGTAAAAAGTGTCGCGATATCGCGACATGTTGCATTTTCCCTGTCCAAAGCAAATAGAAAGAGCAAGGAGGAAAAAGTGCTACGATATCGCGACATGTTGCATTTTTGTGACTCAAAAAGGGCAGGCAAGCAGAGAAACAAAAGTGTCACGATATCGCGACATGTTGCATTTTCATGACTCAAAAAGGGCAGGCAGGCAGAGAAACAAAAGTGTCGCGATATCGCGACATGTTGCATTTTCATGACTCAAAAGGGGCAGGCAGGTAGAGAGAAAAGAGTGTCACGATTTTGCGACATGTCTAATTTTTGCCAAGGGAAAAAAGTAGTGGACAGTGTGTCTGGTATTAGTGATGAACACCAAGATAGTGCAACTGAAGACTACATAGTGACGTGGACCTATAAGGAATAAATCGAAGATTGAATAAGGTAATTTGTCACATAAAAACCCTGATTGTTCCAAAACAAGTGTATTGGAGATTTTGATGGATGGCCCATACTTGTCAGAATGCGACGTAACCATATCACTTCGCACACAGCTTCACGTGCGACACGATATTCTGCCTCTGTTGATGAAATAGCAACTACCTGTTGCTTCTTGCTATGCCAAGAGACAGGACCGGATCCCAAATGAAAAATGTATCCAAAAATTGACTTACGATCATCAAATGACCCGGCATAGTCGGAGTCCGTGTGTCCTTGCAAGAAGAATTTGTTGTTCCTCTTGTATTCTAGGCCATATTCCATAGTACCACGGACATAAAGAACATGTTTTGCTGCTTTCCAATGAGTGGTCTTAGGCTCCTGCATGAACCTCAAAAGATAGTTAACAAATACGAGATCTGGCCTAGTATTGGTCAGATATATGAGACTCCCAATCAACTGTCGATAGAGAGTACCATCTACCTGAGGTGAATCATCATATCACGATAACTGAAGTCCATTCTCCATCGGAGTTGCCATTGGCTTGCAATCAGTCATGCGATATTTTTCCAGCAATGTCTTGGCATATTTTTTCTGAGACACTTTGATGGAGTGCTCCTTCTGGCTGAATTCCAGACCAAGACAGTAATGGAGAAGTCCGAGATCCGTCATCTCAAAAGATTTGCACAAGTTTCTTTTGACAATAGAGATCATAGTTTCTGAACTCCCTGTAATGAACATATCATCCACATAGAGTACAAGCAACACTATCTCAGAACCCTATTTCTTGAAATAGAGGTTTGCATCTGACGGACATCTCTTAAATCCATGCTGCATAATGTGATTGTCCATTTTTATATACCAAGCTCGAGGAGCTTGTTTCAGACCATATAAGGATTTGACCAATTTGCAAACCTTCTCGCTTTTGGCATTCCACTTCAAATCCTTCCGGTCGAGTCATGTAGACTTCTTCTTGGAGATCACCATTTAGAAAGGCACTTTTGACATCCATCTGGTGAACTTTCCACCCATATTGTGCTGCCATAGCACACATAACCCGAATTGTGGTCATCCGAGCAGTAGGTGCAAAAGTTTCCTCGTAGTCAATGCCTTCCTTTTGAGCATAGCCCTTTGCAACAAGATGGGCCTTATGCTTATCAATTGTTCCATCTGCCTTGTACTTGAATTTATATACCCATTTGCAGCCAATGGGTTTCTTTCCATGTGGCAGATCAACAAGCTTCCAAGTTTTATTTTTCATCAAAGACTCATACTCTGTATCCATAGCGGCCTTCCACTAAGGCTCACTGAGAGCATCTTGCACTGATGCAGGTTCAAGATCATCTATGGTAGACATGAACGCCCTGTCATCATCAATATCCATATCCTCTACTTCTGTACTTGGAGTTACGAGAAAGTTCCTCAAAATATTGACAAATATCATCAACCTCACCAGTTTCTTTGGCTTCTCTTTCCTTTGGAGCCATACTGCGTGTACGAGGTCTATCCAAATTCAAATTGGGAGGAGTGGATAAATTTGCGTCTCTGATTGTATTTGTACACCATTTTGGATTCTTCTTCGGTGGTGGTGAAGAAGATGTAGAAGGACCTCCTATCTATGTTGACGAAGGAATCTTCTCTTCCTTAGATTCCACAATATCTTGGTGTACTTTAGATGTGCTCTATGATGTGAAAGCTTCATCAAAGACATCTCTGCTGATATGAATTTTCTTGGTCAAAGGATCTATCAACCGATATCCTTTAGAGTGCTCAGAATAACCAAGAAAAATACATCTCAGTGTTTTCTCATCTAGCTTCTTCCTTTTCTCTTTCGATATGTGCATGAAAGCGTGACATCCAAAAATACGTAGATGAGATATGGAGGGTTTTCGACCACTCCATGCTTCCTGTGGAGTCATTCCTTTTAGGGCCTTTGTGGGTGCCCTATTCAATAGATATACTGCAATGGTGATAGCTTCTGCCCAATATTGTTGCCCAAGAGTAGCTCCTGTGAGCATAAAACGAACCATTTCCATGATAGAACGGTTCCTTCTCTCAGCAACTCCATTTTGCTGAGGAGTATAGGCAGTTGTTAACTGTCTCTTGATTCCATGCTTATCTAGGAATGAAAAAAATTCATTAGAGGTAAACTCTCCCCCTCGATCTGAGTGAAGGGTTTTAATAGAAGCTCCTGACTCCTTCTCAACGGATTTCTTGAACTGCTGGAAGAATGCGAAAGCTTCAGATTTCAGTTGGAGAAAGAAAACCCACATCTTTCGTGAGTAGTCATCTACGAATAACTGAAAGTACCTCTTCCCTCCACAACTGGTTGGGTGTGAAAGGACCGCACAGATCGGTGTGAATTAACTCTAGAGGTTTTCGTGCTCTTGTTGAGCTCTTCTCAAATGGTACTCTATGTTGCTTTCCTGCCAAGCAGTCAGAGCACACTGGCAATGTGGCAGAAAGGGAAGGAAGACCCTTTACCATCTCATACTTGCTGAACTCAAGTAAGTAGCCGAACTAAGATGCCCATATCTCTTGTGCCATAGGGAAGTTGCCTCCTTGGTAGAGAAAATCATGGCAACATGTGGAGTAGAGATAGCATCTAGTGCAAATAAGTCGTGCTTATATGAAGCTGTTGCAATCTGCTTACCCTTCCTGGTAATAGTACAACACTTCTTTCCATTCTCAACATGAAAGTTGACAACCATATTTCTGTCCAGGATTTGCGTGACTGATAGCAAATTGTTAGCCAATCTCGAAACATAGAGGACTTTGTCAATCTGACACTTGCCATCAGGAAGAGTGACTGAAACTGTACCTTCTCCCTGAACCCTATAGGTTTTATCATCAGTAATGGTGACAGGTTTGCCCTCTTTGGACACAAATGATTTAAACCACGATCTATCGTCAGTCATATGTTTGCTAGCTCCAGAATCGACATACCAAACAAGATCCCTCTGTGTGGAATCTGTGGTAGTCATGAGCACCCTGTGTGCCCATTCAGAATCTGAGTTAGATTCTTCAACAACAACATTCACCTGGGGTTGCTTGTTTTTATTTTGTGGTTTGTTTTGGCCTTTCTACTTGTTCTTATGCCAACTCCTGTTGGTGTCATGGTTGTATTTCTCACTGATCTTGCACCACCTCTTCTTCTAATGAGGTTGTTTGCCTTTTCCTTTCGTATCTTGTTGAGAATTTCCTCCTTTCTGAAATTTGCCTCCTTTTTTCCCATTACCTTTCTTCCTAGAACCCTGCCTGTTGGTGTATAGGGCTGTATTGGAAGAATCATCCTTGTGAAGTTGGCGTGCCTCCTATTGTTGAAGCAGATTGACCAACTCGATGTAGGTAATTTGTCATTGAGACACCTGGATGGAGGTTATCAACATATCAAATGAAGAAGGTAAAGCTATCATCACAAGTGAAATGAGAAGCTTTTCATCCACAGTATCTCCCAAAGAATTTAATTTCTCTTTCAATTCAGACACTGCACAGAAAGAGTTCAATTGTTTCACCCTGTCTCAAACTCAGGTTATGAAGTTGTTGTTGAAGATGAAGAATGGTTGAATCATTCTTTCCATCATAGATGGTTCTAAGGGCATCCCATGCCTCTTTACCACTTGCTTTTTCAGCTATATGAGGTTGCACTTCATCTAAAATAACAAACAAAATGAGCACCTTTGCTCGACTGTATTTCTTGTCAAAAGCTATCTGATCTGCGAAAGGACCTGTGGATCCTACTGTTGGTGAAGGCCTAGTTGCTACTCCAAGAACAATATCCCACAAATCTTCCATTTGGAGAATTGCCTTCATATTATGTTTCCATGGTGTATAATTTGGACCTTTCAATAACTGATGCGGATCAGTCATTAACTTTGCAACAACTGCCATAGTGAAGGTTCCTTATATCACCAATTGGTCCCCCTTTCGATATGCCTTTTGCTAGGCCAATATACCGTACAAAATACCCGCCCTTACATGAGGGAAACTATAGGTATTTAGAAAGATCAACAAAAATCACCCGCCCTTACGTGAGGGAGACTATAGGTGAGTTTTAGAGATCATACGATACGTGGAACATAAGCGGTACTGAAAGGGAATCACCTTGTTGATGGCACCTACCATAGAAGATTATTCTCATGCGTGGGGCGTAACTTCCCCTAAACACTATGAAGAATACTTCGTCAGGATTTACGCTTAAACACAAGTGCGATAAAGGGTAGTGGATGGAGTAAAAAAATGCAAAAAATGGCAAACTTAGCTCTCCCCGACGATTTATAGAGAACAAGCTCAGACGTCGTTGTAGCAGCTATATTAGGCGACGGATACAGTAGCCAAATCACGACAGCTTTACCTGTAAGTGCTGGCCAGAGGTATCACAAATACCGAACGCTGCAGTGCAATAAATTGCACGGATGGGTTTTAATTATTCTAGGGACTTAGGGAGTGAATTTGCTTTTAAGTTTTTAATGTTATAGTGCAAAAATGAAATATGCAACATACAACATAAAAAACTGCCCACAAGAATAACCCACAAGGTGTCGGACACAGCCGAAAATGCACCTTTTACAATTCGCCAAATTGCTTTTTCAGAAAATTACTCACAATCCCCCTTTGATTTTTTGAAAAAAATATCCCCCCTTAAAAAAAATTCCTTTAACAAAGCATTTTTAATAATTATTATATATTTAAAATTAAAATAAATAATTTTAATTTATATAGTTTTAAAACTTATGAAAAAATAAATTAAAATTTTAATTTTAATTTATAAAGTTAAAAAACTATATTAAAAAAATTAAAATTAAAAATTTTAATTAAAAAATAATAATTAAAAAAAAAAACTTTGAAAAAAAAAATTTATACCTTGGGGGGAGTCGGCGGGATTTGAACCCCCGACTTGTAGGCTCCCTGAGCCTTACCGCACAGCTCACTGCCAAGTGAGCTAGCGGGCTGATCCGGAAGGGTCGTTGGAGCCCTTCGTATTTGACCTGCTGCCCGAGCGCAGGTTCCTTCTCTACTGCTCTCCCGTCCTCTGCAAATCGCCGCCCCACTGCCTCTGTGGCAGCCTCCTCTCCATCGTTCACGTCCACAGCCAGGTTTTTTTTTGTTTTAAAAAAAAAATTTGGCCCGCATCGCAGAGCGCGCATCAGCCGGGGGGGGTCCCGTGACGCAGCGCGTCGAGCAGGTGCAGCGCTGGACCGGGGGGGTCCTGTGACGCAGCGCGCCGAGCAAGTGCAGTGCTGGACCGTCGGGGGGGTTGACGTCAACCCAGGCCCTTCAACGGGTTGGACCTCCCCTCCTACGTGTCGCGACGCGAATGCGTCTGTGCATGCGCTCCCCTCGACGGGGGGGGGGGGGGGTTCGGCTCCTCCCTCCTTCGCGCCGCGATGCGAATGCGTCTACGCGCGCGGTCCCCTCGAGGACACGTCTCGCGCAGACGTACGTCCTGTCCGTCGCGATGCAGACGTCTGCGCGTCTTTTTTTTTTCAAAAAAAAATGCCTCTGCCCTCTTCACAGTCGCATGTGGATGCGCGATAACTGTCGCACGACAAAAAAAAATCCTTTTTTTTTTTATTCGCTCAGCTGGGAAAAAATTGCATTCGAGGAGATAGCGCATGGGCTAGGAAAAAAATCACGCCCGAATAAAAACACGCTCTGCTCCTCACCTCGCCCAGAAACTTCCGAGTGGCTCTGATGCCATGTAAAACGTGAACCAACATTTTATTATTCAGCAGCAATGTTTATATAGAGTTTACAGCAGCCGGGAATAGCACACCGGCGGAACTGATCTGTTACAGGAGTTGTAACAGTCTGCCTGAAATGAAATATAGACAAAATACAAGTACGCTAACAGGACAAAATTCAATGAATAAGACAAAACGTTACATAAGGAATCTTTAATGATTTGAAATCATTTAAGATGGTCGTTACACGTGGAATGAAGTAGACGCATGCCCATGTGGAGAAAAGGAAACGAAGGGCCACAAAATAGAAATGAAAAGCCTTTTTGGAAAAAAAAACACATGCATGTACAAGGGAAGGAGAAAATGAACAGTCATGGAAGATGAAATGAACAACCATTAGAAAATGAAACAAAAAGCTTCCTGAAAGTTTTAAATACGCCAGGCAAGGATGTTTTGAGGGGTTGGAAACTGCTGCAAGCAGATTTGCAGATTTGAAGGCAAGAGGGCCATTCTGGACCTGTTTGGGCTATTTTTATTCCATGGACTGGTTTGGGAAAACCAAATTTTTTTTTATTGTAAAATGACAAATTTTTAATACAGAAAATTTCATAAAGTTGCATCTTATGGACAAGAAAGAAGGAGTCATTTTCTGCATGCAAGATTAAATGTCTATTTTTCCCCTTTTCAGATTTTAGGCTTGTAAATGGGGTTTATGCAAGTTTTCTTGGTTGCTTCATGCGAATGTTTAAATCTGAAAACCTCATTTAAAACCCTAGGAGCCAACACTTAACTTATCCGGATTGTGCTTGTTTTGCAAGTCCAATAGGTTAGGTTGCATGCATGAAAACCTCACATCTTCGGTTTTGTCGGAATAGGATAGCATCAAACTGAATGTATCTTGTGTTCCATTTTCTGCATTTCATTTTCATTTTCTGCATTTTATTTTCCAAAAATTTTAACTTTTCTTTTAGTTTTCAGGCATTAAAATAAACATTTAAAAAATTTCAAAATCCAAAAATAATTTCACCATTGCGTAGGTTATACTTCAGACTTCCAATACGCACTTTGAAATTTCATTTTCGGAGTTGTTTAGTATTTTTAAAAATTCATCGAAGTTGCTGTTTTACTGAAGATTTTAAAAAAATCCGAAAATAGAAAATTTCCATTTTAAGGTCAAATTTCTTTTTTTTTAGTTTTTTTTTTACGCTCATGAGCCTATGATGACATTCTCTTCATGAAAATTCCAATTTCATTGAAGGGGTTATGTTTTATGGCATTTTCACAAATTTCTATTTTTGGAGCCTAAAATTGCCCTCTCTTCATAAAAATTCTGATTTTACGAAAGAGGGGTAATTTGAGCATCACATTGAATGTCGTATGAAGGCCAACTCACATTTGCTTTATTTTGGTTCAATGAACAATCACTAAAGTTTCATGGTAAAATAAACCAACATTGCCCCTTGTTTATAGTTACTTGCAACCACTAAGGTGTTCCAAGCATTTAAATTGAATATCTTTATTTGAGATTACTAATACACATATGCAAATGCTAATATAGCGGAGACCTTGGAGAAGTCGTTTGTTTGACTTCTTTGCAAAAGGGGATTTGGAACCCAAATCCTAAGAGAGAGTGTACTTTCACAATTGGGTGAAAATACCACTCAACATGTCAAACATTGCAAAAAGTGTCAAGAACATGCTAATTTAACTCATGTACCATCACAAGCCTTACAACCTATTCAAAGCCTTTGTCTCTTTTCATAATGGGGTCTAGATCTAATTGGAAAAAGTTCACTTCCTTCCTCGGGACAACATACATTCATCATCACATACACTGAATACTTCACAAAGTGGGTTGAGGCAATTCCTCTAACCAATATGAAAAGAGCTAGAATTGTGGAGTTTATACTCCATCACATCATTTATCATTTTGGTATACCCTCAAAAATCATCTCCAAAAATGGTAAGTCTTTCAAGAACAATGATGTTCGAGCACTTTGAAAGAAATATAACATTCAACATAGTTTCTCGACTCCTTATTACCCACAAGAAAATGGACAAGCCGAGGCTTCCAACAAGACCTTAATTGCTATTCTCAAGAAAATTGTCAAAGAAAATCATAGATATTTGCATGCACAAATTCCCTTGGCATTATGGTCTTATCGAACAAGCATCCACATACCTATAGGGACAACACCATTTTCATTGGTCTATGGAGCCAAAGCAATTATGCCTCTTGAGCTCGAGATTCCTTGTGAATTTCTTTGCAGGAATTCATAGATGACGACACTTCTAGACAAGCACGTCTTGACCAACTCACACTTCTTGATGAGAGGTGAGTCAATTCTTTAGAGAATTTACAAGTTTATCAATACTATCTCAAATGTGCTTACAATGAAAAAGTTCATCTACGTGAATTCCAAGTAGGATATTTGTTAGCATATAATAAATTTGTATTTATTACATTATTAAAATAAAGGGAAAAATAGTGCATAGTGCTCTCCAAGTTAGGTTGGTTGGTTATGGAACCAACCAGGCGGTTCATCAACCGCCTGCTCAATGTATTTAATCACATGCATATCAATTGAATTTTTTGCTTTGCACAATTCAATATGGTATCAAAGCTTGGCGAATCCTTGATGGATGTGGGTGGATAATACAGTCATTGATCATTTTCGTAGCAGACATAAATCCTATCAAGCATAGATAACCAGATGCAAAAACATCAAGAACCAAACACGACAACATGAAAAACATGACGTGACTACAACATTGGACTGACACGACCATGACCCTACCCCCTCCCCTAATTGTAGGTGAATTTGATTGGGCATTTGGATCAAGGACACAACATACTCTACCCGCTTCCATGACTCTTAATGTTTACAAGTGACACTAAATGGGCACGTAGATAAAGGATGTAGTAGACCCTAACTAGGCACATGGATCGAGAATACAACAGACCCTGACTGGATATGTGGATCGAGGATGTAGCAGACCCTAACTAGACACATGGATGAATGTGGGTGGACCTGACTGTAGACATGTGTATGGACGTGGGTGGACCTGACTGTGGACACATGGCTCATTGCATGCCATTAAAGGTGGCAAAAGGACGATGGGGAGGGGTGACCGCTCGAAGGCAGTCACCTTACAAGGTGGATTTTGTAGTATTTTAACTATTGCGAGTGCATCCTTCGGATGCATGTGGTATAATCCTACTTCAATTTAGAAAAAAAAATATTTTCCTGTCGTTTCTACAAGTCGTGGGTGGTGTTATCTCCTACCCAAAAACTCTTGTAGCGTAGTTGGTTTGGCTATGTACTGTGCTGCACTTGGTCTCAGGTTCAAATCTCGTTGTGGGATCATTTTGTTGCCACCCAAACTTTCATTTTGATGCCTTGATGTCATGCGCGTATTTTTTGATGCCCTACGCATATTTTTGATGCCTCAAAGGGGTTTTGACGCCCTAAAAGGGGTTTTGATGCCCTCAAAGCATTTTTTGACACCCTAAAAGGGGTTTTTGATGGCCGAAGGAGTTTTTTTTCTCTCCTTGTTTTATTTTGCAAACTGAAGGGGGGGAGCACAATCTTCTCTCTTTTGCAAAATTCTAAATATCTAGGGGGAAAATATAAGGAACCACCTTCAAAATGACTACTATTCATAAATATATCTTGAAATATCAGTTGTTGAAAGGATCTAAATTTGTTTCTTGGAAGACAAAGATGAGAGTCATTCTTCAGGTGGAAGATTTATGGGATGTAGTAACCGGTATTTCAAAACATCCTCAAACAGCAGGAACATATCAAGAAGCTTGGGATAAGAAGGACAAAAGAGGTCTCATGTTTCTTCTACTTGCTACGACAAATGAGGTTCAATCTCATATCTGTGATGCTAAAACCAGTAAGGTAGCTTGGAATTCTTTGACCACTGTTTATGAAGGAAAGAATCAGTCCACCATTCTACATATTCAAACTCAATTGCACACCCTCAATATGAATTCTGGAGAGACAGTTGATTTATTCCTATGCAGAGTGGTTGATCTGAAAGCTAAGTTGAATGCAATGGGAAAACCAATGGATGATGATATCTTGAACTCTGTCATCTTGCGAGCATTTCCAGACTCCTATAAGATGTTGGTCACTTCCCTCAATGTTTTTGGTAGACAAGTATCATTTGTGGAATTGGTAAATTTGCTCCAGACTGAGGAGGCAAATCAAGTTTAGAGAGATGAGTTTCCGGATAATGCCCTTTCCACCCAACAAAGGAGCAAGAACCCAGGGAAATTTCAAAAAGGGGATTCTTCTTCCAAGGAAAAAGGGAAACAAAATCAAAATCAGTAAAAGGATAAATATTGCAAGATTTGTGATATGAATAACCATGACACCAACAGGTGTTGGTTCAAGAACAAGCAACAAAATTATCAATCTCATAAGAAGAAAGGAAAATAGAAACAACAATATACAAAGAAACATAAGCAACCTAAGGGACATGTTGTTTATTCTAATTCCAACTTAGACTCAGATCAGTCTGGCCTCGATTCAGATTCTGATTCTGAGGTGCTCATGACTCATACTTCATCTTCTCAGATAGATGTGGTATGGTATATTGATTCAGGTTCTAGTAAGCATGTGACTGGAGATAAATCTTGGTTTGAAACATTTGAGAAGAAATAGGGGAAGCCAGTTACCATTGTTGATGATCAAGTCTATCAAGTAAAGGGTGAAGGTAATGTTTTCATCACTCTGCTAGATGGAAGATGTCAGATTGAGAAGGTTCTCTATGTCCCCATAGTAGCCAATAATTTTTTGTCTGTTCCTCAAATGTTGGATAGGAAAATGGATGTTGTGTTTCGAGTTGTAAAAGTCAAGAAAAAATATTTTATAATCCATAGTGGTAAACATATTGCAACAGGTTCCTACAAGCATAACTTGTTCATTTTAGATGCTCTTTCAACATCTCATGTTGCTCTAGCTGCAACTACAAAGGTGGCCACTTCTCTCTAGCATAGAAGATATAGGCATCTCAACTCAGGATATTTGCTTAAATTGAGAAAATATGAAATGGTGAGAGGCCTCCTTCCTCTCTCCTCCATCCTACCAGTTTGCTTAGATTGCTTAGTAGGGAAGCAACACTGGGTACCTTTTGAATCTAGTTCTTCCAAAGCTAAGGACCTTTTGTAGTTGGTGCACACCGATCTGTGCAGTCCTATGCCAACCAGTTATGGTGGAAAGAAGTACTTTTAGTTGTTTGTGGATGATCACTCCCAAAAAATTTGGGTCTTATTCTTTCAATTGAAATTAGAGGTATTTTCATACTTTCGACAGTTTAAGAAACTTTTTGAAAAAGAGTCTGGCTACCTCATCAAATCCCTCTGCTCAGATCAAGGGGGGAATATACTTCCAAGGAATTTTTAGCATATCTGAAAGAACATGGGATAAAGCAAAAACTAACACCAGCTTATACACCACAACAAAATGGTGTTTCTGAGAGAAGAAATCGGTCCATTATGGAAATGGTTTGATGTATGATAAAAGGAGCACATATTGAAGATCAATTTTGAGTAGAAGTAGTAAATAAAACTTCATACCTCTTAAATAGAGCACCCATAAGAGCTCTACAAGGAAAAACCCCACAAGAAGCATGGAGTGGAAAGAAACCCTCCATATCTCATCTACGAGTATTTGTTTGTAAAGAATTCATGCATATTCCAAAATAGAAAAGAAAGAAGTTAGATGAGAAAACCCTAAAATGTATCTTTCTTGGTTACGATGAGCATTCAAAAGGATATCGCCTGATTGATCCTATAACCAAGAAAACACATATAAGTAGAGATGTCGTATTTGATGAAGCTTTCACATCAAATAATACCTCTACAACAGTATATCATGAATATGAAGATGATGAGCCTAAGCAAGAGGTTTCACCCCCTCAGAAAAATATTCCCAAATGGTATACCAGCACTTTGAGAGATTCTAAATTGAGCTCATTTTCAGATATGACTCTATATCAACCATGTACATGTAGTATCACTCAAAACAAATGGTAGAAGCACCATATTCAGAAGTTGATGAAATTTATCACCAATTTGATGAACTATACATAGATGCAACTGAATATAGATAAATGGATATAGAGTATGAAAGGGTTTATCTAACAACATTGTATGAAAATGAACCCACAACTGCTCAAGAAGCCCTTAGTAAGTTGCAATGGAATACTGCTATGGAGGAAGAGCATACATCTCTCATGCAAAATCACACTTGGAAACTAGTAAATCTGCCTTCAAAAAAGAAACCCAGTGGTTGTAAGTGGGTATTCAAAGTGAAGTATAAAGAAGATGGTACAATTTATAAGCACAAAGTCCACCTTGTGGTAAAGGGCTATGCTCAAAAAGAAGGTATAGATTATGAATAGAAATTTGTTCCTACTACAAAAATGACTACCATCCAAATATTGTGTGCTATGGCAGCTCAGTTTGGGTGGAAGTTACATCAGATGGATGTAAAAAGTGCTTTTTTGAATGGTGATCTACAAGAAGAAGTATACATGACTCAACCTGAAGGATTTGTTGTGACAGGACAAGAACAAAAAGTTTGCAGGTTAATCAAATCCTTGTATGGGATAAAACAAGCTCCCCAAGCTTGGTACATCAAAATTTATAGTCACCTATTACAACATGGATTCCAACAAATTCTGTCAGATGCAAATATCTATATAAAGAACAATGGTTCTGACATAGTGATTCGGGTGCTATATGTAGATGATTTGATCATAACAGGTAGTTCAGAAAGTATGGTTGATACAGTGAAAAGTGATCTTAAATCATCCTTTGAAATGATAGATCTAGAACTTCTCCACTACTGTCTTGGTTTAGAAGTAACTCAAAATAAGCATCATATCAGAGTTACACAGAAGAAAGATACCAAGACTTTGATTGAGAAATATCGCATGGATGACTGTAAGTCCAAGGCCACTCCCATGGAAGCAAGATTTAAGTTGTCAATATATGATCAATCTCCATAGGTAGATGGCACTCTCTATCGTAAACTGATCAAGAATCTATTATACCTAACCAATACCAGGTCTGATATCAGTTTTTTTGTGGGTTATCTTTCACGGTTCATGCAGGAAACCAAAGTAAGTCATTGGAAAGCATCAAAAAAAGTTCTACATTACATCTGTGGTACATCAGATTATGGTGTGGAATATGAAGAACACAAGCTTATACTGAGAGGGGGGGGTGAATAGTATAAGACCTCTTTTTACTTTTTCTTTTATACTTTAAAAATAGTAAAGCAATATACCCAAAGCAATATCAAAACAATGCACAATATCATCCACAAAGTGACACCAATTTTAACGTGGTTCACCCAGAATGGCTGGGCTACGTCCACAAAACTTTTCTCTAAAAGTTATCTCAAAGTTCTTTGGGAATCCTTCCCAATTACAATGTTTATGAGCCTCGGCTCAAAGGAGATACCTTCCCCCAATCTCGAGTTCGTGGGCACCAACCCACAGGAGACACCAATCCCCTAGCTCTGCTCTGATTGGTGATCCTCTAGAAAACCTCTGCCTCCGCTGCCCTTAGCAAATGGAACTCTATCCATAGAAGACACCTGTCCTCCCTACTCTGGTTGGAGACCTCTGTCCTCAACTCTATCACCTCCAAATCTGGTCCTCGAATTTGCACTAAACACAGTCCTTCGGTCTAGCACAAATGTCCTCGTTCTCTTTCTCTGATCTGCACCAAACACAGTCCTTCGGTCTAGCACAAATTTGTCCTCAAATCTGCACCAATCTCTATCCTCAACTGGTCCTCAAATATGGTTCACAAAAGTGGTTCACAAGCTTTCACTAAAGCTTGCTTGATCTTCACCCAAGTCTTCACCAAGACTTGTCTCAGATTTGCTTCGCACTCTGCTCTCAGTGATCGAACTTCTCACTCTACGCACTATCTTTGAATGTCACAAAAATGATGCACCCAACAGCTTTGCACTTTTATTCTCTCTGTGCGCTCTTGCTTCGCACTTAGCTCGATTCGACACGACTCGCTCTCTGCGCACCATGGACTTAACTTGCGCACATTCGATACCTTCAAATATTCAAACATCCCTCCTTTTATAACAGAAATTCTCAAGATCAAAACCTTAATCTTAGTCGGCTGTAACCCTAAACTTCGTCGGCTCAAATTTAACTCTGTCGGCTTCAACCGCCTCTGTGGTTCTGTAGCTTTTCCCGTGAAACTACAACATGTCGCGATATCGCGACACCTTTGCCTCCGTACACTTTCTTTTGGCTTTTGTCACGATATCGCGACACTTCAGCCTTTGTCAACTTTAACTAAGTTCTTGTCACGATATCACGACACTTCTCCCTTTGTCGACATCAACTTTGCTTATGTCACGATATCGCGACACTTCTCCCTTCGTCGACCTCCTTTCTGCTTTTGTCATGAAATCATGACACTTTTGCCTCTGCAGACTTCGTCTTCACTTCTGTCATGAAATCATGACACTTCTGTCTTCATAACCTTCCTCTCTGCTTTTGTCATGAAATCATGACACTTCACCTATAGAAGACCTGCTTTCAGTTTCTATCATGAAATCGTGACACTTCTGCTTTCGTCTGCTTTCTTTTCTGCCTATCATGAAATCATGACACTTTCTGCATCCGTACGCTTTCCCTTCATCTTGTCGCGAAATCGTGACACTTTCTTCATCCGTACGTTTTCTCCACAACCTGTCGCGAAATCGTGACAGTTCTCACTTCAAAACCTTTCCTTTGCTGCATGTCACGAAATCGTGATAGTTCTCACTTGGAACATTTTCATCTGTAGCATGTCACGAAATCATGATGGTTCTCACTTCGACCTCTGCAGCATGTCACGAAATCATGACAGTTCTCACTTCGAACTTTGCAGCATGTCACGAAATCATGACACTTTTCGTGTTACTTTCTCTCTCTTTGAACTTGTCATGAAATCATGACAGTTCACACTACGGACTCTCTCTTCTGCATTATGTCATGAAATCGTGACACTTTTTCGTCCGTACAACCTTCCTTGCAATATGTCATGAAATCGTGACACTTTTCCTTCTCTGCCTTCCTGCTCTTTTCAAGTCACGAAAATGCGACATGTCACGAAATCGTGACACTTTCCACCTTGCTCTCCTTCTCTGCCAACATGTCACAAAATCACGACAGTTTTTCCACTTGCCTTTTTCTCTGCCAACATGTCACGAAATCGCGATAGTTTTTCCTGCTTCTTCTCTCTCTTCCAACATGTCACGAAATCGTGACAGTTTTCCCTGCTTCTTCTCTCTCTTCTAACATGTCGCGAAATCATGATAGTTTTTCCAGCTCTTTCTCTCTCCTCTAACATGTCACGAAATCATGACAGTTTTTCCAGCACTTTCTCTCTCCTCTAACATGTCACGAAATCGCGACTATTTTTCTTGCCTGTTGTATATGTCGTGATATCGCGACACTTTTCTTACTTGTCTTTTTCTTTGATCTTTTGCAAATGGGCCACTATGGTCTTCTTGGAAACTCACTGTCCATACTCTGAATACCCTTCGAACTTGTCATGCCGTAACCTTCAACAAAACAAATTATTTGACATCAAATCAAATTCCTTCAAAAGCTTCTTGACATCAATGACAACTTCTACACTTGAGCAAAGGCAATGTACCCAAGGTACCCAAAATTGCCAACAATCTCCCCCTTTGTCATTGATGGCAAACCTTTACGGAAAACACATCTCAAGAGCCAAAACTGAAACCAACTGTGCTAACAACTGAGAATCTTCCTTTGAAGTTTTGCTCCCCCTGACTTGAAGCTTTCCTCTTCACTTGAAGCTCTCCCCCTTACTCATATCTCTCCCCCTTTGTCATCAATGGCAAAGGGTCACCTTTGGGGCTCGGGACTAAGAATGAGCCTCTTAGCTTAGTCCCTCCCCCACCTCCTCGATGAGGTGATTAATTACGGGGTGGGAGTAAAACTCCCATTAGGCACTGATCATCATCAGCGTCTATAACTTCCTTGTCGGGCCTTCTCTTGAACTCTTTGTCCATATTCCTATTCTTGTCACTTTTCTTGTTCTTGTTCTCATCCCTGTTCTTGTCCATGCCTTGATCCTTGGACCTGTTCATACCACTGTTCCTGTTCTTGTACCTTGGAAGTTCAGCTCTACACTGTCTAGTTGTGTGACCTTCATTGTTGCACTTATAACAAGTAACAATGTTATTTCTTTTAGGCATACCTGTTCTTTGAATCCACCAGTTCTGACCAAACCTGTTCTTGTTATTTGTCTTGCAATAAACTGCCTTGTGCCCAAACTATTGACAAGAGTAACAATACCCTTGAAAGAAACTAGCACTTCTGAAATTGTTGTTTACCTTCTTCATTTGAGCCATGCAATGTGAAGCCGTGTGACCAAACCTGTGACACGCAAAACATCTGCCTTGAAATTTTCTTCTATTTGACCTCTTGGGTCCCAAAAACTTCTTCTCATTCTGAGCTCTATTTTTTGTTTCTGCGCATCTATCACTCATGGACTCTTTCTCTGAAATACTCTCCTCATCAGAACTCTCTTCCTTTTGGAATCTCTTACTAGATTCCCCAACTTGTTCCTTGTGCGGCTTAACAAAACCAAGGCCTGTTTTATCTGTTGTCTTTCTTTGACCTTTGATGAGTGACTTAACCTTTTTGGAGCTATCTTGAAACTTGTAAAGCTTATCCTTGTACTCTTTAGTTTCCTCTTTCAAAGAAGCCATTTTCTGTTCTAACTCACTATACTCAAGAACCTTAGACTCTAACTCATCCTTGAGTTCTTGTGTCTTAGCTATAGAGAAATCAAGATTTTCTATAAGATCATCTCTCTCCATATAACATTCATCTAACTTATCCTTGAGTCTAGCATTCTTCTTTCTTTCCTTTTTCAAAGCACTAAGAGCATTAGTAAGTTCACTTTCAAGATCCTTTATTTGTTTGCTTTCAGAATCATCAAAGCCTTTTTCAGATTTCTTATCACTAGAGGTGCTACCCTTTTCAAAAACCATACATGCATCTTCCTTATAGTTTTCTGAAGCATCCTCATACATACTAGAAACCAACTCATTATTTGTGCAATCATCCTCAAGGTGACCAAAATTTCCACATCTAAGACATTTCATGATAATGAATCTATGTTTCGGTTCTTCCTCTTTTTCTGATATGAACAACATCTCATTTTCATCATCACTTGAAGAACTTTCACTATCACTACTAGAACACTTACTTGCTTTGTCTAGGTAGAAACTCTTCTTGTGCTTGTGAGAATACCTCTTTCCTTGATTGTTGTGCTCATATTTGTTTTTCCTGTGATGCTTGTGCTTTTCAGAATCCTTGCTCTTAGAATCCTGTTTATCTTCATCACTTTCATTCTTGGAAATAATACAGTCAGTAGCATAATGACCAAACTTTCCACAATTGAAACATCTTATATTTTTCATGCTTTTGTGCTTTCTAGAGAACTTGCCTTTCTTGCTGTAATATGCCTCTTCATCACTAGAAGACTCATCACTCTCTTGAAGCTGTTTACCCTTGGATTTCTTGGTAGCCTTGAAGTCTGCCTCTTTCTTGACATCAACCTTCACTTGAGTTCTCAACTCAAATGCTGCAAGTATACTATGGAGCTCATCCTTTTTCAACTTATCCAAATCTTTAGCTTCCTCAATAGCAAAAATATTTTCACTAAATCTATTAGGAAGAGATCTTAAAATCTTATCACAAACATCATTTTCAGCAAGCTCAAGACCTAAGTCTTTCATGGAGTTAACAACCTCATCCATACGAAGCATGTAGTCACTAATATTTTCATCATCATTCATCTGGAGTTGTTCAAACATACCTTTGAAGTGTCTCAACTTGGCCTTTCGGACATTTGCATCACCTGTATGAACCACCTTCAAGCTGTTTCCACATTTCACTAGCTGTCTTGCAGTGAATCACTTTGGTGAGATCTGCTTTCCGTAAGCCTTTCAAGATTGCATTCATTGCTTTTGAATTGCTTGTGATGTAGGAGCCTGTCTTCTTTAGTATAAGGACCATGTTCAGGAATAGTGTACTCATCTTCAATCACTTCCCAAACCTCATTCCCAAGTGCCATTAGATGAACCTTCATCCTTGCACTCCAAAGACCAAAATATGATCCATCAAGAATAGGTGCTGCATTGCCACTTGAATAATCCATTGTGTTCTTTGCTAGCTTTTCCTTCAAGCTGTTAAACTTTTCGAAGGCACCGGCTCTGATACCAATTGAAGAACACAAGCTTATACTGAGAGGGGGGGTGAACAGTATAAGACCTCTTTTTACTTTTTCCTTTATACTTCAAAAATAGTAAAGCAATATACCCAAAGCAATATCAAAACAATGCACAATATCATCCACAAAGTGACACCAATTTTAACGTGGTTCACCCAAAATGGCTAGGCTACGTCCACAAAACTTTTCTCTAAAAGTTATCTCAAAGTTCTTTGGGAATCCTTCCCAATTACAATGTTTATGAGCCTCTGCTCAAAGGAGATACCTTCCCCTAATCTCGAGTTCGTGGGCACCAACCCACAGGAGACACCAATCCCCTAGCTCTGCTCTGACTGGTGATCCTCTAGAAGACCTCTACCTCCCTTGCCCTTAGCAAATGGAACTCTATCCATAGAAGACACCTATCCTCCCTGCTCTGGCTGGAGACCTCTGTCCTCAACTCTATCACCTCCAAAGTTGGTCCTCGAATTTGCACTAAACACAGTCCTTCGGTCTAGCACAAATGTCCTCATTCTCTTTCTCTGATCTGCACCAAACACAGTCCTTCGATCTAGCACAAATCTATCCTCAAATCTGCACCAATCTCTGTCCTCAACTGGTCCTCAAATCTGGTTCACAAAAGTGGTTCATAAGCTTTCACTAAAGCTTGCTTGATCTTCACCCAAGTCTTCACCAAGACTTGTCTCAGATCTGCTTTGCACTCTGCTCTCAGCGATCAAACTTCTCACTCTGCGCACTATCTCCGAACGTCGCAAAAATGATGCACCCAACAACTTTGCGCTTTTCTTCTCTCTATGCGCTCTTGCTTCGCACTTAGCTCGATTCGACATGACTCGCTCTCTACGCACCATGGACTTAACTTGCGCACATTCGATACCTTCAAATCTCCAAACATCCCTCCTTTTATAACAGAAATTCTCAAGATCAAAACCTTAATCTTAGTCGACTGTAACCCTAAACTTCGTCGGCTCAAATTTAACTCTGTCGGCTTCAACCGCCTCTGTGGTTCTGTAGCTTTTCCCATGAAACTACAACATGTCCACGGATATCGTGACACCTTTGCAACCGTACACTTTCTTTTGGCTTTTGTCATGATATCGTGACACTTCAGCCTTTGTCGACTTTAACTAAGTTCTTGTCATGATATCATGACACTTCTCCCTTTGTCAGCATCAACTTTGCTTTGTCACGATATCGCGACACTTCTCCCTTCGTCGACCTCCTTTCTGCTTTTGTCATGAAATCATGACACTTCTGCCTCTACAGACTTCATCTTCACTTCTATCGTGAAATCGTGACACTTCTGTCTTCATAACCTTCCTCTCTACTTTTGTCGTGAAATCATGACACTTCACCTATAGAAGACCTGCTTTCAGTTTTTGTCATGAAATCATGACACTTCTGCTTTCGTCTGCTTTCTTTTCTGCCTATCATGAAATCATGACACTTTCTGCATCCGTACGCTTTCCCTTCATCTTGTCACGAAATCGTGACACTTTCTTCATCCGTACGTTTTCTCCACAACCTGTCGTGAAATCGTGACAGTTCTCACTTCAAAACCTTTCCTTTGCTGCATGTCACGAAATCGTGATAGTTCTCACTTGGAACATTTTCATCTGCAGCATGTCATGAAATCGCGACGGTTCTCACTTCGAACTCTGTAGCATGTCATGAAATCGTGACAGTTCTCACTTCGAACTTTGCAGCATGTCACGAAATCGTGACACTTTTCGTGTTACTTTCTCTCTCTTCGAACTTGTCATGAAATCATGACAGTTCACACTACGGACTCTCTCTTCTGCATTATGTCACGAAATCGTGACACTTTTTCATCCGTACAACCTTCCTTGCAATATGTCACGAAATCGCGACACTTTTCCTTCTCTGCCTTCCTGCTCTTTTCAAGTCACGAAAATGCGACATGTCGCGAAATCGCGACACTTTCCACCTTGCTCTCCTTCTCTGCCAACATGTCGCGAAATCGTGACAGTTTTTCCACTTGCCTTTTTCTCTGCCAACATGTCACGAAATCGTGACAGTTTTTCCTGCTTCTTCTCTCTCTTCCAACATGTCGCGAAATCGTGATAGTTTTCCCTGCTTCTTCTCTCTCTTCTAACATGTCACGAAATCACGACAGTTTTGCCAGCTCTTTCTCTCTCCTCTAACATGTCGCGAAATCATGACAGTTTTTCCAGCACTTTCTCTCTCCTCTAACATGTCGCGAAATCGCGACTATTTTTCTTGCCTGCTGTATATGTCGCGATATCGCGACACTTTTCTTACTTGTCTTTTTCTTTGATCTTTTGCAAATGGGCCACTATGGTCTTCTTGGAAACTCACTGTCCATACTCTGAATACCCTTCGAACTTGTCATGCCGTAACCTTCAACAAAACAAATTATTTGACATCAAATCAAATTCCTTCAAAAGCTTCTTGACATCAATGACAACTTCTACACTTGAGCAAAGGCAATGTACCCAAGGTACCCAAAATTGCCAACAGAATACAAAAAGAATAACAAGTTCTATTTACAAGGATACATAGACTCAGACTATGCTGGATCTATTGATGATAGGAAATCAACATCTGGATACATCTTTCATCTTGGATCTGGTCCTGCCTCTTGGCACAACAAAAATCAGCAAATGGTTGCTATTTCTTCTACAGAGGTATAATATCACGTAGCTAGTGGAGTAGTCTGCGAGATAATGTGGCTACGTCGCATCCTTACAAATATGGGTCTTCCAAAAAATCTTCCACTACATTTGTTTTGAGACAATCAAGGAGTTTTGAACCTTGTCAAGAATCCAATTTTTCATGATTGTACCAAACATATTGACACCCGTTGTCATTTCATTTGAGATGAAGTTCCAAAGAACAATATACAACTCCAATTCATTCCCACTGATGTGCAAGTTGCGGATATCTTCACCAAGGCACTTGCACGGGTCAAATTTGAAATGTTTCACAATACTCTTGGTATTTGCTAATAATGTAATAAGGGGGGATGTTAGCATATAATAAAGTTGTATTTATTACATTATTAAATTAAAGGGAAAAATAGCGCATAGCACTCTCCAAGTTAGGTTGGTTGGTTATGGAACCAACCAGGCGGTTCATCAACCACCTACTCAATGTATTTAATCACATGCATATCAATTGATGTTTTTGCTTTGCACAATTCAATAATATATTTTCCTTAAAGAGAATCAGCAAATCACCAATACATTACTGCATCTGCGTGATAAATTTACGGTTAACTGGTTAGGTCCATACATTGTTACACAATGAGTGGGTAATGGTACTTATAGGCTTGCCATTCTAGAGGGAGAGGAAGAACCCGATCTATTTAATGTTATACACTTGAGAATATTTTATGCATGATTTGATTGCTATATATGTATATATATACATGGCTAATACACAAGAAAATTTACATACACTACATTCATAACATTGCATTCCACTTGCATCTACATTCCAAACACAATTCATTCACCCACATTTCATATTGCATTCCACATTTCACAAAATTGCATATCATACACTGCATTTACATAAACATTTCACATTCTATATTAGGGATCATTTATCAAGTTCCAGGTCTTAATTGGTCCAAATAAAATCATGTTACCTTAATAAGGGCACTTTCACAATGTCATCCACACAATTCAACCAGGACAAATTACCATTATCACAAGCCACATTTTCATAAAATTCCTAGGTTTTTTTGGTCACTCAACCACTCCTAGTATTTTAAGAAACCTCCAAAATACATGTCAAGTTCTTATTAGGACCACTGCACATATACACTAAGAAAATCGTGAGTATTGAGAATTGAATCCAAAATATTCTTGAACCAAGAACACTTTCACATCTTAAAAACATCTTATGTTAAAGAGGGATAACACCATACTTGGTAGGAACCTCAAAGTGAAAAGGGTCATCCTTGCTAGTCCCATCATGCAACATAGTCCATAAAAATAGTGGTTCTCACCACTATCACAATTCCAAAAATAAAATAAAGAGTAGGGAAAAATCCCTAACAAAAAACTCTAAATATTTTACATCACACACCACTGATCATTGGGTTGTAAGGATCATACTAGATTTCTAGTCAGACGGTTAAGTAGTCATCCCCAAAAATTAAGAGATCAAAAACACAAAAGTCATGGACTATGGATTTAGGATCCATCGGATCTATAGATGCTTTACTAGAAGTGGAGTACGCTCATACGTGGTGACATGTCTCTTTTAAAAGAGACCTCTGACCACTCATACAGATAAGCTAGCTTCTTGGTTTCTTCCATAACATGTTTACCCAATTTACTCAAATTGAGTTAATGAACTCGCTTGCAAACACATTTGTTCTTGATTGCCTTGAATCATTACAATTATCTTGATTCGGTAAATGAATCCATTGCACATACATTTGGTCCTAGGAGAATTAGGTAGTTTTAGTGAGTTTTTTTTATACCACTAGTATGTCTAAGTCTCTACAAAATAAGCAGTTTTCCATATCAACATCCATATCGACATCCATATCTTCTTCCATATCAACATCCATATATTATTTTGTGTTAACATCCATGTCACGTCATGAGTCATTCATCCCATATGCCACTAAGTTTGGTGCCCCTGATTAAACAACAATGGTAGAAAATGGCCAAGCAAAGATCTAAACTATAATTGATCATTAATCATCCATACATTGTCACCTTGCATTAATCATTGATACATTGTCACCTTGCATTAATCATCCATACATTCTACCTTGAATTAATCATCCATATATGCTACCTTGCATTAATCATCCATAACTTATCATATGCATTAATCATCCATATAAACATGCATTATACACAAGCATTCCACAAAAAACATTCACATAAATACATATAACATAAAAGGTAAAATCCATGTATATATATAAATCACATGTACAATAGTTCCCAAAGGCTACATACAATAAAGCACGAAGGATAATATGCAAAAAGTGCATCTAAGCACTAGATAATGCCTATGAGAGGACCCCTACGACCTAGTAGGAATCCTAGACCTAGAACTCTGCCTGGGCTCAACTAGCCTAGATGGCTCAACCGTACAGGAAGAGGAAGTGTAGACACCAAAACAACACCAATCCGATTATGTGACAATAAGCGCTGATCGCATTGACACACACAGCCCCTAGGGCAGCCCCTAGGGCAGCCCCTAGAGGTTAAACAGTGGTCCTAACCACTCCCAAAAGTAGTTTTGGAGGTCAAAGGTCAATTTGGCACCTTTTTGGCACCTTGCTCTCTGCTCGTCCCACCTAGGGACGAATATCAGCATTCCCCCCAGGGTGAGGTGAATAGCAAGTTTGACTGGCAAAAAAGTCAAACCTCGACAAGTTTTCCAGTTAACTAAAGCTACAAGCCATGCAATTATGAGGAACGGCTCCAAATAAAGAAGAGAGACTTCAGTCATGCATGTCTTTATTTTAGAGACCTCATGCAAGGAGATTCTAAATCAAGAAATTATCTTTTCTCTCAAAATAGGACAAACAACTCAAGTGGCGTCCTCGCATGTGCAATTCAAATAGAGAGACCCTAGGTCTATAAATTGGTAAGTTTTCTCACCCAAAAATAGATAGATAAGGAGCATTTGAGAAATGAAGTGCTGCCAATTTACACACCTACTTACGATTTGTGCCTTTCACATCCTTAATCTCTCATTCGAAAGGGAGGTTATTGGGTGATTATTGGAAGCACGAATACGGACCCAAAACCCAAATTTTGGCCACAATATTCCACAAAAATTGTCAACAACACCCCATAAGAATTTTTGGACCAATCCCAAGTGGATTGGTGCCAAAATAGAGTCCCAAACGGTGGGCGTTCTGCCCCCGGGCGCCCCCCAAGCTGTCGCAGCCCTAATCACCCCACCCCGAGGTGATTAGAAATCTATGATATATTTCTCTAATTTTTCTTTTGCATATTATTCTAGGTCTGTTAAATAGGCTGTAGTTTAAATTTCACTTCATTCTGAGCAATTTTGACCAGGTTTTTATCATTTCCCGCCTTTACTAACTTGTAGATGGCACCAACAAAATATGGGTTATAGAGGCCAAATTGAAGAAATATGACCTTCTGGGTCTTCCCAAAACACCCCCAATTAGTTGAAACCAACTTTATAGGTTATTTGGAGCTTTCTATATAGGACATTGAAGAGGGTGCTTTCTGACAAGTTATTGCAGGTCTATTCGTCCCACCCCAATGCGAATACAAATATGTGAGGAATTTCTAGACTGTTCCTTTTGTAGTGGCCTCCTGGTAACATATTTATGCTTCTGTTAAATTTTTAGGTCGATCTGAGGTCATTTGGTTATTGTTTTAATATTTTCATGCATATACTAACAGTAGGCCTTGGGAAATACATGTTTTATTCTATTTGCAGGTGATACCAATATTTTCTGTTTCTTTGAATGTAGGTTTCCAACATCATAGGAGTAGGAAGGAGTCAAAAATCATATACACAAGTGGTGGCAACATTTTTGTTTGCCCATCTTACATGTGGGCACGCGGAAGAAGGATTGCTATCCATGGATGTGGCAAGAAACATATTTGACGCTCCTATCCCCCAAAAAGGAAGGAGACGTATTGTAACATGAATTTGAAAGCATATAAATAAATAAGTCCATATTTCATATTTCTTTTATCTCATGTCGATTCATCTATGTTTTTTCCTTTCATGCATTTTTCAATATATAGGCTTTTAGCGTTAAGTTTGGTTTTACACGCATCGTGCTTGGTGTTGGCAATTTTGGGTACTTTGGGTACATTGCCTTTGCTCAAGTGTATAAGTTGTCATTGATGTCAAGAATCTCTTGAAGGAATTTGATTTGATGTCAAATAATTTGTTTTGAAGAAGGTTACGGCGTGACAGTTTCAAAGGTCTTTTGCAAACCCCAAGTTGGCAGGTTTAGAGATTACAGGTGGATGCATTGGTTTAATGCATTTGGGTCCAGGAGGAAGTATTTATTTAAATAATTAAAAACCTTTTTAAGGTTCCATTTAATTATTTTTAAATAAATAAATTATTATTTGCAATGAATTCTCCTAATCCATGGCGCAAATGTTTTAACATTGTGGGCGCTAGCCAAGACCTCCGCCGACATGTTAAACTCCTCGCCAACGTCAAAGAGCTTATGGTAAATTGCATATAAAACTCCCTCGATGAAAATAAATATTGATCCGATCTGAATTTTGAAAGGAGTTGCTCACTGTAAATTCATCTGTGTATTCGCCGTTTTTCGTGGATCTACTGTTCGTTTGTCTGCACTCGTCATTTGTTGAATCCGTTGTAAAGTTTATTGTCATCGTGTCACGGCAGAGGAAAGGAAGGGACTGTGGTTTCATTTTATCCTTGGTGCAGAAGGATCGAGGTTAACAGCGTGAGGTTTAAACCTCACCGGGTGCATTTGGTGCACCGATAGAGGCTAGGCTGTTGGCACGCTACCCGAATGGGAGGTTCCACGTTCGAATATCGCGAAAGGGTTTTTCGTCGTGAAGTGGACGCAGTAGGTGGTGTTAGAATTCATGCACAAATTTCTCCATAGAAATTTTTGATGTGGCTAAGGTATTTTCGAAATTAATTTTTGCTAAGTGTTTTTGCGGATGAAGTGTGTTAGAGGGAAAAACAGCTTAGGAGTTATAAGGAGTTTAAATCTTGTTTGTATTTTGATAAAAGATTCTTTTTGAAGATGTTGTTGAAATTTCTTATTGCATTCTTATGAGAGATAAATTTTATTTGTGATAAGACTATAAGGAGAAATAAGGTGTATAAGGGTTAAATATTTCTTGTAATGTTGAGAGTGCTTTTGTTTGTTTATGGAAATGAAAGCGTGATGTTTTAAGGTCAATTGTGTTGATAAGCAACACACCCCCACTGAAAAATGAGATTCCATCCTTAGAAAATTATGAACTTCCATTTTTGCAGCAGGGACCCTCTTGGTCATTTTCGGTTTTAAATCCATATTTTGCTTGCCTCCTTTTTAAAGTTGTGCTTTTTCTTGCATTCTATCTGTGTTATCCAAGAATTCACTTTTTACATGCTAGAATCATTCATGCACAAGAAAATCTTGCACCATTACCGAGAAAAATCCAGAAAACAGTTGCATAAATTCACTGAAAAATCAAACTTTCCATTTTTGGTAGTGTCACGATATCGCGACACTTCCATTTTTAGAAATGTCGCGATATCGCGACAGGTAAGTCAAAATGCAGCTAAGTGCCAGAAAGGTCACGATTTCGCGACATGTCGCGAAATCGCGACAGTTTTTTGACGAGAGAAGCAAGCTGTACGGAGGTCGCGATTTTGCGACATGTCGCGAAATCGCGACATGTCGCATTTTCGCGGCAGGAGAGAGAAAATGGGCTGCAGGATGAAAAATCGGTTAAGTCAGAAACATGTTCCAAAATCACGGTCAACGCGGTCAACGCATGCAGGTAGGGGAACTGTCGCGATATCGCGACGTGTTCTAGAATCGCGGTTGAAAATCAAGAAGCATACGGAGGCCAGGAAGGGTCGCGATTTCGTGACATGTCGCGAAATCGCGACATGTCATGTTTTCACGGCCGACGAGGGAGGAAGTTGCCGATGCGCTGGCAGGGTCGCGATTTTGCGACATGTCGCGAAATCGCGACATGTCGCAGAATCACGGCAGGAGAGAGAAAGTCTTCAGAGGGCCCGAAAGTGCATTTCAGCTGAAACAGAAGGCTTCCTGGGGTAGCGACACGTGTCAAAGCGTGAATGGGACAAACAGAAGCCGACATGCAAACTTACTTTGTGGTTTTTAATCTTTTTTTAATGTTTTAAGCTTCTGATTTAATTAAAATGTTAATCTAATGCATCTTTTTGTCTTTCATGCAGGATTCCACCTGGCACTTACGGGACAATCGGGAAAGACCATAAATACAAAGATAAAGTGCGGATTTAGTCAAGGACCGCCATGCTAGAAGAGAGGCTGTCGATAAATGCATTTAATGGAGATTTATTGCAAAATTGATAGCATGGAGACCATTTCAACTCAGAGATGGATTTACGGAGATCAAATTGATGGAGAAGTGGTGACTCATCCGGCTCACCGACGAGAATTAACGGAGGCATTTATTTGCAGCTGCGAATGAATGCAAGTTGCATTTGATTTTATCTTCTCCATTTATGGCAGCTGACTACACAGATTTGTCGAAGGGTTAAGTTCTATCTGGACTGTGATTTTAAATGGATTTTTATTGTAAAACCCGGGTCCTAGGGTTTAAGTGCGATAAGATTTAGGGTTTGAGCAAGATATTTTGAAAAGATCAGGGTCTGTCCTGAGTCTATAAATACAGATTCTAAATGTAATCGCAAGAGGCGGAGACTTAGAAATAAAGGCTAATAAGTAATTTCTTGCAAATTTTATGAAATCCTTTGTTTTTTGACTTGGAGTTGATGTGCTTTAGCTTTTCTGTGATAGCATGGCTAGGAGCCTAATCTTTTGCAGAGTGTGATAAGTGTATTTTCTTTTGTTATCCGTTCCATTTAAAGTTTGTTAGATATATGATGTAAATCTGCCATTGTCAAGATTAAATATGCTGTTAGGCTTCAGTTGTTCTCTTGTCTGCTAGGGGAAATTATAGATTTGAGGTTAAGTTTGTTCTAATTGCTCTGTCTTCACTGTGCGAGCTAGGCTGTCGGTGAAAGATACCAGTTTTAACCAGCTGCCCTTGGATTTATGATTTTCTGCTAGATCTGTTTCACTCTGCCTTGTGCTCTTAGTTGAAAGTGATCTTAGACTGACTGGACACTTTCTTCTGGGATTTGTTCTGTTGTGAAGCTGATAGCATAGATAAGATTGACAGTTTGGGTTTACAATTGATGTTTGATAAACTTCTCTTTTCTGCCTTACCCTACCCTCTCTTTGCTTTTCGTGAATGATCCATTTTTATTTTCTTTATTTGCCTTTTATTTAAATCTGCTGACCCATGAGAGCTAGATCAAAGAATTCAAGTCAAATCTGATTGTCAACAACTTTTACAACTATCGAACAAGTTTAGGAACCCCATGTAAGGTAACAGAGTAGTCCATATTGAAATCTATTCCAGAAGTGGAAAAGAGTGAATTGCCATTCGACCCAACTCTGTAACTCGCACCTTGGATAACCAGCTAGATCCTAAAGATGAGTGGGATCAGTCCCGTGGGTGTCTCCGGAGCTTTCCTTGCTTTCATCCTTTTTCCCGGGGTGTGCATGAAAGCCGGACCAACATCTAATTGGCGCTAGAAGGAGGGCAGAACATCTGTTCTTAGTGCACTTGAGTTGAGAAATCCGACTGTATGTGGAACTGTAAAGCTGTATTTTATCCAAAGTCTGGTAGCCAATTTTCCCCTCCTCCTCAGCCAACATCTAATTGGCGCTAGAAGGAGGGCGAGAACATCTGTTCTTAGTGCACTTGAGTTGAGAAATCCAACTGTATGTGGAACTGTAAAGCTGTATTTTATCCAAAGTCTGGTAGCCAATTTTCCCCTCCTCCTCAGCCAACATCTAATTGGCGCTAGAAGGAGGGCATGAACTCAGTTCAAGTATTGTAAGGGCATAATACCAACATTTGAAGGACCCACAGTGAACTCCGGATAGTTTTATAAATTGTCAGTACAGTTTTATAAATTGTCAGTACAGTGTTTTGTGAATTGTCAGTGCAGTGTTTTAAATTTCCAAATGCAGAACCTGTTAAGAACTGTAAAGTTGTATGTACTGTATTTTATCCAGAGTCTGGCATTTTAACATTTAAAAGTGGTTCAGTTTCATAAATTGTCAGTGCAATTTTTAAAAGTTGTCAGTGCAGTTTTTAAAATTGCCAGAGAAGGCCTTAAGTTCAGTGGTTTGTTAAGAACAGTTCTATCATCACTTGCAGTTATCCAATTACAAATCAGAACATCACTGTCAGCCAAGTATTAATGGCAAATTGGTTGGGCTCCACAGCTTTGAACATTCCGGGTATAGCCCATGACTTGCCCAGAAGTCCAGAAAGGTATCTCCCCAGATATAAACATGATGGGACAAGAACTGCAGAAGAACATCTGCTAGCTTTTAAAAATGCTTTAAAATTGTTAAATATACAGCATGAAGATGTTGCCTGCAGATTGTTCCCGTTCACTCTCCAGGAGGGAGCTTATGACTGGTTTTTAAACCTCACCAGCAATTCCATTACTAGCTGGGATGATCTAGAGAAAGCTTTTATATCACAGTTCGGTGAAGTGATAGATCCCAGCATTTTATATCAGCAATTTTCCAGCATCAAGAGAGAATCGAGAGAAACTGTCAGGTCTTTCAATATGAGGTTCCAAAGAGCTTACGGTAGAATGACTGGCCATTACATCCCAAATGCAAATCTGGCCTTAGAAATCTACAAGAATGCATTGGATTCGGTGACCTCTATTTTCCTCAAGAGAGACATTAATATCACAACCCTGGCAGGTGCTTATAAAGAAGCCTTAATTCTTGAAAGACAGCTAGGACCTCAAATTCTGAGCAGTCCTTTGATATCCTATGTTACACAGAACATGCCTATTCCAGACCCCATTCCACATCATGAGTTAATTCCAACATGTCATGCTCTACCCAAGGAGACTCCGTTAACTGTGACATCCACTCAGCATGTGCAAAATACGAGAGAAAAGTTCGACAAATTCAAAGTGCGAGTGCTTGAACTGAACAGTTGTGATCTGGCACCACCCAAATCTGAAGTTTTTCTTGGTGAGTTAAATTTTCCTAGAGATCAAAGAAATATTGATCTTTCTAGTTCACCCAAAAATAGTACAACCAGGGTTTCAGATTCTGTCACTTTTACCGAAGAGACAGAAAGTCTTGTACAGACTTACGTGGATGAAATGCAAGATTTTCAATAGTTCAAAATGGACAGTTATGACTTGAAATGTGAGAGTCCAGAACTTAATAATGATCCTTCCTCATCAGAGGATGATGAAAGTGAGATTCAATCTCACTATGCAGAAGTAACTGAGGAGGATAGCATCATTGAGGATATGAGGGAACTTAAATCCGACATCACCCTCTATGAACCGCCTCAGATTGTTGGACAAAACATTAACTTGATTGAGGCTTACTTTGGACCACCTGTTGAATTTCAAGAAAAGGAGGAAAAGGTAGTAAATATGAATGTGGTCAGCCAACTTGGAATTGATGAACTGTCTCAACATAAGCCTGCAACTTCTGAACATAATGTCAAAGAGGAGGCTATAAATTGTGTTGATGTAGATATTGGAGTTTATGATTTGGCAACTGAAAAGGTGAGAACAATTATAGCCCTAATCAATAACAACAATGATGTTTGGACATTGCACATTGATGAGGTTAAGTCTAAGCAAGGCTCAGGTGAAAAGGAAAATTGTAAGCATCCTTCTAGAGGGATAAAAATTGAAGTCCTGGATATTGAAGCAGTGCAGCAACCACAAAATGTTCAAGTTGTTAAGAACCAGGGCATACAAATAAAACATGATTTCTTTTAGTTGTCACATAATTTTGAAGATGTGGTGGTCTGGGTCTGTCAAGATTTTAAAGTATTTGATCCTGGGGGTTTTTTACATTCAGTCCTTTTGAAAGAACTCTGCAAACCCTTAAATTAGAAGCATAAACATGTTATCATATGATTTGTTATTATATGATTTGTTTAATTTGAAGGAGTTGCGGATTTGTTTTTCAAATGGGACAGGGAAGACAGTAAACCCAAGTCTTTCCCAGATAGCAAATTTTTGAAGCACAGTCTGGAGTGCATTTCGTCAACAGGACTTGAAAGGTAATTTTTTTTAAATTACTTGCATGGTCAAAATTTTTTTTAAAGCACCATTTCTCTGCTTTCCCAACTGCTGCATTTTTTGAGTATGAAGGGAAGTTGTAACATATGTATGCATTGTAAATAAGCTTTGAAGTTTTTCAGTTTTATTTCTTTGTCAGTGCAGTTTTTATTTCAATGTCTGTGCAGTTTTAATCTGTTTCAGTTTAATTTTAATGCTCTGCATTTTTAATTTATTTGTTTTTCAGTTTATTTCTTTGTCAGTGCAGTTTTATTTTTAAATGTCTGTACAGTTGCAGTTTTTTAGTTTTCTTTAGTTGTTTTAGCTTGTGCAGTTTATTTCTTTTGTCAGTGCTTTTTATTTCTTTTCTTTGTCTTTTTATTTTAGCTTGCTTTTATTTTAGTCTGTACAGTCTTTTCTTTATTGCATTTCTTTTTCTTTGCTGTCTGTACAGTTGCAGTTTAATTTATTTCAGTTGCAATTTTTATTTGCTTCAGTTCTTTTAGTTTATTTCTTTTATTGCCTGTACAATTTTTATTTTCTTCCCTGCTTTTCCTTTTCTTTGCTGTCTGTACAGTCTTTTGTTTTAGTTCTTAATTTTGCTGCCTGTACAGCTGTGCTTTGCATCCTTTGTAAATAGCCTTGCAGTTTGTTTTATTCCTTTGTCTGTACAGCTGTGCAGTTTTCAGTGTTTAGTTTATTTTATTTGCAGTCTGTGCAGTTTTGATTCTATTTTGCTTTAAAGCCTGTGCCTGTCCTTGGAAGCCTTGGTCATTTTCAGTTTTAAATCCATATTTTGCTTGCCTCCTTTTTAAAGTTGTGCTTTTTCTTGCTTTTTAGCTGTGTTATCCAAGAATTCACTTTTTACATGCTAGAATCATTCATGCACAAGAAAATCTTGCACCATTATCGAGAAAAATCCAGAAAACAGTTGCATAAATTCACTGAAAAATCAAACTTTCCATTTTTGGTAGTGTCACGATATCGCGACACTTCCATTTTCGAAAATGTCACGATATCGCGACAGGTAAGTCAAAATGCAGCTAAGTGCCAGAAAGGTCGCGATTTCGCGACATGTCGCGAAATCGCGACAGTTTTTTGATGAGAGAAGCAAGCTGTACGGAGGTCGCGATTTTGCGACATGTCGCGAAATCGCGACATGTCGCATTTTCACGGCAGGAGAGAGAAAATGGGCTGCAGGATGAAAAATCGGCTAAGTCCGAAACATGTTCCAAAATCGCGGTCAACGCGGTCAACGCATGCAGGTACGGAAGCTGTCGCGATATCGCGACGTGTTCTAGAATCGCGGCTGAAAATCAAGAAGCGTACGGAGGCCAGGAAGGGTCGCGATTTCGCGACATGTCGCGAAATCGCGACATGTCATGTTTTCGCGGCCGACGAGGGAGGAAGTTGCCGATGCTTGCTGGCAGGGGTCGCGATTTCGCGACATGTCATGAAATCGCGACATGTCGCGAGAATCGCGGTAGGAGAGAGAAAGTCTTCAGAGGGCCCGAAAGTGCATTTCAGCTGAAATAGAAGGCTTCCTGGGGTAGCGACACGTGTCAAAGCGTGAATGGGACAAACAGAAGCCGACATGCAAACTTACTTTGCGGTTTTTAATCTGTTTTTAATGTTTTAAGCTTCTGATTTAATTAAAATGCTAATCTAATGCATCTTTTTGTCTTTCATGCAGGATTCCACCTGGCACTTACGGGACAACCGAGAAAGACCATAAAGGCAAAGATAAAGTGCGGATTTAGTCAAGGACCGCCATGCTAGAAGAGAGGCTGCCGGTAAATGCATTTAATGGAGATTTATTGCAGAATTGATAGCATGGAGACCATTTCAACTCAGAGATGGATTTGCGAAGATCAAATTAATGGAGAAGTGGTGACTCATCCGGCTCACCAGCAGAATTAACGGAGGCATTTATTTGCAGTTGCGGATGAATGCAAGTTGCATTTGATTTTATCTTCTCCATTTATGGCAGCTGACTGCACAGATTTGCCGAAGGGTTAAGTTCTATCTGGACTGTGATTTTAAATGGATTTTTATTGTAAAACCCGGGTCCTAGGGTTTAAGTGCGATAAGATTTAGGGTTTGAGCAAGATATTTTGAAAAGATCAGGGTCTGTCCTGAGTCTATAAATACAGATTCTAAATGTAATCGCAAGAGGCGGAAGAATTAGAAATAAAGGCTAATAAGCAATTTCTTGCAAATTTTGTGAAATCCTTTGTTTCTGGACTTGGAGTTGATGTGCTTTAGCTTTTCTGTGATAGCATGGCCAGGAGCCTAATCTTTTGCAGAGTGTGATAAGTGTATTTTCTTTTGTTATCCGTTCCATTTAAAGTTTGTTAGATATATGCTGTAAATCTGCCATTGTCAAGATTAAATATGCTGTTAGGCTTCAGTTGTTCTCTTGTCTGCTAGGGAAAATTACAGATTTGAGGTTAAGTTTGTTCTAATTGCTCTGTCTTCACTGTGTGAGCTAGGCTACCGGTGAAAGATACCAGTTTTAACCAACTGCCCTTGGATTTATGATTTTCTGCTAGATCTGTTTCACTCTGCCTTGTGCTCTTAGTTGAAAGTGATCTTAGACTGACTGGACACTTTCTTCTGGGATTTGTTCTGTTGTGAAGCTGATAGCATAGATAAGATTGACAGTTTGGGTTTACAATTGATGTTTGATAAACTTCTCTTTTCTGCCTTACCCTACCCTCTCTTTGCTTTCCGTGAATGATCCATTTTTTGCCTTTTATTTAAATCTGCTGACCCATGAGAGCGAGATCAAAGAATTCAAGTCAAATCTGATTGTCAACAACTTTTGCAACTACCGAACAAGTTTAGGAACCCCCTGTAAGGTAACAAAGCAGTCCATATTGAAATCTATTCCAGAAGTGGAAAAGAGTGAATTGCCATTCGACCCAACTCTGTAACTCGCACCTTGGATAACCAGCTAGATCCTAAAGATGAGTGGGATCAGTCCCGTGGGTGTCTCCGGAGCTTTCCTTGCTTTCATCCTTTTTCTCGGGGTGTGCATGAAAGCCGGACCAACAAATTGCTTCTTGTGTGAAGTTGTGAAACATTAAGTAGGCAGCTTTGAGATTGATATTTGCTTTCATTAAATTGGTAATAATCAAGCTATTCTTTACTTGGTTAAAGTGTTGAGCTTACTCCTTTATTGATGATTTGAAAGGTTGTGTGTGCTATTGTGAGTTGAGTTGGTGGATGCTTTTGTTCAAACAATATTGGATAGAAAAGGAGTTCTACTTGTTTCCTTTTCTGATGTTGATTATGAAATGCTTCAAGGTTGTGTTTTGAGTTGAATGGTGTTGATTGAACCTTGTTTGATGAGCATTGTTGTTGAAGCCCTAATTGATGGTGAAAAGAACATGAGTATCATTGTTATGTGATTCTTTGCATAGTTGGAAATTGTTGGAGTTTCATGTTCTTGAAAGAAAGCATTCTATCCTATCCATTTCAGATATTGAGTTGAGTTTTCAAATTTGAGATTGAGTTTGAGTTGAGTTTTCAGATTTGAGATTGAGTTTGAGTTGAGTTTTCAGATTTGAGATTGATTTTGAGCTGAGTTGATTTGAGTTGAGTTTTGAGATTGGGAGTTGAGTATAGAACATATTGAGTCTCTAACAATTCTCTTTATGCTTCTATGAGTTTGACAAATCACATTGGGTCTCTAACAATTCACCTTGTGATTTCCTACTAAGAAAGTCTTTCTTGGTGAGCTTGCTGAGGTTTTGGACAGGTTTCGGTGGGGACTTGTGAGCAGGTTTTGGACAGGTTCCGGTGGGGACTTGTGATCAGGTTTTGGACAGGTTTCGGTGGGGACTTGTGAGCAATTTTTGACAGGTTCTGGTGGGAACTTGTGAGTAGATTTGGAAAGGTTCTAGCAGAGGACTTGTGAGCTGAGTTTTGATAGTTCTATCAAAGAACTTGAGGACAGAGGAGCACTGGTTCTTTGAGAAGAACCTGAGGACATATTTGGCAAGTCTTTGAGAAGACTTGTGTGCAGAGGATTGATTTGTTCAAGTGTTGGATAGATCTGATAGACAGAGGAAGACTTGTACTAGACCGACTGATTGTGTTTGGTACAAGTTGCTGAGCTTCTGTGGACGTGATCATAGAAGGCAAAGGTCTCTTAGGCTAAGCATTGAGGACGAGGAGGTCTTCGGTGGAAAGGAGTTACACGTGTTTGGAAAGAGGTAGAGGCGATTGATATTCGAGGGATCATTTCCGGAGCGAGAGGGGAAGGTATCTCCTTTGAGCAGAGGCTCATAAATTTAGATTAGGGGGAAGGTATCTCCTTTGAGCAGAGGCTCATAAATTTAGATAGAGGGGAAGGTATCTCCTTTGAGCAGAGGCTCATAAATTCTGATTGGGGGAAGGTATCTCATTTGGGCCGAGGCTCATAAACATTGTATTTGGGAAGGATTCCCAAAGAACTTTGAGATAAATTTTAGAGAAAATTTTTGTGGACGTAGCCCAGCCATTCTGGGTGAACCAAGTTAAAATTGGTGTCACTTTGTGGATGATATTGTGCATTGCTTTGATATTGCTTTGGGTATATTGCTTTACTATTTTGAAGTATGAAGGAAAAAGTAAAAAGAGGTCTTATACTGTTCACCCCCCCCTTCTCAGTATAAGCTTGTGTTCTTCACTTGGCATATTCCTTTTTGTTTCTGTATCCTTGTGCTTTCAGTGGCAATCACGGTGGGACCTCTGTCCCTTGATTTTAAGATTAAATTTTTGATCAAAGTTTCTTGTTTTTTCTTACAGGTACCAAGTTTTCAAATGCTAGACTATTTCAGAGCAAAAATTCAGAGACATCCGATTTGGGCAGAGAAGAGGTAGAGGTATTAAACACCTTCTATCAAATTTTGCTTTCTGTTCTCTGGTTATTTGCTTGCATAGGAGAGTTTTAATGCTTGTTTGCTTCATTTATGCAACTTAAAAAGAACCCCACACACCACGTGGTAATTTGAAACAATAAGTAGTTGGTAGTAAAACCCCAACCCTTGAGTAAGACCAATGGTGGATTTCATCACCACCTTGGCTTGAGATACTGCATACATAACCCCGATCGTGACTGTTGCTAGACATAAATCCTGACAAAAGCTGACCAAGTGTAGCTGGGGTGATTCCCAACGCATGAGGATAAGTCTTCTATGGTAGGTGTCATAAACAGAGCGATTCCCCTTCCGTACCACCTATGTTCCATGTACCATCTGCTCTCACGTACCAATAGTTTCCCTCACATAAGGGCAGGTATATAGAGAGGTTGGTATATCGGCCTGGCAATGGTATATCGAAGGGATGACCATTTTTGGGAGTCACAAGAGCCATCATACTGCATTTAAATGTTCTTCACAAAAAGCTTTCAAAAAAACATCAAAACACACCAAATCAGATTCTAGGGCACACTTTTAATATTTAAATGAGATAACCATTGCGTTGATTGTGTGTTTCCTTTCTGTTTAAGTGTAGCATAAAAAATCCTAAAAGAAGATAAAAATCTATGCATTTTTAGGTAAACATCACCATGGTGTACACCCATAGCCGAGCCCAATCATGGGCAAGCGCTACAAAGAGTGCACACAGGGGGGAAAGTCACCTCCGATATAGTCTTGAGGACTTAGCCATCCCGCCTTAGTGGAAAGGCACCCAAGATAGTCCACATCATGCCATAACAGAATAGGATTATAGAGGCACCTCTTTGAGGGGCACCCCCACTCAGCATAGAGCCTTTCAAGAGGAGAACCTACACGTAGCACTCAACATAGATAGGAGACCTCCCTTATGCGCTCGTTATGAGTGACCTAGTGATGGAGTGCTAGAACAACAGAGGGTATAGAAGGAGGGGGCACATGATTTCATCATCCCTCCTCTACCCCATATTACTGTTAGAAACACTAGACCAAATCTAGAGTATCAGGATTTCCAGACAGGGCAAGACAATTCTACCCGCACCTTGCATGCATATGAAAGGGAGTACGAGGAAGACTACCATGTTCCTCAAGAGTAGTACACAACGTGGGAGCGATGTACCTCCATGCCTGCTATGTATCAAGATCACCCATTAAGGCTAGACCCTCAGGTGAATGTCGCTAACCTCGACAGAGGAAAGCAACCCATAGGGATCTCGGATCACCATGATCGAGATAGACATGTAGGAGAGGCATCTAGGCTTCCTAAACAAGATACGACAAAACAAATTGACTTGGAATTTGATAGACATACCGCCTGCCAAGCACAAATCATGCAGCTTAGGCAAGATCAACAATAGTTAGAGCATCTGTACCACCTTAGCAAAGAGTGCATTCAGTGTCAGACAACTGAATTGCTTCATAACAATGTGCCTGAGAAGGTCCCAACTCCTCGCACACATAAAGTAGAAGTGTATGAGAGGCATAACCCCTTGGTGCAAGACAGGTCTTCACGACCTCGTCAAGTACTACCTCCAAGACCTCCTAGACCTGAGTGGGAGGCCACTCCTAGAAAAAATGATGGGCACCCTCTACGGGCACCCACCCATGTTTATAGGTCTCGACCAGGCACTCCTTAGGAAGCTTATGAGGAGTATGAACAAGAAGAAGAGCGGGTTGAAGCGCCCTACCAAGGCAGAAGGGTTGCTATCCAGCCACCCTTCCACAGGCCTAAAGTTCCCCACAACCTACAATGGGAGCAAACTAAGGAGGAAGAGATCAAATACTCTGATGCATATAAAGCGCTGCTAGAGCACTTAGAATCTATGGAGATCAAGACTTCTGGGCCCCAAAATCCCACTTTGTGCCAACTCCGTAGTCATCATGTGCATCTGTCAGTGCTGGCACCTCCATACCATGAACACTTTAAACTACCCTAGTTGGCACTCTTTAGAGGGGAGTAGGATGCCCAAGAGCATGTGACTATATTCCTGAGCCAGTGCTTTGGCATTCATGACAATGATGCTTTGTTACTAAGAACATTTATAACCACATTCATAGGCCCTGCCTCGGATTGGTTCACTCAGTTGCCAAAACATAGCATCAGTAACTTAGATCAACTAGTGGACGCGTTCCTCGAATGCTTCACCTTCAACACCAAGAAAAAGGCATCATTAAGTTACCTAGCTAGCCTCAGGCAGTATGAGGAAGAGACCATGGTAGCATATGGGAATCGATGGAGGACGCTGCTTTCAAAGCTGCCCTACCTCCCTCCCATGTCTGACTTGACTCAGATGTTCTCAAAGATCTATTTGAGATTGATCTCCATGCTATTGCAGCTGCAACAATATGCCACTCTTGAGGAAGCTCTAGCGCAATCTAGAATCATTGAGGAGATCAAGATACAGGATGGCGAGATCACCAAACCTAAGAAGAAATAATGGACCAAGAACACCAAAATAGGGACCACGCAATAGAAACCTGTTGTGGTCAATTAGGTTGCTATAAACGTCCCTAAGCCTGCACAAGAAACATAGCCTCAAAAGGCTAACTATCAGGCAGTGCCTCCTAACAATTATGATAGAGAAAACCAGAGGCAGGAACAAATTTAGCAGCGTTGCCCTAGGCAACAATTTACACCTTACATAGAGTCCAAAGACTCCCTGTTTGACCGCTTGTTAGTGGTGAACTTGATCAACCTACCAGAGATTCAAACTATAGACCCCAATGCACCAAAGCCTAAGGGGTACCGGGAGGATTTGTACTGTAGGTTCCATAGGTGGAAGGGACATGACCTTAATGCATGTTGGAAATTCAAAGGTTTGGTACAAGACCTAATCGACAACAAGACATTAGCGATGGACAACCCCATAGCACCAAACAACAAACATATGGGAGTCTTTAGAGATCCCCTACCTGCCCATGATGCACAGGAAAAACCCCTTCAATTCAATGAGGTGCAACAGAATTACCCTATGCAGGGGTATGTAGGGATGATAAGCATAGTGACTAGGAACAAGAGGTATCAAGGAGCTACCCCTACGGTGGCCACTGGAGAAGTTCCATCGACGTCACAACCCCAACAACACCCTACACAACTTCCCCCACCTAGACCAGTGGCCATGATTTGGACTAGACTTACCCAAAGTCTAAGGACCATGTTGGCTAGGCTCTCCATATACGATCTCATTCAACAATTAGCGCCCCATCAGGAGGCTCTAATGGAGATTTTAAAAGCAATCAAGCTGCAGCCCCATGAAGCAAACTCTTTCAACAACTTTGTGGGATATGTACAACAATGTACAGAACTAGTCATCACCTTTAGAGAAGATGAATTGAAATCAGTGACTAGTGATGTGGCGGATCCACCCCTACACGTCATTACGCGGGTCAACTAGATTCCGTATAAAAGGGTTTTGGTGGACACTGGATCGTCCAGTAATATCATCACAACAATAGCACTAAAACATCTGGAGTTGCCAGCATCTCACATCGTGGCCTCCACCTATACACTGCGCAGCATTCAATGATGCAATATGCTCGACGGTTGGAACAATTGTCCTACCCATCCAAGTGGGACAAAATACTATTCATACATTGTGCCACATCTTGGAAGGTGATATGGCTTATAATATCTTGCTGGGCCGGCCTTGGATCAGGGATATGAAGTGTGTCCCTTCAATAGATCATCAGTGTCTAAAGTATACATTTGAAGGACAGGCGCATGTAGTATCGATAGACTTAGAGTCCTTCAAGTACTGCAATACGATGCAATTCATGCCACAATCAACCCTCCCATAAACATATTTGGATTTTCAATTGAATTCATCTAACCAGGGTCTGATTATGCAGGCATCCCTATTTTCGAGTCCATAAAATCCACAGTAGGGTCCATCTTCCTCATCTGGTCCTTCAACAATGATGCCACCTATGATGGCCACACCAAAGGACAAGGGAAAGAAACCCCTAGAAGAGGAACCACCCCTAGTCTCAACCATATCTACTGAAGAGATGCCTAGTCGAATGGAAGTTGAGAGACCTAGTTTGCCCCACATGGAGTGGACTCAGGAAGGACTCCCATTCACTCCCCCTCAACTGCCAACGGTCACCGTTGAGATGGACAACAAGGGCCTGGGGGAGTATCTAGTGAGGAACATTGTAGCAATGCCCACACTTGAGTCCATGTAGGACATGGGGAGGCCTCGAATCCCCATCGACTTTGTGGTTCCTTTAGGCTACCCACTCAATCAAAAAAAATTGTTTATGGGGGCTTGGATAATGGCATTGAAACTTGTATGCAAGAAGACAAAGATGAAGAACCCTTTGCAGAGGACGTCAACTATTTTTCCAACCTAGAATTTGCATTGAGATATCTTGGCCAATGTAATTGGCATGGATATGGGTTGGGCAAGTATGAGCAAGGAGTGTGTGTTCTTTGCCAACCAAGATACCAAATTTCATATGACAAGTCAGGAGTAGGGTTCAACCACCCCCTGCTCCTAGACATATTGGTAGAGAACATGCAAGCCCTAGGGATAGGCAACAAGGATGGGTTGGCATTAGATCCATATGCCAATCCTAACACAACATATACATTCGAAGATTATCTCCCATTGCTAACAACCAACCTTGTTGACCACAACAACCCTTTCCCTTCGGTCGAAAAGGGACAATATTCAAGGACTCACCTACAAGAAGGATATGGACAAGACCAAGAAGGGTCTTCAGAAGATGAGTCAAAATACGAGGTAGCACCTTGGGATCCTTTTGAGTCTGATAACAATCATTCACAAGTATATCCCATAGATGATTATCAAGAGAGCTTCCTGACAATGTTCCCTTTGGATGCTCCAATTGAGCATGCCACCTCAAGAGAATCAGGTCCCCCCGTAGAGAGCGGAACAACCTCGATGGGACCACATTAATTTTCTCAAACAAGATGAGCCTCATATGTCACAAACAGTTGTTGGAGCCAACAAAGGCCTTTGGATCTTTGACAGTGATTACAAAGATGAAACCGAGATGGCTTATCTCAATCATATGTGACAATAGCAATATCCCTTGGACATAGACAACATGTTTTAACAGTTACACATAGGACCAAGGCATAGGTGGCACCTAAATAGGTGCAGTTATAGCAATTACTGCACCTGCCACTCTAGGTATACAGAGAGCATCTTCCACCTAGAGACCCTATAAAACCATCAGTGCCTAGGGCAAACCCTGTCTACGTATTCGTGCACAGAGCTGATCCATTTGTTCCAGTACCCATAGAGCCAGATCCGGAGCACAAAGATCATCTAGGATGTCCGAGCAATCACACCCGTGGTAATGGAGACCACAATCATTTCATCAACATGATCTCCATTGATCTAACTTCCCCCATCCATGATCCATCTGACCCGACATGGTCATTGCATCTAGACCTAGATGCTATAGACTGGGATCGCGCTGACACACCACCATCTCCATCAGAGTACTGGCCTTGTGGTGGGATGTTCCATTTCACCCTAGGACAGACTCAGGATGTCTTCCATGCTGAAGAGGAACCTGATGTTTCAAACGACGATCTCAATTCAGCAAACGATATCCACTTGATCCCAACTCCACACCAATTGGAGGACAGGTCCCACATGTCGATCGAGGAAACAACTGACATAGACATCGGCTCAGATCTAGTGAATTTGCAAATCATCAAGTTGGGGGTAAGTCTATCCCCAAAAGAGCAAGCCGACTACATTACCCTTCTCAAATAGAAGAAGGAGGTTTTTGCATGGTCATACAAAGACATGCCAAGACTAGACCCGTAGCTAGTCATGCATAATCTAACGCTTGATCCGACAGTCAAGCCAGTAAAGCAAAAACTACGTAAGATGCACCCAAAAGTGGCCTTAATGGTCAAAGACAAGCTACAAAATTTGTTGGATGCATAATTTGTCATCTGCATGGATTACCCACCATGGTTGTCTAACATGGTTCCCATCAAAAATCCTGACGGGAGGATTCGCATATGCACTAATTTTTGAGATCTAAATAAAGCGAGTCCTAAGGATGATTTTCCCTTGCCAAGCATCGATGCATTGGTAGATGCTACAATGGGCCATGAAATGCTTTCCCTCATGGATGGTTTCTCGGGATACAATCAAATTTGTATCAATCTCAAGGACCAACTAAAAATGGCGTTCACAATGCCTTGGGGGACATTTTGCTATAAGGTCATGCCTTTTGGACTTAAAAACGTTGGCGCCACCTACCAACGTGCCATGACGTACATCTTCCATGATTACATGCACAAAACTTTGGAATATTACATGGATGATTTGTTGGCCAAATATCTTTTGCACCCAGATCATCTTGATGACTTAAGCAAGATCCTCGATCGCCTCATGGAACATAAAGTCAGACTAAACCCCAAGAAGTGCATATTTGGTGTCACATCTAGAAATCTCTTGGGTTACATAGTCTCTAAACGAGGAATCAAGGTAGACCCACACAAATTCAAGGCAATCCTTGAAATGCTTCCTCCAACTACCATCAAGCAACTCAAAAGTTTGCAGGGAAAGGTCGTGTCAATCAAGCACTTCATAGCGCAACTATCTGATAAGTGCCGACCCATGAATAAATTATTGCACAAGGGGGTAAAATTTCACTGGGATGATGAGTGCCAGTCAACCTTTGACAACATTAAACAATACTTGGCTTCATTGCTAGTATTGGCACCACCTAGACCAGGAGTGACGTTCTATTTATACATCTCATCTACTGAGGTGGCACTGGGCACCATGCTATCCCAAAAAAATGAACTACATAAAGAACAGGCTACTTACTATCTTAGCCTCACCTTGGTCAGTTATGAAATCAACTATGCATACGTTGAGAAGCTCTGCTTGGCAGTGGTGTTTGCTACCAAAAAGCTATGCCACTACATGCTCAGCAATATGACATATGTTGTGTCTAAGGAGAATCCATTGTGATACATGATGAGTCATACTTATCATAGTAGCCGCACGAAAAAATGGATCATGTTGTTGATTGAGTTTGACATAGAATTCATTGGACAAAAATCCATAAAAGGTCAAGTCATCGCCGATCAACTGGTAGAGGCTCCTCTTGAAGATGATCAGCCTCTGATCGTAGAACTACCTGATGATGGGGTTTTTCATGTTTCAGAATCGCCAAATTCTGATGAGCCTGAGTCATAGGCTGACATGACCCTATTCTTCGATGGTTCTAAGTGTGAGCAAGGAGGTGGCACGGGAATTGTATTCTTCACTCCACAAGGGGCTCCAATGCCTCTGTCATTTAAATTAAACTTCTCGTGCACCAACAACAATGCAGAATACAAAGCCTTGCTCATAGGTCTTCAGACAAAAATCACCATGAACATCAAATGTTTAAACATCTTTGGTGATTTGTTGTTAATTTTCAATCAAGTCAAGGGGATATTCCAATGTAAATGTCCAGTTCTGCAGGCCTACAAAGCCCTTGTGGACAAATTCCTGGCACAACTTGAATGGTATGACATCGAGGCACTCCCTCGATCATCGAATAATTTTATGGATACTATGGCCTCCTTGGGGTCACTAATCCCACAAGACCCTTTCGGTGAGATGACAACCATTCAGGTCAAAATATTATCGCAATCCGTGATGGAGCGTGCAAGCTCTGACCTAACGCCAGGAATCCACCTGATCCAGATTGAACCATCTCAGGATAGGTTCTCTCGAATCCACGATTGTCTGACTCATGCCAAATGGGGGTCCTTGTTCTCCCCGACCCCTCTTAATAGCAACACAACGTTGTTTTTACAAGTTCTTTCCCACTCAGCTTTTTCTAGGGATGAACTTCAAGAGGGATTGGTCGTTCATACCATCAAGGTTTTTGATCATCAAGATTGGTACACACCCATAAGGGATTACCTCAAGCTAGGTAACCTCCCACTTGGATTGACACAAGCCGTAAAAATATCATTTAAATAGAAAGCGGCAAAACATGTCTTGTTAGGCGATGTTTTGTATCGTCGAAGCTATGAAGGAATCCTCCTCCATTGCTTGGACCAGCAAGAGTCCGCTTGGGTGATCACCCAAGCACACAATGGTACATGTGGTGGCCACTTCATCGATATGGCCATCACAAAGCGCATTCTTCTTCGCATGGGCTATTATTGGCCATATTTAGAGCGAGATTGTTGCGCATATGTAAAGAAGTGCATGAAGTGTCAACACCATGCTAATTTGACACATGTACCTTCTTAGGCCTTGCAGCAAATCCAATCGACTTGGAATTTTTCATAGTGGGGCTTCGATCTAATCAAAAATATCTCCCCTACATCATTAGGTCATCACACATTCATCATAACGGCCACAGAGTACTTCACCAAGTGGGTGGAAGCAATTCCGCTAACCTCTACGATTGGAACCCGCATTGCGGAGTTTATTTTGCATAACATCATATGTCATTTTGGTATTCCATCCAAGATCCTGTCGGATAATGGGACGTCATTCAAGAATAAATATGTGCATGCTTTGACCACAAAGTACAAAATTTAGCACAATTTTTCAACACCCTATTATCCGAAGGCAAATGGGCAAGCAGAAGCATCAAACAAAATGCTAGTCGCCATCCTCAAAAAGACCATCATAGATAGTCATAAGGATTTGCACATTCAAATCCCGCTTGCCCTATGGGCTTATCGCACTAGCATTCGGACACCCACTGGGAAACTCCACTTTTTTTGGTGTATGGCTCTGAGGCATTCATGCCTCTCGAGTTGGAAATCCCTTCCCTGTGCATTTCAATGCAAGAGTTCATCGATGATGACACTGCGCGATAGGCCCGGTTAGACCAACTGACGTTGCTCGAAGAACGATGCATCAATGCTCTCAAGCATTTGCGTATCTATCAAGAGCGACTTAAGAAAGCATACAACATGAAGGTCCACCTAAGGGAATTTCAGGTTGGTGACTTGGTCTTGAAAGAGAACCAACAGAATTCTAATTTGCCATCCCATCTAAGGGACAAGTTCACGATAAACTGGTTAGGTCCTTATGTGATTGACAGTAGAATAGGACCTAGAACATACCGACTCGCCTCTCTTGAAGGAATCAAGGAATTAGAACCCTTGAACATCAGTCATTTGAGGCCATTCCACATCTATAGAGCCATAGTCCAACCAAAATATCCAAGGATTCTCGCAATCGCTTGGTCAACCCAAAATGCCCCAAAGGTATCCATAAACCCTTTGGTCAAGCCAAAAGCTCCAAGGATTCTCACAATCACTTGGTCAACCCCAAAAATGCTCCAAAGGTATCCATAAACCCTTTGGTCAAACACCAAAAGCTCCAAGGGTTACCATAACCACTTGGTCAAAATAAATATTCAAAAAAACAAGCAAAAACAATAAAATCATCAAAAATAACAAAAAAAATTACATTTAAATTCCATGCATACTCGTAAAAACCAAAATACAAAAATATAGGTTGCATTAGGCATCTCATCCATACATTGCATATTTGCTAGGTCATACAAGTCAAAAGCACCATAGACTGTCATTACTTGGCAATTCCATCATTTTCCACATCAAATCCATTTTATAAACGCATACATCCAGAATAACACCATCACCATTTTTAGCATAGTCAGTTGTCTCCTAATGTATATAGGGTTTTTGCCATTCAGTTGTCTTTAAATTGCTAGCCAAAAACTATACAAAGTTAAACATATTTTACATGGGAAAGTTTTACTTGGATCACGCCTCGTTACGTAACATCCCTACACAAGTTTAAACACATAAAATAATTCCTAAGTTGTGTGAACACAAGAGAAACCTACAAAGCAGTCTAGGGTACCATAGGTGAAATATTAGCCTATTCATCCCCCTGTGCGAATGGTTCAAGAGTGCTGAGAATTGATAAAAGGATGAGCTCTTCCCCATCAATTCCCCCTAATAAACAATGGTTTTCACCACTACCAAAAATCCCAATCACCGTTGGTCCCCAAAGTTGTAAGGATTCGTACTACACGTCCCTGCCAAGGATGGGTAGTCATCCCCAAGGCCTCAAAGGATCGATGCCATTCAAAAAAAAAATTCCCACAAGCCATCATCAGAACCATATCCACTCACCTTTGGTCTCAAAGTTGTAAGGATTTGTACTACACATCCTTGAACAGGATGGGTAGTCATCCCCAAGGCCTAAAATATCAATGCCCTTACTTCATAATCTCCATCATCCCCTTTGGTTCCCAAAGTCGTAAGGATTCGTACTACACGTCCCTACACAGGATGGGTAGTCATCCCCAATGCCAATAGGATCAAGGCCATTCATAAGCCACAAAATTACAAGCTCAACATTACAATGCTCAAAATACAAAATCAAATAACAGTGGTTATCACCACTATTCAAAATCCTTGCTCAAAAAGAAAAACAAAAAGAGAAAAATAAATAGTGATTTTCATCACTATGTAGACGAGCAAGTATCCTAAACCATTGAGCAAACACACAACTTGAACTTGAATCCCTGGAATTCTCAGCATTTGAAAACCATCTAGGTGATCCTCATTATGGGTTTGGTGGATAGCCTACCTAGCAATGGTAGTATCCTAACCGCATGATGATATGTCTGTCACATTAGCTTTGCATGTGCGCAGACCAATGTTTGCATGTGGATGAGCTAGCTTATGGTACCTTAGATTGTCTCATGGATTAATCTTACTAAATACAACAAAGGAGTTAGTGGAGCTAATTAGGTGATCCTCAGTATAGGTTTGGTTGATAGCCTATCTGGCACTGGCGGTATCATAACAAATACCACATAAATCAACTCAATTGCACACATAGGGATGTGAAATAACTTGGTTAAATTCAAGTCGGATCTATACCTTGTTCAAAAGTCTTGCGAGATAAATGTACAGTCTTGGCTAGTTAGTTAAAATATTTGCATCTCAGAAAAGCTTAACTACATTTTAAAACAACTGGTACATTTCATTCCGTACATCACCATCAAAAAATATGCAAAATACAAAAACAAAGTTTTCACATGCAAAGTCATTCCACAAAGCCATCCCATAAGTACAGAAGCCAGTAAATCTTGTTCAGTCTATGGTGCCATCGAAAAGTTCTCAACAACTCATTTCATTCATTCCATATGCATACATCATCTAATTAGACACATCGCATTCATAATACCACATACATACATCATCATAAATAACTGTGCATAAACAGAAAAACAAACCATGAAAAGTGTATAAACACAAAGAAGAGTCATCTATATATATATCATCAAAAATGCCCGTAGGCTACAATGAACCGGTCCTCTGACCTCGCAACAAAATCCAAAAGCTCAAAAACCCCTAAGCCTAGGGCATCGGCCACCATGATCATGCAGGATCGGTGCGACGGGAACTACCCCCCGTGGTGTGGGTCCTATGGGACCTCTTAGGGTGACTGCTGCTCGCCCCTGCATAACGCCCACTAGTGCCCCCCTCATCTAGCCACATGCGACGAGATGATGCTGACTGCTCAGTATCGATGTCTCTCATTCGATGCGAAGAGCCACCTCTAGAGGGCTTAGGTAACCACCCATCGAGGCAGATAATCTCTCCCTCCATATCCATCCGATGCCGAAACCACTCTACCTCCCATCGATGGTAATAAGCTACTGCATCGTCGCACTGTGCCAATGTCTTCTCCTTCTTCGCCAGCTGCGCCCGTAGGAGATCCCTCTCCCATGCAACATTGGTGTCCCCATCCCCCCGACGGTACACAACAAATGCATTCTCCCGCTCTTCCAGCTAAGTCCACAAGAGATCCCTCTCCTACAAAGCCTCTCCTAGCTCCTCATCTCGTCTCCACAGTAGGTCCTCCAATCATGCTATCTCAGTGCGATGCCTTGCCTCCACATCCTCCGAAACTGCCTGAGGCCTCGAGGAATCCAGGACAGCAGCCTTGCTCTGGCTCCCACTGCTCCAAGAAATCTTGCATCTCCAAATGATCCGGCACCCCAAACTCCCCTCCAATATCCTCAACCTCCACCATGTCCGCATCATCCAGCGAGAACCCCCCAGCCATCACCTGGTACCTCTGCACCCTCATCCCCTACTGCACCTGCTTATGCATCCCCTAGAGGCCCCTCACCTCGCCATCATCACAAAGTCCACCACTGATCATACTCCATCATAGTCCTGATGTCATCCACGTCTGAGACGTCAATCATGGTATCTACATCCTCAACCAGTGGCGCAATGACTGGCCAAGCTAGAGTCCTCTTGTCTCCCCAACACCGATAGACCACGGGCTCACCAGGCAACCCCTGGCGCACCCTAAATTGTCATGTAACCTGACCATATGGGAAGAACTCCTGCTCAATACCATGATGCCCAATCAGCCATCACCCCCTCCGTACCCATTGGAGCCACTCTCCAGCCTCAGGCCAGGCTAGACAGTCCCGGTAGGGGCCCCAGAACACCTCCCCTAGAGCAATCCGAGTGAAGGCATCGACATAGTGCCCTACGACACCTGCCCATCGCCGAATCTGACCCTATTCCTTCGACCGTCGCCATAGTGCCCCGTAACCAATATCTCGATCTACCATCTCCACTCGGGTCGTCCATGGCAACCCTGCTGGCCTCTCCACTGCTATGTGCTGCCAAGCCCAACACTGCAACAAGTAGCTACAACTAATCCCCTTCCGCCTCTGGTAGCGGACCTCGTACTGCTCATAATAGAGCTATGCCAACATAATATGTCCCCATCTCATGATCATCGGTGCATCTATAGGACACTCCACCAACTAAAACACCACCTCTAGCAAGTTCCACGGGAACCTCGTGCTCGAAGAGTCGGGGAGAAGCATGTTGGAAATAAGGCCCATAAGTAATGTGTGCCTCACTCCCAACACACCCCTCTCTAGCCACCATCGAACCAGTATGCCACCAATCTGGCAGTTGCCCTCTACCCTCTCCACTGGGATGTCCACCCCCATCTCCTCTCCATGTCCAAAATAGCATGTCAGCACTGCTGTCCTCTGATATCGCGACATCGTCCGGATCGAAAATCCATCTATTGGAATCTAAAGAATTTGATAGACATCCTCCAAGGTCACCGTCATCTCCCCTATTGGGATATGGAAGGTGTTGGTCCGGGGATCCCATAGGTTGATCAGGGCCGTCAGATAGGCCCGATCCCCAACCATCGGCTCCAGCTGAGTCACCTTCTTGAGCCCAAGGGCATCAAGCCAATCCCAATCAGCCAAAGTCAACGTCGCACGTGCTTCAGTGAAAACCGTGGGCACACGGTATCGGCTCTTCACAACCTGCAAAAGAAAACAAAATAAAAACATTAAAACAATGAAAAATTGTACAACAATAACATGAATATACAACAATGCATCAAAATGTACAGCAAAAAACATAAAAAAATTAAAAAAAATCATTTGTCAGTCCTAGGGTTTTTAACTCTAACTGATAAATTAAAAAACAAAAAAAAAACATTCAAAAATAATTTCTCAGTTCTAGGGTTTTTAACTCTAACTAATAAATTAAAAACAAAAAATTAAAACAAAATAATTGTTTGTTAGTCCTAGGGTTTTTAACTCTAAACATCGACTGATCACTTACAAACACAAAAACACAAACCACAACAAATAACTAGGGTTGAGCTACGTTTTTACGCTCAGTTTTACCCTACGTTTCTAACCTAAGTTTTGATCTTTGTTAAATTCAAGTTAAGCGAAGTTTTTAAGTTATGTTCTAAACTAAGTTTTTTAGCTCAATTTTAAACTAAAATTTTGATCTTTGTTTAACTAGGGTTATACTCTGTTTTCAACTAAGTGTTAATTTTGATAGACTAGGGTTTCATTTTTAAATTTGAAAAACAAAAAACAAAAAAAAACAAATAACTTACGGTTTTACAACTGTAAAGCAAACAAACAATAAAGAGGAAGGGCACTCACTGGTCTCGCTTCGGCTCCGCCGCTCGATCCGGTGCGTGAACTCATGGTGGCGGGAAAAACTCGGCAGTGCTTCGCTTCGCAGAATTGACCTCCTCCTCCTCAGAGCTCTAAATTGCCAAGGAAAACAAATGCAAATGAGCCCAAAACTCAGTTTTGGCCTTTAAATAGGATTTTGAGTCTATACTCGTTCCCACATAGGATGAGTGCTCTGGTTAGCACTCGTCCCTCCCTGGGAAGAATACTAAATAGGAATTCATCCCACCCAGGGATGAATACAAAGCAAAAATTTCAAAAAAAGCAAAAACTGCACAAAATGCACCAAAAAAAAGCTAAAAAAGTGTCCAATAAGAGTGCTTTTGTACTTGATATTCCGGGCATGCAAAATAGACATCGGGGTCACATATCCTTGCTATCCTATTCCCTAAGAAGACTACCATAGCTAGACCGCTCCACGGGAAGATAGATTTTTGAGAATTTCATCCCCAAACGACATCGCAAAACGGGTCAAAACCCAACCAAAAATAGCAATAACATTGTCGAACGAAGGCGCTTTTGCACCTGACATTCTTGGCATCCAAAATAGACATTGGGGTTACAAAATGTCACTATCCTACTCCCTAAGAAGGCTATCATATCTGGACCACTCCACAGGATAACGAATTTTTGACACTTTCAGCTCCAAAATGCGTCACAAAAAGGGTTAAGACCCACCAAAAATAGGTCAGAATGTTCAGAAACTGCTTTCGCATTTAGTGGTAAAACAACTGAAGGCACTCTTACCTAAGTCATCTTGGGTCAAGCGACTCATCATTTTTCTCATTTCGGTCATTCCCTCATAGATTCATCGCTTGAGGGGGTAGTCACACTTAGTCACCAATCAACAAAGATATACCCAATCAAGGAAATAACATGCATTCAAAGGATCATTGACAAAGACAATCACACCCCTGCTTGGGGCAGCAAACAAGCAATAATCACAAGTTGATCAAACACTTGGAATTCATGAATCATGAACTTAAGGTTCCCATAGACAAAAGGTTATGCCCTTTTCCTATTCATGACTGATCAATGTTCAATCTCAAGTAACACCTCATCGAAAAAGGTTAACACTTGAATTAAGTTCCTTAGCTCGTCAGAAGCAAGGATTCAAGAATGTGTGCCCTTTCCATAATTGGGGCATCAAGAGTTGGTTAGGTTACTGAGAAACCCTAATCATTAGTTCTTTGGTTATCTATTTTTGCTTGATGTTGCACCTTGCACAGTTCTTCCCAAAAAGGGGCATCTGTAGACACCAAAACAACACCAATCTGATTATGTGACAACAAGCGCTGATCACATTAACACACACAGCCCCTAGGGCAGCCCCCAGAGGTTAAAAAGTGGTCCTAACCACTCCCAAAAGTAGTTTTGGAGGTCAAAGGTCAATTTGGCACCTTTTTGGCACCTTGCTCTCTGCTCGTCCCACCTAGGGATGAATACAAGCGGCATTCATCCCACCCAGGGACGAATATCAGCATTCGCCCCAGGGTGAGGCAAATAGCAAGTTTGACTGGCAAAAAAATCAAACCTCGACAAGTCCGCCAGTTAACTAAAGCTACAGGCCATGCAATTATGAGGAACAACTCCAAATCAAGAAGAGAGACTTTAGTCATGCATGTCTTTATTTTAGAGACCTTATGCAAGGAGATTCTAAATCAGGGAATTATATTTTCTCTCAAAATAGGACAAACAACTCAAGTGGTGCCCTCGCATGCGCAATTCAAACAGAGAGACCCTAGGTCTATAAATTGGTGAGTTTTCCCACCCAAAAATAGACATAGAAGGAGCATTTGAGCAATGAAGTACTGCCAATTTACATACCTACTTGCGATTTATGCCTTTCACATCCTTAATATCTCATTCGAAAGGGAGGTAATTGGGTGATTATTGGAAGCACAAATTTGGACCCAAAACCTTATTTTTGGCCACAATATTCCACAAAATTTGTCGACAACACCCCATATGAGGTTTTGGACCCATCCCAAGTGGATTGGTGCTGAAACAGAGTCCCAAACAATGGGCGTTCTGCCCCTGGGCACCCCCAAGCTGTCGTAGCCCTAATCACCCCACCCCGGAGCGATTAGAAATTTGTGATAGATTTCTCTGATTTTTATTTTGCATCTTATTCTAGGTCTGTTAAATAGGCTGTAGTTTAAATTTCACTTCATTCTGAGCAATTTTGACCAGGTTTTTATCATTTCCCGCATTTACTAACTTGTAGATGGCACCAAAAAATTTTGGATGATAGAGGCCAAATTGGAGAAATCTGACCTTCTGGGTCTTTCTAAAACACCCCCAATTTGCTAACCCTATATTTGTAGGTTATTTGGAGCTTTCTAGATAGGACATTGAAGAGGGTTATTTCTAACAAGTTATTGCAGGTCTATTCGTCCCACCCCAGAACGAATACAAATCAGTGAGGAATTTCCAGACTTTTCCTTTTGCAGTGGCCTCCTAGTAACATATTTATGCTTTTGTTAAATTTTTAGGTCGATCTGAGGTCATTTGGTTATCATTTTAATATTTTCATGCATATACTAACAATAGGCCTTGGGAAATACATGTTTTATTTTGTCTGTAGGTGCTACTAATATTTTATGTTTCTTTGAACATAGGTTTTTGACATCAGAGGAGCAGGAAGGAGTCAAAAATCATATACACAAGTGGCGACAATGTTTTGGTCCACCCATCTTACATGTGGGCACGCGGAAGAAGGATTACTATCCATGGATGTGACAAGAAACATATTTGACGCTCCTATCCCCCAAAGAGGAAGGAGACGTATTATAACACGACTTTGAAAGCATATCAATAAATAAGGCTATATTTCATATTGCTTTTATCTCATGTCAATTCGTCTATGTTATTTCCTTTCATGCATTTTTCAATATATAGGCTTTTAGCGTTAAGTTTGGTTTTACATGCATCGTGCTTAGCATATTCCTTTTTGTTTCTGTATCCTCGTGCTTTCAGGAAGGATATAGCAGCATGATATGATGCTCCATACATAAGTCCTCAAAGGAATGCACATATGCCTCGCTAGACTAGAGTCACTATAATTCCAGCCCATGTCAATGTTCCTTGCCTATAATATCTACCTGGAGCCTCATGATCGTCTCCTGATCATCTCCAACAACACATATCATCGCTCTCTCTTCCTACATATGAGCTATAGTCGCATCTTGCAAACTATGCTCCACCCATAGCTATGCTACAACCTCATTATGAGACTACACTAAAGCCTCCCGCTCAACCTGTAGTTGCTTGATGCAGGAGCATCCAGTGGTGTAAGAGTGATTTTGCATCACCCGAAAAAAATTGTAGTTTAATTTTGTAAAACTAGTAAAACTAGTTTAACTTGCATGATATTTTTGAAGGTCTTAGAGGTCGAATTTGAGGATTTTTGGCTAGACATGAGCCTTGGCATGAGGAATTAAGGTTTATCATGCTTAAATCATTTCATGTTGTTTTCAAAAACATGCTGTAATAGTCAATCGGGTCAATGAGTGCGAAGTTATGACCTCGAAAAGTTGCCCCCAAAATTCAAATTTGAATTTTAATGGTTTTAGGTGGGAAAAAGGGAAAACAGGGTATGAGGGAATTTTCAAAATTGTAAAGGGGTCTTTTCTCTTGTATCCTTATTTTTGGCATGAAATTAATGAAAGGTTTGATTGTCTGACTTGTTCAAAGGAAAAATACTTGTGTATCATTTGTTTGGTATTGCTTATGTAACGTGATCTACACCAAGTGGTATCAGAGCGGGAGTTCCTGAGTGTATAAACAGATCACCGGACGTGAGGTAGTTTACACCAGGATCTGTGGTTAAGGTTTGTGATAGAAGTGATCAGAATACCTCCACGAAGAAAATGTAGTGGTGGGAGAAATATGGTGCCAGAGGAAGATTTTAGAGCTTTGCAGAGGCAAGTTCAGGCTCTGCAAGAGGAGCTGCATAGAGGGTTTGAGCCAAGGAGAGAAGAAGGTAGTGAAGATGAAGTTGAAGAAGAAGAAGACCAGTTTGAGGAATAAGAAGAGGCAATAGATCCTACACAATCCAGGTTATACGAGAGCCATATCTCAGATTGGAAAGAGACCGAATATGGAGGTTTCTACGTATTCTAGAAATCTTGATCCAGAGGAGTTGATTGATTAGATCAATGATTTGGAAGAATACTTTGAGTATGAGGAGGTTGAAGATCCTGATAGGGTCAAGTTTTCTAAGACCAAGCTGAAGGGTCATGCCAGCATATTATGGAAGGGAGTGCAGCTAGACAGAAATAAAAGAGGAAAAGAAAGGATAACAAAATGGGAGTGGATGTTGGAGAAGTTGAAGAGGCAGTTCATTCCAGGTGACTACGAGTTGGATTTTCTAAAGAAAATGCAAGGTTTGAGGCAATCAAGTAAGTCTGTCAAAGAATACACAAGATTTTTATAAAATTGTAATCATAAAAGGCCATTCAGAGGCCAACAAAGAGAAGGTAGCCCGTTATATTAATGGGTTACGATCAAGTATTCAAGAGGAGTTAAGTCTGGTCAGTATGACCACCATAGAGGATGCTTACCAGTTTGCCCTAAGGGTTGAAGAGAAGATGAACAGAAGGTTTGAGAGCAAGAAAATAGAAAGAGGTCATGGTGGAAGAACTGGTGGAAGAACAAATGGAGGACGAAATGAATATTATAAGAATAATGGAGAAGCTAGCAGTAGTCAGGACCAAAAGGGAGATAATTCTTACCGCCCCTATGATCAAAACAATGGTTACCAGAGACGAAGAGGAAGGTCTGGATGAGGGTTTGGAAGAGGAGGATTTCATGGAACCTGTTTCCATTGTGGCGAAGGACATTCGAGTAGTATGCCCAGAGCACCAAGAGAGGACAAATAGGAGGCCTGAAGGTAATGCCCGACCTACGGTCATTGATGAAGGTGCTGAATCTGAGCACTCTAAAGAAGCAGAAAGAGGAGAAGTGCTAATCACAAGGAGAGCCTTGTTGAATGAGGAGAGAGACCCATATCAGAGGAAGAGCTTCTTTTGCACAAGGTGTAAATGTGCAGGTAAGATTTGTAATATTATCATAGACAATGGTAGCACATATAACCTAGTTTCAGAAGGAATGGTTACCAAATTGCAATTAGAGAGGAAGAGACACCCGCATCCATATCGAATTGTGTGGTTACATAAGGACCATAGGGCTTTGGTTAGTGAGCAATTCTTGGTAAAATTTAATATTGGGAATTACTGTGATGAGGTCCTGTGTGACATCCTACCTATGGATGCTTGCCATTTTTTGTTGGGAAGGCCATGGTAGTTTGATCGGTGTGCAGTACATGATGGTTGTGCCAACACTTACTCCTTGATAAAGAATGGAGTGCGCCATAAGATGAAGCCCCTGAAGGAGGTGGATGAAAAGGTATGTAGTAGTGCCAGAATCTATTTAGTTGAAGGGAGAAGGTTTTTGGATGGTTTGAAGCATGAGAATATGTGCTATGCATTAATTCCTAGAGTTAGGGAAGAAGAATGCAAAGATACCCTAGTAGAAGTCTTAGGTCTATTAGAAGAATTTATAGATATTATATCAGATAATGTGCCTGAGGGTTTACCACTAGTGAGGAAGATCAGTCACCATATAGATTTGGTACCAGGATCTAGTTTACCCAATAAGGCAGCCCATAGAATAACTCCTATAGAAAGTGAGGAGCTAAATAGGCAAGTCCAAGAGTTGCTAAAAAAGGGACTGATTCAGGAGAGCTTGAGTCCATGTGCAGTACTTGTAGTACTAGCACCAAAGAAATATGGAGAGTGGAGAATGTGTACAGACTCTCGAGCTATTAACAAGATCACCATAAAATACATATTTCCATTGCCAAGGATGGATGACATTATGGATTGTTTGAGTGGAGCCAAGTACTTCACAAAGATTAACCTGAAGAGTGGGTACCATCAGATTCGTGTCAGAGAAGGAGATGAGCGGAAGACATCCTTCAATACTAGAGAGTGTTTGTATGATGGTTGGTCATGCCATTTGGGCTAACCAATGCGCCAAGAACATTCATGCGGCTGATGAATGAGGTATTGAAGGAGTTTTTAGGAAAATTTTTCATTGTCTATTTGGATGACATTTTAATATTTAGCAGGACCTTGGAAGAGCACCTGATGCATATCAGAAGGGCTTTTGAGAAGATGAGGGAGGAGCAATTGTTAATTAATTTGAAGAAATGTAGTTTTTTGAAGGAGTTAGTGTATCTGGGATTTGTCATCTCATCCAAAGGTCTAAAAATGGACCCAGAAAAGGTGAGGGCTATCATTGAATGGCCTACTCCAAGAAGCATAACTGAGGTAAGATCATTTCATTGTCGAGCAAGTTTTTACAAAAAAATCATTAGAAAATTCAGCATTATTTGTGCACCCCTTACAGAAAAAATGAGAGGGGATAAGAAAGAATTTAAGTGGACCTTAGGAGAAGATAAGAGCTTTGATATGTTGAAGAAGAATGTCATAGAGCAACCTATTTTGGCACTTCCAGATTTTAATAAGGTATTTCAGGTAGGTTGTAATGCTAGTGGTAGTGCCATAGGAGCTTTATTGAGTTAAGAAGGTAAACCTATTGCTTATTTTAGTGAGAAACTCAATGATGCTAGGAAGAAGTATTCAGTTTATGATCAAGATTTTTATGCTATAGTTCAGTATCTAAAGAAGTGGAGGTATTATTTGTTGCCAAAAGAGTTTGTTCTATAAACTGATCATCAGGCCTTACAGTATATTAATAGCCAAGGGAAGCTAAATCAGAGGCACTTGAAGTGGGTTGAGTTTCTATAGAGTTATACCTTTGTGTTGAAGCACAGGAGAAAAAAGTCAAACAGAGTTGCATATGCCTTAAGTAGAAGGCAGTGTTTGTTGATAGAAATGAAGATGGAAGTTGTAGGGTTTGATGAACTTAAGGGTTTGTACCCTAAAGATCCTAATTTTGTAGAGGCTTGGAGGGCTTTCTTGGCACCTGTTACTTTGGACAGGACTAAGTGGTTGGATTTTTTGATCCAAGATGGAATGTTGTTTAGAGTAAATCAATTATGCATTCCAAGGAGTTCAATAAGGGAGAATCTAATCAAGGAGAAACATAGTGGAGGGTTGGCTGGACACTTTGGTCGAGATAAGACCATTGCCCTTGTTAGTGAGAACTACTATTGGACACAGTTGCAGCAATATGTGAAGAGATTTGTGCAAAGTTGCAAAGTATGCTAGATGGCGAAGGGTGTGAGACAGAACACTGGATTATATCATCCATTATCTATACTAGAGAGACCATGGGAGGACATCAGCATGGATTTTGTTATTGTACTACCAAGGACACAGAGGGGAAATGACTCCATATTTGTGGTGGTTGATAGGTTTTCAAAGATGGCACATTTTATTCCCTGCCAAAAAACTAATGATGCGATTCATGTTGCAGGTTTATTTTTCAAAGAGGTGGTACGACTTCATGGTCTACCAAAGAGTATAGTTTCTGACAGAGATACCAAGTTTGTTGGGTATTTATGGAGAACCTTGTGGAAGAAATTTAAGACAAATTTGAAATTCAGTTCTGCATACCACCCACAGACTGATGGACAAACATAGATGGTGAATAGAAGTTTGGATAATCTATTGATATGCTTGATAGGAGATAAGCCCAAGGGATGGGATTTGGTTTTGCCATAGGTGGAATTTGCATACAATAATTCTATCAACAGGAGAACTAACAAATATCCATTCCAGATAATATATGGGAGCAATCCAAGAAATGCTTTTGAGTTGAGGAATATGGATACAGGGAAAAAGTGCAGTGCTGAGACTGAGGACTTTGCAGAGTATTTGAAGAGCTTGCATGAAGAAGTGAAGAAGCATATTACTAAGATGAATACTCAATATAAGACAAGGGCATACCAGAAGTGACGATTTAAGGAATTTGAAGTGGGAGATGAAGTTATGGTCCATTTGAGAAAAGAAAGGTTTCCTGCTAAAACCTATAACAAGCTAAAGATGAAGAAGTTTGGACCATGCAAAATCATAAAAAAATGGGATTCAGGCAATGCATATGAAGTGGAATTGCCAAGTGGGCTTAACATATAACCTGTTTTTAACATTTCATATTTGGTAGAATACCATGAAGGAGATAATGGTGAGGGACCAGTAGTAGAATTGTGGAATATTCCAGCATCTACTCCAGATACGGAAGAGATAGAAGAGATCCTAGATACACGCATCGGCAAAAGTACCAAAAATAGGCAGTATGCAAAATATCCGGTTAAGTGGAAGGGCATGTCTGTTGAAGATTCATCTTGGTTGTCGAAGGCTGAGGTTGAACACCTTGGTTTTCTTCCAACAATAGATAAGTGAAGGTCACTTCTCAAAATTACCTTGGGTGTCTAATGCAGGAGCATCCAGGGGTGTAAGAGTGATATTGCATCACTCGAAAAAAATTGTAATTGTTTAATTTTGCAAAACTAGTTTAACTTGTAGGAGATTTTTGAAGGTCTTAGAGGTCAAATTTTAGGATTTTTGGCTAGACACGAGCCTTGGCACAAAGAGCCAAGTTTTGTCTCGCTTAGCTCATTTCATGCCATTTTTGAAAACATGTTGTAATAGTCAATCGGGTCAACGAGTGCGAAGTTATGACCTCGATAAGTTGCCCCAAAAATTCAAATTTGAATTTTAATGGTTTTAGGTGGGAAAAAGGGAAAATAGGGTATTTGAAGGAATTTTTGAAATTATAAAGGGGTCTTTTCTCTTGTATCCTTATTTTTGGCATGAAAGTAATGAAAGGTTTGATTCTCTGACTTGTTCAAAGGAAAAATACCTGTGTATAATTTGTTTGGTGTTGCTTATGTAACGTGATCTACACCATTACTCTATCTCTACCCATAGCCTCACCACCTCTTATATCTTCCCCATGTCATCCTCATCCTCCTCATACTCCCTTCCACCAACCATAGGAGTCTATTGTGCTGCAACCCATGATATACTTCTCTGAATACTGACTTGAATATGTCTTGATTGCTTTGCAGCCTCATCAGACTCCTCAACATCATCCCTATCATTAGTCACTATCTTAGGTACCCATACTGGCTGAGCACCAAACCATACTACATACTCCAGGGTCACCCCCACATCATCCATAATAGGGACCTCCAGATGCTCATCATCGTCAACCATCTCCCTCCATGGCACCACACATGAAAGCCCCACCTCCTCTCAATGCCTCCTATACAAAACTAGCTCATTAAGTACTCCTTGTGGTAAGCCAAATTGCCACAACACTCGTGAGAACTAGAAGTACTTCATCTCACTCCATCTCCTCCCAACTATCCACCTCAACTACATAACCTACCGCAACTGCTCCCTATCCCCAGTTCACACGATCCCTCACCAAGACCTCCATGACACTTGGGTAGACATAAGTCTGGCCCATAGCTCCTAGTTCCACTGGTTATATTGCACTGTATGGATTGGCTATACCTACTTCACCACTATCCATCTCCTAGCATATGGCTACACCTTATCCCAATAACTATAGGGTAGTCCCCCATTTATGCCACAATGAAGTGCTCCCATCCCCAACATTGGAGAAGCAAGCTGCATCCTATGCCATTCCCTACTGTGTCACCTCCTATATCTCTTGGTACACCTACACTAGCAAAGCAATATCCCATGCATATCACCATAGTATAGTGAGAAAATCACTCACCAATCCTAATAGGTTCTATGGGAACCTATAGCCAGTACTATTGAGTATCACTATGTTTGCTAACATGAAAAACACCAATCCCAAGAGGGGCTCCAATGTCTTAGCCACATACATGGTCAAGTATGGAATTCCCTTACACTCCACCCACATCTCCTCCCAAATATATCCAAATATATTGCTCATCTAGGCCTTTTTATCATAGCCAACCTCCACCTTCATCCCCTCCACTTGCACCTTGAGAATGCAATACACATCCTCAAAGGTAATGTTTACCTCCTTGATCGGTAGTTGTAAATTCCCCCTATCCACATCACATATCTTAGCCAAAGACAAAATATACCCATCATCCACCCTCACTACATCCAACTGGGCCACATCCTCCAAATCCACTGCCCTAAAAAAACTCCAATCTATCTCCGACAATAATTTCCTCATCCTAGGAACAAGAGGAGAAAATTGGTGTCGAGGCTCCAAAATCCACAACTACAGCAATAAACACATTTCATGAGCATTAATTAAAAAAACAACAAAAAAAACAAAAAATTGAACAACACAACAAGTCTTCAACAACACTACCTTGGTAAATCTTACCTCTAAACCAGTCGTAACACTCGTTCCCTCTACCACCATAGCTTCCACACCAAAATTCTAGTTGTACCACACTGAAGTGCTCCCATCCTCAGCATTGGAGAAGCAAGATGCATCCTAAGCCCTTCCCCACCGTGTCACCTCATATAGCTCTTGGTACACCTACACCAACAAAGTAGGAGCCCATGCATATCGCTGTGGTGTAGTGACAAAATAACTCACCAATCCTATAAGGTTATATGGGAACCTATAACGAGTACTATTAGGGATCACTATGTTTACCAACACGAACATCACCAAGGCCATGAGGGGCTCCAACTTCTTGGCCACATACATGGTCAAGTATGAAATTCCCCCACACTCCACCCTCACCTCCTCCCAACTATATCCAAATATCTTGCTCATCTAGACCTTTTTATCATAGCCTACCTCAACCTTCAGCCCCTCCAATAGCACCTTGAGAATGCGATACACATCCTCAAGGGTAATTTTTACCTCCTCGGTTGGTAGTTGGAAAGTCCCCCTATCCGTATCCCATATCTCAACAAAATCTAAAATATACCCATCATCCACCCTCACCACGTCCAACTGGGCCACATCCTCCATCCCCACCTCCCTCAACAAACTCCAATCTACCTTTGACAACAATTTCCTCATCCGAGGAACAAGAGGATAAAATAAGTTTCGATGGTCCAAAATATGCAACCGCAACAATAAAAACATTTCATGAGCATTAATTTAAAAAAAAAAAACAAAAATAACAAAAATTTGCACAACACAAGAAGTCTTCAACAACATTACCTTGGCAAATATTGAATCTACACCAACCACAACACTCGTTTCCTCTGGCACCATAGCTTCCATACCAAAATTCCACTACCTCACTTCACTACTCAATCCAATCCACTCCTCAAATTCTCAAACTTTAAAATGCACAAATGAGCTCCATTTTACCATCTGTAGGCTATTTATAGAAATTCCAGGTGCACTAAAGAGCCCTAGGGTGTTTCAGACATGCTAAAATGTGCATGGGTGTTTTAAAACATGCTGAAGTGTGCAAGTACTTTTTCTAGCACACGAAAGTGGACTAGGTGTTTGTTGCGCATACAGGTGTTTGATGCATGAATCAAGACAAGGAAAAGTTGATCAAATTAGTAGCTTACCTCCTCCAAATTTTACCAAATTTCACCCACACAATAAATATCATCACAAAATAAATTTTTGTGAAAATAGAAGTCAGTCTGGATGCATAATTTGTGTTTGTGACCAAAATTCATAAAAGTACAATTTCCACTTACAAAATATGTCAAACTGGTCCAAATATTTACAAAATGATCATTCTCATCATCTGCATCAAAATTCCCATCATTCTACTAATTTTTATAACAATATGAGTTGATTTGGCACATTAACTTGAATTTTATGTCCAAAAGGCATAAAATTGACGAATATTCTATCCAAAGTTTGCTAATCAATTCTATTTTTCACAAATCATCATATTTCCTCATCAAATTTTCAAATTTCACCAACATCATACCCCATCATCCATTACTTTCCACATACATTGAATTTCAAGTGAATATTGTATATAGTGGTTTGTTCTATAAACTTGGCGATTGCAGCAATTTACATCCATGCAATTCGGTAAGATGAATGAATCACCATAAGAAAACGTGGTCATCATAGTCATTCCATATCTTATAGTTAAAAAGCATAATAAAATTTGGTTCCTTACATTTCAAGTGAAACTCTAACAAGATTAATCTTGCTAAATAGCTATCATTAATGGCCTAGTTCATGGGGCTTCAAACATGGACAAAATTATATCACATCATTTCACATTTCCTTGACATTCATCATGGCGACTGGATTTAGCTAGGGTGATTGGTTTCGATCCTAGGAATTATTTGATAGTCACTAGTTGGCCCTCCGAAGTTGACTACTTTTACTTTCTTTTTTGCATCTTCATATTGCATATCAATGTGGCCATACGGAAAAATTTATTCAAGACCATGGAATCACCCCAAATTTAGGGCAACTAAATTTTATTTTGATCTTCCCAAAAAGGGATACATATTACATTATCATGAAATCTACATTTGGCACAAAACCCTTCATATATTTGGGAAAAAATAGATGTAATCATCAACCACATTTCTCCCAAAATACTTCATCTGTTGGGGAAAAAACAGATGCAATCACCATCCACATTTCTCTCAAACACCCTTCACCTATTGGGGTAAAAATAGGTGCATTCATATTCCCATTTCACCAACCCCCTTCAACCGTTGGGGTCAAAAATGATCGCACATTCCATCATTCCCATTTTCTTCTTTGCACAACATGTCTTTTTCCATTTATTATTTTACCTTCAATTTTATCTCCATATTCCAACAAGAGAGAAGATGCTTCTATGCCTATCCCGATCAGGTGTCTCATATTTTTTGCACCATATTGTATTTTATGCAACATGGTACAAAATGGGGCATCTATAGACACCAAAAATCTAGCCACTTGTACTCCATCCATGCTTTCCCATAATATACTGGTCCACCATCTCTATTTCCCACCATTTCTGACCATTATTAATTTTTATTTATATAATTTTATTTTATATATATTTAAATATAATATTTTATATTATATTTTAATATATGTTTAGTAAATATATATTTATAAAGTGAATTATTCCTAGTTGTCCAATCTCATCTAATCCCATCCATCCATTTACCTTAATCCATACCACATCCTATATTTTTTGTCCACCCTTAGATATGCTTTAATCTCAACCACACGATTAGTGTCATTGAAACCCTAAAGTATACCCTAAGTTGGACTATTAATATGAGTTATTTTAAGACTCAACACCCCGTTGGAAGTTCCTTGGAATCCTAATTAGCTAGAAAGCAACCTAAGTTTTGTAAGTGCCTTAGCATTGATCTTTTAGTGTCCCAACCCTACATTTACCCTAATCCGTCTACCATTCCTCCATCATCTCGCTCACCGCCTCCATCGCCGCATTATTCGTCCTCATTGGATCTACTTTTGCAGATCTGATTTGACTCTTGAGCACCCTGTTACGCTCTGTAGACCTCTGGAGCACCCTGGTGCACTCTGCAAACCTCCCGAGTGCCCCACCATATTTTTTAATAACTTGTAGGTGTTTCAGAGCCCTATTCTAACAATGATTGAGATCTTTAGGTCTTGCTAGAGCATTATCCCACCATCGTCTTACACCAGATCCATCCATAAACAAACAATAAGCATGAGCAAGGTAAATCCATTTATGTTGTTACATTTCAAATTGTCTTATTCTATTCACATTTGCATTGCTATAACTAGGGTTTTTAAGTTATGATTTTTGAGGGCTCACACTGTGGAGTCCTCATTTATTATTACTGATTCTTTGGTTTCTTTGTGTTCGTGATTTGACAATACATCAAAAGCATTGGATAATTGTTTAAGATGGAGTGGCCTGATATCGGATACATAGAATACCACTCAACCTTGTTGGGAGTGAAGACGTATTTGAAGACACCACCAGTTATTTGTGGCTAGGATTTTGAAGAACCCTAGAAAAGTTTGTAATATTGTATCAAGGGACTCTTGGATCCACTATTGTAACAATAGAGTTTCTAGGATCTCCCCTTTATCAAAATAAATTCCATTTTGTTGTGCAATATTTAATTGACTTGAATTCTGTTTCATTTAGCATTGTTTGGTGTCATATTTTTAGCTCTACACTATGATATGTGAACACACACTAACCAAATGACTAACAACTAGTGGTCAACTCTAACATTATTCTAATGTGACTAAAGTACATATTATTATTCCTAACATTCCATCTTAATGTGTATTTTTCTAAATAAAAAAGTAAGTCAACATTACATATGTCCCCCCTTAATGTTGACTCTCATTACAACATACATTGAGAATTTTTCTAAACATGGAAAACTTTTCAAGTCCAAGTGACTTGGTTAAGATGTCATCCACTTGATCTTGAGTAGGTACATACTCCATGCGTACACTGTTTTCTTGAACCATGTCTCTAATGAAGTGATGATAGATATTAATATGCTTTTTCCAAGTATTGAAGATAAGATTTTTGGCCATTTTAATTGGTGTATCGCTCCAAATTTTTCGCACCCTTACCTTCAGGCTAAAGGATCCGCACCCAAAAGGGGGATGCGAGAAGGATGGGACAATACCTCGGACTGAGAGGCCCTTTGAAGGTCCCGCCTCTCGGGGGAGGTGTATAAAGGTGATTTTTCGACGGATGGTGGGTTCACCAAGAAAATTTTGAATGGCAGTTTCCACGCCTAGGTTGAGAGGGTGTTTGATGTGTTCATTTTTATGTTTGATCATTCAACTCCTAGGTTTGGCCAAATGAATCTAAACTGTTCTATATGAAATGCAGATTTAAATGAATACAAAAAACAGATTTGAACAGAAAACACAGAGAATATACTAGATTAAAAAAGCCATACCTGATCCGGATGTCTGATGGAGGTTCTAATTTTTGAAGCAGTCAAGATCGCCTCTGATATGACAGGATCGTCTATGATCAGACAAGATCGTCTGAGATCTAACGAATTCATCAGACGAATTCGTCAGAGACCTATAATCAGAGAAATAGATACAAAATATAAAAAATGCAACTATTCCAACAGAGGGCAATGATGTAGAATGACAATAATAATATTAAAATGATAATTATAAATAAAAATATGAGTGAATTACAATGATTTAATGACAAATTATGATTTTATTATGCATTAAAGCTATATGGGTGAACTCCAAGATGCAAAATAAGTAATAAAGTCTAACTAAATGCAAAGCAAAACAGGTAGATAGTGGAGAAAGAATGCAAACTCTGGGCACTGATTGCCCCCAATGTTGACTGCAGTCGAAATCGTCTCGAATTAGTGCGTGATCGTTCGAGATCGTACAGGATCGTCTGCGACGATCTGAGCTTGCTCCGACTGAAAAACAATGAGGTTCCTACAAGAAAACTTGGAAAGGCACAAATGCAAATAATAATTTAAGGTGTTCTAATGCACATAAAACTCAAATTACAGGGAAATTCAGCCAGGGGAATGTCAAGGGGAGGGCCTAAGATTAAATAGGCATAGGAAGGAGGTTGGGAGGTTGGAGATCATCCCAATTTGGGAGATCTCCAACGGGGGAAGGTCTCTAACCGCACAGACACGCTTTTGCCCCGGTTAGAGACGCCGTTGAAATAGAAGCTAATTATGAAAAATCAGTTTTGGGACGAAATCGTCTGGACGTTCTGCTCCAAACGAATTCGTCCGATCTGAGGCGATATCGTCTGATCGACGACGATATCGTCCAACGGTCACAACAAATCCTAAAAATGGCATGGAAAACGAGGAAAGCGGTTTAACAGGCGGTTTAACGGGCAGTTTGGGGTTAAAATTCAAATTTTAATATTTTATCTTTTTACTAAGGTTTAACCATGCCAATTTTAGGGTGCTACATTTTGCCCCCTCTTTAGCGAATTTTTCGAAGAAAATGCGTTAAAGATGAGTTTTTCCGTTTTACGAGAAAGCAAAAATATACTCAATTTTTTAGACGATGATTCTTGGTCGAATCGTACGAATGCTGACTATGGTGCCCCCTCCGTGTTTTTACCCAAATCGAACGTTTGAGGTAAAAAATGCGGAAAAGCAAAATTTAAAATGTTGTTGGTTTTGAATAAAATTAAGAAAAATAGGGAAAACCCTAATTCATTTTTACTATTCATTTGTACTGTTTAAACCTTATTGAGAGCTCGAGGGCTTCTCGAGGCTAGGTGGCTATGGACTATAGATTTTGGAGAGATTTGTTGAGAGGATTGAGTATGCTAGGGTATAGATTGTGGCATACCAATCCAGCTTTGATATGATGTATATAATTTTTTGATATATATATATATATATATATGATCTTGTTTCTGATGATATGACTTGTTCATATGTTGTTATGATGCTTTAATGTTTGAATTGTTTGCTGATTGGATTGATGATTCATGTAATTATGTCGTTTGAAATAGTATAATTTGATGTCATGCTGTAAGATTTTAAATGAAATAATCTGATGTAAACAATTGGTTGTGGTGGTGTGATTTGATAAAAGAAATAAAAAGGGACTTCTAACAATAATTTCAAAGGACATTGTCGCTGTTATAGACCATTTCATGGAGTCGCCGCTCACTCGGTCGTCAAGCTAATCCCAGTATAGAAATATTGTTAAAAGTAAAAGAGTGCTTAAGAGACTGTCTTAAGACTTTGTGTTGTGATGATAGAAATGATGATGGTTTGATGATTTGTTTTCAGATTTTCATAAAAAATAGTATGCATGAGATACTAAAATATGATTTTGCTAGGCATAAATTCCTAAGTGTGATAAAATTTTGAACAATTCCTTAGAATTTATACCATGGTTGCAATATTGAATTTGAACATAATGTCATGAAATAGAATAAGTGTTCGTTTGTTTGTAAAGCATAATTGTGTAACATAATGATGCAAGTCACATGTTTTGATGAATTTGTTTTTAAAATAAATGGAACATAAAATTAGAACAATGGTTTGCGCTAGGCATAGAATTATAGGTATAGACTTATACCATCATCACGAAATCCAAAGAAGAAAATAGATTGTTTTAGTTTTATTGCAAGATGAATTTATGACTTTTGTGATAAATAATAATATGAAAATTTTGTTTGAAATTATTATTTTGAGATTTTGTGAGAATATGTATGTAATTGCTCTTATACAAACAACAAATTCTGAAAATAAAAGAATAAAATCATTCCGAAAAGAGTTACAAGAATATTTTAAATTATCTCAAAGAGAAATATAGATTTATAAGGAATCCTCATGTGCAAATGTGAATTCATTACCGATCTTGATTTATCATAATGATACAAAATCTCTCAAATACAAATGTGTGTGCGATTGTATTATTCATTCACCAATTTTGAGCAAGATAATTTGATACAAGTAATTTGCCTTGACCAAATGAATGTTCATTGACCATGATTTATATGCATGTAACCGTACTAGACTACTATGTAAGTTAGGTTTATCAAGAGCTAGCTAATCCATAAGCTGACAGAGGTCTATACAAAAGAAGGTCGCTAATGTGACAGACATATCGCCATGCTAGGGATTACCCAAGGCCAAGCGGGTTGGGCACAAACCACTTGTTATGGGGCTTACCTCACAGTTTTCGAATAATTGAGAATTCCAGGGATTCAAGCTCATTCACCCTTCTTTTCTTTTCAAGGGGTAGGGAAAGGATTTTATTGCATTTTGCTTTTGCGTTTCTCTTTTGCTTCTTTTTTCTCTTTTTTTTTTGTACTTTTGTATTGTTGCTTGATATTTGAGATAATGCTGAAATATTGTTGTGATGAAAAATAACCTTTTTCTTTTCTCTTTTCTTTGAACTTTTTCTTTTCTTCCTATGCTAGGGATACTTGCTCGGATTAGCTGTAGAGCAAGGGATTTTTATTCTGGGTAGGGGTGAGCTTGTCCTTTTGTCAATTCTCAAAGATTCTAGACCATGTGCATGATAGGATAGCAGGGGAAACTTTTCGCTCAGGAAACCAGTTCTACTATGTAGCATCATATCGAATTTGCAATGAAATCATTTTAATGTGAAAAGATATACTTAGTTCAAGTAAATAACAAGATCAGTTCTCTATGCTCAAAATTTTATTTAATTCAACTGTGGACTTTGATATAAGAGAGATTAATAATCATACCAAATAAAATCAAGATATTTATTCATGTGAATGTGAAAGTGCGGGATTCCAAATAAATGCTAATTTATCCAAAATAACTGAAAATATAACTGCAATACTTCACAATTTGAGAAGTACAAAATTAAAAGATGTTTTTGAAGATTTTGATGATTTTGAATGTTTTTAATTTTAAGTGATGAATTAAAAGAAATACAAGGTGATTTTTTTTTTTGAAATGTTTTAAAATAAGTGACTAAAAGGAAATAATATGCAAAACAAATATATACAATGATGAAATGACCAATTTTTTATGCATAGTAACGTTTAAGATGCATAATGTTCATAGGTTCTTTAAGTTCTTTACCATCTAAGGTAGATAATTTGTATGCTCCTGATCCAAATTTAGCAGTGATGACATATGGTCCAAGCCAGTTGGGCTCAAATTTACCTTTAAGGTTTGTAGTTGCATTAGTATTTTTTTGAAGATTTTGAGGATTTTGATTTTTTTGTATTTTGATTTTAATTTATGAATTGAAATTGGTGGTATATACAAGATGATCTATATACACTATACAAGGTTATTTGAGTATAGCATGTCTAAGGTTGCTTCAAAATCAAAGGAGGTTTTGAAGGATAATTTGGTTGAGGTGAAGGTAAGAACAAAAGGTGATGAATAAAAGGTAGCGATAACAAAAGCTTTGTTATAATGTAGAATAATGTAGCAAAAGATTTGACTTTTATATGTGTAAAATTGATCATGTTACAAAATAAAATGTAAGAAGGATAAGAAGGTTCTTCATTCTTATCACTATCTTCCAAATCTTGATAAGATGGAGGGAGCATATGTGAAAGATATGCATGGATGTTATTTGATAAACAAGGATGATCATATATGGATGAAGAAAAGTGATGGATAGAAGATAATTGTGATAATAGAGAATGTATAGAAGTTGATGTTTCAACCATTAAATATTCTTCAAATGGTGTTGGGTCACCATGTATGGTAACAATTTTATTTGCAATTTCAAACTTCAAACATTGGTGAAGAGTGGAAGGGACAACCCTCATCGTATGAATCCAAGGACTTCTGAGAAGTAGGTTGTAATATGAAGGGCAATATGCTACATAAAATAGAGTATCCAGGATCTTGGATCCAATATTAAGGGGAAGAATTATAGTACCTTGAGCTTCTTGAATTTCATTGTTAAAAGATTTTATAATAACATTTGATTCATTAAGATCTTCTTCCTTTGTTTTGAGTTTTTGGAATAATTGATAAGTGCATAAATTAAGAGAGGAGCCATTATCTACCATGATAGTTTTAACAGGTGTTTCTTTACTAGATCCTGTAATGTAAAGATAGTAGTCTTCTTGTGGAGTAGAGGAAGGAATCTCCTCATCATAGAATGAAATATGGTTAACCTCAAGAGGGTTTACACCATTAATTATGTTCTTAGAGAAAATATGATGAGGAACAAATTGTTGGCTAGGTATCTTGAACAAAGTTTCCTTATGAGAACTTTGTAATACTTCTAAAAGGGATATCTTTGCTTGAGGATTAATCACTTGTTGTTGGCTATCAAAGTGGATTTCAGATTGAGATTTTGATTCTAAAGATGAGCTTTCTATGCTTACATTCCATTTTGGATCATTCTCTAGAGCCAAAGATAGTTTTGAAGGTTGGTCAAATGAGGAACCCATATCTTGAATATCGGATTGAGTTGATTGAACTTGAGGTTGCTCATTTGTAGTTTCTGTTACAATATTAGTAATATCATCATGATGGGACACATTAACATGCAATATTTGATTGGTTTCCTATTGTTGATAATTGAATAGGGGTTCTTGGGAGATCCCCATGTCTTGATTGATTATTGGTATTTGTTGTGTAGGAGTTTGATTGTTTAATGGAGATTTATAATCAGTTGTAGATTGTAATTCCTTTATATTAAAAAGACCCTTATCAATCAAATCTTGAATTGCACATCTTAAATCTTTACAATTTTGTGTCATATGTCCATCTACTCTATGATATTCACAATGTAGCTCAGGTTTAAACCAATCTGTTGTGGTATCAAGTTGTCTTATGGAAGGCAGTTCAATCTTATTTGTATCAAGTAAATGCTTGAGAATTATATCCATTGGTTGATTGAGCTTTGTAAATGTACGTGATGAAGGTTTTTGAGAGGTTTTTGATATGTGCCTTAGGAGTTCAGTCATAAAAGGACCTAATGGTTTCTTACCTCTCTTTTCTTTGTTATGGGTAGAATGATGATAGGAAGATTGTGAAGTATGATGTGAGTGCATGGTAGGATTGGAAGAATAAGTATTTTCTTGTTGAAATGGATGTGTTGTATTGAAAGAAGAATATTGAAAGGATGGAGGAGGATTATATGTGGGTTGATAGACATAATATGGATATATGGGAGAATAGATAATATCATTATGAAGAGGATTGGAAAAGGGATTGTCCTGTTGGGTTAAGGATGAAAAATGAGAAAAGTGTGATGGAGGTGATGTTGAATAGGGATGAGGTTGGTCATAATCAACAAATGTATTTGGCTGAATTCTTCCAACATTACTGATGGGCTCATATTGATTTGAGTAAAAACTCATGGTTTCTTTAGTACTTCTAAAAGTAATATTTAATATCTACTATTTAGAATTGAATCTAAAACATACAAACTTGAAATGATGATTTTGTTATATATTTTTTTTTGTATACATACATATATATATATATATATATATTTTATTTTTTTGTTTTCAAAAGGTTTTTAGTTTTCATGTCGGGTTCACCAAAATGTATCGCTCCAAATTTTTCGCACCCTTACCTTCAGGCTATAGGATCCGCGCCCGAAAGGGGGATGTGAAAAGGATGGGACAATACCTCGGACTGAGAGGCCCTTTGAAGGTCCCGCCTCTCGGGGAGGGGTATTAAGGTGATTTTTCGATGGATGGTGGGTTCACCAGGAAACTTTTGAATGGCAGTTTCCACGCCTAGGTTGAGAGGGTGTTTGATGTGTTCATTTTTATGTTTGATCATTCAACTCCTAGGTTTGGCCAAATGAATCTAAACTGTTCTATATGAAATGCAGATTTAAATGAATACAAAAAATAGAATTAAACAGAAAACACAGAGAATATACTAGATTAAAAAGCCATACCTGATCCGGATGTCTGATGGAGGTTCTAATTTTTGAAGCAGTCAAGATCGCCTTTGATATGACAGGATCGTCTACGATCAGACAAGATCATCTGAGATCTGACGAATTCGTCAGACGAATTCGTCAGAGACCTGCAATCAGAGAAATAGATACAAAATACAGAAAATGCAACTATTCCAATAGAGGGAAATGATGTAGAATGATAACAATAATATTAAACTGATAATTATAAACAAAAATATGAGTGCATTACAATGATTTAATGACAAATTATGATTTTATCATGCATTAAAACTATATGGGTGAACTCCAAGATGCAAAATAGTAATAAGTCTAACTAATGCAAAGCAAAATAGTAGATAGTGGAGAAAGAATGCAAACTCAGGGCACCGATTGCCCCCAATGTTGACTACAGTCGAAATCGTTTGCAGAGTGTGAAATCGTCTCGAATTGGGGCGTGATCATCCGAGATCGTACAGGATCGTCTGCGACGATCTGAGCTTGCTCCGACTGAAAAACAATGAGGTTCCTACAAGAAAACTTGGAAAGGCACAAATGAAAGTTGAGATTTGAGGTGTTCTAATGCACGCAAATATCAAATTACAGGGAAATTCAGCCAGGGGAATGTCAAGGGGAGGGCCTAAGATTAAATAGGCATAGGAAGGAGGTTGGGAGGTTGGAGATCATCCCAATTTGGGAGATCTCCAATGGGGAAGGTCTCTAACCGTGCAGACACGCTTTTGCCCCGGTTAGAGACGCCGTTGAAACAGAAGCTAATTATGAAAAATCAGTTTTGGGACGAAATCGTCTGGACGTTCTGCTCTAGACGAATTCATCCGATCTGAGGCGATATCGTCTGATCGGCGATGATATCGTCCAACGGTCACAACAAATCCTAAAAATGGCATAGAAAACGAGGAAAGCGGTTTAACAGGTGGTTAACGGGCGGTTTGGGGTTAAAATTCAAATTTTAATATTTTATCTTTTTACTAAGGTTTAACCGTGCCAATTTTAGGGTGCTACAATTGGCACTTAGGTTGTCACAATATAGGACCCTCAATGGTTAGCCCAACATCTTGAAGTAGTTGCCTTAGCCAAATAGCTTCCTTAGTTGTCTCAATTGTTGCCTTATACTATACTTCTACTATAGATAAGGAAACATTTTTCTATTTCTTGGTGTTCCATGAAATGGTACCTTGACCCAACTAAAAGTAATACCCAAAAGTTGATTTTATGGATTCAAGGCAACTAGCCCAATCTGAATCTATGTATTTTGTCAGTGAGAAATTTTCACATGTTGTGTACATGAGACCATGATGAGGGGTCCCCTTGAGGTATCTCAAGATCCACTTAGCTGCTATCCAATGGCTCTTTTTGGGATCTTGCATATATATAGAAATAAGGCCAACTAAATAGAAATTATCTAGTCTAGTTGAAATTTAATAAAACAAACTTCCAACTAGTTTCCTATAAAGGGTGCCATCAACTCTTTATTCGTCATCACTATTAACCAATTTTAACCAATTTTCCTGTTAGGAACCTACTATTAAAAATAAACACACTCACACAAATATTACAAAATAACATTAAGATCACAACACAACTACAACTATGAAATATAAATACAAAAAAGAACAATCTCACAAATAACGTAGAATCACGGGTCTCTTTGAGGGGGCAACCTCCTCCAATTATTTAATTCCATTATCCAAAAATATATATACAATAATAACCCTCACAATTTTAAGGATTTTATCAACCACCTAACTCCCATGGTTGGATTACATGCAAAATTCTACCTAAGCTAGAATATCCTACCTACAAGCAATTACATTCTTAATAACAGTTACATAAAATGGAACCACTTGTCTAGAAACTTATAGATCCACAAATATTATAAAATATTACAAAATATTATCATTGGGTGCTCTCCAAAATTTACAAAACATTATACAATATTAACATGGGTGTTACCCATGTTCAACAAGGATCGTAGTGTTAGGATGGGTCCTAAAATTCCCCACCCCTTCAGAAAGCTTTGTCCTCAAAGCTGAAGATGAGGAAACTATTACTGAAGTTGGTGAAGAGGTTCCCACATTGCATCTTCCAGTTGTAATCCACACCATTGGACCAAAACATCAGTAATAACACATATATGAAGGTTACAAGAGTGACGATCTAGAATGTAACTAGGTTCAAGAATGACAAAACCTTCCTCAACCAATAATGGAAGTGTAGACTACACCTACACATTGTTGTCAACAACTTGCTTAAGATATGAGACATGGAAGACGAGATGAAGTTTGGATCTAGCTGAAAGGGCTAACTTGTATGTTATCAAGCCAATCCATTGCAACACCTAATAAGGACCATAGTATTTGGTGGTAAGATTTTGAAAACCATGAATCTAGATAGATGACTATTTGTATGGCTAAAAGTAAATGAAACCATGTCACCTTAAAAAACTATGGTCAATATGATTTTTATTATCTTGCTATTTCATACGATTATAAGCCACATCCAAATTGACCTTGAGTTGACAAAGAATGGAATCACACTAGCAGAGAGTGGAATCCACAAATTGAACCTTAGAACTACTTGGTATGTATGAAATTAGTATTGGTGGAGGCTGACTATAGACTGCTTCAAATGGAGACACCTTAGTGGCAATGTGATATGTGTTGTACCACCATTAATCCAAAGGAAGCCACTTGACCCAATGTGTAGGATGCTTAGAGGTAAAACATAGAAGGTATATTTCCAAGTATTTATTTACAATTTCTATTTGGCCATCAGTTTGAGGATGATAGGTTGAACTCATATTAAGTTGCGTTCCCTGCAACTTGAAAAATTCCTACTAAAATTGACTAGTAAAGGTAGGATCCCTATTAGAGACAATGGATTTTGGTATTCTAGAGGTGAAAGATAGAGTCAAGGAAAATTTGAGCAACAATGGAGGCAATATATGGATGGAATAGGAAAAAAATGAGCATACTTCAAAAGATTATCCACTATCACCATAATAACTGATTTGCCTCTAGAATTGAGCCACCCTTCAATGAAATCCATAGAAATATTTGTCCAAACCTACTCAAGAATCGAAAAAGGCTGAAGTATACTTGAGAAAATCATGGTTTCACATTTCATATGTTGGAAACGATCACATTCAACCACAAAAGTATGATTTTTGTTTTCATTCTATGATAGAAAATAGTACACTTGGTCTTTTTTATAAGTCTTGAGGAACCCTAAATGACTAGCTATTGGGGAAGCATGCATTTCATGAAGAATGTGGTCCTCTATCTGTGATTGAGTGGATGTGACAATACGATCATGGTATCATAAATAATGACCATCCCATGTATACCTAGGGCATGAATGAATATTTTCTTGAAGTTAGCAAACAAGAGTTTCCAAATAAGAATCCTTGAGTAGTTCCTCATGGAGTTGATGAATCTATTGAGGATGTGGCATGGAAAATGCATGGAGCATAACATGTTCTTCATGTAAGTGGGACAAAGAATTTTCCACCATATTTTCCACCCTTCTTATATGTGATATCATAGTCATAGCCCAAAAATTTGGAAATCCACTTTTGTTGTTCAAGAGTGGCAATCCGTTCTAAAAAATATTTGAAAATTTTATGATTAGTTTTGATGGAAATTTTTTTCTCAATAAGATATAGTCACCAATAATTGACAATATGTAAAACTGTAAGCATTTCCTTCTCATAGGTAGACTTACCTAAATTTTGGCTTGATAGTGCCTTGCTAGTAAAGGCCAAGGATATACCTTCTTGTATGATAATGACCCTAATGCTAGTACCCAAAGAATCACTTTAAATGATAATTAGTTTAGATAAATATGGCATTTCTGACACATGAGTAGTTGTCATGGCATATTTCAAATAAAAAAAAGCCTTTTTAGCTAGTTTTGATAACATAAATAAATTTTTCCTCAACATGACAATCAATGGGGCTACTATCTTGCCATAATTATTCATAAATTTATTGTAATATCCTAAGGACCAAAAATACATGAAGGCCCTTTAAGGTATGAGGTTTAGTCCAATATATGACCACATGAATGTTTTTTGGATCCAACTAAACACCACCCTCAGTGACAATGTGACCCAAGTATTCAACCTCTTACTGGCCAAAGGAATTTTTGAACATCTTGGCATAAAAATAATGGTTAGATAGGAGTGAGTTTTTTACCTAATTTTTGAAGATGCTCTTCCCATAAATAGTTTTATATCAATATGCCATCAAAAAATACTAGAATGAATTTATGAAGGAAAGGGAAAAAAATGAAATTCATCAAACTCTGAAAGGTAGAAGGTGCATTGGTTAAACCAAATGGCATAACAAGGAACTCATAATGTTATTTATGGGTTTGAAATTATATTCTTAGAAAATCCTCATCCTTGATATGAGTGTGATGATATCCTAATTACAAATCCAAATTGGAAAAATATTGGGCCCCATGCGACTCATCAAGGAGTTCATCAATCACAGGAATTGGGAATTATCCTTAATAGCAATTTTACTGGTCCTGATAATCCACAAATAATCACCAAGTGCCATAATTTTTCTTTAATAATAACACCAACAAAGAATATGGACTAAAACTAGAATGAATAATCCCCACAACACGAAGCTCCTACACTATTTTCTCCAATTTTAACTTTTGAGCATGCGCATACATGTACGAAAGGACAATAGGAGAAATAATAATAGGAAAAAGCTACATGGTATGGTCATGGGAATTATAAGGAGGTAGCCCCTTGGGTTCCTCAAAAACTTGAGCATATTTGCCTAATAATCCTTGTAATTGTAATGAATAATTTTGTTCTATTTCATTAGGGTCGTTATAGCAAAAATTTGTGCCACCACTCCATTGTAGGAAATTTTCAACAACATTTCCATATTATGAGTAGAAATAAATTGTGCCACACCAACTTTCATGTTCATGTAAATAATATTTCTTTTCCTATTGACTGAACTCTATCCACAATTCAACAAAATCCTATAAAAATGGTCCTAACATTCGCAAATATTGTGATCCCAAAACTATATCACATCCCCCAAGGGGTAATGCAAACATGTATATCTTGATATTATAGTACCCAACCTAACCTTTGAAATTACAATATTTTACTATGCATGGAAGGGTACCTCCATTAGAAATCATGGCTTCAAAGGGATTACATGTAGTAATGTAACATTTTTCTTGTTTGGTGACACAAGGATTAATAAAATTATGGATACTTCTTGAGTCAATAATAATGATGACCCATTTTACTTTGAAGTGACCAATCACTTTCATTGTTTGGGACATGGAAACTCCTGCTAAGGCATGCACTAAAATTTTTTATGGGGAGTCTTATGAATCTATTGTGTATTCTGATGTCTCCCTCTCTAGAGGATCATCCTCATCCTCTAATGATTTTAAGATTATCATTTCATCAAGATCGAGAAAAAACAATTTATGTTGCACACACTTATGGCCTTGAGAACACTTTTCATCATAATTAAAACATAGCCCTTGTGCCCTTCGACTATCCATATCTTCATGAGTCAATTGTTTATAGTGGGATATTTTATAGCAAGGCTTATCATCAGCTTGGACTAAAAAGATGATCAAGATTGAGGAAATTTAGATGTGCATCCTAAAGCCTTAAATTAATATTTATCCAATTTAACCAATTGTATTTCCTCTGGTAATTATTGAGGTCTCAATAGTTTTACCTTAGTTTGAAAGTCATCCTTTAACCCACTCACAAAACAACTTTGCAAAGAGTCGATAGTTAGGCCATTAGTGTGATTGGAAATATTTTCAAATTGAATTTAATACTCTCGAACAATGGATGTTTGTCTAAGTTTTAAAATATCTCCTATGAAATTTTCAAACTCACTAGGACCAAAGCAAGTGAGTAGACATTCAAAATATTAATAAGAAAGTTCAGTTTTAGCCTTCCTAAGCCATAGGAACCAATGTAGTGCATCTAATTCAAAATTGAAGGATGTAATGGTCAACCATATGTATCATAGGATATTATGAAGATTGAAGTATTATTAAGCCTTACAAATCCACCCCTCAAGATCTATTCCATCAAATTTGGGGAAATCTAATTTTGGCAATTTATATCTAATATGATCTAGTACAGTTTGTTAGTGTTGGCTTGTACCTATATTCTATTTATCATGATGATCAATTGAGTCAATACGACTATCCCACTCTGCCTTCAATTCCTTTTGTGACTTGGTAACCACACTCATAGTTTCCTAAAATATTTTGAGTTGTGTCATTATGTCCTCTAAGTTGTGGTTGAGTGTGTTCCATATTTTTTTACCCATATGATCTACCTTTTGACTAATTTTGTTCTCAATTTTTCAAGTACCAACAACCATGTTCAAAGAGTTTGGTGATACTTACTAAAAATAAAAATGTGGTTTTAGGATTTACTAGTTTTAGTAATAAGCCCAAAATGCTTTGGGAGCTATATATCAAAATGATCAGATCAATAATATGATCATAATGATCTATTTACAACAACACTAGTTTTGGACACCCCCAAACTCAAATTTACAATTTGCAAATGAGTTAGCTCCCTCACAATTTTATGTAAGTCCATTGAGAAAATTTGTTGGTTTCATGATGATGATGAAAATTACATAAGTAGTTAATTCTATAAAACAAATGAAACTCAAGGCCTTAGATTTTAATAGATGAGCAACTATGGAGGGAGTTCAACCAAGGAGGTGACTAGGGACACAACTCCCAAGAATTATATCCTTAAAAATATTCTAAGGTACACTGCTTAAGACCCACACTAGGTGTAGAGGGTTCACTTAGCTCTTCCATTATGAACCAAAAGGTGTTTCCAGCAATGGGAGAAAAAAACATACTTGAGCACAAGTGACCTAGACCAACCTAGGAGAGTAATAAGTGGGGGTAAATTATGTAATTATGTGATGATGCAATGTTGTAAATGAATCAATTTGCTTATTGAAAAATATGTAGTTTAAATAAGACTGCAATTGTCGGAGGTTGCCAAACCAACCAGCTACAATAGCATATTGTTACAACGAAATAACAAATGCAAGAATAGGACAAATAATGTAATAACAATATAACTACGCTAACATCCCCCCTTATTACATTATTTGGGTAATAGGATGACTACTAGCTATACTAACATCCCCCCTGATTACATCATTTTGCAATACAAAGAGAGCTGCAAAACAATTCAAATTTGACACGTGCAAGTGCATTAGTGAAAATGTCTGCAACTTGAGCATCGGTGGGAATGTGTTGAAGCTGAATTCGGTGCTTTGGAACTTCATCTCGAATGAAATGACATTGTGTGTCAATGTGCTTTATTCTTTCATGATGGACTGGATTCTTGACAAGGTTCAGAACACCCTGATTATCGCAAAACAAGTGTATTGGAGATTTTGATGGATGACCCATACTTGTCAGAATGCGATGCAACCATATCACTTCGCACACAGCTTCACGTGCGGCGCAATATTCTACCTCTGTTGATGAAATAGCAAGCACCTGTTGCTTCTTGCTATGCCAAGAGACAGGACCGGATCCCAGATGAAAAATGTATCCAGAAGTTGACTTGCGATCATCAAATGATCCGACATAGTCGAAGTCCGTGTATCCTTGCAAGAAGAATTTGTTGTTCCTCTTGTATTCTAGGCCATATTCCATAGTACCACGGACATAGTGAAGAACACATTTTGTTGCTTTCCAATGAGTGGTCTTAGGCTCCTGCATGAACCTCGAAATATAGTTGACAACAAATACGAGATCTGGCCTAGTATTGGTCAGATATATGAGACTCCCAATCAACTGTCGATAGAGAGTACCATCTACCCGAGGTGAATCATCATATCGCGATAACTGAAGTCCATTCTCCATCGAAGTTGCCATTGGCTTGCAATCGATCATGCAATATTTTTCCAAGCAATGTCTTGGCATATTTTTTCTGAGACACTTTGATGGAGTTCTCCTTCTGGCTGAATTCCAGACCAAGACAGTAATGGAGAAGTCCGAGATTTGTCATCTCAAAATATTTACACAAGTTTCTTTTGACAGTAGAGATCATATTTTTTGAACTCCCTGTAATGAGCAGATCATCAACATAGAGTACAAGCAACACTATCTCAGAACCCTATTTCTTGAAATAGAGGTTTGCATCTGACGGACATCTCTTAAATCCATGTTGCATAAGGTGATTGTCCATTTTTATATACCAAGCTCGAGGAGCTTGTTTCAGACCATACAAGGATTTGACCAATTTGCAAACCTTCTGCTCTTGGCCTTCCACTTCAAATCCTTCTAGCTGAGTCATGTAGACTTCTTCTTGGAGATCACCATTTAGAAAGGCACTTTTGACATCCATCTAGTGAACTTTCCACCCATATTGTGCTGCCATAGCACACATAACTCAAATTGTGGTCATCCGAGCAGTAGGTGCAAAAGTTTCCTTGTAGTCAATGCCTTCCTTTTGAGCATAGCCCTTTGCAACAAGACAGGCCTTATGCTTATCAATTGTTCCATCTACCTTGTACTTGAATTTATATACCCATTTACAGCCAATGGGTTTCTTTCCATGTGGAAGATCAACAAGCTTCCAAGTTTTATTTTTCATCAAAGACTCATACTCTGTATCCATAGCGGCCTTCCACTGAGGTTCACTAAGAGCATCTTGCACTGATGCAGGTTCAAGATCATCTATGGTAGACATGAACGCCCTGTCATCATCAATATCCATATCCTCTACTTTTGTACGTGGAGTTACATAAAGTTCCTCAAAATATTGACAAAGATCATCAACCTCACCAGTTTCTTTGGCTTCTTTTTCCTTTTGAGCCATACTGCGTGTATGAGGTCTATCCAAGTTCAAATTTGGAGGAGTGGATAAATTTGCGTCTCTGATTGTATTTGTACACCATTTTGGATTCTTCTTTGGTGGTGTTGAAGAAGATGTAGAAGGACCTCCTATCTGTGTTGATGAAGGAATCTTCTCTTCCTTATATTCCACGAGATCTAGGTGTACTTTAGATGTGCTCTGTGATGTGAAAGCTTCATCAAAGAAAACATATCTGCTGACATGAATTTTCTTGGTCAAAGGATCTATCAAACAATATCATTTAGAGTGCTCATCATACCCAAGAAAAATACATCTCAGTGTTTTCTCATCTAGCTTCTTCCTTTTCTCTTTTGGTATGTGCATGAAAGCGTGACATCCAAAAATATGTAGATGAGATATGGAGGGTTTTCGACCACTCCATGCTTCCTGTGGAGTCATTCATTTTAGGGCATTTGTGGGTGCCCTATTCAACAGATATACTATAGTGGTGATAGCTTCTACCCAATATTGTTGCCCAAGAGTAGCTCTTGTGAGTATACAACGAACCATTTCCATGATAGAACAGTTCCTTCTCTCAGCAACTCGATTTTGCTGAGGAGTATAGGCAGTTGTTAACTGTCTCTTGATTCCATGCTTATGTAAGAATGCAAAAAAATCATTAGAGGTAAACTCCCCCCCTCGATATGAGCGAAGGGTTTTAAGAGAAGCTCCTGACTCCTCAACGAATTTCTTGAACTGCTGGAAGAATGCGAAAGCTTCAGATTTCAGTTGGAGAAAGAAAACCCACATCTTTTGTGAGTAGTCATCTACGAATAACTAAAAGTACCTCTTCCCTCCAAAATTTTTGGGTGTGAAAGGACCGCACAGATCGGTGTGAATTAAATCCAAAGGTTTTTGTGCTCTTGTTGAGCTCTTCTCAAATGGTACTCTATGCTACTTTCCTACCAAGTAGTCAGAGCACACTGGCAATGTGGCAGAAAGGGAAGGAAGACCCTTTACCATCTCATACTTACTGAGCTCAAGTAAGTAGCCAGAACTAATATGCCCATATCTCTTGTGCCATAGGGAAGTTGCCTCCTTGGTAGAGACAGTCATGGCAACATGTGGAGTAGAGATAGAATCTAGGGCAAATAAGTCGTGCTTATATGAAGCTGTTGCAATCTTCTTACCCTTCCTGGTAATAGTACAACACTTCTTGCCATTCTCAACATGAAAGTTGACAACCATATTTCTATCCAAGATTTGTGTGACTGACAACAAATTGTTGGACAATCCCGAAACATAGAGGACTTTGTCAATCTGACACTTGCCATCAAGAAGAGTGACTGAAACTATACCCTCTCCCTGAACCCTGTAGGTTTTATCATCAGAAATGGTGACAGGTTTGCCCTATTTGGCCATGAATTATTCAAACCACGATCTATCGCCAGTCATATGTTTGCTAGCTCCAGAATCGACATACCAAACAGGATCCCTCTGTGTGGAATCTGTGGTAGTCATGAGCACCTTGTGTGCCCATTCAGAATCTGAGTCAGATTCTTCAATAAAAACATTCACCTGGGGTTGCTTGTTTTTATTTTGTGGTTTGTTTTGGCCTTTCTGCTTGTTCTTATGCCAACACCTGTTGGTGTCATGGTTGTCTTTCTCACAGATCTTGCACCACCTCTTCTTCTGTTGAGGTTGTTTTCCTTTTCCTTTCATATCCTATTGAGAATTTCCTCCTTTCTGAAATTTGCCTCCTTTTTGCCCATTACCTTTCTTCCTAGAACCCTTCCTATTGGTGTATAGGGCTGTATTGGAAGAATCATCCTTGTGAATTTGGTGTGCCTCCTGTTGTTGAAGCAGATTGACCAACTCGATGTAGGTAATTTGTCGTTGAGACACCTGGATGGAGGTGATAAACATATCAAATGAAGAAGGTAAAGCTCTCATCATAATTGAAACGAGAATATTTTCGTCCATAGAATCTCCCAAAGAATTCAATCTCTCTTTCAATTCGGACACTCTGCACAGAAAGAGTTCAATTGTTTCACCCTATCTCAAACTCAGGTTATGAAGTTGTTGTTGAATATGAAGAATGGTGGAATCATTCTTTCCCTCATAGATGGTTTGAAGGGCATCCCATTCCTCTTTACCACTTGCTTTTTCAGCTATATGAGGTTGCACTTCATCTGAAATAGCAAACAAAATGAGCACCTTTGCTCGACTGTCTTTCTTGTCAAAAGCTATCTGATCAGCAGAAGGAGTTGTGGATCCTGATGCTGATGAAGGCCTAGATGTTACTCCAGTAACAATATCCCATAAATATTCCATTTGGAGAATTGCCTTCATCTTATGTTTCCATGGTGTATAATTTGGACCTTTCAATAACTGATGAGGATCAGTCATCAACTTTGCAACAACGGCCATAGTGAAGGTTCCTTATATCACCAATTGGTCCCCCTTTCGATATACCTTTTGCTAGGCCGTTATACCATACAAAATACCCGCCCTTACATGAGGGAAACTATAGGTATTTAGAAATATCAACAAAAATCACCCGCCCTTACGTGAGGGAGACTATAGGTGAGTTTTAGAGATCATACGATACGTGGAACATAAGCAGTACTGAAAGGGAATCGCCTTGTTGATGGCACCTACCATAGAATATTCTTCTCATGCGTGGGGCGTAACTTCCCATAAACACTATGAAGAATACTTCGTCAGGATTTACGCCTAAACACAAGAGCGATTAAGGGTAGTGGATGGAGTAAAAAAATGCAAAAAATGGCAAACTTATCTCTCCCCGACGATTTATAGAGAACAAGCTCAGACGTTGTTGTAGCAGCTATATTAGGTGGCGGATACAGTAGCCCAATCACGACAGCTTTACTTGTAAGTGCTGGCCAGAGGTATCACAAATACCTAACGCTGCAGTGTAATAAATTGCACGGATGGGTTTTAATTATTCCGGGGACTTAGGGAGTGAATTTGATTTTAATTTTTAATGTTATAGTGCAAAAGACAAATATGCAACATACAACAAAAAAAATGCCCACAAGAATAACCCACAAGGTGTCGGGCGCAGCCGAAAATGCACCTTTTACAATTTGCCAAATTGCTTTTTCAGAAAATTACTCACATTCCCCCTTTGATTTTTTGAAAAAAATATCCCCCCTAAAAAAATTCTCTTTAACAAAGCATTTTAATAATTATTATGTATTTAAAGTTAAAATAAATAATTTTAATTTATATAGTTTTTAAAAACTTATGAAAAAATAAATTAAAATTAAATTTTAATTTATAAAGTTTTAAAACTATAAAAAATAAATTAAAATTAAAAAATTTTAACTAAAAAATAATAATTAAAAAAAAACTTTGAAAAAAATCTTACCCTCGAACCCTCGACCTGCAGGCTCCCAGAGCCTTACCGCACGGCTCACGACCACGTGAGCCAGCGGGCTGATCCGAAAGGATCAGGGAGATCCTCCTTTTTCAACCCCTGGTTGTGCCTCCTCCTCTGCAGCGGCCTCCGACTGGGCGCTGGCCTCGCTGCTGCTTCGTCGCGCGCCGGGGTATTTTTTTTTTTTAATTCCCGCACGCGGGGTCTGCCTGTAGCTCTGCAGCGCATCGTCCAACCGAGGGGGGGGGGAACGCGTGTAGGGCACGCTGCGTCCTCCAACTGGGGGGGTGGAACACGCATAGGGCGCGCTGTGTCAGCCCTACGTCCTCCAACAAGGGGGGGGGACGCGCGCAGGGCGCGTTACGTTAGCCCTGCGTCCTCCAACGAGGACGCGTCCAGTGGGGGGGGCTGGACGCAGCCTACGCGCGGCTGCATTTAGTCTGTGCAGACGCAGTGTCAACGGGGGACAAGGTAGTGCGCGTTCCAGTGGCTGCATTCCAGCCTGACGCTGCGCACGGCTGCGAAGCATTCTAGCCTGTGCATGGCTGCGTTCTAGTTTGCGCACGGCTAGAGCATTCCAGTCTGTCCATGGAAAATATATATATATATATATATATATATATATATATATATATATATTTTAATTCTTTGCTACACAAATCGCTGCAAAATACGTCTGCAAACAACTGCATGGAATTTTAAAAAAAATTGCCTCCCCAGCACAGAAGGAAAAAATGCGTCCTCCTCCAGCCTTTCTTCTCATTCCACTAGATCACTGCAAAAAATAATTGTCGTAGCAATCTGGCTTTGATGCCATGTTAGGAAATGAATCAATTTGCTTATTGAAAAATATGCAGTTTAAATAAGACTGCAATTGCCGGAGGTTGCCAAACCAACCAGCTACAATAGCATATTGTTACAACGAAATAACAAATGCAAGAATAGGAAAATTAATGTAATAACAATATAACTATGCTAACAGAGGGTTCACTTAGCTATTCCATTATGAACCAAAAGGTGTTTCTAGCAATGGGAGAAAAAAACATACTTGAGCACAAGTGACCTAGACCAACCTAGGAGAGTAATAAGTGGGGGTAAATTATGTAATTATGTGATGATGCAATGTTGTAAATGTAGTTGCTTGCTTACTTTAGAAGAGAATTTTACAACTTATTTCCAAATTGAAAATCATGTGCATAAGTGCAAATGGAGCTACACTTGATTACAATATGAAATAAGAGCAAGCATAAACCTCAAATGGATGAAAGGCAAGTACAAGTAATAATATCCAAACACAATGTGGATAAGTCAATGCCACAATAAAAGAATCCATAATAAAAGGACAAGGGGTCCTAAAACACCCCTTTTGATGATGATATTATTAAGGAAATTGGCTAAAAAATAGCTCCAATTAGTGCCTCCAAAGGAGAATGTTTCTCAATAGAAATGCCTCCAATCCAATTACAATGCTATTAAGTACAATAATAATACCTCCAAATATAATACAATGTGATTAATAGCAAGACCTCCAAGCCAAATACAATGATCAATTTTGGCTTAAAAATCCTCCAAAGACATAAAGTGAGCTTCTCTTTGCATAAACAAGGTGACAATGAGTTCTGAATAAAAGCTCCCAAAAGTGGAATAATAATTTCTCCAAGTACAATGAAGAAATGGCTTCAACGAGCCTTACAAAAATTTGCTCTTAAATTGATAAAATTTCTTAGAAGAAAAAAGAGCACAAAAATATTCCATTCACTTTAAGCATTAAAATCACCTTTAATGTCTAAGGTAGTGTTACCTATATCATGGGATGTTAGATTACCTTTGCTAGTTATGGGATGCTAGTGCCTTGACAACAACACCATTACAGTCATGAATGTGATGCTTGGCAAGCAACCAATACGTTAGTTGGATTAAAAACATGATAGACCACAATGGGAGCCATAGGTTCTTAGTTGAATGTGGATATATGACCAAGAATAAATTGAGAAAATGATGTTGGACACCAAGAAGTTTGTCAAAAAAATAGATCCAATGGTCAAACAAAAATGAGAATATGATGGATGCATCTTCCAACGAAGATGTGTGGCTAAATTTTGTCCTTTAAATATGTGGTGTTTCTATGTATAATATTTTGAGATAAATATATGGGATACCTTGATATTGGTATAGAACTCCAAATAATAGGAGTAGCATAGTGCAGAGCTTGTCTTCAAGCTTCTTAGATTTAGTGAGGAGAAATCAAGAAGTTTTCTAGGGAGGACCATTAGGAAATCATTTTACATTCAAAGACATTCATAACAATTCCTACAAGGAAATAGATGGAACTCATGGGAGAGACCAAAACATATCTTCAAATTGAGGAAATAATAGTTTATAAATAATGGCTTTATTAAGCAACTCTAGGAAGCTAGTAGCGGTAGTTATTTTTGTCTATGTATATGTTATAATTTGTGGCTTCTTATAACTAAACATGTTGCCCAAACAACATCAGTGTTATATAAACTCTTTGACATAGATATTTTAGGAGCATCTACCTTATCTATTGATATTTGGAAATCTGCTTTCTTTCCTTCAACTAAATGTGCTTTGAGGGAGGCTAGCAATAGATTAGCTGGGAGGTGATGGTTAGTGGAGAAACTCAGAGGGGGTTGATAGTGGGGCAACTTGGAGGTAATGAATAGTATACCACAAGGATATGTGGTAACATCACATGGCTATACATGTTCCTTCATAGCTTACAATATTAAGTGACATCGATTGTTCTTGCTTGACTAAAAATAAACTTATAAAGAATAATATGACAACATGGACAAGTTGATGTCGAGCAATTGTATTAGTGTGTTTATATGGATATGGGCTTACACAATGCTTACTTCGATGCATGCAAATTTTAGAGTGGTCATATCCTCGTAGAGACATCAATGAATTCCTATCCATGTTTGTGAAGTTTATGTCATCAAATATGGCCAAATTCAACAACGACCAAGTGTTTGAAGTTCCCCGTCAATAGCAAAACTGCTTGTCACACCACATAGCCTAGGTGGGTTGTCACATACATAAGTTTATACTAGAGAAGTTGCAATTTTGATATTCCAAAAATATTCATGTTTTTCTATAAAATCTTGAAGTTGTATCATGTATCTAGGAATTTTGGAAGGTTGAAAGAAGAATGTTGTTGTGTGTTATAGTTCACAAGCTAGTGGTGAGATATGGCTCCAAGGGTGGCCTCTACATGATTTTGGAAGAAAAAAAATATTATAACATAATATGGTAGAGTATTTCCATCACCATTCCAAATTTAGTTCTCATAGTTGTCCAAGGTATTTCTTCATAGGGTTATCTTCAAACTGCACCAACTAGTGTATTTCAATGCTTTATTAATATTGCTTCTTCAAGTGGACTACAATTAGTAATGGGTTGGTATAAAAGAGACATAAACTAGCTACCAAGGGTTCAATATCATGCTCTAGGAGATGTGTGCCACAAGAATTGGATACTCAACAAATTCATAGGCTCAACAAATTCTTGCAAGTGAAGAGGATACTCCAAGAAGATCTCAAAAGTGTCTTGTTTTGCATACCAAAGAGTCTTGGTCTAATTTTTGATCACCAAGTATGGTGAGGATATACTATTCACAAAAAAATCTAATCCTAATACTAAACATTCCATAAGAACAAATATCTAATACCAGATGTTGAGATCTCCTAGGATTAAAAAAATGACAACAACACAACTAACAAAGAGGTAAAATAAAACATGAGGTAATAAAGTACAATGAGGCACAATAATTCCAATGGAGAATAATGGAAAATAGGCATAGCCTAGCTAAAGAAACTCAATATCATATCTTCATGTATTACATTTGTATATATAATACAAATGTGAGGATAAGATGAGATAGGATGATTACACTTGTCAACATGAGAAAAAATTTCACACAATCCTTATCCTTAATATTAACTACTAGTTGTTCACTTAGGTAACCTATGGAATGTGGCAACACACAAACCATATGACTAACCACTAATGGTCAACTCTAACATTATTCTAATGTGACTAAAGTACACATTATTTTTTATTTTTTATTTTTTTATTTGTTTAGTGTGAGAAACTCTTACAACCAATGCATAGGGTTGAGAAATCTCTAACCATGAACCCTCGTAAATATGAGATCTATACTTATCAATAGGAAATTTAACACACAACCACCACACACCCACCCTCTCACACACTCACCCACATCATGGTTTGAACCTTGGACCTCCCAAAGAAGAGCCAAAGTCCAAACCATTGCATTGCCCAACATATTTTTGTGGATCCCAACCTAAATATTGAAAAATAATAATGGTTGGAATTTTTGTGTTAATATTACTTTGACATTAACTACATCAAAGGGAAGGAAATTCAAGAGGACAATACAATTAGTCGTATAATATACAAATTTGTAGTTAATACATTTAGGTCAACTTTGAAAGAGAGTTTCTTGAGTCAAATAAAGGATGATGAGTACTATCAGATAATGAAGGTATCTATAAATTTTTTTGTATAGGATTATTGGTATGAGGGTATCAATTAAATAGAGGTGGTCTCTTGAGATTAAAGGGTTGCATGTACATGCTTTATTTCAAAATTTTGAGACATAATATTATATTACACACATTTTGAACCATATTTAGGCCATACCATTGTGACTAACTTAGTGGTAGACCTAAAGCCACTATACTATTATTCAAATCTTAAGGATGCAACAAATGTTATGGTAAAATATCTTGAATGTCAATGAGTTAATATTGAACATGTATGCCCTATAAGATAATTGTATTTTCAATTATATACAAAAATGGAAATTATAAGTAATCATTATCAACCTTGTTTAAGATTTTTCAATGTCTAAAAATAGGCATCATATAATTATTGTGGTTATAGACAAGTTGACTAAGTTGGTCCATTTTATTCAAAAATCTAAACGATGGTGCATTTTACCATGAAGATGCATGTAAGATATTTTTATGTTACATGGATTACATAAATGGATTATATCTAATAGATACACTAATATCACTTTAAGGTTTTAGAATATCTAAAATGCTACACTAGGAACTAAAAATTAATTTATCCTATCATCTTGAGATCAATGGTTAAACTGTGAATGTGAACTACATACTTGATGACCTATTAATGATGTATAACATGGATAGAAAGTACAATTTGAAGGAATATATATCCTTGGAGTATTTTGATTACTATAACTCCTATGAATCTAGCCTATGTATGGATCCACTTGAGGCTCTTTATAGAAAAAATATGTTGTAAACCTTTTAATTCGAATAGGGTTAAGGACCAAGTGGTCCCAGGTCAAGACATGCCAAAGGAATTAGAGTAGATGAGTCTAGATAGATAATATCTTAATTTATAAAAGGAAGAAATTTTTATACCAACTAGAATATAATTCTTAATTATTTTGTAATAGGTGACAAGTTCTTTCTTAGGGTGAATCCATATAAGAGTTCCATTAAGTTTGAAAAGTTAGAGAAATTAGCACCCATACATGTAGGTGCATTTGAGTTTCCAAATATGGTAAGCCTAGTTGCATAGATGATTGGTCTATCTCTAGATATTTCTTGGATCAATATTGTGTTTCATGTTTCTTTGTTAAAATCATATGATGCTAATGCATCTCACATCCTTGACTAGCAATCATTGTAGGACCTAGATGTGGTTATAGTTGAACTAGTAAAAACATTGTAGATGTTCAAGTTGCAAATTTATAAAAAATATGTTTCCTTGTGTAATATATAATGGGACCAATACATTGATAATGGAAATATGTTGAGGAATTTCATAGGTTCTTCACTCATCATTTTCCTTTAATAGTATTATGATTTTTCATTGATAGTTTGGTGATCACTATATAGATAGTATTGTAATTTCTATATTGATAATTTATTTTAACTAGGATGATGAACATTTCTAAAGGGGAAAAAGGTCACAACCCTATTTTTTTGAGATAATTTATAGTATCTAATTTTACCATGTGATGAAATAGATTGATGATGTGTAAGTGATGACTTATTTGTATGTTTAGTTGAATAAAAATTAATAAGGTGTTTAATTTTATGTTTTACATAATAATATTATATGATATGGTAATGAATGTTTAATTATGGTTTATAATACTATTTTTTGAGTTAAATATGTATTCAATTTAATATTTTCATGATAAAACATATTAACTACCTATTTGTAATATGAGTGTTGAGATGCCCCTCCTCAACCTTATTGGGCAATGGACGTGTAATGAAATAAATTCTAAAAATACAATAATTGTAGTAATAGTTCAATAATGCACCAAGTAAACATCCACTAGAATAGTAAATTAGATTCAATGCAAAAAATCAATAATGCAAGTAACAAATTCTAGATTTGAAATCTATACAAATCCTAGCCACTTATAGAGGAGAAATTCACATAGCCACTTTGAGAGGGAAAAGCGTCATATGCACAATAGAGGCTTCAAATATAAAATATGATTCTAACTACAACATAACTCTTCTTATTTATAGACTAAATTAGCAATGGCATTAACCCTAATGCTCAAGGATAAACTACCTTAACTTGAGGTCCAATCTAACAATACTAAAGATAGATGATGTGGCTATATTAAAGTCATTACATGGACACCAATTTAGAAATATTTATACTAAAAAATAATGGAATTGAATAGACAATTATGTCAGGATCCCACAATGCATCTTCTTCCAAGAGAACCTACCACTTAATGAGGAACTCCCAAGTCAAGTTTGACAATAGATTACAAACTCTTGACTATAATATTGATTCTATATGAAGAGTATTTTATTTTTGTATTGAGTACTAGAAGATCTATTTTGGGTTGCACCTTATTATTAATAACGTGTTTAAGACAAGAAACATGAAATATATTATGGATGTGAAAGGAAGTGGAAGCTCCAACTGATATTCTACTTTATGAATGCAATCAACCACCTTGCAGGGATCGTAAAAGTGAGGAGTGAACTCCTAACTAATATTTTTCTTGAAGGAAAATTTCTTATAAGGTTAGAGTATAAAAGAAGATCATATCCTCAATTACAAATACTACAAAATAAGCTTTCCACTCTCCTTTGATCTCACTTTATTTTTGTTTTGGTCATTTTAAATCTCCTCATCAATTTGAAAATCGAATCAAGGAACAACTTGGCAACATTGTTGGATATGATGGGATGTTGTAGGGTATAATAATAAGCATGATTTTAAAGGAAATCCACCACCCTAAATATCATAATTTTCCTTTAGAATTTAGAAAACCCTAAATCAAATCCATGGAAACCAAGAGATTTAAAAATTTTCCCATTATTCTACAAGCATACCTCACATTCATATATAAAGATATTGACTTCCATATTTAATCCTTTCCAAGAAAAGGATTGCTTTACTTGCTAGTATATTTTTAATAATCCAAAATGACCAACTAGAGGATATGCACGTAATTATTAGAGGATACTAGTGTTAACAACTAAGTATGGGGGAAGATAAATGTAATAATCCCACCATCATATTAGAAAATAAGAGTGTCATGATAATGAAGAGTGGTCACAACAAATAAGGGTGTCATTTCTCTATGACATGCAAAATTGATAACATTTACTTTCCATAAGTAGATTGACCTAGATTCTTATCAAATATTTTCTTCCTTTCAAAGGCCAAGGGATGTCCATTCTACAATAAAAAAAAAACTCCTATACCTATCCCTAAAGCATCATAGTCAATTATGAAGAGTTTTTTGAAACCACAAGTGACCAAACTAGGGGTGCTCACCCAACATCCTTTATCTCTACAACTCTTAAGAGTAATTTGAAAAGAACCCTTAATGATTAATCTGAATTTTTCACTACAATCAATATTAGAGGATGTAGTCTTCTTAATTTTTAGATATCTTTTGAAAAATATCCAACTCATATTTTAAAGTGCAAATATATCTTAAAATAAACTCTCCTTTTCGTACTTTCTTGAAGACTATAATATAAGCCCTTTTTCTTCACATATTTAATCCCAATATGGTGATTAATAGAGTTTGATAATGAACCCTAATTTAAATTTCAACTGATTGCACCCAAGTTGCTTACTTCCACAGATAATGTAGATCTTGGTGTTTAGATTCACCAAGTTGCTACCATATAATGAATGAATTATGCAGCTTCTTGTTGGTTGACCAAAATAGCTTCTTGCTTCACCAAACTGTGGTCTCAAATGTTCTATCTTAATCCTAGGTTTTGGTGGCTTAATCCTTGCATTTGTCTTCAATTTTTCGTAGTGGATTCAAAAAGTGAAGAACACAAGCTTATACTGAGAGGGGGGTGAACAATATAAGACCACTTTTTACTTTTCTTTTCAAATCAATATTATGTAGTGTATAGATAGTAGTATCAATAGCAGTAATCAAAGCAATGCACAAAACACCATACACAATAGAGACACATATTTTAACGTGGTTCACCCAATATGGGCTACCTCCACAGAGAAAATATTTCTTCTAAATATTTCTCAATCAATCTCTTGGGAATCCTTCCCAATTACAATGTTTATGGACCTCTATCCAAAGGAGATGTTGATCCCCTAAATCTGGTTTGTGGATCTCTATCCATAGGAGAACTCCTTCTCCTATGCTCTAGTTGGTGATCCTCTAGAAGACACTACCTCCACTACACTGACTATGGATCTCTCTCCACTTGAAGACTCTTGTCCTCACTTAGAAGACCTATCCTCAATGTCCTGGTTGATGGATCTCTATCCACTGGAGACTCTATCCTCTCTGCTCTATCACCTCCAAAGCTCTATCTCAATACTATACTAAACATAGTCCAGTCGGTCTAGCACAACTCTGCTCAATATCTTGCACTAAACATAGTACATTCGATCTAGCACAAATCTACTCAATCTTTGCACTAAACACAATCCATTCGGTCTAGCACAAATCTGCTCAATTTATTTCACATTTCCAAAACCAAACTCAAATCTGCACTAAATGTAGTTCTTCGGTCTAGCACAAATCTATCTTCAATATCTCTCTCAAGCCTAACTCAAGTTTCTCAATCTAGATCTACCCCAAACCTTAACTCAAGGTTTGAACAAATAAATCAACTCTACTCTCAAGTCTTCTCAAAGACTTATGTCTTGCAAGCTTCCACATAAGCTCACACCAAACTATCCACAAGTTCTCTCTAGAAATTTCTCAAATATGCTCAGTAGGTCCACATAGAACCTACTAAAATTTGCTCAACAAGCTCACACAAAACTTGCTCAACTCTTCTCAATAGGTCCACTCAGAACCTGCTCAAATCTGCTCAACAAGCTCACACAAAACTTGTCCAAATCTACTCAATAACTTTCTCAACTCAAATCAATCTCATAGAAACATAAAGAGAATTGTTAGAGACTCAATATGTTCTATACTCAATACTCAATTACTTTCTCAACTCAATCTCATAGAAGCATAAAGAGAATTTTTAGAGACTCAATATGTTCTATACTCAATACTCAATCACTTTCTCAACTCAATCTCATAGAAGCATAAAGAGAATTGTTAGAGACTCAATATGTTCTATACTCAATACTCAATTACTTTCTCAACTCAATCTCATAGAAGCATAAAGAAAATTGTTAGAGACTCAATATGTTCTATTCTCAAAACTCAATCTCAACTCAAATCAGAATATAGAATAGTTTGTTTTATGGAACTTGAACAACCACTTCATACAACCACTTGACTAGGCTCAATCAACTCTACTCAACCAATCACCTCAAGGAACAACCCTTTCTCACAAACCCTAGTCCAAGCATATATCAACCAACTCAAAATATTTCCAACAATGCTCAACAACAAATCTCACATAACAATGATACTCATGATCTTTTCAAACCCTAGTTCAAGTTCTTTGCATAACATCTCACTTCAACAACAATGCTAATAAAACAATTCTTCATCTAACAATGATACTCATGATATTTCCAAACCCTAACTCAGGTTTTTCACACAACCAATGGCTTCAACAACAATGCTAATAAAACAAGGTTTAATCACAACTCTCAATCCAGAAAACCTTGAAGCATTAAACCAACCACTTTCAAAAAGGAAACCCTAATCAAATCCTTTTCACTCCAAACTTAATTTTCAATCAAGCCAATCAACCAACTCAATCAAAGAAGAATTTTTCCCATACCTTTTCTTGAAGAGTAGTAGTCCTCACAAATCTACCACACTCACAATTACTTCTTTGTATATCTCAATAAGGGTTAGAGGATATTTTTCTTCAACAAAATATATCACAAGAATAATATCAAAATTACACCTTATCACTCCAACTTAAATAATAATCAATATCCTCACAATAGTCACAAAACCCTTAATTCAAAATAACATACCATCCACAAAGTCTTAACCTTTCAATATTCCACAATAGCAATTTAAGACTTTAAAAATAAAAACAAAATTCTCCTTATAACTCCTAAAGGTAATTCTCAACTACCACACTTTAATATAAAGCAACCTTTTCAAAACTTCAACCATAAAGCAACCTTATACCTCCAACTTAGGCTTTAAAACAAAATTAAAATAAAAATGTTACCTTTGCCTTTGGAGAGTTTCGAACTCTCAATGCAGCCCACACAAACGTCTTTGCCCATGGTGCAAACCACCACATGAGCTACATGCTCATTGGGAAGGAAGAAGCACCTCATGCTTCAAAACACTATGTCCTCCTTTGCCTTGCAAAAAGTGCACCTAAAAATTGGTGCTTTCAACACACCCACCAAAAATGCTTCCATCGAGATTCGAACATTGTCCTCTTGCACACAAAACGTAAGCTTTGTAGCCCACTTGCCACTAGGCCAACGTGCCTAGTTGGCTCTAGACCTTCCAACACTTTCCCTTTTGTTTCCTTTCAGTGGTAGGATGAACATGAATTTCATTACTTTATTCTCATGAGCTCCTTTGATTAAATTGCATGCAATCTAGAATTCGAGCAAGGATAAACTTAATGCCTTTGGGCATAGGTTTAAATATCAAATTTTCTCCTTTGCATTTAAAACATCGGTGCTTCAAAATGTAATGACGTCGACGAGAATATAACCCTTTGCAACATGCTTCAAATTCCTTTGGTCTTAAACCCAACCTTTGGGTTTAATAATATATCTTTGGACTTTATAAAACCCATTTTTGCCTTATAAAACATTATAATAAAAATTATAAATGTTTTTATTTGGGTTTTCACCATGGCACTTTTAATATTATAATAACCAATATTATAATATTAATCCTTCGATAAAGTACCTTTAATATTTATTTATAAAATTTAAATTCATGCTGAATTTAAATAATTTATAAAATAAATATTACAACTCCTTTTTAACCTCTGTCTTTTGCACTGTTTCACTTGATCTTTTGCCTTCTTCCTGGATATCAAATAACCATATTTGTCCCCTTTATTTCCTACTAAAATTATTGATGACTTCATCTGGTGACATCAATGACAACTTTGACTTAGGGACTCAAAATGTCCAACAATCTCCCCCTTTGTCATTGATGGCAACCCATATCCTTTTTACTGAAACTTGACCTTTCTTTTTCTTCTGCTCCCCCTGGGACATTGCTCCCCTAGCTCAATGCTCTCTCAAATATCAAATCTCTCCCCATATCAAATCTCCCCAATACACAAATCACACAAATCTCTCCCCCTTTGACATCAATGGCAAAGGGTCACCTTTGGGGCTCGGGGCTAAGAATGAGCCTCTTAGCTTAGCCCCTCCCCCACCTCCTCATGAGGTGGTTAATTTTGGGGTGGGAGTATTTCTACTCCTCAAAAGCACTGTTCTTTACCTTTATATTTTTCCCTTCTTTTTTGAGTTTTTTGAATCCTCTGATTATTTCTTTCCAAGTCATCATCCCTGTTCCTATCATCATTCTTGTTCCTGTTCCTATTCTTGTTCTCATCCATGTTCCTGTTCCTATTCTCATCCATGTTCTTGTTCCTATTCCTATTCATATTCCTATTGTTGTTCACATTCCTGTTCCTGTTCATGCCTATTTCTGGAATATTTGCTCTACACCATCTTGTTGTGTGACCATCATTATTGCACTTATAACACTTAATGTTATTATTCCTTGGAGGTGCAAATGTCTTAGGATTTCTCCTAGTGAAGCCATATCCTCTTCTGTCATGAATCCTGCAATTCATTGCCTTGTGACCAAACTCATTACATGAGTAGCAATACCCATGGAAAAGTTGTCCTTTCCCATATTCTTGTCTTTCATGTGTCCTGCATTGTGAAGCCATGTGCCCAAACTTGTGACATGAAAAACATCTTCCATTGAAGCTTCCTTGTCTTGACCTCATTGGTCTCCTATTCTGATTGTTGTTCCATATGTACCTTCTCTGTGCATTGTTCCTATCTTTGTTGAACTCTTTATTGTCCAACTCATCCTCTGATGTCTCACTCCCACTTACACTATCTTCTTTTGATGTATCTTCATCTGAAGTTTCTTCTTCTTCAAGACTTGAAGTAGACTCTTCTTCCCTTTTATTTTGAACCTGTTTTGAACCAAGACCTGTCTTGTTTGTTGCTCCTCTTTGTATCTTGATTATTTTATCCACACTCTTTGCACTGTTTACATACTTGTATAGTTTATTCTTGGAGTCTTCTACATATTCCTTTAGTAGTGCCACTTCTTGTGCTAACTTCTCACATTCCAAGATCTTTGCTTCTAGCTTATCTTTGAACTTGCTTGCCTTAGCCTTTGATTTTTCTAAATCCTCTATGAGCAATAATCTCTCTTCATCACATTCTTGAAACTGAATTTCAAGCTTAGAGTGTTGCTTTCTTACCTTCTTTACCATGTCAAGGGCATAGATAAGTTCTCCCTTGAGATCATAACCATTTTCTGCTGAATAATCCTCTATTTTTTTGCCTTTGTTCACATCATTACTTTCTTTTGGCTTGTCTTCTATAGGATCACTCACTTCTTCTTCTAATGCCATTAGAAGATTTTCATCTGGTCTTTCAAGTGCATCTTCAAAATCATCATCACTGAAACTATAACCATCCCTTGTGCAATCATCTTCAAGATGTCCAAATTTACCACATCTAAAACACTTGAGAATAATTGGAGTCCTTTTCTTAACTGGTTCTTTTTCTTCAATCATAAATAGGACTTCATCTCTATCATTTTCTGAAAAACTAGCATCACTATCATTTGAGTACTTACTTGCATTATCCGCATAGTAGCTTCTCTTTTGCCTTTGGAAGAACTTCTTTCCTTGTCTATTTTGTCCATCCTTGTTTTTCTTCTGGTACCTGTATCTTTCAGATTCCCTGTACCTGTGATCCTATTTTTCTTCATCATTGTTGTTCTTTGGCTCTTTACAATCTATTGCAAAATGTCCATACTTTCCACAATTGAAACACTTAACAGATCTTAGATCTATGGGTCTTCTGGAACCTTTATCTCTTCTACCATAGTTAGCTTCTTCATCACTAGATGACTCACTACTTGATTCTGACTTCTTACCCTTCTTCTTCTTGTTCACTTTGAATGCAACCTCTTTTGGAGGGATATGATCTTTTGTTCTTATCTCAAAAGTCGTAAGCATGCCAAGTAAAGAATTCCTTGTCAGAGAATCACTATCAATTGATGTTTCTATAGCAGAAACCTTTTCACTATACCTTTTTGGAAGAGTTCTCAAGATCTTATCACAAGCATCAAATTCATCAACCTTCATTCCAAGACCTCTCATCTCATGTACAAGTTCATCAATCTTACTGAGATAGTCACGAATGTTTTCATCATCCCGCATTCTTAAGTTTTCAAATTCTCCTTTGATATTTCTGATCTTAGCTTTCCTGACACCTTTATCTCCTTCATATATGGTATGCAATAGTTCCCACATATCTTTTGTTGTTTTACAATCCATAACCTTCATAGATTCTGATCTACCCAATCCTTTTATAATTGCATTCATAGCTCTTGAATTTGCATGCATTAGAAGCTTACCTTCCTTATCTATAGGAGGATTGATTATTGAATCATATCCAAGTTCCACTGCATCCCAAACTTCATTGCCAAGTGCCATCAAGTGAAATCTCATCAAGCATACACCAATACAAGAAGTCACTTCCATCAAATACTGGTACTGTATTATTGATGGACCCATCCCTTTGATCCTTTTGATCCATTGTGTTCTTAGATCACTTTTCCTTCAAGTTATCAAACTCTTCTGAAGGAACCCACTCTGATACCAATTGAAGAACACAAGCTTATACTGAGAGGGGGGTGAATAGTATAAGACCACTTTTTACTTTTCTTTTCAAATCAATATTATGTAGTGTATAGATAGTAATATCAATAGTAGTAATCAAAGTAATGCACAAAACACCATACACAATAGAGACACATATTTTAACATGGTTCACCCAATGTGGGCTACCTCCATAGAGAAAATATTTCTTCTAAATATTTCTCAAATAATCTCTTGGGAATCCTTCCCAATTACAATGTTTATGGACCTCTATCCAAAGGAGATGTTGATCCCCTAAATCTAGTTTATGGATCTCTATCCATAGGAGAACTCCTTCTCCTATGCTCTAGTTGGTGATCCTCTAGAAGACACTGCCTCCACTGCATTGACTATGGATCTCTCTCCACTTGAAGACTCTTGTCCTCACTCAGAAGACCTATCCTCAATGTCTTAGCTGATGGATCTCTATCCACTAGAGACTCTATCCTCTCTACTCTATCACCTCCAAAGCTCTATCTCAATACTATACTAAACATAGTCTAGTCGGTCTAGCATAACTCTGCTCAATATCTTGCACTAAACATAGTACATTCGGTCTAGCACAAATCTACTCAACTCTTGCACTAAACATAGTCCATTCGGTCTAGCACAAATCTTCTCAATATCTCTCAAAACTTTCAAATTCACAAACTCTAAATCTACACTAAACATAGTTCATTCGGTCTAGCACAAATCTGCTCAATAGGTCTCTCTCAACTAACTCAAGCTTGACCCAATTCTGCTAGATCTACTCCAAACCTTAACTCAAGTTTGAACAAATCAATCAAATTTGCTCTCAAGTCTTCTCAAAGACTTGTCTCAAATCTATCTCAAGCTTCCACAGAAGCTCACACAAACTATCCACAAGTCCTCTCTAGAACTTGCTCAAATTTGCTCAGTAGGTCCACATAGAACCTGCTCAAATCTGCTCAATAAGCTCACATAGAACTTGCTCAACTCTACTCAATAGGTCCACTCATAACCTGCTCAAATCTGCTCAACAAGCTCACACAGAACTTGTCCAAATCTCTCAATAATTTTCAACTCAAATCATCATAGAAACATAAAGAGAATTTTAGAGACTCAATATGTTCTATACTCAATACTCAATTACTTTCTCAACTCAATCTCATAGAAGCATAAAGAGAATTGTTAGAGACTCAATATGTTCTATACTCAATACTCAATCACTTTCTCAACTCAATCTCATAGAAGCATAAAGAGAATTGTTAGAGACTCAATATGTTCTATACTCAATACTCAATCACTTTCTCAACTCAATCTCATAGAAGCATAAAGAGAATTGTTAGAGACTCAATATGTTCTATTCTCAAAACTCAATCTCAACTCAAATCAGAATATAGAATAGTTTGTTTCATGGAACTTGAACAACCACTTCATACATCCACTTGACTAGGCTCAATCAACTCTACTCAACCAATCACTTCAAGGAACAACCCTTTCTCACAAACCCTAGTCCAAGCATATATCATCCAACTCAAAATGTTTCCAACAATGCTCAACAACAAATCTCATATAACAATGATACTCATGTTCTTTTCAAACCCTAGTTCAAGTTCTTTGCATAACATCTCACTTCAACAACAATGCTAATAAAACATTCTTCATCTAACAATGATACTCATGATCTTTCCAAACCCTAACTCAGGTTTTTCACACAACCAATGGCTTCAACAACAATGCTAATAAAACAAGGTTTAATCACAACTCTCAATCCATAAAACCTTGAAGCATTAAATCAAACACTTTCGAAAAGGAAACCCTAATCAATTCCTTTTCACTCCAAACTTAATTTTCAATCAAGCCAATCAACCAACTCAATCAAAGAAGAATTTTGCCCATACCTTTTCTTGAAGAGTAGTAGTCCTCACAAATCTGCCACACTCACAATTACTTCTTTGTATATCTCAATAAGGGTTAGAGGATATTTTTCTTCAACAAAATATATCACAAGAATAATATCAAAATTACACCTTATCACTCCAACTTAAATAATAATCAATATCCTCACAATAGTCAAAAACCCTTAATTCAAAATAACATACCATCCACAAAGTCTTAACCTTTCAATATTCCACAATAGCAATTTAAGACTTTAAAAATAAAAATAGAATTCTCCTTATAACTCCTAAAGGTAATTCTCAACTACCACACTTTAATATAAAGCAACCTTTCCAAACTTCAACCATAAAGCAACCTTATACCTCCAACTTAGGCTTTAAAACAAAATTAAAATAAAAATGTTACCTTTGCCTTTGGAGAGTTTCGAACTCTCAATGCAGCCCACACAAACGTCTTTGCCCATGATGCAAACCACCACATGAGCTACACGCTCATTGGGAAGGAAGAAGCACCACGTGCTTCAAAACACTATGCCCTCCTTTGCCTTGCAAAAAGTGCGCCTAACAATTGGTGCTAACACACCCACCAAAATGCTTCCATCGAGATTCGAACATTGTCCTCTTGCACACAAAACGTAAGCTTTGCAGCCCACTTGCCACTAGGCCAACGTGCCTAGTTGGCTCTAGACCTTCCAACACTTTCCCTTTTGTTTCCTTTCGGTGGTAGGATGAACACGAATTTTGCTGCTTTATTCTCATGAGCTCCTTTGATTAAATCGCATGCATTCTAGAATTCGAGCAAGGATAAACTTAATGCCTTTGGGCATAGGTTTAAATATCAAATTTTCTCCTTTGCATTTAAAATGTCGGCGCTTCAAAATGTAATGACGTCGATGAGGAATATAACCCTTTGCAACATGCTTCGAATTTCCTTTGGTCTTAAACCCAACCTTTGGGTTTAATAATATATCTTTGGACTTTATAAAACCCATTTTTGCCTTATAAAACATTATAATAAAAATTATAAATGTTTTTATTTGGGTTTTCACCATGGCACATTTAATATTATAATAACCAATATTATAATATTAATCCTTCGATAAAGTACCTTTAATATTTATTTATAAAATTTAAATTCATGCTGAATTTAAATAATTTATAAAATAAATATTATAACTCCTTTTTAACCTCTATCTTTTGCACTGTTTCACTCGATATTTTGCCTTCTTCCTGGATATCAAATAACCATATTTGTCCCCTTTATTTCCTACTAAAATTACTGATGACTTCATCTGGTGACATCAATGACAACTTTGACTTAGGGACTCAAAATGTCCAACAATCTCCCCCTTTGTCATTGATGGCAACCCATATCCTTTTTACTGAAACTTGACCTTTATTTTTCTTCTGCTCCCCTGGGACATTGCTCCCCCTGGCTCAATGCTCTCTCAAATATCAAATCTCTCCCCATATCAAATCTCTTCCCAATACACAAATCACACAAATCTCTCCCCCTTTGACATCAATGGCAAAGGGTCACCTTTGGGGCTCGGGGCTAAGAATGAGCCTCTTAGCTTAGCCCCTCCCCCACCTCCTCATGAGGTGGTTAATTCTGGGGTGGGAGTATTTCTACTCCTCAAAAGCATTGTTCTTTACCTTTATCTTTTTCCCTTCTTTTCTGAGTTTTTTGAATCCTCTGACTATTTCTTTCCAAGTCATCATCCCTGTTCCTATCATCATTCCTGTTCTTGTTCCTATTCTTGTTCTCATCCATGTTCCTATTCCTGTTCCTATTCTTATTCTCATCCATGTTCTAATTCTTGTTCCTGTTCATATTCCTATTCTTGTTCACATTCCTGTTCCTGTTCATGCCTATTTCTAGAATATTTGCTCTACACCATCTTGTTGTGTGACCATCATTATTGCACTTATAACACTTAATGTTATTATTCCTTGGAGGTGCAAATGTCTTAGGATTTCTCCTAGTGAAGCCATATCCTCTTCTATCATGAACCCTGCAATCCATTGCCTTGTGACCAAACTCATTACATGAGTAGCAATACCCATGGAAAAGTTGTCCTTTCCCATATTCTTGTCTTTCATGTGTCCTGCATTGTGAAGCCATGTGCCCAAACTTGTGACATGAAAAACATCTTCCATTGAAGCTTCCTTGTCTTGACCTCATTGGTCTCCTATTTTGATTGTTGTTCCATCTGTACCTTCTCTGTGCATTGTTCTCTATCTTTGTTGAACTCTTTTATGTCCAACTCATCCTCTAATGTCTCACTCCCACTTACACTATCTTCTTTTGATGTATCTTCATCTGAAGTTTCTTCTTCTTCAAGACTTGAAGTAGACTCTTCTTCCCTTTTCTTTTGAACCTATTTAGAACCAAGACCTGTCTTGTTTGTTGCTCCTCTTTGTATCTTGATTATTTTATCCACACTCTTTGCACTTGTTTACATACTTGTATAGTTTATTCTTGGAGTCTTCTACATCTTCCTTTAGTAGTGCCACTTCTTGTGCTAACTTCTCACATTCCAAGATCTTTGCTTCTAGCTTATCTTTGAACTTGCTTGCCTTAGCCTTTGATTTTTCTAAATCCTCTATGAGCAATAATCTCTCTTCATCACATTCTTGAAACTGAATTTCAAGCTTAGAGTGTTGCTTTCTTACCTTCTTTACCATGTCAAGGGCATAGATAAGTTCTCCCTTGAGATCATAACCATTTTCTGCTGAATAATCCTCTATTTGTTTACCTTTGTTCACATCATTACTTTCTTTTGGCTTATCTTCTATAGGATCACTCACTTCTTCTTCTAATGCCATTAGAAGATTTTCATCTGGTCTTTCAAGTGCATCTTCAAAATCATCATCACTGAAACTATAACCATCCCTTGTGCAATCATCTTCAAGATGTCCAAATTTACCACATCTAAAACACTTGAGAATAACTAGAGTCCTTTTCTTAACTGGTTCTTTTTCTTCAATCATAAATAGGACTTCATCTCTATCATTGTCTGAAAAACTAGCATCACTATCATTTGAGTACTTACTTGCATTATCTGCATAGTAGCTTCTCTTTTGCCTTTGGAAGAACTTATTTCCTTGTCTATTTTGTCCATCCTTGCTTTTCTTCTGGTACTTGTATCTTTCAGATTCCCTGTACCTGTGATCCTATTTTTCTTCATCATTGTTGTTCTTTGGCTCTTTACAATCTATTGCAAAATATCCATACTTTCCATAATTGAAACACTTAACAGATCTTAGGTCTATGGGTCTTCTAGAACCTTTATCTCTTCTACCATAGTTAGCTTCTTCATCACTAGATGACTCACTACTTGATTCTGTCTTCTTACCCTTTTTATTTTTGTTCACTTTGAATGCAACTTCTTTGGGAGGAATAGGATCTTTTGTTCTTATCTCAAAATTCGTAAGCATGCCAAGTAAAGAATTTCTTGTCATAGAATCACTATCAATTGATGTTTCTATAGCAAAAACCTTTTCACTATACCTTTTTGGAAGAGTTCTCAAGATCTTATCACAAGCATCAGATTCATCAACCTTCATTCCAAGACCTCTCATCTCATGTACAAGTTCATCAATCTTATTGAGATAGTCACGAATATTTTCATCATCCCGCATTCTTAAGTTTTCAAATTCTCCTTTGAGATTTTTGATCTTAGCTTTCCTGACACCTTTATCTCCTTCATATATGGTATGCAATAGTTCCCACATATCTTTTGTTGTTTTACAATCCATAACCTTCATAGATTCTGATCTACCCAATCCTTTTATAATTGCATTCATAGCTCTTGAATTTGCATGCATTAGAAGCTTACCTTCCTTATCTATAGGAGGATTGACTATTGAATCATATCCAAGTTCCACTGCATCCCAAACTTCATTGCCAAGTGCCATCAAGTGAAACCTCATCAGCATACACCAATACAAGAAGTCACTTCCATCAAATACTGGTATTGTATTATTGATGGACCCATCCCTTTGATCCTTTTGATCCATTATGTTCTTGATCACTTTTCCTTCAAATTTGTCAAACTCTTCTGAAGGAACCCTATTTGATACCAATTGAAGAACACAAGCTTATACTAGAGAGGGGGTGAACAGTATAAGACCACTTTTTACTTTTCTTTTCAAATCAATATTATGCAGTGTATAGATAGCAGTATCAATAGCAGTAATCAAAGCAATGCACAAAACACCATACACAATAGAGACATAAATTTTAACGTGGTTCACCCAATGTGGGCTACTTCCATAGAGAAAATATTTCATCTAAATATTTCTCAAATAATCTCTTGGGAATCCTTCCCAATTACAATGTTTATGGACCTCTGTCCAAAGGAGATGTTGATCCCCTAAATCTGGTTTGTGGATCTCTATCCATAGGAGAACTCCTTCTCCTATGCTCTAGCTGGTGATCCTCTAGAAGACACTACCTCCACTGCACTGATTGTGGATCTCTCTCCACTTGAAGACTCCTGTCCTCACTTAGAAGACCTATCCTTAATGTCTTGGTTGATGGATCTCTATCCACTAGAGACTCTATCCTCTCTGCTCTATCACCTCCAAAGCTCTATCTCAATACTGTACTAAACATAGTCTAGTCGATCTAGCATAGTTCTGCTCAATAACTTACACTAAACATAGTACATTTAGTCTAGCACAAATCTTCTCAATATCTATCTTTGGCACAAACATTTCCTCAAATCTGCACCAAACTCTGCTCTTAAATATTTACTAAACATAGTCCATTCAATCTAGCACAAATCTATCTCAATATGTGCTCTCAAGAACCTACTCAAATCTTACTCAACTCTTAGATCTACCTCAAACCTTAACTCAAGGTTTGAACAAATCAATCAACTCTACTCTCAAGTCTTCTCAAAGACTTGTCTCAAATCTGCTCAAGTTCCACATAAGCTCACACCAATCTGTCCACAAGTCCTCTTAGAACCTGCTCAAATCTGCTCAATAGGTCCACATAGAACTTGTCCAAATCTACTCAACAAGCTCACATAGAACTTGCTCAAATCTGCTCAATAGGTCCACTTAGAACTTGCTCAAATCTGCTCAACAAGCTCACACAGAACTTGTCCAAATCTTCTCAATAACTCTAAATAAATAAATCTCATAGAAACATAAAGAGAATTGTTAGAGACTCAATATGTTCTATACTCAATACTCAATCACTTTCTCAACTCAATATCATAGAAGCATAAAATAAAGAGAATTGTTAGAGACTCAATATGTTCTATACTCAAAACTCAATCACTTTCTCAACTCAATCTCATAGAAGCATAAAGAGAATTGTTAGAGACTCAATATGTTCTATTCTCAAAACTCAATCTCAACTCAAATCAGAATATAGAATAGTTTGTTTTATGGAACTTGAACAACCACTTCATACAACCACTTGACTAGGCTCAATCAACTCTACTCAACCAATCACTTCAAGGAACAACCCTTTCTCACAAACCCTAGTCCAAGCATATATCATCCAACTCAAAATATTTCCAACAATGCTCAACAACAAATCTCACATAACAATGATACTCATGATCTTTCCAAACCCTAGTTCAAGTTCTTTGCACAACAACTCACTTCAACAACAATGCTTATAAAACAAGGTTCTTCATCTAACAATGATACTCATGATCTTTCCAAACCCTAACTCAGGTTTTTCACACAACCAATGGCTTCAACAACAATGCTAATAAAACAAGGTTTTAATCACAACTCTCAATCCAAAAAACCTTGAAGCATTAATTCAAACACTTTCGAAAAGGAAACCCTAATCAAATCCTTTTCACTCCAAACTTAATTTTCAATCAAGCCAATCAACCAACTCAATCAAAGAAGAATTTTACCCATACCTTTTCTTGAAGAGTAGTTGTCCTCACAAATCTGCCACACTCACAATTACTTCTTTGCAAATCTCAATAAGGGTTAGAGGATAATTTTCTTCAACAAAATATATCACAAAAATAATATCAAAATTACACCTTATCACTCCAACTTAAATAATAATCAATATCCTCACAATAGTCACCAAAACCCTTAATTCAAAATAACATACCATCCACAAAGTCTTAACCTTTCAATATTCCACAATAGCAATTTTTAAGACTTAAAAAAAAAAATAGAATTCTCCTTATAACTCCTAAAGGTAATTCTCAACTACCACACTTTATTATAAAGCAACCTTTCCAAATTTCAACCATCAAGCATACCTTATACCTCCAACTTAGGCATTCAATTAAAATAAAATATAAAAATGTTACCTTTGCCTTTGGAGAGTTTCGAACTCTCAATGCAGCCCACACAAACGTCTTTACCCATGGTGCAAACCACCACATGAGCTACACGCTCATTGGGAAGGAAGAAGCACCACGTGCTTCAAAACATTATGCCTTCCTTGCCTTGCAAAAAGATGCACCTTACATTTGGTGCTTTCAACACAACCACCAAAAATGCTTCCATCGAGATTCGAACATTGTCCTCTTGCACACAAAACGTAAGCTTTGCAGCCCACTTGCCACTAGGCCAAGGTGCCTTGTTGGATTTCGACCTTCCAACATTTTTCCTTTTGTTTCCTTTCAGTGTTCAATATAAACACGAATTTCGCAAATTTATTCTCACGAGCTCCTTTGATTAAATTCTTATGCTATTCTCTTTCCAATTCGAGCAAGGATAAAATATATGTCCTTTGGGCATAGGTTTAAATATCAAATTTTTTCCTTTGTAGTTAAAACGTCGGTGCTTCAAAATGTAATTACATCAGTGAGGAATATAACCCTTTGCAACATTCTTCGAATTTCCTTTGGTCTTAAACCCAACCTTTGGGTTTATTAAAATATATTTTGACTTTATAAAACCTATTTTTGCCTTATAAAACATTATAATAAAAATTATAAATATTTTATTTGGGTTTTCACCATGGCACATTTTAATATTATAATAACCAATATTATAATATTAATCCTTCGATAAAGTACCTTTAATATTTATTTATAAAATTTAAATTCATGCTGAATTTAAATAATTTATAAAATAAATATTACAACTCCTTTTTAACCTCTGTCTTTTGCATTGTTTCACTCGATCTTTTGCCTTCTTCTTGGATATCAAATAACCATATTTGTCCCCTTTATTTCCTACTGAAATTATTGATGACTTCATCTGGTGACATCAATGACAACTTTGACTTAGGGACTCAAAATGTCCAACAAAAAGTAATTGCTTTTGAAATGTGCCTTCTTGCTGTGAGAGGTAATCTCCAAATCTCTTGGATTTGGTAGGATTATTCTTTCATCCCAGTCCTCCTTCAATCTTCTTCTTGACTTCAAATAGGATATTTTCTCAATATTTTTGAATGTGTTGAGGTCTTCACTAGATTATTCTTTGGGATTTGGTACTCTTTGTTAAATGTTTCTCCTCTTGGGATTTTTTTCGAATGGCGATAATTGTTCCAAGTCCTTTACTATCAAGAGCTTCTCCATGGTAGTGTATTTATCCAATGAGTTCTTCGAGGAACTCTTTTGATGATGCTTTTATGACTTCTAAAACAAGGCTTTCCAAGCCTTCTTCTTTTTACTCCTTAAGACCTCTCCAAGGTATTCAATATTAAAGCTTTTATGGTCTTTCAAATGAAACCTTTATTTCAACCTTCTACTTGTGGAAGCGTTGGTAATAATGAGATCTTTTTCTTGGATCTCTAAAATTTGTTTCTTCTCTAATTAAGAACAAGACTTTGCTAGTCTCTCTTTATATCTTTCATGATTGGAAGTTTTCCAATGAGATATTCTATGGATCTCTTCAACTTATTCAAAATTAAGTCTTTAATTAGTAAAGAAGATCACCAATATCCTATATCAAAGACTCTTCTTTGGAGACTTATTAAGAAACTCTTCTCTAGATTCTTCTTATGGACCATAAACTCTTCTCTAGAGTTTTCTTCAGGAACACTTATATGGATTCTTCTTTTGGATTAAGATTTCTTCTCTCGATATTTCTTCAAAATTATGGCTTTTGTGGCATTTACTTATGGTAAAAGGCTTCTATGGTCTTTTATTTAGGTGCAATGCTTCTATGGCCTTTTCTTTTACAATGTGAAGTTTTTCAATCTAGCAATGGAGATCTGCAATCTCCAAACTTCACCATGACCCTTCTCCTTGAGTCTCTCCTACATGGATCTGTAGTGTTTATTTTATTACAATAAAAAACTAATCCCTACATAAGGAAAGCACATATACTTTCAGGCAACGAAGACAAAATCATTATCTATCAATTGTAGGAAGTATCTCAACTTTTGAGAGTAAATTTTCTGCAACAAAGAAAATGTAGGTAGTAGTTAGCATGAAAAAATTCTAGATCTCTTGAGATCAATAGTCTTCACTAGTTGATTCATCAAACTAGTGGAATGAATTTTGAGTCCTAGTCTTCATGAGTTTTCCTACAACTTTGTGGAAAGACTCTAGCCAAATGTAATATAAAATTTTTTGTAACTGAAATTTATTTCAATCCTCACTTGTGACTCTCCCTATTCCTATCTAGATGCATTGTGGATATGATACCACTATTATATTTTGAGGATACATACAGTGGGAGAGATTATCACAGGCCCTAATAATATGTAGAAAATATGAAAGAATGGAATTTTACAATATGACTAAAATATAAATAAAAAGTTTTGAAAATACAATACAGTATGAAGATGATGGTCACTCCATTAATATAAGCTAAAGAACTACATTATACTCAAGGAGCTCTACCACTAACTACTACTCTCTACTATAAAGAACTTGATGAACTTGATATTCTTGATCTACTTGATGTATCACTGTGAGACACTTTATATAAGAAGATAGATTCCTTGGCCAACAAGGGGACACCTTGCACATTACAACTTGCACATTTAAAATTGTGCATTTATTACATTACTTTAAGTAACTAGCTAACTTCCCCCTAAATTAATCTCCTAATCTAAATATGTACCAAAGGTGGTACATTTACATGACCCAAATGATGTAATATACTCTAATATGGAACACAAAGACAAACCCAATTATGGAGCTAGAGATTCCATTATAAGTTGATAAGATGATCAATATGATCACTGGATTAACATGATAGCTATCCCCATTGATAGAAAAGACAAAGCAAAAATATCCACATAGCACAATAGATACAGGGGTTGAACAGGAAGATGTGGTTTACTTGAATATTGTGGCCATCGAGTGGCTACCAAACCCCAACATAGCTAGAGCACACATTTGAAAGATCAAAGGGAAAATTTGAAGATAAAAGACCATCCTACTCCAATTTGGGCTTCATCTTGGATTAGAGCTAAAAATATTTATTTTTAATATTATTTGAGAAACATTGTCATAAAATTGTAGATTTATATTTATCATTTTTTTGTATGATTTGTCCTCCCAATTTTAGCAACATTATTTTTGTGTGTGCATGAGGACATGCACTTCCTTCAATTTTGTGTAAAATTATGAGGTCTATAATTTAATTTTAGTATGTACATTTTGATAAACAAATATGTATGTTTTAGTATGATCTTTATATAAATTTTATCTATATGCTTATGTTTGGAATGATTGTAATTTTACATAAATTTTATGAAAGTGTTGTGTCGTTAACAGGTAAAAGCTACAGGTATTCACAAATACTGCTACAAAATAATATGACCAAAACAACCTATGTCAGAATAAGGCTGAAGCAGCCTACTGGTGTAGTTGATGGAAACCATCTACGAAAGGGCACTATTGAAACTATCTATAAAAGAAGGTGACTAAAAGTAGCTACAAAAGGATGCTACTAAAATAAATTATAAAAACTACTTTAATTGTTAGCAAATTTACTTTTTGTGCAATAAGACCAAACGTATTGGCAACTCGATCAATGTCGCATGAGCCGTTGGAACAGTTAGACATGAATATTTTAGTATTATTTATTTGGGTTTGACCTTATAAGAATTTGTTATATGGTTAAAATTATGTGTTGCAATAAACTTGTCCTTTCCTAAAGAAAAGGAAAAATCTATTCATAGTAAGTCCAAGTCAGTTATTAGATTATTAAATTATAGATTATTTCATTATGTAATTTTAGTATCCAATATGAATCTGTTCAATGTGTAACAAAAAGAAGTTGAAACTTCTATTGAAAGGAATGATGTAAAATTATATATTACAAAGTCAAGACCTTGAAAAAGGTCCAGTCCATACACATAGATATGCAAGGATTATTGTAACCATGTTACATTGTACTAGTTGGTATGAATATTGGAATAAAAGAATAAATTAGCATCAACATATTTCTTCTATGAGTGTGGTAATGAAATTCTATATTTTCTTCATGCTTTGATTGTAGTAGCTATAGCTTTATTTCTCTTCCTACAAGTATGAATTAGAAAATTTTAAATTTATTTAATGAATATAAATTATTGAATGTAAATTAAGGTAAAAAGAAGAAGAGATTAATATTGACCTCGAGGAGGTGGGGCCCACTCCAAAAGGTTAGTCCCTAGATATCTTCCTCCTAAAGTACAGTAGATTTAGTTAGAATGTAGAATAATCTTAGAATATAAATTTGATTAAATTGCATATTACAAAATTACATAATATATTAAGATAGATAATGCATTATTAAAATCATAAAAAGTGGATCCACAAAACCTAGCATAGTTCATAATTGCATCCCTTAAATCAAGCACAATTTTAGTATTTTTAAATATTGTAAACTTTCTTTTATGCATAGAAACTAAAAAAACAAAATAAAAAAATCAATGGTGGGACTTATGGATATCTATACGGGATTACTATTATTTAAATGTAATCCTTGTTTGACAATTAAGTGTGAGACATCACAAATCGACACCTTCATTTACCTAAAAATTTTAAATTTTAAAAAGGAAATATTCTAAGTTTTGGTGGGAAGCTAAGCGATAGGCATGCATTGTGTTTGTTTTTGTTTTTTCATAAGTTCTCATCATATGTACGATGACCTCTTTTATTATAAAAGGAAAGAGTGATATACCAATATGACATTTGAGCTACTCAATACTAGTCATGGGTTTGATTCATTGGATTTATTTTTGAGAGGTAAAAGTGATGTGTCCTCCTATCTATAAAGGTAATAATATCCAAGGATGGCATTGAGGGGTATGTGTGCCCCTCCTCAACCCACTCTAGTTAATATGGAAGCTCTCTCTAACTCCATACATCTCAGCCTATAACTAATGATAGGCTCTTCTACTTATTTATAACAAGTCCTTGGTTCAAAGCGCTATAGATCCATCCTTTTCATAGCTCAATGAAAAATATCATAATTTAAAAATATTTTCTTTGCTTAATCTCAACCATGAGGTTGGTACACTTGATAAGTTTAGAATTTGTAGAGGCAAGAGCATAGTTTTGATCCACAAGCAACAAGTGTTTTGGAAGAAATAACAAAGGATTGGTAGCATAGTGCCCACACACTTAGGATGCACAATGCATGTATTCTTCCTTTGGAGCATCACTAATGTGATCATTCTATCCCTAGTCCCCAAACCAAGTAGTGGTGCATTGGTTATTATATTATATTATAGAATTCAAGTCCAAGGTTGAAACCTTGAAAGCTTCAATTTTATTGTCTCTTTCACATTCATTGCAACACCTCTCATTCTTGAATGTGTATATCTCCTTCCATTTCCAACTTTCCACATGGTGGAATAGTAGGTAGCCTCCTTCTTGCAATAAAGGTCATGGGTTTAAAGCCTTCTCATGTCAACCCATTCTTATCTATGGATCAAGGAATTTAATATATTATATTTCTTCCCTTTATCCTTCCAAAGCATTCTATTAGATGCCTAGCTTTGGGAGTAGCATATAAGGTGCTTCCCCTGATGTCATGAATTGAAGCCCCATTGGATACACACCATTAATTTTCTTAAAATATATGCATACACACACAAACATGTGTGTGTATGTATGTATATGTATATGTATATGTCCACCAATCAAAAGGATCAACATGTCAAATCATTATTTGTTGGATAGAAGTATGTAACAAGTAATTATTTTTGCCCAAGTATCAACAACATATTTTATCAAGCGATAGTACCTTATTTGATGAATCTGAGGTTTAGAATTTGATTTTTTTATTTGAGTTCTAATCTACCCAATATTTTAGAGGCCATAAGTCTTCCATATGAACGCTTTTGGAGTTCATTTTATAAGATCATATGGTTAATCTTCAAATTTAAATTTTATCTTAATTTCAAAATCTAATGCATATAGATCTTGGACAATATTAGCTATAGACCTATAAACATGTTAGTAAAATTAATTTTTTATGATTCTCTTCACATTAATATGCTTTGCACCATTATGTTTATAAACATGCAAGGTCATTGTTAACCATGTACTAATTCTTAAAAAAATATACCATATAGGTTAAAATGAACATCACCCACAAGGGTGGTGTGTTGGTGATTGCAAACAACTCTTTTCATGTGAGAGGTCTTGAGTTTGAATCTTTATACAAACATGGCATCCGAACAGTATAAAAAAATATCATGTGAATTTCCTTTAGATAGTGGTATATCCAATCAAAACAACAATGTTAGCCACCTAAAATCCATTATGGAGGTTTATTTTTACCCAAGAGTTTAACACAATGAGGTATTCATAATTGTGAATAACTCCTTCCATATGAGAGGTCCCAGGTTCAAATATTTATACATACATGACATCTGAGTAGGTATTAACGGTACGAAGTTTGGCTCTTCTTTGAAAGATCCAAGGTTCAAAGTTTGGCTCTTCTTTGAAAGATCCAAGATTCAAACCATGACATATGTGTGTTGTATACGTCGTTATTGATAAGCTCAACTCTTCCCATTATAACAGGTCATAATCGAGTAAAATCTAGACGTTTATCATAAAAATTTCTTACATTATGTAAATAAATAATGAGCATCACCCATTTTATTTATATATAAAACCAATTAACAATTATGCACTCTATTGATGGCAAGATTTGACTAGTTTTTACTTTAGAATCTTTAAGAACCTAATTTAACCACTTCGTGTCACATAACTAGATAAAAATGTTAAAATTTGTTATGAAAATGTAATTTAATATATAATATTATTTTTTTTTTTCATTTATCAAAAAATTTTAGGTTCACCTAACATTATGTAAAACATATCGGTTCCCATTTGCTTTCCCAAATCCTTTATGCTTAAATGATAAAGTTTACCGCAAATTTAAAATCATGGTTTACGACGTGAGGTTACTCACTTTCTACCACTTACCTCTAATTTTTATTAATTAATAATGTTTTAACATTTTACTTTTAACCTAATTTATAATTATAATTAAAATAAAAAAATATATTTTAAAATTATTTTTGAAAATTTAATAAAATTTTAAACTAAAAATAGATTTGAACGCCATTGGTTAGAATTCTCCCCTTAACTTCAGATGGCTTGGGGGTATTCTTAAACGGTAAACTGAACCACTAAATAGATAACAGCAGCATCTGCATGGTAGTTTTCTTTAAAGAAATTGGAATAAAATTTAGTTTATTGAATAAAAATTAAATTAATAAAAATATAAAATAATATTAATAAATAAACATTTTAATATGAAATAGTTGAAATATTTTCGAGTGAAGGTAAACAAACATTACACTTTCTTTTGAAACATACTTTGACAGAATTAAATATTTGTTCTTAATATAAGTTAACAGAATAATATACCAATTATTATATAAAATCAAACACCACTAGGAGAGCATACAAATTCTAATGTAAAAAATACATAATATTTTAACCATCAAATTTATCTATTTATCTTTCTTTTTTAAATTTATATGGTCTCTTTCCCACGAATTTTGGTAGGTTGTCTAGTTTTTATGGGCACCACAGCACTGTCTGTCCTGCAAGGCCTTACACAGTTTTTCGCAGCAGTTCGCCATGGAAGCGGGGACACAGTTCTTCCCGCAAGCAGTTGGCCCCTATAACCACCATTGCTACAATCATTTTAAACCACAGCTAAAATACCAAAACAAGCGTTCAATCAAACGAGATCTAATTTTTTTTATTTTTTGTTATTATGAATTTTAAAAAGAAAACATAGATCTGCTATTTAGGTTAAGCGTTATTTTCTGGAACACACGATACAAACGAGGTCATCGTCAATTGCAATGGATTTATATTTGTGCTATTACTTCCTTCAAACCACAATCTCATCGTTGGCCTCTTCTCATCTCTTAGGGTTTGCTTCGCTTATTCTTAATCCAATTAGTAGCAAATCTTGTTTTCGTCAGGAATCAAGTCCGTTCCCTTGCACTCCATGGGAAATCGATTGTGCTCATGTGTTCATCCCTTCAAAACAGTCAAACTCGTCCAATTTGATGGCGGCCTTGAAAGAGTAGTTAGAATTAAGAAGCCGACTAAAATTGCAGAGGTAATGCTGGACAATCCCAACCATTTTGTTTGCAGTTTCCGTTGCGTGCAAGCAGGGCATCGTGTTCTAGCTCTCCCTGCGGAAGAGGAATTGGAATCGGGTAATATCTACCTTATTCTCCCCATGAAGAAATTGCGTTGTGTGATGTCTGCATCAGACATTACTCGCATTCAGGCATGTCTCCACCAGCCCAACCACAATTCGTGGTCCAACAAGAAGAAAAAGGAGTCCTTAACTCCAGAGCGCTTCCTTTCTTGGAAGAACAGAATTCCAAGGATGGCGTGGAAAATGCGTTGTTACCAAGGTTGTTGGTGGATGAAATTGCGCAGAAAGAATTGGCGAATTTATTGGAAACCACGGGCATGCACCATTCAGGAGTCCAACTTAAATTCGTTTATGGAGAGGGAATACTGTTTCTAGCACAATTACATTTAACAAAGTGAATGTTTACTTAGAGTTTAGAAGCGCAACAAATTGTTGCCTCGTATGACGAGGCGTGGATGGCCTTAAGCGAGTATTGTCGGTAATAATTATTACGATGTCTTGTGTACAAGAAGTTTGAGACGTGTTATATATATATATAAATAAATATTTTATTTATTTATTTATGTCAACCTCAAACTATACGATAAAGGTTATAAAATCTTATAAAAATATCTACTTCATGCAAGAATAATTGAATTACTTAAACATGTGTTATTAAACGACATGTGTTATGCAAGTTAAAACTTTTGTCCTCAGGATATACCATACAGTTGGGAAGGTGATATTGTTGAAGATATTATATTGTTTGGTTTTTTTTGTAATATTAGTTTGATGGATGATTTATATTTTATAATGTATGTAGTAATATGAAAAAGAATGTAAAGTGTCAAGAGAGTATGAAGAGTCACATGTCACATGATATATGGCAAGTTGAGAAGTTTGCTTTTATTAGAGGAATATGAAATGATGCATCTCCGGATGAAAGAGGAGAGCAATAGTTAGAGAATTGAAAAGTCATGAAAAAGGATATATTGGAGGTAAAGCTCCATGCATTGTAACCAAGTTGTATCATTAATGTAATTTTTGTATATTGTGTTCATTTGTGTTATATTTTGTGAGATATTATCTGAAAGATATTGCTATTATCAAGTTTTATTGTTAGTAGCATTGGTTTGATTTATCTTTAGATCTTGGTTGAAGTTTTCTGTAAGTTATCCTATTCAGAAAGCTAACAATGGTATCAGTGGTATCAAAGCCACAAGGGAGATTGATAGGAGATAGAGAGAGCCCCAAGGGAGAGATTGAAGAATTTCAAGGTAGATTTTTGAACAAAAAAGTGAATGAGGAATTGGTAACATTTGGAGTTGCAAAGTACAGAGTTGAAAGCCAACATTAGATAGAATTAAAGAGCAGTTGCAAAGTACAAATTTGAAAGCCAACATTGAATAGAATTAAAGAGTATCTTACAAGGAGAAAGAGAGCTACAAATTTTAATCAAGAACAAACAACAATTTCAAGAAGCAAACGAGCTACATTTTTACAGATTTGGATAGCAAGCTTGGTGAGCAAAAAGTTTGTAAATTGGTGCTATAAGAATATCCTATTAAAGCATAAAGAAGATGTTTTTATTTCAAGATTTAAAGCTTCATATTCAAATCTGTAAATCAGTGAAAAGAAGAGTTAGAAAGTGCATAAGAAAATGAGTTATAAGGAGAAATATAGAATAGAGACTAAAAGCATAAGGAGAAGCTACAATAAGAAACAAAGGAAGAAGATTGAAAAAATATTCGACAACATATGAAGAAGGAGAAGAGTTGTACATGTCAAAGATTTCGAATATCAAAGAAGTAAGCAAGTAAGAAGATTAAAAAATGGACTACAAATTATTTTTCTAAAAGTATTTTTTTTAAGCATTAAAGAGTTTGTTTATAACAAGATTTGGAACTGCCATATTGCAATGTTGAAGGCAACAAATAGGAGTTTAAGTTTACAATTTAAAATCAAGCATCTTATTAGCAATTAAATTTGCAACAAATTACAAAAATATATAGAGAGTTGGATAGGATAATAAGTTTGATTTTCCTAGTGAAAGAATAGCCAAATAGCAAGATTACAAATATTGGCAATTTTGGGTATGTTGCCTAGCTTCATGTTTGTGAGTTGTCATTGATGTCAAAAGGAGTTTGTGTTGATGTCAAAAGGAATTTGTGCTGATGTCAAAAATATTTTGGTGCCAAAAAGATCTTGAAAGTTCCATGATGTTTGTTTAAGGGTTTTTAATTAAAACCATGGTGACAAGGTTAAAGGTTTTTCTTAAAACCATTTGGACTCATTAAGGGTTTTTATTAAAACCATCTTGGCTTAATGAAAAGGTTTTTGCTCCTTGAAAAAACCTTAAAAGTCCATTTTGATTATTAATAAATAAATTAACTCAAACCTTTGAAATTTTTTTAAGTTAAGTTTATTATTAATAAAATAATAATTATTAATTTAATAATTATTATTGAAAGGGTTTCTAAACCCTTAGCGACGCTCATGTAAAAGACTTACCTCGCCGACATCAACTTGCATGGGATGAAAAAAACAATGTTTGAAAGGAGCGCCGATGTCAATTTGCATGGGATGAAAGACTATTAAAGGGCATTATTTCCTAAGGTTTTAAGCACCTTCGATTTGCGCAATTACCTTTAAATTTGTATTGCTCTGTGACCTTCAATTTCGTATTGCTCTATGACCTTTGATTTTGGATTGCTCTATGATTTTCAAGTTTCGTATTGCTCTATGTTTAAGTTCTAATTTCGTACGCCTATGAGGAAGATAAATTTGTTTGTCTTTAATTTTTGTGAGCAAAGGGAAGGTAAAACGATGAGTGGCACTTGAGAGTTTTGTTGGGCACTTGTGCTCCAATGGTGGAGGCAGTGGAGCGAAGGCACTCGCTAGGCAGAGGTGTCGAGATCGATTCGCATCGAGCATGTTTCATTTTTAGTCGTGAATTATTGTGCACGTGGTACAACAATTGCCTTGGGCCACGAGTTTGGAGGAGGAAGCGCTTTGGCACTTATGTTGGTGTATCCACACTTCTCCTAAGGTTGGACAATTGATTTTTGGCCAAGGTAGATCTTTTGTTGATAATGCGAAATATTTGATTTGACTTGGCAAATTATTATTGGTAATTGGATGGAGGTATAAGGTTAAATAGAAATATTGCTTTTACATTGTTATTATTGATGCTTAATGTTTATGTGGTAAATGCATTTAGAAGTAAATATATTTTAGGAGTTATAAGGGTTTAAGGAATAATTGTGCTTAATGTCATATTGGGGTTAGAAAGCCTTTGGAGTTATTGAGTGGATATTCTCTTGTCATTATTTTTGAGGTTGAAGTTATTTTGTGACATATTAAGTAGGAGTTATAAGATGTAAAGGAATATTTTTGATATGTATATTTGTGAGTTTTGATTATTGATGAGTTGGAGTGATAAGGTGTTATTAAGACTCTTATCATTGTGCATTATTCCATTGTTGCTAACTCTAATTTGTGGTAAATTGAGAGTTAGTGTTGTGACATATTTTGAGTTCTCCTTCTTCATCAAAGTAAATGTATGGGCACATTCTTCCATGGTTATTATTGATTGATGGTTTTCTAAAAATAAGTTTGGAGTGAAAAGGATTAAATTAAGTTTCCTTATTTGGAGTGGATCTTATTTTTTGAAAGTGGAAGTATTGATTATGCATTATGAGATCATGATGATTTTATGAGTTATTGCATAATTATGGTTTATGAGAGTGGAAGCATTTGAAGTTTATTTTAGGGTTTTTGAGTGAGAAGCTTATGCCATTGCTATGAGTTTTTGAAATCCTAATTGAGTTGTTTGGTTGTTGAGAGTTTGGTTTTGAGACTGCTTCCATTGAGATTGAGTTGATCAAGTTATGCTTTACATAATACATGAGTTGGGCTTGCTCCTTTGAGATTTGATTTTATCAAGTTGTACTTTGCTTGATAAACTTGGTTGTGTGGTTAAGTTGAGCATTCCCATTTGAGAGAATTTGGAAATATCTTGAACCCCTTTTTGATGCTTAGAGAGAGATTGCTTTGAGTTATTGAAAACTAACTTGGCTAGGGTTTGATAGCAAGTTATGGTTCTATGTTGGAGGAGTTGATTTTTTGATATTCCATTATTGAAAATTGTTGGGTTGTGGTTCAAGATCTTATGAAAGTATATTACTTCTATCTTTATTTTGATTTGAGAAAGAGTTTGTTTTTGAATTAAATGATAGAACATATTGAGTCTCTAACAATTCTCTTTATGCTCCTATGAGATTAATTTGAGTTGAGATTGAAATTTGAAGGATAGAACATATTGAGTCTCTAACAATTCTCTTTATGCTTCTATGAGATTGATTTGAGTTGAGATTGATAGTTGAAGGATAGAACATATTGAGTCTCTAACAATTCTCTTTATGCTTCTATGAGATTGATTTGAGTTGAGATTGAAATTTGAAGGATAGAACATATTGAGTTTCAAAAAATTCTCTTTATGCTTCTATGAGATTGATTTGATATGATTGGATGAAACACATTGGGTCTCTAATAATTCTCTCTGTTTGTTCACATTGGGCAAGTTTCTTGGTAAATTTGCTTGAGCTGATTTGGGCAATTTCTTGGTGAGCTTGCTAGGACTGATTTGGATAGGTTCTTATGGAGAACTTGTGGACTGATTTGGACAAGTTCTTGTGGAGAACTTGTGGACTGATTTGGACAGGTTCTTATTGAAGAACTTGTGGATAGATTTGATGAAGTCTTGGTGGAGACTTGTGAGCAGTTGTGATTTATTTGTTCAAGCTTTTGGCTTAAGCTTGGGACATATCTGACAAATATTTGAGAGCAGATTTGTGCTGGACCAGAGGACTGAGTTTGGTGTATATTTGTGACATAGTTTGAGAGGACTTGTGTTGGAATGACTGACTGTGTTTAGTACAGGTGTTGATGAGCAGCTGTGGAGGTGATTTGTGAGGACAAAAGTCTCTAGAGCCAGAGAAAAGAGGACAATATTTCTTCTATGGAAAGGAGTTCCACCTGATAGCGGGAGAAGAGGCAATGATCTTCTGAAGTATCATTTCCAGAGCTTTGGGGGATAGGACATCTCGTTTGGGCAAGAGACTCATAAATACTTCTTTGGGGATAAAACATCTCCTTTGGGAAAGAGGCTCATAAATATTTGATTAGGGGAAGGATTCTCCTTTGGACAGGAATTCCATAAACATTGTAATTGGGAAGGATTCCCAAAGGATTTGATTGAGAAAATTTAGTGAAATATTTTCTCTATGGAGTAGCCCACCTTGGGTGAACCACATTATATTGGCATCTCAATTGTGTGATGACTTGTACACTGGTTTGATTACTGCTTTGATTTTTCTATTGGTTCATTGCATTGCTTTCTGAAGTAAAAGGAAAAAGTTAAAAAGTGGTCTTATATTGTTCACCCCCCTCTCAGTATAAACTTGTGTTCTTCAATTGGTATCAGATCAGGTTCCTTCGAAAGAATTTCATAGCTTGAAGGAAAAGCTTGAAAATAACACAATGGATTTTACAAGTGGTAATTTAGCATCTATTCTTGATGGGACAAATTTTGGTCTATGGAGCGTAAATATGAAGGTTCATCTAATGGCTCTTGGAAATGAAGTTTGAGAAGCAGTTGAGTTTGGGTACACTATTCCAAATATCCCTTCTACTACTAAAGATGAGAAACTTCTACATCACAGCAATTCAAGGGCAATGGATGTAATTCTGAAAGGTCTACAAAAGGCAAATCTTATGAAGGTGATTCATTGTAATACAAAAAAGGAAATATGAGATCAATTGCAAGTGGCTCATACAGGTGATGCAAATGTCAGAAAAGCAAAATTGAGATATTACAAAGATATGTTTGAACAACTCAAGATGAATTATGAAGAAAATATTAGTGACTATATGCTTCGTATGGATAATATTGTTAATTCCATGAAGGAACTAGGTCTTGAGCTTGCTGAAAATGATGTTTGTGATAAAATTTTGAGGTCTCTTCCAAATAGATTTTGTGAAAAGATTTTAGCTATAGAGGAATCCAAGGATTTGGATAAATTTAAAAATTATGAGCTTCATAGTATACTTGCAGCTTTTGAGTTAAGAACTAAAGTGGTATCTAATCCTAAGAAAGAGGCAACTTTCAAAGCTACCAATAAGTCCAAGGGTAAACAATAAGAATATAGTGATGAGTCTTCTAGTGATGAAGAAGCAAACTATAGTAGGAAAGGCAAGTTCTCAAGAAAGCACAAAGGTATGAAATATGTTAAATTTTTAAATTGTGGAAATTTTTGTCACTATGCTACTGACTGTCCGAAACCCAAGGATGATTGTGATGAAGAAAAATAGGATTATAAGTACAGGGAATCTGAGAAGCACAGGTATCAGAGGAAGAATAGAAATAAGAAAAACAATCAAGAGAAGAAGTACTTCCAAAAACATAAGAAAAGTTTCTACACATACAAAGCAAGTAAGTTTTATAGTAGTGATGATGGAAGTTCTTCAAGTGATGATAGAAATGAGATGTTTCTAACAGAAAAGGAAGGAAAATAAAAGAGGAATATATTTGTTGTGCTTAAGTGCTTTAGATGTGGAAATTTTGGTCACCTTGAGGATGATTGTACAAATGATGATTTAAATTTTGGTAATACTATGTATGAGGATGTTTCAAAAAATTATGAGGAAGATCTTCTTATGACTTTAGATGAAGGTAGCACCTCTAGTGGTAAGAAATCAGAAAAGGATATCGATGTTTCAAAAGGTAAACAAATAGAGGATGTTTCAGAAAAGGGAGAAGTAGATCTTGAGGCTAAACTTGTTAATGCTCTTGATGTGTTAAAGAAAGAAATAAAAAAATATGCTAGACTCATTGATAGGTTTGATTAATACCGTTATGAAAGAGATAAGCTTATAGGGAATCTTGATATCTCTATAGAAAAGACACAGGTACTCAAAGAAGAGTTGGCAGCTAGGTCTCTTGAGTCTAAGGAGTTAAAACATGAAGTAGCTTCCTTAAAAAAGGAAACTAAAGAGTACAAGGAGAAGCTTTACAGGTTTGAAGAAAGTTCCAAGAAGGTAAAATCAATCATCAAGGATCAAAGAAGGACAATAGATAAAATAGGTCTTGGTTTTGGAAAGAAACAAAAGGAACAAGTTGAGGAATCTAGTATGAGCTCCCAAGAAGAAGATGGTTCAGATGAAGAGAGTACTTCAGAGAGTAAGTTTTTAGATGGTAATTCAGATAGCACAAAATCAGAAAATAGGAATCAACATAAGGAGAGAAAGACTAAATAACCTATGAGGTCAAGGCAAGAAAATTTTAATGGAAGATGTTTTGTATGTCACAAGTTTGGACACATGGCTTCACAGTGCATGGCTCAAGCAAGACAGGTTAATGGAAATTTTAGAAATGGTAATTTCTTTCAAGGGTATTGCTACTCTTGTAATTATTTTCGAAACAAGGTAGTTAATTACAGGGTTAACAACAGGAACAGGTTTGGTCCAACATAGAGGATTCAAAAAATAGGTACATGTCAAAGGAATAACATTGTCAAATATTATAAGTGCAATAATGAAGGACATACAACCAAATGGTGTAGAGCAGAAGTTACAAGGTACAGGTTCAGGGCTATGAACAGGAACAAGAATAATGGCAGGAACATGAATAATGATAGGAATAGGAATAATGGCTTGGATAGAAACATGGATGAGAATATGAACAAGAACAAGAACAAAAACATGGACAAGGATATCAGGAAAAATCATGGAAAGGTAGCTATGGACACTGATGATGATCAGTGCCTAATGGGAGTTTTACTCCCACCCCAAAATTAATCACCTCAATAGGAGGTGGAGGAGAGGCTAAGCTAAGAGGCTCATTCTTAGCCTTGAGCCCCAAAGGTGACCCTTTGCCATTTATGACAAAGGGGGAGATATTTGAGTAAGGGGGAGAGCCTTGAGTCAGGAGCAGCAAAGCTTCAGAGGATGGTTTTCAGTTGGTTTTAGTTTTGATAGTTGGCAATGGTTTCAGTAGTGGTTTGCTATCAATGACAAATGGGGATATTGTTGGCAATTTTGGGTATGTTGCCTAGCTTCATGTTTTTGAGTTGTCATTGATGTCAAAAGGAGTTTGTGTTGATGTCAAAAGAAATTTGTGTTGATGTCAAAAAGAGTTTGGTGCCAAAAAGATCTTGAAAGTTCCATGATGTTTGTTTAAGGGTTTTTAATTAAAACCATGGTGACAAGGTTAAATTTTTTTCTTAAAACCATCTGGACTCATTAAGGGTTTTTATTAAAACCATCTTGGCTTAATGAAAAGGTTTTTGCTCCTTGAAAAAACCTTAAAAGTCCATTTTGATTATTAATAAATAAATTAACTCAAACCTTTGAAATGGTTTTAACTTAAGTTTATTATTAATAAAATAATAATTATTAATTTAATAATTATTATTGAAAGGGTTTCTAAACCCTTAGTGGCGCTCATGTAAAAAACTTACCTCACTAACGTCAACTTGCATGGGATGAAAAATGCAATGTTTGAAAGGAGCACCAACATCAATTTGCATGGGATGAAAGACTATTAAAGGGAATTATTTCCTAAGGTTTTAAGCACCTTCGATTTGTGTGATTACCTTCAAATTCGTATTGCTCTATGACCTTCGATTTTGTATTGCTTTGTGACCTTTGATTTCGGATTGCTCTATGATTTTTGAGTTTCGTATTGCTCTGTGTTTAAGTTTCAATTTTGTACGCCTATGAGGAAGACAAATATGTTTGTCTTTAATTTCTATGAGCAAAGGGAAGGTAAAACAATGAGTGGCACTTGAGAGTTTTATTGGGCACTTTTGCTCCAACGACGGAGGTAGTGGAGCAAAGGCGCTTGCTAGGCAGAGGTGTCGAGATCGATTCGCATCGGGCATGTTTCATTTTTGGTCATGAATTATTGTGCATGTGGTACAACAGTTGCATTGGGCCACGAATTTGGAGGAGGAAGCACTTTGGAACTTATGTTGGTGTCTCCACACTTCTCCTAAGGTTGGACAATTGATTTTTGGCCAAGGTAGATCTTTTGTTGATAATGTGGAATATTTGATTTGACTTGGCAAATTTTTGTTGGTAATTGGATGGACTTGTGCTGTATACATCATTCTTATTACCCAACTATGTCTTCAAGGCTTCTTCTGATTTCTTGGCCTTTTGAATTTGTAGGAAGAGATCTTCAATCTCATCCTCATATTCTTCTAATTTCTTGGACAGTATTTTGTTCTTTTTCTTTTCTATTCTCCACTCTTCAAGAGCAGATATCAACTCTCCTTCAAAATCTACTTCACACAGTTTGCTACACTGCTACAGCCAGAATTTGCAATCAGCTTTGCCCTTTGCGCTTCTCTGCACACTTTGCTTTCTCTAAGCACATGCTTCGCACACTCTGTGTCGTTTCACATTCTGCTCTCTGCTCAACATGAACTTCACTTTCACAAAAACTATGCTCGCATTCGCACTTTATCTTTACACCCCGCTTTTCAAACTCGAAGTACCCTTATTTTTATAGAAGAAATTTTAGGAAAAAACCCTAAAAGAACGTCGGTTGAGAAACCCTAGAATTTGTCAGCTGCCAAACCCTAAAATCCGTCGGCCCAGATTTAACTTTTTCGGCCTCAAACACTTCTTCCACCTTCGTCACATTCCTGTAGCTTATTGCCATGAAATAGTAACATGTTGGCCCTTTTAATTTAATTTAATATTTTAATTTAAATTTTAAATAAAATAAAATTTAAACTAAATATTTAAAATTAAATATCTTCATCACCGGGGCATCTTTTTCAACGAAACGAAGAGCCAACTTGGGTTTTAAGAAAAACCCATTTCAAATCTGTTATCCATGGTTTTAAATAAAACTTTTTATTTTGATTTGCCTTGGTTTTCACAAAAAACCTTTAAAATTTAAACTAAATATTTAAAATTAAATATCTTTATCACGGGGCATCTTTTTCAACGAAACGAAGAGCCAACTTGGGTTTTAAGAAAAACCCATTTCAAATCTGTTATCCATGGTTTTAAATAAAACTTTTTATTCTGATTGCCTTGGTTTTCACAAAAAACCTTTCCGCTTCTTGACATCTCGGTTCTGAAGACTTCTTCTTCTCATTCGAATTATGTTTTCCGTTTCGTGCATCTATCATTTAAGGACTCATGATCTGACTAACTTCTAAACTTTATCCTCTGCATCTGAGTGACTTCTAAACTGCCTGTCCATTGCATCATTAGATCTAACTGACTGTATTGACAACAATGACAATCCTCCTGCAACACCTTGCTCAACATTGAACTCCTATCCATTATACTTTGGCTACACCTTGCTATTCAATAAACTCTTGTCCATTGCATCAATAAATCTGTCTGACTGTGTTGACAACAATGACAATACTATTTGCTGCACTTTGCTCAACAATCTCCCCCTTTGGAATTGTTGGCAACACATGTGCAATTTTCTTGTAAATCTTCTCCCCATTTGACAATAATACCAAAGGGCTGCTGCAGACTCCCCCTGAGTCTATGCACAATATTCTTAGACACAAATTATTACAATTAGCAAATATTCCAAGCATGAACAAGAAGAAAAACAAGTACACAAATGCTCCCCCTATGTACAAGACCACTTCATTTCATTGATTGACAACATCATGATAAGCATAATAGGCATCAATGAAATCAACAATGTGAATAGCAACAATAACCAATGAATGACACCATCATCGTCAACTTCACCAATATAACATGTGTAAGAACATAATTGAACCACTGTCTTCTGTGCAACTACCCTCTGTTGCTTTGCAAACTCAAACTTGTCCATTGTTAGTGAAGGCATACAATAATCTTATATAGCCAACTTTTTGTTCTACAATGCCAACAACATCTGCATACAACTTCACCATGCATCTTGGATATATTCTCAGCAAGCTTGAACCCAATGACGAGTTGTTTGTCTCTCTCTGAGTGAGAATCCAGCGAGGCTACCTCAATCCACTTTCAACTCTGTGCAGGTACCAAACACTGTACCACAGCACAACCAACATCTTTTCTCAACCAATTAGGGCTTTAGCAACAATGCTTATAGACAAGGTTTAACCAACAGGAGGTATAAGGTTAAATAGAAATATTGCTTTTACATTGTTATTATTGATGCTTAATGTATATGTGGTAAATGCATTTAGAAGTAAATGTATTTTAGGAGTTATAAGGGTTTAAGGAATAATTGTGCTTAATGTCATATTGGGGTTAGAAAGCCTTTGGAGTTATTGAGTGGATATTCTCTTGTAATTATTTTTGAGGTTGAAGTTATTTTGTGAAATATTAAGTAGGAGTTATAAGGTGTAAAGGAATATTATTGATATGTATATTTGTGAGTTTTGATTATTGATGAGTTGGAGTGATAAGGTGTTATTAGGAGTCTTATCATTGTGCATTATTCCATTGTTTCTAAATCTAATTTGTGGCAAATTGAGAGTTAGTGCTGTGAAATATTTTGAGTTCTCTTTCTTCATCAAAGTAAAGGTATGGGCACATTATTCCATGGTTATTATTGATTGATGGTTTTCTAAAAATAAGTTTGAGTGAAAAGGATTAAATTAAGTTTCCTTATTTGGAGTGGATCATATTTTCTGAAAGTGGAAGTATTGATTATTCATTATGAGATCATTATGAGTTCTTGCATAATTTTGGTTTATGAGAGTGGAAGCATTTGAAGTTTGTTTTAGGGTTTTTGAGTGAGAAGCTTATGCCATTGCTATAAGTTTTTGAAACCCTAATTGAGTTGTTTGGTTGTTGAGAGTTTGGTTTTGATATTGCTTCCATTGAGATTGATTTGATCAAGTTATGCTTTACTTGATACATGAGTTGGGCTTGCTCCTTTGAGATTTGATTTTATCAAGTTGTACTTTGATTGATAAACTTGGTTGTGTGGTTAAGTTGAGCATTCCCATTTGAGAGAAATTGGAAATATCTTGAACCTATTTTTGATGCTTAGAGAGAGATTGTTTTGAGTTCTTGAAAACTAACTTGGCTAGGGTTTGATAGTAAGTTATGGTTCTATGTTGGAGGATTTGATTCCTTGATATTGCATTATTGACAATTGTTTGGTTGTGGTTCAATATCTTGTATCACCCATTTCGAGGTAGACCAAATCACCCATTTGCATGTGTAATACATCATTTGCATGAGTTGTATCACCCATTTCGAGGTAGACCAAATAGTAAAATGATGATTTTTTGTTTTGTGTTGAGAGATCCATTTCAGATTCAGGGATAAGAAGATCACCTGTTAGTGCATGTGGAGGAGGTTGTAGTAGGGAAATGGTCCCTATCATTTGGTAGCAACACAGACGTAATGTCGCAAATAGCATAGGTTACAAAGGAGCATATAAATCATTTTTAATTATTATAAGATAAAATGTAATATGCCAAGAAAACCTACACCTCATAGGATAAAATATTTCTATTATATCCACTATGGGCTAGAAAATCATTCAAACAAGACCGTCACATGTTGTCATCCATGGAGTGTAATATATTAGAGGGTTGAAATAATTATGCAACCAAATAAATAAGGTAGAAGAAATTTTTTGAAGCACACTAGAAACGTTTGCAACTACTGACCAAATTACAGAGTCAAAATTCCATTGAAGGTGCATCACCAAAAAGGTAAATTTGAATTAGGGTTTTAATATTTAATTAAGGAGAGATAAGGTTATTATTAGATTTATCATTTAATTATTCTAAGGTTTAACTTGAGTAAAGGATAAATAAGGCATTTAATAAGTTATTTGAAACCTTAGACATCTCAATTGCAATTTTAAGATTTTGGAGGAATAAGTAATTACAAAATTATTTGTTTTAAAGTTTTTCAAAGTGATTAAAAGTTTGAAAAAAATTATTTTTGGAAGATAAAAAAAAATATATTTGCTAGTTCTTTAATTATGGAGAGATAATACATCAAACTTAAAAGAAAATATATTTGCAAAATTCTTAGTTTTATAGTTTCTAATTAATTAGGGAGATATAAGGTAGTCTACTTCAAAACATGGCAAAGAAAAAACAAATGAAAAAGAATACAAATGGTAAAAAAATTGAAATACATGAATTGTCAAAAACATTTGAAGAAGAAAACCTATGTGTCCAAGAAAAACAATTAGACTTTTAGGAAATTTTAGAAAGTTTAGAAATATTAAAATACCATACACAACTCATGATAGAAGAAATTGAAAAATTATACATCAATAAGTGAAAAAAATGTCTTACATTCAATGTTGAGAGACATCAAAGATGAAAATTTCTTAGCACTTAGTAATTATCTGAATAGAATGCTTTAGGAGGCATATAAAGATTCTAAAAGTAGTTTTACATTACCTGGTGATATAGAAAATTTGATGTCTATGGTATCTCATGAAATACTTAAAGACAAGAATAGAAAATGAGAGGACATGATTAAAGATTTGAAGAACAAGTTTATTGATGAAATAAATACTTTGAATAGTAGGCTTGTTGATATTACTAGTGAAGCAAAAAAAGAAGAATTTTTAATACTTCAAAAATATATGCAAAGTGTTCTTAATGATGCTAATGATTGTTATGAATATTTTGTTACTATACCTATTAGTCTATAAAGAATAATCTACAAAGGAATTATAACTCTAAATGTTTCTAAGACGAAAAAACAAGAAAATATTGAAGAAATAGGGAACAAGTTAGTAATAAAATATGGTTCTTACGATACAAATGCCTTAAGACCCGTAATTATAGATTTATGTTGTGATTATATAGAAGTGTTGACATTTTTGCCACATTGTGTCTGTTGTTACTGTTAATGTAAAAGAATGCACAAATTGTAGAGATATTAATGCTTCTGTTTGTCCCTCCATGTAAAAATCTCTGCAAGTTTTGTGTTAGAGCAAATCCAATACAAAAATCAGCTAAGTATGGAAAATGTCGCGATATCGCGACATGTCACATTTTCGCGGTCAAAACAGTCAAAGGCAGCACTAAAATGAAAACTATCACGATATCGCGACATGTCGCAGTTTCACGGTCAACGCAGTCAATAGGAGCACCAAAGTGAAAATTGTCGCGATATCGCGACATAAAGCAGCAAGGAAGAATGCCAAAAAAAATTGTCGCGATATCGCGACAGAAAAGCAAGAAAGGAGCAAATGGTACGGACTGGCGCGATATCGCGACATGTCGCGTTATCGCGGAAAGGGCTGAAAGAAAAACACAAGGCATGAAAGACGTCGCGATATCGTGACATTTTTAGAAATGAAGCTAAGTAAGAGAAAACATCGCGATATCGCGACAAGAAGCGGCAACAATAGAGAAAGCAAGAAAATGTCACGATTTCGTGACATATTGGACAGGAAGGGCAAAGTGCAGAGAATTGTCACGATTTCATGACATGTCGCGTTTTCACGAGGCGAAAGCAAGGAGGCGGCCAGATTGTACGGAATGTCACGATTTCGTGACATGTCAAATTTTCGTGGCCTAAAAACATCAAAGTGCAAGAAGACAGAAAATGTCACGATTTCACGACATGTTGAAGATGAAAGAGCCAAATGGAAAAAATGTCGCGATATCGCGACATGTCACGTTTTCGTGACCTGTCACGTTTTCACGGGTAAGAAGGCGGAAAAGACAACGCAAGGAGAAAGATGTCGCGATTTCGTGACATGTTTCATTTTCACGATTTGGAGCAGCAAACGAAGCCAGATAGAGGAGAATGTCACGATTTCATGACATGTCATGGAGATGAAGCTGAACGAGAAGAAGATGTCACGATTTCGCGACATGTCGCATTTTCATGACTAGTGGCAGAAAGAGAAGGCAATAAGGTAAAAATGTCATGATATCGCGACATGTCACATTTTCGTGACCTATCACATTTTCACGACCGAAGCAACAACAAAGGCCCGATACAGTTCAGTTTGCATTTTCCTTCAGAATTGCATAGGAGAACGTGTGGAGCAGATAAGGATCAAGTAAAAGCTCTCCAACTATTTTTGAGATCGTGGTCAAAGAAGCGGTTCCAAGATTAAATGCTGCTGATTACCGATGTGCGCAAGATGGAAGAACCTGAGGCAATTTTTGATGCCGCCAGAATTAAAGATGCCTCCAATATTCAAAGCTCTTGTTCGTGATCTCTTAACAACTTCCAGCTTCCCTTGATAACGGTCATTTAGTGAAGAAATATGGGCTCTTGTTTTTGTTTCATTTTTGGTTTTAATCCATTAAAATAGGGACTATCATTTCTCCGAGGCAGATTAAGGGGATTGTTTCTTCAAAATCTATTTCATGTATTAAATGTTGTAATATGAAAGGAAGAGGACGGACCTCTATAAATACCAATGTAAAACTCAAGAAAAAGGAGGAGGATCTTGTTGCAAAAATTGAAATAGAAATCCTAGATGCAATTGCTTCCATTCTTAGTGTCTTCCGGAGTTGGTGATCTAATTTGTTGTGTATGTTTTGCTTTCTGTGTGATTTACTTCTGTGTAGTCCAGGGTAATATCAGTTAAATTCTGCTGTGTTGAATTTGGCTGTATTGGCATTTGAATGTTTGAAGTTTATTTGGAAGCGAACTCATGGCTAATGCGTGATCCAATTTCTGTATACGTATTCTAAGAGTCAGTTGCTGCTTAGCTTTAGGATCTAGTTGAAGTTATTGTTGTTCGAGGTTGTTCTCCCCATTAACGATCGGCTTCGGCCATATTTACATCCCTTTCAGTTATTTCCCATTTCTTTCCGCATTATTTCCCATTTCTTTCCACATTTTCCCATTTCTTTCCTGCATCTCTAGTCTTGAAACTAGTTTAGATTAGTGTGGGAGCCAGCCCTCTCTAGAGATTGGCCCGGGAGACATCTCTTTCTCTCGGCCTTTCAATGTTGGCCGAGTCTAGGGCGCACAAGTGATTAAATCTTGTACTTAGGCAGATTTGTGACCAATAGTTTTGGCATGCCCGATGGGACAGACTATTTCTGTCTCCGAAAGATCCACAATCGGTGGGATAAGCATTATTCTCACAAGTTCCATATTTTGACACCCGAAGGAATCAAGATTTTGATGAACTGTCTTGACCTCAAAGCGGCGATTGTAAGTTCATCTGGTGACTCTGCTGAAGGTGACTGTATAGTACCCAAAAGTTTCTAATTGTGAAGCTGGTGAAAATCTTTGCTTCATGATCACGAGATCAAGTGCCAAAGATTCGAAAGATCCAGTCGAATTCTTCGAGATTGATGTTCAGAACTGGAGGGAGCGCTCAAGATTGGTAAGTCCTATGAACCCATCATTTGTTATCTCATCGTAGGCTGTAGGTCAGTTTGTGCCATCCCCGACTCCTCCTAGTACTGCTACGAGCTTGCTACATCCAGATCCATCAGTCCAAATGGCCCAACATCCTCCACCAAGGAAGTTCTCGACATGGAATGGTTCGGGAGCCTTGAATTTACCGGCACAAAATCCAGTTCCTCAAGCTGCTTTGAAAGCTTTGTCGACCTATGATGGTACTGGTAAGACTGCTTATGAGCATATTAATGATGTAGCCTCTTTGGCGGCCATTCATGACATAACGGATGAAGATGTAATGATAAAATTGTTGGTGTTGTCATTAAGAGGGAAATTGTTATATTGGTACCGATCATTGCAACCAGGCACTATTACATCATGGGATGAATTAGGAGAACTGTTAGTTAAAAATTTTCATGAACAAGCTGATCCATACTCCTTGTTGCACCAATTTCATGCAATTCAAAGGCACCCGCAGGAGGAGATAGGCGACTTCAATGTCAGATTTACCAGAAGCTGGCAGAGAATTCTTGATGGTCTTCGGCCCACTCATGAGCTAGCTGCATTTTATTATCTCAGAGCTTTTAACACAGACATCGGCTTGGCTGTCCGGTAGTCCAACGTAACTACATTTCCAGAGCTGTTTGAACAAGCGCAAAAGGTGAAAGCTGACTTGATTGCCATAGGTAGGCTTCCTCCAAAGGTAACAATGCCTATCTTACCTGATCTTCCTAAACATTTGTATTCTGGTTCATTTTCATAGCCTATGCCTCCCATGTATCCTATTCCATCATGGAGCTCAAGTGCGCCTCAGACCGCACCCATTCCGGTTCCCCAGCTCCCTGCTCCAACTATTCCACAATTGCCTGCACCAAGCATTCCGCAATTACCAGCTCCCACTTCATTCCCAGCATTACCTGCACCGCTAGCACCTCTACCTCTATCGGCACCTCCTGCACCCTCAAATCTTGATCCCTTCACAATCCTGTTACAAGAGGTACAATCTGCTAATTCAGCTATAAGAGCGATGGGAAATAAGATTACAATCATTGAAAGAAAGCAGGCCGAGAGAGATTTCCAACCCAGGAGATTTCAACCTCCGTCGATCACTAGAGAACAAGCGGCTTCAACAAGCAAGGTGCCAGAAAAGAACCCGACTGTGTTGACGAATGAGGAAGTTGGCCTTGCAGAAAGAACATATTGGTGCTCTACATGTAATGATCCACACGGTGAGGAGACTTGTATGGTTCATTTGAACTATCTACAAACATTGGTTGCAAGCTCTTCCGGAGGACAAGTTAATATGATTACTGAGGTGGATCATAATTTTATGGTTCCATCTGAAGAACAAGTCTCAGTTCTCACGAGAACTAGGAAGAAGCCAGTCACTGTAGATCCAATAGAAATGGAACCATTAAGAGTATCGGCTGATCCGAAGATGCAGAATGAAAGAAAACAAGTACAAGTGAAAGCTCCTATTTCAGTACCGAAGCCAGATCCACCTGTTCTGTTAAAAGACCTTTTGCCACCACGAGCAAAGGAAAAGTTGCAAGAAAAAGCATCAGCTTCGCAGGCGAGAGCTGAAACAGAGGAACGAGCCAAAGAAAAGCTCAAGTACCCATATTTGACTAAGAGACTGAGGGTAGAAGCTACCCAGCAATATCGGAGCAAATATGAGGACACTAGTGAAAAGAGGGAGTCTGGTGCATCTGCATACAACATTGTTGAAGAATTGAAGAAGGTTTCGGCCAAGGTAAGTCTCTATGATGCATTACAATTACCTGGGCAAGTTGATCTGTTACAAGAATCATTGAAGTCTGTGAAAGATAATGAGAAGAATCCTACCCAGATGATTTTTGCTCAAACGTTAACTTCTTCAGCCACTGGGAAAAATAGACCACCCCCATTTTACTTGTCACTCAGAATGGAGGGTTGGATTGTGCACAACTGCATGATTGATTCTGGTGCTGCGACAACTGTCATGCCAAAGGCAGTTTGTGAAGTCATGGGTATGGAGTATACAAGAAGCAGCCCTGGTGTCTTGCAGTTGGACGGGACTCCCATAAAAATAGTGGGTGTAATTAAGGATGTTCCTATTGCTCTGCATAGTATGCCTCAGATTACAGTAATTCAGGAGATAGTTGTGGTTGATTTGGAACCATATTTCAGTATGTGTTTGTCGAGAGAATTCACTGCCAAGCTGGGAGGCTACCTTTCTCTGGATTATTCTCACTTGGAGATTCCTTTCAAAGGAAGAAGAGTCCGGATCTATAATCAGAAGCCTTCTACTTTTCATATAGAGAATATGGAAGAGGAAGAGAAGCCCACACATTCTGTTCACATGATCACTGAAGAATTGAAGGATCCTGATTTGATGGATGAAGTCCTGAATGAGCTTCACTTAGAGGATGAGTTTTCAATGCTCGATTTTAATGCCATGGTGGAAACTGAGATTGGTTGCTACTCCATTACAAAGCCTGCAGAGGGTGCAGTAAAACTGCCTCTTGCTCAAGTTGGTCAAGACTCCGTGCCCGATCAATTATGGAAGTTGTATTTTGATGGAGCACGATGCAAAAATGGTGCGGGAGCAGGAATTGTCCTTATTTCTCCCTCTGGCCTACAGAAAACATATTCATATCGGCTGACCTGGAGTTGTACTAACAATGCTGCTGAATACGAAGCGTTGTGCCTAGGGTTGAAGAAGGCAAAAAAATTGGGGATTGAACAATTGCAGATTTTTGGTGACTCTGAATTGATTGTGAATCAAGTAACAAACAAGTGCATCTCCAAGCAGCATTATCTAAAGGCGTATCGCAACAAAGTTTGGGACCTGTTTGAGGCTTTCACAGCATTGAATATTCAATCTATTTCATGAGAGCTGAATAAGCATGCTGATATTCTAGCTTCCTTGGGAGCAAATTTTTCACCAACTGAGCAGGTAGTCCGAAGGCCAAAAATAGTGAGAATGGTGTATAGGCCCTCTGTCCCAGATAAGGACACCTTTTGGCAAGTCTTCGATAGCGATGAACAAATTGTCAATTTTTTGGTTCAAGAAGCTGCCACCATCAAGGGAAGGACCTTGGAGCATGAAGAAGCTGAAGGCCTGATTCAGTTGCGGAATAACCACATTCCTAAAGGCCTCATCACTCTAGAGAGTTTGTTTGATCAGAATGATCGGTCCAAGAAGCACCGGATTGAGGTCGATGAGAAAGAATACATGGAGCTTCAGTTGGAGGATGATAAGGTCATCAAAGTTGGGACTGATTCTACTCCTGCTGAATTGCAAGAAATCAGACAATTGTGTCAAGAGTTTTCTAACATCGTGGCCTGGAGCTATGACGATCTGAGGGGATATGATAAAGAGATCATTCAGCACACCATTGAGCTGGAAGAAGGAGTCAAACCCTTCAGGCAGAAGCAGAGACCGGTGAACCCAAATATTGAAGTCCTCATGAAGGCGAAACTTGCAAAAATGTTGCAGGCTCAGATTATATATCCGATTAAGCACTCGACTTGGGTTGCCAATTTGGTTTCGGTCCGTAAGAAAAATGGAGATATACGGCTGTGTGTGGATTTTCAAAACTTGAACCGAGCATCTTTGAAGGACCACTACCCATTGCCTCGCATTGATCAGATCCTGCACGTTGTTGTCGGGGCTCAACGCTTTTCACTGCTAGACGGATTCTCTGGATACAACCAAATTTGGGTCAGGGATGAGGATCAGCACAAAACTGCATTCACAACCAAGTGGGGCACCTTTGCCTATCAGCGCATGCCTTTTGGATTGTCCAATGCTGGGGCTACGTTTCAAAGGGCCATGGACATCGCATTTGGGGAGCTTTTAAATAAGATCATTGTCATATATCTGGATGATATGACTGTCTTTTCGCACAAATGAGAGGAACACTGTTCTCACTTAAGACAGATATTTGAGAAATGTCGGGAGTTTGGCATCTCCATCAACCCAAAGAAGTCCATTTTTGCAGTAAAGGAAGGTAAGCTATTGGGACATGTCATCTCAGAGAATGGTTTGGCAATTGATCCATCGAGAGCTGAAGCTTTGAAGAAACTATCACTCCCGACCAATAAGAAAGAGTTGCAATCTTTCTTCGGGCAGATCAATTTTGTCAAAAAATTTATTTTTGACTTTGCTCGAGTAGTCAAGCCCATGACTGAGCTATTAAATAAAGATGCAGAGTTCAAGTGGACAACTCAGAGGAAAGATGCGTTTCAGGAGATTAAAGATAAAATTGCCCAAGCCCCTGTATTGATCAATCCAGATTATTCTAAAGACTTCATTCTGTACGCAGTTGGAGAGGATGAAAGCTATGTTGCAGTGCTTACCCAAAAGGGAGACGATGGGGATGAAAGACCTATTGCTTTCCTTAGCCAGGTTATCTTACCCCACGAGGAGAGATACAATTTCATTGAGAAGCAGGTTTATGCCATTATGAAGTCTCTCAAAAAGTTTAGGCACTTCGTATCCCAGAGCAAGACGATCATCTATGTCATCCACCCCGATGTAAGGAATTTCATCATTCAGGGCGAGATGGGTGATAAGCGTGCTGGTTGGATCACCAAGATTCAAGAGTTTGATGTTGAGATTCATCCAACCAAGTTGGTGCGGGGTAAGGCCTTATGTCAGAAATTAGCAAAAACTACGGCCTCTCAGATAGTTGATCATCAAGTGAACAATCCTGCTAACGAAAGGAATTTAGTGAATGTCTTTGCACAGGGCCAAGGTTGGGCAGACGACCTTATTGACTATTTTTCTATGGGTAGATGTCCCCCACAATTAAATGCTTCGCAAAGGAGAAGGTTTCACCTACAAGCTCTTAGGTATGTATTGTTGCCCGAGGGGTTGTTCTTCAAAAACATAGATGGAGTTCTCCTAAGGTGTGTTAAGGAACCTGAGAAGGCTAGACTCTTGGAGGAGTTTCATTCTGGCATGTCGGGAGGACATTACGCTGGTAGGCCTATGGCCTTAAGGATTATTTGGGCTGGTTACTATTGGCCAACTTTGTTTGTGGATACTTTCAAGATTGCTCAAGCATGCGACAAATGCCAAAGGTATACGGGATGGATCAAAAATGCACCATTACCCCTACATCCAATTCAAGTAGAAGCACCTTTTCAGCAGTGGGGGCTGGACTTTATTGGGATCATTGATCCAAATTCCTCAGATGGACACAGGTACATCTTGACAGCTACTGATTACTTCACAAGATGGTCTGAGGCTATTCCAACCAGGGCTGCAAATCAGGATGTGGTAATCACTTTCATTGAAGGGCTGATCACGCGTTTTGGCATTCCTGACGCCATTATCATAGACAACGAAACTCCATTCATTGGAGCCAAGCTAGGTGAATTTGCAAACAAGTACGGTATTGTTCTGAAGACATCCTCCAATTATTACCCTCAGGGTAATGGCTTGGCAGAGTCCACAAACAAGAACTTGTTGAGGATTTTAAAGAGATCCTTGGGGGAGAATAAGAGATCTTGGCACCTTCTGCTGAATCAGGCATTATGGGCAGATAGAATTTCAATCAAGAAGTCTATCAAGACTTCACCATATGCCCTGGTATATGGGAAAGAGGCAAGATTGCCTATTCATCTAGAACTGCCTGCCTTGCAGCAATTGAAAGAATTCCCAGATGATGAGGAAAATATGGATCCCATGAACATACGATTGGCTCAGTTGTTGCAGCTGGAAGAGCAACGTTCCTTGGCCTATGATGAGTTTGCTAAGCATTCACAGGCGGTATCCAAATGGTTTCATAAAGGTTCTATGGATCGCATACTCAAAGTGGGTGACTTAGTCTTAAAGTGGAATGAAAAGAAGGCCAAGCCAGGGATGCACCAAAAATTTGACGCTCTGTGGGAGGGTCCATTCCAGATTGTCAATGCAGGTTCGACCAATTCGTTTTACCTTGAAGACTTGGAGGGTAATCCACTTCCTATTTCAGTGAACGACTTTCATTTGAAAGCCTACATTTCTTGATGGAAAACTCAGGGTTACCTTGTACATAGAAAAAAAAAAGCAAAAGGAAAAAAAATGAAAAAAAAGAAAAAAAATATATATATATTCGTGAACTTCGGCTCTTTTTGCATGCGAGCCCATAGGTACGTTTATTTCTTTTCCTTTTTCTTTCCCTTCCCAGCAGATAGTGGCTTTCTTCTACTTCTTTCTTCCACTTCCTTACTTCATTCCCTTCTTCTCCTACTCCTTCTTCTGCAAATATTCAAGCCACTACTGTTGTTTCTACTCCCCTCTCTGATGTTCCCTTTTCTTCACTTCCCCTTTCTTCTAATTTTTTGTCTTTTAAGCATTTCTCCACAGTTCATACCACCTTCTCCATTTCATCCACTTCTATTTCATTCTCTATTTTCATAGAATCCCCACAGCTGGTAGCACAGTAGCACCCCGTTGCTGTATCTACCGCTTCCATTCCTCCATATTTCTCCATTCACCATTCCCGTTCCACGGCCTGCGCATCCGCGGGTCATCCCTCCATTCATTTCCATTTTTGTAACTCAGGTGCTTTTCACTACTGCCATGGAGATCCTTTCACAGCACCTAGTGATTACCCAGCTCATCCGAGCTAGGCAAAGTGCAGTAGTTCTAAAGAAATAAAGGAAGTTATGTTTTGTTGAAGGTCCTATTTTTAGAGCCGAGAACCAACAAGAGCTTGTTGCAGCAACCCACAGACATCCAGCATCAACCAACACTTACTTTTCCTGCTCCTCCAGCTTCTTGACTCTATTGCCCAATGGATAAAGGCCTGAGATTCGTGCATACAGTAGAACTGTATACCCCGCGAGCCACCAAGAATGTTGGCATTTTTGCCACATTGTTTCTGTTGTTACTGTTAATGTAAAAGAATGCACAAATTGTAGAGATATTAATGCTTCTGTTTGTCCCTCCATGTAAAAATCTCTGCAAGTTTTGTGTTAGAGCAAATCCAATACAAAAATCAGCTAAGTATGGAAAATGTCACGATATCACGACATGTCACATTTTCACGATCAAAACAGAATAAAATGAAAATGTCGCGATATCACGACATGTCGATTTTGCGGTCAACGTAATCAAAGGAGCACCAAAGTGAAAATTGTCATGATATCACGACATAAAGCAGCAAGGAAGAACGCCAAAAAAAATGTCATGATATCGCGACAGAAAAGCAAGAAAGGAGCAAATGGTATGGATTGTCGCGATATCGCGACATGTCGCGTTATCGTAGAAAGGGCTGAAAGAAAAACACAAGGCATGAAAGACGTCGCGATATCGCGACATTTTTAGAAATGAAGCTAAGTAAGAGAAACTTGTCGCGATTTCATGATAGGAAGCGACAACAATAGAGAAAGCAAGAAAATGTCACGATTTCATGACATATTGGACAGGAAGGGCAAAGTGCGGAGAATTGTCACGATTTCATGACATGTCACGTTTTTGTGAGGCGAAAGCAAGGAGGCGGCCATATTGTACGGAATGTCATGATTTCGTGACATGTCAAATTTTTATGGCCTAAAAACATCAAAGTGCAAGAAGATAGAAAATGTCACGATTTCGCGACATGTTGAAGATGAAAGAGCCAAATGGAAAAAATGTCGCGATATCACGACATGTCACGTTTTCGTGACCTGTCACGTTTTCACGGGTAAGAAGGCGGAAAAGACAGTGCAAGGAGAAAGATGTCGCGATTTCGTGACATGTTTCATTTTCGTGATTTGGAGCAGCAAACGAAGCCAGATAGAGGAGAATGTCACGATTTCATGACATGTCATGGAGATGAAGCTGAACGAGAAGAAGATGTCATGATTTCGTGACATGTCGCATTTTCGTGACTGGTGGCAGAAAGAGAAGGCAATAAGGTAAAAATGTCACGATATCGTGACATGTCACATTTTCGTGACCTATCACATTTTCGCGACCGAAGCAACAACAAAGGCCCGATACAGTTCAGTTTGCATTTTCCTTCAGAATTGCATAGGAGAACGTGTGGAGCGAGATAAGGATCAAGTAAAAGCTCTCCAACTATTTTTGAGATCGTGGTCAAAGAAGCGGTTCCAAGATTAAATGCTGCTGATTACCGATGTGCGCAAGATGGAAGAACTCGAGGCAATTTTTGATGCCGCCAGAATTAAAGATGCCTCCAATATTCAAAGCTCCTGTTCGTGATCTCTTAACAACTTCCAGCTTCCCTTGATAATGGTCATTTAGTGAAGAAATATGGGCCCTTGTTGTTTTTGGTTGTAATCCATAAAATAGGGACTATCATTTCTCCAAGGCAGATTAAGGGGATTGTTTCTTCGAAATCTATTTCATGTATTAAATGTTGTAATACGAAAGGAAGAGGACGGACCTCTATAAATACCAATGTAAAACTCAAGAAAAAGGAGGAGGATCTTGTTGCAGAAATTGAAATAGAAATCCTAGATGCAATTGCTTCCATTCTTAGTGTCTTCCGGAGTTGGTGATCTAATTTGTTGTGTATGTTTTGCTTTCTGTGTGATTTACTTCTGTGTAGTCCAGGGTAATATCAGTTAAATTCTGCTGTGTTGAATTTGGCTGTATTGGCATTTGAATGTTTGAAGTTTATTTGGAAGCGAACTCATGGCTAATGCGTGATCCAATTTCTGTATACGTATTCTAAGAGTCAGTTGCTGCTTAGCTTTAGGATCTAGTTGAAGTTATTGTTGTTCGAGGTTGTTCTCCCCATTAACGATCGGCTTCGGCCATATTTACATCCCTTTCAGTTATTTCCCATTTCTTTCCGCATTATTTCCTATTTCTTTCCGCATTTTCCCATTTCTTTCCTGCATCTCTAGTCTTGAAACCAGTTTAGATTAGTGTGGGAGCCAGCCCTCTCTGGAGATTGGCCCGGGAGACATCTCTTTCTCTCGGCCTTTCAATGTTGGCCGAGTCTAGGGCGCACAAGTGATTAAATCTTGTACTTAGGCAGATTTGTGACCAACAGTTTTGGCACGCCCGGTGGGACAGACTGTTTCTGTCTCCAAAAGATCCATAATCGGTGGGATAAGCATTATTCTCACAAGTTCCATATTTTGACACCCGAAGGAATCAAGATTTTGATGAACTTTCTTGACCTCAAAGAGGCAATTATAAGTTCATCTGGTGACTCTGTTGAAGGTGACTGTATAGTACCTGAAAGTTTCTAATTGTGAAGCTGGTGAAAATATTTGCTTCATGATCATGAGATCAAGTGCCAAAGATTCGAAAGATCCAGTCGAATTCTTCGAGATTGATGTTCAGAACTGGAGGGAGCACTCAATATTGGTAAGTCCTGTGAATTCATCATTTGTTATCTCATCGCAGGTTGCAGGTTAGTTTATGCTATCCCCGACTCCTCCTAGTATTGCTACAAGCTTGCTACATCCAGATCCATCAGTCCAAATGGACCAGCATCCTCCACCAAGGAAGTTCTTGGCATGGAATGGTTCAAGAGCCTTGAATTTATTGGCACAAAATCCAGTTCCTCAAGCTGCTTTGAAATCTTTGACGACCTATGATGGTACTGGTAAGACTACTTATGAACATATTAATGATGTAGCCTCTTTGGCGGCCATTCATGCAATAACGGACGAAGATGTAATGATAAAATTGTTGGTGTTGTCATTAAGAAGGAAATTGTTATATTGGTACCGATCATTGCAACCAGGCACTATTACATCATGGTATGAATTAGCAGAACTGTTAGTTAAAAATTTTCATGAACAAGCTGATCCATACTTCTTATTGCACCAATTTCATGCAATTCAAAGGCACCTGCAGGAGGAGATAGGCGACTTCAATGTCATATTTACCAGAAGCTGGCAGAGAATTCTTGATGGTCTTTGGCACACTCATGAGCTAGCTGCATTTTATTATCTCAGATCTTTTAACACAGGCATCGGCTTGGCTATCCAGAAGTCCAACGTAACTACATTTCTAGAGCTATTTGAACAAGTGCAAAATGCAAAAGCTGACTTGATTGCCATAGGTAGGCTTCCTCCAAAGGTAACAATGCCTATCTTACCTGATCTTCCTAAACATTTGTATTCTGGTTCATTTTCACAGCCTATGCCTCCCATGTATCCTATTCCATCATGGAGCTCAAGTGCACCTCAGACCACACCCATTTCGGTTCCCTAGCTCCTTGCTCCAACTATTCCACAATTGCCTGCACCAAGCATTCCGTAATTACTAGCTCCCACTTCATTCCCAGCATTACCTGCACCGCTAGCACCTCTACCTCTACCGGCACCTCCTGTGCCCTCAAATCTTGATCCCTTCACAATCCTATTACAAGAGGTACAATCTACTAATTCAGCTATAAGAGTGATGGGAAATAAGATTACAATCATTGAAAGAAAGCAGGGTGAGAGAGATTTCCAACCCAGGAGATTTCAACCTCTACCGATCACTAGAGAACAAGCGAATTCAACAAGCAAGGTGCCAGAAAAGAACCTGACTGTGTTGACGAATGAGGAAGCTAGCCTTGCAGAAAGAACATATTGGTGCTCTACATGTAATGATCCACATGGTGAGGAGACTTGTATGGTTCATTTGAACTATCTACAAACATTAGCTGCAATATCTTCCGAAGGACAACTTAATATGATTACTGAGGTGGGTCATAATTTTATGGTTCCATATGAAGAACAAGTCTCAGTTCTCACGAGAACTGGGAAGAAGCCAGTCACTGTAGATCCAACAAAAATGGAACCATTAAGAGTACCAACTGATCTGAAGATGCAAAATGAAAGAAAACAAGTACAAGTGAAAGCTCTTGTTTCAGTACCAAATCCTGATCCACCTGTTCTATTAAAAGACCTTTTGCCCCCATGAGCAAAGGAAAAGTTGCAATAAAAAGCATCAGCTTCGTAGGCGAGAGTTGAAATAGAGGAACGAGCCAAAGAAAAGATCAAGTACTCGTCTTTGACTAAGAGACTGAGGGTAGAAGCTACCTAGCAATATCGAAGCAAATATGAGGACATTAGTGAAAAGAGGGAGTCTGGTGCATCTGCATACAACATTGTTGAAGAATTGAAAAGGTTTCGGCCAAGGTTAGTCTCTATGATGCATTACAATTACCTGGGCAAGTTGATATGTTACAAAAATCATTGAAGTCTATGAAAGATAATGAGAAGAATCCTACCCAGATGATTTTTGCTCAAAAGTTAACTTCTTTAGCCACTGGGAAAAATAGACCACCCCCATTTTACTTGTCACTCAGAATGAAGGGTTGGATTGTGCACAACTGCATGATTGATTTTGGTGCTGCGACAACTGTCATGCCAAAGGCAGTTTGTGAAGTCATGGGTATGGAGTATACAAGAAGTAGCCCTGGTGTCTTGCAGTTGGATGGGACTCCTATAAAAATAGTGGGTGTAATTAAGGATGTTCATATTGCTCTGCATAATATGCCTCAGATTACAGTAATTCTAGATATAGTTGTGGTTGATTTGGAACCATATTTTAGTATGTGTTTGTCGAGAGAATTCACTGCCAAGCTGGGAGGCTACCTTTCTCTGGATTATTCTCACTTGGAGATTCCTTTCAAAGGAAAAATAGTCCAAATCTATAATTAGAAGCCTTCTACTTTTCATATAGATAATATGGAAGAGGAAGAGAAGCCCACACATTCTATTCACATGATCACTGAAGAATTGAAGGATCCTAATTTGATGGATGAAGTCCTGAATGAGCTTCACTTAGAGGATGAGTTTTCAATGCTCGATTTTAATGTCATGGTGGAAACTGAGATTGGTTGCTACTCCATTACAAATCCTGCAGAGGGTGTAGTAAAACTACCTCTTTCTCAAGTTGGTCAAGACTCCGTGCCCGATCAATTATGGAAGTTGTATTTTGATGGAGCACGATGCAAAAATGGTGTGGGAGTAAGAATTTTTCTTATTTCTCCCTCTTGCCTACATAAAACATATTCCTATCGGCTGACCTGGAGTTGTACTAACAATGCTGCTAAATACAAAGCATTGTGCCTAGGGTTGAAGAAGGCAAAAAAATTGGGGATTGAACAATTGCAGATTTTTGGTGACTCTGAATTTATTGTGAATCAAGTAACAAACAAGTGCATCTCCAAGCAGCATTATTTAAAGGTGTATCGCAACAAATTTTGGGACCTGTTTGAGGCTTTCACAACATTGAATATTCAATCTATTTCACGAGAGCTGAATAAGCATGCTGATATTCTAGCTTCCTTGGGAGCAAATTTTTCACCAACTGAGCAGGTAGTCCGAAGGCCAAAAATAGTGAGAATGGTGTATAGGCCCTCTATCCCAGATAAGGACACCTTTTTGCAAGTCTTTGATAGCGACGAACAAATTGTCAATTTTTTGGTTCAAGAAGCTACCACCATCAAGGGAAGGAACTTGGAGCATGAAGAAGCTAAAGGCCTGATTCAGTTGCGTAATAACCACATTCCTAAAGGCCTCATCACTCTAAAGAGTTTTTTTGATCAGAATGACCAGTCCAAGAAGCACCAGATTGAGGTCGATGAGAAAGAATACATGGAGCTTCAGTTGTAGGATGATAAGGTCATCAAAGTAGGGACTAATTCTATTCCTACTAAATTGCAAGAAATCAGACAATTGTGTCAAGAGTTTTCTAACATCGTTGCCTGGAGCTATGACGATCTGAGGGGATATGATAAAGAAATCATTCAGCACACCATTGAGATGGAAGGAGTCAAACCCTTCAGGCAGAAGTAGAGACCGGTGAACCCAAAGATTGAAGTCCTCATGAAGGCAGAACTTGCAAAAATGTTGTAGGCTCAGATTATATATCCGATTAAGCACTCTACTTGGGTTGCCAATTTGGTTCCCGTCTGTAATAAAAATGGATATATACGACTGTGTGTGGATTTTTAAAACTTGAACCGAGCATCTTTGAAGGACCACTACCCATTGTCTCACATTGATCAGATCTTGCACGTTGTTTCTGGGGCTCAACGGTTTTCATTGCTAGATGGATTCTCTGGATACAACCAAATTTGGGTCAGGGATGAGGATCAGCACAAAATTGCATTCAAAACCAAGTGTGGCACCTTTGCCTATCAGCGCATGCCTTTTGGATTGTCCAATGCTGGGGCTACATTTCAAAGGGCCATGGACATCGCATTTGGGGAGATTTTAAATAAGATCATTGTCATATATCTGGATGATATGACTGTGTTTTCACACAAATGAGAGGAGCACTATTCTCACTTAAGACATATATTTGAGAAATGTCGGGAGTTTGGCATCTCCATAAAACCAAAGAAGTCCATTTTTGTAGTAAATGAAGGTAAGGTATTGGGACATGTCATCTCAGAGAATGGTTTGGCAATTGATCCATCGAGAGCTGAAGCTTTGAAGAAACTATCACTCTCGACCAATAAGAAAGAGTTGCAATATTTCTTCAGGCAGATCAATTTTGTCAAAAAAATTATTTCCAACTTTGCTCGAGTAGTCAAGCCCATGACTGAGCTATTAAAGAAAGATGCAAAGTTCAAGTGGACAACTTAGAGGAAAGATGCGTTTCAGGAGATTAAAGATAAAATTTCCCAAGCCCCTGTATTGATCAATCTAGATTATTCTAAAGACTTCATTCTGTACGCAGTTGGAGAGGATGAGAGCTATGCTACAGTGCTTACCCAAAAGGGAGACGATGGGGATGAAAGACCTATTGCTTTCCTTAGCCAGGTTATCTTACCCCACGAGGAGAGATACAATTTCATTGAGAAGCAGGTTTATGCCATTATGAAGTCTCTCAAAAATTTTAGGCATTTCGTATCCCAGAGCAAGATGATCATCTATGTTATCCACCCCGATGTAATGAATTTCATCATTGAGGGTGAGATGGGTGATAAGTGTGCTGGTTGGATCACCAAGATTCAAGAGTTTGATGTTGAGATTCATCCAACCAAGTTGGTGCGGGGTAAGGCCTTATGTTAGAAATTAGCAAAAATTGCGGCTTCTCAGATAGTTGATCATTAAGTGAACAATCCTGCTAACGAAAGGAATTTAGTGAATGTTTTTGCACAGGGCCAAGATTGGGCAGACGACCTTATTGACTATTTTTCTACAGGTAGATGTCCCCCACAATTAAATGCTTCGCAAAGGATAAGTTTTTGCCTACAAGCTCTTAGGTATGTATTGTTGCCCGAGGGGTTGTTCTTCAAAAACATAGATGGAGTTCTCCTAAGGTGTGTTAAGGAACCTGAGAAGGCTAGACTGTTGGAGGAGTTTCATTCTGGCATGTCAGGAGGACATTACGCTGGCAGTCCTATGGCATTAAGGATTATTCGGGCTGGTTACTATTGGCAAAATTTGTTTGCGGATACTTTCAATATTGCTCAAGCATGTGACAAATGCCAAAGGTATACGGGACGGATCAAAAATGCACCATTACCCCTACATCCAATTTAAGTAGAAGCACCTTTTCAGTAGTGGGGGCTGAACTTTATTGGGATCATTGATCCAAATTCCTCATATGGACACAGGTACATCTTGACAACTACTTATTACTTCATAATATGGTCTAAGGCTATTCCAACCAGGGTTGCAAATCAGGATGTGGTAATCACTTTCATTGAAGGGCTGATCACACATTTTGGCATTCCTGACGCCATTATCACAGACAACGGAACTCTATTCATTGGATCCAAGCTAGGTGAATTTGTAAACAAGTACGGTATTATTTTGAAGACATCATCCAATTATTACCCTCAGGGTAATGGCTTGGCAGAGTCCAAAAACAAGAACTTTTTGAGGATTTTAAAGAGATCCTTGGGGGATAATAAGAGATCTTGGCACCTTCTGCTAAATCAGGCATTATGGGAAGATAGAATTTCAATAAAGAAGTCTATCAAGACTTCACCATACGCCCTGGTATATGGGAAAGAGGTAAGATTGCCTATTCATCTAGAACTGCCTGCCTTGTAGCAATTGAAAGAATTCGTAGATGATGAGGAAAATATGGATCCCATGAACATACGATTGGCTCAGTTGTTGGAGTTGGAAGAGCAATGTTCCTTGGCCTATGATGAGTTTCCTAAGCGTTCACAGGAAGTATCCAAATGGTTTCACAAGGGTTCTATGGATCGCATACTCAATGTGGGTAACTTAGTATTAAAGTGGAACAAAAAGAAGGCCAAGCCAAGGATGCACTAAAAATTTGACGCTCTGTGGGAGGGTCCATTCCATATTTTTAGTGTAGGTTCGGCAAATTTGTTTTACCTTGAATATTTGGAGGTTAATCCACTTCCTATTTCAATGAATGGCTTTCATTTGAAAGCCTATATTTCTTGATGGAAAACTCAGGGTTACCTTGTACATAGAAAAAAAAAAAAGCAAAAGGAAAAAAAAAATCAAAAAAAAAAAGAAAAGAAAAAAAATATATATTCGTGAACTTTGGCTCTTTTTGAATGCAAGCCCGCAGGTACATTTATTTATTTTCCTTTTTCTTTCCCTTCCCTTCTTTCTTCTACTTCCTTACTTCATTCCCTTCTTATAAATTCATCTCTTCTATTCCTTAGTCCCAAAATACTTTCCCTTGGTCAAATCTATGCAACCTAAAGGATGGACAAAGATAAATTGTTTCTCGTGGTAGGCGGTACACAATAGTATCCTACATCAAGATAAACTATGTAAGAGAGGCTTTAGAGGTACAAACTAATGCTTAATGTGTAATAGTGAAGATGATACAATCCCCCACCTACTCTTTGCATGCCCATATGCCCAAATGACCTAGCACTAATGGTTTAAAATGTTCAACCAATAGGTGACCTTACTCCCAACCATGTAAAACTTCTAGAACTACTGGAAAACCAACATATTTAAATCCAAAAAAATAAAATATGTGTGGGATATAGGTATTGGTTTTATATGGTGGAAATTATGGCTAAAGAGAAATGGAATAACTTTTATAGAAGACTATAAACCAATGGAGAGAACTTAGAAGACCTTAACAAGGAAGCTAATAGAAACACTAGAGGCAAAAATATTAGAAGATTCTTAGTTACTTATAGCATTGGAAGAAATATGGAAAACTCTAAGGAGAGGAGCAACATAAGTGACTTAGATATAAGGGCAACAAGATACCATAGATAATACGGCCTTAAATAGAGATGATCAAACATGTTAGTACCTTCTATGAATAAAAAAGAGATAATGACAAGATGATGGAAAGAGAATACCAAAAGGAATCCTCTCCTAGCTTTAAGTCTCTTTGGTAATAGTGTGTATGCAAAAAGAAAGCATATTTGTATTTTAGGTATGGTTAAAAAGGGGATAATTCTTTCCCTTTCAATGTATTATAGTTTCCATTAATAGAATTTTAAACCTTTTCACTAAAAAAAATATTTTAATTTTATGGATAAACATTATCATTTAATTAAATAGTATGAGGTTAAGTGGTTAAAAATTAGACTTTAATATAAAAATCCATGTTCAATTTTGATTTATTTTGGCTAAATTTAAAATATTGAAAAATTAAACAAAACAAAGTTAAATATGATTCAAAACCTACTACAATTTTAAACCTTATAAAAACCAAATAATTATTTTATTTATCTAAATTTGGTTAGTGTTTTATGCCATGTAAATATAAATTTAACCTTCATAGTTAATGATCAATGCTAGTGTTATCTTATAAATTTATGGAATATGCCTTGAAAGCTTTTATAGTAATTTATGTAAGTGGATTAAGTGTAATTTGTGAAGTGATTCCATTATCTTCCTTTTTGCATATCTAGAATAGCTTATAAGTATTCATTTAAATTTTGAGCATGAACATGATAATAGTGATTGAATAATATGGAAGGATTGTATGGTCTTATTTTTGCTACTATTAATATAAAATTAATACCAACATTAGATAGATAATTATAAACTAGAAATTTAGTCTTTCTCATATAAATATTATTTTAATATTCTATTATAATCTAAAAAATCTTATGTTATGTATGTTCAAGTTCTCTATAAACAATTGTATGTAAAACTATGAAAAATAAATCCTTGAATAAACAATTGTTCAATCGAGAAAATTTTACTTGTTCATGAAATAGGTGTTAGGATTATTACATCATAGTCCATGTGAAATAGAATGTGGTATAACCATCCATTACAAGGTGTATGCATGCACTATAGGACAAAGGTAGTTGCAAGTTAGCTAGAAGTTAGTTGTGCCAAAAATGGACATCTAATATTTTTAAATATCTACCATTTCATAAACAAATCATTGAAGCATTTAATTATAACATATGGTATCAAGGCAAGTAGAAGGAAGATCCATCTCTCCTTTAGATTCTTCTCTTACTTCGATCTAGAGTAGCTCAAGAAGCACATTGTCAAAAAGAGATTTCAAGGGTAAGATAAACATGAAAAAAATTGTTTATTTTTATCTCAAGAAAATAGATAACCATTTTATCTATGAAGCAATCCCATGAAAGATTTCAAATATAATGATTTGAAGAGGACCTAAAGTTCCAATAAGGAATAAAATACCCTACATATTCAAATCAAAATGGTTTGTATCTCAAAGAGAAGGGATATGCATATAATTTTATAATTAGATCAATCATTTTCCTACACATATTCATACCTACCAAACCAAGTAGTTTGAGTAGAGAATATTTCAATGATATGTTCATGTTCAAAAATGTTATAATATTTTGAAAGTTTGTCAAATTAGAAATATACTTGGAACTCAAGATTAAAATGCTATTGGGCATTCAAAATAATTATGAATGTGATAGAGAAGTAAGATATCTCAGAAATTATAAATATTTGACACTCAAAGATCAACGTTGAATCATATACTCAAACATACCAAAAACTTGTACCCATACATGTTAACAACTTGCACTAGAATGTGTTAAAACCTATTAGAATAAAAAATATCAATAGAAAATTTTAATAATTTTCTAATGAGAGCATTCGCATGGTTTATATATAACATAAATTCTAAAAACTAATTCATATAGGATAAATGAATGCCACTGAAATTTTTACTTGATGTCCAAATTTGGAGTAAGATAAAAACTCCTTGCTAAAGGTTCCATGTTGAACTAGATGAGACACACATAAGGTACAAAGTGACAATCTAGTTAAGACAACTCTCAGGTGCCCTACTTTTCCAATCATTTGTAGAATATAGACAAGGCAGCTAATAGGAGCAACAAAGAACTATTTATAGCTAGTTATCTTAGCCAAGCAATATGTTGAAAGTAAATGTTTTGTAGCAAAATAAATTTTCTTAATAAACAAAGCAATGTTCTCAGGGTAAAATAAGTAGTAGTTATATTAGAAGGACTAACCATATTCAAGCTCAAATTTGAAGATAATCCTTTTATTAGTTGACTAGAAGATCATGACAATGTATACAACAAAATCCAAGAGTTTAAAAAGGAGTCGCTTTTCCTCAAGAAAGCAACGAGTGCCCAAAATAATAAAGGACATATAACATCCAAGAAGAAAATAACTAAAATCATAGAAAATAAAGGTGCTTTTTAGACAAGTTGTAGACAAAACCATTACCCATCCTACTATAAAATATGAAGATCAAATAAAGTTTAATAAGAAAAATAGAAAGGCAAGGTTGATCATCATGTTCAGATTAGAATATGTACTAGCATATATTCAAGATTCAACCATGGCCAAAGGTGCATGGCAAAAGTTATAGATAATTTTTTAAGCAAAGAATCAAAATCAAATTCAAGAAAAATTTGTGGCAGCTATAAGATCACTCAATACGATAAAACTGTAGACATTAAAATTTGATTCATTTTTCATCATTCCCATCAATACACCCTTATACATTGACCCTCTAATCAACCAAGCCAAATTCACCTTTTAAAGACCTAAAATTGAGAATTTATTACTTCAAAAAGTAAGGTCATGTTTGATCCAATGTTTCCCCATCAAATCTTCTCCATTCCTCCCAAAATCTCTACCATCAGATTGGGCTTGAAAAGAGCTTTCTAAAGAGTATAATTTTATTTCATTGTGACATTGTTTGGTCCCCTAAAATACAAAAAATATGCACATGGGTCTAGTTGTGTCGAATTAATGATCCTTAATTATAGCGCATAAATTTAGCATGCCAAATTTGCAGTCATCCAATATGGGGTGCAAATTCAACAATTTTTGGTTTTTACTCTAAAAACCCTAGTTTTGAGCTAACTTTTGTGATGTCTGCTCTAACCCAAGTTTTTGTTTTTTTTTTTACCTTAAAGCATTCCAAACCTCCTATAAATAGAAGGATTGGACTCTTTTTTTTCCAAGTGATAACCTCATGATGATTGCAAGTGCTTTTGATGCTCTCAAGGAATTTATTGCTTTTGGAATTGCTACTTTGCTTCTATGCTTCTTGTGATTAGCTACTTTTGGTGAGCAAGTGGAGGAGCCTTGATGATAGATCTTATGCATGACTTGTCTTCTAAGGGAAGGAGAGGACTACCATCTTGGTTGTTTCCTTCACTCTTTCATTGCTCTTTTGCTTCCACCATAGGCTAATTAGTTTTTTCTTGCATCATTAGTTTTCTTAGATCATTAATCTTCTATTTTGTATTGCATTTTTTTGTATTTATAAATTAGATAAAATCTTTGTCAAAAATTTGTGCCCCATCCTTATAGGGTACAAATTTGGTGAAACCCTTGGTTTCATCATTTTGACTCTATTTTTTAATTCATGCCTACCTATTATGGGACAAAAATTTGGTTACTAGAGTTTTGGGGTAAATATTTGCTCCCAAAAACTTAGCTCATTTTTTGCATGCTTGATTTTTGTTACATTCCTTCTATTTGCATTATGTCTTCACTATTCTATGTTGTTGCATATTATCTTGCTTGTTTCCAAAATTTCAACAATCACTTTCATTTTTTAAAGGTTAGCTAAAAGGACCAAAGGGGCTTAACTGTTGTTCCTCAAAGCTCAGTCATACAATGGCCTGAGTAGGTCCCCAAACACTAATCAAATTTTCAAAAAATTTGTAGTTGTTTTGTAGGTCTAACCAAATTTGTGGTTGGTATTTTTGGGGTGCGAATTTGGAGTCACGATTGAGGATTATAGTGCATGAATTTGGCTAGGATCAATCACCAAACCAAATAAGTGTTCTAATATATTTTTTAGGTTGTTTCCTATGTTTTGTTGGAAATTACCATCAATAAAAGTTATAAATTTGATTTTACTAGGGGTAAAGGTAACTTACCTTTTACCTTACCTGGACGGCAGTGGACGACAGCAATTTGGGCGGCAAGAGAATTCCCTTCATCCTTCTTTTCCCCCAATTTCTCCTTTCCCCCTTTCTTTCTCGAATAGGTTATTTATCGCCTATTTAAACTATGTAACCTAAGTTTGAAGGTGAATGCAATATTTCCTATTTTACTAAATCACTCACCATTCACATTTGGTATCAGAGCGACGTGATTCCCGAGGCGATGGGGCCCATAGTTCGAGATGGCATGGATCTCGAGGTGGCTCGCTGGAGCAGATCGGCGTGACTCCCAAGGCACTGGTGGAGCTGGATGAGGTGGCCCGTAGGAGCAATAGATTGGCACGATTCCTGATGCAGCACTGCTGATTTGGCTGGCGACCTGCACGCGACCCGAGGCACTTGTGGCGTGATGTGGAGTGACTGGCACATGGCACGAGGTGTAGCGACGTGGCGATATGCGGTGTGATGTGGCGTGACATGGAGTGAATGGCATGCGGCCCGAGGTGCAGCGACATGGCAACCTGCGCTCGCAAATCGAGGCAAAAGGATCTGCATAGTTGGCGATTGCCCGCAGGAAATCAAAGCACTATACGTGCTTTGCTTCTTTTAAGAAGCTTTAACATCACCTCATAGGCGATGTGGGACTAAAGTCCCAGAATAAAATAAGCTTCACACCGAAGCGCGAAGCCAATTAAAAGCTTCGCGCTCGACGCACAAGCTAGAAGGCTGGGAGCCGCCAGCTTAGCTTCCGGATCAGCCCGGTAGCATAGCGGCTACCCTAAGCCTTGAATCCCACGAGGTCGAATGTTCGATCCTCGGTGGGATCAAATTTTTTAGCCTCGCGTGATTTTGCGAAGGCTATAGGGCAGGGAGCGCTAGCTGCTCCCGGATCATCCCGGGTAGCACAGCGGCTACCCTCAGCCTTGTGACCCGCGAGGTCGCAGGATCGAATCTCGGCGGGGTCAATAGAAAATCAAATTTTTTTATTAAATTTTTTTAATCAAAAGCAAAACTAAAGGAATAAGTTTAAAATTAAAAAAAAATATATTTTTTTTAGTTTTTTAACTGTTCCTTTGCTTTTATAAAAAAAAAAATTAAATTGCTTGAAATTTCCTAAGAGGAAATATATGTGAAAGCTTTTTATTGCTTGAAATTTCCTAAGAGGAAATATATGTAAAAGTTAAAAAAAAAAAACTTAGAAAGTTAAATTTTTTTTAACTTAGAAAGTTTAATTTTTTTACTATTTCCTAAGAGGAAATTCTTGTAAAAGAAAATTTCTGGGAAATTTTCTTAAATGATAAGATCGGAAGGTTGTTATCATGCTCTCTGCAAGGTGTTACTGAGAACAACACCTGAAGACTTTGATAGGCACGTGAAAACACTAAGTCTGAATACAGTTTTTTCACAGTTGCAAAACACGGTTATTGCACACCAGAGAAATCCTGATCAAGGATACGACACAGATTCAGAGGATAACTCCTTCGACAGCAATTTTGAACAATCTGACACAGTTGCAATTGCTGCACAAGGATCCGAATATACTCATTATAGTAATTCAGTTGAAATCCTACAACCTCCTTCTCCTGAAATAATATTGATCAGTGATGATGATGAACAAGTCGCTGACAATTTTGTAATTTTTGAACAAATTTGAGTTGTTTTTTATTGTAAATCAAGCAGGGCTTGATAGTTTGTAAAGTATTTTTCCAATAAGACTATAAAAGAGAGGTTTCTTGTTTTAGTAGATTAAAAAATGGGTTCACATAATAATCTACCTATTCCCGAATTTAGAGGGGATAATTATGAGTACTGGTCCATCAAGATGAGGACATTACTCATCGGAAAAGGACTATGGGATATTATTGAAGACGGTTACATTGCTCCAACAGATTGGACTACCTTAAGTGCAAATGATAAGAAGATCTACAAAGATGCACAGAAAAATAATTCATTTGCCTTATACCATCTTCAATCAGCACTAGATCCTAGTATCTTTCCAAGAATTGCATCTTATTTAACTGCTACAGATGCATGGAATGCCTTGAAAGAAGTATTCCAAGGAAGTGATAAAGTAAAGCAAGTCAGGCTTCAGACCTTGAAAAGATATTTTGAAAATCTCAGAATGAAGGACAATGAAAGATTTGGAGACTATTGTGTTCGTGTTAAAGCAGTAGTTGATATGATGCAAACTTTAGGTGAAGACACAAAAAATGAAATAATTGTGAAGAAAGTGTTGCGAACTCTTCTTCCTAAGTGGAATCACATTGCAATAATAATTGAAGAATCCAAAGATATTTCTACTCTTACATTTGATAGTTTGATTGGATCATTAACATCACATGAAGAGCGACTTCAAGGTGCACCTTCAACAAGCTATGGAGGTGATGACAAAGCCTTCACTTCGAATGAAAGTGTAAGACGAGGACAAGGAAGAGGTAGAGGCAGAGGACAACAACAAAGAGGCAAGAGACAAAGCAACTCCTACAGAGGAGGTAATCAAAACATAGGTGGAAATCAAAACAGAGGAGCCAATCAAAACCAAAGCAGCAATGCAGGCCGTGGAAATCAAGGACGAGGAAGTAATAAGACCAAAACAGCTTGTTTCAATTGTGGGAAACAAGGCCACTTTGCTCGTGACTGCTGGTCAAAATATTCAAAAGATCAAAGTAGTCAATATGGCTCATTCTACGGAGAAGAAGAAGGTCCACCAAATATTTTTCTCTCTTATGGACAACCAGATCAAAATCTAAATGATACATGGATTTTGGATACTGGTTGCTCCAACCACATGAGTGGCAAAGAAAATCTCTTTGCTACATTAGATTCAAATTACAAATCTCAAGTTAAGTTAGGGGATAATAAATCCTTGCAAGTTGAAGGCATAGGAGCTATGGAAGTTCCCACAAAAGAAGGCCTTAAAAATGTGAATGACATATACTATACTTCACAGCTACAACACAATTTGTTAAGTGTTGGCCAAATGATGGAGAAGCATTACAAATTAGTTTTTGATGAAAGAAAATGTACAATCTTTGATAAAAACAATTGTAACCGGGTCATCACAGAAGTACCTATGACAAAGAATAGGTTGTTCCCTCTAAATTTTGGTGAGCCAGGGGGATCTCAACTTGCAAAAATTGCTATTTCAAATCCAAGTGAATTGTGGCACTTGAGATATGGTCACCTCAATTCTTCTAGCTTGAAAATGTTAACATCACAAGCTATGGTGACAGGACTACCAAAAATTCCAGAACATAAAAAGGTATGCGAAGCATGTGCTTTGGGAAAGCACTCCAGAAATAAGTTTCCAAGAGGCCGAGCGTGGAGAGCAAGTTATCCTCTTCAGCTAGTACATTTGGACATCTGTGGTCCAATGCAAACAAAGAGCCTTGGAAACAATTCTTATTTTCTAACATTCATAGATGATTATTCTAGAATGTGTTGGTTGTATTTTCTGAAACACAAAGATGAAGCATTTGATTGCTTCATAGACTTCAGAAATAATGTAGAAAAGCAAAGTGACTAATGTCAAATGTCTTCGCACTGATAAATGAGGAGAGTACCCCTCAAATGAATTTCTTCATTATTGTAAGAAAAATGGGATAAAGAGGCAATTCACTACTGCCTACACCCCACAACAGAACGGTGTGGCTGAGAGAAAGAACCGCACCCTTGTTGAAATGGCATGAACAATGCTTCAGGCAAAACATCTCACAAACAGCTATTGGGTAGATGCAGTGAGAACAAGTGCATATATTCTAAATAGAAGTCCGAATTCTAGTTTAGATGGTATCACTCCTTATGAAGGATGGTACAGTAAGAAACCAAATGTCAAACATTTCAAAGTATTTGGTTCTTTAGCTTATGCACACATTCCTGAAGAGAAGAGAAAGAAGCTTGATCCAAAGAGCCAAGCATGTGTTTTTGTAGGGTATTGTGATTCAACCAAAGGATATAGATTGTACAATCCCACGACACATAAAATCATTATCTCCAGGGATGTAATTTTTGATGAAGGCGGAGAATGGGGTCATAAAAAATTTGTTGATTTTGACTCTAATTCGGACAATACCACACCAGTACCTCCCATAATGGTACAACCCAAGAAAAGCAGTCCTCCACAAACTCCACATCAGGAAACTTCATCAAGTACATCAAGTGGTACACCAAGTCCAAGAAGGAATTTTTTGGCAACCCCAAATTCTCCAAAACTATTTCAAATATCTGTAAGCGCTCCAATTTCGATGGATATTGATTCAGTTTCTCAAAGGAAAGAGACAAATAGAGGAAAGCGCATACTACAGAGTCATCCATCTTCTCAAATGTTGGATAGGAATTTTCAACAAAGATACACTAGGAGTCAAGCTAGTGAGATGGATGACATTTTGTCAAGACTTGAAAATCTTCAAATGTCAAGAGATGATGAGTCTCATGAACCAAGGGGTGATGTAGTCAATTATGCTTTGTTGGCTTCTGCATAGCTAGAACCATCTAGCTATGAAAAAGCATGCACTAAAAATATATGGAAAGATGCCATGGAAGAGGAAATATCCTCAATTAAAAAGAATGATACTTGGGAGCTTGTGAAGCTTCCCAAGGGAAAAAAATGTGTTGGATGTAAATGGGTCTATAAGACCAAATTCAATGCTGATGGAAGCATTGAAATGCACAAGGCGAGATTAGTAGCCAAAGGTTTTACTCAGAAATATGGAATAGATTATGAGGAAACCTTTGCTCCAGTTGCTCGACAAGAAACAATCAAAACTGTTCTTTCCTTGGCAGCCCATAAAGGATGGAAAATACAACACATGGATGTGAAAAGTGCATTTTTAAATGGATACCTGAAAGAAGAGGTGTATGTTCAACAACCTCAAGGTTTCCAAGAACCAGGAAAAGAGAACCTTGTTTATAAATTGAAAAAAGCACTATATGGCCTCAAGCAAGCACCAAGAGCATGGTACTCACGAATTGATGGCTATTTCAGCAAATATGGTTTCACAAAAAGCAAGAGTGAACCAACATTATACTACCTGAAAAATGGAGTAGATATCCTCATAGTTTGTTTATATGTGGATGATCTAATATTCATGGGTAGTAATGATAAAATGAATATGGAGTTCAAAAACTCCATGATGAATTAGTTTGAGATGAAGGATCTCGGATTAATGAGATACTTTCTAGGAATGGAAGTACATCAATCAAAGAATGGGATCTTCATATGTCAACAGAAATATGCTCATGACATGATCAAGAAATTTGCTATGCAGCAGTGCAAATCAGTTGAAACACCAACTGGACATGGAATCCAGCTAAGCAAAGAAGATGGAGCACAAAATGTTGACTTGACCAATTACAGAATCATGGTTGGGAGTTTAATGTTTCTCACAAAAACTAGGCCAGATATACAGTATGTTGTTTCTCTTGTATCACAATTTATGGCATGCCCATCCGAGCTGCATCTTCAAGCAACCAAACGAATTTTACGATATGTAAAAGGTACATTGGATTTTGGAATCCATTACCACAAGTCTAACTCTATGAAGTTATTTGGTTATAGTGACAACGATTGGGGCAGTAATATAGATGACAGAAAATCTACATCAGGGAACTATTTTAGTCTAGGTTCAGGACTAATAACTTGGAGTTCCAAAAAGCAATCTGTTGTAGCATTATCATCTACAGAAGCTGAGTACATAGAAATCACTCATGCAAGTACTCAGATCCTCTGGTTGAGGAAAATCCTTGAAGAGATTGGCGAAAAACAAATTGGTCCAACCAAACTGAATTGTGATAATATAAGTGCCATACAGTTGGCATATAATCCAATCCACCACAAAAGGTCAAAACATTTTGATATGAAGTATCACTTCATAAGAGATATGGTGGAACAGTAGACAGCTTGAGCTTCAATATTGTAGCACTTTAGATAATCTAGCGAGACATCTTCACCAAAGGCATGGCTAAAGCTCAATTTATAAAGCTGAGAGACTATATAGTTAGTCCTCTCAACTTTAAGGGGGAGAATGTTGGAAATTACCATCAGTAAAAGTTAAAAATTTGATTTTACTAGGGGTAAAGGTAACTTACCTTTTACCTTACCTGGACGGCAGTGGACGGCAGCAATTTGGGCGGCAAGAGAATTCCCTTCATCCTTATTTTCCCCCAATTTCTCCTTTCCCCATTTCTTTCTCGAATAGGTTATTTACCGCCTATTTAAACTATGTAACCTAAGTTTGAAGGTGAATGCAATATTTCCTATTTTACTAAATCACTGACCATTCACATGTTTTTGTGTTTATTTTTTGTTTCAAATTTAGATCACAAGAAAAATAAGGTATTTGGTTTCATCTTTAGGCATCAACAAAGAAAAGCATATAGTTTGCATTTAGGTTAATCCTATTTGTGCATTCTCTTATATCTTTTATTTAAAATAAAATATTTACTTTCTTCCAAATTTAGAAAATAGTCTTCATTGAAATAGATAATCATTAGGTTCGAGGTTTAGATCAATTGGTTCTTCCAAATATTGTAAGGGAGGCAGAAGTCCAAGGTTCAAATATTGGTCCCTTTCCTGGTGCTTTTAGTGGTGTAAAAGGTTTAAAATTATTGTGGCATGGTGGTTATAGGGGTGGAATGCATGAGTACTATGTGGCAGCTTTCAAGGTAGACAACACAAAATACTATGATGGCTATAAAACTTGGATAGCGTACTCAAATCATCATGGCGGCTACCGATACCACCATGTAAACTAAAATAAAAATAAAAAATAAAAATAAATAATCATTTCTAGAAATAGCTCCTTATTTGCTTGCATTGTTGTTTTCCCTGCATTGTTTTTCTTTAATTATTTCTATTTTATATCTTAATCAAGGACAAATTTAGGTGCTTTTCTTAATAAACACATCAAAAATTCTATCCTAGAATTGGAGTGAGTTCTTAAACCACTCTTGGTGAACCCTTCAATCCCCTAGCCCTTGATTTTAGAGAACAATAGCCTCGCAATCACCTCAACTCCCAACAAATCCATAGAGAATCATCAGTGGGAGTTATTTTCCCCCTCTACATCTTTGGTGAACCCAATGTGAACACATCCATAGTGGCCATCTAGGAAACCTCTTCCTTTTTGTCCTTTCTATTTTTATTTTGAACTTAAATGAAACAACTTAAATTTGTTTGTGCAGATCATACCATTAGTTACAGATTTAACAATTCACTTTTCTATTAAAATTTTATTTTTTGTTTTATGTTTTCTATTAAAATTCTTTATCTTTTTTTTCTATTAAATTATATTTTCTATTTTCTGTTAAAATTTTATTTCTTTTTTTTCTATTAAAATTTTGGTTATGTTTTCTGTTAAAATTTTATTTTCTATTTTCTATTCAATTTTTATTTTTCTTTAAATCAAGAGAGAGTTAGTTAATTAATTAATTAATCTCTATTTCTCCACCCTTATTCAATGGCCATCTTTCTAAACCTCCTTGCCATTTTAAAATTCATTCTTTTCCCTTTCCAAAATTTTCTAGTATCTAAAAAATGCTTTAAAACCCATAAAAATCATAAAGAAAATAGAAAAAATTAATCCCATCACATAATCATTTTAATAAAGAACATGAGGAAATTATTAATGAATTTCTTGATCTTCCTCAATTTACCCCAACCTTAGGGTATACTAATGAACAAGAAGAAATTATTCAAAAATTCCTTAATAATATTGATAATAATTTTTCAAATCATCCCTTTCACATAAAGATAATATTCAAGAATTCCTTAATCATATTAGTAATGAGCCTAATTACCCTCCACAAATTTTTTTTATTACACAATCTTAAAAATAAACAATATAATACTCCTTTATCCTCCATCATTAACAACTCACAAGTGATCATTAATTATAATCCTCCTCCTTCTACCATTAATATTCCTAACAACATTAAGGAACAAGCCACTTCTCTCATCAATAATAATCAAAACATCCCTCATAGTAAGTTATTTAAGAATAATATAAGATATTCTTTACCTTCTCAAACCAATCTTAACTTGGACATCCCTAATAATAATCCTATTCCCCCTTCATTCATTTATCCCTCCACTTCAAATAATCTCTCTAATCATAATTATCATCAAAATATTCTTCCTCTTTCACATACACATCTTGAATCATCCAATCAAGAACCTTCTCAAATTCAAATCCTCACCACTCAAATAAAACAACTAGAACAAAGAATAAATTCTATCTATAATCCTTCTCTCCATCATAATCCATCATATAAACACTTATTAAATCAACCTTTAGATCCCTTTGTGCTCAACTACCCATTTCCTCCTAAGTATAAAACACCTAACCTCCAAACATATGAAGGTGATCAAGACCCTATTCAACACATTAGAGTTTTTATTTTGGATTGTGATGACATTGCACATGATGAGATATGATTACTCACAACATTACCTAAAAGCCTTAGGTATAGTGCACTAGAATGGTACTATCAGTTACCAAAACATTCCCTTAAAAATATTGAAAGAAATCTTAACCTTATTGATTTATTAAATCTAAAACAATTTGAAAATTAATCCTTTAATAATTTTTTTACTAGATGGAAAATCATTGTAAGAAAAATTAATCATATCCCTCCTCAATTTGAACTTCTTAATATCTTCATCAAAAGCCTTAATGACCAATTATCCTACCCCATAGAAAAATCTAGGGTGTGTACCCTTCAAGGTGCAATTGACTTAGCCACACATGTGGAGGATGCCCTTAAGAAGAGAGGGCAATTAGGGGTAGGGAAATACATAAATTTTTCTCCCCTTCAACAAGACAACTACAAATTACCCTTGCCTAGGAATTTTCATGCAAGATTAGGCCTACACCTACTTTCATTTTAACCAAGTTATTAGAAGCCAAAATGATTAATCTCCCATCCTCCAAACCTACTACATATCAAAAACAATCTTCACACAAATATTGTGCTTTTCATCAAGGTCATGGTCATTAAAAATTTGATGTAAAACACTACGAAAGCATATCCATGACCTTATTCAAAATGACCAACTTGTCCTTAATCATAAATCTTTCTAAGATGCACCCTTGTCCCATACATTGCAAAATTATCTTCTATCTCCAAATTCTTCATAAAAACCCATTTTTGGTGGTCCAAATCTAATTAGCTAAAATATGCAACCCCTTTAATATTCCTACATAAAGGATCTATGACCAACTTGAAAAAATTATCTTTAACAAATTCATCCACTTCATTCTCCATGTGTGTTCTCATTAAAACATGACCATACATAACTCTACATATTTATCAATTTTTATCATCAATCTAGTTGATGCTCTTAAATGATCCTAGCATCTTGCCATCACAATCTATCAATATTTTTTATGCACTCTCACCAAAAGGGCATTTGAATATTTTGCACACACTAAGAACAAATCATTCATTGACATCAATCACACTTCTCATCTATATCATATATACCTTGACCTTGAAAGTATCAATAATCATAATAATAGAAGCTTGTCCAAGTCAAGGAATATAGTTCTTCATATCTTGTATATCTTTTGTCCTTTGAAAGTTTTCAATCATTTCTTATTTTCTCCGAGACAAAGGATATATGCTCCTTCTTCTATCCATGCATCTTGTTTTTTCACACATTTTTATTGATATTTTTTATTGTTAAGGGGTCCTCGTAGGATAGGATAGATATCACATGAATATTATTTATGGTGTTCATATGGGCATTGACTATCCTACACATATCTCTTAGCTATTAAAATTTCAATAAGGACACACACACACACACACTACTATCTACTAGTATCTTCTTCTTCTCATCTCTCTTACTTCTATCTCACACATGCACACACACCACACCCCTATTGGGTTACACTCATTTTAGCTATCAACAAGCCCTACATCCCATACAGGATAGCTTCATGGCCGCCAATGATCACAAACTCCACTTTAGGTTATTTTTGAGCATACATCCTAGAGGGTATCACTCCACATGTAACCATTAGCGAGCTCACACCCATACTGGGTATCATTCCATAATTTTAATTTTTCTTTTCTAGCAAGAATTACACCCTTATAGGATAACTTCATGGCTGCCAATAAGCACAATCTCCACTTTAGTCCATTTGTGAGCATACATCCTTGTCAAGTTTTAGTCCACATTTTTTTCTTCTTTTTAGTGATAATTACACCCTTATATGATAGCTTCATTGCTGCTAATGAGCATAGCCTCCATATTAGACCATTTTCAAGAACATGTCCTTATAGGGTTCTGCTTCTTTTTGTCTTCTTTGCTTTCTTTGACCTTTTGGTGGCTTTCTACTCCTATTATTATTCCTTCTCTTTCCTCTTTTTATTTCTCTCTTTTTCTTCCGTCACTCTTCCCCTCTCACATATGCCAATATATTCATTATTCCTCAACTAGGGGAATCAATTATTTATCTCATTTCTTTATTTCTTCTTATCACTCCATCTTCCTTTCCTCTTGATATTGGGTCAATCTTCATCAAGTATTTCTTCCTCAACCCTAGCCTAATCTAGTTTCATCGGTTCAACTAGGTTTTCCCTCCAAAACTTGAGGGGGCACCCTAGGTTGGGGGTATACATACATACAATTTATGTATGAGCAATCATTTTTCATACCATATGCTCTACATTGGTTTTTCAAGTAGCTAAAAATCTCCCCATCATCAAAATTTGTGCACAACTATTTTTGATGCATTCATTGCATGATGAATGTATCAATAAGGGGGTAAAATATAGACATTAAATTTTAATCCACTTTTCATCATTCTCATCAATTCACCCTCATACATCAACCCTCTAATCAACCAAACCAAATTCACCTTTTAAAGACTTGAAATTGAATATTTATTACGTCAAAAAGTAAGGTAATCTTTAAGCTAACTTTTTCCCCATCAAGTCTTCTTCATTCCTCCCAAAACCACTACCGATAGATTAGGATAGAAAAGAGGTTTTTGACAAGTATAATTGTATCCCATTCTAACATCGTTTGGTCCCCTAAAATAAAAAAACAAATGCACATGGGTCTAGCTATCTCAAATTTTTAGTCCTTCCTTATGGGGCATGAATTTGGTAAAGTCACAATCATCTAATACGGGGTACAAATTTGACAATTTTGGAATTTTACTCTCAAATTGAGCTAACATTTGTCATGTTGGATCTAACCTAAGTTTTTATTTTTGTTTTCCCATCGAAAATCCCTCCAGAACTCCTATAAATACAAGGATTGGACTCATTTTATTCCAAGTGATAACATCATGATGATTGCAAGTGCTTTTTATGTTCTCAAGAAATTTATTACTTTTGGAATGCTCTATTGTTGCTTTGCTTTTGTGCTTTTTGTGATTAGTTGTATTTGGTGAGCAAGTGGTGGAGCCTTGAAAATAGATTTTATGAATGACTTATCTTATAAGAGAAGGAGGAGATGACTACCATCTTGGTTGTTGCCTTCACTCTTTCTTTGCTCTTTTGCTTCCGCCATAGGTTAATTATGTTTTTCTTACATAATTAGTTTTCTCAAATAATTAATAGTTTGTTTTGTATTGCATTTATGAATTAGATAAAAGTTTTGTTGCAAATCCGTACCCCATTCTTATAGAGCATGAATTTTTTGAAACCCTTGGTTTCACCATTCTGCATTTGTTTCTAAATCCGTGCCTACACATTACGAGGCACAAATTTGGTTACTAGAGTTTGGGGGAAATTTTTCTCTCCAAAAATCCTATATCATTTCTTGCATGCTTGATTTTTGTTACATTCCTTCTATTTGCATTTTATCCTCACTATTCTATATTGTTGCATTTTGTCTTGCTTGTTTTCCAAAGTTCAACAATTGCTTTTATTTTCTAACAGTCAACTAAAAGGACCAAGTGGGCTTAATTGTTGTGCCTAAAATATTAGTCATACAATGGCCTAAGTAGACCCCCAAACACTAATCACTTTTTCTAAGTTTTTTTAGTTGTTCTATAGGTCTGACCAAATTTATGGTCGATATTTTTAGGGTGTGTTGGAGTATATTACATTATTTGGTGCATGTCTTAGATTAGGCTTTACTTTATGTAATTTAATAAATGTAGAAGTGTGCATAATATTCAATAATGTAAATGTGCATAATTTTCCATATGCACACAAGTCCATATAATAAGGATATGAAGAGTCTAGAAGTGTGAAGACCAAGAGTGCTCCATATGAAGAGTCACATTACATTATATATGCATAGTAATGTGAGGATGTAAAATGATATGATAAGATGTGACATGATGTGATTTTAATAACATTATTTGGTACTTTCAAAAGCTATGGTACCATTTCCATGAGCATTTATGTATGGTATATTTAGGATTAGATATTATATTTATTTATCTATTTTATACTTGCATAATATTACCATTACCATAGGTCCAAGGTGTAGACCAATTGGTTCATCCAAACCCCATAAGGGGGCGGAGATCCAAGGTTCAAATCTCGGGCCTCGTCGGACTGAACGCTTGTCCCTTTCCTGGTGCTTTCAGTGGTGTAAAAGGTTTAAAATGATTGTGGCATGGTGGTTATAGGGATATACTGCGTGAAGATCTATGTGGCGGATTCTGGGGTGGACAACGCAGAATACTATGGCGATCATAAAAAAGCTAGACAACTTGCCCGGATTCGTGGCGGCTACCGATTCCACCATGTAAATTCAAAAAAAAAAATAATATATATATATATATATATATATATATATATATATATATATATATATATATATATATATATATATATATATATATATATATATATTATCATTATCATATACATTTGGTTGCTACTTTATTTGATATATTTTGGTTTGTTTATCTCAAGTAATAATCTTCAAAAGCTAATAGTGGTATCAGAGCCACAAGGGATTTTGACATGATATAGAGAGAGCTATTGTAAGGATTGGAATTGCACATATTTTGAAGCTACAAAGGAGAAACCAATGAAGGTGAGGAGATTATCTCTAGAAGGTGAAACTAGAGAATATTGGAGAATATCTATTCCAAGAAAAAATTCAAAATAGAAGGATATTTTAGGTCTTGAAGTCAGACCTTGATATTGTAGAGATTGAGGAGATTAAGAGACCCAAGAAAGAGGTCCTATTGAAGAATTTGGTAAATTGAAGAAGATTGTAAATTGCAGATTGGCTAGAGTCTTTCCACAATATTGTGAAGACTAGGACTCAACACAAAAAAATTTCCACTAGTGTTAAGAATAACTAATGAAGTTGATTCTAATATATTTGGTACTACTATCTAAGTTTCTAGTTGTAGAAAATTACCACCCAAAAGTTGATAAGCTTCCTGCAATGGGTAGAGAATAATTTTATCTGTGTTGCCTGAAAGTCTATGTGATTTCCTCATGCAGGGATTAATTTTTTGTTGCAAAAAACTAGTTATTGAAGAGGTCTAAGAAAAGATACTATTGGATATTAAATATTGAGGAGACTCAAGAAGGAAGTCCCTATAGAAGATTGCAGATAGAAGTTTATAGATTGGATAAGTTCAAGAGACCTAAAAGAGGTAATATTGAAGAACTTCTAGTTTTGGAAGATAGAAAATTGTAGACAGAAGATTGTAAATTTTAGACTATAGTTTGGAGAGTGAATAGACCCATGCAAAAGGTTCTCACTATAGATTGGATATTAAATATTATAGGTAGAAGACTATATATTAGATATTGAAGATACCCGTGTAGAAGGTTCTTGTTATAGATTGGATATTGGAGATAGAGAAGGCCTAAGAATAGGCCTTATTATAGATTTGAAGAGCAACAAAAGACTTCAAAGATTTAGGAGATTGATAGTAGCCATTTTTAGATATCCATCAAAGATATCTTGTTACAATATTCCCATAGTTGGGATATTGAGGAAACCAAGAAAAGGTTTCAATAGGGATTCGAGAAGAGAAGTTTAAGAGTTATAAAAAATGATTTGAAGAGTTGTAGAATTAGAAGACCCAAGAGAAGCGATCTCAAGGAGAATTTATAGAAGAAAAATGCTAGAGAATATATTATTATAGATTTTGAGAAGCAGCCATTGAAGGCATCTTGGAGAAATCGATAAGCAAGAGATTGCAAGTATATAGGAGTAACTTTACTAAGGTAAAGGAGTTACTAGTGGAGGATATTTGAAGAAGGTTCATGACATGAGATTGTGAGCAAGGAGAAGTTTTTGATAAAGGATATTTGGAATTATTATCACCATCTGAATAACAATCCCAAAAGGAAAAAAAATTTTGCAAGAAGTTTTCTATGTCTTGGAGAAGGCATTTGAAGATCTCAAGACATTAATATTATTGAGAAAGTAGACAACATAGAATATTAGTTTTGAAGTCAAAATTCGACCAGGAGATTGAAGGAGAAGAGAAGTTTGAAGAGCCCAAGGTTTTGGGAATCTAAGGACAACCACAAAGTTTTGAAGGCTGATTTGATAGGAGAAAATTGTAGTTTTTGAATCAAATATTGAAGGGTTGCAAGAGAGCATATTGAAGGAATATTAGAGCTACAATTTTGAGAAGAGTTTAGAAGATTCTGGAGTACCCACGAATAGGATATTGAAGATGTTTTTGACAGTGATAGAAAGCAGCATTATAGAGACTTTTTTTGTAGGTTTTGAACAATAAAATGAGGAAGGAGTTGATTTTGTAATTACAGGTTTTGGATAATATTTTAGGTAGCATTAATAGTTGCTAGTTTTAGAATTTGGGAGAACAATTTTGGAGGATATTGGAAGCCACAAAAACCAAATTTGTGGATAGCATTGGTGAAGGATAAGGAGTTGTGAGTTTGGAAAACTCTAGAGCAAATTTGGAAGAGTTATTAGATAGCAAACTTGGAGAAAATTGGGTAGCAACTAGAGCTGCAAATTTGGAGTAGAAGAGTGAAGGAGAATAGAGGTGCAAGTTTGAGACAATGAGTTGGGTGAATATAATCACCAATGAAATTATAAAATAGAAATTAGAAATGTATGCAATATTGGTGCAATAGAAGTTTATTATCTACACATTGAAATAAGCTTACATCAAGGATTTAAGAGCACCATATTATTATTTGAGATTTGCATCTTATTATTATTTGGAGTTTGAAAATAAGAACTTAAAGTTCTTATCTAATCAAGGTGATATTAATGTTTATACCTTATAATTTGTAAAATAAAATAGTAAGAGTTTAAACTAATAGCTAAAGAGAAATAAGAAGCACAAAATTATTGAATGATATTTTATAGCGATTAAGAAGTGTAGATTTATCTATGTAACAAGAATAAATATAGGGAATTAGTGCAAACAAGCTAAAGAAAAGGATTAAGAAATCAAGGTAGTATGTTTCAATGTCTAAATACACTAGATAGCTACAAGAGCAAACGTAGAAGAGTCGAGCATCATTGTTTCTCAAGGAAGAGCAAAAGTTCAGTATAGAAGACTCACTCACATTAGATGGAGCATAACCATAGTCAAAGGAAGAGTCATAATTTTGTAGTAGAACATCATTACAGTATAGAAGAGCATACATCTAGTCAAAGAAGATCACCATAACACCAAGCTTTCAAGTCCCCACTAAGGAAGGTAAAGCAAAGACATTCCTATGAATAACATTCTAAATTCTATGTGAAAAGGAATATGTAGGAGTAAGGATATTTTAGGGTTCAAGGAGAGGCTACAAGTGTCATCTGTTATAGCCCATGCACACACCACATGGAGGAAGAGACTAAGGTCATTATTTGTACGTTGGAGAGGCATGAAGTAAAATTGAAAGTTCCTACAGAAGTAACGGTCAATGCACGTGAATGAAAAGCATTTCAAAGAGTAGTAAATACATTGAGTGCCAAGTGGCACTTGTAAGGAGGAAGGTCAAATATTTTTTGGTGCTAGTTCAAAGGAAGGTATCCTCTATATGTTGAATAAATGAGGATCAGAGTAATGGCAAAGTACTAAAACATAGGTGATCAATGAGCACATAGGTTTTTTGATTGGATGCAGAGAAGGAAAGGTAACACTTGGAGGTTGAGGTAAAATCTTGAGGCACAAACATGGAGGTTGAAGTTATTTCTAATAGTGAGGATTGAAGTGTAGATACATTGAAGCTAGATTAGAGAATATAAACACTCCAAATAGGTCAATATACATCAAAGGCCAACAAGCATCGTTTAGTGATGCACATAGAGGAGAGAAGACTCAAAAAGGGGTCAAGCCTTATTGACCAATAGATTATCAATTCCAAGGTGAAGGTAATCCACTTTATTAAAGTTGCTTATAATATTGGATTAGGAGAAATAAGGATATACATAACTATTATCCTCTAAGGTTGAAAAGTACGTTATTTTGGAGAAGTGAATTTAACCTTAGACATATTATTGAATATTGAATTTTGGATAGAATATATTGAAGAAATAATTTTAAGGTTTTGTAATTTAAATCATTTGAAGTTACAAATGTTTTTTTGGATATTTGCAATTTAATTAAAGAGGGAGTAATAAGGGTTTCTACATAAAATTAGACTTATAATAATTGCAAATATATTTTTCTAAATTTCTAAGTTTGGAGTTATAAGGTATTCAACATCAATTTAGGAATTAAGAAATTTAGAAACATTATACTCATGTGACTAAGTAGAAGCATAATCAAACTCAAAGGATTAAAGCTTTACTACAATAAGTATTATGTTAAAGGAAATTATTGAAGAACTTATTAAGTATAAATGGTTCAAGGGAACAGAATGTTTGAGAAATATATATCATAACAAAATTATTAAAAGAAAAGAACTAATATGGCTTAGGAAGACCCTTGAGGAATCAGGAATAGATTATATAAAGACATCTTCAAACAATATGAAAAAGGAAGCTAATGGAAACATTGAGGGTAATCTCAAAAATTGTTCTCAAAAGGTAACAATTGATGATCAAGAAGACTTCCTATAGACATATAAAATAAGTAAAAGGAAAATCAACTTAGCTATACACAAAGGTTCCTTAGTGTGGTTAGATATAAAGTTAGGATCTCTTGTAGTGAAAGATGGATTATTTTGGAAAGTGAGGAGAGGGGAGAAGATATGTTTTTGGATAGATTCATGGGATCAATAACCACCTATCATTGTTGAATTCTCAGAACTTTAACCAGTCAAAACAACTATGGAAAGCAAGTATTGGATCCAAATTAAAATTTGTTTCAACACTAGTCAGATGGGGAATTATAATTTTAAGTAGTTTAAAAATTTGGATGAATGGCCAATTCCAATCCCTCTAGAATTGACATTCATCATGACTAAAACCTTTGTAGAAAAATTTCTCATAGGTAGAGATGAGGAGGATGAATTAGCTTGGTACTATGGGAGCCTTGGAGTCTACACCATGAAAGAAGAATATAATAAGATCCTTCTAGAACCTCCCCTTCATGCATATTAGGTTGAGGATTGGAGAAATATTTGGCAGTCCAAGGGTTGGTCGAATTTCTTTGCTTGGTAGTCCATACATAATGGAATTCTTACTTTTGATAATTTGAGATGTAGGGGAATCATTGGTCCATATCAATGTGTTTTATGCTACAAGAGCAATAAAATATCTAGCCACTTGATATTTAAGTGTTCGTTCATGCACCAAATTTGGGTGCGATGGTTTTTATCTTATAAATTTTGAGCTAATGATGATTAATATTTGGAAAAGATCAAAGAGGGGTAGATTTAAATCTAAAGCTCTTCGTATTGGTTGGAATCTTGGATTAAACTTCATTTGGTGGCAAGTGTGGTTGGAGAGAAATGACAAATTTTTTAGAGAAATCTTTTCATCCTTAAATGGCATTTGGTAGGTCATTTGGAGCAAAGTCATAGAAACTATGGTAGTGTACGCTAAAGAGGAAACTCAAGCTAATATAGTGATAACGGAGAAGGAAACAAAAATGCAAAAGGGGCAAGATAGAGCTAGTTGGAAACAATCCCCAAAAGGTTGCAGCAAAATTAATACTGATGGAACTGCAAAATGCAATCTGGGTAGATCTAGAATTGGAGTGGTTTGTAGGAATCATGTTGGGATAGTGCTCTATAGGTAACTGCAAGGCCTTGGCAAGGCCATGAACAATGAAGCAAAAGCCTTAGTTATCAAATCTGCTTCCATCTGGAAAACAAGACAAGGTTATATGAGGATAATCCTATAATTAAATTCTCAAATATTGGTAGAAGCTCTGGATTACATGAGGAATTTTATTTTGAAGACATGGAGGTTAGGGATTCTTGTCACCCAAATTAAGGAATTATAGAAGGAATTAGATGATGTGATTCCAGTTTATGTGGGTAGGGATCTAAATAAAGTGAAAAAAATCTTGACTAAGATGGGTACAGAGAAGGAGGTAGGGCTTTAATGGCACAGTGACATTGCTATTAAGGAAGAGAGGATTAAGCAGATTCGTGAGCAAATCCAATATTTAGCTAATTTGAACAACCATTATAGAAATATGGTTTAGGAGATTTGGCTCCAATTTAAGATCTTCTTTTACTCTTGTAAACAAGTGTTCTAGTCAGCTAAGGCTGAGAGGAGTCTCATCCCAACTTGTAAATGATCTTTGTTTTAATATAAGTTTTCCAAATTCTTTTTCAAAAAAACATATCCTATTAATTAATTGGTAGGATCAAATATTTATTGATAAATTAACTTGAACAAAAATAATAATAAAAAAACTATTTTTTTAACAAATATATATAAGAAGTATTAAAAAAAACTATTTTAGCATTAATTAGAAAAAATCTTATAGTATAATAAATGGAGGGTGTTCTCTAAGTTAAAGACTCAAGTCTTTTAATACTTTAACATTATCAATTTGCTATTCCCTTTACATGTATCATTAAAAAAGAAAAACATAAATTCCACGTTTTCTTTAACTTAGATCTCTCTTTAAAAAAATTAAAAGCCAAACCACTGCAGGGACATAAATTCAACGTCACTGCGCTTTTGTTTTCGCTTAACGTCACTGTGCCTTTGTTTTCGCGTGGACATAAATTCAACGTCACGTGCCTTTGTTTTCGCGTGGACATAAATTCAACATCACGTGCCTTTCTTTTAGCGTGGACATAAATTCAACGCACTCCGCCTTTGTTTCTTCCTCGTTCGCCTAGTTATTTTTCTCTTTTAACAACTATTATAGGATATGCTTTCGACGTGCAAGTGATTTGCAACGTGGTTTTAAATTCTTAAAATTTGGAAATAGATAAATGGAACCTGTAAAATATATACGGCCATCCTATCAACAACATAGCTAGTACACAAAATCTAAGGGCAAATCTTTATTTCTTTTGTAAAATATTCATTAATTATTTAGCATGTACAATGATTTGGACCGACGAAACTCACGCTCATTCCTTCCCCACGTGAAACAGGTGGTAGGGAATCTTTCTTAAATTCATCCGATGAAAAATCGACTAGTTCAAACTCCTTTCCACCACTACCAATTTCGACTACCAATGTATTTATATATATGCCTACCATTACAACATTCAAATCACATTCTGAACATTTGCCTCTTGCCATCTCGTAGTTCTTTTGCTTCGCCTATTCTGAATCCAATTAGTTGCTAAACTTATCTTGTTCAAGAATCGAGCTGCAGCTTTCCACAGTCCTTCCTTGGCTTGAAGACGGGAGAAGCATTCCATGGGAAATCGATTATGCTCAAGTGCTTGTCCCTTTAAAACAGTCAAACTCGTCCAATTTTATGACGGCCTTGAACAAGTAGTTGAAATTAAGAAGCCGACCAAAGTTGCAGAAGTAATGCTGGAGAATTCCGGTCATTTTGTTTGCAGTTTCCGTCTCCTGCAAGCAGGGCATCGTGTTATAGCTCTCCCTGCGGAAGAGGAATTGGAATCGGGTAATATCTACCTTATTTTGCCCATGAAGAAATTACGATGTGTGATGTCTGCATCAGATATTACTTTCATTGAGGCACTTCTCCATCAGCCAAACCACAATTCGTGGATCAAAAAGAAGAAAAAGGCCTCCTCCAACTCAACAGTGTTTCCTTTCTGTGAAGAACAGGATTCCAAGGATGGCATGGAAAATGAGACGTTGCCAAGGTTGGAGGTGGATGAGATTGCACAGAAAGAATTGGAGAAGTTAAGGATGGGAGGATGCAGATATTGGAAACCACAGCTACGCACCATTCAGGAGTCCCTCAGCTTAAAAGCCTAACAAAAATCCTGAGTTATTTTATGGAGGGGTGAGACGGACTAATCTTGCGACAAACTGCCGTTAAGATTTGTTTTTCCCCAATATATTGTTTACTAACGATTAAAGTTAAGAAAGTGAAAGTTTGCTTAGGGTTTACATTGCCTAACAGGTTTGAGCAAGACTAGCCCATTATGCAATGTTGTTGTGTAAAAGCAAAGATCGTGTGAGAATAATTTAACTATGTAAACTTGTATTCAAGTTGCATGCAAGTTAAGCCTCAATTTTTGTCTCCTTAATATACTATGCATAATATGGGTAGCTCTTGAAGTGAGAGTATCATTATGAGATGATATAATAAACATTTTCAAGTGCATTACATTTTTATGAGTGAATTAAAGACTTTTAAGAAGGAGGTAAGGAGGTGGAATAAAGAGGTCTTTGAAAATATTTAAAAAAAAAACTTATCATAAGAGAATTGAGTATCTTAGAAGAAGAGATCAATAGAAGTAGTATGGATCAAGTTCAATTCCTAAAGGGAAAGGAGCTAAATTCATAGTTGCACACCATTCTACTGAGAGAAGAGGTCTATTTGCGATAAAAATCAAGAAACTAATGGTTGGAAAAAGATGATTGAAACACAAAGTTCTTTTATGTTTCAACTATAAATCATAAGAGTTCATCTAGAATAATGGATATAGAGAAATAATATGACCAAAATATAAGGGAAGAAATAGAAATTAGATAAGAAGAAGTAATTTTTTTCTAAACAGTAATGTCGGAAGATATGGCAATCAATAGTTGGGGAGATAATTCAACATATACCAAGTTTGATCATATGGAAAATAAATGAACAATTGACTAAGGAGATTAGTGAGGAAAAAGTAATAGAAGTAGTTTTCTCCCTTGGTAAGGACAATGCACCAAAACCTGATGGTTTTGAAGTAGATTTCTTTCAAATCTTCTAAGACATTATTAAGAAGGATGTTATTGAGGTAGTCAAGGAGCCACATCATACAAGGTAAGTATTGGAGTACAATAATAGATTCTTAGCCTTAATCCTAAAGGAGCTAGGATTGAAATATTTTAAGAAGTATAGGCCTATAAGCCTTTGTAATGCAATATACAAGCTAATATGGTGCATTTCCCCCTTTTTGTTTTTAAATATCAACTTCTCGCTTTTCAAAAATTTATAATCCACCTTTTGCACCTTTTAACTCCCTAAATGCATTTTTTTTAATCTATCTTGCAAATTTTTTTTATAGTTAGTATATTTTAAAAAATATATTTTTTTATTATAGAAAAATATTTGTAATATTTCTTAGAAAACTAATCCCTCTTTAATAAGAACCCAAGATAATTTAACCTATAACCACCTTATTAAAAATGTTTAGCTTTCACTATTCATCTTATCATCTATAGGCACATTCTGTAGAAGGAATCTCAAAATGTTATGATAAATTTTACGCCATTCTTGGGAAGCCCCTTGGTTGGACTCCTTGAACCTAGTCACTGAGAGAACCCTAAGCCCAAGGTAATCAATGAGCCTGATTCAAACTCTTATTCTCCTAAAATGAATTAGACATTGGAGTTTGAACTCAAGGGCAAAGTGGCCACCTCCAAAGTTAAGTTGGAGGTCCATCGTCATACCACCCATGGTAAATACCATATCGAGAAAAGTAAATCTCTAATTATCCTTGAACATGAAGAGGTGGCCAACTCTCCCTCATTGGGCCAAAGAATCAAACGTGACACTAATTTTTTGTCTTTTACTTGTAATGTGTCTCCTCAAAATGGCTCCTCCATGTCTTTGAGTTTCACTCAGCACAAGTCATGTGTGCCTTTCATAACCAAGAAAGGCTTCATACAAGACCTCAATGATCTGATAATTTCCCTAGCCAAAGTGGTTAAAATGAGCTCTTCTTTGATTAAACATGTCACCATCATCCTAAAAGCATTCAAGAAAAAAATTAATGATGATAAACCAGAGGGTCCAGTGGGATCCCATGATCCAGTTGACATAGAGTAATACGGCCACCTGTACCTCCTCTTTGATGATCCTCCATATGTAATCAATTTAGTTTGTTGTTGTTTTCTTCCTTTAAGTTAGTTTTTTGGATTCCCTTGAGGCTTCTTTTATTTATTTTTTGGTTTTTTCCCATTGTCTCTAGGAGACAATCTCTTATGACCCCCTCTAGAGGTCCTCTCTTTTTATAATGTTTTTTTGCAAAAGGTTCAAGGATATTTTTAAAACCCCTTCCTTTAATCTATTAAAAAAAAATATTTAGCTTTGGTTCAATAACCAAATACCCCGCTATGTACTTTGTAATATAAAGAAGAGGTATTTTAATTTGAAATGCATTGAACTTCACATGAATAAAAAATTTGGCATATCACTAGTTATCCCTATAGCCTTTGAAAAGCTCCTAAGATTTTCACATAAACAACTAATTTGAAATTACTTATTACTGCATTTGAAGTTTGAATTGAAGTCCCTTCCAATTATAAATTGCCCTCTCTCGAGAAATACCCACCAATTGAGCTCTTTTTTGCTTTAGAACATGTCTGGGAAACCTCCACTAGATAGGTTATATTTTTGCTTTGATAAGCATTTTTTAAACTAGTTTGGGACATTAATTTATTCTAATGCAAAATGTATACAATATGCCAAATTTGGTATAGAGGAATAATTAACCAAGAGAAAGGAAAAAATAAAGCTTTCACATCATAGAAGCTATTTTGACTCAAAAATGCATAGCGAGAAAGAATTGGGTATATTAAAATAGAGTCAATCATGGATGCATGGGGAGCATGAATTAGGCATATTAAAATAAATTCATTTAATGCATATAGGCCTATAATACTTATAATTTTAAAATACAAAAATTAAGAAATGTTGGAATGAGATATTAAGACAACCTTATAGAAGCTTGGGAATAGAAATTACCTATGACAAAATAGTCGAAGGTTTTCTAAGATTCTATAGGATTTTTTTATAATACTATCTCCTAAAGTGTCACCAACCATCACATGATTTCTTCTAATACCATACATTAAAATTCACACGTCATTCAAGACCTACATAGACCAAAACATAAGGGTATGTCATCGGATGGTGATGATTATCCCTTCTCACAAACCTTGTAGACTCTCTTGGTGGATCTAATACCACTTGTTACACTTAGAGGAAAGCAAACATTATTTTTAACAATATTATACAAAGACATAGTTTAAACAATATATTAATCCAGATATTTCCTTCAATATACTAATATAATTCTTCAAAATTCACCAACCAACATTTATGTATATTATATATATTTATGCTTAGTGCCATATCTTAGTTTTAAAATATCGTTGGTGTTTAACATTCAACCTTATCTTTTCATCTCCTTATATTCTCACAAAAGTTGTGAATATTAATATTTCACATGGGAGAAATAATTATCAATCCTCTAATAATTACAAACATCAAATAATTACATAACTCTAGATAATGTAATAAAGTCTAACATTAATAACATGGAACCAACTATGGCCCTGAGGACTAGGTGGATTATTAAGTGCTTGTCTAGCTAGGTACTTACCAAGAAAATACCTAGATTCAAACCTCGAGGGCAGCCTGTTTGCAAAGGCAGTAGTCTGATTTTAATCCTTTGAGTAATTCCATACCGATGATGACGGTATGAATCTCATGTGGCTAGTTGTCCCCTTCACATTGGATCAACAATAATGAAGTGAAATAGGTTTGGCGGAAGCAGCCCCTGTGGTTTGAACCCTACACTTGTCAGTTACAAAAAATAGTGTGGTTGTGACCAACTCTCCTATGTAACCAAAAAAACATGAAATCAACTATTGAGTTGATAACAATGTGATTGTGAAGGTACATAGAAGTAAAAATTGTAAGCTTTTTATTTGTAGTTAATTGAAAAATAATGTAGAAACACCTGATACATGGTTGTTCTAAATCCTTTTAATAAATATTGTATATAAAGTTGGATATCTCAAATTCAAACCATACATTTGTATCAAATTTTGATGCGTTTATATTTCTTAAAATAATCATAACTTCAAATTCGACTATTTATATACTTCATAGCATGTAGACTTATAATCAAATTGAAGTTTTCACATTGAAATGTCTACTTTCCCACATTAACATTGAAAAACTTACTTTAGATCATTATTGTTCAATATAAAATATAAGTTATGACCATATTTATTTGTTTATTAAACAATATCTTCTTAAAAGTCACTCTCGCATTTTAAACTAATATTTGTACTTTTATATTATTTAAAAAATAACTAAATATATAATTAAATTAAATAAATAATAATTATTAATGAATAAACATAACTTTTCTACTAAAGTAATGTTTCACCCAAAACACCATTGTTAGGTATGTTATTTCATTTAATTTCAAATTATTTAACAACTCTTTTTTATGATAAATTTAAGGTAGATAATAATAATTTTAACATATCCCATCAATTTTTTATTCAAAGACTCTTAGAAAAAAGTAAAACATATTTTTGGATTATTGAAGAGAAAAAAATTTTGTTGGATCTTATGTGTAAAACAATAGATAGAATTTGGAGGGATGTTTGTCATAAGGAAATGACTGCCCAAGTAGCCTCAAGGGGATAGTTACCTTTTGGAACTCTCTTGAATAGATGACAATAAAATATATAGCTTGTAGGGGTGTCCTCACATCATAGTTTAGGAACAATGTGATAGTTGAGCAAGTTTTAATCACAAATGTTTCTAGGGCTAAAAACCTAGATGGTTAGATTCGTTAATGGAAAGTGGTGCATAATATGGGAGTCTCGATGGATGATATAGATAGGATTGTTGCTAGGAATTTTAATGCTAAATTATCATCTAGATATTAGGAAGGGGGAACCCCAATTTTGGATCTAGGGGATCGACTTATAATTACCCATGTACATGAATTACACTTGGTAGATATTAAATATCTTGGAATCAACTATACTTGGACTAATAAAAGGATGGACCCACTTAACAAGAAGATGAAGTTAAATCATTTTTTTGTTTCAAAGGAGGCATTTGTGAAATAGAATCTATAATTTTAGATTTTAGAGGCTCTATTTTTGGATCACTTTCTCATTCTATTGGAAGGGGTATCAAGACAAGGCAACATCACAAACCAATCAAATTTAAAAACATTTGGTTCAAAAAAGAGGAACTTCAAAAGAAAAGTCCATAGTGATGGGAAGAGGGATGTCTAAGATATGGAACAACAATGTTTAGATTCTACAAGAAATTTCATTATGTCAAGGATTAATTGAAACAATGGAGGTGAGCTAATAAGATGGACTTCCATGTCCAAAAAGCTCCATTGATTTCCAAATAGGATGAGGTTCAAAAATAGTTCAAGGAATGAATAATTACATAGCAACTCAAATAATAGGATAATGCATTAAGTAAATTGGTTGAGAACATTGACAACCAAGAGGATATCTACTAGAAATAGAGACCAAGAACCACTTGGCTATTAGGAGGTGATAGAAACACCAAATTTTTCTATCGTGTTGCTTGTGCTAGGAGATAGACAAACACGATGGAAGCTCTTCAATATGAGAATGGACACTCCTTTGATACAATCCTAGGAATGCATTTCCATTCAATGGATTATTTTGCTAAATTGTTCAAGAAAGGTATGGTGCAAGATGAAGAGGTTAAAAAATAATTCCTTGCTATCATGCCCTCTATTATCTCTAAAGAAGAAAATCATATCCTTTTAAACCTATTAATAGATAGGTTCTGAAGAAAGTAGTATTTGGAATGAGTACAAGAAAAACATCAAGTCCAAATGGCTTTCCAAGTAAGTTTTTATAGACCTTTTGGGACAAATTGGAGGAGGATGTAATGGTTTTTATAGAGGAGTCCAAAGGTAGTAAAATAATCCTTCAAGCATTGAATCATACATTCATTATCTTAATTCTAAAGTAGAAGGAGTGGGTGCATATTTTAGATTATAGACCTATTGCCTTATGTAATATCATCTATAATACAATCACGAAGGTAATGGCTAAGTGGCTAAATTCTCTCCTACATAGTATTATCTCCTTGAAGCAAGGGGTTTTTGTAGAGGGTGGGTAAATCTTGTATGGTGTGGTTCTAGCTCAAGAGGTAATCCACTCAATGCAAAAATCTAGCAATGCTCATAAAATTGGATATGTCAAAAGCTTATGATAGGGTGGAGTAGAGCTTCTTGTCAAGGATGATGGTAGCCTTTGGTTTCTCTCAATATTGCATATAATTGGTCATGAGTTGTCTTTATACTTCAACATACTCAATTTTAATCAAAGTCCTTCCATCACAACCATTTAGAGCCACTCAAGGTCTTCATCATCCTTGTTCCTCTTATATTTTTCCATATTGGCTAAAGGCTTGGGTAGACTTATCTTGAGGATAAGACAACAAAGTTTACTAACAAGTATCAAGGTGGGTGAGGAGGTTTTGATTCACCTGCAGTTCATGGATGACACAGGATTGGTGGGAGTGGCCAACTTCAAGAAAGCAAGAATGATTAGAGATACTATTAATTTTTACCTTAGGGCAACAAACTAAGTCATCAATGATAAAAAATCTAGAGTAATTTTTTCAATATTGATCAAAGGCTTTAGGATAGAATTTTAGAGATCTTGGGATTCACAAGGACTTCTCTTTTAGTGGTATATTTGAGGGTCCCTTTGTGTTTTAAAAAAATTGAATATAGATATATGGAGGAATATTTTAGATTGTATCAAAGAAAAATAATCATTGGTATCACAAATGGTTAAGCTCTGGCGGTAGATTAATTTTTTTGTAGTCAATCATTCAAGCCATACCAATTTATAAATTTTCTATCCTTTGCACCCCATATGCCATATGAAAAGAGGTAGACAATATGGCTAGAAAATATTTATGGGGAGGATTAAAAGGAGAGAGGAAATGTGCCATAGTAGGTTGGGATAAAGTAAGATAATCCAAGGTAAAAGGAGGTTTAGGACTGAGGAGATCAAATTTAAATAATAAAGCTTTGTCTAAAAAGCTTTATTGGAGGTGGATCTTCCAACCAACTTCTTTATTCAATAGAGTCTTAACTAGTAAATATTTAGGACATAGGAACCCGAATGAGTTGAGTTGTTTCCTTTGGATGGTAATGGATCCTTAGTATGGCTAGCTCTAAAGTTAGGATCTCAAGTAGTGAAAGATGAATTATTTTAGAAAGTGAGGAGAGGAGAGAAGGCATGATTTTGGATAGATTTATGGGATCAATACCCACCTATCATTATTGAATTCTCAGAACCGCAACCGGTAAAAACAACCATGGAGAGCAGGTGTTGGATATAGATTAAAAGTTATTTCAACTCTAGTTAGTTGGGGGATTATAATTTTAAGAAGTTTAAGAAGTTGAATGAGTGGCCAATTCTAATCCCTTTGGAATTGACACACATCATGACTAGAATCTTGGTAGAAAGATTTATCATAGGTAGAGATGAGGAGAATGAATTATCTTGGGGCTATGAGAGTCTTGGAGTCTACACAATGAAGGATGGATATGATAAGATCCTTCTAGAACCTCCTCCTCAAGTATATTAGGTTGAGTATTGAAGAAAGATTTAACAATCTAAGGGTTGGTCAAACTTATTTGCTTAGTATTTCATGCATAATAGAATTCTTAATTTTGATAATTTGAGATGTAAGGAAATCATTGGTCCATATCAATGTGTTTTATGCTACAAGAGCAAGGAAACATCTGACCGCTTGATGTTTGAGTGCCCGTTCACGAACTAGATCTGTGAGCGATGGTTTTTATCTTATAATACTTGAGCTAATGATGATTTGAATCATATTAATATTTGGTAAATATGGAAGAGAGGTAGATTTAAATCTAAATCTCTTTCTATCATTTGGAATCTTGGATTAAAATTCATTTTATGGCAAGTGTGGTTGGAGAGAATTGATAAAAAATTTAGAGAAACCTTTACATCCATAAATGACGCTTGATAGGTCATTTGGAGTAAAGTCATAGAAACTATGGCAATGTACGCTAAATAGGAAATTCAGGCTAATAAAGTGATAATGGAGAAGGAAGTTGAAGTGTAAAAGGGGCAAGATAGAGCTAGTTGGAAACCACCCCCAAAAGGTTGGATTAAAATTAATAGTAATGGAACTACAAAAGGCAATCTAGGTAGAGTTAGAATTGGAGTGGTTTGTAGGAATCATGTTGGGACAGTACTCTATTGGGAGCTACAAGACCTGGGTAGGATGATGAACAATGAAGCAAAAGCCTTAGCTATCAAATATCCTTCTATCTAGGCAGTAAGAGAAGGTTATATGAGGATAATCCTAGAATCAAATTCTCAAATATTGGTAGGATCTTTGGATTACATGAGGAACTTTGTTTTGAAGACATTGGGGTTAGGGATTCTTGTCACCCAAATTAAGGAATTGGGGAGCGAATGAGATAATGTGATTCCAATCTATGTAGATGGAGATCTAAATAAAGTGACCGAATTCCTCGCTAAGATGGATACTGAGAAGGAGGTAGGGGTTCAATGGCACAATGACATTATTATTAAGGAAGATAAGATTAGGCAGGTTAGTGAACAAATCCAACGTTTAACTAATTTGAACAACCATTATAGAAATATGGTTAAGAATATTTGATTTCAATTTAAATATTTTTTTACTATTGCAAACAAATGTTCTAGTGAATTAAGGTTGGGAGGAGTCTCATCCCAACTTGATCTTGTTTTAATATAAGTTTTTCAATTTCTTTATTAAAAAAAAACATATCCAATAAATTAATTGGTAGAATCACGTACTCATTGATAAATTAACTTAAACAAGATTTTTTTTTTTTTAAAACATTAATTAGAAAAAATCTTATGGTATAATAAATGGAGGTCTCTAAGTTAAAGACTCGAGTCTTTTAATACTTTAATATTATCAGTGTGCGTTTTTTAACTTAGACCTCTCTTAAAAAAATTGAAAGCCAAACCACTCTATGGACATAAATTCAACGTCACTGCGCCTTTGTTTTCGCTTAAAGTCAGTGTGCCTTTGTTTTCGCATGGACATAAATTCAACGTTCGTCGACTTTGTTTTCGCTTAACGTCACGTGCCTTTGTTTTCGCTTAACTACTTTCTCGTCAACTTCCTCGTTGCCTATTTATTTTTCCCTTTTAACAACTATTTTAAAATATGCTGTCGACGAGCAAGTGATTTCCAACGTGGTTTTAAATTCTTTAACTTTCGAAATGGGACCTGTAAAAGATTTACGCCCATCCTATCAACTGCATCGCTAGTACACAAAATCTAACGCAAATCTTTATTTCTTTTGTAAAATATTCATTAATTATTTAGCGTGTACAATGATTTGGACCGACGAAACTCACGCTCATTCTTTCCCCACGTGAAACAGGTGGTAGGGAATCATTCTTAAATTCATCCGTCAACACGGGACAAGATGAAAAATCGACTAGTTCAAACTCCTTTCCACCACTACCAATGTATCTATTTATATGCCTACCATTACAACATTCAAATCACATTCTGAACATTTGCCTCTTGCCATCTCGTAGTATTTTCGCTTCGCCTATTCTGAATCCAATTAGTTGCTAAACTTATCTTGTTCAAGAATCGAGCTGCAGCTTTCTACAGTCCTCTCTTGGCTTGAAGACGGGAGAAGCATTCCATGGGAAATCGATTATGCTCAAGTGCTTGTCTCTTTAAAACAGTCAAACTCGTCCAATTTTGTGACGGCCTTGAACAAGTAGTTAAAATTAAGAAGCGGACCAAAATTGCAGAAGTAATGCTGGAGAATTCCGGTCATTTTGTTTGCAGTTTCCGTCTCCTGCAAGCAGGGCATCGTGTTCTAGCTCTCCCTGCGGAAGAGGAGTTGGAATCGGGTAATATCTACCTTATTTTGCCCATGAAGAAATTACGATGTGTGATGTCTGCATCAGATATTACTTTCATTCAGGCACTTCTCCATCGGCCAAACCACAATTCGTGGTTCAAAAAGAAGAAAAAGGCCTCCTCCAACTCCACAGTGCTTCCTTTCTGGGAAGAAGAGGATTCCAAGGATGGCATGGAAAATGAGACGTTGCCAAGGTTGGAGGTGGATGAGATTGCACAAAAAGAATTGGATAAGTTAAGAATGGGAGGCTGTAGATATTGGAAACCAACGCTACGCACCATTCAGGAGTCCCTCAGCTTAAAAGCCTAACAAAAATCCTGAGTTCTTTTATGGAGGGGTGAGACGGACTAATCTTGCGACAAACTGCCGTTAAGATTTGTTTTTCCACAATATATTGTTTACTAACGATTAAAGTTAAGAAAGTGAAAGTTTGCTTAGGGTTTACATTGCCTAACAGCTTTGAGCAAGACTAGCCCATTATGCAATGTTGTTGTGTAAAAGCAAATATCGTGTGAGAATAATTTAACTATGTAAACTTGTATTCAAGTTGCATGCAAGTTAAGCCTCAATTTTTGTCTCCTTAATATACTATACATAATATGGGTAGCTCTTGAAGTGAGAGTATATTTATGAGATGATATAATAAACATTTTTAAGTGCATTACATTTTTATATGAGTAAATTAAAGACTTTCAAGGAGGTAAGGAGGTGGAAAAAATAGATCTTTGAAAATATTAAAAAAAAAAAAAACTTATCATAAGAGAATTGAGTAAGTTAGAAGAAGACATCAATAGAAGTAGTATGGATCAAGCTCAATTCCTAAAGGGAAAGGAGCTAAATTCATAGTTACACACCATTCTAGCGAGAGAAGAGGTATATTTGCAATAAAAATCAAGAAACTAATGGTTGGAATAAGATGATCGAAACACAAACTTCTTCTATGTTTCAACTATAAGAGCTCATCTAGAATAATGAATATAGAGAAAGAAGATGACCAAAATATAAGGGAAGAAATAGAAATTATATAAGAGGAGGTAATTTTTTTCTAAACAGTAATGACAATCAATAGTTGGGGAGATAATTCAACATATACCAAGTTTGATCATAAGTAAAATAAATGAACAATTGACTAAGGATATTAGTGAGGAAATTTTGAGAGAAGTAGTTTTCTCCCTTGGTAAGGACAATGCACCAAAACATGATGGTCTTGAAGCAGATTTCTTTTAAATATTCCAAGACATTATTAATAAGGATGTTATTGAGGTAGTCAGGGAGTCACATCATACAGGGTAAGTATTGGAGTACAATAATACATCCTTAGCCTTAATCCTAAAGGAGCCAGGATTGAAATATTTTAAGAATTATAGGCCTATAAGCCTTTGTAATGCAATCTACAAAATAATATGGTGCATTTTCCCATTTTTATTTTTAAATATCAATTTCTCGCTTTTCAAAATTTTGCAATCCACCTTTTACATCTTTTAACTCCCTAAATGCTTTTTTTTTAATCTATCTTGCATTTTTTTCTTATAGTTAGTATATTTTAAATAATATTTTCTATTTTATTATAGAAAAATATTTGCAATATTTCTTAGAAAACTAATCCCTCTTTAATAAGAACCCAATATAATTGAACCTATAACCACCTTATTAAAAATATCTAGCTTTCACTAGGACCTTCATCTTATCATCTATAGGCACATTCTCCAGAAGGAATCTCAAAAGGTTGTGATAGATTTTACCCCATGCTTGGGAAGCCCCTTGGTTGGGCTTCTTGAACCTAGTCACTGAGAGAACCCTAAGCTCGAGGTAATCAATGAAGCTAATCCAAAATCTTCTCCTAAAATGAATTATACATTAGAGTTTGAACTCAAGGGCAAAGTGGCCACCTCCAAAGTTAAGTTGGAGGTCCATCATCGGACCACCCATGGTAAATCCCATATCGATAAAAGTAAATCTCTAATTGTACTTGAACATGAACTAGACGAGGTGGCCAACTCTCCCTCACTGGGCCAAAGAATCAAACGTGACACCAATTTTTTGTCTATTACCTGTAATGTGGCTCCTCAAAGTGGCTCCTCCATGCGTTTGAGTTTCACTCACCACAAGTCATGTGTATCTTTCATCACCAAGAAAGGTTTTATACAAGACCTCAATGATATGATAATTTCCCTAGCCAAAGTGGTTAAAATAAGCTCTTCTTTGATTAAATAGGTTACCATCATCCTAAAAGCATTAAAGGAAAATTTTAATGATGATAAACCTAAGGGTCTAGTGGGATCCCCTGATCCAGTTGACATAGAGTAATACGGTCACCCGTACCTCCTATTTGATGATCCTCCATATGTAATCAATTTGGTTTTGTTGTTGTTTTCTTCCTTTAAGTTAGTTTTTGGGATTCCCTTGGGGATTATTTTATTTAGTTTTTGGTTTTTTCCCATTGTCTCTAGGAGACAATCCCTTATGACCCCCTCTAGAGGTCCTCTCTTTTTATAATGGTTTTTTGTAAAAGGTTCAAGGATCTTTTTAAAACCCATTCTTTTAATCTATAAAAAAATAAAATTAGCTTTGGTTCAATAAACAAATACCCCACTATGTAATTTGTAATATAAATAAGAGATATATTTATTTTAAATGCATTGAACTTCACATGAATAAAAACTTTGGTATAGCACTAGTTATCCTTATAGTGAAAAACTCCTAAGAGTTTCACACAAACAACTAATTTGAAATTACTTCTTATTGCATTTGAAGTTTGAATTGAAGTTCCTTCCAATTAGACATTGCCCTCTCTCGAGAAATACCCACCAATTGAGCTCTTTTTTTCTTTAGAACATGTGTGGGAAACCTCCACTAGATAGGTTATATTTTTCCTTGGATAAGCATTTTTTAAACTAGTTTGGGACAATAATTTATTCTAATGAAAAATGTATACAATATGCCAAATTTGGGATGGAGGAATAATTAGCCAAGAGAAAGGAAAAAATAAAGCTTTCACTTAATAGAAGCTATTTTGACTCAAAAATACATAGTGAGAAAGAATTGGGTATATTAAAATAGAGTCAATCATGGGTGCATGGGGAGCATGAATTAGGTATATTAAAACAAATTCATTTAATGCATATAGTCCTATAATACTTATAATTTTAAAATATAAAAATTAACAAATATTGGAATGAGATATTAAGACAACCTTATAGAAGCTTGGGAATAGAATTTACCTATGACAAAATACTTGAAGGTTTTCTAATATTCTATAGGCTATTTTTTATAATACTATCTCCCCAAGTGTCACCAACCATCACATGCTTTCTTCTCATACCATACATCGAAATTCACACGTCATTCAAGATATACATAGACCAAAATATAAGGGTATGTCATCGGATGGTGATGATTATTCCTTATCACAAACCTCATAGACTCTCTTGGTGGCTCTAATACCACTTGTTACACTTAGAGGAAAGAAAACATTATTTTTAACAATATTATACAAAGACATAGTTTAAACAATATATTACTCCAAATATTTCCTTCAATATACCAATATAATTATTCAAAATTCGCCAACCAACATTTAAGTATATCATCTATATTTATGCTTAGTGCCATCTCTTAGTTTTAAAATACCTTTTGTGTTTCACCTTCAACCTTATCTTTTCATCTCCTTATATTCTCACAAAAGTTGTGACTTTTAAAATTTCACATGAGAGAAATAATTATCAATCCTCTAATAATTACAAACATCAAATAATTACATAACTCTAGATAATGTAATAAAGTCTAACAGTAATAACATGGAACCAACTAGGTCCCTGAGGGTAGGTGGATTGTTAAGTGCTTGTCTGGCCAGGTACTTACCAAGAAAATACCTAGGTTCAAACCTCAAGGGCAACCTATTTGTAAAGGTAGTAGTCTGATTTTAATCCTCCGAGTGTACGCTAGACCGATGATGATGGTACAAATCTCGAGTGACCGGTGGTCTCCTTCACACTAGGTCAACAATAATGAAGCAAAATAGGTTTGGTGGAAGCAGCCCCCCAGTTTGAACACTGTGCTTGTCAGTTACTAAACATAGTGTGGTTGTGACCAACTCTCCTATGTAACCAAAAAAACATGAAATCAACTATTGAGTTTATAACAATGTGATTGTGAAGATACATAGAAGTAAAACTTATAAGCTTTTTATTTGTATTTAATTGAAAAATAATGTAAAAACACCTGATACATGGTTGTTATAAATCCTTTTAATAAACATTGGATATAAAGTTGGATATCTCAAATTCAAACCATATGTTTGTGTCAAATTTTGATGCATTTATAAATCTTAAAATAATCATAACTTCAAATGTCATACTATTTATATACTTCATAGCATGTAGACTTATTATGAAATTGAAGTTTTCACATTGAAATATCTACTTTCCCACATTAACATTGAAAAACTTAATTTAGATCATTATTCTTCAATATAAAATATAAGTTATGACCAAATTTATTTTTTTATTAAACATTATCTTTTTAAAAGCCACTCTCTCCTTGTATTTTAAACTAATATTTGTACTTTTATATTATTTATAAAATTACTAAATATATAATTAAATTAAAGTAAATAATAATTATTAATGAATATACATAACTTTTCTACTAAAGTAACGTTTCAACAAAAACGCCATTGTTATGTATGTTCTTTCATTTAATTTCAAACTCTTTTACAACTCTTTTTTATTGATAAATTTAAGGTAGATAATAATCATTTTAACATATCCCATCAATGTTTTATTCAAAGACTCTTAGAAAAAAGTAAAACATATTTTTGGCGTGTTAATAAAACAAAAATGTTGTTGGATCTTATGTGTAAAACAATAGATAGACTTTGGAGGGATGCTTGTCATATGGAAATGGCTGCCCAAGCAGCCTCAAGGAGATAGTTACCTTTTGGAACTCTCTTGAATGAATGACAATAAAACATATAGCTTGTAGGGATGCCCTCACATCATAGTTTAGGAACAATGTGATAGGTGAGCAAGTTTTAATCACAAATGTTTCTAGGGATCAAAACCTAGATGGTTAGATTCGTTAATGTAAAGTGGTGCATAATATGAGAGTCTCGAGGGAGGATCTAGATAATATTTTTTCTAGGGATTTTAATGCTAAATTATCATCTAGATATCAGGAAGGGGAACCCCAATTTTGGATCTTGGGGATCGGCTTATAATTACCCATGTCCATGAATTACACTTGGTAGATATTAAATATTTTGGAACCAACTATACTTGGACTAATAAGAAGAAGGAGCCAGATAACAAGAAGGTGAAGTTAAATCATTTTTTTATTTCAAAGGAGGCATTTGTGAAATATAATCTATAATTTTAGATTTTAGAGGCTCTAGTTTTGGATCACTTCATCATTATGTTGGAAGGGGGATCAAGACAAGACAACATCACAAACCATTCAAATTTAAAAACTTCTAGTTCAAAAAAGAGGATATTCGAAAGAAAATTCCATAGTGGTGGGAAGAGGGATGCCTAAGATATGGGACAACAATGTTTAGATTCTACAAGCAACTTTATTATTTCAAGGATCAATTGAAACAATGGAGGTGAGCTAACAAGATGAACTTCCATGTCCAAAAAGCTCCATTGGTTGTAGAATAGGATGAGGTTCAAAAATACTTCAAGGAAGGAACAATTATAGAGCAACTCAAAGAAGAGGATGATGCATTAAGTAAAGTGGTTGAGGACATTGAAAACCAAAAGGAGATCTACTAGAAATAGAGAGCAAGAACCACTTGGTTATTAGGTGATAGAAACACCAAATATTTCTATCGTGTTGCTTGTGCTAGGAGATAGACAAACAAGATGGAATCTCTTCAAGATAAGAATGGACACTCCTTTGATACAATCCTAGGAATGCATTTTCATTCAACGAATTATTTTTCTAAACTGTTCAAGAAAGGTATGGTGCAAGATGAAGAGGCTAAAAATTAATTCCTTGTTATCATGTCCTCTACTATCTCTAAAGAAGAAAATCAAATGCTCTTAAACCTATTAATAGAGAGGAACTAAAGAAAGTAGTCTTTGGAATGAGTACGAGAAAAACATGAAGTCCAAATACCTTTCCAAGTAAGTTTTTATATACCTTTTGGTACAACTTGGAGGAGGATGTAATGGTTGTTATACAGAAGTCCAAAGGTAGTAAAATAATCATTCAATCATTAAATCATAAATTCATTATCTTAATTCTATAAGAGAAGGAGGGGGTGCATATTTTAGATTATAGACCTATTACCTTATGTAATATGATATATAATACAATCATGAAGGTAATGGCTAAGTGGCTAAATTCTCTCCTACATAGCATTATCTCCTTGAAGCAAGGGGTTTTTGTAGAGGGTAGGTAGATCTTGTATGGTGTGGTTCTAGCTCAAGAGGTAATCCACTCAATGCAAAAATCTGGTAATGCTCATAAAATTGGATATGTCAAAAGCTTATGATAGGGTGGAGTGGAGCTTCTTTTCAAGGATGATGGTAGCCTTTGGTTTCTCTCAATATTGGATATAATGGGTCATGAGTTGTGTTTCTACTTCAACATATTCAATGTTAATCAAAGGCCTTCCCTTACAACCATTTAGAGCCACTCGAGGACTTCATCATCCTTGTTCCTCTTATATTTTTTTTATATTGGCTAAATGCTTGGGTAGATTCATCTTGAAGATAAGACAACAAAGTTTTATAATAGGTATCAAGGTGGATGAGGAGGTTTTGATTCACCTATAGTTCATGGATGACACAAGATTGGTGGGAGTGGCCAACTTCAAGAAAGCAAGAATGATTAGAGATACTATTAATGTTTACCTTAGGGCCACAAATCAAGTCATCAATGATAAAAAATCCAAAGTGGTATTTTTCAATATTGATCAAAGACTTTAGGATAGAATTTTAGAGATCTTGGGATTCACAAGGACTTCTCTCCAAGTGGCATATTTGAGGGTCTCTTTGTGTTTAAAAAACTGAAGATAAATATATGGAGGAATATTTTAGATTGTATCAAAGAAAAATAATCATTAATATCACAAATGATTAAGATTTGGGGTAGATTAATTTTTTTTCAGTTAATCATTCAAGTCATTCCAATTTATAATTTTTCTATCCTTTGAACCTCATATACCAAATGAAAAGAGGTATACAAGATGGCTAGAAAATATTTATGGGGAGGATTAAAAGGAGAAAGGAAAGGGGACTTAGTAGGTTGGGAGAAAGTAACTCAATCCAAGGTAAAATGAGGTTTAGGACTGAGGATATCAAATTTAAATAATAAAGATTTGTCTAAAAAGCTTTACTAGAGGTGGATCTCCCAACCAACTTCTTTATTCAATAGAGTCTTAACTAGTAAATATTTAGGATATAGGAACCCAAATGAGTTGAGATGTTTCCTTTGGATGGTAATGGGTCCTTAGTGTGGCTAGCTCTAAATTTAGGATCTCAAGTAGTGAAAGATGGATTATTTTGGAAAGTGAGGAGAGGGGAGAAGGCATGATTCTGGATACATTTATGGGATCAATATCCACCTATAATTTTTGAATTCTCATAACCACAACTAGTAAAAACAACCGTAGAGAGCAAGTGTTGGATCCAGATTGAAAGTTATTTCAACACTAGTTAGTTGGGGGATTATAAGTTTAAGTAGTTTAAGAATTTGAATGAGTGGTCAATTCTAATCCCTTTAGAATTGACACATATCATGACTAGAATCTTGGTAGAAATATTTCTCATAGGTAGAGATGAGGAGGATGAATTAGCTTGGGGCTATGAGAGTCTTGGAGTCTACACAATGAAGGATGGATATGATACGATCCTTCTATAACCTCCTCATCAAGCATATTAGGTTGATTATTGGAGAAATATTTAACAATCTAAGGGTTGGTCAAACTTATTTGCTTAGTAGTTCATGCATAATAGAATTATTACTTTTGATAAGTTGAGATGTAAGAAAATTATTGGTCCATCTCAATGTGTTTTATGCTACAAGAGCAAGGAAAAATCTGACGACTAGATGCTTGAGTTCCCGTTCACGCACTAGATCTGTGAGAGATGGTTTTTATCTTATATTATTTGAGTTAATGAGGATTTGAATCATATAATATTTGGGAAATATGGAAGAGAGGTAGATTTAAATCTAAATATCTTTGTATCATTTGGAATCCTGGATTAAACTTTATTTTGTGACAAGTGTAGTTAGAGAGAAATGATAGAATTTTTAGAGAAAACTTTTCATCCATAAATGATGTTTGATAGGTCATTTGGAGCAAAGTCATGGAAACTATGACAATATATGCTAAAGAGGAAATTCAGGCTAATAAAGCGATAATGAAGAAGGAAGTCGAAGTGCAAAAGGGACAAGATAGAGCTAGTTGGAAACCACTCCCAAAAGGTTGGATTAAAAGTAATAGTGATGGAATTACAAAATGCAATCTAGGTAGAGTTAATATTGGAGTGGTTTGTAGGAATCATGTTCAGACAATACTCTATTGGGAGCTACAAGGTCTGGGCAGGATGATGAACAATGAAGCAAAAGCCTTAGCTATCAAATCTGCTTCTATCTAGGAAGTAAGACAAGATTATACGAGGATAATCCTAGAATGAAATTCTCAAATATTGGTAGGAGCTTTGGATTACATGAGGAACTTTGTTTTGAAGACATGGAGGTTAGGGATTCTTGTCACCCAAATTAAGGAATTGGGGAGGGAATTAGATAATGTGGTTCTAATCTATGTGGGTGGAGATCTAAATAAAATGATAGACTTCCTCACTAAGATGGGTACTGAGAAGGAGGTAGGGGTTCAATGGCACAATGACATTACTATTAAGGAAGAGAGGATTAGACAGGTTAGTGAGCAAATCCAACGTTTAACTAATTTGAACAACATTATAAAAATATAGTTGAGGAGATTTGGTTCCAATTTAAAGATTTTTTACTATTGTAAACAAATGTTCCAATAAGTTAAAGTAGGAGGAGTCTCATCCCAACTTAATCTTGTTTTAATATAAGTTTTTTAAATTATTTATTAAAAAAAAAACATATTAATTTTTATTGGTAGAATCAAGTGTTCATTGATAAAATTGCCTAAACAAAGAATTTTTTTTTAGCATTAATTATAAAAAATATTATGGTATAATAAATGGAGGGTATTCTCTAAGTTAAAGACAAGTCTTTAATTACTTTAACATTATAGTGTGCTATTCCCTTTACATGTATCATTAAAAAAAACATAAATTTCAGGTTTTTAAAGCGAAACCACTGCAGGGACATAAATTCAACGTCACTGCGCCTTTGTTTGCGCCTTTGTTTTCGCTTAAAGTCAGTGTGCCTTTGCTTTCGTGTGGACATAAATTCAACATCACTGCGACTTTGTTTTCGCTTAACGTCACGTGCCTTTGTTTTCGCTTAACTATCTCTCGTCAAATTCCTCGTTTGCCTATTTATTTTTCCCTTTTAACAACTATTTTAGAATATGCTTTCGACGTGCGAGTGATTTCCAACGTTGTTTTAAATTCTTAAACTTGGAAATAGATAAATGGGACCTGTAAAAATATACGAACATATTAATTTTTTACTTGACATTTAAAAAGGATGCCACTTTCAAGTAAGATTCAAGGAGGCAGATAGATATACGAACATACTATTAACATTATAGCTAGTACACAAAATCTATCGCAAATCTTTATTTCTTTTGTAAAATATTCATTAATTATTTAGCGTGTACAATGATTTGGACCGACGAAACTCACGCTCATTCCTTCCCCACGTGAAACAGGTGGTAGGGAATCTTTCTTAAATTCATCCGATGAAAAATCGACTAGTTCAAACTCCTTTCCACCACTAGCAATGTATTTATTTATATGCCTACCATTACACCATTCAAATCACATTCTGAACATTTGCCTTTTGCCATCTCGTAGTTTTCTTTGCTTCGCCTATTCTGAATCCAATTAGTTGCTAAACTTATCTTGTTCAAGAATCGAGCTGCAGCTTTCCACAGTCCTCCCTTGGCTTGATACGGGAGAAGCATTCCATGGGAAATCGATTATGCTCAAGTGCTTGTCCCTTTAAAACAGTCAAACTCGTCCAATTTGGTGACGGCCTTGAACAAGTAGTTAAAATTAAGAAGCCGACCAAAATTGCAGAAGTAATGCTGGAGAATTCCGGTCATTTTGTTTGCAGTTTCCGTCTCCTGCAAGCAGGGCATCGTGTTCTAGCTCTCCCTGCGGAAGAGGAGTTGGAATCGGGTAATATCTACCTTATTTTGCCCATGAAGAAATTACGATGTGTGATGTCTGCATCAGTTATTACTTTCATTCAGGCACTTCTCCATCGGCCAAACCACAATTCGTGGTTCAAAAAGAAGAAAAAGGCCTCCTCCAACTCCACAGTGCTTCCTTTCTGGGAAGAAGAGGATTCCAAGGATGGCATGGAAAATGAGACGTTGCCAAGGTTGGAGGTGGATGGGATTGCACAAAAAGAATTGGATAAGTTAAGAATGGGAGGCTGTAGATATTGGAAACCAACGCTACGCACCATTCAGGAGTCCCTCAGCTTAAAAGCCTAACAAAAATCCTGAGTTCTTTTATGGAGGGGTGAGACGGACTAATCTTGCGACAAACTGCCGTTAAGATTTGCTTTTCCCCAATATAGTTTGATAGCGATTAAATTTAAGAAAGTGAAATTTTGCTTAGGGTTTACAGTGCCTAACGGCTTTGAGCAAGACTAGCCCATTATGCCTGTGTTGTGTAAAAGCAAAGATCGTGCGAGAATAATTCAACTGTGTAAACTTGTATTCAAGTCGCATGCAAGTTAAGCCTTCTTAATATACTATCCACAATAAGGGTAGTTCTTGAAGTGAGAGTATTTCTATGAGATGATATAATAAACTTTTCAAGCGCATTACATTTTTATGTATAGAAAAACACATAAATATCATTAATTTGATTATTGTGTTGGATATAGTTTTAGGAAATAGATAATTTATATTATAGGTTAAAGTTTCAATTTTATAGGTAAATCTTAACTTTAAATTAATTTGTATGATTTTATGTTTTTATTTTAATATAAATATTAAAATAAGATAAATTTAAAATTATTTTAGAAAAATGATATAATTTATTTATTTTTCTAAATTAATAAGAGATAAACATATATAGAGTGTAAACTAATTAACAATTCTAATTACATTTAAAATATTTAAGTTAGCTTTTGTGATCACTAATATCTATGTTCATAATACTAATAGGGGTTAGAAGGAAATATGGAGGGTTGTAAAGAAAATGGGTCAAAAGTTTACAAGATTGAAATGGATAGTGGTGGGTGACTTTAACCTCTCTCTCAAACTTGCAAAAAAGAGAGGAGGTATACAAGAGTGTGTAGATAGTACATATGCACCTCAAAAATCATACCAAAAAAATGCATCCACACACACATACATACATCCTACCTCATCTTCATTACCATATTTCATATATCATTTACGCTACGATTTCATTTCACTGCAAAAGAGTCCTAGGTTTATATTATTCCTCAAAATTTACAAAAAGGGTTACAAGGTCAACTTACCCCAATTGCACACCCTTCAGCACCTGCTTATGATGCACTTGTCATCTCATCCACTCTGCCCTTGATTTTTGTAGTGCTTCACTCCTCAAAATCTCTCCCTAACTCCTTGCCTTGTGATTTTCTTCCTTTGCAAAGTGCAAAATGACTCGTGTGCCTTACAATTTTGCTTAAATAAATAAGTGCCAAATGGTCATAGGGCACCCTACGACCATTTTGGGTCACAAGGTACCCTACAATCAAAATTAAATTACTCCAAATTCTACCAATTGTCCTAAAATAATGATCACCAAAATTTCATACTAATTTTGCATTCTCATTTTTTTCATACGATTTAATATGTTCTATCATCCCATCAACCACTTTGTTAAGTGTTCCACTGCTACTTCATATTTTCTCCTCTCATCAACTCATTGATTGAGGGGGTAGACATACACAAAAGCTGCTTTTTACATGATCAATAAGTAAACACTTAATCTTGAAAATTACTTTTTTCCAATAAATTTACCTAACACCATCTTGAAGCCCTCTTTTATTGGGGTAAATACAAAACAAAATCTCAATTGAATGTGATATGCTTCTTTCCAATGTTTGTATGGTTACTCATGAATCCCCTTCATCGAGATGGCAAGTCAAGTCCACTAATAATTGATCGAAGCTTCACAAGGACACGTAGCCTTAGTTGTTCCATTTATCACATTCAATCAATCTAAAAAAATTTATCAAATGAAAAGTTTCAAAAACATACGTCCCTTCCATAATTGAGGTATTTTACATTGATCATGATAGTAAGGCAATCTTGCATCTACTCTCCCAATAATTTTCATGACACAACAAATATTATAATCATCAATAATCATCCATCATCAAAATCAAACCACCAACATGGTGTTACAAGTTTCTGCATCGCATTGTGTCTTCACATAATGCAGTACAAAAAGTGGTAAAATGTAGACACTCAAAACTTGTACATTACCACTCTTCCCATCATCTCGGTTAATCAATTTGCAAAACCCATAAAATTTACATATATTAGCCTCAAAACACTATTTATTTATCATTCATTAACTATTCATAAAGCTCTTTAGGCCACCTAATCCCTTTTCTATGCTTAACTCTAGGTCCTCATGCGACCATCATCTTTACCCAACTACGGTTAATCTCTAACATTGGTTAAGGTCATCCCATAGTAAAATTCCACCACATGGCCAACCTAACCATGGTCAACTTGACTCATGGCCACCTCACCTAGTCTACTCTTTGACTAGCCTAGGTGCCACCTCACCCATTTGACCTTGGTATAACCTAGGGTCAATCTAAGTAGGGTTAACCTTAACCCTTGCTCCACATATATCCCCATGAGAAATCAATGCCTTAAATGGATTTTGGATACTTTTATTTCCCAAAGCATGGATCAAGGGTGAGTCACCTTCCACGTCACCCAAAAATTCAATAACTAACCTAGGATCAACATAACCCTAGTCACAACTAACCCTTGCTCCATTTTAAGTCCTCGTGTGGATTTAAATCCATAAATAACATTTGAGGACTCTTGGGTTTCAAGGTATGGGTCAAGGGTGAGTCACCTTCCACCTCACTCAAGTCAACCACTAAACTAGTATTAATATTACTATAGTTAGGGTTAGACTCTTACTCTACTCCACATCCCCATGCTCATTCATGACAAGTAGATGGGTGACGAATTCTCTCTTCCAAATGCACTAATGAAGCATGCCACATCAGGGGATACCTCACAGGGAACACCTTAGGGGATACCTCAGGGTACACCTCAACCCCCCTAACGTCTCCAAATTTTATAAATAGGCCTTTTATTATATTTTCATCAATCCACCATTTGCATACCTAGAATCTTGTAAAATCAACCTAGAGGTCACTTAATCCCTCACTTGCCATTAACCACCATGGAGGCCACTTAAGCCCTCTCTTGCTATCAAAAGCCCTCTTTTTACACCCTTTTTGTATTGCAAATTTTCTCTATTGCATGTTCAAAAGGTGACCTAGTGAGAATATGATCTGTAGAAATATCAGAGGAGATATCTAGATAATACAACTTATTTTTTGGATATCAAAGTCTCAGTATCAAGGTACCCTATGATACAAAATAGTCATAGTGTAGCTACAACCCGATCAGGACTTATTTTAGCCAAATTCACCCTCATTGTTTTGCCCATAACTTTTGCATATGGACTTCATTTGACCTAAAAGTTTGAGGGTAGCTTCTTGAAAACCAAAGGAAGGTCCCCATAAAATTTGATTATATTTTAAATAGCATAATTTGATTCATAAGGTACCTTATGACCCACTCTATGGACTTATTTTCAACAACCAAAAAGGTAGCAAACCTTCCAAGCAGGTAAGTATCACTATCCAAATTGATTTTGTAATATATTAGCTTTATTTTGAGTCTTTTTTCTTCAAACATGAGGGTATGATCAAGATAAGTTCCCAAATGTTCTAACTCCTTTCTGTAGGTCTTGCATATCTTGAGGACAAGTCATATCGATAGTGGCACATGAGCATAAAATCCACTCAACTTAAAGATATTTTGGATAGCTACTGAGGTTTTGTTGACCATATCACTATATAAGAGGTTTTCACCTTACAAAACCCTATTTTTTACCTTCAAAAGAACTTTTGTAAAATGGACTCCCTTGTAACAATTTTAGCCATCAATTATAAACAACACTAACTTTTTTTGGTTTCATTTTGGCACACCTATTGGGATACGAGGCTAAAAGAGGGCTAATAATATAGGAGCCCATACAAAATAATTCCCATGAAACCAAGGAAAGTCAACATTATTTGCAATTGGTGGCTAAAAGGGTTATGTTGGTCCAAAATTTACATATGGTGAAATGTGTGCCCAAGACTTGGCCAACATTGAATGATCGAGCAAGCTACAAATATTAACTAGGTTAATATACAAATAAGGTTAGCTCCTATAAGGTTATAACTAACTAAAATATATGATGGGAGAAGTAAAGGGTGCAATAAAGAAATAAATGCAACTAAAGCTATTACTTAAGATGGTACAAATTAGATAAACAAAAAAAATGCACAAATATTATGAAATAAAACAACCATTAAAACCTCCTAACAGACCAACCAATTTTTAATCTTATGTAGAGTAATTTTAATCAACATTCAACTCAGTAGATTATAAGTTCTAGGACCAGAGAATAAACATGCTCAAAAATCTAGAAAGCAGAATTAATGTCATGCACATTCATCTAGTTAAATAGAAACATTCATTCATTCATACATACATTTTCTGCAAGATGTTAAACAAAGGTTAAACAAATATTTCAATTATATTACCTTCTTCAAAATTCTTCGTACATGCAACTTGTAAATGCCTAAGAGTTGACCCTTTCACAAGAGGTCATTGCTCTTATTTATAATCATCCTATGGTTCAATAATCAAAATATCAAAAATAGCTTTTATTCCAAAAGTTATTACAACAAAAATACAACTTTGTTGATCCAAAATGGGACTACAAATTAAATGTTTTGAACATACAATGAAGTAGTGGGGATGAGATTAAAATATGGTCTATTCTTCATTATTCAAAACACCTATCATCATTGATCCTGTAATGGCCATGGCAGACAGAAACCTTTGCAAAAGATTCTATCCCTTGAAACTTGTGGTGTTGGTGACACGTGTTGGAAATATGAGCTAGGTTTGTTGTCATTAATGTCAAGAGTTAGTTTCAATGAGAAGTGCAAAAGGAAGGATGTCAAGAGTCAGTTTCAATGAGAAGTGCAAAAGGAAGGATGTCAAGAGTCAGTTTCAGTAATCAGTGCAAGATAAATATTGCTTCTAGACCTAAGGGAAATAATATTATAATATCTCTTATAATAATATTCAAGGCAGACAGATAAGGTCTAAAGGAGCAATAAGAAGGCCCAAGAAAAATAATATTATAATATTAAAGGTCTAGTGTTGAGACCTAAATTTGTTAAATTAATTATAATAATTTCATTATAAACTAATTTATAATTTAATTTATAACCTTAAAGTTATTAAATTAATTATAATGATTTCATTATTAATTAATTTATAATTTAATTTAATTTACCCTAAGGTTAGGGTTATAAGGGCAAAGTTTTTATAAGCGCCGACGTCATATGTTTTTCCCCCTCCATCGGCGTCCAAAGGAAGATGGCACAATGGTATAAATACCATGTGCAATGTTTGACTAAGCCTTCACCTTCGATCAATTCAAATTTGGAAGAGCTTGTGATTTTCGCAATCTGCATGCAAGAAAAGATATTTTTTTTGTTTTAAGCGGCAACTATCGAAGGGATAAAAGGAGTAAGGCTTAAAGCCTTATTTCCAACCTGGTTTTTTGGCTAGCGATAAGTGACTATGTATTTGAGGTGTTGAAAGGGGGGAGGTCCCGTGATCAAACCCCGATGAAAGGCCTAGGGAATATTTTGTTTGGCATCCTTTTTGGTCTAGACGCCCAACATAGGCAATAAAGAGCACAAGGTACTTTTGCCTTCCAAGGTGAGCACCTAGCTGATGTAGTAGTTGATCCGTGGATAGGGCACTGGTGGTAGCGCAGCAGGGGACGAATCTCGTCAAGGGCAAAAGAGGTATTTAATTTTTAATTAAATTTTATCCTAAGGTTTTTGTTGTGGCATTATTTTTGTGTGTTAAGAGGGATATATAAGGTTTATAAAAGTTAAAATATTTTATTGTGTTTTTTATGATAAAAATTTGGAAAGATTAATAAGGTGAAAAAATAAAATTAGTTGTTGTTTAATTTTTGCTAATCATTTTTAGTGTGGATATTATAAGGTGTAATTGAGATTAAAAGTTTTGTATGGTGAAATATTTTGAGGGAATATTTGAATGAAATATTGAGAAGGTTTTTGCGACCTAACCTTTGAGATTGGCAAAGAGGGTGATTATGATTGAGACATATTTTTAGGTCAATTCTTCATCAAACAAAATGTATGGGCACATCTTCCTTATGAGTGAAATATTGTTGGATTGGCTGTTGTGAATGCTAAGTTGGAGTGAAAGGGATTGTTTGATAATTATTGTTGAGTTAGGTTTTGAATCTCCAATGTTGATTAATGAAGTTGTTTTCTGAGTGAAATTTGATGCTAGAAACCTCGTTTGATAGGCATTTTTGGAAATGTTGAGTGAGCCTTTATGTGCATGATTAGGGTTTGAGAAAGATCATGAGTATCATTGTTATGTGAGATTGTCTGATAAGCATTGTTGGAAATGTTGAGTGAGCCTTCATGTGCATGATTAGGGTTTGATAAAGATCATGAGTATCATTATTATGTGAGATTTTTTTATAAGCATTGTTGGAAATATTTGAGTAAGCTTTCATGTGCTTGATTAGGGTTTGTGAAAATACTATGAGTATAATTGTTATGTGAATTTAGAATAATCTTGAGTCAAGGTTGAGTTCCATAGTGTGAGTTGTTGAAAGTATTATGAAACAATTGTTTAAGGTTTGTAAGCAAGTTGTGTTTCATTGAGTGAATGGTTGAGTGAATTTGATTGAGCATAATTGATTGAAAGCATTGGAGTGATAGATCAAGTTTTGTGAAACAAATTGTTCTTTACTATTTTGAGAAAGAGATTGAAAGTGATTGAGTGTGAAACATATTGAGTCTCTTACCATTCTCTATATGTTTCTATGGTTAAACAAAATTCTGAGTGAAATTTGTTTGTGAGATTGAAGAGATTTTATGGAAGATATTAAGTTGAGTTTTGTGAGTATTTTATGAGTGTGAAACATATTGAGTCTCTAACCATTATCTATATGTTTCTAAAGTCAAACAAGAATTTTGTGTGAAACTTGTTTGTGTGATTGAAAAGGTTTTATGTAAAAGATTGAGTTGAGTTGAGTAAGCTTTTGTGGAATCTTACAATGCATATTTAAGGTAAGTCTTGGTGAAGACTTGTTGAGCAGATTGGATAAGTTCTAGTGTGGAATTGTAGAGTAGATTTGAGGTAAGTATTGGTGAAGACTTTTTGAACATATTAGACAAGTTCTAGTGAGAAGTTGTAGAGCATATTTGAGTTAAGTCTTTGTGAAGACTTGAGAGAAGTTAGAGCAAGTTATATAGACAATTTTTTGGATAGATTTGAGGTAAATATTTGAGAAGAGTTGTGAGTAGAGTTGATTGATTGATTTGTTCAAATCTTGAGTTAATATTTAGGGTAGATCTAGCAGAGTTGAGTTGTGATTGGATCAAGCTTTGTGTTAAGGCTTGAGGATAGATTTGAGGATAGATTTTGGTGCAAATTTGAGGATATATTTGTGTCATAGCAAAGACAGATATTGATCATATTTGTGTTAGATCGAAGGACTATGTTTAGTACATATTTGAGATAGATATTGAGTAGATTTGTGCTAGACCGAAGGACTAGGTTTAGTGTAGATTTGATACAGAGTTGAGAGCAAGATTTGGAGGTGATATAGCAAAACATAGTAGTCTCCAATGGATAGAGATCCATTAGCCAAGGCAATGAGTACAGAGGTCTTTTGAGTGAGGACAAGAGTCTTCAATGGATAGAGATCCATTAGCCAGAGTAGTGGAGGTAGTATTATTCTAGAGGATCACCAACTAGAGTAGAGGATAAGGAGTTATCATGTGGATAAAGTTCTACAAATCAGCTTAGGGTATTGGTGTCTCTTGTGGATAGCCATCCATAAACTTGATTAGGGGATTGGTGTCTCCTTTGGATATATGTCCATAAATATTGTAATAGTGAAGGATTCCAAAGAGATTTGTTGAGAAAATTTAGTGAAATAGTTTCTCCGTGGATGTAGCCCACATTGGGTGAACCACATTAAATTGGTGTCTTTATTGTGTGTGGTGATTTGTGCATTGCTTTTATTATTGCTATTGATATTGCCATTGATACATGCATAATATTGTTTTAGAAAGAAAAGTAAAAAGTGTTCTTATACTATTCACCCCCCCTTAGTATAAGCTTGTGTTCTTCAACACGAATACCTATTGCAACGTTGCATTCCCTTCTACATCCTCAAGCCTTCCAATCCTTTGTTACCATGATGTGGGAATGCATCATGAAATCATGCAATTTTCTTGCCTTTTAATACTTTTAGACTTTTATGACCATGATGTGGGAACATGTTACAATATCACACAATTATTTTGGCGTACATGCTTCTAGAGCTTCAATAGCTGCAACATAAAAATATGTCACGATGTGATTCTTTTCAATTAATGAGCTTCTTAGATGCTATAAATCATGACACAACGTCTTGTCATGATGTTGGGACTATTCTTGTCCTTGTGAGCTTCATGTATTCTTACAACCGTGACACAACACCTTATCACAATATTGCATCTTCTTTTTTTATTTTGGCTTGATCTAGCCTTGGTAACCATGACGTAGTGACTTGTCGTGACATCATGATAGTTCTTGGCCTTAATACTTCTTAATATTTCACGATCATGACATGGGTACAAATCACAACACTATGATGATCTTCTACATTTTTCTTCCACAAGCATCAATAATCATGACACAATGATAGGTTGCAATATCATGCCCTCTTTTCTACTTTTAGCATTGTCGATGTTGTACGACCATGATATAGCAACATATCATGATTTCATAATGTCACACTCTTCTGGGAATTTAGACTCTTCAGCTTTGTTCTTCCAATCTTATGCAAATGCTAATTATCTACCTCATATATGGTTGTTGTTTTTCTTGTCCTTTCCATCTCTTTTTTTAGCCTCGGATCTTCTTGTCAAATAAAAAGGTTAGGTGGGTGAGGAGGACACAAAAATCACCCACATTCTTGGTGACTCACATGGGAACCTTGCTTGTGGGGTTGAGGAACCCAGATTACCTTATACTTGGAACAATGCAAAAATATTTAACTAGGACCAAAAGGGAAGTTGAGTGGGAGAAACAAGAGTTAATCCAAAGGAGAATAGGACACTTGATCTTACAAAAATGCACCACCAGATATGAAATAAAGGATATATAGAGAGAAAAAAAAAATCTCAAAATGATATATGTAATTATACAAAATGAGGGCAAAAGAGAAGGGAAAATGCGACCAAAATGTGGTGAGAAGATATGACTAAGGAAAATACATGGTATAAAAATCCATTGGAAACAAATGAGGATACTAAAAAAGAGGGGAACATGATGTCTTTACAAGTGAGTGAGAAGGGGCAACACTAGAATGTTGGAGACAAGGAAATGAAAGAAACAAAACATGAGAATTAGAGGTACATAAATTAAGGAAACCTCCAACAATAACATACCTTCATAAATACACTCCATTAGATCTCAAAGTTGTTTCAAGAGCAGATAAATTACCATGATGTAACACCTTTTGGGGGTAATCATCCATCTCTTTTGCATATTTCTTCTTCTGGTATAGGTGAATAGAATTTTCCTTAGCTACTTGCACTTTCTCTCTACAACTTTGTTTTTACACCACCAGATCCATATTATCTGCTTAAAAAATCATTTTTTGATTTCCAATGGATATCTATTCTTATATAGGGCCAAATAGAGAATACTCCATTAGTTGACAACTACGAAGTCATACCTCTTGTATTTGAAAATACTTGGATAGCATAAAATATTTTCCTCTCTGTTAGTGAAGTCCTTCACTTACATTTCTCTTGCTTTCATGTGACATCATAGTATGCAATGCATGACACTACTCCTTGTTCGCACACATTTTAGTTGTCTTGCCTTTATCACATGTATGTCATGACATGTTGTGTGATTTTGAAAGTAGTTTTTCTTTGTCTATTGGGCTAAAGAGTAAAAAAACATTCATGGAGATAAATACAGAATATGGATAATGCAAAGTGAAAGGAGTAGCATTGTGCTTCGTATTTCTTAGTGGCCACTTCAGATGACTCACTTGATTTTGCTAAAGTCCTAACCTCTTGAAACATGATTTCCTCAATATTCTTATCAAAATTATTCCTATTTATTTGATATGTATGTACAAGATGATGCAAGTCACATGCTCAAACTTGAAACTATCCTACTTATTCATCATGATTGTAATCAGTCAATTTATGTACTTATCGATTATGTACATAAAATTGTGATGTATGTACCCACGTCTAGATTCAAAAAAAATTGTAAGCTTACCCTATGAACCTACAATACCTTGATCATATGGTTTCAAATTTGAGATACTCTTCATTATCAACTTGCCATGGTGTCCAATTACCACTAACCCTAGTAAGATCCCACCCTGATTTTGGTCCTTATTTTGAAATCTCTATAAATGTGACTGGTGAACCAAGCATTTGTTTTTGCTCCATTAGCCCTATGAACTGGCCTTGGATTTTTGATCAATGTGCACAAATATGTTTTGTCCTAGGATACCATTTTTTTGGTCATCCACATTTTATAATCTTCGCTTATTTCCCCATCATGAGTTGCCATCTTCCAGCAGAGACAATCATAGCCTTTTATGCCCCATTGGTTTTGAAGACTTATTACTGAGCCATTATGGGATATGTGATCATAAAAACAAAATAGATTCATATTGAGCTAACCATGCTTTTGGTAGATTACCAAAATTTTCCTTACTTTTACATATGGGCTTCTTGATAGGGTTCATCCTTTTTTTCTTAAATCCTTCAATGCAAAAAATGTGTAAGACTTGATTAGGCACTATGATGACTTCTCTATCCAATGGGATTAGTATTGGATCCTACTCTTGATTTACGCACCCTTCTAGCTATCTTAGCAAATCCTGATACAAGCACATCCCAAACAATGGAGGTACATCAACTACTTCTACATCTTGAATTACAACTAAATTTGGATGTTTGCATATCAACATTGGAACTTTGTGTAGTGTCCCCACCCTTTTCAACTACTTTTCCTTGAAATACAACATTTCTAGCTTCTATGTATCTGGGCTTAGACCTAAACCTCTACAAATTTCCTTCAACATAATTGAGACTTGGGCCTTTAGATCCATTACACAATTATGTAATATACCCTTTTCCAGAAAAAGAGATAGATATAAAGGAGGAGGGGGCTTCTTGAGTCTATGGGGAAGGAATCCCATATAAGCATACCCCTAGTTTTTGGGAGCTTTCTAATGGCAACATTAATTAAATCCACTTGATCTAACATAACAAATATTCCCTTAATCCTATAGACATCAGGGCAGAGTTTTTGAACAAACTATGAAGTTTCTTCATCATTTCCATTCTCTATTCAATTGTTGTAGCAGGGAAATATAGTCTCTTATATGTCTCTAACATATTTTGACTTACTACTTGATTCTATGGTGAGGGGTTACAAACAAGAACTTGATTGCTTGTACCCATGATTTATGGTGGTGAGGATAGGATATCAATATTTCCATATTCTCCATGATATGATGCTACATGACCTATATCTTTACATTGTTTATATTCTTGTATTGCATTCAATTTCATTAGTGGGAGTCTTCTCATATACTCAAAATGATCCCCATACCCCTAAAAATAGAATTTATTATTGAACAAAAGCTTAATCAGAGTTTGACCACTTTCCCATTCCCCATCATTACCCTGTAGTTACTCCATATCTAAATCTATTCTTGGTATTTTTGTTAGCTAAATATAGTGAGGTTGATGAATATAATGTACAATAGAGCTATGGTTATTGAGATCTTGTTTTCTATTTCCTAATATTTTTCTTTCTATATCCCTAATTTCTTTAGGTAGCCTTTGAATATTTCCCTCCAAATATTGCTCTATTTGATGTCTGTGTCCCTAACCATTGACAAGAATGTCAAATCATGTGATTCAACATAGTCATGACATGATTATTTTAAGAGGATATTCATAAGCTAGATCTATAGAGGGTTGCAGAGGATGTGGAGTTTTCCTGGATGGTATTTTTCCTACCTAGATCAATATATTTTTAGCATGGATGGCTTCTTTGAAAATTTGTGGGAACTTCTTTTCTCCATATTTTTGAATAAGAATGTTTACGTTAGGGTGGAAAGCATAGATATAATATAGATATGCCTAATTAGAGGATGGTTGGAATTCATGAGGAATCCTTCTCCACATCCTTTTGAATTAGATATTGAAGTCAAAAATATCTTCACGGGGTGCTCGTTTGATGAATGAGATTTGAGTAAGCAATAGGAAGGGATCTCCAAAATCATCAAAGGCATCAATGAGAGATTCTAAAAAATTCACCCATGTGCAAATACGTTGATACTTTAATGACCTACACCACATCAGTGCTTTCCATTTGAAGGAGAAAAAAAATAATCTAAGAATCACATCCTCAAATGTGATATTATGCATAGTAGCCAAGGAAGCTACATTCTAACAATGTTTAAATACGATCTTCTCTGTACCATCAAAGTTTGGTAAAGTTTTCAAGGTAGCCTTAGGAATATTATACAAATATTGGTATTAAGGGAGCATGTATCATTCCATGGGGGATACTACCATTGAGCCATCGGTCCTTAGTGTGACATTTGATATTTCAACTTTATATGACTCTTTCTTCAGGTAAAGTTTCCAAATAAGCATGATTTTTTTCTAATGAGGTCAAAAATGCTCATGGGATCTTGGTTCCTCCAAGAAGGTGGAAACTAATTAGGGTTTTAAAAGTAACCAGTTGTTGATCTAGATCTGAATTCATATCAAAATTTCTAGGTAATTGAATAACTTATTGCTTAAAACAAAGTATCACTGAACCTTGGTTTATTCAAATGGTGGGATGTGCATCCCACCGGATGTGCCAAAAACTATTGGTCCAAAATCTACCTATGGTAAAATGTGTGCCCAAGACTTGGCCAACATTGAATAATCAGGTAAGCTATATAGATTAATCAGGTCAATCTCCAAAGAGGGTTGGATCTTGTAAGTTTCTAACTAACTAAAATCTACGGTGGGGGAAGGAAAGGGTGCAAGAAATAAATAAATGCAACTAAAGCTATAACTTAATATGGTACAAATTATGCAACAAAAACAAATGTGCAAAGGTTATGAAACAAAACAATCATTAAAATATTCTAACAAACCAACCAATTTTTAATCTTATGCAAAGTAATTTTAGTCAACATTTAACTCAGTAGATTATAAGTTCTAGGACCAAGGAATAAAAAATCTTAGAAATCCAAAAAGCATAATTAATTTCATGCACATTCATCTAGTTAAACATAAACATTCAACCATTCATACATACATTTCTTGTAATATGTTGAACCAGAGGCCAAATAGAGATTTCAATTGTATTGTCTTCTTCAAAAGTATTTTTACATGCAACTTGTAAATGCCTAAGAGTTGAACCTTTCACAAGAGGTCATTTCTCTTATTTATAATCATCCTATGGTTCAATAATCAAAATATCAAAAATAGATTTTATTCCAAAAACCATTACAATAAAAATAGCCTCATTGATCCAAAAAGGGATTATGGATTAAATGCTTCACGCATGAGGGAAAGTAATGGGCATGAGCTTGAAATTTGATATGTTCTTCATTATTGAAAATACTTATTATCAATGATCCTGTAATGGCCATGGTAGACTGAAACCTTTGCAAAATATTCTATCCCCTAAAACTTGTGATGGTGGTAACACAAAGACTTATCACAATGTTGAGTCCCCTTTTGTATCCTTGAGTCTTCCAACATTTGTGATCGTGATGTGGAAATACATCATGACATCATTCCATTTCCTTGACTTTGAGTCTTTTCAAACTTTTGTGACCATAATAGAGGAACATGTCACGATGTTACATTATTATTTTGGCTTACATGCTTTCGAAGCTTTAACAGTCATGATATAAGAACATGTCATCATGTCATGATACTTTTCAATTAGTGAGTTTGTTAGGTGTTGGGACACAATGCCTTATCATTATGTTGTGATTGTTCTTGGCCTTATAATATTCTTGGACCCTTACAACCATGACACAATACCTTATCATGATGTCGCACCTTCCTTTCCACTTTTGGCTTGTTCTAGCATTGACAACCGTAACGTAGTGACTTATCATGATGTTGTTATAATTCTTGAGCTTTATCACTCTTTATATTTCATGATCACTATATGGATACGCGTCATGAAACTGCAATGATATTATACCTTTTTCTTCCACAAGCATCAATTATCATGATGTAGTGACAAGTTACAATATTGCACCCTCTTTTCTACTTCTAGCCTTGCTAACATTATATGACCATGATGTAGCAACATATCATGATGTCACGATGTCATGCTCTTCTAAGGAATTTAGACTCTAAATTTGTTCTTTAAATATTATGTAAATGCCAATTATCTACATCTTGCCATTGGAGAAAAACATATTTAGCTATTTTTGTTCTTGTCCTTGCCATATCTATTCGTAGCCTCATATCTTCTTGTCAAATAAAACATGTTAGTTGGATGAGGAGGATACAAAAGTCACCGATATTATTTGTGACTCATAGGGTAACCTTGCTTGTAAGTTTGAGAAACCCAAATTACCTTATACTTGGAATAATGTAGAAATATTTAACTAGGACAAAAAGGGAAGTTGAGTGGAAGAAAAAGGAGTTAATCCAAAGGATAACAAGATACTTGCTCTTACAAAACTACACCATCGAGTATGAAAGAAAGGATATATATATATATATATATAGAAAAGGGGAATCTCAAAATTATACATGAAAATATACAAAATGAGGGTGAAGGATATGGGAAAATGTGATAAAAAGGTAGTGAGAATATATGAATAAGGACAAAACATAGTATAAAAATCCACTGGAAATAAAGGAGAATATAGAAAAAATAGGGGAACATGATGTCTTTACTGCTGAGAGAGAAGGAGTAGCACTAGAGTGTTGGAGACAAGAAAAAGAAAGAAACAAAACATGATAATTAGAAGTATAAAAATTAAGGAAACCTCCAACAACAACATACCTTCATAAATATACTCCATTAGGGCTCAAAGTTGTTTCAAGAGTAGACATATTGCCATGAGGTAACACCTTTTGGGGATAATTATCCATATCTTTTGCATCTCTTTCTTCTTCTGGAACAGGTGAACAAATTTTCCTTGGTTGCTTGCACTTCCTCTCGATAACTCTATTTTCATACCACCAGACCTATCTTATCTACTAAATATTTCATATTTTGATTTTCAATGGATATCCATTGTTACATAGGGCCAAACTGAGAATACTCCATTAGTTGATGATTGCAAAGTCATACCTCTTGGATTTGAAAATACTTGGCTTACATAAAATATTTCCCTCTGTGTTAGTGGATTCCTTCGCTCATGTTTCTCTTGCTTTCATGTGACATCATGCTATGCAATGCATGACACTACTTGTTCACACACATTTCAGTTATCTCACCTTTACCACACGTATGTCATGACATGTTATGTGATTCTGAAAGTAGTCTACCATTTTCCATTGGGTTACAAAGTTAATAAAATTATCATGAAGGAAAATACAAAAGGGAGAATACAAAGGAGTAATACTGTGATTTATATTTCTTTGTGATAAATTCATATGACTCGCCTGATTTTGTTGAAGTTCTAACCTATCGAAACATGATTTTGTCAATCTTCTTGTCAAATTTATTCTTATTTATTTTATGTGTATGTACAAGATGATGCATGGCACACGCTCAAACATGAAATTATCTTACTTATTAATCATGACTATAATAATTCACTTTATGTACTTATCATATATGTACATAAAATTAGTGTCCAGTGGAGACAATAACGGTATTTTGTGTCCTATTGGTTTTGAAGACTTATTAGTAAGCCATCCCAAGATATGTGATCAGACAACCAAAAATTATATTCATGTTAAGTCAACCATGCTTTCAGTAGATTACCAAAATTTACCTTAATTTTGCATATGAGATCCTTGATAGGGTCCATCCTTTATTTCTTATATCCTTCAATGAAAAATGTGTAAGCTTTGATTGGGCATTGTGATGACTTCTATGGACAATGGTATTAGTATATGATCTTTCTCTCTGGTTATGCACCCTTCTAGCTATATTAGAAAATTCTAAGACAAGCACATTACAAACAATGGAGGTACATCAACTACTTCCACATCTTGAATTAAAGCTAAATCCAAATGTTCACATATCAACATTGGCATTTTGTGTAGTGTCCCTACCCTTTTTAGTTGCTTTTCCCTAAAATGCAACATTCCTAAATTTTGTGTCTAGTCTTAGACCTAAAATTCTACAAATTTCCTCTAGCATAATTGAGACTTGGATTTTTAGATCCATTACGTAGTTATGCAATATGTCCTTTTCCAGAAAAAGAGATAGATATAAAGGAGAGGGGCTTCCTGAGTTTATGGGGGAGGAATACCATATAAGTGTATCCCTAGTGTTTGGAATATTTCCAATGGAAACATCAATTAAATCCACTTGATATAACATCAAAAGATCTTCCCTTAATCTTGCAGACACTAGGGTGGAGTTTCTAAACAAACTAGGAAGTTGCTTCATCATTTCCATTCTTTATTCAATTGTTGTAGTAGGAAAATATAACCTCTTATATGTCTCTAACCTCTTATTATTTACCACCTAATTCTACGATGAGCAGCTGAAAACAAGCACTTGATCACTTGTACCCATGCTTTGTGGTGGTGATGATATGATATCAACATTTCCACATTCTCCATACTACAATATTGCATGACATGTATATTTCTAGTTCTCATAGTCTTATATTGCATTACATATCATCAGTGGGAGTCGTCTCATCAACTCAAAATGATCCTCATCCCCATCAAAATGAAATTCATTATGGAATAGAAGCTTAATCAGAGTTTGACCACTTTTTCATTCCCCATCATTACCCTATAGTTGCTCCTCTAAATCTATTATTGGTCTTATTGTTAGTTGAATATAGTGAGGTTGATGAAGCTAATGTCCAATAGAGACATGGTTATTGAGATCTTGTCTACTATTTTCTAATATTTTTCTTTCTATATCCCTAACTTCTTCAGCTATCCTCTGAATATTTACCTCCAAATCTTGCTCTATTTGATGTCTATGTTCCTAACCATTGGTAGGAATATCAAGTCCTATGATTCAGCATAGGCATGACATGACTCCTTTAGGGGGATATTTGTAAGTAATATTTATAGAGGGTTGTAGAGGATGTGGAGTTTCCTTGGATGGTATTTTTTATACTTGGATCAATATATGTTTAGCACGGATGGATTTGAAAATTTGTGGTAACTTCTTTTCTTCTTATTATGAAATAAGAATGCTTATGTTAGGGTGGAAAGCACGGACATAATATAGATATACCTAAGTAGGGGATGGTTGGAATTAATGAGAAATACTTCTTTACATCCTTTTAAATCAAACATTGAAGTCAAAAATACCTTCACGAGTTTCTCATTTGGTGAATGAGAGTTGAGTAATAAGTAGGAATGGATCTCAAAAATCATCAAAGGCATCAATGAGAGCTTCTGCCAAATCCATCAATGTGTAGATACTTTGATCCTCTAATGACCTACACTGCAACAATACTTTCCCTTTGATGGATAAAAAAAGCAATCTAAGCATCACCTCCTCAAATGTGATATTATAAATAGTAGCCAAGGAAGCTACATCCTGATAATGTTCAAATGTGATCTTCTTTGTACCATCAAATCTTGGTAAATTTTTGAAGGTAGCCTTAGGAATATTATGTAGATACTAGATATTAAGGGAGACTGTATCATTTTATTATGGATACTATCACTGAGCCATTGGTACTTGGTGTGACATTTAATTTTTCAACTTTCTAGGGCTCTTTCTTCAAGCAGGAGTTTCCAGATGAGCATGCTTTTTCTGTTGATGAGGTCAAAGCTTCTCATGGGATTCTAGGTCTTCCAGGAAGGTGGAAACTAATTAGGGTTTTAAAGGTAACCATTTGTAGATCTAGATCTAGATTCATATTAGAGTTATCAAGTAATTCAATAACTGATTACTTAAAACAAGGTATCATCAAACCCTGGTTTATTCAAATGGTGGGACGTGCATCCCACTATATGTGCTAAAAATTATTGGTCCAAAATTTACCTATGGTGAAATGTGTTCCCAAGACTTAGCCAATGTTGAATAACCAGTTAATATATAGATCTTAACCAGGTCAATATTTGAATAAGGCTAGCTCTTGTAAGGTTCTAACTAACTAAAATATATGATGGAGGAAGGAAAGGGTGTAAGAAAGAAAGAAATGTAGTTGAAACTAGAACTTAAGATGGTATGAATTAGGTAACAACAAGAAATGCACAAAGGTTATGAAACAAAACAACCATTAAAACCTCCTAACAGATCAACCAATTTTTAATCTTATGTAGATTAATTTTAATCACCATTCAACTTAATATATTATAAGGTCCAAGGCAAAGGAATAAACATGCTTAGAAATCCAGAAAGTAGAATTAATGTTATGCACATTCATATAGTTAAATAGAAATGTTAATCCATTTATACATACATTTTCTACGAGATTTTGAACCAGAGGCTAAACAAATATTTCAATTGTATTACCTACTTTAAAATTCTTCGTACATGCAATTTGTAAATGCCTAAGACCTGACCCTTTCACAAGAGGCCATTGCTCTTATTTATAGTCATCCTATGGTTAAACAATCAAAATATCAAAAATAGCTTTTATTCCAAAATATTTTACAAAAAAATATAGTCTCGTTGATCCAAAAAGGGACTACAAGTTAAATGCTTCACGCATGCATGGAAGTAGTAGGTATGAGCTTGAAATTCGGTCCATTATTCATTCTTTAAAATACTATCGATGTTGATCCTATAACAACTATGGTAGACTAAAACATTCACAAAATATTATATCCCCTAAAACTTATGGCAGTAGCGACACAGAGACCTATCATGATATTGTGTCTCCTTTTGCATCCTTGAGCCTTCCAACCCTTTGTGATCATGATGTGGGAACACATCGTAACATTGCACCCTTTCCTTGCCTTCGAAGCCTTTAAAACTTTTACAATAATGATGCAAGAACATGTCATGATGTTGCACCATTATTTTGGCTTACATACTTTTGGAGATTTGGTAGTCATGACATAAGAACATGTCACGATGTTGTGATACTTTTTAATTAGAAATCTTCTCAAGTGCTAGCAACCATGATATAATACCTTATCATAATGTTATAATTTTTCTTGGCCTTGTGATCTTCCTAAACCCTTACAACCATGACATAATACCTTGTCATGATGTCATACCTTCCTTTCTATTTTTAGCTTGATCTAGCCTTGGTAACTATGACACAATGACTTGTCACAATGCCACAATAATTCTTGGTCTTAAGAATTCTTGAGCTTTCATGATCGTGATATGGGTACTTGTCACGATACTAAAATGATATTATACCTTTTTCTTCCATAAGCATCCATGATCATGATAGAGCGATAGGTTACAATGTCGCACTGTCCTTTCTGCTTCTAGCCTTATCGACACTATATGACTGCAATATAGCAACATATCATGATGTCATGATATCATGCTCTTCTAAGGAATTTAGACTCTTCAGATTTGTTCTTCCAATCTTATAAAAATTGCAATTATCTACCTCTTACCATTAGAGAAGAATATATCTAGCTACTATTATTCTTGTCCTTATCATCTCTATCCATAGTCTCATATATTCTTATCAAATAAAAAAATTTATGTGGGTGAGGAGAACACAAATATCACCCAAATGTTACAAGAGAGTACCTTTTACAAATGTGCCTTCGAAGGCAAAAAAATAGGGTTTTGTAAGGTGAAAATCACTTCTTCAATGAGGAGGTCAACAACACCTCAACAACATTCCAATATATCCTCAAGGAGGTCAACAACACCTCAACAACATTCCAATATATCCTCAAGTTGAGTGGGATTACTACTCATGTGCCACTATTGATCTTAGCTATCCTCAAGATCTACAAGACCTACAAAAAGGGGTTAGAATTTTTGGGGCCTATCTTGATCAAACCCCTTTTTTTTTAAGACAAAAAGACTCAAAATGAATCTAATCTATTACAAAATCCATGAAAATGATTACAATTATAATTTGAACAGTGATACTTACCTGCTTGGAGGGTTTGTTTCTTTTTTTGTTGTTTAAATTAGGTCCCTCGAGTGGGTCACAGGGTACCTTTAAAATTTTGCTAGGTAGAATGAAATAATATTTAGTGTGGACCTTCCTCTAGTTTTTAGGAAGCTACCCTCAAAATTTTAGGTCAAACAAAGTCCGGATGTAAAAGTTATGGGTAAAACAATGAGGGTGACTTTGGCTAAAATACGCCCTTATTGGGTCATAGGCTACCCTGTGACTATTTTGGGTCATAAGGTACCTTATGATCAATAATTTAATATCCAAACAAAAAAATTTCTTTTCTGGAGGTCTCCTTTGATGCTACTGGAGTTTCTACCCTCATTGGGTTACCTTTAGAACCTGCAATAGAGAAACTTTGCAATACAAAAAGGGTATAAAAGGAGGGCTTTTAATAGAAAGAGAGGGCTTAAGTGGCCTCCATGGTGGTTAATAGCAAGTGAGGGATTAAGTGGACTCTAGGTTTATTTTGAAATATTTTGGGTGTGTAAATGGTGGATGGATGAAGATAGAAGAAATAGCCCTCTATTTTTAGAATTTGGAGAGGTTTGGGGGGAGTGGTTGAGGTTTCCCATGAGGTGTCCCTTGTGAGACGTTGCTTGTGAGATATCCCCTATGAGATATCCCCTACAAGGTGTCCCCTAATATGGTATACCTCATAAATGCATTTGGGTGAGATAATTCCTCACCCATCTACCTATCATAAATGAGCATGGGGATGTGAAGTGGGATTAGGATTACAACCTAACTATAGTAGGGTTAATCCTAAGTTAAGAATTGACTTGGATAAGGTGGGAGGAGAGAAACCCTTGCCCATGCTTTGAATTCAAACCAAGTTTTCAAAAGTCATTTATGATTTCAAACCCACATGGGGATTTGAAATTGAGAAAGAGTTATATTTAACTAGAGTTAGGTTGATCCTAGATCAAGTGTTGACTTTTGGGTGAGGTGGAGTGTGAGTCACAATGTCTCCCGTGCTTTAAATACAAAAGTCTCCAAATGGTATTTAATGCCTTAATTACTCATGGGGAGATGTGTGGAGCAAGGGTCAAATTTAACCCTACTTAGGTTGACCCTAGGTTAGACCAAGGTCAAATGGGTGAGGTGGAGGCTAGGCTAGTCAAAGAGTAGACTAGGTGAGGTGGCCATGAGTTAGGTTAACCATGGTTAGGTTGACCATGGTTAGAAGTTTGACTATGAATTGATCTTGACCTAGGTTAGAGATTAACCAGGGTTAGGCAAATATGGTCACATGGGGACCCATAGTTAAGCATAGGAAAGGGTTTAAGTGGCCCAAGGGGGCTTATGAATAGTGCATGAATAGTGATTTTAATAAATGAATAGTGTTTTGAGACTAATGTATGTAAATTTTATGGGTTTTACAAATTGATCAGCTGAGATGATGGGAGAAGTGGCAATGTGCAACTTTTGGGTGTCTACATTTTGCTCCTTTTGTACTACATTGTGAGAAAACACGGTACAGTGCAAAAACTTATGACACTAGATTGACGGTTTGAATTTGATGATGGATGATCATGGATTATTTTGGCCTTTGTTGTGCCATGATGATTATTGAGAGAGTAGATGTAATATTTCCTTACTGATGAGTGTCATTGAGTCTCATCATTTAATCTCAATGATTTATCAATCCAGGGTGGTGTCCAAGGCTATCTACGATAGAAGGCTAGGGTAGAGTACAATTCAGGCATTCAGATTTCAAGCATTTATTGGGTGAGACAGATTTGGTTTAGCCTTTTGGTGTCACACTAAACCTAATCTGTAGAATGGAAACTTGCAAGAAATAAAAACTAATTCTAATTTCAAAAAATTAAAGTTAACTACAATTGCATGAATTGAAATTGCTGAATTGAAATCTAATCTACTTTTGCAAAATTGAAATAACAAAATTGAAATTGCTAAATTGAAATGTTGCTAAAATGAAATCCTAAATTACACTTGCAAAATTGAAACCTATTTTACTCTTGCAGAATGGAAGTGATGCTTGGAAATAAAACACCTGTCAATGCCCTACCACAAAAGGTCGTCAAGCTTCTGCTACAGGAATTGACAACAAAATGAAATATGCTAAAAATGAAAAGTTGTTAAAATAGAAAAGCAGGGCAAATATAGAAAGCAAAGGAAAAATGCTTAATATAATTTGTCAGCTGACATACACACAAATGTTGTACACAAACATAATAGAAAACATAAATCACATAATACAAAATAAAAACAAGAAAATGAAATCTAGCAAGCAATCTATTAATTATGTTGCAGCAAAATTACAGATTAAAACCTGCCATAAAATCCCTCCTTCTAGATCTGAAAGTGGGCCCATACTTCCTGATCTAGAAGGAGGTGAAAAGCACTCCTTAACTAATTAACACTCAGAACAGAAAATGATAAAATAGCTGCACTTTTATTGATGACAGAACATGCTGAAAACTATTACAAAAAATTGTTGTACAGTCCTAATTGCTGCTATTGAAAACTCTCCTCTATTCTAATTCCTAACTGGCTCAACCAAGGAGGGAGCTGTGTTATTTATATAAATATTTACAACATATCCCATGCTCAAATCAGCCTATGTGCTGCTTTACAGTGATTTGCCAATAATTTTGGATCTGAAATAAATGCAAATCTGGACAGTTTGTGTTGCAGTAGTAGTCATTGGCCCTTAGAAAGCATCTTCAGTGGTGGGAGTACGTGGGAGGAGTCTAGAAATATCTCACACATATTTCTCCACTTCAGAATATGCCATTTCTATCTTGCAAACAACTTCCTATTATGCTGCAGTTTTTTCTGGGTTTATCCTAGAAGAGGATCAAAATTGATCTTTTCCATGAATGGTGGCTTTGGACGGCAAGGACGACAAAGTCAGATGGGAGATATTTTCCTTTAACCTTTTCAACCTTCTTTCCCTTTTTCCATCATCAAAAATCAGTCAAAAAGTCAAAAAGCACTTTCTGTTCTCATTTCGAAGATAAGTGGCTCATTCCGAAGAGACTGTATTTCTCATTCCGAAGATGTCTTGTTCATTTCGAAGATCTTCGGAATGAACAACTGTGTGCTCTTCAAGTGATTTTAGCTACATTTCTCAGGTGGATTAGCCCTCAGGATCATATTGCAATAGCCTTCATTCCTCTCCATGTGTGAATTCCATGCCTTGCCATTCATTTGTAGCTTGCTGGAATTTACATGGTAAATTACTGCATTTTCCAATTCTGCTGCACAGTTGTAAAATATTGGCATTTCTTGCAAATTCAAACAAATTAGAACATGGAAAAATTATTCAAATATCAACATGAAGGAGTACATCAAGTTGCTACTGAATTTATACACTTCATTCACCAAGTAACAATGCTGAAATAGTGCAACAGATGTTGCACAATTGTCCCCGCTCTGTTATACCCTATTGCTGCCTATTTAGACCATGTGGGAATGCTTCTAAATAGGTCAGATGTCTTCTGTAGTCCTTCTGAACTCATTCCATCCATATCCTCATGCTTTGCTTGACAACTTCAAGGTGTTCCTATAAAGTGACAGCTTGCTGATTTTTATATGGCTATTTTTTTAGATTTTCAGATTTATGACAGTCCTAAAATTTTGGCTTCAATGTGGATTTGAAACAAGTTGAAGGGCAGGAAAACATTCAAAAACCATTGAGAAGTTAATGGATATCAGCATACCACATTTGGTTAATTGAAATGCATGTTCTTACTTGCTACTTAATCAAGCAAAATCAGTCACAAAATGCTGAAAATAGTCAAAAACAGAGATATAGTATTCCTAACATAAAATCATGTAAACACTTAACAAATAGTATATTTTAGTCAACTATTTGGCAATTAACTTATCATATGGTAGTCAAACATTGTGCAATAATGAGGCATTTTTGGGCCTCATCATCCCCCCAACTTGAACTGATGCATGCCCTCATGCATCTTAGTAGGCCATAGTAATATGTAGGTTTTATTCTTGTGAACAACATCCTTTGCTACCCGCTAACTGAGAAATTCCTCCTTGCTGCACTATATCAAGTATTTTGCAATTAAGCACATGTATGACTCTTTTTCTGTCTTTCTACAAGTTTTAGTGTTGCAAGGTACCTCTTAAAGGCTTGATATCATGTGATTCATCTTGCAATAGTCTTATTGTGGAACCATATTTGGCAGATGCACTACTACTAATGGAATTTTGTGTTCTTAACAATATTTCAGCCTGAATGCTTATTTCTGTTGTTTGCACCTTTTGAACAAAATTGATAAAATTTTTGGATTTGAAATGCTTGAGGGATGTACTTACTTGTGGTAGAGCCTTATAAACCTCAATATTTGATGTACCCTACTCTTTTTGCTATTCTGTAGCATTTTCAACAATTTTGGTACGTCTGCTCATTTCGAAGATATCCTGCTCATTTCGAAGATGACTGTCTCATTCTGAAGATGCATCAAAAAATGCAGAAATGACCTCCTATGCAAAATTTAGCTACAGATTCTATTGTGGGCCCATCTCTAGAGTGTATAAGCCTTCCATAACATCAAAAATCCCTTCTTCATCCTTTTGTTTAGATGTTATTCTTTGTTTTGTATGTTGCTATTTTATTCTAGTAGTACTAAAATAGAACCTTCAGGTGCATTTTGTTGATTATCCTCCTTCAATTTATCAGACAATTGTGAGATATAAACTTGCAGTTCTCCTTCTGAAATTTGCCCTACAAATTGAAATAGAATTGCTGCCATGTCTGTCCCAAAATCAGGTTTTTGCACAGTTTTGGAATTTCCATGCAATTAAGGGCATAAGGGGGTGTTTCTTGACATCTTGAACATGTTCCATTTTCAACTTGCCAATATTGTATGAATAGTTTATGCCAAATACCGATTATCATACACTAAATGCTAAATGTTTACTATGAATTAAATGCAAGAAACACATACCTTACTGTCTTGAAAATTGGTCATGCACCTTACAAGCTGCTTTTGATGATTGTTAGCAGGCTATCTAAAAACATAAAAATAACACATGTGCAGTGTGAGATTTGTACAATGGTGGAATAATGATGGGTAGATCAACAAGGCAATGCATGCCGAAAAATTGGTTTTCATGCAAGCCAACTCAGTAGCGCCTCCAAGAAGGTTTTCACTACTGAATTATTCATTTTTTTTTCATCATTTTTTTTTTTTTTTCTCTTTTTTTTATTTTTTCACTTTTTTTTTCATTTTTTTCATCAGAAGAGGTTGCCATTTCTGGTTTTCAACCAACTTCTGTCCCTTTTTTTTTTTCAAGTGCTTCAATGAGAGAGAACATCTCTCACTCTTATTTGGATAAGACCAATCCTTATTCTGCAAAAACATGTCAATTGTTGTATGAAAACACCATCTCTTTCTGTTGAAACCTGCAACATTGATGCAACCTTCCTTTCTAGATGAGAAGTAAGAATCTTCTTACATCATAATTGCCTCCTTATTGCTGGAAATGAAGTATTGGCTCCATTGTTCCTCTTCCTTGCTGAAATTGATGCTTGTCCTCATGTATCCCCATTTTGTGGGACATGCCTTTGCTGCAAATTTTTTTTTCTCTCTTTTTTTTTCAATTTTTCTTGTCTTGCTTGTACCCAAGAAGGAAGTTCACAAACAAGACTATTCTTCTTTTTGCTTTTCTTGTATTTTTTTCTTTTTTGTCAAACTTTTTATCATCACTCTGAATCTGATATTGAAGAGAAATTCTCTTCCATTATGTGTACATCCAATGGAATCTCCTTCAAGAACTCCTCCTTAGTTAATGGTGCATGGTATACCCGAAGGCAATGTCCATTCACCACTAACATCCTCCATGAATTACCAATGGGAGAAAGAAGCACTGCTCCATATCTGAAAACTTCTTCAATCAAGTGTTGTCCATGCCTCCTAGTCTGCAAAATCTTGTCAATCTGTACTTGAAACAATTAAATACCAATTCCCAAAAGATGTTAAGTGCTTACATCAAGATAAAATCTTGATATACCCTTGTAATTCCATGTAAAGGGATTGAAATATTGTTTCAAAATAGCAACAATTTTGCTTTTTGTTTATAAGTCAGCCAACTAATAATGTTCAAGAATTTTCTTGGCTGCACTTCAATTTGTTTCATTCCTAGGAGGACATAATTTACCCCTTTGTAATTTCTTACTAAGGAGTTCAATGGAAGTAAATTTTCTATGTGCAGTTTTTCTAGTTTTTCTCCTTTATCCAAGGCTAATTTTTGTGTGTTTGGACTAAAGGTTTTCTGTGTATCTCCATTGATTTTTGTCTCTTCAAGCTCAGGTAAGTTCTTGTTTGAGCACAGTTGGATGTTGCTGCAGTCAATAACATTTCCTGCAGTTTTTTTTTTTTACCAGATTCAGCTACATAGATAGGGGATGCCTATCCTGTATTATTCAGACTGATCATAGGTTGGGCTAAAAAAAGAAATATTTTTGGTTTGCACAATAAGACAAGAAGTGTACAACTTTAGCAGATCAACTACTTGTCAGGTAGGATCACCTCTAATGAGATCAACTATTGTCTGTGTAGGCTAAGAATTGCTAGGTTGTGGTTTAGCATGGTAAAATCCTAACAATATTTAAGTAATAATGGAAAACTCTAGGATCATCATTAAGTTGTAAACTCCTATTTTGATTGTGCAAAAGTTTTTGTGATTTTTTTTTTTAATAGATTCAGCTTACATAGATAGGGGTTGCCTGTCCTGTATTATTCATATTGGCCACAGGTTGGGCTGAAGGTGGTGGTTGATTTACTTGCCCTATTTGTTGTTGTTGGGATCTCTCTTTGAGAAGAATTCAGATTAGGCAACAAATTTTGCATCTCTGAGTTATGGAAGTAAATGGCATTCATCAATGATATGTCCCTGTGAACAAATGCTACAGGTAGCTAATATGGCTATTTTGTTCAAGGGATAGTCTTGTATATCTACCATGATATCTTTCCAACACCTAGTACAAATTTGTTTATACTACCCTGATGATATGGATATAAAAAGGGCAGTACTAGCAGATGGCTCTTCTAAATTTTTTAAGAGATCTTATGTTTCTTGATAATGAGGATGATGAATTCTTTCAATTTTTATCAAGAATTTCAAACATAGGCAATTTAACCCCCAAGTGTGAAGATCACCTCCCTGTGGTTGCTTGTTTTCTAAATGGACTGAAATGCAACTATCAATAATTATTATTTATACCAGCTATTACATTCAGATTTTACTCTAAACTTCATAACTTAGCACAATAATAATTATTTGACTGCTTTTACCCTCTAACAACACCATGATCCCCAAAAACGGTGCCAAAATGATGAGTGTCATTGAGTCTCATCATTTAATCTCAATGATTTATCAATCCAGGGTGGTGTCCAAGGCTGTCTACGATAGAAGGCTAGGGCAGAGTACAATTCAGGCATTCAGATTTCAAGCATTTATTGGGTGAGACAGATTTGGTTTAGCCTTTTGGTGTCACACTAAACCTAATCTATAGAATGGAAACTTGCAAGAAATAAAAACTAATTCTAATTTCAGAAAATTAAAGTTAACTACAATTGCATGAATTGAAATTGCTGAATTGAAATCTAATCTACTTTTGCAGAATTGAAATAACATAATTGAAATTGCTAAATTGAAATGTTGCTAAAATGAAATCCTAAATTACACTTGCAAAATTGAAACCTATTTTACTCTTGCAGAATGGAAGTGATGCTTGGAAATAAAACACCTGTCAATGCCCTGCCACAAAAGGTCGTCAAGCTTCTGCTACAGGAATTGACAGCAAAATGAAATATGCTGAAAATGAAAAGTTGTTAAAATAGAAAAGTAGGGCAAATATAGAAAGCAAAGGAAAAATGCTTAATATAATTTGTCAGCTGACATACACACAAATGTTGTACACAAACATAATAGAAAACATAAATCACATAATACAAAATAAAAACAAGAAAATGAAATCTGGCAAGCAATCTATTAATTCTGCTGCAGCAAAATTACAGATTAAAACCTGCCATAAAATCCCTCCTTCTAGATCTGAAAGTGGGCCCATACTTCCTGATCTAGAAGGAGGTGAAAAGCACTCCTTAACTAATTAACACTCAGAACATAAAATGATAAAATAGCTGCACTTTTATTGATGACAAAACATGCTGAAAACTGTTACAAAAAATTGTTGTACAGTCCTAATTGCTGCTATTGAAAACTCTCCTCTATTCTAATTCCTAACTGGCTCAACCAAGGAGGGAGCTATGTTATTTATATAAATATTTACAACATATCCCATGCTCAAATCAGCCTATGTGCTGCTTTACAGTGATTTGCCAATAATTTTGGATCTGAAATAAATGCAAATCTGGACAGTTTGTGTTGCAGTAGTAGTCATTGGCCCTTAGAAAGCATCTTCAGTGGTGGGAGTACGTGGGAGGAGTCTAGAAATATCTCACACATCTTTCTCCACTTCAGAATATGCCATTTCTATCTTGCAAACAACTTCCTATTATGCTGCAGTTATTTCTGTGTTTATCCTAGAAGAGGATCAAAATTGATCTTTTCCATGAATGGTGGCTTTGGACGGCAAGGACGACAAAGTCAGATGGGAGATATTTTCCTTTAACCTTCTCAACCTTCTTTCCCTTTTTCCACGTCAAAAAAAGTCAAAAAGCACTTTTATGTTCTCATTTCGAAGATAAGTGGCTCATTCCGAAGAGACTGTATTTCTCATTCCGAAGATGTCTTGCTCATTCCGAAGATCTTCGGAATGAACAACTGTGTGCTCTTCAAGTGATTTTAGCTACATTTCTCAGGTGGATTAGCCCTCAGGATCATATTGCAATAGCCTTCATTCCTCTCCATGTGTGAATTCCATGCCTTGCCATTCATTGGTAGCTTGCTGGAATTTACATGGTAAATTACTGCATTTTCCAGTTCTGCTGCACAGTTGTAAAATATTGGCATTTCTTGCAAATTCAAACAAATTAGAACATGGAAAAATTATTCAAATATCAACATGAAGGAGTACATCAAGTTGCTACTGAATTTATACACTTCATTCACCAAGTAACAATGCTGAAATAGTGCAACAGATGTCGCACAATTGTCCCTCGCTCTCGTTATACCTCGTTGCTGCCTATTTAGACTATGTGGGAATGCTTCTAAATAGGTCAGATGTCTTCTGTAGTCCTTCTGAACTCATTCCATCCATATCCTCATGCTTTGCTTGACAACTTCAAGGTGTTCCTATAAAGTGACAGCTTGCTGATTTTTATATGGCTGTTTTTTTTAGATTTTCAGATTTATGACAGTCCTAAAATTTTGGCTTCAATGTGGATTTGAAACAAGTTGAAGGGCAGGAAAACATTCAAAAACCATTGAGAAGTTAATGGATATCAGCATACCACATTTGGTTAATTGAAATGCATGTTCTTACTTGCTACTTAATCAAGCAAAATCAGTCACAAAATGCTGAAAATAGTCAAAAACAGAGATATAGTATTCCTAACATAAAATCATGTAAACACTTAACAAATAGTATATTTTAGTCAACTATTTGGCAATTAACTTATCATATGGTAGTCAAACATTGTGCAATAATGAGGCATTTTTGGGCCTCATCACTTACTATCATGATCAATGTAAAATGCCCCAATTGTGGAAGGGATGAATGTCTTTGAAACTTTGCCTTTGATGTATTGTTGAGCTTGATTTGATTTGGTAAGTCATTCGGCCCTTGGTAGGTCTTTATTAGGTGCTTCATTCATGAGTGGTCTTATGATTGCTAATCTAAGGAAGGAAATCCATGATAACCCAAAAAATTAGGCATTGCATATACCAAATGTTTGTTTGAGTTAGATTTTTGTTGAGAAGAGAAATTTTGCTTTTTATTTTCCCCAGAAAAGGAGGGTTTTATATGATATTTGGCAAAGGTTCTTTGATAAATGTAATTCTAATGTTGAGTTTTTGATTATTGATCATTATTGGGGTAGCTTTGTATAATTTCTACCCCCTCAAGTGATGAGTTGATGGGTGAAGAAATGAAATACAATGATGAATCACTTGACAATAAAATGTCATTGGATGATCATATAGTGATTAATTATGATGAAAATGATGAGTGATTACGATTGGGTATGACATTTTTGTTTAGCCATGATAATTACTTTGAGTGAGGATATGCATGATTACCTCACTATCATGATCAATGTAAGATACCCCAATTTTGAAAGGAATGAATATCTTTGAAACTTTACCTTTGAAAAGTGTTTGGGCTTGGTTTGATTTGGTAAACCATGCAACCATCTACAATTGTTCTTACATCACTTATATCATATCATAAAAATAAAAGTGTGAGTATGTGTAGACATAATCATGGTTGCTTCAGTGGGCTTCGTTTTGGTCCTGGTGAAGTAATATGTACCTGAGAGTAATACATACCTGAGTAAACCTGTAACTATTGATACATAACATACCAAATTTTATTGGATTAGAGTTTTGTTGAGAAGAGAAATTTTGCTTTTTGTTTTCCCTAACAAAGGAGGGCTTATGATAGCCTTAGAATATGTTCTTGGACAAATGTAATTTCCAATATTGAGTGTTTATTTATTGATCATGCATGAGATAAATTTTGTATGATGTCTACCCCATAAAGTGATGAGTTGATGGGAGGAGATGTTTGAAATAGAGATAAAAATCTTGACAAAGTGGTTAATGGGGAAATATATTGTATCGAATCACATGATAACAAATTAATAATAGAGAATTTGCATGAAAATTAGGTGAGAGTCACCATTTTGAGCTAGTTGGAAAAATTTGCATGAAAGGTCACAAGGTAGCTTGTGAATTTTGAACTAATGTGACACATGTGTAGTTTTTCTATATTTTAGGGGATCAAGTTATGTCAAAATATAGGTAAATTCAAAAATCTCTTTTTGAGTCTGACCCAATGGTAGTGGTTTTGTGGAATTTGGAGATGTTTTTATAAGGGAAAAGTGAGGTCAAATATAACCTAACTTTTCAAGGTAATAAATGCTAGATTTCAAGTGATACAAAAAAATAGCATGGATGGTTAGATGGTATATGTATGAGGGTGAATTGATGGAGTTTGATGAAAATTGGATCAATTTGTAGCATTTACAAATATTATGGATAGGAAGGAAGTGGAGATACTTAGAGGGTAGGGGTGAGCTACAATGAGATCATGATGTTATTATAGAAGAGAGAGATGCATTGACAATGGCATTATAGATATACCTGGTAGAGGCTCAAAGCTAGCAAAGTGAGCAAGATGTGATGGCAGTCAAGATGACTAGATTACATAAGTAGGTAGAGCAGTAGAGGTAAGGTTATGCATAGTGGCTATTTATCACCAAATTGGCTAAAATTAGGATTTTCAAAATTTAGAATTGGCTAATATTTGAGACCCTTGACCAGGGCCCATTAGCCAAAAATTTCTAGGTGCAAACTTATTTTGGGTCAATTCACCCTAATAATAGTGAACCTTCTACATGTTTTTGGACACTATTCGCTTGGATTTCAAAATTGATTCACCAAATTCTTATAAAAACATTTTGGGGCCGACCCCTTATGCATCACCCTAAGTAGAGGGCTCAAACTAAGATGATGGTAGTCAAGATGGCTAGATTGTGTGAGGAGGTAGAGAAGTAGAGGGCTCAAGTTGAGATGGCCAAATTGTATGAGGTAGAGTAATAGGTGACTCAACATGAGGTGATGACAACTAAGATGGCTAGATTACATGAGGAGGTAAAGTAGTAGGGGGTTCAACGTGAGGTGATGCCAACTAATATGGTTAGATTATGTGAGGAGGTAGAGCAATAGGGGGCTCAACGTGAGGTGATGATGGTCAATATGGCTAGATTATATGAAGAGGTAGAGTATAAAAGGGCTTAGCATGAGGTAATGATAAGAAATATGGATAGATTATATAAAGGGAATTAGTAGCAGGGGGCTCAATGTGATGTGATGGCAATCAAGATGGCCAAATTGCATGAGTAAAAGTAGCAATGGGCTCAACATAATATAATAGTAGTTGAGATGGCCAAATTACATGAGGAGGTAGAGCAATATAGGGATCAATATAAGGTGATGGTAGTTGATATGGCTAGATTGTGTGATGGGACTCAAAGTGAGGTGGCTTCTTTGTGGGCTAAGCTTGAGGGGATGCACCAAGCAAAGGATAATGTGGAGCAATTTTTTGATAGAGAGGATATTAGGGTGCATAGGTTGGAACTATGACCAATAAGTCACGGCATAGGTATCCCAACATATTCACAGTATGAGTCCCATTTGCATTGGAGTAGGAGGAGTACATAGTTATCAGTTCCAATAATACCTCGAGTAGTAGAGCCAATAATATCATAAGTAGAGGAATCTACATAAGGATAGAGTGGTTAGGGAGCATAGAGAAAGGTTGAGGAGCCTTCTAGTAGATATGAGGGAAGTGGAAAGACTCGTAGTGGGAAATAGAATTTAGATAGCTTTCTTGTTATTTTTTTTGGTGTGGCTAGTGTGCCACTATTTTTTATATTATGATAGTTGTATATGAGGTGATATATAGCATGATGTATATGCGATGTAGCCTATGGGAAGTTTTGACTATGTACAACCTATTTTACGATATGATATATACATGATAAGTTTTCTTGATTATGTATAATGATGTGATGTGTATTTAATGTGTATGATGTATGTTCATGATGATTTAATACATGTGATTATGCATTGATGATGTTGTTTGATACATAGTATGTGACATGTAGCATTGATTTGACTAACTATGAGTATACCACAATGGAAATGTACTGATGTGAGACATGTATTGTATGTATGTTGTGAGATGTGTGTATGTGATCATACTTTTAGAAATTTGTATTTGGTTTTGGTTATCTCAAATAGTTCAATTAACCAAAGACACAAGAACAATCATGTTGATCAAGTACCCTAGCATGAAACAAGCAGACATATAATGTGTATGATGAATGTAACTTGAAATATACCTATGGAGATAATGTAATAGATGCTTTCAATGTGCAACAAATGACAATGTATAAATATTATGAAGAAAACACTTGTTATTGGTAGAGCTAGCGATGATGCTATTCACTCCCTCTTCTCAAGATCGTTGGATATTTAGAAGAATTCCTAGAAAATAAAACACCATAGTTTGAATGGTCAAAATCATCTAATATTCAATAAATATCCTACATAAATACTGACTATATTGATTTATATTAATCCTATAATGGACCTGTGTGTGCACATGATGTTCATTTATCCCTTTTGAGTGAGGTTGGACTAACCAATTGTAAACTTAGTTTATTAAGCTAGCTCATTCACAAGAATGCAGTGATCTATACAAAATAAGGTTGCTAATATGAAAAATATATCACCACTTGTAAGGCATGCTCCACTGCTAGTCAGGAATCTATATCCCACTACCTACTCATTTCATGGATTAATAAGTCTACTACCTACTCATCATTCTCAAATATTGACTGGAACAGAAGTTCTATAGACTAATCTTACTATCTTCACCTTGTGTATGGAATTTTATGTCAAGAAATAATTAGCCCCCATTGATGCCAGTACATCGGAATGCATATTATTATCCCTTGGTATCACTTTGATATTCAATGTTTCAAACATCTCTAGTAGGTCCCACACTCTATTTCGATAAGCTTTGAGATAATATTGTTTGTTGATACATTCCTCAGTGATCTAATTTATCACCAATTCTAAGTTCCCAAATATTTATAGCTACTTGGCTCTAAGTTTTTTAGCCTTATTTAGGTCTAGAAACAATGCTTCATATTCTACTGCACTATTTTTCTAACTCCATGTCAATCTATATGAGAATACCTTTTGAGCTCCTAAAGGTGAGATCAGAATTATACAGCTCTAGAATCATTCTTGTATCTTACTTCATCAAAATAAAGCTTTCAAATATGATTTTATGTGGTAGATCTTTCATCCTAAACAGTCATCTTCTTCACCTCTTGTATTACAATGGTGTATGTGTCGATTCTAGTCTCAATCATGGTGTTGAATTCCTTCACTAAGAACTGGTCTTTTTTTTTAAGTTCTTCCAATACCTCTTCCATCAAATTTGCTTCTTAAGTCATTATACTAATTGTATTGGTTTGTTTATTTCCTTATTATAACTTCTCTATATGAAATTATGAGAGATTTTTAGAATATACATTGACTCTTCTACCTTTGTAAGGGGTTTACATGTGAGAATAATCAAGGGAGAGGAAACATCCCAATTTGGTAGTGGACTCTCTGGAAAAACACATCTTAAAATATGGTTCCAAATCTACTACCACAATCTCTTGTATGATGGTAACCTAAGGTAAACTATGTAATACCATAGGTATATCCTTTATTACTCTAATTATTTTTATTAGAGTGCCATCTAACTGCAAAACACCAAGGAAAATTGTTGTATATTCCATATGCATGACATCACACACAATTTTGGGTATAACTATAGTGGCAACCCCTAAATCAATCATGTAGTTGTGGACCATCCATCCTTCCATTTCTAATGATAGATAGAATGGATATGGTTTGTTTTTGCCATCCCCTAATATAGGATTCCCTTGAGCTAAATTTAGCTTTAGATGGGATTTTATTTGAATTTTCTTGGATCAAATAAATCTACCTGGGAATGAAAAAAGCATAATACATGCTAGTTTTTGAAGATACTTTTTTCAATTCTTCAAATCGCTCTCGAAAAGAGCTTTCCAACAATATAAGTTTTATCCAATTTTGACACGTTGGGTCCTCCAAACTGCAAAAACACTACACATAGGTCAAACAAAAATATTCACACAGGAACATGCGAGTATTTTGCTTCACACCCCCATGTATGAATATTTTTCTCCTTCAATTTTTTGCCTCCATCTTGTCTATTGTGCTTTTTTTTACCATTGTACATTTTATTTTGATATTTTTTATCATTTGTACCCCTCATTTTTCATGATTTTCAATTGACTCATTGTTGAACTCTATCACCTTCATCACCAATTCATCACTTGAAGAGGTAGATATTCACCATCCAAAATTCACCTTGGGTATGATCAATAATAAAAGACTCAATCTTAGAAATGATGTTTGTCCAATAACTTTGCCTAATACTATCATCAGTCCTCATTTGCTAGGACCAAAAAAAAATTAAAACTTCTCTTCTCAATCAAAACTCCAATATAATCACAATTTAGTATGTTACATGCCATTAGATGTAGGGCAATTCATGTTTGTATACTATCTCTAGGTCTCCAATGCATCCACTGAAGCAACCATGAGTAGGACCCATCTATGATTGAATAGCCGACCAAATCAAACCAAGATTCAAATCTTATCAAAGGTAAAGTTTCAAATACAAGCACCCCTTTCAAAGTTGGGCCATCCTACATTGATCATGATAGCAAGATAATATTGCATCTACCTCTTCAAAGAAATAGATTAGGCTCAACACAAATGTCATAATCAACCATAATCATTCATCATGTTCATCATTCAATGACATTCTTGTCATGTGATTCTTTACTTCCCAAAAACCATTTTGTATGCCATCATCTTCATCTTTTTCAATCGACTCATCACTACTTTCCATCTTATCCATCTCCAATTCATCGCTTGAGGGGGTAGTCATTCAAATAATAAAAATTTGTCTTGCATGTGATCAAAAAACCAAACATCCAATCATGGATTCAATAAATGCCTAAGAATTTGTTTTTTAAAGATTATCTCAAGTCCTCATTTGCTATGATAGATACAAAAGTGAAATTTCTCTTCTTAATCAAAAATCTAATCTAAAACAAACAATCTTTGATAAACCTCAAATGCCTACGACTATAGATAGCTCATGGATTCCCTTCTTCAAAGTGGCAGTTGTAAGACCACTTTTGAATGAAGCACCTGACTAAGCTCTACCTTATGGCATCAATGGTTTTTCAAATATTATCAAAAGAACTCATCAATCAATCAAAAGCAAAAATTTGCAAAGGCATTTGTTCCTTCCATAATTGGAACATCTCACATTGATCACAAAATAAGGTAATCTTACACCTTCCCTCAAAATCAATCATTATGATGCTTCAAAGTGTCGTACTCAACCACAAATCATTTTTATCAATGCATCTCTCTTGCAATCATCCACAAATCATAAATCACAAATTTTTTGTCTTCCAAAATATCTCATCAATTCATATCATGAGGTTTTGTATGAAATAATTCTTATCCTCCCTGGTTTATCTAAGCTCCTTCCTATGCTTAACTATGGGTCCTCATGCAATCTCAATCATAAATCAACTAAGGTTGAATTCTCCACCATGGTCAAAAAGCACTTTACGGTCAAAAGATAACCTTTTTGGTCAAAAATTACTTTATGGCTAAACATATGCTTAATTATATCTAATCATGATTAAGGTAAGCCCACCACATCACCAAGTTTACTTTTACTAGCCTAGCATTTCCACATCATTTAGTCTACTTTGACTAGCCTAGCCTAGCCTTACCACCTATCATCTAGATATTTCATCCATCTCACACTCTCCTATGCAATTAATGTCATTTAGAGACTTTCCTTCAAGTAATCTAGCATGTATATGGGTGAGGGATTCTCTCATCCAATTCCATTTATGAGGCAGGATACCTTAGAGTACACCTCACAAATGGACATCTCAAAGGGACACCTTAGGAAAAACCTCAAGGTACACCTCAGTGGACAACTCACAATGCATACCTTACAAGGGAAACCTCATGGTACACCTCAAACCCTCCCCTAACCTTGGTCAAGTCTATAAATAGAAGGTCATTTTCACCATTTTAAAGATATCTAATTTAGCTTACAAAAAATTTGTAGAAATCACACTAGGCACATAACATTTGTCATACATCAATCACATTCATATAGAATTAGAGTCTCCATCAAATCTACTATGCTATTTGGTATTTAGATATGTTATCGATAAAGTAAGTGAATTCTAAAGGTGACCAAGTGATAAATCACAGAAGCAGTAGTATCAGAATAACATCTACTTCAATTTGGCAAGTTCAGCTAAAAATAGAAATGTTTGCACACCCATATGTGAACCTCTAGGTCTAGATAAGTTTACACCCCAATGTGAGAACTTCTACCTGAACTCTGAGGTTACCAGATATGTAGGTATGGTTTATTTTATGGTTTTGCATGGTTTTGTATAATTTTAATCATATTTGAGCTTATTTTAGAGTATTATGTCTTCATAAATATGAGGTTTGACCAAGGCAAGCCCCCAAGTGCTCTAACCCCATTTTGTAGTCCCAACACGTACAAAGAACATAATAAAAATAGCAGTGGCCCACATTCAAGAAGCCCACCTACATCGAGGAACATATAAAAAGTGGGTCTAACTACTTGCAACCATATTGAAAAGGGATTTCTCAAGAAAGACCTATTTGTATCCCTAATAGTAAAGTTGTAAAAAGGATTCCTCTTGTAATCCTCCTTTTTATTCAATATAAAGTAGTGATTCTTTATTATTAAATGAGAGTATTTTGAATGGTTTCATTCATATAATGATATGTTGTTACTAAATATGTTTCCTAAGAGTCTTGTTGGCATGGAACTAGAATGGTATTATCAGTTACCCAACCATTCTCTAAGAAATTATGGCATGGAACTAAATTGTTTGTTCAATAATTTGGGGTTTGCATTGAAAAGAATGTGTCTATTAAAGATATCTATAATATGAAGCAAGGTAAAGAGGAAATTTTCTCAAAGTTTTTGGTTCATTGGAGAATTTTGGTTGGATGCTTGAAATATACTTTACCTCCCTAATATATGCTTGAGATATTTATTGGAAATTTGCAAGAACAATTTTCTTATGCATTATAAACTACCACTATCACATCTTTTGATAAAGCAATTGAGTTAGCACGAAAAGTGGAACAAGCTCTTATCAAAAGAGGACAACCTAAAAAAAAAAAATATAAAGCCACTAAGTCACAACATAAGGGTAAGCATGTAGGAGATGATGGTGCAGTGGATAGTAGGCCTGTTAATAATATCATTAACAACCTAAAAAATACGATATTTCAAAAACCTCCACAAAGGAATTTCATGAAACTTAACATGCCCATGGAAGTGGTCTTAACGAAGATTTTGGAAGCTAATATGATTGATTTGCCTCCCATAAGGCATCCAGATACTACAATTAATTGGTATAAGGTAGGTCAACATTGTGAATATCATAGAGTTGAAGGACATTGAAAAAAATCTTACACAAGGTTAAAACATGTGGTTTAAGATTTGATTGATGTAGGGTTCCTTACCATAGAAGGTACTTTGTCATCAAAGAATCAACCTCCTACTCAATAGGCACTTATGAATAATGAAGATATGGATATTTTTTGAGATCCACATCACAGGTGGCTAATCAAGTATCTTATCAAAATGTGCTACCTATATATGGTAGTATGGTTGGTATGGTTGGAGCAACTACAAGGAAGTAATATCTTCCTCTAGATATTTCTCCCAATTTTGTGGTTAATTTTGTAGGTTCTCTTGGGGTACATCATATCACATTATCAAATTATGATAAACCTTCATCAGACCTATGAGAGGATTCTTCCCTCTATATTACAACATTTATTGAGGAAATTTTTTTCAAAAGGATCTTGATTGACAATGGTGAAGAACACAAGATTATAGTGAGAGGGGGGTGAATAGTATAAGATCACTTTTTACTTTTATTTCCCAATAAATATTATGTAATGTATCAATAGTAATATCAAAAAAATACACAAATCACCACACACAATAAAGACACCAATTTAATGTGGTTCACCCAATGTGGGCTACTCCATGGAGAAAATATTTCACTCATATTTTCTCAATAAATATCTTTGGAATCCTTTCCCTATTACAATGTTTATGGACCTCTTTCCAAAGGAGGAACCAATCCCATAATCAAGTTCATGGATCTATATCCATAGGAGAACTCCTTTCTCCTTTGCTTTGGATGGTGATCTTCTAGAAGAACTACTGCCTCCACTGCACTGGCTAATGGATCTCTATCCACTGAAGACTCTTATCCTCACTCAGAAGACCTATCCTCACTGCCCTAGCTAATGGATCTCTTATCCACTGGAGACTGTTTAGCTCTATCTCAAATATGCACTAAACACAGTCCTTCAGTCTAGCACAAATCTGCTCAATTTTCTATATATTTTCTAGCACAAACCTATCCTCAAATATACACCAAACTCTATACTCAAATATATATTTCAATATTTCACAAAAGCTCACACCAATCTATCCACAAGTCTTCTCAAAGACTTACCTCAAATATGCTCAAAAAGTCCTCACTAGAACTTGTTCAATCTCATAGAAACATATAGGGAATTGTTAGAGACTCAATATGTTGCACATTCACAATAATGCTCAAACACTTTCAATATTTCTTTTTACCACATAAACATATAGATATTTGTTAGAGACTCAATATGTTTCACACTTACAAACACTCAACCTATTTCTCAAATCAATTTAGAATATAGATCAATTTTTTTTCACATAACTTGAACTATCACTTCAACACTTCCACTCAACTAATCTCAATCACTTTCACTCAACCAATCACTTCAATAACAATGCTTATCAAGTAATCCTTACATAACAATGATACTCATGATCTTTGCAAACCCTAGTTCAAGTTCTTTACTCAACCAACAACAATGCTAATCAAACAATCATTTTCACTCCAACTTAGCATTCACAACATTCAACAATCACTCACTAGGAAGATGTACCCATACCTTTTTTTTATGTAGGAGTACCCTTAAAAATTTGTCTCAATCACAATTTTCTTCTTTGCCAATTTCAATGTTAGATGATAAAATATCACACTAACACTCTCTCAAAAATATTTCTTAATTAAAAAAATAATCAAACTCAAATACACCTTATTACTCCTTGAAATTAGAAATTATAAAATCACACATAAAAATAATTACTCAATTGCTCCTTATAATCTCCAACTTTAATTAATCAACCTCCAAAAATTAACCTTTCAAAATAATATTTGCCTACCCTTTTATCTCCCGCAAATACTAAATATCCAGATTAATTTAGGCAAAAAATAAACTTCATAACCATCAAAAATATTTTATTTTTCTCAACCTTAGCACATCTAAAATAATCAAGCAACCAAGATAAATGAAATTAGAACATACCTTTAACACTACCAAAAGGCCTTGGTCGATTTCAAACACGAAACTAGCTCCTAATCGAGAGCACCTTACCAAGGCACTAGCCCACCACATGGGCTAGGCACTTCCACGTGGAAGGGAAGGTGCAAGCCTCCATTTATTACTTCGTTCGGTGTTGTTCAAAAATGAAAATGCCCTCACTACCTTGCAAAACTGAACTCCACAAGGTTTGAACCCTACACTCCTTGCCTACCGAAACACTTAGCACTATCCTCTATCACCAACTACGCTACCAACACCTTTGGTACTAAGTTTGGCACTCCCTTCGACTTGTCTCTTCACCACCCAATGTGGATTTAGCACATGCAAAAATCCTTTTGTCTTTTGCACTCGAACACTTAGCATACGTGGGAAATATTTTGCATGGATGGGTTAATTAAAATTTTAACCCCCTTTTATACACACTTGCATATGCACTTTCAAACATCAGCGATAATATCAAATTTAAAATTTGATTTAAACATACAACCTTTTACTTTGGCACCTAAACTATTATTTAAATTTAAATTTTAACTTTAGTTAAAATATTTAAATTTAAATAATTTAAACCTTATCCTTTTAAATCTGCTTCCTGGGTTTTTTAGAGAACTTGGAGAATGATCACTTCATGGTCTTCAATTTTATTCAAATCAACCTTTAACTAGAATATTATAATAATATTTTTCCTTTGGCCTTGATACATTCTTCCTCTTGCACTGCTCACTGAAACTGACTCTTGACATCAATGACAACTCAACTCTTGACATCAATGACAACTCATTTAATCAAAATTTCCAACAAATGGTTCTTCTCTTAATTTATGCACTTATCAATTTTTCCAAAATTCTAGGTTAAAATAGGAAGACTTAACTAATTTTAGCTTTTTACGTAACGAGCACTAGGAGATAGCAATCACAAGATGCAGAATAATATGAAATAAATTAGATATGCTAGATGACTAAAATATACTATAAATAGAAATGATATAAAATAATACAATGTAGCTATGGAGGAAATAAACACTCCATTAATAAAGCTATTGAACTACATTGCACCCATCACCAATGGATGGTGATCTACAAAGAATTGTACTATGCTCTAAGATACACTATCTAACTATGTCTTCCAACTCTATATCTATATTACAATGAGGCCTTTCTTATATAGTAAAATAGGTTCCTTGGTCAACATTCTATCTAGATATGCAAGGGCAACTTGTACATATACAACTTGCACATTGACACATGTGCATTTATTACATTGCATGAAGTAACTAGATAACTTTCCCCTAAAGTAATATAATGTCCTGAGTATGTACCTTGGAAGATACATTTACATGACCTAAATGATGTAATATAATCTATTTCTAACATGTCCCTATATTATATAATTTGGGTAATGGTCTCGAAAAGAGCTTTCCAACATTATAAGTTTTGTCCAATTTTGACATCGTTTGGTCCCCCAAACTACAAAAATACTACACATAGGTCAAACAAAAATATTCACACGGGCATGTGCGAGTATTTTGGTTCATACCACCACATTTGAGTATTTTTTCTCCTTCAATTTTTTACCTCCATCCTGTCTATTGTGCTTGGTTTTGCCTTGGTACATCATATTTTGGTATTTTTCATCCTTTTTACCCCTCATTTTTCATCATTTTCAATCGACTCATCATCGACCTCCATCGCCTCCATCACCAATTCATCACTTGAAGAGGTAGATATTCACCATCCAAACTTCACCTTGTGCATGATCAATAATCAAACACTCAATCTTAGAAATTATGTTTGTCCAAGAACTTTGCCTAATACTATCATCAATCCTCATTTGCTAGGACAGACAAAAAATCAAAACTTCTTTTCTCAATTAAAACACCAATCTAATCATGATTTGGTACATTACATGCCATTGGATGTAGAGGAACTCATATGTGTATAATATCTCTAGGTCTCCAATGCATCCACTTAAGCAATCATGATTAGGACCCATCTATGATTGACTAGCCGATAAAATCAAACCAAGCTTCAAAGCTTATCAAAGGTAAAGTTTCAAATACATGCACCCCTTTAAAATTTGGCCATCCTACATTGATCATGATAGTAAGATAATATTGCATCTACCTCTTCAAAGCAATAGTTTAGGCTCAACACAAATGCTATAATCAACCACAATCATTCATCATGTTCATCATCTAATGATATTCTTGTCATGTGATTCTTCACTTTCCAAAAACCATTTCGTACACCATCATCTTCATATTTTTTAATTGACTCATCACAACTTTCCATCTTCTCCATATCCAATTCATTTCTTGAGGGGGTAGTCATTCAAACAATAAAAATTTTCTTGCATGTTATCAAACAACCAAACATCCAATCATGAATACAATAAATACCTAAGAAATTTTTTGCTAAATATTATCTCAAGTTCTCATTTTCTAGGATAGATAAAAAATCAAAATTTATCTTATTAATAAAAACTCTAATCTAAAATAAAAAATCTTTGATAAACCTCAAATGCCTACGACTATAGATAGCTCATGGATTCGATTCTTCAAAGTGGTAGTTGTAAGACCACTTTTGAATGAAGCACCTGACTAAGATCTCCCCTATGGCTTCAACGGTTTGTCAAATATTATCAAAATAACTCATCAATCAATCAAAAGCAAAAATTTGTAAAGGCATTTATTCCTTCCATAATTGGAACATCTCACATTGATCACAAAACAAGGTAATCTTACACCTTCCCTCAAAAGCAATCATTATGATGCTTCACAGTGTCATACTCAGCCATAAATCATTTTTTTTATCAGTGCATCTCTATTGCAATCATCTACAAATAATAAATAACAAATTCTTTGTCTTTCAAAACATCTCATCAATTCATATCATAAGTTTTTGTATTAAATGATATTTTTGCACAACACAGTACAAAATGGAAAAAATTGTAGACACCCAAAAGTTGCACATTGCCACTTCTCACATCATCATGACCGATCAATTTGAAAAACTCTCAAAATTTGCATATATTGGCTTTGAAACACTATTAATTCATAAAATTTACTATTTATAATTCTTAACCCCCTTGGGTTAGCTAAGCTCCTTCCTACACTTAACTATGGGTCCTCATGCGACCTCAGTCATAACTCAACTAAGATTGAATTATCCACCATGGTCAAAAAGCACTTTATGGTCAAAAGTCAACCTTTTTGGTCAAAACTTATTTTATGGCTAAACACATGCTTAATTAGATCTAATCATGATTACGTTAAACCCACCACCTCACCTAGTTTACTTTGACTAGCCTAGTCTTTCCACCTCACTTAGTCTACTTTGACTAGCCTAGCCTTATCTTACCACCTCTAATCCAAATATTTCATCCATCTCACACTATCCTATGCAATTTATGTCATTTGGATACTTTCCTCCAGGTCATTTGGCATGTATATGGGTGAGGGATTCTCTCACCTAATTCCATTTATGAGGCAGGACACCTTAGAGGATACCTCACAAATGTACATCTCATAGGCACACCTTAGGGAACACCTTATTGGATACCTCACAATGTATACCTTACAAGGGACACCTCATGGGACACCTCATCCCCTCCCCTAACCTTGGTGAAGTCTATAAATAGATGGTCATTTTCACCATTTTAAAGATATCCAGTTTAGCTTACAAAAAATTTGTAGAAATCACTCGAGGCACATAAAATCTATCATACATCAATCACATTCATATAGCATTAGAGTCTCCATAAAATCCACTATGATCTTTGTGATTTAGACAGGTTATCAATAAAGGAGGTGACTTCTAAATGTGACCAAGCGATAAATCATATAAGCAAAAATATTAGAATAAAATCTACTTCAAATTTGGCAAGTTCGGTTGAAAATAGAAATGTTTGCACCCCCTATGCGAACCTCTAAGTCTAGACAAGTTTGCACCTCGATGTAAGAACTTCTACCACACCTCTAAGGTTACTAGATAGGTATGTATGGTTTTTTTTATGGTTTTGCATGGTTTTGTACAATTTTAATAATATTTTGAGCTCATTTTAGAGTCTTTTGTCTTTATAAATATGAGTTTTGACCAAGGCAAGCCCCCAAATGCTCTAACCCCATTTTGTAGGCCTAATAGGTACAAAGAACACAATCCAACCAATTATTGTCCATATGAAAGAATACCACCTACATCGAGGAACATATAAAAAGTGGATCCAACTGCTTGCAACCATATTGAAAAGGGATTTCTCAAGAAAGACCCATTTGTAGCCCTAATGGTAAACATGTAAAAATGATTCCTCTTGTAATCCTCCTTTTTATTCAATATAAAGTAGTGATTCTTCACTATTAAATGAGATTATTTTGAATGGTTTCATTCATACATGATGATATGTTTTTACTAAAGATATTTCCTAAGAGTCTTGTTAGCATGGCATTAGAATGGTATTATCAGTTGCCCAACCATTCTCTAAGAAATTTTGAAGAGACAACTAAATTGTTTTTCAATAATTTAGGGTTTGCATTGAAAAGAATGTGTCTATGAAAGATATCTATAATATGAAGCAAGGTAAATAGGAAAGTTTCTCAAAGTTTTTTGCTCATTGGAGAATTTTGGTTGGATTCTTGAAATATACTTTACCTCCCCGAGATATGCTTAAGATATTTATTGGAAATTTGCAAGAATAGTTTTCTTATGCATTAGAAACTGCCACTATCACATCTTTTGATCAAGCAATTGATTAGCACAAAAATTGGAACAGGCTCTTATCAAAAGAGGACAACTTAAAATAAAAGAAGATAAAACCACTAAGTCACAACATAAGGGTAAGCATGCAGGAGTTAATGGTGTAGTGGATAGTAGGTCTATTAATAATATCATTAACAACCTACAAAAGATGATACATAAAAAACCTCCACAAAGGAATTTCATGAAACTTAACATGCCCATGGAAGTGGTCTTAAAGAAGCTTTTGGAAGATAATATGATTGAGTTGCCTCCCATAATACAACCAAATACTACAACTAATTGGTATAACATAGGTCAACATTATGAATATCATAGAGTTGAAGAACATTGGATAAATTCTTACAAAAGGTTAAAGCATGTGGTTCAAGATCTAATTGATATAGGGTTCCTTGCCATAGAAGGTCTTTAGTCATCAAATAATCAACCTCCTACTCAATAGTAACTTATGACTAATAAAGATATGGATATTTTTTGAGATCCACTAGCTAAGCATGGATGACAAGTGGCTAGTCAAGTATCTTATCAAAATGTGCCGCCTATATATGGTAGTATGGTTGGCATGGTTGGAGCAACTACAAGGAAGTAATATGTTCCTCTATATGTTTCTCCCAATGTTGAGGTTAATGTTTTAGGTTCTCTTGGGGTACATCATATCACATTATCAGATGATAATAAGACTTTCTCAGACCTATGAGAGGTGTTGAGTGGTATTTTCACCCAATTGTGAAAGTACACTCTCCTTTAGGATTTGGGTTCCAAATCCCCTCTTGCAAAGAAGTTAAATAAACAACTTCTCCAAGGTCTCCGTTGTATTAGCATTTGCATATGTGTATTAGTAATCTCAAATAAAGATATTCAATTTAAATGCTTGGAACACCTTAGTGATTGCAAGTAATTGTAAACAAGGGGCAATGTTGGTTTATTTCACCATGAAACTTTAGTGATTGTTCATTGTTTTTTTGGATTTTGAAAATTTTTAAATGTTTATTTTAATGCCTGAAAATTTAAAATAAGTTAAAATTTCTGGAAAAAATAAAATGCAGAAAAATGAAAATGAAATGCAAAAAACTGAAAATAAAATGCATTCAGTATGATGCTATCCTATTTCGACAAAACCGAAGATGTGAGGTTTTCATGCATGCAACCTAACCTATTGGACCTGCAAAACAAGCACAATCCGGATAAGCTAAGTGTTGGCTCCTAGGGTTTTAAATGAGGTTTTTCAGATTTAAACATTCGCATGAAGCAACCAAGAAAACTTGCATAAACTCCATTTACAAGCCTAAAATCTGAAAAGGGGAAAAATAGACATTTAATCCTTGCATGCAGAGAAAATGACTCCTCCTTTCTTGTCCATAAGATGCAACTTTCTGAAATTTTCTGTATTAAAAATTTGTCATTTTACAATAACAAAATTTTTGGTTTTCCCAAACCAGTCCATGGAAGAAAAACGACTCAAACAAGTCCAGAATGGCCCTCTTGCCTTCAACTCTGCAACTTTGCTCCAGCAATTTCCAACCCCTTCTGGCCTCTTTGAATGGCGTATTTAAACTTCTAAAAAAAATGTTTCTCCTTCCATGACTGTTCGTTTCATTTTCCAATGGTTGTTCGTTTCACCTTCCCTGACTGTTCGTTTCACCTTCCCTTGTGCATGCGTGTGTTTGGTTTCCAAAAAACTTGTTTCTATTTTGTGGCCCTTCGTTTCATTTTCTCCACATGGGCTTGCGTCCGTTTCCTTCCGTGTGTAACGACCATCTTAAATGATTTCAAATCATTAAATATTCCTTATGTAACGCTTTGTCTTATTCATTGGATTTTGTCCTTATGTCCACGTCACTATGCAGGTCCGTTACCTTGGCGAAAATGGAACATGTCACGATATCGTGACACTTTTGCCTCCTTGCTCTCTTTTGTTGCTTTTAGCCACGAAAATGTAACATGTCGCGATATCGCGACACTTTTCTTTCTAGTTCTTTCTCTTCTCATTTGGCCATGAAAATGCAACATGTCGCGATATCGCGACACTTTTTCTTTCTCCTATTTTGGCCGCGAAAATGCAACATGTCGCGATATCGCGACACTTTTTCTTTTGGCCGTGACAATGCAACATGTCGATATAATTGCAGACACTTTTTTTTGGTACATTGACGAATTTTTTGAAACATGTCACGATATCGCGACACTTTTTCTCTTTTGGCCGCGACGATGCAACATGTCGCGATATCGCGACACTTTTTCTCTTTTGGCCATGATATGCAACATGTCGCGATATCGCGACACTTTTTCTCTTTTGGCCACGACGATGCAACATGTCGCGATATCGCGACACTTTTTCTCTTTTGGCCGCGACAATGCAACATGTCGCGATATCGCGACACTTTTTCCTCTTTGGCCGCGACATGCAACATGTCGCGATATCGTGACACTTTTTCTCTTTTGGCCGCGATAATGCAACATGTCGCGATATCGTGACACTTTTTCTCTTTTGGCCGTGACGATGCAACATGTCGCGATATCGCGACACTTTTTCTCTTTTGGCCGTGACGATGCAACATGTCGCGATATCGCGACACTTTTTTCTTTTGGTATGTGTTGGCTTTTCTCTTTTGGCGGAAATGCAACATGTCGCGATATCGCGACACTTTTTCTCCTTGTGGTGTTTTGCTTTTTCTTTGATCTTTAGCATATGGGCCACTTCGGTCTTCTTGGAACACATGCAAAAAAGGTGGGTCCCCAATTTTGGGGTACGTTGTGGAGCAGCCACAACAAATGGCGACTCTGTTGGAAAATGCTCCTGAGCATTTCGGTGAGAACTCAACCTGAAAACACACAGACTCAAATACAAGCGTCAGCAAATATCCCAAGAATGAAACTAGACGAGAAATACATGAAGCATTAGAATTATTAAGCATCAGCTCGGTGTGTGCAATGTGCTTCATTCCCTATCATTTGAAACTCGTTCAACTTTCCATTGTCAGTTTCACTTATGATTCGTATGCAAGGCTATGAATGATTTGTGCAGGATTTGATGTATGACAACTATGTTAGAGATATAACAACCTCGCTTTGCAAAGGCTCGAACTTTCTAGTATCATGAAAAAACATATTAAAACTGTCAATCTTAGGACCAAATATATATATACTTGAATTAATTTACTAGATCCCAAAGTTGGTTATGTGCCCCTACCATCTTGAACCCATGTGCAAGTGTAAGTGAAATCAGAGCTTTGGGGAATAGGATTCCCAACCTAAGCGAGATGGGAATTTAACCCTATCCTTACTACTCTGATTTGGAGTTCATTACCTCATCTTGAACAAAATGATTTAACCTGTTATGGATGAAACTGTCAGGCTAGCCTGTCCGTTTGAGCAGTCAGTGGTCTTGCTTTTAGACAAGACGTGTTGCCACGCATGAGCATACTCCACTGCCAACCAGGCGTCTATAGCCCCGATGGAGATTAACCCCATAATCCATGATTTGGCTCTACTTTTGATTTCTTGGACCTTGGGGATGACTACCCATCCTTGCAAGGGACATGTAGTACGATCCTTCCAATCCAATATTAATGAAAAATAGAATGAAAAATATTTTCTTTGGAATTTCAAGTTCTTGAGTGGGCAAAATAGAAGCTTTGGGGAATCGGATTCTCAACCTAAGCGAGATGAGAATTAGACCCTATCCTTACTACTCCATGAAGGTCAAATCAGAGCTTTGGGGAGTTGGATCCTCAACCTAAGTTCGATGGGGATTTAACCCTATCCTTACTACTCTGATTTTAGGCTTTAAGCACTATGGGAGTGGTAAAAACCACTGTTTTAAGGATTATGTTGCATAATAGGATAGACACGAAATACTCCTTTCGCCTCACCTTTTCTTCCAAGTATGGTTTTGACCATTTTGCTCAAGATCCTCTTTAATATGTGTAGAACGTGCTTGGTTCAAGATAGTTCGGGCATCAGTTCCCAACCTTAGGATCCTTTTAATATATGTTATGTAATAACCCTAAGAGGATTCGACACCTTTTCAATGATTGTATATGAAATGAAGATGCAATTGAGATGAAATGTATATGCAATGTGGAATGTAACATGAGATATGAATGCATTGCTCCTTTTGAAATGCGGATGGAGTATACCACCTACTTTGCCATAATTTATAAAACTGACAACTTCATGCATCACAAGTTCCAAACGATATTCTTTAATGTGTTTGCGATATTCGTGGAGCTTTCTGCAATACAATTCCGATGTTTCATATTCTCCTAGTCTTAGTCAACATTCATAAGGACCTAAGTTGACATCTTGCTTTTTCTTTTTTTTTTAAAACAAACCAAAAGTGTCCAAAGGACCAACACACAAAACTTAAAACCAAAGTGAGATCCAATCCAAAACCAAAACACGAAAACCAAAAGTATATACAAATGTACAATATAATGCAAGATGGTGCAAAAGTTTGGATTATCATTTTCCCGGATCCCAAACCTGATTGGAATTCTTTAAAAGACGTATGACGTGATACGCATACCAAGTTTTGTAGGAATCCAACAAAAACAAGATCAAACCAAACAAAGAAACAAACTTCCACTTGCCCCTCTCACCATACCAATTTGATTTAGTTTCATTAATAATCCTATGGTGGAGTTTCAAGTTTTCAAATTGATTAGACAATGATTGATATTCAATTCCTTTATGTCTATTCTTTAAGATGTCCATTCCGCACTTTGATTCATGGTGTAGAAATAAGCTTTCATTTTCATTCAATAAAGCCATAACATTAATAATATTTGAATCAAACCATTCATTAGGCAAATCTTCATTCGAATTTTGCATGGTGAAACCAAAAAGGTGAGATTTTACCTTTGGCATGTTTTCATTTGACCTTACTTGAAGAGGATTTGAAAATTCCTCTTTTCTCTCATGACATTCATCATCATGTAGCACTTGTTCTTTCTCCATGACTCGTTTATCAAAGGCACCAAACTTAGGTACCCAATTGAAAATATGTCCATCCCTTTCAAACCATAAGTCTTGTCTATCTAGGGGTTGGTTAACTAACACATTTCCGTGATCAATCACTTGGGTTGTTTTGGGTAACGTGAGATTTTCAATTGGATCATCAATGATATCAAACCCAAATGATTTAGGTTTTGTAATTTTCTCATTTTGAAATGGCATAATCATTGTAGCACAAGTAAGTGGATCAAGATTTTCAATTTCTTTTCCTTCAAAGGAATCTAAAGCAAATGACTCTCTTTCTTGATTCATGGTTGTAGAATCCTTATCATGTTCCAAAATTTGATGAGATTCGAATTCCTCTTCCAAAACTTTCTCAAATTGTACAGGATTTATAGTATCCTCATGTGAGGAAGCAATTGAGTTATCCTGCATATTAATTGACACAACAAGTTTATTAGAAGATTTAGATTGATAATATTCTTCCCATTTCTTCCACGAATCATAGTAATCATCCTCCAAGTTCAAGTTGTGACGCTCAAGTACTTCTTCTTCATCTTCTGATTCATCAACATGTTTCTCACCCCATTCATCTTCACCTTCCTCATTCTCACTCTCTTGACGATATAGAGTTTCCACCACCAAAATGTTGTCCTCTCCTTGTTGATGTTGGGGTGGACCCTTATTTGGCACAAGTTCCAAATCATCCACTTGAGCTTGGAGACAATGGGTATACCTAGCAATTTTGGGACAATTCCTTTCATTATGCTCCTTTGTATTATGCAATCTACACCCCTTTTCCCATGCAAAATCAGAAATATTAAGAATGGAACTAGAGTGACTTGGTCCTACGAAGTATCTATCTGATTAGCAATAGGGGAAGGCACACCCCCATTGTTTGGCTTCGTATTCCACTGTCTCCCTCTATTGTTGAAATTTCGATTTGGGTGAGGGGCATGGGATTCATACTTCTATTTTTGAACCAAATCATTACTCAATTTGTGAACTATCTTTTTGAGTTCTTCAACCTCTGAATAAATCTCTTTTGGTTGAGCTATGTTATTGCTAGTTCCAATAGGATTTGCGTAATTGGTGAGATCTTGACTTAACATTTGAGTTGGATTTTGAGCCACTTGATTTGCGTAGGGATTCACACTTTGAATCGAAATTGGATTGGGTGCGTAAGCGGGTGTTGATGAATATGGTTGTTGATAAGGCAAAGCATTTATGCCTGATATTTGTGGTGCCATGATCTGATTCATCATAGGAGCTTGACCATATGGACCATATTGTCCTACCATAGGCATCCGGGAAAACCCATAACCCTGTGGTGTCATTTGTTGTTCAATGGTCATAGCTTCATTGTAGGCTAGAGCAAGCATGGTAACTTGAGGATTTCGCCTTGCAAACATTGCCATCATAGGATCCAATGCCCCAAAATATATTTGCAAAGCTACTACGGGATCAATGGCAAAATGCCGAATTGCTCTATTATAGCACTTCTGAAATCTCTGATTAAAAGTTTGGATTGGCTCACCCTGGCCTCTTTTGCATGTAATGAACTGATTATAGATGATTGTGGGATCTAATGGTGACCTGAATTGGTTGACAAAAGCATCCTCCATTTGCGTCCATGACGTAATGGAACCAGGAGGTAAGCAAATATACCATTCGTAAGCCACTTGGTCTAGGCTCATGGGGAAGAGTCTACAAGCCACATCTTCATGTTGAACTTGCAATCTTATCAAAACATCCCTATAGGCCTGAATATGTTCTTCCGCGGTCCTTGGGCCATCCGGTTTGTATTTGGGCAAAAATCTCTCTATATTCTTAGGGATCTCATGAATATCCCCTGCAATATTCAAAGGAATGTTATGGGCTCCGTACCAAGGAGGTGGTGGAGGTTGGGCCATTTGATTCAAAATCGATGATGATAACCCTACAAGAACCATGGAAATGGTACTGATAATTGGTACACTAGTGGCAAATGACACCACCAGTGCAAGTCCGCTAGATGCGCCTAAAACAGAAGGATCTTCTATAACAAGAATATCTGGTGGGACCACAATTTGCTCGGTTTTATTCCTTGGATTCCTATGAGTGAGTGAGAGGCTTTGGAATATGGTTTCCTCGATTGTTTTGGACCTAGTTGCGATGCGATGCGGTGGGTCCAACTTGTAAATGAAACTACCCTACAAAACCTGACAAAACTCTCAATACCTCAAAGAAAACCTGTGACACACAGAAAATCCTGCAATTAATGAAATTCAAAGAATAACTTCAAAATCAATTTGTTAGTCATGAATGAAAGAAGGAACCATGACAAAGCAATATTCTAAAAATGTAAGTTTTTGATTCACCAGATCGCATATGCGCAAGTGAAGAGCATACTCCTAGTGTTGTAGGCTTTCTGATTCACAAGATCGCATTACACGCAAGTGAAGAGCATAATACCGACAACAAATACATTTTAGACAAAAAATAATTCCTTACAAATAAGCATGAAATTGACTAGCAAATATCAAACATGTAACGTATTAATAATCATGTCAGCATCAACCAAGAGATGTATCCATTAAAATCAAATGAAAGTAATTGCATGGAGACAACCTCGTTAGTCAAGACCAAAATTTTTCAAAATCAAATCAAAACACATTATTCTTGTATGAACAATCAAAAGCGTTAGAACAATGCATAGCGATTCATGTCCTCCTTTTAACACTACAAGGTTGTATTGTTAAAAGAGGGCTAAAGATAATAATCAATAGGGCATGAAATATTCAAAATTTAAATCCCTATAGCATTTAAATCACTCTGAAATAAAACAATTCAGGCCCTCCTTCTAGCGCCAATCTGTTGAGTGGTATTTTCACCCAGTTGTGAAAGTACACTCTCCTTTAGGATTTGGGTTCCAAATCCCCTCTTGCAAAGAAGTTAAATAAACAACTTCTCCAAGGTCTCCGTTGTATTAGCATTTGCATATGTGTATTAGTAATCTCAAATAAAGATATTCAATTTAAATGCTTGGAACACCTTAGTGATTGCAAGTAACTGTAAACAAGGGGCAATGTTGGTTTATTTCACCATGAAACTTTAGTGATTGTTCATTGTTTTTTTGGATTTTGAAAATTTTTAAATGTTTATTTTAATGCTTGAAAATTTAAAATAAGTTAAAATTTCTGGAAAAAATAAAATGCAGAAAAATGAAAATGAAATGCAGAAAACTGAAAATAAAATGCATTCAGTATGATGCTATCCTATTTCGACAAAACCGAAGATGTGAGGTTTTCATGCATGCAACCTAACCTATTGGACCTGCAAAACAAGCACAATCCAGATAAGCTAAGTGTTGGCTCCTAGGGTTTTAAATGAGGTTTTTCAGATTTAAACATTCACATGAAGCAACCAAGAAAACTTGCATAAACTCCATTTACAAGCCTAAAATCTGAAAAGGGGAAAAATAGACATTTAATCCATTGCATGCAAAGAAAATGACTCCTCCTTTCTTGTCCATAAGATGCAACTTTCTGAAATTTTCTGTATTAAAAATTTGTCATTTTACAATAACAAAATTTTTGGTTTTCCCAAACCAGTCCATGGAAGAAAAATGACTCAAACAGGTCCATAATGGCCCTCTTGCCTTCAACTCTGCAACTCTGCTCTAGCAATTTCCAACCCCTTCTGGCCTCTTTGAATGGCGTATTTAAACTTCTAAAAAAATTGTTTCTCCTTCCATGACTGTTCGTTTCATTTTCCAATGGTTGTTCGTTTCACCTTCCCTGACTGTTCGTTTCACCTTCCCTTGTGCATGCGTGTGTTTGGTTTCCAAAAAACTTTTTGTTTCTATTTTGTGGCCCTTCGTTTCATTTTCTCCACATGGGCTTGCGTCCGTTTCCTTCCGTGTGTAACGACCATCTTAAATGATTTCAAATCATTAAATATTCCTTATGTAACGCTTTGTCTTATTCATTGGATTTTGTCCTTATGTCCACGTCACTATGCAGGTCCGTTACCTTGGCGAAAATGGAACATGTCGCGATATCGCGACACTTTTGCCTCCTTGCTCTCTTTTGTTGCTTTTAGCCATGAAAATGTAACATGTCGCGATATCGCGACACTTTTCTTTCTAGTTCTTTCTCTTCTCATTTGGCCATGAAAATGCAACATGTCGCGATATCGCGACACTTTTTCTTTCTCCTGTTTTGGCCGCGACGATGCAACATGTCGCGATATCGCGACACTTTTTCTCTTTGGCCGCGATGATGCAACATGTCGCGATATCGTGACACTTTTTCTCTTTGGCCGCGACGATGCAACATGTCGCGATATCGCGACACTTTTTCTCTTTTGGCCGCGATAATGCAACATGTCGCGATATCGTGACACTTTTTCTCTTTTGGCCGCGACGAATGCAACATGTCGCGATATCGCGACACTTTTTCTCTTTTGGCCGTGACGATGCAACATGTCGCGATATCGCGACACTTTTTCTCTTTTGGCCGCGAGAGTGCAACATGTCGCGATATCGCGACACTTTTTCTCTTTTGGTCGTGATAATGCAACATGTCGCGATATCGCGACACTTTCTCTTTTGGGCGACGATTGCAACATGTCGCGATATCGTGACACTTTTTCTCTTTTGGCCGCGACGATGCAACATGTCGCGATATCGCGACACTTTTTCTCTTTTGGCCGCGACGATGCAACATGTCGCGATATCGCGACACTTTTTCTCTTTTGGCCGCGACGATGCAACATGTCGCGATATCGCGACACTTTTTCTCTTTTGGCCAGAGTGCAACATGTCGCGATATCGCGACACTTTTTCTCTTTTGGTCGTGACGATGCAACATGTCGCGATATCGCGACACTTTTTCTCCTTGTGGTGTTTTGCTTTTTTCTTTGATCTTTAGCATATGGGCCACTTCGGTCTTCTTGGAACACATGCAAAAAAGGTGGGTCCCCAATTTTGGGGTACGTTGTGGAGCAGCCACAACAAGAGGATTCTTACCTCTACATTACAACATTTATTGGGGAAAATTTTGTCAAAAGGATTTTGATTGACAATGGTTCTTCTCTTAAATTATGCACTTATCAATTTTTCCAAAATTCTAGGTTAAAATAAGATGACTTAACTAATTTTAGATTTTTATGTAACGAGCACTAGGAGATAGCAATCACAATATGTGATGCAGGAGCATCCAATGGAAAGAAAAATACCGCAAAGAGGAAAAAGTGTCGCGATATCGCGACATGTCGGCAAAGAATAAAAAGTGTCGCGATATCGAGACATGTCACATTTTCATGACCAAAGGATGAGAGAAGGCGTAAGGGAGAAAAAGTGTCGTGATATCGTGACATGTCACATTTTCATGACCAAAGGACGAGAGAAGGCACAAGGGAGAAAAAGTGTCGCGATATCACGACATGTTGCATTTTCGTGACCAAAAGGTGAGAGAAGGCACAGGAGAGAAAAAGTGTTGCGATATCATGACATGTCGCATTTTCGCGACCAAAATGCGAGAGAAGGTGCAAGAGAGAAAAGGTGTCGTGATATCGCAACATGTCGCATTTTCGTGATCAAAGGAGAAGAGAAAGAGTAACAAGGAAAAAGTGTCACGATATCGCGACATGTTGGCAAAGGAGAAAAAGTGTCACGATATCGCGACATGTCGCATTTTCGTGACCAAAGAAAAGGGTAGGCGGTTACAGGGGTTATTATAGAGGGAATTATCGAGTGGTGGGTATACCGAACGTCATCATTGGTTGACAGGTGAATAGAATCTATAGTGGCAGCATTGGACAAGCATGTGGCACCAAGGTGCCATGAAAGCAGACGAAGACCAAGAGTCGAAAAGATAAACATTTCGAAAGCCAAGACAACGAAGAGGCACGAGAAATGAAATGAAGGGCCAAAAAATGGAAACGGAGAGTCACACAAGAGAGTTTAAAAGGGGAAGCAGAGGTATGCACAAGGGGTGGAAAAATAGTGGAGACAGTGTTGCATACGTGAAGACAAGAGGGCCATTCTAGACCTATTTGGGCTATTTTCTTCCAGAGTTGGAAATGCTGTCAGAAAAAATAAAAATAAACTATCTTTTAGAATAAAGGAGTTTAATTGGCATATTGCTGCCATTATTGTAAATTTTTTTGATTTTAATGAATGAGAATATGGGGTTCTTGGTATGAGAAATTTTGGCTCCCTATCAAGTGGTATCAGAGCGGGAGTTCCTGAGTGTGTGAGTAGATCGTCGAAAGTGAGGCAGTTTACACCAGGATCTATGGAAGAGCTTAAAGTTCCTAAGTGTGTGAGCAGATCACCGAAAGTGAGGCAGTTTGCACCAGGATCTATGGAAGAGCTTAGGGTTCCTGAGTGTGTGAGCAGATCGTCGAAAGTGAGGCAGTTTGCACTAGGATATGTGGTCAAGGTTTGTGAGAAGAGAGTGAGGAAGAATGCCTCCACGAAGAAACTATGGTGGTGGGAGAAATGTGGTACCTAAAGAAGATTTCAAATCTTTGCAGAGGCAAGTGCAAGCCCTACAAGAGGAGTTGCAAATAGGGGTTGAGCCAAGGAGAGAATATCATAGTGAATATGAAGCTTGGGAGGTGGATGATCCATCGGATGAAGAAGAAGCAATGGATCCTACAGAAGCTAGATTAGTTAAGGCCATATCTTGGATTGGGAAGAAGACAAAGTTTGATGTCCCCACGTATTATGGGAATCTCAATCTAGAGGAGTTGATTGATTAGATCAATGATATGGAGGAGTGTTTTGAGTTTGAGGAGGTTGTAGATCCATATCGGATCAATTTTACAAAAACAAAGTTGAAAGGCCATGCTTGCATATGGTGGAAAGAAGTGCAGCTAGAAATAAATAGAAGTAGAAAGGAAAAGTTAACCAAATGGGATCAAATGGTAGATAAGTTGAAGAGGTATTTTATGCCTGTAGATTACGAATTGGATCTATTGAGAAAAATTTAGAGTTTGAGATAGTCAAGCAAATCTATCAAAGAATATACGGAGGAGTTTTACAAGATCTCAATCAGAACTGGCCATTATGATGCTAACAAGGAGAGGGCAGCCTATTACATCAATGGATTGAGAACCAGTATTCAAGAAGAGTTGAGTCTGGTTAGGATTAGCACCATTGAGGATGCTTACCAGTTTGCTCTAAAAGTTGAAGAGAAGCTAAATAGAAGGTTTGAGGGTAAGCAAAAAGAAAGAAGTCATGGAGAAAGAATTGGTGGAAGAATAGATGGAGGACGAGATGAGGAGAAAGAAGAAGCTAGCAGTAGTCAGGATCAGAAGGGAGATAATGATTATAGATCCCATGGTCAGAACAACTACCAAAGAGGAAGAGGTAGATCTAGACGTGGGTATGGAAGAGGAGGATTTTGTGGAACCTATTTCCATTGTGGGGAAGAAGGACATCGGGCATATGAGTGTCCCCAACACCAAGAGAGGATGAATAGGAGACCTGAGGGTCATGCCAGAGCTACTGTAGTAGATGAAGGTGTTGAATCAGAACATTCTGAGGAGGTAGAGAGAGGAGAATTTATGGTCACAAGGAGAATCTTGTTGAATGAGGAGGAAGAATCAGACCAGAGGAGGAGCCTTTTTTGCACAAGGTGCAAATTTTTAGGTAAGGTCTGTAATGTTGTTATAGATAATGGTAGTACTGATAACTTGGTCTCTAAAGAAATGGTTACTAAGTTACAGTTAGAGAGGAGGAGACACCTGCACCCATATCGGATTGCATAGTTGCGAAAGGACCATAAGGCATTGGTTAGTGAACAATCCTTAGTCAAGTTCAATATTGGGAGATACCAGGATGAGGTCCTGTGTGATATCCTGCCTATGGATGCTTGCCATATGTTGTTAGGAAGACCATGGCAGTTTGATCGTCGTGTAGTCCATGATGGACATACCAACACTTACCCCCTAACAAATGAAGGAGTGCACCATAAACTAAAGCCACTAAAGGGGATGGATGAAAAGAGGTTGCTGACAAAAATGAGAGTGGAAGTTGTGGGGTTTGAAGAACTTAAGGGTTTGTACCCTAAAGACCCAGATTTTGCTGAAGCTTGGAGAGCTTGTACAGCCCTAGTTACTCTGGATAGGACTGTCAACAGGAGTACTAGTAAATCACCATACCAGATTGTATGTGGGAGTAGTCCAAGGAATGCTTTTGAGTTGAGAACGATGGATAAAGGAGAAAATAGCAGTGCTGAGGCTAAAGATTTTGCAAGTTTTGAGATGTTGAAAAAGAAGGTGACAGAACAGTATAGAAGTGAAGGTCACTTCTCAATCCACCCCGGTTGTCTGATTCAGGAGCATCCAACGGAAAGAAAAATACCGCAAAGAGGAAAAAGTGTCGCGATATCATGACATGTCGACAAAGAAGAAAAAGTGTCACGATATCGTGAGAGGTTGCATTTTCATGACCAAAGGACGAGAGAAGGCGCAAGGGATAAAAAGTGTCGCGATATCGCGACATGTCGCATTTTCACGACCAAAGGATGAGAGAAGGCGCAAGGGAGAAAAAGTGATGCGATATCGCGGCATGTCGCATTTTGGCGACCAAAAGGCGAGAGAAGGTGCAGGAAAGAAAAAGTGTCATGATATCGCGACATGTTGCATTTTCGTGACCAAAATGTGAGAGAAGGCGCAGGAGAGAAAAAGTGTCGTGATATCACGACATGTCGCATTTTCACGACTGAAGGAGACGAGAAAGAGCAAGAAGGAAAACGTGTCGCGATATCGTGACATGTTGGCAAAGGAGAAAAAGTGTCACGATATCGCGACATGTCACATTTTTGGGACCAAAGAAAAGGGTAGGCGGTTACAGGGGCCGTTACAGAGGGAATTATCGAGTGGTGGGTATACCGAATGTCATCATTGGTTGACAGGCGGATAGAGTCTACAGTGGCAGCACTGGACAAGCACGTGGCACCAAGGTGCCATGAAAGAAGACGAAGACCAAGAGTCAAAAAGATAAAAAATTTGAAAGCCAAGACAACAAAGAGGCACAGGAAATGAAATGAAGGGCCAGAAAAGGGAAACGGAGAGTCACGCTAGAGAGTTTAAAATGGGAAGCAAAGGTATGCACAAGGGGTGTAAAAATGGTGGAGATAGTGTTGCAGACGTGAAGGCAAGAGGGCCATTCTGGACCTGTTTGGGCTATTTTCTTCTAGAGTTGGAAATGCTGTAAGAAAAAAAAAAACTATCTTTCGGAATAAAGGAGTTTATTTGGCAGATTGCTACCATTATTGTAAATTTTTTCGAGTTTAATGAATGAGAATATGGGGTTCTTGGGATGAGCAATTTTGGCTCCCCATCAAGATGCAAAATAATATGAAAGAAAGTAAATATGCTAGATGACTAAAACATACTGTAAATAGAAATGGCATAAAAAAATACAATGTAGCTATGGAGGAAATAAACACTCCATTAATAAAGCTACTGAACTACATTGCACCCATTACAAATGGATGGTGATCTACACACAATTGTACTATTCTCTAAGCTACATTATCTAACTATGTCTCCCGAATCTATATCTATATTACAATGGGGCCTTTCTTATATAGGAAAATAGGTTCCTTGGCCAAAACTCTATCTAGCTATGCAAGGGACAACTTGCACATATACAACTTACACATTGACACTTGTGCATTTATTATATTGCATGAAGTAACTAGATAACTTTCCCCTAAAGTAATATAATGTCCTAAGTATGTACCTTAGAATATACATTTACATGATACCAATGATGTAATATACTCTATTTGTAACACGTTCTTATATTACATTATTTGGGTAATGGAATCAAAAAGAGCTTTCCAACAATATAAGTTTTATCCAATTATGACATCCTTTGGTCCCCCAAACTGCAAAAACACTACACATAGGTCAAACAAAAATATTCACACAAGCATGTGCGAGTATTTCGATTCACACCCCCACGTGTGAGTATTTTACGCATTTAATATTTTTCCTCCATCCTATCTATTGTGCTTGGTTTTGCCTTGGTACATCATATTTTGGTATTTTTCATTATTTTTACCCCTCATTTTTCATCATTTTCAATAGACTCATCACCAACCTCCATCGCTTCCATAACCAATTCATCACTTGAAGAGGTAGATATTCATCATCCAAAATTCACCTTGTGCATGATCAATAATCAAACACTCAATCTTAGAAATTATTTTGTCCAAGAACTTTGTCTAAGACTATCATCAGTCTTCATTTTCTAAGACAAACAAAAAGCAAAAATTCTCTTCTCAATTAAAACTCCAATATAATTATGATTTGGTACATTACATGCCATTGGATGTAGGGGAACTCATGTGTGTATACTATCTCTAGGTCTCCAATGCATCCACTGAAGTAATCATGAGTAGGACCTATCTATGATTGACTAGCCAACCAAATCAAACCAAGAATCAAAGCTTATCAAAGGTAAAGTTCCAAAGACATGCACCCCTTTCAAAGTTAGGCCATCCTACATTGATCATGATAACAAGATAATATTACATATACCCCTTCAAATAAATAGTTTAGGCTCAACACAAATGCCATAATCAACTACAATAATTCATCATGTTCATCATCCAATGAAATTCTTGTCATGTGATTCTTCACTTTCCAAAAACCATTTTGTACACCATCATCTTCATCTTTTTTAATCGAATCATCGCTGCTTTCCATCTTCTCCATATCCAATTCATCACTTAATGGGGTAGTAATTCAAACAATAAAAATTTATCTTGCATGTGATCAAATAACCAAACATCCAATCATGAATTCAATAAATGCCTAAGAAATTTTTTGCTAAAGATTATCTCAAGTCCTCATTTTCTAGGATAGATACAAAAGTGAAATTTATCTTCTTAATCAAAACTCTAATCTAAAACAAACAATCTTTGATAAACCTCAAATGACTATGACTATATATAGCTCATGGATTCCCTTCTTCAAAGTGGTAGTTGTAAGACCACTTTTGAATGAAGCACCTAACTAAGCTCTCCCCTATGGCTTCAACGGTTTGTCAAATATTATCAAAAGAACTCATCAATCAATCAAAAGCAAAAATTTGCAAAAGCATTTAATCCTTCCATAATTGGAACATCTCACATTGATCACAAAACAAGGTAATATTACATCTTCCCTCAAAAGTAATCATTACGATGCTTCAAAGTGTCGTACTCAACCACAAATTATTTTTTTATCAATGCATCTCTCTTGCAATCATCCACAAATCATAAATCACAAATTATTTGTCTTCCAAAACATCTCATCAATTTATATCATCAGTTTTTGTATTAAATCATTTTTTCGCACAACACAGTACAAAAATGGGAAACCTATAGACACCTAAAAGTTACACATTGCCACTTCTCATATCATCACGACCGATCAATTTGCAAAACCCTAAAAATTTGCATAAATTGGCTTTGAAACACTATTCATTCATAAAATTCACTATTCATCATTCTTAGCCCCCTGAGTTAGCTAAGCTCCTTCCTACGCTTAACTATAGGTCCTCATACGACCTCAATCATAACTCAACTAAGGTTGAGTTCTCCACCATGGTAAAAAAAAAATTATGGTCAAAAGTCAACCCTTTTGGTCAAAACTTGCTTTATGGCTAAACACATGCTTAATTAGATCTAATCATGATTAAGCTAAGCCCGCAACCTCGCCTAGTTTTCTTCAACTAGCATAGCCTTTCCACCTCACTTAGTCTACTTTGACTAGCCTAGCCTAGCCTAGCCTAGGCTTTCCACCTCTCATCTAGATATTTCATCCATATCACACTCACCTATGCAATTAATGTCATTTGGAGACTTTCCTCCAGGTCATCTGGTATGTAAATGGGTGAGGGATTCTCTCACCCAATTCCATTTATGAGGTAGGACACCTTAGAGGATACCTTATAAATGGACATCTCACAAGGATAGCTCAGGGAATACCTCAAGGGACACCTTAGTGGACACCTCATAATGCATACCTTATAAGGGACACCTCATGGGACACCTCAACCCTTTCCCTAACCTTGGTCAAGTTTATAAATAGAATATCATTTTCACCATTTTAAAGATATCCAGTTTAGCTTACAAAAACTTTATATAAATTACTCTAGGCACATAACATCTATCATACATAAATCACATCCATATAGAATTAGAGTCTCCATCAAATATACTATGCTCTTTGTGATTTAGATAGGTTATCAATAAAGGAGGTGACTTTTGAAGGTGACCATGTGATAAATAACATAAGAAACAATATCATAATAACATCTACTTCATATTTAACAATTTTGACTGAAAATAGAAAGGTTTGCACCTCCCTGTGCAAATCTCTAGGTCTAAAAAAATTTGCACCCCAACGTGAGCACTTCTACCACAACTCTAAGGTTACTAGATAGGTAGGTGTGGTTTATTTTATGGTTTTGCATGGTTTTGTATAATTTTAATCATATTTTGAGCCTATTTTAGAGTCTTTTATCTTCATAAATATGAGGTTTGACCAAGGTAAGCCCCCAAATTCTCTAACCCCATTTTGCAGGTCCAACAGGTACAAAGAACACAATCAAACCAGTGATGGCCCACATGCAAGAATCTCACCTACATCGAGGAACATATAAAAAGTGGATCCAACTACTTGAAACCATATTGAAAATGGATTTCTCAAGAAATACCCATTTGTAACCCTAATTAAAAATTTGTAAAAATGATTCCTCTTGTAATCCTCCTTTTTATTCAATATAAAGCAAAGATTCTTCATTATTAAATTAGAATATTTTGAATGGTTTCATTCATATATGATGATATGTTGTTACTAAATATTTTTCCCATGAGTCTTGTTGGCATGGCACTAGAATGGTATTATCAGTTGCCCAACCATTCTCTAAGGAAGTTTGAAGAGATAACTGAATTTTTTGTTCAACAATTTGAGGTTTGCTTTGAAAAGAATGTGTCTATGAAAGATGTCTATAATCTAAAGCAAGGTAAAGAAGAAATTTTCTCAAAGTTTTTGGCTCATTGGAGAAATTTGTTTGGATGCTTTATATATACTTTACCTCCTTGAGATATTCTTGAGATATTTATTGAAAATTTTCAAGAACAATTTTCTTATGCATTATAAATTACCACTATCACATCTTTTGATCAAGCAATTGAGTTAGCACGAAATGTAGAACATGATCTTATCAAAAGAGGACAACTTAAAATAAAAGAAGATAAAACCACTAAGTCACAACATAATGGTAAGCATGTAAGAGGTGATGGTGTAGTGGATAGTAGGCCTGTTAATAATATCATTAACAACCTATAAAATATGATACTTCAAAAACCTCCACAAAGGAATTTCATGAAACTTAACATGCCCATGGAAGTGGTCTTAAAGAAGATATTGAAAGCTAATATGATTTAGTTGCCTCCCATAAGGTAACCAAATACTACAACTAATTGGTATAAGGTAGGTCAACATTGTGAATATCATAGAGTTGAAGGACATTGGATAAATTCTTGCAAAAGGTTAAATCATGTGGTTCAAGATCTAATTGATGCAGGGTTCCTTGCCATAGAAGGTCCTCACTCATCAAATAATCAACCTCCTACTCAACAGGCAATTATGACTAATAAATATAGGGGTATTTTTTGAGATCCACTACCTAAGCATGGACCACAAGTGGCTAATCAAGTATCTTATCAGAATGTGTTGCCTATATATGGTAGTATGGTTGGCATGGTTTGAGCAACTACAAGGAAGTAATATGTTCCTCTAGATATTTATCCCAATGTTTTGGTTAATGTTGTAGGTTCTCTTGGGGTACATCATATCATATTATTGGATGATGATAAGCCTTCCTCAGACCTATGAGAGAATTCTTCCCTCTACATTACAACATTTATTGGGGAAACTTTTGTCAAAAGGATCTTGATTGACAATGGTTCTTCTCTTAACTTATGCACTTATCAATTTTTCCTAAATTCTAGGTTAAAATAGGAAGACTTAACTAATTTTATATTTTGATGTAATGAGCACTAGGAGATATCAATCACAAAATGCAGAATAATATGAAAGAAAGTAAATATGGTAGATGACTAAAATATACAATAAATAGAAATGACATTAAAGAATACAATGTAGGTATAGAGGAAATAAACACTCCATTAATAAATAAAATGAACCACATTGTACCCATCACCAATGGATGGTGATCTACATAGAACTGTACTATGCTCTAAGATACATTATCTAACTATATATCCCGACTCTATATCTATATTACAATGAGGCCTTTCTTATATAGGAAAATAGGTTCCTTGGCCAACACTCTACCTAGATGTGTGTATCGACCCAATTTTTTTGTGCCCTTACCTTCAGGCTAAAGGATCCGTGCCCAAAATGGGGATGCGAGAAGGATGGAATAATACCTCTAACTGAGAGGCCCTTTGAAGGTCACGCCTCTCGAGGGAGGGGTATAAGGGTGAATTTTTGATGGATGGTGGGTTCACCAGAAAACTTTGAGTGGTAGTTTCCACGCCTAGGTCGAGAATGGTTTTGGTGTGTTCATTTTATACTCGATCATTCATAATCCTAGGTTGGCAAAAATGAATCTAAGCTATTCTATATGAAAATGCTAATTTATATGAATACAAAAAGCATGAATGAATCCTAAATACCAAGAATATACTAAATGAGAAAGAATGCACCTGATTTCGGATGTCTAATGAAGATTCTGAAGCTTGTAGGAGTCCAGATCGTCTCGAATATGATAGGATCATCTACAATTATAAAAAATCATCCCATATTACAAGAGATCGTCTGATATCAGACAAGATCATCATCGGTCTAACGAATTTGTCAAACAAATTCGTCAGAAACCTGCAATCACAGAAACAGACACCAAAAACCAAAAATGCTATTGCGAGAATAATGCAAAATGATAGAAATGACAGTATAAATGCCTAACTGATAAATCTGGATAGCAGATTAAATGAAATGCATTTTTTTAATAACTTATTTTAACTTTATCATGCATTTATGTTAAAATGAGGTGAAATCTAGGATGCAGAATGAAAATAATCAAACTAATGCATAATAAAAATAAGGAAGAAATATGAGAAATGCAAACTCAGGGCTCTGATTACCCCCAATCTGAACTGCAGTCGATATCACCTCCAATCATACGATATCATTGCCGATCTATGACAGGATCATCCGAAATTATCTGGAATTGTCTGTGATGATCCGAGATTCCTCCAGCTGAAGCACAGTGAAAACCTGTAATGAAAACTTAAAACTACGAGTGCAAAGCTTACATGGTAGGGAAAATCAACCAGGAAAAGAGTTAGGAGGAGAGCTAGGCAGGGGATCCAGGGATTCAAGGGTTTAGGCAACCAGGGGGATAAACTAAGAAAATCCTAGTTTATATAGGATTAGGGGGAGGTTAAGAGGTTGGGGATCATCCCAATCTGGGAGATCTCCAATGGAGGAATCTCCAACTGCGTAGACATGTTTCTGCCCAAGTTGGAGAGGCTATTGAAATAAAAGCTAATTATGAAAATTCAATTTTGGGATGAAATTGTCTGGACGTTCTATTCTAGATGAATTCATTCGATCTGGGATGATTATGTCTGATTGACGAAAATATTGTCCAACGGTCAAAACAACTCCTAAAAATGGTGCAAAAAATGGGGTGAGCGGTTAACGAGGCGGTTTCGAGGTTAAAATTCAAATTTTTATCTTTTTACTAAGGGTTTAACTACGCCAATTTTAGGGTGCTACATTTTGCCCCCTCTTTAGTGAATTTTCCAAATAAAATGCATTAAAGACAAGTTCTCCACGCTTTATGAGAAAGCAAAAATTTACTCAATTTTTTAGACGACGATTCTAGGTCGAATCATACGACTGCTTACTATGGTGCCTCGTCCGTGTTTTTACCAAAATAAAACGTTTGAGGTAAAAGCGTGGAAAAGCAAAATTTTAAAAGAAAAAGTTGTTTTTGTTTAAATAAAATTAAAAAAATAGGGTAAAACCCTAATTCATTGTTACTGTTCATTTTTGCTATTTTAGAGCTCTGCAGGAAAAATGGTGGAAATAGCGCACAGATCAACAAAGGTCCGACATGGATTACGGGTAAGGATCTAAACTTGGTGAATTATGTTTTTAATTTGATTTGTGTGATTTTTAATTTAAATTTTGACTATTTTTGGGGTATCGCGGCTGTTTTTAGGCCATCGACGATGTTAGGATGAAATCGTCCCAATTTCATCGAAATCGTCCCTAGATCGCCGATTTTATCTAGGGGCGAAATCAACGAAATAGGGGTGATCCCGTCCAACAAGGGGCGATCCCCAAGTTGATAAATCGAAGATGATTTCATCCTACTGAGGATGATTTGACCCAATTTAGTATGATATAGTCCAATAGTGGACGATATCATTTTCTTTTATAAGATGAAATTTATTTAACTGATTTTAATGATTATCTATTAATGATTTTTGGTGTTTTATTGTTTATCTTGCAAATGGGATTACTAAAAAGTCAAGAGTGGAAATACGGGGGGCTAAGAGACGATGTAGCCATGCTTTATCAGGCAGAGCGAGACCGACTATCGGAGGTTGGGCTATAGCATGTGGCAGAGATGCCATAAATACCTACAGACATGGGGCTACAGACAACCCAAGCAGAGAGGTGGTATCCGGGGTCGTCCTGCTTTTGGCTATCGATAGGGGAGATGGCTCCCACTCTAGAGGATATATGGAGGATTTTGAGGATCCCCATACATGGACGGTTGATGACTCCTACGGCCAATCAGGGCCATACCATGATGCGACTGTGCGGAGACCCTAGCTTTTCCCTAGAGAATGGTAGAGTGAACATTGAGACATTGTGGTAGATGCCTGGGGCATCTCGATTGACTCAAGTTTTGGCAGGGGTAGTGGGTGGCTTACTGCTATGCCACCAGATCAGATGCAGGTTACCATGGCTACTCTCAGATGTGGTCTGTGATATGAGAGACCACGGCTACAGATTTGCTTGGGGCAGCTTTCTGCTATGTCTCTTGTATAGGATCCTACACGAGGTCGTATACAAGGGAGGGCAATGTCTGGTTTTGACATCACTACTATAGGTTTGGTGCTGGGAGAAAATTATGGTGCAGAGGTCGATAGGGCTTCCAATGATAGGGGTTGACCAGGAGAGACCCCGGGTTTTCTATTGGTGGCTCCAGAGAGGGTCATAGTGGCGGATAGATCTGTTGATGCCTCGAATGTTGCTAGATGACCTTATCCCTGATTAGATCACCTAGAGGCCATGGAGAGAGCATATAAGGTGGGGAGAGGATGGATAGGAGTTGGCTCACATCAGGTGAGTCTTTTGGCTGAAGATGGAGTGGGGAGAGGTAGAGCTCCACTGCTATGATCGAGTTTTGAGGAAGTTCGATCTAAAATAAGGGATACCTTCCCTCAAAGACTATGAGTACTCATGGACTATTCAGGATAGTACTACACTGAGCAGGGCTCCAGATATGCAACAATTCTAGAGTCAAGATGTGGATTATGCCCCCATTCAGCCAGTGGATGGGGAAGATGCTAGGGTTATAGATGGATATGATTCTTGGTATGCAGGCATTCGTCCTCCTCAGATGATGAGGGAATAGGGTCTGATGCACATCATGGTGTGATGGATGGGGAGGTGGTGCCAAGCTGCCATCGATACAGTGAGGGGTCATAGAGGGAGGGAGCAGTGATGGTCTCCTTAGGAGAGACGCTAGAGAGTGCCACAAGCTTCGAAGAGACCGTAGTAGCCAGAGAGGAGGGAGGAGGTGCTCCCTGCTCAACAAAGGGAGAGGCCACCATTTCCCGATAAGGGCAAGGTTATCGAGGTGGGGGAGAGCAGTGAGATGGCAGCTCTTTGAGCTAAGAATGCCTACCTTCGGGCTTAGGTACAAACACTATAGGATGAGGCTACATGACTCAGGGCTCAAAGCGAAGGGCCGAGCACTCGAGATTTGGCATGGTCTATTTCTCAGGCTGTGTTCTACCAGGGATTGTATTATCACGTGGTTCTAGAGAACCAGAGAATACCGCTACCAGCACCCATTACGGAGCCAGTCACGATGGGATCATCGAGGACGTCCTCACGATCGACATTAAGGACTCGCGATACAACATAGACCTTGATGGGACCACCTCCTCCATGCCAAGGCAAGAGAGGAGATGAGGCTAAGAGCTCGAGGGCTTCTCGAGACTAGCTGCTCTTTGGTTGGACTATATATTTGAGAGGATTGAGTATGTCATGGTATAGATTACGGCATACCAATCCAGTTTTGATATGATGTACATATATTTTTGATATATATATATGATATTTTTGTGATATGAATTTTCCATATTTTTTATGATGCTTTAAGTTTTGAATTATTGATTTGATTATTCATGTAATTATGTCTTTTGAAAATAGTATAATTTTATGTCATGCCATAAAATTTAAATGAAATAATTTGATGTAAACAAATTGGTTGTTTGTGGTGTGATTTAATGAAAATAAAAGGGACTTCTAACAATAATTTCAAAGGATGTCGCGTTTTCGTGACTTGTTGCTGTTTCGTGCCTTCCGTTCTCTGTGCCTTGCGGTTCCTAGCGTTGCCTTTGTGCGCCTTCCTTGTTGTTTTGCTTGTGGCTCTGGCTCGGGATGTGTTCTCTCCTGCTTGTTTCTGGTTCTTGTATTAATACAAGTTTTCATTTTTTCAAAAAAAAAAACAATAATTTCAAAGGACATTGTCGATGTTATAGACCATTTCATGGAGTCGTCACTCGCTAGGTCATCAAGCTAATCCCGGTATGAGAGAAATATTGCTAAAATTAAAAGGGTGCTTAAGATACTTTCTTAAGACTTTGTGTTGTGATGATGAAAAATGATGATGGTGATAATTTGTTTTCAGATTGTCATGAAAATATTATGTATGAAATATTAGAAATATGATTTTTTCTAGGCATAAAATTCCTAAGTGTGATAGAAATTTGAACAATTGCCTAGGAATTATACCATCGTCGCAAAACTGAATGTTGACATAATGAAATGAAAATAGAAAAAGTGTTCGTTATTTTTAAAGCACAATTGTGGAATATAATGATTTAAGCTATATGTTTTTATGAATTTAAAATGAATGGGAAATAAAACTAGAACAATGGTTTGCGCTAGGCATAGAATTATAGGTATAGAATTATACCATCATCGCGAAATCCAAAAAATAATTGTATTGCATAATTGATTTTTGATTTTGAGATAAACAAAAAATATATATAAACGTGACTTTATTGCTAGATTTTTGAATATGTTGTTGAAAGAAATTTTGGATTTTTGAAAACAATGTATGTAATTGTTTTTATACGAAACATATGTTCTTTTAAATAAGAAGATGAAATTATTCCAAAAAGAGTTGCAAAAATATTTTAAATTATCTCAAAGACAAAATGTAGATTTATAAGGAACCCTCATGTGCATATGTGAGTTCATTGCTGATCTTGATTTATCATAATGATACAAAATATCTCAAATACAAATGTGTGTGCAATTGTATTGTTCATTTACAAATTTTGAGCAAGATAATTTGATGCAAGTAATTTGAATTAACCAAATAAGTGTTCGTTGACCATGATTTATATGCATGTAACCATACCAAACTACTATGTAAGTCGGGTCATCAAGAGCTATCTGATCCATAAGCAGACATAGGTCTATACAAAATAAGGTCTCTAATGTGACAGACATATCACCACGTTAGGAGTTACCCAAGGCCAAGCGGGTTGGGCACAAACCACCTGTTATGGGGCTTACCTCACAGTTTTTGAATAATTGAGAATTCCAGGGATTCAAGCTCATTCACCCTTCTTTTCTTTTCAAGGGGTATGGAAAAGGATTTTATTGCTTTTGCTTTTGCTTTTTCTTTTTCTCTTCTTTTCGTCTTTTTTTTTTTGTATTTTGCTTGGAACTTGAGATAATGCTGAAATATTGATGTGATGGTACAAAATGATATTTTTTTCTTTTTCTCATTTTCTTTGACTTTCCTTTTTCTTCCTATACTAGGGATACTTGCTCGGATTGGCTGTAGAGCAAGGGAATTTTATTCTGGGCAGGGGTGAGCTTGTCATTTTCTTAATTCTCAAAGATTCTAGACCATGTGCATGATAGGATAGTAGGGCAAACTTTTCGCTCAAGAAACCACTTCTACTACGTAGCATCATATTGAATTTGCAATGAAATCATTTTAATGTGAAGATATATACTTGGTTCAAGTAAATAACAAGATCAATTCTCTATGCTCAAAACTTTATTTAATTCAACTGTGGACTTTGATATAAGAGAGATTAATAATCATACCAAATAAAATCAAGATATTTATTCATGTGAGTGTGAAAGTGCAAGATTCCAAATAAATGCTAATTTATCCAAAATAATTAAAAATATTACTGCAATACTTCAAGAATTTACGGGTGCAATAAAAAAATATTTTTTTGAAGATTTTGATGATTTTGATTTTTTTATATTTTGATTTTAATTTATGAATTGAAATAATAAATAATATTATTGTTTTTGAAATTTTTATATGGATGACTAAAATGAAAAAATATGCAAAATAACAATATATACAATGATGAAATGACCAGATTTATGCATAATAGCGTTTAAGATGCATAATGTTCATAGGTTATTTAAGATCTTTACCATATAAGGTAACTAATCTGTAGGCTCCCGATCCAAATTTGGCAGTGATAATATATAGTCCAAGCCAATTGGGCTCGAATTTACCTTTAAGATCTTTAGTTGCATTAGTATTTTTTTTATTTTCTTTTAAGACAAGGTCACCGATCTCAAAGGATCGATGATGAACTTTCTTGAGGTATGCTCGTTTAAGCTTGTTCTGATAGGCTCAAAGATGTTCCAAAGCATTGATGCGCTTCTCATCTAGGAGTTCCAACTGACTAAATCTGCCAGCACAATATTCATCTCCTACTTCAGTATCATGAAGTAGTAGAGCCAAAGAAGGAACTTCTAATTCAAAGGGAAAAACTGCTTCAACGCCATAAACCAAAACAAAAAGTGAAGTGCCCGTGGGAGTACGAACGCTAGTACGATAAACCCACAGAGCAGGATATAATTGAATGTGCCAATCATAGCCAAATTTATTGACCAATATTTTAAGGATTTTAATTAATGTTTTATTAGACGCTTTTGCTTGGCCATTACCTTGAGGATAATAGGGAGTGGACCAACGATGTTGAATTTTATATTTTTGACATAATTTCTTGACATCTTTATTTTTGAAACAAGTTCCATTATCTTAGATGATATTTGCAGGAATTCCGAACCTACAAATAATTTGATTAAAAATAAATTTGGAAACTTGGGTTCCAGTGCAAGAATCTAAGGGCATAGCTTCAACCCACTTTGTGAAATAATCGGTGGCGGTTATGATGAATTTGTGTCCATCAGATGACACAGGATTAATTTTTTTGATAATGTCTAAGCCCCATTTTGAAAAAGGCCAAGGAGATGAAATGGCCTGCAGTTCTTATGCAGACGCATGGACAAGGTCAGCATGTTTCTAGCACTTGTCATAATGGTGCACGTAATCATGTGCATCATTCTCCATGGTAGGCCAAAAATATCCTATCCTAAGGAGCTTCTTAGCAATGGCACTACCACTAAAGTGTCCCCCACAAGATCCATCGTGGGCTTCACTCAAAGCTGATCTAGATTCTTCTAGATTCAAACATCTCAATAGGATACCTTCAAAAGATCTCCTATATAATGTATTGCCAATTATTACAAAGTGACTTGCTCATCTACGTAATAACCGGTGTTGGTTTCTATTAAAACCTTTAGGGAAGGTCCCATTTTGAAGAAAATTGAATATATCAGTGTACCAAAGTTTAGTAGTTATGTTGATTAGAAACACATCCAAAGGTTCTAAGCATGATTTATTTGAAGCGGGTTCCTAGAGTCAACAAATAATGATGGTAGCATATTCATCATCTAACTCCAAGGGTAAAAGAGATGCAGTTGCAACCATAGCATCAGCTGCACGATTGCTAGTTTGAGGAATAGCTTCCAAGGTAACTTGATCAAATAAAGATATTAATTGTAATACATATGCTTTATATGGATGCAATTTATCATCTTTGGTCTGATAAACATCATTAATTTGATTTATAACAAGTTGAGAATCACCAAAAACTAATAGATTTTTAATTTTTAGTGCCAAGGTAGCTCGTAAGCCAAGGATTAGAGCTTCATACTTAGCAGTATTATTAGTACAAGCAAACATTAATTTAAAGGACAGAGGGATAAGATGTTTCTATGGAGATATTAAAATAATACCTGCACCAGCCCCACTCATGCATCGGGCTCCATCAAAGTATAAGGACCATTGCTCTGGATGGTCTGCCTCTAGTTTAAGGCATTCTTCAGGAAACTCAATGATGAGGGGATGGGTAGACTCTAAGGGTGCAACAGCTAATTGATCTACTATGATTTGACCCTTAACAGACTTGTTTCCTATAAACGTGAGTTCAAACTCGCTTAGCGCAAGAACCCACTTTGTTGTGCGACCAAATAAATAAGGTCGACTCATGAGATACCGCAAAGGATCGGATTTAGCAATAACATACGTTTTCTAACTGAGCATATAATGGCGTAATTTTTGTGTAGAAAATACGACTGCTAGACATAACTTCTCTAATGTTGTGTAGCGGGTTTCATAACTAATTAAGGTTTGACTAATATAATAATTAGCATGTTCTCTTTTCTCATCATCAAGTTGAGCTAACATAGCTCCTAAGGCAAAATCTGAAGCAAAAATATACAAGATAAATGGGTGATCAGGTCGAGGTGGCGAAAGCATAGGTGGGTTAAGAAGATATTATTTGAGGAGTTCAAATGCTTCCTAACATTCGTTGTCCCAATGGAAAGAGACATCCTTCTTAAGAATATTAAGAAAGGGTCCGGTTTTATCCTCCAGCTTATCGATGAAGTGACGGATAGCTTGAAGCTTACCTTGTAAACTTCGTAATTCAGATATTTTTGTGGGTGCGGGCATATCAATGATAGCCGCAATCTTGAGAGGGTCAATTTTGATGCCACGTAAAGAAACTATAACCCCCAATAATTTACCGGACTTAACTCCGAATATACATTTAGCTGGATTCAATCGGATAAGATATTCCCTTAACCGATTAAATACTTTTCTCAAGTCATCTAAATGGTCATCTTCTTCAGTAGAACGAGCTATAATGTCATCTACATAATCATGTAGTATATCATGCATCATATCATGAAAGATATAAGTCATGGCTCGTTGATATGTTGCACCTGCATTCTTCAAACCAAATGGCATCACTTTCCAACAAAAGGTTCCCCAAGGGGTAATAAAAGTTGTTTTAGCCTGATCTTCAAGAGCTATCCTGATCTGATTATAGCCAAAAAATCCATCCATTAGGGATATCATTCCACTCCCAGTAGTAAAATCAATGATCTGATCCATATTGGGAAGAGGGAAATCGTCTTTAGGGCATGCAACATTAATATCTCTAAAGTCTATGCAAACCCTAACCTTAGTAGCTTCTTTCTTAGTTACTAGAACTACGTTCGAGATCCATTCAGCATAATCAATGGCTTGTATAAAAATAACATTTAAGAGTTTTTCTAACTCCCCTTTGACTAGTAAGGCCACTTTAGGATGCATTTTTCTAAGTTTCTGTTTAACAGGTTTAGCATCCGGATGGACTACTAGGTGATGCATAACTACAAAAGGGTCTAATCTTGGCATATCTTCATATGTCCAAGCAAAGACATCTTCATATTCTTTAAGAAATGCGATGTATTTATCCTATTTTTCTTGACTCAATTCTGATCCAATGTTGATTATGTGAGGATTATCCTCAGTTCCAATGTTAAATTTTATGACATTTTCTACTTCCATGTGTAGATTTTTCTCAAAATTAGGTGGGGTGGGTGAAACGCCCAATTCTTGTAACTCTTCCAAGGTTAGCTTGGATAATTTGTCTTGAGGAGTCGTGGCCTCAATCTGGGCTATACTAGGTATAGAGCCATCAAAATAAAATTCATGATGTAATAATTCCTCAATGGAGACATCATGGAAGATATCTCCCTCCAACTCATCGTTGGATTCAAGTGATCATCTCAGGGTAGGCTATAGATAGCATATTACATGTAAATGGCTTATTCATTAAATGCAAAGCATCACGTTTATCCAAATAATCTTGGTAACATATGAGATGGTCATCATCCTCAAATGGGAAGGGCTGACCCTTACTAGGAAATAGGCCCACACCACATCGTGCGGGCCATGGTTCTACCTCAAAAGGTTCTTTCATACCATTTTGGAAAGGTCCCAAACCTTTCCCTTTATATCCCAATTTAAGCATTATAGATTTGGCTTTAATATACTCATTAGTAAAATAACATCGAGCATATCCATCATAATGAGTCTTGATGTTTCTGGGTATTCTACCCCAGTCATATCCCTTATAAATAAAAGCACAACTCCCAACTTGGTAAGTACTTCCCATAGGCTGTGGGAGGCCCAAGGTATGAGGAGATGGTGGCAAATTATTTAAAATAAGGGAATCTTGCATAGCAACATTCATTTTCTCTGATATAAGAATTTTAGATAAATCGGGTAAAAGCTCGTCAGTAAGAGCATAAGAGGTAGAAGGAACATTTCCTACATCTTCTGATGTAGAAACTATGCCTTTGGTGGATGTAGATGTTGTAGAGATGTCGATGGATGGGCCTATTATAGGTATAAAAGTGATAGGAGTAGAACAAGAGGCATTGGTTGTGGGATTAGGATCTTTCTGAGGTCCTAATGTGGTTTGTTTAGAGGATGGTTGAGTTGTATGTAGAGGTGGAACCGATGGAGAAGAAGTAGATGGCATTGTGGGTGTGTGTTTCACATGTTTAGATGGATAATGAGAATTAGGGTGTGTGGATGACAGAGTAGGGAAAAATTGAACTCCAATAGGTTCTACCAAAGCACACATATCAAAGGGTCTAGGATCACCATGAATGGTAACCAATTGATTCTTAAATTCAAATTTAACACATTGATGTAAAGTTGAGGGAACGGCTCGCATTGCATTGATCCAAGGGTGACCCAAGAGTATATTGTACGATGCAGGGCAATGTACAATAAACACGGTCGTATCCAAGGTTCTCGGACCAACCTACAATGGAATGGTAATAACTCCACATGTTTCTTGTGTTTCGTCATTGAAGGCTTTTATGATCATATCAGTTCTTTTCATTTCATCACTTCTAAACCCAAATATTTGGTAGAAGTCAAAAGTGTAGATGTTTAAAGATGAACCATTATCAATCAAGACTCGTTTAACTGCTACATCTCCAATTAAGGCAGTAATATATAAGGGGTTATCCTTATGTAAACTATGTTGAGGTATGTCTCTATCCCGAAAGTCAATACAATCAACTTCATGAGTTATTATAGTATTAGCCATGGCTTCAGGTTGAATGTCTTGTGGTACCATCATCTGGCTTAATGTGAGCATTAATTCATCTCTATGGGTAGGAGAAGATCTTAAAAGGTCCAAAAGAGAAATTCTAGCTGTAATATTTGATAGTTGCTCATTAATATTATAAGGAGGTTTAGGTTGAACATTAGGTGCCTGATTCCCTTTATTAGGAACTTTCAAAACAAATGGAGTTGATCCATCGTTTTGCATTTGATCTTGTTGAGAGTTTTGAGCCTATTGTCTAGTAACAGCTCCGATGGTACCCACAATATTATTTTGTGGATGATGAATGGGTCTTGGTCTAGCATTTATGGCTTGCTCATTAGAAAGTAATTGGTGAGATGATGGTCTAGTAGTGACTCTTCTTGGAAATGGTTCTTTTGGAACCATATAACTTGTGATGGGGAGAATAGGTTTCGATTCATCTTCAGAGCTATTCGATTGATTTGATGTGATTTCCATATCACTCTCAGTCTCGTATTATGTATCACTGAGATTAGGTGTCTGGATATTGTATAGAGGCCTAGTTGTAACCACGGATAAGGTTGTGTCAAATATTTCTGGCTCATGAGCAGGTAAATGCCCACTAATAGTTCCTACATATCGGGTAGGAGGGGGAACATTATGATGTTCAATTTGATTGGCCACTTCCTTGCCATGTTTTGGTAAAGGATGTTGAAATATGTCCAATGACTGATTGGCATTCTGATTCTAGTTTTGGGGGATGTTCTTTTGAGCATTATTAGGAGGATTTTGCTTAGGTTGAAAGGCTTGCACCTCCATCTCATTGTTATCAATCAGGTCTTGTATTTTATGTTTTAATATTTTACAAGAGTTGGTAGTGTGTCCAGGTCCTCTATGGAAGTCACAGTGTAAATCAGCTCTGTATCCGGGTATAGTTGGATCAGGTTCCCGGATAGTTGGTAATTGAATCAAACCTCATTCTAATAATTGTGGGAGAATAGTTGATAAAGGTTGATTTAACCTAGTAAATTCTCGAGGAGGTTTATCAAGAGGTTTTAGTATAAACTTCTCCGTTGTCTTCGCAACATTAACATTAGCGATATTTCTATTATCAGTGACTCCATCACCCACAACTTGTTTATTTTTATATTGATTTCTGGATGTTTTCTCATCGTCTTTCTTTTTAAGCTGTCCTCTCCTAATGAGAGCATCTTCCACTCTTCGGGCTAAGTCTATAGCCTGATCGAAGGTGGTCAAGGTAGCAATTGATAATTCGTAGGATAGTTGGTCTTGTAAATTATTAATAAAGATGTCCAACATCTCCCTATAAGGTAACACAAAGTGCAATTTTCCTATCAACTGTCTCCACCTAGCTAGGAAATCAGCAAAACATTCATCTTTGTCTTGTTTTAAGTTATACAAATCTTTAATGGTCACATGTCTTTCGATGTAGGCACTAAATTGATGAACAAAAGACTAAGCAGTTTCTTCAAAATTCCTCAAAGAATTAGTGGGTAATTGATAATACCACTCTAATGCCATTCCTCCTAAACTTTTTGGGAACATTTTTAGCAATAATAAGTCATCATGTGATATATCATGACATGCTATCCTAAACATACGAAGATGCTCTATGGGATCTTTGGTTCCTTTATATATGGGCAAGATAGGCATAGGAAAATGTTTAGGATATGGTTGTGCTACAACTATAGGATCTAAAGGCTGACTACACATCTCTCGATAATTGTATGAGGGACGGTAGGGATCTATCTGGTCCATGCGAGAAACTAACTATTTCACCATGGTTTCAAGATTACTAGTTTGTCCACCATATTGGTTCGGTGGGACATAGGCATGGGATTTATGAGTGTATGACGGTGTGACATAAGGATTAGACGCTATATTGCTATTATGCAAAGCGTTGGTAGGAAGAGTATTATGAAGAGGATTTGTAATAGTATTATGTTGTATCCCAGATTGTTGGTAATTGGTGTTTGGTTTTGTTTTGGGTTTTTGCTGATTTGAGGTATATTGCTCAATAGCTTGGCAAAATAGAGTAGTAAATGATGGTTTATTTTGTGCGGGAATAGCCCTAGGCTTGCTAACAGGCACTTTAGATGGTTGGGTAACCTATTGTTGTTGCATGTTCTAGATTATAGCTGCCATATCCAAATTGGATGGTCCAGCTTGATCACTCTCTTGATCAATAAAGGACAAGGGATTAGTGCGTGTGTGAAATACGTCTTCTAGAGTTGCTTGAGTGTCACTAATTCGATCCTTGTCCATATGGACTGCTCTATTAAGAACACCAATATTAGTATTAATGAACTTCCAGAATTGTTCCATGTTTTCAAAAGTAATGGCTCCTCCCGGAGACATTTTAGGGGATGAGGATCCTTCCTCTCTAACATTTTCTTCTTGTTCATTTCTTACAACAAGCTCTTCTTCTTGCTGGTCTAAGATTTCTTCTTCCTGAACTTGATCTTTAGGAAGGACATATGGGTTATTTAATGGTTTTCCTAGCCAATCTTCTTCTTCTTCAGTTTGTTTTCCATTCCTAAGTCTAGGCATTGTGCTTAAACTTAGATTTCAGCAAATATATATACTTATATATATATATATATATATATATATATATATATATATGCGATAGGTTTGAGAGGTATATATTTTAATTATATACCTACTATAAAAAGGAAATGTTTTGATTTTTTGTTTTGTTTTTATTTTTGTTTTTATTGTTTTTGTGTTTTATAATATTATTATAAAGATAACAAATAGCATTCTAGTTGCAAAAGGAATAACAATAATAAGAAGAATGACTTAGTTTTCTATAAATAGTTTATGGATATCGTTGATAGGATCAAGTTCATCAGGAGTCATGAAATGCTCCTCTTCAAATTGGAAATGGTTTTTCAAAAATTTGACAAAGTGTGCTATGGTAATATGATCTGTTTCGGATTCTGACTTGTAGAAATAAATTTCATGGCAATACTCTCGATATAACATAGCTCTAGGAACTCTATTCCATATTTTCCTATCCATAAGAACGACTTCTTGATCCTCTATATGAGATAGAAACTTATGTACTACAACTACATTCTCAAGGTATTCCTCAAAGGTGTACAATTATGAAGACACAAGTGCTCTTTTATCGGCTAACCACCTATGGCAAGCTCTCTGAAGTTCATGGTACAAAGTTACCTGATCGGGATCTAGGATTCTATCTAGGACAAACCTCTTAATTTGCCTAAGTTCTGTAGATCTAGATTCAATGATACCCAATCTCCTATCAAGTTCATCCCACAAAGGTTGGACCCTATTTGTTTGAGGTACTCTAAGTACAGAAGTAATCTCTATGGCCGTTAATTGATTTTCAACATTTATGGTGACAACTCGTCTTTTATTATAATCTACCATCTAAATATGATATGCAACTTTTAATTGTTTGTCTAATGATTCTAGATGTTTTTTTTTAATAATAATTTTTTTTTTTGGATTGTTTTCAAAAGGTTTTTAGTTTCACGTCGGGTTCACCAAAATGTACTGACCCAAATTTTTTGTGCCCTTACCTTCAGGCTAAAGGATCCGTGCCCGAAAGGGGGATGCGAGAAGGATGGAACAATACCTCGGAATGAGAGGCCCTTTGAAGGTCGCGCCTCTCGGGGGAGGGGTATAAGGGTGAATTTTCGATGGATGGTGGGTTCACCAAGAAACTTTGAGTGGCAGTTTCCATGCCTAGGTTGAGAATGGTTTTGGTGTGTTCATTTTATACTCGATCATTCATAATCCTAGGTTGTCCAGAATGAATCTAAGCTATTCTATATGAAAATGTCGATTTATATGAATACAAAAAGCATGAATGAATCCTAAATACCAGGAATATACTAAATGAGAAAGAATGCACCTGATTTCGGATGTCTGATGAAGATTCTAAAGCTTGTAGGAGTCGAGATCATCTCGAATATGATAGGATCATCTATAATTGTATAGAATCATCCCATATTACAGGTGATCATCTGAGATCAGACAAGATCGTCATCGATCTAACGAATTCATCAGAAACCTGCAATCACAGAAACAGACACCAAAAACCAAAAATGCTACTACGAGAATAATGCAAAATGATAGAAATGATAGTATAAATGCCTAACTGATAAATCTGGATAGCAGATTAAAGGAAATGCATTGTTTTAATAACTTATTTTAACTTTATCATGCATTTATGTTAAAATGAGGTGAACTCCAGGATGCAGAATGAAAATAATCAAGCTAATGCATAATAAAAATAAGGAAGAAATATGAGAAATGCAAACTCAGGGCTCTGATTTCCCCCAATCTAAACTACAGTCGAGATCGCCTCCAATCGTACGAGATCATCACCGATCTGCAATAGGATCATCCAAAATCGTCTAGAATCACCTACGACGATCCGAGCTTCCTCCAGCTGAAGCACAGTGAAAACTTGCAATGAAAACTTAAAACTACGAGTGCAAAGCTTACATGGTAGGGAAAATCAACCAAGGAAAGAGTTAGGAGGAGAGCCAGGCAGGGGATCCAGGGAGTCAGGGGTTCAGGAAACTAGGGGGATAAACTAAGAAAATCCTAGTTTATATAGGATTAGGGGGAGGTTAGGAGGTTGGGGATCATCCCAATCTAGGAGATCTCCAATGGAGGAATCTCCAACTACGCAGACACACTTCTACCCAAGTTGGAGAGGCTGTTGAAATAGAAGCTAATTATGAAAATTTGGTTTTGGGATGAAATCATCTGGACGTTCTGTTCTAGATGAATTCGTCCGATCTGGGACGATTTCATCTGATCGGCAACGATATCGTCCAACGGTCAAAACAACTCCTAAAAATGGCATGAAAAATGGGGTGAGCGGTTAACGGGCGGTTTTAGGGTTAAAATTCAAATTTTTATCTTTTTACTAAGGGTTTAACTACGCCAATTTTAGGGTGCTACAATGTGCAAGGGACAACTTGCACATTGATACTTGTGCATTTATTACATTGCATGAAGTAACTAGATAACTTTCCCCTAAAGTAATCTAATGTCCTAAGTATGTACCTTGGAAGATACATTTACATGACCCAAATGACATAACATAATCTATTTCTAACACCTCCCTGTATTACATTATTTGGGTATTGAAGACTTTAGTCTTCAATATGGATCTTCTTCTTCATATTGAACTTTGTACTCTTCTTTTGCATTCTTTGTATTCAGGTTTAGTAGGTAATATATGTCTTCATATGATTCAGAGTAAGTTGTAGTTGAAGCTAAAGATTATTTCTTTCATTGGATGATCTTTGGATTATTTTGATTCATCTTCCTTATCTTCTATCTAGATCTCTTTGAAAGTATATTCATTTGGTTCTAATTGTTGATGAATGAGTAGGGTATGGTGTAATTTTCCTCTCATATTTTTGTTTTTTATCCTTCTATGCTTGTATTTTTTGTGTACTGGTTCTTTTTTTGTTGCTTTAGTCTTCACGTCATGGCCTCTTTTAGTATGTCTCTTCTTCCTTTTTATTTTTCTCTTCTTGTGATTATGCTTTGGTGCTGGTGAAATCTTTGCTTTATGATAAATTATTCTATCATCACAATAGTATTGTTCTTTATTGCCAGCTTGTTTCTTGTGTTTAGTAAGTAAAAACACAATTAATGATAGATAAATCATCAGATATTTTTTTGTGAAAATATAACCAATATTTGTGAGTTCCACCATGTTGTGAAGAGAATTTCATGAAGATAGTTAATCAACATTGTAAATCCACCTTCTTTGGCTTCTTTAATAAATAAATAAAAAATATCTTTGTCATTAGAGGGTAGATACTCGTATCCTTCTAGAGTATAAATTAAGTTTTGAGAGTAGAATTCTACTTCATGGAATAGTTCTTCATTATTGAAAGCTTTTCTCAAAATTTCATCCATGATAGATCTTTGAAATAGTGATTCTTGTTATTTCTTAGAATTGAAATTTGATAGAATCTTGGTATTCTATCTTATAGCTCCCTATATATGATACCTTATTGAAGTATATAAGCTTGATTTGATAAAACCTTTATTAATCCTTAGGTTCGTAGACTTCCTTATGTCTCCCTAGTAATGAGAGTATGAACACCTAATTTTAGGTTTTGAAGAAAGCTTATATCTTCCCAACTTGATAATATTTGATAGATATTATTATTATAAAGTTTTTTAGAATGCCTTATGACTTCCTAATGATTTTGGAGCATGATATAGTGCTTTTGTAAAGTATAGTTCAATTTTGGTTAATTTTGTATAGTTTTGTAAAGATCAAAAATCAACTTTTATAATACCTTATTACTCCTATTGAACTAAGAACTTTTCAATTTTTAAGAGGTTTTAATGTTGGATTTCTTTTATCCCTTTTGAGAAATTTTGGGACAAGAAAATTATAAATTTCCACCCTTAACAAAAAAACTCTTAATAACCTCTTTTATAACCCTTAGGATTTTATTTAAGTGTTTCTAATTTCCAATAACCTAGTTTGATGTTGTAACCTTTATCACACCCAAATTTGGAAAATTAGAGAATTAATAATATTTTTAAAATATTAAAGAATTTAATCCCAAGTAGAATTCCTTATTTCTCTTAGGTTAAATTGCAAATATTATTTCAATTTGATAACTTATCCCTTATGTTTTTGTTTTCAAAATCTAAGAATTGACTTTAGCTTATAACTCTTATATCTCCCTAAAGTGAAAGTAATAATAAATGGGATTTTAACCTTACTTTGAATGTCATATCACCAAACTATTCAACACCTTTTTTGGTTGAATATAATAACACTTTAATGTCCTACTTTGGCACTAGAAACAATGCTTATGCTTTGGAATTTCCTATATTCAATGCTGGAATGTAGGTGTTGGAAAAATGAAGAGGTTTGACCTTCAAGACCAGGAGCTTATAATGCTTCCTCTTCCTTCCTTCCATGCTATGCTTTGACTGTGCTTTCCTGTGCTTGATTGCTTTGGACTTGAGTGACTTTTTATGGAAGAAAGGTCTTGAACTTTGTGATAATTTTCACATTCATTATGTATGAGCACTCCACCTTTCTTAACATACTAATTTCCTTCTTTAACACTTCTTGGTCACTTTGTTACATATGAGCACTCATGTGGGTACTTGTGTGAATCTTTTGGAAGATAACAAGTGTCACCACTTCCTTGATATTCCCTGTAACTCTTGCATGAGGTTTCTTGAGCATTGAGATATTAAATGGCACTTTAGAAATTTTATACCAAGTGGAATTCAAGCTCTCTACATGAAGTCCTTTGCTCCAATTCTTCCAAGGAGAATATTATAACTCCTTTCGTATACCTTTCCTTATCTTGCTTTGTTTCTTGGATAGAAAGCAATATTTTCTTTTGTAGGTGAATTTATGAGGTGATATGGAGCTTTGAATAATGAGTTTGGTGCTTCTTTTGGTGGATGATATTCTCCAAATTTAAGCACTTGAATGTAGCACCTTTTATCCTTGTCTTATATGCCTTCCATGGTTGATTCATGTGCTTCTTTATAGTATCTTGTTATGTTGTTCATCCCACGTTGGTAGAAGTAGATTTTGATGCCTTCTCTTTGTAGATGAGCACTCTTTTTGTCTACATAAATACAGCCTGATAATAGCCTTATGTGGGTTTGATTTTGCAAGTTCATCCATCCAATATATGTATAGAATGAGCCCTTTGAGTGGCTCCTTTTGCTATGGAAGAAGAGTGCTAACGTTCGACCTTCCTTTGTTGGCTTACCCTGTAGATATCTTACCTTTTGAGGCACCTTCAAATCTACTCTCTTCCTGCGTATAACATATTTTAGAAGTGCAATACCATGTAACCTTATATGTAGATAAAACCTTCTTTATTGCACCTTTTTCTTGCACTCTTTTGTAGGTCTGAAATTCTAGTTTTGTAGCATATTTTTAAATGCAAATATGGGGGTTTTGAGGATGTCTCTTTGCCTAGAATCATTACTCTTTTTGCTTGGATAATTTTATGATAAATCCAATCCCTTAATTATGTAGATAGAAGCTTCTTTGTAGCTATAATTTTCTTCCCTTTGTACCATGCAATTAACCCTGTAATGTTTTGGATTTGAGACTCACCAAGTCTCGATATTTGAAGATTCTATTTACGATTTTTGTTAGTTGTCTTCTTCTCCAAGTTTTGGAGGATTATAACCTATTTTTATGGCTTCACTTGGCCACTAAGTATTGCAAATTTTTGTGCACTAATAGTGTCTTTATACACTTTGATAATTTTTTATTGTGTGCCCTTCTAAAAGACACAAACAATATTTTTTGAGAGTAATAGAATAGTGCAAATGAATCTAATAATATTTAAATTTTTATGCACTAAAAATTTCACCATATCACTCCAATCAACTCTCAATATAATGCACTTAATCAATTTACTGCAACTAATAAATGATAATTTGAAATGAACCTTCAATATTTATTCTGCAATTTCACTACAATCAATATTGTAGGACTTAGTTTTATTTTTATTTTTCCAAAGTAGAAGATAGTTAGTTCATAGATGTAATACTGAAATCTAATAAAATCCTAATTAATGTGCAAATGAACCTTAAAAAGAAATTTTATCTTTTTGCACTTTTTGAAGACTATAATTTAATTTTTCTTCTTCTTGCAACATTAATCTAAATTAAGGTGCTATAAAAAATCTGATAAGTAATCCAATTAACAAGTTTATTTGCACCAAAAATTACTTACTTTTTAAAAGCTTTCATAGTTCTTTTACCACTTCTATAGATGATGTGAATCTTGATGTCTAAGATCACCAAGTTGTTGCTTTGAGTAGGATCTTACAGCTTTTTGTAGACTATCCTGAACAACTCCTTCACCAAAAAATGATCTCAAACTTTCTTTCATGAGACTAAGATTTGGTGTCTTATTATCCTCTTGTGGCCTCCTCCTTTTTCCATAGATTTTGATAAGTATTTGTCTCTGAATCGGTTCCTTATTGATGTGAGAGGTAATCTTCAAATCTCCTAGATTTGGTGAGTGTCTTCTGTATTCAAGTCTTCTTAACAAATTATATCTTCAAGAAGGATTTTCTTCTCAATATTATGAATATCTTGAGGTCTTTATTGGATTATTCTTCTAGGATTTGGCACTCCTTGTAAAATTCTTCTTCTTGAATTTGGCACTCCTTGCAAAATTCTCCTTTTTGGATTTGACACTCCTTACCAAATTCTCCTTCTCTTGGGCTTGTTTTTGGATGGCAAAAATTATCCTAAGTCCTTCACTATTTGGGGCTTCTTCTTGGTAGTGTATTTCTCCAGTGAGTTCTCCTTTGATGATTTCTTCAATAAGGCTCTCCTAGCATTTTACTATATTCTCATTGAGACCTTCCCAAGGTCTTTTATCTTGCAACTTATGCTGGTATTCCTTGAGATCTTCTCTTCAACATTCTACTTATGAAAGTGTTGGTGGTGAGATCTTCTTTTGGATCTTTGATTCTAATAATTCTAAATGTAAGCAAGACTCTCCTAGTCCTACTTCTTCCAAGACTAAAATTTCTTCAATGAGGTCTTATCCTGATCTGTTCGTTTTTGCTTCAAGTGTTGAGTTTATTCTAAAGAAGATACTCTTCCTAACTTTCTTGTAGGAATTTTCTCAACTCACTGAATATTCTTTTCCTACAACAAAAATATTAGAACTAAAATCTTAATATGCTTCTGAATCAAATATTCTTTTCTAATTCTTCTTTAGGATCAAGGCTTCTAGAACCTTTTTCAGTATCTAGGATTTTGTGGCCTTTTCAGTATCAAGGCTTTTGTGGCCTTTTTAGTATCAAGGCTTCTATGGCATTTTTAGTATCAAGACTTCTGTGGTATTTTTAGTATCAAGAATTCTATGGCCTTTCAGTATCAATACTTCTGTGTCTTCTTCTTCAAGACTCCTATGGCATTTTCTTCAAGGATTCTATGGTATTTTTTGTATCAAGTCTTCTATAACTTCTTCAACTGTGAATTTCTTCAATATAGCAATGGAGAAATTAAGTCTCCTGACTTCACCATGAATCTTCACCAAAAGTCTTCTTCCATAGTATTCTTCTCTTGCATAAGGAACTAATCTCTACACTATGAAGGAATGTCGATCTTTGGGTAACAAAGTTGGAGTCTCATAGCTTTCTATTGTAGGAGGAGTCCCAATCCTCTAAGAATTAATTTTATGCAAGAAAATAAGCTTTAGGCAACAGTTAGAAAATTCCAAATATCCTGGATGATCTTAACTAGATGATTTATCAATCTAGTGGATTGAATATTGAGTCATAGTCTTCACAATTTTTTCTTGTAACTCTGTGGAAAATATTCTAGTAAAATATAATCTTAGTATTTCTGGAATAGATATTTCTTTCAGTCCTCACTAGGTCTCTCTCAAATTCTACCACTTAGACTCTTCTGAAATTTTTTTATAGTGGCTAGTCTAGCATCGTGTTAGGTTGAAAAAAAACCCAGGCTCAATAATAATGGTGTTTTTCCTATTGACCTACTATGGCTAGAGCTAGCGTGGCTCTAATACCACTGTTAGATTTTGATGGAACGAGCATTGGGAGATAGCAATCACAAGATGCAAAACAATATGAAAGAAATTAAATCTTCTATATGACTGAAATATGTTGTAGATAGAAATGACATAAAATAATACACTATAGCTATGGAGGAAATAAATTTTTTTTTAATAAATATACTGAACTACATTGTACCCATCACCAATGGATGGTGATCTACAAAGAACTATACTATGCTCTAAGCTACACTATCTGACTATGTCTCCCAACTCTATATTTGTATTACAATGAGCCCTTTCTTATATAGGAAAATAGGTTCCTTGGTCAACACTCTACCTAGCTATGCAAGGGATAACTTGCACATATACAACTTGCACATTGACACTTGTGCATTTATTACATTGCATGAAGTAACTAGATAACTTCCCCCTAAATTAATCTAATGTCCTAAGTATGTACATTGGAAGATATGTTTACATGATCCAAATAATGTAATATACTCTATTTCTAACAACTAAATCTAACATTATCACCAAAGCTTTCAACAATGAGTCCCAAGAAGCCTGTGGTGTTGTATCCCTCCCTCTTAAGGTTGGTCCCAATATTTTAGCTACATTGTTTTATGTGGTACCTTGTCCTACATATTTTAATCTTCTTCTCAAACATCCATGGATTCATGCAATGAAGGTCATACCTTATACTCTTTATCAGTGTCTGAATTTTGAATTTAGAGATCAAGTTATCACCATTTTGGGTGACCCTCATCCATTTGAATATTATTCGATGGTTGAGAAATCTTGATATGATTCTAACCTTTGTCCATCATTTTCATCATTTGTTTATCTAAGTTTCTCACCTCAAGTATTTGAGAAAATCAAAAGTTTAAACGTGAGTAAGGAACCTCAAATCATAATTACATCATGGAATCAATATAATCAACTTCTTCAAGAGCCTCTTTTGGATCTAGCCAAGTTACCACCTTCACCTCAGACTATGCGCTTGCCCTATAAAAAAGGTGAAGTTGCACACATTGGCATGTGTACCTTTATCTTCAAAGGGATAGCTTTCAAATAAAATATCCATTGTAGTAACCCCTCTCCTTTTGAGAATTTTTTCACTCATTTCTACTTATCCAATGATTACCCACTCCTAAAACATATCCTATCTAGCATGGGATATGTAGGTAAAGGTTTGGGGTGACAATAAAAAGGTATTCAAGAGCCCTTGGATGTTGATAATTATCCTGGAAGATGTGGTGTATGCTACATACCTAAAAAAAACCAACCTTTACCATTCGATGATGATGATCACCTTATTTCTTATGTTGAATATCTAGACCATCATAATATGGAGTGGAGTGATGAGGATGAGGACTCCTCTTATTCCTCTAATATTTTGTTTTGTAATGTGATAGGTTTTGAGTGATCTAGAGGTAAGTCTTTTGCTTCTAAAATGAATCCTACTTCACCATATTATAGAGATCTTGCAAAATTAGGGATTGCTCCCCTTTATGTTAATAAATATGGTTTTGTTTGAAAGTGTATAGATTATCGTGCCATGGCTATAAAAGAAAAGGATACAAAAGATTCTCTTCATGATCATCAAGATGACCCACCTTATAGATCTTTCTTTTATGGGTCAATCCATGGAATACTTGTTCCTTTTCAAGATAAAAGGCATGATCAGATGGTGTGTTGACTATCATTCTACTTGCTTGTATTAAAAAAAATAATAATTTTAATCATTAATTAGACATGCATTTATGTTTTCATTTCATTGCCTCTTCTTGGTTGCTCATATTACATGATTTTCTATCATACTCTGCATATTTACCTAACATTCTATCCACTTGAACTTCACTTGTTATCCTTGTATGGCTACTTTTTCATGATTACTTGATCATATATATTTTTGGGGACCCCATGATAATGGTATGTGATGATACCTAGTTAGATCATAGCTCACATGCATTACACTTTCACTAGGGTTTTGATGCCTAGCAAAGTCCCCAACCTAGGGTGCATCCTTATTTTCTTCTCTCTTATTTATTCTTCTATTTACTTTATTATCTTTCGTTCCTTCTTCTCCTTTCACTCTTCCATATTTATTGATCTTGAAAGTTTTAAAACTGACCATAAATTTCCTCTAGGTCAAGGAATGTGGCTTTCATTGGTATATCCTTGTCCCTTTTGATTGGTTCATTTTTCTTTTTCCTTTTGTCTAGCCAAGGATACCCATTCTTATATTTATCCTTGATATCTCCACTAAATTTCACACACGCATGTTTCTCGTTGCCTTCTTCCTCTCTTTCTTCTAACACTTGCACACACTCACATGCTGCTTTGTCTAACTTGCTTTGTTCACTCACATGTTGCACACATCACATCCCTATTGGGGATAGTACTTGCTAACTCATCATGTACACATAATATAAACCACATGGGATAGCTTCATGGCCACACGCGAGGGGAAGCCTCCATCTTGATTATATATGAGCATACATCCTAGTGGGTATCTTTTGACAAGCTATCAATCTTAGCGAGAACAACACCCATAGTAGGTCATGCTCCATAAATTTATCCATATTATTGAGTACTACACCTATAGAAGGTTTAGCTCTACCTGCACATATTCATGTTTGATTTCGATAATTTGGTCACATTGATCTCGCACGATCTACGTTGACTCTAAAACATCAGGTTTCAAATCTCCTTTTGCTTTTTGTTGGCCTTTGGTTATTCTTATTCTTCTTCCTTTTCTTATTCTTCTTCCTCTTCTTCCTTTTTTCTTCTTCTTCCTCTTCTTCCTTTATTTTTTCCTTATATTTTTGAAATTGTACCTTGTCTTTTTAGGCCACGATTTAGCTCTGTAGCATTATCACGGTCCTAAGTTACAGGGTGGAATTTTTCTTAGAGGTGTTTTTTATTCCTTTTTCTTTTTCCTTTTTGGTTTCTCTTTTCTTCCTTTTTTCCTATAGTCTTTGTGCATCCTCATATTTTTTGTATCCACCTCATTAATTTGCATTAGGATAGTTCATGTATTCATGGTTAATTAATTCTAGGTTCATTTATATGTATTATTAAAAAACATAATAAAACTATCATAAAAAAATAAACAATCACATAAGTACACAAGCACACACATTACACTAATAAAAGAAGCATGATATTACTTGAGATAAAAAGAGAGACACATATATCTTCTAGATCAATGTATCATAGTCCGGCCCTAGTACACTCGATCATTCATAGGGATGCATGCCATAATTTAAAATTAGCAAGTCACCTTTATCCCCTCCCTAGCTCTAGGAACTTGTCTCCTCAACTCTATCCATTGAAGGTGGTCCTAGTGGGGGTATGTTCATATATCATGACACCATCCATGACCTAGACCGAGTCCAAATCAATATTTGTAGGGATGAATGAGGTGGTACTCATTGCCCCTCTAGAAACACATAATAGTATATCATCTGGTAGTAGATCACCCTCTGCTTGGCTACCTCCAACCTCTCACTTGCCCTTTGTATTTTATCCTAGATTAGGTAGATCCCATTTCTCAACTAGTTGTTACTAACCATAGTCATCCCCTCTACCCAATCCTACTAACACTCCTCATCTAGTTGGCTTATCTTTCCCTAGAGTTAGTTGGCATCTACTCATACTACATACCTCTCTACCTCAGTAGTTTCCAGTGTACTTTGTAGCCCCTCTATCCTCTTGAATCTATCCTCTCATATCAGGTCCATCTCCCTCTACAAATATGTTATCCATACTTACAACATCTTGATCTCCCTCCTTGAGTCTCCCTGACTCATGACCTTTCTTGAGAAAACTACCACTGATGTAGAGGCTCCTCCAATGTCTGCCTGGTATGGCTCCAATCATCATGGTGGTAACTTTGATCGCTCCCACCTCCCTGATCCTAGATGTGATAGTGGCTATCATCACTATCTCCACTTGTACCCTCACCTACCTTTATTTTGGAGCTACTTGGACCTATTACTTTCATTGTATGGCCCATAAAGTAGTCTCTCAAAATTCCTACTACATACCCAGACTCATAACTTGGTGCCTCTATATCAGCACTGGAGGAAAGATCCTCTGGGGCGTGATAATCCTATACCACCTCCAATACTTGAAGGCCACTCCAATATCATCCACCCTAGGATCCACATGGGATGTATCATCTAGGTCCTCCTTCACCTATTTTACCTTGAGATCTCATCTAAATCCTAATGGATCCTGATACACTCTCCTATACCAGTAGCCACCTGAGTTTCAGATCCCTTGCAAGATTCTAAACTTCCATTGAAATATATCAAATCTATGGAGCTCCGAATCCCCCCTCTATAGAGATCCATCTAACCCTTCTCACCCAAGCTAGCTCCACCACATCCTTAGCCCACCTAAGGTGTAGAAACCAGGACCACCAGATAATATTGGCCTCCCTCAACTCATCTATTACCCACCTTTCTAGTGGCAGGTTCTTGGAATAAGTCCTCTAGGTTTTCTCATATGATCTGGATCACCTATATGATGTTTATCACTTTGATTTGGGTAATGGTACTAGTAGTGCAAATGGTATTCAAAACACTATGTGCTCCTATCACCACACTTGGAGAAATATCATGTAAACTATCCCTATATACCCTTTGTACATGGCATTGTACAATATCCTATATAATTGGGCCAGCCCATATGGGCCCCATTTGAATCTCACCTACTGATCCTACATGTATGCCACTACACCCACCTCACCCATGGTAGATGTCACCTAATGGTGTGGCACATATATTGATAGGGATTAATGTATTCACATTACTTATTTTGTAATAAGCCGATAAATAATATTTTATTTATGACCTCTTCTTTTATTTAATATTGTTGGTTGTATCGAATAAGATTTATAACCGTCATCATTCAATGTATTCTTATTCGATGGCACCTATCTAAAAGCTTTGTATTTCCTATTATTATTTTTCTTGGTAATACAAACATTAGTTTTTGATCATCTATTCCTTCGTGTTTTGTTTGAGAGTGTGTTCCACATCATTGTTTCTGCTTATATTTTTGTAACTGTGGACATTCATATTTATCATACCCTCTTATTTTATAATATTAAAAAATATTTGAGACTTAGCATGAGAAGAAGAAGAATAAGAAGAAAAGACATGAAATTTATGCTTAGAAGAAAAGGATTGATTATAAGTGAGAGTAGAAGAAGGGGAGAAATGAGAAGAGCATCTTGGTTCCTATTGTTGTTGATGTGATGCTTATGTCAAACCATTAGAAGATTAGCAAGGTCCTCGATACTATACAATGAACTTCTTGAAAGATACAAAACGCAACACCCAAACAATGCTTCAACAAATGAAATATAAGGAAACACAAGATTGCACAATAGAATATTTTTTATTGATGGGGGGAGCCTATAAACTCCATTATTTACAAGCTTGGATCCTTGAATCCTTTTGATACAATATTACAAGGGGTTAGGGTTCTTTGAAACTCTAACAAGAAAATATATGATATCTTCAAGTGTGTCTTGATCCCAATAGGGTTGAGTAGGATTTTTGATATCCAATACTGAGTCACTCTAGATGTTGATGTAATGATTTTAGATCTACACACAAAGATACAAAAAAATAGTTAGTAATAGCTATGAGGAATCCACAATATGAGGCCCTCTATTAGAAATAATAAATCCTAAATAAGCACTGTAAATAAAGTGAACATAAATAGAAATACATGTATGAAATACTAAAAATGATGGATCTATTTTACTTCCTTACTATCTTTCAATGAGTGATGTCTGATGCAAGTGGATGGTGCGGTAATACCCAAGCATCACTCAGAGGCTAGGGGGTCTTCAGGAGTGATGGCGTAAAATACTTGTGGGCACCTGGATACTGTAGGAAACACCTATTGGCACTTGGGGCTGAGGGGAAGGATTCTACAGAAGCAGATCCAATGAGGGAGAAAGGATGGGAATGATGATGGGGGGTTATAGTGAGCAAGAATTATAGCATAAGTTGTGCGATATGACCTAGGGAACTTAAGGGTTTTAAGCACTCAAGGAACTCATAAACTTAGGGCAATCGAGAACTCAGAGGAAAATCTAGGGGTTGAGCCATCAAAATGGCTCTTATTTATATCCAACATAGGCATGATAGGGTTTCAACGACACTAATCGTATGGCTGAAATTAAAGCACAACTAAGGGTGAATAATAAATCTAGGGTGTGGCATGGATTGATTAAATGGGTGATCGGGATTAAATGGATTTGGATGGCTGGGATTAATTCACATAAATAAACACATATTTATTAAATATATATTAAAATGTAATATAAAATATTATATTTAAATATATATATAATAAATATACATTAATAAATGTGAATATTATTCAAAAAATGATGGGAAAAAGGTATGGTGAATAAATTGGTTATGTTTTGGTGGTATAAATGATGAGAAAGCATGGATGGAGGACAAATGGCTAGATTTCGGTGTCTATAGATGCCCCTTTTTGTACTATGTTGCATGAAATACAATGTAGTGCAAAAATACAAGACACCTGTATTGGCCATGTGAAGAAGTAACTTATTTTGGGGTGTAGAGTGTGAGCTTGAAGACAAAAGGATAAAATAATTTTGAGTTTTGATAGCTTACCCCCTCAATTGGTGAATGAGGTTACATATGAATCTCATGAGCCAATTGAAAAATTTGTGCAAATGGAATGTGGACGATATAAATGATGTAAAATGTGATACTGTTATTGCCCCAACGGTGGGAAGGGAGTTTTAAAATGTGTCTATTTTTTCCCCAACAGATGAAGGGTTTTGTGAAAATGTGTGATGGAACATGTGTCTATTTTTGCCCTAACAGATGAAGGATTTTTTTCCAAATGTAGATGCCATGATCATGTAATATGTATCCCATTGTGGGAGGGTCAAAACCAAATGTGGTTACCCTAAATTTGGGGTGATTCAATGCTATTGAAAAATATGCCTTATGGCATCATTGATATGCAAATATGATAATGCAAAGAAAGAAAAGAGTTAACCATTATAGGGTCTACTAGTGATTGTTTTAATAATTCCTATGATTAGAACCAATCATACTAGGTAGTTCCTATCTCTGTGGTGTTTAAGGAGCTTTTGAATGATGAAATTTGAATTTTGTCCATGTGTTAAGCCCCATGAACTAGGCCATCAATGATAGCGGTTGTGCAAATTGTTCTTGGCAATGTTTCACTCAAAATATGAAGTACCAAATATGATTGTGATCTTAAGCAAGGAGATAAGTGATGATGAAAATGGCCAAGTGTCCTTATGGTGATTTATTCATCTTACTGAATTGCATGGATGAAAATCATTTCAATCACCAAGGAGATAGAATAAACCACTGGATACGAGGTTCACTTGAAATTGTTGGTGAACTTGGCAAATATGCAAATGATGGTGTGAAATGAATTGAAGATGATGTATGAATGATGAAAACTATAATGATCATTGTTTTATGAATATTTGGACTGTTTTGAGGTGCTTTTATAGTGTGTTTGGTGAATTTGTAAAATGTGGTTGCAAATGAATATTATGCATCCAAATAAATTGGCATATTAATAAAACATTATAAAATTATGAAATGTATGCATGGATGCAGATTGAAATGATTTGGTTGGGGGTAGCTACTATTTTATGCAAGTTTTACCTTTTGTCAATGTTGACATGAAACACACGTGGGTGCTTGCGATCTATAGAAATACCCGTAGGTGCTTTAGCATGTTGGGAAATGCCCATGGGCATATTAGAGCGCCTGAAGCAGCTATAAATAGCTTGTTGGGTGATATTGAAGCTCATTTGTGCATTTGTGAATTCGATAAGCTACGTATGAGGTGATGAGGCCTGGAAATGCCTCATTTTGCACTATGGTTAACATATAAAAACTGCCATATTATTAAATATACAAATTTAAATTGCCAAATAGTTGATTAGAATATATTAATTGTTAATTGTTTACATGATTTTATGTTAGAAACATTATACCCCTGTTTTGACTATTTTAAGCATTTTACTTGTAAAAGGTCAAAAATGAGTATCATGTCAATTCTGATGTCATACTGTAGTAAAATTACATTCTGATGGTTTTTTTTTTTTTTCTTTCTTAATTTTTTTTTTTTTTTTTTTTTTCTTTTTATTGAAAAAAAAAAATAAATATTTTTTTTTTTTTTTTGGCTCTCCTTCTTTTTTTTTTTGAGTTGTTAACAGGTGCAAATCTGCGTTAAGGGGCATATTGGCGGATCTACTAGGAATGATCCAAAGCAATTTAAGGAACCAAATTCATACCAATTATAGTTCATAATGGAGAGAACACATGACCCAAATTTGAAGGCATATGGACAAATAATCTGGAAGTTATGGGGCCCACAAAATGATAGTTTCACACTTTTTGACTACTGAAAATTCTGGTAAAAATCTGTGTTAGATGCCAACTTGACAGCAATTCTGGGAGTAATTCTTGAGGATTTAAGAGCTGAAAATTGAACCAGATGTAATTCATACAGCCAAGAACATGTGGGTAAAATTTGGTGTACATTGGAGTTACGAGGCAAAAGTTATAAGCACTCCAAAAGGGTAGTTGGGCATGTTTTGACTGCTGTAAAAAAATAGGTGACAGTCCATACAAATTCCAGCCACTTGTCACTATGAAGGAAGGCATGGAATTTGTCAATTAAATATGCAGGAAACACTTGGAAATAGATGAGGGAGGCTAGGAGTGACTCTTTCTCCACTTGCCAACACTTCCACGTGATCCAAATAGGAGCAACCAGTCAAAATATTGAATTGCAGGAAATCTGGAAACAATCATACAAATTCCAGCCAACTATCAATAAATAGCATGGCTTGGAATTTGTCAATTCCAGCATGTAAAATCTATAGAATTGGTCTTCTAGGAATGAAGGAAGACTGTTTAGTCAATCAAAACCACTTTCTTACACATCTGATGCATGGATAAGTGCAAAACTGTTACACTACCTGATATTCCAGAGCAGCTTCGAAATGAGCAAAACATGACCAATTTTGGTCAAAACTATAAACAAAATGGTCAAAAAGGTGGCAAATGGTGAAATGAAGATGGATCTAGCTGTATGAGGAGTTTTCTCACCCCTTCCAATGCATTTCTCCCAATGGATGACACACAACAAGGAAAATGGATATGCTGCAGCATAACAATTTGTTGCATTTTAGGAAGACTTCTTTAGAACAGTTGCTAAATCCCTAAAAGGCAACAATAGAACGGATTGGCATATGTAATAGAATGTTATAAATAATAGGCTCCCATGTTGGTTGAGCCAGGTAGAGAGGTAGAGAGGTAGAGAAGTAGAGAAGTAGAGAATAAGGATAGGACTTGTGGTAAGAAAGTAGATCTGTGGCAAATTGCAATTTTTAGCAGGTTTTCCTACAAATATTGTAATGTTGCTTGAGACTAAATAAAGTGCAGGATTTCTCATTCATATTTTGTCCCATTAAATGTCTGAGTGTTTAAGTAGTTAAGAGAGAGTTTTTCTACCTTCTTCTGGAACAGGGGAGCAAGGGCCACTTCCAGGTTTAGAAGAAGGCTTATTGGTGACAGGTTTTTATGCAACTTTTGCTGCAGTAGATTAAGCAGAGACTTGTCATATTTTATTTTATGTTCTTAACTGTGTTTTAGTAAATGCAAGTCATATTTTTAGTAGTAGATGTGTGTGCATGGCAACTGACCACCTAGCATAAGTTTTTTTCCTGTTTTCATCAGTTATTTCCAGCATTTTGATATTCTCCATTGTGTGATTAATTAGTTGAGTGTGCATTTCAATTCTGCAATTCTTTTCATTTATGTTATTTCCATTCTGCTAGTGCCATTAGAATTAAATTTCTGCAAAGTTGTTATTTCTGTCATTTTCATTTTGCAAAGCGTAAATAGGTTTTATTCTTGTTATTTTAGATTTTGCAAGGGTAATTAGTTTTAGTTTTCTGCAACCTTTCCATTTCTGCACTTCTTCTTCAACAAATGTAATTAAGATTCTAATTCAGTTCATAAGACTAGTGGTGACACCAGAAACCCCCAAAACTAACTTGTCTCATCAATAAAGCCTATTTTTTTGAATGAGCTGATTTTCAAGCTGCCTATATCTCCTTTCGTATATAGCCTTGGACACCACCCTGGATTGACAATTATAATGATTAAATGGTGTGATTGATGACACTCATCATTTTTGGCATCGTTGCCGGGGACCACGGTGTTGTTAGAAGGTAAAAGCAGCCCAATAATTATTAATTGTGCTAAGTTGTGAAATTCAGAGTGAAATCTGGATAAATGACTGGTATAAGTAATAATTTTTGGTAAATTGCATTTCAGCCCATTTAGAAAATAAGCAAGAAACCACAGGAAGAAAATTTTTACAAGAGGTTGAAATTATGTCAAAATTGTCTAAATTTTTGATTTCCAAAAATGTTGGAATTTTCAAAGAATCACAATCATCCACTTCAAGAACTGCAGGATCCTTTGAGAAATTATTACAAGAAAGAAAAATTAGTAGTTCAACACCACTTTCTCTTGACAAATCCATACACTCAGGAAAATTTGACAAGATTTATAATTGTTTTTGGGAACCTATAATGGAAGTGTCACAAGAGAATCTAGGGAGAGCTAGTAATGTGTTCTATCCTAGTACAACTAGTGCACCTGCCAAAACTTTTCAAAATCCCATTCAATTAGATCTTAATCAATATGCTCCCATGAAGGCCATTTCACCTTCAGTGTTACCAACTTTCAAGGGAACTACATCTGAAGATCTTGATATGTTTTTGTTTGAGTTTAAAATTGTATGTCAAGCTCATGATTACACTAATGACAATCAAAAGCTCAAATTGTTTCCTTCCACTCTTAAAGAGTCAGCTCTACGATGGTTTATCACCTTAGCACCTGATTCAATTAGAACTTGGGATGATATGGAAAACATATTCTTGGAGAGATACCAAGAATATTGTCAAGTCAAGAATCAAAATGATGAATTTCTTACAATGAAACAAGAGGAAAATGAAATCTTAGAAGACTATCTAGACAAATTTTCTTTTGTTCATAAGAGATGTGGAAGTGTTGAACCTAAAATTTGCAAAGTCATATTCTTAAGAGGACTGCAAGATAAATTTAGGGATGCATTGGATATCTTAGGGAAAGGAGATGCAAATGCACTTGAATTTCAGGAAATCATTAAACTTTGTAAAAATTATTCTCATTCAAGGCATAGAAAAAACAAAACTGGTAGTAACACAAATGATTTGAAAGAATGCATGGAAGAGGCTGATATTTTAGTACATCTTGATAAAGCAAGTAGATGAAAAGAATGAATCTGTTGAACCTTCAATCATCTATTGTTCAAAATGTAATGAGAAGCAACACTCTCTTCATGATTGTGCTTTGAACAAAACATTTATACCTGCTACTTGTAGCATTTGTCAAAAAGGACACCCCACAAATCAATGTAGTTTGTTACCAAAACTTAAAAGTATCTTTGAAAAATAGTCTCAACCTATGAAAGAATACAACTTTGTAGGACAAAGACAAGGAGATAATTTTCTTAAGTTTCCATATCAGAATGCTTCTCAATTTCCTGCACATTGGGAAAATAATCCTTGGTATATGCCATGGTCTTCTACAGGTCCACTTCAACAATGTTGGAGTCAACCACCATGGGCATATTCCCAAGAGTGGTCTCAACATGGATGGATGAAACAACAATGGAATCAACAACATCCACCATGGTTGCAACCAAAACTGTAGGGATATCAATGGGTACAACAACAAAAACTGTACAAAGGGCAACAACATTATCAAAAATAGAAATCAAATTTGTTGCCCACTCATACCCATAGTTTCTCTCATGGAAAACAACAACAAAAGGAAAAACAACCTCTGATTTCAGCTCAACCTGTGGCCAATCCCAACAATGTTAAACAGGTAACCCCTGTATCTATGGTTGAATCAAAAAATACAACCATAATAAATGCTTGTGACTATGATAAAACTCAGTTGTGTTCAAAACCACTTCTTGAAAATATTCCACTTACCAAGTGTATAAATAGGAGCTAAAAGGAATGATCATGAAAGCAAATCTGCACTGAAACAAGAAGAAGAAAAAGAAAAATATGACTCATCAAAGAAAGTACCATGTCTTGAACAGTTTGAAATATCAAAATTGACATCTTCACAATCAGATTGGATAAAGGAATTAACACATTTAATTGTTAACATCCCTTTACTTCAAGCTATTAAAGATGTACCAATCATTAATAAGATTGTTCAAGAAATGTGTTTTAAGAAACCAAGAAAAAAGAAAGTATATCCTGAAACCATACAAATAGGTGGAAAATCAGTAGACTTGCTTGCAGGAAAACTTACTCCACCCAAGTATGATTGTCTAGGAAGTTCATTGTTTCTTGAATCACATAAGGAAAATGAAAAGAATATTTCGATTTTGGGCTCCATAGTTGTAAAGGGTAATGAAGAAGAGTTGGATTCATCCAAAAAGTTTGTTTTTGCTGAAAATGTTCATATTTCAGATATTAAAAATGAACCAACTACTGTTCAACAATTATTATGGAATGATGAAAAGCAGAATTTTGAAAAATTGTCACCCATTCCAGTACAAAATAGTTTTCTTCATGGATGTCATCATGATGCTTTACTAACACTTTATGCATCTTTAGCAATTGGTATTGAGTTGTTGCAGGTACAGAAAAAATAGATTTTGCAGTTGAATGCATTTGATGAACTTTGGTTGGAAGCACTTCACCAAATAGAGTTCACTCAACAAAACTGGAAAATGTGGCATGATGATCACATTAAGAGCAGCAAGGATGAATCAAAGGAGTTTGAGAATGAAGTTGTTCAACTTTCTTTGATTGATGATTTAAGGAGGACATTAGTGGTGAATGGACATCTTTTACGGGTGTACCATCAACCACTAACAAAGGTGGAGTTTGCTCAATCTTTCACACAATTACATTTGCATAAGGTAGAAGAGGTTTCCTCTTCTGACAAAGATTCCAAATGATCATATCTTTGAATCTTGAAAAAAATAAAAACAAAAAAAAGGAGAAAAAAATGAAAAAAAAAGGGAGAAAAGAAGAAAAAAAATGAAAGAAAAAAAAAGAAAAGAGAAAAATTGCAACATAAGGCATGTCCCACAAAATGAAGATACATGAGGATATGCATCAATTTCAGCAGAGAGAAGAACTAATGAGGTCAATACTTCATTTCCAAAAATACAGAGACAATGATGACACAAGAAGATTCTTACTACTTGTATGGAAGGAAGGTTGCATCATTGTTGCAAGCTTTTAGCTGAAAAAGATGTTTTCATACAGAAAAATTGACATGTTTTTGTAGAATAAGGATTGTTCTTATCAAGAATGAGAGAAATTCTCTCACATTGCAGCCTCATGAGATACATTCTATCTCATTGAAGCCCTTGAAAAGATGGAAGTTGGTTGAAAACCAGAAATGGCAACCTCTTCTGATAAAAAAAATGAAACAAAAAAAAATGAAAAAAAGGAAAAGAAAAATGAAAAAAAAAGGAAAGAAAAAAATGAAAAAAATGAATAATTTGGTAGTGAAAACCTTCTCGGAGGCGCTGCTGAATTGGCTTGCATGAAAACCGGTTTTTCGACGTGCATTGCCTTGTTGATCCACCCATCATTGTTCCACCATTGTACAAATTTCACACTCGCACATGTGTTATGTTTATGTTTTCAGATATCTTGCCAACAATCATCATAGCTGTAAGGTGCATGATAAATTGTATAGGTAAGGTATGTGTTTCTTGCATTCGATCATAGTAAGCATTTAGCATTTAATATATAATAATCGGTATTTGGCATAAACTATTCATATAATATTGGCAAGTTAAAAATGTCAAGAAACACCCCCTTCTGCCCTTAGTTGCATGGAAAATTCAACACTTGAAGATTATGTTTTACTCCTACTACAATAAATTCCGAAGCATCTTCAGAACAATAGTCTCATTCTAAAGCAGGCTTCAAACCGAGACAAAGTGTGCCAAAAATTCCTGCAAATGTTGCAGAATAGTAGGGCACATTAGAAATTGCAAAGGAAAAAAATAAAGAGCAGCATAAAAACAAGAAAAAAAGAAAAGAAAAAAAGAGAAAAAAAGGAAAAAAAAAGTTGAAAAATTGCAAGGTTGTATACAAAAAAATGAAATACCTGTGCTAATTGAAAATGTTTAGTACAACAAGAATAAAATTCTCAGGTGGCAAAATATGTTTAACAGGATAAAACTTGCATATTGCTAGGCCTACTTGGGATGCATGAGGGCATGCATCAGTTCAAGCTAGGGGGGAATGATGAGGCCTGGAAATGCCTCATTTTGCACTATGGTTAACATATAAAAACTGCCATATTATTAAATATACAAAGTTAAATTGCCAAATAGTTGATTAGAATATATTAATTGTTAATTGTTTACATGATTTTATGTTAGAAACATTATACCCCTGTTTTGACTATTTTAAGCATTTTACTTGTAAAAGGTCAAAAATGAGTATCATGTCAATTATGATGTCATACTATAGTAAAATTACATTTTGATGGCATTGATAGATTCCTCTCATTGAAAACTAAAACTTTTCTTTTTGAAGCAAGTCAATTCGTGGTATATAAAATTTTTTGAAGGTTACATCATTTTGGAGCTCATCCTTAGTTTTTTTGAGTGTTAACAGGTGCAAATCTGCGTTAAGGGGCATATTGGTGGATCTACTGGGAATGATCCAAAGCAATTTAAGGAACCAAATTCATACCAATTATATTTCATAATGGAGAGAACACATGACCCAAATTTTAAGGCATATGGACAAATAATCTGGAAGTTATGGGGCCCACAAAATGACAGTTTCACACTTTTTGACTGCTAGAAATTCTGGTAAAAATCTGTGTTAGATGCCAACTTGACAGCAATGCTGGGAGTAATTCTTGAGGAGTTAAGAGCTAAAAATTGAACCAGATGTAATTCATACAGCCAAGAACATGTGGGTAAAATTTGGTGTACATTGGAGTTACGAGGCAAAAGTTATAAGCACTCCAAAAGGGCAGCTGGGCATGTTTTGACTGCTGTAAAAAATAGGTGACAGTCCATACAAATTCCAGCCACCTGTCACTATGAAGGAAGGCATGGAATTTGTCAATTAAATATGCAGGAAACACTTGGAAACAGATGAGGGAGGCTAGGAGTGACTCTTTCTCCACTTGCCAACACTTCCACGTGATCCAAATAGGAGCAACCAGTCAAAATATTGAATTGCAGAAAATCTGGAAACAGTCATACAAATTCCAGCCAGCTATCAATAAATAGCATGGCTTGGAATTTGTCAATTCCAACATGTAAAATCTATAGAATTGGTCTTCTGGGAATGAAGGAAGACTGTTTAGTCAGTCAAAACCACTTTCTTACACATCTGATGCATGGATAAGTGCAAAATTGTTACACTACCTGATATTTCGGAGCAGCTCCGAAATGAGCAGAATAGGACCAGTTTTGGTCAAAACTATAAACAAAATGGTCAAAAAGGTGGAAAATGGCGATATGAAGATGGATCTAGCTATATGAGGAGTCTTCTCACCCCTTCCAACGCATTTCTCCCAATGGATGACACACAACAAGGAAAATGGATATGTTGCAGCATAACAATTTGCTGCATTTTAGGAAGACTTCTTTAGAATAGTTGCTAAATCCCTAAAAGGCAGCAACATAACGGATTGGCATATGTAATAGAATGTTATAAATAATAGGCTCCCATGTTGGTTGAGCCAGGTAGAGAGGTAGAGAGGTAGAGAAGTAGAGAAGTAGAGAATAAGGATAGGACTTGTGGTAAGAAAGTAGATCTGTGGCAAATTGCAATTTTTAGCAGGTTTTCCTACAAATATTGTAATGTTGCTTGAGACTAAATAAAGTGCAGGATTTCTCATTCATATTTTGTCCCATTAAATGTCTGAGTGTTTAAGTAGTTAAGAGAGAGTTTTTCTGCCTTCTTCTGGAACAGGGGAGCAAGGGCCACTTCCAGGTTTAGAAGAAGGCTTATTGGTGACAGGTTTTTCTGCAACTTTTGCTGCAACAGATTAAGCAGAGACTTGTCATATTTTATTTTCTGTTCTTAACTGTGTTTTAGTAAATGCAAGTCATATTTTTAGTAGTAGATGTGTGTGCATGGCAGCTGACCACCTAGCATAAGTTTTTTTCCTATTTTCATCAATTATTTCCAGCATTTTGATATTCTCCATTGTGTGATTAATTAGTTGAGTGTGCATTTCAATTCTGCAATTCTTTTCATTTCTGTTATTTCCATTCTACTAGTGCCATTAGAATTAAATTTTTGCAAAGTTGTTATTTCTGTCATTTTCATTTTGCAAAGCGTAAATAGGTTTTATTCCTATTATTTTAGATTTTGCAAGGGTAATTAGTTTTAGTTTTTTGCAACCTTTCCATTTTTGCACTTCTTCTTCAGCAAATGTAATTAAGATTCTAATTCAGTTCATAAGACTAGTGGTGACACCAGAAACCCCCAAAATTGACTTGTCTCATCAATAAAGCCTATTTTTTCTGAATGAGCTGATTTTCAAGCTGCCTATATCTCCTTTCGTATATAGCCTTGGACACCGCCCTGGATTGACAATTATAATGATTAAATGGTGTGATTGATGACACTCATCATTTTTGGCATCGTTGTCGGGGACCACGGTGTTGTTAGAAGGTAAAAGTAGCCCAATAATTATTAATTGTGCTAAGTTGTGAAATTTAGAGTGAAATCTGGATAAATGACTGGTATAAGTAATAATTTTTGGTAAATTGCATTTCAGCCCATTTAGAAAATAAGCAAGAAACTACAGGAAGAAAAATTTTTACAAGAGGTTGAAATTATGTCAAAATTGTCTAAATTTCTGATTTCCAAAAATGTTGGAATTTTCAAAGAATCACAATCATCCACTTCAAGAACTGTAGGATCCTTTGAGAAATTATTACAAGAAAGAAAAATCAGTAGTTCAACACCACTTTCTCTTGACAAATCCATACACTCAGGAAAATTTGACAAGATTTATAATTGTTTTTGGGAACCTATAATGGAAGTGTCACAAGAGAATCTAGGGAGAGCTAGTAATGTGTTCTATCCTAGTACAACTAGTGCACCTGCCAAAACTTTTCAAAATCCCATTCAATTAGATCTTAATCAATATGCTCCCATGAAGGCCATTTCACCTTCAATGTTACCAACTTTCAAGGGAACTACATCTGAAGATCCTGATATGTTTTTGTTTGAGTTTAAAATTGTATGTCAAGCTCATGATTACACTAATGACAATCAAAAGCTCAAACTGTTTCCTTCCACTCTTAAAGAGTCAGCTCTACGATGGTTTATCACCTTAGCACCTGATTCAATTAGAACTTGGGATGATATGGAAAACATATTCTTGGAGAGATACCAAGAATATTGTCAAGTCAAGAATCAAAATGATGAATTTCTTACAATGAAACAAGAGGAAAATGAAATCTTAGAAGACTATCTAGACAAATTTTCTTTTGTTCATAAGAGATGTGGAAGTGTTGAACCTAAAATTTGCAAAGTCATATTCTTAAGAGGACTGCAAGATAAATTTAGGGATGCATTGGATATCTTAGGGAAAGGAGATGCAAATGCACTTGAATTTTAGGAAATCATTAAACTTTGTAAAAATTATTCTCATTCAAGGCATAGAAAAAACAAAACTGGTAGTAACACAAATGATTTGAAAGAATGCATGGAAGAGGCTGATATTTTAGTACATCTTGATAAAGCAGTAGATGAAAAGAATGAATCTGTTGAACCTTCAATCATCTATTGTTCAAAATGTAATGAGAAGCAACACTCTCTTCATGATTGTGCTTTGAACAAAACATTTATACCTGCTACTTGTAGCATTTGTCAAAAAGGACACCCCACAAATCAATGTAGTTTGTTACCAGAACTTAAAAGTATCTTTGAAAAATAGTCTCAACCTATGAAAGAATACAACTTTGTAGGACAAAGACAAGGAGATAATTTTCTTAAGTTTCCATATCATAATGCTTCTCAATTTCCTGCACATTGGGAAAATAATCCTTGGTATATGCCATGGTCTTCTACAGGTCCACTTCAACAATGTTGGAGTCAACCACCATGGGCATATTCCCAAGAGTGGTCTCAACATGGATGGATGAAACAACAATGGAATCAACAACATCCACCATGGTTGCAGCCAAAACTGCAGGGATATCAATGGGTACAACAACAAAAACTATACAAAGGGTAGCAACATTATCAAAAATAGAAATCAAATTTGTTGCCCACTCATACCCATAGTTTCTCTCATGGAAAACAACAACAAAAGGAAAAACAACCTCTGATTTCAGCTCAACTTGTGGCCAATCCCAACAATGTTAAACAGGTAACCCCTGTATCTATGGTTGAATCAAAAAATACAACCATAATAAATGCTTGTGACTGTGATAAAACTCAGTTGTGTTCAAAACCACTTCTTGAAAATATTCCACTTACCAGTGTAGAAATAGGAGCTAAAAGGAATGAGCATGAAAGCAAATCTGCATCGAAACAAGAAGAAGAAAAAGAAAAATATGACTCATCAAAGAAAGTACCATGTCTTGAACAGTTTGAAATATCAAAATTGACATCTTCACAATCAGATTGGATAAAGGAATTAACACATTTAATTGTTAACATCCCTTTACTTCAAGCTATTAAAGATGTACCAATTGTAGCACCCTAAAATTGGCACAGTAAACCTTAGCAAATAATTAAAATTACCTTAGTAATAATTCAAATTCAAATTTCAACCCCAAAACCGCTCCAAAACCGTCTACTACCCATTTCCTTATTTTCCATGCCATTTTTAGGATTTGTTTTGTCCATTGGATGATATCATCGCCGATCAGATGATATCACCTCAGATCGGATGAATTCATCTGGAGCAGAACGTCCAGACGATTTCGTCCCAAAACTAATTTTTCATAATTAGCTTCTGTTTCAACGACGTCTCTAACCTGGGCAAAAGTGTGTCTGCACAGTTAGAGACCTTCCTCCGTTGGAGATCTCCCAAATTGGGATGATCCCCAACCTCCTAACCTCCCTCCTTTGCCTATTTAATCTTAGGCCCTCCCCTTGACATTCCCCTGGCTGAATTTTCCTGCACTTCGAGTTTTACATGCATTAGAATGTCTTAGACTACTATTTGCCTTTGTCCCTTTTTGAATTTTCTTGTAGGAACTTTGTCATTCTTTAGCCGGAGCAAGCTCAGATCATCGCAGATGATCCTGTACAATCTCGGATGATCATGCCCATAATTCAAGATGATTATGTATTCTGTAGACGATTTCGACTGTAGCCAACATTGGGGGCAATCAATGCCCTAAGTTTGCATTCTCTATCCATTATCTATTGTTTATTCTTTGCATTAGTTAGATTTATTATCTATTTTGCATCTTGGAGTTCACCTCATGTAGCTTAAATGCATAATAAAATCATAATTAGTCATTAAAACATGATAATTTACTTGATTTCTTATCTGGAATTATCATTCTTAACATTCATAATTTCATTTCACATCATTTTCCCTTGCTTTTGCAATTGTATTTTTTGTTCTTGGTATCCATTTTCGTAGTTGCGGTCTCTACGAAATTGTCCGATGATTTCGTCGATTAGAGCGATCTCGTCGATTAGATACGATCTCATCGATTAGAGACGATCTCGTCGATTAGAGATGATCTTGTCAATATTAGATCGGGACGATCCTGTCGGATCTTAGACGATCCTATCAAATTCTAGATGATCTGGACCGCTTCAAAAATCAGAACCTCCATCGTACATCCGGATCGGTATGGCTTTTCTAATCTAGTATATTTCCTGTATTTTCTGTTTAATTCTGTTTTTTGTATTCATTTAAATCTGCATTTCATATAGAATAGTTTAGATTCATTTGGCCAAACCTAGGATTTGAATGATTAAAGGTAAAATTGAACACATCAAACACATTCCCAACCTAGGCGTGGAGACTGCCACTAAACGTTTCTTGGTGAACCCCACCATCCATCGAAAAATCACCTTAATACCCCTCCCCCGAGAGGCGGGACCTTCAAAGGGCCTCTCAGTCCGAGGTATTGTCCCATCCTTCTCGCATCCCCCTTTCGGGCATGGATCCTTTAGCCTGAAGGTAAGGGTGCAAAAAATTTGGAGCGATACATTTTGGTGAACCCGACGTGAAACTAAAACCTTTTGAAAACAAAAACAAAAAAACATAGATGCATTTAAAATCATTAGAAAACTACTAAGTTGCATATCATGTTTAGATGGTAGCTCCTAAGAAAAGACTAGCTGTCACTATAAATGTTGAAAATCAAATAATAGCCATAGAGTTTAATTCTTTGCTTAGACTATCTCAAACATATAGAGTCCCACCTTTGTGGGACGAACTTAATAGGAGACTAGGTATCATTTCATCTAGGTCAACTGAACTTAGGCAAATCAAGAGGTTTGTCCTAGATAGAATCCTGGATCCCGATCAACTCATTTTTTATCATGAACTTCAGAGAGCTTGCCATAGGTGGTTAGCTTATAGGAGAGCTCTTGTGTCTTCAAGATTGTTCACCTTTGAGGAATACCTCGAGAACGCAACTGTTATACACCAATTCCTAGGTCGTGTAGAAGACCAAGAGGTCGATTCTTACAGATAGGGAAAGGTGGAGGAGAGTTCCTAGAGCTGTGTTATATCGAGAGTATTGCCACGAACTTTATTTCTACCAACCGTAGTCTGAGACAGATAATATCACTATAGCACTTTTTGTCAAATTCTTGAAAGAAAATTTTCAATTTGAAGAAGAACATTTCATGACTCCCGAAGAACTTGAGCCCGTTAATGATATTTATAAATTGTTTATAGAAAACTAGATCATTGCTTTCATTATTATTATTTCTTGCATTTAGTGTGTTGTTTGTTATCTTTATAATATTGTTATAAAAAAACAAGAAAAACCAAAAACATAACAAAACCAAAACATTTTATTTTAAATACTATAGTAGGTATATAATTAAAATATATACCTCTTAAGCTTGTTGCATATATATATATATATATATATATATATATATATATATATATATATATATATTTGCTGAAATCTAAGTTTAAGCACAATGACTAGACTTAGGAATGGTAAACAAACTGAAGAAGAAGAAGAAGATTGGTTAGGAAAGAAAACAAAAAAATCAAATGCCCTTCCTGAGGATCCAATTCTAGAAGGAGAAACTCTAGAACAGCCATAAGATGAGCTGGTTGTAGATGAACAAGAAGAAAATGTTAAAGAGGAAGGATCCTCATCCCCTAGAATGGCTCCAGACGGAACTGTTACTTTTGATAACTTAGATCATTTCTGGAAATTTTTCAATAATAATATTGGTGCTCTTAATATGGCAGTTCGTATTGATAGAGGACAAATTAGTGACACTCAAGCAGCCATGGAAGATATGTTTAACATACACACTAATCCCTTGTCCTTTGTTGATCAAGAAAGTGATAAAGTTGGACCATCCAATAGAGATATGGTCACTATGATTCAGAACATGCAAAAACAACAGGTTACCCAACCCCCTAAGGAACCTGTTATTGAGCCTAAAATCATTCCCACACAAAAGAGACCTTCATTCACCGCTTTATTTTGCCAAACTATTGATCAATATGCTTCAAATCGACAAAAACCTAAAATGAAGCCAAACACCAATTTTCAACAATCTGGGATACAACATAATACAACTTCAAAACTTCTTCATAACACCCTTCCTACCAACAATTTACACAATAGCAATATAGCATCTAATCTTCATGTCCCTCCATCATATGCTCACAAATCCCATATTAATGCCCTACCGAACCAATATGGTGGGCAAACCAATAATCTGGAAGCCATGGTGAAATAGTTAGCTTCCCGCATGGACCAGATAGATCCCTACCGTCCCTCGTATAATTATCGAGAGATGTGTAGTCAACCTTTGGATCCCATAGTTGTAGCACAACCATACCCTAAACACTTTCCCATGCCCGTCCTGCCTATATATAAAGGAACTGAAGATCCCATAGAGCATCTTCGCATGTTTAGGATAGCATGTCATGATATATCACATGATGACTTGCTATTACTAAAAATGTTCCCAAAAAGTTTAGGAGGAATGGCATTAGAGTGGTACTATCAATTGCCCACTCATTCTTTGAGGAATTTTGAAGAAACAACTGAATCTTTTGTCCATCAATTTAGTGCCTACATCGAGAGGCACGTGACCATTAAATATTTATACAACTTAAAACAAGACAAAGATGAATGTTTTGCTGATTTCTTAGCTAGATGGAGGCAGTTTGATAGGAAAACTGCACTTTGTGCTACCTTATAGGGAAATGTTGGACATTTTTATTAATAATTTGCAAGAACAACTATCCTATGAGTTATCAATCGCTACCTTGACCACCTTCGATCAAGCTATAGACTTAGCTCGAAGGGTGGAAGATGCTCTCATTAGAAGAGGTCAGCTCAAAAAGAAAGATGATGAGAAAACATCTAGAAATCAATATAAAAATAAACAAGTTGTAGGTGATGGAGTCACTGATAGTAGAAACATTGCTAATGTTAATACTACGAAAACAATGGAGAATTTTATATTAAAACCTCCTGATAAACCACCCCAAGAATTTACTAGATTGAATCAACCTTTATCAACCATTCTTCCTCAATTACTAGCACGAGGCTTGATCCAATTACCAGCTATCCAGGAACCCGATCCAACTATACCCGGATACAGAGCTGATTTACATTGTGATTTTCATAGAGGACCTGGACATGCTACAAACTCTTGCAAAATATTAAAACATAAAATACAAGACTTGATTGATAATAATGAAATGGAGGTGCAAGCCTTCCAACCTAAACAAAATCCTCCTAATAATGCTCAAAAGAACATTCCCCAAAATCAGAATCAAAATGCCAATCAATCATTGGACATATTTCAACATCCTTTACCAAAACATGGTAAAGAGGTGGCTAATCAAATCGAACATCATAATGTTCCCCCTCCTACCCGATATGTAGGGACTATTAGCGGACAATTATCTGTTCAGGATCCTCAAATATTTGGCACAACTTTCTCCATGGTTACGTCCATACCCCTATATAATACTCAAACACCAGATCCTAGTGATGTAGAATCAGATACGAAAGTGAAATAGACATCACCTCAAACCAATCGAATAGTTCTGAAAATGAATCAGATCCGATTCAACCTATCACAGATGCTATGGTTCCGAAAGAACCATTTCCTAGAAGAGTTACTACTCGACCCTCTTCTAATCAGTTCCTTCCTAATGAACAAGCCATAAACGCTCAACCAAGACCAGTTCAACGTCTTCAATATAACATTGTAGGTACCATCGGAGCCGTTACTAGACAACAGGCTCAAAACTCTCAACAGGATCAAACTCAGAATGATGGATCAGCTCCATTTATTTTGAAAAATCCCACTAAAGGGAATCATATGTCTAATGTTCAACCTAAGCCTCCTTACAATATTAATGAACAATTATCCAATACTACAGCCAGAATTTCCCTTTTGGACTTGTTAAGATCTTCTCCTACCCATAGGGATGAGTTAATGCTCACATTAAGCCAAATGATGGTACCTCAAAATATTCAACCTGAAGCCATGTCCAATACTATCATCACTCGAGAAGTCGATTGTATTGACTTTCGAGATAAAGATATCCCACAACATAGTTTACATAAGGATAACCCCTTATATATTACTGCCCTAATTGGAGATGTAGTTGTTAAACGAGTCTTGATTGATAATGGTTCATCTTTAAACATATGCACTTTTGACTTCTACCAAATATTTGGCTTTAGGAGTGACGAGATGAAAAGAACGGATATGATTATCAAAGCCTTCAATGACGAGACACAAGAAACGTGTGGAGTCATTACTATACCCTTGCAAGTTGGTCCTAGAACCCTAGATACAACCGTGTTTATTGTACATTGCCCTGCATCGTACAATATACTTCTGGGTCACCCTTGGATCAATGCGATGCGAGTGGTCCCCTCCACTTTACATCAGTGTGTTAAATTTGAATTTAAAAACCAGTTGGTTACCATTCATGGTGATCCTAGACCCTTTGATATGTGTGCTTTGGCAGAACCCGTTGGAGTGCAATTTTGCCCCGCCCTGTCATCCACACATCCTAGTTCTTATCATCCATCCAAACGTGTGAAACACACACCCATAACATCATCTACCCCATCAACTACACCTATACATTTAACTCAACCATCTTCTGAACAAACCACATTAGGACCTCGAAAAGAGCCTAAACCTACACCCAATGCTTCTCGCTTTACTCCTATATCTTCCATACCCATAGACTCATCCATCGATATCCCTATAACATCATCATCCACTACAGGCATCCTTCCCACATCAGAAGATCAAGGAAATGTTCCTTCTACCTCTTATGCTCTCACTGATGAGCTCTTACCTGATTTATCTAAAATTCTTATATCAGAAGAGATCAACACTGCCATGCAGACTTCCCTCCTTTTAAATAAACTCCCACCTTCTCCTCGTACCTTGGGCCTCCCACAACCTATGGGAAGTATCTACCAAGTCGAAAGTTGTGCTTTTGTTTATAAAGGATATGATTGGGGAAGAATACCCCGAAACATCAAGACGCATTGTGATGGATATGCTCGATGCTATTTTGCTAATGAATATATTAAAGCTAAACCCATAATGCTTAAATTGGGCTATAAAGGGAAAGGTTTGGGACCTTTCCAAAATGGTATGAAAGAACCTTTCGAGGTAGAACCGTGGCCTGCCCGCTGTGGTGTGGGCCTATTTCCTAGTAAGGGTCAGCCCTTTCCATTTGAGGATGATGACCATCTCATATGTTATCAAGATTATCTAGATAAACAAGATTCTTTGTATCCAAAGAATAATTTTACCTGCAATATGCTATCCATAGCCTACCCTAAAATGATTGCCGAATCCGACGATGAGTTGGAAGGAGATATTTTCCATGATGTCTCCGTTGAAGAGTTGTTACACAATGATTTTTATTTTGATGGTTCTATACCTACTATAGCCCATATTGAGGCCACGACTCCTCAAGATGAATTATCCAAGTTAACCTTAAAGGAATTACAAGAATTGGGCGTTTCACCTGCCCCACCTAATTTTGAAAGAGATCTACACATGGAAGTAGAAAACGTCATTAAGGTTAACATTGGAACTGAGGATAATCCTCACATCATCAGTATTGGATCAGAATTAAGTCAAGAAAAACAAGAGCAATACATTGCATTCCTTAAAGAATATGAAGATGTCTTCGCTTGGACATATGAAGATATGCCAGGTTTAGACCCTTCTATAGTCATGCATCACCTAGTAGTCCATCCGGATGCTAAACCTGTTAAACAAAAACTTAGAAAAATGCATCCCAAAGTGGCCTTGCTAGTCAAAGGGGAGTTAGAAAAACTCCTGAATGTTATTTTTATACAAGCTATTGATTATGCCGAATGGATCTCGAATGTAGTTCCAGTCACCAAGAAAGAAGCTACCAAAGTTAGGGTTTGCACAGACTTTAGAGATATTAACGTTGCATGCCCTAAAGATGATTTTCCTCTTCCAAACATGGATCAAATCATTGATTTTACTGCTGGGAGTGGAATGATGTCCCTAATGGATGGATTTTCCGGTTATAATCAGATCAGGATAGCTCCTGAAGATCAGGCTAAAATAGCCTTTATTACCCCTTGGGGTACCTTTTGTTGGAAAGTGATGCCATTTGGTTTAAAGAATGCAAGCGCAACATATCAACGAGCCATGACTTATATCTTTCATGATATGATGCATGATATCCTACATGATTATGTAGATGATATTATAGCTCGCTCTATTAATGAAGATGATCATTTAGATGATTTGAGAAAAGTATTTAATCGGTTAAGAGAATATCTTATTCGATTAAATCCAGCCAAATGTATATTCGAAGTCAAGTCCGGTAAACTATTAGGGGTTTTAGTTTCTTTACGTGGTATCAAAATCGACCCTCTCAAGATTGCGGCTATCACTGATATGCCCGCACCTACTAATATATCTGAGTTACGAAGTTTACAAGGTAAGCTTCAAGCCATCCGTCGCTTCATCGATAAGCTGGCGGACAAAACTAGTCCCTTTCTTAAGCTCCTTAAGAAGGATGTCCCTTTTAATTGGGATGACGAATGCAAGGAAGCTTTTGAACTTCTCAAACAATACCTCCTTAACCCACCCGTGCTTTCACCGCCTAGACCTGATCGCCCATTTATCCTGTACATTTTAGCTTTAGATTTTGCTTTAGGAGCTATGTTAGCTCAACTTGATGATGAGAAAAGAGAACGTGCTAATTATTATATTAGCCAAACTTTAATTAGTTATGAAACCCGCTACACAACATTAGAAAAACTATGTCTAGCAGTCATATTTTCTACGCAAAAATTATGCCATTATATGCTCACTGTAAAACATATGTCATTGCTAAATATGATCCCTTGCGGTATCTCATGAGTCGACCTTATTTATCGGGTCGTACAGAAAAGTGGGTTCTTGCTCTAAGCGAGTTTGAACTCACGTTCATAGGATAGAAGTCTGTTAAGGGTCAAATCATAGCAGATCAATTAGCTGCTGCACCCTTAGAGTCTACCCATCCCCTCATCATTGAGTTTCCTGATGAATGCCTTCAATTAGAGGCAGACCATGTTGAACAATGGTCCTTATACTTTGATGGAGCCCGATGCATGAGTGGGGCCAGTGCGGGTATTATTTTAATATCTCCACAAAAACACATTATACCTTTGTCCTTCAAATTAACATTTGCTTGCACCAATAATACTATCGAATATGAAGCTCTAATCCTTGGATTACGAGCTGCCTTGGCACTAAAAATTAAACATCTGCTAGTTTTTGGTGATTCTCAACTTGTTATAAACCAAATTAATGAAGTTTATCAGACCAGAGATGATAAATTACGCCCATATAAAGCATATGTTTTGCAGTTGTTGTCCTTGTTTGATAAAGTTACCTTGGAAGCTATTCCTCGAACTAGCAACCGTGCGGCTGACGCTATGGCCGCAACTGCATCTCTTCTGCCCTTGGAGTTAGATGACGAATATGCCACCATCATTATTCGTCGACTCCAGGAACCCGCTTCAAATAAGTCATGCTTAGAACCTTTGGATGTGTTTCTAATCAATGAAACTACTCCTGAACCTTGGTATACGGATATATTTGATTTTCTTCACAATGGGACTTTCCTTGCCAGTTCTAATAGAAACCAAGTGTCGGTTATTACGTAGACGAGCAAGTCGATTTGTAATAATTGGCAATACTTTATATAGGAGATCTTTTGAAGGTATCCTATTGAGATGTTTGAATCTAGAAGAATCCAAATCAGCTTTGAGTGAAGCCCACGATGGATCTTGTGGAGGACACTTCAATGGTAGTGTCATTGCTAAAAAGCTCCTTAGGATAGGCTACTTTTGGCCTACCATGGAAACTGATGCACATGATTATGTGCGCCATTGCGACAAGTGCCAGAAACATGCCGACCTTGTCCATGCCCCTGCACAAGAACTGCAGGCTATTTCATCTCCTTGGCCCTTTTCAAAATGGGGCTTAGACATTATTGGCAAAATTAATCCTGTGTCATCTGATGGACACAAATTCATCATAACCGCCACTGAGTATTTTACGAAGTGGGTTGAAGCTATGCCTTTAGCTTCCCGCACTGGAACACAAGTCTCTAAATTTATTTTTAATCAAATCATTTGTAGGTTCGGAATTCTTGCAAATCTCATCTCAAACAATGGAACTTGTTTCAAAAATAAAGATGTCAAGAAATTATGCCAAAAATATAAGATTCAACATCGCTGGTCCACTCCCTATTATCCTCAGGGTAATGGCCAAGCAGAAGCATCCAATAAAACCTTAATCAAAATTCTCAAAATATTGGTCAATAAATCTGGCCACGACTGGCACATTCAATTATATCCAGCTTTGTGGGCATATCGCACTAGTGTTCGTACTCCCACAGGTACTTCACCTTTTGTCTTGGTTTATGGCGCTGAAGCTGTTTTTCCCTTTGAATTAGAAGTTCCTTCTTTGGCTCTACTACTTCAAGATACCGAAGTAGGAGATGAATATCGAAGTCGGCAGACTCAGTCAACTGGAACTCCTAGATGAAAAGTGCATCAATGCTTTGGAGCATCTTCATGCCTACCAAAACAAGCTTAAAAGATCATATGCTAAGAAAGTTCGTCATCGATCCTTTGAGGTCGGCGACCTTGTTTTAAAAGAAAATCAAAAAAATACTAATGCAACTAAAGACCTTAAAGGTAAATTTGAACCCAACTGGCTTGGACCATATATTATCACTGCTAAATTTGAATCGGGAGCATACAAATTAGCTACCTTAGATGGTAAATATTTAAAAGAACCTATGAATATTATGCATCTTAAGCGATATTATGCATAATTCTGGTAATTTCGTCATTGTATATATTGTACATCTTGTCTCATTTTAGTAAATTCATATAAAAATTTCAAAAAAACAATCACATTGTATTTCTTTCAATTCATCAATTAAGATCAAAATATTAAAAAAACATCAAAATATTCAAAAAACATCTTTTATTTCATACCTCTCAAATTGTGAAGTATTGCAGTTATATTTTCAATTATTTTGGATAAATTAGCATTTATTTGGAATCCCGCACTTTCACACACACAAAAATAAATATCTTGATTTTATTTGTTATGATTATTAATCTCTCTTATATCAAAGTCCACATTGGAATTAAATAAAGTTTGAGCACAGAGAATTGATCTTGTTATTTACTTAAACCAAGCATATCCTTTCACAATAAAATGATTATATTTGTAATGTCCATGCTATGCTACATAGTAGAAGTGGTTTCTTGAGCGAAAAGTTTCCCCGGCTATCCTATCATGCACATGGTCTAGAATCTTTGAGAATTGACAAAAGGACAAGCTCACCCCTACCCGGAATAAAAATCCCTTGCTCTACAGCTAATCCGAGCAAGTATCCCTAGCATAGGAAGAAAAAGAAAAGTTCAAGAAAAAGAGAAAAAGAAAAAGGTTATTTTGAATCATCATAGCAATATTTCAGCATTATCTCAAATATCAAGCAAAAATACAAAAAAAAAAAAAAAAAAGCAAAAGAAACAAGCAAAAGCAAAAGCAATAAAATCCCTTTCCCTACCCATTGAAAAGAAAAGAAGGGTTGATGAGCTTGAATCCCTGGAATTCTCAATTATTCGAAAACTGTGAGGTAAGCCCCATAACAGGTGGTTTGTGCCCAACCCGCTTGGCCTTGGGTAACTCCTAGCAAGGTGATATGTCCGTCACATTAGCGACCTTCTTTTGTACAGACCTATGTCTGCTTATGGATTAGCTAGCTCTTGATAACCCGACTTACATAGTAGTCTGGTACGGTTATATGCATCTAAATCATGGTTAATGAACACTTATTTGGTTAATTCAAATCACTTGTATCAAATTATCTTGCTCAAAATTGGTAAATGAACAATACAATCGCACACACATTTGTATTTGAGAGATTTTGTATCATTATGATAAATCAAGATCGGTAATGAATTCACATTTGCACATGAGGATTCCTTATAAATCTACATTTCTCTTTGAGATAATTTAAAATATTTCTGTAACTCTTTTCGAAATAATTTTATCCTTTTATTTCAGAATTTTTGTTTTGTATCAAAGCAATTACATACATCTTCTCACAAAATCTCAAAAATAATTTCAAACAAAAATTTTCATATTATTATTTTTCTGTTTATCAAAGGTCAAAAATGCATCTTGCAATAAAACCAACAATCTATTTTCTTCTTTGGATTTCGCGATGATGGTATAAGTCTATACCTATAATTCTATGCCTAGCGCAAACCATCGTTCTAATTTTCTTTTCCATTTATTTTAAAACAAAATTCATCAAAACATGTGACTTAAATCATTATGTTACACAATTATGCTTTACAAACAAACAAACACTTGTTACTATTTCATGTCATTATGTCAAAACTTCAATTTTGCAATGATGGTATAATTCCTAGGGAATTATTCAACAATTTTATCACACTTAGGAATTTATGCCTAGCAAAAATCATTTTCTAATATATTTCATGCATAATATTTTCATGGAAATCTGAAAACAAATCACCATCATCATCATCATTTGCATCATCACAACAAAGTCTTAAGACAGTCTCTTAAGCACTCTTTTACTTTTAGCAATATTTCTATACCGGGATTAGCTTGACGACCGAGTGAGCGGCGACTCCATGAAATGGTCTATAATAGCGACAATGTCCTTTGAAATTATTGTTAAAAGTCCCTTTTATTTTTTATCAAATCACACCACAAACAACCAATTTGTTTACATCAGATTATTTCATTTAAATTTTAAAAGCATGACATTCAAACCATAATATTTCCAAATGACATAATTACATGAATCATCAAATCAATCACATCAAAACATTAAAGCATCATACAAACACATAAGACAAGTCATATGATCAAAAAATATCTCATCTATATATATATCAACAATATATACATCATCTCAAAACTGGATCGGTATGCCACAATCTGTACCTCGACATACTCAATCCTCTATCAAAAATAATAAACACTATGTATCAATCTGTGTAGTGAAGTCTGTAGCAGCTAGCCTCGAGAACCTCTCGAGCTCTCAGCCTCATCTCCTCCCCCGCCCTGAGGTGGACGAGGTGGCCCCATCGTAGTCCATGTGGTGCTATGAGTCCTAGACTCTGATCGTGATGATGTCCTCGATGACCTCATCACGATAGGCTCCGCAATGTGGGCCGACAGCGGTAACCTCTGCCCCTCTGGTACCATATGGTGGTATAGCATCTGATAGAATGTGATCTGGGCAATAGCCCATGCTAGGTCCCGAGTGCTCGCCCTCCGCTCCCATGCTCTGAGGCGTGCGACCTCATCTCTGAGCTGTGTGGCCTCCTCTCGATGTCGTGCAGCCTCATCCTACAAGGACTACACTTGAGCCTGGAGACGGACAGTCTCCACCCGAAGAGTAGCCATCTCGCTACTCTCTCCTACCTCGACACCCTTGCCCTTATCGGGCGATGGTGGCCTCTCTCTCCGTGGAGAAGGGGGTCTCTCCTCCCTCCTCTCCCACTGCCATGGCCTCTGCCGAGCCTGTGGCCTCCTCTCGCTCTCTCCCATCGTGACCCTGTGCCACCTCAATGGTCGCCTGGCACCGCCTCCCCATCCGATGCACAACTACATGAATCAGACCCTGAGCCCTCGTCATCCGAGGAGGGCGGATGCCTACGTACCAGGCATCATAGCCGTCGACAACCCCTACATCATCCCCATCCACTGGCTGAATGGGGGCATCGTCCATGTCCTCACTCTAGAAGCGCTGCATATCTAGAGCCCCGCTGACTATAGTGTTATCTCGGATGGTCCGAGAAAACTCGTAGTCCCTGAGAGATGGGATCCCCTACTGTAGACCGAACTGCCTCAAAACTCGGTCATAGCGGTGGAGCTCCACCTCTCCCCTCTCCATCCTTAGCCAACAGGTTTTCCTAACGCGAGCCAGCTCTTGTCCATCCTCGGCCCACCCTGGATGATCTCTCCAAGGCCTCCAGGTGATCTGGTCGGAGACAAGGTCATCAAGTAGTCTCCGGGACATTGGCAGATCTATCCGCCATTGTGACCCTCTCTCGGAGCCACCAGTAGAAAACTCGGGGCCTCTCCCCATCAATCCCTATCAGTGGGAGCCCTACCAGCCTCCGCACCATGATGTGCTCCCAACACCAAACCTGCAGTAGTGATGTCATGACCAGACATCGGCCGCCCTTGTATACGACCCCATGCAGGATCCTATACAATCGGCATAGTACAAAGCTCCCCCAAGCAAACCTGTACCCATGGTCTCTCATGTCATAGACCACATCTGTCAGTAGCCATGGTACTCTACATCCACTCTGATGGCATAGCAGTAGACCACCTACCACCCCAGCCAAAACCTATGTCAGTCTAGATGCCCCAGGCATCTGGCGTAGCGACTCGATGTTCACTCCGCCCTTCTCCAGGGCGAAGCTCGGATCTCCGCATAGTCGCATCATCGCGTGGCCCTGATTGGCCGTGGGAGTTATTAGCCATCCTTGTATGGGGATCCTCAAAATCCTCCATACATCCTCCAATGTGGGAGTCATCTCCCCTATCGATAACCAAAAACAAGAAGAACCCGGATACCACCTCTCTGCTAGGGCTATCAATAGCCCCATATCTGTAGAAACCTGTGGCATATCTCGCCACATGCCGCAAGCCGACTTGAGCCAACCGATCTCGCTCTGCTCGAGATAGAGCGGCCAAGTCATCCCTCATCCCACCGTATTTCCATTCTCGGCTCTTTAGTAATCCTCTCTGCAACATAAACAACAAAACAATAAAAATCATTAATAAAACAGTGATTAAAAATGCAAGTAAAACAAGTTCAATTTCATACAAATGATGATATCGTCCACTATTGGACGATATCATCCAAAATTTGAGCAAATTCATCTCCGATTTTGCAAGAGGGAATCGTCCCTTATTGTACGAAATCGTCCCCATATCGTCGATTTCGCCCTTGGACGAAATCGACGATATCGAGACGATTTCGACGAAATTGAGACGATTTCATCCCGACGACGTCGACGGCCCAAAAATGGCCGCGATGCTCAAAAATCATTCAAAATTAATCTAAAAAGCATGAAATTCAAAATTAAAGCCTTCTAAACTAAGTTTGGACCCTTACCCGTAGCTCGCATCGGACCTCTATCGATCTGTGTGCTGTCTCGACCATCTTGTCTTCAGAGCTCTAGAAACCAAGAAAATGAACAGTAAAAATGAATTAGGGTTTTTCCCTATTTTTCTTAATTTTATTCAAAAACAATTAAAAACATTTTAAAATTTTGCTTTTTCGTGTTTTTACCTCAAACGTTCGATTTGGGTAAAAACACGAAGGGGGCACCATAGTAAGTTGTCGTACGATTCGACCTAGAATCGTCGCCTAAAAATGGGAATAATTTTTGCTTTCTCGTAGATCGAGAAGAACTCATCTTTAACGCATTTTCTTCGAAAAATTCGCTAAAGAGGGGGCAAAATGTAGCACCCTAAAATTGGCGCAGTAAACCTTAGTAAATAATTAAAATTACTTTAGTAATAATTCAAATTCAAATTTCAACCCCAAAACCGCTCCAAAACCGCCCGTTACCCACTTTCCTCATTTTTTGTGCCATTTTTAGGATTTGTTTTGTCCATTGGACGATATCATCGCCGATCAAACGATATCGCCTCAGATCGAACGAATTCGTCTGGAGAAGAACGTCCAGACGATTTCGTCCCAAAACTAATTTTTCATAATTAGCTTCTGTTTCAACGATGTCTCTAACCCGGGCAAAAGCATGTCCGTGCGGTTAGAGACTTCCCCGTTGGAGATCTCCCAAATTGGGATGATATCCAACCTCCTAACATCCTTCCTATGCCTATTTAATCTTAGGCCCTCCCCTTGACATTCCCCTGGCTGAATTTTCTTGCACTTCGAGTTTTACATGCATTAGAATGTCTTAGACTACTGTTTGCCTTTGTCCCTTTTCAAATTTTCTTGCAGGAACTTTGTTATTCTTCAGCCGGAGCAAGCTCAGATCATCGCAGACGATCTTGTACAATCTCGGACGATCACGCCACAATTCGAGACGATTTTGTATTTTGTAGACGATTTCTACTGCAGCCAACATTGGGGGCAATCCATGCCCTGAGTTTGCATTCTCTATCCATTATCTATTGTTTTGCTTTGCATTAGTTAGATTTATTTCTATTTTGCATCTTGGAGTTCACCCATGTAGCTTAAGTACATAATAAAATCATAATTTAGTCATTAAAACAATGATTTTACTTAATTTCTTATCTAAATTATCATTTTAACATTCATATTGTCATTTCACATCATTTTCCCTTCTTTTGCAATTGTATTTTTTGTTCTTGTGTCCATTTCTCTAGTTGCAGGTCTATGACGAAATCGTCGTCGATTTCGTATGGATTTCGTCGATCGATCTTGTTAGATTATGATCTTGTCGATTCGATCTTCTCTCACGATCCTATCGATCGTAGATGATCCTATCAAATTCCAGACGATCTGGACTGCTTCAAAAATCAGAACCTCCATCAGACATCTAGATTGGGTATGGCTTTTCTAATCTAGTATATTCTCTGTATTTTCTATTTAATTCTGTTTTCTGTATTCATTTAAATCTGCATTTCATATAGCTTAGCTTAGATTCATTTGGCCAAACCTAGGATTTGAATGATTAAAGGTAAAACTGAACACATCAAACACATTCCCAACCTAGGCGTGGAGACTGCCACTAAACGTTTCCTGGTGAACCCCACCATCCGTCAAAAAATCACCTTAATACCCCTCCCCCGAGAGGCGGGACCTTCAAAGGGCCTCTCAATCCGAGGTATTGTCCCATCCTTCTCGCATCCCCCTTCCGGGCACGGATCCTTTAGCCTGAAGGTAAGGGTGCAAAAAATTTGGAGCGATACATTTTGGTGAATCCGACGTGAATAACATAGGCATCTTTATGATTCAAAAATATAAAAAACAAAAAACAAAAAAATATATATATGTATACAAAAACAAGAAGTAGCAAAATCATCATTTCAAGTTTGTATGTTTTAGATTCAATTCTAAATAGTATATACTACATATTACTTTTAGAAGTACTAAAGAAACCATGAGTTTTTACTCAAATCAATATGAGCCCATCAATAATGTTGGAAGAATTCAACTAAATACATTTTTTGATTATGACCAACCTCATCCCTATTCAACACCACCTCCATCACACTTTTCTCATTTTTCATCCTTACCCCAATAGGACAATCCCTTTTCCAATCCTCTTCATAACTCTCCCATATATCCATATTATGTCTATCAACCCACATATGATTCTCCTCCACCCTTTCAATATTCTTCTTTCAATACAACACATCCATTTCAACAAGAAAATACTTATTCTTCCAATCCTACCGAAAGCACGAGATTTCGGGCAAAGGAAACACTAGTTATGCAACATAAGACGAAAATGCAACGCTTTGATCCTATGCACTAAAACAGAGAAAGGAGACAACTCGAAAACGAAAGACAAAATGTAAAGAAATCACAGCCCTCTTTATTCAAATATCTTATCCTCGGTTACATAGACGTCTCCTCCCCTTTTGGGGGCTAGGAGCGTTAAATTTGTCTTCATTACAATGTATGACCTAGTCTTCCTCTTCCTGCGTGCACACAATTGCAATGGGTGGGCCAAGATGCTGCCGTCGCTGATGTGGATAAGTTCTTCACATTTGATTGCTTTTCCTGTAGTCAAAGAAACAATGAAAATGTCAGTAGCACCTACTGCAAATGAAAGGGGTTCGTTCTCTTAAAATCAACAAAATGTGCATGTAAACATCTGCCTGAAACAGTAAATACAGTGAGTCCAAATGGCTTGAAAACTTGACAGAAGACAGAAAATGTTACCAAAATGCCATTGCCCCTGAGACAGCCGACCAATTTGTTTCACCTGGTAATCGTCCCTGGTAAGGACGATTGCTACTATTAATCATCCCTCGGTAGGACGATTGCTGATGTTAATCGTCCCTCGGTAGGATGATTGCTGCTGTTAATCGTCCCCTGCAGGGACGATTGATATTGTGTTGAAGAAGCCGACCTGCCGCTGCTCCAATATCAATTCTCGAGATCTGCAAAATGCCTGCAAACAAGGGTTTTATGAAATTGGGGCCATTTTTGGACGACCCAGATGGTCGGATTCTCCCAATTTGGCCTCCATCACCGAGAAATTGGACGTTGTTACCTGCAAGTCAGTGGGACAACCAAAATAACAAAAGCATGATAATATTCGATGAAAACCTTTTGAAATCAAGATTCAAGATTCTGAACTATTGAACAGTAGAGAATAACATGGAATATGAACAAATGATAGAAAATGAACTACAACTAAATCCAAAATGTGCGGGGTGCCCAAGTGGGCAGCCCACCGATGGAACCTGATTTTGGCACCAATCCACTTGGGATGGGCCCAAAATCTCTTAGGAGTGGGGGGTCGGCGAATTGGTTGGTTCAGGTGTCCATGTGTTGGATTTGGGTCAGGTTCGAGCTTCCAAAGGCCACCCAACAACCTCCCTTGCAAAAGATATTGGTGGATGTGGGAAGGTGAACCAAAAGGGATGCAAGTGGGTCTTCAACTCGAGCAGCACTTCGTTGCTTGAAAACTCCTTCAACCTCCCTTCTTGGGTGAGAAAAGTCCCACCTTTTATAGACCCAAGGGGTCTCTTTTGGGAGGGAAGCACAAATGCCATGTGTTGGTCATAGGCGCCATGTGGCAGTCTTGTCTTCCCAAGAGGGAGGGGAGTCCTCCATTGACTTGTGTTTTCATAATTGCTTCTTGTGACAGTCTTCTAACGGCCCTTCTGTCCACCTACACACGCATGCAAGGCAGGAGTCATCAACTGACTGTTATGGGCTGCCACTTGGCATCGTTTGTCGTTTTGCCAGTTAAACTTTGTAATCGTCCCTGGGTGGGACGATTACAACAATCGTCCCTGGGTGAGACAATTGCAAATTAGTAATCGTCCCTGGGTGAGACGAATACTGGGCAAAGTGTCTAAATGTACCAAATTGCTTCCTGACCTTACAAAATTGCTATGGAAGTGGTTAGGACCACTTTTTGACCTCTGAGGGCTGCCCTGGGGGTTGTGTTTGTCAAAGTGATCAGTGTTTGCAGTCACATAATCGGGTTGGTGCTGTTTTGGTGTCTACAGATGCCCCTTTTTGGGAAGCGCTGCGGGTGATGCAGTGCTGAGCAAAAATAGATAACCAAAGAACTAATGATTAGGGTTTCTTGGTAACCTAACCAAATTTTGATGCCCCAAGTATGGAAAGGGCATGCATTCTTGAATCCTTGCTTTTGACGAGCTAAGAAATTTGATTTCAAGTGTTAACCTATTTTGGTGAGGTGTGACTTGAACTTAGACATTGATCAGTCATGAATAGGCGAAGGGCATTTTTACCTCAGGGGAACCTTGTATTCATGATTCACGAAATGCCAAGTGTTTGATTGATTTGATTGTTGCTTGTTTATTGCCCCAAGCAGGAGCGTGATTGTCTTTGTCAATGATTCTTTGAATGCATGCCGTTTTCCTTAATTGGGTGTGTGATTGTTGGTTGGTGACTAAGTGTGACTACCCCCTCAAGCGACGAATCGATGAGAGAATGACCTTTGTGAGAGAAGCGACGAGTTGCTTGACCCAAGATGACTTGTGCAAGGGTGCCTTTAGAGGGTTTACCGTTAAGCGTGTGCAATTTTTCCAACATTTGGACCTATTTTTGGTGGGTGTTAACCCTTTTGGTGATGTCATAATGAAGTGAAATCATCGAAAACCTATTTCTCGTGGAGCGGTCCAGCTATGATAGCCTTCTTGGGGAATTATGAGAATGATAATTTGAACCTCGACATCATTTTTTATATGCCAAGAGGTTAAGTGCACAAGCACTTGTGTCTGGAAATGTTTATTGCTATGTTTTTGTGTTGCTTTTTTTGTGATGTTTTTGTTGTTTTGTGACACCATTTGGGGATTAAATTGTCTGAAATCCGTTTTCCCATGGAGCGGTCCGGCTATGGTAGCCTTCTTAGGGAGTAGGATAGTGACAATGTAAACCTCGATATCAGTTTTGCTATGCCAAGAGGTTAAGTGCAAGAGCCCTTGTGTCTGGCAATGTTTATGCTTTTTGTTTTTGTGTTGCATTTATTTGTTGTTTTTGTTGTTTTGATTTTCTTGAATATGGATGTATTATGTTGATTTATTTTGATGGATGCATATGCTATGATGAATGCAAATGTTTTTTATTTATATGTGATATACAGAGATGAAATGGATGAATGAGATTTGTGATGTTTGGCTATGGCACCATAGACTGTTTAAGACGCTCTTTAATTCATTTTTTTTTTTTTTTTTTTTTTTTTTGCTGTGATGCATGACTTTGTATGTATACATGTGGTTTTTCTTTTTTTGTATTTTTTTTTATGGTATTGTAAGAATGAAAAGTAGCGCAGTTGGTTTAGAAATGTAGCTAAGGTTTTCTGAGACTCAGACGGTTTTAACTCTAGCCACGACTGTACTTTATCTTACATGATTTTTGAACAAGGTATGAATCAAACCTATTTTTGACCAAGCTATTTCACATCCCTGTGTGTGCAATTGAGTTCATTTATGTGGTATTTATCAGGATACCGCCAGTGCCAGACGGGCTTTCAACCGAACCTTTACTGAGGATCCCCTAACTAGCTCCACTAACTCCTTTGTGATGTTTAGTTAGATTAATCCGCGATGTTTTCTAGGATGCCATAAGCTAGCTTGTCCACATGCAAACATTGATCTGTACGCAAGTTAATGTGACAGATATATCGTCATGCGAGAAGACCTTTAGAATGCTGAGAGTTCTAGGGATTCAAGTTCAATTCCCTTCTTTTCTTCAATTGTAATAGGATACTTGCTCGTTTGTATTGATAAGAACATTGTTTATTTTGATTTGTTTTTTTTTTTTTTTTTTTGAGCAAGGGATTGGAGTGATAAAAATCAATGTTTCTTAGTGCATTTTGATGTGTGCACTGTAGGATGTCAAATCTTGATGTTTTGACGTTTTGCAATTTTTTTTTTTTTTTTTTCGATTTTTTTTTTTTTTTGCAACTATTGAGATTAGGGATTTTTGGGAATTGGGTAGGGGTGATTCTTGTCCTTTTGCCAACTCTCAGCATTCTTTGGGTCATCCGCATAGGGGGATGAGCAAGATAACCGTTTCTCTTATGGTAACCTAGATTACTTTGCAGTTCATCTTTCTTTCACATAACTCTGGAATTGTTAATGTGTTTAGTTTGTTTTGGGATGTTACGTATCAAGGTGTTTTTCAAGTATGACTCTACCTTCGTAAAATCTGTTCGACTTGATACATTACATTGCTAAAGAGGAAAATTTTGGCTGAACTATGAAAACTCGTGATACATTAAAAGACCACTGATTGTAGTGTGGTGGAAGCAATGCATGGTGTGTCTGTTTTTTTTATGGAATGGAACAGTGGGGAACAAGATGGACTGTATGAATGCAATGCTTAATGCAGCTACATATTTTTGTATTTTCGATGAATTGAGTTTGGCGAATATGAAGATGAGATGTGAGAAAACTCTCAATTGATGAATTTGAGAATGCGTAGAAATGAGATGCAAATTTTTGTTGTTTTTGATGTATTTTGTTGTTTTTGATGTATTTTTGTTGGTTTTTGACCAAGTGATTGCGATAATCCTTGGAGCTTTTTGGGTTTGACCAAGTGATTGCGATAATCCTTGGAGCTTTTTGGATTTGACCAAGAGATTGCGATAGTCCTTGGAGATTTTTGGATGACCAAGAGATTGCGATAATCCTTGGAGCTTTTTAGGTGACCAAGAGATAGCGATAATCCTTGGAGCTTTTTGGGTTACCAAGAGATTGCGATAATCCTTGGAGCTTTTTAGGTGACCAAGATATTGCGATAATCCTTGGAGCTTTTTGGGTTGACCAAGAGATTGCGATAATCCTTGGAGCTTTTTGGGTGACCAAGAGATTGCGATAATCCTTGAAGCTTTTTAAGTGACCAAGAGATTGCGATAATCCTTGGAGCTTTTTGGGTTGACCAAGAGATTGCGATAATCCTTGGAGCTTTTTTGGTTGACCAAGAGATTACAATAATCCTTGGAGCTTTTTGTATTGTGTATATGGCTTTCTTAGATATGAAATGGTCGCAAATGACTGATATTCAAGGGTTCTGTTTCCTTGATACCGTCAAGAGAAGCTAGCCTGTATGTTCTCGGTCCTATTTTGCTATCAATGACATAAGGACCTAACCAATTTGCCACGAATTTCTCCCTCATATGGGACGGCAAATTAGAATTTTGTTGGTTTTCCTTCAGAACCAAATCACCAACCCGAAAGTCTCTTAGGTGAACTTTCATGTTGTAAGCTTTCTTAAGTCACTCTTGATAGATACGTAAGTGCTCAAGAGCATTAATGCGTCGTTCATCAAGCAACGTAAGTTGGTCTAACCGGTTCTGCCATGCAGTGTCATCATCGATGAATTCCTGCATTGATATGCGAAGGGAAGGAATTTCCAACTTGAGAGGCATTACTGCCTCTGAGCCATACACTAGTGAAAATGGAGTTGCCCCAGTTGGCATCCGAATGCTAGTGCAATAAGCCCAAAGTGCAAGCTAGATTTGTATGTGCAAATCCTTATGACTGTCTGCGACGGTCTTTTTAAGGATGGCGACTAGCATTTTTTTTTACGCCTCTGCTTGCCCATTTGCTTATGGATAATAGGGTGTTGAAAAGCTGTGCTGAATTTTGTACTTTGTGGTCAAAGCACGCACGTCTTTGTTCTTGAATGATGGCCCATTATCCGAGATTATTTTGGATGGAATACCAAAATGACATATGATGTGATGCAAGATGAACTCCACAATGCGGGGGCCTGTCGTAGAGGTTAACAGAATTGCTTCCACCCATTTGGTAAAGTATTATGTGGCCGTTATGATATACGTGTGACGGCCTGACGATGCAGGGGAGATCTTTTCGATTAGATCAATGCCCCACTGCAAAAATGGCCAAGCAGACTGGACTGTCTGTAGGGCCTGGGAAGGTACGTGCATCAAATTAGCATGATGTTTAAACTTTACGCACTTCTTGACATACTCGCAACAATCTCGCTCTAAAGATGGCCAATAATAGCCCATGCAAAGAATGCGCTTTGCGATGGCCATACCACTAAAGTGGCCACCACATGTACTGTCATGCGCTTGGGCGACTGCCCAAGTGGACTCTTGCTGGTCCAAACAATGAAGAAGAATTCCATAATAGCTTCAACGATACAAAATATCTCCTATCAAGACATACTTAGCCGCTTTCTATTTGAATGTTCGTTTTGCGGTGTGCGTCAATCCAAAGGGAAGATTACCTAACTTGAGGTAGTCTCTTTTGGGTAAATACCAGTCTGTTGATCAGAAACCTCGATAGTATGAACAACCAATCCCTTTTGAAGTTCTTCCCTAACAAATGCTGAATGGGATAGAACTTGTAAGAATAGCGTTGTGTTGCTATTAATGGGAGTGGGGGAAAACAAAGACCCCCAGTTGGCACGTTTCAAAAAGTCTCGGATTCGAAAGAACTTATCCGAAGATGGTTCGATCTGGATCATGTGGACTCCTGGCGTCAAGTCTGAGCTTGCACGCTCCATCACGAATTGCGATAATGTTTTGACTTGAATAGTTGTCATGTCATCGGAAAGGTCTTGCGGGATTAGTGACCCCAAGGAGGCCAATGTGTCCGCAAAACGATTCGATGATCGAGGAAGTGCCTCGATGTCATACCACTCAAGTTTTGCCAAGAATTTGTCCACAAGAGCTTTATAGGATTTTAGAACTGGGCATTTGCATTGATATACCCCTTTGACTTGATTGACGATTAAAAGCGAATCACCAAAGATGTTTAGTCTTTTGATGTTCATGGTGATTGCTATTTGAAGACCTAGGAGCAAGGCTTCATATTCTGAATTGTTTTTGGTGCACTGGAAATTTAATTTAAATGACAGGGGAATTGGAGTGCCCTGCGGTGTGAAGAATACAATTCCTGCGCCACCACCTTGCTCGCATTTAGAACCATCAAAAAATAAGGTTATGTCGGCTTGAGACTTAGGCTCATCAGAATCTGGCGATTATGAGACATGGAAGACCCCATCATCGGGTAGTTCTATGACCAGAGGCTAATCGTCTTCAAGAGGAGCCTCTGCTAGTTGATCGGCTATGACTTGTCCTTTTATAGATTTTTGCCCAATAAACTCAATGTCAAATTTCGTCAACAACATGATCCATTTCACCGTGCGACTACTATGATAAGTACGACTCATCATGTATCGCAATGGATTCTCCTTAGACACAACATACGTCGTGTTGCTCAGCATGTAATGGCGTAGCCTTTTGGTAGCAAACACCACTGCCAAGCAGAGTTTTTCAACGTATGCATAGTTAAGTTCGTAACTGACCAGGGTGCGGCTAAGATAGTAAGTAGCCTATTCTTTGTGATGTTCATTCTTCTGGGATAGCATGGTGCCCAGTGCCACCTCAGTAGCCAAGATGTATAAGTAGAATGGCACTCCTGGTCTAGGTGGTGCCAGTACTGGCGGTGAAGCCAAGTATTGTTTGATTTTGTCAAAGGCTGACTGGCACTCGTCATCCCAATGAAATGTGACCCCCTTGTGTAATAGTTTGTTCATTGGTCAGAATTTGTCAGATAATTGTGCTATGAAGCATTTAATCGACGCGACCTTTCCTTGCAGACTTCTGAGCTGCTTTATAGTGGTTGGGGGAGCCATTTCGAGGATTGCCTTGACTTTGTTTGGGTCCACTTCGATGCCTCTCTTTGAGACTATAAAACCCAAGAGTTTTCTAGATGTGACGCCGATCACACACTTCTTGGGATTCAGTCTGACCTTATGCTTTATTTGGCGATCGAGAATCTTGCTTAAGTCACCGAGATGATCTGAGCGCAAGAGAGACTTGGCTAACAAATCATCCATGTAATCTTCCAAAGTTTTGTGCATGTAATCATGGAAGATATACATCATAGCACGTTGGTATGTAGCGCCAGCATTTTTAAGGCCAAAAGGCATGACCTTATAGCAAAATGTCCCCCAAGGCGTTGTGAATGCCGTTTTGAGTTGGTCTTCAGGATTGATATGAATTTGATTGTATCTCGAGAAACCATCCATTAGGGAGAGCATTTCGTGACCTGCTGTAGCGTCTACCAATGCGTCGATTCTTGGCAATGGGAAATCATCCTTAGGACTCACTTTGTTTAGGTCTCAAAAATTGATGCATATGCGAATCCTCCCATCGGGCTTCTTGACGGGAACCATGTTGGACAACCATGGCGGATAATCCATGCAGATGACAAATTGTGCATCCAACAGCTTTTGCAATTCGTCTTTGACCATCAAGGCCACTATTGGGTGCATCTTTCTTAGTTTTTGCTTTACAGGCTTGATTTTCGGATCAAGCGTTAAATTGTGCATGACTAGCTACGGGTCTAGTCCTGGCATATCTTTGTACGACCATGCAAAAACTTCCTTCTTCTCTTTGAGAAGGGCAATATATTCAGCTTGCTCTTCGGGGGAAAGGCTTACCCCCAGCTTGAGAATATATGGATTCATTGGATCTGTGTCGATGTCTACGTTAGTTGTCTCCTCGACTGACATGTGGGATCCGTCTTCCAACTGATGTGGAGTTGGGATTAAATGAATATCATCAGCTGAGTTAAGATCTACGATTGGAACCTTGGGTCCCTCTTTAGCTTGAAAGATATCCTGAGTTTTTCTTGGGGCAGAATGAAGCATTTCACCGAAAGGCCAGTACTTTGATGGTGATAATGGCGAATTGACGCGATCCCAGTCGATGGCATCCATGTCTAGATGGCTACTGAGGTGGCACTGGGCACCTGCAGTCAAAAAAACAATGAAAATGTCAGTAGCACCTGCTGCAAATGAAAGGGGTTCGTTCTCTTAAAATCAACAAAATGTGCATGTAAACATCTGCCTGAAACAGTAAATACAGTGAGTCCAAATGGCTTGAAAACTTGACAGAAGACAGAAAATGTTACCAAAATGCCATTGCCCCTGAGACAGCCGACCAATCTGTTTCACCTGGTAATCGTCCCTGGTAAGGACGATTGCTACTGTTAATCGTCCCTCGGCAGGACGATTTCTGCTGTTAATCGTCCCTCGGTAGGACGATTGCTGCTGTTAATCGTCCCCTACAGGGACGATTGATACTATGTTGAAGCCGACCTATCGCTGCTCCAATGTCGATTCCCGAGACCTGCAAAATGCCTACAAACAAGGGGGTTATGTAATTGGGGCCATTTTGGGACGACCCAGATGGTCGGATTCTCCCAATTTGGCCTCCATCACCGAGAAATTGGATGTTGTTACCTGCAAGTCAGTGGGACAACCAAAATAACAAAAGCATGATAATATTCGATGAAAACCTTTTGAAATCAAGATTCAAGATTCCGAACTATTGAACAATCAGAGAATAACATGGAATATGAACAAATGACATAAAATGAACTACAACTAAATCCAAAAGGTGCGGGGTGCCCAAGTGGGCAGCCCACCGATGGAACTTGATTTTGGCACCAATCCACTTGGGATGGGCCCAAAATCTCTTAGGAGTGGGGGGTCGGCGAATTGGTTGGTTCAGGTGTCCATGTGTTGGATTTGGGTCAGGTTCGAGCTTCCAAAGGCCACCCAACAACCTCCCTTGCAAAAGAGATTGGTGGATGTGGGAAGGTGAACCAAAAGGGATGCAAGTGGTTCTTCAACTCGGCAGCACTTCGTTGCTTGAAAACTCCTTCAACCTCCCTTCTTGGGTGAGAAAAGTCCCACCTTTTATAGACCCAAGGGGTCTCTTTTTGGGAGGGAAGCACAAATGCCATGTGTTGGTCATAGGCACCATGTGGCAGTCTTGTCTTCCCAAGAGGGAGGGGAGTCCTCCATTGACTTGTGTTTTCATAATTGCTTCTTGTGACAGTCTTCTAACGGCCCTTCTGTCCACCTACACACGCGTGCAAGGCAGGAGTCATCAACTGACTATTCTGGGCTGCCACTTGGCATTGTTTGTCGTTTTGCCCGTTAAAATTTGTAATCGTCCCTGGGTGGGACGATTACAACAATCGTCCCTGGGTGAGACGATTGCAAATTAGTAATCATCCCTGGGTGAGACGAGTACTGGGCAAAGTGTCTAAATGTACCAAATTGCTTCCTGACCTTACAAAATTTCTATGGAAGTGGTTAGGACCACTGTTTGACCTCTGAGGGCTGCCCTGGGGGTTGTGTTTGTCAAAGAGATCAGTGTTTGTAGTCACATAATCGGGTTGGTGTTGTTTTGGTGTCTACAGATGCCCCTTTTTGGGAAGCGTTGTGGGTGACGCAGTGTTGAGCAAAAATAGATAACCAAAGCACTAATGATTAGGGTTTCTTGGTAACCTAACCAACTTTTGATGCCCCAAGTATGGAAAGGGCATTCATTCTTGAATCCTTGCTTTTGACGAGCTAAGGAATTTGATTTCAAGTGTTAACCTATTTTGGTGAGGTGTGACTTGAACTTAGACATTGATCAGTCATGAATAGGCGAAGGGCGTTTTTACCTCAGGGGAACCTTGTATTCATGATTCACGAAATGCCAAGTGTTTGATTGATTTGATTGTTGCTTGTTTACTGCCCCAAGCAGGAGTGTGATTTTCTTTGTCAATGATTCTTTGAATGCATGCCGTTTTCCTTAATTGGGTGTGTGATTGTTGGTTGGTGACTAAGTGTGACTACCCCCTCAAGCGACGAATCGATGAGGGAATGACCTTTGTGAGAGAAGCGACGAGTCGCTTGACCCAAGATGACTTGTGAAAGGGTTCCTTTAGAGGGTTTACCGTTAAGCGTGTGCAATTTTTCCAACATTTGGACCTGTTTTTGGTGGGTGTTAACCCTTTTGGTGATGTCATAATGAAGTGAAATCGTCGAAAACCTATTTCCCGTGGAGCGGTCCAGCTATGATAGCCTTCTTGGGGAATTAGGAGAATGATAATTTGAACCTCGACATCATTTTTTCTATGTCAAGAGGTTAAGTGCACAAGCACTTGTGTCTGGCAATGTTTATTGCTATGTTTTTGTGTTGCTTTTTTTGTGATGTTTTTGTTGTTTTGTGACACCATTTGGGGATTAAATTGTCTGAAATTTGTTTTCCCATGGAGCGGTCCGGCTATGGTAGCCTTCTTAGGGAGTAGGATAGTGACAATGTAAACCTCGATATCAGTTTTACTATGCCAAGAGGTTAAGTGCAAGAGCCCTTGTGTCTGGCAATGTTTATGCTTTTTGTTTTTGTGTTGCATTTATTTGTTGTTTTTGTTGTTTTGATTTTCTTGAATATGGATGTATTATGTTGATTTATTTTGATGGATGCATATGCTATGATGAATGCAAATGTTTTTTATTTATATGTGATATACAGAGATGAAATGGATGAATGAGATTTGTGATGTTTGGCTATGGCACCATAGACTGTTTAAGACGCTCTTTAATTCATTTTTTTGCTGTGATGCATGACTTTGTATGTATACATGTGGTTTTTTTTTTTTTTGTATTTTTTTTTTATGGTATTGTAAGAATGAAAAGTAGCACAGTTTGTTTAGAAATGTAGCTAAGGTTTTCTAAGACTCAGACGGTTTTAACTCTCTAGCCATGACTGTACTTTATCTTACATGATTTTTGAACAAGGTATGAATCAGACCTATTTTTGACCAAGCTATTTCACATCCCTGTGTGTGCAATTGAGTTCATTTATGTGGTATTTATCAGGATACCGCCAGTGCCAGATGGGCTTTCAACCGAACCTTTACTGAGGATCCCCTAACTAGCTCCACTAACTCCTTTGTTATGTTTAGTTAGATTAATCCGCGATGTTTTCTAGGATGCCATAAGCTAGCTTGTCCACATGCAAACATTGATCTGTACGCAAGTTAATGTGACAGATATATCGTCATGCGAGAAGACCTTTAGAATGCTGAGAGTTCCAGGGATTCAAGTTCAATTCCCTTCTTTTCTTCAATTGTAATAGGATACTTGCTCGTTTGTATTGATAAGAACATTGTTTATTTTGATTTGTTTTTTTTTTTTTTTTTTTTTTTTAGCAAGGGATTGGAGTGATAAAAATCACTGTTTCTTAGTGCATTTTGATGTGTGCACTGTAGGATGTCAAATCTTGATGTTTTGACGTTTTGCAAATTTTTTTTTTTTTTTTTTTGCAACTATTGAGATTAGGGATTTTTGGGAATTGGGTAGGGGTGATTCTTGTCCTTTTGCCAACTCTCAGCATTCTTTGGGTCATCCGCACAGGGGGATGAGCAAGATAACCGTTTCGCTTATGGTAACCTAGATTACTTTGCAATTCATCTTTCTTTCACATAACTCTGGAATTGTTAATGTGTTTAGTTTGTTTTGGGATGTTACGTATCAAGGTGTTTTTCAAGTATGACTCTACCTTTGTAAAATCTGTTCGACTTGATACATTACATTGCTAAAGAGGAAAATTTTGGCTGAACTATGAAAACTCGTGATACATTAAAAGACCATTGACTGTAGTGTGGTGGAAGCAATGCATGGTGTGTCTGTTGTTTTTATGGAATGGAACAGTGGGGAACAAGATGGACTGTATGAATGCAATGCTTAATGCAGCTACATATTTTTGTATTTTCGATGAATTGAGTTTGGCGAATATGAAGATGAGATGTGAGAAAACTCTCAATTGATGAATTTGAGAATGCGTAGAAATGAGATGCAAATTTTTGTTATTTTTGATGTATTTTGTTGTTTTTGATGTATTTTTGTTGGTTTTTGACCAAGTGATTGCGATAATCCTTGGAGCTTTTTGGGTTTGACCAAGTGATTGTGATAATCCTTGGAGCTTTTTGGATTTGACCAAGATATTGCGATAGTCCTTGGAGCTTTTTGGATGACCAAGAGATTGCGATAATCCTTGGAGATTTTTAGGTGACCAAGAGATTGCGATAATCCTTGGAGCTTTTTGGGTTACCAAGAGATTGCGATAATCCTTGGAGCTTTTTAGGTGACCAAGAGATTGCGATAATCCTTGGAGCTTTTTGGGTTGACCAAGAGATTGCGATAATCCTTGGAGCTTTTTTGGTGACCAATAGATTGCGATAATCCTTGGAGCTTTTTAAGTGACCAAGAGATTGCGATAATCCTTGGAGCTTTTTGGGTTGACCAAGAGATTGCGATAATCCTTGGAGCTTTTTTGGTTGACCAAGAGATTGCGATAATCCTTGGAGATTTTTGTATTGTGTATATGGCTTTCTTAGATATGAAATGGTCACAAATGACTGATATTTAAGGGTTCTGTTTCCTTGATACCGTCAAGAGAAGCTAGCCTGTACGTTCCCGGTCCTATTTTGCTATCAATGACATAAGGACCTAACCAATTTGTCGTGAATTTCTCCCTCATATGGGACGGCAAATTAGAATTTTGTTGGTTTTCCTTTAGAACCAAATCACCAACCCGAAAGTCTCTTAGGTGAACTTTCATGTTGTAAGCTTTCTTAAGTCGCTCTTGATAGATACGTAAGTGCTCAAGAGCATTAACGCGTCGTTCATCAAGCAATGTAAGTTGGTCTAACCGGTTATGCCATGCAGTGTCATCATCGATGAATTCTTGCATTGATATGCAGAGGGAAGGAATTTCCAACTCGAGAGGCATTACTGCCTCTGAGCCATACACTAGTGAAAATGGAGTTGCCCCAGTTGGCGTCCGAATGCTAGTGCGATAAGCCCAAAGTGCAAGCTAGATTTGTATGTGCCAATCCTTATGACTGTCTGCGACAGTCTTTTTAAGGATGGCGACTAGCATTTTGTTTGACGCCTCTGCTTGCCCATTTGCTTACGGATAATAGGGTGTTGAAAAGTTGTGCTGAATTTTGTACTTTGTGGTCAAAGCATGCACATCTTTGTTCTTGAATGATGGCCCATTATCCGAGATTATTTTGGATGGAATACCAAAATGACATATGATGTGATGCAAGATGAACTCCGCAATGCGGGGGCCTGTCGTAGAGGTTAACGAAATTGCTTCCACCCATTTGGTAAAGTATTCTATGGCCGTTATGATATACGTGTGACGGCCTGACGATGCAGGGGAGATCTTTCCGATTAGATCAATGCCCCACTACGAAAATGGCCAAGCAGACCGGACTGTCTGTAGGGCCTGGGAAGGTACGTGCATCAAATTAGCATGATGTTGACACTTTACGCACTTCTTGACATACTCGCAACAATCTCACTCTAAAGATGGCCAATAATAGCCCATGCGAAGAATGCGCTTTGCGATGGCCATACCGCTAAAGTGGCCACCACATGTACCGTCATGCGCTTGGGCGACTGCCCAAGTGGACTCTTGCTGGTCCAAACAACGAAGAAGAATTCTGTCATAGCTTCAACGATACAAAATGTCTCCTATCAAGACATACTTAGCCGCTTTCTATTTGAATGTTCGTTTTGCAGCGTGCGTCAATCCAAAGGGAAGATTACCTAACTTGAGGTAGTCTCTTATGGGTAAATACCAGTCCTGTTGATCAGAAACCTCGATAGTATGAATAGCCAATCCATTTTGAAGTTCTTCCCTAATAAATGTTGAATGGGATAGAACTTGTAAGAATAGTGTTGTGTTGCTATTAATGGGAGTGGGGGAAAACAAAGACCCCCAGTTGGCACGTTTCAAACAGTCTCGGATTCGAAAGAACTTATCCGAAGATGGTTCGATCTGGATCATGTGGACTCCTGGCGTCAAGTCTGAGCTTGCACGCTCCATCACGGATTGCGATAATGTTTTGACTTGAATAGTTGTCATGTCACCGGAAAGGTCTTGCGGGATTAGTGACCCCAAGGAGGCCATTGTGTCCGCAAAATGATTCGATGATCGAGGAAGTGCCTCGATGTCATACCACTCAAGTTTTGCCAAGAATTTGTCCACAAGAGCTTTATAGGATTTCAGAACTGGGCATTTGCATTGATATACCCCTTTGACTTGATTGACGATTAACAGCGAATCACCAAATATGTTTAGTCTTTTGATGTTCATGGCGATTGTTGTTTGAAAACCTAGGAGCAAGGCTTCATATTCTGCATTGTTGTTGGTGCACTGGAAATTTAATTTAAATGACAGGAGCATTGGAGCGCCCTACGATGTGAAGAATACAATTCCTGTGCCACCACCTTGCTCGCATTTAGAACCATCAAAAAATAAGGTTATGTCGGCCTGAGACTTAGGCTCATCAGAATCTAGAGATTTTGAGACATGGAAGACCCCATCATCGGGTAGTTCTATGACCAGAGGCTGATCGTCTTCAAGAGGAGCCTCTGCTAGTTGATCGGCTATGACTTGTCCTTTTATAGATTTTTTCCCAATAAACTCAATGTCAAATTTCGTCAACAACATGATCCATTTCGCCGTGCGACTACTATGATAAGTACGACTCATCATGTATCGCAATGGATTCTCCTTAGACACAACATACGTCATGTTGCTCAGCATGTAATGGCGTAGCCTTTTGGTAGCAAACACCACTGCCAAGCAGAGTTTTTCAATGTATGCATAGTTAAGTTCGTAACTGACCAGGGTGCGGCTAAGATAGTAAGTAGCCTGTTCTTTGTGATGTTCATTCTTCCGGGCTAGCATGGTGCCCGATGCCACCTCGGTAGCTGAGATGTATAAGTAGAATGGCACTCCTGGTCTAGGTGGTGCCAGTACTGGCGGTGAAGCCAAGTATTGTTTGATTTCGTCAAAGGCTGACTGGCACTCGTCATCCCAATGAAATGTGACCCCCTTGTGTAATAGTTTGTTCATTGGTCGGCATTTGTGAGATAATTGCGCTATGAAGCGTTTAATCGACGCGACCTTTCCTTGCAGACTTCTGAGCTGCTTTATAGTGGTTGGGGGAGCCATTTCAAGGATTGCCTTGACTTTGTTTTGGTCCACTTCGATGCCTCTCTTTGAGACTATAAAACCCAAGAGTTTTCCAGATGTGACGCCGAACACGCACTTTTTGGGATTCAGTCTGACCTTATGCTCTATGAGGTGATCGAGAATCTTGCTTAAGTCACCGAGATGATCTAAGCGCAAGAGAGACTTGGATAACAAATCATCCATGTAATCTTCCAAAGTTTTGTGCATGTAATCGTGGAAGATATACGTCATAGCACGTTGGTATGTAGCGCCAGCGTTTTTAAGGCCAAAAGGCATGACCTTATAGTAAAATGTCCCCCAAGGCGTTGTGAATGCCATTTTGAGTTGGTCTTTAGGATTGATATGAATTTGATTGTATCCTGAGAAATCGTCCATTAGGGAGAGCATTTCGTGACCTGCTGTAGCGTCTACCAATGCGTCGATGCTTGGCAATGGGAAATCATCCTTAGGACTCACTTTGTTTAGGTCTCAAAAATCGGTGCATATGTGAATCCTCCCGTCGGGCTTCTTGACGGGAACCATGTTGGACAACCATGGCGGATAATCCATGCAGATGACAAATTGTGCATCCAACAGCTTTTGCAATTCATCTTTGACCATCAAGGCCACTATTGGGTGCATCTTTCTTAGTTTTTTCTTTACTGGCTTGATTTTCGGATCAAGCGTTAAATTGTGCATGACTAGCTACGGGTCTAGTCCTGGCATATCTTTGTACGACCATGCAAAAACTTCCTTCTTCTCTTTGAGAAGGGCAATTAATTCGGCTTGCTCTTCGGGGGAAAGGCTTACCCCTAGCTTGAGAATCTGTGGATTCATTGGATTTGTGCTGATGTCTACGTTAGTCATCTCCTCGACTGACATGTGGGATCCGTCTTCCAACTGATGTGGAGTTGGGATTAAATGAATATCATCAGCTGAGTTAAGATCTGCATTTGGAACCTCGGGTCCCTCTTTAGCTTGAAAGATATCCTGAGTTGTTCTTGGGGAAGAATGAAGCATTTCATCGAAATGCCAGTACTCTGATGGTGATAATGGCGAATTGATGCGATCCCAGTCGATGGCATCCATGTCTAGATGCAATGGCTATGATGGATCGATCGGATTGTGGATGGGTGCAGTCAAATCAATGGAGATCATGTGGATGGAATGAATTTGGTCTCCAGAACCACGGGTGTGATGACTTGATTCTTTTAGTTGTTCCCTATACTCTGGATCTGGCTCTACGAGAACGGGCACGAATGGATCCTCTCTAGGTGCAAACTCATCTCTATGTGCGAAAAGGAAGGTGGGGTCTTCCCTCGGTACTGCTGTCCTGATGGGATCTCGAGGTGGACGATGCTCATCTTGAATTTGGAGCCATAGGTCTAACACTTGGTCCCACCTCGCTGGGTCTACTTGCCATTCATGTCCTAACCGTATACCCATTTGTCCCATTAGATCTTCATGAGTTAGAGCGCGATGATGTCATCGCGCTCTAACTCATGAAGATCTAATGGGACAAATGGGTATATTGTTAGGTTAGAGCACGATGATGTCATCACGCATGTCTGAGATAGTCCATTTCAGTTTCATCTTCTGAATCACTTTCATAGATCCAAACTTGTTCATCCTCTTCAGCGTCTGTTGCTTGCGATGTTGAGGACTCTTCCTGTTCCAGTGAATTAATCTGGTCCCATTGCGGTTGTTCCACTCTTGGTGGAGGGACCTGATTCTTTGGAGACTGTGTTATTTTGTCTGGAACCTCTAAGGGGAACAGCTTTGGAAAAATGTCTGGCAACCGTTGATGTTCTCTTTGAGTATTTATCTCTGAAATTTCACCTCTCTCTAGCGAAGGAGAGGGATTATTGTTGTTTCCAGGGGTGTTTGTTGACCATGGGAGGTAGTCTCCCAATGTGTATTCTGTATTTGGATTGGCATACAGGTCTTGTGCCAATCCCCCCTTGTTGCCTATTTCTAGGCCTTGCATATTTTCAACCAAGATGTCTAATGGCAGGGGATGGTTGAACCCTACCCCTGACTTGTCATATGGCATCTGATATCTTGGTTGGCAAAGGATCCGCATCCTTTGCTCATATATGCCGAGTCCGTATCCATGCCAATTGCATTGGTCGAGATATTTTAGGGCAAATTTTGGGTTCGACAGATAATTGATGTTTTTGACAAAAGGCTCTTTATCTGTTTCCTTTTGTTCACATGGTTCAAAACCATGATCAAGGCCCCCATACACAAAATTCGTCTGGTTGGGAGGGTAGCCTAGTGGAACAATTGTCCCTATGGGAAGGCGAGGTCTTCCCATGTCCTCGCACTGACTCCAATGTGGGGGTTGCCACAACATTTTGCACTAAGTATTCCCCCGGGCCCGTACTTGGACATTTCAAGCAGTGATTGTTGATGATTGGGTAGGAGGAAACGGTAGTCCTTCTTGAGTCCATTCCATGTTTGGTTGTTCAGGAGTCTTGGTTTGTGTTGTGTTGGGTGTTTCCTCTGTTGATATCGTTGAAATCATGGGCAACCCCTCTTCTAGAGGCTTAACCTCTTCCATGATTTGATTTCCCTTGTCCTTCTGTTGGGCCATGATAGGTGGTGTTTATGATGAAGGAGTAGGTGATGAAGTCTCACCTGACTGGGATTTTTCCTTGTTGGCCACCAGTGGTACCTGCGGTATCGGACCCTGTTTAGATGGATTTAATTGAAAATCCAAATGCGTTGATGGGAGGGTCAATTGAGGTATGAATTGTACCACGTTGCAATACTTGAAGGGCTCTAAGTCCATTGGGACTACATGTATTTTCCCTTCATAGGCATACTTCAAGCACTGGTGTGCGATCGAGGGGACACACTTCATGTCCCTGATCCAAGGCCGCCCTAGCAGTATATTATAAGCCATTTCACCTTCCAGCACATGGCACAGTGTAGGTATTGAATTTTGTCCTACTTGGACTGGCAGAACAACTGTGCCGACTGTCGAGCAAATTGCATCGTTAAAAGCTCACAGTGTGTACGTGGAAGCGGTGATGTGAGAGGCTGGCAGTTTTAAATGTTTTAACACTGCAGTGGTTATAATGTTACTGGACGAGCCATTATCTATCAGCACTCTCTTGTACGGGATCCTGTTGACCCGTGCTATAATGTGCACGGGTGGATCCGGCATGTCATTTGATATCATTTTGACCTCGTCTTCTCTGAATGTGATGACAGGCTCCGTACATTGTTTCACATGTCCCACGAAGGCGTTGAAAGAATTTGCTTCGTGGGGTTATACTTCAATGGCTTTTAAAATGTCCATAAGAGCTTCTCTATGGGGAGCTGATTATTGGATAAGCTCATAGATGGACAGCCTAGCCGATGTGGTCCGCAGACTCTGCGTGAGTTTGGTCCGTATCGTGACCTCGGGTCTAGGCGGAGGCAACTGCGTTGGGCGTTGTTGAGGCTGCGATGTCGACGGAACTTCCCTCGCAGCTACATTGGGGGCAACTGCTGGGTATCTTCTGTTCCTTGTTACAATGCTAATCATTCTCACAAATCCTTGCACGAGAAGATCTTGTCACACCTCGTTAATCTGGAGCGGTTTTGTCTGTGCCTCATGGGCAGGCAAGGGGTCCTTGAATACCCCCATTTGTTGGTTGTTTGGTGCGATGGGGTTGTCCACGACCAATGTTCTGTTATCGATCAAATCCTGGACTAGTTCTTTGAATTTCCAACACCCATTTAGGTCATGTCCTCTGCGCCTATGGAATATGCAATACAATTCCTCCCTATACCCCCTAGGCTTGGGAATGTTAGGGTCAAAAATTTGGATTTCTAGCAGAGTAACTAAATTTGCCACCGACAAGCGATCAAATAAGGAGTCCCTAGACTCCGCATACGGGGTGAATTGTTGCCTAGGGCAACACTGCTGATACTGCTCCTGTCTTCTGTTATCTCTTTCGTAAGCAGGAGGCACTTCCTGGTAATTAGCCCTTTGGGGCTGCGTCTCTTGCACAGGCGTGGGAACATTTATCGCAACTTGATTGACTGCAGCGTATTGTGGTTGCGTTGTCCCAGTTTTAGTGGTTTTGTTCCACTCTTTCTTCTTAGGCTTGGCAATTGCGCCTTCGCCTATCTTAATCTCTTCTATAAGTCTGGCTTGCACCAAAGCTTCTTCTAAGCTGTCGTATTTTCGCAGTAACAATAGACCAGAGATTGATTTTAAGCAACTTTTTGCAAACATTTGTGTGAGATCCGTCATGGGAGGACGGTAGGGTAACTTAGAAAGCAAAGCTCTCCATCGGTTCCCGTACGCTGCCATTGTTTCCTCCTCAAATTGTTTAAGGCTAGCAAGATCACTAAGTGATGCCTTCTTCCTTGTGTTGAAGGCGAAGCGTTCAAGAAACACATCTACTAGCTGATCTAAGCTGCTTATCCTGTGTTTGGGTAGTTGTGTGAACCAATCCGAGGCAGGGACTACGAATGTGGTTATGAATGTTCTAAGCAACAATGCGTCATTATCTTGGATTATGAAGCACTGGCTTAGAAATCTTGTAACGTGCTCTTGTGCGTCTTCCTCACCTTTAAAAACTGCCAATTGAGGCAACTTGAAGTGTTCAGGGTAAAGAGGCGCAGGCACTGAAGGATGCACCGGATTACTGCGGAGTAGACGTAATGTGGGTTTTTGATGCCCAGCAGCTTTTGTCTCCATAGACTCCAAACGCTCCAATAGCGCTTGGTATGCATCGGAAGATTTTATTTCTTCCTCTCTTGTTCGCTCTTGTTGCAAGTTACGGTAAACTAGAGGCCTATGGAGGGGTGGCCGAATGGCAGCCCTCCTGCCTTTATGGAGAGTTTCAACATGTTCCTCTTCTGGTTCATACTCCTTGTAAAATTCTTGAGGAGTCTCTGGGAAAAACCTCTGACCTTGATCGAGTCCCCGCTGAAGGTAACCATCATCATTTCAAGGAGTATCCTCCCTCTCATGTCTATGAGGTCTCATAGGCAAAGCTTGACGAGGTCGTGGAGACCCATCCTGCATTAAAGGGTTATGCCTCTCATGTTTTTCGGCTCTTTGGATGTGAGGGGTTGGCCCTCTCTCAAGTATTTCATATTGTAACTCATCCGCTTCACGTTGCATGCGTTCTTTATCCAAGCGGTATTGATACTCTATCTCTTGCTGACTTTGTTTAAGCCGCATGATTTGGGCTTGACGGGTGGTATATCTGGCGACAGCCGGGTCAATTTGATCTACCCTATTTTGTTTAGAAGGTTCAAATGTTCCTCCTATGGGTTTACCTCGGTTTTGATGCTCTAAAATCTCAAGGGGTCGCTTCCCTCTATCGAGGCAGGAGGTATGTGCTCGAGGTTCTGGCCTCAAGGGGTGATCATGATATCCGGCTGGTGCAGAAGCATAAGGTTCCCGCGTTGTATGTTGTTGTCCTTGAGGAATGCGATGATCTTCCTCATATTCTCTCTCATAGGTGCGTAAGGGGCAGGCGGAGTTAGGTCACCCTGTGTAAGGAGCCCTACGCTCTAGATTTGGTCTCTCTATTCTGATGAGAGGTAAAGAAGGGATGCCATATCCACGTTGTCCCTCCAAATGGACAGTGTGCCCCGTTAGTGCTTCATCGCACTGCGGCCACTCATGTCTAGCTTGAGAGGGCGATTTTCTATTTACATTAAGGTCCGCATGTAGGGCATCTTTTTGAGAGGGGCTACTTTGAATGGGCATACCCCACCGAGGATTTTGAATTGGATTCTTTTTTAGGTTAGACCGATAAGGCGGTATAACCAAATCCTCAGGACTGAAGCGAAGGCGACCTGTGCCTGCTTCTTGTGTACCTTTCGGAGCTGCTGCCCTTGATTGGACTTGGCTACGGGTGTACACCATTGCTGTGCATCCACACTATCTAAGTAGATTTTTATCTTGTTTTTAATGATTTTTTATTTTTTTTTTGTCTACACTAAACAAAATTAAACACACACATTCACAAAACCGTGATTATCTCTTTTAAGGATTCTTGGTGTGCCCTAGACTAGTTTAGTGTATTTTGGTGTTTTGTTTTGTTTTTGTAGGTTTTGTAGAACGTTTAAATGCATCATGTAGGCTCTTATAACTCCCAAAAGGTCACCCCTTCAATATACCAGCCAGGTCGATATACCAACCTCTCTATATACCCGCCCTTACGATAGGGAGACTATAGGTACGTGAGAGCAAAAGGTACGTGGTACGTAGGAGGTACAAAAAGGGGATTGTCCTATTAATGGCACCTACCATAGAAAACTTATCCTCGCACGCATGGGAATCACCCCAGCTATGCTCGGTCTGTCTTCATCAGGATTTATGCATAACAACAGTTGACAATCAGGAAATGTATGCAAATCAAGCCAAGGTGGTGATTAAATCCACCAATGGTCTTGATCAAGGGCTAGGGTCTTATGACCAGATCCTTGGTTTAAAATTGTTTTGTGGAGTGTGTGAGGTTCATTTTATCCAACGAAAATGAAACATGCATGAATGAATTTTCCTAAGCAATGCAAGCTAAAATGAAAACAGTCAAAGAAACAAAAACAGAAACAAAAAATTTCAACAGAGATGATGAAAATCCCTACCTCTTCTCTGCCTGCTCCAGTTGCCTCTGAATTTTTTCTCTGAAAAGTTGCAGACAGAAAATCATCCCTTGGTGAGACGATTAACAGAATAGAAATCATCCCTTACAGAGATGATTTTACAATCGTCCTAGGGTGAGACGATTTCATGAATAGAAATCGTCCCTATCAGAGATGATTAACAGTCTGTAAGAAGAAAAATGTACTTGTCAAGCACAAACACAAAAATTCAATCAGTTTCTGTGATTTTAAAAATAGGGGACAGGGTCCCACTGTGATCGCCACTGAAAGCACGAGATTCCGGGCAAAGGAAACACTAGTTATGCAACATAAGACAAAAATGCAACGCTTTGATCCTATGCACTAAAACAGAGAAAGGAGACAACTCGGAAACGAAAGACAAGATGTAAAGAAATCATAGCCCTCTTTATTCAAATATCTTATCCTTGGTTACATAGACGTCTCCTCCCCTTTTGGGGGCTAGGAGCGTTAAATTTGTCTTCATTACAATGTATGACCTAGTCTTCCTCTTCCCGCGTGCCCACGATTGCAATGGGCGGGCCAAGATGCTGTCGCCGCTGATGTGGATAAGTTCTTCACCTTTGATTGCTTTTCCTGTAGTCAAAGAAACAATGAAAATGTCAGTAGCACCTGCTGCAAATGAAAGGGGTTCGTTCTCTTAAAATCAACAAAATGTGCATGTAAACATCTGCCTGAAACAGTAAATACAGTGAGTCCAAATGGCTTGAAAACTTGACAGAAGATAGAAAATGTTAATATCAATTCCCGAGATCTGCAAAAAGCCTAAAAATAATTGGGTTATGTAATTGGGGCCATTTTGGGACGACCCAGATGGTCGGATTCTCCCAATTGGCCTCCATCACCGAGAAATTGGACGTTGTTACCTGCAAGTCAGTGGGACAACCAAAATAACAAAAGCATGATAATATTCGATGAAAACCTTTTGAAATCAAGATTCAATATTCTGAACTATTGAACAACAGAGAATAACATGGAATATGAAAAAATGATAGAAAATGAACTACAACTAAATCCAAAAGGTGCAGGGTGCCCAAGTGGGCAGCCCACCGATGGAACTTGATTTTGGCACCAATCCACTTGGGATGGGCCCAAAATCTCTTAGGAGTGGGGGTCGGTGAATTGGTTGGTTCAGGTGTCCATGTGTTGGATTTGGGTCAGGTTCGAGCTTCCAAAGGCCACCCAACAACCTCCCTTGCAAAAGAGATTGGTGGATGTGGGAAGGTGAACCAAAAGGGATGCAAGTGGGTCTTCAACTCGGCAGCACTTTGTTGCTTGAAAACTCCTTCAACCTCCCTTCTTGGGTGAGAAAATTCCCACCTTTTATAGACCCAAGGGGTCTCTTTTTGGGAGGGAAGCACAAATGCCATGTGTTGGTCATAGGCGCCATGTGGCAGTCTTGTCTTCCCAAGAGGGAGGGGAGTCCTCCATTGACTTGTGTTTTCATAATTGCTTCTTGTGACAGTCTTCTAACGGCCCTTCCGTCCACCTACACACGCGTGCAAGGCAAGAGTCATCAACTGACTGTTCTGGGCTGCCACTTGGCATCGTTTGTCATTTTGCCTGTTAAACTTTGTAATCATCCCTGGGTGGGACGATTACAACAATCGTCCCTGGGTGAGACGATTGCAAATTAGTAATCGTCCCTGGGTGAGACGAGTACTGGGCAAAGTGTCTAAATGTACCAAATTGCTTCCTGACCTTAAAAAATTGCTATGGAAGTGGTTAGGACCACTGTTTGACCTCTGAGGGTTGCCTTGGGGGTTGTGTTTGTCAAAGCAATTAGTGTTTGCAGTCACATAATTGGGTTGGTGCTGTTTTGGTGTCTACACCTACCATGCACTCATGTCATACTTCACAATCTTCCGATCATCATTCTACCCATAACAAAGAAATTAGAGGTGAGAAACCATTAGGCCCTTTTATGACTGAATTCCTAAGGCACGTATCAAAAACCTCTCGAAAACCTTCATCACATAAATTTACTAAGCTCAATCAACCAATGGATATAATTCTCAAGTATTTACTTGACACAAATAGGATTGAACTCCTTACATAAGACAACCTGATACCACAACAGATTGGTTTAAACCTGAGCTACATTGTGAATATCATAGAGTGGATGGACATATGACACAAAAATGTAAAGATTTAAGATGTTCAATTCAAGATTTGATCGATGAGGGTCTTTTTAATATAAAGGAATTATAATCTACAACTGATTATAAATCTCCAGTAAACAATCAAACTCCTACACAACAAATACCAATAATCAATCAAGACATGGGGATCTCCCAAGAACCCCTATTCAATTATCAACAATAAGAAACCAATAAAATATTGCATGTTAATGTGTCCCATCATGATGATATTACTAATATTGTAATAGAAACTACAAATGAGCAACCTCAAGTTCAATCAACTCAATATGATATTCAAGATAAGGATTCCTCATTTGACCAACCTTCAAAACTATCTTTGGCTCTAGAGAATGATCCAAAATGGAATGTAAGCATAGAAAGCTTATCTTTAAAATCAAAATCTCAATTTGAAGTCCACTTTGATAACCAACAACAAGTTATTAACCCTCAAGCAAAGATATCCCTTTTAGAAGTATCACAAAGTTCTCATAAGGAAACGTTGTTCAAAACATCTAGCCAACAATTTGTTCCTCATGATATTTTCCCTAAGGACATAATTAATGGCGTAAACCCTCTTGATGTTAATCATATTTCATTCTATGATGAGGATATTCCTTCCTCTACTCCTCAAGAAGACTCATCTCTTTACATTACAGGATCTGGTAAAGAAAAAACTATCATGGTAGATAATGGCTCCTCTCTTAATTTATGCACTTATCAATTATTCCAAAAACTCCAATCAAAGGAAGAAGATCTCAATGAATCAAATGTTATTATAAAATCTTTTAACAATGAAATTCAAGAAACATCAAGGTCTATACATTCTCCATTGTCACAATTACCTTCTATTTCTCACTTTTCTTCATCCATATATGATCATCCTTGTTTACCAAATAACACTCATGCATATCTTTCACATATACTTTCTCCATATTATCAAGACTTGGATTATAGTAATAAGAATGAAGAACTTTCTTATCCTTATGACATTTTATTTTGTAATATGATCAATTTTACACATATAAAAATCAAATCTTTTGCTACATTATTCTACATTATAACAAAGCTTTTGTTATCGCTACCTTTTGTTCATCACCTTTTGTTCTTACTTTCACCACAACCAAATTATCCTTCAAAACCACCTTTTATTTTGAAGCAACCTTAGGCGTGCTATATTAAAATAACCTTGTATATTGTATATATTATTTTGCATGTTGTTTTCATTTTAATAAAACATATAAAAATTTCAAAAATAGCAATATTATTTATTCGCCCAAATCTCTCAAAACTAATAAGAAAAATATAAAATATCTAAAAACAATCAAAATTAGCAAAATCTTCAAAAATATTTGTTGTACATATTTATTGCACTTGTTAATTCTTGAAGTATTGCAGTCATATTTTCATATTATTTCGGATAAATTAGCATTTATTTGGAATCCCTCACATTTCATAATACATGAATAAATATCTTGATTTTATCTGGCATGATTATTTATCTCTCTTATATCAAAGTCCACATGTTGAATTAAATAAAGTTTGAGCATAGAGAATTGATCTTGTTATTTACTTAAACCAAAGCATATCCTTTCACAATAAAATGATTTCATTGCACATACAATACTATGCTACATAGTAGACATGGTTTCTTGAGCGAAAAGTTTCCCCTGCTATCCTATCATGCACATGGTCTAGAATCTTTGAGAATTGACAAAAGGACAAGCTCACCCCTACCCAGAATAAAAATCCCTTGCTCTACAACTAATCCGAGCAAGTATCCCTAGCATAGGAAGAAAAATAAAAATCAAGCAAAATCATGAGAAAAAGAAGCATTATTTCATAATCATTTTGTACTCTCTTAGCACTATTTCAGCATTATCTCAAATATCAAAGCAAAAGATACGAAAAAGAAAAATACAAAAAAAAAAGAGAAAAGAAAAAGAAAGCAAAGAAAGCGAAACAAGCAAAAGCAAAAGCAATAAAATCCCTTTCCCTACCCATTGAAAAGAAAAGAAGGGTTGATGAGCTTGAATCCCCGGAATTCTCAATTATTCGAAAACTGTGAGGTAAGCCCCATAACAAGTGGTTTGTGCCCAACCCGCTTGGCCTTGGGTAACTCCTAGCATGGTGATATGTCTGTTACATTAGCAACCTTCTTTTGTATAGACCTATGTCTGCTCATGGATTAGCTAGCTCTTGATAACCCGACTTACATAGTAGTCTGGTATGGTTATATGCATCAAAATCATGGTTAATGAACACTTATTTGGTTAATTCAAATCACTTGTATCAAATTATCTTGCTCAAAACTGGTAAATGAACAATACAATCGCACACACATTTGTATTTGAGAGATTTTGTATCATTATGATAAATCAAGATTGGTAATGAACTCACATTTGCACATGAGGATTCCTTATAAATCTACATTTCTCTTTGAGATAATTTAAGATATTTCTGTAACTCTTTTCGGAATAATTTTATCTTTTTATTTCAGAATTCTTATTTTCTATAAGAGCAATTACATACATCTTCTCACAAAATCTCAAAAATAATTTCAAACAAAAGTTTTCATATTATTATTTTTCTGTTTATCAAAGGTCAAAAATGCATCTTGCAATAAAACCAACAATTTATTTTCTTCTTTGGATTTCGCAATGATGGTATAAGTTTATATCTATAATTCTATGCCTAGCGCAAACCATCATTCTAATTTTCTTTTCCATTTATTTTAAAACAAAATTCATCAAAACATGTGACTTGCATCATTATGTTACACAATTATGCTTTACAAACAAACAAACACTTATTCTATTTCATGTCATTATGTCAAACTTCAATTTTGCAATGATGGTATAATTCCTAGGGAATTATTCAAAAATTTTATCACACTTAGGAATTTATGCCTAGCAAAAATCATTTTTTTTTAATATTTCATGCATAATATTTTCATGGAAATCTGAAAACAAATCACCATCATCATCATCATTTGCATCATCACAACAAAGTCTTAAGACAGTCTCTTAAGCACTCTTTTACTTTTAGCAATATTTCTATACCAAGATTAGCTTGACGACCTAGCGAGCGGCGACTCCATGAAATGGTCATAAATAGCGATAATTTCCTTTGAAATTATTGTTAAAAGTCCCTTTTATTTTTATCAAATTATCCCACAAACAACCAATTTGTTTACATCAGATTATTTCATTTAAATTTTAAAAGCATGACATTCAAACCATAATATTTCCAAATGACATAATTACATGAATCATCAAATCAATCACATCAAAACATTAAAGCATCATACAAACACATATACACAAGTCATATCATCAGAGAAAATGAATAGTAAAAATGAATTAGGGTTTTACCCTATTTTCTTAATTTTATTTAATTAACAACATTTTTAAATTTTGCTTTTTCATGTTTTTACGTCAAACGTTCGATTTGGGTAAAAACACGGAGGGGGCACCATAGTAAGCTGTCGTACGATTCGACCTGGAATCGTCGCCTAAAAATGGGAATAAATTTTTGCTTTCTTGTAAATCGAGAAGAACTCGTCTTTAATGCATTTTCTTCGAAAAATTTGCTAAAGAGGGGGAAAAATGTAGCACCCTAAAATTGGCGTAGTAAACCTTAGCAAATAATTAAAATTACCTTAGTAATAATTCAAAATTTAAATTTTAACCCCGAACCGCCTGTTAAACCGCTTTCCTTGTTTTCTGCACCATTTTTAGGATTTGTTGTGACCGTTGGATGATATCGTCGTCGATCAGACGATATCGCCTCAGATCGGACGAATTCGTCTGGAGAAGAACGTCTAGACAATTTCGTCCCAAAACTAATTTTTCATAATTAGCTTATGTTTCAATGGCATCTCTAACCTAGGCAAAAGCGTGTCTGCACGGTTAGAGACTTCCCCTGTTGGAGATCTCCCAAATTGAGATGATCTCCAACCTCCTAACCTCCTTCCTATGCCTATTTAATCTTAGGCCCTCCCCTTGACATTCCCCTGGCTGAATTTTACTGCACTTCAAGTTTTACATGCATTAGAATGTCTTAGACTATTGTTTGCCTTTGTCCCTTTTCAAATTTTCTTACAGGAACTTTGTTATTTTTTAGCCAAAGCAAGCTCATATCATCACAGACGATCCTGTACGATCTCGTATGATCATGCCACAATTCAAGATGATTATGTATATTATAGACGATTTTGACTGCAGCCAACGTTGGGGGCAAATCCATGCCCTGAGTTTGCGTTCTCTATCCATTATCTACTGTTTTGCTTTGCATTAGTTAGATTTATTTCTATTTTTCATCTTGGAGTTCACCTCATGTAGCATAGATGCATGATAAAGTCAAATTTAGTCATTAAAACAATGCATTTTACTTAATTTGTTATCTAAAGTTGTCATTCTAACATTCATACTTTCATTTCTATCATTTTCCCTTGCTTTTGCAATTGTATTTTTTGTTCTTGGTATCCATTTCTGTAGATGCAGGTCTATGACGAAATCGTCTGTCGATTTCATCAGATTAGAGACGATTTTGTCAGATTAGAGATGATCTTGTCAGATTAGAGACGATCTTGTCAGATTAGAGATGATCTTGTCAGATAAGTAGATCAGGGACAATCCTGTTAGATCAGAGATGATCCTGTCAAATTCCAGATGATCTGGATTGCTTCAAAAATTAGAACCTCCATCAGACATCCGGATCAAGTATGGCTTTTCTAATCTAGTATATTTCTTGTATTTTTTGTTTAATTCTATTTTTTGTATTCATATAATCAACATTTCATATATCTTAGCTTAGATTCATTTGGCTAAACCTAGGACTTGGATGATTAAAGCTAAAACTGAACACATCAAACACATTCCCAACCTAGGCGTGGAAACTACCACTAAAATTTTCCTGGTGAACCCCACCATCCATCGAAAAATCACCTTAATACCCCTCTCCCGAGAGGCGGGACCTTCAAAGGGCCTCTCAGTCCGAGGTATTGTCCCATCCTTTTCACATCCCCCTTTCGGGCACAGATCCTATAGCCTGAAGGTAAGGGTGCAAAAAATTTGGAGCGATACACCAATAATTAATAAGATTGTTCAAGAAATGTGTTTTAAGAAACCAAGAAAAAATAAAGTATATCCTGAAACCATACAAATAGGTGGAAAATTAGTAGACTTGCTTGCAGGAAAACTTACTCCACCTAAGTATGATTGTCTAGGAAGTTCACAATTTCTTGAATCACATAAGGAAAATGAAAAGAATATTTCAATTTTGGCCTCCATAGTTGTAAAGGGTAATGAAGAAGAGTTGGATTCATCCAAAAAGTTTGTTTTTGCTGAAAATGTTCATATTTCAGATATTAAAAATGAACCAACTACTGTTCAACAATTATTATGGAATGATGAAAAATAGAATTTTGAAAAATTATCACCCATTCCAATACAAAATAGTTTTCTTCATGGATATCATCATGATGCTTTACTAACACTTTATGCATCTTTAGCAATTGGTATTGAGTTGTTGCAGGTACAGAAAAAATAGATTTTACAGTTGAATGCATTTGATGAACTTTGGTTGGAAGCACTTCACCAAATAGAGTTCACTTAGCAAAACTGGAAAATGTGGCATGATGATCACATTAAAAGCAGCAAGGATGAATCAAAGGAGTTTGAGAATGAATTTGTTCAACATTCTTTGATTCATGAATTAAGGAGGACATTAGTGGTGATTGGACATATTTTACAGGTGTACCATTAACAACTAACAAAGGTGGAGTTTGCTCAATCTTTCACACAGTTACATTTGCATAAGGTAGAAGAGGTTTTATCTTCTAACAAAGATTCCAAATGATCATATCTTTGAATCTTGAAAAAACAAAAAAACAAAAAAGAGAAAAAAAAAAGTGGGAGAAAAGAAGAAAAAAAATGAAATAAAAAAAGAGGAAAAACAAAATAAAAGAGAAAAATTGCAATAGAAGGCATGTCCCACAAAATGAAGATACATGAGGATATGCATCAATTTTAGCAGAGAGAAGAACTAATGAGGTCAATACTTCATTTTCAAAAATATAGAGACAATTATGACACAAGAAGATTATTACTACTTGTATGGAAGGAAGGTTGCATCATTGTTGCAAGCTTTTAGCTGAAAAAGATGTTTTCATACAGAAAAATTGATATATTTTTGCAGAATAAGGATTATTATTATCAAGAGTGAGAGAAATTCTCTCACATTGCAACCTCATGAGATACATTCTATCTCATTGAAGCCCTTGAAAAGATGGAAGTTGGTTGAAAACTAGAAATGGCAACCTCTTCTGATAAAAAAAAATGAAAAAAAAAAGATGAAAAAAAGAAACGAAAAATGAAAACAAAAATGAATAATTTGGTACTGAAAACCTTCTCAGAGGCACTGCTGAATTGGCTTGCATGAAAACCAATTTTTCGACATGCATTACCTTGTTGATCCACCCATAATTGTTCCACCATTGTATAAATTTCACACTGCACATGTGTTATGTTTATGTTTTTAGATATCTTGCCAATGATCATCAAAAGCAACTTGTAAGGTGCATGATAAATTTTCAGGACAGTAAGATATGTGTTTCTTGTATTCAGTCATAGTAAGCATTTATCATTTAATATATAATAATCAGTATTTGGTATAAACTATTCATATAATATTGGCAAGTTAAAAATGTCAAGAAACACCCCCTTCTGCCCTTAGTTGCGTGGAAAATTCAACACCTAAAGATTTTTTTTTACTCCTACTACAATAAATTTTGAAGCATCTTCAGAACAATAGTCTCATTCTAAATCAGGCTTCAAACCGAGACAAAGTGGGCCAAAAATTCCTACAAATGTTGCAGAACAGTAGGGCACATTATAAATTGCAAAGGAAAAAAAATAAAGAGCAGCATAAAAACAAGAAAAAAAAGAAAAGAGAAAAAAAGGAAAAAAAAAGTTGAAAAATTGCAAGGTTGTATACAAAAAAATGAAATACCTGTGCTAATTGAAAAATTTTAGTACAACAAGAATAAAATTCTCAGGTGGAAAAATATGTTTAACAGGATAAAACATGCATATTGCTAGGCCTACTGGGATGCATGAGGGCATGCATCATTTCAAGATGGGGGCAATGATGAGGCCTGGAAATGTCTCATTTTGCACTATGGTTAACATATAAAAACTGCCATATGATTAAATATATAAAGTTAAATTGCCAAATAGCTGATTAGAATATATTAATTGTTAATTGTTTACATGATTTTATGTTAGAAACATTATACCCATGTTTTGACTATTTTAAGCATTTTACTTGTAAAAGGTCAAAAATGAGTATCATGTCAATTCTGATGTCATACTGCAGTAAAATTACATTCTGATGGTACAAATCTGCGTTAAGGGGCATATTGGTGGATCTACTAGGAATGATCCAAAACAATTTAAGGAACCAAATTCATACCAATTATAGTTCATAATGTAGAGAACACATTACCCAAATTTTAAGGAATATGAACAAATAATATGGAAGTTATGGGTCCCACAAAATGACAGTTTCACACTTTTTGACTGCTAGAAATTCTTGTAAAAATCTATGTTAGATGCCAACTTGACAGCAATGCTAGGAGTAATTATTATGGATTTAAGAGCTAAAAATTGAACCAAATGTAATTCATACAGCCAAGAACATGTGGGTAAAATTTTGTGTACATTGGAGTTACGAGGAAAAAGTTATAAGCACTCCAAAAGGACAGTTGGACATGTTTTGACTGATGTAAAAAAATAGGTGACAATCCATACAAATTCCAGCAACCTATCACTATGAAGGAAGGAATGGAATTTGTCAATTAAATATGCAGAAAACACTTGGAAATAGATGAGGGAGGCTAAGAATGACTCTTTCTCCATTTTCCAACACTTCCATGTGATCCAAATAGGAGCAACCAGTCAAAATATTGAATTACAGGAAATCTGGAAACAGACATACAAATTCCAACCAACTATCAATAAATAGCATGGCTTAGAATTTGTCAATTCCAGCATGTAAAATCTATAGAATTTGTCTTTTGTAACGAAGGAAGACTGTTTAGCCCGTCAAAACCACTTTTTTACACATCTGATGCATGGATAAGTGCAAAACTATTACACTACCTGATATTCCAGAGCAGCTTCGGAATGAGCAGAACATGACCAATTTTGGTCAAAACTATAAAAAAAATGGTCAAAAAGATGGCAAATGGTGATATGAAGATGGATCTAGCTGTATGAGGATTCTTCTCACCCCTTCCAATGCATTTATCCCAATGGATGACACACAACAAAGAAAATAGATATGTTGCAGCATAACAATTTGGTGCATTTCAAGAAGACTTCTTTAGAACAGTTGCTAAATCCCTGAAAGGCAGCAACATAACATATTGGCATATGTAATAGAATGTTATAAATAATAGGCTCCCATGTTGGTTGAGCTAGGTAGAGAGGTAGAGAGGTAGATAAGTAGATAAGTAGAGAATAAGGATAGGACTTGTGGTAAGAAAGTAGATCTATGACAAATTGCAATTTTTAGCAGGTTTTCCTGCAAATATTGTAATGTTGCTTGAGACTAAATAAAGTGCAGGATTTCTCATTCATATTTTATCCCATTAAATGTTTGAGTGTTTAAGTAGTTAAGAGAGAGTTTTTCTACCTTCTTCTAGAACAAGGGAGCAAGGGCCACTTCCAGGTTTAGAAGAAGGCTTATTGGTGATAGGTTTTTCTACAACTTTTGTTGTAGTAGATTAAGCAGAGACTTGTCATATTTTATTTTCTATTATTAACTGTATTTTAGTAAATGCAAGTCATATTTTTAGTAGTAGATGTGTATGCATGGCATCTGACCACCTAGCATAATTTTTTTTCCTATTTTCATCAGTTATTTCCAGCATTTTGATATTCTCCATTATGTGATTAATTAGTTGAGTGTGCATTTCAATTCTGCAATTCTTTTCATTTCTGTTATTTCCATTCTACTAGTGCCATTAGAATTAAATTTTTGCAAAGTTGTTATTTCTATCATTTTCATTTTGCAAAGCGTAAATAGGTTTTATTCCTATTATTTTACATTTTGCAAGGGTAATTAGTTTTAGTTATTTGCAACCTTTCCATTTCTACACTTCTTCAGCAAATGTAATTAAGATTCTAATTCAGTTCATAAGACTAGTGGTGACACCAGAAACCCCCAAGGTTAACTTGTCCCACCAATAAAGCTTATTTTTTGAATGAGCTGATTTTCAAGCTGCCTATATCTCCTTTCGTATATAGCCTTGGACACTGCCATGGATTGAAAATTATAATGATTAAATGGTGTGATTGACAACACTCATCATGAGGAGTGAAGTGTGAGTGAGGTATTTGAAGTGCACAAGCTATGGTGGTAGAGGGAGCTAGTGTGGAGGCCGAGGTTGTTGTTGGGGTGTGGATTGTTGAGGTAAGGCATTGTATTGTGCAAAGTTTTTTTTGTTTTGTAAATTATTAACAAATGCTTTTGTGTTGTGTTGTAGCTTAGAGTTTTGGAGGCTCGACACCATTTTTCACCTTACATCCCCAGGATGAGGAAGGTGATTATAGAGGAGGAGTGGGAGTTACTAGGGGAGGTGGGGCTAGCAGAGGTAGCCCGACTGGATGTGGTGAGGGCTGATGAGGGGTACCTCTCTACCTTGGTAGAGAGGTGGGATGCAGATAGGGGGACATTTTAGCTCCCCACAGGTGAGGTGACTATGACCTTGGAGGATGTATATCGCATCCTCAAGGTGTCGATGGAGGGTCTTTGGGTTGAGGTTGGCCTCAACTAAAAGATGAAGATGATGAGGATGTTCGGGGATGCATGGTAGGGGGTGAAGGTGGAGAGTGGGGGCATACCCTATTTTTCCATGTATGTGGACAAGGAGTTGGATGCCCTTCGAGCTTTGGTGATGTTCATGCTGGCCAACATTATGGCCCCGAATAGTACCAAGTGCAGGTTCCCTTGGAACCTGATAGGGGTGGTGAGTGATATGCTCACGATGAGGTAGGTGTATGCATGGGCTCCTGCCTTACTAGTATAGGTGTACCGAGAGTTATATGAGGTGACCAAGCGGAGGTGGAAGGGATTGGGGTGTAGCTTATTGCTATAATGCTAGGGATGGGAGCACTTTAGGGTTGCTCGACTGGAGGGCTTGCCTATGGAGGAGTTTGGTAGGGAGTAGCCCTATGCTAGGCGATGGGCTTTGGTTGAGGAGGTTCAGTCGAGTCATTTGATGAGGATGAGCTAGTGGTATAGGGAGCTATGGGTTTGGAGGCCATGGTGGGGTGCTCGATGGACCAATGATGGAGAGCATCTATGGTGGGTGCGGTAGGGTAGATGGGTGGTTGGGTGACATCAAAGTGAGGTAGAGTACTTCCAGTTCTCATGAGTACTCCATCAGTTTGGGCTGAGGTAGGATGTCCTTGATGAGCCAGTGCGCTATAGGAGACATCGGGAGGAGATCGGGCTACCTTGCATGGAGCCATGGAGGGTAGCCTTGGAGGATGATGAGGAGATGGATATCCTCGATGTGGAGGATGCAGGGATGACCATGGAGTATGATGCATGGTTCATGGCTCAGCCACCATGGGTACCACCTCGAGGAGCGGCTAATGGGGATGGAGGTGGAGAGGTGATGGATGAGGGTGCCTAAGAGACTTAGGATGAGGGGATCCAAGAGGCCCCCAAGTGATAGTGGTGCCTTCGATCTGACAATCGGAGGTGGAAGGCTAAGGGTGTGGCATAGCAAGATCTCGAGATTGGGGGAGATGGAGGATATGGGGAGGATGTGGAGGAGGTTCTAGATGTACCCCTAGGCTAGAGTGAGGAGGATTGGGCATAGTTGGAGCAACAGGTGGTAGAGTGGGATGCGAGGATCATGAGGCTCCAAGTAGAGCTAGTAGAGAGAGCATCGACATAATGTCGACATAGCACACCTTCGATCTCGATATAGATATATCGAGGCATTGGAGGATAGGTTGATGGAACATCATATTCCACTTCTTGATCCTCCAACCTCATCTGTGTTCGGGGTATGAGGCATAGCGAGTCTAGGCATAGCTCTAGGTCTAGGGCTCCTTCTAGGTCTGAGGCTCCTGCTAGGTCACAGGGGTCCTCTTGGAGGATGTAGCTAGTGCTTAGATGCACTTTTGTATATGAGCCTTGGTGCTCCATTGTATGTAGCCTTTTGGCATTCATATATATATACATGGCTTTTACCTTTTGTGTTATATTTTTGTGTGAATACTTTTTGTGGAATGCATGTTTATGTTTATGGTTAATGCATATGATATGTTATGGATGATTAATGCAAGATGGCATGTATGGATAATAAATGCAATATTGTATGTGCTAATGATCATTTATAGTTTAGATCTTTTCTTGGCCATTTTTTTAGCATTATTGTTTAATCAGGGGCACCAAACTTGGTGGCATATGGGATGAATGACTTATCAACTGACATGGATGTTGACATGGAAGAAGACATGGATGTTGATATGGAAGAAGATATGGATGTTGATATGGAAGAAGATATGGATGTTGATATGGAAGATTGCCTGTTTTGTAGAGACTCAAACATCCTAGTGGCATCAAACAAACTCACTAAAACTACCTAATTCCTCTAGGACCAAATGTGTGTGCAGTGAATTCATTTACCGAATCAAGAGCATGGTAATGACCTTAGACAATCAAGAACCAATGTGTGTGCAAGTGAGTTCATTAACTCATCTTGAGTAAATTGGGTAAACCTATTATGGATGAAACCAAGAGGCTAGCTTGTCCGTATGAGTGGTCAGAGGTCTCTTTTAAGAGAGACATGTCACCATGCATGAGCGTACTCCACTTCTATTCAAGCATCTATAGCTCCGATGGAGGCTAACTCCATAGTCCATGACTTTTGTTTTTTATCTCTTAAGTTTTGGGGATGACTACCTAACCGTCTGACTAGAAATGTAGTACGATCCTTACAACCCAATTGATCAGTGGTGTGTGATGTAAAATATTTAGAGTTTTTGTTAGGGATTTTTCCCTACTCTTTCTTTTATTTTTGGAATTGTGATAGTGGTAAGAACCACTATTTTTATGGACTATGTTGCATGATGGGACTAGCAAGGATGACCCTTTTCACTTCAAGGTTCATACCAAGTATGGTGTTATCCCTTTTTGACACAAGATATTTTTAAGATGTGAAAATTGTGTTTGGTTCAAGAATATTTTGGAGTCAATTCCCAAAACTCAAGATTTTCTTAGTGTAATATGTGCAATGGTCCTAAAAGGAACTTGACATGTATTTTGGAGGTTTCTTAAAACACTAGGAGTGGTTGAGTGACCGAAAACACCTAGGACTTTTATGGAAATGTGGAATATGGATTTGACTTAGTGGAATTGTGTGGATGACATTGTGAAGGTGCCCCTGATTAAGGCAACATGACTTTTGTTGGACCAATTAAGACCTTGAACTTAATAAATGATCCCTATATGAAATGTGGAATGTGGATGTGGATGCAATGTATGAAATGCAATTTTATGAAATGCAATATGAAATGTGGTTGAATGCATTGTTTTTGGAATGTTGAATGCAAGTGCAATGCAATGTTATGAATGAAGTGTATGCAAATTATTTTTGTGTATTAGCCATGTATATATAATAATAATCATTCATAGAATGCTCTCAAGTGTATAACATTAAGTGGTTCAGATTCTTCCTCTCCCTCTAGATTGGCAAGTCTATAAGTACCATTACCCACTCTTTGTGTAACGATGTATGGACCTAACCAATTAGCTATGAATTTATCACGAAGATGCGATAATGCATTGGTGTTTTGTTGATTCTCTTTAAGGACAAGATCTCCTACTTGGAATTCATGTAGATGAACTTTGGCATTGTAAGCACGTTTGAGGCGGTCTTGATAAACTCGTAAATGCTCTAAAGCATTGACTCACCTCTCATCAAGGAGTGTGAGTTGGTCAAGATGTGCTTGTCTAGCAATGTCATCATCTATGAATTCTTGCAAAGAAATTTGCAAGGAAGGGATCTCGAGCTCAAGAGGCATGATTGCTTCGGCTCCATAGACCAATGAAAATGGTGTTGCCCCTGTAGGCATGTGGATGCTTGTTCGATAAGCCCATAATGCCAAGGGAATTTGTGTATGCCAATCTCTATGATTTTATTTGACAAGTTTCTTGAGAATAGCAATTAAGGTCTTGTTGGAAGCTTCAACTTGTCCATTTTCTTGTGGGTAATAAGGAGTCGAGAAACTATGTTGAATGTTATATTTCTCGCAAAGTGCTCGAACATCCTTGTTCTTGAAAGACTTGCCATTGTTTGAAATGATTTTTGAGGGGATACCAAAATGACAAATGATGTGATGAAGTATAAACTCCACAATTCTAGGTCTTATCATGCTGGTTAGAGGAATTGCCTCAACCCACTTTGTGAAGTATTCAGTGGTTGTGATGATGAAAGTATGTTGTCTCAAGGAAGGAGGTGAAATTTTACCAATTAGATCTAGGCCCCATTGTGAAAAGGGCCAAAGGCTTTGAATAGGTTGTAATGCTTGTGATGGTACATGAGTTAAATTAGCATGTTCTTGACACTTCTTGCAATGTTTGACATATGTGCAACAATCACGTTCTATTGTGGGCCAATAGAATACGCTTTGCAATGGCCATTCCACTAAAATGACCACCACAAGTACCATCATGGGCTTCAGCTATGGCTCTTTGAGCCTCACTAGCCTCAAGATAATGAAGGAGGACTCCATCATAACCATGTTTATACAACACATCCCCCAAAAGAACGAAACGAGTTACCTTTTGCTTGAAAGTGTGTTTGGTAGTTCGAGACATATCATATGGGAGTGTTCCAAACTTGAGAAAGGCTACTATTTGGCTCGACCAAGGCTCATATGAATCCAACTGGATAAAGCAAACATCCTTTTCATATTTAGACTCAGCACAGGAAATTGTAGATTTAGAGACCATTGAAATGATAAGGGGTTGTACCTCTCCAAAGGAGTCTTTTGGAATCAATGATCCAAGGGAGGCCATCACATCTACAAATCTATTAGTCGAACATGGCAAGCTATTGATTTCATACCAATCAAACTTAGAGAGCAATTTCATTGCTACTTCATGATAAAGCTTAATGGTAGGTTCTTTGCATTGGTATTCTCCATTGATTTGCTTGACGACAAGTTGAGAATCACCAAATATTCTAATACACTTAATGCTCATAGCTATAGCTGATTGAAGACCTAAGATTAAGGCTTCATACTCTATGATGTTGTTTGTGCATTGGAAGTCTAGTTTGAATGACAAAGGGATAGGTACCCCTTATGGTGTGTGAAATATGACTCTAGCACCTTGACCTTTCATGCACTTAGAGCCATCAAAGAATAATGTGATATCGACGTCTTCCTTCAGAATGACATCTTCTTCTTGTTCAGTGATAACAAATACCGAATCATCTAGGAGCTCAATAATCAAAGGATGATCACTAGGTAGTGGAGCTTCCACAAGTTGATCGACTATTACCTGACCTTTAATGGATTTTTGGCTAATGAATTCCAAGTCAAATTCAGTGAGGAGCATTATCCATTTAGCGGTGCGGGTGTTATTGTAAGTGTGGGACATCATGTAATGCAGAGGATTTTCTCTAGCTATGACATAAGTTGTGTGGCTAAGCATGTAATGTCAAAGTTTCTTAGTGGCAAAAACCACTTCTAAGCATAATTTCTCTACATAAGCGTATTTAGTCTCATAGCTTACCAATGTTTGACTAATGTAGTAGACAACTTGCTCTCGATTTTGTTCATTCTTTTGTGCAAGCATTGTCCCTAAGGCAAAGTCCATTGCTGAGATATAAAGATAAAATGGGACCCCTGGACGAGGAGGAGCTAAGACTGGTGGAGAAGCTAGGTATTGCTTAATGTCATCGAAGGCTTTTTGACATTCATCTATCCAAGAGAATGGCACCCCCTTTTGTAGTAGGTGATTGAATGGCCTACATTTGTCAAAAAGTTGCGCAATGAAATGATGGATTGATTGAATATTTCCTTGTAAACTACGCAATTCCTTTAAGTTAGTTGGGGGAGGCATCTCCAAGATAGCCTTGACCTTGTTAGGGTCCACCTCAATGCCTCTTTTGGAGATAATGAATCCTAGAAGTTTTCTCGAGGTAACACCAAAGACACATTTCTTGGGATTCAACCTTACATTATGCTCTAGGAGTCGGTCAAAAACTTTCTCCAATACACCAATATGTTCTTGTCGAGTTTTGGATTTAGCCAAGAGATCATCCACATAGTCTTCGATAATCTTATGCATGTAGTCATGGAAAATGTATGTCATGGCACGTTGATAAGTTGCACCTACATTTTTGAGGCCAAAGGGCATCACCTTGTAACAAAAAGTTCCCCAAGGTGTAGTGAATGTTGTTTTGTGTTGGTCATCAAGATTTATTCGAATTTGGTTGTATCCTAAAAACTCATCCATGAGTGAAAGCATTTCATGGCCAACGTAGGTATCGACAAGAGTATCAATGTTTGGGAGAGGGAAATCATCCTTAGGACATGCTTTGTTGAGATCTCAAAAGTTAGTGCATACGCGTATCACCCCGTTAGGCTTGCGAATGGGTACCATGTTTGAAAGCCACTCAGGATAGTCGATAGGAACTATGAAGTTCACGTCTAAGAGTTTTTGAAGCTCTATTTTTACCAAGAGGGCCATGGTAGGATGCATTCTCCTAAGTTTTTGTTTGATCGGCTTAGCATCAGGTTGTAAGGTGAGATTATGGACAACCAAACTAGGGTCAAGACCGGGCATGTCCTTGTAGGACCATGCAAATATACCCTTTTTCCTCTTGAGGAGAGCAATAAATTGCTCTTGTTCATCGGGTGATAAACTTTTGCCAAGCTTGACAATTTGGGGATTGTCTTTGTCTGAACTAAGGTCCACATCGATAGTATCTTCAATAGACATGTGGGAACCTTCCTCAAGTTGATGGGGTATAGGGATCAGATGAATATCATCTAAGATGTCATCAAACTCTTCTGGCTTATCCTCATCTATTTTTTCCTGGAAAACCTCAGGATCCGAAGGTGAAGGTGAAGGTGAAGGAGGGATGGAGGAATGTAGTTGGTAGAAGCCCTTAACAATTCCTCGAACAAGACAAATTTAGCAAAGGTTGGAGGTGAGGAAATCCGGTCCATATCAATAAGGCTTATGTCAATTGGAATTGGCTTAGCCGGATCGTATGGATTATGAAGCGGGGTGAATAAATCAATAGGATTCATGTTGACTTATGGGCAAGGTGGACAAGGTTGGATGGAATGGATGGAACCTAGGAATCGGTGCTAGGAGCTTGGTTAACCTGAATAGCAACAAGCAACACAAAGCATATTTTATTAAATGGTATATTTACATGCAATGCTAAAAAGAAAACATGTTTTTGATTTTTGATTGATTTTTTAATTTTTTTTATTTTTTGGTAGTGGTGAGAACCACTATTTTTGTTTTATGTACATATGTTACAAGTTGGCTTATGGAATGGCTTAATGGAATGGAGGTGGTGGTTCACCGATAGGGGTGGCTCATTCTTGTGGAAGAAGCAAGCAAAATATGGGCTCATGGATGGGGAACATGTTGAGATAAAACTCATCTTGTTCAGAATGGGGAATGATGGGCTCTGATTCTTCTTCAGATTCATCTAAAATTATCGATATAAGCTCAAATTCTTCATAGATTTCCTCATCAAAATTATCGGGATGGAGGGCTTCTTCTCTTGAATTGAGGTTAAGCCTTTGGAAGGCTTGTTCAAAAGAAGAGGTGGTAGGTAGTGGGTGGTAGCCTAGACCTGAATGATCATGCACCTCTTGATATGGAACATCGATAGGTTGATGCACTCCTTGTTCATGCAATCCTAGGCCATAGCCTTGCCAATTGACTATGTGGAAATATCGATATGGAAATCCCATCATGTTTGAAATATTGGCAAGTTTTGGTTCTTTGGGTTCCTCTATGGGAGTTGGACTTGATGAAGATTCAATTCCCCCATATACAAAATTTATGCTATTTGGAGTTGAACCCATGTTATAGACTACTCCTATTGCTAAAGGTGGGTCATGTGGGTGACCAAAATCCTTAGCACTAGGGATAGTGAGGGGTGTAATGGTGATGTCATCGACCATATATTCACCAATACCAGGATTGGTGAGGTGGACTTTGACTTGGGATGACATGGAATGATTATGGTTAGGTGATGGCTTGGGCGATGGTGAAGATGGAAGTATCTCACAATCCATCAATTCGACTTGTGAAACATTGGGTGATGGCAATGGATTGGCTTGGGAAGATTACTGAATGGATGATGATGATGAAGTGGATGGCAATGATGTTGATGATGTGGATTGACTGTGACCACATGTGCATGTAGTCAATGATGAAGATGGTGATGATGTGGAAGCTTGATGAGGGTTGGTGATAGGGAGATCTTCGAGGATGGGATCCTTTGATGAAGAGATTGGTGTGGTGGTGGATGGATTGGATGATGGTGAAAGAAAAAGATGAGTGGAAGGGAGCATGGACTCATAAGGATTTGAGATGAAATTGCAATACTTAAATGGCTCGATGTCCATCGGTATGCAATGTACCTATCCCTCATGAACATATTTCAAACATTGATGTAGTATTGAAGGGACACATCTCATTTCCCTCATCCAAGGTCTTCCAAGGAGTACATTGTATGCCATGGATCCTTCCAAGATGTGGAACATTGTGTGCAATATTTTAGCCCCTACTTCGATGGGCAAAATGATAGTGCCAACTATGGAACACAAAGCATCATTGAATGCTTTGAGGGTGAAGGATGACTTGGTGATGTGAGATGGAGGAAGGTTCAAATGATGAAGGGTGGATGTGGTGATGATGTTGATAGAGGAATCGGTGTCAATTAGGACTCTTTTAAAAGGCTTCTTGTCAATTAGAGCCATGATATGCAATGGAGGATCTACTGATTTTGATGAGATTGGCTTAATCTCAAAGTCATAAAATGTTATGGAAGGCTCCATGCATGTTTGGATACTCCCCACAAAGTTGTTGAAGGCATTAGGATCTTGCGATTGCAATTCAATGGATTTCAGAATGTCCATTAATGCTTCATGATGTGGAGGAGATTGTTGGATTAGCTCATAGATCGATAATTTTGTAGAAGCTATTTTCAAACTTGTAGTTAGTCGGCTACTCAATGAGATGATTGGTCGAGGTGGATGATTGATGGGAGGATTTGGTGGATTCGATTGGACATGGATAGGTGATGAGGGATTGGGGGAAACTTGGATGGGTGGCGATGTAGAAGGTTGTGACACACTTGCTTGAGGTGGTTGCCTTTGTTGATTATTTTGTTGACCTCTAGTGACCACATGGATGGCCCCTACAAACCCTTGGTATTGTTGAATGTGGTTGACTTGGTTAGGGGGAGTTTTAGTGTTAGCTCCCCCTACATTTTGTTGCACCTCCTCGTGATGAGGAAGTGGTGTTTGAAATATACCAAGGTCTTGGTTTTGTTGAGCAAGGGGACTATTAACTTTAATTGCCCCCAAGTCAATGAGGTCTTGGACTACATTTTTAAACACATGGCAATTGTTGATGTCATGCCCATTTTGCCTATGGTAAGGACAAAATAGGTGTTCTTGATAATTTTTACTATGTTTGGTGGGATCATCCGGTCTAATGTCGAGTAAAGCAAGTTTATTTATCTCATACAACCTTTTAAAAAGGGAGGCATATGATTCGGCTAATGGGGTGTATTGGTGATTTTGTTTGACAGACTATCATCGAGGATGATCTTCCATAGTTGGCACTGTGTTTTGAACTATTGGAGCTTGTGTTGTTGAGGGGACCACATGATATGAAATTTGTTGTGATGTTTGTTGCATAGGTTGTTGTTGTTGAGCCATTACCGGCTGGCTCATGACCACTTGATTGACTTGATTGGATTGGGTGGTTGGGGTAGCTTGTGTTGATTTTTGTTGGCCTGAATAATTGCTTTTGTATTGGCCCTTGTTTTGCCATTCTTTCTTCTTAGGCTTTAGAATGCCTTCTTGGATTTTGATATCCTCAATGACACTAGCCTGAGCTAAAGCTTCTTCAAATGATTGATAGGTTCGTAATTGGAGCATCCAAGAGATAGGCTTTAAGCAACTCTTGGTGAATAGCTTAATTAGCTCATCCATTGGTAGGGTGAATGGCAATTTAGTGATGATAACCCTCCAACGGTTTTTGAAATCATAGATAGATTCATCATCTTGTTGTCTTAAGGCATAGACATCAGATAATGAGATCTTATTTTTAACATTTAGGATGAAACGATCAAAGAATTGATCAATCAATTGATCAAAAGTATAGATACTATGGCTTGGCAATTGATTGTACCATTCTATGGCATCTCCTCCCAATGTTTGAGGAAAATTTTGAAGCATGAGAGCATTATCATCTTGAATTCTGAAGCATGCATGAACAAAGGTGCTCACATGTTCTTTGGGATCCTCAGTTCCCTTAAATTTATCAAATTTGGGTACCATAAAATCTTTCGGATATGGCGGGGATGGTATCGAAGGATGAATTGGTTGATTGATCAATTGGTGTAAGGTTGGTTTCTGGTTTGAAAAACTAGGAGTAAATTGCATCAATTGATCTATTTGTTTTTGCATGGCCTCAATTCGAGGGTCTTCCTTAGGAATGTGGAAACCTTGAATTACCTGATGGGTTTGTGGTGGTGTGGAGAGATGTTGTGGAGTGATCAAATGATGAGGAGATTGGTATTGATGACTAGGTGAATTGGATGGGATATGATGAATGGGGGATTGTTGATGAAAATATGGGGAATTATGGAATGATGTTGATTGATGAAGGTTATGGCTAGGCTGGCCAATAGGAATAGGATGGGTGATGGTGTGGCTAGGTGGGGGAACAGGGATAGAAACCATAGAATACTATGGTGCCCATGATGGACCCTGGTTGACAAGGACAGTCTGAGTAGAGTTATGTAAAGGCTTAGGGTTTTCTTGTACTTGTTGTTGAGCATTTTGATATTGTCTAAGAAATTTGTTTAGGTGTTCCCATGCCTCACTAATATCTCTATCAGAGGCTAAGGGTATGGAAGTGGATGGTATGGATGATGTGGCTTGGGTACAAGTTATACTAGGTATGTTAACTTGTGAGGTTGGGACTTGTGAAGCAACATTGACATGTGCTTCATACAAGGGGTTGGTGTAGGTGGAGGTATATGAGGTGCTAGGAGCACATGAAGGTTGGGGAATGGATACATGGGATGAAGGTGCAACTGATGCCTCAAAAAGAGGGTTAGTATACACCTGGGTAAAGGTGGATGGGGGTTGGGAGTAAATAGGCTCTTGTTGTAAAGCAGAATCTTGTCTAGGTGAATTGGGAATAGACTCTAAGACATAATTAGAAGACTTCATGAAAGCTTCTACTCTTGCCATGTCTATATGGGTAATGTGGTTGTCAATGGTAGGGGAGGTTGACTCCTCTTGGGGCATGGCCATATGATAGGTTGTGGATGGTAAGGAATGTGAGGGACCTACAGATAAATCTGCCTGTGTCACATTCAGGGATTCTACCATAGAAGTGGTGGGGAATGTGGATGAAGGTTCCATTAAGTTATCTTGACTTATAGCTTTCTTTTGATTTCTAGTTAATACCATAAGAAAAATAAATCAAGATACAAATTAAAACACCAAATGTAACACAAAAACTAAAATTCTTAAGGAAACAAACAATCAATGCTAAGTTTCAACCAATGTGGCTTACCTTGTTCATTGATTATCTCCTTTTAATGTGTATTCATTTTATGTGCCAGTCTTGTGTGTTTTGATGTTCTAATATTTCTTAATGAAATAAAGGTAAAATCTATGGTGAAGATAGGGCAACAAGATTCTTGTTGGTGATGAAATCCAACAAGTTTTCTCGGGGGTATCCTAGGGTGTCTATGGGCAGAGATTGGTGGATGGAGATGAATGCCACCATCACCTAATCTCAAGCAATGGTTGGTGATGAAATCCAACCACTACTATTTTGAATGAACCATGATGTGTGTGAATTATTTTTAAATCTTATGTTTTCTATTGTGTACAAACAATGTTAAAAACAATAAATTTCATAGATCTAAATTAGAAGCCAACAAGAGAATGCCAAGTTCTCCAAAGAGTGTGAAGTACACCGCTTAAGACCCCTTATCTAAATAACAATCGAAGGGTTCATCCACCCCTCTACCTGGAATCACCCAACTGGAAGGGATACTTTTGGCACTCTAATGATGTTCCTACTTAGATAAATGAAAAGAGCTACTTTTAACCCTAAAATGCAATACTATGTTATGCAATTTCTCAGTTCAAATGCAAACAAAATGCAACATTTTATATTAAGAAAACATAAACCCTAATCAGAATATGTGAATGAATGCAAACCTAAAAATGCAAACTAGAATGAGTTCATTTCCATATTATTTAATGATGGTTCATTTTAAACTTAAAATCTGAAAAATACAACAGATAACCCAAAATACGTAAAATAGAAGACTAGGGTTTTAGATAGCAGACTTACTGGATAACCTACGTATTTGCTCCTAGCTCTCCGTAAATGCCCCTGGGCACTTCTGGATACTTCTGAGATGCCCTTGGGTATTTTTGAGTTGCCCTCGAATGTCATCGAGCATTTCGTGCACCTTCTGCAAGCTTCTGTAGACTTCAAAAACCCTAGATCCAACAAAATCTATGAAATCTATGCTTCTAAAAAACCTGCAAGATGATAGAAAATAACAAGCAAATTAGTAAAATAGATCATAAATAGAAACCCTTAGGGGGTCCCACCATGATCACCATTTGAAATATGCAAAATGCAACACCCAAACAATGCTTGAACAAATGAAATACAAGGAAACACAAGATTGCACAATAGAATAATTTTCATTGATGGGGGAGCCTAGAAACTCCATTGTTTACAAGCTTGGATCCTTGAATCCTTTTGATACAATATTACAAGGGGTTAGGGTTCTCTGAAACCCTAACAAGCAAAGTTGTGATGTCTTCAAGCGCATCTTGATCCCAATAGGGTTGAGTGGGCTTTTTGATATCCAAGGCTGGGCCACTCCAGATGATGATGTAGTGCTTTCAGATCTGCACACAAGGACACAACAAAAATAGTTAGTAATACCTGTGAGGGCTCCATAGTGTGAGGCCCTCTATGAGCAATAATTGAAGAACACAAGTTTATACTAAGAGGGGGGTGAACAGTATAAGATCACTTTTTACTTTCTTTACAAACCAATATCAATTAATGTCCTTAATTGTAATAACCAAATATAGCAGTGTGCATTAATAACTCAGATAGCAATAGTAAGCAAGAGCACAAGTCACCACACACAATTGAGACACAATATTTAACGTGTTTCCCCCAATGTGAGGTACTCCATAGAGAAAATATTTTACTAAAATTTTCTCAATCAATATCTTTGGGAATCACTCCTAATTACAATGTTTATGGATCTCTATCCAAAGGAGATGTTGATCCCCTAATCTCAATTTCATGGATATCTTCCATAGGATAACTCTTTCCCCTTCTGCTCTAGCTATGTGATCTTCTAGAAGACTTTGTCTCTCTACTGTACTGACTGGTGGACCTCTCTCCACTTGAAGACTCCTCACTCAAATCTATCTTCAACTATGCTAGCTGCTAGATCTCTATCCACTGAGACTCTGTCTTCTGTACTCTATCACCTCTAAAGCTTTGTCAATAGGCTCACTAAGAACCTACTCAATAGGTTCACACAAAACCTGCTTAACAAGCTCACACATAACTTATCCAAAACTGAATAACAAGCTCACACAGAACCTGTCCAATGTTGAATAACAAGTTCACATAGAACCTATCCAAATATGCTCTAGCAAGCTCACCAAGAACTTGCCCAAATTTTCTCTAGCAAGCTCACCAAGAACTTTCCCAAATCTACTCTAGCAAGCTCACCAAGAACTTGCCCAAAATTGCCCACAAATCTTTCCCAACACTGTCCTCAAATCTGTCCCAACACTATCCTCAAATCTATCCCAAAGTCCTTCTCAAAGGCTCAATCAATCATGCTCAAGTAGCACTCAAATCTCATCCACAAATATATCAAGGCAAAGCTCAAATATGAACTCAACAATGAATGGCAATGTACTCTTCAATGGATGGAAAAAATGATCCACAATGTTCTCAACTCAACTCAACTCATAGAAGCATAAAGAGAATTGTTAGAGACTCAATATGTTCTAATCTCAATCTCAACTCAAATCAACTCAAGTCAATCTCATAGAAGCATAAATAATATTTTTAGAGACTCAATATGTATTACTCTCAACTCAAATCAATCTCAACTTAACTCATAGAAGCATAAAGAGAATTGTTAGAGACTCAATATGTTCTAATCTCATTCTCAACTCAAATCAACCTCAACTCAATTCAAGTAAACCTCAACTCAACTCAAGTCTTATAGAACCATACATATAATTTTTAGAGACTCAATATGTTCTAACCTCAATCTCAACTCAACATAGAATTATGGAATAGCTTATTTCATAGAACTTGAACAATCACCTTACACATCACTTGACTAGGCTCAATCAACTCAACTCAACCAATCATCACAAGGGACAACTCTCTCTCCCACAACCTTAGTCCAAGTATGTATCAACCAACTCAAATGTTTCTAATAATTCTCATCCACATAATCTCACATAACAATGATACTCATGTTCTTTTCTAACTCAAGTTCTTTCACAACCAATGGGATTCAACCACTATGCTTATAACACAAGGTTTAAACACAACTCTCAATTCAGAAAACCTTGATGCATTCAACCAACCACTTTCAAAAAGGAAACCATAAACAATCATTTTCCCTCCAATGATATTTCAGAAATCAACCACCATAAATAATAAATAGGATAATGTGCCCATACCTTTTATGAATATGAAAAAACCTCTTGTAAATCTACCACAATCACAAAATTCTTTTGCCAATCTTCACAAGGGTTAGTATATCACAAAATAATCAACATTACTCCACTTTTCAATAATCATCACCAAGGCCTTTAATTTCATAACTTTCTTATCTCTCCTAAAACCACTTGTACCATAAAATAAATAAATTAAAACATTGCATAACCTTTTCACTCCCAAAACCACTTATACCATAAAATAAAATAAATCACAATATTGCATACCTTGTCACCTCATGAAAGAATTACTCCTCTTGAAAATGAACAAAGCAAACTTCACTTTTGGAACCCCTTTGCAAAATCAGAAATATCTCTTTACACACACCTTATTTATCCTTCTAAATAAGTTAGTCAAATATCCCTCGAAATAATCTTTCCGAAGATATATAATATGCCCCCTTTCCAAAATAAATTGAAACCTTTATATATATATATATATATATATATATATATATATATATATATATATATATATATATATATATATATATATATATATATATATATATATATATGTGTGTGTGTGTGTGTGTGTGTGTGTGTGTGTGTGTATATATATATATATATATATATATATATATATGCCAACCTCCATTAATTACACATAGGTTGGCCCTCCATTAATTTAAACTTAAACTTTAAACTTTAATATCTTCATCATCGGAGGTCCTTTTTTGATGAAACAAAATTCCACCTTGGCTTTTAAGAAAAGCCCTTTCCACATAATCCCACCATGGTTTTAAATAAAACCTTTTATTTTGCCTACCTTGGTTTTCATAAAAACCCTATATATATCCATGCTCTCCAAAATATCATAGATGATTATCTATGAAGTGCTTTTGCCACAAAAACCAAATATGATCCATGTGACATCAATGATAACATAAAATGCCTCAAATTACCTCAAATTTCCAACAATAATAAGTCCTAACTAAGTGCTGCAAATAAAGTGAAAAAAAATAAAAATACATGCATGCAATACTAAAAATGATGGATCTGTTTTACTTCCTTACTATCTTTCGATGTGTGATGTTTGATGCAGGTGGTTGGTATGCTGATGCCTTAGCATTGCCCGAAGGCTAGGGGGTCTTCAGGAGTGATGGCATAAAATTCCTGCAAGCACTTGGTTGCTACAGGAAATGCTTGTGGGTGCTTAGGATTGAGGGGAAAGATTTTGCAGAAGCAGATCCAGTGAGGGAGAAAGTATGGTGACAGCGATGGGGGGTTACGGTGAGCGAGAATGATGGTATAAGTGGTTCAAGATGACCTAGGGAAATTAAGGGTTTTAAGCACTCAAGGAAATCATAAACTTAGGGAAATTGAGAACTCAGAGAAAAATCCGGAGGTTGAGCCATCAAAATGACTCTTATTTATAATCCAATCTAGGGCATGCTAGGGTTTCAATGACACTAATCGTATGACTAATATTAAAGCACATATAAGGGTGAATAATAAATCTAGGGTGTGACATGAATTTATTCAATTAGGTAGTCAATATTAAATGTATTTTTATGGTTGGGATTAATTCACTTAAATAAATACATATTTATTAAATTATATTAAAATATAATATAAAATATTATATTTAAATATATATAAAATAAATATACATAAATAAATGTGAATATTATTTGGTAATGGTGGGAAAAAGGTATGGTGGACAAATTGGCTATGTTTTGGTTGTGGAAATGGAAGGAAAGCATGGATAGAGGACAAATGGCTAGATTTTGTTGTCTACACTTCTTCACAATTTGTGCATGACTAAAGACATATTCAAGTGTAGTGCAAGAAGTATATTTCAACTAGCGATAAAAGTGTGCAAGCAGTCCAATTTTAAACATAGCAATGAGGGAAGTTGCAATATCAGTAATGCAAAGCAAAAAACATAGATGGTTTAATTTATGAACATAATCCTGTACAGATTGATTCTTTCCCTATCAAAGGTGGAGCCAAAGAATTATCAAGTCATCATCATAATTGGTCAAATAAAAAGTGGTCGCCAAAGCTTTAACCAAATCATTCCACATTAGAATGGGGTTTTGAGTTCTATGGCATTTGGTAATGAGAATCTTAGCCATGCCAAAAAGTTTGAGTTTGGAAAAAGGAACCTTATCATCATCTAAAGTTTGACTAAAGTTAAACTAGGTCTCCATATCAAGGATCCAACTATTGAGGATGGCAGGATCTCAAGAGCCTTCATAAATTTTAACTTCACACTTGGCATGAGAATTATGAGAGGATGAGGACTATAGTTTGATATCCTTAATGGTGGCAGCCAAATAATTCATATGGGTTGTGACTTAAACCAATTTTTTGGCTAAAGCTATGTTGGTAGCCACATGTTTGGTTTGAGCCAGGAAGAAAACCGAAAAGGCAAGAAGTGGCAGTCACAAGGAAAAAATACAGGCCCATTTGACAAGGGGATATTTGGGACACAATTAGAGAGATTAAATAAGGACAAGTGGAAAAATCACCACTATGAATAGATAAGTGTTGGCAATTTTGGGTTTGAGATCCTAGCTTCTTGTCTATGAGTTGTCATTGATGTCAAAAGGAAATGGCATTAATGTTAAGAGGATGTTTTGGCTTCAAAGGTGGAAGATTCCAAGAGAATATTTTTAAGAGAATCCAGAGAGATTCCATTGGCAAGGGTTTTTCATTAAAACCAAACCGGTTTTTATTAAAACCAAGTTGGATAGGATTTTTATTAAAACCAAGTTAAATGGTTTTTATTAAAACCAATGGAGGTTCTCTTTATTATTTATTTAATTATTATTTAAAACCCTTCAAGGTTTTAATTAATTAATTATTTAATTAATTAAGGGAGAAATTATTTTTAATTTATTAAAAATACTTAAAGGTTTTTAAACCTTTTTTATTCTTAATTTATTAAAATTATTTAAGGGTTTTTAAACCCTTTTTGAAAAGACTTTTGATTAATTTCAAAATGGTCTTTATTTTCATCGACGTCAAGGTGTCTTCGAAGAGACTATTTATTCTCCAACTCCTAAGGTTGGAAGGCTAATTAATTCGAAATTCCCCGAATGCAATTTGCGGTGTTTGTGCTCTGTATTCGCTGCGATCGAAGGAAGACTTAGAAGCACGTGTGGTTGAAAAGTCTTCGGGAGTTTTTTTCGAGGGTGAAGTGGAGGGAAGTTCACTTGTGAACTTCATAGCCCACATGGGCTAGTGGCAACGAAGGCTGCTTTTGGGCACTGCATTGGTGGAGGTCGTCGTTTCGAGCCTCGCAAGGGTGCTTTGCTAGAGTAACACACGTTTTTATTAAAACGTCTTTATGCCACGAAATTCGGAGTTTCTTGGACAGCGATTTATAAGGTGTGATTAAATTTTATGAGTTTTGGCTTTTGTGATTAGCATTGAATAAAATCTTAGGAGAAATAAGGGCATATTTCTTTGGATGTATTTTTAAGATTATTCTTTGCTATGCTAAAATTAAAAATGGAGGTATAAGGTGTGAGTTTGTGATTGTTGATTTATTGGCATGTTATGGTGGTTGTGTTTAAAGAAGTGGAGCTAAAATGTGTAATAAAGGAAGTTTATATTATTGCTCATTTCTTTTTATTCTAACCCTAACTTGGTTGGAAGTTTGAGAGTTGTGTGTGGTGACAGCTTGAAGGTTCAATTATCTTCTACTCCAATAAGGTATGGGCACATTCTTCTTATGAGTATGATTGGTGTATGTTTTCTGAAATAAGGTTGGAGTGAAAAGGTATTCTACTAGGTATCCTTTGGCTAGGTGTAAATCCTATTTTTTGGTTTGTTGAAGACTACTTATGCATTGTTATCCATAAGGAGAGTTTTTGGTGAATGCATAATTTTTGGTTTGAGATAGTGGAAGCTTTGTGCACTAGGGTTTATATTTGTGAGTCTCGCTACTTGCTTTGAGTTGGTGGAACCCTTGGTTGGCTGTTTTGAGTTTGATGGTTGAGTTGCTTCCATAGAGGTTGTTTGATCAAGTTATTGCTTTATTTGATTCATGATATTGGGATTACTCCATTGATTTGATTTGAGCAAGTTATTCTTTGCATTTGGTGATATTGTGTTGGTGGCTATTTTTTTCAAATATCTTTGGAGGGAAAAGGATTTCTACTTGTTTCCTTTTCTTGTGATGATTGGTTGAATGCTTCAAGGTTGATGTTGAGTTGATTTGAGTTGAGTTTTGATATTGGGATTTGAGTATAGAACATATTGAGTCTCTAAAAATTCTCTTTATGCTTCTATGAGTTTGACAAATAACATTGGGTCTTTAACAATTCACTTTGTGATTTCCTACTAAGAAAGTTTTTCTTTGTGAGCTTGCTAAGTTTTTGGACAGGTTCCAGTGGGGACTTGTGAGCAGTTTTTGGACAGGTTCCAGTGGGGACTTGTGAGCAATTTTTGGACAGGTTTCGATGGGGACTTGTGAGCAGTTTTGGATAGGTTCTGGTGGGGACTTGTGAGCAATTTTGGACAGGTTCTTGTGGGGACTTGTGAGCAGATTTGGACAGGTCCTAGCAGAGGACTTGTGAGCTGATTTTGATAGTTCTATCAGATAACTTGAGGATAGAGGTGCATTGGTTCTATGAGAAGAACCTAAGGATAGTTGGAAAGTCTTTGAGAAGGCTTGTATGTAGAGGATTGATTTGTTCAAGAGTTGGACAGATCTGACAAACAAAATAATACTTGTACTAGACCGACTGATTGTGTTTGGTACAAGTTGCTGAGCTACTATGGACATGATCATAGAAGGCAGAGGTCTCTTAGGCTAAGCATTGAAGACCAGAGGTCTTCGATGGAAAGGATTTCCACGTGCTGGCAAGAGGTAGAGGTAGTTGATCTTCTGAGGGATCATTTCCATAGTAGAGGGGAAGGTATCTCCTTTGAGCAGAGGCTCATAAATTTTGATTGGGGAAAGGTATCTCCTTTGAGCAGAGGCTCATAAATTCTGATTGGGGGAAGGTATCTCCTTTGGGCCGAGGCTCATAAACATTGTAATTGGGAAGGATTCCCAAAGAACTTTGAGATAACTTTTAGAGAAAAGTTTTGTGGACGTAGCCCAGACAATTTGGGTGAACCATGTTAAAATTGGTGTCACTTTGTGGATGATATTGTGCATTGCTTTGATATTGCTTTGGGTATATTTCTTTACTATTTTGAAGTATAAAGGAAAAAGTAAAAAGAGGTCTTATACTGTTCACCCCCCCTCTCAGTATAAGCTTGTGTTCTTCAATAAGGCTTGAAACAAGCTTTCCAATGAGTATATAAAAGGGTATACTCACTAAAATAATTACCCTTGAAAAATCAAATGTTTGAAAGGGTTTGTTGAAATGATTAAATGTAAAAAAAAATTGGTTTATGTGGTAATCGCAATGACTATGTGGCAAAGAGCAACAACAACAACTATCAATGGCACGAATATCAACATCACTCAATGAAAACTATCAATGGACAATAGTGAGATCAATGATAATAGCTAGACATAATAGACAGTAGAGCACAAATTACAATGAGGACATAATAGACAATAAAGCACAAATTACAACTAGGATGGACAAATTATTGATGTAGAAGTTGATAGGGTGTACTAAAAGAGAGGGTGATAGAGGGTGTTGGATAGCGATAGCCTTGGCAAGGTAGGTAGGAAACAACTTTGAGGTGAGTGCAAAATGTGAAATCAACAATAAAATGGCATACATCGACTAGTGAGAGTGCAAATGGATGACAATGACTAGCAGGAGGAAAAATGGTAGAGCAGTCAAGGGCTCATGGAAGGTAGCGTTTGGGTAGGGGATAGCAACCAGAAGTTGGCTATTGTTTAATATGTTAGGTGTACAATATAAATATCAAAAGGTCTTTGACACAACCAATGTGGGATTATTCCCACAAAATTTTTGGAAAATAGGCACACGTGCAGTTGATCAAGAAACAAAGCCCATCTATTAGAAAATAACGAACGAGCACCGAAAACCAGTTGACACTGGAAAATGATAGAACATCTCAAAAATGTTAAATATGTGTTGGAGGTTGCCAGAAAATTGTCAGGTCATCAAAAAGTGAAAAAAACCATAGAAAAGTTTTTTTATTTTATTTTTTGTCAGAATAGATATGTGCGCCAAAAAATGATGAATCACACCAAAATTGTAGTTTAGGTCCAGAAAGTTGTAAATCTATGTGGAAATGCTGGAATCATCATGGAAAAAGATTGGATCATTATTGGAAGAGGGGTGTAGTGCTCCACAATACCCAAAAAGCAAGGCCTACGCATCAAAAAAGATCGACTGGAGGTCGAATAGATCAACATCAAGAAGTTGTGGAGAAGCCAATAAATGGCAGTGAAGGCCCAAGCCGATAAATGGGTGCCCAAAAATATGTGAAAAGAGTATATCATCACTAAAAAAGAGTTAATCATCACCGAGAAGTCATGAAGTGGTAGTTTGAGGGTGCAAAATAGTAGTGTGATACCAAAACATCATATTAGCACGGTGCTTAGGTAGAACAAATGAAATGCAGGCAAAAGGTGTCAAAATAAATGATAACTAGCAAAGTCATCCATGGCAAGCTGTAATAGCATTGAAAATGGATAAAGTTATGTTGAAGAATGCAAAAAATAGTCGAATAAACACTAGGAGGGATAGCGAACATTTGACGAAGGTGGTAAATATTGGAAATTTGAGCATGTTTTGTTGTCATTGATGTCAAGAGGTTTGATATCCTGATTTGATGGAATTAATGTTAAGAGGTGTGATTAATGTCAAAAGGTTTAATGTCCTAAGTTGATAGAAATATTTGTGAGAATATTTCTCATGGTGGCACATGAGTTATAAGACAACAAGAAGAAATGAACACCTCTCCATGATGTTTGAGAAAAAATTTATAAATTACCTTGGTGGTAATTTTTTAAAGGTTAAAATATTTATTAATGGTGGTAAGATTATCCTTAAAGAATTTACCTTGGTGGTAATTTTGCAAAAGTAAAATATCCATTAATGGTGGCAAGGTTTTCCATTAATTTTGCAAAGGTAAAATATTTAATCCCTTGGATTTAAATTATTATAATTAAATAATTAAATTCGAAGTGCTAAAATTTGAATTGCAAAAAGAGCCGACGTCAAATATCAAGTAGGGCATATGTATTAATAGGCTAAGGTTTACCCTAAGAAAAAAATGGATTCGAAAATATTATTTTTTTGGAAGTGATTACCTTGCTCAATTTTCGTTCGATAAGACGGAGGAAAAATAAACAAGATATTTCATGTATTTCAAAGTAGTTGTTGATAAAAGGCTTGAAGGGGTGTGTCCCCACTCATCTGAGGTGGTAGTCAAGTTTGCAAGCTAGGCTTGCATAACACGTAGAAAGTATGAGGTGTTGCATTTGATTCGTGCGGAGGTCTTTTGGTAGCATGGCACATGGATTTGGTTTTAGCATCAAAGTAGAGGTTAAGGAAGATATCATGCACCTTTTGGTCATGTGGGTTGGCTAGCCCACGTGGTGACCTAGCCATGGCTAGGGCGTGGGGCTAGCAGGCAACGTGGGTTCGACTCCCAATGGCAAGCAGCAGGTGGTAGCAAAGGGAGAATTAATTTTTATTAAAAATTAATTTTAGCCCTAAGGTCTAAGGTGGCTAAGGTATGTGCTAGGGAGATATAAGGAGTTTTAAATTGTTTTAATTTTTGCAATAAAAAGGGTTATAAAGTGATTTATTTCTTGAGCAAAAATTAAGGTGGCTTGTTTTGTTAATGCATTGGGATAAAATTAAAGTGGTGATTTATTTTTGAAATGCATTAATGACAAGTAGGAGATATAAGGTGTAAATGAAATATTTTGCCTATGTAATTTGTGATTCTTGTTGATGAAATTTTGGTTGCAAAGTTAGGAGTAATAAGGTGTAAAAGTGGTTTGACAATTTTTGTATGGTGAAATATTTGTTGAGGTGAAATATTCATGTGGAGGTTTTGAGATAGATTGTTGCTATCTAACCTTGAAGTGGTACAAAATTTTTGGTTGTAAGTGAGATAGGTTTTGAAGATATATATCCATGGAAGCAAAAAGGTATAGGCACATCATCCTTTATTTGAGGTGTTTTTTGGAATGAATGTTGTGAAACATAAGGTGGAGTGAAAAATATTGTTTGATAAGCATTGTTGGAAATATTTGAGTGGGTATTATATGCTTCATTGTTGAATGTTTTGAGAACATTTGACATAGATATTATGAATTTTTTTAGTTAGGGTTTGAGACCTACAATGTGCTCTTTGTTGGAAGAAGTGTGAAAAAACTTGTTTAGGGTTTGTGAGCAAATTGTGTTCCATTGGTTGAATGATTGAGTGAAACTTCTTGAGCATTAGTTTTGAGTGATATTAAAAGTGAATGTGCAAACATTAGAAATTAGATTTGTGGAAGTGACAAACTTAATTATTAAGTAGAACATATTGAATTTTTGATATAGTACATCATTCTCTATATGTTTGAGAGGTTAAATTAATTTTGGATAGAATATGTCTAAAATTCTTCAAGTTAAAGGAATTACTTTTAAGATTAGACAAAGCATTTGATAGCATTGTGTGCAATATTTGAGATTGATAGAGTATATGTTATGATATATTTTGAGAATGTGTGAGAGCAAGTTTGAGCATGTGCTAGAGCATATTTGAGAAAATATTTGTGAAGGTTTGAAATTAGAATTGAGAAAGTCCTTGAGAGGGCTTAAAGACAATTTTAAGCAAGTCCTTGAGAGGGCTTGAAGGCAGATTTGATAAAGTCTTTGAGAAGGCTTGAAGGTAGATCTAAGCGAAGTTTATTGGTGATTTATTCAAGCTTTGTGTTAAGGCTTCGGGTAGATCTAAGCAGAGTTGATTGTTGATTTGATCAAAAATTTTGTTAAGGCTTGGAGATAGATTTGAGACAAAGGTTAGTGCAAATTTGTGAGCAGAGTTAGAGCAGATTTGTGCTATACTTGGGATAGAGTTTGGTGCAGATTTGAGATAGATTTTGCTATAGATTTGAGACAGAGTTTGGTGTAGATTTGAGATAGATTTTGGTGCAAATTTAAGACAAATTTGAGAGTAGGATTTGGAGGTGATAGAGTAAAGATAAAAATAGTATCTAGTGGATAGAGATCCATTAGCTAGTGTAGTGGGAACAAAGGTCTCTTGTGGAGAGATATCCATAAGCCAGAGCAGTGGGGGCAAAAGTCTTCTAGAAGATCATCAACCAAAGTATAGGGGATAGAGTTCTCTTGTGGATAGATATCCATGAACCAGAGTAAGGGGAAAGAGTTATCCTATGGAGTGTGATCCATGAACCAACTGGCAAGATAGAGTTATTCTATGGAGAGAGATCCATGAACCAGTTGAGGAGATAGATTTCTCCTAGATCAAGTTCCATGAACTAGAGAAAAAGGTAAAGAGTTCTCCTATGGAAAGAGATCCATAAATCAGAGCTTAGGGTATTGGTGTCTCCTTTGGATAGAGGTCCATAAATATTGTAATAGGGAATTGATTCCCAAGAATATTTGTTGAGAAAAATTAGTAGAAAGATTTTCTCTATGGAGTAGCCCATATTGGGTGAACCACATTAAATTGGTGTCTCTCTTGCATGTGATGATTTGTGCATTGCTTTGATTATTGCTATTAATATTGCCATTGATAATATTGGATAATATTTTTTGGGAAAGAAAAGTAAAATTTGGTCTTATACTGAAAACCCCCTTCTTAGTATAAGTCTATGTTCTTCAATTGGTATCAGAGCAGGTTCCTTAAAAAGATTCTAATAGCTTGAAGGAAGAGTGTAAGGAACACATATGGCATCTCAGAGTAGATATTCAACAAATAAGGCACTGTTGTTTTATGGGAATAATTATATTTTTTGGAGCATAAGAATGAAGACTTACTTGATGGCACAAGGATATAAGACATGGCAGGTAGTTGAGTATGGGTTTACACCCACAACTAATCCTCCCATTGATAAATATGGTAAGCTCTTCCATGTGAATAATGACAAGGCTATGAATGTAATATTAAGTGGTTTACATGAAGCAGATTTTGTAAAAGTTATGCATTGTGAATTAGCAAAAGAAATTTGGGAAAAATAGAAGCAAACAAATGAGGGATATAAAAAGGTCAAGATGGAAAAATTGCAAAATCATAAGAAGATATTTAAAGAATTGAATATGAAATAAGAGGAAGATATTGTTGCATACTTACTTCATGTGGATGAGGTTGTTAACACCATGCAAGGACTTGGATTTAAAATTAATAATTTTATGTTGCTCAAAAGGTTTTAAGGTCACTTCCTATGATGTATTATGGAAAGGTTTCAACCATAGAAGAAACTAGAGATATTGAAAATTTGACTATGGATGATTTGCATGGAACTCTCACACATTATGATATAATAATAGTAAAGTATCATATTCCCACGAAAGAGGCAACCTTAAAAGCAACAAAGAAAGATAAGAAACTAGAATCAAGTGATGAGTCATCTAGTGAAGAAGAAGCTAACTATGGTAGAAGGAACGAGAAGGACTCAAGAAAGCAAAAAGGTATGAAAATAGTTCAATTGTGGTAAATATGGTCACTATGCATCTAACCGTAGCACCCTAAAATTGGCACGGTTAAAAACCTTAGTAAAAGATAAAAGATAAAAATTTGAATTTTAACCCCAAAATCGCTCCAAAACTGCCTGCTACCCGTTTCCTCGTTTTTTGCGCCATTTTTAGGATTTGTTTTGACCGTTGGACGATATCGTCGTAGATTAGATGAGATCATCCCAGATCTGATGAAATCATCATGGACAGAACGTCCAGACGATTTTGTCCCAAAACCAAATTTTCATAATTAGCTTCTGTTTCAACAGCCTCTCCAACTTGGGCAGAAGCGCGTCTACGCAGTTGGAGATTGCCCTGTTGGAGATCTCCCAGATTGGGATGATCCCCAACCTCTTAAACCTCTTCCTAAGCCTATATAAACTAGGATTTTCTAGTTTACCCCCCTGACCCTACATGACCCCCTTGATTCTGATTTCCCTGAACCCCTTAGCTGACAGATTTAACTCCTTATTCCCTCGCACTACTATCTATGTTCTATATTTTGCATTTTCTTGCAGGAACTCTACTATTTTTTAGTCGAAGATAGCTCGGATCGTCGCAAATGATCTCGGACGATTACGGACGATCTCGTACGATTGGAGGCGATCCTGATTGTAGTCCAGATTGGGGGCAATCCGAGTCCAGAGTTTGCATTCCCTTAGCTTTCTCTGCATTTTTCATATTGTATTTCTGCATTGTCTTGAATTATTATGTTTTTTGCATCTTGGAGTTCACCTCATTTAGCATAATCGCATGGTAAGGTTAAAATCAATCATTAAATCTACTACATTTCCTTATTTGTTATTGGAATCCATTATTTAGGCATGTTTGCTGTTATTTCTACCATTGTCCTTTGCTTTTGCACTTGCATATTTGGTATTTCGCATCTATTTCTGTGATTGCAGGTTTTTGACGAATTCGTCTGATGAATTCGTCAGATATCAGACGATCCTGTCTGATCTCAGACGATTACGTATGAACTGAGGCGATCTGGACTACTACAAAACTTAGAATCTTCATCAAACATCCGAAATCAGGTATGACACATTCTAATTAGCATATTCTCTATTATTAGCACTCATTCCTATTTTTTGTATCCATTTAAATTATCATTGGTAGATAGAATAGTTTAGATTCATCTTGGCCAAACCTAGGAGTTGAATGATTGAGTATAAAAATGAACACATCAAACCCACTATCAACCTAGGCATGGAAACTGCCACTCAAAAGTTTCTTGGTGAACCCACCATCCATCGAAAATTCACCCTTATACTCCTCCCCCGAGAGGCGGGACCTTCAAAGGGCCTCTCAGTCCGAGGTATTGTCCCATCCTTCTCGCATCCCCCTTCCGGGCACGGATCCTATAGCCTGAGGGTAAGGATGCAAAAAATTTGGAGCGATACATTTTGGTGAACCCGACGTGAATAACATAGGCATATTTCTGATTCAAAAATATAAAAAATATAAATATATATATATATATATATGTATGTATACAAGAAAAATAAAAAACAAAAAATCATCATTTCAAGTTTGTATGTTTTAGATTCAATTCTAAATAGTAGATACTAAATATTACTTTTAGAAGTACTAAAGAAACCATGAGTTTTTACTCAAATCAATATGAGCCCATCAGTAATGTTGGAAGAATTCAGCCAAATACATTTGTTGATTATGACCAACCTCATCCCTATTCAACATCACCTCCATCACGCTTTTCTCATTTTTCATCCATAACCCAACAGGACAATCCCTTTTCCAATCCTCTCCATAACGATATTATCTATTCTCCCATATATCCATATTATGTCTATCAATCCACATATAATCCTCCTCCACCCTTTCAATATTCTTCTTTCAATACAACACATCCATTTCAACAAGAAAATACTTATTCTTCCAATCCTACCATGCACTCACATCATACTTCACAATCTTCCTATCATCATTCTACCCATAATAAAGAAAAGAGAGGTAAAAAACCATTAGGTCCTTTTATGACTGAACTCCTAAGGCACATATCAAAAACCTCTCGAAAACCTTCATCACGTAAATTTACTAAGCTCAATCAACCAATGGATATAATTCTCAAGCATTTACTTGATACAAATAAGATTGAACTCCCTTCCATAAGACAACTTGATACCACAGCAGATTGGTTTAAACCCTGAGCTACATTATGAATATCATAGAGTAGATGGACATATGACACAAAATTGTAAAGATTTAAGATGTGCAATTCAAGATTTGATTGATGAGGGTCTTTTTAATATAAAGGAATTACAATCTACAACTGATTATAAATCTCCAGGAAACTATCAAACTCCTACACAACAAATACCAATAATCAATCAAGACATGGGGATCTCCCAAGAACCCCTATTCAATTATCAACAACAGGAAACCAATCAAATATTGCATGTTAATGTGTCCCATCATGATGATATTACTAATATTGTAACAGAAACTACAAATGAGCAACCTCAAGTTCAATCAACTCAATCTGATATTCAAGAGATGGATTCCTCATTTGACCAACCTTCAAAACTATCTTTGGCTCTAGAGAATGATCCAAAATGGAATGTAAGCATAGAAAGCTCATCTTTAGAATCAAAATCTCAATCTGAAATCCCCTTTGATAGCCAACAACAAGTGATTAATCCTCAAGCAAAGATATCCCTTTTAGAAGTATTACAAAGTTCTCATAAGGAAACTTTGTTCAAGATACCTAGCCAACAATTTGTTCCTCATGATATTTTCCCTAAGAACATAATTAATGGTGTAAGCCCTCTTGAGGTTAACCATATTTCATTCTATGATGAGGAGATTCCTTCCTCTACTCCACAAGAAGACTCCTCTCTTTACATTACAGGATCTAGTAAAGAAACACCTATTAAAACTATCATGGTAGATAATGGCTCCTCTCTTAATTTATGCACTTATCAATTATTCCAAAAACTCAAATTAAAGGAAGAAGATCTTAATGAATCAAATGTTATTATAAAATATTTTAACAATGAAATTCAAGAAGCTCAAGGTACTATAATTCTTCCCCTTAATATTGGATCCAAGATCCTGGATACTTTGTTTTATGTAGCATATTGCCCTTCACCTTACAACCTACTTCTCGAAGTCCTTGGATTCATACGATGAGGGTTGTCCCTTCTACTCTTCACCAATGTTTAAAGTTTGAACTTGCAAGTAAAATTGTTACCATACATAATGACCCAACACCATTTGAAGAATATTTAACGGTTGAAACATCAAGTTCTATACATTCTCTATTGTCACAATTATCTTCTATCCATCACTTTTCTTCATCCATATATGATCATCCTTGTTTACCAAATAACACCCATGCATATATTTCATATATGCTCCCTCCATCTTATCAAGACTTGGAAGATAGTGATAAGAATGAAGAACCTTCTTATCCTTCTGACATTTTATTTTGTAACATGATCAATTTTACACATATAAAAGTAAAATCTTTTGCTACATTATTCTACATTATAACAAAGCTTTTGTTATCACTACCTTTTATTCATCACCTTTTGTTCTTACCTTCACCACAACCAAATTATCCTTCAAAACCTCCTTTGATTTTGAAGCAACCTTAGACATGCTATACTCAAATAACCTTGTATAGTGTATATAGATCATCTTGTATATACCACCAATTTCATAAATTAAAATCAAAATATAAAAAACATCAAAATTGTCAAAATCTTCAAAAACATCTTTTATTTATACCTGTCAATTCTTGGAGTTTGCAGTTATATTTTCAATTATTTTGGATAAATGAGCATTTATTTGGAATCCCACACTTTCACACTCACATGAATAAATATCTTGATTTTATTTGGTATGATTATTAATCTCTCTTATATCAAAGTCCACATTGGCATTAAATAAAATTTTGAGCATAGAGAACTGATCTTGTTATTTACTTGAACCAAGTATATCTTTTCACATTAAAATGATTTCATTGCAAATTCAATATGATGCTACATAGTAGACGTGGTTTCTTGAGCGAAAAGTTTCCCCTGCTATCCTATCATGCACATGGTCTAGAATCTTTGAGAATTGACAAAAGGACAAGCTCACCCCTACCCAGAATAAAAATCCCTTGCTCTACAGCTAATCCGAGCAAGTATCCCTAGCATAGGAAGAAAAAGAAAAGTTCAAGAAAAAGAGAAAAAAAAAATGTTATTTTGTATCATCACAACAATGTTTCAGCATTATCTCAAATATCAAGCAAAAATACAAAAAAAAAAAGAGCAAAAAAAAAAAAAAAAAGCAAAAGCAAAATGCAATAAAATCCTTTCCCTACCCCTTGAAAAGAAAAGAAGGGTGAATGAGCTTGAATCCCTGGAATTCTCAATTATTCGAAAACCGTGAGGTAAGCCCCATAACAGGTGGTTTGTGCCCAACCCGCTTGGCCTTGGGTAATTCCTAGCGTGGTGATATGTCTGTCACATTAGCGACCTTCTTTTGTACAGACCTATGTCGGCTTATGGATTAGCTAGCTCTTGATAACCTAACTTGCACAGTAGTCTGGTACGGTTATATGCATATAAATCATGGTTAACGAACATTCATTTGGTTAAGGCAAATTGCTTGTATCAAATTATCTTGCTCAAAATTGGTGAATGAACAATACAATTGCACACACATTTGTATTTGAGAGATTTTGTATCATTATGATAAATCAAGATCGGTAATGAACTCACATTTGCACATGAGGATCCCTTATAAACCTACATTTGTTTTTGAGATAATTTAAAATATTTCTGTAATTCTTTTCGGAATAATTTTATCCTCTTATTTCAGAATTTTGTTTTGTATAAAAACAATTATATACATTGTGTCACAAAATTGCAAAACGATTGCAAACAACATGTTCATCATATTATTATTTTCTGTTTATCAAAAATCAAAAATAAAAAAATCAATCATGCAATAAAACTAAAATATCTATTTTATCTTTGGATTTCGCGATGATGGTATAAGTCTATACCTATAAATTCTATGCCTAGCGCAAACCATTGTTCTAATTTTATTTTCCCATCCATTTTAAAAACACATATGGCTTACATCATTATGTTACACAATTGTGCTTCAAAACGAATGAACACTTATTCTATTTCATGTCATTATGTCAAAACATTCCATCTTGCAACCATGGTATAATTTCTAAGGAATTATTCAAAAATTTATCACACTTAGGAATTTATGCCTAGCAAAAATCACTTTTAAACATATTTCATGCATAATTTTGTGGAAAAAATCTGAAAACAAATCATCACCATCATCATTTTCATCATCACAACACAAAGTCTTAAGACAGTCTCTTAAGCACTCTTTTACTTTTAGCAATATTTCTATACTAGGATTAGCTTGACGACCTAGCGAGCGGCGACTCCATGAAATGGTCTATAACAACGACAATGTCCTTTGAAATTATTGTTAGAAGTCCCTTTTATTTTTCATCAAATCACACCAAAACAACCAATTTATGCACATCAGATTATTTCATTTACAAATTTTATGGCATGACATAACATTATAATTTATTTCCAACGACATAATTACATGAATCAACAATTCAAGAATCATAATACAACATATGCACAAGTCATATCATCAAAAAGACCATATATATATATATATATCAAAAATTATGTACATCATATCAAAACTAGATTGGTATGCCACAATCCAAACCCTGGCATACTCAATCCCCTCAAAAAGTAATAATAAAATTGAACAGTAAAAATGAATTAGGGTTTTACCCTATTTTCTTAATTTTATTTAAAAAATCAACATTTTAATTTTTGCTTTTCCGCGTTTTTACCTCAAACGTTCGATTTGGGTAAAAACACGGAGGGGGCACCATAGTCAGTAGTTGTACGATTCGACCAAGAATCGTCGTCTAAAAAATTGAGTACATTTTTGCTTTCTCGTAAAACGGGAAAAACTCGTCTTTAACGCATTTTCTTCAGAAATTCGCTAAAGAGGGGGCAAAATGTAGCACCCTAAAATTGGCACGGTTAAAAACCTTAGTAAAAGATAAAAGATAAAAATTTGAATTTTAACCCCAAAACCGCTCCAAAACCGCCTGCTACCCGTTTCCTCATTTTTCGTGCCATTTTTAGGATTTGTTTTGACCGTTGGACGATATCGTCGTAGATTAGACGAGATCGTCCCAGATCTGACGAAATCGTCATGGACAGAACGTCCAGACGATTTTGTCCCAAAACCAAATTTTCATAATTAGCTTCTGTTTCAACAACCTCTCCAACTTGGGCGAAGCGCGTCTGCGCAGTTGGAGATTGCCCTGTTGGAGATCTCCAGATTGGGATGATCCCCAACCTCTTAAACCTCTTCCTAAGCCTATATAAACTAGGATTTTCTAGTTTATCCCCCTACCCTACATGACCCCCTTGATTCTGATTTCCCTGAACCCCTTAGCTGATGCATTTAACTCCTTATTCCCTCGTACTACTGTCTGTGTTCTATATTTTGCATTTTCTTGCAGGAACTCTACTGTTTTTCAGTCGAAGATAGCTCGGATCGTCGCAAATGATCTCGGACGATTACGGACGATCTCGTACGATTGGAGGCGATCCTGACTGTAGTCCAGATTGGGGGCAATCCGAGTCCAGAGTTTGCATTCCCTTAGCTTTCTCTGCATTTTTCATATTGTATTTCTGCATTGTCTTGAATTATTATGTTTTTTGCATCTTGGAGTTCACCTCATTTAGCATAATCGCATGGTAAGGTTAAAATCAATCATTAAATCTACCGCATTTCCTTATTTGTTATTGGAATCCATTATTTAGGCATGTTTGCTATTATTTCTACCATTGTCCTTTGCTTCTGCACTTGCATATTTGGTATTTCGCATCTATTTCTGTGATTGCAGGTTTCTAAAGAATTCGTTTGACGAATTCGTTAGATATCAGATGATCCTGTCTGATCTCAGATGATTACGTACGAACTGAGGCGATCTGGACTGCTACAAAACTTAGAATCTTCATCAAACATCCGAAATCAGGTATGACACATTCTAATTAGCATATTCTCTGTTATTAGCACTCATTCCTATTTTTTGTATCCATTTAAATTATCATTGGTAGATAGAATAGTTTAGATTCATCTTGGCCAAACCTAGGAGTTGAATGATTGAGTATAAAAATGAACACATCAAACCCACTATCAACCTAGGCATGGAAACTGCCACTCAAAATTTTCCTGGTGAACCCACCATCCATCAAAAATTCACCCTTATACTCCTCCCCCGAGAGGCGGGACCTTCAAAGGGCCTCTCAGTCCGAGGTATTGTCCCATCCTTCTCGCATCCCCCTTCCGGGCGCGGATCCTATAGCCTGAGGGTAAGGATGCAAAAAATTTGGAGCGATACACTAACTATCCAGAAGCTGGAAGTAGTAGTAGTGAAGAGAAATAATTGAGGTATGAAAAGAAAATTAGGTATGGACAAAGCAAGCATGAAAAGAAGTTTTTTCATAGGCATAAGAAGAGTTTCTATGTTGATAAGGGAAGCAAGGCTTCAAGTGACAATGATGGAATATTCTCAGATAGTGAAGAAGAAGAAATTATATTTTTGGCACTATAAAAAGAAAATGTTGGAAAAGAAGCTAAAAGGGAACAAAAAATACTCAAATGTTTTATTTGTGATAACTTTGGTCATCTTGAATATCACTATACAAAGAATGGGTTTAGCAGTAGTGAAGAAGAATATGAAGAAGCTCTTGAAGACCTAGAAATAGAAGAGGAAGGAAGTGCTCCTATTGAATATAAATCTAAAAAATATGAAGATGCTCTTGAAGACCTAGAGAAATGTTTAGAGAATGAAGAAGGTATTGTAGATCTAGAAAAAGAACTTATTACTGCTCTCAAAAAATTAAAAAAGGTTAGAAAGTAGAACTCAAGATTCAAGGCTCAATTTCAAGAATGTGATGAAGAAAAAGGAAATATTATACAAGACCTGACAAAATCAATAGCTAAGACAAGGATATTTAAATAGAAGTTAGAAGAAAAAGTCTTAGAATGTAAAATATTATATCATGAGGTAATTTCACTAAGGAAGGAAGTGAAAGAGTCTAAGGACAAGCTATACAAATTTGGGAAAAGTTCAAAGACCTTGGATAATATTATCAATGCACAAAGATCTTCATATATCAAAATAGGACTTGGTTTTGAATAATTACTAGGGCAACAAGAAGAAGGATCACGTTCAAGCTCAAAAAAGGAAGATGTTTCAAAGGAAGAGAGTGAAGAAGAATCTAAGACTTATGATGATGAGTTAGGAAGTGAAAGCAACAAGGAGGAATACAATGTACAAAAAAGGAATAGGTATCATCACAAAGAAGAAAGGACTAAGAGACTAGTGGGTTCAAGGCAAAATTTCTTCAAAGGATACTGTTTTTTATGTAACAGGTTTGGTTACAAGGCTATGCATTGCAGGACTCATGGAAATAAGGAGTATGGTATTACTAAGAGGAACTTTAAATATGGACATTTATTTCAAGGGTATTGCTACTCTTGTAATCGATTTGATCATAAAGTAATTCACTACAAGGTTCATGACAAAAATAGGTATGGCTTCACCAAGATGAACTTCAAGATATTTACACCTTATAGGAACCACAACATTAAGTGTTATAAGTGCAATAATGTTGGGCATAAGGCCAAGTGGCGTAGAATAGAATTTCTAGAGACAAGAAATAACATGGACACTCAAAATAATAAAAATGGTATGTTGAGAAAGAAGGTGGACAAAGAAAAAGAGTATTGTATGTTGGGAGTAGAGATACTCCCACCCCAAAATTAACCACCTCAATAAAAGGATGTGGGGAGGGGGCTGAGCTAAGAGTCTTATCTTTAGCCCCAAAGGAGTTCCCTTTCCATTGATGACAAAGGAGGAGATATTTGAGTTAGGGGGAGATCATTCAATTAGAGGGAGCAGTTTCTCAGGGGGAGAAAAATTGCAATATGGTGAAAGGAATGTTTAAGGAAAAAGGGTTGCCATCAATGACAAAGGGGGAGATTGTTGGATATTTGTGCATGTTTTCTTGTCATTGATGTCAAGAAGTTTGATATCCTAATTTGATGGAATTAATGTCAAGATTTTTTATTAATGTCAAAAGGTTTAATGTCCTAAGTTGATAGAAATATTTGTGAGAATATTTCTCATGGTGGCACATGAGGTATAAGGCAACAAGAAGAAAGGAATACCTCTCCATGATGTTTGAGAAAGAATTTATAAATTACCTTGGTGGTAATTTTACAAAGGTTAAAATATTCATTAATGGTGGTAAGGTTATCCTTAAAGAATTTACCTTGGTGGTAATTTTGCAAAGGTTAAAATATCCATTAATGGTGGCAAGGTTATCCCTAAAAATAAAAGGCCCAAAAAGGTTTTTAATATTTAATCCTTTGGATTTAAATTATTATAATTAAATAATTAAATTCGAAGTGCTAAAATTTGAATTGCAAAAAGAGCCAACATCAAATATAGAGGAGGGCATATGTATTAATAGGCTAAGGTTTACCCTAAGCAAAAAATGGATTCAAAAATATTATTTTTTCCTGAAGTGATTACCTTGCTCGATTTTCATTCGACAAGATGGGGGAGAAACAGATAGGATATTTTGCATATTTTGAAGCATTCATTGGTCAAAGGCTTGAAGGGGTGTGCCCCCACTCATCCAAGGTGGCAGTCGATCTAGCAAGCTAAGCTTGCACAGTGCGTAGCAAGTAGGATCTGATGTGTTCAATTTGCGTGGAGGTTTTAGCACCAATGACAGAGGTTAAGGAAGATATTGTGTGCATTTTTTTCATGTGGGTTGGCTAGCCCACACGGTGACCTGGTCGTGGCTAGGGCATGGGGCTAGAAGGCAGTGCGGGTTTGACTCCTGATGGCATGCAGCAAACGGCAGCAAAGGGGGAATTAATTTTTATTAAAAATTAATTTTAGCCCTAAGGTCTAAGGTGGCTAAGGTATGTGCTAGGGAGATATAAGGAGTTTTAAATTATTTTATTTTTTTCAATAAAAGGGGTTATAAAGTGATTTCTTTCTTAAGCAAAAATTAAGGTGGCTTGTTTTGTTAATGCATTAGGATAAAAATTAAAGTGGTGATTTATTTTTTAAATGCATTAATGACAAGTAGGAGATATAAGGTGTAAATGAAATATTTTGCCTATGTAATTTGTGATTATTTTTGATGAAATTTTGGTTGCAAAGTTAGGAGTAATAAGGTGTAAAAGTGGTTTGACAATTTTGTATGGTGAAATATTTTTTGAGGTGAAATATTCATGTGGATGTTTTGAGATAGATTGTTGCTATCTAATATTGAAGTGGCACAAAATTTTTAGTTATAAGTGAGATAGGTTTTGAAGACATATCTCCATCAAAGCAAAAAGTTATGGGCACATCATTCTTTGTTTGAAGTGTTTGTTGAAATGAATGTTGTGAAACATAAGGTGGAGTGAAAAGGATTGTTTGATAAGCATTGTTGGAAATATTTGAGTGAGTATTATATGCTTCATTGTTGAATGTTTTGAGAACATTTGAGATAGATATTATGAATTTTTTGAGTTAGGGTTTGATACCTACATTGTGATATTTGTTGGAAGAATTGTGAAAATACTTATTTAGGGTTTATGAGCAAGTTGTGTTTCATTGGTTGAACGACTGAGTGAAACTTATTGAGCATTGGTTTTGAGTGATATTAAAAGTTAATGTGCAAACATTAGAAATCAAATTTGTGGAATAAATAGACATAATTATTAAGTAGAACATATTGAGTTTTTTATAGACTACATCTTTCTCTATATTTTTGAGAGGTTAAACAAAATATGGATAGAATATGTCTAAACTGCTTCAAGTTAAAGGAATTACTTTGAAGCTTAGACAAAGCATTTGATAGCATTATGTGCAATATTTGAGATTGATAGAGTATATTTTGAGTTTTTTTGAGCATGTGTAAGAGCAGGTTTGAGCATGTGTAAGAGCAGGTTTGAGCATGTGCTAGAACATATTTGAGAAAGTCTCTGTGAAGGCTTGAAAGTAGAATTGAGCAAGTCCTTGAGAGGGATTGAAGGCAGTTTTGAGCAAGTCCTTGAGAGGCCTTGAAGGTAGATTTAAGCAAGTATTTGAGAAGGCTTGGAGGTAAATTTTAGCAAGTCCTTGAGAGGGCTTGAAGGTATATTTTAGCAATTCTTTGAGAATTTTTTAAGGTAGTTCTAAGCAGATTTGATTGGTGATTTGTTCAAAAATTGTGTTAAGGCTTAGGGTAGATCTAAGCAGAGTTGATTTTTTCCTTGATCAAGCTTTTGGTTAAGGCTTGGGGATAGATTTGAGATAGAGGTTAGTGCAAATTTGTGAGCATATTTAGAGTAAATTTGTGCTAGAATTAGGATAGATTTTGGTGCAGATTTGAGATAGAGTTTGGTGCAGATTTGAGATAGAGTTTGGTGCAGATTTGAGATAGAGTTTGGTGCAGATTTGAGATAGATTTTGGTGCAAATTTGAGATAGAGTTGAAAGCAAGCTTTGGAGGTGATAGAGTAAAGAGGATAGCAGTCTCCAGTGGATAGATATCCATTAGCCAGTGCAGTGGGGATAGAGGTCTCCTATGGAGAGAGATCCACAAGCTAGAGCAGTGGGGGTAGAAGTCTTCTAGAAGATCATCAACCAGAGTAGAGAGGATAAGGTTCTCCTATGGATAGAGATACACAAACTATAGCAAGGGGAAAGAGTTCTCCTATGGAGTGTGATCCATGAACTAGCTAGGAAGATAGAGTTCTTCTATGGAGAGAGATCCATGAACTAGTTGAGGAGATAGAGTTCTCCTTGATCAAGTTCCATGAACCAAATAAAATGGCAAAGAGTTCTCATATGGAAAGAGATCCACAAATTTGAGTTTAGGGGATTGGTTTCTCCTTTGGACAGAGGTCCATAAACATTGTAATAGGGAATTGATTCCCAAGAATATTTGTTGATAAAATTTAGTAGAAATATTTTCTCCATGGAGTAGCCCACATTGGGTGAACCATGTTAAATTGGTGTCTCTCTTGTATGTGATGATTTGTGCATTGATTTGATTACTTCTATTAATATTTCCACTGATAATATTGGATAATATTATTTGGGAAAGAAAAGTAAATTTTGGTCTTATATTGTTCACCCCCTCTTAGTATAAGCCTATGTTCTTCAATAAAGTAGTAGATCACATTCAAAAGTTGTATAATAGGGTTAAAAATGGCTAAGCATGGCCAAAAATAGCTAGATCTATGCACCAAATAAGAGAAACATCTATCAAAACATAATAGAATGTTTGGACAGTGAACAAAGTGACATGGCTGAGTTTTATATCATCAAATGAGCAAGGTAAAATCTATCATTCTACAAGAAGACGATAGATCTAGATCTACGATCGTGTATGGATCTATGGAGAATAAGAGATCTGTAAAACCAAGCTAATTTTTTTGTTAGATATGTAAGAGTGTTCACCAATAGGCGGATAAAACCACCAAACCAAGATCCACAGGGAGGATTTCTCATTCCTTTTTGAACCAAACCTGGTCTAAGGAAGAGGATACTCTCCAAACACTGTGCTTAGCTCTAATACCAAAATTATGTGGAACACACTCTAAAATAGAACACAAAGAAATATATGATCAAAAAATAATATTTAAATTGCCAACAAAAACTATAAATATGAAATACAAAGCTTTTGGATAGGTGCCATCAAATAAGAATACATTAAATGATGATGGTTACAAAGCTTATTCAATACAACCAACAATATTAAATAAAATAAGTGGCCATAAATAAAACATTATTTATAAACTTATTACAAAACAAGTAATGTGAATACATTAATCCCTATCATCAACAATTCTACCACCATCCCATAGATAATGATCATAAATAAATTGACCCCATAGCACCCCACCATCTCATCAATCAAGGTGATGATCTCTCACATTTTATGGGCCTAGACTCTTGATAACTATTAGGCACTAAATTACATCAAGTTTTACTCAACACTGTGGCTATCTATCTTCCTACTTTCTATCCAGGCTTGAACCTGATAGCTACATCTCAGCACTCAATATTGGATGGACCAAAATAGAAATTTTGATCCAACCTCCAGAGTAGGATGGTTCCTTGTCAAATCAAATAGGATGTTGACACAATTATTCTCACTTGGGGTTTTGATATTAGGGTAAGAAAATGTTATGGTTATAGAGATGTGAACAATAGTGGATGGATAGGCTAACAACATTGCACTATAGAAAAAAGCTCCAAAAAATCAATTTAAAGACACATTACTTATATCAACATTATCTCAAGTTAAATGTATTTTCATTCATTAACGAACATTAGAGAAATATTTCAAAGATAAATTTCAATATCCAAACAATGATAATCTAAATAACATAATTCAACAATAACTAGATTTTATAGAAATGCACTCCCTAATAATAAAGATCAAATTTAGAAGCAGATTTCAATTACCCTAACAACTAGTAATCCATTAATTTGGCACAAACTAACCATTTAAGTATTCATAGAAATACAACTTAAGAATTTGAACCTTTGATATCAAATATGAAGACACAAGCTGTGAGGTGAAGATCAATGTAATGCTCCTTTTATTAGTCCTTGGGACTATTTATAGTAGTACAGGCAAACACACTAGATTCGATCCTTAGAAATGAGGTTTTGACCTCTATTTATAGTTTTACAAAATTATAATAATAAGGAACATTACAAAGATTAAAATTTGACAGCTCAACAGAGAGTTCTTTCTGGCATTCTCTTACTGGTTCATCCTCTAAGAAATCCACTACAAGTGGACCACCATGGTAGGTCGAACTATCTACAACTTTTTGGTCGTTCGATGCTAATTGGAGTTTTGGACATTAGAAATTGCGTATACATCATTCATACTTCTTAGAAGCCTTCTGCCACCGTCAATCTATAACCATATTTGGTTTTGTCTTATTAAAACCCTTGATTCTTCAGCTTCCTCCTCCAACTTACTGTTATAACTTTGGTGAAGAAATGCTTTTAGATACTTTAGATTCCTTAGCAAAATATCCACCATCGATCTCTCCCAACGTGGATGCCTTCCTTGAGGAGGAAGGTGCCTACTACGCCTACTTCTTCTGGGTGCCTTCCTTGAGGAGGAAGACGCCTACTGCTAGGCACCTTCCTTGAAGAGGAATGTGCCTACTTCTATTGGGCACCTTCCTTGAAGAGGAAGGCACCTGCTCTCATGCCTTAGTCTCTGAAAGTAGAAGTATGCTAGGTTCAATTGGATGTAGACTAGAAAACACCATATTAGTAGCAAAACCTGCATTTATACACAATTCCCACTAAAAACACCAATCAAGCATAATACCGGATTTTCTATCAATAATATGCATAAGTTATATAAAAATGCATCTCACATGCTAATTAAACCAATAATTATGCTCCTTAATAGTTTATAAAAATGTACATTTTTGGGACTCATCAATGTTGCTACTTGATCATTTTTCTCATCCAACTGTGTTTTCATCTATTATTCCTTTGCCTTGAGTTGTGCCTCCAACTCCTTAATCCTATATTCTATTGTTTGTGAGATCTTTCACTTTTCCTCTTCAAGCAAATTAAGTCCAGTTTTAGACTCAACCTTTATGATTGTCAGATCTTCCTCTAGTTTCTTTATTTTATCCTCTATTGTAGCCTTACACTTTTGCTATTCTTCCTCCTTTGCAATTATTTCCATCTTTCTCCTCCTTCTGAGCTTTCTTGAGCTGATAAATATGCTCCAATATTATGCTCAACCACTCTATCCAATGTGTTAGAAACTTCAAATTCCTCAGAGTGATAGCCAAATATGTAGTGACCCTCTTGTGCTCCAATTCTCTTGTGTTCATCAGACAAGTCAGGTGATTGGTTCTATCCAAGTACAACCTTGAATGCTATCTGTAGTTGGTTATCACTCCTTCTGGAAAGTCATCTCTTTCCAACATTGTGGTTACCTCTTCCCTAGGTAACTTCCATGGGTGCTATACATGAATGTCTGTGATTCTCCTTGTACGCTCCTCGTTACTCACCTATTATATTATTTTCTCCAATTTGAGAGACATTTGTTCCTCCCATAGTTTTAATTATCCCACGCATCCAATACAAAATTATAATTTTGCACTGGCTATTGCACCACCTATCTATGAGAAGAAGTGTTCCACATCATCTTCTACTCTTTTTGCCTCCTCTTCAATTTCGATCTTGCTAAACTATGGTACCTTCAAAAGGTAACTTGTCCTTATTCTTCGTCGTTCCTCTTCTATAGGAGTTCATTATTCCTCTTCCTCCATATGGTGGCTAGAGCTTTGTCTAAGCTCTCAAAGTGCTCTCTCTATGTCTATCGTTTCCCAGGGTGGATTTTGTTCTACAATCATCTCCTCCTCCTCATTATCTTCTATATTCACAATCTCCTAATGAGATTGTTGTTGCTCTATCTATTCCCAAGCTTCTTCTTGTTCAATGGAGCCTACCTATTGCTCTTAAGTCACCTACTCTTCCTCTAGATTTTTTTGTGTTCCCATTGTTGTGACTTTCTCAATGACAGGTTCTTCCTCTTCTTGTGATGCTTTTGTATCTTCTTGTGCATCACTTGGGTTATTTTGCTTTGAACTTCCCCCCATCACAAATTTGAAGAGGGGCTTCTTCTTTTTCCTAGAATCTTCCTATGAGGCTTCCACTCTCACTTTAGTTTCTTTTTTTTCCTCTTGAGTGGTTGCTACCACTTCCTATGCTATCGCCCCATCTCTATATTTTTCAAAAAAATTGAAGTGTCCAAGAATTCAAATTCATCACGTTGGAAAATTTGTGGAGATACCACTATTTTCTCTGCTTTTTCCCAACTCTAGTCATCTAGATCTATCTTCTCTGAATCTGACTATTCTTCCTCCTGCTAATCCTTTTTTGTAGGCTCATATTGCTTTTTTGGGATGGGATCCTTTGTCATTCTTTCCTATTTTTATCTCATTCTTATTCAAATTGGGTTTACTTGTCTCTCCATATTTTTCTCCCTTTATTGAACTAATGGCTGCTCCTGCTACCATGGTTGCATTATTTGTTGTTCCAGTTCATATTCCAATATCCTTGTATTTTTCCTCTAAGGATGTACATCCTCATCATCCGAAGGAGTTTCTTCTGGTACCTCTATGGCTTTTTGCTCCCTCTTTGTTCGAGGCTTCTCCGGAGTCTCCTTTTTAATGGGTACTGACTTTGCCCACCTCAAAATGGTTGGCTATCCTTCCTCAATTTTTTGAGGTTTTGTCATTCTCAAATTCGTGATAGCATTCAATAATAGTCTGATGGCATGGAAATTTATTTTGAAATTCTTCAGTATTTTCATCAGTATTTTGTGCATCTTTCTTTCCAGATAGGTACCCCAATCATAATGGATTAATTGGGTCATACCTTCTACATACAAACCATAAAAATTGGCATCTTCATAGCTCATGTATACCTTGATAGTAGAGCTATTACTATATTCATAGCACATGTACAATCATCTCCTTTTAGTTGGCTCTGTTTAAACCCTCGAGTTCCTACACCTGATATCTTTACAGCAGTCGATGACTTCACATTAGTTAACAAAGTGATGATACGATATGACTCAATTGGATAAACCAACTTCTTAACTATCTCCATGTCATATTCTGGTAATCCAAATATCTTCCTAAATGCATCCATCATAATGTCTATTCTCATCGACCTTTTGTCCATATTGACAAAGGTAGTTTTTGGTTGTAGGATTATACGCCTGGACCATCTACAATAGATAATTGTAAAATAAGGTTTTATGGTGTGGTGGCACTTATGCTATTATAGCTACAATAGCCTCCTCAAACCATTTCCTCTAGGGATGGTTCTTGTTTCATTTATCATTCCACCATCACCTACATGTTTCTCCTCCATGTTGTACGAATGAAATATTTGTTATCTCCACCTGACCTTCCTCAGGTCCACTACTCAGATCCTCATCTTGATCTAGAATATATACCTCGATCCTCAATTCCCTTCTTGAAACCCTTTCTTGTGCCATTATCTCCTCTCAATATCTTGGTGGTGTTCTTCTTATGTTAGCCCTCTAGTACCTCTAACCTCTCCACGACCTGTATCCTCCTCTTCTCCAAGTAAGAGTACCATGCCAATTTCAGGAGTAATACTTTCACCCTTGGTACTATCATGGTTGTGAATCTCTCTCATGTAGAGGTCCTGGTGATCATTCCACCCTATTGGCTGCAATCCTTCTCAATCGATATCCAAACTCTTCTATTGAGATCATTTTCTTGCCATACCTCTAGTTGTCTTACTAATCGAACATCACCGATTTCACAATTGGAAGTGTTGGAAATCATACAACTACTACAATTTGTACAATCTATTAAAAAAATCATACTATCTGCTCTTCTTCCTACTCATATATGGTTTCCTTAGGGTAACCTTTCTAGATTGTACAATCTTTCAAACTATCGTTGTTCAGTCTTAAAACTACTCTATCTCCCTCAAATCATATGACTGCCACATGAAATCATACAAGCTCATACTAATCTGTACTATCTTCCTCCCTGACTGATCCCCTTCATTGATTACGTATGATTTCATATGATTTGCTCAAAAATGGTTGAAAATAGCCAAAAATCTATTCAAAATTGCACAATTTTTTTCTTGAGATCATACACTCCATCGCCAAATCATACAGTATGGCTTTTCAAATCCTAGGTTTTCAAATATTCATGATTTTCACTTCCTTTTCTGAATTCTTCATAAACCCAATTGTCAGATTACCCCGATCTCTCTTTTTAATGTTTTTATAAGTAATTTTTCACTTTTTCAGCCATGGCACAATTTATCCTCAAAAATGAAAATTTTCTACTGTCAATTACGGTCGTGTTAAGATCCTGCTATAAAATAAACTCAAATAACACACTATCACATGATTGCTTGGAAATAAACTCACATAAACATCATATTAAGATAACAAAAATTTTCATAAAGGAACAATCTCACAATAAGACAGAATCGCAGGCCTCTTCGAGGGGGCAACCTCCTTCAATACTTCATTAATTTGCAAAAATATGGTTACATTGGTGCCTTTTTGGGTATTTAAGGAGTTTCCTTTACATGCAAAATGCCACCTGGATTACATGCATAATGCCACCCAAATTACATGCATAGTGCCACTTTGAATTACATGCACAATGCCACTCGAATTACATGCATAATGCCACACGAATTACATGCACAATGCCACCTTACCTAACCTATCTACCATGTGTTACATAAAAAGGGTGCCATTTGTCATAGGCACTACCTAAGCTAAACTTAGAACATTACAAAATATTAATCATGGGTACTACCGACGTTCACTAGGAATTATTACATCAGAGAAGTTATTACATTAAGGGTTAGGATGAGATCCTAACATGCCATTCTCCTTGAAGAAGCTTTGTCCTCAAAGCTGAAAATGAGGAAACTGTTGCTGGAGTTGATGGAGAGACTCCCATGTAGCATCCTCAGGTTGAAGTCCACACCACTGAACCAGGACCTTTGTAATGGTATGGTTGCACAGAGTGCGAGTTTGACGATACAACAGCTACTCTGGTGCAAGTAAGATGGAGCCTTCTTCATCCAATTTGGGGAGTGTTGATTGAACCTGTAACTTTGTTCCCACAACTTTCTTGAGAAGGGAAACATGAAAAATAGGGTGGATCTTGGAGGTGGGGGGAAGAGCCAATTTGTAAGTTGTTGGACCAATCCGTTGTAGAACCTGATAAGGACCATAGAATTTTGGAGCAAGCTTCTGACACCTACGGAGTTGTAGGGATGATTGTTTGTATGGCTGTAAACAAAGGAATACCATATCACCCACATCAAAACCACGCTCAGAATGATGCTGATCATCTTGTTGGCGCATCCGATTTTGGGCCATGTTCAATTTTTGCTTGAGTTGGCAAAGGACCTCGGTGTGTTGACTCAGAGCATTGTCGACGGCCTAGACCTTGGAGCTGCCCAGAATGTAGGAGGAAGGAATGAGTGGAGGGCACCCGTAAACTGCCTCAAAAAGTGTTGTACCACCATTCGGCCAAAGAAAGCCATTTTGCCCAATGAGTAGGATGATCAAAGGCAAAGCAGCGAAGGTAGGTTTCCAAGCATTTATTAACAACCTCTGTTTGACCATCTGTTTGCGGATGGTAGGCTGAACTCATTTTGAGCTGAGTCCCCTACAACTTAAACAACTCTTGCCAAAAATTGCTAGTAAAGGTGGGATCACGATCAGATACAATGGAGTTTGGCATGCCATGAAGGTGAAATATGGAGTCAAGAAAAATTTGGGCAATAGTGAATGTTGTGTAAGGATGGGTTAGGGCACAAAAGTGAGCATACTTTGAAAGGCGGTCCACTACCATGAAAATAACAGACTTGCCTCTAGATTTAGGTAGCCCTTCTATGAAGTCCATGGAGATGTCAGTCCACACCTGATCTGGTATCGACAATGGTTGAAGAGTGCCCGGAGAGCACACTATTTATCCTTTCATCCTTTGACATGTGTCGCAGTCTGCTACAAAAGAACGAATGTCCTATTTCATACCTTTCCAAAAGAAGGTGCGCTTGAGTCACTCATAAGTTTTTAGGAACCCTGAATGGCCAGCAGATGGAGGAGCATGTGATTCCTTGATGAGGATCTCTCGAAGTGGGGACTTAGGAGGAAGAACCAGGCATTGATGGTAACGCAGATCCTGGCCATCCCAACTATATCCTGGTGTAGACTTTGGATCATCCCTAAGTGAAGCAACCAGGTCTTTCAAATCTGCATCCTGAAGTATTTCCTGACGTAAGGGCTCAATCCATTGGGGCAATGGTGCAGAGATGGCACACAACATACTAAGGGTCTCAAATTGGCGAGAGAGAGCATCTGCCATAAGATTTTCCTTCCATTTTTTGTACGTGATGTCATAATAATAGCCCATGAGTTTTGATACCCACTTTTGTTACTCAGGGGTGGCAACCCATTTTTCTAGAAAGTATTTCAGACTCTGGTGGTCAGTTTTGATGGAGAAATGGCGCCCAATGAGGTAAGGTCACCAATGCAGGACTGCATGCAATATTGCCAACATTTCCTTGGCATATGTAGATTTCCCCAAATTACGATCAGATAGGGCTTTGCTAGTAAAAGCCAAAGGGCATCCTTGCATCAATACCACCCCAATACCACGACCAGAAGCATCACTTTCAATGACAAATTTTTTAGAGAAGTCTGGCATGGCTAAAACTGGAGTGGTTGTCATGGCATGCTTGAGGTCCAGGAATGCTTGCTCAGTTGGCCCTGTCCAAGTAAAATAATCCTTCTTAAACATGGAGGTGAGGGGGGTGGCTATATTTCCATAATTGTAGATAAATTTATGGTAATATCCTGTAAGCCCTAAAAATCCTCGAAGCCCCTTGAGTGTGTGAGGTTTTGGCCATTCTTGGACTGCTTGGATCTTCTTAGGGTCAACCTTGACACCATCCTTTGAGACAATGTGTCCCAGATATTCTACTTCAGTCAAACCAAAGGAGCACTTGGACCTTTTTACAAACAGTTTATGGTCGGCCAGTAGTTGGAGGGTTTGATCTACATGCCTGAGATGCTCTTCCCATGTGTGACTATAAATCAAGATTTCATCGAAGAACACAAGGATGAACTTCCACAAAAAAGGGTGAAAGATGTTGTTCATCAGGCTTTGGAATGTGGAAGGAGCATTTGTGAGACCAAATGGCATTACCAAGAATTCATAATGACCTTCATGAGTGTGAAAAGTAGTTTTAGGAATATCTTCATCCCTAAGTCGGATCTGATGGTACCCAGAGCAAAGGTCTAGCTTGGTGAAGTACATGGTCCCATGTAATTCATCAACCATGGGGATAGGAAATTTATCCTTGACAGTTATCTTGTTGAGTTCTCGGTAGTCAATACACAATCGCCAAGAGCTATCCTTCTTGAGGACCAGTAAGACTGGTGCAGAGTAGGGACTAGTACTAGGCTGAATGACACCCGCCTTGAGTAATTCCTATATCATCTTCTCAATCTCTGACTTCATGGCATGGGGGTACCTGTATGGTCTGATATTGGGAGGTGTACTATCTGGCAATAATGGAATGGCATGGTCGTGAGAGCAATGCGATGGTAGTGTGGTTGGTTCTAAAAATATGGCCTCATGTTTGCGGAGAATCTATTGCATGTCTGGTGGGATTTCACCCATTGGAGATGTGGATGGTTGGATGGATAATAGTTGTGCAATGACCCCACATGATGATTTCTTTAGCAATTTCTCCATGCCGTTTGAATTGATAATTTGAGGTGTTCCTGCTGGGGAGCCCTTGATGATGTGTGTTTGTTTGTTTTGGGAGAATTGCATCCAAAGTTCAGCAAAGTTCCAACTGATAGTGCCCAATGTAATCAACCATTGAGATCCCAAAACAATATCACATCCACCCAACTGGAGGGTAAACATGTCCTGCTTGAGTTCATAGTCCCCTATCTTGATTTTAACATTGCGACACTTTCCTTTACAAGGTAAGGTTCCCCCATTGGCTACCATGATATCAAAGGAATTACAAGTGTGGATATAGCAATTTGCCCACTGAGCAACTCTAGGGTCAATGAATTTGTGCATGCTTCTCGAATCTAGAAGGATGGAAAGATGTTGGCCCTTGAAAAATCCTATAACCTTCATGGTTTGAGGAGTAGTAATGCCTGCAAGGGCATGGACTGTAATTGATGTCTCAGGTTCCTGTTTCACTTCTTGTGGAGGAGGTGTTTCTGGAGGGTCCTCATCCTGATCACTCTCATCAGAGGTATCAGGTTCTTCAACATCTATCAAGAACAATTTTTTGTGTGCACACTTATGCCCTTTGAAAAACTTTTCATCACAATTGTAGCATAATCCTTGGGCATGACGTGCATCCATCTCTTCGGTGGTGAGGCGCTTGGGTGTAGTAGGTTTATTATCAGCTGGGTGTTGGGCTCTAGGAGGAAATGAAGGTCTATTTTGAGGAAACTTTGATGGGCGTCTTTGGGCAAAGAGTTTAGATTCGGCCAAATGGGCCAAACTGATAGCTTCCATCATAGTTCATGGTTTCAACATTTTTACTTTCGCTTGGAGTTCCACCTTCAACCCACTGACATAACAACTCTGGAAGAACCCTTCACTTAATCCTCTTGTCTTATTGGCCAATTTTTCAAATTGAGCTTGGTACTCTCTGATCGACCCTATTTGTTGTAGTTTGGTCAAGGCTCCTGTAAAGTCCTCATACTCACTAGGACCAAATCGAGTGAGTAGTTGGGATTCAAAATCCTCCCAAGAGAGATTTGGGTAGGCAATACATAACCATTGAAACCAGTGTAGAGCCTCAGACTCCAAGTTAAAGGAAGCCATCTGGACTCGATGAAATATGGGTACATTATGAAGTCGAAAGAATTGGTCAACCCGACATAGCCACCCATCAACATCCTTCCCACTAAATTTGGGAAAGTCCAATTTGGGCATTCTAAATGGTGGATCATGGTCACGATTCCTTGCAGAACTCTCAGCTTGGTATTCTGATTTGGGTGGTTCTCTTTTTAGTTTGTTGTCTACTTCTGTCAGTGCTTCTTCTAAGCGGTTGCTAGTGGCCTCATGCTCTAGGCAAAGACCTTGGACTTCTTCCCTTATGGAGTGAAAATCCGAGTTCAAGTTCTCAATGGCTTTTGTTAGGGATTCCAAGTGTTCTAGTTCTTTTTGGTGTCCATGAGTACCCTGAGCCATTTTTTAAACCTTTTGTGACCAGTTACTAAAAATAGAATTGAATTTTTAGGACTTACTATTTTTAATAAGTGCCCAAAAAAGTGCTTGGGTGCTATATATCAAAACGATCAGCTCAAGGAGGTGGTCACAATGAGCTATATCTCTCAACACTACTTTTTGGCACTTTTTTTTTTCTCTCTTGTTTTGCTGAGTCTAACGGTGTTTACAGTTTTTGATTCTGAGCTATAGAGCAAAAGTTGGGTACTAGAGCACTATCTATAACTGGCCTCGTTTCATACTCAAGATTCTCTGTATTTTGTAGGTGACTATTATGACAGTTCTGTTCTGACCCTGAAGACTGTGAATTCTGCCCTGACTGTGCTGACCTCTCTGACCTAACTGACCTGACTATGACTGCCACTGTAAATTTGGCTGTTATTCTCTAGACTATCAACTTAAGTGTCACCCTCATGGCTTATCCCGAATGCATGTACTTTCTGTTATTGTTTTAGTATAGGACTCCTTTCTCATATGCTCACTTTTGAAATGCAGGTTTACGAACAGGGATGTTTGGATTTTTATTTTTTATTTTTTTGCATTTTTTATAGGTTGAAGTTTTAACAAAACCAGGGAATGCTAAGTATAGGAGTATGTACCACCCATAGGCCCTCTAATATACCGACAGTGACGAACAATAGTGCTCGGACCAATATTTTAGGCCACTACTCAAGGAGGATTCCACACATACCCTTGAGCACACTACCTGCCTCTCTGACAATACGGGAGGGTAATCATCTAGGATGTTGTGTCTCGTATACTATGAGTAATACAAGGTTGAAGAGCTTCCTAATGGCTAAAAGTTTGTTTAATCCTAGATGGTCTCTCGATATACCTGAAGATACGTGGGAGCTCAAGTCCGTGCGTGAGTTTTGTCTGAGGCCTAGGTATTGGAGCCTGATCGCACCTCACTTCACTAGACACTTTATGGGCTATCTAGCTTATCCAATAACGACAGATCCTTCACGATATTTTAAAACCCCCGATACAGGGTTTCTACCTACTCAACTAAAAAGATTTTTTTTTTTTTTGGTCTAAAAAAAAAAATGCACTATATTTTTTTGGATTTTTTTTTTTTATAAGGAAAAACAGAAATGGGAAAAACACATAGAATTTATACCTAATAGGTGGATTGTATGGCAAGAATCGTTGCAGTTGCAGCAGAACTTGGCCCTAGAAATCGCTCTGATACCACTTGTTAAGATCCTGCTATAAAATAAACTCAAATAACACACTCTCACATGATTACTTGGAAATAAACTCACATAAACATCATATTAATATAACAAAAATTTGCATAAAGGAATAATCTCACAATAAGACAGAATCACAGGCCTCTTCGAGGGGGAAACCTCCTTCAATACTTCATTAATTTGCAAAAATATGGTTACATTTGTGCCTTTTCGGGTATTTAAGGAGTTTCCTTCCAAGGTTGGCTTACATGCAAAATGCCACCTGGATTACATGCATAATGCCACCCGAATTACATGCATAGTGCCACTTTGAATTACATGCACAATGCCACTCGAATTACATGCATAATGCCACACGAATTACATGCACAATGCCACCTTACCTAACCTATCTACCATGTGTTACATAAAAAGGGTGCCATTTGTCATAGGCACTACCTAAGCTAAACTTAGAACATTACAAAATATTAATCATGGGTACTACCCACGTTCACTAGGAATTATTACATAGGGAAGTTATCACATTAAGGGTTAAGATGAGATCCTAACAGGTCATATGGACTACTCCTTTCTTTCCTTTGTCTTATCCCTTGTGCTTTTGGCCATTTTGTTCAATTTAGGGTTTGTACATCCTTTTCTTTGCAATTTCTCCACTTTTGCTCCAAGTTGTCAATTATTTGAATCCTAAGATGTGTTTCTACACCACTCGATTATCGCTTGGATGCCTTATTCTACTAATCCTACCTTCTTTCCAGTTGAAATTTGAATTCTCCCTTCAATGGATTCAAACTCTATCCTTTTCTCCTTTTTCTTCTCCAATTCAATTTTTTTGAATGCAAAAAGTTCTCCTTGGTGCTAATTCAAAAATGGGTCATGGATTTATCTATATATTACTAATTATTTTTAATGCCGATGTGTTCCTCTTCATTTAGTTGCATGCTTTTCACCTTCGTCCTCCTAAAAAATTTGAATTATCCTTTGTACGGTTTCAAGAAATAGCCAATTTACCCTCTATTTAAATTGTTCATCAAACCCTAACTGAACCCTAACTGCTTAATTTTCAAAATAGCACCACTTTACATATTTTCCATCCTCCTAGCATGGATGATCGACAACTCAGCATTTTATTTAAAAATTTTGTCTTTTCCCACTTTTTCTCCAACCACCTCTTAATTCACACATGCAACATTAAATGGGGTAGTTGAAAATCATACATTACACCTGAAATCGTACATTGTACGACCTAAATCATACAACATGTTCTTTTGTATGATTTCACATGTGCTTTTGCCAATTTCCCCTTGTACGTTCTTTCTTTTGTATTTTTTGACTTCAAAACTAGCTTTGTATGATCTAGTACTTGTGCTTTTCCATATTTGATTTGTACAGTATTATACTTAGAGAATTTTTCATTTTTATCTCTCTGAAAAGGTCATTATTTTTTATTTTAAACCCACTTCCTTATTAATTACATCCTAAGGGATTTTCACAATTAAGGCATTTTATTTTTCTTTTTCTTTATTTTTCATTCCTAGCCTATTTACACTTATCGTCGTGGCAATTGTACAATGACATTAACTTATACGATCCCATAGTATTTTTATCTTGGAGGTTCAACAATGATTTTGAGTGGTTATGTTGCCTATAGGTACTTACTCCCTAGGTTTATTCATCTCCATTTGTGATGTTACTGAATTGTGTAGCCTTCCCCTTCCATGTGTACAATTTGGAATTGTACAGTTGTGAGCTAGAGTATCTTCACCTGGTGTCCTTTCTCCTTGTTGCATATGTGATTGGTCCCTTGGTAGTGATTTCCTTAATACTCTACTATCATTCAAGTTACTTCTCCACCTATCCCATCAAATCAATTCTAGCTCTAGGCTTGGTGATCCGATTCTTAATTATCCTTGGTTTCTTTCATCAGCAAAATGCACTCTTCCTCTACCAGTAAGGCCTCTCCCGCATGAGTGTATTACCCATCATATTCCTCTTGACATTGGGTTTCTCTATGCCAATGGTGATTTCTCCCTTTCTTGGAGTAATCCTCTACCACCTACCACTCTTTGGGGTCCTCGTTGGATTAGTGGTGGTTGTACTAATGGATATTGCCTTGCGGGGCTAGGTAAGATTCCTCTCATCCATGGTAACCCTCATAGATTCCTTATCCAGTTCATACAAGCTAAAGGTGCATCTCATGGCCATCTAGAATTAAGGGCTTCCTCGTCCTCTTCCTCCTTTGATTGTAACATCACCTTGTTCTTTCTCACTTCATAGTCAAATATCTCCTCCCCTTCCTGGCTAAAGCCTTAGGGGTCTTTCTCTGTTCCTTCCTCCCATTTCTCGGGTATTAGGAGTTATCTCTACCAACTCAATGTTGGATAGTGGACTTCTACTCCTTGTGCTTGGTGATAATTGTCACAATGCTCTGATTCTATGATCCGCATGTGCTAAGTGATGCCTCCATCTTCTCTTCTCAAAGCTTCTTTGTGGAGATGAGGTTGCCAATACCTCTCTATATGCATCAAAAAATTTTGTCTCAGAACTTGATTTATTTTGATTCTCTTCTCTCTATTCCACCCAATATGTTATAAAATTCATCAGTCTCTCCAATATCTATACTTTTGTCCTTTATCTTCTCAACTTTTGATAGGTTTTTATGTATGCTTTCGGGTCGAGGTTGGTTGGACGGCCTTGTGATCTCCATAGTTGTCATTGTGTTGTTGTACATGCTGGGGGATCATGATTACCTCAAGGATTTTAGGGGTTCTCTAGAAAATCATCCTCATCACTTATTTCTATACTAGGTTCCATTACTAGCCAAGGCATTCCTTCATTACTGGAGTCACTCAAATCTAGTTGTATATTACCTTGTGATTCAGGTTATGTGGTTGCTTCCTCAATGTCTCACCATAGCATGTCCACGTCTTCATTCGTCATTGGTGGATCACTTGGTGGTACTTGCAAACTTGTGATTGCTCCATCATTTCTTATACTTCTTGGATTTATCCCCTCATCATCCTCAAGTTCTCATTCTATATATTATAGCCTAGCTATTATTTGCTTATCCAGCCTTCGTATTGTGCTATCCAATTCTTGGATGATTTGTTCTCTCAACCTTACATTATGACCTCATAAGTTTTGGTATTCTTCTTGTAGTTTTTGAGTCTGTAACCACATTCTCTACTACAATAGCCCTATCTAATCCAATGGAGTAAGTCCAACCAATTCTTGATTGATGGTATCATTCCTATCTTCCTCTAGAACTTCCATTTCAAAGGTGTCAACTCTATCCTCATACCATACTGTTAATCATTTCCTTATTCGTCCTTCCACTTGCTAGGGAAGTTCCATCTGTTCTACCTGAGGATACATCATATTTCTACTTAATGGAGGTGCTTCTTCTCACCTTAACCTATTCTTGTGTTACATTACTATCTCTTTATGTCCTATTTCATTTGGAGGAATCCAATCTTCATCGTCTTCTTCTACTCACTCGATCCCATTAGCAAATATGACATGTACTTGCAATCTTCTTCTTTCTCCAGGTCGTGGTACCAACTATTGTTATTCTATGGTTGGTCATGTTTCATCCCCTTCTACAAATAAGTGTGTGAGTCCTATTTTGAGCTCCTCCTATGATGGACCTAGCTCACTCTGAGATCCCATTTGAGCTTTTGCTCATCTTCGTCGTTCAATATCTTTTGAAGAAATGAATAAGCATTGTACCTTGTAAGGCTTCAACTTTGAGCCATTTACAGTGTTGGGCACCTCTTTCCCATTCAAGTTCTATAACTTTATTGCTCCATTATTCATTACTTCAACTACTTTATAGGGACCAATCCATAACGTCTTCAACTTACCAGGCTTGATTTTCTGCTTCTCATTAAACTTTAGAACCAAGTCGTTCAAACTAAGTTCTAACTTCCTTAAATGTTTGTCATGCCACACCTTTTGTATTTTCTAAGCTACTTCAATTTCCCATTGTGCTATGACTCTTATTTCATCTAATTTGAGCAGTTCTTTCAATCACTCTTCCAAAACTTCTTGATCACCCAAGCGATGCTCTATCGTGACTCTCAAACTTGGTATCTTGTAGCCATCTAGAGAGCATATACCTAAGCTATTGTACCAATTAATAAATATTTAAAGCATAAAATCACATGAGATACAAATTTGACAATAAATAAGGATTTCTTTGTATTAAATTGATGCCAATTGATTACAATTTTGTCCCTCTTAGGGATACCAAATTTGTGATACAATCAATACAATCATTTGAGCCCCACAATGGGGTTGGTATAATCCATAGACTCTCCAAATAGACACGAACTGCTCAAGATCAATGGTGACCTTCTTCTCTCCTTGGAAGAGGCATTTGCTGCCTTGAATGCTTTGAAAATGGAGTCCTGAAAACCATGCATTCAAGAAACAACAAGAAATTATTAAAAGCAAAGGATGCCTCTCTTGATGAGGCTTTTAGAGGAATCTTGCATAAAGAATGGCATAAAATCAAGAAAGCTTGTAAAACTATCAATCTATGCAAGAAATGATTAAATTGTAATAAAGCATGTAAAAGAAGTAAATATCTAGCTATGAATCAATCTAATTAGCCATTAGAAATTTGAATTGCATGAAATGAACATAAACTAGTCTAGAATTGCTAAAATGCTAAGAAATGAAGGAAATCTACTCTAAATCTCTAATTCTAACCATACAAATGTATCAAAGAAGATTAATCTATGGTGAATCTACCGAATTAAATGCATAAAACTATAAATCTATTGCTAAAATAAGGAAAATTAGAGATCAAACCCTCATTGCATGTCTGAGGCATAGCTAGCACTATTAGCCATGGCTGAGGTGAAAATCTTCTTGCTCTCCAAATTTGGGCTTGGATCTCCAATTCTCCTTGTTGAATTGATGGTCAAGGGTCACCTTGATGTCCTCTAATGGATTTGGTGGTTGAATTCACTGGATTCACGATGGAAGAGGCTCAATTGTGAGTTCTTGATCTCCTAGCCTCCTAGGATCTCCATGGCTTCGAATGCATTCATGATTGGCAAGTTAGCTTTCTCCAAAAGGTGGCAATTGAGTCACCAATTTGATAGGGCTTCACTAAGTTCAAATGCAAACTTTCTCTAGACTTCTCCCCAATTTGGAGGGGGTCTTATAGCACATTGAAGGCCTTGCTCTAGCTTCATGGAGAAGCCAAGAACAAGAAACCTATAGTTGGATCAGTTGGAGGGAACCTTCTCGATGCTTCCCCACCCAAAACTATTTGAATCTCCATTGCCTAGGCCATTGTAACCAAATTTGGCTCAGGATTCAAAATAGTTTTGATGCTAGCCATGGCTCTGAGGCATAGCTAGCTCTGTTAGCCATGGGTCTCAGCCATGGCTAAGGCTGAGTTAGCCAACTCTACCCAAATTGAGTGGTTAAAACCATTGCTTCACCTTGGAGCTATCCAAGATCATTCATATGGTCTGTTTGCATGTCCCATATGAGTAGTCACCTCGACATGACGCATTTTAGGTGTCTACAGATGCCCCTTTTGGGATGCATTGTGAGAATGAACAATGCTGAGCAAAAATAGACCTCCTAAAATGATGTCATAGGTTGAATGATGATCATTGATCTGATCAACATTAGATGCCCAGTCCTGCCAAAGGGCACGCATCTTAGAATCATTGCTTCCAACTGAGGGAAGGCTTAAATTTGAAAAGCTTTGGCAAGCTCCAACGATGATCGGGTAGCTTCAGTGCTACTATAGTTACACAATATAGATAGGAGGAGAGCTACTAACTTAACTATCATAGTTGCTTTTTCCCCAACAAAGGGTAAGCTTATGATAGTCTTTGGCAATGATTCATAAGATGAATACAATTTGACAAGATCAAGGGATCTTCTATTGAATTTGATTATGATAATTGATATAATGACTACCCCCTCAAGCGATGAGTCGATGAGAGTAGGACAATTTAATGAAGTGATGAGTCACTTGACCTCAATGAGTGATTTGAACAATTTAAGGTTTTAGCACTTTGATTACTTGGCAAGGCTTAATTCAGCCATGATTGCAACTATTAATAGTAATTGTACATCTCTATCCCATGGAGTAGTCTAACCATTATGGCCTTCTTAGGGAATCAAAATGATAGCAATTGCAATTAGGCTTATGTTGAATCATATTGTTCGATGATCTGCTAAAAATATCATAGAAGAATTGAGATGAATACCTCATTCCCATGGAGCAGTCCGACCATCTAGGCCTTCTTAGGGATTGAAGTGAAGCATATCAATTCCACGATGACTAATTTACCCCAAATGGCCTTATGGTAATTTACTCATCTTTCCGGATTGCATGGATCGCAAGTCACTACAACCGCCAAGTGTATAGGGTAAATAATTGGATACGAGGCACATTTGAAATTTTGAATTATTTGAATTTTTTTGTTATTTTGAAAATTTTGAGGGTTTTGGCCCATTAGATATTTTTAATTTTGCATTTTGAAACCCCTCATGGTTGAATTTTGAGGGTATTTATTTTTGGATGCTAGCCATGCATGCCATAGCCAAATTTTACAATTTTCTTAGTCGTGGCTCTGACCCATGATCGACAAACCCTAATTCTATGCTCGTGGGTGCTAGCATGGTCGAGGGTAAAATTGAAAATATAAAAGAAAATCTATCATTTTCGATGTCATTATTTTCCAATTGCTAGCTTGTAAATGAGAGCTCTGAGAGGTGAGTTTAAAATTGTGATATGGAATTTCCAAACCCTACAAAGCACACACATGGTTGACCCGATGGACACATCTACTAGTGGTGGAGTTGGTGCTGCTAAGGTAGCCACTACATCTCTCTTATTTGATTTACCCAATAAAATGAACCTCATTAATTAATGGGTTAAATGAACCACACTAAATTATCGGTAAAGAACCTCACCCTAGTTTAGGATTAGTCTAGGTTAGTTTTAGAGGGGAGGGTTTTAATTTTAATTTTTTTTCTTTTTGGGTGGGATGTGACCCCAAAAAGGTCACTGACCTTAGCCATGGGTGGTAACCATGGTTCCCAATTGGTAAATTGGGGTCCATAGCTATCATATGGCTAGGTTCAAATTCCAATGGTCATAAATTTGATCATTGTTGTCGCCTGGGTCCCAGCGGTTAGGCAACTTTAGAAAAATTTCAATTTTTTTTTTTTGAATTTTAACTGGTTTAATTGATTTTTTTGAATTTTTTGAAGTGCAATTTTAATTCTTTTGAATGTGTTGCATGTATTTATGAATGTTTTTATCTTTTTTGAATATTTTTTAATTTGTTTGACTTTTTTAGGTTCATTTTTTTATGTTTTTGATTGATTTTATGTTTATTATTATGTGCTCTTCTAGCTGACCTCTTAAGTGAGGGAGTTTGAGCTCTATCGAGACCTCCTCTGAGGTATTAGCGATGTTGACTAGGCATGGTTTGGTGCTATCAGGCTTGGCTACGTCATCCACCTCCCTACCATTAGGCTTGATCAGGCCTATATGACTGTGTTGGCCCATCGTTGGGATGCATGGACCAACACATTTCACCTATCGATTGGGGAGATCATGGTCACTTTGGAGGATGTCTACCACATCTTCTACATCCCCATTGATGGTGAGGCCATCACCTCTTCACCTACTATGGTGAAGACTATAGTTTTTGATGGATCTTCGATGATCAGAGTGATGCGACACTGGAGGACATTGACCATGGGGGTGTGCCCATTGAGCATTGGTATAGGGCACATGTCTTCTCAGAGAGATAGGCCATCTTGATGTTTTTATGCATCCACATCCTCCTACTAGACACATCAAGAGTGAGGTTCCCCTAGAACCTCCTCTCTAGGATGTAGGATCTTCTTGGGAGCACTATAGAGGAATGATGATTCTATCATGGGGTAGCACCCTCCTAGCCTAGCTCTATGATGAGCTATATAATATTACATAGTGGGGCCACATTGGAGTCACTTGCAACATGCTTCTATAGATATGGGTATGGTAGCATATCACCATCGATCATCTAGGGGACTTCCACATCAGATTGGTGATATTGTGGAGGCTTCATAGTGCTATGCTGCTTGCTGGCCTAGAGAGGTTGAGGGGTTCTAGAGTAGGACTCGAGTAGGAGACCTAGAGTACTACATCGATCGGATTTCATGACTATAGCCTAGATAGGTACTATGGAGGCCCTACATGGATTGTCCCATGTGGCTAGAGGTGGATAGGTACCTGAGGTGTACTAGATGAGATAGGTGGCTTATCGGGCGTAAGCTTGACATGCATGAGTTTTTCCACTTCTCATGCATCCTGAGGTAGTTTGGTATCTACCAGGACATTCCACCTATGCCTACTATCTACCATCACCTAACTCTAGAGAGAGATCTAGCATGGTTGTAGGTCACTCCTTTGGGTGATGAGGATGATGATTGGTAGGACTCAAGGCTGGTAGATGTGGGGACCACTATAGATTATGATGCTTGGTGGACTCTTATGATCTAGTGAGGTGGTGGCCCACTTAGTAGGGATGGAGATGGAGTCATAGGAGTAGAGGTAGTGGAGGTGCATCTAGAGGGAGTAGATCCTCATGGGTGTAGGATTCACCAATGGATTAAGGGTGGATGGGGAGAGGGTGTAGCTATTGAGGATGTGCCCTAGGTTGAGGAGGAGGAGGAGCCTGATGATGAGGCTACATAGCTCTAGGCCTAGGTGGCCAGCCTATAGACATAGGTGGGGACCCTATAGATGTAGATCCTATAGAGGGATACCACTATGGCTACTCTATAGGTGTAGTTGAGTGCAACATAGACCCAATTGAGATAGGGATAGGATTAGTGGTGGAGCTACTAGGAGGAGAGGACCCTTCACTAGGCATATATTGATAGTGCCACTATAGCTCTAGAGAATATGACACTCGAGTGAGATCTAGCATGATATTAGCTATAGCTTATGACTCATGAGAGGGATCAGGTGATTGGTGCATGAGGGGAGCCCTTGACTCCATAGGTTGGTCCTATGGTTCTAGCTGTATAGGGATGCATAGGTTTGGATCTAGATGTAGATATCAAGAGGCTATGGGCTCTAGTTTAGCATCACCTCGATGAGTGAGCATCAGATGCTACTCATATCTCTCACTTGGAGGGAGATATCGAGCTGCTAGGGGTGAGGTTCTTGAGAGGACCATAGATCTAGGGACTTAGAGGACTTAGACTTAGGAGATAGGGTAGTCTTCAGCTCAACCTAACCATAGGACACCTAGGATAGAGAGGTCCACTGGTACCAGCTCTAGGTAGACTCATAGAGAGGGTGGAGGCGATGGAGGAGCCTCATAGACTAGGGGTATAGGTGTTGCTTAGTATAGATCTTGATAGATGTTTGTACCATTTTTGAGTGTAAGGTCGAGGACCTACATAGTTGTAGCCTATGGGCATTTTGGACATATGCCTAGATACTCTTTTTTGACACACACACACACACACATATATATATATATATGATCAAATTTTATGAGACTCATTATATGTGTAGATTTATTTATTTTATGTTTATGAGATGCATATGGATGCAATGCTTATATGTTATGTTGATTTGATGCTATATGATGTGATGTATGGATGACATGCACTAGCTAGATGATGGATGTATGACTAGATATTGTGATCTAGATATGTAGATGGACTACTATGATGCATGCATATGGATGCACTATTTATTGTTAAATGCATGTTTAATTTATTGTACTTGTATGCATTTAATTTATGATGTTATGATATGATGAATGCAATGTATGTAATGCATTATTTACATGATGATGATCTAATGTAAATGAACTTGTATGCTTTAATCACTTAAAACATAATGTATGAATGCAATATGAGTTTGACAATCTAATGGATGACACCACATAATGTATAATAATCATGAATGTAATTGATATATCTTATCATAAGAATTAATCAATTAAACACCCATATGTGCTATGAAATGATGTATTGTTTCTATTCATAAGCTTTTGTAAGTTAAAATAATATGCACAACATAGTCAGTGGTCATTTAAATATCATTGTTGATATCCATCCGGTATCTAACCTATATTATGAACAATCCTAATAAATAAACTCTCATAAAATAAATTGATAATTGAATGATTGAAATGGTTGTTGCTATTTGGGAATTTTTGAGGTTTTCCATGAAACTCAAACACCCTAGTTGACTTATCAAAAGTTGTATAATTACTATACTAGACTTCTGAAAAATAAAGTTTTCGCTATGAAAGACCAAGCTATTCATTACCCCTATGTGTGCAAATGAATATATTAGATGAGACATAAGCATACCCTAGTGCTAGGTGGATTCATTCAGCCCATTGTTGTATTGGGGATCCTCAAATGTCCATCCGATCCTAGGTTTGGATTTAGTTAGACTAGACCACTAGGCAATATAGGCCACCTAAAGCTAGCTCATTTGTAAATTGCTTAGACCTACCCCAATGTCAGGTGGGATTCATTCAGCCCATTGTTGTATTGGGGATCACCCTATGATTTTTGAGTATTGATCATTCTAGGGATTCAAGCTTCACCCCTTCTTTTCTTCAATTTATTGGGATACTTGCTCATATATAGTGATAAAAATCACTGTTTATTTTGTATTTTTTTTTTTTTTTGAGCAAGGGATTTGATTTGATTTTAGGATTTTTCTCCTTTTGATGTAAGCAAGGGATTTATTCGGGTAGGGGGTAAACTTGTCCTTTTGCCAATGACCTCTACTCTAGACCATTGCTCCTCACAAAATGAGCAAGTAATAAAACCTTTCACCTAAGGTGACCCGGACCACTTTTGTAGTGTTCATCCTTCCTTACCCTAATTAGGATTGTTAAATGTGTTTGATTAGTGATGGGATTATGATATGCTAAGTGCTATCAAAACTAGACCTCATCCTCAAAAGCAAAGCAAGCTTTCTACTAAATCTGAGAAGACCACTAGGTATGGTTGAATGACCGGAAAACCCTAGTATATTCTTCATAGCAATAGGAGGGGTTGTGTTGAGAAACATAATTACTCACAAGGGTGATGGATGATGATGATAATGCATAGATGCATGATTGAAATACAAATGTGGTGTCATTTGTAAGATTGCAAACACAACCTATCCTAATGCAAGTGATGGGATGGAAATGCCTAATGCAATGCAATTAAATGAATGCATGTGCAAAATGAAAATGCATGATGCAAATGAAATGCAATATTTTTAGATTTTATTGCTTTTTGATTTTTATGGATTTTGAAATTTTCCATATTTTTAAGTTTTTGAATTATTATGTGTGGAACGCCTTAATATGAAGGATGTTGAGAGGTTCAAGCTCTTCAACACCTTCAAGTGATGTCAAGTGATACGTTCTAGGTCCAATATGCTCTGAGATGATGTAAGGACCTAACTAGTTAGCCATAAATTTATCTCGCAAGTGCGGTGGTAGGTTTGAGTTCTGTTGGTTCTCTTTCAACACAAGATCACCAACCTTAAAGTCTCTCAAGTGGACTTTACTATTGTAAGCTCATTTTAAGTACTCTTGGTAAATATGGAGATGCTCAAGGGCATTCACGTGATGTTCATCAAGAAGCATCAATTGATCTAGGTGAGCTTGTCATGCAGTGTCATCATCGATGAACTCTTTCAATGCGATGCGCAACATTGGAATCTCCAACTCTAGGGGCATAATGGCCTCAATGCCATATACTAGTGAAAATGGAGTTGCCCCAGTGGGCATCCGAATGCTAGTCCTATAAGCCCATAGTGCAAGGGGTAGCTGGATGTGCCAATATTTATGGTTTTCTTGTACCATATTTTTCAAGATGGCTACCACTATCTTGTTTGAAGCCTCAACTTACCCATTTGCCTATGGATAATATGGAGTCACAAAACTATGTTGTATATTGTACTTAGACATTAAAGCCTTCATAGTTTTGTTCTTGAATGATGTTCCATTATCCGAGATTATCTTGGATGGTATCCCAAAATGACTAATGATATTGTGAAGTATAAACTCCGTAATACGTGCTCTAGTTGTCATTGTTAAGGGAATGGCTTCCACCCACTTTGTAAAATACTCAGTAGCCATTATAATAAATGTATGTCAACCTGATGATGGAGGAGAGATCTTACCAATTAGATCCAAACCCCATTGAGCAAATGGCCAAGCCACTTGAATGGGCTGTAAGGCCTATGATGGCAAGTGCATAAGATTAGCATGATGCTGACATTTGATACATTTCTTGACATACATGGTGCAATCCTTCTCCATAGTGGGCCAATAATAACCCATTCGAAGGATGCACTTGACAATGGCCATGTTACTAAAATGGCCACCACATGTACCATCATGAGCTTGCAAAATTGCCCAAGCTGATTCTTGGGGCTCAAGACAATGAAGGAGAACTCCATCGTAGCTTCTATGGTACAAGATGTCTCCAAGAAAGACATACTTTATCACTTTCTATCTAAATGTGCATTTTGTGGCATATGATAATCCCTATGGGATTAAACCAAGTTTTAGGAAGTCATGTAATTGTGACATCCAATCTTGATAAGCTTCTGCCTCAACTATCAAGATGACTTGTTCCCCTAGTATTTCACTGTGCATGAATGTATATTAGGATACAACCTTGTGGTGAATGGTGGTGCCATTCCTCGTAGGACCCTATGAGATCAAAGACCCCTAGGATGCCTTCTTGAGAAAGTCTCTAGCTTTATAGAACCACTCATGGTTTGGTTCTATATGAATCATGTTGATTGATTCCTTGTTATCAAAAGTTACATGTTGCATCATGGCATGCGATAGCATCTTTACATGAATGGTAGTAAAGTCAGCAGATGGATTCTGAGGGATTAAGGATCCCAAAGATGCCATAGTGTCTACGAATCTATTCGATGAATGAGGGATTGCCTCGATGTCATACCATTCTAGCTGGGCTAGATATGTGTCAGCAAGATCCTTGTAAGCTTTCAATATGGGACACCTACATTGAAAAAGTCCCTTCACTTGATTGACTATGATAAGGGAATCACCAAAGATATTTAATCATTTAATCTTCATGGTGATAGTTGTTTGGAGGCCCAAGATTAGGGCTTCATATTCAACATTATTGTTAGTACAAGGAAAGTCTAGCTTAAATGACAAGGGCATTGGAGCACCTTGTGGCATGAAGAAGACAATTCCTGCACCACCCCTTGCTCACACTTCGAACCATCAAAGAACATAGTCATATCAACTTTGTTATCTGGTTCTTCGGTTTGGGTGCTTTTGATAATGTGAAGACTACATCATCAGGAAGCTCTATGGTGAGAGGCCTACTATTCTCGAGAGGCACCTCAGCTAGTTGATCAGCTATGACCTATCCCTTGATGGAATTTTGGCTGATGAATTCCAAATTAAATTCTATCAATAGCATGATCCACTTTGTAGTACGTGTATTATGATATGTCTTGCTCATCATATACTACAAAGGATTTTGTTTGGATATTATGTATATCGTATGACTTAACATATAATGATGCAACTTCTTCATTGTGAACACCACTGCTAAACATAACTTCTCCACATATGCATATCCGAGCTCATAACTCACCAAGGTGTGACTGATGTAATATATGGCTTGCTCTTTGCCTTGCATATTCTTTTGGGCTAACATGGTTCCCAATGCAAAGTTAGTTATCGATATATATAGAAAAAGGCACATCTGGTCTTGGTGGAGCTAGCACTGGCGATGTTTCCAGGTATTGCTTGATCTCAGTGAAGGCTACTTGACAATCCTCATCCCAATTGAATGGGACCCCTTGTGTAGTAGTCGATTCATGGGTCGACATTTATCTGATAATTGTGTGATAAATCACTTTATGGATGCTACTTTGCCCTGAAGGCTTCTTAATTCCTTGATATTTATTGGAGGATGCATCTCTAATATGACCTTGACCTTCATTGGGTCAACTTCGATGCCTCATTTTGAAATGATGAACCCCAAGAGCTTTCTTAAAGTTACACCAAATACGCACTTCTTGGGATTCAACCTGACATTATGCTCTATCAAGTGATCGAAGACCTTCCTCAGGACCTCAACATGCTCTTCTCATAACAATGACTTTGCCAACAAGTCATCGATATAATCTTCCAAGATCTTATGCATGTAGTCATGAAAAATATATGTCATGGCTCATTGATATGTGGCACCAACATTTTTAAGGCTGAATGGCATAACTTTATAGTAAAATGTCCCCCATGGCATTGTAAATATGGTTTTATGTTGGTCTTCGACTTTAATCTGAATCTGATTGTAACCAAAAAAATCATCCATAAGGGAGAGCATCTCATGACCCATAGTTGCATCTATGAGAGCATCTATATTGGGCAATAAAAATGAATCCTTTGGTGTTGCCTTGTTGAGGTCTCTAAAATCTATACAAATATGGATCCTTCCATCAGGTTTTCCTATAGGTACCATGTTTGATACCCATTCTGGATAGTCGATGGAGATAATGAACTCTACATCCAACAACTTCTGTAGCTCATATTTAACCATTAAAGTGACTATCGGATGCATATTTCTGAGCTTCTACTTGATAGGTTTCTTAGAGGGATCTAGCGAAAGGTTATGAGTAACCAATTTTGGATCTAGTCTCGACATATCCTTGTATGTCCAAGCAAAAAGGTCAGGTCTCTCTTTCAGTAGAGGGATGAGTATGGCACGCTCATCAGGAGATAGACTCTCTCTAAATTTGACCTTCTTAGGATTAGTGGGATCATTATTGATATCCACATCGAAGGTCTCCTCTACTGACATATGTGATCCCTCCTCAAGTTGGTGAGGCGTAGGAATCAAGTGGATGTCATCATCTGGGTTTAAAGGTCCTACATTAGAATTTCCCTTAGTATGATAAACATCATGTGCATAGCCTAGTACAAAATGAAAAGGTTGCAACATTTCTTTATTAGGGAAGAAATATTTAGGCTCGAGTGGTGAGTCAATATGATCCCAATCAATAGCATCTACATTCAGATACAATGGTTTGGAGGGATCAGTTGGATTGTGAAGTGGAGTGGTCAAATCAATGGAGATCATATTGATGGAATGGATTAGATCTCCAAGACCATGTGCGTGTGACTCTACATTGATATAACTTCCATCCTCGAGATGTGGTTCTAGGGGTATGGGGATCTCTGGATCCGATCTATGAATAGACTCAAAAATAGGATCACTTGGCTCAAGGAGCTCCATGTACATCGATGGATCAGGGAAGACTATATGATAAATCATATCCAAGTTAGGTGGTCTTCCTCTAAGGTGTGGGCCAGGATAGACTCATCGATACATCTCATCGATGTCAACCGGCTCATGATGATGGCATAAATATTGAGGCCCAAGATAAGCTCTCTCGGTCTCATCCTCATCATCACTATCGTATATGAGTCCTTCACCCCTACCCATTAGAATTGGATGATTAGCAATATGGGGCCCAAGGTAGGCCCACTCTATTTCATCCTCATAGTCACTATCAACCATGAAGTATTCTTCAGTCTCACCCATTTGTTCCATGGGTAATAGATGATGTAGATTTAGAGGGCCTAGGTAGGCCAACTCAGTTTCATCCTCATATCATTCATTGTGTGAGGATAGCTCATCATCATCTATTCTAGAATTATAATTTGGTCCATCACTTTCGATAATGGACTCTGCTATACCCAGATTCTGGATCTGCATGCCTGTGTCATCGGTAGCTTCATGACTTTCATTATCCAAGTCGGCTCTTGGATTATCTCCTTGATTTACCTCTACCATGATGTGATCATGATAGATCTCTAGTGGTACTTCTGAGACATAGGTTACCAACCTATTACCCCCTCGTAGATAAGAAGGGTTAGGGTGATACGGATTCCAATCCACATCATCCCCCAAAGTGAGGTTCAGATGATCTAAAGATGCTGCTAGGAGCTCATCTCATCCTTGAATATGATAGCCTAACCCAAACCTATCAGTTGGTAGCTGATATTATGGTTCGATGGGAATTCTGCCCCTACTCAAATAAGCCTAAGTCGTAACCATGCCAATGGTAATGATCAAAGTAGTACAAGGTGAATTCAGGGTTAGATAGATAATGAACATTCACCATGAATGGTTCATCATCATCCTCATCTATGGGCATATGATTTTTCAATTGATCTAGCCCTCCATAAATGAAGTTTGTTTGGTTGGGTGGCACCCCTAGTGGTACCACCATCCCCATGGGAAAGTGATGGGCTTGAGGTCAGCCCATATCTTGTGTAGTTTTGATAATTGGTATGAATATCATATTCTACACAATGTACTCTGCTAACCTAGAGTTAACCCACTGCATGGTCACCTAGTGTTGATGACCCTACTGAAGATGCAGGTGAGGTAGGTTGAGGTGCCTCCTCGACTATATTTTGAGCATCCCCCTCATCCATGGGAGTAGGACCCTCGATAGTTGCTTCTTTGGGCTTTTGCTTTGACTCTTTGTCACCCATAACTACCTTAAGCTTCTTGTCATTTCTAGGCACTTTGGATATCGTAAGTTTAGTTGAAGCTACTGTAGTGTGCTCTGATAACTATGGTGCTACCATGGAAGGTCCTATACACACTCCTTTGAGTTTACCTTCTGGATGTATAATAGGTGATGTCGGTCATATATCTAGATGCATTGAGGGGAGAATGAAATCCCTTAGAAATCTGCTAAGTTCATGTATTTGAATGGCTCTTCATCAGAAGGTACCATGTGAACTTGTCCCTCATGTATATATTTTATACATTGATGTAAGATCAAGGGAATACAATACATTTCTCTAATCCAAGGCCTCCCTAAAAGGATGTTATACTGCATGGCACCTTCGATCACATGACACATCATAGGGATGGTCTTTAGTCCAACCTGAATCAGAAGAACTATGGTACCTACCATTGAGCATAGCGCATCATTGAATGCTCTCAAGGTGAAAGTGGAAGGTACAATATGTGACTTTAGAAACTTTAGATATGTTAATGCCTTGGTTGTAATTATGTTGATTGATGACCCTGTATCAATCAAAACCTATTTGAATGGTGTGTGATTAACACATGCAATGATATGTAGTGGTGGGTCCGCTATAGTAGTGGAGACCATCTTAATCTCATGATCATTAAATTGGATGACCGGTTCACTACACTATTGCACATGTCCCATAAAGTTTGTAAATGCTTCAGGGTCTTAGGACTAAACTTCGATTGATCTTAGAATATCCATGAGCATCTCCCTATGCTTGGGAGACTATTGAATCAGTTCATATATTGACAACTTCATTGGAGTTGTCTGTAGGCTTTGAACTAGCCTACTCCTAATGGTCACCACCGGTCTTGTAGGTGGGCCTAGAATATTTTGAGTGGCCTTTGTGAGGTGCAACATGCACTCTAATGGGATCTTAGAGGTGGATTTGGTCTTTCATCCCTTGAAAAAAAACACAAAAATGGTGGGGTAACCCCCTATTTAAGACGAAATTGTTCCTCGATGGCTCATGATTTGGTAAGGGGTTCTTGAAGATCCCCATATTCTGGTTGTTAGGCGCCTGAGGGTTGTCCATAGTTAACTCACCTCTTTCGATCATGTTCTGTACTAAATGTTTGAAACTCCAACATACTTCGATGTCATGTCCTTTCACCCTATGGAAAGCATAGTATAGATCATCCCTATACCCCTTTGGCTTGGGTTGATTAGGATCTATCAATTTGATCTTCGGTAAGTTTATAGCCTTGGCCTCACACAATTGATGGAATATCGATGTCATCAATTCTGACAAAGGTGTGAACTAGTGAGGTGGGCGTTGTTCTTTATTCTTACCCTTCTTGTTATTATTGCATTGATCATATCATAGGAGGAGGTTGGGCTTGATAATTCTATTGTTGCCCCTTATCCCCTTTCTGGAGGTTTAACACCACTTGGTTGACATGGGTCGGCTTGGCCTATTCCTTCTGATTGTGGGTGTTCTTTTTGTTCCATTCCTTCTTGTTCTTGAGTTTCAAGTTACCCTCCTGTAACTTGATGTCCTCTATTACCTTGGCTTGCACCAAGGCCTCCTCAAATGTTTGGTACTATTGTAGCTATAGTAGTAATGAGATGTGCTTCACACAACTCTTGGTAAACATCCGAGTCAGTTCGATGGTCGGAATGGAAAATGGCAACTTTACCATTATCTTTCTCCATATTTTATCATAATCCATGATCGGCTCATCATCATGTTGCAATAAAGCAGCCATATCGGATAGATTAGCCTTCTTCTTGATGTCAAAGGAGAAGCATTCAAGAAATGCATTAGCCAACTATTCAAAGTTGGTTATGTTGTGCCTTTTGAGTTGATTAAACCACTCTCGGGCAGGGCCTAAAAGGGTTGTGATGAATGTTCTCAGCAATAGAGCATCATTGCTTTCAATCTGAAAGCACATGTCCATAAATCTCATAACATGTTCTTGAGCATCTTCCTCACCTTGAAACTTATCCAACTTCGACATCTCAAAGTGCTCGAGATACGCTAGAATTGGCACCAAAGGGCATAAAGGTTCGTTGTGAATCTTGTTCAAGGTAGGCTTTTGATAAGCCATCCCTTGCTTCTCTATAGCTTGAACCTTGTCTACCAAGGCTTGATAGGCCTTCGAAGATAGAATTTCCTCTTCTCTGAGAGGTCCATGAGGAGCCTTTGGAGGTAAATTCTTCTTTGGATGAGGTGGGGGAATGGGATCATCCTCCACATCTACTAGGGAGATCTTAGGGTATTCTTGTTCTTGATCATCTCTCACTTCTTCTTCATACTATGTACACCCATGATGTTCCAATGCTTGGCGTTGCATCATGTTTTGGGCTATGTGATGAGTATGGTTCTCAATATGTTTAGGGTATAAATCAGGTTGTGAAGTAGCTCATCTATGAGTGCACTCCTTGTACTCACTATGAGGGGGTAAATTGGCTCGAGCCAATCGATCCTCTCACTCAACATGCTCCTTTTGATCAAGGATGCATTGTTCATGCATGCATTGCTCAAAAATATATTGCCTATGCAACCTCTACCTCTGAGTATCCTTATTTTTGAGGTGCTCATACTCTACATGAACATCCTCCAATTGATCTTGGAGAATCTATTATCATTGTTCTGACACCAATTTCTATGATCGATCTATAAGATCGATTGTATGTGGTCTTTGGTGTACTCATTCTGTCCTAGAAGCTTTATTGGTATGACCTCTGATAGACTTGTTTACCATGTTCTTGCCCTTGTCTATGTAGATGACATTCACATTCTAGTGTTGTCTGTACTCTATGCCCACATGGGTCGATGGGGCAATTATACTATGAGGATGCTTAGAGAATTCTCCTAGCTCTCTGATGGTCTGATGTGTGCTCTCACTATGAGAACTCATAGAATGAGAATGTACAACTAAGGGTTTATACCCTAGCTACCCTAAGACTCTATCTAGACCATCCAATTGTCTAGTGCACCATGGCTCATGTGGTGGCATACCATTGACTCCAATCTTGGACATGTCAAATGTGAACTTGCTAGGTTGATTTTTGTTTGGAGTCTGTGAGGGCTATGCTTTGAAGCATCCCTCTCTTCCTACCCCTGAATGGGTAGATTTTCTACTTGTCTATTTTGAACTGATGGGGGCCTTGAGCCACCCTTATCTTGAGTATGGATGGGAACTAACTTAGTTACTTTCCTTCCTCAATGATGTACTCTTTAGTGGATCCAGTGGATCCATGAGGTGTATGATCATGATATATACTCCCATGCATGAAGGCCCCATGTTGGGATCTTCCATACTCGGATCTCTCTCATGAGGCATGTGCATTGCCTCCTCTAAGTGGGGTATTCTGATGAGAACCCTCACATGTAGAGTTATCCCCTCTAATGCTCATCGAACATCATTCAGGAGGATCTTGTGATTGAGGGTTCTCCATATTTTGTTGTGAATTGGGTGGAGCTTCGACTTGACCTCGGTTCTATGCTGAGATCGACCTCTCCGTGTGACAACCATGATATTATATTATCTCGTATGTATATTTTAAGGCAAACAAAGCAAACAATGATGATTATCTCTTTTAAATTTTTTTTGTGAGCCCTAACTGGTTTGATGTGTTTGAGATTTGTTGAAAACTCTAAACTACTCTCATCGTGTTTGAAATTGTTGATGATATACTCAATAGTTTAAGGCTTTCACCTGTATACTCATAGCTCGACAACCTAGCAATGAAAGTCCAGGTCATGTAATCCAACCTATAATGTGTGGTAATGAAGTCCACACATGGTCAGGGAGCATAGGTCCTCCTGGTCCTCACCTTGTTCACCTATAGTCAATGATATACCTCTCCAAAGAGAGATACATGTAAATTTTCCATGGGCTATGATGGTTCTCGGATCTGGTATTGGTCTAGTAACAAGGATCGAGGGAGTTGGGCCAATGGATGGAAATCACTGCCACCATCATTGAACCCTACTAGTGGTTGGATATGACTTCCAACTCACTAGCATTTAGATAGTATGTGGTGTGTGTGGTTCTTTTTACTTTTGCATGGAAATAAAATGCATCAAAGAGCATTCAAATGATTTTCCTACATGCTTATTTTCAAAAGAATATTTATCTTTCAGAGAATGCACGTCTATGCTAAATGATTTTTAGAGAATGCAAATTAACTATGAAGGAATGGCCACTAATTGGGCCTCATGCATGCAAACTCAAAAATAATTGATCTAGACCACTGGAGACTAGGGTAGATTGAAATCAGAGATCCATTGTTCCTAGCAATGACTAGTAGAAACCTAAGAGAATCTAAGCATTTTTCCTTTACTCTTTCTCTATGTTTTCTACTTAACCATCATTCTACTACATTCAGACTATCAAAAACATAGATAGAGACATGAAAACATAGGGAAATGATTCCTACCTCAGATCCAAGTCTGATGGAGAAACTGATGTCTATGATTTTTCTATCCTCTGCTAGCCATGGCTATCAAGCATGGCTGAGACTATTACTCATGGCTGTCACACATGGTTAAGACTGTTAACCATGGTTGTTAACCATGGTGAGTACCTACAATAAAAAAACATAGTCAATCAGTCATTGATAGCATAAATTGTGGGGTTCCCATCGTGATCACCATCTGTACCCATCTAGAGAGCATATACCTAAGCTATTGTACCAATTAATAAATATTTAAAGCATAAAATCACATGAGATACAAATTTGATAATAAATAAGGATTTCTTTGTATTAAATTGATGCCAATTGATTACAATTCCATCCCTCTTAGGGATACCAAATTTGTGATACAATCAATACAATCATTTGAGCCCCACAATGGGGTTGGTATAATCCGTAGACTCTCCAAATAGACATGAACTGCTCAAGATCAATGGTGACCTTCTTCTCTCCTTGGTGTTGAGCAAGGTGCAGCAAAAGAATTGCAAAAGTATTGTCATTGTTGTCAACACAGTCAGATTGATGCGATTGATGCGATTCGGAGGTCGGTCGGATCAAGTGCGAGAAAGTTTCAAGGAAAACGAAGTGACCAGATTCGAAGCGGCAAAAAGAGACAAGGAAGAAAACTGTCGCGATATCGCGACATGTTTTCTGTCGCGATTTCGCGACATGGTCGAGGAGAGAGAAGGCACAACGAAAATGTCACGATTTCGTGACATGTCAAGTTTTTTCTGAGGAGAGAGAAAATGTGTCACGATTTCGTGACAAAAAGTAGGAGAGAGAAAATGCACGCCAAATTGTCGCGATTTCGCGACATGGTCGAGAGAGAAGATGCGAGCAAAGCGTCATGATTTCGTGACATTGTGAGAAGGAAACAAAGGTGTAGCGATATCGCTACATGTTGAAATGAATGGAGGAACAAAGGTGTAGCGATATCGTATGTTGAAAAGGAAACAAAGGTGTAGGATATGCTACATGTTGAAAATGAATGGAAACAAAGGTGTAGCGATATCGCTGCATGATGAAAATACATGGAACTAAGGTGTAGCGATTTCGCTACAGGTTGAAACAAAGAGAAACTAAGGTGTAGCGATGGCGCTACATGTTGGAACAAAGGGAAACTAAGGTGTAGCGATTTCGCTACTAGTCAAAAGTGTAGAACTGAAAGATGCAGCAATGATATTACAAGTCAAAATTTCATGAAAAGAGGCAAGGTAAAAGCACAAGGCACAAAGTTGTAGCGATTTCGCTACTGCATGGAGAAGAGCGTACGGAAGCCAGAAGCGTCGCGATTTCCGACAAGAAGATTGATGACGTCAGCAAGAGCCGGCGTCGCGATTTCCGCGAAAGAAGGATGATGACGTCGGAAGAGCGAAGCGTCGCGATTTCGTGACATGTTCCATTTTTGCTGGAGTTGGCAAGGAGAGTTGTACGGAAGAACAAAGTGTCACGATTTCGCGACATGTTCCTTTTTGGCAAAGAAGAGTGTAGAGCGAAAGTGTCACGATTTGCGACAAGCGGGATGATGACGTAGCAAAGTTGAAAAGTGTCACGATTTGGACGAGGATGAAAGGAAAGTTGGAAGCGAAGCGTCGTGATTTGCGAGACATTGAGGATGACGTCGACAAAAGTTCAAAGTGTCGCGATATCGCGACAAGATGCGAGGAAAGCTTCAAGAGCCAAAGCGGTCACGGATTTCGCGACATGGTGAGGCGTGCGGCAAAAGTTCTAAGTGTCGCGATATCGCGACATGAGGGGAAAAGCTTTCAAGGCCAAAATGGTCACGATTTCGGACAACCTTGAGGTGACGTCAGCATAAGTCAAAAGTGTTGCGATATCGCGACAGGTAATGATCGGGTAGGTAAAACCCGCAGGAACATGCAAGGTGACACGTGTCGAAAAAGTCGACAGGAAAATCATGCAGCCAGTTACGTAAAAAGTAACTGAAGTCAGACAGACAGTTAATCGTTGACAGGTGTTGGACATGCAATGCAACAGCCAAACATGCATAATTGAAACGCATTCGAAAAGCCAAATTTGAAGGATAATAAAAGCATTCGAAAGGTCGAATTTGCAGGCATTCTAACAGACGTATTTGAAGCATACAGAAAAGCCGAACATGAAGAATCGAAAAGCTTTCGAAGAATCATATATGGAGTTTCGAAAAAGCATTTGAAAAGCCGTATTCAAAGAAATTGAACAGTCGAAGTACATGAAACAAAATTGCCGTATTGCATGGTTTCCAAAAGACGTATTGCAGGGTTTCGAACAGTCGAAGTGCATGGAACCGAACAGCCGTATTGCATGGATTCGAACGAGTCAGAGTATGTGATTCGATTGCATGCAGGATTGAAAGGTTATAAAAGAATAATCGTACGAGAGAAGACGTTGCTGCTGTTAGAGAGAAATTGTTGTAAAAGGAGAGTTAGAAAAGAATCAAGAGAAAAATAAGCAGAGCCGTGAGAGTGTGCAGAGTTGAGTTAATTGCAGACCAGTCAGGGTCGTGCATAAAGTGAAGACATTTTTATGTCATTCTAAATTTATCAGAATTGCAGTCCAAGTTGGTGCTTGGTACTAGGAGTTGGTGCTCCATCCGTTTGCGGCAAGAAAATTACGGGGGTTGGTGCTCCTTCCGGTTGGTCTTTGGTAAAGTGTTTGTAAAATTGATTTTGCAAAGGCTGGATTTGGATTGGAGTCCAAGCAGTCATTTTTGAGGAGTAGCCAAATTGGTGAACCTCGGTATATTGAGTGTTGTGGTTTGCTCTCTTGTTCAAGTTTTTTTTGTTCTCTTTATTTCATATTAAATCTTGTAGATATAAAAATTTAATAGCTACACTGATTCACCCCCCCCTCAGTGTCATTGTGTAAACATCAATTGGTATCGAAGCACGGGTTCCTTGTACAAGCTTAATCGGCTAAGGAGATCTTGGAAGAAACAATGGCGAGGTGGTGAAGGATTTTCATCCAACAAAGCTCCCTTATTTGATGGAACAAATTACACCTTACGGAAACTCGAGAATGCAAACATATCCGAGTGCATTGGGATACGATATTTGGGATTACGTAGATAGTGGATACACGGCACCCACTACCCCTCCAACGGAATCTGCTTGAGAAAAAGAAATTTGAAAACAACTCCAAAGCTAAGAATGCCATAATGTGTGGGCTTGTTGACGGTGAAGCGATAAGAGTCATGAGTTGTAAATCAGCAAAGGACATGTGGGATAAGGCGAAGAGCATCCATGAAGGAGAGAGTAAGATTAAGGAAGCAAAGCTGCAAACTCATCGAGCACAGTTCGAAGCACTGCAAATGAAGGAAGATGAAAACATAGAAATTTATACGTTGAGAGTCAACGGAATTATTAATGCAATCAGAGGACTTGGTGAAGAAATTGATGATGCAGTTGTTGTGAAAAAGGTTCTCAGAACACTTCACAAAAGATTTAACTCCAAAGTCTCTGCAATAGAAGAGGCAAAAGATCTAAACAACTTCGAGCATGGATGAGTTGCATGGTTCCACTGACAGCATATGAAATGAGAATAGGACAAACCAAGTCTACGAGACAGAGAAGCGACTTTTAAAGCACACAAGAATGTAAAAGTTGAACATGAATACGAGGATGAAGGAACAACTGGATGAAACGAGAAGCCAATTTTGTTCGAAAACTCACAAAAGGAAAAGGAAAATATAGAGGGAAGCTACCTTTTAAATGCTTCAATTGTGGAGGAGTCGGTCATTTTGCGGCCAAATGTCCAATGCGAGGAGAGAACCAAAAATGGTGAAGGTTCACACCAAGAAAAAGGTGATTGGAAGAAGAAACAAAATTTCAGAAAGAACAATTTCAAGAAGAAAAGCTTCATAACCAAGAATGTCGGCGGTTACGAAGAAAGCACGAGATGAGGAGTACGAAGAAGAAGGAGGTGAAGCTCTGTTCATGGCACTTGAAGAAGAAAGAACGAGAGGAAAATCGGGGAAGGTGATGAAAATTCCAAGGATGAAGGTGAAGTGTATTTGGAAGGAGAATTGGTTCTTTGCACTTGAAGAGTTGAGTGCGAGAAAGGAAGAAGAATAAAAATTTTTCAAAGAAATTAGAGAATGCCACGAGACATAATAAACAATTTGAAAATACGAGACGAGAGGAATTCAAGAAAATGTATGAAGTTCTTGATGAACAATTAGCTGTAAAGACAGTTGAATGCGGCAAGCTAGAGGAAGACATTGTTAAGTTAAGGATGCGGTTAGAAGAGATGAATAGAAAATTGAACTATTTTCATAAGTTTGAAGAAAGTACTGCAAAGTTTGGATAAAATGTTAAATAACCAAAGGCCTTCGGGCATCAAATTTGGTTTAGGCTTTGATGAAGGAGAATCTTCAAAGGATTCAAAGAACTTGAATATAGAACCCACAAAGAAAGAAGAAAAGATCAGGGTTGAACCAGAAAAACAAAATAATGCAAAAGAAAACAATAATGCCAGATTCAAGAAGAATACTGACAAAGATGGATTCACAAAAGTCACACATCCGAGGAGGAGAAGAGTCATGGCTCCTACTTCAAACTGGCAAAGACCGGCACCCAAGTTTAATCATGCATTTTATGGTTATTGTTTTAAATGCAATGCTTATGGCCATAAAATTTCAGATTGCAGGCATAATGTATCTCAAAGGAATTTTACCAGACAGAAATGTTTTTTCTCCTTTAATGAATTATGCGGTTGAATGTTATAATTGTCATAATTTTGGACATATTGCTAGAAGCTACGAAGCACTTTTTCATCAAATAATTATCGAGGCGAGAAAATCTCAGCTAAGTGGGTTGAAACAAAACCAGAAATTTCTGAAAAACAGGCACATGCTAATGAAAGAACAAAGGCAAAACAAGTAGCAAAATCTGCTATCAAACGAGAATGGAAAGAAAAGGAATCTTTGATTGTCCAGGACTGCTTTTAAAGCTCGGAACAAATCAGCACCTTGGATACTTGACGGTGGTTGTTCCGGTCACATGACGGGTGACAAGCAAAAGTTTGAGAATTTACAGAATTATGAAGGTGGTTACGTGAAATTTGGAAATAATGATGGAGCAAAGATTGTTGGAAAGGGATCAGTCAAGATCGGTGATGGCAATATAAAATCAAAAGAAGTCTTGTTTGTAATTGGCCCGAAGCATAACTTGCTAAGTGTAAGTCAAATATGTGACAGAGGTCATGATGTAATCTTCAAGAAGGAGGGCTGTGAAGTAAGAAAGACAAAAAATGGAAAGTTAATAGCCACTGGACTGAGAACTTCAGGAAATATGTATACACTTTCAGAAACTGTAGAAGGAACATGCTTGATGGGACAGGAAGATGAAAACTGGCTATGGCACAAGAGGCTTGGGCATATTAGTTTTGACAATCTGGCAAAAATCGGTTCAAAAAGAGCAATTAGAGACATACCAAACATTGGCAAACCTATAAATAGCATCCGTGAGTCATGCCAAAAGGGAAAACAAACCAGAGCCACTTTCAAAGCAAAAGAATACTTCACTAGCAAGCCATTAGAACTAATTCACACTGATCTATGTGGACCCATGAGAGCTGAAAGCATAAATGGACACAAATATTTTATGCTGTGTATAGATGACTACTCAAGAATGACATGGGTACTATTTACGAAACTCAAGTCGGAAGCCTTTGAAATGTTTAAAACCTTCAAAAATCTTGTTGAAAATCAATCGGGAAAAAGAATTAAATGCCTAAGATCAGACGGGGGAGGAGAGTTTATCTCCGAAGAATTTGCGAGAATACTGTCAAAAACATGGGATAAGAAGACAGTTTTCAGCGGCTAGGACACCTCGGCGAGAATGGTGTTGTAGAAAGGAAGAATAGAACGAGTGCGAGGAAATGGCAAGGACAATGCTTGGCGAGAAAACAAAATAGGCGACGATTTTGGAAAGAGGCGGTTCATCTTGCAGTTTACATTCAAAACAGGTGCATCTTTGAGACCACATGAAAGCAAAACAGACTTATGAGTTGTGGTTTGGCGAGAAAGGCAACAACAAGACATTTCAAAGTATTTGGCGAGCAAGTGCTACATAAAGCGGATTGAAGATAACCTTGGTAAATTTGAAGATAGAGCTGATGAAGGTATCTTTCTCGGTTACTCAACAAAAAGCAAGGCATACACATGTTACAACAAGAAGTTGAAGAAAATTGTTGAAAGTTTTGATGTAAAAGTTGATGAAGGTAGAGAACAAGAAACTACTTATCAAGAAAACTACCCTATGTATGAAGAAGTCATTGAAGGTGATGATGAAAAAGAAACGAGAGAAGAATCAAGAAAATTGATCCGGATAGTGTAAAAGCTGAATACGAAGAAGAAGAAAACAGGGAAATTTAAAACGAGGCAAGCTGGCGAGAAAAATCATCCAAGTGAGCAGTTATTGGGGATCCCACGGATGGTATTCAAACAAGAAGAACAGCGGTGAGGAACTATTCTCTGTTATCTAGTATTGAACCTAAAAATGTTCTTTGAAGCAAGCATTGATGAAAGTTGGATGAAGGCAATCAATGAAGAACTAGATCAGATAGAGAAAAACAATACCCGGGAATTAGTACCTAGACCAACAAATAAAAACATAATTGGTACTAAATGGGTTTTTAGAAATAAATTGAATGAAGATGGGCGAGGTTGTCGGAAATAAGGCAAGATTGGTATGTAAAGGCTATGCTCGAGGTTGAAGGCATTGATTTTGAAGAAACTTTTGCACGGTGGCAGGACTAGAGGCAATCGGGATGTTTACGGCATTAGCGAGTTCATAAAAACTTCAAAGTATATCAAATGGATGTAAAATCAGCATTTTTGAATGGAAAAGCTGGAAGAAGAGGTTTATATTGAACAACCTGATGGCTTCCAACTTGGTGAAAATCCAGATTTTGTTTGCAGGTTAAAGAAAGCTTTATATGGATTAAAGCAGGGCACCCGAGCATGGTATGCAAGGTTTGGATAATTATCTAATTAAACAAGGGTTTAAGAAAGGTTTGGTGGATAGCAACTTATATGTCAAAGCAGAGAAGGGTCATCTTATTGTTCTTGTTGTTTATGTAGATGACATAATATTTGGCGGCGACATGGATGAATACTGCAAAGACATATCAATTAAAATGAAAAAAGAATTTGAGATGTCAATGATTGGTGAACTTTCTTATTTCTTAGGATTGCGAGGTCAATCAAAATGAAAAAGGCATTTTTATTTCTCAAGTTAAATATGTAAAAGAAATGCTGAAAAAGTTCACAATGGAAGACGATAAACCGGTCGGCACTCCCATGACAACGAGTGCCAAGTTGAGCAAGGATGATAAATCCCGAGATGTAGATCAAACAATGTACGGGTCTATGATTGGAAGCTCTTTGTATTTAACGACCACTAGACCGAGATATATTACAAGCAGTATGTATGGTTGCAAGATTTCAAGCCAGTCCCAAAGAAACTCATGTAACAGCTGTAAAGAGGATTTTCAGATATCTCAAGGGCACTATGGATTATGGGTTGTGGTACCCAAAAGGTAAAGATTTCACTTTGATTGCATATTCGATGCAGATTGGGCGGGATGTATTGATGACGGAAAGAGCACAAGTGGAGGAGCATTTTATCTTGGTGACAGGTTGGTAGCATGGCACGACAAGAAACAAGAATCGGTATCTCTATCCACTTGCAGAGCGAGAATACATTGCGGCAACAACATGCTTGTACTCGGATATTATGGATGAGACAAACGTTGAAAGATCTTGGTATTCATTTCAATGAACCAATTTCAATTAAATGTGATAACACTAGTGCTATCAACATATCCAAGAATCCAATAATGCATTCAAGAACCAAACATATTGCAATCCGATATCATTTCTTGAAGGATAAAGTTGCGAGAAGGAGAGGTTAAATTGGATTTTGTTCCAACTACCGAGCAAGTAGCTGATATATTCACAAAACCTTTGCCTAAGGAAGTATTTGAATACCTTCGGAAGAAGTTGGGAGTAGTCACACCACCCAAGCAGCGACTAGCTATGGGAAACACATTCTCGGGGGGAGCATTCAAACTTTTTAAGTACGAGAATGTTGTGCATAGACTCGGGGGAGTCTACGACAGCCCTTTGGTATTATTGGCAAAGGGGGAGAAGAAATTAAGCAAGGTTGCGAGTGTGTTGCCAACAATTCCAAAGGGGAGATTGTTGAGCAAGGTGCAGCAAAAGAATTGCAAAAGTATTGTCATTGTTGTCAACACGGTCGGATTGATGCGATTGATGCGATTCGGAGGTCGATCGGATCAAGTGCGAGAAAGTTTCAAGGAAAACGAAGTGACCCAGATTCAGAAACTGGCAAAAAGAGACAAGGAAGAAAACTGTCGCGATATCGCGACATGTTTTCTGTCGCGATTTCGCGACATGGTCGAGGAGAGAGAAGGCGCAACCGAAAATGTCGCGATTTCGCGACATGTCAAGTTTTCATTGAGGAGAGAGAAAATGTGTCGCGATTTCGCGACAAAAAGTAGGAGAGAGAAAATGCACGCCAAATTGTCGCGATTTCGCGACATGGTCGAGAGAGAGAAGATGCGAGCAAAGCGTCACGATTTCGCGACATCTGGGTGAAAGGAAACAAAGGTGTAGCGATATCGCTTGTTGAAATGAATGGAAACAAAGGTGTAGCGATATCGTTACATGTTGAAATTACATGGAACTAAGGTGTAGCGATTTCGCTACATGTTGAAAATAGAGGAACTAAGGTGTAGCGATTTCGCTACGGTTGAAACAAAGAGAAACTAAGGTGTAGCGATGGCGCTACATGTTGGAACAAAGGAAACTAAGGTGTAGCGATTTCGCTACTAGTCAAAAGTGTAGAGCGAAAGATGCAGCAATGATATTACAAGTCAAAATTTCATGAAAAGAGGCAAGGTAAAAGCACAAGGCACAAAGTTGTAGTGATTTCGCTACTGCATGGAGAAAGAGCGTACAGAAGCCAGAAGCGTCACGATTTCACGACAAGAAGATTGATGACGTCGGAAGAGCAAAGCGTCACGGATTTCGTGACAAGAAGGATGATGACGTCGGAAGAAGCGTCGCAATTTCGTGACATGTTCCATTTTGGAGTTGGCAAGGAGAGTTGTACGGAAGAACAAAGTGTCGCGATTTCGCGACATGTTCCTTTTCTACTGTGGCAAAGAAGAGTGTCGGAAGCGGAAGTGTCACGATTTCGTGACAAGCGGGATGATGACGTCGACAAAGTTGAAAAGTGTCACGATTTCGTGACGAGGATGAAAGGAAAGGTGGAAGCGAAGCGTCGCGATTTGGCAATGAGGATGACGTCGAAAGTTCAAAGTGTCGCGATATCGCGACAAGATGCAGAAAGCTTCAAGAGCCAAAACGGTCGATTTCGACATGTAAAAGTTCTAAGTGTCGCGATATCGAGAGCGAGGGAAAGCTTTCAAGGCCAAAATGGTCACGATTTCGCGACAACCTTTAGGGTGACGTCAGCATAAGTCAAAAGTGTCGCGATATCGCGACAGGTAACAGTCTGGCAGGTAAAACCCGTAGGAACATGCAAGGTGACACGTGTCGAAAAAGCAGACAAGAAAATCATGCAGCCAGTTACGTAAAAAGTAACTGAAGTCAGATAGACAGTTAATCGTTGAGGTGTTGGACATGCAATGCAACAGCCAAACATGCATAATTGAAAGCATTCGAAAAGCGGAATTTGAAGGATAATAAAAGCATTCGAAAGGTCGAATTTGCAGGCATTCTAACAGACGTATTTGAAGCATACAGAAAAGCCGAACATGAAGAATCGAAAAGCTTTCGAAGAATCATATATGGAGTTTCGAAAAAGCATTCAAAAAGCCGTATTCGAAGAAATTGAACAGTCGAAGTACATGAAACAAAATTGCCGTATTGCATGGTTTCCAAAAGACGTATTGCGGGGTTTCGAACAGTCGAAGTGCATGGAACCGAACAGCCGTATTGCATGGATTCGAACGGTCGAGTATGTGATTCGATTGCATGCGGGATTGAAAGGTTATAAAAGAATAATCGTACGAGAGAAGACGTTCTTCTTGTTAGAGAGAAATTGCTGTAAAAGGAGAGTTAGAAAAGAATCAAGAGAAAAATAAGCCGAGCCGTGAGAGTGTGCAGAGTTGAGTTAATTGCAGACCAGTCAGGGTCGTGCATAAAGTGAAGACATTTTTATGTCATTCTAAATTTATCAGAATTGCAGTCCAAGTTGGTGCTTGGTACTAGGAGTTGGTGCTCCATGCATTGCGGTGAGAAAATTACGGGGGTTGGTGCTCCTTCCGGTTGGTCTTTGGTAAAGTGTTTGTAAAATTGATTTTGCAAAGGCTGGATTTGGATTGGAGTCCAAGCAGTCATTTTTGAGGAGTAGCCAAATTGGTGAACCTCGGTATATTGAGTGTTGTGGTTTGCTCTCTTGTTCAAGTTTTTTTTTGTTCTCTTTATTTCATATTAAATGCTGTAGATATAAAAATTTAATAGCTACACTGATTCACCCCCCCCTCTCAGTGTCATTGTGTAAACATCACTTGGAAGAGGCATTTGTTGCCTTTAATACTTTGATAATGGAGTCCTAAAAACCCTATGTTCAAGAAACAACAAGAAAATATTAAAAGCAAAGGATGCCTCTCTCGATGAGGCTTTTAAAGGAATCTTGTATAATGAATGACATAAAATCAAGAAAGCATGTAAAACTATCAATCTATACAAGAAATGATGAAATCATAATAAAGCATGCAAAAGAAGCACAAATCTATCTATGAAGCAATCTAATTAAGCATTAATAACTTCAAAATGCATGGAAATAGCAACAACTAGTCTAATTGCTAAAATACTAAGAAATGAAGGTGATCTAGCCTAAATATCTAAGTCTAACTATACAGATGCATCAAAGAAGATTAATCTATGGTGAATATACTGAATTAAGCGCATAAAATTTTAAATATATGGCTAAAATAGGGAAAATCAGAGATAAAACCCCCACCGCAAGTTTGAGGCATAGCTAGCACTGTTAGTCGTGGCTGACAACCATGGTTAAGGTGAAAACCTTTTTACTCTCCAAATTGGGGCTTGTATCTCAAGTTCTCCTTGTTGAATTGATGATAAAGGGTCACCTTGATGTCCTATGATGGATTTGGTGGTTGAATTCATTGGATTCATGGTGGAAGAGGCTCAATTATGAGTTCTTGATCTCCTAGCCTCCTAGGATCGACATGGCTTCAAATGCATTCATGATTGGCAAGTTAGATTTCTCCAAAATGTGGCAATTGAGTCACCAATTTGATAGGGCTTCATTGTGTTTCAATGCAAACTTTATCTAGACTTCTCCTCAATTTTTAGGGGGGTCTTATAACACATTGAAGGCCTTGCTATAGCTTCATGGAGAAGCTAAGAACAATAAACCTGCAGTTGGATCAGTTGGAGGGAACCTTCTTGATGCTTCCCTACCCAAAACCATTTGAATATCTTTTTCCCAGGACATTGTAACCAAATTTAGCTCGGCCCAAGATTCAAAAGAGTTTTGATGCTAGTCGCAGCTCTAATGCATAGCTAGCTCTATTAGTCGTGGGTCTCAACCGTGGCTAAGGCTGAGTTAGCCAACTCTACCCAAATTGAGTGGTTAAAACCACTACTTCACCTTGGAGCTATCCAAGATCATTCATATGGTTTGTTTACATGTCCCATATGAGTAGTCACCTTGATATGATGCATTTTAGGTGTATATAGTATCAAGAATTCAACTGGCATCACTACCTCCTGTCTATACATTAATTGGAGAGGTGTATGTTTTTTTGTAGGTTTAAAAGTTGTTCTATATACCCAAAAAATAGATGGTAGCCTTTCCTCCCAATATGCTCCCTCTATTCCATAGGTTTTATATAGAGTAGATACCAGTACTTTATTTGTTGCTTCCACTAGCCCATTAGCTTTGGGATAATACAAACTAGATAATGAGTGTAAAATCCTAAACCCTATCGTCAGTGTTTTGATAATTTCATTGACAAAGTGTCCTCCTCAGTCACTTATTATCTGTAGCAGAATACCAAATCTTGTGATCACCTTCTCATACAAAAATATTATTGTACTTTTTATCGAGTTGTCAATTAATGCTCTTGCTTCGACCCATTTTGTTAAGTATTCCATTGCGACTATGATGTATTTGTACTTCCTTCGTCGAGATGTTCTCAATGGTCCAAGGAAGTATAATCCCTATCGCTCAAATAATTATTGGGGTTATGATGGATGCAAAGGCATAAATTCCCTCTTTATTGGCTTTCCTACCCTTTGGTACGTATCGCATGCTTTCACATACTCTTTCGCATCATTATACAATGTGGGCCACCATAGTCTAGCTAGTAATATTTTTCTATTTGTCACATCTGGTCCCATGTACCCTCCTGCTAAGCATTCATGGGATTATTTCAATGTTTCTTTGACTTCTTCTTCCATCATACATATTTGTAGGATATCATCGCTTCCCATCGTATACAGTAATCCTGCTATCAACTAGAAAGGTGCTGACTTCATGATCACTTTATTTTTCTTGATTGTTATAATTTCTTGTGACAACTCACCTATGGATAGTTACTGATCAATCAACTTGTACCATGATGGAACAACATTGATGGAAAATAATTGTGCATCTAGGAATTCATCTAAAACTCTCATTCTTGCAGGCTCTCCTGATCGTATCCGAGACAACTGGTACGAAATGACATACTTCTTACTAGGTCTTACTACTACTCGAAATATGAAATCCTATAGGGTGACAAGCAACCTACTAACCCATCCTTGTATCACTGGCTTATTTATCATGTACAATAGAGCTTGGTGATCGACGTAGAAGGCAAAGGTATTTTACAATAGGTGATGACTAAACTTCTGAACTGCATATACCATTTCCAAAGCTTCTCTTTTTGTTGTACTATAATTTCTCTTTGGCCTTGACAAAAGGTGACTAGTAAAGAAAATAAGTTGATCTAGCTTAAACTGCCCTTCTTGTGCCAAAGAACATCCAATTGCAAAATTTGAAGCATGAATATGGACATGGAATTCCTTATCCTAGTTTTGGAACACAAAAATTGGACTACTCACAAGCTTAGCCTTCAGCTCTTCAAAGGCTCCTTGGTGCTTATCCATCCATCTGAAAGGAACATTCCTCTTCGTTAATGAATCCAATGGGTAGGATACATGTGCATAATTCTTGATAAACCTTTGATAATATCCTATCTATCCCAAGAAGTTTTTAAGTAAACTCACATCATATGGTTCTTCCATGTGCAATATCACACAGATCTTATCAAGATCTGTTTTTATTCCTTCACTACACACATTGTGTCCTAACAATTTCCCATATGGTACCATTAGGTAGCATTTCCCAGGATCTAATTATATTTTTGTATTTTTACACCTACTCATGCATTCACTAAGGGCAGAAAGATGCTCCTTGATCTTCTTGTAAATGGAAAAATCATCCAAAAATGCTTTAAAGTTCCCTCTTTCCAATTGATCAAATATATACAGTATGATGCGCTGAAATGTAGTTGGGGCATTACAAAGCCTGAATGGCATTATATTGTACGCATAGATGACATTCTCCATAATAAATGTGATATTCATTTTATCCTCCTCGACTATGTTGATTTGATTGTACCCTAAAAATCCATCCAAAAATGAATAGATCTCGTGACCGGTGACTTCTTCTAAGATGGAATCTGTGAATAAAATGGGGAAGGGATCCTTAATAGTTACTATGTTTAGACTCCTAAATTCCATGCATATTCTTCTGATCTTGTCTACTTCCTTCTTCAATGTGATCACTATAGGTGAGACCCATTCACTGGTTGTCACCCTGAAGATGATTCCTTCTTCCAGCATCTTTTCTATCTCCGCATTCACTAATGCAACATACTTTGGATTCATTCTATATGGCCTCCTCCGTATGAGTTAAGCTCTAGGTATTAGCATAATCTTGTGGACACAACTCTGGTGGTACTCCCTTCATATCCTTATATGTCCATGCAAAGACATCCTTATATTCCAAAAATATCTTAAAATCCACTGCTTTCACTACAGGGTTCCAATCATCGTCGTAGTGAATCATCCTAGGTTCCTCCTTCGTTCCTAGATTTATGTCCACTATCCGAGGTCCTTCATATTTAATATTCTCTGGATCACTCACTAATTTCTCTATATTAATTGGGTGTGTTGGTATTGTATCAACCTCTACATCTCCTACTGTATACTCTACAAAACGTTTTGGAAATGTCCATTTCTCTTCTACCTTCTTATTAGGTTCTCGATTGATTTTTGGGTTATCTTATTTTTCATTGATCTCCTATGAATCAATACAGAGGCAGTTGGGTTGAAAAATTTTGTACTCCTCCATTTTACAATGAAGAAGTCCACTATCATATCTAGCTTCATCTTCACTACATTCATCTAGGTACAGCATTCCTTCTCCATCATGTTCATACCCTTCATCTCCTGAAGATTTTTTTGATTCATCTGTCATAGCTACATCCTTATTGAATTTTTGATTAACTAGATTAATAATATATTTATGTTGTCCCTTCTTGAATATGATCTGATTCTTTCCCCAATTGTGATTAACTTTGGCTACTCGTAGCCATCCTCTCCCCAATAGAGCATTGTATTTTGCATTGTAATCATAACAAAATCCAAGACAAACTCTTGGTCAACCATCACCACTTGTTGTGTTGTCAAGACCCCCTTTGTCTTGATACCATACTGGTGAGCACCATATAGTCAGAAGCTCGATGCCCATAGGGATGGAGTGCCTAGTTATAGCCAATTTATTTTAGGTAACACATTAATGTTGGATCCACCATCCATAATTACTTGTGTTAATTTATGCTCTAGGATATCCATATGAACTAATGCGGGTTTCTTTCCCACATCAATCATCAATATAGTTGAATCTATAAATTGATCTTTCCTTTCCTTTTCCTAAATTGGTTGGCTCTATACTTCCATCGCCTTATGTGGTTGTATTAATTCCACCATTTCTTTCTGCAATGCTAGAATAGCTTCTGATAGGTTCAAAATTTTAATATCTACTATGGTGTTGAGAACTTGTGTTGCCAGAATTTGCACAATGACCTTCTCTTCTGATGGCTTTTCCAGTTCCTTTCCTTCAGCTCACTTTACTTGTTAAGATTTTTGTGCTTCATCCTATAGTATTTTATTTACTACTTTCCAACACTGATTTTCCTTTGTTGGCTCTAGATACTTATCCTTTTTATCTTGATTCCTCATCACGACTAATACTTCTTGGGTTTCCTCCTTAACTTGAGGAACCTCAATGTCTAAATAATTGATATTCTATGGGTTACTTGAACTTTCCTACTTTGGGAAATTCACTTCTTTGTGGTTCCCCGAACCACACCATCTACACATATGTGTAGTACTTGCTTGTGGTGTTTCCTACCTCTAAGGTGAAGGACATTTTTTTGCAAAATGCCCCCATTCTTGGAAATTAAGACACTGTATGATCGGTCTTCATTTTTGAGTCATACTACAACTGGCCTTGGCCTCCTTGTTTATTTCCCTGGTTCGGCCTTCCACCTCGCCTACTATTCCTATAACCCCCACTTGTTTCTTGTTGCCCACTCCCTTGGGCCTTTGGTTTCTCTTCTTGCTCTTGGATTGATAGGACCTGTGGACGTACTCTTGCATTATACGAACATAGCATTACCTCATGTCCCATCACATTACAAATGTGGCAATAATCATTGCATGGACACTTTACATTTGTATGACCTTTAGTCTTGTATTTCGTGCACCAAATGTCATTTTTGTCAGGTTTGCTCCTTTGTTCTTTCATTATCTTGTTGAACTCCTAACGAAATGACGCTACTATCCTTTGTATAGTGTAATCTTCTCCACTGTCTGAATCATTATACTTGGGATGAGACAAAATTGTTGTATACATCTGTTTCGATTCACTTTCAAAATTCTTTGCATGCTTTAAAGCTTCTTCATATGTTTTTGATGGTACTACCTTCATATTTTTCTTATATTTTGGTAGTAATCCATCAACAAACCACTGCTTTAACAGGACATCTGCTAGCGACATCTATATTTTATCGACTAATTGCTTTAGTCTACAGTTGTATGATTTCACATCATCATATTTTTGCTTTGTCAAGCAAATTTTAGTAACAATGTCTCCATCATTCTTCAGAGGTCAAAATTCTTCAATGAAGTTATTTATCTGATTTCAAGTCTAAAAATATGCAGTATTTTCTCTCTTCAAATACCAATCAATTGCCAATCCTCTCAAAGTAGTAGGAAATAAATTTACCTAGTAATCTGGTTTGTCTAAACCATTTTCTCTCCAAATGGTTATATAAGTTTCGATGTGTCTTGTGGGGTCTTCCTTACCCTCACCTGAAAATGATGGACATATCTTTTTGGTTGCCTTGTTAGCCATCTTAGGAGAAGTGTTACTATTACTTGAGGCCTCCCGTGGGATTTCTATCTGATTCCTCCTTGGGGGCATCTTGCTACCATTATTTTTATAAGTTTCTATTTGAGGTATTGTGTTCTATCCCACAACTAATTGACCAAACTCTCATGCATATTCACTCTGTGACCTCCTTCGCTGATGTGAGGGAGATGGTCTTGGTCTTTCCTCCTGATACCTCACACCTTGTTGCTCTAGTGCCTGAATCCTGTCCTCTGCACTCCCTTGCAACCCTTACATCACTTTCTCAGATGTCATCATCCACTATCTATCCTATTGCACTACCTCTTTTTCAACTCTTGCCTCTACACTAGGTGGTTCTATTTCCTCATCTTCCATCTCTATCAATAATACCTCAAAGTCTCCTTTAGATGTCCAAACTTGTTCTATTTTTGGTTCATGTCTACTATGTTCTGAGTTACTTGCATTCTCTCTATGAGAAATCCTCATGCTCCGTATTACTAGAATTTTCTCTCGTACTTCCCTTGTTGTACGCCTTTGTACATTGGTGTCTGTCATTCACCTCCATTTTTTGTAGTATTCTTTCTTTGTCAATTTGACCCATTTTTACAAAAATGCCAGATTCAATAAGGAAATGGTACTAAATTTAGCACAAGGGTGTATTATTCCTAGTGGGTGGGTTATTTTCTAGTGCTTATAATGATCAATGTATTATATCTAACTTGTTTACAAAATCATAGGATCGTACAGTCCCTAAAACTACCCTTTTATGCCCAATGAACAACCTGTACGAAAGTTAGTCCAACACATTGTACGATAAAAAATTGTACAGTGGCATGGCTTGTACAATTATCCACTCAAATCCTTTATATTCCATTTTTAGGCTATCGTACATAGTTTTGTAATTAATAAGTCAATTCCACAAAACTACCAAATCGGGTAAGTTTCCTTCTATCGCCTGAATTGCCAAATCGGGTAAATTGTATTTGTACGATTTGTACAAAATCTGGTGTACGATATGTATGAAAATAAAGTACATCCAAATACTAAATTATATATTCTAATAGGACAATATCTCTCAGATAGTTTTTGTAAGTTTTTAATATGTCAATCAATCCTTTTCCTGCAACATGCAAAACATATCTACAAGGCTTGAGAGAGATGCAAATTCCAGGGCTACGTCCAAAAAATCATATAGTAGGGTTCACAGCATCTTTAGTAACATGACCATTAGCATAGATAATTACATCATTTCGGTGTCCCTTGATGTTGGACATTTTTGGTGAATAATTTATCTCATTATTTTGCATGTTATGAGTGTATTTGAATAGGTTCTTCTCCTTTATTTTGTACCTATGTAAGACTTGTTTCTCTGCTCTTCATAAGTATCAACCTTGAGCTCAATGTTAGTAGATCCATCTAAAATAATTTCTTGAAGATAATAATTTATTATTTGTAGTAATATTCTTTCATAGCCCTTATAGTATCTGTATTTGAAATGATAGGAAAAATATGAGTAATTGGTCTCATCACAATATTTGCAAGGATGGAAACTCCAACAATTTGTCTTTTCATGACCATATTTATTGTCGGTAGGTGCACAATAGAGATGATTTGATGGCTTTGAAGTCTATTTTAGGAATATCATGTTTGTCTATCTTCTTAATAAGACATTCTAATCATATATGCACAATTGAAGCTATTCCATATTTTTTTTGTATAAAATCTTGTTGATCAATTTTTTCCTGTCTTGAGTCTCCTTTGATGTTAGATTCACTAGATGAATCTCCATTTATATGGATTTTAATTTCAGAGCTTATTTCACATTGTATTGGTTCTTCCTTTTCTTTACCTTTTTCATCATTGTAATCCATCAAGTTTTTAATCCATGTTGGTATCTTCCTTATTCCACTTTTAAGAGTGTTGCTTAGCATGCTAGTAGTCATTTGGTATTACATGTATTTTTTGGGATAGAGTGGTCTACCTTATATATCCCTACTCAGTGTCTATAAAATTCCAATATATATAAGCTTGATTAAATAAAACCTTTATTAATCCTTAGTTTTTGTAGGCTTCCTTATGTCTCCCAAGTAATGTGAGTATATACTCTTAAGGAATTTTAGGTTTTGAAGAAAGCTTATATTTTGTAACTTGATAATATTTGATAAATACTAATATTACCAAGTTTTGTGGAATGCCTTATGACTACCTAGTATGTTTTGGATAAGATATAGTGCTTTTGTAAATTATAGTTCAATATTTTTTCAATTTTGTAAAGTTTTGTAAATACCAAAATCAACTTCTATTATCCTTATTGCTCCTATTGAACTAAGCACTTTTTCCAAAATTAAAAAAGTTTTAATGTTGGATCCTTTGTCTCCTTTTGAGAAGCTTGAGACAATAATTTTATAATTTTCCAACCTTCGAAATGCTATAATAAACCTCTCTATTAATATCTCTTTACGAATTTATTTCAGTGAATCTAATTTCCAATAAATTAATTTGATGTAGTAACCCTTATAACTCCCTAATTTTTGTAAAAATTAGATTACAATAATATTTGCAAATATTTAAGATTTATTCCAGTAGAAACCCTTATCACTCCTAAGTTTTATATTTAAAATATTATATTGATTTGATAAATTATTCCCTTTGATGTATGGCTTTCAATATGATCAAATTCCTTTAATTTTAACCTTATAACTCCCAAGAAAATAAAGCACATAAAAATGGGAATGAACCTCACCTTATATCAAGCCATAATCGGTGTTGATTTCAAATGTAGTATGGCTGCAATATTTACATCGATGCTTCAGATGATTTGATTGTTCCCTCCAATGGAACTACACGAAAATTTTTCTTGTATGTAGTATTCCAAATCTGGCATCGTTTATATTGTGTCTTTGATCTTGCTTGACTAGATCATTGAAGGCTCTACCACCTTATTTAAATATTGTAACTCAACCCTGTGTGTGCAGAAAGCAAAGTGATAAATACAAAAATAAAAACTTGTTGCTTGTGCTTGGTCATTGACTTCCTTAAAATGGAGAATATTCTTGTCTGAAGTGCCAAGTGGCACGTCCATTTTCCTTTGAGAGCTTGAGGAGTAAAGGTGTAAAATAAATAGTTATCTCCCTTAGATTAACGTATGAGCATTACATTCTTCAACAAAGTATTTGGTCTCCCTATGGACAAGTGTATCCCATACACTCAATGCACCTGCATGTTTCATGTAACTCCTCTCTTGAATATGAGTGCTCAATTGATGAGCATTAGGATTTTCCTCCAGTGACAGATATCACTTTCTTCTTGTGCATGGATGTCTTCTCAATATCTAGTTCAATGAGCTCTTTGGAGAATATTTTAATCCTGAAAACTCCCAAATCTTCTTTCATTCACTTGCAATGATTTTTCAACTGGGATGTGGAGCACAAATTTGGAGGCTTGAACACCAATTTGAGAAAGTGGATGTGGATTTTGAAATACTCCAATGGTGCTTCAATATTTTTTTCTTTCTCACTTGATATACATCCTCCTTCTATAGATATTATTTCTCCTGAATGACATTGTTTCTCCCTTTGCTTTTGCTCCTTGTCTTATGCAGGTTCGGTCATCCAGGATGCGATGAGAATGAGCCCTTTGAGTGGATCCTTTTTCTATGCTTGTATTGATGATAGCATACAACCACTTTCAACTATTTTTTCTAGCGAGTATAGTGCCTTTGAGGCACCTTCAAATATGCCTTCTTTCCCTTCTTTTGCACTCTTTCTTTCAAATCTAAATTTTTGGTTTTGTGGTAGAATTTTGAATGCAATGTAGGGGTTTTGAGGTTATCTATTTGATTAGACACCTTCCCCTTTTTTCTTGGGTGTTTTTGCAAATGAATCCAATACTGTAACCACTTGATAGGAGCTCCTCTTTTTTTATATTCTTGCACAATATCTTTGTTTCAAAATCCTTAGTGTGGTTTGAATTTGAGACTCACTAAGTCTCGATTTGAGGATTCCTTTGTTGATATTTGGTGGCTACTTTCTTCTCCAATGCTTTGAGGATTTGATCTGATGTGGTGGCTTCTCTTGGCCACTGAACATTGTAGATTTTTGTGCACTAATAGTATCTTTAGACACTTTGACAAATTTTGATTTTGTCCCTTCTTATGAACACAAATAATAATCTTTTTGAGAGCAATAGAATAGTGCAAATAAATCTAATAAAATTCTACCTTTAATGCACTAAAAATTTCACTTTATCACTCCAATAAAATCTCAAAAATAATGCAAATAATCAACTTACTGCAACTAATCAAGAATAATCTGAAATGAATCTTCAAGAAATATTCTGCAATTTTCTTATAAGAAAGGTAATAGGAGCTAGTCTTCTTTTGCTTTCCAAAATAGATGATATTAGTTGATAGATAGTTGAAGTTTTAAAATCTAATCAAATCCTGAAGTGCAAATTAACCTTAAAGGAACTTTTCTCTTTTTGCACTTTTGAATATTGTAATTCAATTCTCCTTTTTACAATTTTAATCCAAATTAAGGTGCTTATAATCCAATTAATGAATCTACTTGCACTAATATTTGCTTACCTTTTTCTGAAAGCTCTTTTTATCACTTCTATAGAGGATGTAGATCTTGATGTCTAAGATCACCAAGTTGTTGCCTTGAGTAATATCTTGCAACTCTTTGTAGGCTGCCCTAAACAACTTCATCTTCACCAAAAGATGGTCTCGAACTTTCTTTCATGAGCCTAGGTTTTTGGTGGCTTGTTCTCCTCTTGTAATATCCTCCTTTTGTTGTATATTTGAAGAGATATTTGTTTCTAAAGTGGTGCCTTATTGCTATGAGAGGTAATCTCTAAATCTCCTAGATTTGGTAGGCTTCTTCTTTTTTTAATCTTCCTTCAAGCTTATTATTGAATTCTAACTTCAAACGGGGTCTTCTCAAGATTTTTAATGTCTTGAGGTCTTATGATATTTGGTACTCCTTACCAAAATATTCTTATTGGGCTTGTTTTCATATGGTGACAATTATCCCAAATATTTCACTATCTCCTGTAGTGAATTTCTCCAATGAGTTCTCCTTGGAACTCCTTTGATGATTTCTTCAGTAAGGCTCTCCAAGCCTTTTACTGGATGCTCATAGAGACCTCTCCAATACCTTTGATATTGCAACTTATTTTGGTCTTCCTTGAGACCTTACATTTGACCTTCTACTTTTGGAAGTGTTGGTTGCGAGATCTTCTCCTAGATCTCTGATTCTACTACTTCTAGATTCGAGTAAGAATTTCCTAGTCCTTCTTCTTCCAAGTCTAGAAGTTCTTCAATGAAATCTTCTCCTGATATCTTTTTCTCTAGAAGTTGTTCTTCCTAGAAGAAGATACTCTTTCTAAATTTCTTGTAGGAAGCTTTCCCAACTCATTGAATCTCCTTTTCCTACAACAAATTATTAGTACTAAAATTTTCTTCTGAATTAGATACTCTCTTTTGGAGTCTTCTTTAATATCAAGGTTTTTGTGGCCTTTTTTAGTATCAAGTCTTTTGTGGCCTTTTCTTTAATATCAAGGATTCTATGGCCTTTTATTCTGGATCAAGGCTTTCATGGCCTTTTCTTCTATATCAAGGCTTCTATGGCCTTTTTTTCTTTGTGAAATTCCCAACCTAGTAATAGAGATCACCTATCTCTAATCTTCACCATGATTCTTCTCCAAAAGTCTCTTATATAGTATTATTCTCTTGCAACAACTAATATCTGCACTATGAAGGCACTCCGACCTTCGGGAAACGAAGTTGAAATCTCCTAGCTTTCTATTGTAGGAGGTGTCCCAATAATCTAATAATTAATTCCTTGTAATAAAAAAACTTCAGGTAATTTTTTCTAGATCTCTTAGATGAGCTTCACTAGTTGATTCATCAAACTAGTGGATCAAATGTTGAGTCCTAGTCTTCACAATTTTTTTCTTGTAACTTTGTGGAAAGACTCTAGACATATGCAATCTCAATATTTTTGAAACTAAGATTTCTTCCAATCCTTACTTGTGGCTCTCCCTGATTCTACCACCTAGACTCTTTTGAGATTTTTTTATAGTGATTGATCCAATGGTGCATTAGGTTGATAAAAAACTTAGGGTCAATGATAATGGTAGTTTTCTTATTGATCTACAATAGCTCTGTGTTGAGTGTATATTTTGCCCAATTGTAAAATACCACCACATGTAGAGTATTGAATAGAAAACTCTCTCTTGAAAAGAAACCAAATGACAAACATTCAACTTCTCCAAGGTTCTGGTAAAATATCTAAAAGATTACAATAGTGCCAGAAATAATTAAATAATGCATGTGACCATAAACAAGGGGCCTTTACTGGTTCTAAACAATGCTTAGTGATTTGAAAGATCTAACTAAAAATAAAATTGGTTCGTTTTAGGGTTTTTTTAAATTGGTGCTACCCTAAATCCCTGTTAGTAGAGTATTTTATCTTCATTTAAAAGGTTACAAATGAAAAAATGTGGAATTATCCACCTCAAGTTAATGTCCATGCTTTTAAGATGAAGTAAATTTTAGATAGTTGGGTTCATTTTATCTTCCTTATGTTTATGTCACTACCCTAATAGTGGTTAGTATAAGTTAGCATGTTAGCAATGTTAGCAAAGTTAGCTTTCATTTCTTATCTTAGTTTAATGTGAAATAGTATGTTTGTATCCCTCCTAAATCATGTGTTTTATCTGAAAGCTTTAGATTAATGAAACTTGGAGGTGCAAAAATTCTAGAAAATGACCAGAATGGAAATAACTTGAAAGCTTAACAATTCTGGAAATGGACCAAAAAAAATGAAACTAACAGGAAATTAGAAGAAATTCAGGAAAAGGACCAAAACGAAAATGAAAGAAATTAAAATTTTGGTGGACCAGAATGGAATGCTTGAATGCTTGAAATAAAATAAATTTTGAGAATAGTAAATGAAATAAACATGTAAATTTGGTTAGCTAAAAAAGTCAAATTATGAATTAGTTTAGCAAGTTCCTCCCTGCAAAACTCCAAGACATGAGGTAGTCATAAAACAACCTGAATCAATGGACCTGCAACATAAGCACAATACCATTAAATCAAGTGCGAAAATCAAAGGAAACATAAAGAAACTACATAATCTCGACCTTCGCCTATTGCAACCTATTTCATGGCATAATACAATGGCTAGAAGTCACTAAAATGCAAAAATGATAAGACACTAAAAACATTAGTTTTATGATAAAAACCCTCCTTTTTATTTTGCTCACAAAAATTTTCTACCCTCTCAAAATATGAAAAATGCTCTTTCTTTATTGCTTTCTCGTAATGTTACATCATTTCCAGCCCCCTTGAAAAAGGTAGGATAGCAAGGTATAAATAATGCTTAGAAGTCCTTTCACTTCATCTTCTCTCACAACCAAAATAATGAATGGATATAAGAAAATAATCCATCATCATTTTCTGTGATTTAGTAAATATAACACTTCTAAACGTTATTTATTTAAAAAAAAAAACTAACAACAAAAGCATAACCCTACATGACTCTGTATATCTCCCTTTTCTCTTATAAGAATTCTACCCAAGAATATCCCTTTATATCCATCAAACGAATGATAAAAGCATTAACTATACCTTATAAACCATATGATTTTAGACCTCCTTTAAAACATTGAATGTGATCAAACCACATTCACATTAACTGAAATAATACAGGCCAATATTATTTAGTGAAACTTTAGTTGTCACTTTTAAGGCCGAGACCCGATGGTATTTCTCCTTACCAATGTGCCCAAGGACTAGGATGGCATTCCCCCATCCTGGGCACTTTGGTTTTCACATAACCAAACAAAACCATCACACTGCCTATGCAGCCATGGCACTATCCAACTTACGTAGCGATAGCACTACCAACGACATAGCCATGGCACTGCCAAGGCTACATAGCCATAGCGCTGCCATCATCATCATGGTGATGCCCAACCTATGCAAACATGGTGCTGCCAAGACTACATATCCATAGCGCTACCATCGAAATCATAGCGCTACCAAACCTACGCAGCCATGGTGGTGCCAAGACTACGCAGCCATAGCACTGCCATCTAGCACTGCCAAACCTACGTAGCCATCGACACTACCATTGACATTGTGGTGCTACCAAACCTACGTAGAAATGGCGTTGTTCAACTCCCTACTCTCACACTCACACTGCCATAGCATAATGAAATATATGCAACACTAAAACCTTCCATGCTCTTTGAGGCCGACCTTTAACTCCATCAATTGGCGTCATAGGTTGCCCTAATAACGCTTCATCCTTTCTTGTTCGATGGCATGCCTCTACCTCTCGATCATTTCACTGACAACTCTCGTACCTTTCATGTTGTTCTTTTGAAACCCTAACGCCATCTTGGACTACCTCTTCTTTGTCGGTGTTGCTCCATGAAGCTTTGTTGCCATAGCGTTGAACGTTCTTGGACTAGCCACTCATGTCTTCAAATATTTTCGAATAGCCACCATCGCCTTATCTGCAATCAAATGAAATAACGTTAAACTTTACCTTATCGTAAATATTATTATCATGTCTTTTATAAAGTACAATATAACAATATTATTATATACAATATAATAATATTATTATAATAATAACATTTTAGAAGAATATAATCACAAAAATATTATTATAATAATAACATTATAATATAATCATAATAATATTATTATAATGATAACATTTTAGAACCTTATAACATAATCTTAAAAATATTACTATTATGTACATAATATAGTTAATGCAATTATATTAGGTAGATAACAACATATTGGCTTCTATCTCAATTTCTTTGTACCTTTTGTATCCTCTTTTTTTTTTAGGTCAGGCCTTACTTTGTTAAACACATTCCATAACCTTAGATAGTATGAAGAACATTAAACTCCTATTCATGAAAATGGATTTTAATTAATCTAAGCATTAATGCCTAGATTAATTAATCATTAAATATCAAATAACCAGAGAAATTAAAATCATTAAAACAAAACGGTCAAACATCCCTATTCTTACAAACCAAATAAAACCAAAAACCTTTCATATCAAAATATGACAAGTGGATCCCCAAGAATTTTGGGGTGGTTGTGGAAACTCCACAACAAATGGCGACTCTGCTGGGAAATGCTCCTGAGCATTTCAGCGAGAACCCAAAAAAAATATAAAAACACACTCCAAACCATAAAGTAGCAAGCATCAGCAAATGCATGAATAATGTCAATAGACTTATAAGAACAGTAAAATATTATAATCATGCAATATTAGCTCTTGGTGTGTGTAGAACTCCACACCTTATTTTTTTTAACTTTTTCTCATTGCATCATCAATTTTACCTGACTAGAATTATGGCAATGGATATGGAGAGCTTTGAGGGTAAAACATTTTATAGCATGAGCAGCACATTCTATGGTGTCTTGAGCAAACACCTCAAAAATTTCTAACCATATTAGGATCAATCATGTATGCGATGAATTCATTGACTAGATCTAGGGCTTGGTTATGAGTCGTCATCATCAAGGACCAGTGTGTGCAAGTGTACCTTAGAGATTTGGGGAATCATATTCTCAACCAAAGTGTGATGAGAATATAGCCCTATCCTTTACTGCTCTCATATTTGACAAAAATAATTAAACCGATTATGGATGAGGTCATCAGACTAATCTAGCCTCATGGCAGCCATAAATCTCAACCTTACGGGAGTCATGTCATCAGGCATGAGTGTACTCCACTACCATTAAAGTGTATATAGCCCCGATGGAGGTTAACTCCATAGTCCATTATTTTGCTCTTGACTTCTTGCATCCTGGGGTGACTACCCATCCTTTTGAGGGACACATAGTACGATCCTTACAACCCAATAGTCAATGGTGTGATTGAAACGGAGTGGTGAACATTTTTCTTTGGATTTATTGAATCTTGGGATGACTACCCATCCTTCTAAGAGACACGCAGTATGATCCTTACAACCCAATGATCCATGGTGTGATGATAATTTGACCCTATCCTTACTACTTTGATTTTGGGCTTTCAAGTATTGTGAAAGTGGTAAAAACCACTATTTTATGGACTATGTGCAAGGCAAGATAGACCAGAATTATCTTTTCACCTCACATACCCATCCAAGTATGGTTTCATATTATTTTACCCAATATTTTGGACATGTACAGAAATGTGATAGACCTACAGCAACTTCGGCAACAACTTCCAAACCTAAGATCTTCTTAGTTTTATTTGTGCCTTTGATCCCAAGATAATTGGACATCACTTTCAGTGTTTGGATTTAGCATATGATGTTTATGTAATAAGAATGTGCCTTTGATACATGGGTGGATGATATGCAAGATCAACGACTTCATGCTTCATGAGCTACAAATAATATTTCACATGTTCAAGCCTTTTGCCATATGATTCCAATTTTTCACATCCTTTTAGTCTTGGTTGACATTCGTATACACATAGGCTGACCTCTTACTCCTATAATCAAATCCAAAACTGGACCACTTTGACATACTCAAGACTTCTGAAATCAAAGAAACAAGATCAAATAAATAGGAAATAAAACTGATAAGACAAACAATTAAGCAAGATGATTAGTGTACATATAATACAATGAATCTACCCTTAGGCCTAAAAATAATGCTTTAAATAAAGGCCATTGATGGGTAAGGCCAAATATTTTCCATCCAAGGTTTTTAATCTGAAACTATTTTCACCTAGGACTTCGGATATTAGATCGGGTCCCAGCCACAAGCAATCAAACTTTTCATGTTCTCCTTTTTTTTTATGCCTTTTATCCCACAACAAAACTAAATCTGAAACTTTAAAGACCTTAATTTTGGACTATTTATCAAACCACATTTTGATTATGTCTTGATGTTGTTGAAATGAAGCATGGCTTCCTCCCTTTTCTCATCAAGATGCATTAATTGGGTTAATCTGGTTTCAGTTTTATCATCAGTACCAACATAGTCTTTTATAAAATGTAAAGTTTGCAATTTCATATTAGTAGAAAAAATAGGGTATTGCCCATAGACTAAGTGATAAGGAGATGTCCCAATTGACTCCTTTCTTCTGGTCCTATCTTCCCAAAGGGCAAATTTTAACTTACTATGCCAATATCTAGGGTTCTTTTCAAGTAATTTTTTTATTATGCATAATAGATTTTTATTTGATGATTTTGCCAAACCATTGCCTTGGGGGTAGTAATTGGAAGAGAATTTTAGACTCACCTTATTGTCGTACGCCCAATTTGTAAATTCTAAAGAGGAAAATGCAAAACCGTTATCACTTACTATGGAGTTAGGCATTCCAAAATGAGTGACTATGTTTTCCTTGAGAAATCTAATCACAACCTCGGATGTGGTATTCTTAGTAGGTATAGCCTCTGTCCACCTTGTATAGTAATCAGTAGCGGTGAGGATGAAATTATGGAAATCAGATGAGTTAGGATTTATAACCCCAACAAATTCTAATCCCATTGTGCAAATGGTCTCATCTCTACCATTGACTACAACAGCATTATTGCATTCCACTCTCTGTTGGCTGCCACTTGGCATATGTGACATGTTCTTACATGTGCATGTGTGTCTTTAAACAAGTGGGGCCAATAATACCCAGCTCTAATAATTTTGTGTGTTGTCACATTTTTTGACCCATGTCCAGTTCCATACTTACCATGGAAGTCTTTAAGTACTTGGGTTGCTTCCTCTTGAGTAATGCAACGAAGGAAAATTCCTTCGTGATTCTTCTTGTACAACACACCAGATTTAATCAAAAATCTAGATGATTTTAAATGTAGTGCCCTGCGCTGAGTGGAATTCAAATGATAAGGGCACTTACCATGCAACAAAAAATATACAATATCTGTGTACCATTCCTCTTTAGTGATATCATTAACCTCATAGTTTTGGCACGTTATTAAAGGGTCAATTTATGCGATAGCCTTGACCAAACCTTGTCCACGCACTATCTTCATGGGATTTATCTCTAAGTCAAATTTTTGAAGGGTGGAAAGCCATTTCTCCTTTATTTCACCTAGCTCACTCTGTAATAACATGGACTTTACTATCGGGTCAGAAACTATAGCAAAAACTTTACTATGCACAATGTAATGTCTGAATTGTTTTACAGTTTTAAACAAGGCATACATTTGCTTGTCTAGGACATAATACCTCAGTTTCACATCCTTCAAAGGAGAACTCAAAAAAGCTATAGGATTTTCAATGTTGTCTTCACTTTTATGAGTTAACACACTTGCAAAAAAAAGATCTGAAGCAAATGTGTAAATATAAAATAGTTTAGCGTAGTCTGGACTAATGAGAACAAGGGCTTTGGAAATAGCATCCTTGATGCTTGTGAAGGCATCCCTATTCTTACTAGTCCACTTTATCTGAACATCTTTTTTCAGCATGTCATTTAGGGGCTTGGCGATTTCAACAAAACTTGAAATGAATTTTCTCACAAAATTAATATTACTGAAAAAGGACCTAAGCTCCTTTTTGCTATTGGGATGAGGAATATCCTGGATAGTGGCTATCCGCTCTGGGTCTATATCAATCCCATATTTTGAAATGACATGTCCTAACATCTTACCCTTCGTTACCCCAAAGATGCACTTTTTTGGATTTAGGGAAATTCCATGTTCCCTGCACCTTTGGAGCACTTTCCTCAAGTCTCTAACATGATCTTCCCTCTTCTTGGAGAAGACAGGAATATCATCCACATAGACAATAATGCACTTACCACTGAGTCCCTTGAATGAAAAATCCATGGCTCTTTGGAAAGTGGCTCTAGCGTTCAACAAACCAAACGGCATCCTCCGGTAGGAAAATGTTCCCCACTTCGTGGTGAAGGCCATCTTCATCCTATCATGTGGATGTATGAGAATTTTATTATATCCTGATTATCCATCCAAGAATGACATCATTTCAGACCCATTTACCTTTTGGAGTATCTCGTAAATGGTGGGTAATGGGTAATTGTATTTTTGGCAATCTTTGTTCAGATTTCTAAAATCTATGCACAACCAAATCTCTCCACTCTTATTCCTAATAGGGACAATATTAGCCACCCATGTGGAATGCCTAACAGGGAAGATGATTTTGGCTTCCAACAACCTCTTCACTTCCTTCTCTATCAGGGGCTCTAGGATTGGAATCAAGCTTCAGAGGAATAGTATGCATGATTACATTCGGATCATAAGTTTTCAGCTCTTCATAGCTCCAAGCTATGCAATCCATGTATTCTCCTAAAACCTAAGCTATTGATTCCTTATCTCATTGTGTGCATGCATTTGCAATGAACACTTCACGTGGATCTACTGCACTCCCCAAATTGACTGAATTGCATGATTACTTGGGGGGTGGTATTTTTATTTCTTTTTTCTTTTGATGTCCCATATCAAACAAATTTTCTAGAGAGGCCCTATCACTTAGCATTTTTTTCCATACTCCGGTTGTTCCTACTTCTACTTGCCTCATCTCTTCTTCGTCTATAACCTGATTTTCAAATATACCAGAATTAGTGACAAAACTAAAAATGTGTCTATCACTATCAAATACCTGTAAGTTCATGATATTGTCTAGTATGGAGGGGCAAGGCACTAACTCAATGGAAATTTTTTTACATTTTTATGGTCGGCAAGAAAAAGCATGTTGGCCACTACGACTAACGAATCAACCATTTTATTATTTTTTCTTGAGATGAGGGAAATATTGAAAGCATCAAACTCATTAATTAATTCCCTCACTCTGGTTTTATAGAGGTTCAACCTCTTGTCTCTACAGGTATATTTCTCTTGACCTGTTTGACTACTAACTCTGAGTCTCCCGATGCCTTAAGGTATTTTACCTTTTCTCTTAGGGCCAACTGAAGTCCAAAAATTAGGGCTTCATACTCCGCCACATTATTGGTGGTCGGGAACTATAATCTGTAGGCAATAAGAAAAAGCTTACTACCAGGACATGTGAGCTTTACCCCAGCTCCTGCACCTTGTTTTTATTTGGACCCACCAAAATTTAGGGTCCACACCCTCTTGTTTTATTTTGAATTACAATGGTAAAGATTATCATTTTGGGAACCTTCGGCTATGTCCTCTACGTCAAAATTGTAAACCCCTAATTCTATTTTAGTAAACTGAATCTCATTGGGTTTATTATATTCTATAATCATTTCCCTAAATATGGGCTCTTTATCTACCCAAATTTGGTTTGCAACTCCTCTCCATGGCAACCACATATGGGAGGAATCAGTCACCACATAACCATTGATATTTTTGCACCAATCCTTGCCCAACACCATGCCATACTTGGCAGCAATATTTAGCACAAGGATATCTGTATAATGTTGGACCCTAGGCTCTGAGTTGATCTGAAATATGACATATTTTACAACACCTATACATCCACCATAGATCTGTATAATTGGACCACTTTGCTATTCGAATGAACAGGATTAAGTCCTAGCTTTTGGCTTATCTCAAGAGGCATGATGTTGGCCGAGGCACCATAATCAATCAAACAGTTGTGTAAATTCTTTCCTGTGATCCTAACAATTATGAGAAAAGGAGGTACCTCTGGTTTCTCTTTCATCATAGCAAGTTGGGGTTCTACAGATTTAACCTCATGAATTTGACACAAGGAATTTAATCTCTTCCCCATGATTTTATCCTGTCCCAACAATAGAGAGACCTCATACATTGAGATATTGGCCTTGGTCCTTTTCATATCTTCTTCCAATTCATAAGTGGATGTTCCAGGATTTGACACTTTTGGCATTTTACTAGGTTCTTCCAAAAATGGAGGTGGTGGATTCACATCACCTTTTGTATCAGGAGGAACTAAAGGGTTGTTTGGGGGAGTAGAGGAGGTTTTGGGATCCTTAGAACTCCTAGTAAAATACTTATGATTAGCTTTCCCAAAATTTTTAGCATCCTAGGCTTCCAAAGCTTCATCCTCTTCCTCTCTTAACACATTCATATCTTCCTCCATCTCATTATTTTCTAAATAATGAATGACTTCAGACACCAAAGAGTCTAAATTTCTATGGAAACAGTGATGCATTTCCTCTTCACATGACTCGACTCATCACAATCTCCTAACGCATCAGCCTGATTGGCTACCAGATTGGGTACGTGCTTATTATTAGGTTGTGTATTATACGGTCCTATTCTCCTATGGTCATGGTTTTTATTGGGCATGTTATTTTTGGCAACTTGTTTCTGTAATCGAATGATGTCATTGCCCTATTTTATGGTCATTCTCTTGTGCTCTTCTAGCTGAGAATTGGGTCCTTGTGGCTGAGGCATGACAACCCTAGATCCACTGATATTTCTGACATTAGCAACCTCTGGATTAGGAATTAAGGTTTAACTCTGGGCCTAAAGAGGCACAACCATGGGATAGGCATTTGAGGCTTGAGTACTACTCACCTCAAATCCTGGCAAGGTTATCTGATTAGCAGCCATCATTTTCGGAGTGGGTGGAATGGCAGCACTAGGGTATGTTGAAAAATATGGAAGCGTGGGAGTGAATGGGTATGACTGATGATATGGAAAAGCATTCATCATGGGCATCTGAGGTGTCACAACTTGATTCATCATGGAAAATTGATTTTAAGGGCCATATTGCCCTAACATGGGAAATTGAGGCATAGTGCCACCTTGCGGTGTCATTTGTTGCTCAATAGTCATGGCTTCAACATAGGCTAAGGCTAGCATTGTAACTTGAGGATTTCTCCTGGTAAACATAGTTGTCATCATATATAAGGCTGCAAGGTATAATTTCAATGCCACAATAACATCTATTGCAAAGTGACGAGTCACATTTATGTAAATCTTTTGGAATATGACATTAAATGTTCTGATAGGTTCATTAGGATACCTCTTACATGACACGAATTGGTTATACATGATGGTAGGATCTAACAATGACCTAAATTGATTAACAAATGCAACTTACAACTAGGCCTAAGATGTAATGGACCCTGCAAGAAGATTCTTGTACCATTCATGAGCCATTTGGTCAAAGCTATTAGGGAAGAGTCGACAAGCGACGTCTTCATGACTAACTCCCCGCCTAATCATATGGTCCTTGTAAATTTGAACGTGCTCTTCAGCTGAAATGGGACCATCATGGAGAAACTTAGGGATAGACCTCTCAAGGTGACTAGGTATGTCATGGACATCCCCAGGTATACTTAACAAAGAACTTTGGGTACCAAACCATGGAACTAGTTGTTGTTGTTGCTATTGTTGGGCCATATTAACCAAAGGTAATGACCCTACTAAAGTAGTTGATACACTCGGTATGATGGATATGGGTACACTTGATTTAGCTCTTGCAGTGGAACTAATGGGTGCACATCCACTGAAGGTATTCAGATTCAGAGTTCTGAGAGCTAGCCTTTCCAAATCTTGGTAAAGCGTCTCTAAACCTAACATATCAGAAAGCTCGAACGATATTTTAATCTCCTTGATTTTGTACCTCGATTTCCTAGTTTTTGGAGAAAGACTTTGAAAAATGGTTTCCTAAGTGGTTTTAGACCTAGTAGTAATACGTCTAGGTGGGTTCATCTTGGAAAAACTCAAATCTATTCTATTAAGGCTTCTCACAAACTAGTCAAGAGTAAAATGTTGCACCTGCAAACACAATATTGTTCAACCAAAACTGACCAGGTTAGCATTAGTAAAAAACTAAATCACAAAGCATAAAATAAGGCCCTCCTTCTAGTGCCAAATATGTTGAGTGTATATTTTTACCAATTGTAAAATACCACCACATGCAAAGTATTGAATAGAAAACTCTCTCTTGAAAAGAAACCAAATGATAAACATTCAAATTCTCCAAGGTTCTAGTAAAATATCTAAAATATTACAATAGTGCCAGAAATAATTTAATAATGCATGTGACCATAAACAAGGGGCCTTTATTGGTTATAAACAATGCTTAGTGATTTGAAAAATCTAACTAAAAATAAAAGGAGTTATTTTTAGGATTTTTTTAAATTGGTGCTACCTTGAATCCCTGTTAGTAGAGTATTTTATCTTCATTTAAAATGTTTCAAATGACAAAATATGGAATTGTCCACCTCATTTTAATGTTTGTGCCTTTAATATGAAGTAAATTTTAGATAGTTGGGTTCATTTTATCTTCCTTATGTTGATGTCACTACCCTAATAGTGGTTAGTAGAAGTTAGCATGTTAGCAATGTTAGCAACGTTAGCAAAGTTAGCTTTCATTTCTTATCTTACTTTAATGTGAAATAGGAGGTTAGTATCCCTCCTAAACCTATTAGTCTCACAATGACATTGAGAGGGGGGGTGAATCAGTGTAGCTCTTTAAAACTTAAATATTCAACACTCAAAGCCAAAACAATGAAAACATAAAACCAAATAAAGTAAGTATAACAAGAGAATATCACACAACACAAGATGTACCGAGGTTCACCGATTTGGCTACATCCCCTAAAATGATTGTTTGGACTCCCATCCAAATTTAGCCTTTGCAAAGCACCAAATTTACAATCAATTTACCAGCACCCACTGAAAGGAGCACCAACCCCTGATTTATCTGCACCAATAGAAAGGAGCACCAACCCCTGATTTATCTGCACCAACGGAAAGGAGCACCAAACCCTCTACCAAGCACCCACTTTATTTTGATATTGATAAAAAAATAACATATATGAATGTCTTCACTGAAACCAGAACCCTCTATGGTCTGTAAGCTCAAAATCTAAAACTTTCTATTTCACCCAGTATAACATCCCTCTCTCTGCATTACTCAGAATTTGAATCTTCTCTCCTAAAAAAAAACTGATTGTTCTCTTAGCTCATTCTGCTAATTTCTAAACGCTTTCTGGGTATTATGCATCACTTTATCTGTGAACTCCTCTCAAAATTTCATCCAAAATGGGTATCATATGAGAAATTTATACCCAAAATTCTGAAGTGATGTTTTTCACCACTCTCTAAAAATCACGGATTTTCACTCTTTATTTTTCTCCACACACACACTTCTCTCTTCACAAAATAAATTCCCTAATTTTCAATAAAATCCCTTGTCACTTAAAAAGAACACACTTGCATTATTTTTCCCTTTTCAATTTTAAAAATATTTTCTTTAATGAAGCTACTTAAAACAATATAACTTCCTTTTTTTATTTTGAGAAGGCATTTCGTCAAACATGTCACATGCAAAGAATTGACACCTTACTCGTTATCTTACTTCGGAGCCACGTGACACCTCAAACCAAAAACAAAAGATGCTCTATTTTATGCCTTGAAGGTGTAAAAACACTAAAATCGAAACTCTAGCAATTCTGCAAGGTCGAAATGGCCAACTGAAGGATTTTGCACAAGTGGAACAAATTGACATAAAAGTGACCTGTACCATTTTTGCAACAATCTTTTTTTTTTTTTAATTTATAGCGGGTTTTAACAAGGATCCCAAAACCTGATTACATAAGCAATGGGCCTAGGGCATCAATCCCTTGAAACTGAACACCAAAACAGAAATCCCGCCCGACGGTAATAGTAAGCATGAAACAATCCCTCTTAGCGGGAAACAAACAAATAAGAAAGGAAGTAGTTTTGGAGATCCCGCCCAGCGGGGGGTAGCCGAAAACCACCATCGAGAAGATCCCGCCCAGCAGGAAGCAAAGAAAAACCGTTACAATAAAATCCCACCTCACAGGAAGCAGTCAAAACCACCACAAATAGTCCCGCCTAGCGGGAAGCAACAGGGAAATCCTGCCATCCAGGAAACCAACAGAAAAGAAAGGATCTCGCCTCGTGGGAAAACCGACGGATTTGGCGGATCCCGCCCTGTGGAGAAACCATCCCGCCCACCGGGAAAACATTCAGTTCAGTGAGAGCCATCCTGCAAGAAGCCGACAACCAGCACAGAGAGGATCCAGCCCATCAGGAAGTGACCAGAGAGTTGCACCACAAGGAACCCGCCCCGGGAAAACAAAAGAGGATCCTAGCAGCAGGGACCAAGAATTTCGTCCAAGCACAGAGCCCACCGAGGATTCACAAGAAAAGGGGGGAAGCTGTCCAAACCCTAAACCGTCACCTCCACCACACCAAGAAACGCAGGGGACCAGATGCACGTGAATAACCTGCAAAAAAACCCAGGGGGAAGCCTGAGGGAAAAATGGAAGGGATCCCCAACAAAACAGGGATCCCTGGGAAGCACCAGTCCGAAAAAACAACCAAGGAAACCCTAGCCGACCGGGAGGGACGCAGATAGTGGAGAAGGATCTCCCCCCAGGAGATCATCTACAAACAACCACTCCCCGGGAGGGATGACCTGGGTTGAGCCAGGGACTGGGCAGGAACCAGGAGCCATGGGAGGGGGAGCAGGGGAGGGACCAGAGCCCTCCCCTCTCTACTTTCTTCCCTCTCCATCTCCTCCTTTCGCATCGACCGTTTTTGCAACAATCTTAACTCTCACCTCGTAACTTTGTTTTCTTTGAAATTTGAAACTTAGAATATTTTTAATGCTGACTACATCAAGTATGAATCTCACTATATAACTCCTTACGGTTCACCTGTACCACCTACACAAAAATTGCTACTGACACACTTTTTCCAAAAACATTTTTGTGACAGTCTTGTAATGTTTGTAAAATTCACCTCATTTCTCCATTTTGGTGGAAATTTTAAAAACATGTTATTGAAGATAATGACCACCTACAGTTCAAATTTAGCTATCAAATTCTTCTTGGTTTAATCGTAGTGCTTCTGACAAAACTGCCCTTTTTTGACCCATACAACCACTTGCCAAATCATCTGCCAAGATACCAAAAATGCCATCAATCAATCCAAACATTGTTATGACACCTATAACGGTGTTCTGGACTATTTCCTGACATGCTAGCATGTTCAAAACTGATCCATCTTGTCCAACTGCACCCATGATGACTTTTGTAATTTTTTGACAACTTCTTGACGATTTTTTCAACTTTTGCAAATTTGCACGAACAACCTGTAACAACTTCACTCGAACATCAAAAACATCCTCATAATAATTGAACATCATTGTACATACTCCGAACAACCTCTGAACAACTATCCACTGCATCAACCTGTCTATCTGAGTGTGTTGACAATAATGACAATATTGTCGTTGCACCTTGCTCAATAATCTCCCCCTTTGGAATTATTGGCAACACACACACAATTTCCTGTAACTCTTCTCCCCTTTGACAACAAGACCAAAGGGCTACTGCAAACTCCCCCTGAGTCCATGCACAACATTATCAGGAAAAAATTATTACACTTAGCAAAAATCACAAACATGAGCAAAAAGATAAACAAATACACAAATGCTCCCCCTGAGAATGTGGCTCCAATAGCTAGTCAATTCTTGGGAAGTGTGACCACTCCCAATTTCTTGCGAAGGTACTCAAAGACTTCCTTGGGCAATGGTTTTGTGAATATATTTGCTACTTGCTCTGTTGTTGGAACAAAATCCAACTTAACCTCACCTTTCACAACTTTCTCCTTCAAAAAATGATACCGAATAGCAATATGTTTTGTGCGAGAATGCATAACCGGATTCTTTGAGATGTTAATGGCACTGGTATTATTGCACTTAACAAAAATTGGCTCACTAAAATTAATTCAAGATCCTTTAGAGTTTGTTTCATCCATAAAACCTGCATACAACACGTTGTCACTGCAATGTATTATGCCTCTGTTGTGGATAAGGAGACTGACTCATGTTTCTTACTGTGCCATGCAACCACCCTATCTCTAAGATAAAATGCACCTCCACTGGTACTCTTCCTGTCATCTACACATCCTGCCCAATCTGCATCTGAATACGCAATAAGGGTGAAGTCCTTACCTTTCGAATACCATAATCCATACTCCATAGTACCCTTGAGGTACCGAAGAATCCTCTTCACTATTGTCACATGAGTCTCCTTGGGAATAGCCTGAAATCATGCTACCATGCATACTGCCTGTAAAATATTTGGTCTAGTAGCTGTCAAGTATAGTAAGCTCCCAATATTAGATCTATACATAGTTTGATCAACATGTGGAGATTTGTCATCCTTGCTCAACTTGCAACCTATCGTCATGGGAGTGCTAACTGGCTTACAATCCTCCATTGTGAAATTTTTAGCATCTCTTTCACATTTACTTTGAGAAATAAATATTCCCTTCTCCTTTTGATTAACTTGCAATCCAAGGAAATATGAAAGTTCACCAATCATTGACATTTCAAATTATTTTTGCTTCTTATTTGCTAAATATTTACACAACTCATCTTTGCTGCTGCCAAATATCATATCATCTATGTATACAACAAGAACAATATGATGACCACTTTCTATTTTGACATACAAATTACTCTCCACCATACCTTTCTTGAACCCTTACTGAGTAAGATAATTGTCTAGCCTTGCATACAATTTTAAGCCTATTTTAAGCCATATAACACTTTCTTCAACTTGCAAACCAAGTTGGGATCATCACCAAGATGGAAACCATTTGGCTGCTCAATATAAACCTCTTCTTCAAGTTTCCCATTCAAAAATATTGATTTCACATCCATTTGATAAACTTTAAAATTCTTGTAAACTGCTAAAGCCAAAAACATTCTAATTGCCTCTAGTTTGGCCACAGGTGCAAAGGTATCCTCAAATTCAATACCTTCAACTTGTGCATAGCCTTTGCATACCAATATTGCTTTGTTACTGACTACATGTCCGTCTTCATTCAATTTATTCCAAAAGACCCATTTAGTATGGATTACATTTTTATTTGCGGGTCTTAATACTAACTCCCAAGTCTTATTTTTCTCGATCTCATCTAATTCTTCATTTATTACCTTTACCCAACTTTCATCTTTGCTTGTATCAGCAACATTTTTGGGCTCAATGCTAGATAATAAATATTAGTAACTTACTAATCTTCTTCTTGTCTAAACACCAACTGTGGGGTCTCCAATCATTTGCTCTCTAGGATGATCTTTTTGCCAGCTGCCTGTTTTGAATTTTCTTCCACTTTTGAATCACTGTTTGACTCCTCTGAGTCAATTTTTGGTTTCTTTGCCATTTCCTTTTCCTCATCTCCTTCAATGACCTCTTCATAAATTGGGTAGTTCTCTTCATAGCTAATTACTCATTCCCTTCCTTCATAAACTTTAACATCGACACTATCCATAATTTTCCTTAGCCTCTTGTTGTAGCATTTGTAAGCTTTGTTTTTTGACGAATAGCCAAGAAAAATACCTTCATCCACCCTATCTTCAAACTTACCAAGGTTTTCTTCAGTTCTTTTGATGTAACACTTGCTGCTAAAAAATTTAAAGTATCTTGATGTTGTCTTTTTACCGAACCACAACTCATAAGAAGTTTTTATTTCATGCGTCCTCAACATGCACCTATTTTGGATGTATACCACAGTATGGACTACCTCTTTCCAAAATCTATCTGCTACTTTGCTCTTAGTCAACATAGTTTGTGCCATTTCCTGCACTGTCCTGTTATTTCTTTCTACCACACCATTCTGCTGAGGTGTCCTGGCTACTGAAAATTGTCTCCTAATGCCATATATTTCACAATACCCTATGAAATTCTCTGAAATGAACTCTCCTCCTCTGTCTAACCTTAAACATTTAATCATTTTTCCTTTTTGATTCTCAACTTGGTTTTTGAAAACCTTGAACATCTCAAAAGCTTTTGATTTATGCTTCAAAAATAGTACCCATGTCATCCTGGAATAGTCATCTATACACAACATGAAATATTTTTCATTGTTTATGCTTTGCGTTCTCATGGGTCCACATAAATCAGTATGTACTAGTTCCAAAGGTTTGCTTGTATAGTACTCTTTTTTTTAAATGAGACTCTAGTTTGCTTCCCATTTTGACATGAAGCACAAATGCTATTTGATGGTTTTCCAATGATGGGAATATCTCTCACTGCTTTCTTTGAGTTGATTTTTACTAGATTGTCAAAACTGATATGACAGAGCCTCTTGTGCCACAACCAATTCTCTTCTTCCTATCTAATCAAGCAAGCTCCTTCTAAAGTCTCTGAGAGAGTGTACAGGTTGCCAAATGTCCTTGATCCAATTGCTATCAACTTCCCATTGTTTGCCTTTCTGACTTCACAACCTTGCTTCTTAAATATCACTTCATGACCTCTATCACAAATTTGACTTACGCTCAACAAGTTATGCTTCAGACCAACCACAAACAAGACTTATTTTGACCTGATTTTTTCGTCACTAATCTTAACTGAATCTCTGCCAACTATCTTAGCTCCATCATTGTTTCCAAACTTTACTGAACCACCTTCATATTGCTGCAACTTCTCAAATTTTTGTTTATCACCTGTCATATGACTAGAGCATCCACTATCAAGTATCCATGGTGCGAATTTATTCTATGCTTTAAATGTCGTTTGTACGATCAAGGATTCATTTTCTTCCTTAGGTCACTCTTTTTCTTTCCACTCAAGTTTTATTACAATTTTTGGCTCTTGTTTTGGCTTTTCTTTTTTAGTAGCTTGTGCATGTTTTTCGAGAAATTTTCTATTGTCTTATTCCATGTGGCTGAAATTTTCTTCCATGAAATTGATTTGATGCAAATGTACTTCAACAATTTCTTGCAATATGCTCAAAATTATGACAATTATAACATTCTACTGCATAATCCATCAAAGGTGAAAAAGCATTTCTATTGATAAAATTCCTTGGTCCTACATTATACTTGCAATCTGAGATCTTATGTCCATAACCATTGCATTTAAAACAATAACCAAAAAAGATATGATTGAACCTAGGTGATGGTCTTTGCCATGTTGTCGTAGGAGCCATAAATATTCTTCTTCTTTGATGTGTGACATTGGTGAAGCCATCATTGTCAATTCTCCTTTTGCCTTGCATTATTGTTTTCATTTGCATGATTCGTTTTTTCTTGATCAACCTGTTTCTTCTCTTCATTCTTTGTGGATTCTTCATTTATGGCCTTTGATCCATTTGACGATTCTCCTTCATCAAAACCCAAACCAAATTTGATGCCTGTAGTCTTTTGGTTATTTATGATCTTATCCAGCAGCTTCATAGAACTTTTTTCACATTTGTGACAACAAGTAATTTTCTGATTCATCTCTTCTAGATGCATTCTTAAACCAACAATCTCTTCTTCTAGCTTGCTGCAATAATCTATTATCATGGTTATTTGCACTTCGAGATCTTAAGAGATTTTATTGGATTCTTCTATCTATACTTTAAAATTTGTTATGATTTCATTTGCTTCCTCAAGCTTTCTTGAAATTTTCTCATTTTTTTACTTTCTATCTTCAATTCATCTAGAGCTGTAATTAGTTCCTCTTCCAAATTCACTTCTACGTCAATTTCTTCTTCATCACATTCCTGTTCTTTTTCTAGTTTTTCTTCTTTGAGTTCCATGAAAAGAGATTCACCTGTTTCCTTTTTAGAATCCTCACTAGAGCTATCTTTTGATGAACTGACATTCTTGGAGATGAAACTTTTCTTCTTGAAGTTGCCTTTTCTGAAATTTGTTTTTTTCTTCCAGTCACTTCTTTCTTCGTGCGATCCTTCATCACTTATGTTCTCATTAAGTGGACATTTAGCTGCAAAATTTCCAACGCCTCCATAGTTGAAACATTTAAATGGTAACTTTTCTATGTATTTTTCTTTTCCTCTTTTTAGTTTTTGAACAAAGTTTGCTTCCATTTCATCTAATGTCTCTTCTTCCTCAAATTCTTGTTTTGCTTTCATATTTTTATGGGTTTTAAAAGCAGCTTCTCTGTCTGTGGATTTAGATTTTTCTATTCTCATTTCATATGCAGTCAAAGAACCATGCATCTCATCTATACTAAAAGAATTTAGATCTTTAGCTTCTTCTATAGCTGAAACTTTAGAATCAAATCTTTGGGGAAGGGATCTTAATACCTTTTTCACGATGAAAAAATCTTTTATTTCCTCATCAAGTCCTCTAATCGCATTAAGGACTTCATTAACTCTCAGCATATATGCCTCTATATTCTCATCTTCATTCATCTTTAATACTTCGAACTGAGCTCAATGTGTTTGTAACTTGGCCTCCTTGATCTTAACGTCTCCTTCATGAATGCTCTTTAGTTTGTCCCATATTTCCTTTGTTATTTTACAACCCATAATATTTACCAGTTCGTTGTCCACTAATCCACACATGATAGCATTCTTTGCTTTTGAGTCATTCTCAAGCAGTTTCTTATCGGTAGCATTGGTTGTAAATATGGTGGGTATTGTGTATCCACTATCTACTAAATACCAAATGTCGTATCCCAAAGCATAAAGATATGTCTGCATCCTGAGTCTCCAAAATGCGTAATTAGTTTTTTCAAACAATGGTGCTTTGTTTGATGAGAAGCCTTCACCACTTGCCATTGTGTCACTTCTAAGATCACCCTAGCCGATTAAGCCTATTCAGGAACATCACTCTGATACCAATTGTTAGTCTCACAATGATACTGAGAGGGGGGGTGAATCAGTGTAGCTCTTTAAAACTTAAATCTTCAACACTCAAATTCAAAACAATGAAAACATAAACCAAATAAAGCAAGTATAACAAGATAACATCACACAACACAAGATGTACTGAGGCTCACCGATTTGGCTATATTCTCAAAAATGACTATTTGGAATCCCATCCAAATACAATATTTGCAAAGCACCAACTTTATAATCAATTTACCAACACCCATTGGAAGAAGCACCAACCCCTGATTTATCTGCACTAGGAGAAAGGAGCACCAACCCCTCTACCAAGCACCCACTTGATTTTGATATTGATAATAAAATGACATATATGAATGTCTTCACTGAAACTAGAACCCTCTATGGTCTGTAAGCTCAAAATATAAAACTTTCTATTTCACCCAGTATAACATCTCTCTCTGTATTACTCAGAATTTGAATCTTCTCTTCTCAAAAACAATTGATTGTTCTCTTAGCTCATTTTGCCAATTGCTAAACGCTTTCTGGGTATTGTGTAACATTTTGTTTGTGAAATCCTCTCAAAATTTTAGCCAAAATGGATATCATATGAGAACGTTATGCCTAAAATTCTGAAGTGACATTTTCACCACTCTCCAAAAATCATGGATTTTCACTCTTTATTTTTCTCCACACACACTTCTCTCTTCACAAAATAAAGTCCCCACTTTTCAATAAAATCCCTTGTCACTTAAAAATCACACACTTGCATTCTTTTTCCCTTTTCAATTTTAAAAATATTTTCTTTAATGAAGCTACTTAAAACAATATAACTTCCCTTTTTTTATTTTGAGAAGGCATTTCGTCAAACACGTCACATGCAAAGAATTGACACCTTACTCGTTCTCTTACTTCGGAGCCATGTGACACATCAAACCAAAAATAAAAGATGCTCTATTTGATGCATTTAAGGTGTAACAACACTGAAACCAAAACTCTGGCGACTCTGCAAGGTCAAAATGGCCAACTGAAGGATTTTGCACAAGTGGAACAAATTGACATAAAAGTGACCTGTACCATTTTTGCAACAATCATAACTCTCACCTCATAACTATGTTTTCTCTAAAATTTTAAACGTAGAATCCATGTAATGCTAAATACATCCAGTAAAAATCTCACTATATAACACCTTACGGTTTACCTGTACCACCTCCACGAAAACTGTTGCTGACACACTTTTTTCAAAAAGAGCATTTTTGTAATAGTCTTGCAACGCTTGTAACATTCACCTCATTTCTCTATTTTGGTAGAAATTTGGAACACATGTTCTTGAAGATAACGACCACCTCCAGTTCGAATTTTGCTATCAAATTTTTTTTGTTTTGCTCGTAGTGCTTCTGACAAAATTGCCCTTTTTCGACCTGTACAACCACTTGCCAAATCATCCGCCAAGATACCAAAAACGTCACCAATCAATCCAAACACTGTGCTAACACCTAAAAAATTGTTCTGGACTATTTCTTGACATGCTTGCATGTTCCAAACTAATCCATCCTGTCCAACTGTGCCCGTGATGACTTTTGCAATTTTTTGACAACTTCTTGACAATTTTTTTAAATTTTGCAAATTTGCACGAACAACCTATAACAATTTGACCCGAACATAAAAAACATCCTCATAATAATTGAACATCACTGTACATACTTTGAACAACCTCCGAACAACTATCCACTACATCAACCTGTCCATCTGAGTGTGTTGACAACAATGACAATATTGTCACTGCACCTTGCTCAATAAAACCATGTGTTTTATCTGAAAGGTTTAGATTAATGAAACTTGAAGGTGCAGAAATTTTGGAAAATTACCAGAATGGAAATAACTTGAAAGTTTAACAATTCTGAAAATGGACCAGAAAAAATGAAACTAATAGGAAATTAGCAAAAATTCTAGAAAAGGACCAAAATGAAAATGAAAGAAACTAAAATTCTGGATGGACCAGAATGGAATGCTTGAATGCTTGAAATAAAAAAAATTTTGAGAATAGTAAATGAAATAAACATGTAAATTTGGTTAGCTAAAAAATTCAAATTCTGAATTAGTTTAGCAAGCTCCTCCCTGCAAAATCCCAAGTTATGAGGTAATCATAAAACAACCTGAATCAATGGACCTACAACATAAGCACAATACCATTAAATCAAGTGTGAGACTCAAAGGAAACATAAAGAAATTGCATAATCTTGACCTTCGCCTATTGCAACCCATTTCATGGCATAAGACAATGGCTAGAAGTCACTAAAATGCAGAAATGATAAGACACTAAAAATGTTAGTTTTATGATAAAAAACCTCCTTTTGATTTTACTCACAGAAGTTTGCTACCCTCTCAAAATTTGAAAAATGCTCTTTCTTTATTGCTTTCTCAAAATGTTACATCATTTCCAGCCCCCCTTGAAAAAAGTAGGATAGCAAGGTATAAATAATGCTTATAAGTCCTTTCGCTTCATCCTCTCTCACAACCAAAATAATGAATGGATATAAGAAAATAATCTATCATCATTTTTTGTGATTTAATAAACATAAAACTTCTAAATGTTATTTATTTAAAAAAAAACTAACAACAAAAACATAACACTACATGACTCCTTATATCTCCCCTTTCTCTTATAAGAATTCTACCCAAGAACACCCCTTTACATCCATCAAACGAATTATAAAAGCATTAACTATACCTTATAACCCCTACGATTTTAGACCTCCTTTAAAACATTGAACGTGATCAAACCACATTCACATTAACTAAAATAATACAGGTCAATCTTATTCAATGAAACTTTCATTGTCACTTTTTGAGGCTAAGATCCGATGGTATTTCTCCTAAGCCATACTAATGTGCCCAAGGACTGGGATGACATTCCCCCATCCTGGGCACTTTGGTTTCCATGTAACTAAATGAAACCATCACACTGCCTACATAGCCATGGCACTATCCAACTTATGCATCCATAACACTGCCAATGATGCAGCCATGGCGCTACCAAGGCTATGCAGCCATAGCGCTGCCATCATCGTCGTGGCATTGCCCAACCTACGCAACCATGGTGCTACCAATACTATGTAACCATAGCACTACCATCGATGTCATGGCGCTACCAAACCTACGTAGCCATGGCACTGCCAAGACTACATAACCATAGCGCTACCATCGTCGTCGTGGCACTACTAAACCTACGCAACCATCGATACTACCATCGACATCGTGGTGCTACCAAACCTACGCAGCCATGGCATTGTTCAACTCCCTACTCTCACACTCATGCTGCCATAGCATAATGAAACAGATGCAACACTAAAACCTTCCATGCTCTTCAAGACCAAACTTTAACTTCATCAATCGATGTCATAGGTTGCCCTAATAATGCTTCTTCCTTCCTTGTTCGATGGCATGCATCTACCTCTCGATCATTTCACTGACAATTCTTATGCCTTTCATGTTTTTCTTTTGAAACCCTAACGTCATCTTGGATCGCCTCTTCTTTGTTGGTGTTGCTCCACGAAGCTTCGCTGCCATAGCGCTGAACGTTCTTGGACTAGCCACTCATGTCTTCGAATGTTTTTGAATAGCCACCATCGCCTTATCTGCAATCAAACGAAACAACGTTAAACTTTACCTTATCGTAAATATTATTATCACGTCTTTTATAAAGTACAATATAATAATATTATTATATACAATATAATAATATTATTATAATAATAACATTTTAGAAGAATATAATCATAAAAATATTATTATAATAATAACATTATAATATTATCATAATGATAACATTTTAGAACCTTATAACATAATCTTAAAAATATTACTATTATGTACATAATATAGTTAATGCAATTATATTAGGTAGATAATAGCATATTGGCTTCTATCTCAATTTATTTGTACCTTTTGTATCCTCTTTTTGTTTTAGGTCAGACCTTGCTTTGTTAAACACATTCCATCACCTTAGATAGTATGAAGAACATTAAACTCTTATTCATAAAAATGGATTTTAATTAATATAATAATTAATGCCTAGATTAATTAATCATTAAATATCAAATAACCAAAGCAATTAAAATCATTAAAACAAAACGGTCAAACATCCCTATTCTTACAAATCAAAGAAAACCAAAAACCTTTCATATCAAAATATGACAAGTGGGTCCCCAAGAATTTTGGGGTGGTTGTGGAAACTCCACAACACTCTGATACCACTGTTAGCTTTTTATGCAACATGTAATGGGAGATAACAATCACAAGATGTAGAATAATATGAAAAAAAGTAAATCTGTAAGATGACTGAAAATATGCTATAAATAAAAATTATGGAAATGTATACAAAGTAGATTTGGAGTAAATGGACACTCCATGAATAAAGCTACTGCTCAAGAATGATCTTTGATCATATCACACTCCATCACACTACATCACACACTACTACATCGCACCACACTGCTCTACACCACTTCCTACTGCTATATCTATGTTGTTATATCTATGGCCCTTTATATAGGAATATAAGTTCCTTGTCCAACACTCTACCTAGTTGTGCAAGGGATAATTTGCACATATACAACTTGCACATTGACACTTGTGCATTTATTACATTGCATGAAGTAACTAGATAACGTCCTCCTAAAGTAATCTAATGTCCTATGTATGTGCCAAGAAAGGTAAATTTACATGAACCAAATGATGTAATATAATCTATCTCTAACAGATCCACACTTCCATTTTGATAAGATCTTGACTCGTGACCACCTATATTTTTCTCATTTTTTCCCCACTCACATTTCACAATACAAAGATCTCGATCCATATTTATTGTATCTTCTCTATTCTGATCTATCCTCCCTTAACTAGTTTCCAATATTGATTCTTCCACTATTACCCAAGTTTAAATTCCCATCCAAGAACGAATCCTCTCTCACCATAACACAAATTTGAAATTTTCTACTCCTCAATGTTTTTTTTCATTACTCTTTCTCTTCTTTTATTTTTTACTTCTTTTTCTTCTTTTCTTCTACATTTTTATTCCTTAATAAAAAATCAAAACTACAATGAATATTGGGGAGTGGTTCTCATCTCCACTTTGCAATAGTTGACATCAAAATAGACCAAAAATGCCAAGTCATGAGTTTGAAAAATGTATTGTTGTCAATGGATTTCAAGGGCATATTTTGGTGTTGTGATCCCTGCTCTTCTATGATTGTCATCACTAGAAATTGTAAGAAACTCTAGCAAAGGAAAAAAACTAAATCCAAAACTAAATCTAATTCCTTTGACATCTCCACCTCAGAAAACCTCAAAATCAAACCCCTGACCTATGGCTTATTATTCTGGCAAGAATCCCATAGTGTCTTTAGAAAGTAAAAGTCATTCTTCTGCTACTTTGTTCCAAGTTTCATGTTGATTTTTCCTCAATCCCTTTGTATCATGCACCACTAGGGTTTTCTACAATATAAAACTAAATAAATATTTGTGGTCTTTAAAAATTATTTTGTTGTGCCTCTTGTCCTTCTCCAATCACCCACAAGAAATTGCAAGAAAATCTAGCTTAATCAATTTTGATTATTAGTAATATGAATTTATAACCATATGTCAACGTGTAATTTGTAAGTTGTGACATAGGGTCTAATGATATGCTACATAACACCTAAAATCCATGTGTTTGAGAATAATGACTAGGTCAAAACTATTCTAGACCTAGATCTACCCACTAGGCTATGTAATTTATCACATCAATTTTCCATGAAACCTATGTCATGCAATATTATATCAAATTTCTATGAATCTTGTTAGGAGAAATGGTAGGCATTTCTACTTAAATATTAGGCAATTGCTTTGAAAAAATGCATGCTTGATTTGTGTTTGGTCCCTACAATTGTTGGTTGTGTGTCTAACTTAGAGAGGTTTGCAACATATGCATGTTTTATTTATATTAGATCACTATAAGTCTTGGTTATGATGTCTCACTTAGAAAGTTTTCATTTACAGGTAATTTATAATATAAATCCTCAGCACTATGTTCTCACATAAATTAACATAATTATTTGAGATAAACAAACTAAATTAAGCATTTTTTAACACTTGACAATGCCCTTTTAGGGTTATGCATAAGCGGTTGGACTCAAAATGTACTCGTAAAAAATGGTGAATCCTAATCGAAATCAAGGCAAATCCTAAGCAAATCAAATCAATCATCTTCACACCAAAATTTGGGGCATTTGAAGCCCTAAAAAGTAAGGTCATATTTGAGGTAAATTTTAACCTATTAAATCACCTTATAACTTCATAAAAACACCACCATTAGATCGGGCTCGAAAAGAGTTTTCCAACGAGTATAAATATGTCTATGTTTGGATATATATTGTGGCAAATTGACCCTAAGAAAAAATTGATCCTGAAGATTTTAAGTGAATGAGCCAACGTCAAGGGTCCTCATATTCGCCAATTTTCAATTTTGAAAATCTTAATATTCGCCTCTCTGGAATGATAGGTGCTCTCTTATTTTTAATGAAGGTTCCAATATTGACAAACACTTGGCCGCTACCATCCAACATATTCCTTTCTGGGTACACCATCATTTGAACCTTGGACCCGGGTAAAGCATGGGTTTTTATGAAGGGATTGAGGTTTGGACTTGGGTCTCTTGGATAAAAACCCAAAGATTTTATCACTATAATATCCTCTCGAGATTAAAATATTAAAATAAAGTATAAGTTTTGAAAGAGTCCCTCTGTAATCTATTGCATAATTTTTGTTTTTTTTTTTAACGGTATTGCATAAAATTTACGTTTATAAGCCTTTTTCCAATTTATGTTTCCTTACTTGACGTACTCAATTTTCTAGGTGGATAAGTCAACCACCCAAATCGTTTGTGTTCACATCTTTAAAACGGGATTCATACTAAAATTTTCAATGTTTAAAAATATTACAATTTAAAAGGGACTTTTGGACTTTCTACCTCAAAACCAGATAGAGCCTGTGTTCACATCTTTAAAACGGGATTCATGCTAAAATTTTCAATGTTTAAAAATATTAAAATTTAAAAGGGACTTAGACTTCCTACCTCAAAATCAGATAGAGCCCTTTCAAGGGATGCCGTCTGCTATAAAAACACGTTCAGAAAAGAACAAACATTAAAAACAAACACATGCTTTAAACCGTGGACCGTTGAATTCAAACATAAAAAAATTGCAGAAAAATCGCTTGTTCACAAGATAAATCATATCTCAAAATGTCTTCATTTAGATAAGTTGAAGCCGGCCTACACGCTCAAACTCTTCAACGCGGTCCCTTGCATGACCTTTCAAACTTTTATAATAAAAAAATCACTAAAGCTGGCGCCGGCCCTGTTAGACCGTCTTGATTCCATTCAATATTTTGAAACGGAAGGCACAGGGCAATTGTTGCAGGCGTGTTGCCCTAGTCCACCCGACCAATTCAACACCTCCAGCTATATATATATATATATCCCTGCCTGCCTTCCTTTACCTCAACTCCATACATACCCTTCTTCCCTAGGTTGCATTTTCTGAATCACCTGTAAGCTATATAGCAACCACAAACAGTATTTCGTAAACAGGTTTCGAATCCTTTAACACTATATATAGTGATTTTCGTAGTCCCAGATCCTGTAAGCATTTTTTAGCGTGTGGATTGGCTGAGGACAAATATGGGATTAATTATTTCATGCGCAAGGTCGCCCCACGCCATGGAGATGATGATGGACACAATCAAGATGGTGCACTTCGACGGTTCTGTGAAGGAGTATCTGCCGCCTCTTTCTGCAAAAGACGTTTTGCTCCACAATCCGCGTCATTTTATCTTCAATGCCAGCGATCTTCAGTCTTGCAACCCCCGCCCTGTTTTAGCACGACAGGAGCTTCTGCAGGGGCACGTTTATTTTCTTGTTCCTTTGGCTGCACTCCAATCTCAGGATTTGGTTTCCCTGGCCTCTAAATTAGTGGTTGCCGCCAATAAACATTCTTCTTCATTGGCGCCTCCAGATAAAGAGGATACAGATCAAACAACTAATTCGAAGGAGTATTTAGAGGAATATCTGGCAAAAACTAGGCCGGAGGATGACGAGAACAAGCGAATGGGAATTTGTGACACTCCCCAGCTGAAAATGGCCTACATAAGTCACCTTCTCAGCAAAAGCCAGAGCAGCTCGTGGAGACCTGGGTTGCATACAATCGAGGAGAGTTGCCTTGCTTTCTAAGTAATCATCATCCTTTGTAAAAATAAATTTTGGATATTTAATTTGAGAATTCTTTGAAGATTTGTTTATTTTTGACAGAGCATGGATACTTGAATATTTACGTGTCAAGGAAAGTTAAAAATGGGAATTAAGAGCCCAATTCTTACATAGACATCACAATTTTTCTGCTAAAAGAGCGTCATCCCAAATCGCACATCACGTTCTTATTACATCGTCGAAGTGGCGTCTTTTTGGCAGCTCCGTGAAAAAAACCCTTCCTAATCGTCTATCATTTTATTCTCTCTGTATAAATTTTCACCTTAACGAAAAAGCATAAAAATATTGATTTGTAATATTGTTTATTATACTCAAATAAATCATTAATTTTATATCTTAAAACATTAAAAACTTTCCTAATCCTCTAAGGAATAAAAAATACAAACACTCTACAGATGGATCTATCCCTTTTTGCCGACCTCTTTACGTTTAAGCGTGTCTTGATAAAGCATTGGTCAGAGCACCGCGTCTAAATTTGGATCTATCCCTTCTTGCCGACCTCTTTACATATAAGCGTCTTGATAAAGCATTGGTAGCACCGCGTCTAAATTTGTAGAAGTTTTCCTTTATTTAAGTATTTGATGGTTGATATGCGTGTGGGGTCTAGTGGTTGTGAGGCCCCTTTAAAAATATGAATGTCATTTTATTAGAATCGATAATTATATTTAATATAGGGTATGAAAGTTGTCGCGATTTCGCGACATGTTGCATCGTTGTGGCCGCTGGTGGATTTTTGTCGTGATATCGCGACATGTTGCTCCGTCGCGGTCAAGGTTGAATTTTTGTCGCGATTTCGCGACATGTCGCAATGTTGACTTTTTTGCGGTCAGAGGAGTCTTGTGTCACGATTTCGCGACTTGTAGCTTTTTCACGGACAGAGGTGAAGTTGGTGGTTGCTGCGTGTTTTCGCGATAAGTTGTTGTAACAGACCTATCAGCTCTCTTAGCTAGCTTGGTTTTGGTTCAAGAGATTTGGATCCTGTGCAAATCTTCCTCTTCTCTTGTAATCATGTGCTTTCATTGTTTTCGGCTGGGATGGGTCTTATCCCAATTGTAACTGATCAATGTTTTAATACAAGTTTTTTTCAATTTTTTCAAAAAAAAAATATGGGGTATGAAGTTATTCATACAATCAAAACCAGAACCAATTTCTAAAAAGGCGAATTAACAACATAAATAAATAAGTATAAAAAATAAACTACAATAAAATAATTCTAAATTGTAACTCTAAGCACCATGTAGACTTATTGTTTTGTCATCCTACGTTTGTTCAAAGCCAACACCCTAAAGAAAATGAAACTGTTGGGTCGAATGTTCAAAGCCAACACCCCAAAGTTGATGAAACTGTTCGGTCGAATGGGTGAAATGGGTGAAACCATTTTATGGATAGATTGTCTCCAGCTTTCCCCTATCAAGGATTACGAGAACGTTGAATCCGCACATAAAGGAGGATTTTTAGATTTTGCTTCCTCCATAGGAACTTCCAATTCCATTTATGATGGCTCTGCATCCAGTGGCATATCCTCACTGTCACTAAGATACTCCAATACATTGTAGTTGTTAAATGAATCAGGAACAATACTGCTCCACTGAACACTGATCATATGAAGTTATTTCTTTGGAGAGACATCTTCTTTTTTAGATCCCCTTCTTGAGCTACAAGAGCACCTTGCGCTAGCTGGGGGGATGTACTGAAGGACTGTCTAGGTGGGTATACTGTGAAGCAACCACTATTGCAGACCTTGGAGTATGAATCTGTTGAGACTAAGGAGCCTCATTTGAGTTTCAGCTAGGGGACCATCTTTTTCCTTTACATACCCTTTTTCTACCGACTTTGAGACATGTGCCGACTTGGACCATGTACCTTTAGAAGCATCCAAATGTGTATTTTTATGCCCTCCCACAATTTTCCAATATGCAACCACTATTGCAGCCCTTGGAGTATGAATCTGTTGAGACTAAGGAGCCTCATTTGAGTTTCAGTTAGGGGACCAGCTTTTTCCTTTTCATACCCTTTTTCTATCGACTTTGAGACATGTGCCGACTTGGACTGTGTACCTTTAGAAGCATCCAAATGTGTATTTTTATGCCTTCTCACAATTCTCCAATATTACTCCTGAGGTTGAGGAGTGGTCGCACTCGGTGTGGTGGGGCTTTATTTGTCCCTATTATGCAACATCAAGGAATAATCTTTGATCTTGTGTGTTGAGGATTGGCATCAAAAACATGTGTTGGAAAAATTAATATAGAGGACCCGTTGGGATAGCATAGTGTCACCAACTTGTATGTCAATAGTCTCCTTAAGATCTCGAGAAATATCAATCTCGATGCAAACACATTGTTGAGCGTGTGCATTGAAAATTTTGTTCACCTCCACCAAAATGACATGCCCTAGAGGGGTTGCTATGTTACTGAGAAATGGCCACAAAGGTAGAGGGAGTCATGAGAATTCTACCCACACTTCTGTGGAGGGAATCATGAGAATTCCACCCACACATGGACATTGGTATATATTTCCTCATAAATAAAAAAGTCACAGGTCCAAGAAGAAAAAACAAGTAGAGAGCTTCTCATGGTACCAGGGTCGATGCTCATAAATCACCTTAGCGGGGGTTGTTTTCACAAAGCAAAACAAAAAAATCCCTTTGAAAGGTTTGAAGAACACAAGCTTATACTGAGAGGGGGGTGAACAGTATAAGACCTCTTTTTACTTTTTCCTTTATACTTCAAAATAGTAAAGCAATATACCCAAAGCAATATCAAAGCAATGCATAATATCATCCACAAAGTGACACCAATTTTAACGTGGTTCACCCAGAATGGCTGGGCTACGTCCACAAAACTTTTCTCTAAAAGTTATCTCAAAGTTCTTTGGGAATCCTTCCCAATTACAATGTTTATGAGCCTCGGCCCAAAGGAGATACCTTCCCCCAATCAGAATTTATGAGCCTCTGCTCAAAGGAGATACCTTCCCCCAATCTGAATTTATGAGCCTCTGCTCAAAGGAGATACCTTCCCCTCAATCTGAATTTATGAGCCTCTGCTCAAAGGAGATACCTTCCCCTCAATCTAAATTTATGAGCCTCTGCTCAAAGGAGATACCTTCCCCTCTGCTCTGGAAATGATCCCTCAGAAGATCAACTGCCTCTACCTCTTGCCAGCACGTGGAACTCCTTTCCACCGAAGACCTCCTATCCTCAATGCTTAGCCTAAGAGACCTCTGCCTTCTATGATCACGTCCACAGCAGCTCAACAACTCTGTACCAAACACAGTCAGTCGGTCTAGTACAAGTCTTCCTCTGTCTATCGGATCTGTCCAACACTTGAACAAATCAATCCTCTGCACACAAGCCTTCTCAAAGACTTGCCAAATCTGTCCTCAGGTTCTTCTCAAAGAACCAGTGCTCCTCTGTCCTCAAGTTCTCCGATAGAACTATCAAAACTCAGCTCACAAGTCCTCTGCTAGGACCTGTCCAAATCTGCTCACAAGTCCCCACCGGAACCTGTCCAAAACTGCTCACAAGTCCCCACCGAAACCTGTCCAAAACCTGCTCACAAGTCCCCACCGAAACCTGTCCAAAAACTGCTCACAAGTCCCCATCGAAACCTGTCCAAAACCTCAGCAAGCTCACCAAGAAAAACTTTCTTAGTAGGAAATCACAAGGTGAATTGTTAGAGACCCAATGTGATTTTTCAAACTCATAGAAGCATAAAGAGAATTGTTAGAGACTCAATATGTTCTATACTCAACTCCCAATCTCAAAACTCAACTCAAATCAACTCAACTCAAACTCAATCTCAAATCTGAAAACTCAACTCAATATCTGAAATGGATAGGATAGAATGCTTTCTTTCAAGAACATGAAACTCCAACAATTGCCAACTATGCAAAGAATCACATAACAATGATACTCATGTTCTTTTCACCATCAATTAGGGCTTCAACAACAATGCTCATCAAACAAGGTTCAATCAACACCATTCAGCTCAAAACACAACCTTGAAGCATTTCACAATCAACATCAAAAAAAGGAAACAAGTAGAACTCCTTTTCTCTCCAATATTGTTTGAACAAAAGCATCCACCAACTCAACTCACAATAGCACACACAACTTTTCAAATCATCAACAAAGGAGTAAGCTCAACACTTTAACCAAGTAAAGAATAGCTTGATTATTACCAATTTAATGAAAGCAAATGTCAATCTCAAAGCTGCCCACTTAAGGTTTCACAACTTCACACAAGAAGCAATTGACCTTAAAACATCATGCTTTCATTTCCATAATCAACCAAAAGCACTCTCAACATTACAAGAAAGATTTAACCCTTATACACCTTATTTCTCCCTTATAGTCTTATCACAAATAAAATTTATCTCTCATAAGAATGCAATAAGATATTTCAACAACATCTTCAAAAAGAATCTTTTATCAAAATACAAACAAGCTTTAAACTCCTTATAACTCCTAAGCTGTTTTTCCCTCTAACAAACTTCCTCCATCCGCAAAAACACTTAGCAAAAATTAATTTCGAAAATACCTTAGCCAACATCAAAAATCGCTATGGAGAAATTGCGCACGAATTCTAACACCACCCGCTGCGTCCACTTCACGACGAAAAACCCTTTCACGATATTCGAACGCGGAACCTCCCGTTCGGGTAGCGCGCCAACAACCTAGCCGCTACCGGTGCGCCAAAGGCACCCGGTGAGATTTAAACCTCACGCTGTTAACCTTGATCCTTCTGCACTAGGGATTAAATGAAACAACAGTCCCTTCCTTTCCTCTGCCACGACACGATGACAATAAACTTTACGACGGATTCGACAAACGACGAGTGCAGACAAACGAACAACGGATACACGAAAAACGGCGAAGACACAGACGAATTCACAGCGAGCAACACCTTTCAAAATTTGGATGGGATGAATCTTTGTTTTCATCGAGGGAGATTTATATGCAATTTACCATAAGCTCTTTGACGTCGGCGAGGAGTTTAACACGTCGACGGAGGTCTTTGGCTAGCGCCCACAATGTTAAAACATTTGCGCCATGGATTAGGAGAACCCATTGCAAATAATAATTTAATATTTATTTAAAAATAATTAAATGGAACCTTAACAAGGTTTTTAATTATTTAAATAAATACTTCCTCCTGGACCCAAATGCATTAAACCAATGCATCCACCTGTAATCTTTAAACCTGCCAACTTGGGGTTTGCAAAAGACCTTTGAAACTGTCATGTCGTAACCTTCATCAAAACAAATTATTTGACATCAAATCAAATTCCTTCAAGAGCTTCTTGACATCAATGACAACTTATACACTTGAGCAAAGGCAATGTACCCAAAGTACCCAAAATTGCCAACAATCTCCCCCTTTGTCATTGATGGCAAACCTTTATCGAAAACACTTCTCAAGAGCCAAAACTGAAACCAACCGTGCTAACAAGCTGAGAAACTGTGCCCACAACCGAGAATCTTCCTTTGAAGTTTTGCTCCCCCGACTTGAAGCTTTCCTCTTCACTTTGAAGCTCTCCCCCTTACTCATATCTCTCCCCCTTTGTCATCAATGGCAAAGGGCCACCTTTGGGGCTCGGGACTAAGAATGAGCCTCTTAGCTTAGTCCCTCCCCCACCTCCTGATGAGGTGATTAATTCTGGGGTGGGAGTAAAACTCCCATTAGGCATTGATCATCATCAGCGTCTATAACTTCCTTGTCGGGCCTTCTCTTGAACTCTTTGTCCATATTCCTGTTCTTGTCATCTGTTCTTGTTCTTGTTCTCATCCCTGTTCTTGTCCATGCCTTGATCCTTGGACCTGATCATGCCACTGTTCCTGTTCCTGTATTCTAGAATTTCAGCTCTACACTGTCTGATTATGTGACCTTCATTGTTGCACTTGAAACACTTGACGATGTTGTTTCTCTGAGGTAAACCTGATCTTTGAATCCACACTTTTCACTGACCAAACCTCGTTTCGATCAAACCTATTCCTCGTTATTTACCTTGCAATAGACTGCCTTGTGCCCAAACTGTTTACAAGAGTAGCAATACCCTTGAAAGAAACTAGCACTTCTGAAATTGTCATTTACCTTCTTCACTTGAGCCATGCAATGTGAAGCCATGTGACCAAACCTTGTGACAAGCAAAACATCTGCCTTGAAACTTTCCTTTATTTGACCTCTTGGGTCCTGAAAACTTCTTCTTCTCATTCTGAATTCTATTTTCTATTTCTGTGCATCTATCATTCAAGGACTCCTTTTCTGAAGTACTTTCCTCATCAGAACTCTCTTCCTTTTGGAGTCTCTTACTAGACTCTCCAACTTGTTCCTTGTGTGGCTTAACAAAACCAAGGCCTATTTTATCTGTTGTCTTTCTTTGACCTTTGATGAGTGACTTAACCTTTTTGGAGCTATCTTGAAACCTGTAAAGCTTATCCTTGTACTCTTTAGTTTCCTCTTTCAAAGAAGCCATTTTCTGTTCTAACTCACTATACTCAAGAACCTTAGACTCTAACTCATCCTTGAGTTCTTGTGTCTTAGCTATAGAGAAGTCAAGACTTTCTATAAGATCATCTCTCTCCATACAACATTCATCTAACTTATCCTTGAGTCTAGCATTCTTCTTTCTTTCCTTTTTCAAAGCACTAAGAGCACTAATAAGTTCACTTTCAAGATCCTTTATTTGATTGCCTTTTGAATCATCAAAGCCTTTTTCAGATTTCTTATCACTAGAGGTGCTACCCTTTTCAAAAACCATACATGCATCTTCCTTATAGTTTTCTGAAGCATCCTCATACATACTAGAAACCAAATCATTATTTGTGCAATCATCCTCAAGGTGACCAAAATTTCCACATCTAAGACATTTCATGATAATGAATCTATGTTTCGGTTCTTCCTCTTTTTCGATATGAACAACATCTCATTTTCATTATCACTTGAAGAACTTTCACTATCACTACTAGAACACTTACTTGCTTTGTCTAGGTAGAAACTCTTCTTGTGCTTGTGAGAATACCTCTTTCCTTGATTGTTGTGCTCATCTTTGATCTTCCTGTGATGCTTGTGCTTTTCAGAATCCTTGCTCTTAGAATCCTGTTTATCTTCATCACTTTCATTCTTGGGAACAGTACAGTTAGTAGCATAATGACCAAACTTTCCACAATTGAAACATCTTATATTTTTCATACTTTTGTGTTTTCTAGAGAACTTGCCTTTCTGTCTGTAATATGCCTCTTCATCACTAGAAGACTCATCACTATCTTGAAGCTGTTTACCCTTGGATTCCTTGGTAGCCTTGAAAGCTGCCTCTTTCTTGACATCAACCTTCACTTGAGTTCTCAACTCAAATGTTGCAAGTATACTATGGAGCTCATCCTTTTTCAACTTATCCAAATCTTTAGCTTCCTCAATAGCAGAAATATTTTCACTAAATCTATTAGGAAGAGATCTTAAAATCTTATCACAAACATCATTTTCAGCAAGCTCAAGACCTAAGTCTTTCATGGAGTTAACAACCTCATCCATACGAAGCATGTAGTCACTAATATTTTCATCATCATTCATCTTGAGTTGTTCAAACATACCTTTGAAGTGTCTTAACTTGGCCTTTCCGACATTTGTATCACCTGTATGAACCACCTTCAACTTGTTTCCACATTTCACTAGTTGTCTTGTGGTGAATCACTTTGGTGAGATCTGCTTTCTGTAAGCCTTTCAGGATTGCATTCATTGCTTTTGAATTGTTGTGATGTAGGAGCCTTTCTTCTTTAGTATTAGGACCATGTACAGGAATAGTGTACTCATCTTCAATCACTTCCCATACCTCATTACCAAGTGCCATTAGATGAACCTTCATCCTTGCACTCCAAAGACCAAAATCTGACCCATCAAGAATAGGTGTTGCATTACTACTTGAATGATCCATTGTGTTCTTTACTAGCTTTTCCTTCAAGTTGTTAAACTTTTCGAAGGCACCTGCTCTGATACCAATTGAAGAACACAAGCTTATACTTGAGAGGGGGGTGAACAGTATAAGACCTCTTTTTACTTTTTCCTTTATACTTCAAAATAGTAAAGCAATATACCCAAAGCAATATCAAAGCAATGCATAATATCATCCACAAAGTGACACCAATTTTAACGTGGTTCACCCAGAATGGCTGGGCTACATCCACAAAACTTTTCTCTAAAAGTTATCTCAAAGTTCTTTGGGAATCCTTCCCAATTACAATGTTTATGAGCCTCGGCCCAAAGGAGATACCTTCCCCCAATCAGAATTTATGAGCCTCTGCTCAAAGGAGATACCTTCCCCATCGAATTTATGAGCCTCTCAAGGAGATACCTTCCTATCTGAATTTATGAGCCTCTGCTCAAAGGAGATACCTTCCCCTCAATTTGAATTTATGAGCCTCTGCTCAAATGAGATACCTTCCCCTCTTCTGGAAATGATCCCTCAGAAGATCAACTACCTCTACCTCTTGCCGACATGTGGAACTCCTTTCCACCGAAGACCTCCTGTCCTCAATGCTTAGCCTAAGAGACCTCTGCCTTCTATGATCACGTCCACAGTAGCTCAACAACCTGTACCAAACATAGTCAGTCGGTCTAGTACAAGTCTTCCTCTGTCTGTCAGATCTATCCAACACTTGAACAAATCAATCCTCTACACACAAGCCTTCTCAAAGACTTGCCAAATCTGTCCTCAGGTTCTTCTCAAAGAACTAGTGCTCCTCTGTCCTCAAGTTCTCTGATAGAACTATCAAAACTCAGCTCACAAGTCCTCTGCTAGGACCTGTCCAAATCTGCTCACAAGTCCCCATCGAAACCTGTCCAAAACTGCTCACAAGTCCCCACCGAAACCTGTCCAAAACCTGCTCACAAGTCCCCACCAGAACCTGTCCAAAACCTGCTCACAAGTCCCCATCGAAACCTGTCCAAAACCTCAGCAAGCTCACCAAGAAAAACTTTCTTAGTAGGAAATCACAAGGTGAATTGTTAGAGACCCAATGTGATTTGTCAAACTCATAGAAGCATAAAGAGAATTGTTAGAGACTCAATATGTTCTATACTCAACTCCCAATCTCAAAACTCAACTCAAATCAACTCAACTCAAACTCAATCTCAAATCTGAAAACTCAACTCAATATCTGAAATGGATAGGATAGAATGCTTTCTTTCAAGAACATGAAACTCCAACAATTGCCAACTATGCAAAGAATCACATAACAATGATACTCATGTTCTTTTCACCATCAATTAGGGCTTCAACAACAATGCTCATCAAACAAGGTTCAATCAACACCATTCAGCTCAAAACACAACCTTGAAGCATTTCACAATCAACATCAAAAAAAGGAAACAAGTAGAACTCCTTTTCTCTCCAATATTGTTTGAACAAAAGCATCCACCAACTCAACTCACAATAGCACACACAACTTTTCAAATCATCAACAAAGGAGTAAGCTCAACACTTTAACCAAGTAAAGAATAGCTTGATTATTACCAATTTAATGAAAGCAAATGTCAATCTCAAAGCTGCCCACTTAAGGTTTCACAACTTCACACAAGAAGCAATTGACCTTAAAACATCATGCTTTCATTTCCATAATCAACCAAAAGCACTCTCAACATTACAAGAAAGATTTAACCCTTATACACCTTATTTCTCCCTTATAGTCTTATCACAAATAAAATTTATCTCTCATAAGAATGCAATAAGATATTTCAACAACATCTTCAAAAAGAATCTTTTATCAAAATACAAACAAGCTTTAAACTCCTTATAACTCCTAAGCTGTTTTTTCCCTCTAACAAACTTCCTCCATCCGCAAAAACACTTAGCAAAAATTAATTTCGAAAATACCTTAGCCAACATCAAAAATCGCTATGGAGAAATTTGCGCATGAATTCTAACACCACCCGCTGCGTCCACTTCACGACGAAAAACCCTTTCGCGATATTCGAACGCGAAACCTCCCGTTCGGGTAGCGCGCCAACAGCCTAGCCGCTACCGGTGCGCCAAAGGCACCCGGTGAGATTTAAACCTCACGCTGTTAACCTTGATCCTTCTGCACCAGGGATTAAAAGAAACAACAGTCCCTTCCTTTCCTCTGTCATGACACGACGACAATAAACTTTACGACGGATTCGACAAACGACGAGTGCAGACAAACGAACAGCGGATACACGAAAAATGGCGAAGACACAGACGAATTCACAACGAGCAACACCTTTCAAAATTTGGATGGGATGAATCTTTGTTTTCATCGAGGGAGATTTATATGCAATTTACCATAAGCTCTTTGACGTCGGCGAGGAGTTTAACACGTCGACGGAGGTCTTTGGCTAGCGCCCACAATCTTAAAACATGTTGCGCCATGGATTAGGAGAACCCATTGCAAATAATAATTTAATATTTATTTAAAAATAATTAAATGGAACCTTAACAAGGTTTTTAATTATTTAAATAAATACTTCCTCCTGGACCCAAATGCATTAAACCAATGCATCCACCTGTAATCTTTAAACCTGCCAACTTGGGGTTTGCAAAAGACCTTTGAAACTGTCATGCCGTAACCTTCATCAAAACAAATTATTTGACATCAAATCAAATTCCTTCAAGAGCTTCTTGACATCAATGACAACTTATACACTTGAGCAAAGGCAATGTACCCAAAGTACCCAAAATTGCCAACAAGGTTTTGAACCATCGTTAGCTTGACTCCATGAGGAGTCCAAGCTATGTTAACCCATGCCCTAAGGGAAGACTCATTAGGGATGCGTCCAATGAAATACTCCACAAAGGTGAATGATTCTAAACAGTAACATGTAGAATCAAATTCAAGTAATGGAAGAATTACATTAAGAAAATAAAGGTTACCTATGAACCATTCTTAGCACAAACCTACACAATCGAATGAGAGGAGCCGCATGCATTCCCTTCTGCAACACCAATACTTAAAGAATGCTCTTTGAGTGTGCCAAAGGGGGCAAGTCAAGTGTGATCCCTTGGCAATTTTGGTGGAATGGATACCCTAGCCTCCTTAGGTCTTACCCAAATGTGGCACCCTAATAGGGATGTTTTCCACAAACAAAAAAATAAAATATAGATATATACTATAGAATACAAGTCTCATGTATTAAGCAAAGCAATTGTAATCAACACAAGAGATGCAATACTATAAGGTGCAAGGCATTCTATTCTACTATGGTGGCAAGAGCAATTTGTGTCTTCAAATTAAAAAAGAATTTTAAAGAAGAAAAGAACAAAATAATATGAAAAAGAAGTTCTTACACTATGCTTTATACAAAGCGTGTACATAAGTTATAGAACATTTAGAAGGTAAAATGCTTCCACTTCTAACTAATCAAGAAGTGGTATATAATATAGTTAGGAAACCATGTCTTCAACTTCCTCTACACTAGAACTACTATTTGGAATGATGAATGATTGAAATAGTCCTATGGAAATAAATGTCATGCATATGATATTGCAAGATCCTCTATGTGTATGGAATCAAATGGTGACACATGGAGTTGGTGCAATAGGTTTATCTATATTTGTGTGTTGGCACCACTAGGTTTGTTTGTATCTATGTTTTGGCACAACTAAGGTTAGCACTAGAGAATATTGATACCATTAAATCCATGACACTAAGAGCTTGTATAGCCACTAAGGTCTGCAAGCTAAAAAATACTCTATCATAATATTTCTTGGGACTTTGAACAACCCTTTGTTTGCTTAAATCAATTATAATGTGATTTTTTTTTAATGTTATTTTATTTGAACTTATTGAGAAAAATATTAAATCTCATTTAGGAGATTGGAGCTGTGGATTACAACATGAAATTTTTTAATTAAAATGTTAAAATTTACCCATAAAATTAGAACCTTGACTTATTTATAAATGTTAAGTTTAGCTCACTTGATTAAAAGCTTAACTTAACAAATAAAATCTTTACTTTCTTCAACTTACCCCAAATCCATTTGAAATAAACATTTAATTAGTTTGAAGTTAAAGCATGGACCCTTATTACATAATAAATAAAAAAGATAGATAAATATAAATATAGATATCTTTACAAGAATATATATGCAAGAATGTGACAACACAATTGTATCAATATCTCTTGCATAAGGGGATTATTTTTTACAATAATTTTAAAAAATATATAGAAAATTAAGTTAAATGTAAATGGTTCTCTGAGGGATATCGTAGTTGTATGTTTTTGAGTTTTCATCTCAGAGACCTAAATTCAAACCCCGGTACAAGAGAACGAAAGCCCTTTTAAAAAACATGTGTTTTACTCTATTTTTTTTATAAGATACAGAGGTTCAATCTTGCCAAACAATATATGAATATTATCCAAACTTTGTTATAATACCACTACTTGACAAGGATGCAATAAGTATAAGACTCATTTTAGTTCTATATAACCAATTAAAATAAATAAATAAAATGTAAATAAGTCTCAATCAATTAAAATTTGGATAAAAATGGTTTTGCAAGGTTCAACACTAAACAAATTTTGTTTTTTAATCAATACTTCTTATACCTATGATTGTTTTGTCATATAAGATGGATACTCAATCTCTTCTTCTTCTCGAATTTTTAAGGGTCTTATGATTTAAAAATTTCCTTCAGGGTTTTGTGATGTGAGCCTTGAGGCTAGGGTTTTGAGTTTCAATATGGTCCCCAAACTTGTGGACAAGTGCACAACATTGGTGTCGCAGAAGGGAATGCATGCGATAATGGCTCTTTTCATTCGATTGTGTAGGTTTGTGCTAAGACTGGTCCATAAGGTAGCCCTCGTTCTCTTGGTGTAATTCTTCCATTGCTTGAATTTGATTTTACAAGTTATTTTTTAGAATCATTCATCATTGTCAGGTATTTTATTGAACACAATCCTAATAAGTCTTTCGTTAGGAGTTGGGTTAACATAGCTTGGACTCCTCATGGATTCAAGCTAACGATGATTCAAAACCTTTAAAAGGGATTTTTTTTTTGTTTCGCTTTGCGAAAACAACCCACGCTAAGGTGGTGATTTATGAGCATGGTCCCTGGTACATGGGAAGCATTTTACTTATTGTTTCTTTTTGGACCCATGACTTTTCTATTTCTGAGGAAGGATCTACCAATGTCCTTGTGTGAGTGGAATTCTCACGACTCCCTCTACCTATGTGGCCCTTTCTCAATCACATAGCAGCCCCTCTAGGGTGTGTCATTTTGGTGGAGGTTAACATTTTTTTCAATAAATGCCCTCAACAACGTGTTTGCATCGAGATTGATATTTATTGAGATCTCAAGGAGACTATTGACATACAAGTTGCTGACACTATGCTATTCCAGCAGGTCCTCTACATTAATTTACCCAACACATGTTTTCAATGCCAGTACTCAACACACAAGATCAAATATTGTCCCTTGATGTTGCATAGTAGAGACAAGTAGTGCCCCACCACACTAAGTGTGGCCACTCCTCAACCTCAGGAGGATGGTTGGATGACTATGGGAGGGCGTAAAAATACACGGTTGCTTTTAAAGGTACATAATCCAAGTAGGCGCATGTCTAAAAAATAAAAGGGTATGAAAAGGAAAAAGTTGGTCCCCAACTGAAACTGCCAACAATGAGGCTCCTTAGTCTCAACAGATTCATACCCCAAGGGCTGCAATAGTGGTTGCTTCATAGTCTGGCCACCTTACTTCGGTACATTTCCCCAGCTAACACAAGGTGCTCCCGCAACCCGAAAAGGAGATCTACAAAAAGAAGATGTTGTTCCAAAGAAGCGACTTCATATGATCAATGCTCAATGGGACAATTATGTTCATGATTCATTTAACAGCTACAATGTGTTGGAGTATGTTAGTGGCAGTGAGGATATGTCACTAGATGCAAAGCCATCATCGATGGAATTGGCAGTTCCTATAGAGGAAGCAAAATCTAAAGATCCTCCTTTTTGTACAGATTCGACGTTTTCATAGTCTTCGACAAGGGAAAGATGGAAACAACTTACCCGTAAAACAATTTCACACATCCGACCCAACAGTTTCATCAACTTTGGGGTGTTGGCTTTGAACATTCGACCCAACAATTTCATCAGCTTTGGGGTGTTGGCTTTAAACAGACTTAAGATGACAAAACAATAAGTCTACATGGTGCTTGGAGTTCCAGTTTTACAACTTAGAGTTTTTTTTTTTTTTTTAACTGTAGTTATTTTTTTATGCTTAGTTATGTTGTTTATTCGCCCTTTTAAAGTCTGGTTTTGGGTATAGGTGACATTTTACCCCAAGGTGTGATCTTTCTAGCTCCTTTTTTTTTTTATATATTGAACATCGTTTACAAATATTTACAAATATCAACGCTCGTTCACGAGCAAACACAAGATGAATCAACCTCACAACCACATGGATGATAATAACTAGGCAACTACCATTACACCAAATACCATTCGGCTTTCCAACTCCCTTTTACTATAACCTCTTTTATTTTTATTAAATATAATTATTGATTCCAATAAAATGTACTTCATATCTTTAGTCGGATCTCACAACCATCCTTGCCTTGCCTTACTGGTAAACCCCACACGCATATCAACTATCAGATACTTAATACTGCACTATCCAAAATAAAGGAAAACTTCTACAGATTTAGACGCGGTGCTCTGACCAATGATTTATCAAGACACGCTTATATGTAAAGATGTCGGAAGAGTATTTGTATTTTTTTATTCTGTGGAGGATTAGGAGGTTTTCAAAACATTAAAAATTAAGATATAAAAATAAATAATTTATTTGAATATGATAAATAATTTTATTATATATATATTTTTAACATGGATAGATATATTTTTAACCTAGAAAAGCTGGTTAAGCCACGCAGGCTTAAACCATAAACCATACGCTTATCGCAATATTTTTTGGGTTTAATATGGTAATGCATAAAATTTACGTTTATAAGCCTTTTCTAATTTACGTTTCCTTACTTGAGGGGATTCATACTAAGTCATTTTCTAGGTGGATAAGTCATCCACACAAATCGTTTGTGTTCACATCTTTAAAACAAAACGGGATTCATACTAAAGTTTTCAATGTTTAAAAATATTACAATTTAAAAGGGACTTTTGACTTTCTACCTCAAAATCAGATAGAACCCTTTCTAAAAAACACGTTCAGGAAATAACAAACATTAAAAACAAACACAAGCTCTAAACCGTGGACCGTTGAATTTAAAACATAGAAAAATTGCAGAAAATTGCAGTCACAATCGATTGTTAAAAAAATCGAAAGTTTAAACAGGGAGTGTATAAGAAAGTAGGTATGGGAGTGTATAAGAAACTAGGTATGTGGTAGTTATATGTTAAATTACTATTGATAACACGTTCAAAGTAGTCAACGTGGTCCTTGCATGACCATTCAAACTTCTATTAAAAAATCACTGGAGCTGCCATATTGATTCCTTTCAATATTTTGAAACAGAAGGCACAAGGCAATTGTTGCAGGCGTGTCGCCCTAGTCCACCCGACCAATTCAACACCTCCCGCCATATATTTATCCCTACCTGCCTGCCTTCCTTTATCTCAACTCCATACATACCTAACTTCCCTAGGTTACATTTTCTGCATCACCTGTAAGCTATACAGCAACCACAAACACTATTTCGTAAAGAGGTTTCGAATCCATTAACACTTAATATAGTGTTTCTCGTAGTCCCAGATCCTCTAGCATTTTTTTAGCGTGTGGATTGGCTGAGGACAAATATGGGATTACTTATTTCATGCGCAAGGTCGACCCACGCCATGGAGATGATGATGGACACAATCAAGATGGTGCACTTCGACGGTTCTGTGAAGGAGTATCTGCCGCCTCTTTCTGCAAAAGACGTTTTGCTCCAACATCCCCGCCATTTTATCTTCAACGCCCGCGATCTTCAGTCTTGCAACCCCCGCCCTGTTTTAGCACGACAGGAGCTTCTGCAGGGGCACGTTTATTTTCTTGTTCCTTTGGCTGCGCTCCAATCCCAGGATTTGGTTTCCCTGGCCTCTAAATTAGTGGTTGCCGCCAATAAACATTCTTCTTCAATGTCGCCTCTAGATAAAGAGGATACAGATCAAACAACTAATTCGAAGGAGTATTTGGAGGAACTTCCGGGAAAAACTAGGCCGGAGGATGACGAGGACAAGCGAATGGGGATTTGTGACACTCCCCAGCTGAGAATGGCCTACATAAATCACCTTCTCAGCAAAAGCCAGAGCAGCTCGTGGAGACCTGGGTTGCATACAATCGAGGAGAGTGGCCTTACTTTCTAAGTAACCATCATCCTTTGTAAAAAGAAATTTTGGATATTTAATTTGAGAATTCTTTGAAGATTTATTTATTTTGGACAGAGCATGGATGCTTGAATAATTAAGTGTTAAGGAAACTTAAAAAAGGGAATTAATTTTTATATCTATAATTAACTGTTAAGGAAACTTAAAAATGGGAATTAATTTTTATATTTTAATTTTTTAATGTTTTATAAACCTTTCTAATTCCTAATCCTCTAAGGAATAAAAAATACAAATACTTTACACATGGATCTATCCCTTCTTGCCAACCTTTTTACATATAAACGTGTGTTGATAAAGCATTGGTCAGAGCACCGCGCCGACCTCTTTACATATAAGCGTGTCTTGATAAAGCATTAGTCCGAGCACCGCGTCTAAATTTGTAGAAGTTTTCCTTTATTTTGGATAGTGCCCTATTAAGTACTTGATAGTTGATCTCCGTGTGGGGTTTACCGGTAAGGCAACGACACCATGGTGAGACCTCCTTTATTTTATTAGAATCAATAATTATATTCAATAAAAATATAAGAGGTTATAATAAAAAGGAGTTGGAAAGTTCACAGTTCGGAGTATAAGGTCACTTATACGATATCGGAACCAATTATTAAAAGGGTGAATAAGCAACATAACTAAGCATAGAAAAATAAACTACAATAAAAAAATTCTAAATTGTAAAACTGTAACTCTAGGCACTATGTGGACTTATTGTTTTGTCATCCTACATCTATTCAAAGCCAACACCCCAAAGCTGATGAAATTTTTGGATCGAATGTTCAAAGCCAACACAAAGCTGATGAAAGTGTTGGGTTGAATGTTCAAAGCCAACACTCCAAAGCTGATGAAATTGTTGGGTCAGATGGGTGAAACTATTTTACGAGTAGACTGTCCCCATATTTACCTTATCGAGGACTACGAGAATGTCAAATCTGCACATAAAGGGGGATCTTTAGATTTTGCTTCCTCTGTAGGAACTATCAATTCCATCAATGATAACTCTACATCCAGTGGTATATCCTCACTGTCGCTAAGATACTCCAACACACTATAACTGTTAAATGAATCAGGAACATAACTGCCCCACTGAGCATTGATCATATAAAGTCACTTCTTTGGATCAACATCTTCTTTTGTAGATCCCCTTCTCGGGCTGCAGGAGCACCTTGCACTAGCTGGGGGGAATGTACTGAAGGACTGGTCGAGTGGCTAGACTGTGAAGCAACCACTATTGCAACCCTTGTGGTATGAATTTGTTGAGATTGAAGAGCCTCATTTGGCAGTTTCAACTAGGGGACCAACTCTTTATTTTTCATACCCTTTTTCTATAGACTTTGAGACATGTGCCAACTTGAACTATGTACCTTTAGAAGCAACCATATATGTATTTTTATGCCCTTCCATAGTCATCCAACCATCCTCTTGAGATTGAGGAGTGGCCACACTCGGTGTGGTCGGGCTCTACTTGTCCTTGTTATGCAACATCAAGGGACAATATTTGATCTTGTGTGTTAAGGACTGACGTCGAAAACATGTGTTGGACAAATTAATGTAGAAGACCCATTGGGATAGCATAGTGTCACCAAATTGTATGTCAACAGTCTCTTTGAGATCTCGATAAATATTAGCTTGTCCCTGTTATGCAACATCAAGGGACAATCTTTGATCTTGTGTGATAATAACTGGCATCGAAAACATGTGTTGGATAAATTAATGTAGAGGACCCATTGGTATAGCATAGTGTCACCAACTTGTATGTCAATAGTCTCCTTGAGATCTCGATGAATATCAATATCGATGCAAACACGTTGTTGAGGGTGTGCATTGAAAATTTTGTTCACTTCCACCAAAGTGAAACGCCCTAGAGGGACTGTTATGTGACTGAGAAAGGGCCAAAAAGAGGGAGTCATGAGAATTCCACCCACACTTATGTGGAGGGAGTCACGAGAATTCCACCTACACATGGACATTGGTAGATCTTTCCTTAGAAATAGAAAAGTCACAGGTCCAAGAAGAAAAACAAGTAGAGAGCTTCTCATGGTATCAGGGGCCATGCTCATAAATCACCTTAGCGTGGGTTGTTTTCATAAAGTGAAACAAAAAAAATCCTTTGAAAGGTTTTGAACCATTGCGAGCTTGACTCCATGAGGAGTTCAAGCTATGTTAACCCAGGCCCTAAGGGAAGACTCATTAGGGATGAGTCCAATGAAAAACCCAACAACGATGAATTATTCTAAACAATAACATTGAGAATCAAATTCAAGCAATGGAAGAATTACATCACGAGAATGAGGCTTACCTTGTGGACCATTCTCAACACAAACCTGCACAATCAGATGAGAGGAACCACATGTATTCCCTTCTATAGCACCAATACTGTGCATTGGTCCACCAAGGTCAAGGACCATATTGATACTCAAAACCTTAGCCTCACATCAAAAAAACCCTAATGGATCCTAAAGAATATTTTCGAATCATAAAGCCCTTAAAATTTTGAGAAGAAGAAGAGATTGAGTATCCATATTGTATGACAAAACAATCATAGGTATAGGAATTATTGATTAAAAAACAAAACTTGTTTAGTATTGAACGATGCAAAACAATATTTATCCAAATTTTAATTGATTGAGACTTATTTACATTTTACATATATTTTTAATTGGTTATATAGAATTGATATAACAAATTTTGGATATTATTCATATATTGTTTGGCAAGATTGAACCTTCGTCTCCTTGAGTGTTGAGGAATCTAATTGATTGAGCTAATGTCATTTGATAAAAAAATAAGAGTAAAACACATGTTTTTGAAAAGGGCTTTCATCCTCTTGTATCGAGGTTTGAATTTAGGTCTATGAAAACTCAAATACATACAACTACGATATCTCATAAGACCATTTACATTTAACTTAGTTCTCTATATATTTTTTAAAATTATTGTAAAAGATAAAATCCCCTTATGCAAGAGATATTGATACAATTATGTTGTCCCATTCTTGCATATATATATATATATATATATATATATATATATATATATATATATATATATATATATATATAATTTTCTATCTTTTTTTATTTATTAGGTATTAAGGGTGCATGCTTTAACTTCAAACTAATTAAATGTTTATTTCAAATGGATGTGGTAAGTTGAAGAAAGTGAGGATCTTATTTTGTAAGTTGAGGTTTTAATCAAGTAAGATAAACTTAACATTTATAAGTAAGTCAAGGTTCTAATTTCATGGGTAAATTTTAACATTTTAAGTAGAAAGTTTCATGTTGTAAGCCATAGCTCCAATCTCTTAAATGAGATTTAATATTTTGCTCAATGAGTTCAAATAAAATGATATAAAAAAAAAAGAATTTCACCCTATAATTGATTTAAGCAAACAAAGGGTTGTTCAAAGTCCCAAGAAATATGATGATAGAATATTTTTTAGCTTGCAGACCTTGGTGGCTATACGAGCTCTTTGCTAAATAGAATAGCACCAAGTCAACTTATGGTTTCACGGATTTAATGGTATCAACCTTCTCTAGTACTAACCTTAATTGTGCCAAAACATAGATACAAATAAACCTAGTGGTGCCAACACACAAATATAGATAAACCTATTACACCAACTCTATGTGTCATCATTTGATTCCATACACATAGAGGATATTGCAATGCCATATGCATGACATTTATTTTCATAGGACTAGTTCAATCATTCATCATTCCAAATAGTAATTCTAATGTAGAGGAAGTTGAAAACATGGTTTCCTAACTATTTTACATACCACCTCTTGATTGGTTGGAAGTGGAAGCATTTCACCTTATAAATGTTCTATAACTTGTGTACAGGATTTGTATAAAGCATAGTGTAGGAACTTATTTTTCATATTCTTTTGTTCTTTTGTTCTTTTAAATTTCTTTTTAATTTGAAGACACAAATTGCTCTTGCCACCATAGTAGAATAGAATGTCTTGCACCTTGTAGTATTGTACCTCTTGTGTTGATTACAATTGCTTTTATTAATACATGAGCCTTGTATTCTATAGTATATATCTATATTTTATTTTATTTTTTTTTGTGGAAAACACCCCTTTTAGGGTGCCATATTCAGGTAATACCTAAGAATGCCAGGGTATCTATTCCACCAAAATCGTCCAAGACTCACACCTGGTCTGCCCCCTTTGGTACACTCAAAGAGCATGCCTAAACAACAAAAATACAAACAAACACAAACACACAAAACCAAAAATTAAAAAAATACAAAGCACAATAAACAAAAAACAACAACAACAACAAAACACACAAACAAAAGAAAACTAAAACAACAAAACAATACAATACAAAAACAAAAAACAACAAAAATAACCAAAAAAACAATACAAAAAACACAAAAACAACATAAAAACAAAAACACACACACCAAAAAATAGAATTGATGGAAAAAATAAATTACATATTTATCCTTTCTAGGTCAATAGGCCTTTTATCCAAGATTCAACAAATGAAACATAAGAATGATCTTTCTGAGTTGGGGAATTGAAATACCTTGACTAAACCAAAGAGAAGCTAATACAAAGTAAAAAGGAACTAGGTACCTCTAGTATTGGAGCCATCCAAAGAAATGATAGATAGAAGAGCATCCCTAATTTGCAAAGCCCACCATTTGGGAAGATGGTCGTGGCAAGTAAGGTCACCTTTATCCAACGTTCAATTAGCTAAAGCATCAACAATATTGTTCTGTTCTCTGACCACATGATTGTATTCAACTTTCAAAAAGTCCATATGGATTAATTGAATCTTCTCAACAATTCTTTTTATTATCCAATCAACTTTATGATTTTTAGGAGTCTTCAACATATTAATCATGACATGGGAGTCGGATTCAACCAACACCTTTTTCCATCCAATCTTTAGTAACCTCTTGAAGGCCTTTGAGGATACCATATCCCTTAGCCAAGTTACTAGAAAGGACACCCAAATTCTCAGAAAAGTGAAAACCAAGGAACCATCTGAAAGTCTACCAATTCCTCCTACACTACCTTTTTTAGTGTTCCCCCTAGAGACTCCATTTGTATTGACTTTTCCAAAATCCTTAGGAGGAGGTTTCCAATTCCTTGTTCTATCCATATTTTGATTACTTACATTTTATTTAAGCTGGTTGTCAATCTTCAATCTTTGCATTACTTGATTCCATCATTGGTGGGAGTCCTAGTGGTGATTAAGGAGTTGTTGGACTGATTTAGCTAAGTTGGCAATGATCATTTGCCAAATATAGTGAATATCCTTCCTTCCTTGTTTGAAAATATGATTTTTTCTTTCCATATAGATATTCCAAGGTAGGATGGTTTTTCCCATCCAAACTAACTACCTAACAAAATGATCAACAACCTCCTGTTTAGGCCAATCCCTCGATATCTATTCAAGAGTAGAAAAATTGAACCATTGTAAACTGAGTAAGGTAACCATTATCCTCGACAACTCAGAGGCTAAGGGATACTCAATTAAAAAAATACAAAATTTTCCACATTCTTTCCATACATTTCACATCTAAATGGGCCATGAAAACTATGTTTTATAAGTTACTCATGAGCGAGCACCCTTCAATGCAATAAAAGCTAAATAAAACCTCACCTTAGGCTAGAGCTTTTGAGCCCACAACTGAGTAAATATGTCATAGGACTGGTTAGGATTATTGTGGCATAAGGCCAAATAACCTTGAGCAATAGTATACTCACCCTTAGTAGTATTGTTCCATCCAAAAAAATCCTTATCATGGGACCAAGAGAGAGATATCATATGAAGGGTGCATTGGATATATTTCCTTTGCCTTTATAGATTTGAATAGGTCAATCCTCAACAAGGATCCAATATATACCAATATCTAAATTACCAGTTATTTGCTAACAATAATTAGCTACCTTTATCCAATTAGCTTGGTGTAACTTCTCCATCCAAGACATCCAATCAGGGAATTGAGTTATCAAAGGTTGGTGACCATCCCAAGAATTTGTCAAAAAATGTGCATGTTGAACATTATGAATGATCCAAAATAATTTATTTTTTATCAAATCCTCACCAGTCCTAAGAACCACCAAAATGGGAGAACCTTTGGTAGGTAATTGATAGCGAACAAGGTCTTCAGGAATTTTGTTTTCAGTATATTTAGCATGAAGATTATTGGTCCAAAGGGCATTGGGGTTATTCAAAATACTCTAATACAAGTTTGTAGCTAAAGCCTTATTGATTTTATAGATGATCGGAATACTAGTCCCTCTTCATGCTTGGGAAGGCATAAAGTATCCCATTTCACTAAGCCATTTTATTTTCTCCTTAGTGCCCTAGAGGAATCGATGATTGATTTGATTCAATTCTCGAAGAACTGCCTTAGGGATATTCAATACAAAATAAATATAAATAAGTATAGCTTGAAGGACTAATTTTACCAAGGTAAATTTTTTCCCTAGATGAAAGCCACCTATTGGTTCACTTTCCAATTTTCTCCTTAACTCTGTCCAACAACCAATTCTAGTATTTTTTATTTTGTCTATGGATGTTGATAGGAATACCTAAATAAGTGATTGTAAGGGAGGCCTTCTTATATCTTAATTTATCTAAAACCATGGATTCCTGTTTGGGAGAGTAGTGAAAGAAAATGACTTTTGATATGTCTTCATTGATCAATTGCCCCATAACATTAGAGAAACAATGAATGATTTGTTTAATTATAAAGGTTTCCTTAACTGTAGATTTACCTAACATAGTAGAGTCATCAAAAAAATAAATATGAGAGATAGGCATGGATCCATGAGCAATGGTAACTCCCTCAAGGGTTCCATTTTCTCTATTTTGGTCATAGTATTGCCCAAGCATTTAGCAAGAATGATGAATAAATAAGGGAGAGGGAGTCACCTTGCCTAATACCTCTAGAATATAGGAATAACTATGAAGGGAAACCATTGATAAGAATTGAGTAGAAAACCAAAGCAATACATCCCAAAATCCAATCTATGTAATCTTGAGAGAAGCCAAAATACTTTATTACTTTAATGAGGAAGTGCCAATCCACTCTGTCATAAGCTTTAGATAAGTATTAATGGATGAAAATAGAAGGATATTTTTGTGCTTCCATGAAATGGATGAATTCTTGAGCAAGAACTATCCCATCTACAATTAGTTGCCCTTCCATATAACCTCCTTGTTCAGGGGAAATAATCTTATGCAAAAGTAGTTTTAGCTACTGGTCTAAAATATTAGACATGTTCTACAGTTTGAGCCTCACATTACATAAAGTTACTGGTCTAAAATCTTAGATATTTTCTACAGTTTGAGCCTTTTGGACTATAGCTATATCAGTTTTATTGATTACCTTCAAAATTTCTTTAGCCTTCCTAGATTCTTCCACCACCTCTAATAAATCAACATGAAGAATATCCTAGAATTATTGGTAAAATTTGATGGGAAATCCATCAAGCCCTGGGGTATTCCCTTTTTGTATTTAAAAAACCACTTGTTGAAACTTATTGATAGTAACTGGAGTAGTCATAACATGCTTCTTCTTAGAAGTGATAAGAGTAAAGATTGCTTGAAGGATATTCTGTTGAGAAGCCAAGTCTAGAGATACAACAGTGAATAGTTTGGAAAAGTAGTTGACCGTGATAGACTTCATGCCATCCCAAGTGTGGATAGAGTCTCTAGAATATTATTTTAGGGAAGAAACAAAGTTTTTTTATCTATGGGCTAGAAGATATTTGTAAAAATTTTGTGTTTTGATCTTCTTCTTTGACCCATTAGATCCTAGATTTTGCTTCCATAAGTGCTCTTGTATTTTTTCCCATTCCTTCAATTACATTGTGAGTCTAATTTCATCTATACTTCTACTCTTAGTGAGGCCATCTAAATGGATTTGCTCATTCAACTCTTCAAGTTGAGCAATTGCTTCTTGTTTCTTTTTCTTGATATCTTCTTGATTTTGGATTCAATGTATTACAATATTTTAGTGAAACAAAGCATCTTAGTTCCATACCTCGGTTTACCTTCCTACCACCATTGCTACAATCAAGGTTTGAAAGAACTATCTTTGATTCACATTAACTAAAATCAAAGGGGTGAGAAACTGACCTTGTTTTTTCCAAATATCAACCATGACTAGCCAATGATCTGAACCAACATTGTTAAGATTTCTTACCTTAGGAATGTGTCCATGGATTTAGGAATTGTAAAATAGAATATGGACACTAGAACCAAGATAGGGATTTCATAAGTAGTCATAGATTATTATTAGCATGAAATCTAAGTTTCATACATGCAAAGAGAAGAGGTTCAAAAACTTCTTGGCTAGCTACACAAGGCTCAAGACAAGACAAGAAATAGGAGAGAATGAAGGAAAGCACCCCTTAGAAGGATGTATAACTTTTGATGATTACAACGAGAAGAAAAATGCATATTTATAAATTATAATTATAGTAAGAGCCATTCCCCTTTTGAGATTCAAAATTCCCTCCTAGGATACATTGTAATCATGGTGTGCAATCCCAAGGCCTCTAGATCTCAACCATTTGAGGTGGGATCTCATTTCCCATGCCATGATTGAACATTGAATTATTTCATCATTAATGCTCAATTTGATCCATGCCACTCCTCTAAAGGTTTCATGATGATGTCTTAAATGTTGTACCTTTTGTAGAGAAGGGGTTGTATGCCTAGTGATATGTACACCTTAGCACCATTATTGGGGTCTAGAGTGAGAGTTTCCAAATCAAAACTTAGCCTCCTACTTCTTTAGGATTGCATGGTGTAATCTTAACTGGGTTTTGGGAGTAACTCACTCTTTGTTCTTGGTTTGGTAACGTAATTTTCCATTCTTAGTGTTGGATTTTTAAGCCTACAAGTTATCTTAAAATATCACATAGGATAAAATATAAAATAACCATAGTAATATAGATCAAATATAATCTCATAATGAGTAGAATAATATGAGAAAATTAATATGTATATCAAGTCTTATAATAAATAAAATAACATTAATTTATATGCTAAAATATGAATGTAAATAGCCTGAATCATTCATGTACTATGCATGAAGAACAACTTACAATATTAATTGCTCAAAATGTATAAAAGCTTTATTGCTCCTCTTTTTGTTACAACTTGATTATGAATACTAGATTCACTTCTTCTATTCGATGCATTCTATGGAGCATTATCTCCATAATATAGCCATAGTAATGTGACTCTTCACATACTTGACTATTGCTCTCCATATGCCAAGTCTCATGACTCTTGGCTTATCAACTTACCACTTGCATACTTGATGAACACTTGAATCTATAACATTTGTACACCTTTACATGATTCTTACACTTCTACTTGCATTCCTAATCTAGGACACTTGTGCACATCTTTACATTACATATTTACACTCTTACAAACAAGACACTGTGCTCTATACAAAAGCATGTACATAAGTTATAGAACATTTAGAAGGTGAAATGCTTCCACTTCCAACTAATTAAGAGACGGTATATAAAATAGTTAGGAAACCATGTCTTCAACTTCCTCTACACTAGAACTACTATTTGGAATGAGGAATGATTGAACTAGTCCTATGAAAGTAAATGTCATGCATATGGCATTGCAAGATCCTCTATGTGTATGGAATCAAATGGTGACACATGGATTTGGTGCAATATCTATATTTGTGTGTTGGCACCACTAGGTTTATTTGTATCTATATTTTGGCACAACTAAGGTTAGCACTAGAGAAGGTTGATACTATTAAAGCCATGACACCATAAGTTTGCTTGGTGCTATTATATTTGGCAAAGAGCTCATATAGCCACTAAGGTCTACAATCTAAAAAATACTCTATCATCATCTTTCTTGGGACTTTGAACAACCCTTTGTTTGCTTAAATCAATTATAGTGTGAAATTCCTTTTTGTTATGTCATTTTCTTTGAACTCATTGAGCAAAATATTAAATCTCATTTAGGATATTGGAGCTATGGCTTACACCATTAAACTTTTTAATTAAAATGTTAAAATTTACCCATAGAATTAGAACTTTGATTTATAAATATTAAGTTTATCTCACTTGATTAAAACCTTAACTTACAAAAGAAAATCCTTATTTTCTTCAAATTACCCCACATCCATTTGAAATAAATTTTTAATTAGTTTGAAGTTAAAGCATGTACCCTTATTACCTAATAAATAAAATATATATATATATAGAAAAATATAAATGTAGATATCTTTACAAGAACATATATGCAAGAATGGGACAACATAATTGTATAAACATCTCTTTCATAAAGGAATTTTATATTGTCCAATAATTTTAAAAAATATATAGAAAACTTAAGTTAAATGTAAATTATCCTATGAGGGATATCATAGTTGTATGTCTTTGATTTTTCATCTGGAAGACTTAAATTTGAACCCCGATACAAGAGGACGAAAGCCCTTTTTAGGAGCATGTGTTTTGCTCTAATTTTTTCTATCAAATGACATTAGCTCAATCAATTAGATTCCTCAACATTCGAGGAGTCGGAGGTTCAATCTTGCCAAACAATGAATAATATCCAAACTTTGTTATAATACCACTACTTGACAATGATGCAATAAGAATAAGACTCATTTCAATTCTATATAACCAATTAATAAATAAATAAATAATAAATAAGTCTCCATCAATTAAAATTTGGATAAATATGGTTTTGCAACATTCAACACTAAACAAATTTTGTTTTTTAATCAATACTTCTTATACCTATGATTGTTGTATCATACAAGATGGATACTCGATCTCTTCTTCTTTTCAAATTTTTAAGGGCCTTATGATTTGAAAATGTCCTTCAGGATCCATTAGGGTTTTGTGATGTGAGGCTAGGGTTTTGAGTATTAATATGATCCCCAACCTTGGTGGACTAGTGCATAGTATTGGTGAGTATTGGTACCGTAAAAGGAAATGCATGCAATAATGACTTCTCTCATGTGATTGTGCAAGTTTGTGCTGAGAATGGTCCACAAGGTAACCCTCATTCTCCTAATGTAATTCTTCCATTGCTTGAATTTGATTCTACATGTCACTATTTAGAATCATTCATCATTGTCGAGTATTTTATTGAACACATCCCTAATGAGTCTTCTCTTAATACCTGGGTTAACATAGCTTGGAATCCTCATGGAGTCAAGCTAACGAAGGTTCAAAACCTTTCAAAAGGATTTTTTTTGTTTCGCTTTGCGAAAACAACCCATGCTAAGGTGATTTATGAGCATGGCCCCTGGTACCATGAGAAGCTCTCTAATTTTTTTTTCTTCTTGGACATGTGACTTTTCTATTTCTAAGGAAAGATCTACCAATATCCATGTGCGGGTGGAATTCTTATGACTCCCCCTACTTTTGTGGCCCTTTCTCAATCACATAACAAATCCTCTAGTGCGTGTCATTTTCGTGGAGGTGAACAAATTTTTTAATACATGCCCTCAAAAACGTGTTTGCATTGATATTGATATTTCTCGAGATCTCAAGGAGACTATTGACATACAAGTTGGTGACACTATGTTATCCTAGCGGGTCCTCTACATTAATTTTCCCAACACATGTTTTCAATGCCAATCCTCAGCACACAAGATCAAATATTATCCCTTGATGTTGCATAACAAGGACAAGCAAAGCCCCACCACACCAAGTGCGCCCACTCCTCAACCTGAGGAGGATGGTTGGATGACTGTGGAAGGGTGTAAAAATACATGGCTACTTCTAAAGGTACATAGTCCAAGTCGGCACATGTCTCAAAACAAAAAAGGTATGAAAAGGGAAAAGTTGGTCCCCCAACTGAAACTGCCAACAATGAGGCTCCTCAATCTCAACAGATTCATACCCCAAGGGTTGCAATAGTGGTTGCTTCACATTCTGCCCACTTAACCAGAACTTTAGTTATTCCCTACAACTAGTACAAGGTGCTCTCGTAGATCGAAAAGAGGATCTACAAAAAGAAGATTTTACTCCAAAGAAATGATTTCATATGATCAGTGTTCAGTGGGGCAGTTATGTTCTTGATTCATATAACAACTACAATGTGTTGGAGTATCTTAGTGGTAGTGAGGATATGCCACTGGATGTAGAGCCATCATCGATGGAATTGGCACTTCCTATGGAGGAAGCAAAATATAAATATCCCCCTTTCTGTGCAGATTCGACGTTCTCGTAGTCCTCGACAGGGGAAATATGGAAACAATCTACGTGTAAAATAGTTTCACCCATTTGACCCAACAATTTCATCATCTTTGAGGTATTGGCTTTGAATATCCGATCTAACAATTTCATCAGCTTTGAGGTATTAGATTTGAACATACATAAGATGACAAAACAATAATTCTACATGGTACCTATAGTTATAGTTTTACAATTTAAAGTTTTTTTACTATAATTTATTTTTCTATGCTTAATTATATTATTTATTCACCTTTTTATGATCGTATAAATAACCTTGTACCCGAAATATGATCTTTCCAACTCCCTTTTATTATAACTCTTTTATTTTTATATACACTTCCTTTTAACCTGATCTCACAACCACTAATACAAAAGATATCAACTATCAAATACTTAATAGTGCACCATCTAAATTAAAGGAAAACTTCTTCAAATTTAGACCTTCTACAAATTTAGACGGTGCTCTGACCAATGATTTATCAAGACACGCTTACATGTAAAGAGGTCGGCAAGAAGGGATAGATCCATCTTGTGTTGTATTTTTTATTTGTTAAGGATTAAGGATTAGAAAGGTTTTCAAAATATTAATAAATTAAGATATAAAAATAAATGATTTATTTAAATATGTTAAATAATTTTACACAATATTACAAATCAATATTTCTAAGGAGAAAATTTATAGAGAGTAAATTTTTTCACGGAGCTGCCAAAAAGACGCCACTTCAACGATGTAATAAGAACGTGATATGCGATGATGTGCGATTTGTGATGACGCTGTTTACCAGAAAAATTGTGATGTCTGTGTAAGAATTGGGCTCTTAATTCCCATTTTTAAGTTTCCTTAACACGTAAATATTCAAGTATCCATGCTCTGTCCAAAATAAATAAATCTTCAAAGACTTCTCAAATTAAATATCCAAATTTTCTTTTTACAAAGGATGATGATTACTTAGAAAGTAAGGCCACTCTCCTCGATTGTATGTAACCCAGGTCTCCACGAGCTGCTCTGGCTTTTGCTGAGAAGGTGATTTATGTAGGCCATTCTCAGCTGGGGAGTATCACAAATTCCCATTCGCTTGTCCTCGTCATCCTCCGGCCTAGTTTTTCCCAGAAGTTCCTCCAAATACTCCTTCGAATTAGTTATTTCATTTGTATCCTCTTTATCTGGAGGCGCCAATGAAGAAGAATGTTTATTGGCGACAGCAACTAATTTAGAGGCCAGGGAAACCAAATCCTGAGATTGGAGCGCAGCCAAAGGAACAAGAAAATAAATGTGCCCCTGCAGAAGCTCCTGTCGTGCTAAAACAGGGCGGGGGTTGCAAGACTGAAGATCGCGGGAGTTGAATATAAAATGGCGGGGATGTTGGAGCAAAACGTCTTTTGCAGAAAGAGGGGGCAGATACTCCTTGACAGAGCCGTCGAAGTGCACCATCTTGATTGTGTCCATCATCATCTCCATGGCGTGGGTCGACCTTGCACATGAAATAAGTAATCCCATATTTTTCCTCAGCCAATCCACACTCTAAAAAATGCTAGAGGATCTGGGACTACGAGAAACACTATATTAAGTGTTAAAGGATTCGAAACCTCTTTATGAAATAGTGTTTGTGGTTGCTATATAGCTCACAGGTGATGCAGAAAATGCAACCTAGGGAAGTATGTATGGAGTTGAGGTAAAGGAAGACAGGCAGGGATATATATATATACATGGCTGGAGGCGTTGAATTGGTCGGATGGACTAGGGCGACACGCCTAAAACAATTTCCCTGTGCCTTCTGTTTCAAAATATTCAATGGAATCAATATGTCATGCAAGGGACCGCGTCGACGACTTTGAACGTGTCAGCGGACTGAGAAACTCATACAACTTAAGCATAGGGTTGAACAATAATTTAACACATAATTATTATACACCTATCTTCTTAAACTTATTTAGACTTCAATTTAAATCTTAAATTTTTTCAAAAATAAATTATCACACTTTGAAACGTTAACCACTTCAACTTATCTAAATGAAGACATTTTGAGATCTGATTTATCTTGTGAACAAGCGATTGTGACTCTGCAATTTTTCTGTGTGAATTCAACGGTCCACGGTTTAAAGCATGTGTTTATTTTTAATGTTTGTTATTTTCTGAACGTGTTTTTATAGCAGACGCCCAAAGGGTTCTATCTGATTTTGAGGTGGAAAGTCAAAGAACCTTTTAAATTTTAATATATTTAAACATTGAAAATTTTAGTATGAATTCCGTTTTAAAGATGTGAACACACAAACGATTTGGGTAGTTGACTATCCACCTAGAAAATTCATTACGTCAAGTAAGGAAACATAGATTAGAAAAGGCTTATAAACGTAACTTTTATGCATTACCATATTAAAAAAATGAATAGATAAATAAGTTTGTGGTTTTAGGTTTTTATTTAGAAAATTGAAGTTCAAATCATTATATAAGAATAAAGATTGGGAGCTTTTAAAACCTACATTTTAATTTTAAGAGGAATACTATAGTGATAAAGTTTTTAGGTTTTCATCCAGAAAATCCAAGTTCAAATTTCGGTACCTTCATAAAAACCCATACTTTATCCTAACATTTTTTTGGAAGGTCTAAAAATCAAACAAAAAAATATGTTAAATAGTAGCAACAAAGTGTTTGTAAATCTACCCATTTCATTTCAATGCCTTCTAATCTTTTTGACTTGAATTCAACAGTCCACCATTTAAAGCATGTGTTAGTTTTTAATGTTTTTATATATATATATATACCAGAAGCCATCCCTGGAAAGGAATCTATCTGATTTTGAGATAGAAAGTCGAAGTACCTTTTAAATTTTAACTTTTTTAAACATTGAAAATTTCAGTATGAATCCCGTTAAAGATGTGAACACACAAACGATTTGGGTGGTTGAGTTATCCACCCAGAAAATTCATTACGTCAAGTAAGGAAACATAAATTAGAACAGGCTTATAAACATAAATTTTATGCATTATTATATTAAAAAAAAAATATTATTATATAAGTGTATGGTTTTGGGTTTTTATTCAAAGTGATTTAGTTTAAATTATTACAGAAAGATGAGGATTCGAACCCTTTCAAAATCTACATTTTATTCTAACATTTTAATCTCGAGAGGAATACCATCATCTAGGAGACCCAAGTCCAAACCTCAGTCCCCTCATAAAAACCCATGCTTTACCCTAACATTTTTTGGGAAGTCCAAGGTTCAAATGACCACATACCTAAAAGGGAATATGTTGGATGGTAGCGGAAGTGTTTGTTGATCTACCCCATTTCATTTTAATGCCTTGAAGTGTCAAGGGTCCCTTTGACTTTGTTTTACCCATAGCTCTTTATAAAGGTAGCAACCATTGATATTACCAATTTTCCTATGCATAACAAATAAAATAAAACATGATCTTTGATATTCTCAATTTATAGTGAGCAAGGGTAGGATAAATAATACAACACTAATTGATGGAAATAAGAAAATAAATAAAGAGGACGATTGTAAAAGAGACAGAGAAAAAATAGAGAAATAAAAAATAAGAGGAAACACAACTGCAAGTATGTACAACATAAAGCCCAAATCACCTTCCTTATTTATCTGCATACATAGCTGAGAAATGACAGACATTTTATAGCCTAAAGGGAAAAACCTAAAGATTTCTACAAGAGACATTACAGTAACAGATATCTAAATCTAGCCAAAGTAATGGACAATATCAATGAATGATCCGTTACAAACAACAACCAAAAACATATTTTCTATTTTTAACATTCTCCCTAAAATTTGATTTGGGAGAAAATTCTCAATCCTCCTTCAAATCTGATTTGTGAGAAAATTCTCTCATCCCTAAAAGATGCTTCAATTTATTAAATTACGCTTCCTTCAATGGCTTTGTCAAAATGTCAGCAACCTGATCTTTGGACCTGCTAAGAAAGTTTGATTTCTTTGTCTTTAACTAGTTATGTAATGAAGTGAAATCTGATATATATGTGTTTGCTTTTTCCATAAAGAACTGGAGTTTTTGAAAGTGTAATGGTTGATTCATTATCACAGAAAATAGTGGTCTCTTCCAGTTGGGGCTGCATCAATTCTTCAAGCATCATGTGTAACCAAACTGCTTGGCAACCAGCTGAAGTGGCTGCTACATATTATGCTTCTGCTATGGTCAATGCAACAATAATTTATTTTTTGATGACCATGAAATTGCCCCTGAACCAAGATTAAAAGCATATCCTAAAGTACTTTTCCTATCATCTTCGTCTCTTGCCCAGTCACTGTCTATGTAATCAATGAACTTCAAGGCATCCTTCCTTTCATAAAAAATCCCATGATTTGTAGTCCCTTTCACATATCTGAGTATTCTTTTACCTGCCTGGAAATGTGGATCCTCCATGAACCTGCTTATCAAGCTTGCTACATACATGATATCTGGCTTTGTTGTAGTTAAGTACATTAAACTTCCAACCAAGATTTTATACAAGGTGGAGTCTACCATGATATTCTTTGCTCAACTTCACACCCATGACAATAGGTGTAATTGTTGGTTTGCAATTTTCCATCTTGAACCTTTTCAATATATTATTTGCATACTTCTCTTGAGAAATAAAAATCCCATCACTATTTTGAATTACTTCAATACCAAGAAAATAATACATTAAGCCAAGATCAGTCATTTAAAATTCATTTTTCATTGCAATTGAGAATTCTCTAAGCATGTTTTCATTATTCCCAGTATAGATCAAATCATCAACATAAATGCGGATCATCATAACATCTCCTTGTTGATTTATTTTTTGAATAAGGTGTGCTCATAAGGATATTTTTCAAAACTATTTTAAAAAAAATATGATTCAATCCTTCTATACCAAACTTTAGGTTCTTGCTTTAAACCATACAAAACTTTATTTAGTTTGAGCACTTTACCTTTATAACCGTATTTCTCAAAACTAGGTGGTTGCTCTATGTATATTTCATCCTCCAATACACCATTCAAGAATACTGATTTGATGTCCATTTGAAAGAGTCTTCAACCCTTTTGTGTTGAAAGAGCTAAAATCATGTGAATAGTATCCACTCTAGCAACAAGTGCAAATACTTCATTATAATCTATACCTGATATTTGCTTGTAGCCTTTCACTACTAACATGATCTTGTATTTAATCACTTCTCCTTGCTCATTGTACTTGGTTTTATAAATCCACTTTACTCCAATTGGTTTTATGTGCTCTAGAAGATTTGTTAGTTCCCAAGTTTGATTCTTCTCTATGGATTCAATTTCTTCATTCATAGATTTAATCCATTTATCATCTTTTACTACTTCTTCAAATGTAAGGGGATCACAATCATCCCCAAAAAATGCAAAATGACAAGCATCTTAACTTACCTCTAAGGTTTTTTTGATATATGTCATACAAGCTTTTTGTATTTTACCCTTCTATTGGAGATTTTGTTGTGGGTGATGAAGATCTACTTCTGGTACTTGGTGAAGAAAAGTTGCTTCTTGGTGTTGATTGCTGAATGCTATTGTTGCTAGCTCCTTTTTTACCAAACAAATTTTGGTCTTGGCTTACTGCTTCTTCTTCAATTATGACTTGCTGATAGTTTTCTATCAATTTCCAACACAACTCCTAGTCTTCAAGAAACTTAACATCTCTACTTGTCACCAACTTTTTTATTTTCAGATTGTATAATTTGTATACTTTTGATTCTTCATTGTATCCCACAAATATACACCTTTATGCCCTATCATCTAATTTCTTTCTAAGTGCATCTGGAACATGAGAATAAACAATGCAGCAAAAAAATTTAAAATGATCTACACGGGGAATAAAAACCTCCCCATGCTTCTTCTGGTGTCATGTCCCAAACTGTCTTTGTAGGGCTCATTCAGAATATAACATGCACAACAAACTGCCTCTGCCTACAAAAATTTAGGTAAATTCTTAGCTTTAAGCATACTCCTCACCATATCTAGAATTGTTATGTTCTTCTGATCAACTATGTCATTTTGTTGAGGACTGTACCTATAGTTGTTAACTGCCTTTTTATACCATTCTCAATATAAAAAAATTTAAATTCATGTGAGATGTACTCTCCACATCTATTAGTCTGTAAAATTATGATAAAATAGCCACTTTGCTTTTCAACTAACTCATTAAATTCTCTAAATTTCTTGAAAGTATCAGATTTTGCTTTCAGTGGATACACCCAGAGTTTCCTACTATAATAATCAATAAATGTTAAGAAATACCTCATACCAGATAATGAGGTGACTTCAAATGATCCACATAGATCTGAGTGTACTAGCTCTAATGGCTTTGAATCTCTCCAAGAATTTTCTATTGCAAAGTGTATTGTGTGATGTTTTCTAATAATGCATCCTTCATATTCTTCATCTGACCGTTGGATGAGCGGTAAACCTATTACCATGTTCTTCTTATGCAAGCGATTTAGTCCACCAAAATTCAGATGATAATATCTAAGATGCCATAACCACTGTGTATATTTTATTATGGTATTAAAACTCAAATGCATATTTTTCTTAATGCTAAGAGGAAACATTTTGTTAGCAGTCATGGGTACGTTGGTTATCGACTTGTTCTTACTATCAATAGTAAAGCATGTACCATTCTCAAATTTTACAGTGTGGTCATTTTGCAGAAGTTGACCTACACTCAACAAGTCATGCTTTAAACCTGGTACATAAAATACATCACCAATAAATCTCTTCTCACCTTGCTTTGTTTTGAGTAATATCCTCCCTTTCCCCATGACCGACTCATACAAATCTTAAAATATCTTTGCATCCTGTCATATGATCACTGCACCCACTATCAACATACCATTTATTTTCATTTATTTCCTCTTTTGTGCTACATGTTAGCAACACATATTCTTCCTCCCATTCATATTCATTTGCATATTGAGCTTCCTATTTTCTTTCATATGCTACTTTTTTTCTACATCCAGATGCAATATGTCCATACTTTTGACAATAATAGCATTGAATAGATGACTTATCATACCTTTGAGAGCCTCTGCCTCTTTTCTGAAATTGACCTCCTCTTCCTCTTGGACCTCTTCCTCTTCCCCTTCGTGGGAATGATGCTTCTGATGCTACTTCTTTTTCTGACATTGATACCTTACTATTGAAGGCTTGCTCCAATGATTCATTTGTGGTTTTATTTATTCTATGCTCATGTGTGTACAATGAACCCATAAGTTCATCTACAAACAAAGTTGTTAGATATTTTGATTCTTCAATGGCTATAACTGCATGACCATATTTTGAAGGCTTACATCTTAAAATGTTTTCTATAATTTTTTGATTACTTACAACTTCATCAATAAATGTTAAGAAATCCCCTAAACTTTATGAATATAACATTTGTAAAACTTCAAAATCTCTTCTAATTAATTGTAGGTGGATTATTCTTATTCAAAATCTTTTCTAAGTAATTGTAGGCGGACTATTCTTACTCTATCCGTATTGTGAAATGACTGTGCAAGGAGATCCCACTCTTCTTTTACCTTCGAAGTGGCTGTAACTCTTGGGAGGAGGGTTTCCTCAAGACCCTGCACTATGAACAAAAAATCTTTTTGATCCTTTTTCCTATTGTCTCATAATATGTTTCTTTCATCATGTGTGAGCGCATCTAATGTTGTTGCACTAGTTCTGAGTATCCAGTCTCCACCAGATCCCATAGCTCCTATGATCTGAATAAAATTTTCATCTGAAAACACAAAAAATTATAATATTTCTCATTGAATTTGATAATTTAGAGTTGCATATTATTAGCATTCGTTACCATTTTGAACCTAGCTCTGATACCAGATTATGGAAATAAGAAAAGAAATTATTAGAACGTTTGTAAAAAAGACAAAAAATAGAGATATAAAAAACAAGAGGAAACACAACTGCAAGTATCTACACTAGAAAACCCAAATCACTTCCTTTATTTATCTGCATGCATATGCTGAGAAATGACAAACATTTTATAGCTTCAAGAGACCTAAAGAGTTATCCAAGAGACATTACAATAACAAGTAACATATATCTAAATCTAACCAAAGTAATGAATGGTATCAATAAATGATCCGTTACAAATAACAACCAAAATATTGTCGTGAATGTGGTCTACAAGTAGTAGATATCTAAATCTAGCCAAAGTAATGGACGGTATCAATGAATGATCCGTTACAAATAACAACCAAAATATCTTTGTGAATGTGGTCTATCGGCAAAGACGCCACTTAGATTATCGTGATGTGACCTAGGTTCAATTCCCATAATGAATATTAAAAAAAAAAAAATCTATTATTAACAATAATCACTCACTTTTTTTAATATTTCTTATAAATTTATAAATCGAAAAACAAACTACAAGCAATTCTATACAACATCACCAGACATTCTGACTTGTATAAATATGGGGTTACTTATTTCATGAGCAACGTCGCCCCACGCCATGGAGATGATGATGGACACAATCAAGATGATGCACTTCGACGGTTCTGTGAAGAAGTATCTACCCCCTCTTTCTGCAAAAGACGTTTTGCTCCAACATCCCCGTCATTTTATCTTCAACGCCTGCGATCTTCAGTCTTGCAACACCCGCCCTGTTTTAGCACGACAGGAACTTCTGCAGGGCCACGTTTATTTTCTTGTTCCTTTGGCTGCGCTCCAATCCCATGATTTGGTTTCCCTGGCCTCTAAATTAGTGGTTACCGCCAATAGACATTCTTCTTCATTGGCGCCTCCTGGTCACTCCACAGATAAAGAGGATACAGATGAAACAACTAATTCGAAGAAGTATTTGGAGGAATTTCTGGCAAAAACTAGGGCCAGAGGATGACGAGGACAAGCGAATGGGAATTTGTGACACTCCCCAGCTGAGAATGGCCTACATAAAACACCTTCTCAGCAAAAGCCAGAGCAGCTCGTGGAGACCTGGGTTGCATACAATCGAGGAGAGTTGCCTTACTTTCTAAGCAATCATCATCCTCTGTAAAAGGAAAATTTGGATATTTAATTTGAGAATTCTTTGAAGATTTACTTATTTTTGACAGAGCATGAATACTTGAATATTTACGTGTTAAGGAAACTTAAAAATGGGAATTAAGAGCCCAATTCTTACATAGACATCACAATTTTTTTTGCTAAACAGTGTCATCCCAAATCGCACATCACGTGCTTATTACATCGTTGAACTGGCGTCTTTTTGGCATCTCCGTGAAAAAAACCCTTTCTAATCGTCTATCAACAGGCGTCTTTTTGGCATCTCCGTGAAAAAAACCCTTTCTAATCGTCTATCATTTTACTCTCTCTGTATAAATTTTGTCCTTAACGAAAAACACTTAAAAATATTGATTTGCAATATCATATAAAATCATTTATCATTTTTATAAAATCAATGTTTTAAAAACCTCTTCATCAGAAATACAAAACTCTACGGATGGATCTATCCCTTCTTGCCTACCTCTTTATTTTAAAAACCTCTTCATCAGAAATACAAAACTCTACGGATGGATATATCCCTTCTTGCCTACCTCTTTACATATAAGCGTGTCTTCATAAATCATTCGTGACAGATATAAGAATGATTGGTCAGACCACCGCGTCCAAATTTGTAGAAGTTTTCCTCTATTATAGTTAGCACACTATTAAGTAGTATTCGATAGTTGATGTGTGTGTGCGCGTGTGGTTTAGTGGTAAAGGATACCTTTTTTATTAGTGGTTGTAAGATCTGGTGAAAAATATGAAAGGTTTTTTTAATTGAAACTAATAATTATATTCAATAAAAATAAAAGAGGTTACAATAAAAAAAAATGGAAATGACGTAAGGTCCTTCGTACAATCAAAATCGGAATCAATCTTTCAACTTTTACAAGGGCGAATAAACAACATAACTAAGCATAGAAAAATAAATTAGAGTAAAAAAATCTTAAACTATAAATTAAAACTGTAACTTTAGGAACCAAGTAGACTTATTGTTCTGTCATCCTATGTCTGTTCAAAGCAAGCGCCCCACAGTTAATGAAACTATTGGGTCAGATGGGTGAAACCATTTATCAGGTATTCTGTCTCCATCTTCTTTCCCCTGTCGAGGACTACAAGAACATTAAATCCATACCAAAAGAGGGATCTTTAGATTTTGCTTCCTCCGTAGAAACTGTCAATTCCATTGATGATGACTCTACATCTAGCGACATATCCTCATCACCGCCAAGATACTCCAACACACTGTAGCTGTTGGATGAATCAAGAACATAATTGCCTCATTGCACACTGGTTATATGAAGTCACTTCTCTGGAGTGATATCTTCTTTTGGAAAAAACCCTTCTCAGGCTACAGGAGCACCTTGCGATAGTCGGGGGGAATGTACTGAGGACTGGTTGGGTGGGCAGACTGTGAAGCAACCACTATTGAAACCCTTGGGTATGAATATGTTGAGATTGAGGAGCCTCATTATTGGTATTTTTAGTTGAGAGACCAGCTTTTTCCTTTTCATACCCTTTTTTTACCGACTTTGAGACGTGTCGAATTGGATTTTGTACCTTTAGAAGCGGTCAAGCATGCATTTTTACACCCTCTCACAGTTGTCCAACCATCATCCTGAGGTAGAGGAGTGGGTGCACTCGGTGTGGTGGGGTTCTACTTGTCCCTCTTATGTGGCATCAAGGGACAATCTCTGATCTTGTGTGCTGAGGACTAGTGTTAAAAATATTTGTTGGGTAAATTAATGTAGAGGACCCACTGGGATAGCACAGTGTCACCAACTTGTATTTCAATAGTCTCCTTGCGATCTCGAGAAATATCAATCATGTTAATAGTCTCCTTGTTAGAGTTAGAGTCTATTACATCATTTGGATCATGTAAATGTACCTTCCTATGTACATACTTAGGACATTAGATTACTTTAGGGGGAAGTTATCTAGTTACTTTATACAATGTAATAAATGCATAAGTGTCAATGTGCAAGTTGTAAATGTGCAAGGTGTCCCTTGTATAGCTAGGTAGAGTGTTGGCCAAGGAATCTATCTTCCATTATAAAAGGGCCTCATTGTAAGATATTGACAAGATAGTAGGTAGTAGTAGTAGGAGGTTTGTGTAACTCCATTAGTGATGGAGTACAATGTAGTCCTATAGCTTTTTGCATGGAGTGTCCATTTTCTCCATAGCAATATTGTATTCATTTTCATCATTTCTATTTATAGCATATTTTTGTAATCTCATGAATTTACTTTCTCTCATATTTCTGCATCTTGTGATTATCATCTCCCATTGTGATCTACCTCAAAAGCTAATAGTGGTATCAAAGTCACAGTAGATCTAGTCACAATAGAACTAGCTACTATAAATTGAGAGGAGAACCACCATTATTATTGAGCCTAAATTATTGTGAAATTGATTTGCCACAATGCATAGGCTCTTGCAAAAACCTTTAGAATAATCAAGGTGGTAGGGAGAGCTTAGAGAAAGTACTATTGTTAAAATAGGACCAGTCACCATAGCTTCAATTTTTGCAAACCAGATGTTCCATTGAACTCGTTGCATGTAAATTTTATTACCTTAAGATTATCTGGTAGAAAAAACTGGAAATATAAATTGTGAAATTCATTTGGCTTAGAGTCTTCCCATAGATTTATAGAAAAACTCATGAAGTTTGATGTCCGGGAAGAACACTTTGATGCCCTGACAGAAAAATTTGACACTCGAACAAAAAAAATTGACGCCCTAAGCAATTTTTTGTAATTTTTGCATAACCTCATCTTCACCCCGCAGGGTCATTTTCTTGACAACCAGGAGCATATTTTGGGTCAAAGAAGAGCACATGATTTTTTTTCTACCACGAGTCAACCGAAACAATTATTTTTTGGAGGTATTCTTTCCTCCTTCGATTTCTTCCTTTCAAAGCATTTTTTTTAGGGATAAGTTATTTTTTTTGGGGGGATCTTCAACATTATTTTTTGCAAAATTCTAAGACAAAGGGGGGAATAAAAATTGTTGCTTTGTGGAAAAGTGAATATTTTTGAAAAACTAGCATTGTAATAGGTGCATTTTCGATGGAAACCGACACCTAAAGTAGTTAAATTTATGGGCATTTGTGGTTGTATTTTGCATTTAAATTTCCTATTTTCTTGCATTAACAATCATACAATAAAGCAAAAGAAAAGACCCCAAATTTATACACCTATTTGTGCAATTTATTGCACAACAACGTTCGATATCTACGATACCTCTGGTCTACACTTACAAGTAATGTTGTCGTGCTTGGACTACTATATCTAACGCCTAATATAACTGCAACAACGATGTCTAAGATTTTTCTCTATCAATCATTGGGGAGAAATAAGGCAAACCAATTTTTATATTCACTTCATTTATACCCTAATCGTTATTGTTGTTAGACGTAAATCCTGATGAAGTGATTTTCGAAGTTTTTAAGGGAAGTTACGCCCCACGAATGAGGAAAAACCTTCTATGATAGGTTTCATAAACAAAATGATTCCCTTTCAATATCGTATAAGTTCCAAGTATCGTTTTGCTCGTATATACTTATAGTCTCCCTCACGTAAGGGCGGGTATATATAGAGAAGTTTGGTATAAAGGCCTGGTAGGTATAAAGAAAGGGGGACCATTTGGTGTTATAAGGAACCTTCACAATGGCCTATGTTCATAAATATCTATCAGATTCACAGTTGCTAAAAGGTTCTAACTTCACACCATGGAAGAATAAGATTCGTGCTATTCTTCAAGTGGAAGATTTATGGGATGTAGTGATTGGCACTACAAAATACCCTACAAAAATAGGAGCAAATCAAGAATATTTTGATAATAAGGACAAAATATGTCTCATGTTTATCCTACTTGCTACTACAAATGATATATAGCCTCATATTTGTGATGCCAAAACTAGTAAGGAATATTGGGATGCTTTGATTACTATTTATGAAGGTAAGAATTGATCCACCATTCTACACCTTCAAACTCAACTCCACACACTCAGTATACAATCTGGTGAGATAGTTTATCTATTTCTATGTAGAGTGGCATAATTAAAAGCCAATTTGAATTCTATGGGACAACCAGTGGATGATACTCTCTTGACCTCTGTCATCTTGAGGGTATTGCTCGAGTCCTATAAGATGTTGATAACCTCTCTTAATGTATCTAGAAGACAAGTATCTTTTGTGGAATTGGTGAATTTGCTTCAAACTGAGGAGACAAATCAGTTTCATAAGGATGAAGTGCCAGATAATGCCCTCTACACCAAACAAGGGGGTAAGAAACAAGATCAGTTTCAAAAAGGAGGATCTTCATCAAAGGGAAAAGGAAAACAACATCAATAGAAAGAAAAAAAATATTGTAAGATTTGTGATATGAATAACCATGACACCAATAGGTGTTGGTTTAAGAACAAGCAACAAAATGACCATGATCATAAAAAGAAGAAAAAATGGAAATACAAACCATAGAAAAAGGATAAGCAACCCAAGGGACATGTTGCTTATGCTAAATCAAATTCATCCTCATATTCTAGAGAATCTGACTTAGACTCAAAATCTAAGCGAGCACACAAGGTGCTCATGACTCATACTTCATCTCCACAGATAGATGTTATATGGTATATTGATTCAGGTGCTAGTAAGCATATGACTGGAGATAAATTGTGGTTTGATACATTTGAGGAGAAGGAAGGTAAGCCAGTAACAATTACTGACAATCAAGTCTACCAAGTGAAGGGTGAGGGTGATATTTCTGTCACTCTTCCAGATGACAAATGTCAAATTGAGAAGGTACTCTATGTTCTTAGATTGGCTTATAATTTATTGTTAGTCCCTCAGATGTTGGATCGAGATATGGATATTGTGTTCCATGTTGAAAAAGGAAAAAAATAGATGTTTTATAACCAAAAAAGGAAAACATGTAGCAACCAGATCATACAAGCATGGATTGTTCATTTTAGATGTTGTTTCCACACCTCATGTTGCCCTGGAAAAAACTACAAAGGAGGCTACTTCTCTGTGGCACAAAATATATGGGTATCTAAGTTCAGGATATTTGCTCAAGTTGAGAAAATATGATATGGTGAGAGGACTTCCCAACCTTTCATCCACATTTCCAGTTTATGTGGATTGTTTAGCAGGGAAGCAACACCGGGTACCATTTGAAGTTAGCTCTTCCAGAGCTAAGAAACCTTTGGAGTTGGTACACACCAATTTGTGTGGTCCTATGCCAATGAGCTATGGTGGAAAGAATTATTTTTAATTATTTGTTGATGATTACTCATGAAAGATGTGGGTTTTATTTCTTTAATTGAAGTTAGAAGCATTTCTATTTTTTCAACAGTTCCAAAAGCTTATTGAGAAGGAGTCAGGATGTTCAGGATGTTCCATAAAAACCCTCCATTCAGATTGAGGGGGGAATATACTTCCAAGGAATTTTCATCATTTATGAAAGAACATGGGATTAAGAGACAGCTGACTACAAATTATACTCCATAGAAAAATGGAGTCACAGAGAGAAGAAATCGTTCCATTTTGGAAATGGTTCGATGTATGCTAAAAGGAGCACATCTGGAGCATGAGTATTGGGTAGAAATAGTAAACACAACATCATATCTCCTGAATAGAGCACCCACCCAATCTCTACAGGGTAAAAATCCGCAAGAAGCATTTAGTGGTAAGAAACCCTCCATTTCTCATCTAAGAATTTTTGGATGTAAGGCATTCATGCACATACCAAAATAGAAAAGGAAAAAGTTAGATGAGAAGACCCTGCAATATATCTTTCTTGGCTATTATGAGTATTCAAAGGGATATCAATTGACAGATCCTATGACCAAGAAGACACATATAAGTTGAGATGTGGTGTTTGATGAATATTTCACATCAAATAACACTTCTACAGTTGTATACCTTGAGGATGATGAGCCTAAGAAAGAGGTTCCTTCCCTACAAAACAAAATTCCAAAATGGTATACAAGTACATTGAGAGATTCCAAGTTGATATCACTTCCATATCTAACTCTAGATCGACCTTGTATTCACAATATGACACAATGGATGAGAGTAGAAGCATCAACTTCAGAGGTTGACGAGTTTTACCAACAAGTTGATGAACTATCTATTGATGCAAAGGAAGATAGATAAATAAATATGGAGGATGAAAGGGTTTATATGATAGCATTGGATGAAAATGAGCCCACAATAGTTCAGGATGCACTTAGTGAGCCTCAGTGGAAGGCTTCTATGGAAGCAGAACATACGTCTCTCATAAAAAATCATATATGGAAGCTAGTAAATATGTCTTTAGAAAAGAAGACCATTGGCTGTAAATGGGTGTTCAAAGTTAAGTATAAGGCAAATGGTACTATTGATAAGCATAAAGTCCATCTTGATGCAAAGGGCTATGCTAAAAAAGAAGGCATATATTATGAAGATAATTTTACCCCTACTGTGAAAATGACTACCATTCGAGTACTTTGTGCCATGACAACTCAGTTTGGGTGGAAGTTACATCAGATGGATGCAAAAAGTTCCTTCTTGAATGGTGACCTACAAGAATAAGTGTACATGACCCAACCCGAACTTGATTTGTTGTTCAAGCATAAGAACATAAAGTTTATAAGTTGATCAAATCCTTGTATGGGCTGAAAAAATCTCCTCGAACTTGGTATATAAAAATAAATAGTCAGCTAGTGCAACATGGTTTTCAAATAAGTCCTTCAGATGCAAATATCTATATCAATAATAGTGGTTCTGACATAGTGATTTTGGTGCTATATATAGATGATATGATCATAACAAGGAGATTAGATAATATGATTGATACAGTCAAAGATGATTTGAAGTAGTCGTTTGAAATGACAGATCTAGAACTTCTTCACTATTGTCTTGGTTTGGAAGTGAATCAAAAAAGACATCATATCAGAGACACAAAATAAGTATACCAAGACATTGATTGATAAATATCATATGATTGATTGTATGTCTAAAGCAAGTCCAATGGAGCTTGGACTCAAGATATCATGATATGATCAATCACCTCAGGTAGATGACACTCTCTATTGCCAACTGATTGGGAGTCTTATATATCTAACAAATACAAGACCATACCTCATTTTTGTTGTAGGTTATCTTTCACAGTTCATGCAAGAACTAAAAGTGAGTTGTTGGAAAGCAGCAAAAAGAGTCCTTCATTATGTTCGTGGTACTATATATTTTGGCCTAGAGTATCAAAAGAATAGCAAATTCTATCTACATGGATACACGAACTCAGATTATGCCAGATCTATTGGCGATCACAAATCAACTTTTGGATATATTTTTTTATCTTGGATATGGTGTTGTCTCTTGGCACAGTAAGAAGAAGTAGGTGGTTGCTATATCTTCTACAGAGGTAGAATATCACACAACTAGTGGAGCAGTCTACGAGATAATTTGGTTAAGTTGCATTCTTACAAACATGGGTCTTCCAAAGAATTTTCCACTACATTTATTTTACAACAATCAAGGTGTTTTGAATCTTTTCAAGAATCCTATATTTCATGATCGTACCAAAAACATAGACACTCGATGTCATTTCATTCATGATGAAGTTCCAAAGCATCACATACAACTCCACTACATTCCCACTGATGAGAAAATTGTAGATATTTTCACCAAGGTACTTGCACGTGTCAAATTTGAATTGTTTCACAATGCTCTTTGTATTTCCCAATAATGTAATAAGGGGGGATGTTAGCATAACATAGCATGCATATTACATTTTTGGTTTAATTTGAGCGCCATTGTGTTTAAGCACTTTAGGGGGTAGTTCCAAAAGGGTGGTTGGTTGGTTCAACTAACCAAACCAACCAACATGAATTGTATATATTTCAAACCATTCAATATATCAATTGCTTCATCAGAATTCTACACTACTTTGGCTCCTAAAGCATTAAGCTTTGACTTTAGTTTTGTAACTCTACAAAGAAAAAGCTCTACTAATTCTCCTAATTTCATATGGATTGTATGAAGTTGAGTTTGAAGGTTTAGAATAGTCGATTGATTCTTACCTTCAAAAGTGGTACAAAGGGCATCCCATGCATCTTTACCATTTTTAGCTTCACTTATGTGAGGTTGGAGATCATCAGAAGTATCTAGGAGAATCAACATGAGAAGATGATTGTTCTTTTTATCCCATGCATTATGATCTACTCTTGTGGTTGTGGCTCTTGAATCAGTGCAATCCACTAAATCCCATATTTCTTCTACAGTAAGTATTGCTTTCATCTTGGTTTTTCCATGCTAAAAAATTAGGACCTTTAAGCAATTGTGTATCATTTAAGTATTTGTTGATAGTTGCCATGATGAAGGTTCTAGAATGGTTCCAATATGGTCTCTCTTTTTCTCTTTACTTGATATTTAATGGCACCTACTTGACAAATCTTTGTGAAGGATTTATTAGTTTGAGGATATTTAAGCCAAACAAGAATAAATTAGAGATAATTCACTCTTTAGTGATATTGAATGGCTCCTCCTAAAAGTCCTCCCTAAGAAGGATAGTTAGTTTGAGGGAATTAAGCCAAACAAAAAAAAGAGTGAATTAGGTATTTTGATGTAGGAGAGAATATTAAAAAAAAATGCTTTTAAACCTATGCAATGAGTTACACAAATTATTGTGAAATTTTGGGGTTTTAGTGCTCTTGATTTTGATGACTTTTAATTGCAAAAAACAAGAAAATAAGTGTAATACTCAATCAAATAGGACCCACAAAATTTTTATCACTAAGGTGTCGGATGTAACCGAAAATGTACCTTATTTAGGAATGCCAATTTTTAATATAGGTGTTGAGTAATATCGAAAATGCACCTAATTATTATTTTTTGCAACAAAAGATGTATTTGTGTTTTGCAAAAAAAAAAAAATTGAAGTTCAAATTCTCCCCATTTTGTATTACAATTTTTGCAAAAAGACAATTTATCAAAGATCAATTATCCCCCCTTGGTTTTGCAAAAAACAACAAAGTATCTCACCTTTCAAGACAAGTCGACACACGACAAGCTTTTGAAAGGCTTTCCAGAACCAGTCGACAAACGACTTGGTTTTAGTGGACTCTTTGAGGCTTCAATAATCAAATACTGGAAGGGAATCAGGATTAAAGGGTTCCCTAATACTCATGGGACCATAACTTCGATCCAACCCCTTCCAAGAATTTGTATAAGTATTGAAACGATGTAAACTTCTTCTATGCTTTTGAAGCATACGATGAAAAAGAGATCTTGTTGTTTATTGTTGAAGTTTTTTCCTCTTTCTTATAACTCTTTGATGACGAAGAGCTTTTTGAATCCAAGGCTTTGTCTTCATGAAATAAAACTTGTACTCTCAAAAAATGATTAGAAACAAAATTTGGAGCAAAGTGTTTACAATTCTCAACTTGTTGCAAAAGAAATTGGGCTTTGAATTTTTGTCTCTTATCCCCCCTTGGATTTGGAGAAAAAAAAAAACAACAATTTTTATATGTTTGCAAAAAAAATTGGCCTTTCTTTTTTTTCAATTTTAGTGCATAGATTTAATTTAATCTAGTATTATGAATTAATAAAAAAAAAAAATTAGAAAAAAAAACTTGATAAAAAAAATATTTTTATTCAAAATATTATTAATTTATTAATTTTAAATACTAAAAAAAGAAAACAAATACAAAAAAAATATATAAAAAGTTAGTATTGTACTAAAAAAAATTATTAGGTCGTCAACTCCACTGGGAGTCGATCCCACGACTCCACGGGTGTCAGGCCTCCGACTGGCACTCCTGCCAGTCGGTATAACCTGCTTGATGTGTAGTGAAGGCTATGACCTTCACTTTGAAGGCTTAGCCTTCATCAGGCAGGAAAAAAAGAAAGATGTGGGACTTTTAATCCCACATCGATCAGGGGAATGCATTTTTGGTGATTAAAATCACCAACACCCCCTTTAACAAATAATTTATTATGGGTAATCATTCACCCACATACAACCTTTTGGCCGCAATCAAACCAATGAAAAAACCCCACAACTTCTTGACCAATCATAATTAGCCACATCAACTGGAGCCAAATTTCACCAATTTCACCATGTGTCGACCTCGTACGACATGCCCATTCAATCACCATTAGCCACATCAATATTGGAGTCTGTGCTCATATAATCAGTAGCCTTGAAACTCGTGCCCTGTAGTGCACCCACTACATCAACAATATCCTTAGTTTATGTGCAAAGGTCAGTTGCATTGGGTCTATCACGTCAGGTCTGTCGTCTATCATGTCAGGCTGTCATCTAGATTTGAGATCTGTGTTTATCCTATCCTCAAGGTGTGAGTGTCAGTTTCGTCAGGGTATGATAGGACTGTTCTCCCTATTAGGTTTAGTTTCCCCATGTTGGTAAATTCAGGGATGTCTCCTCTATCAGGTTTAGTGTCCCTACTCTATCAGTTGGTGGACCTTGGTTTAGTCAGGGTCTGACAGGGTTGTCCCCTCTATCAGTTGGCAAACCTTATTTTAGTCAAGGTCTAATAGGTATGTCCCATCTATCAGTGGTGTGATGTGGCATCTTGCCCTCACATCAAGATGTGTCCTCCTTGGGATGACACCTCAGGTTGATCATCAAAAAATAGCTTTTGGTCACTGGTTAGAGTGTAGTCTGGTCCTCGCTTAGAGGGATCCTCCACTAGTATAGGTCTAGGTTGACCACCTCATATCAGTCACTAGAGGCTCCTCTCTGATTGCCAATAAAAGGGCAGACCTACTGCTTGATGGACTACAAGTCAACTATTCCATGTGGACCTCCTGCTCACGTGGATGAACTACGGGCCACTTGTCCAGTCCAATGTTTCAAATGAAAACAAAAAAAAACTAAGGAGAAATTAATAAAATAAAACAAAACACCACAACCTTGATGATGCTACGTTGAAACATGTATAGAACGAGAGACTTCCTCCCGCCTTGCCTAGTGTGCACCTTGCCTCCTTTCTTACCTCCTCCGTAGCTCTGATACCAATATTGACAAATCCAAGAGATGTAAATAAATTAGGTGTGAAGCATTAACATATTATTGAAATGCAATAGAGTTTAAATAACATATGATTTAGGCTATTCATAGCCATAAGGCAAGGCTTAGCTTGTATAATGGAGATATTGGATAGGTTTTTGCTCTCTGAAAATTTCTTAATCCATGGTCACATTCCTAAAGTGAAGACTCTTAATAATGCTGGTTCAGATCATTGGCCAATCATGGTGGAAATGTGGAAAACCAATGTGAGTTTCTCTCCTTTTCATTTTCAATTAATGTGGCTTAGAGACATTTCCTTCAGACCTCATGTGCAACAATGGTGGAAGGAAGGTAAACCTAGGCATGGGACTAAGATGTTTTGTTTTGCCAAAAGACTACAATACATTAAATCCAAAATCAAGACTTGGAACTAGAAAGAGTTTGGGGATGTTCATAAAAAAAACATGAAGTTATTTCTCATATTGAAAATTTGAATAAGAAAATCTGTTTAGATGGCCTCACTGAGGATAAGTGCAGATGAAATTAAACTCACAACTCATTTAGAGGAATGGGAAAAAAGAGAAGAAATCTTATGGAAGCAAAAATCTAGAATTCAATGGCTCAAAGAAGGAGATCGAAACACAAATTTCTTCCACAAATATATTCTAGCTCGAAGATCTCACAACTTTATTTCTTCCTTAAAATCAGATTTTGGAGATGTTGTTTATACTTGGGATGGCATGAACTCTATTGTTGTTGATTACTTTTCTAATCTTTTTGCTGCTACTCCCCTTGACTCAGCTTCACAATATAATGTTCTTCAAGCAATCCCTTATCTTATCACTTCTGAGGAGAACTCTATTTTGACTGCTCCTGTTACTATCAATGAGCTTCAACAAGTAGTTTTTAAAATGCAAAAAGGGAAAACCCCAGGTCCTGATGGTTTTCCTATTGAGTTATACCAAGAGTTCTGGGATATCATTCATGTTGATTTATCAGAGGTGGTGGAAGAATCCAGGAAAGCCAAAGAAATTTTGAAGGTTATCAATAAAAATTATATTACTCTTGTTCCAAAAGCTCAAGAGGTTGATCATATCTCAGCTTTTAGACCTATTGCTTTATGTAATGTTCTTATCAAAATCATTACTAAAATCATGGCAAAAAGGTTGAAGCCTCTTTTGCATAATATTATTTCCCCAGAGCAAGGGGTTTATGTAGAAGGACATCAAATACTAGATGAGATAGTTCTTGCTCAAGAAGCCATCCATTCCATGGATATGCAAAATTCTCCTTCTATGTTCATTCGGTTAGACTTATCCAAAGCTTTTGACAGAGTGGATTAGCTATTCCTTATCAAAGTTTTGAGACAATTTGGTTTCTCTAAGGATTGTATGGATTGTATTATGGGATGTATCTCTTCATTTTCCTACTTTGTTCTTATCAATGGTAGGCATTATCAGTATTTCCCAGCTTCCAGAGGTATTAGGCAAGGTGACCCGCTATCCCCTTATTTATTCATTATTCTTGTTGAATGCTTGGGTAGGACTATAACCAAAAAATGGAAAAAAAGCCCTTGAGGGAGTTACCATTGCTCATGAAGCTAGACCTATCTCTCATATTCAGTTTGTGGATGACTCTACTCTTTTAGATAAAGCTATAGTTAAGGAAGCTTCTAATATTAAGCAAATCATTAGTTGTTTTTCTAAGGCTATCGGGAAGTTGATCAATGAAGACAAATCTAAAGTTATTTTCTTTCATTGCTCTGCTAGACAAGAATCCATGGTCTTGGATAAGCTAAGATATAAGAAGACCTCTCTTCCAATCACTTATTTAGGTATTCCTATAAATATTCAAAGGCAGAAAAATAAAGATTGGAATTGGTTGTTGGACAAAGTCAAGAAGAAAATTGGAAAGTGGACCAACAAGTGGCTTTATTTTGGGGGTAGAATCACCTTGGTAAAATCAGTCCTTCAAGCTATTCCTATTTATGTTTCTTCCGTTTTGAATATCCCAAAGGCTGTTCTTTGAGAATTGGATCAAATCAGTCATCATTTCCTTTGGAGTGGTACTAAGGAGAAAAGAAAATGGGCCTTGGTGAAATGGGATACTTTATGTCTTCATAAGAGTGAAGGGGGTTAGGATTATGGTCTTCAATTAATAACAACAAATATTTAGCTGCTAAATTATATTTGAGGATGTTGTATAACCCCAATGCTCTTTGGGCCAATAATCTCCGTGCTAAATATGCCAAGAACAAAAGTCCTGAATACCTTGTTTGCTATCAAATTCCTACCAAAGGTTCTCCCATTTTAGCAGTTCTTAAGACTGGTGAGGATTTGATAAAGAAAAAATTATTTTGGATCATTCATAATGGTCAACATGTAATTTTTTGGACAGTTTCTAGGGATGGTCACAACCCTTTGATAACTCGGTTTCCCAATTGGAGGTCTTGGATGGAGGAGCTTCACCGAGCTAATTGGATAAAGGTGGCTAATTACTGTCGATACCATACTAGTAATTCAAAGGTTGGTAGATATTGGATCCATATTGAGGATTGGCCTATTCAAATACTAGAAAGGAAAGACAAGATATCCAAGGCATACTTCATATGATATCCCTCTCTTGGTCCCATGAAAAATATTGTTTTGGATGGAACAACACTACTAAGGGTGAGTATTTAGTTGCTCAAGGTTATTTGACCTTATGCCATAATAATCCCAACCATTCTTCTAACATATTTTCTCAATTGTGGGCTCAAAAGCTTTGGCCTAAGGTGAGGTTATTTAATTGGCTTTTATTGCATTGTAGGGTGCTTACTGGTGAGCAACTTATGAAGCGTGGTTTTCATGGCCCTTTTAGATGTGAAATGTGTGAAGAGAATGTAGAAAATATCAACCATATTTTTATTGAGTGTAATTTATCCTCTGAGCTGTGGAGGAGAATGGCCACTTTACTTGGCTTATAGTGGTCCAATTTTTTTACTTTTGAACAACTTTGGAGGGATTGGCCTAATCAAGAGGGTGTTGATCATTTTATTAGGCAATTAGTTTGGATGGGTTCTACCATTCTTCTTTGGAATATTTGGAATGAAAGGAACAACCAAATTTTTAATCAAGATATGAAGGATATTCACTATATTTGGCAAAAGACTATAGCCAACTTAGTTGAATTAGTCCATCATCTCCTTAATCACCCCCAAAATTCCCACCAAATATGGGATCAAGTGATGCAAATATTGAAGATTAAACCTTCTAAGGGCAACCAACTTAAATGGAATGTGAGTATTAGTAAGATGGATAGGAATAGAAATTGGCAACCTCCTCCTAAGGATTTTGGAAAAGTCAATAATGATGGAGCCTCTAGAGGGAACCCTGGAAAAGCCAGTGTGGGAGGAATTGGTAGACTTTCATATGGCTCCCTGGTTTTTACTTTTGCTGAGAATTTGGGTATTCTTTCCAATAAACTTCCTGAGGGGTATGGTATCCTTAGAGGTCTTCAGGAGGCTACTAATGTTGGATGGGAAAAGGTTTTAGTTGAGTCTGACTCTCAACTTATGATTAGTCTCTTGAAGAATCCTTCTAAGAATCATAAGGTGGATTAGAGAATAAAAAGAATTATTGAGAAGATTCAATTAATCCAGATGGGATTTTTGAAATTTGATTATAATCATGTGGCCATAGATCAAAACAAGAGTACTGATGCTTTAGCTAATTGGGCTTTGGACAAAGGTGATCTTACTTGTTATGGCCACCCTCCTATATGGTGGGCTTCTCAAATTAGGGAAGCTCTTATTTCTCTCATTTCTTTGGATGGCTCAAGTTCTGAAGGTACCTAGTTTCTTCTTGTTTTTTTTTTGCTTCTCTTTGGTTCATTCAGTTTTTTTTAGTTCCCTAGCTCATTCTATTCTTTATTTTGTTTCCTTTTTTTATTCTTGCCTTAATAGTCTTCTGGTCTAGATAGGTCTTTGTTTTGTTCATTTTTATTTCTTTTTTGTTTTTTGTTTTTTTTTGTTTAGTTTTTTAAGGTGGGTGGGTTTTTTTATTTTGTTTTGTTTTTGTGTTCTTTGTGTTGTTTTTTGTTGTTCTTGTGTTTTTGTTTTTGTTTTTTTATGTTTTTTGTTATTGTTCTTGCGTTTTTCTCGTTCTTGTTTTTGGGTTTCTCTTTGTTTGTGTTATTTCGTGTTTTTATGGGTAAGTGTTTTCTATGTTTTTTGTTTTTGTTTATTGTCTGTTGTTGGTTGTTTTTTATTTTTAAATTATTTTTTAATTTTTAAGGTTTTGGTTGTGTTTATTTTTCTTGTTTTTTTTGGGTTATGTCTTTGTAGTGTTCTGTTGTTTTTGTCTTGTTTGTGTTTTGTTATGTGGTTCTTGTGTTTTTCTATGTGGTTTGTATTATGGTTTCTTTTATCTTATTGTGTGTTTGGTTGTGCTTTTGTTTTTGACACACTCAAGGAGCATGTTTTTTATTTTATTTTATTATTTTTGTTGTTATTTACTTATTTTTAAATTGGTTTTGTGTGTTTGTTTGCTCCTTGAGTATGTCAAAGGTGGTAGGCCAGGTCCGAGTCATGGGAATTTTTTGTGGAATGGATACCCTTGCCTCCTTGGTTCTTACCCGAAAGTGGCATCCCTTTTGGGATGTTTTCCACAAATAATAATAAAAAAAAACATTTGAAATTGCTATGAAAGAGCTTGGTTAATTATGGAAACTTAGTTGAATGCACCTGATTATCCTAAAGAAGGCAATCGACCAATTCCAAAGCCTTAAGGCATTAATTTTTGTCCTAAATTTAAGGCTTCACTGTATGCCATAAACAAAGTAGTAATCTGAGGATCTCTCCTTACAAACATGTATGTAAGAGGATATAAAGCTCTAAAATACATTTATATGGATGCATCAACATGAAGTGTGTACGGTGGAGTTAGCCTATTATAAAGCTTGTTAAATATGGTATTGAATAGACTTAGAGGCTCATTGGGTTCCCTTATGGTTGCTATAAATTAATGATATATGATAGCTAGGTCTATGGATAATCTAAACTAACTGATGAATATTGTTTCCAACTCAATCTCGAAAGTGATAGAATTTATAGGTAAACTAATGTACCAATCATATGCTAGTTCATCAAGAGTAAAGGGAAACATTCTATAGGTAAAATATTCATCTTCAATCTACAATCGAATTAAAGCATCCTTATAGGCTTTAATATACTCTTCAACTATCCTATATCACTCATGTCTACACCTAGGAAAATACCTTTCAAAATTTTTAGGCATGTCATGGGTTGGTCCAAGTATATCTACTACCACCTAACCAGGGTGCAAAAGCTACCATTGGTGTACTTAATGGAGTGACAAATGGACCAATATATGGTGTGATGAGTTCTGATGAGGTATTAATGGGAGGAAGATTACTTGACTAAATTTTATCTTTTATAGGTCTTATAGGGGGGAAATACTATGAAATTCAATATCACTTTCAAAGGTCTTAGACCTGGTGATAATAACCCTAGGTTCTAGTTTTAACAAGTCAATAAAATATAGAATGTAAAAGATATAACAATGAAAGTAGCAATTTTAAATATGAAGGATTATGTTTTTATTTGCAAATATTAAAACAATAACAATGAATGAAATATTTCATAATTTAAAATAGTTTAGAGCTATTGCAACAAACATCCAAGAATTTCAAATTTAAAGACAATTTGAACCATTTCAAATCCTAAAAAAAAATCAAATTAACTAGCTTCAGGCCCTCCTTCTAGTACCCTTTCTAATTGAGTGATATATTTGTCCAGTTACAAACATGCACCAATGATCAGGACAAGATGTCCTCTCTTGAAAAATTTCCCCAAGGTTTTGGTAAGGTTGGTCTAACCAGGTTGATTTATTTCAAATTATAAAAAATGAAACTATAAAGAAGATATGTTGGAATGTTCAGGGCCACATATAATTGTTACAAGGGTGAGTGATTAATTCTTATTTTAAATTCTAGATTCAAATCTAATCTACTACAATTATCGATTCAATTATCCTGTTCTTGATAGATTTTATAGTAAAATGCATGTAAAGAAAAATTCTAGGCTTGCTACCTTATAATTATGGTCTTGAAACACATTCAAAGAGACATTCGGAAACTTATAATAGTAAACATATATTTATGAAATTAAAGATTCAGAATATCAAACTAGAACTACTACTAGTCTATGTTATTGTTAAAAAAGTCAAAAGAAAATGTTAGGGAAAGAAAGAAAACAAACCATTGTAGTATGAATATTTATGCAAAATCTGTTGAAGAAGCCAATTTTGTAGTAAACCAACCTTAACATCAATCAACTATCACACAATCTAAGGCTAAGATGGTGCTATCTTTAGAGGGAAGAGAAACAATGCATCAAAATTAACTCCAGTGTAACCACCATCAACATGCATAGATTACACCAAGAACTTCAATGAATTGTATTAATTAGATATTCAATAATTACATTCAAAAATACTTGCATCAGATGATTACAAGGTATAAAATTCTTCAAGTACAATGATAGGGGCACAAATGCTATTGAAACTATGAAAGAAATCAAATTCATAAATTTCTCATGCTATAATGACATCTAACCCTTTGAAATGGGGTCTTTTTGAATTTTTATAGCCTTACATTTCTTGATATTCCAATAAATTTGTAACTGATTCATGAGCTATCATAAAATCAGGTGTTGTCCTATCATGGACTTCATTTTTGGATCTTTAATTTGGTCATATATGGTCTAATAATTATCTATTATTGATATTTTTTTGTAATTATTAGGGTTATCTAGGTTGTCAATCTTCAATTGTTGATTTTGTTTAGCTATCATACACTACGTGGTTGAAATCTGATCTAGGTTCATTGAACGCCCCTTTTCTTCTTTGACTCTTCAAATTCTGTTTTAGTTCTCGTAACATCCCCACTATTTGATAGCTATTTTGCTGGAAGAATGTGATACTGCTAAAAGCATTTGTGAGTGTAGGTGTAGGTTTTCACTTTGTAACAAGCGAGTTGGTTGAGAAAAGCACCCACCCCTGGTAGAGATTATGGTTATGAGTGTCAGGTAAGGTGGGATATGATATCATGCTTAATTCACCTTAGCCCGTGGGTACATGGAAGCCCACTGAAATATTTCATATAGATCATACTACCTTTTGCTGCATTATGTGCATATGTTTGATTGCATAACTTTCTCTTGTTGGTTCAAATTGATCTTGTGTAATATCCCTTTTCATTAAAAAGAAACTATTTTATTAAATTGTAAATATTAATTATAAACACTATATAAATATATATATAATATAAATATATATAATATAAATATATAAATATCAATATCAATAAGATAATTAAAAAATTTATAACGATACATGAAGAAAATGTCTAAGGGATCTCATTTCATCAAATAAAGGAAGACATCCCCACCTGGTTGTTTATTGAGTGACCTTTTGCATGTTTAGATTTGAGTTATCACCATGAAAATTATGTATGGTTTCTATAAAACAAAAGAAGAAAGTCGAATATTGGCATTGTTTTAGAAGAACATAGAATTTTTGTGTATGGGCAAAGGAGTGCTATTTGAATGGTGGTTGGTCTTGCTATTTGTCTCTTTTGAAAAATTGGATTTAATTTTGTACCCAATGGTGGATTTATAACTATTGGGTATCAAATTGACATCAAGTTTTACTCGACACTACAACTGTCTATCTTCCAATTTTCTATCCAGGCATGCACCCGATAGTCGTGGCTCGAAACTCAAGCATTGGATGGACCAAAGACAACTTCAATCCAACCTCCAGAGTAGGTTGGTTCCTTATCAACTTAAAAATATGTTGATTCAATTAAATCTCAAATAGGGTTTTGAGATAAGGGTTAGAAAAGGTTTAGGGTTAGAAATGTTATGAAATATAGTGGTTGGATAGGCTAAAAATATAGGCAACTACATTAAAAGGCTCCCACAAGATATTTCCAATGTCCCATCACCAAATATTAACATCACCTAAATCAATGAAACCTTCACACATTAAAATTATAAACAAATATATATTGTAGAAATCAATTCCAGCATCTAATATTGATAATCCAAATAGCAAAATAGACCAATATTTATATTTGACAAAAATAAACTTCCTAACAATACATATCTAACCAAGAATAGATTTCAACTACTCTCACAACTAGTAATCCAATAAGCTGAAATGAACTAACCATTCAAGTATTAACAAAAATTCAGCTCAAGACATCTAACCTCTTGCACAAGATTATGAATATGATAAATTTGAGTCAAAAAATCAGAGTAATGCTCCTTCCATTAGCTCACAAGAATATTTACAGTAGGGCAAGAAAATGCACTATATATGACCCTTGAAAATGAGGGTTTGACCTCTATTTATATTTTGTTAATGAAAGAATATTATGGAGACATTACAAATATTGTATATTTATAGCTTAGCAAAGAGTATACTGGCATTATCTTACTGGCTGAAGAGCTCTGAGAAATCTGCTGTAAGAAATCTACCATGGCAGCATACCTCTGCAACTTACTGGTTTGTTGGTGACAGTTGGAGTTCGACAGTTGACCATTGCATATCATCCATCGATAATTATTGGAAGCTCGACTCTATCGTAGATCTACAATCGCATCTCGTTCTTGTTCTTGAAAACCCTCGTTGCTTCATATTCCTACCCTCCAATTGATTTCACTCTAATTGGGCGAGTTTTGGCCTTTTAAATCCTTCAAAAATATTAGCAAAACTTGGACCATCGATCTTTATCATGAACGACTATGATTAAACCTCCCAAGACACTCTACAAATTAGTGGAGAAAACCAAGGTACCATTCTGCACTTTTAATTTGTTGACGTCATATTTTATAGCCTTGATCATGCGAAATCGAATTTCGACGTAAAATGCACTAAGAGGTGAGTAGGATGCAATCCGCTCATTAACCCTCCTTTTCCTTTATTTCACTTCAAAACAACTAAAATCCACAAAATAAAGTATGTTGATGTCACCTTTGCTTTGTAAATATATAAAATTGCCAATCTACACTTGGGCAAGTGCAACTCATCCTTTGTTGTCATTTTGCACAATCTATAGTGTAAAATAGCTTTTGTCACTAATCCGCACATTGTGGAGTGTTTTCTACCTCTTTATTGCCAATCCGCACCAAAATACTCTTGAGACTCGACAAAATTGACCTTACCAAAACTTAGTCGTTCAGTTTATGTAAAAAATACTCTCGATCACCATTTTACACTTCTTTTTGCATTGAAATTATCATCGCCAAAAAATTTTGTGGAATAGGGACTCGTCGCCAATCCACACCAAAATACATTATAACTTAGTGGAATTGCTCAAGGTAAAATTGCACTAATTTTTGGGCAGATTAGGAAACAAATATTGTGGATCCACTCCAAAATACACTAAAATTATGTAGACATACCTTAGAATAAAATTTTCAATGCTTTCTAAGGATGTGGCCATTTATGACCTACATTTTGGTGCCTCTCCGGTGGATTTGCTCACAAATCCATTGAACTCAATCTTATCCATTAGGCATCTGGAGTAAAAAATACTTATCTTCAAAAAATGCTTTAAAGAATAACTTCCATATGAACACTACCCTTTGAAAACTTTATAGTCATATTCAAGGATAAAAGTTCATATCGATACCATGCTTCATACATCCTAGACGTAATTGTTCACATGGAGACTATACCATAAATATTAATATTTGTGTCATTCCAGAAAAACTACTTCATTGCTCCATCAAAAACACAACTATTTTCTCATTATAAATCCTTCTTACAAATCATGATAAAAATGCCTTCACACAAAATTTTTTGTTTTTTGTGTCTCTCTAGAATAATGCTTTTATTGTTTCTTTCTAACCATGTCAGAGTAAAAATGAATCAAACAAAAATACACAACTTATGACTACATATGTACAAAACAAAAATTGCTAATCTTGTACCCCTTCAGGCTCTGTAGCATCTTTATCCGACTCTTCTTATTGTTGGGCCTCTTTCTCAACATTATCCTCTTCTTTCTCAGCTTCTTCCTTTAGAGAAGATTGCTCTTTTTTTCCTCTTTTGCACTATCACCAAATAACTGCACCATCAGTTTCAAGATCTGTAAGGCTTGTTTCCAGGTTGCTTCTGAGGGGTTGAAATTTTCCTTCAAATGCTTATAAATGTATGAGAGTTCACCAATATCTTCATAGTTAGCATCACTTCCTCTATTTACCAAGTCTTCCATGAGGTCTCTGAGCCTGGTAAAATCAATGATCATTTGTGAAGCCTGCTCTTGGTTAATTGGTTCTTCTAGAGCATCAATTTCAAACTCATCTTGTAAGCTCTCTCCAATACTTCTCTTGATTTATTCAACTAACATCAAACTATGATCTTCCATCCATAACCCTCTAAAACCAATTTGGATCATTTCCTTATTAACGTCCACTACATCCTTTATTAATCCTTCAATTTTATCATACAATAGTTAAGGCTTTTGGAGTACTATGTGTTTCTTTACTACAATTCTGGAAACAACTCTAATAATGTTCCACTCCTTATTAGGGATTGGCTTAGCATAATTACTGAGTCTACTATCCACTAGCCTGTGAATTTGTTCAGTTGGAATTACCATAGGTTGTATTTATCCAGTGATTTTATCCAGATCCTTCTGAATACCTTGGAGTAGACGACTGCCATCATCTAAATAGTAAATAATAAGCTGCAGTCCTGAGAATTTCTCTAGAAATTTAAAGAGCAATTCCTTTCTTACTTTTTTTAGTCCAACCTTAGAAAAACTAGAAGATTTAGCCTTTTCAATTTGGAGTTGTTGCTTCAAACTTTGTATCTCCTTAGCCTGCTCCTCATTCTTTTTCTAGTGCTCTACAATCTACTCCTTGAGCTTATTAGCTTCTTGAAAATTCTATTTCCATATCTTAGCTTCTTTTCTCAGAGCTTTCTCTACTTATTTCTAATTATTTATAGTTTTTTGAAGCTTTTCAATTTTATTTTTCAACTTACCCACCTTTTCTTTGAATATATCATTTTTCACATAAAAAGTTTCTAAGTGGGATTTGGCTATGACCAATTCATCTTCATCAGGAAACTTTTCAATATCTTTTGTGAACTCTTCTATACAATAATATTGGGTAGTCATCTCAGTTTAAGGCTTGCTCACAAGGAGAATCATGGATCTAGATGTCCTTTGCCTTGAAACTCGATCAACAAACATCGTTCTCCTCTTTGTGGCCATCCTATTAGAAGGCTTGGATAGATTTTCTACCAAAAAATCATTGATTTTTTGTGTAGCTTCTTTCTCCTTCTGCAAAATTACTTGGGTAGGGTAACTTGTAGCAAGAGGGGAAGAGGCCACAAGGAATGTAAGAGAAAAATCAATAGTCGACAATAATTGTTCAAAAGTATTTACAATAGAATTTGTGACCATAGTGGAATTTGTGACCATTGTCGTTGTTGCAATTGGCAAACTCATGGAAATTGAAGTGAGACTCACAAATGGGTGATGGGATGTACTAGAAATAGTTGGCTTCTCATATGAGGGTGGTGGTTGTAATGTCGAGGATGTAACTATAGGAGATGATGAAAGGTGAATCTCAGATGATGAAGGTGGAACTTGTGGTGACCTTGGAGGAGATGGGTTGGTTTGTACCTCAATAGTGACTAATGAAATAGGTGGTGGACTATGAGGTGGGGAAGTTACCTTTGTTACCACTTCTTGCTCAAAAAGGGAAGAATAATTCCTTGAGAAATTTTGAGGAAGAGGAGAAGAGGTATTAGAGACCATACCTTTGCCTACTAATGTACGGTTTTTTGGAGCTATCGTTGTGATTTGCTACTGTTCTTGTTGTATTAATATTTTTGTAGCTAAAATAATTGTTTTCTCAACTATGTCCTCTTTATCCAACCTCTGCTTCTTTGAAATCTCTTTCTCAGATCTTTCTGGGACCCTTTTGTCTTTTCTCTAAAAAACTTGAAAGGTAACTTTTTCACTTTATGTATCTTCCTTGGATAATCCTTCCTGCACTGTTTCCTCCAATAATACCTACTTAGAAATGGGGTTTAATTACACTATGATTACAGTGGTAAAACACAGAGGCATGAACATAAAGTTCTCATCCTTTTCATTCTAGTCTATGTCTGTGTCTAGAGGCTATCCACAAAGGGCTAGGCATTTAGGCGTCTTTACTATATCTATAACTGGTGCACTGATAGTACTCTCATAAAAATAGTGCATTTTACTCATCAACCATGCTCCCTTTAGAAAATTCTCTATATGCTCAGTTGAATGCTTAAAAGGCTTCAAGACTTCAATAACAGTCATTGGAGTATCTGATTCCCCTTCATGAACTTCTTATTTTGAAGGTGGGGATGGGGAATCAGACCCAGTTTGTGTTATTTTGTATATCAACACAATATTCCTTGGGTCTTTGGACCTCCAAGTTTTAAAATTATTGCCATACCTTTTGTAGTGATCCCAAGGAAGTGATACACCATCCACTACTCTATTTGCAATTTAATATGATATATTAATGTTTAATATGCATTAAAATGAAAGACGTAAAAAGAAGACAGCCGAGATACAAATAAATAAATAAATGAATGATTTTTATTGATATTTCCAATATTCAGTTACTCATTCATCCCTCTGAGGGATACCCTTCATTTGATACATATATTTATACAAAGAGGATAGCAGATGTGTAATATACCCTTGCAAGGGGTGATGCGCTTTCAAAGTCTTCCTAGTGATGCACATGGAACTGTATGAGGGATTACATGCCTCCTTCTCCAGGTCTGATTCCTAGAGGGATCCTCTTGCTCTCGTATGTTGAAGATATGTCCAATGAACCTGTAGCCCTGCAAGAAATGAAACAACAACACACGCTTATATGTCTAAGATTACCTCTCTAGATGAGACTGCTAGCATAACAAAAAAATGCAATAAAACTAGTACTATGAATGCAAATAAATGAAATAAAGTTTATGCTAATGATATGAAAACACAAAGAAAGCAAAATAAAAGAAACTATCACTAAAACCCTAGACTAGGTTGTGCGCCATTGTCCAGGATAGCGGCCATTAAGGTAAAATTTATCTCTATTAGTCCAAATACTATGGGCTTAAGTTTGCTACTAATGTTAAATGATTATTGTATGTGCACGGATGATTACCTCTCAGATGGCTAGCACTTTGTTGATCCTTAAGGGTGCTTAGATTTTCTCTCTAATCCGAAAGGGCTTCATTGTGTATGCTCTCCAAGAAAGTCTCTCCAAAGGTTCTACGGTATCTCCCTGCAATAAAATGATAAAAGAAGTTCCTTTTGTGCTTTTAGGTTCACTCCTTATAATATGTTTGAAACCCTAGGTCAATGTCCAAAACCTAGGGCTGAATTATTCATGCGCACTGGATGTTAGCATGAGAGGTTTTTCCTTTATCTGCCCCTAAGGGCCAGTTAACTAGAGTCTAAATAAATACACGAGTCTCTCATGAATACTGGTCATGAGGAATCATGCAATATTATCCCCGCTCAACCTTATTGCATGCATACTACCACTTCTACCCAAGATTAGGCTAGATTAGTGGTAAAATGTATTTTAGGGTTTAGCCTATATCATCTGTAGTGGCTAAGATTTGGCCACTCTGAGCTACAATGGCTAAGGTTTTGCCACTCTAAGATACAGTGATTAAGGTTTGTCCGCTCTGAGCTGTAGTGGCTAGGATCCAGCCACTCTGGTCCATAGCGGCCAAGCTTGGATGGGCTGAAAAGCCCCAAATGAGTGGTAAGAACCACTTTTGATACTTGGAAGGTACCAAGGTTTAGTCACATGACCTATGAATGTGCCCATGTGAGTAGTCTTCCTAAACATGACATGTTTTAGGTGTCTACAAATACCCCTTTTTGTGATGCGTTGTGTGAGAAAAATACAACGCAGAGCAAAAACGTAGATTGATATGTTTGGTTGTAGGGTGTATGATGATCATTGATCTGATCAACATTGGATGTCCTAGTCACTCAAGATGACGCGCATCCTATGACCAAAGGCAATAAAGCGCCATTGGAGCATTTTGTGATTTGACCAAAGGTATTTAGGTACCTTTGGAGCCTTTTGTGAAGTGACCAAAGGTATTAAGGTACCTTTGGAGCCTTTTTTGAAGTGACAAAAGGTATTAAGGTACCTTTGGAGCCTTTTGTGAAGTGATTAGGAGATAATCTTAAGTCAAATCCTAGCCTTTGTGGCAATTAGGAGACATTGTTTAAGTCAAATCCTAGCCTTTGCAACAATTAGGAGATAATCTTAAGTCAAATCCTATCCTTGGTGGCAATTAGGAGACTTAATTTTAGTCCAACCTAGGCTTGGTGGCAATTAGGAGACTTAATTTAAGTCCAATCCTAGCCTTGATGGTGATTGAAAAATGAAATGATTTGTGTCTTTTCTTTGTCCTTAATAGAAAAAGAGGATTTTTGCCAATGTGGATAGTATGAATGCAAGGCAAGGGGTGTAACCTTTGACAAAAGAACATAGTATTTTGAACCTAGAAATTTATGTGGATGATGTGAATGCAAGGTAAAGGGCGTAACCTTTGATAAAAGAACACAATATTTTGAACCTAGCAATTGATGTTGATGATGCGAATGAAAGGTAAAGTGTGCAACCTTTGATAAAAGAACGTAGACTTTTGAACCTAGCAATTGACCTATTGATTATGTGATGTGGTGTGTTATGAGTTGATTTGATGATGGATTTTTTATCAGATGCATAAGATGTATGTTCATATGGATGTTTATATGATTTTATTTTTGTGACATGAAGTCAAATACTAGCCTTGATGGTGATAGGAGACAAGCTTAATGGTTTGCTTGAATTTGCTTTTGATCCTTTGCTTATTTGCCCCAAGAAAGGGGGTGCATGATTATCTTCGATAATGACTTTCTACTAAGCACACTTAGCAATGATTTAGAATTTAATTGTTGATTTTTATCGTGCATGTTGTTATTATGACAAATGGACTTAGCAAATGCCATTGGGAAATTTTGGGTGGCCAAAGAGTTTATGTATGCCTTTGGATAATTTTGATAGTTTGACCAAAGTGGCTTGGAATGCTTTTGGAACATTTTTTATTTTGAATTTGACCAAGAAGCATGGAGATTCCCCTAGAGCATTTTTGTTTTTGAATTTGACCAAGTGGCATGAAGATGCCCCTGGAGCATTTTTGTTTTTGAATTTGATCAAGTGGCATGAAGATGCCCCTAGAGCATTTTTGATTAATTTTGACCAAGTGGCTTAGAGACGTCCTTGGAGAATTTTTGATGATTTTGGCCAAAGGGCTTATGATGCCTTTGGGGCTTTTTGAAATTGATTGCTTAATTGTTTGATTACTGATTAAGGGAGACATGGTACCAACAATGCCCCATTTTATGTTTATCAAATATATATATTTGGATGCAATTATGATTTTATGATATATGATGTTGATGATGATGATGTGATGCTTAGATGGTTAGGTGATTATATGGATGTGATGCTATGTGCTTAGGTGGTTAGGTGATTATATGGTTTATCACGCATGCATATATGGATGCAATGCTTGTACGTGATTTGATGATGTGATGTATGAATGACATGTGTTAGCTAGATGATGAATGTATGATTATGTGTTATGATCAAGATGCACAGATGGATTATGATGTATGTGTATATGGATGCAATGCTTATTGTTAAATGCATGTTTGATTTTGATTTAATTGTATGCATTTAACTTATGTTATGATAAGATAAATGCAATGTGTGTAATGCATTATCTAAATGATGTTGATCTAATGTAAGTGAACCTATATGCTTTAATCACTTAAATCATAAGGAATGCATATGATATGAGTTTAACAATATAATGGGTGAAACCACAGAACATATAATAATCATGAATGTAAATAATAACTCTTAGAATAAGAAATAATTATTTAAGCATCCAAATGTGAGATGAGATGATGTGATATATATGATTGTGAGATGAAATGATTTGTTGCTATATATAATTTTTGAGGTTTCTCATGAGACTCAAACACCCTAGTTACCTCATCAAAGTTTGTGTACTAACCATACCAGACTCTTGAAATATAAGGATTTTATTATGAAGACCTAGCTATTCATTATCCCTATGTGTGCAAGTGAATATATTTAGATATAACTCAAGCATTTCCTTCGATGTCAGGTGGGATTCTTTCAGCCCATTCCTAAGATCGGGGATCCTCAAATGTTCATCTGATCCTTATGTTGGACTTAGTTGGATTATACCACTAGGTAGTATTGGGTTACCAAAAGCTAGCTCATCCACATGCAAACATTGGTCTACACAAATGCAATATGCTAATGTGATAGACATATCATCATGCTTACAACTCGTTTATGCTGAGAATTCCAGGGATTCAAGTTCCATTCCCTTATTTTCTTCATTTCATTTGGGATACTTGCTCATGCTTAGTGATGAAAATCACTATTTATTTTTTGATTGATTTTTCTCTTGAGCAAGGGACTTATGTTGGGATGAAAATCATTTGTTTGTTTTGACTTTGACTTTTGCTTGATTTTGGGATTTTGCTTGTTTTAATGAAAGCAAGGGATTTATGTAGTGATGATAATTACTTGTTTTTGGGTAAGGCAGAATTTGTCCTTCTGTCAAATCTTAGCACCTTTGAACTGGTCGCATAGGGTTATAAGCAAGGAAGATCCTTTTTGATTAAGGTAAACCATACCACTTTTGCAGCTTTCATCTTTCCCTTGTACTAGCTAGGATTTTAGTGTTTCAATTAGTGATGGGATCCTGAATATATTAGGTATTATCATGACTAGACCTTACCTTCTACTAATAAAGATATATTTCTACAAAATGATAAGACCACTAGGTATATTTGAATGTCTAGAAAAGCCTCAGCTTAGTTTGTATAGCAACATGAAATGATTGTGTTGAAAAACACAGTTACACACATGGATGCATGGGTGAAGATGAACTTGAGTATTTTGTGGTTGTGATACAAAATGTGGCATTTTTTGCAAGAGTATGATCATAAAATATGCAAATTCAATGGGTATTAATGTTTAATGCAATGCAACTATGTGGATGCAGATGTAAGATGCAAATGTTTTTGTATTTTTGATTTTTGCATTGTTTTTGTGCTTTTGATTATTTTGAATATTTTTGTGTTTTTATTTTTATGTATGACCAAAGGGATTTTAAAATACCTTTGGATATTTTTGTGAGATTCGACCAAGCATATTGGAGGTTCCCTTGGAGACTTTTTATGATATTTTACCAAGCGGCTTAGAGATGCCCTTGGTGCCTTTTGATGAGATTTGACCAAGCAACTTAGAGATGCCCTTGGTGCCTTTTTATGAGATTTGACCAAGCTACTTAGAGATGCCCCTGATACATTTTTATGAGTTTTAACCAAGTGGCTTAGAGATGCCCTTGGTGTCTTTTGTTTTTTATTTCACTGCTTTTTGATTTGTTTGTATTTCTATGTTCTTATATTGTTTTTGTATTTTGACATTCTATTATTTTTGTGATTTTGTAATATTTGAATGTTTTTGAATTTTTTTATTTATTGTTTTGAAAAATAGGGAAGGTATGATACCTTAGGTATCCCCCATGTGCATGTTTTCTACTACAACGTAGTCAGTAGGCTTAGGAAGAGTAACAAAAATAAAATCTCCCAATTGGGGCATGAAACTCTTCTAGGTGCCTATGTTTGGATGGGGAGAAATGAGTGAACCATCTGTATGGAGCTCATTTTGTTCTAATAGGTCTTGGACCACATTTTTGAATCCATGGTAATTGAAAATGTCATGGCATTCTATTCGATGATAGAGATAGTGATGACCCTCCCTGTAACTCCTAGGTTAGGCCTATTTGGGTCTAGATATTGCATGTCAGGTAATGTTAAGACCTTATCCTCTTGGAGATTCTGGAAGATGATAGACATAGGCTCATTTAAAGGAATACAAACACGTTGCAAATGTTTTGAGTGTGCGGACCATTTTGAATTAGTCTAAGGACTAGGTTGAAACCTAGGTGTGTCACTTGCTAGTTTAGAGGGCTCCCCTTGAATTTATTATGCAAGGGACAAATCATTGGCTAAGATCATTTGTTGGTCAAAAACCTGAAGTTGGTTCTTTTCAAGCATGCTATATACTATGACTCAAAATTTTTGACATGTTTGAATTTCATGACCATTATGTCTATGATATAGATAGTATGACTCCTTGTCATACCCTTGGGGTTTTGTTTGATTTAGATCTGCTAGGAGAACATTAGGTAACCCAATAGCATTTGCAGCACATAATCTATTAAAAATCACTACCACCAGCTCAAGCAATGGGGGATGCTTGTTCAACCTTTGAGGCAGTCGAATTGGTATTTGCTTTGGCTGAGGCTTTTCCTATGGTTATACAAGGGATCGTTTGACTTTAGATGAGGGTTTCTCTTGTAGCTATTAGTTCTTGAGCTTGTTCATGATATATTGCAATGCCTCATTTTTCTCATTTGCTTGGTACTTCATTTTATCTAGATGATCCAGGATGGAATGCATGGTTGGCAGAGATTTAATGTGCACCTCTAGCAATGAGATCATAATATCATCATAGATTGACTTGGATGAAAGAGTTGATGTTAAATATTCACAATCTGAATGTAAATAATCCCTTTCGTTCATTTGAGCTAATGTGGATGCTTCATGATGATGCACTTTGCTAGTGGCATCCACAAGATTTTGATTACCAGATTGAATACCATCAATCTGATGTGGGTAAAATGCATGCTCTTGCTCTTGAGGAGACACTATGAAACATGATTTTGGGGTAACTAGAGCCAATGGTTTTGACCCCTTTGACGTGGAAGCAACATCTTCTTGCACCATTTATTATTTTATCTGCTTTAGAGTCACTTGGTCATCTGGCATAACGTCAAACATTACCACGAACTCTTGAGAAGGTGCTTTATATTTTGGACCTGTTGAATATGCTTTAGTCATGTTAACTGATGTTCTCTTCTCCTCATCAAGTAATATGATATCATGATTTTTGGTGATGGGAGGAGGTAGTGACTTCTCAATGCAAGCCTCCATTGAATATTTGATGATTTTATCTGCATGAATGTTTGGAGGCCCACATATCACCAAAGATTATTATGGCTCATCAAAATTCTTGTAATACTTGAATGGCTCAAGATCTTGCGGGACCACGTACACTTGTCCTTGGTGTATGAATTTTAGATTCTAGTGCACTATGGAAGGTACACATTCCATATCACTCATCCATGGTCTACCTAGAAATATGTTATACTACTTCTCACTCCCCAGGATATGGCACAATTTAGGTATCATCTTCATCCTAACCTGTATCGATAAGATTATTGTGCCAATTGTTGAGGAAGTGGCATCATTGAAGGCTCTCAATGTGAATGTTGCATCCTTAATGTGTGAAGGTGGCATATTTAAATGCTTTAAAGCTATAGTCATAATGATGTTGATACCTGACCCAGTATCAATCAATACTCTCTTGTATGGAATTTGATTGATGCTTGCTATTTTGTGTAGTGGAGGATCGGGTTCATCTTTAGAGATTGGCTCAATCTCTTGTTTGTAAAAGCAATCACAGGGTCCTTTTGTAAGTGAATTGAATTGATTGTTGGTGTGGAACATGATAGATTATTTTATTTTGTTGAGTTTTTTGGTATGTTGTATTTATCAAGGTATATTTTACTTCATGTTGTAGATTGATCATATTGATAAAACCGTCATCAAACGGGGCTATGTGCACCTTATTGACATGCTCAACTTGATTGTTAGGTGCTATGTTTTCTTCGTGTGTAGTCAAGGAGTATTGGAGGAGTCTTATCTAAATATCTTGCCTCTCAATAATATCTTGCACTAAATATCTAAAGGGATGACATGTCTAGATGTCATACCCCTTTTTTTGGTGGTGTAGCACCCTAAAATTGGTGCATTTAAACCCTTAGTAAAAAGATAAAAATTTGAATTTTAACCTCGAAACCGCCCGTTAATCGCTCCCCCCATTTTTTGCACCATTTTTAGGAGTTGTTTTGACCGTTGGATGATATCGTCGTTGATCAGATGAAATCATCCTAGATCGAACGAATTCGTCTGGAACAGAATGTCCAGACGATTTTGTCCCAAAACTAAATTTTCATAATTAGCTTCTATTTCAACAACCTCTCCAACTTGGGCAGAAGCGTGTCTACACAGTTGGAGATTCCTCCATTGGAGATCCCCCAGATTGGGATGATTCCCAACCTCCTAACCTCCCCCTAATTCTATATAAACTAGGATTTTATCAGTTTATCCCCATGGCTCTCCTATTGAATCTCTCCCTCATTGATTTTCCCTACCATTTAGCTTTTTTTTGTTAAGACATCCTATCCACCATTGTTTACACTCGTAGTTTTAAGTTTTCATTGTAGGTTTTCACTATGCTTCAACTAGAGGAAGCTCGGATCGTCGCAGGTGATTCCACACGATTTCGGATGATCTTGTCACATATCAATGATGATCTCATATGATTGGAGGTGATCTCGATTGCAGTTCAGATTGGGGGCAATCAAAGCCCTGAGTTTGCATTTCTCATCTTCCTTACTTATTTTACTCTGCATTAGCTTGATTATTTTCATTCTGCATCCTAGAGTTCACCTCATTTAGCATAAATGCATGATAAAGTTAAAATAAGTTATTAAAACAATGCATTTCCTTTAATCTGCTATCTAGATTTATCAGTTAAGCATTTATACTCTCATTTCTATCATTTTACATTATTCTTGCAGTTGTATTTTTAGTTTTTGGTGTCTGTTTCTATGATTGCAAGTTTTTGATGAATTCGTCAGATCGACGATGATCACCTGTGATCTAGGATTATTATGTACAATTGAAGATGATCCTATCATATTTGGGATGATCTGGACTCCTACAAGCTTCAAAATCTTCATCAAACATCCGAAATCAGGTGCATTCTTTCTCATTTAACATATTCCTTGTATTTAGGATTCATTCATGTTTTTTGTATTCATATAAATTGGCATCTTCATATAGAATATCTTAGATTCATTTTGGCCAACCTAGGAATATGAATTATTGAGTATAAAATGAACACATCAAACCCATTCTCAACCTAGGCATGGAAACTACCACTCAAAGTTTCCTGGTGAACCCCACCATCCATCGAAAATTCACCCTTATACCCATCCCCCGAGAGGCGTGACCTTCAAAGGGCATCTTAGTCTGAGGTATTATCCCATCCTTCTCGCATCCCCCTTTTGGGCATGGATCCTATAGCCTGAAGGTAAGGGTGCAAAAAATTTGGGTCAGTACATTTTGGTGAACCTGATGTGAAACTAAAAGCCTTTTGAAAATAAAAAATTAAAATTAAAATATAAATATAAATGCATTATTAAGAACATCTAGAGTCATTAGAAAATTGTTAAAATTGCATATCAGACTTAGATGGTAGATTATAATAAAAGACAAGCTGTCACCATAAATGTTGAAAATCAATTAACGACCATAGAGATTACTTATGTGCTTAGAGTACCTCAAACAAATAGAGTCCAACCTTTGTGGGACGAACTTGATAGGAGATTGGATATTATTGAATCTAGATCTGTAGAACTTAGGCAAATTAAGAGGTTTGTCCTAGATAGAATCCTGGATCCCGATCAGGTGAATTTGTACCATGAACTTCAAAGAGCTTGCCATAGGTGGTTAGCAGATAAAAGAGAACTTGTGTCTTCAGAATTGTACACCTTTGAGGAATACCTTGAGAACACATTTGTAGTACATAAGTTTCTATCTTGTATAGAGGATCAATAAGTCGTTTTTATGGATAGCATAGCACACTTTGTCAAGTTCTTGAAAAACCACTTCCAATTTGAAGAGGAGCATTTCATGACTCCTGATGAACTTGATCCTATCAACAATATCCATAAACTATTTATAGAAAACTAAGTTATTATTTTTATTATTGTTATTTCTTGCAACTAGCATGTTTGTTATTTTTATACTTGTGAAATAATAATACAAAAAAAAACATATAAACAAAAAAATAAAAACATTTCCCTTTTAAGTATTATAGTAGGTATATAGTTAAAATATATACCTCTCAACCCTATCGCATATATATATATATATATATATATATATATATATATATATATATATATATATATATATATATATATATACAAGTATATATATTTGCTGAAATCTAAGTTTAAGCACAATGCCTAGACTTAGGAATGGAAAACAGACTGAAGAAGAAGAATATTGGTTAGGAAAACCATTAAATAACCTAGATGTCCTTCCTAAAGATCAAGTTTCGAAAGAAGGAACCCTAGACCAGCAAGAAGAAGAGCTTGCTGTAGGAAATGAACATGAAGAAATTATTAGAGAGGAAGGATCCTCATCCCCTAAAATGTCTCCAAGAGGAGCTGTTACTTTTGAGAACATGGAACAATTCTGGAAGTTCATCAATACTAATATTGGTGTTCTTAATAGAGTAGTTCATATGGATAAGGATTGAATTAGTGACACTCAAGCAACTCTTGAAGACGTATTTCACACATGCACTAATCCCTTGTCCTTTATTGAACAAGAGAGTGATCAAGCTAGACAATCCAATTTGGATATGGCCACTATAATTTAGAACATGCAACAACAACTTACCCAACCATCTAAAGTGCCTGTTAGCAAGCCTAGGGTTATTTTTGCACAAAATAAACCATCATTTACTGCTTTATTTTGCCAATCTATTGATCAAAATACTTCAAATCAACAAAAGCCCAAAATAAAACCAAACACCAATTACCAACAATCTAGGATACAACATAATATTACTACAAATCTCCTTCATAATACTCTTCCTACCAACACTTTGCATAATAGCAATATAGCATCTAATCCTTATGTCACACCATCATACACTCATAAATCCCATACCTATATCCCAACGAACCAATATGGTGGACAAACTAGTAATCTTGAAACCATGGTGAAACAGTTAGTTTCCTGCATGGACCAGATATATCCCTACCATCCCTCGTACAATTATTGAGAGATGTGTAGTCAGCCTTTAGATCCTATAGTTGTAGCACAACCGTATCCTACAAATTTTCCTATGCCTTTCCTACCCATATATAAAGGAACCAAATATCCCATAGAGCATCTTCGTATGTTTAGGATAGCATGTCATGATATATCACATGACTTATTATTGCTAAAAATGTTCCTAAAAAGTTTAGGAGGAATGGCATTAAAGTGGTATTATCAATTACCCACTAATTCTTTGAGGAATTTTGAAGAAACAATCGAGTCTTTTGTTCATAAATTTAGTCCTTCCACCAAATGGCATGTGACCATTAAAGACTTGTACAACTTAAAACAAGACAAAGATGAATGTTTTGTTGATTTCCTAGCTAGGTGGAGACAGTTGATAGGAAAATTGCACTTTGTGTTACCTTATAGGGAGATGTTGGACATCTTTATTAATAATTTACAAGACCAACTATCCTACGAGTTATCAACTGCTACCTTGACCACCTTCGATCAGGCTATAGATTTAGCCAGATGAGTGGAAGATACTCTCATTAGGAGAGGTCAGCTTAAAAAGAAAGATGATGAGAAAACATCCAAAAATCAATATAAAAATAAACAAGTTGTGGGTGATGGAGTCACTGATAGTAGAAATATTGCTACTGTTAATGTTTCAAAGACAACGAAGAAGTTTATATTGAAACCTCCCGATAAACCTCCCCGAGAATTTACTAGGTTAAATCAACCTTGATCAACCATTCTACCGCAATTATTAGAATGAGGTTTGATTCAATTACCAAATATCCGAGAACCTGATCCAACTATACCCGGATACAGAGCTGATTTACACTGACTTCCATAGAGGACCTGGACACACTACCAACTCTTGTAAAATATTAAAACATAAAATACAGGACTTAATTGATAACAATGAGATGGAGGTGCAAGCCTTTCAACCTAAGAAAAATCCTCCTAATAATGCTCAAAAGAACATCCCCCAAAACCAGAATCAAAATGCCAATCAGTCATTGGACATATTTCAACATCCTTTACCAAAACATGGCAAGGAAGTGGCTAATCAAATTGAACATCATAATGTTCCCCCTCCTACCCGATATGTAGGGACTATTAGTGGGCATTTACCCATTCATGATTTGGAAATATTTGACACAACCTTATCCGTGGTTACAACCAGGCATCTACATAATATTTGGACATCTGATCTTAGTGATACAGAATACGATACTGAGAGTGATATGGAAATCACATAAAATCAATCGAATAGTTCTAAAGATGAATCAGATCCTATTCACCCTATCACAAGTTCTATGGTTCTGGAAGAATCATTTCCAAGAAGAGTCACTAATAGACCATCATCTCACCAATTAATTTATAATGAGCAAGCCCTAAATGCTAGAGAAAGACCCATTCATCATCTATAGAATAATATTGTGGGTACCATCGAAGCTGTTACTAGACAACAGGCTCAAAAATTGCAACAAGATCAAATGCAGAATGATGGATCAGCTCCATTTGTTTTGAAGGTTCCTAATAAAGGTAATCATGCACCTAATGTTCAACCTAAACCTCCTTATAATATTAATGAGCAACTATCAAATATTATAGCTAGAATTTCTCTTTTGGAAATTTTAAGATCTTCTCCTACACATAGAGATGAATTAATGCTCACATTAAGCCAGATGATGGTACCACAAGACATTCAACCTGAAGCCATGGCTAATACTATAATAACTCGTGAAGTTGATTTTATTGACTTTCGGGATAGAGACATACCGCAACATAGTTTACATAAGGATAACCCCTTATATATTACTGCCTTAATTGGAGATGTAGCAGTTAAACGAGTCTTGATTGATAATGGTTCATCTTTAAACATATGCACTTTTTAATTCTACCAAAGATTTGGGTTTATAAGTGATGAAATGAAAAGAACTGATATGATCATAAAATCCTTCAATGATGAAACACAAGAAACGTGTGGAGTTATTACCATCCCATTGCAGGTTGGTCCAAGAACCTTGGATACGATCGTGTTTATTATACATTGCCCTACATCATAAAATATACTCTTGGGTCACCCTTGGATCAAGGCAATGCGAGATGTTCCCTCAAATTTACATCAATGTGTTAAATTCAAATTTAAGAATCAGTTGGTTACCATTCATGGTGATCCTAGACCCTTTGATATGTGTGCTTTGGTAGAACCTATTGGAGTTCAATTTTGCCTTGCTCTATCATCCACACATCCTAATTCTCATTATTTTTCTAAACGTGTGAAACACACACCCACAACGTCATCTACTTCTTCTCCATCAGTTCCACCCCTACATACAGCTCAACCATCCTCTAAAAAAACCACATTAGGACCTCAGAAAGATCCTAATCCCACAACCAATGCATCTTGTTCCACTCCTATAACTTCTATACCTATAATAAACCCATCCATCGACATCTCTAAAAAATATACATCCACCAAAGGCATAATTTCCGCATCATACGATGTAGGAAATGTTCCTTCTACCTCTTATGCTCTTACTGATGAGCTCTTATCTGATTTATCTAAAATTCTTATATTAGATAAAATGAATGCTTCTATGCAAGATTCCCTTGTTTTAAATAAATTGCCACTATATCATCGAACCTTGGGCCTCCCACAGCCTATGGGAAGTACTTACCAAGTCGAGAGTTGTGCTTTTATTTATAAGGGATATGACTAGGTTAGAGTACCTAGAAACATAAAGACTCATTATGATGGATATGATCGATGTTATTTTACTAATGAGTATGTTAAAACCAAATCTATAATGCTTAAATTGGGATATAAAGGGAAAGGTTTAGGACCTTTCCAAAATGGTATGAAAGAACCCTTTGAGGTAGAGTCGTGGCCTCCCCGATGTGGTGTGGGCCTATTTCCTAGTAAGGGTCAGCCCTTCCCATTTGAGGATGATGACCATCTCATATGTTATCAAGATCATTTGGATGAGCACGATGATTTGCGTTTAATGAATCAACCATTTACATGTAATATGCTATCTATAGCTTACCCTGAGATGATCACTGAATCCGATGATGAGTTGGAGGGAGATATCTTCCATGATGTCTCCGTTGAGGAATTATTACATAATGAATTTTATTTTGATGGCTCTATACCTAGTATAGCCCATCTTGAGGCCACGACTCCTCAAGACAAATTATCCAAGCTAACCTTGGTAGAATTACAAGAATTGGGTGTTTCACCCGCCCCACCTAATTTTGAGAAAGATCTACACATGGAAGTAGAAAATGTCATAAAAATTAACATTGGAACTAAGGATAATCCTCACATAATCAACATTGGATCAGAATTGAGTCAAGAAAAATAGGATAAATACATTGCATTTCTTAAAGAATATGAAGATGTCTTTGCTTGGACATATGAAGATATGCTAGGTTTAGACCCTTTTGTAGTTATGCATCACCTAGTAGTCCATCTGAATGCTAAACCTGTTAAACAGAAACTTAGAAAAATGCATCCTAAAGTGGCCTTACTAGTCAAATGGGAGTTAGAAAAACTCCTGAATGTTATTTTTATACAAGCCATTTATTATACTGAATGAATCTCGAATGTAGTTCCAGTAACTAAGAAAGAAGCTATCAAAGTTAGGGTTTGTATAGACTTTAGAGATATTAATGCTGCATGCCCTAAAGACAATTTTCCTCTTTCCAATATGAATCAGATCATTGATTTTACTACTGGGAGTGGAATTATATCCTTAATGGATGGATTTTTTGGTTATAATCAGATCAGGATAGCTCTTGAAGATCAGGATAAAACAACCTTTATTACCCCTTGGGGGACCTTTTGTTGGAAAGTTATGCCATTTGGTTTGAAGAATGCAGGTGCAACATATCAACGAGCCATGACTTATATCTTTCATGATATGATGCATCATATACTACATGATTATATAGACGACATTATAGCTCGTTCTACTGAAGAAGATGACCATTTAGATGACTTGAGAAAAGTATTTGATCGGTTAAGGTAATATCTTATCCGATTGAATTTGGCCAAATGTATATTCAGAGTTAAGTCAGGTAAATTATTGAGGGTTATAGTTTCTTTACGTGGCATCAAAATTGACCCTCTCAAGATTATGGCTATCACTGATATACCCGCACCTAAAAATATATCTGAATTATGGAGTCTACAAGGTAAGATTCAAGCTATCCGTCGCTTCATCGATAAGCTGACGGATAAAACTAGACCCTTTCTTAAGATTCTTAAGAAGGATGTCTCTTTCCATTGGGATGACGAATGTCAAGAAGCATTTGAACTCCTCAAACAATATCTTCTTAACCCTCCTATGCTTTCACCAGCTAGACCTGATCGCCCATTTATCTTGTATATTTCTGCTTCAGATTTTGCCTTAGGAGCTATGTTAGCTCAATTGGATGATGAGAAAAGAGAGCGTGGCAATTATTACATTAGCAGAACATTAATTAGTTATGAAACCTGCTACACAAAATTAGAAAAGTTATGTCTAGAAGTCATATTTTCTACACAAAAACTACGCCACTATATGCTTAGTCAAAAAATGTATGTTATTGCTAAATCTGATCCTTTGCAGTATCTCATGAGTCGACCTTATTTATCTGGTCACACTGCAAAGTGGGTTCTTGCTCTAAGTGAGTTTGAACTCACGTTTATATGAAAAAAGTCTATTAATGGTCAAATCATAATAGATCAATTAGTTTTTGCACCCTTAGAGTCTACCCATCCCCTCATCATTGAGTTTCTTGATGAATGCCTTAAACTAGAGGCAAACCATCCAGAGCAATGGTCCTTATACTTTGACGGAGCCCGATGCATGAGTGGGGCTGGTGTAGGTATTATTATAAAATATCCATAGAAACATCTTATACCTCTATCCTTTAAATTAACGTTTGCTTGTACTAATAACACTGCTGAATATGAGGCTCTAATCCTTGGCTTACGAGCTACCTTGGCACTGAAAATTAAAAATCTATTTGTTTTCGGTGATTCTCAACTTGTTATAAATCAAATTAATGATGTTTATCAGACCAGAGATGATAAATTGCATCCATATAAATCATATGTATTACAATTAATATCTTTATTTGATCAAGTTACTTTGGAAGCTATTCGTAGAACTAATAATCGTACGGTTGATGCTCTGGCTGCAACTGCATCTCTTTTATCCTTGGAGTTAGATGAAAAATATGCTACCATAATTATTCATCGACTCCAAGAACCCACTTCAAATTAAACATGCTTAGAACCTTTGGATGTTTTTCTAATCAATGAAACTACTCCTACACTTTGGTAAACTGATATATAAAATTTTCTTCAAAATGGGACCTTCCCTAAAGGTTTTGATAGAAACCAACATCGGTTATTACATAGACGAGCAAGTTGCTTCATAATAATTGGCAATATGCTATATAGGAGATCTTTTGAAGGTATCCTACTGAGATGTTTGAATCTAGAAGAATCTAGATCAGCTTTGAGTGAAGCCCATGATGGATCTTGTGGGGGACACTTTAGTGGTAGCACCATTGCTAAGAAGCTCCTTAGGATAGGATATTTTTGGCCTACCATGGAAAATGATGCACATGATTACATGTGCCATTGTGACAAGTGCCAGAAATATGCTGACCCTGTACATGCACCTGCGTAAGAACTACAGACTATTTCATCCCCTTGGCCCTTTTCAAAATGGGGCTTATACATTATTGTAAAAATCAATCCTGTGTCATCTGATGGACACAAATTCATCATAACCGCCATCAAGTATTTTACGAAGTGGGTTGAAGCTATGCCCTTAGCTTCTTGCACTGGAACCCAAGTTTCCAAATTTATTTTCAATCAAATTATTTGTAGGTTTGGAATTCCTACAAATCTCATCTCGGATAATGGAACTTGTTTCAAAAATAAAGATGTAAAGAAACTATGTCAAAAATATAAAATTCAACATCGTTGGTCCACTCCCTATTATCCTTAGGGTAATGGCCAAGCAGAAGCATCTAATAAAACATTAATTAAAATCCTCAAAAGACTAGTCAATAAATTTGGTCAAGATTGGCACATTCAATTATATCCTGCTTTGTGGGCTTATCGAACTAGCGTTCGTACTCCCATGGGCACTTTACCTTTTGTTTTGGTTTATGGCGCTGAAGTTGTTTTTCCCTTTGAATTAGAAGTTCCTTCTTTGGCTCTGCTACTTCAAGATACTAAAGTAGGAGATGAATATCATGCTGGCAGATTTAGTCATCTGGAACTCCTAGATGAGAAGCGCATCAATGCTTTGGAGCATCTTTGAGCCTACCAGAACAAGCTCAAACGAGCATATCTTAAGAAAGTTCATCATCGATCCTTTGAGATCGATGACATCGTATTAAAATAAAATAAAATAAATACTAATGCAACTAAAGACCTTAAAGGTAAATTTTAACCTAACTGGCTGGGGCCATATATCATCACTACTAAATTTGGATCGAGAGCATACAGATTAGCTACCTTAGATGGTAAAGATCTTAAATAACCTATGAAAATTATGCATCTTAAGCGCTATTATGCATAATTATGGTAATTTCATCATTGTATATATTGTACATCTTGTCTCATTTTAGTAAATTCATATAAAAATTTCAAAAACAATCATATTGTGTATCTTCTCAATTCATAAATCAAAATCAAAATATCAAAAAACATCAAAATCATCAAAATATTCAAAAAAACATCTTTTATTTTTGCACCTATCAATTCTTGAAGTATTAAAATCATATTTTCAATTATTTTGGATAAATTAGCATTTATTTGGAATCTCGCACTTTCACACTCACATGAATAAATATCTTGATTTTATTTGGTATGATTATTAATCTCTCTTATATCAAAGTCCACAGTTGAATTAAATAAAGTTTTGAGCATAGAGAATTGATCTTGTTATTTACTTGAACCAAGTATATATTTTCACATTAAAATGATTTCATTGCAAATTCAATATGATGCTACATAGTAGAAGTGGTTTCTTGAGCAAAAAGTTCCCCTATGTAGCACCCTAAAATTGACACAATTAAAACATTAGTAAAAAGATAAAATATTAAAATTTGAATTTCAACCCCAAATTGCCTGTTAAACTGTCTTTTACCTGATTTCCCCATTTTTCGTGCCATTTTTAGGATTTGTTTTGACCGTTGGACGATATCATCTTAGATTAGACGAAATCATCCTCGATCTGATGAATTCGTCTAGAACAGAACGTCCAGACAATTTTGTCCCAAAACTGAATTTTCACAATTAGCTTCTATTTCAACAGCCTCTCCAACTCAGGCAGAAGCGTTTCTGAGCGGTTGGAGATTTCCATATTGGAGATCTCCCAGATTGGGATGATCCCCAACCTCCCTAACCTCTTTCTAATCCTATATAAACTAGGATTTTTCTAGTTTATCCCTCAGTATCCCCTACCTCCCTACTTAATTATTTCTTGCATTTGGTATTTTGCATTTTTTTGTTGCAGGAACTCTACTATTTTTTAGTTAAAGCTAGCTTGGATCGTCGTAGATGATCTCAGATGATTTCGAACAATTTCGTATGATTGGAGGTGATCCTGACTGTAGTTCAGATTGAGGGCAGTCCGAGTTTAGAGTTTGCATTTTCTTAATTTTTTTTGCATTTCCAGGATATATCTCTACACTATTTTAGGTTATTTTGTTTTATGCATCTTGGAGTTCACCTCATTTGGCATAACTGCATGATAAAGATAAAATAAATCATTAAATTTACTGCATTTCCTTATCTGTCATTGTAATCTATTATTTAGGCATGTTTGTTGTTATTTCTACCATTATCCCTTGCTTCTGCATTTGCATATTTGGTATTTCGTGTCTGTTTTTGTGATTGTAGGTTTCTGATGAATTTGTCAGATTTTAGACGATTCTGTCTGATTTCAGACGACCTTTTGTGATTTGGGATGATCCCAAGAAATATCAGGCGATTACGTACAAATTGAGATGATTTGAACTACTACAAGACTCAGAATCTCCATCAGATATCCGAAATCAGGTATGATTTCTTCTAGTTAGCATATTCTCTATTATTTGCATCCATTTCTGTTTTTTGTATTCATTTAAATCTGCATTGGCATATAGAATAGATTAGATTCATATCGGCCAAACCTAGGAGTTGAATGATCAAGCATAAAAATGAACACATCAAACACACTCTCAACCTAAGCGTGGAAACTGTCATTCAAAATTTTCCTGGTGAACCCACCATCCATCGAAAATTCACCCTTATACACCTCCCTCGAGAGGCGAGACCTTCGAAAGGCCTCTCAGTCCGAGGTATTGTCCCATCCTTTTCACATCCCCCTTTCAGGCGCGGATCCTATATCCTGAAGGTAAGGGTGCAAAAAATTTGGAGCGATACATTTTGGTGAACCTGACGTGAAACAGAAACATTTTGAAAACAAAACCTTTTTAAAAACTAAAAAAATAAAAAATAATAAAAACATAAATGCATTTAGACTTAATAAAATTTGCATGTCATATTTAGATGGTAGACTATAATAAAAGACGAGCTGTCACTATTAATGTTGAAAATCAATTAGTAGCTATAGAGATCACTTCTGTGCTTAGAGTACCTCAAACAAATAGGGTTCAACCTTTGTGGGACGAACTTGATAGGAGATTGAATCTCATCTCATCTAGAGCAACCAAACTTAGGCAAATCAAGAGGTTTGTCCTAGATAGAATCCTAGATCCCGATCAAGTGATTTTGTATCATGAACTTCAAAGAGCTTGCCATAGGTGGTTAGCAGATAAAAGAGCCCTTGTGTCTTCTGAGTTGTATACCTTTGAGGAATACCTTGATAATGCAGCCATAGTACATCAATTTTTAGCTCGTATAGAGGACCAAGAGGTCGTTCTCACGGATAGAAAGAGATGGAATAGAATTCCTAGAGCTATGTTATATTGAGAGTATTGCCATGAGATTTATTTTTACAAAATAGAATCTAAAACAAATAATATCACCATAGCACACTTTGTTGACTTCTTGAAAAATAATTTTCAATTTGAAGAGGAGCACTTTATGACTCCTGATGAACTTGATCCTATCAATGACATCTATAAACTATTTATAGAAAACTAAGTTATCATTTTATTACTATTATTTCTTGTACTTAGTGTGTTGTTTATTGTCTTTATAAACAAAAACAAAAACAAAATAAAATCATAACAAAACAAAAAAATCAAAACATTTTCTTTTAAGTATTATAGTAGGTATATAATTAAAAAATATATACCTCCCAAGATCTGTTGCAAATATATTAATATATATTTGCTAAAACCTAAATTTAGACACAATGACTAGAGTCAGGAATGGAAAACAAATTGAAGTAGAAGAATATTGGTTAAGAAAACCAAAAAATAACCCAAATGTTCTTCCAAAGACCCAATTTAGGAAGAAGTAACTTTAAACCAACAAGAAGAAGAATTTGTGGGTGCAAATGAACAAAAAGAAAATTATAGAGAGGAAGGATCCTCATCTCCTAAAATAACTCCAGAAGGAGCTATTACTTTTGAGAACATGGACCATTTTTGGAAATTTCTCAATAATAATATTGGAACCCTTAATAGAGTAGTTCATATGGATAAAGATCAAATTAGTGACACTCAAGCAACCCTAGAAGATATATATCACACACGCACTAATCCATTGTCCTTTGTTGATCAAGAAAGTGATCAAGCTAGACCGTCCAATTTAGAAATGGCTACTATAATCCAAAACATGCAACAACAACAGGCTACCCAACCACCTAGAGTGCCTGTTACCAAGCCAAGGGTTATCCCCACACAAAAGAAACCTTCATTCACTGCTTTATTTCGCCAAGCTATTGATCAATATACCTCAAATCAACAAAAGCCTAAAACAAAACCAAATATCAATTTCCAACAATCTGGGATACAACATAATGCTACAACAAATATTCTTCATAATACTCTTCCTACCAACCATTTGCATAATAGTAATATAGCATCTAATCCTTATGTCCCACCTTCCTACGATCACAAGACCCATACTCATGTACCATCAAACCAATATGGTGGACAAAATGGTAATTTGGAAGCCATGGTGAAATAGTTAGTCTCTCACATGGACCAAATAGATCCCTATCGTCCCTCATAAAATTATCGAGAGATGTGTAGTCAACCTCTAGATCCTATAGTTGTAGCACAACCATATCCCAAACACTTTCCTCTGCCTGTCCTACCTATATATAAAGGAACTAAAAATCCCATAGAACATCTTCGTATGTTTAGGATAACATGTCATGACATATCACATGATGATTTGCTATTACTAAAAATGTTCCCAAAAATCTTAGGGGGGATGGCATTGGAATGGTATTATCAACTACCCACTCATTCCTTGAGAAATTTTGAAGAGACCGCTGAGTCTTTTGTGCATCAATTTAGTGCCTATATCGAAATGCATGTAACCATTAAATATTTGTACAACCTAAAACAAGACAAATATGAGTGTTTTGCTGACTTCTTAGCTCAATGGAGATAGTTGATAGGAAAATTACACTTTGTGTTACCTTATCGGGAGATGTTGGATATTTTTATCAATAATTTACAAGAACAACTATCCTATGAATTATCAACTGCTACCTTGACCACCTTCGATCAAGCTATAGACTTAGCTCGAAGGGTGGAAGATGCTCTTATTAGAAGAGGTCAGCTCAAAAAGAAAGATGATGAGAAAACATCCAAAAATCAATATAAAAATAAACAAGTTGTGGGTGACGGAGTCACTGATAGTAGAAACATTGCTAATGTTAACAGTGCGAAAACAACAGAGAATTTTATATTGAAACCTCCTGATAAACCACCCCAAGAATTTACTAGGTTAAATCAACCTTTATCAACTATTATCCCGCAATTACTAGCGTGAAGCTTGATCCAATTACCAGCTATCCGGGAACCTGATCCAACTATACCCGGATACAGAGCTGATTTATATTGTGATTTTCATAGAGGAACTGGACACGCCACCAAATATTGTAAAATATTAAAACATAAAATACAATATTTGATTGATAATAATGAGATGGAGGTGCAAGCATTCCAACCTAAACAAAATCTTTCTAATAACGCTCAAAAGAATATTCCCCAAAATTAGAATCAGAAAGCCAATCAATCATTGGACATATTTCAACATCCTTTACCAAAACATGGTAAAGAGGTGGCCAATCAAATTGAGCATCACAATGTTCCTCCTCCTACCCGATATGTAGGGACTATTAGCGGACAATTACCTGTTCATGATTCTCAAATATTTGACACAACTTTATCCATAGTTACGACCATACCTCTACATAATATTCAGATACTTGATCTTAGTGAAACTAAATATGAGACTGAAAGTGACATGGAAATCACTTCAAATCAATCGAATAGTTCTGAATATGAATCAGATCCTATTCAACCTATCACAAGTTCTATGGTTCCAGAAGAACCATTTCCTCGAAGAGTTACTACTAGACCATCTTCTCACCAAATAGTTTCTAATGAACAAGCTATAAATGCTAGACCAAGACCTATTCATCATCCGCAAAATAATATTGTAGGAACCATCGGAGCCGTTACCAGACAACAGGCTCAAACCTCTCAACAGGATCAAACTCAAAATGATGGATCAACCCCATTTGTTTTGAAAAATACCAATAAGGGGAATTATGCATCTAATGTTCAACCTAAACCTCCTTACAATATTAATGAACAATTATCCAATACTATAGCCATAATTTCCCTTTTGGACCAGTTAAGATCTTCTCCTACACATAGGGATGAATTAATGCTTACATTAAGCCAAATGATGGTACCACAAAATATTCAACTTGAAGCCATGTCCAATACTATCATCACTCGAGAAGTCGATTGTATTGACTTTCAAGATAAATATATCCCGCAACATAGTTTACATAAGGATAACCCCTTATATATTACTGCCCTAATTGGATATGCAGTTGTTAAACGAGTCTTGATTGATAATGGGTCATCTTTAAACATCTACACTTTTGACTTCTACCAATGATTTGGGTTTAGAAGTGACAAAATGAAAAGAACTGATATGATTATAAAAGCCTTCAATGACGAAACACAAGAAACATATGGAGTCATTACTATACCCTTGCAAGTTGGTCCTAAAACCCTAGATACGACCGTGTTTATTGTACACTGCCCTGCATCGTACAATCTACTTTTGGGTCACCCTTGGATCAATGCGATGCAAGCGGTTCCCTCCACCTTACATCAGTGTGTTAAATTCGAATTTAAAAACCAATTGGTTACCATTCATGGTGATCCTAGACCTTTTGATATGTGTGCTTTGGCAGAACCTATTGGAGTTCAATTTTACCCTGCCCTGTCCTCCACACATCCTAATTCTTATCATCCATCCAAACGTGCTAAACATACACCCATAACATCATCTACTCTTTCAACTACACATATACATTTAGCTCAACCATCTTCTGAACCAACCACATTAGGACCTTGAAAAGATCCTAAACCGACAACCAATGCTTCTTATTTTACTCCTATATCTCCCATACCTATAGACTCACCCATCAATATCCCTATGCAATCTACATCCACTACTGGCATCCTTTCTACACCCGATGATGTAGGAAATGTTCCTTCTACCTCTTATGCTCTTACTGATGAGCTCTTACCCTATTTATCTACAATTCTTATATCTAAGGAAGCCAACACTGCCATGCAGACTTCCCTCCTTTTAAATAAACTCCCACCCTCTCCTCGTACCTTGGGTCTCCCACAACCTATGGGAAGTATCTACCAAGTCGAGAGTTGTGCTTTTATTTATAAAGGATATGATTGGGGAAGAATACCCAAAAACATTAAGACACATTGTGATGGATATGCTAGATGCTATTTTGCTAATGATTATCTTAAAGCTAAGCCCATAATGCTTAAATTAGAATATAAAGGGAAAGGTTTGGGACCTTTAAAAAATGGTATGAAAGAACCTTTTGAGGTAGAACCATGGCCTGAACACTGTGGTGTGGGCCTATTTTCTAGTAAAGGTCAACCCTTTCCATTTGAGGATGATGACCATCTCGTATGTTATCAAGATTATCTAGATAAACAAGATTCTTTGTGTCCAAAGAATAATTCTTTTACCTGCAAAATGCTATCCATAGCCTACCTTGAAATGATTTTTGAATCCAATGATGAGTTGGAAGGGGATATCTTCCATGATGTCTCCGTTGATGGATTGTTACATAACGAATTTTATTTTGATGGCTCTATACCAAGTATAGCCCAGCTTGAGGCCTCGACTCATCACGAAAAATTATCCAAGCTAACCTTGGAAGAATTACAAGAATTGGGTGTTTCATCCGCCCCACCTAATTTTGAGCGAGATTTACATATGGAAGTTGAAAACGTTATAAAAATTAACATTGGAACCGAACATAACCCTCACATAATCAATATTGGATCAGAAATAAGTCAAGAAAAACAAGATAAATACATTTCATTTCTTAAAGACTATGAAGATGTCTTTGCTTGGACATATGAAGACATGCCAGGTTTGGACCCTTTTGTAGTTATGCATCATCTAGTAGTCCATCCAGATGCTAAACCTGTTAAACAGAAACTTCAAAAAATGCATCCTAAAGTGGCCTTACTAGTCAAAGGAGAACTAGAAAAACTGTTGAAAGTCATTTTTATACAAGCCATTGATTATGCCGAATGGATCTCAAATGTAGTTCTAGTAACTAAGAAAGAAGCCACTAAAGTTAGGGTTTGCACCGATTTCAGAGACATTAATGCTGCATGCCCTAAAGATGATTTTACTCTTCCCAATATGGATCAGATCATTGAATTTACTGCTAGAAGTGGAATGATATCCTTAATGGATGGATTTTCAGGTTATAATTAGATCAGGATAGCTCCTAAAGATCAGGCCAAAACAACCTTTATTACCCCTTGGGGAACCTTTTGGAAAGTGATGCCATTTGGCTTAAAGAATGCAGGTGCCACCTATCAACGAGATATGACTTATATCTTTCACAATATGATGCATGATATCCTACATTATTATGTAGATGATATCATAGCTCGTTCCATCAAAGAAGATAATCATTTAAATGAATTAAGAAAAGTATTTGATCGATTAAGGGATCTTATCCGACTAAATCTAGCTAAATGTATATTCGGAGTTAAGTCTGGTAAATTATTAGGGTTTATAGTTTCTTTACGTGGCATTGAAATTGACCCTCTCAAGATCGTGACTATCACAGATATACCTGCACCCACCAATATATCAGAATTATGAAGTTTACAAGGTAAGCTTCAAGCTATTCGCAACTTTATCGACAAGTTGGCAGACAAAACTGGACCCTTTCTTAAGCTTATTAAGAAATATGTCTCTTTTCATTAGGACGATGAATGCCAACAAGAATTTGAACTCCTTAAGCAATATCTCCTCAAACCACCAGTGCTTTCCCCACCTGGATCTGATCGTCATTTTATCTTGTACATTTCTACTTTTGATTCCACCTTAGGAGCTATGTTCGCTTAGCTTGATGATGAGAAGAAATAACGCGCTAATTATTACATTAGAAGAACCTTAATCAATTATGGAACTCGATATACCACATTAGAGAAATTATGTCTAGCAGTCGTATTTTATACACAGAAACTATGACATTATATGCTCAGTCAGAAAATGTATGTTATTGCCAAATTTGACCCTTTGCGATATCTCATGAGTCGACCATATTTATCTGGTCACACAACCAAATGGGTTCTTGCGTTAAGCGAATTTGAACTCAATTTCATAGGACATAAGTTTGTTAAAGGTCAAATCATAGCAAATCAATTAGCTGTTGCACCCTTAGAATCTACTCATCCCCTCATCATTGAGTTTCCTGATGAATGCCTTAAACTAGAGGCAGACCATTCAGAGTAATGGTCCCTATACTTTGACAGAGCCCGATGCATGAGTGGGGCTGGAGCGGGTATTATTTTAATATCTCCACAAAAACATATTATACCTTTGTCCTTCAAATTAACATTTGCTTGCACCAATAACACTGCTGAATATGAAGCTCTTATCCTTGGATTACGAGCTGCCTTGGCATTGAAAATTAAAAGTTTATTGGTTTTTGGTGACTCCCAACTTGTCATAAACTAAATCAATGATGTTTATCAGACCCGAGATGATAAATTACGCCCATATAAAGCATATGTTTTGCATTTATTATCCTTGTTTGATCAAGTTACTTTGGAAGCTATTCCTCGAACTAGCAATCATGCGGCTGACGCTATGGCTGCAGCTACATCTCTTTTACCCTTGGAGTTAGACGATGAATATGCTACCATCATTATTCGTCGACTCCAGGAACCCACTTCAAGCAAATCATGTTTAGAACCTTTGGATGTGTTTCTCATCAACGAAACAACTCCTGAACCATGGTATACTGATATATTTAATTTTTTGTAGAAAGGAACTTTCCCTGATGGTTGTACTAGCAACCAGCGTAGGTTATTACGTAGACAAGCAAGTCGCTTTGTGATTATTGGTAATACCTTGTATAGAAGATCTTTTGAAGGCATCTTACTGAGATGTTTGAATCTAGAAGAATCTAGATCATCTTTGAATGAATCCCACAATGGATCTTGTGGGGGACATTTTAGTGGTAGCGCCATTGCTAAGAAACTCCTTCGAATAGGATATTTTTGGCCTACCATGGAAAATGATGCACATAATTATGTGTGACATTGCGACAAGTTCCAGAAACACGCTGACCTTGTCCATGCACCTGCACACAAACTACAGGCTATTTCATCTTCTTGGCCTTTTTCAAAATGGGGCCTAGACATCATTGGAAAAATCAACCTTGTGTCATCCGATGGACACAAATTCATCATAACCACCATTGAGTATTTCATGAAGTGGGTTGAAGTTATGCCATTAGCTTCTTGCACTGGAACACAAGTTTTCAAATTTATTTTAATCAAATTATTTGTAGGTTTGGAATTCCTGCCAATCTCATTTCAGATAATGGGACTTGTTTCAAAAATAAAGATGTTAAAAAATTATGTCAAAAATATAAAATTCAACATCGCTAGTCCACTCCTTATTATCTGCAGGGTAATGGTCAAGCATAAGCATCTAATAAAACCCTAATCAAAATTCTCAAAAAATTGGTTAATAAATCTGGTCGATATTGGCACATTTAGTTATATCCTGCTTTGTGGGCCTATCGAACTAGTGTTCGAACCCCCATCGAAACTTCACCTTTTGTCTTGGTTTATGGTGCTGAAGCCGTTTTTCCCTTTGAACTAGAAGTTCCTTCTTTAGCTCTACTACTTCAAGATACTGAAGTAGGGGATGAATATCATGCTGGCAGATTTAGTCAGCTCAAAATTCTCGATGAAAAGCGCATCAATGCTTTGGAGCATATTTGCACCTACCAAAACAAGCTTAAGAGAGCATATCTTAAGAAAGTTCATCCTCGATCCTTTGAGATCGGTGACCTTGTATTAAAAGAAAATCAAAAAAATACTAATGCAACTACAAGCCTTAAAGGTAAATTTGTGCCCAACCCGCTTGGCCTTGGGTAATCCCTAGCGTGGCAATATGTCTATCACATTAGTGACCTTCTTTTGTATATACCTCTATCAGCTTATGTATTAGCTAGCTCTTGATAAACCTAACTTATAGAGTAGTTTGGTACGGTTACATGCATATAAATCATGGTCAACAAACATTCATTTGGTCAAGGCAAATTACTTGTATCAAATTATCTTGCTCAAAATTGGTGAATGAACAATACAATCACACACACATTTGTATTTGAGAGATTTTGTATCATTATGATAAATCAAGATCGGTAATGAATTCACATTTGCACATGAGGATTCCTTATAAAATCTACATTTGTCTTTGAGATCGTTTAAAATATTTTTGTAATTCTTTTCGGAATAAGCTTATCCTTTTTTTTCAAAATTTTGTTTTGTATCAGAGCAATTACATACACCTTTTTACAAAATCAAAATCTCAAAATAATAATTTCAAACAGAATTTTCATATTATTATTTATCACAAAAGTCATAAATTCATCTTGCAATAAAACCAACAATCTATTTTCTTCTTTGGATTTCGCGATGATGGTATAAGTCTATACCTATAATTCTATGCCTAGCGCAAACCATTGTTCTAATTTTATGTTCCATTTATTTTAAAACAAATTCATCAAAACATATGACTTGCATCATTATGTTACACAATTATGCTTTACAAACAAACAAACACCTATTCTATTTCATGACATTATGTTCATTATTCAATATTGCAACCATGGTATAAATTCTAAGGAATTGTTCAAAATTTTATCACACTTAGGAATTTATGCCTAGCACAATCATATTTTCGTATTGCATGCATAATTTTTTATGAAAATCTGAAAACAAATCATCAAACCATAATTATCTCCATCATTACAACACAAAGTCTTAAGACAGTCTCTTAAGCACTCTTTTACTTTTAACAATATTTCTATACTGGGATTAGCTTGATGACCGAGTGAGCGGCGACTCCATGAAATGTTCTATAATAGTGACAATGTCCTTTGAAATTATTGTTAGAAGTACCTTTTATTTTTTATCAAATCACACCACCACAACCAATTTTTTACATTAGATTATTTCATTTAAAATCTTATAGCATGACATCAAATTATTATGTTTCAAAACAACATAATTACATGAATCCTCAATCAAATAGGCAAACAATTCAAACATTAAAGCATCATAAAAATATATGAACAAATCATATCATCAGAAACAAGATCATATATATATCCAAAAATTATATACATCATATCCAAACTAGATTGGTATGCCACAATCTATACTCTGGCATGCTCAATCCTCTAAAAAATCTCTCAAAATCTATAGTCCATAGGCACCTAGCCTCGAGAAGCCCTCGAAATCTCAACCTCATCTCCTCCCCCACCCTACCATGGAGGAGGTGGTCCCATAGAGGTTCGGGCTGTATCTCGGGTCCTCGTCGTCGATCGTGAGGATGTCCTCGTCGATCCCATCATGATTGGCTCTACAATAGGGGCTAGTAGTGGTACCCTCTGGTTCTATGGAACCATGTGATAGTATAATACCTGGTAGAATGTAGTCTAAGCAATAGACCATGATAGATCATCCCTGCTCACCCCGTCACCTTGAGCTTTGAGCCATGTAGCCTCATCCTGCAATGTCTGCACCTGAGCCCAGAGGCGGGCAACCTCAGCCCGGAGAGCCGCTGTCTCATTGCTCTCCCCTGTGTCTACACCCTTGCCCTTATCAGGAGATGGTGGTTTCTCATCCTACTATGAAGGGAGTCCCTCCTCCCTTCGTCCTATATCCCGTAGCCTCTATGGAGCCCGTGCCATCCTCTAGCGTCTCTCCTGTGGGATCTATCGCTACTCTCTTTCCCTGTGACCCTACGCTGCCTCCATAGCAGCCTACTGTCTCCTCCCCATCTAGCGCACCACAGTGTGCACTGGACCCTGTGCCCTCGTCATCTAAGGAGGGTGGATGCCTGCATACCAAACATCATAGCCATCCGCAACCCCAGCATCATCACCATTCACTGGCTATATGGGGGCATCGTTCGCATCCTGACTCTAGAATCGTTGCATATTTGGAGCCCCGTTCAGTGTAGTACTATCTCGAATAGTTCAAGAGTACTCGTAATACTTGAGAGAAGGGATCCCCTATTGTAGACCTAAATATCGTAGTACTTGATCATAATGGTGGAGCTCTACCTCTCCTCGCTCCATCCTTAGCCAGCAGACTCGCCTGATGCGAGCCAACTCCTGCCCATCCTCTGCCCACCCAGGGTGCTCTCGCCATGGCCTCCAAGTGATCTGGTCTGGTATGAGGTCATCTAGCAATCTTCGTGACATCGATAGATCTATCCACCATTGTGACCCCCGCTGTAGCCACCAATAGAAAACTCAGGGCCTCTCCCAGTCAACCCCTATCAATGGGAGCCCTATCAGCCTTTGCATCGTAATGTGCTCCCAACACTAAACCTGCAGTAGCGATGTCAAAACTAGACATCGACCTCTCTTATATACGACCCCATGCAGGATCCTATACAAGTGGCAAAGAACAAATCTTCCCCATGCAAATTTGTACCTGTGGTCTCTCATGTTGTAGACTATGTCTGAGAGCACCCACGGTAGTCTGCATCCGCTCTGGTGGCATAGTAGTAAGCCATCGACAACTACCAAAACCTGTGTCAGCATAGATGCCCCAGGCATCTGTCGTAGCAACTCGATGTTCACTCTGCCCTTCTCCAGGGTGAAGCTCGGGTCTCTCGTGAGCCTCATCATTGCCTGGCCCTGATTGGTCGTAGGCATCATCAACCGTCCTTGTATGGGGATCCTCATGATCCTCCATACGTCCTCTAGAGTGGGAGCCATCTCCCCTGTTGGTAATCGGAAGCAGGACGACCCTAGATACCATCTCTCTGTTAGGGCTGTCAGTAGCCCTATGTCAGTCGGTACTTGTGGCATCTCTGCCACATGCTGTAGACTGACCTGTCTAAGTTGGTCATGCTCTGCCTGGTCAAGCATGGCTATGCCATCTCTTAGCCCGCTGTATTTCCATTCTTGGCTCTTTAGTAATCCCTTCTGCAAAACAAACATTAAAACAATAAAATCATTAATAACTCAATCATTTTAAACAACTTAAAATCAAGTTTTAAATGATATCGTCCACCATTGGATGATATCCTCCCACATTGGGCAAAATCGTCCTTTGTGAGGACGAAATCGTCTTTGATTTCATAACTTGGGAATCGCCCATTGTTGGATGAAATCACCCCTAATTTGTCGATTTTGCCGTCAAATGAAATCGATGATCTAGGGACGATTTCGTCGAAATCAGGATGATTTCATCTCGATGATGTCGATGGTCTAAAAACGGCCGCGATGCCCCAAACAATAAAATTTAAATCACAAGAATTGCACAAAGTTAAATTAAACTTAATCTACTAGGATTAGATCCTTACTTGTAGCCCGTGCCGGACCTCTATCGCTCTGTGCGCTGTCTCCACCATGTTTCTTCTCTGCAGAGCTCTGGAACAGTAAAAAATGAATAGTACAAATGAATTAGGGTTTTCCCTATTTTCTTTAAATTTATTTAAACATCAGCATTTTAAAATTTTAATTTTTGCTTTTTCGTGTTTTTACCTCAAACGTTCGATTTGGGTAAAAACACGGAGGGGGCACCATAATCAGCATTCGTATGATTCAACCAAGAATCATCGTCTAAAAAATTGAGTATATTTTTGCTTTCTCGTAAAATGGGAAAAACTCATCTTTAACGCATTTTCTTCAAAAAATTCACTAAAGAGGGGGCAAAATGTAGCACCCTAAAATTGGCATGGTTAAAACATTAGTAAAAAGATAAAATATTAAAATTTGAATTTCAACCCCAAACTGCCCGTTAAACCGTCTTTTACCCGCTTTCCCAGTTTTTCGTGCCATTTTTAGGATTTGTTTTGATTGTTGGACGATATCATCTCAGATTAGATGAAATCGTCCCCGATCTGACGAATTCATCTAGAACAGAAAGTCTAGACGATTTTGTCCCAAAATCAAATTTTCATAATTAGCTTCTATTTCAATAGCCTATCCAACTCGGGCAGAAGCGTGTCTGCGCGGTTGGAGATTTCCTTGTTGGAGATCTCCCATATTGGTATGATCCCCAACCTCCCTAACCTCTTTCTAATCCTATATAAACTAGGATTATTCTAATTTATCCCCCGGTCTCCCCTGCCTCCCTGCTTAATTATTGCTTGCATTTGGTATTTTGCATTTTTTTGTTGCAGGAACTCTACTGTTTTTCAGTTGAAGCTAGATTGGACCGTCGCAGACGATATCGGATGATTTCAAATGATTTCGTATGATTGGAGGAGATCCTGACTGTAGTTCATATTGAGGGCAGTCTGAGTTTAGAGTTTGCATTTTCTTAATTTTTTCTACATTTCCAAGATATATCTCTGCATTGTTTTAGGTTATTTTGTTTTATGCATCTTGGAGTTCACCTCATTTAGCATAAATGCATGATAAAGATAAAATCAATCATTAAATTTACTGAATTTCCTTATCTGTCATTGTAATCTATTATTTAGGCATGTTTGTTGTTATTTCTACCATTATCCCTTGCTTTTGCATTTGCATATTTGGTATTTTGTGTCTATTTTTGTGATTGCAGGTTTCTGACGAATTCGTCAAATTTTAGACGATTCTGTCTGATTTCAGATGACCTTATGTGATTTGGGACGATCCTGAGAAATATTAGGCAATTACGTACAAATTGAGATGATCTAAACAGCTACAAGACTCAGAATATCCATCAGACATCCGAAATCAGGTATGATTTCTTCTACTTAGCATATTCTCTATTATTTGCATCCATTTTTGTTTTCTGTATTCATTTAAATCTGTATTGGCATATATAATAGATTAGATTCATATCGGCCAAACCTAGGAGTTGAATGATCAAGAATAAAAATGAACACATCAAACACACTCTCAACCTAGGCATGGAAACTGCCATTCAAAAGTTTCCTGGTGAACCCACCATCCATCAAAAATTCACCCTTATACACCTCCCCCGAGAGGCAGGACCTTTGAAAGGCCTCTCAGTCCGAGGTATTGTCCCATCCTTTTCACATCCCCCTTTCGGGCAAGAATCCTATAGCCTGAAGGTAAGGGTGCAAAAAATTTGGAGAGATACACCCTGCTATCCTATCATGAACATGGTCTAGAATCTTTGATAATTGACAAAAGGACAAGCTCACCTCTGCCCAAAATAAAAATCCCTTGCTCTATAGCCAATCCGAGCAAGTATCCCTAGTATAGGAAGAAAAAGAAAAGTCAAAGAAAATGAGAAAAAGAAAATATCATTTTGTACCATTGCAACAATATTTCAGCATTATCTCAGTTCCAAGCAAAAATACAAAATTAAAAGAGAAAGAGAAAAGAAAAAGCAAAATGCAATAAATCCCTTTACCTACCCCTTGAAAATAAAAGAAGGGTGAATGAGATTGAATCCTTGGAATTCTAAATTATTTGAAAACCATGAGGTAAGCCCTATAACAAGTGGTTTGTGCCCAACCTGCTTGACCTTGGGTAACTCCTATCATGGTGATATATCTGTCACATTAGCGACCTTATTTTGTATAGAAATATGTCTGCTTATGGATCAACTAGCTCTTGATGACCTGACTTACATAGTAGTCTGGTATGGTTACATGCATATAAATCATGGTCAACGAATACTTATTTGGTTAATTCAAATTACTTGTATCAAATTATCTTGCTCAAAATTGGTAAATCAACAATACAATTGCACACACATTTGTATTTGAGAGATTTTGTATCATTATGATAAATCAAGATCGACAATGAACTCACATATGCACATGAGGGTTCCTTATAAATATACATTTTGTCTTTGAGATAATTTAAAATATTTATGCAAATATTTTGGAATAATTTCATCTTCTTATTTGAGAACATCTGCTTAGCGTAAAAATAATTAAATACATTTTTTCCAAAATCCAAAATTTTCTTTCAAAACATGTTAAAAAATCTAGCAATAAAATCACATTTATATATACTTTCGATTTTCGCAATGATGGTATAGTTCTTAAAACCTAAATTGGAATTTTATGCCTAGCGCAAGTCCTCATCTTATATATTTCTTTTTATCTCAAAATCAAAAATCAATTATGCAATCAAATTATTTTTGGATTTCGCGATGATGGTATAAGTCTATACCTATAATTCTATGCCTAGCGCAAACCATTGTTCTAATTTTATTTCCCATTCATTTTAATTCATAAAAACATATGGCTTACATCATTATGTTACACAATTGTGCTTTAAAAATAATGAACACTTTTTTTCTATTTCATTTCATTATGTCAACATTCAATTTTGCAACGATGGTATAATTCCTAAGGAATTGTTCAAAATTTTATCACACTTAGGAATTTTATGCCTAGAAAAAATCATATTTTTTAATATTTTATGCATAATATTTTCATGAAAATCTAAAAACAAATCATCACCATCATCATTTTTCATCATCACAACACAAAGTCTTAAGACAGTCTCTTAAGCACTCTTTTAATTTTAGCAATATTTCTATATTAGGATTAGCTTGAGGATCTAGCAAGTGGCGACTCCATGAAATGGTCATATAACAACGACAATGTCCTTTGAAATTATTGTTAGAAGTCCCTTTATTTTTCATCAAATCATACCACAACAACCAATTTGTTTACATTAGATTATTTCATTTAAATTTCATAGCATGACATAAAATTATACTATTGCCAATGACATAATTACATGAATAATCAATCAAAAAATTCAAAATTTAAAGCATCATAAAACATATGGACAATTCATATCACAAAAATATCATATATATATATATATATATATATATATATATCAAGAAATATATGTACATCATATATCAAAATGGATTGGTATGCCACAATCTATACACTGGCATACTCAATCCTCCCAAAAATATATAGTCTATAGTCAAAATTAGCTAGTCTCGAGAAGCCCTCGAGCTCTCAGCCTCATCTCCTCTCTTGCCCTGGCATGGAGGAGGTGGTCCCATCAAGGTCCGTGCTATATCGCGGGTCCTCGATGTCGATCATGAGGATGTCCTCGACGATCCCATCATGATCGGCTCTGCAATGGGGGCTGGCAATGGTATCCTATGGTTCTTTGGAACCACATGATAGTACAATCCCTAGTAGAACATGGTCTTAGCAATAGCCCGCACCAGATCCTGAGTGCTCACCACTCCACTCTGAGCCCTGAGTCATGTAGCCTCATCTTGTAGTGTCTACACCTGAGCCTAGAGGCAGGCATTCTTCACCCAGAGAGCTACCATCTCACTGCTCTCCCTAACCTCGACACCCTTGCACTTATCGGGTGATGCTGGCCTATCCCTCTATTGAGAAGGGAGTCCCTCCTCTCTCCTCTCTGGCTACTATGGTCTCTCCGAAGCCTATGGCACTCTATGGAATCTCTCCTGAGGAGACCATCATTGCTCCCTCCCTCTGCAACTCCTCATTACATCGATGGTAGCCTGGTGCTACCTCCCCATATATCACACCATAGCGTGCATTGGAACCTATTCCATCATCATTCGAGGAGGGCGGATACCTGCGTACCAGGCATCGTATCTGTCTATGACCCCAGCATTATCCCCATCCACTGAATGAATGGGGGTATTATCAGCATCCTGACTCTAGAATCACTATATATCTGGAGCCTTGCTTAGTGTAGTGTTATCCTGGATAGTTTGGGAGTACTCGTAGTCTCTGAGATAAGGGATCCCCTACTATAGACCGAAATACCTCAAAACTCGATCATAGTGGTGGATCTCTACCTCTCCTCGCTCCATCCTCAGCCAAAAGACTCGCCTAATGCGAGCTAACTCCTATCCATCATCTCCCCACCTTGGATGCTCTCTCCATGGCCTCTAGATGATATGGTCAAGGATGAGGTCATCTAGCAACCTCCAAGACATCGAAAGATCTATCCGTCGTTGTGACCCTCTCTAGAGCCACCAATAGAAAACTCGGGGTCTCTCCTGGTCAACCCTTGTCAGTGGAAGCCCTATCGGCCTCTACAATGCAATGTTCTCCCAACACCAAACCTATAATAGTGATGTCAGTACTAGACATCAACCTCCCTTGTATACAACCCCGTATAGGATCCTATACAAGTGGCATAGTACAAAACTGCCCCAAGCAAACCTGTATCCATGGTCTCTCATGTCACATACCACATCTGAGAGGAGCCATGGTAACCTGCATCCACTCTAGTGTCATAGTGTAGGCCACCCACTACCCCTACCAAAACCTGAGTCAATCGATATGCCCCAAGATTTTGCCTTAATGTATCGATGTTCACTTTGCCCTTCTCCAAGGTGAAGCTAGGGTCTCCGCATAGTCGCATCATGCAATGGCCCCGATTGGCGCAGTAGTCATCAACCACCCATGTATGGGGATCCTCAAGATCCTCCATACATCCTCTAGAGTGGGAGCCATCTCCCCTATCGATAGCTAAAAGTAGGACGATCTCGGATGCCACCTCTATGCTAGGGTTGTCAATAGCCCCATGTATATAGGTATTTGTGGCATCTATGCCACATGCTATAGTCCAACCTCTGCTAGCCTATCCCACTCAGCCTGATCAAGTGCGAATACATTGTCTTTGAGCCCTTCGTATTTCCATTCTTGACTTTTTAGTAATCCCGTCTACAAAATAAACAATAAAACAACAAAAATAATTAATAGATAATCATTAAAACTGGTTAAATCAATTTCATCTTATAAAAAAATAACATCGTCCATTATTGGACGATATCGTACTAAATTAAGTCAAAATGTCCTTGGTAAGATGAAATTGTCTTTGATTTCTCAACTCGTGGATCGCCCCTTGTTGGATGGGATAGCCCCTATTTCACCGATTTCACCCCTAGACGAAATCGTATATCTAGGGACGATTTCAATGAAATTGGGACGATTTCGTCTCGACATCATCGACGGCCTAAAAACGGTCGTGATGCCCCAAAAAATAGTCAAAATTCAAATTAAAAATCACATAAATCAAATTAAAAACATAATACATCAAGTTTAGATCCCTACCTGCAACCCGCGTCGAACCTCTATCGATCTGTGTGTCATTTCCACCATTTTGTCTGTAGAGCTCTGAAATAGCAAAAGTGAACAATAACAATGAATTAGGGTTTTACCCTATTTTTTTTAATTTAATTTAGAAACAACTACTTTTTTTTTAAAATTTTACTTTTTCGTGCTTTTACCTCAAACATTCGATTTGGGTAAAAATACGGAGGGGGCACCATAGTAAGCAGTCGTATGATTCGACCTAGAATCGTTGTCTAAAAAATGGAATAAATTTTTGCTTTCTCATAAAGCGTAGAGAACTCGTCTTTAATGCATTTTCTTTGGAAAATTTGCTAAAGAGGGAGAAAAATGTAGCACCCTAAAATTTGCGTAGTTAAACCCGTAGTAAAAAGATAAAAAAATGAATTTTAACCTCAAAACCGCCCGTTAATCGCTCCCCCTATTTTTCACACCATTTTTAGGAGTTGTTTTGACCGTTGGAGATATCTTAGATTGGGATGATCCCCAACCTCCTAACCTCCCCCTAATATTATATAAATTGGGATTTTATTAGTTTATCCCCCTGGCTCTCCTCTTGACTCTCTCCCTGGTTGATTTTCCATGCCATTTAGCTTTGCTGTGTTAAGACATCCTATCCACCATTGTTTGCACTCGAAGTTTTAAGTTTTCATTGCATATTTTCATTGTGCTTCAGCTGGAGGAAGCTCGAATCATCATAGGCGATTCCACACGATTTCGGATGATCTTGTCGTAGATTGGTGATGATATCGTACGATTGGAGGTGATCTCGACTACAGTTCATATTGGGGGCAATCAGAGCCCTAAGTTTGCATTTCTCATCTTCCTTCCTTATTTTACTATGCATTAGCTTGATTATTTTCATTTTGCATCCTAGAGTTCACCTCATTTAGCATAAATGCATGATAAAGTTAAAATAAGTTATTAAAACAATGCATTTCCTTTAATCTGCTATATAGATTTATCAGTTAAGCATTTATACTCTCATTTCTATCATTTTGCATTATTCTTGCAATTGCATTTTTGGTTTTTGGTGTCTATTTCTGTGATTGCAGTTTTCTGACAAATTCATCTGTGAATTCGTTAGATCGACGATGATCTTGTCTGATCTCAGACGATCGCCTATGATATAGGATGATTATGTATAATTGAAGATTATCCTATCATATTCGGGATGATCTGGACTCCTACAAGCTTTCAAATCTTCATCAGATATCCCAAATTAGGTGCATTCTTTCAAATTTAACATATTCCTTGTATTTAGGATTCATTAATGCTTTTTGTATTCATATAAATCGACATATTCATATATAATAGCTTAGATTCATTTTTGCAAACATAGTAATATGAATTATTGAGTATAAAATGAACACATCAAACCCATTCTCAACCTAGGCATGGAAACTACCACTCAAAGTTTCCTGGTGAACCCCACCATCCATCAAAAATTCACCCTTATACCCCTCCCTTGAGAGGCACAACCTTCAAAGGGCCTCTCAGTTCGAGGTATTGTCTCATCCTTCTTGCATCCCCCTTCCGAGAACAGATCCTATAGCCTAAAGGTAAGGGTGCAAAAAATTTGGGTCGATATAGGTGGTACACACAAAATAGCTCTTCTCTATGTATCTTTGATCTACGCTTATTAGGCTTCAGTGGATGGATTTCTAGAAGGTTGATTCTTCATGCCTCATAAAATTGATCAAAGAGTGATGCTAATATATCTATAAAATCATTATATTGTCATTGTGGCCTACGTTGTTGGCCTTGTATCTAATTTTGTTGCATATGATCTTGGGCTAGAGTAGGCTGATCTTGGAAATTATGCCCCACTGTTAGATGTGGTGCCACCTGACTTGAGGACTCTAAGCTACTCAAAATAACTTGATTAACTGGGGCTACATTTTATTGGTTGTTTTCACCTTTGATATTCTTGTTTTAACACTACCCCTTGTGGAGTTCACCCTCCTTTACCTTGATGTCTTCAATGACCTTGGCTTGTGTCAAGGCCTCCTCAAATGTTTGATATTGTTGTAATTTTAGGAGAAGCGAGATTTTTTTGGAGTAACTTCTAGTAAACATCTAAATGAGCTCTATTGTTGGTATGGTAAAAGATAATTTTGACATCATATTTCTCAATTTCTTGCTATACTCCATGACTGGCTCATCATCAAGTTGACGAAAGCTTGCCAAGTCAGTAAAATTTATCATTTTCTTAGCACTAGAGGCAAATTATTCCAGAAATAACTTAGTGAGTTGCTAAAATGTGTTTATGCTATGATGGGGTAGATGATTATACCATTCCCAATCATCCCCAACTAGCATTGTAAGAAAAACTCTCAACATCAAGGGGTCATTATTTTGAAATTTGAAGTATGTATTGATGAATATTGTCATGTGCTCTTGTGCATCTTTGTCATCTTTGAATTTTTCAAGTTGAGGTATCCTAAAATTCGATGGGTATGTTGGTGATGAAATTGATGGATGTAAAGGCTGATTGCTAAGCTTATTTAGTGTAGGTTTCTAATAAACCAACCTTTTATTTTTCTTTTCAAATTCATTCATTCAATAAACTAGCACTTTGTATGGCCTCGATGAAATGATCTAAACTTCCAGTTGCTGCCCTTGATTAGGTTAAGGAAGCTACTTTTGATATTGAGTTGGATGATAATTATAATCATTAAATACCTCATCATAACTAGATTCAGAGTAAGTATCCACTTCTTCTTGATGTTCCTATTGGGTCTCTTCATATGATTCATCATCATATTGATCTTGGTATTGTTGAGTATGAGGTTCTTGATGGTAACCAGATAAAAACCTTTGATGTTGAACACTATTTTTGCACAACTAAGGGGGAATATTTTGAGATTGGCCTAGATGCCTTACGTGTTGTTGCATCCTTTAGGTACTAGGTGTAATAACCTCTTCACACAATGCATTTTGCACTTGATATTGTTGTATATTTTATTGTTCATACATCTGTAGTTGATGTAACCTTTGTTAGTGTGATTGTTGTGAGTCCACCCATTATTGATTTAGTTGTTGTTGATCCATGCATTATTTTTGGTAAATTTGATGAGATATAGCTCCTAAAATCTAAGGTGAAATATATCTCTATTAATCCAAAGGCTATGGGCTTACATTTGCTACTAATGTTAAATGATTACTGTATATGCATGAATGATTACCTCTCATATGGCTAGAACTTCATTGCTCCTTAAGGGTGCTCAAATTTTCTCTCCAATCCGACAGGGTTTCATTGTGTATGCTCTCTAAGAAAGGCTCTCCAAAGGTTCCCTGGTCTCTCCATGCAATAAAATTATAAAATAATGTCCTTTTGTGCTTTTAGGTTCACTCCTTATAATGTGTTTGAAACCCTAGGTCAATGTCCAAACCCTAGGACTAAATTATTCATGCGCACTGGATGTTAGCATGAGAGCTTTTGCCATTATCTACCCCTAAGGGCCAGTTAATTGGTGTCTAAATCATGACATGAGTCTCTCATGAAGACTGGTCATGAGGAATCATGCAATATTATCCCCACTCGACCTTATTGCATGCATACTGCTACTTCTGCCCGAGATTAGGCTAGATTGGTGGCAAAATTTAGGATTTAGCCATTGTCATCTACAGTGGCTAAGTTTTGGCCACTCTAAGCTACAACAGCTAAGGTTTGGCAACTTTGAGGTACAACAGCTAAGGTTTGGCCGCTCTGAGCTACAATGACCAAGATCCAACCACTCTGTTCCATAGCGACCAAGCTTGGATGGGCTAAAAATGCCCCAAATGAGTGGTAAGAACAACTTTTGATACTTGGAAGGTCCCAAGGTTTAGTCACATGACCTATGAATGTGCCCATGTGAGAAGTCTTCCTAAACATGACATGTTTTAGGTGTCTTCATCTTTTAGAGAATTCACCATCAATTTTAATCCCAAACCTATATTTTTCTTTACCATTCTCAATCCTCATCCTCCACTAGTTTGATATTTTGGCTTCGTTCTATTTTCCCTTATTCTCTACTTCATCACTAGTAGGTTTTTGAGACTGAGGGTCCTTTTTCTTTTCTATTTTTTCCTCAATATCTTTGATGGTAGACTCCTTCAACCAATGTTTTACATTGTTGTCTGGGTCAAAATCCATAATTTATTCATAAAAATCTAACCATGGAGGAAGTTGATCCATATTAGACACATTCCACTCCAAAACAGTAGTTTCTTTATTATTTATGTCTTGTTCAAAATGGGGCCTAGATATCTTCTCAAATTTGTAGGTCTTTTCTCCATTTAAGGCTATATTTCTTTTATAGATATATCATTTGGATCATAACTCCATCTCTAAGGAATGTAGAATAGACCCAACCTATCCAGGAATTGGTAAATATATTCACCCTACCACTTCTTAGTAATAGTTATATCACTAACATTTCGGTAGATCAACATAGATCTCCTCTTTCTCCCAGAGCCATAATTCAAATCTATATATTATGCTTGCCTCAAATATTCTAAGGTAAATAACCTTTTTGTAATAAAGTGAGGCAGAAAAAAAGGTTTACCATAAATCCATATAGTCTAATGATTGTGCCCTCTATTAGGAGATACCAATCTCCTTCCTCTACACCTTCTACTCTCAAAATTTCTCAGCTAGAGGTGGTAGCCTGGGGTAAACTCCATATATTATTTTCAATGCTGGCCCTAAGAATTCCAAATTGAGTCTATACATAGACTCAGTGCTTCTGAGATAAGAAGTCCAATAATAAATGAGAATGGTATCTCCTTGGTTGTTCTTATCATTAACTAGAATCCAAGGCATCATGTCTCTTACATTAGCAAAGAACATCCAAACCAAGCTCGAATAATGCTTTAAACTAGACGTATCAAAATTATTCTTCATTCCTACTATTTGTTCATGCATTCTCTGAGAGAGGAACTTTGGTCAATCAAAATAGATAACCCTAACACCTTTCTCTTTCATGTATTCCTCATATATCTTCATGTTGGAAATGTAGTATGGGGTGGCTATTTGCCAATCGTTCACCATTCTGTCAGAGTCCAAACCCTCCATATAGGCTAACATTGAATAGAGCTCTGGTTTAGCAAATTCATTGATGGGAATTAGAACTTTGGGCATTTCATCTTCCTCTTTTATTCTTATAAACTAGAAACGAAACCATATTTCAAAAACTTTATGTTCTTTTGAATCTATTAATGAAGCATAAACCCTATCTTGTTTAGCTATGTCAAATTGTTTAGGTTCTGAGGGTGGGGTCACCCCTACAACAAATAAGTTAAGGTAGAGCTCTTTGGTAATAGTGAATAGTATTTTACCATCAAGAATTTTCACTATCCTCTTCTCCAGATCATAATATTTAATCATCATAGAAACTAATTCAGGGCAATGGTGGGTAGAATCACAAATATAAGAAAATAAGAAGGATTTTATGGAAATGGTATCTTGAGGCCGATTCAGTCACCCTTCAAAGTATCTAAATTCAAAATTATTTCTCAAGAAGGTCTTTCTTACTTCGGTCATTACCGTGTCTACCAATCACTTGGTTTGGTCCACATGGCCATCCAACTCTGCTCCTATTATCTATACTTTTGTAAGCACTTTCTTTGGAGCCATTTTTGCTAGTAACAATTTATATTTCCTGTGGAATTTATAGGTAATGCTTCTGCTATCGTTCTGCTCTTCTTTACTTAGTGAATGCTGCTCTTTGCAAAATTGGTAGAATACTGTGCTTCAACACTTTTATTTACTACTACATGCACATCCTCCACCATTAATGCAACTACTACGTGACCTTCCCACTAGTATGCTTCTCAATTCAACATTCATTCCTTTTGGTGGCTTCGAGGTGGCATTCTAACCTCTGATTGATCGAAATTCAAATGTGCTTCAACCCTTACAGTGTATTTTTTCCTTTCTATTTTGAGCATGGGTAAATTGGCATTTACTTTGGACCTCTTACCCTTTTCCAAGTGGTATTATGTGGAATTGCTACCCTACTCAAATGTAGACTTGAAAATAGTAGATTGGTGATACTTTATTATTCTAGCCAACATAACTCTGGATTTCAATGAATTAGGACCTTCCTCATTCTGCACCTCAAAAGTCTCAAAACCTAGTAGATTAGAACCTACTCATCATTCTATTGGCATCATGGTCCATTTAAGTGTAGAAAATAACGTATGTTACATTTTGTTGAAAATGCAGTTCATTTAGGTGCGGATTATAACCCGTTTGTAATTCCTCTAGTATGATGGTTCATTTGAATGCGAATTTGAGCTCAACAATATTCTACTTCATACTTAGTGTATTTGAGTATAGAATGGGCACTTGTTGCATCCTGTGGGAACACTTAGCCAATTTTGCAAAATTTTCTCTTTTTTTTTATTATTATTTTTGTACATGTTGTTAAAACAAAACTTGATACAAAGTGCAAAAAGAAAGGAAATATGATACAATGTATGTATATATAGTACAATGAACTTATATTTTAATCAAAGTAGAGTTTAAGATGAAAAACATTAACCAAAATTGGTTGTATGTTTCTCTCTAGATCTTCAATTTGGAAATTCATTGGTCGCTTGATCTCTACTATATTGAAATGGCCATCCTAGAAGGAGTCAAACTTCTGATGGTGACCTGGTTTTGCTCTTTTGACATTCCACTTGAGAAATGAGTCTCCAACCTAGAATTTTTTGAACCTTACCATTTTGTCGAACCATATATTGATGTATCCTGAATGCTTCTAGAATTTCTCATAGGCCCGAGCTCTCTTTTCTTCCAACTGCAGTAGGTGTGTCAGCCTTATCTCCACTAGATTTTCCTTTGATTCTTCTTCTGTATTTTTTAGTTTGAGTGTTGGAATTTCCAAATGGAAAAGGAACACTACCTCCTTGTGATATACCAAAGTATAGAGAGAAGTATTCATTGACTTCTTGATAGTAATCCTATCTACCCACAAAGCTTGCTCCAAAATTAGGTGCCAACTTATTTTATTCTCTTCTAGTGATCTCCTCAAAATCCTTAACATGTTTTTGTTGGTAGAATTTGCAAGTCCATTCCCTTGAGGGTAATAATTTAAATTATTCTTAATGGTTATGCCATAACTACTGGTAAACTCAATATATTTGACTCCTATAAACGCTGGTCCATTGTCACTCACCAAGGCTTCCAAAATTCCAAATCTTGAAATCAAACCTTCCATAAAATTGATCACAACTTCCTAGTCTTATTTCTTGGTAGAAATGGCCTCTACCCATATGGTGAGGTAGTATATGGTAGTTAGAATATACTTGTGCTCTACTAAATAATGAGGATTGATGACCCCTATAAAGTCTATCCCCCATTGTTGAAAAGGCTCTTCAACTTGTATTGGCTTGAGGGGAAATGAAATATTTCTTGTCCTCCCTACATGCCTCTAATATTTGTCATAATCTCTAGTGAATTTGAAGGTGGAAGAAAATATAGTAGGCTAGTAATAGCCTACTCATGATATTCAAAGCTATAACTCTACCTAAGAAATGTCCTCCAAATGGCCTTCCATGGAATTCCTTGATGACATTTTTTGTTGATCATCATTTAAGCACTTAAGGAGGACTCCATCAGGGTTCCTTTTGTAAAGCCCCTCTGGAAGTAAGACATACTTCAAATCTTAAAGTCTATATATTCTTCTTTGTGATGCATTAATATTAGGAGGGCATACTCTAGTTTAAAATTTAATTGATCATATGGTCTACCCAGTCAGAATAATTTGGATATATTCCTTCAATCTGGTCATCTTCTATTATTTGACAAGTTATATCAGCTGATGTTGCTACCTCTGTTAGACCTTGGCATAAGGCACTACCTCTTACCAAATTGGTGGGATGTATCTCCACATCATATTCTAAGATCTTGGTGATCCATCTAGCTATCTTATCTCCTAATTCACCTTGTAAAATAAAGCTTCTTACAACTAGGTGAACAACATAAACTAGGGTCCTGCTTTGAACCAAATATTGCCTAAACTTCTTCAATGACTTCATCACAACAAATACTTGTTTCTAAATAAAATTATACTTAACCTGGTAATCATGGAGATTCTAGCTCTAGAAGAATATAGGGTGCTCCTCACCTTGATCATTATTTTGGGTAAGCACTAAGGCATAACTTTCTTTAGCTCCATAAGCATAAAGAATAAAATCCTTACTAAAATCTAGATTTACTAGCACTGGAGTTGTTGCAATGGACTGCTTGATAATATCAAAGGCTTATTTCCTTACTTCAGTCCATTTGAACTCTGCATATTTCTTTAGTAGTTCAGATATAGGCCTTACCTTTTGAGCAAAGTTAGAAATGAATTTCCTGAAAAAGTTTATTTAACTGAAGAAGGACTACAAGGCTTTCTTGTTTATAGGTAGTGGAAGAGCAAGAATTGACTAGATTCTATCTAGATCTACGACTATAAATTTTTTTAAGACCACATGACCTAGAAAATTCCCCTCATGTACTGCAAAAAATAATTTCTTAGGATTAAAGGAAATACCAAATTCTCCGCACTTTTGAAAAACTTTCTCTAGGTGTACTAAGTGATCATGCTTGTTGTGGGAAAACACTATTATGCCATCCAAATATATCAGAATGACCTTATTAATAAGTTTTCCAAATGCATAGTCCATGTCTCTCTGGAATGTGGCTTCCACATTGGATAGCCCAAAAGGTATTCTTTGGTAGGCAATTGTGCTCCATTTTGTGGTGAATGTTGTTTTATACTAATCTTCATTTTTCACCCAAATATGGTTATATCTAGATAATCCATCCAATAGTGAGAACCTTTTTGTCCCTACCACTTCTATAATATCTGATCAATATTTGGAATGGGGTAGTGATCCTTAAGAGACACTTGGTTAAGATTTCTAAAATCTACACACAAGCGAATATCGCCGTTCTTTTTACTCACAGGTACCAAGTTGGCTACCTAGGTTGAATGTTTAATTGGATAGATGATCTTAGCCTTTAATAAATTTAAGAGATCTTCTCTCATAATGGCTTTTATCCTTAGATTTATGGGCCATTTTTTTTGCCTAAAAGGCTTTGCATCGGGCTCTAGCTCAATAGTGTGTTGGATAATTCTTTTGTCATATATCTTGAGGTCTTCATATGACTAGGCTATGATGTCCAGGTAATTTAGGCACAAAGCCTTGATATCATCTTCTTCTTCTGGTGAACATCGAATTCCAACCTTGAGTATCTTTTCTTTTTCTATTTTAACTTTATATATTTTGTCATTGACTTCCATGGATCTGATCCTTCTCCTATGTTCATTGTCAAATAGGATTTCTACAGTGACCAACCCTCTAGGTATGTGATTATTCCTAAGTTGAATAACATATTGTTGATCAATTTCCTCTAGATTTTCTTCTTGGATAGTGGAGAGACAAGCTTATCTTACCAGAAAGTCAATGATCTATTCATCACTCTCAAAAACTTGCCAAAAAATATGCTTATTAGGTATTGCAGGTCTAAAAATTATTTTGATTCCCTTGCATTTCTTGACTTCTATATCTACAGAAGGGTTGAAGTTAGCTCCCATTACTGCTAAGGAGTCTTCCAAAGTATTATTTTCTCTGGAAATAAATTTTATATTTAGTGCATGAAAAGACTCCATCAGATTCCATACCCTATTTTTGTATGCTTTTAGGCACATTTCTCTTACCTGATGGATGATTAAATCAGAGTTTCCATATATGTTTAGGACCTTAATGCCCATATTTTTTGTTTGCATCATTTCGAGGCATGGAGGCTCATACTCTGCAACGTTATTGGTGCACGACCATGTTAATCTATAGGTAAAACTCTTTGTATCTTCTGATTGGGACTGTAGTATCACACCAACATCAGCTCCATTTTTGTATCTAGCACAATCAAAGTGCATGGTCCACACCTCTATCTCTCTCGGAGACTTATTAGATATAGCAAGAATTTTCTTCTCTGATTCTACAAAAATATTATATGTGCCCATGCCTATCCCAAACTGACTATAATCCTCTCTAAAAGGTAATTCATCTTCTAGTTCCAGTTCTTCAAATTTGTCCACAATTTCAAACTATTCAAGAGGAGTGAGGTTGCACATGTCTTATTCAATTTTTTCTATGTGATAAGACATGGGATTTTTAGGTGTTATCCTTATCCTCTTCCATTTGAAGATAATGAAAATGCTAGAATAATCGATGTACATGCATCCACCTAATTTTGTAGTGAACTCCCTTGAGAGGCATTTATCAAAGTAGGGCTCTAGGTAAACCACTACTATTTCTTATACTATTGTCATCGCAGGGGCTCAATGTAACCTCATTAGAACATCCTTTATTACTCCCACTATTTTTACAGGTGGTCCATCCAATTGCAGTACTCCAGAGAAATATCGGGTATACTCCATACCCATCTCTTCACAGACTGCTTTAGGCATAACTATAGTTGATGCTCCTAAATTTGTCATACAATTTTAGACTACCCAACATTCCATCCTTAAAGAGATATAGAAAGGATGGGGTTTATTATTCAAAATAGCAAGGGACATTTATTTCTTTTCTGAGGGTATAGTAAGCATTATGGTGGCTTGCCTATCCTATGGATACTTGTTGAGAGAAGCCTTAAGCAAGTCTATCTAGCTAGGAATGAAAAGGGTATCATATAAACTAGCTTTTGATGGAATCCTTTTCATATCTTCCACAATGTTGTAATCAGACTTAGCCAAAGTGGTCCTCTTAGGCCTTCTTTCTGGCTCACCATATTTTATTTTATATTTCTAAGTGGCTTATATTATTTATATTTTGGTAATAGAAGGAAATCTAAGCCTCTCTTGAGCCTCATATTTAGACTTCATTCGGTCTCCTTTATTTTCTTTCCCAAATATCTTGTGGAGACTGTCTATCTTCTCTTTCCCTTTAGCCTAGGTAATAGAAAAAGTATCACTACTTTGGGGAAGTGGGTCATTCTTTTTCTGAGAAGGAACCTAAAATTGTCCCATATTTTGTGGATCTACTTGCAAGGTTTTCTTCCCTGACCTCATCATAACAAAAATTAGGCCATTCTCATCCATATATTTCCCAACCATGATCTGGTTAGGTTGCTATAACATATTTACTCTTCCCTTTTGATTCCTATCAGCTTGATCCATAGCTTGCTGAACATGGTGTTGGTACATGCCATAAGACTATGAATCATGAGGATCATTACACACCAAACACTAGATATTAACCAGACTTTTCTCTGAAAAATACTTAGGTTCTTCAGATGTTGCATTTACTCTGACCCCAATACTGTTACTAGGACCAAGTCTTTGATCTTTGTTCACATATGGAAATATCCTCTATTGAGACCTCTCTTGATCCATTTTTTCAATTGAATTCATTCTGTTACCTAGAGTTTTTAGAGTATTTTGTATATCAAGAATGATAGAAAACTATTGAGGAGTCTGAGAAGGAAGGGGAGGGAAAGGAAATATAGCATATGGTGCTTTTGGGTGAGGAATGATATTTATTTGTGGAGATGGGGATGATAAGAAAAGAGGGTCCATATAATATGAAGTAGTAGTTTGGCTTTGGCCATCAGTGGTTTCTAAACTATAAGGTAGCACATCTTTGGGAGGTAATATCCCCACATTGACTAGGATATTCTCAGCATGAACTACTATATTATAAAATTATGGAACAAATCTATATTTTTGTTTTTGCAAGCCTAGATTTGATCCAAGATCTTTGATATAATACATATAAGCCAAGCATGCAGCTGGTATAGCTATAGGGGGAATTCTCTTCCATGTTATGCTAAGCCTCAAATTGAAATCTAAGACAATCTCTTGATGAGATTTATGCATGGATGTAAACTGATTACCCAAGGAGAAAGGATCAACAAATTCATTAAATTCTTCAAAAAAAGACTCAACCAATGCTCCCCTTGAAGTGATGGTGTTATCCTCAAACCAATGCAAAATATTTCCTCTGAAGAATAGGGCTAGGATCCTCACAATAACATCCTCCTACTTTATGTTGTGGCTTGCTTCCAAATTCAAAATGTCCTAATAGTTCTCATATGTTGTCTTATTAGATCCATCATAAGTAGGAATAGCCTTGGACATATCCTGGTAAATGAAATTCATATGGGCTAATCTAAGGGGACCAGTTGTGTTCTAGCTTGGGAATTTATGTAATGGCTAATTTGGGGGTACCTTTCCCTGATTTTCTATTGTATTTCCAGGTGTAGGTCCTACTGGAGGGGCTATTGTATTAATTGCAAGATTTTCCTTAGGAAGCTCTTCTTCCAAGAGGAAATCTTGATTCAAACTTCTGATAATAGTAGACCCTCTATAAGGTAGATCACAATAAAATATGAGTCAGGGTTATTCCTTTTGAAAGACCTGGTATACATGAAAGGACACTGGTCTATACAAGTAATTATTTTTTGGGTTAAAATACCAGGGAGTCGCCATGTGAATTTGCTATTATCCGCTTAGCAAGATCAAGACAATTCACCAAATCTTGATTCCTCTAGGTAGAGATAATACAATAACTCATATGATGGGCTTTTGTGTTCCTTGTGAACTGGTCCTATCGGGCATGCCAAAAACTATTGGGTATCGAATTGACATCAAGTTTTACTTGACACTACAACTATCTATATTCCAATTTTCTATCCAGGCATGCACCCTATAGTCACAACTTGACTTTCAATCATTGGATGGACCAAAGACAACTTCAATCCAACCTCCAGATTAGGATGGTTCCTTGTCAACATAAAAATATGTTGATTCAATTAAAGCTCAAACAGGGTTTTGAGATAAGGGTTAGAAAAGGTTTAGGGTTCGAAATGTTATGAAATACAGTGGTCGGATAGGCTAACAACATAGACAACTACAACAAAAGGCTCCCAAAATCTATTTCTAGTGTCCCATAACTCAATATTAACATCATCGAAATCAATGAAACCTTCACACATTAAAGCATAAATAGAGATATATTGCAGAAAGTAATTCCAACATCCAATATTGATAATCCAAATAGCAGAATAGACCAATAGTTAGATTTAATAGAAATAAGCTTCCTAATAATGCAGATCTAACCAAGAAAATATTTCAACTACTCTCACAACTAGTAATCCAATAAGCTGGAATGAACTAACCATTCAAGTATTAACAAAAATTCAAATCAAGACTTTGAACCTCTTGCACAAGATGATGAAGATAAAAAATTTGAGTAAAAAAATCTGAGTAATGCTTCTTCCATTAGCTCACAATAATATTTATAGTAGGGCAAGCAAATGCACTAGAGCCGACCCTTGAAAATGAGCGTTCAAACTCTATTTATAGTTTGTTAATGAAAGAATATTATGGAGACATTACAAAGATTGTATATTTACAGCTCAGTAGAGAATTTTCTAGCATTATATTACTGTCTGAAGAGCTTTGGGAAATCCATTATGAGAAATTTGCCATGGTAGCATACCTCTACAAATTGCTGATTTGTTGGTGATAGTTGGAGTTCAAACAGTTGGACACTGCATCTCATTCATTGATCGTTCTTGGAAGCTCAACTCTATCACAAATTTGCAACCACATATGGTTATTTTTCTTGAAAACCCTTGTCGCTTTGTATTCTTGCCCTCCAATTGACTGCACTCTGATCTGATGAGTTTTGGCCTTTTAAATCCTTCAAAAATATCAACAAAACTTATACCATTGACCTTCATCATGAACGACTGCGATTAAACCTCCCAATACACTTTGCAAATTGGTAGGAAAAACCAAGGTGCCATTTCATACTTTTAAGTTGTTTACATCATATTTATAGCCTTGATCATGCAGAATCAAATTTTGGATTAAAATGCACTAAGAGGTGAGTGGGATGCAATCCACTATTTAATCCTCCTTTTCCCTTATTTGACTTCAAAACAACCAAAATCCACAACATAAAGTATGCTAACATCACCTTTGCTTTGTAAATGTGCAAAATCACCAATCCATACCCAGGCAAGTGCAACTCATCCTTTATTGTCATTCTGTATCGGCTGTAGTGTAAAATAGCTTTTGTCACTAATTTGCACCTTGTGTAGTATTGTTTACCTCTTTGTCGCAAATATGCACCAGAATGCTCTTGAGACTTGACAGAATTGACCTTACCAACACTTAGAGATTCAAACATGCAAAAAATACTCTCAGTCACCATTCTACACTTCTTTTTGTGATGACATCATCATCACAAAAAAGTTTTGCAAAATCAGAACCCGTCGCCAATCCACACCAAAATATGTTATAAACCGATCGAAATTGCTCAAGGTAAAATTGCACTAAGTGTTGGGTGGATTAGGAAACAAATGTTGCAGATTTGCTCCAAAATACACTAAAAGTGTGCGGAATGGAAACTTCATACCTTAGAAAAACATTTCAATGCTTTCTAAGGATGTGGTCATTTTGGGCCTACAATAACCAAGTATGCCTTTCTTTTAAATGTTATATACATTTTCTGTTGAGTGTTTTGTTCTATTTTTTTTTTGACTGAGCACTATGTTATATGATTGGGATTATAGACAACCTGTAAAGATAAACCCAAAATTGATGTTGTGTATGCTCTATGTTATGAATGTGCACTTTGTTATGTAATTGGGAGCATTGAAATAATTTAAATTTGAGAATATAATGGTAGTTCTAGACCACAATATTCTAATGAAATATACTGGTATAAAAATATATAGATATAAATATATCATAGGACAAGTATATGGTCCTAAAATTATAAGGTTAACCTGAAACCTTGTTAGTAGTCTGTATTATTACTTTGCCAGTTAACTTGAATTGGAATTCTTGAGATGTTTTTCATATGGTTGATGCATTTTATTTTATATAGAATAATTGCATTCATTTTAGGACCAAGATGACCCAAAAAACTCTCAACCTCTTTAATCTATGCCTTTCTAGGAGCCAAAGAGAGAATCACTATTTTAGAAGCTCACTTGGAAGTTATAAAATTGCTTTGGATATGAAAAACATTTGTGCCGAACAAGTTGGGTTTGCTTAGTCTATGTTGTATCTAGAAAAAAAAATATTATATATTGATTGTAAACTAATAGAAGTCATCTTTCCAGCAGTGATTTATAAAGTGGTTTATCAAATTGATATAAGATATTTGGGTGAAATATTTGATTATAACTTTAGATAGAGAAATTAAAGACTAGAGATTTTATAGTTATACAATGGGTGTAATTGTTGAAAATATAAGATCTTAGAATAGTTTATCTTTTGAAAATGTTAATAAAAACTTCATTCAAATGAAATTCTTGATGATTAAATTTGCTTGATAAGTATCCATTTTTAGTTGTGTAGTGTCAGTTTTCTCTAAAATCCATATTCTCTTAATAACAATTCTTTTGTTTTAATTTTGGTATATCTCAAATGCAGCGTAGATGTATAAAAATTCCTTGTAAAATGTAATCTCATAGATGATAAAATAATATCATAGAGAAGAGGATTAGTTATAACGTATGATGTGGTCTTGATTATTCTCCTTATAACACTCATAGATTAAAGTAGGGAAAATGTGACTCCTAGAATGCTGCTGGTAGAAGGATTGAAATACCTTTTGTTACCAACCTCAAAAGGAAAGTTTGTGTCATAATAAGTACCATTGATGGGGATTATACATTTAAATATACTCTCAAACCTCCTCCAATTATGGTGTTTAAATCGAAGCCAAACTATCGTGCACCTTTTCATGAGTCTAATAAAATTTTTGGATAATAGTTTGACATGTTTTCACCTCCTAGTATAGAAGACAATGATAATTTTCCTTGGCATAGTGAAGCTGGTCTTAATTCTTCCTTAATATGATGATTGTGTAGTTTGTGTTCCTTTGAAAACTATAATTTTCCCTTAAAATGGAAAGGTTAATTTATAGAATTAAATATCGAGATGTTCTAGGAATTTCCTTTATTTATTCGAAACTCTCATTGATAGACTTTTCCTTTTTCATAAAAGTTATCTTTTAGCTTAATAGCTTGCTATTCTGATATTGCAACCAAAGAGTTGTCTTTTTTCACCACCAAAATTTCTCACTAAGATTGTCTTTATCGAGTTCTCAGTGAGACCTACTGCAAATTAGTTGAATCACTCCTTCAAGTATTATGCTGGACTTAAAAAAAACCCTCTATCACATGCTTAAAGTGTGACTGAAGGAAGGAGCTAGCCACACCGACAATAAATTAATTAGTCAAAGCCATATTTTATTCACCAAAGACTTTATGAAGTTATGAAATAATCTTAATCATGTGATGTCTAGAGATTTTATAATATGATGTGTGTTAGTTAAAACATTATCATTTGATACTTTGTTGAAGGCTTAAAGAAAATAAATGTGTACTCTCTTTCTTTTCGGATTAAATTTATATTGCAAGAAAAGGATAAATAAGTTTTGGGCTTCGGATGAAATAATGTCTCTCATATAAGTTGGGTAGAGTATTTAAAGTTTATAATAATTAGTTGTACCTTATTTTTGAAGCTAATAACAACTTAGTATTAGAAGTATTCTATTTTGTTTTTTATGCATTAATGACAGTAAAATCGATCCTTTAATATTAAAAAAATTGACTATGAGAATGTATTGATATTATTAAAATAATGAAATTGAATGATAAGACTTACGTTTTAAACAAAAGTAGTTTTTGAAATTATTTGACCTAAGAGCCTTTTGTAAAACAATTTAAATGAATAAAAAAGAAGGATGTCAACTATATATTGAAAAAAGAGGCTATTAAGAAGGATGGCTTACCATAAAACTGATGATATTGTAAAGAATGTCATACAACCAACTCTAATAGTGCGTAGTGGTGACTATTGTGATTCGAGGATAACCATTCTCTAGAATTAATGAAAATATCAGTGAATCCTATGCTATAGAGAGTAATAAATAGTGAAATGAGATATCGTTCCAGGTTACCATATGAGGTAGTACATGAAGATATTTTATAATTTGTACTTCAGTTGTAGAGTAGCCGAAGAAACTCAAGACTAGAGAGTTGGTCCTTGGGGTTGGAAGGTCCAATGATAGATGGTATGGGCAACATTACCATCAACTGGGGTATGGTATGAGACACTTGGTCTGAAATCTAGAGTATTGGTGGATCCTGATAACACCTTAGATGAAGGTCAATAATCAGGCACTAGCATGGCTATGATAAATCTAGCATGGACCTAAAGGTCTAATCATGAATTGAAAATGAGATCAACGAACCATTGGGACAAGAATAAGATCATAGATCTAAGTCCTCCATGCTATGAGACGAGAAAAATAATGCATCCACCCTTCCAGGTGATATGGGCCCTGGAAGGGCAACCCCTTGTCGAGAACCCAAAACTCGAGTAAGGAGATGATGGGTCTCATGTATGGTAGTCTATAGCGGGAAATTGGTCGGTCTCAAGCACTTGAGATTCTATCTACAGCGGTATAAGATATCAAAGTGTGAACATCTATGCCTAAGTACTAATACAAAGTTGGGTGTGCTTACATCAATGTATGAAATTTATGTTTTGATAAATCAAAATTTTAAAATTGTGTTTTTGAAAACCAGGTGAGTAGACCTAGGTTGTTATAGTTGGTATCAGATCCGAGGTTGTTAAAACCCTAGGTTATAAATGTGAACTAATGAATTAACATATATATTTTTTCACTAGGTATGGCGGGGATCTCAAAAAGAGAAAGTGCTAATCTGTAAGAGGAGTTTGTAGAATTTTCTAGAAAGGGAATAAGACTACTCGTGAGGGAGTCAAAATGAGTACAAACAACTGAAATGCCTTGATGTGTTATAAGAAAATAAAATGAGCCAATAGCAGTAAGGGCTACTCAGAATTATGAGAACATGATAAGAATGATTTAGTAAATATAAGAACAACTAAATTAGTAGAGGGAACAAATGGAGATACAAAGGGCTCAAATGAGTGAGCATATGGAACAACAAAGATCCCAAATATCCCAAAAATAGGAGATTATTACCCAAAAATAAAAGGTAATTGAGAATTTGACTAAAAATAAGGAGTTGGAAAGAGTAAGTGAATTTCCTGATGGATCTTCGAGGAGGAAGGTCGGTGTAGAATTGCAAAAAGAAATTAAGAAGCTAGATATTTCTAAATTATATGGAAAATAGGATGGAGAAGCAACTATTAATTGGTTGAGTGAAGCTGAAGGGTACTTCTCTATTCAACCCCTGTGTGCAGAATCCAAAACTACATGGCTAGTGGCACATTTAACATGTCTAGCCAGGGATTGGTGGACCACCTACAAGAAAACCAATTAGAAGGAAGCGATTGACGTCCCTTGGGATGTATTTGAGAGAGAATTTAAGGATCAATTCCTTACACCATAATTCTACATTGAGAAGTACACCGAATTCACCAACTTGCACCAGGAGAATATGTCAATAATTGAATATTATCAAATATTTGTCCAACTTTTGAAATATGCACCAGAATATGATAAACGAGAAGAATTTAAAGCTCATAAATTTTTAATGGGATTACATACCAAAATTAGAACCCCTATATTGATGATTCCAATCAATGAATTCGAGTCCATTATAGTAAAATTACCTTAGAACCCCATCTGATGACTTCCATGCAAGTTAAAAGAGCTTTAAGAAAAGGGTATAGGATTTATGTGGTAAAATTGAACAAGAAAGAAGAAATTGAGTCTAGCTCTACTCTGTTTCAATAGTATCATGTATTGAATGAGTTTAGAGATGTTTTTCTTGAAGACCTACCTGGACTTCCTCCAATAAGAGAATTTGAATTTTCTATTGAGCTTTTATTGGGAGCATTGCTTGTAGCCAGTACCCCTTATCGAATGACTCCCCTAGAATTACAAGAGATCAAAACCCAGCTTCAATATCTATTAGAAAAAGGGAACATTAATCCTAGTGTCTCACCATGGGGAGCACCTATTCTATTTGTGAAGAAGAAGAATGGATCTTTGAGACTTTGTATTGACTATAGAATGCTCAATAAAATGACAGTGAAAAACAAGTATTCTTTACCAAGGATTGATGATTTATTTGATCAATTAAGGGGAGCAACTATCTTCTCAAAGATTGACCTTAGGTTAGGGTACCACCAATTGAGAATCAAGGAAGAGGATACTTTCAAGACTACATTTAGAACTCGATATGGGCATTATGAGTTCATAGTGTTGCCTTTCGGATTAACAAATGCTCTAGCTGCTTTCATGAACTTGATGAATAGTGTATTCAAAGAATAGTTGGATCAGTTTGTATTGATATTTTTGGATGATATTTTGATCTATTCTCGAAGTAAAGAAGAACATGACCAACATATGAGAATAGTTTTGGAAATCCTCAAGAAAAATTAGTTGTATGGAAAATTATCTAAGTGTGAGTTTTATACTCCACAAGTTCAATATTTGGGGCACATAGTCTTAGCCGATGGGGTAGTGGTTGATCCTAAAAATATAGAAGCCATAGTAGACTGGCAAACACCCACTAATGCCACTTAAGCAAGAAGTTTTATGGGAATGACTAGATACTATCGATAATTTTAAAAATAATTTTCAAAGATTGCCTTTCCCATCACCAATCTACAAAGGAAGGGAAATATTTTCAAATGGACTCCTCATTATGAGGAGGCATTTAAAATCCTTAAGGAAAAGTTGACAACAACTATCCTTCAAATTCTAGATCCTAGTAATCTATATACATTTTGTACATATACCTCCATAGAGGGGCTATGAGGTATCTTATTGCAAAATGAGGGTATTGTGGCATATGAGTCTAGAAAACTTAAGAAACATGAGGTAAATAATACCACTCATGATTTAGAATTATCTATCATAGTCCATGCTCTTAAAATGTGGTAGCATTGAGTTAGGGTGGGAGCTCTAGAAGAGAAAACTAGGGCATCGGTTGGGTAATCGAAGATATTTATGGTTACTATGGATTTGAAGACAATATTGTTGTCCCAGGAGTGCCCAATGGGGACACCTCTGAATCCTCTTCTAGTGAGACATAGTTCTTTTGCAGATTTGTTAAAGGATAAATATCCATCAAAGACTAAAAAAGCACAAAAAACTGCAATAAAAATGCTCTTTACGGCTGTTGGAAATAGATCAACATCTCAATGAGTTAATGGATGCTTGCCATAGTCAGAATCAAGGCCAAATATTGCTATTGAGTAAAGGAGGCTCTAAAAAATAGTTTTATATAGAGCTTATCATGATTTGATTTGTAAATTCATGGGTATTCCTCCTACCTTGAATTTTTTGCATTCCTGAGTCCGACAAAACCGAGAGCCTCTTGGTGAGTATTCTTTGTGGTTTATTAGCAATGGATATTTTATTGTTAGTTTTTCTTCACTTTCTAATAGAAATAGGGCTTTTAAATTAGAAAAGAGGAATCATGTTCTAGTAGTATTATTTGTTCAACCTTGGAGAGTGGGATTTGATCCTCGAATTGAATCCACTGCTGTCTGAATTTGGATCCATTTGTATGCACTTCCAATGGATTTTTGGAGTGAACAGGTATTGGAAATTATTGATAATTCCCTTGGAAGATATTTGGATGTTTTTGAAGACACAATGGAAGGAAACACAGATGTTTATGCAATATTATATGTGGAAATGGATCTTAGCCAACATTTACCAATAGAGGTGGAACTTGAACTTGTAGAACTATCTTGGATTCAACAACTGGATTATGAGGCATTGCCCTTAAAATGCAAAGTTTACCATAAATATGGGCATTTGGCCCGATATTGCCCAAATAATATGAACATAAAAATGGAGGCTCCTTTGGGAATGTCAAATCTTCCTAAGGAGGGTAAGTCAAAAATCAATAAAGAAACAACCAATATTTCTCAAGGTAAATAAACACAAGGAGATGGTTTTGAAAAACCCAAAAGAAGGAGAAGGCAAAAGAAAAAATATGGTAAACAACAAACCCAAATCAAGCCCTCCAATAGGTATGAGATATTTAAGACACTAATGGAACAAGAATAAGAACAATTCATGGAAGGAGTGGATGGGAATAATGAAAATAATAACAACCATGTTCAAGCTCCTCTTTCATATCCCCCCATCATATAGCAGGTAATAGAGTGCAGTGAGTTACCGTTGTCAGAGAGTGCAATAGTATTGATAGTGCATAACCGAGAGCAAGCGATAATTAAGGATGTCATCATGGTCATAGAAAAAAAGAATAGAGAAATGCCAAATCTAGGGATAACTCAAGTGGAAAAGAGAAAAAAATAGAAACTCTCAAGGAGTGGGTAGAAAATCAAATAAGGAATTGATAGTAGTTCGAGGAGACAAACTGATCACTGGAGGATCAGTGAGGCTAATAGATTCTTACTGCTATCAAGGTAACCAATGATTATACAATCATGGAATGTTAAGGGTTTAAATAGTAGAACCCATCAATATATTGTTCAAAGACTCTTAGAAAAATGTAAAACATATTTTTTACTTATCCAAGAGATAAAAATGTCGTTGGATCTTATGTGTGAAATAGTAAATAAACTTTGGATGGGTTTTGGTCATATAGAAGTGGCTGCCCAAGGGGTCTCAGGGGGAATATTTACTCTTTGTAACTCTCTTGAATGGAATACAATAGAACATATAGCTTGGAGGGGTGTTCTCACATCACATTTTAGAAAAAATGTCATAGCTGAACATGTTTTAACCACAAATTTTTATGGGGCTCAAAACCTAGATGGTCATATGCATCAATGGAAAGTTGTGCATAACATGAGATCTCAAGGGAAGAGTTAGACTAGATTATTGTTGGGGATTTTAATGCTAAATTATCCTCTAGATATCAGGAAGGGGGAACCCCAATTTTGGACCTAGGGGATCAACTTATGATTGCCCAAGTCCAGACATTATACTTGGTGGATATTAAATGCCCTGGAACAAACTATAATTGGACTAATAAGAGGAGGGAGCCACATAGCAGAAAGGTGAAGTTAGATCATTTTTTGGTTTTAGAGGAGGCATTTGTAAAATGGAATATAAAATTTCATATTTTGGAGGGTCCAATTTTAGACCATTTTCCCATTTGGTTGGAAGGAGGTATCAAGACAGTGCAGCATCACAAACCATTTAAATTTGAAAACTTTTGGTTACAAAAAGAGGAACTTCGAAAGAAAATTCCACAGTGGTGGGAAGAAGGTCACCCAACATATGGGACAATAATGTTTAGATTCCACAAACAACTTCATTATGTCAAATATCAACTGAAACAATGGAGGTGAGCTAACAAGACAGACATCCAGGTCCAAAGAACTCCATTGGTGTCTAGATGGGATGAGGTTAAAAAATAATTTAGGGAAGGAACAATTATAGAGCAAATCAAAGAAGAGGATGATGCATTACGTAAAGCAGTTGAGGACATTGACAACCAAGAGGATACCTAATGGAAACAGAAAGCAAGAACCACTTGGTTATTAGAAGGTTATAAAATACCAAAGTTTTCCATTGGACTACTTGTGCTAAGAGATAGATGAACAACATGGAAGCTCTTCAATATGAGAACGAACATTCCTTTGATACAATTCCAGGTATGCATTTCAATTCAATGGATTATTTTTCTAAACTATTTAAGGAAAGCATGGTACAAGATGAAGAGGCTCAAAAATAAGTTCTTGTTGTCATACCCTCTGTTATCTTTGAAGAAGAAAATCAGGCCCTACTTAAACCCATTGATAGAGAGGACCTGAAGAATGTAGTCTTTGGAATGAGCACAAAAAAAAACCAAGTCCAAATGGCTTTCCAATTGATTTTTTTAGGCCTTCTGGGATAAATTAGAGGAGGATGTAATGGCTATTATAGAGGAGTCCAAAGGTAGTAAATAATGCTTAAAGCATTAAATCATACTTTAATTGCCTTAATTCTAAAAGTAGAGGAGGGGGTACATATTTCAGATTATAGACCTATTGCCTTATGCAATTATATATATAAAATAATCACAAAGGTAATGGTTTAGCAGCTAAAATCTCTTCTAGATAGCATTATATCCTCAGAGCAAGGGGGTTTTGTAGAGGATAGGCAGATCTTGGATGGTGTGGTTCTAGCTTAGGAGGCAATCCATTCAATGCAAACATCTGGTAATAGAGGAATGTTCATAAAATTAGATATTTCAAAGGCTTATGATAGGGTGGAGTGGAGCTTCTTGTCAAATATGATGACAACCTTTGGTTTCTCTCAGGATTGGATAGAATGGGTCATGAGTTGTGTTTCTACTCCGACATACTTAGTGTTAATCAAGGGTCTTCCCTTGCAACCGTTTGGAGCTACTTGAGGCCTTCATCAAGGAGATCATTGCTCCCCCTATATTTTTATCATATTTATTAAAGGCTTGGATAGATTCATCTTGAGGAGAAGACAACTAGGGTTGCTAACAGGTATCAAGGTGGGTGAGGAAGTTTTGACTCACCTACAGGTTGTGGATGGCACAAGATTGGTGGGAGTGGCCAGCTTCAAGGAAGTAAGAATGATCAGAGTTACACTTAATGTCTACCTTAGGGCTACAAACCAAGTCATCAATGATAAAAAATCCAAATTTATCTTTTTCAATCTTGATCAAAGGATTTAGGACAAAATTTTAGAAATCTTAGGATTCACAAGGACTTCTCTCCCAGTGGTATACTTGAGGGTCCCTTTACATTTTAAAAAACTAAAAATAGATATCTGGAGGAATATTTTGGACTGTATCAAGGAAAGAATTAATCATTGGCCTCACACATGGTTAAGCTATGGGGGTAGATTAAATTTTTTATAGTTTGTAATTCATGCCATGCCAATTTATAAATTTTTTATCCTTGCTACCCTACATACCATATGGAAATAGTTGGACAATATGGCTAGAAAACTTTTATGGGAAGGAGTAAAAGGAGAGAGGAAATGGACCTTAGTAGGTTGGGAGAAAGTAAGCCAACCCAAGGTAAAAGGAGGTTTGGGACTGAGAATATCAAAGTTAAATAATAAAGCTTTACCTGGAAATATTTACTGGAGGTGAATTTTCCAACTTCTTTATTCATTAGAATCTTAACTAGTAAATATTTGAGATAGGTAAACCCAAATGAGGTGGGTTGTTTTTTTTTGGATGGTAATGGATCTTTAGTGTGGAAGGATCTCAAGTTAGGATCTCAGGTAGTAAAATATGGATTATTTTGGAAAGTGGGGAGAGGGGAGAAGACATGATTTTGGATAGATTCATGGGATCAATACCAACCTATCATTGTTGAATTACCTGAATTGAAACCAATAAAAATAGCCATGGAATTCAGGGGTTGGGTCCAAATTGAAAGTTATTTCAACACTATTCAATTGGGGGATTATAATTTTAAGCAATTTAAGAAGTTGGATGAGTGGCCAATTTCAATCCCTTAGGATTTGATATCCATCATGACTAAAATTATGATTCATGATTCATGCTATGATATATTGATGATTATAATGAATGCAACTTTTGATATAATGCATAATTTATGGCTGGTTGTATGCAAATGTATGTTCAATTATTTTGAAAACCTACAACAACTTATTGGCTAACATAGGGATTGTATTAAATTTTGGTGGGGGAGAATGTAACATCCCCACTATTTGATAGTTATTTTGTTGAAATAATGTGATACTATTGAAAGCATGTGTGAGTGTCGATGTAGGTTTAAACTTCATAACAAGTGAGTTGGTTGACAAGAGCACCCACCCTTGGCAGAGATTATGGTTGCTAGCATCAGGTGAGGTGGGATATGATGTCGTGCTTAATGCACCTTGGCTTGTGGGTACATGGAAGCCCATTGAAATATTTTATATAGGTCATACTACCTGCTGTTGCATTTTGTGCATATGTTTGATTGCATAACTTTCTCTTGTTGGTTGGAATTGATCTTGTGTAATGTCCCTTTTAATTAAAAGAAAACTATTTTATTAAATTGTAAATTCTAGTTATAAACACTATATAAATATATATAACATAAAAATATAATATAAATATATAAATATAAATATCAATAAGATAATTAGAACATTTATAACGATACATGAAGAAAATATCTAAGGGATCTCATTTCATCGAATAAAGGAAGACATCCCCACCTGGTTGTTGATTGAGCAACCTTTTGCATGTTTATATTTGAGGTGTCACCATAAAAATTATGTATGGTTTCTATAAAACAAAAGAAGAAATTCTAATACAGGTATTGTTTTAGAAGAACATAGAATTTTGGTGTATGGGCAAAGGAGTGCTATTTGAATGGTGGTTGGTCTTGGTATTTTATCTCTGCTGAACAATTGGCTTTAATTTTGTACTCAACGACGAATTGATAACCAAGTAAACCTTTCTTTTAAATGTTCCATACGTTTATTGTTGAGTGCTTTGTTCTATGTTTTTTTATTGAGAAATATGTTATATGATTGGTATTATAGACATAACCTGTAAAGCTAAGCCCAAAATTGATGTTGTGTATGCTCTATGTTATGAATGTGTACTTTGTTATGTAATTGGGAGCATTGAAATAATTAAACTCTGAAAATATAATGGTAGTTCCAAACCACACTATTCTAATGAAATATATTGGTATAAAAATATATAGATATAAATCTATCATAGGACAAGCAGATGATCCTAAAATTATAAGGTTAACCTGAAGCCTTGTTAGTAGTCTGCATTATTACTTTTCTAGTTAACTTGAATTGGAATTGTTGAGATGTTTTTTGTATGGTTGATGCATTTTATTTCATATAGAATAATTACATTCATTTTAGGGCCAAGCTGACCCAAATAGCTCTTGACCTATTTAATATCTACCTTTTTAGGAGCCAAAGGGAGCACCACTGTTTTAGAGGCTCACTTGGAAGTTGTAAAATTTCTTTGGAGATGAAAAACATCCATGCCAGACAAGTTGGGTTTGCTTAGTCTATGTTGTATCTAGAAATAAAAATGTTATATATTTATTGTAAAACAATAGAAGTCGTCTCGCCAGTGGTGGGATTATAAAGTGGTTTATCAAATTGATATAAGATATTCGGGTGAAATATTTGATTATAACTTTAGATAGAGAAAGTGAATACTGGATATTTTATATTTATACATTGGGTGTAGTTGTTGAAAATATGAGCTTAGAATATTTTCTCTTTTGAAAACATTAATGAGAACTTAGTTCAAATGAAATTCTTTATAATATTTGCTTGATAAGTATCCATTTTTAGTTGTGTAGTGTCGGTTTTTTGTAAAAGCCATCTTTTCTTAATAGCAATTATTTTCTTTAATTTTGGTATATCTCATATGCAGCGTAGATGTATATAAATTTCTTGTAAAATATAATCCCATAGATGATAAAATAATATCATAGAGAAGAGATATAGTTATAACATCCGACATGGTCTTGATTCTTCTCCCTATAGTGCTCATAGATTAAAGTAGGAAAAATGTGACTTCTAGAATGTTGTCGGTGGAAGGATTGAAATACATTTTGTTACCAAGCTCAAAAGGAAATTTTGTGTCATAATAAGTACTAGCGATGGGGATTATACATTCAAATCTACTCTCAAACCTCCTCCAATTATGGTGTTTAAACTAGATCCAGACCACCAAGCACTTTTTCATGAGTCTAATAAAATTGTTGGATAATGGTCAGACATGTTTTCACCTCCTAGTATAAAAGACATAGTGATCATTTTCCCTAGCGTATTGAAGTCATTCTTAATTATTACTCAATATGATGATTGTGTAGTTTGCATTCCTTTGAAAATCGTAACCGTCCCTTAAACTGAAAGGTTTATTTATAGAATTAAATCTCGAGATGTTCTGGGAATTTTCTTTATTTATTTGAATCTCTTTGATTTATTTTTCCTTTTTCATAAAATTTCTCTTTTAGATTAGGAGCTTGCTATTATGATATTGCAACCAATGATCTGTCTTTTTCTGCCACCAAACTTTATTTCACTAAAATTGTCTTTATCGAGTTTTCAACGAGACCTACAACAAGTTAGTTGAATCACTCCTTCAAGTATTGTGCTAGACTTAAACAAAACCCTCTACCACATGCTTAAAGTGTGATTGAAGTAAGGAGCTAGACATACCAAAAATAAATTAATTAGTCAAATTCATGTTTTATTCACCAAAGTCTTTATGAAGTTTTGAAATAATCTTAATCATGTGACGTCTAGATATTTTATAATGTGATGTATGTTAGTTAAAACATTATCATTTGATACTTTGTTGAAGGTTTAAAAAAATAAATGTGTAGTCTCTTTCTTTTCAGATTAGCCATAGTTTATATTGCAAGAAAATGATAAATAACTTTTGGGATTCATATGAAATAATGTCTCTCATATAAGTTGGGTAGAATATTTAAAGTTTATAATAATTAGTTGTACCTTATTTTTGAAGATAATAAAAGCTTATTGTTAGAAGTATTCTATTTTATTTTTATGCATTAATGACAGTAAAATCGATCTTTTAATCTTAGACAGGTTGACTATGAGAATGCATTGATATTATTAAAATAATGAAATTTAATGATAAGACTGAATTTTAAACAAAAACAAAATTTGAAATTCTTTGACCTAAGATCCTTTTGTAAAACAAGTTAAATGAATAAGAAAGAAGGATGTCAACTATATTTTGAAAAATGAGGCTATCAATAATGATGGCTTGCCATAAAACTGATGATATTGAGAAGAATGTCATCAATCCAACTCCGATAGTGCGTAGTGGCGACTATCGTAATTCGAGGGTAACTGTTCTCTAGCATTAATGAAAGGATCAGTGGATCATATGCTATGGAGAGTAACAAATGATGAAATGGAATGTCATTCCAGGTTTCCCTACGAGGTAGTACGTGAGGGTATTTCATAACTCATACTCTACTTGTGGAATAGCCAATAAAAATCATGACTAGAGAGCTAGTCCTTGGGATTGGAAGGTCCAACGATAGATGGTATTGGTAGCATTATCATAAACTGGGGTATGGTCTAAGACACCTTATCCAGAAGCCATAGGACCTTGGTAACACCTTAGATGAAGGTCAATAATAGTGTAATGGCATAGCTACGCTAACTCTAGCATGGGCCTAAAGGTTTAATCATGAATTGAAAATTGGGTCAGTGGACCATTAGGACAAGAATAAGATCATAGATCTATGTCCTCCATGCTATAATATGGGGAAAATAATATGTCCATCCTTTTAAGTGATATGGACCCTGGAAGAACAACCCCTTTCTGAGAATCGAGAACTCGAGTAAGGAGAGGGTGGGTCTCATGTATGGAAATCTATAGCGGGAAATTGATCGATCCCGAGAACTTGAGATTTTGTTTGTAGTAGTATAAGATCTCAAAGTGTGAAAATCTATGCCTAAGTAATAATACAAATTTGGGTGTGCTTACGTCAATGTATGACATTTATGTTTTGATAAATCAAAATTTTAAAACTATGTTTTTGACAACCAGGTGAGTAGACCTGGGTTGTTACAGTTCTTTCACCTCCTATGGTTATATCACCTATAACACAAAAAGAAAACATGTATTAATACTTTGGAAGAAAAAAGAAAATAAATTTTATCTATTATTTTTATTATTATTGCTAAGGTTTATTATTATTAAATTTCTTAAATGATTTTTTAAGGTTCGACATTAGATTTTATTTTAATATTTTAATTTTTGTTATTTGCTAAAGTTTTATCTTTTAGTTTTAGGAAAAAAATAATATTATATTTAATTATTAAGTTATAAGGTTGAAGAAGTAAAAAATATTCAAATGTATTGCTTCTTATCCAATGTCCTCGGGCCATGGCAAAATTTTGATTTGATTTTATTTAATTTCTCATCACGATGTCACAACTCTCTTATTTTATTTGCTTGTCAAGATGTCGCAGATCTGAAACTTGTAGTGTGAATTTAAATTTTTGGAAATCTAAAATATTTATTTTGATCGAAGGAATGATTTCATGGATTGTCACCATGTCACGCTCATGCAAGCTAGGAGGCTTGATGGATAGTTCATGAGTGCAATATCATGATATCGAAGCATTATTTAAAATGTGTGACATAAGAGCTTATTTAAAATGCACAAGATATGTTTAAAATATGTAATTTTGAGATATATCATGATGTTACACTTGTGCAATTTGGGAAGCTTAACAGGAGGTGCATGCACATGACATTGTGATACGGTGCATGCACGTGACATTGTGATAATATGGAATATTCAAAAACTTAAAAATGCATGACATCAAAATATTATTTAAAATTGCATGACAAGAACATTTGTTTATATTGCATTATATTGGAATATTTATTTGATATTCACGACATCTTGGCATTATTTAAAATGCGCGACATCAGATCATTTATGTATATTGTATGAAATTGGAACATTTATTTGAAATGCACAACATAGAATTTTTATTTGAAACTGTGTGACATCGGAACATTATTTAAAATGTGTGACATTGAAAAATTTTGTGTTTTCATGACATAAATTTCATTAAATTTTTCTTTTGACCATATTGATCGTGACATTGGGACAATGCATGACATCACAACATTTTCTTGTAGTGCAAAATTAAGGTAAAAATTTAAAGTGCTCAAAATTTGATGAAACTTCTTACATGTCTAAATTATCCAAATGGGTATCCAAATACATTTATAAAATATAAAAATTCATGGTGGATAAATAAATATTGAATTCAAAAATTCATGGGCTACAACGGGAGATTACTATTTTTGGATATTATTCACATCCAATTTTCTACAAATTTGATACCGTTACATAGAAAAAATTGAGATATTTCCACTAGGATTTAAATAACCTCAAATGTAGATTTGTAGTAAAATTTATGGCCATTTTAATTTTACATCAAATTGTAGGGCAAAAGTGACAAAATTTAAACAATCCTAAAATGAAATTTAAAATTTTAAACCTTTGAAACTAATTTTTTTGAAAATATTCAATCTAAAATAATATAACTTATATGCAAATATTCAAAAAATATTCAATTTAAATAAATGTAGCTAAATCCCATCCTTCACAAATGTTTAGATGCAAAAAAAATTGAAAAAATCTTGATGTAAGAAATTTTTTGGATAAAAAGCAAAATAATTTCAAGTGCGTCCCAAAATTGGGGTAATTTGTGCAATGGAAACAATAGGAAAAATCCACCCTTGATATTGATATTGGGTTCGCTAGTAAGGAGAATCATATTAAGTTCTTAGGTGTGACCTAAGACCTTAAAGATTTTAGATTGATAGAAGAAAAACAATAGAGAAGTTTAGCTACAAAGGTTGAGAAGCTTCCTATAGAAGATAAAGAAGAATTTTAGGTTCTAAGTTGCAATGGATTAAGAATAATTCAAAGCTTCCTAAGAATAGATAATATAAGCAGATAAGAAAGCAACAAATAAAGAGAAGAATCAGGTCAAATTAACCTTAACATATTTGAAGAAGCAAAGATAATATATTACAGATCAAATAGAATACATTGAAGAACTAGGCTAACTGAATATATCTTTATATCATTTTAGTCTTGGTTGTAGATCACTTTTTGAAGCAGGTTATTCAAGGTAGACATTCTTGTAATAGAGAAGAGATAGACCCAAAAGTCTAATATTGAAGAGAAAATTCCAAAAGGCTTAGATAAAGGAAAGAGGCCCAAGAATCCAATATAGTATAAAAATATCTAGAGTATATTAGTGTAGAAGAGAAATCCTTTTAGCTATTACAAGTGAAGGTAATGTAGAAGAGAATAGGAAATTTTACCATCATTAGAAGGTAACGTAGAAGAGTAGGCCATTTGTCCAATACTAAAATCATAATGCAATATACACAAGAGATTTAGCTTATTTGAACAGTATTACAATATAGATCCAACATAGAAAAGAAAGAAAGAAAATTAAAAGGTGAACTAGTCACCTACATCAAGGTAGACTAGCCATAGAGTAGAGGTAATGCAAATTGGTCATCTACATCAAGGTAAACCAACCACAAATAAGAGGTAAGGCAAATGAACCATTTGAGTTAAAAAGAAAGAGATCACATAGGGAAAATTAAAATTAGACACCTGAAGAAGATTGCACCAGTCGAGGCAAATAAAAACTAGGAACCTGGTGGAGATTCACCAATTAGAGCCAAGCACTCGAGGAATATTGAATTGGTCAAGGCAAACCAAATTGCCTAAGAAAAAAGGTAAAGTGGAATGTTTTATAACCAAACACAAGTAGAAGAGCAAACCATAAGAATTATTTTAAAGCAATAGTAGACATTATTTGAATCAATAACAAATCAATAGCCAATCGAAAAATTACTACTATTTAGAAAAAAAGGAATGTTCGAATGCAAGCAAAGGCTCAAGGAGAAACATCGAATCACCTATGTAGTGGAAGAGACTAAGGCTCAACATAAGGAAAATTGTCTAATGGGTAGATAAAGTGAGTGAAGCAAGAAGTGTTATATTGCATGCATTAGGGAAATGAGTGTTACCATAACGTTGATTTAGAAATCAACCTTAGCTATATTCTTGTAAAAATTTCACAGGTAACTACCACTCAACACTAAATATTTTGGAGGGAATTATTAATATTTGAAATTATTTTTAGCACTAAGGTTATAAGGAGCTATAAGGGTTAATTAAATATTTTCATTATTTTATTTTTCAAATACTTAAGAATTTGGAAAATTGAAAGAGTTGGAGTAATAAGGAGTTAATGTTTTTACTTTTTTATATTTGAAGAAGTTTTTAAAGTTTTCCAATTCTTTAAAACTTTAAATTTTTTTAATTTGAATTTTTTGAAAAAAAAAATTGAAGTTTTTCTATTTTGAAAATTTGCAAATGAAGCTAGGGAGTTAAAAGTTTTTCAACATTAAAGGATTATAAAATTTATAAATTTACAATTTTTATATTTGAATTATTTTTAACTAGGGAGATATAAGGTTTACTACTTCATAAGAATCAAATTGTAAAATTTGATTATTATGGATGGAAATATGGAGTCCATAATTAGAAATAAAATATTAGAAGTTATAAAATTTGGTATTGAGAACTTGATTGAAAAATCTAAAGGTAATCTAGATGTGGCATTACAATTTATCTATATAGAAGCCATGGATAAAAGTTTTGAGATATTTGAATACTATTTACATTTAAAACGTGTTGAAGCAATTGATAATGCATAATATGATATTATGATACCTATTGATATAGGTAGCATAATGTATATGGTATTGCTATCACTTGAAATTTATTACGATAAAAATTTAAAACAAAAATATTTGATTTAAACTCTATAAAGAAAAATAGATATTGATACAAGAGAATCAAGGTAATTATCTCTAAAAATAGTGTTTCATTATTCTTGTAATATTGACATTCCAAGTTCATCTAATTTAGGAAATTATTATGATGCTCTAAGTGAATTTTTAGAAGCGACAAGACAATATCAAGTCAGTAAGATTACTAGACCAAATTAAGCACATGGTTTAGAAGTCAAAGACAAAGAAATGTTCAAGACATTCATACACATGAACCTGAATTCAAAGAAGGAGCTCAAGTAGTTCATGATCTAGATCATGAAGATACAAAGTCTGAAGAATCAAATAATGAGGGTGAAGAAGAAATTAAGGTAGAATTCAAGCAAGAAGATAAACATGATAGATCTCAATCAGAGGTTTGTGAACAATACAAGATCACTTGATTATTAAATATGAATATAAAGAACAACACTGAAGACTAAATTATTTAATAATAAAATAATGTAATACCTGGGGGTGTTGAGGAATGTTACATTATTTGGTACATGATAATATACCCTCACGACACCTTCATGGTACATGTGTAAATATGTAATAGATTAGGGTTGAGTCTATATTTTAGAGTGTGAGTTATATTTATTGTTTTATATAAGTGTTAATGTGTAGGAAATGCATGTGTCATGTAAGAGTAAAATGTGTAGGAAATGCACAAGTGTCATGTCGTTTAGAGTGCAAGTGTAGATTGAGAGAATGTGCACAAGTGTGTTGTATGTAAGAGTGCAAATATGTAATGTGAAGATGTGCACAAGTGTCCTAAATTAGGAGTGCATGTAGAATTGTAAGTCATATATGTGCAAGTGCCTTAGAGTTAGGTGTCCATCTAGTATGCAAGTGGCAAGTTGATAATCCAAGAGTCATGAGACTTGGCATATGGACAGTAATAGTCAAGTACTTGAAGAGTCACATTAATATGTATATATTATGGAGACAATGCTACATATAAAAGAAAGGAAAATCTTATTCATAAATCTCATTATTTGATTGTAAGAAGCATAGAAGTAATAAAGCTTGTACACATTTTGAGCAATTAATATTGTAAGTTTTCTTTGTGCATAGTTCATGAAAGATTCAGGTTATTTACATTCATATTCTAGTATATAATTGGATGATATTTTCTTTATTATATAAACTTGCATATACATATTAATTTTCTCATATTATTCTACTCATATTATTATTACTTTTACATTTAATATTGTGGCTATTTTATATTTGGGACCTATGATATTTTGTGGTAGTACGACTTAAAAAACCAATATTGTTTATCCTATATTGTGAATTATAGAGGGGGAAAACTTCCCTATCGTGTATGATTCTCGGTTGGATCCTCTAGGATCTGAGGTGAACCATGGGGGTATGTTATAACTCTACACTTAGTTGGTAAAGGGGAAGGTTTCAATAGAAATGGTTTTAGGACTCTCTCCAAATTTAGGTTGGAATGTGTTTGAATGTTTCAATTAAGCATACACCTATGTTTGGCCTTTCTAAAACTACACAATGAAAAGGAAAATAAAACTGTAAGAAGAAAATATACAAGACAAGAGCTAGCCCTAGAATAATTTTTTGCTTGAATGATGGCTAACCCTAGGATTATAAAGCAAAGCATTTGAGCAAGGGTCCAAGAGAAATGCACAAACAAGGTTAAAACCCTAAATGCACACTATATAATTTTATTTTTCAAATGCCTAGGAATTTAATTTAATGCTCTTCATTACTTGTGATATTTATTTTGAACAAAAATGAATAAAATAAATCATAAAACAACCTAAAGATCTACTAGTGCACTTATCTAATTTGATGGTCATTCCAAGATTTATATTGCATCCAACACTATCCCATAACTTCTATCCTACAAAATAACTTCACAAAACCCTCAAACAAATATGATCAGTTTTAGGGGGCCTACTTAGGTCGTTGTGTGACTATACATGGAGGTGCAACAGTCAAGCCCCCTAGGTCCTCTTAGCTAACCTTTAGAATGTAAAAATGAAATTTGACCTTTTTGGAAGATGAACAAATAGAATACATGCAATAAAATAATATGATAAATAGAGTGCAAGTTGTGCAATTATGGTCTAAATGTAACATGAGATGCAAATCTAGGTTTTGGGGGTGAACTTCTACTCCCAAGCTTGGCAAAGGTAAAATCATACTCGATACGAAGATATTATGATTTTTTTGCTAGCATAATTGTATCTTGTAATTATAGGGTATTATTTTGCAACAGAGGAAAAATGCAATAGAACAATGCTAATAAATAAATAAAAATTGTAAAATTAACAATATGTGAATGCAAATGAGTGAAAACAACCTGGTGGTAGCAAAAATGTAGAAAAAATGATAAATACCTCTCCTCCTTAGGGATCTAACACTAATCCATCAAGCGTAGAAATATAATAAATGTAGTAGAATAGATGTCCACAGAATTAAATAGCTTCAACAAATCACTTGGCACTTGCAATAAGATCTTAGACTCTTAGTTGATTTATTAGGACTTCGCTTAGGCTTATTCGAATATTTGGAGAAAAATAAAGCTTCAAACCATCTATTTATAATATATTTGAAACAAGAATGGTTAGGAAAACCAAAGTAAAATCAAAGTCAAAAGAAGCTAGTTTGAAAATTAAGATTTTCTAAGAGAAAACCCTAGCTAGGTGAAATCATGCCCCGTAAGGGCTGACCACAATTTTGTTGGAACTAGAAAAAAAGGGGGGGTAAGAAGGGGAGATAGGCCCAAACTCACTTTGGTCAAGTTGGAAGGTCTTTCTAAGGATATAGGGAAAATGACTCATCCAAGAGGGTTAATTTTATGTCTACATTTGAACCCCTCTTTGATTCATTTATGGCCTAATAATTGCATCAAATAAATATGTTGACACCTATGGAAAAAGGACAACAACAAAAATGAGTGGCCGGTTTAGAAGAGAGGAGTGGTATGCAAATTATGTTATTTTAGACAATTTATTTTTTGACATGAAAATCGAGGCACTAGGGACATTAGTTCCTCTCAGGCCAAGGTGCCCCTCAAGTTTATGAAGGAATTCCAAATTTCTAATGAAACTCAATATGGTAGACATAAAAGAAAGAAGAGAAAAAATCCAAAAAAAAAAGAGGAGAGATAAAAAGCAGAAAAACAAGCATAAAAGGGGAAAAAAGTGAAAACTCATTCATTTTCGCTATGCAAAAGAGAAGAAAGAAGCTTTGGAGAAAAATAGAAATGGTGCTTCCTACAAACCGTTCGACCATTGCGAGGGGAGAAACTACTACAAAAATATAGCGAGCATAGGTAAGGACTAAAATCCTCCCTCTATATTAGGTTAGGTTAAATTTAGCTCATTTTTAAAGCATTTTCAAATTTTCTTGATTTTTCTCTGAAAATCATCGCGCATGACTCAAGCACGATTTTGGGGTACGATCGTAATTTCATCCTAGTTCATTGTAACGAGTGAAATTGTGCCCCAAATACATGGGGTATGATTTCAAGAAATCATACCTTCGAGATAAAGGGTGTGATTTATAAAAATAAAAGAAAAAATAATGCTTAAAGCTAGATAGGTGTGATTTCATCGAAGAAAAGTGAAGCAAGCCAACAAACAAAAGAAGAGAAAAATATTAAAAAAATATATTTATTTAGGATTTATTAATGTGCACAAGAGAGTGATAAATTTTTTTATTATGTTTGTGGATACAACATGATGTATTGGAGAGTCATGAGTGGCGATCGGACTTTTTGGAGGTGGAGCTAGATGACCTCTTATAGGTAGAGAGAGATACCCTGGAGGTAATGGGGCTAGACCACTTGGTGGAGATGCCCTTGGTAGAGGCTTACAAAGTGCTATTAATAGTTTTGGTAGAGAGGTGGTATTTGGAATCATATACCTTTTGGTTACCCATAGGGGAGATGGCAACCACAATCAAGGATATGTGGTATATCTTATGCATCTCCATTATGAGGAGAGTAGTTTATAGGACATGAGGGTAGCAGACCACACTATAGATATTATGAGGTGGCTAGGCGCACTAGGTCTAAGAGAGTATGATATTGATCAATGATATTGTAGGATATTATGGGGCCAACGCTATGGTTATAATGCTCTATGGGGTGGTGGCAACACTACTAATATGCCATACCAATAGGTGATATCTTCCATGGGTGATGGTGGGTGTAGTGGTAGACATGTGAGATCAGTGGGCTAGATTCGCATGGGATCCATATGTGCTAGTTTGGTTGTACACGATATTGTACAATATAATATACAAATGATATACAAGATTAGTGTGTACAAAATTTCTCTAGGTGTGGAGCTAGAAACACATTGTAGTACAAATACCTTATGCACTTCCAAGTCCATTGCCCAACCCACAATAGCCAGCAACATACAGATGGTCTAGGTCCTATGAGCGGGTCTAGAGGATGTATGTTAGAAAACTACCACTTGTGAAGTAGGTAATATATGAGCTATGGAGGTTTAATATCATATGGTGATTGTGGTATCTACACCCAGGATGGGCTAAGGATGTGGAGGAGCTAGCTAGGGTGAGGAGGATCAAGTGGCTCTCTATAGAGAAGGGGGAGTTGGAGCTCTTCAAACTCAATTGATTCCAGTGGTAGTTTAGGATATTCTAGGAGATCCTGACCTTAGGTGACTATTGGTACATGTGAGTGTACCAAGATCCATCAAGAGTTAAAGGGGACCTCAATTTGGTGAGGTGGGTAGAGGAGGACCTGGGTGATCTATTTTATGTGGATCCAAGAGTGGATGATTTCAATGTGGCTCTCAAATACTAGAGATGGTATAGGGGTGTCATGACCCTAAGGATATCCCCACCAATGTTGGTGTAGAGGCACCAGATCATGAGCTAGAACATGCAGTTAGCTTTTTGAGAGGCCACTCAATAAACCATAGAGTAATAGTGGTAGGGCTAGGAATGCCCAAGATAGAGATAAACATAGGTTTGGGTGGAGCTAGTGGTGGCTTCCACCACTATATTTGGGACCAGAGAGGTAGGAGAAACCATAGTTACCCCCATGATGGCCAAAGCCATACCAAGTAGAGGTACTGGAGAGACCTCCACATCATCAGTAATTGATCCAAGTGATACCATGGGTTAGAGAGAGCCAAGGAGGGAGATAGAGGTGCTACATGCACAAGTAGTGACTCAATAGAGGGATATGGACCTACTCTAATAGGATAGGACCAAGAGGATAGAGGGGTTGTAGAGTGCACTAGGCACTACAAAGGTGGAGAGGAATGCAATATGAGTGGAAGTAGATCACCTCTAAGTAGAGGTGAGACAACTAGACAAAGAGTGATAGCAGGCTCAGGCTGAGGGGATGGCTATGGTCAGTAGTAGCCATTAGGGTGATGGAATCCACCTACTATAGGTAAATCTACAAAGGGTAGGAGAGAGGCTAGAGGTAGAAATTTAGAGGGAAACCTTCTTCTAGATAGTATACTACCAGGTAGTTTTAGCAGATCAATGAGTTCTACCACTATCATCCTTGCAAAATTCGAGCCAAAATCCATCTAGATCATGAATAGTTTCATGGTTTATGAACATACCCCCACTAGGACCACCTCCAATAGGCAGAGTAGAGGATATAAAATCTTAGAGCTATGGAGGACATCAGGGTGCCATATCATTTTTTTTAGAGTGGCATGCATCCCTAGGGATGGTCGAGTGTACCAGGTTTATAACATGGTACACTGACAAGGTAGACCTATCTATATTTCTAATTATCGAGTAATATCATGCTGCATTTTATGTTGTGTGCATATGTGTTTCTTTTTATGGTGTGTTTAATGTTATTTTAATGTTTTTAATTTTTAATTTTTATGTATGATATAATTTAACTATGGAATGCACTTAATCTAAAATGCAAATTTATGGATGCAATGGAGTGAATGCAATGCATGGAAATGCATGGAATAAGGGGATTAGCTAAAGAGGGGAGGGAAGGAAGAATAAGAAATAAGAAAAAACCACTCTAGGATGTCATGCCCCATAAAATAGAACACGATAACACCAAAGTGAAATCATGACCCATAAAAATAGGGCATGATTTCAAAAAAGAAGGAAAATAAAAAGAAGAAAAGGAGGAGGAAGAAGAAGAAGAAAAAAGAGAGAAAAGGAGAATAAGAAATAGAAAAGAAGAATAAAAAGGACAACAACAAAGAATAGAGGGTCTTGAGGTATGATGCTTGGGTCAGCATAGACTGTACCAGATCAATTTTATCAACCATTCATACATCAAGAGAAAAGAATATAGACAAGTAGAGTGATACCCACTATGGGTGTAGTACTCGCTAATATGGTCAAAATGCAAAGCATAACTTGCTATGGGTGTAGTGCTCGTAAATATAGACATATGGTCAAGAGATATACCCATTGGGATGCATTCTCACAAATGGTTGAATGGAGGATTCCCATCGCTCATGACCATAAAAATATCTAATATGGGGTGTGTTATGTGTGTGAAAATGAGTCGAATGAGTACTCCCCTCCATACGGGTGTGATGTGTGCAAAAACATGTGAATGGACAAAGCAAAACAAGATGTGAATATGTGCATGTACTAGAAAATAGAGGAAGAAAGCAAAAAGTAAAGAAGGGTTTTGTTTCTTGATCCAAAGAGAAATTGATGGTCATCAGTAAAACTTTCAAGGTCAAGGAACACAAAAACAAAGACAAAGAAAAATGGGATAAAAAAACAAGAGGAGGAAGGAAGAAGCCAAAGCCCTAGGTTGGGGACTTTGCTAGGCATCAAAGTCCTAGTGAGAGTACAATGAATCTGAACTATGACCTAACTAGGTATCATCATGTGCCATTGTTGTGGGATCCCTGAAAACTATATGATAAAGTAGTCATGAGAAAGCATCAATGAAATTATGACAAATAAGATATGCAAATGCAAAGATATGTTAGGCAAGTCATGCAAATTATGAAAGGAAAGTATACAGTATGAAAAAAAAAAAAAAATTCAATGGATGAATATGCAAGGTATACCTAATTAGTGGTTTATTATTTTATTTTATTTTTAGTTTGTTAATGCAAGTGAGTAGAATGATAGTCAACACATAGTCTAATTGTGCCTCCTATATTGACAAAAATAACAAGCGTGTAAGGTACTGATCCATAAAAGATAAATCTATAATAGGGATCATCTTGATGATAAAAATTATAAGGAGTCTCCTTCATAGCATTTTCTCTAGAAGCCTTTGCATGAAAATATTCATAATCCCTAACTAAACCATATTTCTTAACAAAATGAGGGGTGATCCCTAATTTTGCAAGATCTCTATAAGATAGCAAAGTAGGAGTAGAATATTTATCATTAGAATGCATAAAATTTACCATATTACAGAACACGTTATGAGAGGGATAAGGGTTTCCCTCATCCTCATCACTCCACTCCAATATTTGATGATCTAAATATTTAGCATAAGTTTTAAGGTGATCATCATTATCAAATGGTAAAGGTTGGTTTTTTTGGGAACGTAGCCTACGCCATACCTCCCAATCTAGATTTTGACATCCAAAAGCTCTTGAATACCTTTTTGGTGGGGTCCCAAACCTTTACCAATATATACCATGATATATATGATATATTTCAAGAGTGGGTAGTCATTGGATAAATAAAAATGGGTAAAATATTGCTCCATAGGATAAGGGTTGCTACCATGGATCTTTTATTCAAAGGTTGTTCTTAAAAAAATAGAAGTACACATGCCAATGTGTATGACTTCACCCTTTTTATGAGGTAAACCAATAATCCTTGGTGAAGGTGATATCTTGGCAAGATCTAGAAGATATTCCTAAAGAAAATAATTAACTTGATCCCATGATGAAACTTGGATGAGAGGTTCATCACTCACTTTTAGAATTTTGAGTTTCTTAGATATTTGAGATGAGGAACTTAGAGGAGCAGATGATGAAACTGAAGGACAAACATTGATATCAGACTAAGATAGCTCAACCATCAAACACTATTTGAATGGATGAGGGTCACCTGAAATCATGACAACTTGATCCTTGAATTTAAACTTCAATCATTGATGAAAGGAAAAAGGTATAACCTTCATCGTATGGATCCAAGGAGGTCTAAGAAGTAGATTAAAATATGTAGAGCAAGACACCACATAGAACAAGGTATCTAAGATCTTGAATCCAATCCTAATAGGGAGGGATACAATGTCACAGGCCTCTTTAGACTCATTGTTGAAAGCTTTGATGATAGTATTATATTTAATTAAATATTCCTATTTTAATACAAAATTTTAGAAAATTTGATAAGTACAAATATTAAGGGAAGAACCATTATCAATTAATATTCATTTGATAAATGTTATCCCAATAAATTCTATGATGTAAATGTAATACTCCCCTTGCAAGTCTAAGGAACACATATCATCATCTAAAAATGTAATGTGATGTATCCTACGAGAACCGACAAAATTGGCTACAACACTAGGGGAAATATCTATAGGTTAAAACTATTGTCTTAGAAGTTTCAAAAAAGCTTTCCTATGAATAGGAGAAGTTTGCAAGAGTTCTAAGATAAAGATCTTAGTTGGGGTACTATCTAACTACTATTGGATGTCAAAGGAGAATTTAGGTTGAGGTTTCAAAACTAAAGGTAGGGTTTGTACTCTTGTAGTCCTCCTCTAAGCATTATTCATAACTAGGATGGGTTTTGAGGGTGGATTGGATGAAGAGATCATATCTTGCTGAGGATATTAAGCTAGATGAGCTTGAGCTTGTTGCCTTGTAGTCACTGCTATCATACCAGCCACATTATCATAGTGAGGTAGCACATTCCAATATGACACTTGATTAGTTGCCTACTATCCATGCTTAGGTAGGGGATCTTGGAATATTCCTATATAGTGATTAGTTGTATGTACTTATTTATTAGGAGGCTTGTTGTTTTGTGGACAAGAAACTTCTATGACAAGGTGACCTTCATCAATCAGGTCCTGAACCACATGTTCCAACCTCTTACAATAATCTATCCAGTGCCCCTCCACTCTATGATATTCACAGTATTAAATAATTTTATACCAATTATTTGTTGTATCTAGTTGCCTTATCGGAGGTAACTCAATCATATTAACTTCCAAAATCTACTGTAGGGCCACATTCATAGGTGTGTTGAGCTTCATGAAATTCCTTCATGGGGGTTAGTTAAGCACCATATTTTGTAGGTTGTTAATAATACTATTAATAGACCGAATATACGTTACCCCATAACTAACCACATGCTTGTTCTTATACCAATTTTTAGTGGTCCTATTTTATTTCACTTTAAGTTGTCCTCTTCTAATAAGAGCTTGTTCTACTTTTCTTGCTAATTCAATTGCTTTATCAAAATATGTGATGGTTGTAGTTTCTAATGCATAAGACAATTGCTCTTGCAAGTTTTAAATAAATATTTCAAGCATGTCTCAAGGAGGTAAGGCATATCTCAAGCATCCAACTAGACTCCAACAAGACAAATTTTTTGAAAATAATTCTCTTTACCTTGTTTTAACATGTAAATATATTTCATGGTCACAGTATTTTCAACATAAACACCAAACTGTTGAACAAATAATAAATTTTCTCTTCAGAATTCCTCAAAGAATGGTTGGGCAATCGATAATACCACTCTAATGCCATGCCACCAAGACTCTTAGGGAATGTATTTAACAACAACATGTCATCATATATGATATCATGGAAAGCTATTCTAAAATTTTTCAAATGCTCAACTAGATCTTTCATTCCTTTATATATAGGCAAAACCAGTATAGAAAAATGCTTAGGATAGGGCTTAACTATTATGATAGGATCTAAGGGCTGATTACAAATTTCCTAAAGTTGTAGGTGAAACTAGGGGTTTTAATCATATCCACTCTTGAAACCAATTGTTTCACCATGTTAGTTAAACTTTGCACCTCAAAATTGTTGTTGTGCAATACCCCTAGATTCCCTAAGGGAGGGGTATAGGTAGGCTATTGAAAGAGTACTTGGAAATGATTTTGCAATAGAGGAAAAATGCAATAGAACAATGCTAATAAACAAATAACAATTACAAAATTAACAATATATGAATGTAGATGAGCGAAAAAAACTTGGTGGTAGCAAAAAATTAGACAAAAGAATGAGAATATCCAAGATAGTAGACTACACCTTAGGGCTCCAAAACTAATCCACCAAGGGCAAAAACACAATCAATGCAGTAGAAGAGATCTCCATAGAATTAAATAGCTTCAATAAATCACTTAGAACTTGCAATAAGATCTTGTTAGAACTTGTCTAAAAAAATTATTCTTAGACTCTTAGTTGCTTACTTAGGAATTCACTTAGGCTTGTTAGAATATTTAGGGAAAAATAAAGTTTCAAACCCTCTCTTTATAAGATATTTGAAACAAGAATGGACAAGAAAAACAAGGGAAAACCAATGTCAAAACAAGACAGTTTGAAAAATTAGGGGTTTCTAAGAGAAAACCCTAAGTAGGAAAAATCGCACCCCATAAGGGTCGATCATGATTTCATTAAAACTAGAAAAAATGAGGGGAAATGAAGAAGAGAGAGGTCCAAAGTTGCTTTAGGAAATTTGGAGGGTCTCTCTAAGGCTCTAGGGAAAATGACTCACCCAAGTGCCAATTTTTTGTGTCTACATGAATAACATCTATATTTGTGAAAAGTCTCATTTGATAGGACCCAATGTGTGTAACCATTGAGCATTTAAGGCTATGTCACACCCTCCTAATGGAATCACAAAAATATCAATTTTTAAATGATAGTCTTCCATAGTAAGATTAACATTGTTGATGGGTCTGCATTTTGTTTGTTAAATATCTAAGTTATCATATTCTATAGGAACCCATAGAAAAATTATCTTCCAACACAAAGGATGTGTAGAAACCCAAAATGTTTCAATTTTGTATTTTCTTAAAGTCATTTTAATAATTCATGCAGAATTTCAAATTATCCCTAAAATAGTATTACCTGTTGTGGTTGCTCCACAACGTACCCCAAAATTGAGGACCCACCTTTTTGTTTGTGTTTTTGAGGATTCGATGATCCTTGGGGAGATGAGTTTAGCAAGTCTTGTCTTTGAGGGTTGTATTTTAAGTTCAAATGGGCCTTGTCAAATATTGACTTGGTCTTCTCTCAGAATGTGGATAGACTTGAGTATGCTCATGTTTTCATTCAATATTCTTTCAAGGGATTGTTGAGTGTCCTCTTTGTCGCTATTTCATAGTGTTTGCATTTTGGGTTTGCGATTGTGTGTTGTGTTTGTTTACTTATAAGAAATGGATTCGATTGTTGGATTGGGATCATGTTTAGTATTGTGTATTGAAATGATAAATTTCTCATTTTATATTAAATTTCTAATGGTTAGCCAGATCTTCTCATTTTATTTTTAAGTGTTAACCATTTGAAATTGCCTCATTTAAAATAAAATAAAAATTAAACTTTTATATTCATATATAAAAGTTTAAAATAAAAACTTAAAATAAAAAATAAAAAATAAATAAACATAATAAAGACAACATACATAAATAAATAAATAAATAAATACATCTATATAAGTATATATATCTATATATATATACTTATAATTTTGAATAAAATATATCTATATTCTTATGTATATATATATTACATATAATATACATAAGAATATAATAATAAAAAAAATAATAATAAAAATAAACATAATAAAACTTAGTATATTATATTATATTATATTAGATATAATACAATGTAATATAATATAATAATATGAAAAACTATAAATATATAAATTGGAGTAATATGCTTTCACCTTTCGTAATAAAAGGTTTTGATGTTCGGCATAAAAGCTTTGGCCTTCGGGTATAGATATTTTAGGGTTCTAATATTGCAAAGTTTGATAATATGCAGGTTTTGGACTTGGACGAAATGACGGACGCGGATGGCAGGACGACCGGATGAACAGAAGCCAGGGATGCCACGCTGGAGGCCGGTAAGAATAAGAGATGACGTGGACTCTTCCCTAGCATGTACGGACAAATGGGGGCTCCCAACTCGGTTACGGTTTGGTGATGGTGGACAACATGTAGTGAGGGCTACGGGAATCACCCACAATGCAGAAAGTTTCAGCGGGAAGTGTTGAATGAAATGTTGTTGCAGTGTGTCGTATACATCCACATCGAATGAGGTGCCGAGACCCACAGTGTTAGAAGCGATAATACACGTATGCAGCGAGGTCGACAATGTAGATGGACGGAGCAGATTATCTGGTAGATATGGCAAGCATTTAATGACTTGATAACAAGGCAAAGTAGCTGCGAGCGTGGGCAGAAGGCCATTGGATGTACCGGTTGATGGGGTGTTTGACGTATATGTGTAAAAGAGGAGACCGCGTGGCGACACGCTCAACGCAAGGTGTGATGAAGATTTAACGAGGTAACCGAAGGAAGGCTCTGCATTTTTTTGGTTTGAATTGTCCAAGAGTTTCCCATGGCAAGGTCTATTTTATTTTGTTTGCATGCCATTAAATTTATTTGAAAAAATGGGTCATAAAGTTTTTCTTTTATTGTCTTTTTGTTATATATTATAATATATGGGGTGGGAATCATAAGGTGGAATAGTCAATATAGTTTATTCATTGTTGTTATATATTATAATATAGGAGGTGAGGGAGTTATAAGGTGTTGGTATAAGTTTAAAAAGTTATATTGTATCCTTTATGTCATAATGCGTATAGGGGATATACAAGAACGGATATGTGAAATATATCCTTTTAATATTAAAAGGATGAATAAAAAGAAAATAAAAGGAAAAGAAAAAATTCCTTTTCTTGTTTTCTCTTTTAGCATTAAGAAAATGAGGTAAGTCGAAATAAAGAGGGGTAGTTGTGAAACTTTAAATATCCAAGGAGGGCATTGTGAAAGGGCTAGAAAGTTTTGTAAACAAGGTTTTTTTTGAAGAATCAAATGCTTTCATTTTGGCAAGAAAAAACCTTGTGAGCAAAACCAAAAGCAGATTGTGTCTAATACTACCACATTTATGGTTTATCTTTATTGCATTTCATTTAGATTTGTATCTATGTGTTGATGTCATTAAAGGGTTACACTAGGTGAATGTTGAATAAAATTCAACAGTTCTTGTCCTTTGAGTCTCGCACTTGGTCTAACTTGATTGTGTTTTTGCAAGCCCTTTAGATCAAGTTGTCTCTATATTTCATCTCATAACTTGGGGTTTTGCACGGAGGGGATTGTGACACCAAAATCTGATGTCATTTTGTTGTTTTCCAATAGTTTTGTAATTTTTTGTTGTTGTTTTATTTTCTGCAATTAGTTTAATTTATTTTCACTTTAGCTTGTTATTTTTCTAATTCTAGTCAATTCCAGAAATTTTGTTTAATTTTTATTTTTCATTCTGGTCATTTCCAAAGTTTCTACACATGGTTTATTTTTCATTCTGGTCATTTCTAGAATTTTTGCATTTTATTTCCATTCTAGTCATTTCCAGAATTTTTGCATCTAATTTTAGGCGTTTATTCTGGTCCATTTTCTAGAATTTCATTGTGCATTTATGTTCATTTACTTCCATTCTGGTCCTCATCCAGAATTTTTGCACCTCCAAATTGCACTAAGTTAATTTTCAAGATAAAATCAATCTTAGGAGGGGGTCACTAATGCCAAATTGAAATTAATGGCAGATGAAGAAAATGAACACTAACATGCTAACTCGCTAACCATTTCTAACGCCAAATTTTGACTTAGTTGTAGTAGAATGCTCACAATGAAGATAAAATGAATCTACTAACTGTAAAATGAACCTCATATTAAAGGGATGAAATCTAAAATATAGTGGACTATTCCACACACTCTTGCATTTTTACACCTTTAATTTGAAGATAAAAGGAGCTTACTAACTGGGATTCAAGGAAATCACATTAACATCATGAGCACTAAAAGGAATCACTTTCATAGTTGCTAAATTCACATGCACTTTGAAGAACAAAGGATCATGATCGCTAAGCATTGTATGAATTGGATCATCAAGGCCCCTTAACTGCCACTTGCATACTTTGATTTTATTTTGGTATATCTATATTTTGTTTTACTCATTATCGATTATATGTATGTATGGAATGTTTTCTTACCATAACCTTCAAGAAATGTGTGTTTTCATCTAATTTCTTTGCAAGAGGGAGTTTTCAGTTAATACTCTGATTGTGGTGATTATTTTTCAATAGGGAAAAATATTCACCCAATATTTTGGCACTAGAAGGAGGGCCTTATTTCATAGCTTTGTGATTTAGATCTTTGTTTTCTAACAGTTAATGTGGGTAGTTTTGTTTCCACCATATTGTGCTTGCAGGTACAGTGTTTATTATGGTTTTACTATGAGTAATTTATGAGAAGCCTTGTAGAACATTAATTTTACCAAGCTAGCCCAACCTAAGTACATTGCTACTAGGTCTAAAACCACTAGGGAAACCATTTTTCAAAGTATTTCTCCCAATTCTAGGAAGCCTAGAAGCAAAAATTAAGAGATCAAAATCCCACCTAGCATACTTGATCTAGGGTCATATTTAGATTCAAGTATGTCTAATAGGTCTGCACCCACTGTATCCATTACGATAGCTACATCAATTGTATCTATCCCCATCACTTCGATGGTTTCTATCATTCTTGTATGGTCATTACCATTGATTAACATGGCCCAAAAACCAACTCCTTGGTATGGACCGCAAAGCTCTCCCTTGAATATACCTAGGGATTCCCATGACATACCTAGGCATATTAAAAGGGTGCTACCCAAGTTCATACATGATAGTCCCATTATAGTTGAGGATTATGCCCATATTTACAAAGATTATATGATTAGACAAAGAGTTAATAATGAAGACATTGCTTGTCGAGTTTTTCCTACGAGTTTGGACCATATGGCTCTTGAGTGGTATAGGAATCTCCCCGTAGGGTCCATTACTTCATGGGGCCAATTGGAAGTAGCCTTCATTAACCAATTTTGGTTGTTGTTAGATCCTTCCATTATCTATAAGCAGTTTGTGTCTTGTAAAATGTTACCCAATGAGCCTATTAGGACGTTCAATGTTAGGTTCCAAAAGCTTTACTCAAATGTAACTCGCAACTTTGTGATAGATGTTGTTGTGGCCCTTCAATTATATTTTGGAGCTCTAGATAATATGACAACCCTATTTTCTAGGATAAATCCTCAGGTTACAAACCTTGCCCTAGCTTACGTAGAGGCTATGACCATTGAACAACAAATGATATCGCAAGGTGTGGGGTTGGCCCAACGGTCCATGATGGGACAGTGTGGACCCTACAATCAATTTGCCATGATGAACCAGATTATGGCACCGCAAGTGCCAACGATGAATGTCATCCCATATAATCAACAAATTTCGTTCATGCCCACATATTCAACCTTTCCCACATATCCTAATGTATCCATTCCACCCACCACATCCTTGTTGGAAAACAATCAGATGACCATGCCTAGATTTAGTATGATCAACAATCAGTTGACCATGCCTGGGTTCAGTGCAATCAATACCCAAATCTTGACAACCTATTCGTTAGCCACACCTCTTAAAAGCATGAATCCTGGGTGGAACCAAAATACTCAGAACCAAACCATCATACCCAGTCTAGAAGTTGCCAACGTAGGAAATGCTAGTGTATCTGGCACTGTGATGCCCCAACCGTAAGGATCTAATTCTAATTGGATTAATTAAGGAGAATAACTATCAAATAAGGCAATGATTTAGTCTACTTAATAAAAAAATTTGCTCAGATCGTGATACCCAATCATAATCATAACCCTAGAGGAAAAATATCATACAACACTCACCGCAATAATGGGTGCGTACCTAATATTGTAGCCAAACAGATAGATATTTTGGAAGATTTTGATGAATTAGAGCCATGTGATGAGGAATTACCCCATTGTTGCTAAGGAAAATATGATGCTTTGATGACTAAAATTGTTCACTATGAGAAAAATAAGGAAGGGGAGGAGGACACTGAGGTCTTAGGAGAAGAAGATGATGAAAATTTGGAATTCCAAGCCATTAGATGTTTTGGGAAAGGAAATCATGGGTATTACACAAGAAGTTCTAAGGATCCCAAAACTTCCTCTACTCCTCCAAACAACCCCTTACTTCCTCCTGATGCAAAAGGTGATGTTAATCCACTCTCACCTCCTATGGTTGAATTATCCAAACCAATGCAAAAGATGCCAAATTCTGAAAAGTCCACTTATGATTTAGAAGAGGATATAAAAAATACTAAGGCAAACATATCAATGTTTGAAGTCACTCAACTGTTGGGATAAGAGAAATTCTTGGGGAAAAGGTTGAATCCACCTAGTCGAATTCTTGAAGTCGAAGGCACCAAGTCCCAATTAGTGGTGAGAAGGAAAAAATGAGAAGTACCTCCTTTTCTCATAAACATTAGAATTGTAGGCAAAAACCTACACAATTGTTTGTTAGATTCGGGTGCCTCGGGTAATAGTATGCCCCAAAGTTAGGATTCACACCAATTCCCTCTAAGAAAAAAGTGGTCCAATTGGATAGATCAGTGGTCGATGTGGTTGGAATCTTGAATGATGTCCTTATTCAGATTAATGTCGATACTAGAGTTCAACATCATGTGGACATACTTGTTCTGAAATTTTTTGCCAAATACAGCATGGTGTTGGGAAGATATTGGAGTAAGAACCTGAATGGATACATTGTTATAGATTCTTCCTATATGTGTTTACTTTGGAGAGGAGTAGTGAACCAAATCAGGGTGGATAGTGAGCCAAGGCTCAAAGAAATGATAATAGAGTATAATAGACCCAACGAAATCTAATTTGCTGAAACTGAGTTAGGGGTTTACAATTTGGACATAAAATAATCTACCGAAGAACCTCAAAAAGAAAATATTTCTTATAACACTTTGGAAGAGGATAATTTGGTTTGGACTCTAAGACTTGATGGATCTAAGTCAAAACAAGGTTTTAGAGTTGGTATCGAACTTACATGTCCTAGTAGGAAGCCTATGCTTGCTGCCTATAGATTACAATTTACAAATACCAATAATGTGGTAGAATATGAAGCACTAATTTTTGGACTTAAATTGGCCCTAAGGAAGAAGGTTAAATGTCTTAAATTTTTGGGAGATTCGGAGTTATTGGTTAAACAAGTAAAAGGGAAATATGCATGTCGGGATAAAATATTGAGCCTTTATAAAACTAGAGTTAAGGATTTGGTAGATGAGTTTTATGCTTTCAATATCTCCCTTATCTCTAGTAAAAACAATCAAATGGTAGATGCTTTAGCCGTTATTAGAGCCAAATACCTGTAAACCCGTTATTAGAGCCATTAATATAGAAAGAGGTGAAGATATTGCTAGAAGTAAAAATCATCTTTCCTGTTAGGAATTCCACATGGGTTGCCAACCTTGTCCTAGTAAGAAAGAAGAGCAGAAAGATAAGACTGTGTATAGATTTTAGGAATCTAAACAAGGCTTTTCAAAAGGATAATTACCCATTGCCTACTATTTATGAGATTCTTAAAAAGGTTAATGGGTCAAAAATGATGTCATTCTTGGATGGTTATTCAGGATATAATCAGATTCTTATTCATCCAAATGACAGAATGAATACAACATTCATGACGAAATGGGGAACATTTGCATATAGGAGAATATCATTTGGATTATTGAATGCAGGTGCCACCTTCCAACGAGCCATGGATTTCATATTCAAAGGGCTCATTGGTAAATGTATCATTGTTTACATTGATGAAATTCCTATTTTTTCTAAGAAAAAGGGAAGATCATGTCAGGGACTTGAGAAAAGTACTTCAAATATGTAGAGAACATGGGATTTCTCTTAATAAAAAAATACATCTTTGAGGTAATGAAAGGTAAGCTATTGGGCCATGTCATTTCGAAGGATGGGATTTCTATTGATCCAGAAAGCATAGCCACTATATTATCCATTCCTCCACCCAATAGCAAGAAAGAGTTGAGATCCTTCTTCGGTAAAATCAACTTTTTAAGGAAATTTATTTCAAGATTTTTCGAGATTTCCAAGCCCTTGTATGACATGTTAAATAAGGATTTTTAGATCAAATGGAAAAATGAAAATAGGGAAGCTTTCAAAAGCATCAAGGATGCTATCTCTAATGCCCCTATTTTAATCAGTCAGGATTATTCAAAGCCTTTTCATGTCTATACATTTGCTTTAGATCATTATTTTGCGAGTGTCCTAACCCAAAAGAGTGAGGGTAACATTGAAAATCCCATTGCTTTCTTGAGTGCTCCTTTGAAGGATGCAAAATTGAGATATTCCATCTTAGATAAATAAATGTATGCGTTTTTCAAGACCATTAAGAAATTCAGGCATTACATAGTCCATAGTAGGATTTTTGTTGTGGTTCCCGACCCTACCGTTAAGTCTATGTTTTTGCAAAATGAGCTAGGTGAAAGAAGGGGAAAATGGATTTCGACCCTCCAAGAATTCGATCTGGAAATACAATCTATGAAAATAGTTCGTGGACAAGGTTTGGTCAAGTCAATCGCAAAAATCAATCCGTTGATATCATTTCAACATTATGAGGTAGATGACATAACCAAATATGAATGGTATGTTGATGTTGTATATTTCTTGCTGCATGGTAAGTGCCCATTGCATTCCAATTCCACTCAACATAGAGCTTTGCATTTGAAATCTACAAATTTTCTAATTAAGTATGGTGTTTTGTATAGGAAAAATCATTAAGGGATTTACCTTCGTTGTGTTGATCAAGAAGAGGCAACCCAAGTACTTAAGGATTTCCATGGTAATTATGGAATTGGACACGGGTCAGCCAATGCAACGACACATAAGATTCTTAGGGTAGGGTACTATTGGCCCTATTTTTTCAAATATGCACATGCTCATGTGATATCATGCCACACATGTCAAGTAACGACCAATAGAGAAAGAAATGATGCAATGCCATTATAGTCTGTGGTAGAGGCAAGGCCTTTTGCACAATGGGGATTGGATTTTGTTGGGATCATCAACCCTAACTCATTTGATTCTCATAAATATATCCTTACTACCACAGATTACTGCACAAGGTGGACTGAAGCCATTCCCACTAAGAACACTACGTCAAAAGTTGTTATTAAGTTTTTAGAGGATAATATTGTGACTCATTTTAGAATGCCCAATGCGATTGTAAGTGATAATGGCTCTACATTTTCTTCTTTGGAATTTACAACTTGGGTATATGATAATATGGTAAGCTTGAAATTCTCCTCAAATTATTACCCATAAGGTAACAGTTTAGCAGAATCCTCTAATAAAAATTTGCTATGTGTAATCAAAAAATTACTGGAAAATGATCCTAGGGATTGGCATAGCAAACTAAAATTTACCCTTTGGTTTGATAGGATTAGAACCAAAGAATCAATAGGAACATCTCTGTATCACTTAGTTTATGGAAAAGATCCTATTTTTCCCACAAATTTAAGATTACAAACATTGCATTTCATGAAGGAATATATTGGAACTAATGATAAACATGAAACTAGATTGAAACATTTAATGCATCTTGATGAGAAAAGAGATGAGGCTATGCTTCATTTCAGAAAACATCAAGATGAAGTGAAAAGGTAGTTTTATAAGAGGTCTAAAATAAAAATATTTAAAGTTTTAGACCTAGAATTATTGTGGGATAAAAGGCATGAAAAGAAAGGAGATCATGAAAAATTTGATTGTTTGTGGTTGGGTTCATACCAAGTGTCTGAAATCCTAGGTGAGAACAATTTCAGACTAAAAAACTTGGATGGGAAAGATTTGGCTTTACCCGTTAATGAGTTGCATCTGAAGCATTATTTCCAGGCTTGAAAGAGGTAGAGTCTTGTATTATCTGTAAATATGTTCATGTATTGATGTTTTTAAGTTTGATTGTATGTTTTGTATTCATTCACTTCCAATATTTCATTGATTTCTAGTGTTGTGTGTATAGGTTTGGTGTCTTGATATTTATTTGGTTTTAAATTTGTTTGTGTGTCGTTTTTATTTATGTTCAAGTTTGGTGTTTATTGTTAGGTCTCTTTGTGAGTATGGTCTATTTATTTTGTGTTCTGATTTATTACCAGGTGTTGGGGTAAGACTTTGTAGTTTCTAGCCTGTGGTCTCTGGCCTGTGTTGATTTACTTTTATTTAGTAGGTTGGAGTACATGAGCTAAAAAATCGATGTTCTTTGTCCAAAAAAAAAGGTGACCCTGTAGGTGGTGTTTATTTTCTTGGTAGGTTTGAGCACCTAATCTGAAAATAGGTGAACCTGAGATAGGGGGGATTTATTTGGTGATCATGCTCAGATTTTGGGGACCAAAATGGTGGAAAATGGAACAATGAAAGATTAGCGAGGTCGATGACGTAGGCAGATGGAGTAGATGCTCTAGTAGATGTGGCAAAAATTTAATGATTCAACAAAAAGGCAAAGTAGCTATGTGCGTGGGTAGAAGTCCATTGGACATACCGATTTACGGGGTGTTTGACGTATACATGGAAAAGAGGAGACCACATGGTGACACGCTAGATGCAAGGTGTGATGAAGATTTAACGGGGATGACCATTTGGAAATGAATAATATACGTCGACAAAACTTGTATACATCTGTGGGAATTATGCTACGCAAGCAAGCAAAACATATGAGCCCAAAATCATAGTCAGACAATTGGTAGCTTTGTGAAACACATCAGATGCTACCCTTATACAGAAAGTAAATGAAGAAATCGAAGGTGTAGAGCTTAGTTAACAATGACACGACATACGATAATGAAGTGGTGGATATAATGACGTAGTGAAAGTCATAGGCAGGCGCAGGATTGTTCGGGCATTAGAAGAAAGAATATGAGCAATGGAATATTCAACAAACAACATGTGCAACAACAGAACATGGATGTTGTAGACTCCCGATGGGAAATTGCGGTGTGAGGTGGACCCCAACAGGGTGGTCTGATAGTGCAGCAAGTTTCACAGAATGCTCGATTGGTGAGATAGCATAGTATACAATGGGCATAAAATAATTCGATTTGGACGTCAATGGTAGATTGAATTGGACACAGTGAGGGCACATATGTAGTAAAAGCTCATGACATGGACTTGGTGGATTTTAATAGAGGTAGTTATGTAGGTTACAACAAATTGTGAAACAACAGACATCAACATAGTAGGGCAACGGTAGTTACCCACAGAGGTTTGATAGATTACACGGGTGCCAGGGAAGCAGTAACATGCATCACAAACCCTAAATGAACAACATTATTGATATTTAATATCCCCGATGTCTAAGAAAAAAAGTTGGAGCTATATTTAAATTTTAGTAGGAAGCACACAGCAGATGGAGGACATTTACAGTCGGGGTTCTCTAAACATTACCTTGCTATACCCTAAGCCGAAGGAAGGGCTAACCGAAGGAAGGCTCTGCGTTTTGTTGATCTACATCATCCAAGAGTTTCCCGTGGCAAGGTCTATTTTATTTTATTTTCATGCCATTCAATTTATCTGAAAAAATGGGTCATAAAGTTTTTCTTATATTATCTTTTTGTTATATATTATAATATATGAGGCGGGATTCATAAGGTAGAATAGTCAATAAAATTTATTCATTGTTGTTATATATTATAATATAGGAGGTGAGGGAGTTATAAGGTGTTGGTATAAGTTTTAAAAGTTATATTGTCTCCTTTATGTCATAATACGTATAGGGGATATACAAGGACGGATATGTGAATATATCCTTTTAATAATAAAAGGATGAATAAAGGGAAAATAAAAAATTGTTTTTCTTTTCTTTTCTTGTTTTCTCTTTTAGCATTAAGAAAATGAGGGAAGTCAAAACGAAGAGGGGTAGTTGTGAAACTTTAAATACCCAAAGAGGGCATTGTGAAAGGGCTGTAAATGTTTGTAAAAAAGACTATTTTGAAGAATCAAATGCTTCCATTTTGGCAAGAACAAACCTTGTGAGCAAAACCAAAAGGAGATTACATCTAAGACTACTGCATTTATGGTTTATCTTTATTGCATTTCATTTCGATTTGTATCTGTGTTGATGCCATTAAATGATTACACTCAGTGAATATTGAATAAAATGCAACAGTTCTTTGTCCTTTGAGTCTCGCACTTGGTCTAACTTGATTGTGTTTTTTATAGGTCCTTTAGATCAAGTTGTCTCTAGATTCATCTCATAACTTGGGGTTTTGCAGGGAGGGGATTGTGACACCAAAATCTGATGTCATTTTGTTGTTTTCCAGTAGGTTTGTAATTTTTTGTTGTTTTTTTATTTTCTGCAATTAGTTTAATTTATTTTCACTTTAACTTGTTATTTTTCTGATTTTGGTCAATTCCAGAATTTCTGTTTAATTTTTATTTTTCATTCTGGTCATTTTCAGAATTTTTGCACATGGTTTATTTTTCATTCTGGTCATTTCTAGAAATTCTGCATTTTCTTTCCATTCTATTCATTTCCAAAAAATTTGCATCTAATTTCAGGTGTTTATTCTGGTCCATTTTCCAGAATTTCATTGTGCATTTCTGTTCATTTACTTCCATTCTGGTCCTCATCCAGAATTTTTGCACCTCCAAATTGCACTCAGTTTATTTTCAAGATAAAATAAATCTTAGGAGGGGGTTACTAACGCCAAAAATTAATGGCAGATAAAGAAAATGAACACTAACATGCTAACTCGATAACCATTACTAACACCAAATTCTAACTTAGTTGTCGTAGAATTCTCATAATGAAGATAAATGAATCTACTAATTGTAAAATGAACCTCATATTAAAGGGATGAAATATAAAATGCAATGGACTATTCCACACACTCTTACATTTTTACACCTTTAATTTTAAGATAAAAGGATCTTACTAACTGGGATTCAGGGAAATCATATTAACATCAAGAGCACTAAAAGGAATCACTTTCACAGTTGCTAAATTCACATGCACTTTGAAGAAAAAAGGATCATGATTGTTAAGCATTGTATGAATTGGATCATCAAGGCCCCTTGTTAACTACCACTTGCATACTTTGAGTTTATTTTGGTATATCTATATTCTGTTTTACTCATTATCGATTATATGTATGTATGGAATGTTTGCTTACCAGAACCTTGGAGAAATGTGTGTTTTCATCTAATTTCTTTGCAAGAGGGAGTTTTCAGTTAATACTTTGATTGTGGTGATTATTTTGCAATAGGGTAAAATATTCACCCAACATTACCCCACCTTATGACCTTACAAAAATTAAATTCTCCCTTCCAAGCCCCCCTTTTCTCTACTAAGCCCCTAGTCACCATGTGACTTCCCATCTCCTAGTCTATATGCACAACTCCCTATTTTGTGTGCACACCCCCATATAGCCTCCCATGTTGACCTTAGAATATATCCATATCACCCTATCCTAGTCTACCCCTACCTCATCACTCCCCATGCACCCTCATCACTCCCCATACCTATTTATGATACTTGGGAAGGGTGAGGATCCTCCCCACCTAAGTGCATTTATGAAGCATGGTGTGCACATGCCACTTGGGTGGATGAGGACTCTCTCCATCCAAGGTCATTAATAGGGTAAGGTGCACATTCATATAAATAGAAATCTCCATATTTTCCATATCCTCTCATCCCTACCACATCATGCCATGTCACTTCCTAGTCACCACCCTCTCTACCTTGCCCAAATTCTATAAATACCCTCTCTTTTTCTTCATTTTCATAGAATATATAGATTACAATCCATAACTCTACCAAAAATTTTGTTGAACCCCTTTGAGTGTGTCCCTTCATGCCATCCTCCTCCTTTTGTATGCAAAGCTATAATGGAAATTAATGTATGTTTGAATATGCATGTATCTTGTTTTATAAGCTACTCATAGATAGAGGACCACACCCACACCGAACTACCACCAAAGGCCCTTGACACCCTATAAAAGGTCCAAATTTTTTTTAGATAAATATAAGTAGTACATGTCTTAGTTGTTAGCCCCCATAAAAATTAGCAGTCATGTCCACCAGACCCCAAATGACCTCCTCTCAAGGACCAGACATGGCCAGTTTTTAGCTAGAATTTCTTGAATTTTTTTGTTCATAACTTGCTCATCCAAAATCTAATTGCCATAAAATTTTAATAATAGTTTCTTGATAATCTACAAAATACCTCCACCAAATTTCATAGAATTATAAGTAGAAAATACTAGACCGTCTATCCCTATATGGTTCATAGTCGAGACCACTAGCCCTTTGAAGATCACATTATAGAGCCTAAAATAGACACAATAATCATCAATAGATATAAAATTAAGGTAAGCAAGGTGTATTGAAGGAGCATTTATCCTAGGATGGTCAAGCAACTGAGGCTACAAAATCCACCCAACCTTTGATATGGCATAGAAGATCATTGGAGCACCATTATTGTTATCTTGTTGTAAAAATAATATTCTCCACTTTAGAGACCCTATTGTAAAACCCCCAAGAGGGACATTTGTAAAAATAGGCTACTTGTAATATCTTTTTATTAATCAATGAAATGGTGCATCTACTATACTAAATTTATGGAAAACATGATGGGACCAAACCTTGACCACACTTGACATTTTCTATTTTATAGGTAGTATAATCAATCATTTTCTTGTTATATTTTATTTGGCACATGCTTTGTGTGTTGTTTGGAGATTTTCTATGATTTATTACTTACTTTACTATCTTATATCTACATTTTAGAATTAAAATTTTACAAAAATAGATCTAAAATCAGCCAGACCGAGACCCACCCAAGCTGATCTCTTGTTGTCTACACCCAAATTTGACCATTTGATCAAATATGGTTTGTAGTATTAACCGTAAAGTCCCATATGGTTGTCAATATAACTTACTATCACTCTAAGTTGGACCTAGTAGCTAGGTACCATTATCACACAACCCATCACAATGGTATTTAGGTGTGTATGATTCATTGCCACCTAGTCAATCAATTTTGGGGACCATAGGTATATCACCTCTCTCCCCATCAATCACTTTTGTTTTGTTTTGCTTGTCCAATTTTAGGGACCATAGGTATATCACCTCCATATCCATTAATCACTTTTTGCTAGTTAGATTTGCTTTTTTTAGCTACCTTTTAAGTCACTTTTTATCTCTTTTATTGGTTAGTTGTGCCATTTTGGATGCTTTATGCTTCTTCTCTTTTCATCACAAAATCCATTTTCTAAGGACATTGTTTACTTTATTTTGTATGCAAAACCACACAAACTGACCCCTAAACCTTAAAAAACTAAATTCATTAGACCCTAATAACCAGAAACCTTCCTCAAGTTCAACACTGCCCATCTTGTTTTGTGCATAAATTTTGCATCCAGAATCCAATCACCATGAATTTTGGAGGGTATATTCTTGAAAGCATACATAAGGTCTCCAAAACATTTCATCCCTTTTTGAGTAGTACAAGACAAAATATCTTGGGGTGATGGTTAATAGTCAAAAATATCAGGGGTCATACGACTAAAGTTATAGAGGCGGTTTTGACCATAGAGATAGGCCAAAAATCTCTGTTAATCACTAGAAAGCACAAGACCTCAGGTAGGAGTCTCTACCCTCTATGTATTAGTGTGTTTTTGTAAAGGTAAGCATAGTTTAAGACTTTAATTTGCTTGGTAAATTTTTATTATTCTTAAGGTTTAATCACATTAAGCAAGAGTATTTTTCTTACCCGTATGCTTTCCTCTCGCACCCTTAAGCAATATTGAGGATCAAAAGGAGTGAAGACACTTTTGAGATTAAGGAACTTGCTTTTTATTTGAAGCAATTTTACTTTTAATTGCATCATTACATCCTACATTAAATAAGAGTTGTGTCCCTACCTATGCTCTCTCATCATATCCTAGGGTTATCTTGGAGATCAAAAGTAGGCCATAACTTCTAAGGAAATTAACCCCACTTCACATTCGATATTAAAATAAGGTAGACCTTGGATGCTCTCTCCTCATACCTTAGGGTGATCTTGGAGATCAAAAGAGTGTATATCCTTCTAGGTTAATGAACACCACACTTTTGCACTAGCATTTAACATTAAAAGGGCTTCCTACTTCATGCATGCTCTTTCCTTGTGCCTCATGTGATCTTGGGAATCAAAAGTAGGTAGGTCATCCAATAATCTTCATTATCATCATCTTTCTTGCTTTTATAGGTTAGATTTTATTTCATGTTCTTTTCATTCTTTCATAGAGTAGGTTTAATTTCATGTTCTTTTTATGCTTTCACAAATAGATTTAATTTCATGTATTTTATCATTTTCCTAGACTAGATTTAATTTAATGTTCTTTTCATGCTTTCCTAGAGTAGAATTTAATTTCATGCTCTTTCACGCTTTCCTAGCATAGTATTTCTTTTCTCGTCATTAGTTTATTTTTTGTTCATTTTAACTACTTTCTTAGAATAGATTTTTATTTCATTTCATTTACTTCTTTCCTAGATTAATTTCATTTCATGCGTTACACACATTTTTAGCTTAGATTTTATTTTCCTCATTAACATTTTTCATCTTTCACAAAATTTCCTACTTTTCTAGGTTAGATTTACTTTGATGTATTTTCTAGCTTTCCTATATTAAGGTTTAATTTCAAGTTATTTTCATAATTTCTTAGAGTAGATTTAATTTCATCATTTTCTTAGAGTAGAATTTCATTTCATGTTCTTCTTACTTTTCTAGATTAGCTTTTATTTTATGTCATTTACCTCTTTCCTAGATTAGTTTCATTTCATGCAATTTCTCGCTTTCCTATCTTAGATTTTATTTTTCACATTTACATGATTTATTAGATTAGGTTTCTTTTCATCTATTTTCTTGTTTTTTTTTACTTACAAAAAGGAATCGGTATCCACCATAATGATCCAGGTACGTTGTCCATATTTATGGTTACCACAATATTCTGCGTTGTCTACCCTACAAGTTGCTACACAGTACTCCATGTAGTCTACCCCTATAACCACCATGCCACAATAGTTTTAAAACTTTTACACCACTAAAAGCACTAGGAAAAGAACAATCATTCAGTATGATGAGGCTTGAGATTTGAACCCTAGGTATTCATTTTCATTATGGGTTTTGGATGCACCAATTGGTCTACACCTCGAACCTTTGTCTTGGATTTCTTAGTTTAGTTTTTATTTTCATGTCATGTTCTTTCTTTTCTTAGGTTAGTTTCGATTAGTTTGATTTCATGTATTGTTTTTGTTTGTTTAGTTTAGTTTTGATTTCATGTCTTGCTTTTCTTTCTTAGGCTATTTTTCATTCCATGTTTTGTCTTGCTTTGATTAGATTATTTTTTATTTTATTCAATTTCATTTGCTCTCCTTAGCATAGATTTATTTTCTTGCATTGTTATTGGATTTTATTAGCATAGGTTTTTATTTCAAAAAAAAATCATTGACTTTTAAAATCTTGCATTGCATTTTAGATAGTAAAGGAGCATTTTAGATTAGTGCTTGATTTATTTGCATATGAAAAATTTACATTTTGCATTTTTGGGTAGCATTTTTTGTGCATAATAGTTAGGCATCTTTAAAAATAAAAATAAATCTAAAAAAATACCAAAATCACACACACTTTGCATGATATTTTGCAAAATAAATGGTGATTTTGGACTTCACCCTAACCATTTGTTGATCCCCTAGACACCATAGTATAGATGACATAGTTTATTAGATTTCATCACTATGAAGTTGACTACCCTTGGGACTAGCTCAAGGTAGTTTGAGGATTAGGTACCCTTGCTCATGGGGGTAAATAATCAGTGGGTGCATAGTTATCATTTTTGACCGAGCCTACTTGAGGGTAAAGCAAAAGCCCATTTGTCCTGTGTAGGTTTTAGATAGTGTCCTCTCTTCTTGGAGGTCTTTTCTCCCTTAGGATACCTTAAGCCAACCCTACCCTAGGAAGCCCTTTCAACCATTTGTGCACTACTTATCATAGAGGAGAACACATAAACACACCCTTGTAGTTACCACCTCATCCACCCTTTTATATATTTTTGGGGTAGGTTACATCAAAACACATTAAAACCAAAACAAAAAAAAATCAATCTATCAACACCACCAAAACAACCAATAACACCAAACATCAAAGCACAACCTAATTGAATATTTGCATCATCCTTGTTTGATGTTTATTTGCTTGTTTGTGTAGATAACCTTTTATTCTAAAACTTCATCAAAAACACCCATAAAACCAACAAAAGACTCAAAACAAAAACAAATCAATAAACAAAAAAAACAAAGACATACAAAATACCAAAAAAACCAAAGCAAAAAAACAGCAAAAAATTTCAAATGACATCAAACACCAAAAATGTACTTACACATCCATGTCATCATTACCTTTTTAGTTGCTTGTTTGTTTTTTTGTTTGTATAAATTACATTCTATTTCACAAAACTCCTTGAGTAGCCACAAAAACTATAAAAACGTTTAAAAATAGGCATTCCATATTTCTACCACCTATCCTTACCTCTATCTACTTTGTAACCTATTTGTTAAGTCTATCATCTAACCTCTGGTTGTTAACAATAATGACCATTTGATCTCAAATGGTTGAAATTTATGGTCATTAGCCCCTAGACAGTCATACTTAGGGTCTATCTATAGCCTCCCCTTTTTGACCTATTCATCCTTCCACATTATATTTTATCCTTAGTTATTTATGGTCCTAACTCAAATCCAAGCTCAACCTCAAGGGAACCATCCCATGGACCATTTTTAATCAGTCCCTAATCCCTTGATAACTCCTCCAACCCATTTGGGGGAGATTTATTTTACCCCATTTGGTATCCTCTGAATCATCTATCCTATCCCATGTCCAACTACCAAGGCCCATTCTTGACCCTCACATTTTTATCATGGCCTAATATCCTGAACCAACCAAACCACTCTAACAAAGCACTATACGTGAAGACCATATCATCCTCCTCACATCGATCAACCTCATATTTTCTACCTCTTTTCCAACACCATATCTTTCCCCCTCTTCTATCGATACCTCAACCTTCATCCTACATGGCTCACATAGTCTAACATACGTAGCTCCACTCATCCTATATTCTTCCTCCACATTTATCCTATCCATATTATTATCCCTACCAACTTAATACAAATTATTTCATCACTCAAACCAATCATATCATGATAATTTAAATCATACCCCTAACTAACTTGCAATAAATTCTAGACCGTCTCACAACTCTTGAGTTGTAGTCAAGTCATAAAAATACTTATGAATCACCCTCAAAATCTTCCTTTATCCAATATTCCTCCACTCCACCTTATTATTATAAACCTTCTAATCATCCTTATCATCCTCCTTGTCCACATCACATTTGGATACCTCTATCCAAGCCAATGTTAATGATTTTCCAAAAGTTACAAGATGAAAAAGTTATTTCTTTGCCTAGATTTTTACCTAAGATAAACAACAACTCTAAACCTAAATGGTATAAAGAAAATCACTATTGCATCTACCACCATAAAAAAGGTCACAACATTGATGACTGATGATATTTTAAGCATCTAGTACAATACCTACTAGATCATGGGGAATTAACCATCTCATCAACATGACCCCCGTCCCAATGACTCCATTATTCTTTGATATCCTCCTCTTCATCAATTGGATTCTTTTTACCATCTACATCTTGCACATAACCACCACTTGAATTCTCACACCCCAATCACATCCCATAATAAATCACATTATCGATTGAGTGGGATGATGCTACATTATCAATGTTATCATGAATTTGATCAATACCCAACACCCATTCTTGGAATCTACGTATACCCTAGAACCTTGTCTAATATTATAATTAGCCTCCATATACTAAGACAAAATAAAAAATTCTCTTCTCAAATAAAAACTCTAATCCAATACCAATTTGGTATGCTCCAATTTTATATCTATACCATTTACCATGCCTATGCTACATCAAGGTGGTAACTTAAGACCACTTACAATCAATTCCTATCATATTGAAGAAATCTACCATATGGATAGCATGCTTGTTAAATCAAATATGCTCAATAATATGTTAATGGAAAGGTTCAAATATATTCATCCCTTCCATCACTAGTCCATATCACATTGATCATGATTCAAGATAATCTTATCTCATCCTCAAGTGTCACTTTGGTCCACTTGCATCTATCATCAGCCACCACCATCATCCCATCTCTCACAAATACTAATATATCTCCTCCTACTTATTCACCTATTTGAACTCCTTTGCATCTTCTTCTTTGATAGGTTCCATGTCATGGTTGTACGCTCATGTTTTGAGTGGCTATGTACCAATGGCTGTTTCTTTTCTCTTCTTTCTCCTTCTCTCCTCCCACCACCTTTCTTCTATTTTATCCCCCTTCCTCTTTCTTCCTTTCCTTATCCTTTTTACTCCTCCAACCTTCCTCTCTTTTTCATCTCCCTCCCCTTCATAAACTCACTTCTATTCTATGGGATTCCATCTTATTTCAAATTCACCCTCTAGTATGGGGGATTCGTATCCTTCAAAAGAAATTTTGTATCTTAGGGAGTGGCAATTCTCTCCATTTCCACTTTTATGACATCACATAGCTCCCAATTTTCCCTTTCCTTTCTTTATTATTCTTTATTTTCATCCAACCATTCCTCAATATCCTTCAGTTTCTTTATCACATATTCTACAATGCATGCTTCCAATATCTTCATCATGCTACCTTTCTTCTCTTTAAATTTTCCCTCTCATTCATTCCTACTATCCTATGTATAACCATTCCTTATTTATTGGGGGGAGTCACCCCTCCTTCCATCTAATTTTGTGCCTAAGGGAGTTCACACTCCCTCCATGGCATCAATTTATTTTATTTACATCCATTCATTGCATTTATCCACCCCATTCATCCATTACAATACTTCATAAGGCTTATAGCATGCTGATTTAATCTCCTTTTGATTTGACGTATATGTGTATGTTAGAAATAGATTATATTCCATAATTTGGGTCATGTAAATGTATCTTCCAAGGTACATACTTAGGAAATTATATTACTTTAGGGGGAAGTTATCTAGTTATTTCATGCAATGTAATAAATGCACAAATATCAATGTGCAAGTTGTATATGTGCAAGTTATCCCTTGCACAACTAGGTAGAGTGTTGGCCAAGGAACCTATTTTCCTATATAAGAAGGGCCTCATTGTAGTACAAACATAGAGTTTGGGGACATAGTCAGATAGAGTAGCTTAGAGCATACTCATAGATAGTAGCATAGTTCTATGTAGATCACCATCTATTGGTGATGGATACAATGTAGTTCAATAGATTTATTAATGGAGTGTTCATTTTCTCCATAGCTACATTGTATTATTTTATGTCATTTATATTTATAACATATTTCAGTCATCTAGTAGATTTAATTTCTTTCATATTATTTTGCATCTTGTGATTGCTATCTCCCATTGCACATTACATCAAAATATAACAGTGGTATCGGAGTTATGATAGATCTAGCCATAGTAGATCAATAGGGAAACCACCATTATCATTGAGCCTGAGTTTTTTGTCAACCTGATGGGCTGCTGGACCAGCCACTATCAAAAAATCTCAAAAGAGTCTAGGTGATAGAATTAGGTTGATCCAAAGTGAGGACCAAAATAATTCTTAGTTTCAAAAATACTGAGATTTGTATTTGACTAGAGTATTTCTATAGAGTAGCAAGTGTGTGACCCCGGGAAGCGTGCACCACTTGCACTACTACTCTACTTGCAATATTATATCAAAATGGAAGAACACAAAGCAATAGATAACATAACATGAAAATGATAAAATAAATAAAGCTTCTTTTATTAATAATTTCTTTGGAAAATCTCGGTTACATATCGGTCCCTCTGAGGGATACCCAATTTTGATACAATAAATTACAAGTAGAAATAATGGTGCAGAAGAATGATGTCCCCTCACAAAGGGGTGGTGCACTTTCATAGGCCTCCCGATATCGCACACGAACTTGTATGAGGGCTTACAGATGCCTCCTTCTCCTTCTCTCACCTTGGAGGGATCTTATGCACTGGATGCCTTGAATCGGTCCTATAAACCTGTAACCTACGTGCATAGAAATAATAGAACACTATCAGTAGTATGGGCCACCTCTCCGAAAGAGGCTCTTATTAGCAGATCTGATAAACATGATATATGAGCATGATAATATTAAAATGCAAGCATAAACTAAGCGATAAATGCATAGAAAACTCAGAAATACGATGTAAATGCATTAATGAAATCAGATCTATGCTAGAACTAATTAATAAATCAAAGCAATAATGGATCTAAGCTAGAACAAAGGAAAATAATGTCTAATACCCTAAGATATGCCTACGGGCCACTATCCAAGACAACGGCCATGAAATGAAGCTCTTCTCCTCATGGACCAGGGGTTGTAGCACTATCTTCCTTGCTCCAATTGATGTTCAAGGGTCACCTATTGTGTCTGGTACACTGATGGGTGGTGAAGAATAAATGGATCTAAAAGTAGGTGCATAGACGTAGCTCAACTAGACAGCGCTTCACTGCTCCTCAAAGGGGGCGTGGATTCACTCTCTGATCGGCCAGGGCTTCGCTACACAAGATTTGAATATTCATGGATCTCTTTGCTTTGCTTGGGAGAGTCCATATGTAGACTCCTCTCTATTTCAGATCTAGGTCTGGATCTTGGCTTCCTAGAGAAGCCAAAATCCAAATTGCATGCAACTGACCATCCCAGGGGAAAGCATCAGTCACAAATTGGCATTGAAGGGGTAGTTAGGAGGAACTCTAGGAGTTCCTCACCAAAATCCACCCATAAGCAATGCAAGGTGTAGTCAGACTATATGATCTAGGCTCGTATTCATGGCTAGACTATGCATGGTGCTAGCCATTATTCAGAGTAGTGGCTAGGTGTGGCCACTGTCAACTTCAATGACCAGATGTGGCGGCCGCTCTACTTGAGAGCGACTAAGCCTGGATGGGCTAGAACTACCCTTTTTGAGTGGTTAGGACCACTTCTAGCTCTTGGAGAGGTCCAAGATGATTCATATGGTCTTTGAATGTGTCCATATGGGTAGTCTCCTAAACATGATATATTTTAGGTGTCTACAGATGCCCCTTTTTGGGATGCATTATGGGAAAACACAATGCAGAGCAAAAATAGACCACCTAGGGTCACATTGTAGGTTGTGTGATGATCATTGATCTGATCAACATTGGATGCCCCAGTCATGAGAAAGGGTGTGCATCCTAGAATCATTGCTTCCAATAGGGTGGAAGGCTTAAATTTGTGAAATCTTGCACACGTCCATCAAGCAATCGGGTAGCTTTAGTACTACTATAGGTCTGAAAGGAGGAGAGCTACAAACTTAACTATCATGTTTGCTTTTTTCCCCAACAAAGGGTAAGCTTATGATAGTTGTTGGCAATGATTCATAAGATGAATGCAATTTGACATGATCGAGTGATATTTTGTTGATTTTGATTATGATTGTTGATATTATGACTACCCCCTCAAATGATGAGTCGATGAGGGAAGGACAATGAAATAAGCGATGAGTCGCTTGACCAATATGAATGATTTGGACCCTTTTAGAGGTTTGCTTTGTTGTTATAGGGTAGGTCCCATCTCAGGTGTGATTTCAACCATTTTTAGTAATTGTACATCTCTATCCCATGGAGCGGTCCGACCATAATGGCCTTCTTAGGGAATCAAGGTGATAGCAATTCTATTCAAGCTTATGTTGAATCACTACATTCAAACAATGTTATAGAAGAAATGAGATGAATCTTCATTCCCATGGGGCAGTCCAGCCACCATGGCCTTCTTCAGGATTGAAGTGAAACTTCTCAATTCTACCATAACTAATTTACCCCAAGTGGCCTTATGGTAATTTACTCATCTTTTCGGATTGCATGGAGTGCTAGTCACTGCAACCACCAAGTGTATAGAGTAAATAACTGAATACGAGGCTCAATTGAGATTTTGTTGTTATTTGATTTTTTTGTTAATTTGAATTTTATGATGTTTTTTATTTTTGATATATTAATGTTAGGAGGTGCGGTGTTAAAGAGAGTTTTTTGGCTCTCTGTCGTAGTGTGTGACATCCTCTTAGTACTATTGCATGTGCATGTGGAATGATGTCCTAGAATAAATTTGTGGTGCTACAATTTATATTATTTTTTATTTTGATTTATGTGATTTTTTTGGTATTTGTGCACTTTTTGATTGTTTTGGACCGATAGGTATGCTTAATGGCCCATTTTTAGGTGCCTCATGGTGAGAAATTGAGTGAATTTCTCTTTGTTTCCTAGTCATTGTCAGGTCTAGTGACCCCTAATTGCCTCTTCATGGTCGTTATCAGGTCTAATGGCTAAAAAGTGTGGGTCATTGATGCCAGTAGTGGTCGAGGTATAAATTGAAAATATAAAAGAATTTTAGGGTTTGACTTTTCATTATTCTAGCTATCAATTGCACTTTTTGAGCTTTGAGGTGAGAGAAGTTGATTGTGACCTAGGATGCTATCGAAACTAGACACCATGGCTGAGCAGGGTGAGGCTTCGACAAGTGGAGGAGTTGATGACTCATGGGTATCTCTCAAACCCTAGCTTCTATTTGTTTTATTTGGTAAAATGAACCTCACTAAGTAATCGGTAAATGAACCACACTAAACTCATTGGCAATGAACCAAACTAGTCAATAGGTCTAGGTTAGGGTTAATTTTAGTGGGTCTAGGCTAGTTTTAGGATTTTTTAATTTTTTTGTTATTTTTGGATGAGGGGGACGTCGTTGGCGTGTTGCCCCATGGCTACTGATGCTTAGAGCAGCCCCTAAATGGCCAAAGAGGGGTCATTATCATCGTCAACGACCACCTGAATTCCTATAGTTAATTTTTGATCATTGGTGGTTGGTCATTTGGCTTAGGTCATGGCCACTCCTAGCATGAGTGGCTATGTGACCTTAGGCTTATTTTTAAATTTTTGAATTTTTAAAGGTTTTAATTGATTTTTTTGCAATTTTGAAGTGTAGAATTTGATATTTTTGAATGTTTAGGTGCATTTAGTCATTGTTTTTATAGCCTTAGGCTTATCTTAGATTATTTCTACATCATTTTTGTTTTATTGCTTCTTTTTCTTTTAAGTGCATTTAATTTAGGCATTTATTTTGCACTCTTAGATTTTGTCTATGTGGGCTCAAGACCCTAAATTGCTTATGGATCTTCTACTCGACATGGATGACATGGACTAGGATTGGCTTGATGCTCATGGGCTCCAGTACATTACTAGGCTTCCGACGATCATGTCGGATCAGGCCTACCTTACTACCTTAGCACATAGGTGGGACTCTAGGACTAACACCTTTCATCTCCCTATGGGCGAGATGACCATCACATCGAAGGATGTCTACAAGATCTTTCGGATCCCTTTTGATGGAGTCCCCATTGTTTCTTCCCCTACTGATGCTAGAGATGTAGTCTTTTCAAGGGTCTTTGGAGCACATGCAGCTGTTGCATTCTCTGATACCCAGTCTGGTGGGATTTTTGTGGCTCGATGGTATTGGGAGGATGTATTTTCTCGGAGACATGCCATTTTATTGATGGTCATATGTAATATTCTTTTGCTTGACTACTCTAGAGTGAGGTTCCCATGGAACCTCTTGGCGATGGTTCAAGACTTGATTGATAGTGCATAGCCTATCATCATGGCTTGGGGGAGCACACTATTGGCTCAGTGCTATGATGAGCTCTACAGGATCCAATGGTGAGGATGAGCTAGCATTGCTTGTAGCCTACTCCTACAGATCTAGGGCTGGGAGCATATCAGGGTGGACCACCTAGGAGGATTACCTATTGAGATTACTATCGTAGTCGATGTTGCTTAGTGCTATGGATCTAGGTGGCCTTGAGAGTGTGAGGAGCACAAGATTGATGCTACATAGGAGAGCTCTCTCCACTACACAACATCTCTGACTGGCCTATAGGCCAAGGACATCATCTAGAGGCCCTATCATGATTGCCCTACCTAGGTAGAGGTAGATAGGTTTATGGCTAGGACTAGGCATGATCGATGGGTTATCGATCATAAGGATGACATTAGGGAGTTCTTCCACTACTCTAGGGTGCTTCGATAGTTTGGTCTATAGTAGGATGTACCTCTTGAGCTAGTTTTGTATAGGTGGATCATTATAGAGAGGGATCTTCCACTACCTCGAGTTATAGTAGTTATAGAGGATGATGATCCTCTAGTAGTGGATGTTGGTATTGTATATGGTGGGGTTATAGAGGCCTATACTTAGTGGTGGGTCACACATCTATGGTAGGGTGGTGGTAGCTTAGGCTAGGATCGAGATGAGGTAGTTGTAGGGGAGGATCCTGATGGGCATCGAGTGCGGGCTTGGATAGAGGATTGGGGGTAGGTAGAGTAGCAAGTGGTAGAGGAGTAGGTTGCTCCTGAGGAGGAGGAGGAGTTAGCTCTAGAGGAGTAGGAGTCCCCTCTTCGAGCTTAGCTACATCATGTGGAGGCTGAGCTTCAGTCAGCTCAGATCTAGATCTTGTAGAGGGACTCTACCATTGTTGGGCTTCAGGCATAGGTTCAGAGCTTTGATGAGGAGAGGATCACTCTCCAAACATAGATAGACTCTGCACAACTCAGGATAGATGAGCTCACTTCTGAGAGGGATGCTTCCAGGGATAGATTGTGCCAGCTATGCTAGTGCCTCAGGGACCTAGTGGGCTAGATGTAGATGTGGAGATCATATATCTACATGGACTCCTATCAGAGGACTTGGAGTAGTGCACCCTAGACAATGCTTACATCCTTGCACTAGAGCATGAGGTCAGGTTTCGAGGAGGTCATCTACCAGATAGGCCTATAGTAGGAGGGTCACATAGGAGTGGGTGGAGCACATCAGGGTAGTCATCAGTGTGGCTGAGCCACAGGACTAGGACTCGGATAGAGCAGACCGTAGGGACTAGCTCCTATCGTTCTCATAGGGATAGAGTCGAGGGTGGAGGTGAGGTAGGAGGTGCAGGCCAGCTTGATGACTTTGATTGTACTAGCTTTATTTTTGAGTGTAAGGTCAGATGACCTACATAGTTGTAGCCTATGGGCAATTTTGTACCCTTATGTACTTATTTGACACACATATATATGATATCTACACTTTGAGACTCATTATGTGTATTTATATGTTTTTGCTTTTATGTTTATGTGATGCAGTATTATGATTTTATGCTATATGATGTGATGTATTGATATGCATTTAGCTAGATGATGGATGGTTGCTTTAGATGATATGATCTAGATGTATAGATGCATTATGATGATGTATGCATATATGGATGCACTGCTTATTGTTAAATGCATGTTTAATTTTGATTCTATTGTATGCATCTAACTTATGTTGTTATGATATGGTGAATGCAATATGTGTAATGCACTATGAGAGATCTAATGTAAATGAACTTGTATGCTTTAATCACTTAAAACATAAGGAATGCATGTGATATGAGTTCAACAATCTAATGGGTGACACCACAGAATGTATAAAAATCATGAATAAATAATAACTCTTATAATAAGAATTAATCATTTAAACATCCAAGTGTGAGATGAGATGATGTGATATGTATGTACTTTCTTTATAAGCTTCTGTAAGTTAAAAGATATACCAAAAATAGTCAGTGGTCATCTAAATGTCATTGCTGACATTCATCTGGTATCTATCCTATTTCATGCACACCATTTAATGAACAAAACCTCCTAAAGAAAGTTGATGATGTGATTGATGATATGATTTGTTGCTTTTAGAGGATTTTTGAGGTTTTCCATGAGACTCAAACACCCTAGTTACTCCATCAAAAGTTGTATACTGACCATACAGAACTCTTGAAAGATAAAGTTCTTGTTATGAAGACCTAGATACTCATTATCCTTGTGTGTGCAAATGAATATATTAGATAAAACATAAGCATACCCTAGTGCCAGGTGGGATTCATGCAGCCCATTGTTGTATTGGGGATCCTCAAATGTTCATCCTGATCCTAAGTTGGACTCAGTTGGATTAGACCACTAGGCGATATAGGATACCTAAAGCTAGCCCTTCCACATGCAAATATTGGTCTGTACAAAAGTAGGATGCTAATGTGATAGACATATCATGTATAAGGATACCCCTTGGAGGTTTGATGCACAACTGTAATTGAGGATCACCTTATGGTTCATCAAATGCTGAGAACTCTAGGGATTCAAGTTCAATACTCCCTTCTTTTCTTCATATTTATTTGGGATACTTGCTCATACTTAGTGATGAAAATCACTGTTTATTTTGAATTTTTGTTTTTCTTTGAGCAAGGGATTTATGTAGTGATGATAATCACTATTTTTTTTTAATTTTGCTTTGTTTGGGATTTTTGCTTGTTTTGATTAAAGCAAGGGATTTCTTTGGGTAGGGGGAACTTGTCCTTTTTTCAATTCTCAACATTTTCGAACCGGTCACACAAGGGGATGAGCAAGATAAACTTTTCACTTAAGGATACCTAGTACCACTTCGCAACATTCATATTTCCCTTGTTCCAACTAGGATTTTAGTGTTTTGATTAGTGATAGGATTCTGAAATATACCAGGTGCTATCAAAACCAAACCTCATCTATTAAAAGCAAAGATAACTTTCTACAAAGTTTGATAAAACCACTAGGTATGGTTGAGTGATCGAAAAACCCTAGTATATTCCTTATAGCAATAGGAGGGGTTGTGTTGAAAAATATAGTTACACACATGGGTTATGGATGATGATGGATTTTGATGATGCATGATTGAGGTACAAATATGGTGTCATTTGTAATATTGTGAACACATATGTATCTAAATGTAAATGCAATGGATGCAATGTGCCTAATGCAATGCAACTATATGGATGCAAATGCAAATGCATAATATAAATATTTTTGTATTTTTGATGCTTTCAATTGTTTTTGAGTTTTGATTATTTTGAATGTTTTTGAACTTTTTGACTTTAAACTGTTTTTGTGTTTTTATGTTTTGCTTTTGACCAAAGGGCTTATGGTGCCTTTGGGGCTTTTTGTGATGTGACCAAAGGGCTTTAAGATGCCTTTGGGGCTTTTGTAAGTTGATTTTGGAGCTTTTGTGATTTGACCAAAGGGCTTTAAGATGCCTTTGGAGCCTTTTGTGATTTGACCAAAGGGCTTTAAGATGCCTTTGGAGCCTTTTGTGATTTGACCAAAGGGCTTTAAGATGCCTTTGGAGCCTTTTGTGATTTGACAAAGGGCTTTAAGATGCCTTTGGAGCCTTTTGTGATTTGACCAAAGGGCTTTAAGATGCCTTTGGAGCCTCTTTTTTTATGGTTTTCTATTGTTTTTGTGATTTTGAAATTTATGAATGTTTTTGATATTTTGTTGGTTTATTTGAATGTTTTTGGTGTTTTGTTGTGCTTATGTGTGAAACAACCTTAAATGAATAATGTTTAGGAGCTCTAGCTCCTCAAATACTTCTAGTGATGTTAGGCGATATGCGCTAGGTCCAATATTCTCAGAGATGATGTAGGGACCTATCCAATTGGCCATAAATTTGTCTCGTAGGTGTGGGGGTAGATTTGAGTTCTGTTGGTTTTCTTTAAGCACAAGATCCCCAACCTTAAAGTCTCTCAGGTGGACTTTATTGTTATAAGCTCATGTTAGATGATCCTGGTAAACATGAAGATGCTCAAGAGCATTGATGCGATGTTCATCCAGAAGGGTCAACTGATCCAAGTGAGCTTGTCGCGTAGTGTCATCATTGATGAACTCTTTCAATGCGATGCACAATGTTGGAATTTCCAACTCTAAGGGCATAATGGCCTCAGTGCCATATACAAGTAAAAATGGTGTTGCCCTAGTGGGCATCCGTACGCTAGTCCTATAAGCCCATAATGCAAGGGGTAATTGTAGATGCCAATCCTTATGATTTTCTTTCACCATCTTCTTTAAGATGGCTACTATTATCTTGTTTGAGGCTTCTGCTTGCCCATTTTCCTATGGATAGTATGGTGTCACAAAACTATGTTGAATGTTGTATTTGGTCGTTAAAGCTCACACATTTTTATTTTTGAATGATGGACCATTATCCGAGATTATCTTGAAGGGGACCCCAAAATGATAGATGATATTGTGAAGTATGAACTCCACAATTCGTGGTCCGATTGTCGATGTTAAGGGGACCGCTTCCACCCATTTGGTGAAGTACTCAATGGTCATTAAGATAAATGTGTGTCAACCCAAAGATAGGGGAGAAATATTTCTGATCAGATCGAAACCCCACTGAGAAAATGGCCAAGCCGCTTGAATGGGTTGTAAGGCTTGAGATGGCAGGTGCATCAGATTTGCATGATGTTGATATTTAATGCATTTCTTGACATACTCATAGCAATCCTTCTCCATGGTGGGCCAGTAATAACCCATTCGAAGGATGCGCTTGACAATGGCCATGTCATTGAAGTGGCCACCGCATGTACCATCGTGAGCTTACAAAATCACCCAAGCTGATTCTTGGGGCTCTAAGCAATGAAGGAGGACTCCATCATAGCTTCGATGATACAATATACCTCCTAGTAAGACATATCTTGTCACTTTCTATTTAAATGCTCATATTTCGGCATGCGATAGTCCCTGTGGGACAATTCCAAGTCTTAGGAAATCTTGTAACTGGGATAGCCAATCTTGATAAGCTACAACCTCAATAGATAAGATGACTTGTTTCTCCTATGATTCGATGTGCACAAATGTAGATTGAGAAACAACCTTGTGGTGAATGATGGTACCATTCTCCATAGGACCCTATGAGATCAAGGACCCCCAAGGTGCCTTCTTTAAAAAGTCTTTGGCTTTATAGAACTAGTCATGGTCTGGTTCTATATGAATCATGTTGACTGATTCTTTGTTATCAAAAGCCTCACGTTGCATCATTGAGTGTGAGAGCATTTTCACATGAATGGTAGTGAAATCAGTAGATGGATTCTGAGGGATCAAGGATCCCAAAGATGCCATGGTGTCTATGAATCTGTTTGATGAATGAGGGATTGCCTCGATGTCATACCATTCTAGTTGGGCTAGATAGGTGTCAACAAGCTCCTTGTAAGCTTTCAGGATTGGATCCCTACATTGAAATAGTCCCTTGACTTGGTTGACTATGAGGAGGGAGTCATCGAAGATATTTAGCCTCTTGATCTTCATAGCGATGGTTGTTTGGAGACCCAATATTAGGGCCTCATATTCGGTGTTGTTATTCGTGCAAGGGAAGTCTAGCTTAAATGACAAGGGCATTGGAGCACCTTGTGGCATGAAAAATACAATCCCTACACCACCTCCTTGCTCACACTTCGAACCATCAAAGAACAAAGTCATGTCAGCTTCATTTTTAGGTTCTTCAGGTTTGGGTGCTTCTGATAATGCGAAGACTGCATCATCAGGAAGTTCTATGGTGAGGGGCCTACTATTCTGAAGAGGTACCTCAACCAACTGATCAACTATGACTTGTCCCTTGATGGAATTTTGGCTTATGAATTCCAAGTCAAATTCTATCAATAGCATGATCCACTTTGTAGTACGTGTATTATGATATGTCTTGCTCATCATATACTACAAAGGATTTTGTTTGGATATTACATACGTCGTATGGCTCAGCATGTAGTGGTGCAATTTCTTGGTTGCAAAGACCACTTCTAAGCACAACTTTTCTACGTATGCATATCCTATCTCGTAGCTCACCAAGGTGTGGTTGATGTAATATATCACTTGTTCTTTATCTTGCACATTCTTTTGAGCCAACATGGTGCCCAAAGCAAAATTGGTAGCGGATATATATAATAGGAATGGCACGTCTAGCCTTGGTGGAGCTAGGACTGGTGGTGTTGCTAGGTACTTCTTGATTTTAGCAAAGGCTTGCTGACATTCTTCATCCCACTAGAATGGGACCCCCTTGTGTAGTAGTCGATTCATGGGTCGACATTTATCCGATAGTTGTGCGATGAATCACTTTATGGATGCTACTTTGCCCTGTAAGCTTCTCAGCTCTTTGATGTTAGTGGGCGGGGCCATTTCTAGGATAGCCTTTACCTTTGTTGGGTCTACCTCGATGCCTCATTTAGAAATGATGAATCCCAAGAGTTTTCTAGAAGTTACGCCAAAGATGCATTTCTTGGGATTCAACCTGACATTATGCTCAATCAGGTGATCGAAGACCTTTTTGAGGATCTCAACATGCTCTTCATGCAACAATGACTTGGCCAGTAAGTCATCGATATAGTCTTCTAAGATCTTGTGCATGTAGTCATGGAAAATGTATGTCATAGCCCATTGATATGTGGCACCAACATTTTTAAGACCAAATGGCATTACTTTGTAGTAGAATGTTCCCCATGGAGTGGTGAATGCGGTTTTATGTTGGTCTTCGGGTTTAATCTAAATCTGATTGTAACTAAAAAAACCATCCATTAGGGAGAGCATCTCATGACCTACAGTTGCATCTACAAGAGCATCTATGTTTGGAAATGGGAATGAATCCTTGGGTGTTGCCTTATTGAGATCCTTAAAATCCATGCAAATGTAGATTCTTCCATCAGGTTTTCCTATGGGCACCATGTTTGATACCCATTCTGGATAGTCGATGGGAACAATAAAGACTACATCCAATAGTTTTTGTAACTCATTCTTTACCATCAAAGTGATGGTTGGATGCATATTTCTGAGATTTTGCTTGATCAATTTCTTTGTGGGGTCTAGTGAAAGGTTGTGGACAACCAACTTTGGATCTAGTCCTAGCATATCTTTGTAGGTCCAAGAAAAGAGACTTGGTCTCTCTTTCAATAGAGGAATAATGATGGCCTATTCTTCTGGAGATAAGATTTCTTCGAACTTGACTTTATTTGGATTAGAAGGGTCATCATTGATGTCCACTTTGAAAGTCTCCTCTATTGCCATATGTGACCCCTCCTCAAGCTGGTGAGGAGTGGGGATTAAATGGATGTCATCTACTGGGTTTAAAGGTTCCACTGAATCATGGTCAAGACCAGCGTGATAGACATCATGTGTGCAACCTGGTGCAAAATGGAATGGTTGTAGCATCTCTTCATTAGGGAAGAAATATTTAGGCTCTAGGGGTGAATCAGCGTGATCCCAATCAATAGCATCTAAGTTAAGACACAATGGTTTTGAAGGATCTATTGGGTTGTGAAGTGGAGTGGTCAAATCAATGGAGATCATGTTGATGGATGGGATGAAATCTCTAGGACCACATGGGTGAAACTCTTCATCAATGGTTTACCCTCCATACTCATGATGAGGCTCTAGGGGTATAGGGATCTCAGGATCTGGTCTATGGATAGATGATATGATGGGATCGTTAGGCTCAAGAAGCTCTCTAAATGTTGGTGGATTCGGGAAGACCATGTGATAGATGACGTCTAGATTTGCTGGTCTTCCTAGGAAGTGAAGGTCAGGATCTATGGTGTGAAGTAACGCTTCTCTTTCAACAAGCAGATTGACTTGATGTAAGTGATGCTCAAGGTAAGCCATCTCGGCCTCATTCTCAAAGTCATCATCGCTTATAAAGAAACCCTCATTCCTACCCACTGGGATTGGGTGGTGACTTGCCTGTTGATGCCTAAGATAGGCCATCTCAGTCTCATCTTCATAATCATCATCACTTATGAAGAATCCATTGGCATTTACTATTGGCCCTACGATTTGGCATGCATGTCTTATGAAGGCCATCTCAGTTGAGTCCTCTGACTCATAGCCACTCTCATTCGAGATGTATCCACTCTCTACATGGCTAGACCAAGTGAGGTTTTATAGATATTGAGGCCCATGATGGGCCAAGCCAATTTCATCTTCATCCTCACTTGAGACATATTCATATTCCTCTCGCTCATATCCATGGATTGGCTCATCCTCCCATAGGATGATTCCTGATGGGTGCGCTTCAAGAGAGGAATCAGGGTGATACTCATCGGGTGGTTCGATATTGACCATAGACACCCATCCATCACCCAAGTAGTTTCTTCTAGGGGGTTGATAGGGATTCCAGTCAATGTCTTCCCTGAACCCCAAGCTTAGCCTATCTAGGGCTACTACCAAAGAATCATCATGGCTCTGTATTTGATACCCTAGACCCCACCTATCAGTAGGTAGTTGGTACTATGGCTGGAATGGAAGTCGACACCCTTGCTCATACAGACCTAAGCCATAGCCATGCCAATGGCACTACTCAAAGTACCTTAGAGAAAACTCAGGATTTGATAAGTAATGAACATTCATGGTGAATGGTTCATCCTCATCCTCTTCAATATCAGTAGTATGGGCATAGTCCAAACTAGCATAGATGAAGTTGGTTTGGTTAGGGGGAACCCCTAATGGAACTACTATCCCTACTAGAAAATTTGGGACTCTTGGTCATCCCATGTCTTGCGCAGACTCAATAATAGGCATGAAAGTCACGTTCTGCACAAGATATTCACCTAACCCTATGTTGGCTAAGTGAACTATCACCTATGGTGCAGATGATGTTGTTGATGAAGCAGGTGAGGCAGGTTGAGGTACCTCCTTGGCTATGTCCTAGGAATCTTCCTCCTCCATGGGATTTGGAATTTCTGTAGCTACTATAGTTGGAAGTTCCTTAGGTCCTTCCTCCACTAGGGGTGCTTTCAACTTCTGAGTATCTTTTTCTTTAGATGTTGAAGGCTTCTTAGAAGTGCCAGTAGTCTTAGATGCAGGAGGTGGTGCCGATGTGGATGGGTCACCTCGCACTGATTTGCTCTTGTTTTCTGGCTATGTGGTCGGGGATGAAGGCCTTATGTACAGATGTGTTGATGGAAGGACAAAGTCTCCCAACAAGTCGACCTGATGCACGTATTTAAATGGCTCTTCATCGGATGGAACCACATGAACTTGTCCCTCATGCACATACTTGATGCATTGGTGCAAGATTGAGGGAATGCACTACATGTCCCTTATCTAGGGATGCCCTAGGAGGATGTTGTATTGCATTACCCCCTCCAATATGTGACACATCATGGGGATGGTCTTTTTCCCTACCTAAATAGGTAGAATGACTGTACCCACTATGGAGCATAATGCATCATTGAAATCCCTTAATGTGTAGGAGGTCGGGATAATGTTGGACCTAGGGATCTTCAGGTGCCCTATAGCCTTTGTCATGATAATGTTGATCGATGAGCCCATGTCGATTAGAACCCACTTGAAGGGTATGTCATTGATTGATGCGATGATATGCAAAGGTGGGTCTGCTATGGTAGTAGGCACTACCTTGATTTTATGATCATAGAAATGGATCACAGGCTCTTGGCACTATTGCACTTGCCCCACAAAGTGTGTGAATGCATCTGGGTTCTGGGGTTGGAGCTCGATCGATCTCAAGATCTCCATCAAAGTCTCCTTATGCCTAGGAGATTGTTGTATGAGCTCATAAATTGACAACTTGGCTAGAGTCATTTGTAGGTTTTGTTCTAGTCTACTCTAGATAGTTACCATAGGTCATGTTGGTAGACTTGGAGGATTGTTTTGCACCTATCTCTATCGAGGTGCATTTGGGATATGAATAGGAGCTATTGGAGGCTTTGGTTGACCATATCATCGACTCCTAGTTGCCATGTTGACTATCTCAACCATTCCGATGCATCCCTGAGTGGGCAGCTTGACCTAAACTTGGTTGACTTGGGCACCCTGATCTCTAGGGGCCTCATGATTTGGCAATGGGTTCCTGAATATACCCATGTCTCTATTATCGGGTGCTAATGGGTTGTCAACTTTTAGCTCACCCTTCTCAATCATGTTTTGCACAACATTCTTGAATCCGATACATGTTTTGATGTCATGCCCCTGTATTCTATGATATGGGTAGTATTGATCTTCCCTATATCCCTTGGGCTTGGGATGATTAGGGTCAAGAATTTATGCATCAAGAAATTTAATTCTTTGTGCCTCGCTTAACTGATTAAATATCGATTGCATCAATTTAGATAGAGGTGTGAAATAGCGAGGTGACCAATGCTCCTTGTTTTGGCCTTGGTTGTTCTTTGGGTCATAATTGATCGATGGGGGGTGAGCCTGATAGTTCTATGGTTGTTGGCCATTGCCTCCCTTTGGCGTGCTTAAAATGACCTGGTTGACTTGAGCAGGCTTGGCCTACTTCTGTTGATTCTTGTTATGGTTGGTATTATTCCACTCCTTGTTTTGGAGCTTGAGGTCTCCTTCATCAACCTTTATGTCCTCTATAAGCTTGGCTTGAGCCAAGGCTTCTTCGAATGATTCATACTACTATAGTTGCAATAGCAATGAGATGTGTTTGGTATATGTATCGCTCCAAATTTTTTGCATCCTTACCTTCAGGCTATAGGATCCACGCCCGAAAGGGGGATGCGAGAAGGATGGGACAATACCTCGGACTGAGAGGCCCTTTGAAGGTCGCGCCTCTCGGGGGAGGGGTATAAGGGTGAATTTTTGATGGATGGTGGGGTTCACCAGGAAACTTTGAGTGGCAGTTTCCACGCCTAGGTTGAGAATGGGTTTGATGTGTTCATTTTTATATTCAATCATTCAATTCCTAGGTTTGGCCAAGATGAATCTAAGCTATTCTATATGCCAATGCTGATTTATATGGATACAAAAAGCATGAATAAGTGCTAAACATAGAAAGTGTGCTAAATAAGATAGAATGTACCTGATTCCGGATGTCTGATGAAGATTCTAAGGTTTGTAGAAGTCCAGATCATCTTAAATCTTACATTATCATCTGTAATTGCATAGAATCATCTCAGATCATAGTCGGTCATCTGAGATCAGACGAGATCATCGTCGACCTGACGAATTCATCAAAAACCTACAATCACAGAAATAGATACCAAAGACCAAAAATGCAACTGCAAAAGCAAGGGGAAATGATAGAAATAATAGTAAACTTGCCTAAATGATAAATCCAGATAACAATTAAAGGAAATGCATTAATTTAATAATTTATTTTAACTTTATCATGCATCTATGCTAAATGAGGTGAACTCCGAATGCAGAAATAGAATAAACTAAGTTAATGCATAAGGAAATGAAGAGAGAGATAAAGAAATGCAAACTCCGAGCTCTGATTGCCCCCAATCTGGATTGCAATCGAGATCGCCTCCAATCATATGAGATCATCGTCGATCTGTGATAGGATCATCCGAAATCATCTGGAATCGCCAACGACGATCCGAGCTTGCTCCAGCTGAAAAACAATAAAATTCTTGCAAGAAAAACTTGAAATACACAATGCAAACAATGGTGCGAAGGTGTTCTAATGCATGAGAAACTAAAGTTGCAGGGAAAATCAGCCAGGGGGAAGTCAAGAAAAATCCTAAGTTTATATAGGATTTAGGGAGAGGTTAGGAGGTTGGAGATCACCCCAATTTGGGAGATCTCCAACGGGGGAGACTCTAACCATGCAGACACGCTTTCTGCCCAAGTTAGAGAAGCTGTTGAAATAGAAACTAATTATGAAAATTTAGTTTTGGGATGAAATCGTCTCGACGTTCTGTTCTAGATGAATTCATCCGATCTGGGACGATTTCGTCTGATCGTCGACGATATCGTCCAACGGTCAAAACAAATCCTAAAAATGGCATGGAAAATGAGGGGAGCGGTTAACAGGCGATTTTGGAGTTAAAATTCAAATTTTTATCTTTTTACTAAGGGTTTAACTGTGCCAATTTTAGGGTGCTACATTTTGCCCCCTCTTTAGCAAATTTTTCAAAGAAAATGCGTTAAAGATGAGTTCTTCCCGTTTTATGAGAAAGCAAAAATTTACTCAATTTTTTAGACGACGATTCTAGGTCGAATCGTACGACTACTTACTATGGTGCCCCCTCCGTGTTTTTACCCAAATCGAACGTTTGAGGTAAAAGCACGGAAAAGCAAAATTTAAAAAAATGTTGTTGTTTAAAATAAAATTAAGAAAAATAGGGTAAAACCCTAATTCATTTTTATTGTTCATTTTCACTGTTTTTAGAGCTCTACAGACAAAATGGTCGAAACCACGCACAGATCGACAGAGGTCCGACGCGGGCTATGGGTAAGAATCTAAACCTAGTGAATTATGTTTTTAATTTGATTTGTGTAATTTTTAATTTAAATTTTGACTATTTTGGGGCATCACGGCCGTTTTTAGGCCGTCGACGACGTCGGGATGAAATCGTCCCAATTTCGTCGAAATCGTCCCTAGATCACCGATTTCGTCTAAGGGCAAAATCGATGAAATAGGGGTGATCCCGTCCAACAAGGGGCGATCCCCAAGTTGAGAAATAGGAGATGATTTCATCCTACAAAGGATGATTTGATTTAATTTAGGATGATATCATCCAATGGTGGATGATATCATCATTTTTATGAAATTAAGCTTGTTTGAATTGCATTTAATTGATTTTAATAATTATTTTATTAATGAATTTTGTTGTTTTATTATTTATTTTGTAGAGGGGATTACTAAAGAGTCAGGAATGGAAATACGGGGGGCTGAGGGATGACATGGCCATGCTCAATCAGGCGAAGCAAGATCGACTAGCACAAGTCGGACTACAACATGTGGTAGAGATGCCACAAATATCGATAGACATGGGGCTACTGACAACCCTAGCAGAGAGATGGTATCCGGGGTCGTCCTACTTTTGGTTATCAATAGGGGAGATGGCTCCCACTCTAGAGGATGTATGGAGGATCTTGAGGATCCCCATACAGGGATGGTTTATGACTCCTACGACCAATCAAGGTCCAAGGCTATGATGAGGCTGTGCGAAGACCCGAGCTTCACCCTGGAGAAGGGTGGAGTGAACATAGAGTCTCCGAGGTAGATGCCTGGGGCATCTAGGTTGACTCGAGGTTTTGGCAGGGATAGTGGGTGGCCTGCTGCTGTGCCACCAGAGTGGGTGTAGATTACCATGGCTCCTTTCAGATGTGGTCTATGACATGAGAGACCACGGGTATAGATTTGCATGGGGTAGCTTTGTACTGTGCCACTTGTATAGGATCCTACACGGGGTCGTATACAAGGGAGGCCGATGTCTAGTTTTGACATCGCTACTATAGGTTTGGTGCTGGGAGCACATCATGGTGCGGAGGCCGGTAGGACTCCCACTGACAGGGGTTGACCGGGAGAGACCCCGAGTTTTCTATTGGTGGCTCCAGAGAGGGTCATAATAGTGGATAGATCTGTCGATGTCACGGAGGTTACTAGATGACCTCATCCTAGACCAGATCACCTGGAGGCCATGGAGAGAGCATCCAGGGTGGGGAGAGGACAGACAGGAGTTGGCTCACATCATGCGAGTCTGCTGGCTGAGGATGGAGTGGGGAGAGGTAGAGCTCCACCGCTACGACCGAGTTTTGTGATAGTTTGGTCTATAGTAGGGGATCCCATCTCTCAGGGACTATGAGTACTCCTGGACTATCCAGGATAATACCACACTGAGCGGGGCTCCAGATATGCAACGATTCTAGAGCCAGGATGTGGATGATGCCCCCATCCAGCTAGTGGATGGGGATGATACTAGGGTCATTGATGGATATGATGCCTGGTACGTAGGCATCCACCCTCCTCGAATGATGAGGGCATAGGGTCCGATGCACGTGGTTGTGCGACAGATGGGGAGGTGGCACCAGGTTGCTATTGAGGTAGCACAGGGTCATGGAGGGAGAGAGCAATGATGGTCTCCATAGGAGAGACGCTAGAGGATGCCATAGGCTCTACAGATAGGGAGGAGGGAGGAGGGATTCCCTTCTTAAGAGGGGGAGAGGCCACCATCGCTCGATAAGGGCAAGGGTGTCGAGGTAGGGGAGAGCAGTGAGATGGTGGCTCTCCGGGCTAAGAATGCCCACCTACGAGCTCAGGTGCAGACTCTATAGGATGAGGCTACATGGCTCAGGGCTCGGAGTGGAGGGGTGAGCATGCAGGAGTTGGCATGGTCTATGGCTCAGACCACATTCTATCAGGGAGCATACTTCCAACTGGTTCTAGAGGGCCAGAGGTTACAGCTGCTAGCTAGCATTGCGGAGCCGATCAGGATGGGATCGTCGAGGACATCCTCATGATCGACGATGAGGACCCGAGACATAACACGGACCTCTATGGGACCACCTCCTCCATGCCAGGGTGGGAGAGGAGATGAGGCTGAGAGCTCGAGGGCTTCTCGAGACTAGCTGCTATAGACTATAGATTGGATATATTTTTGAGAGGATTGAGTATGCCAGGGTATAGATTGTGGCATACCAATCCAGTTTTGATATGATGTACATATATTTTGATATATATATATATATATATATATATATTTATATTTTTGATGATATGACTTGTCCATATGTTTTATGATGCTTTAATTTTGGATTTGTTTGGTTGATTGATTATTCATGTAATTATGTCGTTGGAAATAAATTATAATTTTATGTCATGCCATAAAATTTAAATGAAATAATCTGATGTAAACAAATTGGTTGTGTATGGTGTGATTTGATGAAAAATAAAAGGGACTTCTAACAATAATTTCAAAGGACATTGTCGCTGTTATAGACCATTTCATGGAGTCGCCGCTCGCTAGGTCATCAAGCTAATCCCAGTATAGAAATATTGCTAAAAGTAAAAGAGTGCTTAAGAGACTGTCTTAAGACTTTGTGTTGTGATGATGAAAAATGATGATGGTGATGATTTGTTTTCAGATTTTCATAAAAATATTATGCATGAAATATTTAAAAATATGATTTTTTTGCTAGGCATAAATTCCTAAGTGTGATAAAATTTTGAATAATTCCTTAGGAATTATACCATCATTGCAAAATGGAATGTTGACATAATGAAATGAAAATAGAAAAATTTGTTCGTTCTTTTTAAAGCACAATTGTGTAACATAATGATGTAAGCCATATGTTTTTATGAATTAAAATGAATGGGAAATAAAATGAGAACAATGGTTTGCGCTAGGCATAGAATTATAGGTATAGACTTATACCATCATCACGAAATCCAAAAAGGAAATTGATATAATAGTTTTATTGCATGATTGATTTTTTTTTTTTTTTTTAAAATAAACAAAATATAAGATAAGGACTTGCGCTAGGCATAAAATTCTAGTTTAGGTTTTGGAACTATACCATCGTTGCGAAAGTCGAATATATAAAGAAATGTGACTTTATTGCATGTTTTGAAAGAAGTTTTGGATTTTGGAAAGAAATATGTATGTAATTGTTTTTCTACTAAACAGATGTTCTTTTAAATAAGAAGATGAAAGTATTCCAAAAGATTTGCATAAATATTTTAGATTATCTCAAAGACAAAATGTAGATTTATAAGGAACCCCATGTGCAGATGTGAGTTCATTGCCGATCTTGATTTATCATAATGATACAAAATCTCTCAAATACAAATGTGTGTGCAATTGTATTGTTCATTCACCAATTTTGAGCAAGATAATTTGATACAAGTAATTTGAATTAACCAAATAAGTGTTCGTTGACCATGATTTATATGCATGTAACCGTACCAGACTACTATGTAAGTCGGGTCATCAAGAGCTAGCTAATCCATAAGCCGACATAGGTCTGTACAAAAGAAGGTCGCTAATGTGACAGACATATCACCACGCTAGGGATTACCCAAGGCCAAGCGGGTTGGGCACAAACCACCTGTTATGGGGCTTACCTCACAGTTTTTGAATAATTGAGAATTCCAGGGATTCAAGCTCATTCACCCTTCTTTTCTTTTTCAAGGGGTAGGGAAAGGGATTTTATTGCTTTTTGCTTTTGCTTTTTTTTTGTATTTTTGCTTGGAACTTGAGACAATGCTGAAATATTGTTGCGATGGTACAAAATAATATTTTTCTTTTTCTCATTTTCTTTGACTTTTCTTTTTCTTCCTATACTAGGGATACTTGCTCGAATTTGGCTATGGAGCAAGGGATTTTTATTCTGGGTAGGGGTGAGCTTGTCCTTTTGTCAATTCTCAAAGATTCTAGACCATGTGCATGATAGGATAGCAGGGGAAACTTTTCGCTCAAGAAACCATTTCTACTATGTAGCATCATATCGAATTTGCAATGAAATCATTTTAATGTGAAAAGATATGCTTGGTTCAAGTAAATAACAAGATCAGTTCTCTATGCTCAAAACTTTATTTAATTCAACTCGTGGACTTTGATATAAGAGAGATTAATAATCATACCAAATAAAATCAAGATATTTATTCATGTGAGTGTGAAAGTGCGGGATTCCAAATAAATGCTAATTTATCCAAAATAATTGAAAATATAACCGCAATACTTCAAGAATTGATAGGTACGAAAATAAAAGATGTTTTTGAAGATTTTGATGATTTTGAATTTTTTATATTTTGATTTTAATTTATGAATTGAAAGAATAAATAATATTATTATTTTTGAAATTTTTATATGGATGACTAAAATGAAACAATATGCAAAATAACAATATATACAATGATGAAATGACCAGATTTTATGCATAATAGCGCTTAAGATGCATAATGTTCATAGGTTCTTTAAGATCTTTACCATCTAAGGTAGCTAATCGGTATGCTCCCGATCCAAATTTAGCAGTGATGATATACGGTCCAAGCCAGTTGGGCTCAAATTTACCTTTAAGATCTTTAGTTGCATTAGTATTTTTTTGATTTTCTTTTAAGACAAGGTCACCGATCTCAAAGGATCGATGATGAACTTTCTTGAGGTATGCTCGCTTGAGCTTGTTTTGGTAGGCACGAAGATGTTCCAAAGCATTGATGCGCTTCTCATCTAGGAGTTCTAGCTGACTAAGTCTACCAGCATGATATTCATCTCCTACTTCAGTATCTTGAAGTAGTAGAGCCAAAGAAGGAACTTCTAATTCAAAGGGAAAAACAGCTTCAACGCCATAAACCAAAACAAAAGGTGAAGTGCCCGTGGGAGTGCGAACGCTAGTTCGATAAGCCCACAAAGCAGGATATAATTGGATGTGCCAATCTCAGCCAGATTTATTGACCAGTATTTTGAGGATTTTAATTAATGTTTTATTAGATGCTTCTTCTTGGCCATTACCCTGAGGATAATAGGGAGTGGACCAACGATGTTGAATTTTATATTTTTGACATAATTTCTTGACATCTTTATTTTTGAAACAAGTTCCATTATCTGAGATGAGATTTGCAAGAATTCTGAACCTACAAATAATTTGATTAAAAATAAATTTGGAAACTTGGGTTCCAGTGCAAGAAGCTAAGGGCATAGCTTCAACCCACTTCGTGAAATACTCGATGGCGGTTATGATGAATTTGTGTCCATCAGATGACACAGGGTTGATTTTTCCAATGATGTCTAAGCCCCATTTTGAAAAGGGCCAAGGAGATGAAATAACCTCGCAGTTCTTGTGCGGGCGCATGGACAAGGTCAGCATGTTTCTGGCACTTGTCGCAATGGCGCACATAATCATGTGCATCATTCTCCATGGTAGGCCAAAAATATCCTATCCTAAGGAGCTTCTTAGCAATGGCGCTACCACTAAAATGTCCCCCACAAGATCCATCGTGGGCTTCACTCAAAGCTGATCTAGATTCTTCTAGATTCAAACATCTCAATAGGATACCTTCAAAAGATCTCCTATACAACGTATTGCCAATAATTACGAAGTGACTTGCTCATCTACGTAATAACCGATGCTGGTTGCTATTACAACCTTCAGGGAAGGTCCCATTTTGAAGAAAATTAAATATATCATTGTACCAAGGTTCAGGAGTAGTTTCGTTGATTAGAAACACATCCAAAGGTTCTAAGCATGATTTATTTGAAGCGGGTTCCTGGAGTCGATGAATAATGATGGTAGCATATTCGTCATCTAACTCCAAGGGCAAAAGAGATGCAGCTATAGCCATAGCATCAGCCGCACGGTTGCTAGTTCGAGGAATAGCTTCCAAGGTAACTTGATCAAATAAAGATATTAATTGTAAGACATATGCTTTATATGGACGTAATTTATCATCTCTGGTCTGATAAACATCATTGATTTGATTTATGACAAGTTGAGAATCATCGAAAACCAATAGATTTTTAATTTTTAGTGCCAAGGCAGCTCGTAATCCAAGGATTAGAGCCTCATATTCAGCAGTGTTATTAGTACAAGCAAACGTTAATTTAAAGGATAGAGGTATAAGATGTTTCTATGGAGATATTAAAATAATACCTGCACCAGCCCCACTCATGCATCGGGCTTCATCAAAGTATAGGGACCATTGCTCTGGATGGTCTGCCTCTAATTTAAGGCATTCATCAGGAAACTCAATGATGAGGGGATGGGTAGACTCTAAAGGTGCAACAACTAATTGATCTGCTATGATTTGACCCTTAACAGACTTTTGTCCTATAAACATGAGTTCAAACTCGCTTAGCGCAAGAACCCACTTTGTTGTGCGACCAGATAAGTACGGTCGACTCATGAGATACCGCAAAGGATCGAATTTAGCAATAACATACATTTTCTGACTGAGCATATAATGGCATAGTTTTTGTGTAGAAAATATGACTGCTAGACATAACTTCTCTAATGTTGTGTAGCGGGTTTCATAACTGATTAAGGTTCGGCTAATGTAATAATTAGCACGCTCTCTTTTCTCATCGTCAAGTTGAGCTAACATAGCTCCTAAGGCAAAATCTGAAGCAAAAATATACAAGATAAATGGGCGATCAGGTCTAGGTGGTGAAAGCACAGGTGGGTTAAGGAGATATTGTTTGAGGAGTTCAAATGCTTCCTGACATTCATCATCCCAATGAAAAGAGACATCTTTCTTAAGAAGCTTAAGAAAGGGTCCTATTTTGTCTCGCCAACTTATCGATGAAGCGACGAATAGCTTGAAGCTTACCTTGTAGACTTCGTAATTCAGATATATTTGTGGGTGCGGGCATATCAATGATAGCCACGATCTTGAGAGGGTCAATTTCAATGCCACGTAAAGAAACTATAACCCCCAATAATTTATCGGACTTAACTCCGAATATACATTTGGCTGGATTTAGTCGGATAAGATATTCCCTTAACCGATCAAATACTTTTCTCAAGTCATCTAAATGATCATCTTCTTTGATGGAATGAGCTATAATATCATCTACATAATCATGTAGAATATCATGCATCATATCATGAAAGATATAAGTCATGGCTCGTTGATAAGTTGCACCCGCATTCTTCAAACCGAATGGCATCACTTTCCAACAAAAGGTCCCCCAAGGGGTAATAAAGGTTGTTTTAGCCTGATCTTCAGGAGCTATCCTGATCTGATTATAACCAGAAAATCCATCCATTAAGGATATCATTCCACTCCCAGCAGTAAAATCAATGATCTGATCCATGTTGGGAAGAGGAAAATCGTCTTTAGGGCATGCAACATTAATATCTCTAAAGTCTATGCAAACCCTAACTTTGGTAGCTTCTTTCTTAGTTACTGGAACTACATTCGAGATCCATTCAAGCATAATCAATGGCTTGTATAAAAATAACCTTCAGGAGTTTTTCTAATTCCCCTTTGACTAGTAAGGCCACTTTAGGATGCATTTTTCTAAGTTTCTGTTTAACAGGTTTAGCATCCGGATGGACTACTAGGTGATGCATAACTACAGAAGGGTCTAATCTTGGCATATCTTCATATGTCCAAGCAAAGACATCTTCATATTCTTTAAGAAATGCAATGTATTTATCCTATTTTTCTTGACTCAATTCTGATCCAATGTTGATTATGTGAGGGTTATCGTTGGTTCCAATGTTAATTTTTATGACATTCTCTACTTCCATGTGTAGATCTCTCTCAAAATTAGGTGGGGCGGGTGAAACGCCCAATTCTTGTAATTCTTCCGAGGTTAGCTTGGATAATTCATCTTGAGGAGTCGTGGCCTCAAGCTGGGCTATACTAGGTATAGAGCCATCGAAATAAAATCCGTTATGTAATAATTCCTCAATGGAGACATCATGGAAGATATCTCCCTCCAACTCATCGTCGGATTCAACGATCATCTCAGGGTAAGCTATGGATAGCATATTACATGTAAATGGCTTATTCATTAAATGCAAGGCATCACGTTTATCCAAATAATCTTGGTAACATATGAGATGGTCATCATCCTCAAATGGGAAGGGCTGACCCTTACTAGGAAATAGGCCCACACCACATCGGGTGGGCCATGGCTCTACCTCAAAAGGTTCTTTCATACCATTCTGGAAAGGTCCCAAACCTTTCCCTTTATATCCCAATTTAAGCATTATAGGCTTAGCTTTAATATACTCATTAGTAAAATAACATCGAGCATATCCATCATAATGTGTCTTGATGTTTCTAGGTATTCTTCCCCAGTCATATCCCTTATAAATAAAAGCACAGCTCCCGACTTGGTAAATACTTCCCATAGGCTATGGGAGGCCCAAGGTATGAGGAGAGGGTGGCAAATTATTTAAAATAAGGGAATCTTGCATAGCAACGTTTGTTTTTTCTGATATAAGAATTTTAGATAAATCGGGTAAGAGCTCATCAATAAGAGCGTAAGAGGTAGAAGGAACATTTCCTACATCTTTGGATGCAGAAAATATGCCTCTGGTAGGTGTAGATGTTGTAGAGATGTCGATGGATGGGTCTATAGGTATGGAAGTTATAGGAGTAAAACAAGAAGCATTGGTTGTGGGTTTAGGATCTTTTTGAGGTCCTAATGTGGTTTGTTCGAAAGATGGTTGAACTATATGTAGAGGTGGAGTTGATGGAGAAAAAGTAGATGATGTTATGGGTGTGTGTTTCACATGTTTAGATGGATGATGAGAATTAGGATGTGTGGATGACAAAGCAGGGCAAAATTGAACTCCAACAGGTTCTGCCAAAGCACACATATCAAAGGGTCTAGGATCACCATGAATGGTAACCAACTGATTTTTAAATTTGAATTTAACACACTGATGTAAAGTTGAGGGAACAACTCACATCACGTTGATCCAAGGGTGACCCAAGAGTATATTGTACGATGCAGGGCAATGTACAATAAACACGGTCGTGTCTAAGGTTCTTGGACCAACTTGCAATGGGATAGTAATAACTCCACACGTTTCTTGTGTTTCGTCATTGAAGGCTTTTATGATCATATCAGTTCTTTTCATTTCATCACTTCTAAACCCAAATATTTGGTAGAAGTCAAAAGTGCAAATGTTTAAAGATGAACCATTATCAATCAAAACTCGTTTAACTACATCTCTAATTAGGGTAGTAATATATAAGGGGTTATCCTTATGTAAACTATGTTGTCGGTATATCTCTATCCCGAAAGTCAATACAATCGACTTCTCGAGTTATGATAGTATTGGCCATGGCTTCAGAGTTGAATATTTTGTGGTACCATCATTTGGCTTAATGTGAGCATTAATTCATCCCTATGTGTAGGAGAAGATCTTAAAAGGTCCAAAAGGGAAATTCTAGCTGTAGTATTTGATAATTGTTCATTAATATTATAAGGAGGTTTAGGTTGAACATTAGGCGCATGATTCCCTTTATTAGGAACTTTCAAAACAAATGGAGCTGATCCATCATTCTGAGTTTGATCTTGTTGAGAATTTTGAGCCTGTTGTCTAGTAACAGCTCCGATGGTACCTACAATATTATTTTGTGGATGATGAATGGGTCTTGGTCTAGCATTTATGGCTTGTTCATTAGAAAGTAATTGGTGAGACGATGGTCTAGTAGTGACTCTTCTTGGAAATGGTTCTTCCGGAACCATAGAATTTGTGATAGGTTGAATAGCATCTGATTCATCTTCAGAACTATTCGATTGATTTGAGGTGATTTCCATGTCACTTTCAGTCTCGTATTCTGTATCACTAAGATCAGGTGTCCGAATATTATATAGAGGTCTGGTCGTAACCATGGATAAAGTTGTGTCAAATATTTGCAGATCATGAGCAGGTAAATGTCCACTAATAGTCCCTACATATCGGGTAGGAGGGGGAACATTATGATGCTCAATTTGATTAGCCACCTCTTTACCATGCTTTGGTAAAGGATGTTGAAATATGTCCAATGATTGATTGGCATTCTGATTCTGATTTTGGGGGATGTTCTTTTGAGCATTATTAGGAGGATTTTGTTTAGGTTGAAAGGCTTGCACCTCCATCTCATTGTTATCAATTAAGTCTTGTATTTTATGTTTTAATATTTTACAAGAGTTGGTAGCGTGTCCAGGTCCTCTATGGAAATCACAGTGTAAATCAGCTCTGTATCCGGGTATAGTTGGATCAGGTTCCTGGATATTTGGTAATTGGATCAAACCTCATTCTAATAATTGTGGTAGAATGGTTGATAGAGGTTGATTTAACCTAGTAAATTCTCGAGGTGGTTTATCAGGAGGTTTCAGTATAAACTTCTCCATTGTCTTCGCAGCATTAACAGTAGCAATATTTCTACTATCAATGACTCCATCACCCACAACTTGTTTATTTTTATATTGATTTCTGGATGTTTTCTCATCATCTTTCTTTTTAAGCTGACCTCTCCTAATGAGAGCATCTTCCACTCTTCGAGCTAAGTCTATAGCTTGATCGAAGGTGGTCAAGGTAGCAGTTGATAACTCATAGGATAGTTGTTCTTGTAAATTATTGATAAAGATATCCAAGATTTCTCGATAAGGTAACACAAAGTGTAATTTTCCTATCAACTGTCTCCACCGAGCTAGGAAATCAGCAAAACATTCATCTTTGTCTTGTTTTAAGTTGTACAAATATTTAATGGTTACATGCCTTTCGATGTAGGCACTAAATTGATGAACAAAAGACTCGGTTGTTTCTTCGAAATTCCTCAAAGAATGAGTGGGTAATTGATAATACCACTCTAATGCCATTCCTCCTAAACTTTTCGAGAACATTTTTAGTAATAACAAGTCATCATGTGATATATCATGACATGCTATCCTAAACATACGAAGATGCTCTATGGGATCTTTGGTTCCTTTGTATATAGGTAGGACAGGCATAGGAAAGTGTTTAGGATATGGCTATGCTACAACTATAGGATCTAAAGGTTGACTACACATCTCTCGATAATTGTACGAGGGATGGTAGGGATCTATCTGGTCCATGCGGGAGACTAACTGTTTCACCATGGCTTCCAGATTACTAGTTTGTCCACCATATTGGTTCGGTGGTACATGAGTATGGGATTTGTGAGCGTATGATGGCGTGACGTAAGGATTAGATGCTATATTGCTATTATGCAAATGGTTGGTAGGGAGAGTATTATGAAGAAGATTTGTAGTAGCATTATGTTGTATCCCAGATTGTTGGAAATTGGTGTTTGGTTTTGTTTTGGGCTTTTGTTGATTTGAGGTATGTTGATCAATAGCTTGGCGAAATAGAGCAGTGAATGAAGGTTTCTTTTGTGTGGGAATAACTCTAGGCTTGGTAACAGGCACTCTAGGTGGTTGGGTAACCTGTTGTTGTTGCATGTTCTGGATTATAGCGGCCATATCCAAATTGGATGGTCCAGCTTGATCACTTTCTTGATCAACGAAGGACAAGGGATTAGTGCGTGTGTGATATATTTCTTCTAGGGTTGCTTGAGTGTCACTAATTTGATCCTTGTCCATATGGACTGCTCTATTAAGAGTGCCAATATTAGTATTGAGGAACTTCCAAAAATGTTCCATGTTCTCAAAAGTAATAGCTCCTCCCGGAGACATTTTAGGGGATGAGGATCCTTCCTCTCTAACAGTTTCTCTTTGTTCATTTCCTACAACAAACTCTTCTTCTTGTTGGTCTAGGGTTCCTTCTTCCTGAATTGGGTCTTCAGGAAGGACATCTGGGTTATTTAATGGTTTTCCTAACCAATCTTCTTCTACTTCAGTCTGTTTTCCATTCCTAAGTCTAGTCATTATGCTTAAACTTAGATTTTAGCAAATATATATATATATATATATATATATATATATATATATATATATATATATATATATATATATATATATATATATATATTTGTGACAAGTTTGGGAGGTATATATTTTAATTATATACCTACTATAATACTTAAAAGAAAACATTTTAATTTTTGTTATATTTTTGTTTTGTTTTTTTGTTTTTATGTTTTTATAATAATATTATAAAGACAACAAACAACATACTAAATGCAAGAAATAATAATAATAAAAGAATGGCTTAGTTTTCTATAAATAGTTTATGGATATCATTAATAGGATCAAGTTCATCATGAGTCATGAAATGCTCCTCTTCAAATTGGAAATGGTTTTTCAAGAATTTGACAAAGTGTGCTATGGTGATATTATCTGTTTCGAACTCTGACCTGTAGAAATAAAGTTCATGGCAATACTCTCGATATAACACAGCTCTAGGAACTCTATTCCATCTCTTTCTATCCGTAAGAATGACCTCTTGATCCTCTATACGAGATAGAAATTTATGTACTACAACTACGTTGTCGAGGTATTCCTCAAAGGTGTACAACTCGAAAGACACAAGTGCTCTTTTATCAACTAACCACCTATGGCAAGCTCTCTGAAGCTCATGGTACAAAGTCACCTGATCAGGATCCAGGATTCTATCTAGGACAAACCTCTTAATTTGCCTAAGTTCTGTCGACCTAGATGAAATAATACCCAATCTCCTATCAAGTTCGTCCCACAAAGGTTGGACTCTATTTGTTTGAGGTACTCTAAGCAAAGAAGTAATCTCTATGGCTGCTAATTGATTTTCAACATTTATGGTGACAACTCGTCTTTTATTATAATCTACCATCTAAATATGATATGCAATCTTAACAATCTTCTCCCTTTTTTTTTTTTTTTCAAAAGGTTTTTAGTTTTCACGTCGGGTTCACCAAAATGTATCGCTCCAAATTTTTTGCATCCTTACCTTCAAGCTATAGGATCCGCGCCCGGAATGGGGATGCGAGAAGGATGGGACAATACCTCGGACTGAGAGGCCCTTTGAAGGTCGCGCCTCTCGGGGAGGGGGTATAAGGGTGAATTTTCGATGGATGGTGGGGTTCACCAAGAAACTTTGAGTGGCAGTTTCCATGCCTAGGTTGAGAATGGGTTTGATGTGTTCATTTTTATATTCAATCATTCAATTCCTAGGTTTTGCCAAGATGAATCTAAGCTATTCTATATGCCAATGCTGATTTATATGGATACAAAAAACATGAATAAGTGCTAAACATAGAAAGTGTGCTAAATAAGATAGAATGTACCTGATTCTGGATGTCTGATGAAGATTCTGAGGTTTGTAGAAGTCCAGATCATCTCAAATCTTACATTATCATCTGCAATTGCATAGAATCATCTCAGATCATAGTCGGTCATCTGAGATCAGACGAGATCATCGTCGACCTGATGAATTCGTCAGACGAATTCGTTAGAAACCTGCAATCACAGAAACAGATACCAAAGACCAAAAATGCAACTGCAAAAGCAAGGGGAAATGATAGAAATAATAGTAAACTTGCCTAAATGATAAATCTAGATAACAATTAAAGGAAATGCATTAATTTAATAATTTATTTTAACTTTATCATGCATCTATGCTAAATGAGGTGAACTCCGGAATGCAGAAATAGAATAAACTAAGTTAATGCATAAGGAAATGAAGAGAGAAGATAAAAAAATGCAAACTTCGGGCTCTATTTGCCCCCAATCTGGACTACAGTCGAGATCACCTCCAATCGTACGAGATCATCGCCGATCTACGATAGGATCATCCGAAATCGTCTGGAATCGCCAACGACGATCCGAGCTTGCTCCAGCTAAAAAATAGTAAAATTCCTGCAAGAAAAACTTGAAATACACAATGCAAACAATGGTGCGAAGGTGTTCTAATGCACGAGAAACTAAAGTTGCAGGGAAAATCAGCCAGGGGGAAGTCAAGAAAAATCCTAAGTTTATATAGGATTTAGGGAGAGGTTAGGAGGTTGGAGATCACCCCAATTTGGGAGATCTCCAATGGGGGAGACTCTAACCGCGTAGACACGCTTTCTGCCCAAGTTAGAGAAGCTGTTGAAACAGAAGCTAATTATGAAAATTTAGTTTTGGGACGAAATCGTCTGGACGTTCTGTTCCAGACGAATTCTTTCGATCTGGGATGATTTCGTCTGATCGTCGACGATATCATCCAACGGTCAAAACAAATCCTAAAAATGGCACGAAAAATGAGGGGAGCGGGTAACGGGCGGTTAACGGGCGGTTTTGGGGTTAAAATTCAAATTTTTATCTTTTTACTAAGGGTTTAACTGCACCAATTTTAGGGTGCTACAGCATAGCTCTTTGTTAATATTCGGGAGAGCTCTTTAGTTGGAATGGAGAATGGTAGTTTTGCCATGATTTTCCTCCATCTATTCCTATTGTCCATAACTGGATCATCATCATATTGCTTTAAGTTCACCAGATTGGACAAGTTCACGTTCTTCTTGATACTGAAGGAGAAGCATTCAAGGAATGCATTTACTAGTTGCTCAAAGTTGATGATTTTGTGCTTGGGCAGTTGATTAAACTATTGAGTTGCTATACCCAATAACATCATGATAAACATTCCTAGCATTAGGGCATCATTCTACTAAAAATGGAAGGATGCATTCATGAAATTTGTAATGTGTTCTTACATGTCTATCTCTCCTTTATACTTGTCTATCCTAGGCATTTCAAAGTGTCCAGGGTATGTAGGACTCGGTACTGAGGGACACAGAGGTTGGTTGTGTATTTTGCTCAAAGCTAGATTTTGCCTAATTGTTTCTTGCTTCTCGAGAGATTTGACTCTCTCGGTGAGTATTTGATATACCTTTGAGGAAATAATATCCTATTCCTGAAGGTTTACCAATGGTGGTAAGGGAGGTAATCATGCATTTTCCATTTTGGGCGTCTGTACTCATCCCCCATGACCACGAATGGAGGTTCAAGATATGTCTATTCCTGATATTCCATCCCTGCCTATTCATCATTAAGTTGTGTCTATTCAGGATCTAGGCATTTTTGATGTTGTGAGCCATGGTGAGTGTGCTCATATTTGTGTCTAGTGCATCTCTCATGCTAAGAATCGACATGTCTATCATGTTGGTATTGCTCACCACCTATGTGTAATTCAACTCGAGCTAGCCTATTAGCTTGCTCTTCGTGCTTAGCCCTTTCTTCTCTCAAGCATTGCTCATGTAGGAATAGGTACCTCTTCCTTCGTTATTATTGCTCGAGAGTTTCCAAATGCTCTCACTCAATGCTTAGTGCTTCATAACCTATGTATGTAGTCGGACTGACCTACTACTGAAGGTTCATGTCTCTCTAACTTTGTGCGAGGAGTTCTAATGGATAGGCCTCTCAGAGAGGCTCCTACTATGTTCTTTCCCTTGTCTACCAGGGTGATTTTCTCAATGTACTATGATTTGTGTTGTGTACCCCCATGGTCAAAAGTAGTGTATGTGTTGTGGGGTCACTTTGAAGCTTCCCCTGGTTCATTGGTGTGCCTAGTAGTTATGCTATGTGAACTTCCTATAGTAGAATGTATGGTAGCAATGCTTCTTGGAGGTGGTCTCGAGGGAACTTGATCCACCTCATCAAGTTGTCTGGTTCTCCACGGTTGATCCTATGGAGTCCCATTAGCACCAATGAGATCATAATCTAGGGGTATTATCCTATAGGCAAGGAGGCTATAGGATGTCCTAGATCTACAACTAGGCATAGCCCTAATATCTTACCCCTCATTGGGCTGATCTATCCTAAGTGTATCATGTGAATTTTGGGGCCTTTTAGCCCCTGCATGCCAATGTGATGATGGAGGTCTTGATGCCTCCTCATTTCTATGTGATGATGAAGGCCTTGAGGCCTTTACATATCTATGTACTGATGGAGGCCTTGAGGCCTCTACATGTCTATGTATTGATGGAGACCTTGAGATCTCTACATATATGTGTATTGATGGAGGTCTTGAGTCCTCTATATGTCTATGTATTGATGGAGGCATTGAGGCCTCCGCATGTTTGTATACTGATGGAGACCTTGAGGCATCCATATGTCTGTGTACTGATGGGGGCCTTGAGGCCTCCTCATGTTTGTGTGATGATGAAGGACTTGAGGCCTCCTCAAGTCTATGTGATGATGAAGGCCTTGAGGCCTCCTCATGTCTGTGTGATGATGAAGACCTTGAGGTCTCCGTATGTCTTTCATGAGAGGAGCTAGGATATGGCTCTCTCATTGGGGTTTCTCGAGGCATCCCCCCAAGGGTTGAATTATCACCCCTAAGACTTATTAAACTTTATCCAATGACACTTTGGATGGGTGTCTCGATGCCATTGTGATGGTGAGTGTGCGAAGCATCAGTTTCTACCTCGGTGTTGGACCGAGGGCGGTTGCTTCGTGTGTATACCATAATGAACTGTGAATTATCTTCTTATGTCAAGTTCAAACCACACAAGCAAATAAAATATATATTTATCTCATTTAAGGATTAATGTGTGTTCCATAAGTTTTTTTATGTGTTTTGATGCATTGTATATAAAGAAGACCTTGTGTCATATGTTTTGCATTTTTTTGGATGGTATTCTTGTGTTCAAGTGGATTTCACCTGTATACTCGCAACTCGAAAACCTGGTGATGAAATCTAGGCCATGTAATCCAACCTATAATGTGTGGTAATGAAGTCCACACACGGTTAGGGAGCACAGGTTCTCTCGATCCTCACCCAATTCACCTACAGTAAACGATATACCTCTCCAAAGAGAGATATGTGCAAATTGTCTATGGGTTATGATGGTTCTTGGAGCCAGTATTGGCCAATAATAATAGATACATGGGATTTGAGGTAGTGGGTGGAGATGTAAGCCACCTCACTGATATCTACCAGTGGTTGGTCATGACCTCCAACTCACTTGCATTAAAGTGATACATGGTGTGTGGGGTTCTTTTTAGATTTTTATAATGGAAATCTACGCATCAAATAGCATTTATGACTATTTCCCTATATGCCTAAAAAGAACATTTGATTTTAGAAAATGCATCTCTAAATGATCTAAATGACTTTGATGCAATTTCTACTTTATGATGTAATAACCTTTAGTTGGGCCACATTGCAAACAAGCTTAAACACACAAAAGTCTAGAATGCTAGAGACTAGGGTAGACCTTGAAAATAGAGGCTCGTTGTTCCTAGAAACACCTAGAGGAAAGCTAAAAAATATATAAGAAGCTTCAAATGCATTTTTTTCTTCCATATTTTCTTATTTTTCCTTAATAAAAATGAAAAAAATGTGATTTAACTTTCTGTTTTCTGAAAATAAGTTGTAGACAGAGAAATACATAAAATCAAGGAATACTACCAACCTAAAATCCTTGTCTAATAGAAAATCTATTAGGTTCGGCTTCACTCGGCTCTGGCGATTTGGTTTTTGGTGGGAAATTTTCTGTGTCGGCGTCTGGTGTTGCTCGAGGGACTCTGGCCCGAAGATCTTGCCTAGGGCTTTGCGGGGTTGTTCCTGCTTTCGCCTGAAGGTTCTGTAGTGGTCCCGGGAGGGCCCGATGGGGTCTCCTCCTGTTTCTCCTACTGGGAGAAAGACCTCATATGCCGAGAAGTTGAAAGATTTTCCCTCGCCTTCCACGGACGGAGCTCAGCGGAATGCTTTTCAATCAATACTCAAGACTGTGGCCAATGGCCCAAATGCTCGCCGCGTTAATGGATGCCTCCCACAATCTTCCTCCAGGCCTAAGATTGTAATAGAACCAATGTTGGTCGAAGATACAATCGTCTACCGAGCTAATCACGACTTGATCTCGCAAATTCATGGGCATCCGGCCCACACCGAATTTTCTCGCATACCTGGGTTCGTCAGAACTGGGAGCCACACGGTGAGTACTCTCTATGGCCTATAAGCAATGGGTATTTCATCATAAGTTTCTCTTCTTTAGCAGATAGAAACAGAGCATTTGAATCAGAAAAGAGAAACCATGGACCAACAGGGTTATTTGTCCAACCCTGGAGAGTGGGTTTCGACCCCCGCATCGAACCCACGGCTGTCCCGGTCTGGATCCGGCTGTACGCTCTCCCGATGGAGTTTTGGGGTGAGCAGGTTTTGGAATTAATAGGTAATTCCCTAGGCAAATTTCTGGGAGTCTCCAAAGATACCATAGAGGGCAATTCTGCTGTCTTTGCTAGAATATGTGTAGAGATGGACATTAGTCAGCCTCTACCAACTGAGGTGGAACTTGAGCTTGCAGGAGTACCCTGGATCCAGGAGCTAGACTATGAGGCCCTACCTTTCAGGTGCCGAGTATGCCATAAGCATGGAAATTTGGCAAGGTTCTGCCCAAACGTAGTGAGCACAAAAATGGAGGCTCCGAGTGGAATGTCAAACCGCCCTAGAGAGGGTAAGTCCAGTCCGGTCAATGAACCCTCTAGCAATTTTCCAGGTCCTGATGCTCAACAGGATGGCTTTGAACAGGTGAAACGAAAGAGAAACAAAAAGAAAAATGGCAAGGAGCAGGTACAGCTCAAGCCAAACAATCGATATGAAATTTTTAAGTCATTAGTGGATCTGGAGGACCAATCTATGGAAGGAGTGGTTGGGAATGGTGAGAATGTCAACACTCCACCTCTTGTTTCTCCTTCCTTCACTCCCGTAGTAGAACAGGTGACTGTGCCAGCTGAGTACCTGCAGTCAGAGACTCCAGGGGCTTTGGTTATACACTCCCCAGCACAGCCGGATATAAAAGATGTTACCATGGGAAATGCAGATAAAAACAGAGAAAGGCCTGCTTTAGGGATTTCCCAGGTGGAAAAGAGATCAAGAAACAATAACTCTCAAGGAGCGGGAAGAAAATCCAATAAGGAATTACTAACAGCCCAAGGAGATAAGTTAATCAATGAAGGATTGGTGAGGACCATTGATTCTTACTGCTCTCAAGGTTTTCAATGATTATTCAATCTTGGAATATTAGGGGTTTAAACAGTAGAACCCATCAATCTGTTGTTCAAAGACTCTTAGAAAACCGTAAAACAGATTTTTTGCTTCTTCAGGAGACCAAAATGTCTTTAGATATTATGAGTAAAACCGCTACTAAAATCTGGCGGGGAGCTGGGTATATGGACGTGGCTGCCCAAGGAGCTTCAGGTGGAATTGTTACCCTTTGGAACCCTCTGGTCTGGACTGCTTTAGAACATGTAGCTTGTAGGGGTGTTCTTACTTCTCTCTTCAGAAATAACTTCAATTCTGAGCTGGTCCTTATAACCAACTTTTATGGGGCCCAAGATCTTGATGGCCAGAGGCTCCAATGGGACGCTGTCCACAACATGAGAGCATACAGGGAGTGTTATGACTGGATTATTGCAGGGGATTTTAATGCAAAATTATCTGTTCGGGACCAGGAAGGTGGCTCCCCTACTTTGGATCCAGGGGATCGGCTTCTGATCGCCCAAGTTCAGGCCTTTAATCTAGTGGACGTTCAAGGCCCTAGTGTTTTTTTCACTTGGACAAACAAGAGAAAGGAGCCACATAGCAGGAAGGTCAAGTTAGATCACTTTTTGGTCTCGGAGGAGGCTATTGTTAAATGGACTTTTAAGTTCCAGATTTTGGAGGGCCCTATTTCGGATCATTTTCCCATCTTGCTTGAGGGAGGGACTTCGAGAGGACAGCACCATAGGCCTTTTAAATTTGAGAATTTTTGGTTACAAAAGGAGGACCTTCGACAAAAAATTTCTCATTGGTGGACAGAAGGCCGTCCACCTTTTGGGACAGCAATGTTCAAATTTCATAAACAGCTTCAATTTGTCAAATTTCAATTGAAACAGTGGAGGAAAGGAAACAAGTCGGATTTCCAGTCCCAAAGGGCCCCCTTGGTGGCTAGATGGGAGGAGGTTCAGAAACTTTTTAGGGAAGGATCAATTACTGAGCAACTCAAATCTGAAGATGACGAACTGCGTAAAGCGATTGAGGACATTGAAAACCAAGAGGAGTTATACTGGAAACAGAGGGCTAGAAATACTTGGTTATTAGAGGGGGACAGAAATACCAAATTTTTTCATCGGTCAGCTTGTGCTAGGAGACAGATGAACAATATGGAAGTTCTCAAATATGAACAGGGAAAGGTCTTCGATACTATTCCTGGTATGCACTCCCATGCTATCGATTACTTTTCTAAACTTTTTAAGGAAAGTATGCAGCAAGATATTGAGGCTCAGAACGAAGTTCTTAATGTTATTCCTCCTATTATCTCTGAAGAGGACAATCAGACCCTGCTTAGACCCATTGAAAGGGATGAACTGAGAAATGTGGTCTTTGGTATGAGTACTGGAAAATCTCCTGGTCCAGATGGCTTTCCTATTGAATTTTTTCAGGCTTTCTGGGATACCTTGGAGGAGGATGTTCTGGCTGTTACTGAGGAATCCAGATCCAATCAAAGAATGCTCAGGGCGATCAATCACACCTTCATTGCTTTAATTCCGAAAGGGGAAGCGGGGACTCATATCTCTGATTTCAGGCCTATTGCTTTATGCAATGTGATTTACAAAATCATCACTAAGATAATGGCTGAGAGGCTTAAACCCCTTCTTCATAGCATCATTTCTCCTGAACAGGGGGGCTTTGTTGAGGGAAGACAAATATTGGATGGGGTGATTTTTGCCCAGGAGGCCATCCATTCAATGCAAACTTCGGGAAACAAAGGCATGTTCATTAAACTGGATATGTCCAAGGCTTATGACCGGGTGGAGTGGTGCTTCTTGTCGAAAATGCTGGCTGCCTTTGGCTTCTCTCAGGAATGGATTGATTGGGTTATGAGTTGTGTTTCTTCTCCCTCTTTTTCTGTTCTCATTAAGGGCCTTCCCTCGCTTCCTTTCGGCGCCTCCCGTGGGCTCCGCCAGGGAGACCCTTGTTCTCCCTATCTCTTCCTTCTCTTGGCTGAAGGTTTGGGCAGACTGTTTTTGAGGAGAAGGCAACAAGGTCTGCTTTCTGGTATCAAGGTTGGGGAGGAAACTCTGACTCACTTGCAATTTGTGGATGATACGGGTCTGGTTGGTGCGGCCACTCTTCGGGAAGCTAGAGGAATCAGAGATACTTTGAATGTCTACCTAAGGGCTTCAAATCAGGTTCTAAATGATAGGAAGTCCAAAGTGGTCTTTTTCAATCTCGACCAACGGCTTCAGGAGCGCGTTACTGAGATCCTGGGCTTCACAAGGACCTCTCTTCCAATTGTTTACCTGGGGGTCCCCCTTCATTTCAAAAAGTTAAATATTGATATTTGGAAGAACCTGTTAGCAGGCATCAAAGACAGAATGAATCATTGGGCCCATAAATGGCTAAGCTACGGGGGTAGATTAACCTTCTTGAAATCAGTTATTCAGGCTTTGCCGATCTATAAATTCTCAATACTGGCTGCCCCTCATACCATCTGGAAAGAGCTGGACAAAATGGCTAGAAGATTTTTATGGGAAGGCACAAAAGGGAAGAAAAAATGGGCCTTGGTTGGGTGGGACAAAGTTACCCAGCCTAAGGATAAAGGAGGGCTGGGCTTGAGATGTTCTATGCTTAATAACAGGGCTTTGGCTGGAAAACTGTATTGGAGGTGGGTTTCTCAGCCATCCTCTCTCTTCAGCAGAATTCTTTCCAGTAAATATTTGGGGCATGTCCATCCCAATGAGGTGGGTCGCTTTCCCTTGGAAGGTCCTGGTTCCTTAGTGTGGCAGACTCTCAAGCTTGGGTCCCAGATTATCAAAGATCAATTATTCTGGAAAGTGGGGAAAGGAGACAAGGCTCGCTTTTGGACAGACTCTTGGGACCAGCATCCGCCCATTATTGTTATGTTCCCCGAGCTACAACCTATCATGACCGCCTTAGAAGCCCAGGGTTGGATCCTTATTGATAAGTATCTTCTTACCAGTCATTTGGGGGGGTATACTTTTAAAAAGTTTAAGCGATGGGAGGAGTGGCCAATTACTGTCTCTCCGGAGTTGGCGCCTATCCTGCAAAAAATATTGTCAGAAAGGTTCCTCACGGGGAAGGATGAGTAAGATGAGTTAGCCTAGGGCTATGGAAGCCTTGGGGTCTACTCAGTTAAGGTCGGATATGAAGAGATCCTCCCCGAGCCTCCCCCACACTCTTTCTCGGTTCAAGCATTGGAGAAGGATTTGGCATTCAAAGGGTTGGCCGAATGTGAACTTCTTCTCTTGGCAACTTATGCATAATGGTCTTCTCACCTTTGACAATCTCAGACGTAGGGGTTTCAATGGCCCCTCTCAATGTGCTTTATGCCTCCAACATGAGGAAACTGCAGACCATTTGTTTTTTGAGTGTCCTTTTACTCATCAGATTTGGGAACGCTGGTTCTCTCAATTTAAACTCCAGGCTAATGGTGTTCTCAATCGTACCAATATTTGGGAAAAATGGAAATGGGGCAGGTTCAATTCCATAGCTCTCCGAACTGGCTGGCAGTTAGGCTTTCTCTTCATTTGGTGGCAAGTTTGGTTGGAGAGAAACGCCCGGATCTTTAGAAACACTTTCTCCTCGATTGACGGCGTTTGGCAGGTCATCTGGAGCAAAGTCACAGAAACTGTTGCTACTTTTGTCAATGAAAAGAATCAGGCTACTCTTGGGCATCCTGAAGAGGGGGTTGAGGGTCTTGAGAGGCAAGACAGATCATGCTGGAAACCTCCCCCTGAAGGCTGGATCAAGATCAATACTGATGGGGCTGCAAAAGGCAACCCGGGCAACGCAGGAATTGGTGTTGTTTGTCGGGATCACTCGAGTGCGGTTCTTTACTGGGAATTGCAGGGATTGGGCAGAGCCACGAACAATGAAGCCGAAGCCTTGGCCATTAAGTCAGCGTCTATCTGGGCTGTTAAGCAGGGTTACCAGAGGATAATTCTTGAATCTGATTCTCAAGTCCTGATCGGCGCTCTAGATTGCTTGCGGAATTTCTCTTTAAAATCCTAGAGACTGCGGATGTTGATATCTCAAATCAAGGAGTTATGGAGGGAGTTAGATGATGTCATCCCTGTGTATGTGAGTAGAAATATAAACACGGTAGCTGACTTCCTTGCGAAGATGGGTGCTGAGAAAGAGGTAGGTGTTCAGCTGCACAGTGATATGCCTATGATAGATGAAGAGATTCGGAGTGGTCTGGAACGATCCCTACATCCATGAGCTCAAAAATGACTAAGGTTAGTTTCTGTCGCGATATCGCGACATATTGCGTCGTCGCGACCCTGTTTGGTTTTCTGTCGCGATTTCGCGACATGTTGCTCTGTCGCGACATGTCGCTCTGTCGCGACATGTTGCTCTGTCGCGACCTATCCTGGAAAACTGTAGCGATTTCGCTACCCTTCTGGTTGCTGCGGCTTTGGGAGGAATATTGTAGCGATTTCGCGACATGTTGCGTCGTCGCGGTCGTTGATGAGAAGGTGTCGCGATGTCGCGACCTTTTTGGTTGGTTTTGCTGCTGGAGGAAAAGTGTCGCGATATCGCGACGCTTTGAGAAAAATTGCATGAAAGGGAAAAACCGTCGCGATATCGCGACAATTTGTGTGAAAAGCTACTCTAAGGAAAATTCGTCGCGATTTCGTGCCTTTTTTGAGGAAAGGACTCAAAGGGGCATTCTTGTTGCGATTTTGAGATGTTTTGAGCAAAATTTAGTTAAGGGGGAAAAACCGACGCGATATCGCGACCTTTTTGAGAAAAGCCTCCCAATGGATAACCTGTCGCGATTTCGCGACATGTTTATGGAAAGGAAGCACAGGGGCAAACCTGTAGCGATTTCGCTACAGTTCTGGAGAAAAACTGCTTGCAGGAAAAACGTCGCGATTTCGCGACTTGTTTTGGTAATGGGCACCTCGGGGGTGAACATGTCACGATTTCGCGACACTTTTACGGATGGGGCGCCCATTGGTTTTCTTGTCGCGATTTCGCTACACTTCCGGCAAGTGGGGCTCCAAGGAAAAGTCGTCGCGATGTCGCGACACTTTCTCAAAGATGCTGATCAAAGGGGTCCTCGTCGCGATTTCGCGACAGTTTCGGGGAGCAGGTGCCTTCAGGCTTTCTCATCACGATTTCGCGACGCTTTTGGCGTTTGGGTGATTTGGTGCTGTGCTGTCGCGATTTCACGACTTTTTTCGTGTGTTTTGGTTCTGGCGCTTTTTGTCGCGATATCGCGACATGTCGCGATTTCGCGACTTGTCGCGTTATCGCGACTGGTTGTTGTGGCGCGGCGGTTGTTTGGTTTGGTGTCGCGATTTCACGACATGTCGCGTTTTCGCGACATGTCGCATTTTCGCGCCCTTTGTACTTCTGGTCTCTTTGCGCTTGGTTGGGATGCCCTTTCTCCCTCTTGTAACTGTCTTTTGTTTTAATTCAAGTTTTTTCATTTTTTTTCAAAAAAAAAATCCTTGTCTAATAATTAAAAGGTTACCCTATGCTGCACTTTTTTTTCATGGCCGATGTTGACCAGAGTGGCCACTACTGGTTGCTGATTGCAAGAGTAGTCAAGCTCTATTGGTTGTTGTCAACCAGAGCAAACAAACCTACACACAAAAAATGCAATAAAATGTTAATAAATCGATAAGGTGGGGGTCCCACAATTATCACCATATATGTGACCCTAGGAAGCATGCACCACTTGCACTACTACTCTACTTGCAATATTATATCAAAATGGAAGAATGCAAAGCAATAGATAACATAACACGAAAATGACAAGATAAAGAAAGCTTCTTTTATTAATAATTTCTTTGGAAAATCTTAATTACATATCGATCCCTCTGAGGGATACCCAGTTTGATATAACAAATTACAAGCAAAAATAATGTTGTAGAAGAATTATGTCCCCTCGTAAAGTGGTGGTGCACTTTCGTAGGCCTTCTGATCTCACACACGAACTTTTATGAGGGCTTATAGATGCCCCCTTCTCCTTTTCTTTCCTTGGAGGGATCTTATGTACTGGATGCCTTGAATTTGTCTTGTAAACCTGTAACCTGTATGCATAGAAACAACATAACACTATAAATAGCATGAACAACCTCTTCGAAAGAGGATATTGTTAGCAGATCTGATAAACATGATATATGAGCATGATAATATTAAAATGCAAGCATAAACTAAGTGATAAATGCATAGAAAAATTAGAAATATGATGTAAATGCATTAATGAAATTAAATCTATGCTAGAGCTAATTAATAAATCAAATCAATCATGGATCTAATCTAGAATAAAGTAAAATAATATATAATGCCCTAAGATATGCTTGTGGGCCACTATCCAAGACAATGATCATGAAATAAAGCTCTTCTCCTCATGGACCAGGGGCTGTAGCACAATCTTCCTTGCTCCAATTGATGTTCAAGGGTTTCCTGTTGTGTCTGGTACATTGATGGGTGGTGAAGAATAAATGGATCTAAAAGTAGGTGCATAGATGTAGCTCATCCAGATAGTGCTTTGTTTCTCCTCAAAGGGGGCGTGGATTCACTCTCTGATCGGTTAGGGCTGCTTTGCACAAAATTTTGATATTTGCAGATCTTTTTGCTTTTCTTAGGAGAGTCTATATGTAGACTCCTCTCTGTTTTAGATCTAGATCTAGATCTTGGCTTCTTGGAAAATCCAAAATCCAAATTGCATGCAACTGACCATCATGGGGGGAAAGCATTAGTCATAAATTGGTATTGAAGGGGCAGTTAGGAGGAACTTTGGGAGTTCCCTGCCAAAATACGCCCGTAAGCAATGCAAGGTGCAATTAGAATACATGATCTAGGCCGGTATTCATGGCCAAAATGTGCATGGTTCTAGCCACTATTTATAGTAGTAGCTAGGTATGGCCATTGTCAGCTTTAATGACCAGATGTGGTGGTCGCTTTGCCTGAGAGTGACTAAGCCTGGATGGGCTAGAACTACCCTTTTTGATTGGTTAGGACCACTTTTAGCTCTTGGATAGGTCCAAGATGATTCATATGGTTTTAAAATGTGTCCATATGGATAGTCTCATAAACATGACATGTTTTAGGTGTCTACAACAAGAAAAAATTGTGAAGACTAGGACTCAACATTCAATCCACTAGATTAATAGATAATTTAGTGAAGATCATTCAGGATATTTGGATTCTATTATCTATTGCCTTAAGTTAATTTTGTTGTAGAAAATTAATTATTAGAGTATTGGGACTCCTACAATAAAAAGCTAGGATACTCCAACTTCATTGCCCAAAGGTCAACATGCCTTCAGAGTGCAAAGATTAATTCCTTGTGCAATATAAGAATACTATGGAAGAAGAATTTGGGTGAAGAGTCATGGTGAATTCAGGAGACTGAAGATCTCAATTACTAGATTGAAGAACTTCATAGTTGTAGAACAAGTCATAGAAGCCTTGATACAAAAAAGGTAGGGTTATGCATAAGGGGTTGGACTCAAAATTTACTTGTAAAAAATGGTGAATCCTAGTTGAAATAAAGGTGAATCATGGTGAATCGTAAGAAAATAAAATCAATCATCTTCATAGCAAAATTTTGGATATTTGAAGTCTTAAAACATAAGACTATCTTTGGGACAAATTCTTATCTATTAAATCACCTTATAACTTCATAAAAACACCACCATTAGATCAGGCTCGAAACGAGATTTCCAAAGAGTACAAATATACCTATGTTTGGATATATATTGTGGTGAATTGACCCTAAGAAAAAATTGGTCCCAAAAATTTTAGGTGAATGGGCCGACGTCGAGGATCCTCATATTCACCAATTTCCAATTTTAAAAATCCTAATATTCACCCAATTTGTGAATATTCACCACTTTTCATAATATTGAAAAATGACAATAGAAGCCTTGAAAAAAAGACCATAGAATCCTTGAAGAAGAAGCCATAGAAATCTTGATATTGAAAAGGCCACAAAATCCTTGATACCAAAAAGTGTTAGTCTCACAATGACACTGAGAGGGGGGGCTGAATCAGTGTAGCTCGTTAAATCTTAAATCTTCAACTCTTAAAGCCAAAACAATGAAAACTTAAAACCACATAAAGAAAATATAACACGAGAGCATCACACAACACAAGATGTACCGAGGTTCACCAGTTTTGGCTACTCCTCAAAAATTGACTTTTTGGACTCCCATCCAAATCCAGCCTTTGCAAAGCAACAACTTTACAATCAATTTACCAGCACCCACTGGAAGGAGCACCAACCCCTGATTTATCTGCACCAACAGAAAGGAGCACCAACCCCTGATTTACCAGCACCAACTGGAAGGAGCACCAACCCCTGATTTACCAGCACCAACTGGAAGGAGCACCAACCCCTAATTTACCAGCACCAACTAGAAGGAGCACCAACCCCTAATGCCAAGCACCAACTTGGACTTTGATTTTGAACTAGAAGATTGACATAAAAATACCTTCACTTTTACAAGACCCTGACTGGTCTATTGCTTACTCAACATTGCTCACGCAACCACGGCTCGCCTCTCACTCACCTCTCGTGCTCCTCTCGCGCTCCTCTCGTGCACTTCACAAGATTAAATCCCCACTCTCTTTCGGTGCTATTCACAAAAAAAAAACCGCACATTAATTCTCCAAGCAACACTCCTTTTATAACATTCCTTTCTCTTTGTAACTCCAGTCGTAACTCCTTCTTTCATTTCTCATATGCCACTTGTCAATTGTAATGCCTTCTTTAAGTAACTCCTTTTGTATATATATACAGTAGGCATTTCGTCAAACACGTTACATGCAACGAATTGACACCATATTCTCCTACCATGACAATTCGTCTTCTCGGTCATGACTGTTCGTCTTCTCCTTGCATGACTGTTCATTTTCTCTTTGCATGTCTGTTATTTTTCTCTTTGCATGTCTATTCTTTTTCTCTTTGCATGTCTGTTCGTTTTCTATTTTAACGACTATTCATTTTCTCCTTCTTCGACTGTTCATTTTCTCCACATGGGCATGCGTCCGTTTCTTTCCATGACTGTTCGTCTTCTCCACATGGGCATGCGTCCATTTCTTTCCACATGTAACGACCATCTTAAATGATTTCAAAACATTAAATATTCCTTATGGGTCCACGTCACTATGCAGTCTTCAGTTTCACCATCCTGGTGTTCATGTCACGATATCGTGACACTTTTGTTACTCTGCCTACCTGCCCTTCTTGAGTCACAAAAATGCGACATGTCGCGATATCGTGACACTTTTGTTACTCTGCCTGCCTAGCCTTTTCGAGTCGCAAAAATGCAACATGTCGCGATATCACGACACTTTTTCTTTCTCTACCTGGCTGCCCTTTTTGAGTCACGATAATGCGACATGTCACGATATCATGACACTTTTTATTTCTCTCTCTTTCTCTTTGCTTTGGCCCCAAAAATACAACATGTCACGATATCGTGACACTTTTTGTCCTTGCTTTTTCTCTTTGCTTCGGCCCGCAAAAATACAACATGTCGCGATATCGCGACACTTTTTCTCCTTGTTTTTTCTCTTTGCTTCGGCCCGCAAAAATACAACATGTCACGATATCGCGAAACTTTTTCTCCTTGCTCTTTCTCTTAGCTTTGGCCCATGAAAATACATGTCACGATATCGCGACACTTTTGCCTCCTTGCTTCTTTTCTTGGCTTGTACCCGTGAAAACACAACATGTCGCGATATCGTGACACTTTCACTTCTATACTCTTCCTCTTTACTTTTGTCACGATATCGTGACACTTCTGCCTTCTTAATTTCTCTCTCCTCCTTTAGTCGGGAAAATGCGACGTGTCACGATATCGCAACACTTTTTTCTACTTTGCTCTTTCTCTTGCCTTAGGGTCGCGAAAATGCAACATGTCGCGATATCGTGACACTTTTTCTCTTAGACTCTCTCTCTTGCAATCTATCACGAAATCGTGACACTTTTTCTTCCGTACAATCTCTCTTACAATATGTCACGAAATCGTGACACTTTTTCTTTCGGACTCTCTCTCTTGCAATATGTCACGAAATCGCGACACTTTTTCTTCCGTACAATCTCTCTTGCAATATGTCATGAAATCATGACACTTTTTCTACTTGCATTTTTCTCTTCCAACATGTCGCGAAATCACGACACTTTTTCTTCCGTACTATCTCTCTTGCAATATGTCACAAAATCGTGACACTTTTTCTACTTGCCTTTTTCTCTTCAACATGTCGTGAAATCTTGACGCTTTTTCTACTTGCCTTTTTCTCTTCCAACATGTCGCAAAATTGCGACAGTTTTTCTCGCTTGCGCTTTCTCTTCGAACATGTTGCGAAATCGTGATAGTTTTTCTTGCTTATGTTTTCTCTTCGAACATGTCACGAAATCGTGACAGTTTTTCCTGCTTGCGCTTTATTTTCGAACATGTCGTGAAATCACAATAGTTTTTCTTTCTTCTCAACATGTCACCATATCGCAATAGTTTTTCTTTCTTTCTCAACATGTCACGATATTACGATAGTTTTTATTTCTTGCTCAACATGTTGCGATATCACGACAGTTTTTCTTTCTTGCTCAACATGTCGCGATATCGCGACAGTTTTCTTCCTTGTGATTTTCTTTTTTTTTTTAGCATATGGGCCACTTCGATCTTTTGGAAAATCACTGTACATACTCTGAAGAACCTCTTAACTTCTATCCACTGCATCAACCGATCTGTCTGACTATGTTGACAACAATGACAATACTATTGTTGCACCTTGCTCAACAATCTCTCCCTTTGGAATTGTTGGCAACACACATGCAATTTCTGTAATTCTTCTCCCCCTTTGACAATAATACCAAAGGGCTACTGCAGACTCCCCCTGAGTCCATGCACAACATTCTCAGGCAAAAATTATTACAGTTAGTAAAAATGACAAACATGAGCAAAAAGATAAACAAATACTCAAATGCTCCCCTTGAGAATGTGGTCTCGATAGCTAGTCAATTCTTGGGAAGCGTGACCATTCCCAATTTATTGCGAAGGTCCTCAGAGACTTCCTTGGGCAATAGTTTTGTGAAGATATCTGCTACTTGCTCTGTTGTTGGAAAAAAATCCAACTTAACCTCACCTTTCGCAACTTTCTCTTGCGTACAACACACTGTTGCTGCAATATATTTTTCCTCTGCTATGGATAAGGAGACTGACTCTTTTTTCTTATTGTTTCATGTGACCAACTTATATCCAAGATAGAACGTACCTCCATTGGTACTTTTTCTATCATAAAGTCTTCTTGGATAAGCACTCTAATCTCTGCTCATCAAATTATAATTCCTGTTGTACCTTGCTTTTACTTGTTTAGTATAGTTTGATCAACACTCAACTCTCAGTTGCGCAAAAGTTATTCCCAAATAAAAAATGATCGACTCTCCAGGCAGCCTGCACGTAATTTCTTCAGCCTTTTGACTACCATATCCTCCATGACTGACGACTTTGCCTCGCATCAGTTGTGCAGCTCAATGTCTCTGGTTTCTAACGGTTGCCATGAATTTTTTCATCACCTGCACAGGTATTGATAGTGGACCATTACATCTAGTGTTGGAACCTCAATCTGCACGCAGTCATCAACACTCGGTATTCTACTTCTTGCTAGGGCATATGTCAGGGCTACTCAATGTCTTAGGCGAACATTCTTCACGTGATTCCAGGGAGTATTTCTCCTTGCTGCAATCAAGGGATTCCTCGAGCAATATCTCACATTTCTCAAATAATGCAAGACTTTCATAGGTGCATAGGCATCTTGTCCTCCTTGGTGCTTCACCACCTGGGTGCTATTCTCTCAACGTCTCTGCCTTGCATGTTCCACTTGGCACTCTTGACGAACTGGGTGCTAGTGCCACTGTTTTCTTTGACTTTGGCATCTCTTTGATAACGGCTACTTCTTTAGAGAAAATTGATGTTCTTTTATACCAAACGATGTGTTGTATTTTTGGGTAAGAACCTCACACATTCCACCTACACGATGGCAGTAATTTTCATAATGATCATGAAGAGCTTTACCATAGTCCTCCCTCGATATTGGTAGATGAATTGATACATACTCACAACATGGATTCTATTTTATCTACAGATTGGGAATGTTATAGGCTTCAAACCCAGAACCTGTCAGCTTATTCTTCCATGACACATCAACCTGTGCTTCATGTTCTATCTCAGATAACGCGTATCAGCTGTTGCATTGAAAACCTAGTTGTTCACCATGTTGTTCTGCTGAAGCACATCAGTTTGACACTATCTCCACAAACATCTACATGAAATGAAACACATTTTGACAACTATACGACAACTCCCCCTGACTACTTGCATTTCATCCTCAGATAACCAAACAACATAGGATCATTAAAATAAGACTTTAAGATTGCTCCCCCTGAGGATGTGCTACCTGGAGCTGCTTAGTGCAATAGAGGAGTAGTCTCCTTTAGTCCAAGGAGACACGATTTCCTCTCTTATTTCTTTCTCCAAACTTTCTTGAACTTGGGCTTGAGTTTTTCAACTGCATCCCTATTTTGAACCTTTTCGTGAACTTGAACATTTCTCTTGGGTGGTTTTCTCTTGTGCATTCTTGATGGATGATTATTTTCCTTTCTTTGATGCACATGATTTCTTCCCTGTTTGTGTTGCATTCTTTGTGTCTGATGAAATCTACTGTCTTGCCTTAGATTAGATACAAAATTTCTTGGATAAAACCTTGCTATGTGCCCATGACCATTACATTTAAAACATTGCACATGGTGCTCAACCGGAATAACAGATGTATTTCTACCAGCATAACTCTTTGATCTATTATTCAATCCACAATAAATTTCCTTGTGACCATAATGGTTGCATCTAAAACAATAGCCATTAAAAGCATTATTATGAATAAAGTGAGAGTGATAGAACCTCTTTTGTTGTGGTTGCTTTGCTGTAGATCTCCTTTGAGATTTTCTTCCTTTTGAAGATTTAGCTTCAAGCTTTTCTTGCTTTGATCCTTCAGCAATGGACTTCTTCTTACCTGCAGATTTAGAAGATGAAGGTTGTTCAGATTCACATACAAGATCAAGATTACACATGGGGCTTCTTTGTTGCCTTATCATTTTATCTAGCAACTCTATGCTCTTCTCAAATTTGAGATTTGTATTGGCCTCTTCTAGTTGTTTCCTCAATAAAATAATCTCCTCTTCTTGTTTGTAGCAAACAATCTCTTTCTCATTGATCTGTGACCAGAGAGTTTCTTCAATCCTTTTGGACTCTTCTACTTGTAGCTTTAGATCACTAAAAACTTTGTTAGATTCCTCTCCACGTTTGCTACATACATCAATTTTATCATCCAGGTGTGACTTCAAGGCTTCTTCTATTTTCTTGGCTTTATGAATTTGTAAGAAGAGATCTTCGATCTTATCCCCATATTCTTCCAAATTTTTGGACAGTCTTCTATTATTTTTCCTTTCTATATTCAACTCTTCAAGTGCAGCGATCAACTCACCTTCTAGATCTACTTCAGGCTCAAGGTTTTCATCACATACTTCAGAATTCACTTCTTCTATATTTTTTGGTTCAATTTTCTCTTACACAGGAACTGAAACTGACTAAGATGCCTTATTGGATGAAGAAATATTCTTCTTACCCATTGCGTACTAATCCAAGATCAACCCTAGATGATTTAGCCTGACAAGAGAAACTGGCTATGATACCAATTGTTAGTCTCACAATGACATTGAGAGGGGGGTGAATTAGTGTAGCTCTTTAAATATTAAATCTTCAACTCTTAAAGCCAAAATAATGAAAACTTAAAACCACATAAATCAAATATAACAAGAGAGCATCACACAACATAAGATGTACCGAGGTTCACCAGTTTTGGCTACTCCTCAAAAATTGACTGTTTGGACTCCCATCCAAATCCAGCCTTTGCAAAGCAACAAATTTACAATCAATTTACTAGCACCCACTAGAAGGAGCACCAACCCCTAATTTATCTACACCAAAAGAAAGGAGCACCAACCCCTGATTTACCAGAACCAACTGGAAGGAGCACCAACCCCTGATTTACCAGCACCAACTGGAAGGAGCACCAACCCCTAATTTCAAGCACCAACTTGGACTTCAATTCTAAACTAGAAGATTGACATAAAAATACCTTCACTTTTAAAAAACCCTGACTGGTCTATTGGTTACTCAACATTGCTTATGAAACCACGACTCACCTCTCGCTCACCTCTCGTGCTCCTCTCACGCACTTTGCAAGATTAAATCCCCACTCTCTTTCGGCGCTCTTCACAAAAAAAAACCGCACAGTAATTCTCCAAGAAACACTCATTTTATAACATTCCTTTCTCTTTGTAACTCCAGTCGTAACTCCTCCTTTCATTTCTCATATGCCACTTGTCAATTGTAATGCTTTCTTTAAGTAACTCCTTTTGTATATATATAGAGTAGGCATTTCGTCAAACACGTTACATGCAACAAATTGACACCATATTCTCCTACCATGACTGTTCGTCTTCTCGGTCATGACTGTTCGTCTTCTCCTTGCATGACTATTCGTTTTCTCTTTGCATGTCTATTCTTTTTCTCTTTGCATGTCTATTCATTTTCTATTTTAACGACTGTTCATTTTCTCCTTCCACGACTGTTCATTTTCTCCACATGGGCATGCGTCCATTTCTTTCCATGACTATTCGTCTTCTCCACATGGGCATGCATCCGTTTCTTTCCACGTGTAGCGACCATCTTAAATTATTTCAAAACATTAAAGATTCCTTATGGGTCCACATTACTATGTAGTCTTTAGTTTCACCATCCTGGTGTTCATGTCACGATATCGCGACACTTTTGTTTCTCTGCCTGCCTGCCTTTCTTGAGTCGTGAAAATGTGACATGTCACAATATCGTGACACTTTTGTTACTCTGCTTGCCTACACTTCTTGAGTCACGAAAATGCAACATGTCACGATATCGCGACACTTTTGTTACTCTGCTTGCTTGGACTTTGCGAGTCACAAAATCGCAATAGTTTTTCCTTCTTGTGCTTTCTCTTCAAACATGTCATGAAATTGTGACAGTTTTTCTTGCTTGCACTTTCTCTTCGAACATGTCACGAAATCGTGACAGTTTTTCCTGCTTGCGCTTTATTTTCAAACATGTCGCAATATCGCGACAGTTTTTCTTTCTTGCTCAACATGTCGCGATATCACGATAGTTTTTCTTTCTTGCTCAACATGTCGCGATATCGTGATAGTTTTTCTTTCTTGCTCAACATGTCGCGATATCGTGATAGTTTTTCTTTCTTGCTCAACATGTCGCGATATTGCGATAGTTTTCTTCCTTGTGATTTTATTTTGATTTTTAGCATATGGGCCACTTCGATCTTTTGGAAAATCACTGTACATACTCTGAAGAACCTCTTAACTCCTATCCACTACATCAACCGATCTGTTTGACTGTGTTGACAACAATGACAATATTGTTGTTGCACCTTGCTCAACAATGGTGAATCCTAGTTGAAATCAAGGTGAATCATGGTGAATCGTAAGCAAATAAAATCTATCATCTTCATAGCAAAATTTTGGGTATTTGAAGTCTTAAAACATAAGAATATCTTTGGGACAAATTTTTATCTATTAAATCACCTTATAACTTCATAAAAACACCACCATTAGATCAGGCTCGAAACGAGATTTCCAAAGAGTACAAATATACCTATGTTTGGATATATATTGTGGTGAATTGACCCTAATAAAAAATTGGTCCCAAAAATTTTAGGCGAATAGGCCGATGTCGAGGGTCCTCATATTCACCAATTTCCAATTTTAAAAATCCTAATATTCACCCAATTTGTGAATATTCACCACTTTTCATAATCTTGAAAAACGGCCATAGAAGCCTTGAAAAAAAGACCATAGAATCCTTGAAGAAGAAGCCATAGAAATATTGATATTGAAAAGGCCACAAAATCCTTGATACTAAAAAGGCCATAGAAGACTTGATATTAAAAAGGCCATAAAAGCCTTGATACTAAAAAGGCCACAAAAGCCTTGATACTGAAAAGGCCATAAAAGCCTTGATACTAAAAAAGGCCATAGAATCCTTGATATTGAAAAAGGCCATAGAAGCCTTGATACTAAAAAAGGCCATAGAAGCCTTCATCTTGAAGAAGTAGATTAAGATTTTAGTACTAATATTTTGTTGCAAGGAAAGAAGATTTAGTGAGTTGGAAAACTTCCTACAAGAAATTTAGGAAGAGTATCTTCTTTAGAATCAATTCATCACCTGAAGCAAAATCGAAGAGATCAAGAGATTTCATTGAAGAAATTCCATTCTTGGAAGAAGAAGAAAGACTAGTAGAGTCCTACTTACATCTAGAAGTAGCATAATCAAAGATCTAGAAGAATATCTCACCACCAACACTTCTATCAGTAGAAGGTTGAAGATAAGGTCTCAAAGAAGACAAGCAGAAGCTACAAGATAAAAGACCTTGGGAAGGTCTCAACGAGCATCCATTAAAAGGATAGGAGAGCCTTACTAAAGAAATCATCAAAGGAGAACTTACTGGAGATATCCACTACCAAGGAGAATCCCTTGATAGTGAATGACTTGGGATAATTGTCGCCATCCGACAACAAGCCCAAGAGAAGGAGAATTTTACAAGGAGTGCCAAGTTTGAGAAGAATAATTTGGAAAGGAGTACCAAATACCAGAATAATAATCTAGTGAATACATCAAGATATTCATAATATTGAGAAGAAGATCCTACTTGAAGTTAGATTTAACAATAATATTTGAAGATAGAAGAAGCTCACCCAATCTAGAAGATTTGAATATTGCCTCTCACAATAAGAGGGCACCAATTTAGAGATAAAGAACTATCCAAATTTATAGTTGAAGGAGGAAACCATAAGAGGAGAACAAACCACCAAATCCTAGGCTCATGAAAGAAAGTTCAAGACCATATTTTGGTGAAGAAGGAGTTTTTTAGGATAGTCTACAAAAAGCTGCAAGATCCTACTCAAAGTAGCAACTTGGTGATCATAGACACCAAGATCCACATCCTCTAAAGAAGCGGTGAAAGAGATACAAAATATAAAAAAAAAAAGTAAGCAAATTTCGGTGCAAATAAATTTGTTAATTGGATTACTTTGTTAGGGTAAAATAGGTAGTATATTGCATTATACTACATAGGTAGATTATTACATTTACTTTTCTACTTCTTACCATGTAGATATTTACTGTCTTAAATATCTAATGGTAAACTTCCTAAATATCCTAGGTTAGAATCCCTAACCTATCGCTATATCTACTATGGCACGTTGGTTAGCGTGAATACAACAATATTGTTTAAATTATTATTTTGTAAGATATTTAAACACTAAGCTTTCTAAAGCTTAAGTTAATGACTATTGAATATTATTTGTGATTAATTGTTGTTCCTAACTATTTTACTCACCTTCATAGTTCATCATTGGCATCAGAGCTAATACGTTGGGTTGGGCAACCTTGGATCTAGACAAGGCTAAAAAAATTTCTCGCTCTAGAGGACTGGACCATGGGCACAAATACTGAGGCATGGGACCCCTGGACAAGACCCACTTACCGAGGCACAGGCTCATTTTCTTGGCATAAAAATTGAGGTATCTGGAACCTACATGAATCCTGAGGTGGTTCTGATGTCACCTGGCACTACATGAATCCTGAAGCAGTTTTGACATCAGCTAGTGCTACACGGATCCTGAGGTAGATCTGATTTGACAATATGACATCAACTAGCATGGATCCTGAAGTAGATTTGACAGTCAGACACCAACACAGATCCTAAGGTAGATCTATTAGTCTAATGTAGCTGGTGTGGACGGTGTGGCTGATGTGGATGATAATATGTTGATGTGGTGGCATGGATGGCAATTTGTTGATGTGGCATCATGTTTTGACAGGCGGTTTCCTCCTTCACCATGTGGCAGGTGTGAGATTAGGATGGCATGGCAAAATTTCTTCCTTTTCGACTGCCCAAAGGCAGTCAACAACAAGAGGGAGTGCTTTTTCTTTTAAAGTGCTCCCCATCGCCCATACAGGCGATGTGGGACTAAAAATCCCAAGTGCTTTTAAGCACTTTTGCTTCGCGCAGTGGAAGTGAATAGCTGTCATTGCATAGAAGCTACCAGATCAGTTCGGTAGCACAACGACTACCCCGACGCTTGACTCCCACAAGGACGCGAGATTGATTCCCCGTGGGGTCATTAAGAAAAAAAAATTTGCTTAAAAAATAAATAAATAAATAAACAAAGGTATTTTTATTTTTTTAAAAGTTTTTTTAATTATTATTTAATCATTTTTTTAATAATTTAATTATAATTTGTTTAAAAATCATTTTTTTTAGATTAAATTGATTCTATACAAATTAATTTTTTTTATTGATTAGATTATGATTAAATTAATTAGAAGCTTGCATTAAAATAGAAAGAAAAAGGGCTATTCTTTAAAGCAACTAAATCATTAGGTGTTTTTCCTTGTTTTCTTCTTGAAAAAGGGGATAAATAGACAGGAAAATAAAACACTAAACTGTTGCATTTTTTTTGAGAGTTTTATTGTCAAAACTTTGCTCCCATTTTTTTCTACTCATTTGATTGGAGAGCACAAGTTGAAACATATCATGAAGAATAGACCCTAGATAAAGAAATCTCTTCATCGTATAAGAGTCATTCAAAGAAGAAATAAACTCCACTGACAAACCACTAGATTTAATTTTTGGCGGATGCTTAGAAGACATCGCAATAGTTTGCCTAGATTCAATTTCTACATAGATCTTTGGAAGGGATTGTATCTTAGCTACTATCCTATGTGTATCAGAGAACCATTTGATAGAATCACCTCCCATTTTTGAATATTGAATATTAAATGACACTTTTAACACCAAGTCGTGTGTCGACTGGTTCTTGAAACAATGGGGGGATTTTTCTTGTTTCTTTTGCAAAATCAAGGGGGTGATAAATAGTACCACTTGTGTTTCTTCTTTCCGCAAAATAAAACTACAAGGGGGAAAAATTGAGTATCAAAATTTTTGCAAAACATATTTTTCTTGCAAAAATTATTGTAAATAAAAAGTGCATTCTCGATTGCATTCGACACTTTTTTGTAAAATTGGTTAAAATTTAGGTGCATTTTTAGTTGCATCCGATACCTATAGTGATAAAAATTTGGGTCACTCTTTTGATTTATTATTGCACTAACTTTCATTGTTTTATGCAATTACAAGTCATAACATCAAAGAGCACTCCAAAACCCAAATTTCACTAAAATTTGTGCTAAGCCTTGCACAGGTTATATAACCAGTTATTTATTTTTGATTTTCACCCATAAATCACCCTAATTTACTCTATTTGTTTGGCTTAAACTCCTCAAACTAATCATCCTTATTCAAGGGTTTTTAGGCAGGCACCATTAAATATCAATAAGAGTAAATTAAAATCTTCCAAATACTCTTTTGAGAGTATATTGCAAGATAAGTCATATTGGTAAAAAATATTTTTTGAATCTTCACAATGGCTTTGATAAGCAAATATCTGAATGATAATCAATTACTTAAAGGTTCAAACTATCTGCCTAGAAAACCAAGATGAAAGCTATTTTAACTAAAGAGGAAATGTGGGGCATAGTGGACGACACTGATTCAAGACCCAGATCCCCAGGAGCAGATCAAACAACACGGGATAAAAAGGATAGAAGACTTTCATTTTTGATATTTTTAGCTATTACTGATGACATTTAGCCTCACATAAGTGAAGCTAAAAATGGTAAAGAGGCATGGGATGTCTTATCTACCATTTTTGAAGGAAATAATCAATCAATGATTCTTAACATTTAAACTCAACTTCATACTCTTCAAATTAAGTCAGGAGAAATAGTAGAGCTATTCCTCTACAGAGTGGCAGAAATAAAAACAAAAATACAAGCCTTAGGAGAAAAGGTGGAAGACAAAGTCTTGAATTTGGTCATATTGAAGGCTCTTCCAGACTCCTATAGAATGTCGATCACTTCCCTTCAAGTCTCTAGAAGAATAGTGACCTTTGTAGAGTTGGTAAACATGCTTCAAATTGAGGAAACAAATCAGCTCCAAAGAGATGATGAATCTAACAATGCACTCTTCTCAAACAAACAAGGTGGAAAGAAAAAGGGGAATCAATAGAAGGGGTCTTCATATTATAAATACAAAGGCAAAGAGACTCAAAAGAAGAAGAATTATTGCAAAATTTGTGATAAGGACACTCATGAAACCAAGAGATGTTGGTTTAAGAATACACAACCCAATGATCAAGGTTATAATAAGGGCAAAGGCAAATCACAGAACATGAAAAAGCAACAATAAGGAAATATTGTTGCTGAAGATGATTTTGGTTTAGACTCTAAATGAGCACACAAGGTTCTCATGACTTATATAGCATCCCATCAAAAGGATACTATGTGGTACATAGATTCAGGCTCTAGCAAGCATATGACTAGCGATAAGTCTTGGTTTGAGACATTTGAGGTAAGAGAAGGCAAACCAGTAACCATTGTTGATGATAAGACCTATCGTGTCTAGGGAGAAGGAAGTGTTTTTGTTTCCCTTCTAGATGGAAAATGTCAGATTCAAAATGTTATTTATGTACCAGGATTGGCAAACAATATTTTGTCAGTTCCACAAATTCTGGATAAAAACATGACTGTCAGATTTAGAATTGAGTAAGGAAATAAACATTGTTATATCACCCAGAGAGGCAAACACATAGCAATGAGTTCTTACAATCATGGCTTGTTCACTATAGATGCAATTTTCTCACCGCATATTGCCATGGAGGTAACCACAAAATAGGCCACTTATGGAATAAGAGATTTGGGCATCTAAGTTCAGGGTATTTACTTGAACTATGTAAATATAAAATGGTGAAAGGACTTCCTAACCTTTCATCTACTTTGCCAGTGTGCTCATATTTCTTGGTAGGAAAGCAACATAGAGTACCTTTTGAGCCTAGCTCTTCACGAGCTAAGGCACCTTTGGAGTTAGTGCACACATATTTGTGTGGTTCTATGCCTAACAGTTATGTAGGAAAATAGTATTTTCAATTGTTTTTTGACGATAACTCACAGAAAATGTGGGTCTTCTTCTTGCAATTGAAGTCTGAAGCATTTGACTAGTTTCAACAATTCAAGAAAATTGTTGAGAAATAATCAAGATGCTTTATCAAGACCCTCCGTTCAGATCGAGGGGGGAATACACATCAAATGAATTTTCTTCATTTCTAAATACACATGGGATAAAATGATAGTTAACAACAACCTATTCTCCTCAGTCAAATGGAGTTGTTGAGAGAAGAAATCATTCCATTATGGAAATGGTACGATGTATTCTTAAGGGAGCAAACCTTGAGCAAAAGTACTAGGTTGAAGCTATGAAAACTGTAGTATATCTTTTAAATATGGCACCCACAAGGGCTATTAAAGGTATGACTCCTCAGGAAACATGGAGTGGAAGGAAGCCCTCCATATCTCATCTATGTGTTTTTGGGTGTAAGGCATTCATGCATATACCTAAGGAGAAAAGAAAGAAGTTAGATGATAAGACCTTGCAGTGCATTTTTCTTGGATATGATGACTTTTAAAAATGCTATCATTTGCTAGATCCATTCACCAAGAAAATACACATCAGTAGAGATGTGGCGTTCGAAGAGGCTTTCACACCTAACACTACATTAGTATACCTGGAATATGAGGAGCCAAAAAAATTGACTCCTCCACAATAGAATAAGCCTACAAAATGGTATACTAGTACGGTGAGAGATTTCAAACTCACCTCACCTCCAGATCTCACTCTCAATCATCCTCTCACTCGCAGTATGTCTCGATAGAAAAATTCAGAAGCATCCACTTAGGTTGATGACATTTGCAAAGATTTTCAAGAGCTTTCTATTGACAAAGAGATAGAAAGTGGAGAATATATGGAATTTGATGAGGATAGGCTTTATATGTCTTCATATGATGAAAATTAACCCTCTACAGTTGATGAAGCACTTAGTCAGTCCCTATGGAAGGTAGCTATGGATGCTGAACATAAATCCTTCATCAAAAAAAAAACATGAAAGCTGGTCGATTTGCCTAAAGGAAAGAAGCCCATAGGCTGCAAAAGGGTTTACAAAGTCAAATATAAGGTAGATGGTACCATTGATAAGCATAAGGCTCATCTTGTGGCAAAGGGCTATGCTCAAAAGGAGGGCATTTATTATGAGCAAACCTTTTCACCCACTACAAGGATGACCACCATTCGTGTTCTTTATGCTATGGCAGTACAGTTCGAATGGAAATTACATCAAATGGATGTAAAAAGTGCCTTTATAAATGGTGATTTAAAAGAAGAGGTATACATGTCTCAACCTCAAGGATTTACTGAGGAAGGCCATGAGAAAAAAGTTTACAAACTAGTCAAATAATTATACGGTCTGAAATAAGCCCCAAGAGCATGGTACATCAAAATGGACAATCACCTAAAGTAGCACGGTTTCAGGAGAATTCCATCAGATGCAAATATCTATATTAAGAACACAGGTTCTGATATAGTGATTCTTGTCTTATATGTATATGATCTGATCATAACCGATAATTCAGAGAAATTGATTAGTGCCATGAAGGATGACATGAAAGAGTCATTTGATATGACATATTTGGGACTTCTCCACTACTGTCTTGGCATTGAGATAGAACAAAATAAGAATCATCTTAGGGTGACTCAAAAGAAGTATGCCAAGACTTTAGTAGAAAAATATTGTATGACTGATTGCAAGCCCAAAGTAACACCTATGGAATCAGGGATTTAGTTATCACGGTATGATGACTCACCATAGGTCATGCAAGAACCAAAGGTTTCTCAAGATAGTTTACTTTTGCTGTAAACTATCTTTCTCGGTTCATGCAAGAACCAAAGGTTTCTCACTGGAAAGCAACAAAGCATGTTCTCCACTACATCCATGGTAGTGTAGAGTATGGTTTAGAGTACAAGAAGAATGACTCATTCTTCTTATAGGATTTCACATACTCTGACTATGCTAGATCTATAGATGACCGAAAGTCAACTTTTGGATATATTTTTCATCTAGGATCTGGACTTGTCTCTTGGCATAAAAAGAAGAAATAAGTGGTTGCTTTATCTTCAATAGAGGCATAATATCACACTATAGATGGACCTGTGTGCGAAACGATATGGTTAAATTGCATCTTGGCAACTATGGGTCTACCAAAGAAACTTTTGATTCATTTGTTTTACGACAACTAGGGTGTTTTAAACTTAGTGAAGAATCCAGTTCACCATGAACGTACAAAGCATATTGACACAGATTCTCATTTAATTTGTGATAAAGTTCCTAAACACAAAATCAAGCTCCAACACATTCCCACTAACGAACTGGTTGCAGACATCTTCACAAAGGCACTTGGACGTGTAAAATTTGAGTTGTTTTGAAGTACACTTTGTATATCAAAGTAATGTAATAAAGGGGGGATGTTAGGGTAAAATAGGTAGTATATTGCATTATACTACATAGGTAGATTATTACATTTACTTTTCTACTTCCTACCATGTAGATATTTACTGTCTTAAATATCTAATGGTAAACTTTCTAAATATCCTAGGTTAGAATCCCTAACCTATCTCTCTATCTACTATGGCGCATTGGTTAGCGTGAATACAACAATATTGTTTAAATTGCTATTTTTTAATCTATTTAAACACTAAGATTTATAAATATTAATTTAATGACTATTGAATATTATTTGTGATTAATTGTTGTTCCTAAATATTTTAGTCACCTTCATTGTTCATCATACTTATCAGATATTTTAAAGCACCTTAATTTGGATTAAAGTTGTAATAAGAAAATTGGATTATAGTCTTCAAAAGTCCAAAAAGAGAAAAGTTATTTTTAAGTTTCATTTTCACATTAATTAGGAGTTGATTAGATTTTAGAATTACATCTATCAACTACCTATTATCTACTTTGGAAAAAGAAAAATAAGACTAAGCCCTACAATATTAATTGTAGTGAAATTGTAAAATAACTCTTGAAGATTAATTTTAGATTATTCTTGATTAGTTGTAGTAAATTGATTAAGTGCATTAATTTGAAAGTTTATTGGAGTGATAAGGTGAAATTGTTAGTGCATTAAAAGAAAGTATTAGATTCATTTGCACTATTTTGTTACTCTCAAAAGAATTATTGTTTGTGTTCTTGAGAGGGGCACATAATCAGAAATTGTTAAAATGTCTAAAGACACTATTAATGCACAAAATTATGCAATAATTAGTGGCCAAGTGAAGTCATAAAAATAGGTTATAATCCTCCAAAACTTGGAGAATAATATGACTAACCAAAATAAGGAATAGAAGCTTCAAATATTGAGACTTGGTGAGTCTCAAATCCAAAGCATTATAGGGTTAGTTGCAAGGAGAAAAGTGTAAAAAATTGCATCTTATAAGGAGATTCTATCTACTTCTATCTAATATTGGATTTGTCATTATAATATCCAATAAAAAAAAGGAAGGTGTCTAAGAAAAAAAACAAACTCAAAACCCCTACACTACATTAAAAAATTCTACCATACAAATCAGAATATTAGACCTACAAAAATAAGAGCAAGAAAGGGTGCAAAATGCACTTATTTACAAATATTATTACATTGTATAGTACTTCTCTAACTCATTCTATGCAAGAAAAAGGGTAGATTGGAAAGTGCCTCAAAGGCACAATATAATAAGGGTAAAACAATCAACGAATATCGGACGCTAAAATCCTCCCAAGCATAAAAAAGAGCCATTCATATAGGCTCATCTTCTAAATATCTTGGATGGCCAAACATACAAGAGACAAGGCACAAATTTACGGAGAAATCAAGCAATGTATGAGAAAAAGGAAATCGATGCAAGTAGATTGGAACCATATGTCGGATCAAGGATAATTCACTACCTCAAGTGGAGCATCATGGAATATTCATCAAAGCACTACCATATATCCACCAAAGCTCCTCCATATCTCCACCATAGATCCACCATGAGCATTGCTTGAATGGAAACATCTCAGCTCTAATGAAATACATCAAAGAACAAGATGGAAGAATATGTTTGAAAGGCTTGCAAGAAGGATTTGATAATACAAGTTCATGCAAAGGGAAGAAGGTGCCACTTGTCATTCTCCAAAAGAACCCTAAAAATGCCTATGAATGAGACATTACAAATTTGGCTTGGTGTCCATACTCCATATGGTAGAGGAGTTATCTATAGTCATAAGCGTTACAAAAAGAAGCTCATACACATTGAGGTAGAAATATACCTTGGACAACACATGAAGAGGGGATAAAAAGATTTTTTTTAAGTGGATGTGACACTTGTCACAAGCATTAGACAAGACCAATGTCTCCACAAAAATCTCAAAGTATTATTGGAATATCTTAAAAATATTATCACTGGATAGACCACCTATTAAAGGTAACTTGGACTAAGAAAATCGATAGCATCTCAAAGAAACTTGGTAGCAACTTAGTTGTAACTTGATAGAAATGTAGTGGCAATCAGGTAGCTATTCACAACAATTCAGAAGTATTTAGAAGCACTCTCGATCAAACGGGTGAAGGAAGCATTAAAGGAAAGCATTGAAGCCAATGGCACATTGAAGGATTTGCACTCAAGAAGGAAAGACCACCGCCAATTACATCTGATTTCATAAAGGTACAAAGCCTTACTAAGGTAGAATTTCCTCATCTAATTTGCTTTCATTAAAAAGGGAGTTATAAGGTTGAAGTATTAAAAGAATCCAATATTTATTTGAAAGTAAAACTTAGGGAAATTAATCTAATATTTGCAAAACACAACTTAGGAGAAATAAGGGATACTACTTGGAATTAATCCATTTAATGTTTGAAAATATTAATGTGTTCTAATTTTCCAAATTAGGGAGTGATAAGGGTTACAAAACCAAACCAAGTTATTGGAAATTAGAAACACTTAAAAAAAATCCCGAGGGATATAAAAAGGGGTTATTAATATTTATTTCTAAGGTTGGAAATTTATAATATTCTTTTCTCAAAAATTTCTCAAAATGGACAAAAGAAATCTAACATTAAAACCTCTTCAAAAATTGGAAAAGTTCTTAATTCAATAGGAGTAATAAGGCGTTTAAAAAGTTTATTTTTAATATTTCTAAAATTGTACAAAATCAACCATAAATTAAACTATATTTTATAAAAGCACTATATCATATTCCAAAATCATTACGGAGTCATAAGGCATTCTATAAAACTTGATAATAATAATAATATCTATCAAATATTATCAATTTGGGAATATATAAGCTTTCTTCAAAACCTAAAATTAGGTGTTCATACTCTCATTACTAGGGAGACATAAGAAATCCTACAAACCTAATAATTAATAAAGTTTTTATCAAATCAAGCCTATATACTTCAATAAGGGATCATATATCCTAATAAAGGGAGTTATAAGGTAGACTACTAAGATTATATCAAATTCTAAGAAATAGCAAGAATCACTATTTCAAATATTTATCATGGATGAAATTTTGAGAAAAGCTTTCAATAATGAAGTACTATTCCATGAAATAGAATCCTATTCTCAAAACTCAATAGATACTCTAGAAGGATACGAGTATCTACCCTCTAGTGACAAAGATAAATTCTCCTTGTTTCTTAAATAATCCAAAGAAGGTAACTTCACAACATTGATTAACTATCTTCATGAAATACTCTTCACAACATGGTAGAACTCACAAATATTGATTATAATTTCACTAGAAGAATGATGATTTATCTATCATTAATTGTGTTTGTACTTACTCAATACAAGAAGCAATATGGTAATAAAGAACAATACTATTGTGATTATAGACTAACTTATCATAGAGCAGAGACCTCACCAACACCAAAGTAGAATCACAGGAAGAGAAGGAGAAAAAGGAAGAAGATACATACTAAAAGGAAACATGGAATCATGAATACTGAACCAGTTGAACACATACAAAAGGTAGAATAATCTTCAGTTGTAGCTTACTTTGCATCATATGAAGACATAGATTACCTATTGAAACTGAACACGGTAAGCAACGAAAGATAATACAATTTCCATTATACAATGGAAGAAGATCCATATTGAAGATTGAAGTCTTCAATACCCAAATAATGTAATACATGGGGTGTTAGAAATAGATTATATTCCATAATTTGGGTCATGTAAATGTATCTTCCAAGGTACATACTTAGGACATTATATTACTTTAGGAGGAAGTTATCTAGTTACTTCATGCAATGTAATAAATGCACAAGTGTCAATGTGCAAGTTGTATATGTGCAAGCTATCCCTTGCACATCTAGATAGAGTGTTGTCCAGGGAATCTATTTTCCTATATAATAAGGACCTCATTGTAATATAAATATAGAGTCGAGGGACATAGTAATATAGAGTAGCTTAGAGCATATTCATAGGTAGTAGCACAATTATGTGTAGATCACCATCTATTTGTGATGGGTGCAATGTAGTTCAGTAGCTTTATTAATGGAGTGTTCATTTCCTCCATAAGTACATTGTATTATTTTATGTCATTTCTATTTATATTATATCTCATTCGTCTAGTATATTTACTTTCTTTCATATTATTCTGCATCTTCCGATTGCTATATCCCATTGCACATTACATCAAAAGCTAACAATATCTCCTAATTTTGATTGGTGTAATTACTCAATAAAATAAAATAGTTCTACAATTTTTTTCATTTCTATATCTCATATTCTTTTTATTCTCTCTTTATCCATAATATCATGTTCAATTGTGTGTCATATCATTTTTTCCATTGTCTTGTTTATCCATTACTCCTCTTTCATTTGTTCGTCACACGCGCTACTTGGTTCCATCATCTCAATGTCTTAGGTTGCTCATACATAGAGGTTTTTTCAATTACTCAGACATATCTGGCATTCTACTTAACCTTTATAAAATATTATCATGTCCTAAAGATATTTTAGCCTCCCTTGTTAGGATATCACTATTAAAATAAAAAAAACTTACACAAAATACTAAAAAATAACTCAAATACATCAAATAACTCAATAACACTATGTAGAAATTAAATGTAAAAATGGAACAATATCACAATAACACAGAATCGTAGGCCTCTTCAAGGGGGAGACCTCCTTAAATATTTCATTAGCTTGCAAAAATATGAATTCGTACATGGATTCATATCTTTTAAATAAAAACTTCATGCAACCCTCCCTAAAGGCTCAAGAGTTGGCTTACATGCAAAATGCCACTTCAGCTAGAATATCCTACCTAACATCGGTTACAATCTTGATAAAAATGGTTACATGAAATGACACCACTTGGCTAGGCACATTACTTTCCATATACATTACAAAGTATTTTAAACTAATATTATAATGGGATCCCCCATGTTGGTAGTGGGTCATTACATAAGTAAATTAGAATTACAAAATGGTGTTAGGATAGAATCCTAATATGTCCTTCCCCTTTGAAAAGCTTTGTCCTTCCCATGAGAGGCTATAAACCAAGATATCATCAAAGAAAAATAGGATGAACTTCTGTATGAGAGGGAAAAATATGTTGCTCATTAGGCTCTAAAATGTGTAAGGAGCATTTGTCAGATCAGATGGCATTACCAAGAACTCATAGTGACCTTCATGAGTACAAAATGCAGTTTTGGAAATATCCTCATCCTTGAGCCTTATTTGATGGTAGCCAAAACAAAGGTCTAACTTGAAGAAGTACATAGATCCATGTAATTCATCCAATAATTCATCCACTATCAGAATGGGTAATTTATCATTAATGGTAATTTTATTGAGCTCACGGTAGTCTATACACAATTACCACGAACCATATTTCTCGAGAACTAGTAAAACTAGAGAAGAGTAAGGGCTGGTACTAGGTCGAATGACACCAGTTTTGAGATATTCTTGTACCATATTCTTGATTTTAGACTTGATATCATGAGGATACCAATACAATTTGATGTTAAATTGTGCATTACCTAGTAGCAGTGGAATAGCATGGTCATGTGAGCAATGAGGTGGTAGGGTAGTTGGTTCTAAAAAATGCCATCGTGCTTGGTCAGAACAAGTTGCAAATCTACTAGAATTTGATCCACTGTGCAAGTGCTTAGTTGAATTGAAAATATTTGTGCAATGAACCTGTGGGATGACATTTTCAACAACTTCTTCATACAATTAGAATTGATAATTTGTGAAGGGCCTATTTTGGTACCATGGAGGGTGTGTGTTTGTCCATGTTGTGAAAACTGCATCCATAGTTTTGTAAATTTCTAGGAGATAGAAATAGTTCCCAAGGTGCCCTACCATTGAGCTTCTAACACAATGTCACATCCTCCCAATTGGAGGGCAAACATGTCTTGCTTGAGTTCATAATCCCCCATATATATTTTAACATTGCGAAATTTACCTTTACAAGGTAAAGTGCCTCCGTTTGCCACCATGACTTCAAATTAATTGCATGTGTGTATATAGCAATTGGCCTACTTAGCAACTCGAGGATAAATAAATTTGTGTGTATTGCCTAAATCAATAAGAATAGTAAGGTGTTGGCCTTTGAAAAAATCCACAACTTTCATAGTTTGTGGAGTGGTAATCCTGGCAAGAGCATGGACTAAAATTTCTATCTGAGATGCTTGGGTTTCCTCTTCCTATTGATTTGGTGCTTCAGTTGTATCACTCTCCTCATCACTATGGTCACTGCTATTGGGTTCCTCTATATCTATTAAGAAAAATATCTTATTTGCACATCTATGCCCCTTCACAAATTTTTCATCACAATTATAACATAGCCCTTGGGCATGATGTGCATCCATTTCATCTGTAGTCAGTCGCTTAGGAGTAGGAGGTTTATTATAAGTATTATTTTAGAATCGAGGAGGAAAGGGAGGTTGAGCTGAAGAAAATTGTGATGTTCGTATTTTATATGAGAGTTTAGATTTGGCCAATCAGTCTAAAATCATAGCCTGCATCATGGTTTGGAGTTCAAACATCTTGAATTTAGACTGGAGATCATATTTTAACCCACTCAAAAAATAAATTATAAAAAATCCCCCATTCAAGCCCTTAGTTTTATTTTCCAACTTCTCAAATTGTGTCTGGTAATCGTGAACTATGGTTGTTTGTTTCAACTTTTTCAATGCTCCTGTAAAGTCTTCATAGTCACTAGGGCCAAATTGGGTGAATAGTTGGAACTCAAAGTCCTCCCAAGATAGTGTAAACACCTAAAATGTGTCATGTTTAGGGTAGCTACTCATAAATACACATTCATAAGATCACATGACATAATATTGGACTTTCCAAGCATCATAAGTGGTTCTCACCACTCATATGGGGCATTATTAACCCATCCAAGCCTAGCCACTCAATATTAGAGCATCTATATATTAGCCGTTATAGACGACAACGACCAGATTTTAGCCGTTGCAGATGACAACGACTAAACCATTAAAGACATTTTATCGATAAATATGCTCAATCACGGGCGAAAGTGGCAGCCTGCATTCAATAAAGGTGCACGATAGTAACTTTTAATTTCTTTTCATGTCCAGTTCACATAGGAGACTTGATTTTGCATTTAGACTTTAGTTAACTAGCCTCCAAACATAGACAAAAACAAAATTGCTCATGCTAAATGACCAGTTTGCATAGGAGACTCAAGTTTGTAGTTAGATTTCAGATAACTGGTCTTTAAACATAGAAAATACAAAAATATTCTCATGCTAACTCTCACTATGCATGAGAGATTCGGACCTAGGGCTTGGGCATAGACCTAGGGTCTCACACACTTTAAAAGGTGAAAGCCTGAGAGCACCAAGAGAGATAATTTTTGATTCAGAATTTATTAGAATAGGTCATTGAGGAGAGCTTTTGAGACTTATAGAGCTTCTCTTGGAGATCACATTTATGATGAAGCCCTAAAAAATTGGAGAGCAAAGCAACCACTAATTAAACATCCGATACAAGCTTTGATCCATATCTTTGGGGAAAATTGAACGAAATTCACCTTAGTAGCAGCTGTCCTGAATAGTGGCTCGTAGACCTAGCTTAGGGTATTGGATTATCAACCAACCACTTAATATTCCATTGATCATTGTAATATATAAAACAATTAATGCCTAACTTAGCCCGCATTCGTAGGATCTAATAACAATTTAGTCCTTGAAATATATAGGCTAATGTTAGGTCTAACAAATAGTAAATCTAACATACGCTAACAATAGTTGTTAGCATAACTAACCTAGGTAGTTACTAACTACCCTAACAACTTATAATAATGTAATAATATAGAATTACTATAGTAATTCTAACATCCTCCCTTATTACATTATTTGGGTAATAGGATATCTACTAGTTATATGAACATCCCCCCTGATTACATCATTTAGCAATACAAAGAGAGCTACGAAACAATTCAAATTTTACACGTGCAAGTGCCTTAGTGAAAATATCTACAACTTGAGCATCGATGGGAATGTACTGAAGCTAAATTTGGTGCTTGGGAACTTCGTCTTGAATGAAATGACATTGTGTGTCAATTTACTTGGTTCTTTCATGATGCACTGGATTCTTGACAAGGTTTAGAACACCCTGGTTGTCACAAAACAAGTGTATTGGAGATTTGGATGGAAGACCCATACTTGTCAAAATGAGACGCAACCATATCACTTCGCACATAGTTTCACATGCGGCATGATATTCTGCCTCTATTGAAGAGATAGCAACCACCTGTTGCTTCTTGTTGTGCCAAGAGACAGGAACAGATCCAAGATGAAAAATATATCCTGAAGTTGACTTGCGATCATCAAATGATCCGGCATAGTCGGAGTCCGTGTATCCTTGAAAAAAGAATTTGTTGTTCTTCTTGTATTCTAGGCCATATTCTATAGTACCACGGACATAGTGAAGAACACGCTTTACTGCTTTCCAATGAGTGGTCTTAGGCTCCTACATGAACCTCGAAAGATAGTTGATAGCAAAGACAATATCTAGCCTAGTATTGGTCAGATATATGAGACTCCCAATCAACTATCGATAGAGAGTACCATCTACCTGAGGTGAATCATCATATCATGATAACTTAATTCCTGTCTCCATCGGAGTTGCCATTGGCTTGCAATCAGTCATGCAATATTTTTCCAACAATGTCTTGGCATATTTTTCTGAGACACTTTGATGTAGTGATCCTTATGGATGACTTCCAGACCAAGACAATAATGGAGAAGTCCAAGATCTGACATCTCAAAATATTGACACAAGTCTCTTTTGACAGTAGAGATCATAGTTTCGAACTCCCTGTAATGAGCGGATCATCAACATAGAGTACAAGCAACACTATATCAGAACCCTGTTTCTTGAAATAGAGGTTTGCATCTGACATACATCTCTTAAATCCATGCTGCAGGAGGTGATTATCCATTTTTATATACCAAGCTCGAGGAGCTTGTTTCAGGCCATATAAGGATTTGACCAATTTGCAAACTTTCTGGTGTTGGCCTTCCACTTCAAATCCTTCTGAGTCATGTAGACTTCTTATTGGATATCACCATTTAGAAAAGCACTTTTGACATCCATCTAGTGAAATTTCCACCCAAATTGTGCTGCCATAGCACAAATAAATCAAATTATGGTCATCCGAGCAGTAGGTGCAAAAGTTTCCTCATAGTCAATGCCTTCCTTTTGAGCATAGCCCTTTGCAACAAGATGGGCCTTATGCTTATCAATTGTCCCATATGCTTTGTACTTGATTTTATACACCCATTTGCAGCCAATGGGATTCTTTCCTTATGGTAGATCGACATTCTTCCAAGTTTTGTTTTTCATCAGAGACTTATACTCTGCATCCATAATGGCCTTCCACTGAGGCTCACCAAGAGAATATTGCACTAATGCAGGTTCAAGATCTTCTATGGAGGACATAAACACCCTGTCATCATCTATATACATATCCTCTATTTTTGTATGTGGAGTTACAAAAATTTCCTCAAAATATTGACAAAGATCATCAACCTCACCAGTCTCTGTGGCTGCTTTTTCATTTTGAGACATACTACGAGTACGAGGTCTATCCAAGGTCAAATATGGTGGAGTGGATAACTTGGCGTCTCTGATTGTACTTGTATACCATTTTGGATTCTTCGTTTGTGGTTTTGAAGAAGAGGTATAAGGACCTCTTGTCTATGTTGATGAAGGAAACTTCTCTTCCTTAGATTCCACAAGATCTAGGTATACATTATATGTGCTTTGTGATGTGAAAGCTTCATCAAAGACAACATCTCTACTGACATGAATTTTCTTTGTCAAAGGATCTATCAAATGATAACCTTTAGAGTGCTCATCATAGCCAAGAAAAATACATTTCAAAGGTTTCTCATCTAGCTTCTTCCTTTTCTCTTTCGATATGTGCATGAAAGCTTGACATCCAAAAGTATGAAGATGAGATATGGAGGGTTTTCGACCACTCCATGCTTCTTGTGGAGTCATTCCTTTTAGGGCCTTTGTGGGTGCCCTGTTCAACGGATATACTAAAGTGGTAATAGCTTCTGCCTAATATTTTTTCCCAAGAGTAGCTCTTGTGAGCATACAACGAACCATTTCCATAATAGAATGGTTCCTTCTCTCAGCAACTCCATTTTGTTGAGGAGTATAGGCAGTTGTTAACTGTCTCATGATTCCATGCTCAGTTAAGAATGCTAAAAATTCTTTAGAGGTAAACTCCCCCCCTTGATCTGAGTGGAGGGTCTTAATAGAAGCCCCTGACTCCTCAACATATTTCTTGAATTATTGGAAGAAAGCAAAAGCCTCAAATTTCAGTCAGAGAAAGAAAACCCACATCTTTCGTGAGTAGTCATCTAAAAATAACTGAAAATACATCTTCCATCCACAATTGTTGGGTGTGAAAGGACCGCACAAATCGGTGTGAATTAACTCCAGAGGTTTCTGCACTCGAGTTGAGCTTTTCTTAAAAGGAACTCTATGCTGCTTTCCTGCTAAGCAGTTAGAGCACACTGGCAATGTGGAAGAAATAGAAGGAAGACCCTTTACCATATCATACTTACTAATCTCAAGTAAGTAGTCAAAACTAAGATGCCCATATCTCTTGTACCATAGGGAAGTTGCCTCCTTGGTAGAGACTGTCATGGCAACATGGGGAGTAGAGATAGCATCTAGGGCAAATAAGCCATGCTTATATGAAGCTGTTGCACTCTGCTTACCTTTCCTGGTAATAGAACAACACTTCTTGCCATTCTCAACATGAAAGTTGACAACCATATTTTTATCCAGGATTTGTGTGATCGACAACAAATTGTTAGCCAATCCTAGAACATAGAGGACTTTGTCAATTTGACACTTACCATAAGGAAAAGTGACTGAAACTGTACCCTCTCCCTAAACCTTATAGGTTTTATCATCAACAATAGTGACAGGTTTACCCTCTTTGGCCACAAATGATTCAAACCACAATATGTTGCCAGTCATATGCTTACTAGCACCAAAATTGATATACCAGACAGGATCCCTCTGTGTGGAGTCGGTGGTAGTCATGAGCACCTTGTGTGCCTGTTTAGAATCTGAGTTAGATTCTTCAACAACAACATTCACCTTGGGTTGCTTGTTCTTATTTTGTGGTTTTTTCTGGCCTTTTTTCTTATTCTTATGCCAACATCGATTGGTGTCATGATTGTCTTTCTCACAAATTTTGCACCACCTCTTCTTTGGTTGAGGTTGTTTCCCTTTCCCTTTTGAATCCTGTTGAGAATTGCTTCCTTTCTAAAAATTACCTTTCTTCTTAGAACCTTGTCTGTTGGAGTATAGTGTTGTATTAGAAGAATCATCCCTATGAAGTTGGCGTGCCTCCTGTTGTTGAAGCAGATTGACCAACTCAATGAAGGTAATTTGACATTGTGACACCTGAATGGAGGTGATAAACATATCAAAGGAATCAAGAAAATCTCTCATCACTACTGAAGTGAGGAGCTTATCATCTACTTACTCTCCCAAAGAATTCAATTTGCCTTTCAACTCAGAGACTCTGCAAAGAAAGAGTTCAACTGTCTCACCCTATTTCAAACTCATATTGTGAAGTTGTTTTTGAAGATGAAGAATGGTTGAATCATTATTTCCCTCATAAATTATGGTAAGGGCATCCCATGCCTCTTTACTACTCGCTTTGTCAGTGATATGAGGTTGAAATTCATCTAAAACAACAAACAAAATGAGCACTTTTGCTCAATTGTCTTTCTTGTCAAAATCTATCTGAGCAGTAGTTGGAGGAGTAGCAGTTGTGGATCCAACTGCTGGTGAAGGTCATGTTGTTTCTCCAAAAACAACATCCCATAAATCTTCCATGAGAAGAACTGCCTTCCTTTTGTTTTTCCATGGTGTATAATTAGGACCTTTCAATAATTGATGAGAATCAGTCATTAACTTTGCAGCATAAGCCATAGTGAAGGTTCCTTATATCACCAATTGGTCACCCTTTCTATATACCTTAATGTCGAGCCGTTATACCATACAAAATACCCGCCCTTACATGAGGGAGACTATAGGTATTTTGAAAAATCAGAAAAATTACCCGCCCTTACGTGAGGGAGACTGTAGGTAATTTTAAAGATTATACGATATGTGGTACTTAGGCGGTACTGAAAGGGAATCATCTTGTTAATGGCACCTACCTTAGAAATTCGTCAATCTGTATGTGTGGGGCGTAACTTCCCCTAAACACTATAGATTTTCAGAACATTCATTAGGATTTACGCCTAAAAACAAGAACGATTAGGGTAGTGTATGGAGTAAAAAAAATAGCAAAATGACAAACTTATCTCTCCCTGACGATTTATAGAGAACAAGATCAGACGTCATTGTGGCAGCTATATTAGGTGGTGGATACAGTAACACAATCATGATAACTTTATTTATAAGTTTTGGCCAGAGGTATCACAAATACCAAACTCTACAATGCAATAAATTGCACGGATGGGTTTTAATTATTCCGGGGACTTAGGGAGTGAATTTGATTTTTTTTTACTTTTAATGAAGTAGTGTAAAATAGAAAAAAATGCAACCTACAACATAAAAGTGCCCACAAGAATGACCCACTAGGTTTTGGGCGCAGCCAAAAATGCACCTTTACAATAATGCCAAATTTACCTTTAAAAAAAAAAAAAACTCACTTTCCCCCTTTGGTTTGAATTTTAATTTTTATTGCAAAAATAAATTTTGAATCAAAGGTTTAATTAATAATAACATAATTTTGTTTTAAAAAAATCAATAAATGTTAAAATTGATTTTAAAAACAAAAAAATGAAATTATTAAAAAAAATTTGAAACAAAATAAAATTTGCAAAAAAAAAAAAATACCTGTGTTGGGGGTCGGCGGGTTTTGACCTCGCGATCTCAGGCTGCTAGGGCTCGACCGAAAACCAGTCGAGCTCGCTCGTCGATTGGGAATAGGGGTTAATATCCCCTATTTGAGCAAGAGGTCATGCCCGAGATTGCTCCAACAGGCTCCTCCATCGCTCTGCCTCCACTCCACCAGTGGCGGCTTCAGTTTGTTAGCACCGTATTGATTGCAATGAAGGCTACAACAAATCAAATCTCTCTGTTTGCAGTCTCCCACATTGCAAACTCTGCAGCCCTGCTTCGATCATGCCGAAATGTGAATTAGACTAGGAGGGAAGAAAATAAAGAAAAATAAATCTTTATTTTTTATACATCCTGCTCCTAGCTCGATTGGAGAACTGAAGGCGCAGAGTGATCGCAGCCCTCGAACAAAAGTGAAAATCACCCCTATTTGCACGTAGAACAGAAAAGGGTGAGAAATCCAGTAGAAGACCCCCCACGGAGTATGGCCGCGATGGAAACCGCTACAAAGAGTGCAAACAATATTTGCTTTTGATCTTCACGTGCTGGTTTAGCCGGATTTGCTGGAACGGTGTATCGCTCCAAATTTTTTGCATCCTTACCTTCAGGCTATAGGATCCATGCCCGAAATGGGGATGCGAGAAGGATGGGACAATACCTCAGATTGAGAGGCCCTTTGAAGGTCCCACATCTCGGGGAGGGGTATAAGGGTGAATTTTCGACGGATGGTGGGTTCACCAAGAAACTTTTGAGTGGCATTTTCCACACCTAGGTTGATAGTGGGTTTGATGTGTTCATTTTGTGCTTTAATAATTCAACTCCTAGGTTTGGCCAAGATGAATCTAAACTATTCTATATGCCAATGCTAATTTTTATGGATACAAAAAATATGAATAAATGCTAAACACAGAGAATATGTCAAATGGAACAGAACATACCTGATTTCGGATGTCTGATGAAGATTCTAAGTTTTGTAGCAGTCCAAATTGTCTCAACTCGTACGTAATAGTCTGAAATTACATCGAATCATCTCAAATCTCAGACGATCATCTGAGATTAGACGATATCATCGTCAATCTGACAAATTCATCTGACGAATTCGTCAGAAACCTGCAATCACAGGAATAGATACAAAATACCAAAGATGCAACTGCAAAGGCAAAGGAGAATGATAGAAATAACAAAAAACATGCCTAAATAATAGATTCAAATAATAGATAAGAGAAATGCAATAAATTTAATGATTGGGTTATGCTAAATGAGGTGAACTCCAAGATGCATAAATATAATAGCTAAGATAATATATAAAGAAATGCAAAAAATAATAAAGAGATGCAAACTCTGGACTCTGATTGCCCCGACTATAGTCAGGATCGCCTCCAATCGTACAAGATCATCTGCGCTCCTCGATAGGATCGTCCGAAATCGCTTGCAACGATTCGAGCTAGCTTCAACTGAAAAATAGTAAAGTTCCTGCAAGAAAACATGAAATGTAGAATGCAAATGATGGTATGAGGATGCTCTGAGGTGTGTGGAATTTTAGGGGGTTTAAGCAGAGTTTCAGGCAGAGAGTCAGGGAGAGAGTCAGGGGGATAAACTAAGAAAATCTCAGTTTATATAGGATTAGGGAGAGGTTAGGAGGTTGGAGATCATCCCAATTTGGGAGATCTCCAACAGGGGAGACTCTAACTATGCAGACACGCTTTCTGCCCAGGTTAGAGGAGCTGTTGGAACATAATCTAAGTATAAAAATTTGGTTTTGGGATGAAATAATCTGGAGGACATTCTGTTTTAGAAGAATTCGTCATATCTGGGATGATTTTGTCTAATCTGTGACGATATCATCCAATGGTCAAAACAAATCCTAAAAATGGTGCGAAAAACAAGGGGAGCGGGTAACAAGCGGTTAACGAGCAGTTTGAGGTTAAAATTTGAATTTGTATCTTTTTACTGAGGTTTAGCTATGCCAATTTTAGGGTGCTACATTTTGCCCTCTCTTTAGCAAATTTTTTGAATAAAATGCGTTAAATACGAGTTCTTCTCGTTTTACGAGAAAGCAAAAATGTACTCAATTTTCTAGACGACGATTCTTGGTCGAATCGTATGATTGCTGACTATGGTGCCCCCTCCGTGTTTTTACCCAAATTGAATGTTTGAGGTAAAAGCATGGAAAAGCAAAAAAAAAAAAAAATGTTGTTGATTTTAAATAAAATTAAGAAAATAGGGTAAAACCCTAATTCATTTTTACTATTCATTTTTACTGGTTTTAGAGCTCTGCAGGCAAAAATGGTCGAGACAGTGCACTGATCGACAGAGGTCCGACATGGGCTATGGGTAAGGATCTAATCCTAGTAAATTAGGTTTGAATTTAATTTGTGCAATTTTTTTGTTTTAAATTTTGACTATTTGGGGCATCGCGGCCGTTTTTAGGTCGTCGACGACGTCGGGACAAAATCGTCCCTATTTCATCGAAATCGTCCCTAGATCGAAAATCGACGAACTAGGGGCGATCCCGTCCAACAAGGGGTGATCCCAAGTTGTGAAATCAGAGACGATTTCATCCTACAAAGGATTATTTTGCCCAATTTGGGACGATATCATCCAATGGTGGACGATATCATCATATTTATGAAATTTTGCTTTGTTTGAAATGCATTTAATTGATTTTAATAATTGGTTTATTAATGAAATTTGTTGTTTTGCAGAGGGGATTACTAAAGAGTCGAGAATGAAAATACAGGGGACTAAGAGATGACATAGCCGCGCTCAACCAGGAAGAGCGTGACCGACTAGCATAGGTCGGGCTACAACATGTGGCAGAGATGCCACAAGTACCGACAGACATGGGGCTATTGACAACCCTAGCAGAGAGGTGGTATCCGGGGTCGTCCTGCTTCTGGTTACCAACAGGGGAGATGGATCCCACACTAGAGGATGTATGGAGGATCATGAGGATCCCCATACAGGGATGACTGATGACTCCTATGGCCAATCAAGGCTAGGCTATGATGAGTTTGAGTGGAGACCCGAGCTTCACCCTGGAGAAGGGCAGAGTGAACATTGAGTCTCTAAGGCAGATGCCTGGGGCATCTAGGCTGACTCAAGTTTTGTTAGGGGTGGTAGGTGGCTTACTGTTGTGCCACCAAAGAAGGTGCAGACTACCATGGCTCCTATCATATGTGGTCTGTGACATGAGAGACCATGGGCATAGGTTTGCATGGGGTAGCTTTGTACTATGTAACTTGTATAGGATCCTACACGGGGTTGTATATAAGGGAGGTCGATGTCTGGTCTTGACATCGCTACTACAAGTTTGGTGCTGGGAGCACATCACGGTGCAGAGGCCGATAGGGCTCCCATTAACAGGGGTTGACTGGGAGAGGCCTCGAGTTTTCTACTGGTGGCTACAGTGACGGATAGATCTATCGATGTCACGGAGGTTGCTAGACGACCTCATCCTAGACCAAATCACCTGGAGGTGATGGCGAGAGCACCCAGGGTGGGCAGAGGATGGGCAGGAGCTGGCTCGCATCAGGCGAGTCTGTTGGTTGAGGATGGAGCAAGGAGAGGTAGAGCTCCATTGTTATGACCGAGTTCTATGATAGTTCGGTCTATAGTAGGGGATCCCTTCTCTCAAGGATTACGAGTACTCCCAAACTATTCGGGATAGTACCACACTAAGTAGGGCTCTAGACATGCAACGATTCTGGAGTCAAGACACGGATGATGCCCCCATCCAGCCAGTGTATGGTGACGATGCTGGGGTTATCGATGGATACGATGCCTGGCACACAGGAATCTACCCTTCTTGGATGATGAGGGCACAGGGTCCTATGCACGTTGTTGTGCAACGGATGGGGAGGCTACGTCAGGTTGCTATTAAGGCAGCACGGGGTCACGATGGGAGAGAGCAGCGATGGTCTCCGTAGGAGGGACACCAAAGGATGGCACGGGCTCCATAGAGACCACAACAGACAAGGAGGAGGGAGGAGGGACTCCCTTCTCAACAGGAGGAGAGACCACCATCGCTTGATAAGGGCAAGGGTGTCGAGGTAGGGGAGAGCAATGAGACGATGGATCTCCGGTCTGAGGTTGCCTGCCTCCAGGCTCAGGTGTAGACACTGTAGGATGAGGCTACATGGCTTAGATCTCGGGGCGGAGGAACGAGCATGCAAGAGTTGGTGCGATCTATGGCTCAGATTATGTTCTACTAGGGAGCATACTACCAGATGGTTCCAGAGAGCTAGAGGTTACAGCTACCAGCCGACATTGCAAAGCCAATTAGGATGGGGTCATCGAGGACATCGTCATGATCGATGTCGAGGACCCACGACATAGGGCAGACTTCGATGGGGCCTCCTCCTCCACCTTAGGGCAGGAGAGGAGATGAGGCTGAGAGCTCGAGGGCTTCTCGAGGCTAGATGCTCACTGCACAGAGATTGTATTTATTATTATATATTTTGAGAGGATTGAGTATGCCAGGGTATTGATTGTGGCATACCAGTCCAGTTTTGATATGATGTACAAATATTTTTGATATATATGATATTTTTGTGATATGACTTGTGTATATGTTGTATGATGCTTTAATGGTTGATTTTTGCAATTGATTATTGATGATTCATGTGATTATGTTGTTTTAAAAATATTATAATTTTATGTCATGCTGTAAAATTTAAATGAAATAATCTGATGTAAACAATTGGTTGTTTTGGTGTGATTTGATGAAAAATAAAAGGGACTTCTAACAATAATTTCAAAGTACATTGTCGTTGTTATAGATCATTTCATGGAGTCACCGCTCGGTCGGTCGTCAAGCTAATCCTAGTATAGAAATATTGCTAAAATTAAAAGAATGCTTAAGAGACTGTCTTAAGACTTTGTGTTGTGATGGTGATGATTTGTTTTCATATTTTCAAAAAAATATTATGCGTGAGATACTAAAAGAAATATGATTTTTCTAGGCATAAATTCCTAAGTGTGATAAAATTTTGAACAATTCCTTAGAAATTATACCATGGTTGAAAAATTGAATGTTGACATAATGACATGAAATAGAATAAGTGTCCATTCGTTTTAAAGCACAATTGTGTAACATAATGATGTAAGCCATATGTTTGTTTGTTTTTTTTTTTTTAAATGAATGGGGAAAATAAAATTAGGACAATGGTTTGCGCTAGACATAGAATTTATAGGTATAGACTTATACCATCATCGTGAAATCCAAATAAGAAATTGATATTTTAGTTTTATTGCATGATTGATTTTTGATTTTTGATAAACAGAAAATAATAATATACAAACTTGACTTTATTTGCTAGAATTTGTAATAAGTCGTTTAAAAGAATTTTGGATTTTTGAAAACAATGTATGTAATTGTTTTTATACTAAACAAATGTTCTGAAATAAGAATAAAATTTATTCCAAAAGAGTTGCAGAAATATTTTAAATTATCTCAAAGACAAATGTAGATTTGTAAGGAACCCTCATGTGCATATGTGAGTTCATTGCCGATCTTGATTTATCATAATGATAGAGAATCTCTCAAATACAAATGTGTGTGCAATTGTATTTTTCGTTCACCAATTTTGAGCAAGATAATTTGATACAAGTAATTTGAATTAACCAAATGAATGTTCGTTGACCATGATTTATATGCATGTAACCGTACTAGACTACTGTGTAAGTTAGGTTATCAAGAGCTAGCTAATACATAAGCCGACATAGGTCTATACAAAATAAGGTTGCTAATGTGACAGACATATCACCATGCTAGGGATTACCCAAGGCCAAGCGGGTTGGGCACAAACCACCTGTTATGGGGCTTACCTCACAATTTTTGAATAATTGAGAATTCCAGGGATTCAAGCTCATTCACCCTTTTATTTTCAAGGGGTATGGAAAGGGATTTATTGCATTTTGCTTTTGCCTTTTTTTTTTTTTTTTTTGTTTTGTATTTTGCTTGGAACTTGAGATAATGCTAAAATATTGCTGTGATGGTAAAAAGCGATATTTTTATTTTTCTCATTTTCTTTGACTTTTATTTTTCTTCCTATGCTAGGGATACTTGCTCGGATTAGCTGTAGAGAAAGGGATTTTTATTCTGGGTAGGGATGAGCTTGTACTTTTGTCAATTCTCAAAGATTCTAGACCATGTGCATGATAGGATAGCAGGGGAAACTTTTCGCTCAAGAAACCACTTTTACTATGTAGCATCATATTGAATTTGCAATGAAATCATTTTAATTTTAAAAGATATATTTAGTTCAAGTAAATAACAAGATCAGTTCTCTATGCTCAAAAACTTTATTTAATTCAACTATGGACTTTGATATAAGAGAGATTAATAATCATACAAAATAAAATCAAGATATTTATTCATGTGAATGTGAAAGTGCAAGATTCCAAATAAATGCTAATTTATCCAAAATAATTGAAAATATAACTGCAATACTTCAAGAATTGACAGGTATGAAAATAAAATATGTTTTTGAAGATTTTGCCGATTTTGATGGTTTTATATTTTGATTTTGATTGATGAATTGCAAGAAGAGATACTATTTACTATTTTTTTGAAATTTTACTAAAATGAAACAATATGCAAAATACACAATATATATAAATGATGAAAAGGACCAAATGTTATGCATAATAACACTTAATATGCATAATGTTCATAGGTTCTTTAAGATCTTTACCATCTAAGGTAGCTAATCGATATGCTTCCGATCCAAATTTAGCAGTGATGACATATGGTCCGAGCTAGTTGGGCTCAAATTTACCTTTAAGGTCTTTAGTTGCATTAGTATTTTTTTTATTTTCTTTTAAGACAAGGTCGCCAATCTCAAATGATCGCTGATGAACTTTCTTGATGTATGCTCGTTTAGGCTTGTTTTGGTAGGCACAAAGATGCTCCAAAGCATTGATGCACTTCTCATATAGGAGTTCCAGCTGACTAAGTCTGCCAGCATGATATTCATCTCCTACTTCAGTATCTGAAAGTAGCAGAGCCAAAGAAGGAACTTCTAATTCAAAGGGAAAAAATACTTCAGCGCCATAGACCAAAACAAAGGGGGAAGTGCCTGTGGGAGTACAAATGCTAGTTCGATAAGCCCACAAAGAAGGATATAATTGAATATGCCAATCTCGGCCAAATTTATTGACCAGTATTTTAAGGATTTTGATTAATGTTTTATTAGATGCTTCTGCTTGGCCATTACCTTGAGGATAATAGGGAGTGGACCAATGATGTTGAATTTTATACTTTTGACATAATTTCTTAACATATTTATTTTTAAAACAAGTTCCATTATATGAGATGAGATTTGTAGGGATTCCAAACCTAAATATTAAAAATAAACTTGGAAACTTGGGTTCCAGTGCAAGAAGCTAATGACATAGCTTCAACCCACTTCGTGAAATACTCAGTGGCGGTTATGATAAATTTGTGTCCATCAGATGACACAAGGTTGATTTTCCCAATGATGTCTAAGCCCCATTTTGAAAAGGGCCAAGGAGATAAAATAGCCTGCAACTCTTGTGCAAGCGCATGGTCAAGGTCAGCGTGTTTCTAGCACTTGTCACCATGATGCACATAAGCATGTGCATCATTCTCCATGGTAGGCCAAAAATATCCTATCCTAAGGAGCTTCTTAGCAATGGCGCTACCACTAAAATGCCCCCCACAAGATCCATTATGGGCTTCACTCAAATCTGATCTAGATTTTGCTAGATTCAAACATCTCAGTAAGATGCCTTCAAAAGATCTCCTATACAAGGTATTACCAATAATCACGAAGTGACTTGCTCGTATATGTAATAACCTACGCTGGTTGCTATTACAACCTTCAGGAAATGTCCCATTTTGAAGAAAATTAAATAGATCAGTGTACCAATGTTCAGGAGTAGTGTCATTGATTAGAAAAACATCCAAAGTTTCTAAGCATGATTTGCTTGAAGCGGGTTCCTAGAGTCGATGAATAATGATAGTAGCATATTCGTCATCTAACTCCAAGGGCAAAATAGATGCAGCTGTAGCCATAACGTCAATCACACGGTTGTTAGTTCGAGGAATAGCTTCCAAGGTAACTTGATCAAACAAAGATAATAATTGTAAGACATATGCTTTGTATGGACGCAATTTATCATCTCGGGTTTGATAAACATCATTGATTTGATTTATGACAAGTTGAGAGTCACCAAAAACCAATAAATTTTTAATTTGTAGCGCTAAAGTAGCTCGTAATCCAAGGATAAGAGCTTCATATTCAGAAGTGTTATTAGTACAAGCAAATTTTAGTTTGAAGGACAGAGGTATAATATGTTTCTACGAAGATATTAAAATAATACCTGCACTAGCCCCACTCATACAACGGGCTCCGTCAAAGTATAGGGACCATTGCTCTAGATGGTCTGCCTCTAGTTTAAGGCATTCATAAAGGAACTCAATGATGAGGGGATGGATACACTCTAAGGGTGCAGTGACTAATTGATTTGCTATGATTTGACCTTTAACAGACTTTTGTCCTATAAACATGAGTTCAAACTCGCTTAGCGCAAGAACCCACTTTGTTGTGCGACCAGATAAGTACGGTCGACTCATGAGATATCGTAAAGGTGTTAGACTTACAATGGCACTGAGAGGGGGGTGAATCAGTGTAGCTCTTTAATCATGAATTAACAGCTCTTAAAATAGTAGCAGTTAAAACTTATAAACAGATACAACAAGTACAACAAGAGAACATCACACAACACAAGATTTAACGAGGTTCACCAATGTGGCTACTCCTCAAAAATGACTGCTTGGACTACCATCCAAATCTAGCCTTTGCAAAGCAACAACTTTTACAAATAGTTTACCAGCACCCACTGGAAGGAGCACCAACCCCTGATTTATCTGTACCAACAGAAAGGAGCACCAACCCCTGATTTGCCAGCACCAACTGGAAGGAGCACCAACCCCTTATGCCAAGCACCAACTTGGACTTCAATTCTGAAACTAGAAGAATAATAGTAAGATACCTTTGCTTTTGCAAGACCCTGACTGGTCTGCTTCACTTTTGCATCCTCTGTGCACTCTGCTCTCTCTGTGCTATCACTTCGCACAATCTGCTGCTTCACTGTCAAGCGATCGTCTTCTCCCCTTTGTGCACTCTGCTTCCTTTGTGATCTTCGCACTTAGAATGATTCGACGACTTGCACACTGCACACTACAACCGAACTTCGCACTCTGTGCACTATCTCCGAACTTCGCACATCTCTGCTTCATCACAGTCAAACTTCACGATCGTCTTCTCCCTCTCTGTGCACTACGATCGAACTTCGCACTCTCTGCTTCCTTTGCGAATTTCACACTTAGCACGATTCGACTCGACTTGCTCTCTGTGCACTATGACCGAACTTCGCTCACTTTGCGCACTTCGCCATCATCTCGCCGCTTCTACGCTTTCTACGCTCTTACGACCGCATTTCACACTTCGACTCGCATTCGATGACATATGCAACACTTGCTCAATTCTCCAAACAGCCCTACTTTTATAACAACATTTTCATGATGAAAACCCTAATCTCAATCGGTTGTAAACCCTAATCTTAGTCGGCTACAAGCCCTAATATTCGTCGGCTGCAAACCCTAATCTTCGTTGGCTTACATCGGTCTTCGTCGGCTTCAACTGCCCCTGTAACTCTTCTATTGCTGTTGCCACGAAAACACATGTCACGATATCGTGACACTTTTTCATCCGTACGCTTTCTCTTAGCTTTGGCCCATGAGAATACAACATGTAGCGATATCGTGACACTTTTTCATCCGTATGCTTTCTCTTGGCTTTGGCCCGCGAGAATACAACATGTAGCGATATCACGACACTTTTTCATTCGTACGCTTTGTCTTGCCTTTGGGTCGTGAAACCGTGACATGTCGCGATATCGCGACACTTTTTCTCCTTAGCGCTTTCTCTTTGCTTCGGGTCATGAAAACGCGACATGTCACGATATCGCGACACTTTTTCTCCTTAGCACTTTCTCTTTGCTTCGGCCCCGAAAATACAAATGTCACGATATCGTGACACTTTTTCTCCATGCTCTTTCTCTTAGCTTTGACCAACGAAAATACAACATGTCGCGATATCGTGACACTATTTTCTCTCTCCTCTTTCTCTTTGCTTTGGCCCGCGAAAATGCTACATGTCACGATATCGTGACACTTTCACCTCCGTACACTTCGTCTCTACTTTTGTCATGAAAATGCGACATGTCACGAAATCGTGACACTTTTCCTTCTCTGCCTTCCTGCTTTCTTCAAGTCACAAAAATGCGACATGTCGCGAAATCATGACACTTTTCCTTCTTTGCCTTCCTGCACTTTTCAAGTCATGATAATGCGACATGTCACGAAATCGTGACACTTTTTCTTTCTCTTCCTTCCTCGCTTTCGAATGTCAGCGAAAATCGTGACACTTTTCTTTCTCTTCCTTCCTCCTTTCGAGTCTGCATTCATGCCACTCTGTCAGAAATCGTGACACTTTTCCAACTCACTTTCTCTCTCCTATTTTAGTCACGAAACTGCGACATGTCACGAAATCGTGACACTTTTCAAACTTGTTCTCTTTCTTCGAACTTGTCATGAAATCATGACACTTCTTCCTGCTTTCTCTTTTTCTTCCAACATGTCGTGAAATCATGATAGTTTTTCCACTTGCCTTTTCTCTCCAACATGTCCGTGAAATCGTGACAGTTTTTCCACTTGCCTTTTCTCTTCCAACATGTCACGAAATCATGACAAATTTTCTTTCTTCTTCTTTCTCTTCCAACATGTCATGAAATCGTGACAGTTTTTCTTTCTTCTCTCTCTTCCAACATGTCATGAAATCATGATAGTTTTTCTTTCTTCTTCTCTCTCTTCCAACATGTCACGAAATCGCGATAGTTTTTCTTTCTTCTTCTCTCTCTTCCAACATGTCACGAAATCGTGACAATTTTTCTTTCTTCTTCTCTCTCTTCGACATGTCACGAAATCATGACAGTTTTTCTTGCCTATTGTATATGTCGCGATATCGTGACACTTTTCTTACTTGTCTTTTTCTTTGATCTTTTGCAAGTGGTCCACTTCGGTCTTCTTGGAAAATCACTGTACATACTCTGAGTAACCTTTGAACTCTTGTCTTCTGCATCTGACTAGCTTTTGAACTTCCTGTCCACTGCATCAACAGATCTGTCTGATTGTGTTGACAACAATGACAATACTGTTTGCTGCACCTTGCTCAACAATCTCCCCCTTTGGAATTGTTGGCAACACATGTGCAATTTTCTTGTAATTCTTCTCCCCTTTGACAATAATACCAAAGGGCTGCTGCAGACTCCCCCTGAGTCTATGCACAACATTCTCAGGCACAAATTATTACAGTTAGCAAAAATTACAAACATGAGCAAAAAGATAAACAAATACACAAATGCTCCCCCCGAGAATGTGATCCCGATAGCTAGTCAATTCTTGGGAAACGTGACCACTCCACAATCTGTTGTTGGAATACAAATCCAACTTAACATCACTTTCTGCAACTTTCTCCTACGTACAACACGCTGTCACTACAAAATATTCTGCCTCTGTTGTGGATAAGGAAACTGACTCTTGTTTCTTACTATTCTACGTGACCAATCTGTCTCCAAGATAGAATGCACTTCCACTGGTACTCTTTCTGTCATCTACACATCCTGCCCAATTTGCATCTTTAGGATACCATAACCCATACTCCATAGTACCCTTGTGATATTATAGAAGACTCTGTCTCTCTGTACTCTGTCACCTCCAAAGCTCAGTCAATAGGCTCACTAAGAACCTGCTCAATAGGCTCACACAGAACCTGCTTAACAAGCTCACATAGAACTTGTCCAATGCTGAATAATAAACTCATAAAAAAAACCTGTCCAAATCTGCTCCACCAAGCTCACTAAGAACTTGTCCGAATCTTCTCTAGCAGTCTCACCAAGAACTTGCCCAACTCTGCTCTAGAAATCTGTCCCAGCATTGTCCTCAAATATTTCCCAAGGGCCTTCTCAAAGGCTCAATCAATCATGCTCAAGTAGTACTCAAAATGAACTCAATAATGAATGGCGATCTCAAATCAAATCCACTTCATAGAACTTTAAAAATCACTTCACACATAACTTGACTAGGCTTAATCAAATCAACTCAACCAATCATCACAAGGGACAACTCTCTCCCATACAACCCTAGTCCAAGTATGTATCAACCAACTCAAATAATTCCAACAATGCTCAACCACAAATATCACATAACAATGATACTCATGTTCTTTTCTAACTCAAGTTCTTTCATAACCAATGGGCTTCAACCACTATGCTTATAACACAAGGTTTAAACACAACTCTTAATTCAGAAAACCTTGATGCATTCAACCAACCACTTTCGAAAAAGGAAACCACAAACAATCATTTTCCCTTCAATGATGTTTTAGAAATCAACCACCATAATGTTGTCACATGAGTCTCCTTGGGATTAGCTTGAAATCGTGCTACCATGCATACTTCACTTGTACCAACTTTTGTCCAACATTGTACCGACACTGCAATTTTACTACCAACTCTGTGCAAGCATCAAACACTGTATCACAACACCAACCAAATCCCTTTTTACATTTTCAACTTGGTCTATGTTTTCTACAGTCACCGCTGGTCACACCTTACTTTCAACTATTCGAATCAGGAGACAATATTTTGTTAAACACTTCACGGCCAACTATGGTGCACCTTACTCAAACTCATACTTCTGGACCTCGGATAGGTAAGATTCACAAAGCAAAGTTGCTCATCTTGATGAGCTAAACATGAATCAATGATCAGACTTCAATATTTTTCACCGCAGCGTCATAATAGATCTAACAAACTTCACGTCAATGTGTAGTTCAAATACATACTGCTTTTATCGAAACACATAGATGCGGCTAGAGCAACATTCTTTCACTAACCAAATTATCTGAACTGCTATAATCCTTAACTTTGGATAGTGGCAGTGAGAACCATCACCAGTACAACAATGACATATAGCAATACTATCAATAATGACAACTCTCAATTTAATCACCACCCTTCATGACACTTCTACAAACAACTACATGAACTGAAAACACACTTCGACAACTATACGACAACTCCCCATGACTGCTTGCCTTTCATCCTCAGGTAATCAATCAAATACATAGGAGCATTAAAATGAAACTTCAAGATTGCTCCCCCCGAGGATGTGTTACCTGGAGTTGCTTAGTGCAATAGCGGAGTAGTCTCCTTCAGTCCAAGGAGACACGATTGCCTTTCTTCTATCTTTCTCCAAACTTTCTTGAACTCGGGCTTGGATTTTTCAACTACATCCCTATTTTGTACCTTTTCGTGAGCTCGAACATTCCTCTTGTGTGGTTGTCTCTTGTGCATCCTTGATGAATGATTATTTTCCTTTCTTATATGTACATGATTTATTCCCTGTCTGTGTTGCGTTCTTTGCGTCTGATGAACTCTACTATTTTGCCTTAGATTAGATACAAAAGTGCTTGGACAAAACCTTGCTATGTGCCCATGACCATTACATTGAAAGCATTGTACATAGTGTTCACTCAAAAACGTAGATGTATTTCTACCAGAGATAACTTTTTGATTTGTTATTCAATCCACAATAAATTGCCTTGTGACCATACTGGTTGCATCTGAAACAATAGCCATTAAAAGTATTATTATGAATAGAGTGAGAGTGATAGAACCTCTTTTTTTGTGGCTTCTTTGTTGTAGATCTCCTTTGATATTTTCTTCCTTTTGTAGATTCAGCTTCAAACTTTTCTTGCTTCGATCCTTCAACAGTGAACTTCTTCTTCTCTGCAGAGATGGAAGATGAAGGTTGTTCAGCTTCATATCCAAGACCACGCTTATCCGTGGAGCTTCTTTGTTGGCTTATCATTTTATCTAGCAACTCTGTGCTCTTCTCGAATTTGAGATTTGTGTTGGCCTCTTCTAGTTGTTTCTTCAATAAAACAATCTCTTCCTCTTGTTTGAAGCAACCAATCTCTTTCTCATTGATCTCGTGACCCGAGAGTTTCTTCAATCCTTTTGAATTCTTCTGCCTGTACTTTCAAACTGGTTATTATTTCATTTGCATCCTCAAGATTTCTTGAGATTTCCTTATTCCTTTTTCTTTCTATCTTCAATTCATCCAGAGCTGCAATTAGTTCCTCTTTCAAATTTATTTCTGCATCAATTTCTTCTTCATCACATTCTTGTTCTTTTTCTGTTTCTTCTTCGAGTGTCATGAAAAGACCTTCACCTATTTCCTTTTTAGAATCATCCTCTATGTTCTCATCATCACCTTCATGAATACTCCTCAGTTTGTCCCACATTTCTTTTGCCGTTTTACAACTCATGATCTTTACCAATTCACTGTCTACTAATCCGCTCCTGATAGCTTTCTTTGCTTTTGAGTCATTCTCAAATAGTTTTATTTTGTCAGCCTCTTTTGGAGGAGTGATGGGTATTGTGTATCCACTAACTACTGAATCCCAGATGTCGTATCCCAAAGCACAAAGATATGCCTGCATCCTGATTCTCCAGATCGCATAATTTGTTCCGTCAAACAAAGGTGCTTGGTTTGATAAGAAGTCTTCAACCTTTTTTGGTTCAATTTTCTCTTCCACAGGAACTAAAACTGACTGAGATGCCTTTTTGGAGGAGGATCTATTCTTCTTACCCATTGCGTACTAATCCAAGATCAACCCTGACTGATTTAGCCTGAGAAGGGAACTTGGCTCTGATACCAATTGTTAGACTTACAATGGCACTGAGAGGGGGGGTGAATCAGTGTAGCTCTTTAATCATGAATTAACAGCTCTAAAAATAACAGCAGTTAAAACTTATAAATAGATACAACAAGTACAACAAGAGAACATCACACAACACAAGATTTAACGAGGTTCACCAATGTGGCTACTCCTCAAAAATGACTGCTTGGACTACCATCCAAATCCAGCCTTTGCAAAGCAACAACTTTTACAAATAGTTTACCAACACCCACTGGAAGGAGCACCAACCCCTGATTTATCTGTACCAACAGAAAGGAGCACCAACCCCTGATTTGCCAGCACCAACTGGAAGGAGCACCAACCCCTTATGCCAAGCACCAACTTGGACTTCAATTCTAAAACTAGAAGAATAATAGTAAGATACCTTTGCTTTTGCAAGACCCTGACTGGTCTGCTTCACTTTTGCATCCTCTACGCACTCTGCTCTCTCTGCGCTATCACTTCGCATAATCTACTGCTTCACTGTCAAGCGATCGTCTTCTCCCCTTTGCGCACTCTGCTTCCTTTGTGATCTTCGCACTTAGAATGATTCGACGACTTGCACACTGCACACTACAACCAAACTTCACACTCTATGCACTATCTTCGAACTTCGCACATCTCTGCTTCGTCATAGTCAAACTTCATGATCGTCTTCTCCCTCTCTGCGCACTACGATCGAACTTTGCACTCTCTGCTTCCTTTGCGAATTTCACACTTAGCACGATTCGACTCGACTTGCTCTCTGTGCACTATGACCGAACTTCGCTCACTTTGCGCACTTCGCCATCATCTCGCCGCTTCTACGCTTTCTATGCTCTTACGACCGCATTTCACACTTCGACTCGCATTCGATGACATATGCAACACTTGCTCAATTCTCCAAATAGCCCTACTTTTATAACAACATTTTCATGATGAAAACCCTAATCTCAGTCGACTGTAAACCCTAATCTTAGTCATTGCAAGCCCTAATCTTCATCGGCTGCAAACCCTAATCTTCGTCGGCTTACATCGGTCTTCGTCGGCTTCAACTGCCCCTATAACTCTTCTATTGCTGTTGCCGCGAAAACACATGTCACGATATCGTGACACTTTTTCATCCGTACGCTTTCTCTTAGCTTTGGCCCACGAGAATACAACATGTAGCGATATCGTGACACTTTTTCGTCCGTATGCTTTCTCTTGGCTTTGGCCCACGAGAATACAACATGTAGCGATATCGCGACACTTTTTCGTCCGTACGCTTTGTCTTGCCTTTGGGTCACGAAACCGCGACATGTCGCGATATCGCGACACTTTTTCTCCTTAGCGCTTTCTCTTTGCTTCGGGTCATGAAAACGCGACATGTCACGATAGCAAACTTTTTCTCCTTAGCGCTTTCTCTTTGCTTCGGCCCCCGAAAATACATGTCGCGATATCGCGACACTTTTTCTCCATGCTCTTTCTCTTAGCTTTGACCAGCGAAAATACATGTCGCGATATCGCGACACTATTTTCTCTCTCCTCTTTCTCTTTGCTTTGGCCCGCGAAAATGCTACATGTCGCGATATCGCGACACTTTCACCTCCGTACACTTCGTCTCTACTTTTGTCATGAAAATGCGACATGTCATGAAATCGTGACACTTTTCCTTCTCTGCCTTCCTGCTTTCTTCAAGTCGCAAAAATGCGACATGTCATGAAATCGTGACACTTTTCCTTCTTTGCCTTCCTACACTTTTCAAGTCGCGATAATGCGACATGTCATGAAATCGTGACACTTTTTCTTTCTCTTCCTTCTCTCAATATGTCGAGTGACACTTTTTTTCTCTTCCTTCCTATGCTTTCGAGTCACGAAATGCGACATGTCGCGAAATCGTGACACTTTTTCTTTCTCTTCCTTCCTGCGCTTTCGAGTCATGAAAATGCGACATGTCACGAAATCGTGACACTTTTCCAACTCACTTTCTCTCTCCTATTTTAGTCACGAAACTGTGACATGTCACGAAATCGTGACACTTTTCAAACTTGTTCTCTTTCTTCGAACTTGTCATGAAATCGTGACACTTCTTCCTGCTTTCTCTTTTTCTTCCAACATGTCATGAAATCGTGATAGTTTTTCCACTTGCCTTTTTCTCTGCCAACATGTCACGAAATCGCGACAGTTTTTCCACTTGCCTTTTTCTCTTCCAACATGTCGCGAAATCATGACAGTTTTTCTTTCTTCTTCTTTCTCTTCCAACATGTCACGAAATCGTGACAGTTTTTCTTTCTTCTTCTCTCTCTTCCAACATGTCACGAAATCGCGACAGTTTTTCTTTCTTCTTCTCTCTCTTCCAACATGTCACGAAATCGCGACAGTTTTTCTTTCTTCTTCTCTCTCTTCCAACATGTCACGAAATCGTGACAGTTTTTCTTTCTTCTTCTCTCTCTTCCGACATGTCACGAAATCGTGACAGTTTTTCTTGCCTGTTGTATATGTCGCGATATCGCGACACTTTTCTTACTTGTCTTTTTCTTTGATCTTTTGCAAGTGGTCCACTTCGGTCTTCTTGGAAAATCACTGTACATACTCTAAGTAACCTTTGAACTCTTGTCTTCTGCATCTGACTAGCTTTTGAACTTCCTGTCCACTGCATCAACAGATCTGTCTGACTGTGTTGACAACAATGACAATACTGTTTGCTGCACCTTGCTCAACAAAAGGGTCAAATTTAGCAATAACATACGTTTTCTGGCTAAGCATATAATGTCGTAGTTTATATGTAGAAAATACGACTGCTAGACATAACTTCTCTAATACGGTATAACAAGTTTCATAACTGATTAAGGTTTTGCTAATGTAATAATTAGCACGTTCTTTCTTCTCATTGTCGAGTTGAGCTAACATAGCTCCTAAGGCAAAATTGAAAGCAAAAATGTAAAAAATAAATGGATGATTAGATCTAGGTGGTGAAAGCACCGGTGGTTTAAGGAGATATTTTTTGAGGAGTTCGAATGCTTCTTGGTAACATATGAGGTGGTCATCATCCTCGAATGGGAATGGCTGACCTTTACTAGGAAATAGGCCCACACCACATCGGGCAGGCCATGGTTCTACCTCAAAAGGTTCTTTCATACCATTCTCGAAAGGTCCCAAACCTTTCCCTTTATATCCTAATTTAAGCATTATAAGCTTAACTTTAATATACTCATTAGCAAAATAGCATCTAGCATATCCATCATAATGTGTCTTGATGTTTCTAGGTATTCTTCCCCAGTCATATCCCTTATAAATAAAAGCACAACTCCCGACTTGGTAAATACTTCCCATAGGCTATGGGAGGCCCAAGGTATGAGGAGAGGGTGGGAGTTTATTTAAAATAAGGGAATCTTGCATGGCAGTGTTTGTTTTTTTTTATATAAGAATTTTAGATAAATCGGGTAAGAGCTCATCAGTAAGAGCATAAGAGGTAGAAGGAACATTTCCTACATCGTCGGATGTGGAAAGTATGCCTGTAGTAGATGTAGATGTTATAGAGATATCGATGGATGAGTCTATAGGTATGGAAGTTATAGGAGTAAAACAAGAAGCATTGGTTGTAGTTTTAGGATCTTTTCGAGGTCCTAATGTGGTTTGTTCGGAAGATGATTGAGCTATATGTAGAGGTGTAGTTGATGGGGAAAAAGTAGATGATGTTATGGGTGTGTGTTTCACACGTTTAGATGGTTGATGAGAATTAGGATATGTGGATGACAGAGCAGGGCAAAATTGAACTCCAACAGGTTCTGCCAAAGCACACATATCAAAGGGTCTAGGATCACCATGAATGGTAACCAACTAATTTTTAAATTCGAATTTAACACACTGATGTAAAGTTGAGGGAACAACTCGCATCGCGTTGATCCAAGGGTGACCCAAAAGTATATTGTACGATGCAGGGCAATGTACAATAAACACGGTCATGTCTAAGGTTCTCGGACCAACTTGCAAGGGGATAGTAATAACTCCACACGTTTCTTGTGTTTCGTCATTGAAGGCTTTTATGATCATATCAGTTCTTTTCATTTCATCACTTGTAAACCCAAATATTTGGTAGAAGTCAAAAGTGCATATGTTTAAAGATGAACCATTATCAATCAAGACTTGTTTGACTGCTACATCCCCAATTAGGATAGTAATATATAAGGGGTTATCCTTATGTAAACTATGTTGTGGTATATCTCTATCCCGAAAGTCAATACAATTGACTTCTTGAGTTATGATAGTATTGGACATGGCTTCAGGTTGAATATTTTGTGGTACCATCATTTGGCTTAATGTGAGCATTAATTCATCCCTATGGGTAGGAGAAGATCTTAAAAGGTCCAAAAGATAAATTCTAGTTGTAGTATTTGATAATTGTTCATTAATATTATAAGGAGGCTTAGGTTGAACATTAGGCGCATGATTCCCTTTATTGGGATTTTTCAAAACAAATGGAGTTGATCCATCATTCTGAGTTTGATCCTGTTGTCTGGTAACGGCTTCGATGGTACCTACAATATTATTTTGTGGATGATGAATGGGCCTTGGTCTAGCATTTATGGCTTGTTCATTAGAAAGTAATTGGTGAGAATATGGTCTAGTAGTGACTCTTCTAGGAAATGGTTCTTTTGGAACCATAGAACTTGTGATAGGTTGAATAGGATCTGATTCATCTTCAGAACTATTCGATTGATTTGAGGTGATTTCCATGTCACTTTCAGTCTCATATTCGGTATCACTAAGATCAGAGGTCCGAATATTATATAGAGGTCTGGTCGTAACAATGGATAAAGTTGTGTCAAATACTTCCACATCATAAGTAGGTGAATGTCCACTAATAGTTCCTACATATCGGGTAGGAGGGGGAACATTATGATGCTCAATTTGATTAGCTTACCATGCTTTGGTAAAGGATGTTAAAATATGTCCAATGATTGATTGGCATTCTGATTCTGATTTTGGGGGATGTTATTTTGAGCATTATTAGAAGGATTTTGTTTAGGTTGAAAGGCTTGCACCTCCATCTCATTGTTATCAATCAGGTCTTGTATTTTATTTTTTAATCTTTTACAAGATTTGGTAACATGTCCAGGCACTCTATGGAAATCATAGTGTAAATCAGCTCTGTATCCGGGTATAGTTGGATCAGGTTCCTAGATATTTGGTAATTGAATCAAACCTCGTGCTAATAGTTGTAGGAGAATGGTTGATAAAGGTTGATTTAACCTAGTAAATTCTCGAGGTGGTTTATCAGGAGGTTTCAATATGAACTTCTCTATTGTTTTCACAGTATTAACATTGGCAACGTTTCTGCTATCAGTGACTCCATCACCCACAACTTGTTTATTTTTATATTGATTTCTAGATGTTTTCTCATCATCTTTATTTTTAAGCTGACCTCTCCTAATAAGAGCATCTTCCACTCTTCAGGCTAAGTCTATAGCTTGATCAAATGTGGTCAAGGTAGAAGTTGATAATTCATAGGATAGTTGTTCTTGTAAATTATTGATAAATATATCCAACATTTCTCGATAAGGTAACACAAAGTGTAATTTTCCTATCAACTGCCTCCATCGAGCTAAGAAGTCAGCAAAACACTCATATTTGTCTTGTTTTAGGTTGTACAAATCTTTAATGGTTACATGCCTTTCAATATAGGCACTAAATTGATGCACAAAAGACTCGATAGTTTCTTCGAAATTCCTCAAAGAATGAGTGGGTAGTTGATAATACCATTCCAATGCCATCCCTCCTAAACTTTTCGGGAACATATTTAGTAATAACAAGTCATCATGTGATATATCATGACATGCTATCCTAAACATACGAAGATGCTCTATGGGATCTTCGGTTCCTTTGTATATAGGTAGGACAGACATAGGAAAGTGTTTGGGATATGGTTGTGCTACAACTATGGGATCTAGAGGCTGACTACACACCTCTCGATAATTGTACGAGGGACGGTAGGGATCTATCTGGTCCATGCGGGAGACTAACTGTTTCACCATGGCTTCCATATTACTAGTTTGCCCAGCATATTGGTTCGGTGGTACATGAGCATGATATTTGTGAGCATATTTTGGCGTGACATAAGGATTAGATGCTATATTGTTGTTATACAAATGATTTGTAGGAAGAGTATTATGAAGAAGATTTGTTGTAGCATTATGTTGTATCCCAGATTTTTGGAAATTGGTATTTGGTTTTGTTTTAGGCTTTTGTTCATTTGAGGTATATTGATCAATAGCTTGGAGAAATAGAGCAATGAATGAAGGTTTCTTTTGTGTGGGAATAACCCTAGGCTTGATAACAGGCACTCTAGGTGGTTGGGTAACCTGTTGTTGTTGCGTGTTTCAGATTATAGCGGCCATATCCAAATTGGATGGTCCAACTTGATCACTTTCTTGATCAATGAAGGACAAAGGATTAGTGCATGTGTGATATATGTCTTCTAGGGTTGCTTGAGTGTCACTAATTTGACCTTTATCCATATGGACTGCTCTATTAAGAGTACCAATATTAGTATTGAGGAACTTCCAGAAATGTTCCATGTTCTACAAAGTAACAACTCCTTCTGGAGATATTTTAGGGGATGAGGATGAGGATCCTTCTTCTCTATCATTTTATTTTTGTTCATTTCCTATAGCAAATTCTTCTTCTTGTTGGTCAAAGGTTCCTTCTTCCTTAATTGGGTCTTTAGGAAGGACATCTGGGTTATTTCCTGGTTTTTCTAACTGTAGCACCCTAAAATTGGCGCAGTGAAATCTTAATAATTACATTTACTCTAGTAAATAATTCAAATTCAAATTTTAACCTCCCAAACCGCCCGTTAACCGCCGTGTAATCCGTTTCCCCTTTCCCGTGCCATTTTTAGAGGTTGTTTTGACCGTTTGACGATATCGTCGCCGATCAGACGATATCGCCCTGCATCTCGACGATTTCATCTGGGCTAGGACGTCCGTACGATCTTGTCCCTAAACTAATTTTTCACAATTAGCTTCTGTTCCAACGGGTCTCTAATCCGGCAGAAGCGTGTCTACGCCGTTAGAGACCCTCCCCCATTGGAGATCTCCCAAATAGGGATGATCTCCAACCTCCTAACCTCCCTCCTAAGCCTATTTAATCCTAAGCCCTCCCCTTAGCACCCCCTTGGCTGAAATTCCCTATAACTCGACTTCACACGCATTAAAACATCCCAAATTTCTATTTGCATTAGTTCTATACAATTTTTGTTGTAGGTACCTTAGTGTTTTTCAGCCGGAGCAAGCTTACATCGTCGCAGACGATCCTGTTCAGATCGGAGGCGATCCTGTCGAATCAGAGATGATTTCGTACCAATGCGAGATGATTTCGACTGCAGTCAACATTGAGGCAATCAGTGCCCTAAGTTTGCATTTCTTCATCTTTCAATCTATTGTTTTATGCTGTAATTAGCTAGTTTATTCAATATTTTATGCTATCTTGCATTTTGGAGTTCACCCATCTAGATCAAATGCATAATTAAGTCATAATTGTGATTAAATTAGCATAATGCATTCATGTTTCTATTTTTAAGTTTCAGTTTGATATTGTTACTGTCAATTTACACTGTTTCCCTATGTTAGCATAGTTGTATTTTCTGTGTTTTGCACCTATTTCTCTGTTTGTAGGTCTCTGACGAATTCGTCTGATGAATTCGTCAGATCTCAGATGATCTTGTCTGATCTCGGACGATCCTGTCAAATCAGAGGCGATCCTGACTGCTTCAAGAATCAGAATCTTCATCATACATCCGGATCGGTATTTTCTTTTAACATTCCTTAATTTCTCTGTTTTCTGTCTTAATTCTATTTTTTGTATTCATTTAATCTGCATCTTCATATAGAATAGCTTAGACGCATTTTGGCCAAACCTAGGACTTGAATGCTTAAGGCTAAAATGAACACATAAAACACATTCCCAACCTAGGCGTGGAAACTGCCATTAAATGTTTCCTGGTGAACCCACCATCCGTCGAAAAATCACCAATATACACCTCCCCCGAGAGGCGGGACCTTCGCAAGGCCTCTCAGTCCGAGGTACCGCGCCATCCTTTTCACATCCCCCTTCCGGGCACGGATCCTATAGCCTGAAGGTAAGGGTGTGAAAAATTTGGAGCGATACATTTTGGTGAACCCGACGTGAATGCACTTAAAACCTTTTGAAAACAAAAAAATAAAAATAAATAAAACAACTAAAACATAGATGCATTTCAAATCATTTCAAATTAATAAGTTGCATATTAGATGGTAGCTCCTAAGAAAATATTAGCAAGCTACTATAAATGTTGAAAACCAATTGGCAGCCATAGAAATCAATTCTGTGCTTAGTGTGCCTGAAACAGATAGAAATCAACTCTTGTGGGACGAACTTGATAGAAGACTTAGTGTCATTTCATCTAGGTCAACAAAACTTAAACAAATCAAGAGGCTAGTCCTAGATAGAATCCTAGATCCTCATCAACTCGTCTTTTATCATGAACTTCAGAGAGCCTGCCATAGATGGTTAGCTTATAGGAGAGCTCTTGTATCTTCAAAATTTTTCACTTTCGAGGAATACCTCAAGAACACAGTTGTGGTACATCAATTTCTAGTTCATATAGAATCCCAAGAAACTGATCTTATGATTAGAAGAAGATGGAACAACATTCCTAGAGCTATGTTGTATCGTGAATATTGTCATGAGAATTATTATTATCAATCAGAATCTGAAATACATGGTATTTCTATAGCTCTTTTCATTAAATTTTTGAAGGAAAACTTTCAATTTGAAGAAGAACACTTCATGACTCCTGAAGAACTCGAGCCCATTAATGATATTTATAAATTGTTTATAGAAAACTAGATTATTACTTTCAATATTATTTCTTGCATTTATTGTGTTGTTTATCTTTACAATATTATTTCAAAAACAAAGAAAAACTAAAAAACATAACAAAAACCAAAAAACATTTCATTTTAAATATTGTAGTAGGTATATAATTAATATATACCTCTTAAGCTTGTTGCATATATATATATATATATATATATATATATATATATATAAAAAAATATATATATATATATTTGCTGAAATCTAAAATTAAGGCACAATGCCTAAACTTAGGAATGGTAAACAAACTGAAGGAGAAGAAGAAGATTGGTTAGGAGATAAAACTAGAGACCCAAATGTACTTCCTGAAGATCCAATTCCGGAAGGAGAAACTCTAGATCACCCAGAAGATGACTTAGGTGAAGATAATGAACAAGAAGAAAGTGTTAAAGAGGATGGACCCTCATCCCCTAGAGTAGCTCCAGATGGAACTATTGCTTTTGACAACGTAGATCATTTCCAAAAATTTCTCAATGATAACATTGACGCTCTTAATGTGGCAGTTCGTATTGATAAAGGGCAAATTAGTGACACTCAAGCAGCCATGGAACATATGTTTGATGTACGCACTAATCCCTTGTCTTTCATTGATCAAGAAAGTGATAAGGCTGGACCATCCAATACAGATATGGTCACTATGATTCAAAATATGTCAAAACAACAGGTTACCCATCCTCCTAAGGAACCTGTTATTCAACCTAAAATCATTCCCACACAAAAGAAAACTTCCTTCACTACTTTACTTCACCAAACTATTGATCAATATGCTTCAAGTAAACAAAAACCTAAAACGAAGCCAAACACCAATTTTCAACAATCTGGAATACATCATAATACAACTTCAAAATTCCTTCATAACACCTTTCCTACCAACAATTTACACAATAGCAACATAGCATCTAATCTTCATGTCCCTCCATCATATGCTCACAAATCCCATATCAATGCCCTACCGAACCAATATGGTGGGCAAACTAGTAATCTGGAAGCCATGGTGAAACAATTAGCTTCGCGTATGGACCAGATAGATCCTTATCGTCCCTCGTACAATTATCGAGAGATCTGTAGTCAACCTTTGGATCCCATAGTTGTAGCTCAACCATACCCTAAGCATTTTCCCATGCCCATCTTGCCTATATATAAAGGAACCGAAGATCCCATAGAGCATCTTCGCATGTTTAGGATAGCATGTCATGATATATCACATGATGACTTGCTATTACTAAAAATGTTCCCAAAAAGTTTAGGTGGAATGGCATTAGAGTGGTACTATCAATTGCCCACTCATTCCTTGAGAAACTTTGAAGAAACAACTGAATCTTTTGTCCATCAATTTAGTGCCTACATCGAGAGGCATGTAACCATTAAAGATTTATACAACTTAAAACAAGACAAGGATGAATGTTTTGCCGATTTCTTAGCTAGATGGAGGCAATTGATAGGAAAACTGCACTTTGTGCTACCTTATAGGGAAATGTTGGACATTTTTATCAATAATTTACAAGAACAAATATCTTATGAGCTATCAATCGCTACTTTAACTACCTTCGATCAAGCTATAGATTTAGCTCGAAGAGTAGAAGATGCCCTCATTAGGAGAGGCCAACTTAGGAAGAAGGATGATGAGAAAACATCCAAAAATCAATATAAAAACAAACAAGTTGTCGGTGACGGAGTCACTGACAGCAGAAATGTTGCTAATATCAATGCAACGAAGACAACAGAAAAATTTATATTGAAACCTCCTGATAAGCCTCCTCGAGAATTTACTAGATTGAATCAACCATTATCAACTATTTTACCTCAATTACTCGAAAGAGGTTTGATCCAATTACCATCTATCCGGGAACCCGATCCAACTATACCCGGATACAGAGCTGACTTACACTGTGATTTCCATAGAGGACCCGGACACTCTACCAACGCTTGTAAAAGGTTGAAACATAAAATACAGGATCTGATTGATAATAATGAAATGGAGGTGCAAGCCTTCCAACCTAAACAAAATGCTCCTAATAATACTCAAAAGACCATTCCCCAAAATCAAAATCAAAATGCTAATCAATCATTAGACATATTTCAACACCCTTTACCAAGACATGGTAAAGAGGTGGCCAATCAAATCGAACATCATAATGTTCCTCCTCCTACCCGATATGTAGGAACCATTAGTGGACATTTACTTAATCCTGATCCTCAAATATTTGACACAACCTTATCCATGGTTACGACCAGGCCCCTACATAATATTCAAACTCCCGATTCTAGTGATGTAGAATCAGATATTGAAAGTGAACTAGACATTACTTCAAACCAATCGAATAGTTCTGAAAATGAATCAGATCCTATTCAACCCATCACAGATGCTATGGTTCCATAAGAACCATTTCCTAGAAGAGTTACTACTCGACCCTCTTCTAATCAATTCCTCCCTAATGAACAAGCCATAAACGCTCGACCGAGACCAGTTCAGCGTCCTCAATATAACATTGTAGGTACCATTGGAGTCGTTACCCGACAACAGGCTCAAAATTCTCAACAAGAACCAAACCAGAATGATGGATCAGCTCCATTTGTTTTGAAAAATCCCAATAAAGGGAATCATGCTTCCCATGTTCAACCTAAACCCCCTTACAATATTAATGAGCAATTATCCAATACTACAACCATAATTTCCCTTTTGGATTTATTAAGATCTTCTCCCACCCATAGGGATGAGTTGATGCTTACATTAAGCCAAATGATGGTACCTCAAAACATTCAACCTGAAGCTATGGCCAATACTATCATCACTCGAGAGGTTGATTGTATTGACTTCCGGGATAAAGATATCCCACAACACAGTTTACATAAGGATAATCCCTTATATATTACTGCTATAATTGGAGATGTAGTCGTCAAACGAGTCCTGATTGATAATGGCTCATCTCTAAACATTTGCACTTTTGACTTCTACCAAATATTTGGCTTTAGAAGTGATGAAATGAAGAAAACTAATATGATTATCAAAGCTTTTAATGACGAAACACAAGAAACGTGTGGAGTTATTACCATCCCATTGCAAGTTGGTCCTAGAACTCTAGATACCACCGTGTTTATTGTACATTGCCCCGCATCGTACAATATACTCTTGGGTCATCCTTGGATCAATGCAATGCGGGCTGTCCCATCAACTTTACACCAATGTGTTAAATTCGAATTTAAAAATCAGTTGGTCACTATCCATGGTGACCCTAGACCCTTTGATATGTGTGCTTTGGCAGTAACCTCGTTGGAGTGCAATTTTGCCCTCGCTCTGTCATCCACACATCCTAATTCTTATTTTTCATCTAAAATCGTGAAACACACACCCATAACTTCACCTATTTCCCCTCCATTAATTTCATCCTCCTATATAGATCAACAATCTTCTAAACAAATCACTCTAGAACCTCAAAAAGATCTTCAATCTACAACCAATCCTTCATGTTCTATCCCTATAATTTCAAAACCTATAGACCCATCTATTAACACTTCCACATTATCAACATCTATCATACCTTCCACATCTAAAGATATAGGGAATGATCCTTCTACATCTTATGCTCTTTCTGATGAACTTTTACCATATTTATCCACAACCTTAATATCGAAAAAACAAATGCTTTCATGCAAGATTCAATTCTTTTAAATAACTTGCCACCATCTCCTCGTACTTTGGGCCTCCCACAACCTATGGGAAGTACTTACCAAGTCGGGAGTTGTGCCTTCATTTATAAAGGATATGATCTGGGAAGAATCCCTCGAAATATCAAAACTCATCATGAGGGATACGCTCGATGTTATTTTACCAATGAATATATTAAAGCTAAACCCATAATGCTTAAAATGGGATATAAAGGGAAAGGCTTGGGACCTTTCCAAAATGGCATGAAAGAACCTTTCGAGGTAGAACCGTGGCCTGCCCACTGTGGTGTGGGCCTATTTCCTAGTAAGGGTCAACCCTTTCCTTTTGAAGATGATGATCAACTCATATGTTATCAAGATTATTTGGATAGGCATGTTGATTTGCCTCTAAAAAATCAGCCATTTACATGTAACATGCTATCCATAGCTTACCCTGAAATGATTGTTGACCCCGATGAAGAGTTGGAAGGAGATATCTTCCATGATGTCTCCGTTGAAGAGATGTTACACAATGGATTTTATTTTGATGGTTCTATACCAACTATAGCCCAACTTGAGACCACTAATCCTCAAGATGAATTATCCAAATTAACCTTACAAGAATTACAAGAATTGGGCGTTTCACCCGCCCCACCTAATTTTGAAAGAGATCTACACATGGAGGTAGAAAACGTCATTAAAATTAACATTGGAACTGAGGATAATCCTCACATAATCAATATTGGATCAGAATTAAGTCAAGAAAAACAAGAGCAATACATTGCATTCCTTAAAGAGTATGAAGATGTCTTCGCTTGGACATATGAAGATATGCCATGTCTAGACCCTTCGGTAGTCATGCATCATCTAGTGGTCCATCCGGATGCTAAACCCGTTAAACAAAAACTTAGAAAAATGCATCCCAAAGTGGCTCTGCTAGTCAAAGGGGAGTTAGAAAACTCCTGAATGTTGTTTTTATACAAGCTATTGATTATGCTGAATGGATCTCAAATGTAGTTCCAGTTACCAAGAAAGAAGCTACCAAAGTTAGGGTTTGCACAGATTTTAGAGATATTAACGTCGCATGCCCTAAAGATGATTTTCCTCTTCCAAACATGGATCAAATCATTGACTTTACTGTCGGGAGTGGGATGATGTCCTTAATGGATGGATTCTCCGGTTATAATCAGATCAGGATAGCTCCTGAAGATCAAGCTAAAATAGCCTTTATTACCCCCTGGGGTACCTTTTGTTGGAAAGTGATGCCATTTGGCTTAAAGAACGCAGGTGCAACCTATCAACGAGCTATGACTTATATTTTTCATGATATGATGCATGATATCCTACATGATTATGTAGATGATATTATAGCTCGCTCTATTAATGAAGACAATCATTTAGATGATTTGAGAAAAGTTTTTAATCGATTACGAGAATATCTTATTCGATTAAATCCAACAAAATGCATATTCGGAGTTAAGTCCGATAAACTATTAGGGGTTTTAGTTTCTTTACGTGGTATCGAAATCGACCCTCTCAAGATTGCGGCTATCACTGATATGCCCGCACCTACTAATATATCTGAGTTACGAAGTTTACAAGGTAAGCTTCAAGCCATCCGTCGCTTCATCGATAAGTCGGTGGACAAAACTGGTCCCTTTCTTAAACTCCTTAAGAAGGATGTCCCTTTTAATTGGGACGACGAATGTAGAGAAGCTTTTGAACTTCTCAAACAATACCTCCTTAATCCACCTGTGCTTTCACCGCCTAAACCTGATCGCCCATTTCTCCTATATATTTCAGCTTCAGATTCTGCCTTAGGAGCTATGTTAGCTCAGCTTGATGATGAAAAGAGAGAACGGGCTAATTATTATATTAGCCGAACCTTCATCAGCTTATGAAACCCGCTACACAACATTAGAAAAACTATGTCTAGCAATCATGTTTGCTACGCAAAAATTATGCCATTATATGCTTAGTCGTAAAACTTATGTCATTGCTAAATATGATCCCTTAAGGTATCTCATGAGTCGACCTTATTTATCGGGTCGCACAACCAAGTGGGTTCTTGCTCTAAGCGAGTTTGATCTCACATTCATAGGACAAAAGTCTGTTAAGGGTCAAATCATAGCAGATCAATTAGTCGCCGCACCCTTAGAGTCTACCCATCCCCTCATCATTGAGTTTCCCGATGAATGCCTTCAATTAGAGGCAGACCATATTGAACAATGGTCCTTATACTTTGATGGAGCCCGATGCATGAGTGGGGCTGGTGCGGGTATTATTTTAATATCCCCACAAAAACATCTTATTCCTCTCGTCATTCAAATTAACATTTGCTTGCACCAACAATATCGTCTGAATATGAAGCTCTAATCCTTGGATTACGAGCTGCCTTGGCGCTAAAAATTAAACATCTGTTAGTTTTTGGTGATTCTCAACTGGTTATAAACCAAATTAATGAAGTTTATCAGACCAGAGATGATAAATTGTGCCCATATAAGGCCTATGTTTTACAACTAATGTCTCTATTTGATCAAGTTACCTTGGAAGCTATTCCTCGAACTTGCAACCGTGCAGCTGATGCTATGGCCGCAATCGCATCTCTCCTCGCCCTTGGAGTTAGATGACGAATATGCCACTATCATTATTCGTCGACTCCAGGAACCCGCTTCAAATAAGTCATGCTTAGAACCTTTGGATGTGTTTCTAATCAACGAAACTACTCCCGAACCTTGGTATACTGAATATATTTGATTTTCTCCAAAATGGGACTTTCCCTGCCAATTCTAATAGAAACCAGCGTTGGTTATTACGTAGACGAGCAAGTCGATTTGTAATAATTGGCAATACTTTATATAGGAGATCTTTTGAAGGTATCCTATTAAGATGTTTGAATTTAGAAGAATCCAAATCAGCCTTGAGTGAAGCCCACGATGGATCTTGTGGAGGACACTTTAGTGGTAGTGTCATTGCTAAAAAGCTCCTTAGGATAGGATACTTTTGGCCTACCATGGAGAATGATGCACATGATTATGTGCGCCATTGCGACAAGTGCCAAAAACATGCTGACCTTGTCCATGCGCCTGCACAAGAACTGCAGGCTATTTCATCTCCTTGGACCTTTTCAAAATGGGGTTTAGATATTATTGGCAAAATCAATCCCGTGTCATCCGATGGACACAAATTCATCATAACCGCCCTCGAGTATTTCACGAAGTGGGTTGAAGCTATGCCTTTAGCTTCCCGCACCGGCACCCAAGTCTCTAAATTTATTTTTAATCAAATCATTTGTAGGTTCGGAATTCCTGCAAATCTCATCTCCGACAATGGAACTTGTTTCAAAAATAAAGATGTTAAAAAATTATGCCAAAAATATAAGATTCAACATCGCCGGTCCACTCCCTATTATCCTCAGGGTAATGGTCAAGCGTAAGCATCTAACAAAACCTTAATCAAAATTCTCAAAATATTGGTCAATAAAACTGGCCGTGACTGGCACATTCAGTTATATCCAGCCTTGTGGGCCTATCGAACTAGTGTTCGAACCCCCACGGGAACTTCACCATTTGTTTTGGTCTATGGTGCTGAAGCCATTTTTCCCTTTGAATTAGAAGTTCCTTCTTTGGCTCTGCTACTTCAAGATACCGAAGTAGGAGATGAATATCGAGATCCGGCAGACTCGACCACTGGAACTCCTAGATGAAAAATGCATCAATGCTTTGGAGCATCTCCGTGCCTACCAAAACAAGCTTAAAAGATCATATGCTAAAAAAGTTCGTCATCGATCCTTTGAGATCGGCGACCTTGTTTTAAAAGAAAATCAAAAAAATACTAATGCAACTAAGGACCTTAAAGGTAAGTTTGAGCCCAACTGGCTTGGACCATACATTATCACCGCTAAATTTGAATCAGGAGCATACAAATTATCTACCTTAGATGGTAAAGAACTTAAAGAACCCATGAATATTTTGCATCTTAAACGTTACTATGTATAAATTTGGTCATTTCATCCTTGTATATATTTGTTTAAAATAATTCAAAATCACTATCTTGTATTTCTTTCAATTTATAAATTCAAAAACACCAAAAACATTCATAATCATCAAAATCTTCAAAACTATTTGTTGTATTTATTTATGGCACTTGTTAATTTTGTGTTCAAAAACAAAAATAATAAAAATAAAAACAACAATATTCTTGACTCTTTCGAAACCAAAACAATATAAAGAAGAAAGAGAGAGTCAACATTCTCAAAACTTCTCAAAAAGTATTTATATATATCTTCTTACAAATGTTGCAGTTATATGTTTCAAATTATTTTGGATAAATTAGCATTTATTTGGAATCCCTCACTTTCACACTCACAAAAATAAATATCTTGATTTTATCTCGGCATGATTACTAATCTCTCTTATATCAAAGTCCACAAAATTCAATTAAATAAAGTTTGAGCACAGAGAATTGATCTTGTTATTTACTTAAACCAAGCACATCTTTTCACAATAAAATGATTATATTTGTAATTTCCATGCTTTGCTACATAGTAGAAGTGGTTTCTTGAGCGAAAAGTTTCCCCCGCTATCCTATCATGCACATGGTCTAGAATCTTTGAGAATTGGCAAAAGGACAAGCTCACCCCTACCCAGAATAAAAATCCCTTGCTCTACAACTAATCCGAGCAAGTATCCCTAGCACAGAAAGAAAAGGCAAAGTTCAAGAAAAAGAGAAAAAGAAAAAAAATGTTATTTTATATCATTACAACAATGTTTCAAGCATTATCTCAAAAATCAAGCAAAAATACAAAAAGAAAAGCAAAAGAAAGCAAAAAGCAAAAGCAATAAAATCCCTTTCCCTACCCTTTGAAAAGAAAAGAAGGGTTGATGAGCTTGAATCCCCGGAATTCTCAATTATTCGAAAACTGTGAGGTAAGCCCCATAACAGGTGGTTTGTGCCCAACCTCGCTTGGCCTTGGGTAACTCCTAGCGTGGCGATATGTCCGTCACATTAGCGACCTTCTTTTGTACAGACCTATGTCCGCTTATGGATTAGCTAGCTCTTGATAATCCGACTTACATAGTAGTCTAGTATGGTTATATGCATCTACATCATGGTTAATGAACACTTATTTGGTTTATTCAAATCACTTGTATCATATTATCTTGCTCAAAACCGGTAAATGAACATAGCAATTGCACACACATTTTATATTTGAGAGATTTTGTGTATCATTATGATAAATCAAGATTGGAAATGAATTCACATATGCACATGGGATTCCTTATAAATCTAACTTTTGTCTTCAAAATACTTTGAAATATTTTTTGCAAATTGTTTGAAATAATTCATTTTCTTCTTTAAAGTACAGTTGTTTAGTATAAAGACAACTACATGCATAATAGAAAAATCAAAATTTCTTTCAAAACATACAATAAAAAATATATATATATATATATATATATATATATACTATATATATATATATATATATATATTATCGACTTTCGCGACGATGGTATAGTTCCAAAACCAAAATTGGAATTTTATGCCTAGCGCAAGTCCTCATCTTCATATTTTCTGTTTATTAAAAATCAACCATGCAATAAAACTATCTCCTTTTGGATTTCGCGATGATGGTATAAGTCTATACCTACATATTCTATGCCTAGCGCAAACCATTGTAACAATTTTTATCCCCCATTTATTTAAAAATCATGAAAACCATATGACTTAAATCATTATGTTATACAATTATGTTTTTAAACAAAAAGCATGCACATTATCACTATTTCATGTCATTATGTCAACCTTCAATTTTGCAATGATGGTATAATTCCTAGGGAATTATCCAAAAAATTTATCACACTTAGGAATTTATGCCTAGCAAAAATCATTTTAACATTATTTCATGCATACTATTTTTATGAAAATCTGAAAAACAAACCATCATCATCATCATTTGCACCATTGCACCAAAGTCTTAAGACAGTCTCTTAAGCACTCTTTTACTTTTTAACAATATTTCTATATTGGGATTAGCTTGACGACCGAGTGAGCGGTGACTCCATGAAATGGTCTATAATAGCGACAATGTCCTTTGAAATTATTGTTAGAAGTCTCTTTTTATTTTTTATCACATTACATCACAAACAACCAATTTGTTACATCAGATTATTTCATTTAAAATTTTAAAAGCATGACATTCAAACCATAATATTTCCAATGACATAATTACATGAATCATCAAATCAATCAATCAAAACATTAAAAGCATCATAAAAGTACATAAGACACAAGTCATATGATCAAAAACATATCTCATCTCATATATATATCAACAATATATACATCATATCAAAACTGGATTGGTATGCCACAATCTATACCTCGGCATACTCAATCCTCTATCAAAAAATAATAAATGCTATCATATCAATCTGTACAATGTAGTGCAGTAGTCTAGCCTCGAGAACCCCTCGAGCTCTCAGCCTCATCTCCTCCCCCGCCCTGAGGTGGACGAGGTGGCCCCATCGCAGTATGAGTGGTACTACGAGTCCTAGTCGTCGATCGAGATGAAGTCCTCGATGACCCAATCCAGATCGGATCTGTGATGTTAGCCGGCAGTGGTAGTCTATCCTCCTCTGGCACCATCCGATAGTAGAATGTCCGATAGAAAGTGATTTGGGCAATAGCCCATGCCAGCCTCCCAGTGCTCGCCCCTCCGCCCCGTGCCCTGAGGCATGCAATCTCATCTCTGAGCTGTGTAACCTCAGCTCGATGTCGTGCAGCCTCCTCTTGTAGGGTCTGCACCTATGCCTGGAGATGGATCATCTTCACTCGGAGAGTCACTGTCTCGCTACTCTCCCTAGTGTCGACACCCTTGCCCTTATCGAGCGATGGTGGCCTCTCTCTCTGTGGAGAAGGGGGTCTCTCCGCCCTCCTCTCCCACTGCCGCGGCCTCTCCTATGCTTGTGGCCTCCTCTGCTCTCTCCCTCCGTGACCCTGGGCCACCTCCATAGCCGCCTAGTGTCACCTCCCTATCCGATGCACAACTACATGAATCGGACCCTGAGCCCTCGTCATCCGAGGAGGGCGGATGCCTACGTACCATGCATCGTAGCCATCGGCTACCCCTGCATCATCCCCATCCACTGGCTGAATGGGGGCATCATCCGAGTCCCGACTCCAGAAGCGCTGCATGTCTGGAGCCCCGCTCACTATGGTGTTATCCCGGATAGTCCAAGAAAACTCGTAATCCCTGAGAGATGGGATCCCCTGCTGTAGACCGAACTATCACAAAACTCGGTCGTAGCGGTGGAGCTCCACCTCTCCCCTCTCCATCCTCAACCAGCAAACTCGCCTGATGCGAGCTAACTCCTGTCCATCCTCGGCCCACCCTGGGTGCTCTCGCCATGGCCTCTAGGTGATCTGGTCCGGGACAAGGTCATCCAGCAGTCTCCGGGACATCGGTAGGTCAATCCATCGCTGTGACCCTCTCCGAAGCCACCAGTAGAAAACTCGGGGCCTCTCCCCATCAATCCCTATCAAAGGAAGCCCTACCGGCCTCCGCACTGCAATGTGCTCCCAACACCAAACCTGTAGGAGCGATGTCATAACTAGACATCGACCGCCCTTGTACACGACCCCATGCAGGATCCTGTACAACCGACATAGCACAAAGCTGCCCCAAGAGAATCTGTAACCATGGTCTCGCATGTCGTAGATCACATCTGCTAGCATCCATGGTACCCTGCACCCACTCTGGTGGCACAGCAGAAGTCCACCAACCACTCCGACCAAAACTCGTGTGAGTCTAGATGCCCCAGGCATCTGACGTAGTGCCTCGATGTTCACTCCGCCCTTCTCCAGGGCGAAGCTCGGGTCACCACACAACCGCATCATAGCATGGCCCTGATTGGCCATAGGAGTGATCAACCATCCTTGTATGGGGATTCTCAGAATCCTCCATACATCCTCCAAAGTGGGAGTCATCTCCCCTATAGGTAGCCAAAAATAGGAAGAACCCGGATACCACCTCTCTGCTAGGGTCGTCAGTAGCCCCATGTCTGTAGACACTTGTGGCATTTCTGCCACATGCTGTAAGCCGGCTTGTGCCAGCTGATCCCGCTCTTCCTGTGTTAGAGCGGCCAAGTCATCTCTCAACCCCCCGTATTTCCATTCCCTGCTCTTTAGCAATCCTCTCTGCAACATAAACAACAAACAATAATAAAAACAATCATTAATAACAAATCATTAATTAAAAATGCAAGTTAAAATAAGTTCAATTTTATACAACTGATGATATCGTCCACTATTGGACGATATCGTCCCAAATTTGAGCATAATCGTCTCCGATTTCGCAAGCCGAAATCGTCCCTAATTTGATGAAATCGTCCCCCTTTCGCCGATTTCGCCCTTAGACGAAATCGACGAACTTGAGACGATTTCGTCGAAATCGGGACGATTTCGTCCCGACGACGTCGACGGCCCAAAAATGGCCGCGATGCTCAAAAATTCATTTAAAATTCACCTAAAAAGCATGTAAATTCAAATTCAAGCATTCTAAGTTAAGTTTAGACTCTTACCCGTAGCCCGCGCCGGACCTCTGTCGATCTGTGCGCCGTCTCCACCATTTTTGCTTGCAGAGCTCTAAAACCAGAACAATGAACAATAAAATGAATTAGGGTTTTACCCTATTTTTCTTAATTTTATTCAAAACATAATTAAAAACATTTTTCAAATTTTGCTTTTTCGCATTTTTACCTCAAACGTTCGATTTGGGTAAAAACACGGAGGGGGCACCATAGTAAGCCGTCGTACGATTCGACCAAGAATCGTCGCCTAAAAATGGGAATAATTTTTGCTTTCTCGTAGATCGAGAAGAACTCATCTTTAACGCATTTTCTTCAGAAAATTCGCTAAAGAGGGGGCAAAATGTAGCACCCTAAAATTGGCGCAGTGAAATCTTAATAATTACATTTACTCTAGTAAATAATTCAAATTCAAATTTTAACCTCCCAAACCGCCCGTTAACCGCCGCTTAATCCGTTTCCCCCTTTCCCGCGCCATTTTTAGAGGTTGTTTTGACCGTTTGACGATATCGTCGCCGATCAAACGATATCGCCCCAGATCTGACGATTTCGTCTGGGCTAGGACGTCCGATCGATCTTGTCCCTAAACTGATTTTTCACAATTAGCTTCTATTCCAACGGGTCTCTAATCCGGGCGTAAGCGTGTCTGCGCCGTTAGAGACCCTCCCCGTTGGAGATCTCCCAAATAGGGATGATCTCCAACCTCCTAACCTCCCTCCTAAGCCTATTTAATCCTAAGCCCTCCCCTTAGCACCCCCCTGGCTGAAATTCCCTATAACTCGACTTCACACACATTAAAACATCCCAAATTTCTATTTGCATTAGTTCTATACAATTTTTGTTGCAGGTACCTTAGTGTTTTTCAGCCGGAGCAAGCTTACATCGTCGCAGACGATCCTGTTCAGATCGGAGGCGATCCTGTCGAATCAGAGACGATTTCGTACCAATGCGAGATGATTTCGACTGCAGTCAACATTGAGGCAATCAATGCCTAAAGTTTGCATTTCTTCATCTTTCAATCTATTGTTTTATGCTGTAATTAGCTAGTTTATTTGATATTTTATGCTATCTTGCATTTTGGAGTTCACCCATCTAGATCAAATGCATAATTAAGTCATAATTGTGATTAAATTAGCATAATGCATTCATGTTTCTATTTTCAAGTTTCAGTTTGAAAATGTTACTATCAATTTACACTATTTCCCTATGTTAGCATAGTTGTATTTTCTGTGTTTTGCACCTATTTCTCTGTTTGCAGGTCTCTGACGAATTCGTCTGATGAATTCATCAGATCTCAGACGATCTTGTCTAATCTCAGACGATCCTGTCAAATCGTAGGCGATCCCGATCGCTTCAAGAATCGAATCTTCATCGGACATCCGGATCAGGTATTTTCTTTTAACATTCCTTAATTTCTCTGTTTTCTGTCTTAATTCTATTTTCTCGTATTCATTTAATCTGCATCTTCATATAGAATAGCTTAGACGCATTTTGGCCAAACCTAGGACTTGAATGCTTAAGGCTAAAACGAACACATAAAACACATTCCCAACCTAGGCGTGGAAACCGCCATTAAATGTTTCCTGGTGAACCCACCATCCGTCGAAAAATCACCAATATACACCTCCCCCGAGAGGCGGGACCTTCGCAAGGCCTCTCAATCCGAGGTACCGCGCCATCCTTTTCACATCCCCCTTCCGGGCACGGATCCTATAGCCTGAAGGTAAGGGTGTGAAAAATTTGGAGCGATACACTAACCAATCTTCTTCTACTTCAGTCTGTTTTCCATTCCTGAGTCTAGTCATTATGTCTAAATTTAGATTTTAGCAAATATATATTAATATATTGGCGACAAATTTAGGAGGTAGATATATTTTAATTATATACCTACTATAATACTTAAAAGAAAATGTTTTGATTTTTGTTATGATTTTTTTTTGTTTTTTATTTTATTTTATTTATTTATTTTTGTTTTTATGATTATAAAGACAACAAACAACACACTAAATGCAAGAAATAACAATAATAAAATAATAGCTTAGTTTTCTATAAATAGTTTATAGATGTCATTGATAGGATCAAGTTCATCAGGAGTCATGAAATGCTTCTCTTCAAATTGGAAATGGTTTTTCAAGAACTTGATAAAGTGTGCTATAGTGATATTATCTGTTTCAAACTCTGATTGGTAGAAATAAATTTCATGGCAATACTCTCGATATAACATAGCTCTAGGAACTCTATTCCATATTTTTCTATCCGTAAGAACGACCTCTTGATCCTCTATATGAGATAGAAATTTATGTACTACAACTGCATTCTCAAGGCATTCCTCAAAGGTGTACAGCTCTGAAGACACAAGAGCTCTTTAATCTACTAACCACCTATGGCAAGCTCTCTGAAGTTCATGATATAAGTTCACTTGATCAGAATCCAGGATTCTATCTAGGACAAACCTCTTAATTTGCCTAAGTTTTGTTGCCCTAGATCCAATGATACCCAATCTCCTATCAAGTTCGTCCCACAAAGGTTGAACCCTATTTGTTTGAGGTACTCTAAGCATAGAAGTAATCTCTATAGCTGCTAATTGATTCTCAACATTAATGGTGACAACTCGTATTTTATTATAATATACCATCTAAATATGATATGCAATATTTGATTCTAAATGCATTTATGTTTTGTTTTTTGGATTGTTTTCAAAAGGTTTTTAGTTTTTCATGTCGGGTTCACCAAAATGTATCGCTCCAAATTTTTTGCATCCTTACCTTCAGGCTATAGGATCCACGCTCGGAATGGGGATGCGAGAAGGATAGGACAATACCTCGGACTGAGAGGCCCTTTGAAGGTCCCGCCTCTTGGTGGAGGGGTATAAGGGTGAATTTTTGACGGATGGTGGGTTCACTAAAAAAATTTTGAGTGGTAGTTTCCACACCTAGGTTGATAGTGGGTTTGATGTGTTCATTTTGTGCTTTAATAATTCAACTCCTAGGTTTGGCCAAGATGAATCTAAACTATTCTATATGCCAATGCTGATTTTTATAGATACAAAAAATATGAATAAATGCTAAACACAAAGAATGTGCCGAATGGGACAGAACATACCTGATTCTGGATGTTTGATGAATATTCTGAGTTTTGTAGCAGTCCAGATCATCTCAACTCATACGTAATCATATGAAATTACACCGAATCATCTCAAATCTCAGATGATCATCTGATATCAGACGAGATCATCATCAATTTGACAAATTCGTCAGTGTCTATCAGAAACCTGCAATCACAGGAATAGATACAAAATACCAAAGATGCAACTACAAAGGCAAAGGAGAATGATAGAAATAATAGCAAACATGCCTAAATAATAGATTCAAATAAAAGATAAGAGAAATGTAGTAAATTTAATGATTGATTTTAATTTTATCATGCGGTTATGCTAAATGAGGTGAACTCCAAGATGCATAAATATAATAGCTAAGATAATGTATAAAGAAATGCATAAAACAATAAAGAGATGCAAACTCTAGACTCTGATTGCCCCCAAATATGGACTACAGTCAGGATCACCTCCAATCATATGAGATCATCTGCGCTCCTCGACAGGATTGTCCGAAATCGCCTGGAATCTCTTGCGACGATCCGAGCTAGTTTCGACTGAAAAATAGTAAATTTCCTGTAAGAAAACATGAAATGTAGAATGTAAATGATGGTATGAGGATGCTCTAAGGTGCGTGGAAGTTTAGGGAGTTTAAGCAAAGTTTCAGGTAGAGAGTCAGGGAGAGAGTCAGGGGGATAAACTAAAAAAATATCAGTTTATATAGGATTAGGGAGAGGTTAGGAGGTTGGAGATCATCCCAATTTGGGAGATCTCCAACGGGGGAGAATCTAACTGCGTAGAAACACTTTTTTCCCAGGTTAGAGGAGCTGTTGGAATAGAAGCTAAGTATGAAAAATTGGTTTTGGGACGAAATCATCTGAACATTCTGTTCAAGACAAATTCATCAGATCTGGGATGATTTCATCTAATCTGTGATGATATCGTCCAATGGTCAAAAAAAATCCTAAAAATGGCATGGAAAACAAGAGGAGTGGGTAACAGGTGGTTAATGGGCAGTTTGAGGTTAAAATTTGAATTTTTATCTTTTTACTGAGGTTTAGCTGTGCCAATTTTAGGGTGCTACAAATGGTTCTCTGGTCATGCCAAGCTTTCGTCCTCGAGCGACAGATAAAAATGTCTGCAACAGGCTATCGTGGAGCACATGTCCTCTTATCGTGGGCAATAAATGTTCTTTGTGGAGTCGATGCAACACACTCAATACATCATTTAGTTTATGGAGCCGATGCAGCATGCTCGATGCATCATTCAATTTGTGGAGCCGATGCAACACGCTATTATGTTTCAAATAGCAGCCTTTCAACATATAGTTCTACAGAATATCACTGTAGTGTAGAACATTAACTACCATACACAAAATTACCACCTATGCAGAACATTACACGCATGGACTAAACTCTCAACATGAGCGATGGACAATCCATGGGATGCGAGCACTTTTCTTCCTGCTTTGATACCATATTGGATTATCAACCAACCACTTAATATTCCATTGATCATTGTAATATATAAAAAAATTAACGCCTAACTTAGCCCGCATTCGTAGGATCTAATAACAATTTAGTCCTTGAAATATATAGGCTAATGTTAGGTCTAAAAAATAGTAAATTTAACATATGCTAACAATAGTTGTTAGCATAACTAACCTAGGTAGTTACTAACTACCCTAACAACTTATAATAATGTAATAATATAGAATTACTATAGTAATTCTAACATAGGGTTTTATACATTAGTTTCATTATTATGTTTAGCATATCATTAGCATAACATCATGCCATTCATTTAACTTCATAGCATAGGTTTATTTTGCACTTGCTTTCATTTGATATATTCATTACTAACAACCTCATCTGGGGAGGCCATCCTGGACATCTAGCGTGTGTTGTTGTTTCATTACTTACAAGGCCACAGGTTCATCGGACGAAATCTGCAACATACAAGAGCAAAAGGGATCCCTCTAGGAAATAGGCCTAGAGAAGGAGGCATCTGTAAGCCCTCATACATTTTTGTGTGCGGAACCGGGAAGCTTTTGAAAGCACACCACCTCTTTGCGAAAGGGGCACTCTTTACCTATTTGTAACCTTGTTGTATTGAAATGGGTATCCCTAAGAGGGATCGAAATGTAACCAGGTTTTAATCCAAATAAAGAGATCTATATTTGTTATTTCCATGTTATATGATTTTCATTGTCTTCCATTTAATTTTTGGGTTTTAATGCATTACAAGTAAAGTAAAAATAGTGGTGCGTGTGTCCCAGGGTCACTACAGATGGCAATCACGATGGGACCTCTAAAGAATTTTTATTTTTATGCCTAGATAATAACTTAATTTTGTGTACAGGCCTATCCTCTATGATCTACAATAGACAAAAATTAGTTGCTCTGAGCCATAGTGGCCAACAGAGACTTAGCCACTCCTGCCAATAGTGGCCAGGAACCAGGCACCCTGGTCAACAACGACCAACATTGGAGTGCAGTAGAGGTCAAAACACCGACTCTCTAAGTTGGATCAAAGGTTGGTATAGCCTATCTGATATTTGATAGATTTCTATTTACTTCTATGTGTCTAAAACAAATAACTTAAAGCACATTTATGTTTGAAAATTGAAATAATAAAAGAAGAAAGAATTAGGCAATTGCATATCTTAGATCTTCTTTTAGATTTTCCCTAGGCATTTCTAGGAACAACGACTTCTATCTATAAATTTTGCCCTAGAATCCAATGTGCTATACATGGTATGGTTGGTTTTCTTGTTTTGAGGCCTTTCTAAAGGCCATACTTGCACTCGATAGAGTGCACTCATTAATTTCATGATAGTTCATGCATATTTCTGAATATTGAAACGTATTTTACATTAGGCATATAGGAAAAGTTCATGGCTGCTATATGATGCATTCTTATTCATGCAATCTTAAAATGAACACCACACACACACATATCATTTAAAAATTAGGGAGTTGGATTTCATCACCAACCCTCAATTAAGTCCAGTGACGTTGGAATTCATCTCCTTCCACCGGTTTTCCCCCTAGATTATCCTAGAAACAGATTGAAGAACTTTTTCATAGTGGTACTAAGGTGCTTGTGTTCAAACTGTATCCCACTATTAGAACATTCATTGGTTCAGAGTGGAAGAGCTAGGTGAACCCCCCACTAGGATTTTAGCGATGTACCCTAGTCTATTTTGGGAAATTATGTTTGGCATGAGTACTCTTGATTATCACTATGGATGAGTCTCCTCATTTCAAATTTGAAGTAAGAAGCAAGAAACAACAAAACATCAGAATACATCAAACAGTTAGGGCACACTTAAATCTATAATCAATATAAACATTTGTGTGATATTGTTTGATCATATTTAAAGTGCAACACAAAAGCTAAATTCAAAAAACAATGGTTAAAACAAGAAGTAGACATCCCTAGTCTGACACTGAGGGCGGGTCCGAAACAACACATACCCTTAGGTGAAGTCATAGTAACATTGAAATATCTACTCGAAATACCATAAGACACAATTATACGAGTCTAAGGGGTGATAACTCAACCCTTGGAGGATCTCCTCGAGAAACCCCAAATAGGTAACCACAACATGAAACTACATCTCATAAACACAAAGAAGATTCATGACCATCATCATCAAGGAGACATGAGAAAACCTCAAGGGCTTCCTCTAAACATACAAAAACTTCTCAAAGACATGAGGAAGTTTCAAGAGCTTCCTCCTCACATAGACATAAAGAGGGTTCTAGACCCCGTTCTTCACACAAATATGATGAGTTTTCTCCTTCCCCATCCTCATGGAGGGTAGAAAAGACCACAAAATCCTCATCACCAAAAGGGCACACAAGAGTTGAAACATCTCAACATTCACATGAAACACCTAGAAAAGATCATCCCACTGAGAATCAAGAAACTAGAAACACATCCAGTCATAGACATCAAACATAAGATATCCTTCAAAAAATAGGAATAATTCCATTACACTATGACCTCATTGGAATGAATGGCACCCCATGGGATCAGACATGGAGAACAAGACAATTAAACGAGTTGGATCGGTTGCGTCCGAGACCACCTCCCAGAACCATAGCCATAATGAATTCTACATTTAGAAGCTCATGAACCGTGACTTCTAAGTCCACTTATCAAACTAGGGGTACCTCAAGACGACCCCACAACAAACACATAAAATCTAATTATAGAGACACTCAACAATATGCTAAACAAGTCACATTAGCTAGCGAAAGCGAGGAAATAACAAAAACCTCTGAGAGAGATTTGTGAATCAAAACAACTAGGGCAGCGTTAGATAAGAATGAGTCCTCTATGACTGTGAAAGTTAACCATGTGTGACAATTAGAGAGTGCCTTGTGCAAAGAGCGAGAGCTTGTGGATGCTCTTGAGCATGATAAATAGAGAAAATGGTTGTTGCACCAATATGAGCAACGTTTGAGAGAGCAAGCTAAGAAGCTAGCTCACAAAAACCAAAAAAAAAGTGGAAGTGATCATCAAAGAGATCACTGTGCTGACTCACCAAGAGAGGAGCACATTAGACAAGAAAGTAACTCGCAAAAAAGTTGCGCTTCAAATAATGAGAGGAACCCAACTAAGGTGGAACAAATAAACTTAATAGAGTCAGATCAGACAAATCTTGAATCACCTCATAGAAGGGAAGAAAATAGAACAAATCAAATGGATAGAGTGTTACCTCCACCACCATCGTGGAGGGGTCTGCAATAGGAGGAACTCCTCACTTCAAAGGAATTTTAAGATCTTTCTGAGAAGATGAAATCCTTTGAGAAACAAAATGTTGCTGGGATCCAAAAAACTTTGAACAAAATACACAACCAACCATTGTGTCCATCAGTTCCTAGCCCTTCCTATCCTAAGCACTTTTAGATGCCTAGGCTAGAGAAGTTTAAAGGTGAAGAAGATGCAAAAGAGCATGTCACAAATTTCATCAACGCATGTTTTCATGTTGAAGACAATGACGCTCTTATGCTGAGGACATTCATCATGACATTTTTGGGTGCAACCACCCAATGGTTCAACCAACTGCCCAAGCATAGCATAACAAATTTTGAACAACTAGTGAACACTTTTCTAAAGTTTTTCTCTTTTGGTACTAAGAGAAGAGTGAACATTTCAGAGCTGGCCAATCTAAAACATTATGATGATGAGCCAGTAATGGATTACAGGAATAGATGGAGAAAAATCATGGCAAAATTATCATTCTCCGTTCCCACATAAGATATTATTCGGATGTTCACCAAGAGTTTTTCCAAACACATTTCCCTCTTTCTACAACTACAACAATACCCCTCATTTGAGGAAGCTTTAGCACAAGCCAAACTCATTGAGGACATCAAAGTAGATGAGGGAACCATAAAAATCCATACCAAGGAGTGGAGCAAAAATGACAAGAATGGAAAATATAAGCAGAAGTAGGGAAACCCTACCCCAGTTAATCAAGTGGTATTGGCTATGCCCAAGTATGGGGCTGCACAACAGCCCCAAAATTATCAAGCACAGCCCCCACCAACCAACTATGCACAAAAGAACAATCTGTGTCGAAATAAAGAATGCAAAACCCCTCGTTATTTTACACCATTAACAGAATAAATGCAATCAATTTAGTGATGCGAGAAAGTTCAGATTCAATGATATACCTCTTATAGATCCCAACCATCCTAAGCCAAAAAGATATAGGGAAGATCAATTATGCCCGTATCACAGGATATCGGGGCATAATATTGAAGTTTGTGTTGGTTTCAAACATTAGGTGCAAAACATGATTAAGGCAGGAGAACTTAAAGTGGACAACCCATTGGCCCTTGACAACAAAGATATGGGCATCTATAAAAACCCGCTACCAAAATATGAGGTCCCTAGAGGGCAAGGTGCATAATTCAATCAGGTCCAAATTGATACACCTACCCATGAGTGTGTTGGTATGGTTGAAATTGTCAATATAGAAACTAGGACTAGACGGTATGGTCAACCACAACCTCTTGTAGCTCCCATCAACGTCCTAGCTGGACCTAGGTAAAGGTAGGGGTAATAAAAAATTCTAGGTCCACCAACCTAACCTATGGTAAATATCCGGAGTAGACTTGAGCAAAAATTACAACTGACTCTGGCTAAGCTATCTATTTATGAGCTCATACAGCAGTCCCCAAAGCATAGGGAGATATTTATGGAGATTTTAAGGTCAATAGAGCTCCAACCATAAGACCCACATGCATTCACCCATTTTGTGGGAAAAGTACAAAAATACCAGGAACTTGTGATTCAATTCTATGATTATGAGATTAATATAGTATCTACTACCTTACTAGACCCTACGTTGCATATCGTGGCATCAGTTAATTATTACTATTTAAGCAGGTCTTAATCGATACAGGTTCATCCATCAACATCATCACAACAACAACACTAGAACACCTTAAGATCCCCAAGTCCAATATCGTTCTAGGAGCCTATACATTAAGAGATTTCAATGATGCTTTATGCAATACTATGGGAATTATAGTCCTACCTATCAATGTGGGGCATAATACCATCACCATGATGTGTCATGTATTGGAAAGGACCATGCAATACAACATCCTCCTAGGGAGACCTTGGATAAGGACATGAGATGTGTTCCTTCGATCTTACACCAATGTGTCAAGTATGTGCATAATAACAAAGTCTACATGGTGTTGGCCGATGAAGAGTCATTCAAGTATGTTCACCAGGTGGATTGTCTAGGAGAATTTATGATTCCTTCGACCCATTTGTCGGTAGGGCCTTCATCTCTGAATATTCAATTGGATAACAAAGACAAAGGGGCATAAAAGGACCCATCTTCATCAACACCTCATATTGCACACAAAGCAACTAATGCTTCTAGTAAACCATTAACACCTAAACCAAAGAATTATTAGAAGCTAAAGGAACATATGGTTATGAAAAATAAACTCAAGGAAATGCTAACCATAGCTATTGAAGAAAGTCCAACTTCCATGGAGGAAGAAGATCACCAAGACCAAGTCGAATACGATGACTACCATCTCGCTTCGTCAGTTGCATCCGTGGAGTCATCCACATCACATGCAACTATACACTTGGAAAGCACAAGGATAGGAGATTATCTTGTGTAGAACATAACTTTTACACCTATCATAGAATCTATACAGGACATGGGACAACTGAAAGATCCAAGACCACTAGTAGGAACAATGGTTTCACTTGGAATTCCTCCCAACCAGACAAAATTCATCTACGTTGGCCTAGATTGCGCCCATAAATCTATGGATATAGACGAGCACAATGATGAGCTATTCACTATCAATATTTCCTACCTCTCTAATCCTGAGTTTGCTATGACCTATTTTGAGCATTGCCATTGGCATGGTTATGGCCTTGGTATATATGATTCGGGGCATAGGCGGCCATTCAAGCTGCAATACCAACACCCATATAACAGATTTGGGTTAGGATATTACATCAGAGGTTGATATGACCCTCTAGCAGCAATATTAGATAGATTAACCTTGGGGTTATGAGAAGATGTTGATTTTATTCCTTATCATCCACCTAGTGCAAGATATCTGAGCAATAGACAAGTGGCTATGGCAAGCATACCACATCCCAAGACTTATCATCCAAGATCCACAATTGATGTCACCCCAATAGGTTAGAACTCATGGGATGATAAGCAAGAAGAAAACACATATGTGCCAAGTGATTATGAAGCACAAGAGGGCTTGGCCGTTCATGAGCCTTGCTATTTACAAATCTTTACTTGGTTTGGACACCATGAGAGTGGATACATATCAGATGAGAGTGACTATGTGTCAGAAGACTAAATAGAGAGAACCTATTTAGGGGTAAGAATATTAGGAACCTACTATTAAAATAAAGCACACTCACACAAAATACTAAAAAATAACTCACATACATCAAATAACTCAATATCACTATGCAGAAATCAATTATAGAAATGAAACAATATCATAGTAACATTGAATCACGGGCCTCTTCGAGGGGGCAAACTCCTTTAATATTTCATTATCTTGCAAAAGTATGATATCATACAAGGATTCATATCTTTTTAAAGGAAAAATACATGCAACCCTACCTAAATGCTCAAGAGGTGGCTTACATGCAAAATGCCACTCGAGCTAGAATCTCCCACCAAATGGTGGTTACAATCTTGATAAAAATGGTTACATGAAATGGTACCACTTGGCGAGGTATCTTACTACATCGGTTACAATATTGATAAAAATGGTTACATGATATGGTACCACTTGGTGAGGTACCTTTATTGCCACCTACATTACTAAGTATTGCATAATAACATTAAAATAGGATCCCCACGTTGGAAGTGGGTTATTAAATAGGTAAATGAGAATTACAATATGGTGTTAGGATAGGATCCTAACATGTCCTTCCTCTTCGAAAAGCTTTGTCCTCAAAGCTGAAATTGAGGAAACTGGTGTTGGAGTTGATGAAGAGACTCCCATGTAGCATCTTCTAGCTGGAGCCCATGCCATTGGACAAGGAATTTTGTTATGGTATGATTGTGGAGAGTGCGGGTGTGGCGATCCAGCAACTATTCTGGTTTGAGTAAGATGGACCCTTCCTCATCCAATTTTGGTAATGCTGATTGAACCTGTACCTGTGTGCCCACAACTTTCTTGAGAGAAAAAACATGGAAAACAGGATGGAGCTTGGAGGTGGGTAGAAGAGCCAATTTGTAAGCAGTGGAACCAATCCACTGTAGGACTTGGTAAGGCGCATAGAATTTTGTAGCAAGTTTTTGGCATCGACAGAGTTGGAGGGATGACTATTTGTATGGTTGAAAATGAAGGAAAACCATATCAACCACATCAAAGCTATGCTTAGATCGATACTGGTTGGCCTATTGTCACATTCGATTATGGGCCATGTCCAAATTATGCTTTAGCTGGTGAAGGACATCGGTCTACTAGAAAAGAGTAATATCGACTACCTAGACCCTGGAGCTACCTAGAATGCAAGAAGGTGTGGGTGGAGGGTGCCCATAAAAACCCTCAAAAGGAGTGAGTTTAATAGTTGTATGATAGGACATTTTGTACCACCATTCAGCCAAAGGAAGCCACTTCGCCTATTGAGAAATATGATCTAATGCAAAGCAACGAAGATAGGTCTCCAAACATTTGTTGACAATCTCTGTTTGACCATCTATTTACGGATGATAGGCTGAACTCATTTTGAGCTTCGTTCCATACAACTTAAACAACTCTTGCCAGAAATGACTAGTGAAGGTTGGGTCTCTATCGGAAATAATGGAGGTGGGCATACCATGAAGGCAAAAAATGGAATCGAGGAAGATTTGGGCAATGGTGGAGGCTATGTAAGGATGGGCAAGGGGACAAAAATGAGCATACTTTGAAAGTCGATCCACTACCATGAGAATAAGAGACTTACAGCTCGATGTAGGTAACCCTTCGATAAAATCCATAGAAATATCAGTCCAGACCTGATCTAGAATGGGCAAGGGTTGAAGAGTACCCAGAGAATGAACTGTTTCACATTTCATCCATTGGTAGGTATCACAAGCTACCATAAAGTCATGGATGTCCTGTTTCATCCCTTTCTAGAAGAATGTGTGCTTGAGGCATTCATACATTTTGAGAAATCTAGAATGACCTATAGAGAGAGCAGTGTGTAGTTACTTAATGAAGAGGTTGTAGAGTGGCGGGCACAGGGAATAACAAGGCGTTGGTGATAACGCAAATCTTGGCCATCCCAATTGTATCCTGGGGATGAATTCAGATCATCTTGAAGTGAAGCCATCAAAGCTTCTAGGTCTGCATCTTGAAGTACCTCCTATCGTAAGGAATCTATCCATTGGGATACAGGTGTAGAGATAGCACATATCATACAGAGGGCCTCAAATTGGCGAGAGAGAGCATTAACCACAAGATTTTCTTTACCATTCTTATAGGTGATATCATAATCATAGCCCATGAGTTTAGAAACCCATTTTTGTTGTTCTGGGGTAGTAACCCGTTGTTCTAAAAAATATTTGAGACTCTAATGGTCTGTTTTAATGGAGAAATGGTGCTCAATGAGATATGGTCTCCAATGGGTAACAACATGTAATATGGCCAACATATCCTTGGCATATGTAGATTTTCCTAAATTACGCTCAAAGAGTGCCTTACTGGTGAAGGCCAAGGGTATCCCTTCTTGCATCAATACTACCCCAATGTCGCGACCAGAAGCGTCACCTTCAATGACGAATGGTTTAGAGAAATATGGCATGGCTAGAATAGGTGTGGTGGTCATGTCATGCTTTAATTCAAGAAAGGCTTAATCAGTGGGTCTTGTCCAAGTGAAAGAGTCCTTATTTAACATAGATGCGAGGGTAGCTATTATCTTCCCATAATTATGAAAAAATTTCCTATAATAACCTATAAGTCCTAAGAATCCCTGAAGTCCTTTGAGAGTGTAGGGTTTTACCCAATCCTGAAATGCCTAAATCTTCTTAGGGTCGACCTTGACAACATGTTTGGAAATAATGTGTCCTAAATACTCCACTTCAATCAGACCAAAGGAGCACTTAGACCACTTAGCAAAAATTTGATGTTGGGCCAATAACTGTAATGTCTGATCCACATGGGTAAGGTGTTCTTCCCATGAGCGACTATAAACCAATATATCATCAAAGAAAACTAGGATGAACTTCCGCATGGAGGTATGAAAGATGTTATTCATAAGGCTTTAAAATGTGGATGGTGTATTTTTCAAACCAAATGGTATTACTAAGAACTCATAGTGACCTTCATGAGTACGAAACATAGTTTTTGGAATATCCTCATCCTTGAGCCTAATTTGATGGTACCCCGAATGAACGTCCAACTTGAAGAATTACATAACTCCATGTAATTCATACAAAAATTTATCCACTACCAGAATGGGAAATTTATCCTTGATGGTGATCTTATTGAGCTCATGATAGTCTATGCACAATCACCATGAGCCATATTTCTTATGAACTAGCAAAACTAGAGAAGAATAAGGATTGGTACTGGGTCGGATGACACCTGCCTTGAGCAATTCCTGTACCATCTTCTCGATTTTTGACTTGAGAGCATGAGGATACCAGTACGGTCTAATATTCGATGGTGCACTACTCAAAAGTAGTGGAATAGCATGGTCATGAGAGCAACGAGGTGGCAGTGTAGTTGGTTCTGAAAATACGCCATTATGCTTGGTTAGAACAAGTTGCAAATCTGTTGGAATTGGATCTGTTATAGAAGTGGGTGGATGAATTGAAAATATTTGTGCAATGACCCCACGGGAGGACTTTTTCAACAACTTCTCCATGCGATTGGAACTAATAATTTGTGTAGGGCCAGCCTTGATACCCTTGAGGGTATATGTTTGTCCATTTTGTGAAAATTGCAGCCATAGTTCTACAAGGTTGTAGGAGAAATTTCCCAAGGTGCTCATCCATTGGGATCATAACACAACGTCGCATCCGCCCAATTGGAGGGTAAAAATATCTTTCTTGATTTCATAATCCCCTATCTAAATTTTGACATTTACCTTTACAAGGTAAGGTGCCTCCATTGGCCACCATGACTTCAAAATAATGGCATGAGTGTATATAGTAGTTGGTCCGTTTGGCCACCTGAGGATCAATAAAGTTATGCGTACTGCCTGAATCAATAAGAATTATGAGACGTTGGCCTTTGAAATAACCCACAACTTTTATGGTTTGTGGGGTGGTAATATCGACAAGAGCATGGACTGAAATTTTTGTTGGTGTTTCTAATGGTTCCTCTTCCTATGGAGTTGGTGCCTCAGTTGTATCACTCTCCTCATCACTATGGTCACTATTTTCTGGTTCCTCCACATCTATTAAAAAAAATCTCTTATTTGCACATCTATACCCCTTCATAAACTTTTCATCATAATTATAACATAACCCTTAGGTGCGACATGCAACCATTTCCTCTATAGTCAGCCACTTTGGAGCATGAGGTTTATTATGAGTATTGTTTTGGACCTGAGGAGGGAAAGAAGGTCGAATATATGAAAATCAAAGTGTCCTCCTTTGAGCTAAGAGTTTAGATTCGACCAATCGGGTTAAACTGATAGCCTCCATAATGGTGTGAGGTTTGAACATCTTGAATTTAGCCTGGAGATCATCTCGTAACCCACTAACAAAACAACTCATAAAAATCCCTCATTCAAACCCTTAATTTTATTGGCCAATTTCTCAAATTGGGTTTGGTAATCATGAACTAAGGTGGTTTGTTTCAGCTTTGTCAGTGCACTTGTAAAGTCATCATAATCATTAGGGCCAAATCGGGTGTGAAGGTTTTCCAAAAAATTGAGAAACTCCAAAAAGAATTTTTATGGACTGGATCAGAGGAGAAAAAAATAATACACCTTGTAGGATGGACCAAAGTGTGCAGACCTAGGGAAAATGGGGGCTTAGGTCTGAGGAGAATTGCTCATATAAATTTAGATTTACTAGCTAAGCAGGCATGGTGTCTCATTTCTGATGAAGAAAATGAATGGACAGTTATCATAAAATGAAAGTATCTTCAAAATATGGAATTTCTAAGTGACTTAGTTCCAATCAGAGGTTCTGATTTTTGGAAAGCAATTCTTAATTGTAAGGAAATCATCAAAAAAGGTTTAAGATGGGTTTTAGGCAATGGTGAGAGGATAAATTTTTGGAATGATAGGTGGGCTAAGGATGAACCACTGATGCAATATCCTAACTTAGCCCAAATCAAAGATATCATGGAAGAAATCATTGGCAGAAAAGTCTTCGATTATATGGTTGAGGACAGAGGCAGAATGAAGTGGAAACAAATAAGGATTTAGGGATTTCAAGTAGAATAAAATGATCTTTGTAACATTCTCGAGCAATAGTTTATCCCCATGAGACCCAAGGAAGATCAAGTGACATGGGCTCCTATGGAAAATGGGCAGTTCACTGTTAAATCAACTTACAAGCTTTTGCTTGATGACGAGGATTTTTTCCTCCAAAAGGACTTAGTTTGGATAAAAAAATTAATTCCAAAAATTGCAGTCTTTTCATGGCTAGTTATCCAAGGAAGAATTCTAACCATTGATAATATGATGTGTAAATGTATTTGTATCACTAATCGTTGTTATCTGTGTAGAGCTAATTTGGAGACCATTTATCACATTTTCCTTGAGTGCCCTTTTTCCTTGACTGTCCTAAGTGGGGTTTTTCAGGACTTGAATATTTCATGGGTTAAACCAGCCATCGTACTTGATTTGTTCATCCAGTGGCCTTGCCCCTTTTCAAGCCAAATACTTAGATACATGTGGAAAATTTGTCTAAATAACTATCTTTGGCAGGTGTGGTTAGAAAGGAACCATAGAGTCTTTAATGAGTCTATCCATGATCATCAAACTATCATTTCCAAGATCCTATCCTTTGCCAATGAGAATGTGAACCTTATCCCTTTTGATAGTTGTAAACCTCATCTGTAGGAGACCACGATTGCTCAATATTTAAGCTTAACCTTGTTAGATGAGTCTGTTCCTAGGGTAGTCAACCCCAGAGCCAATGTTAAGTGGTCTCCACCTCCTACGGGTTGGTTTAATATTAATTTTTATGGAGCAGCTACGGAAAATCATGACAGAGTAGGCACCGGTGGCATTGTGCGAGATCATAATGGGAATATGATGCTTGCATTTTCTAAATATTTGGGAACAAGGACGAACAACGAAGCTGAAGCTAGAGCTATATGGAGAGGCCTTCAAATGACTCAAGAATTGGAAGGCAATTTAATCGTAGAAGGAGACTCTATGCATGTTATAAATGTCCTCAATAATTGGAAAACTCCTCCTTGGAGGATTAAAACAATTGTTGAAGAGGCTAGGATCCTTTTCCAAGGAAGACAGGACAGAAAAGCCCAACATGTCTTTCGAGAAGATAACAAAATTGCTAATAAGCTGGCCAATTTGGGTGTCGATGGTGATGAACTTTTCAAATGGGAACAAAGTGTCCCGAGTGAAGTAGAGGAGCTTATTCAACAAGAATTCCAAGAATGATAGTTGAATTTATCAATAGGTAAGGCACTGTAAGTTCGAAGGCTAGGAGTATTCCCGTCTCTTTTTTGAATTGGACTCACAATAAAAATTATCTGAGTCGTCAGTCTTCATGGATGCTGCTTGGAAATACCACAAAGACTAATGGGTACAATCACATGTCAGATAACATGGATCCTAGTCATCTTAGTAATTTGAGTTTGGTTGATAATCATAGGGAAGGAAAGAAACGATAATATAAGACTTCGAACCAAAGCCACGTGGACCACCAGATAGCCATCGCCATAAATCTAGCCAGCAGGTTCACTTCTCCAAGGCTTATTGGCCAAGATAGTATGTGGTACCAAAGCATGTCATATACGGAAGAAAGCAATTACCAAATAATTATTAAGAGTAAATATCAATACAGAGCTTGTGGGAGTTTTTTTTAGTACTCTGCTATGTGTTTCTGTAGCTTTTTATTTCTCCATTGTCTCAAGGAAAGGATCCGTGTCTGTTTCTTTTTTGTAATTATGATGCATGTGCGTTTTATTGAGGTATACCCAAAATGTTGTATGGGAAGTTTATTTTTGATAACAGGCTATGTGCCTTACCGGATGTAATGGCTTTGGCGGTATGTAGATTTTACATATATAGGATCCTTAGTAAGGATATGTTCATCAATAGCCCTGGGTTGATTTTTGTAAAAGGTTTTGGGTCAACCTGTAAAACCCGGTATTAATGCTATAGTATCTTATCTACCAAAAAAAAAATGGGTGAGTAGTTGGGACTCAAATTCCTCCTAAGAGATATCAGGGTTAGCAACCCGTAGCCATTGGAACCAATGTAAGGCCTCATATTCTAGGTTTAAGGAAGACATCTAAACCTGATGATAGACAGGGACATTATGGAGTCGAAAGAATTGATCAACCTGACATAAAAACCTATCGACATCCTTTCCACTGAACTTAGGGAAGTCTAATTTATGCATTCTAAAGGTTGGATCTCGATCAGAGTGATTGTCATCTGGTGTTCGTCGACCTCGTTCAGATTTTTTAGCATGGTGTTAAGTTTTGGTACTACCGTGCAATTTGGTCTCCATATCTGTGAGTTGTTCTTATAAATGGATTCTAATGTTATCCTGATCCAGTCAAAGCTCTTGAACATCTGTGCCTATGTTCTTGTTTGCAAAGGTCAAGTCAGCAATGGATTTTTGCAGGTCAGCCAATAATGTGCCCAATTCTAAATCCTCTTATTGTTGTCCTCGAGTACCTCTTGCCATTGCGGTCCCTCTTGTGCTGAGTTACTAAAAATAGACCTCAGATTTTCAAGAGTTCCTATTTTTAGTAAGGGTCCAGAATTTAATTTGGGAAATGAGTTGCAACACTGATTTTAGGATAGGGTCCACTCCGGTGGCTATTTGATCTGAGTGCTCAATGAGGAGATATACTAAATTTCTTGACTTTTGGTGATCTCCTGTTGGTTGCAAGTCGATGTCAAGGTAATATCTTCCACTTGTACTTGAAATTTCACCAATGAGTCCTTGAGGGTATTTTGTGCAGAATAACAAGTAGATTCTATTCCCAAAAAGTTGGATCAATTTGATGGACTAATGAAAAGTTATGGCCTTAGCAAGAAAAATCAAAATTTGCTATTTTTAGAAATTTGGTGCAAAATTTGACCAAGAGCTGCCAAGGACAATTTTGTCTGGAATAGAGTGTAGAATTTTTTGTTAATTTTTTTTTTGATTTGGAGTTACAGTTCAAAATTTGGGACCTGGGATCAACTATTTCGGACCTGTATACTGCACCCTGACCACTTTGTCACTCACTGTTCTATGTTCCTATCACCTGTACTAGGGTTACTGACAGAGTTTATGCTTCTGACCTTAGGGAATTTTTTGACACTGATAACTCTATTTTTGACACTAAAAGTTTACAATTTTGGACTGGTACAGAGGACTGTTACTGATGATCCAACTACCACTGTTACTGTCTTGATTGTTACTGTCACTCTTTTGACTGTTCAGATTTAAACCATGGGTTGGTTCAAAAACTTGTAGAAATGTTTCTTTACTATTTGTGCATGCAAGTTATAATATGGAAGGATTCTTCTATCCTTCGATTCCAGAAACTTGCAGGGAATAAAATAATTAAACGAATGGAAGACGAATTTAGAAAATCAATAAAATTGCAGAGAACAAATGGAATGAATCAATGGCCACTTAAGGTGGGCACACCCTTGCGCAAACGCAGATGAAAGTATAAAAAATATAAGATGATGGATCCAATAAACTATTGGATCGATATATATATGAATTAATAAACTCTTGGAAGCGTCGGCTGTCGGCTATGTTTGGACTGCAACATGACTCCCCTCCTCGGAAAGCTTTGTCCTCAAAGCTGGAAATGACTGGAATATACTTTCAGGTTCCCATGTGGCATCCTCCTCTGGATAAATCTTGCCATTTAATGAGAAATTCGTGAATCCGACGTGATCTCGCTTTCGGATTCTATTTTGTAGTATAGCTTCCGGTTGGAGATGTATGCATCCTTCCTCATCAAGCACTGGTAATTCTGATTGACTTTGTACTTTCTAACCAATTACTTTTTTGAGACATGAAACATGAAATACCGGGTGTATTCGTGAAGATGTAGGTAGCTCTAATTGATAGGCTACTTCTCCAATGCGGCGCACAATTTTGTAGGGACCATAGAATCGTGGGGCCAACTTCTGGCTGGACTTTATCTTTAATGAGGATTGTTTGTAAGGTTGCAACTTTAGGAATACCCAATCTCCTATATTAAAAGTTCTCTCTGATCGGTGCAAGTCTTGTTGTTGTTTCATACGATTCTGTGCTTGGACTAAATTCTCTTTGAGGATGGTGAGCGTAGACTGCCTTTGTTGGAACCAATCATCCACTTTGGCTACTTTGGATGATCCCTGTACGTAATCTGCAACTTTTGGAGGTTTGGTGCCATACAATGCTTCAAATGGAGACATCTTAATTGAGTAATGGTAAGAAGTGTTGTACCACCATTCTGCCAATGCTAACCAATGGCTCCATTGGTATTGTTTATCTTGAGCAAAACATCTTAAGTACGTACCCAAACATTTGTTAACTACTTCTGTTTGACCATCTGTCTGGGGATGGTAAGCTGAAGACATGTTCAATTTGGTACCACTAAGGCGAAATAACTCCTTCCAAAAGTTACTAGTAAAAATGGGATCTCTATCACTTACAATATTTTTTGGCATACCATGTAATTTGAAAATTGAATCCATAAATACCTTTGCCACCTTGCTTGCGGAAAATGGATGTTGTAAAGCCTGAAAGTGAGCGTATTTGGATAACCGATCTACGACAACGAAGATTACTGTCCTGCCTTCTGACTTTGGAAGACCCTCGATAAAATCCATGGATATATGTTCCCACTGTCGTTCAGGGATGGGTAATGGTTGTAACAATCCTGGTGATTTAACTGTTTCTCCTTTATTGCGCTGGCAAATTTCACATTCTGCTACCCATTGTTTGACTTCTGCTTTTAATCCTTTCCAACAAAATGATTGTTTGACTCTTAAATATGTCTTCAAAAATCCTGAATGACCTGCTGATGGAGAGGCGTGTGATTCGTCTAGGATCTTTGATTTGAGTTCTGAATTGTGTGGAATATAAATGCGATTTTTCTTTCGGAGGATTTCATCTTCATAAGAGAACAAAGGGTATTTAGAGGACCCTATAGATAATTCTTGAATTATCTGAGCAGTTTCGCTATTGGACAACCATTCATCTTGTAATTGATTCACCCATTGGGAGCAAGGACCTGAAATAGCGTTAATGACTACTTCATCTTCATATTTCTTGGACAGCGCATCGGCGGCTATATTTTCCTTCCCTTTCTTGTATTCGATAACGAAATCATAGCCCAGCAGTTTGGTTAACCACTTATTTTGTTTCGGATAAGAAAACCTTTGCTCCAAAAAATGCTTGAGGCTACTATGATCTGTTTTTATAATGAAGCGGCTACTGATTAGGTAGTGTCTCCATTTTTCTACTGCATGAAGAATAGCCAACATTTCTTTTTCGTATGTTGATCTTCCCAAATTTTTCTCGAAAAGCTGTTTACTTTCAAATGCCAATGGATGACCTTCTTGCATTAATATAGCCCCAATTCCTGTTCCTGATGCATCACATTCGATAATAAATGGTTTGTGAAAATTGGGAGTCGCTAATACTGGAGTTGTACACATGGCTTTCTTAAGAGCTTCAAAGGCTTGAGTGGCCTCTTCTGACCAACGAAAGGCATCCTTCTTTGTAAGTGCGGTGAGAGGTGCTGCAATCTTACCATAATTTTGTACAAACTTGCGATAGTAGCCGGTGAGACCCAAAAAACCACGAAGTTTCTTGATGGTTTTAGGTAAGGGCCACTCTTGAATTGCCTTAATCTTATTGGGATCGACTTTGACACCCTCATGTGAAACTATATGACCAAGATACTCGACTTCTTGAACACCAAATGAACATTTGGAACGTTTAACAAATAATTTTTCTTTGTGTAAAATGTGAAGGGCTTTATCCACATGATGTAAATGGTCCGTCCATGTTTTGTTGTATATGAGAATATCATCAAAAAAAACTAACACAAACTTACGGAGGAGTGGACGAAACACTTGGTTCATGAGACTTTGGAATGTGGATGGTGCATTAGTGAGACCAAAAGGCATGACCAAAAATTCATAATGACCTTCATGAGTACGAAAGGCCGTTTTGGGAATATCTTCTTCTCTAACATGGATTTGGTGAAAGCCAGAGCGAAGGTCTAATTTTGTAAAAAAATTTGCCCCATGCAACTCATCTAATAGGTCATCTATGACAGGGATAGGAAATTTGTCCTTGATAGTGAGTTTATTGAGAGAACGAAAGTCAGGACACATACGCCAAGAGTTATCTTTTCGTCTAGCCAGGACTACAGGTGAGGAATAAGGACTAGTGCTTGTGACGAATGACTCCATGATCCAACAAATCCTGAACGATCTGTTCGATTTCTGTCTTTTGTGGTTGAGGATAGCGATAAGGACGACTGTTAGGTGGGACACTCCCTGGCATCAAATGGATGGCATGATCATGAGATCGTTTAGGTGGTAATCCTTGAGGTTCTTGGAAAACCTCTTCGTAATGGGTTATGATATCCTGTAACTCAGGTGCAATAATATCCGAAGTTGCTGAAGATTGTTTTTCCAAACAATTAATTTGAGCTATAAACCCATATCCACCCTTTTTTAACATCTTCTCCATACTATGAGAGCTCACCATTTGTGATGGGGGAGTAGTAATGCCTTGTAAGCGAATGACTCGTCCATTTTCCTTCCATTCCACAAATAATTTTTTGAAGTTGAAACTAACTGTGTCTAATGTTTCCAACCATTCAACACCCAAAATGACATCAGAGTTCCCTAAATTCATGACAAAAAGGGATCCAAACTAGGTATAAGTTCCCATATTTATGGAAACTTGAGATGTGCGACCAACACATTGTGCGTTCACCCCGTTGGCCACTAGAACTTGGAATTTGTCTTTGTTGGAAGAGTTAATGAATAAATTCAAAGCTTTTGCTGTTTTGATGTCGATAAAATTGTGGGTGCTACCAGAATCAATTAGCACATTCACCTTTTTCTGGCGGAGAAAGCCTGGTACCTTGATGGTATGGTGGGCGGTTAAACCCATGAGAGCATGCACTGAAATTGCCATTGTATCCTCTTCTTTTTCGTCTATAGTACACTGTAGGTCTTCTGGTATAGGTTCTTCTGATTGGTAAGGTTCATCTTCTTCTCCTTCACAATGATCACCTTCAATATGAAAGTTTTGTTTTTGGGCACAAGCTTGTTCCCTGGGGTGATGAGTGCGACATTTATAGCAAAAATATCTTGATGGTTGATCATTTCTACGAAAGGAATTGTTGCGATATGAGGGACGACTATATGTTTCCACTGTGCGGACAACTGATGTCTCTTCTCGGCCAACTTGGCTATTCTTATACAACTGTTCAACAAGGTTGGATCGTGCATGTCTACCTCCACTCGAATACTTTCTTTCAAACCATTGCGAAAGGCACCTACCACTGTGTCGGGACTAAGGTCTGAAGTGTATGGTAGTAAACTGGTAAACTCCGAAATGAATTCACTAACTGACCCTTTTTGTTTAAGAGATAACAATCTTACCGTGTAGGATGATGTAGCTCCGTCGTCAAATCTTTCTAAAAAAGAGGTAGTGAATTTTCTCCAAGTAATAATAGCTTCATTCTCTCGTTTAAGCCATACAAACCATTGGTAGGCCTCAGTGCCTAATTTTGATGCAGTGAAAGGAACTCTATCAATTTCCTTAATTTGATATAAGTCAAGGATGCCTTCCATTTTGGCTAACCAACCACGAGGATCATGACCTTCAAAAGTGGGCATATCAATTCGTGGAAAATTAATATTAGGGCCTCTTGGTTGGTGATAACCCGTGTCCCTTTCTTGATTTTGGTTATACCGCTGTCTTTGATAGGGATCCTTGTAATTATCCAAATCACCCTGTTTTTGTTCCCAATCATCATTAGGATCTACAGTTTCTTCATTCCGTTGGGCATGGGAGTGATTTTGGGGATTAGTATTAGGATTAGGTTGTTTTTGTGCTTTCACAAGGTCTTTTAGGAGGATACCCATTTCGTTCATACCCTCTAGTAAGCATCGAAGAGACTCCCTATCAGACATGGCTGAGTTACTTGAGTTTCCTTGCGTGATGTTTTCGTGAGTTGGGGAGGGATTATTAGCCATAGGATCTACTAGTGGATGGTGTGGATTATAACTACCAATTTTAAAAGGAGAAAGAGAATTTTTAGTACCTGGGCTGCGGTTAGCTCTTCTTATGTTGGTATTGGTCGTGTCCGAGCTTGATAATCGACCGTCAGGACCTTTGATCCAACTTTTACTCATGCACCGCTCAAAATTGTTTGCTTAGTAGTTCTTGAACTTCAAAATTTCTTGCTGAGTAGTGTCCTTGAACGTCAATTTCTGCAAAATTGAGCTATGGCAGAAAGAACAAAATTTGTTGTCCGCTTTACTGCCACTCCAACTGTGGCGCGGAATTGAATTTGCTGGCTCACTTCCTTTGAGGACTTTCAGCGACTTTGGACGATTTTCAACAATACAGGATGAGACCAACTCAGAATTTGTCAACTTGACACTAGACTAAGACACGACGTGCGGACCGAGACAGCGGAACGGATACGCAAAATGCGAGCGGATCGAGACATGACGCACGGATCAAGACAGGACACACGAGCGGATCAATACAGGACAGGACACGATGCGCGGATCAAGACAGGACACGCGAGCGGATCAATACAGGACACGACACGACCCACGAGCGGAACGAACAACAGACACGACGCGACACGAGCGAAACGAACAACAGACACGAGCGACAAGGAAAGGAACGAACAACAGACACGACACGACAACAGACAACAGGAACGAACAACAGACACGACGCGACCAAAAATTAGAGAACCGAACGAATGGAGGACTAACGCACGGACCGGACAGGACAGACGGAGACACGATACGTGACAGAAAACTTAACACAGAACGACGCAACAGAAGACCAACGAACGGAATGGCAAGGCAAGCGCAAGGAGTTGAGCGTGTGGCCAAAGCCACGACTCAATATGCGCGCTAAGCGCCTTATAAACCCTTAAACGCCAAAAACACCTTGTATGTGGGATAATTGCCCACGCAAAAAAATTAAAAAAATATATAATAAAGTTCGGTACCTTATAATATAACGCGATGTGAATTTTTTCGCGCTCGCTGATTGGCCGAAAGCGTTCCCAGCGATAATGGCGTATTCCTGCGTGTAATGGCGATCTGGAGACTGGTTTGGCCATCGAAATGCGTCGGATTAAATTGCGTACGACGTTCTTCCACCCTGAGTGAAAGTCTGGAACATTAGGACGCCGGACGCGGGTGCCTGGTGATGGTATTTCTGGTGTTACAGTGCGCGGCTGCGGATATCGTTTGAAAACGAACAGGTAGACAGCGAACGAAACGAAACGGACGAAACGAACAGGTAGGAAGGTAGAACGAAATGAGCGGCGAAGCGCGGTTCTCTCAGGACGGCTGAATCTGATACCACGTGGAAGGATTCTTCTATCCTTCGATTCCAAAAACTTGCAGGGAATAAAATAATTAAACGAATGGAAGACGAATTTAGAAAATCAATAAAATTGCAGAGAACAAATGGAATGAATCAATGGCCACTTAAGGTGGGCACACCCTTGCGCAAACGCGGATGAAAGTATAAAAAATATAAGATGATGGATCCAATAAATTATTGGATCGATATATATATGAATTAATAAACTCTTGGAAGCGTCGGCTGTCGGCTATGTTTGGACTGCAACATTTTTCGTGATAGGGAAAGCCTTCTCCATATGCTCACTTTTGGGGATGGTGAAAGCAGGTTAGCAGAATAGGGATGGGTTGATTTGTAGGGGAATGATACTTTAATTTTGTTTTGTTTTCTTGAATCAGGGTATGCTAAGTAAGGGAGTATGTAATACCCATAGGCCCTCTGTTATACCATAGTGACGAACAATAGTGCTCAAACCAATATTTTAGGCCACTACTCAAGGAGGATTCCACACATACCCTTGAGCACACTATCTGCCTCTCTGAAAGTACGAGAGGGTAATCGTCTGAGATGTTGTGTCCCATGGACTATGGATAATACAAGGTTGAAAAGCTTCCTAATGGATAAAATCTTGTTTAAACCTAGATTTTCTCCCAATATACCCGAAGATACGTGGGAGCTCAATTCCTTGCGTGAGCGTTGTCTAAGGCCTAGGTATTGGAGCCTGATCGCCCCTCACTCCACTAGACACTTTATGGGCTATCTAGCGTAGACAATAACAATAGATCATTTGTGATATTTTAAAACCCCTAGCACAGGGTTTCTAACCTACACAACTACTATATTTTTTTTATTAATTTTTTTTTGGTATTTTTTATTTTTTGAGAAAAAAAATGACTATATTTTTTGGATTTTTTTTTGATAAATGAAAAACAAAAATAAAAACACATAGGAAAATTATTCCTAACATGTGGAATGATTGGCAAGAATTGTCCTAGTTGCAGCAGAACTTGGCCCTAGAAAGCGCTATGATACCACTTGTTAGGAACCTACTATTAAAATAAAGGACACTCACACAAAATACTAAAAAATAACTCACATACATCAAATAACTCAATATCACTATGCAAAAATTATCCGCCCATGTAGAGGAGTTGGAGAGCAAGTGGGTAGTTAAACCTCTCTAGTTACTGAGAGGCCCAGGTTCATATCTCTCGCCTCACATGTTGCGGATATGTTATGTAATGGTTCCCTCGTGGTCACAATCTGTTTACCCCTTGTGGCCACCACCAAAAAAAAAAAAAAAAAAAAATATCACTATGCAGAAATCAATTTTAGAAATGAAACAATCTCACAGTAACACTGAATTGCGGGCCTCTTCGAGGGGGCAACCTCCTTAAATATTTCATTAGCTTGCAAAAGGATGATCTCGTACATGACTTCATATCTTTTTAAATGAAAAATACATGCAACCCTACCTAAATGCTCAAGAGGTGGCTTACATGCAAAATGCCACTCGAGCTAGAATCTCCCACCAAATGGCGATTACAATCTTGATAAAAATGATTACATGAAATGGTACCACTTGGTGAGGTATATTACTACATCAGTTATAATATTGATAAAAATGGCTACATGAGATGGTACCACTTGGCGAGGTACCTTTATTGCCACCTACATTACTAAGTATTGCATAATAACATTAAAATAGGATCCCCACGTTGGAAGTGGGTTATTACATAGGTAAATGAGAATTACAACATGGTGTTAGGATAGGATCCTAATAAATACAATGGCCCCATGACTTGGGGCAACATACTAATGTAAATTTATTCTTCATGAGTGGCAAATAATATGAGGATGAAACAAATATGGCTTACTTAGGGCCAAGACATGAGCCCCTCATCTTAGAACCACATACTAATGCTAATGGCTTCTGGGTAAGTGATGATGATTTTAAGGACAAGATTGAGATGGCCTATCTTGGGCCTTGCCATTTATGACAAGTCAATATGTTGGTGGAAAGAGAAGCAGTACTTCATGCCATAGACTTTGGCTTGCAATTTTTGGGGAGACCAGTTGACTTGAATGTCATTCACCGCATGGTCAATCCCCCTTCGCCTACATTCAGGGAGCTATTAGAGCCTAATGATCCTATTATTCAACCATATCATGGACTAGATCCAGATATTTCAATTCCTCTAGAGCCTCATCGTGAGTACAAAAGAGAAACCCCTAAAACAAGATTACACCCCTACGGTCCTGGAGATTTCATTCCATCCGTCAATACAATATCCATTGATTTGACCACTTCACTTCATAACCCTGCAAGTCCCACAAAAAATTTGTGTCTCAACACGCAGGATATTGATTGGGATCATGCTAATTCACCAATAGAGTTTGAAGATCTTTTTCATAATGAAGAGATGTTACAACCATTCCATTTTGCATCAGGTTGTGCATATGATGTGTTTCATGTTGGCTTGGATCCTGAGTCAGTAGGACCCATAAATCTTGCCGATGACATTCACTTGATACCTATGCCCCACCAGTTGGAGGATGGGTCACATATGGCTATAGAAGCGACTTTCAATGTGGACATCAACAATGATCCTACCCAACCAAGGAAAGTCAAGTTCGGAGAAAGTCTATCTCCAAAGGAACAAGCCATCCTAATTCCTCTCCTCAAAGAGAGGCCAAATATTTTTGCTTGTACTTACAAATACATACCAGGGATAGATCCAAAGTTAGTCATTCACAAACTTTCATTGGATCCCATGAATATGGTAAGACCCCAAGGTCTTACTATAAAATTATTAACAAATTAATATAAATGTAATCGTAGGCCACTCAAAGGGGGCTCCCTTGTAATCACTTTGCCACTATAGGGGGCTCCCTCCTTTAGAATCTATATTATTCTTCTTCTTATTGGATGATTTGATATGGATGGCCAACCTAATATATATATCTACCCTAAATCTACGTTGGTGAAGAGAAATTATGGTTCACGTATGAAGAGATGTGATGGTTCACGTTATGAAGGGTTGTGATGGTTCACTTTATAAGTTAATAATATAATAATTAAATGATTAATAATACTAACTAATACTAACTAATAATGTTAGGATTGAGGATCCTAACATGCCACCCTCCTTAAAAAGAGTTTTGTCCTCAAAGCTCAAAGTGAGAAGCTTTGTCCTTTGTTTTCCAAGAAGGATTTGTGTAAGTTCTTGGACTCTTTTAATGGCATCCTTTCGTAGGCAGGGATATCGAGAAGGATGAAGCATTAGCGAGGGGTTGCCAAGAACAATAGTAGAATCTTCCTTAGGAAAATCATGATGAGGATGGGAGGGCAACCCTTGGGGTTCCTCAAATACTTTAGAATGATGCATCAAAAGTGATGGTAATGATTTCATATCCTTTTTTGGTTCCTTGGTAGAGCCAACGGAGAAGGAGTGTGTAGTCACTCTACGTTGGTTTCGAATAGGTTTGGTCATATGGCAAGAACTCACTATTGGTGAGGAAGGTATGTGTAGGTCTTGTAGAGTGCATGTTTGGCTAGCATTGATCACTTTGGGTATGTCTACCTCATCCTTGCTTGGTACATCAATCACTTCTTGCACATCGACCTCATTGTCTTCATTACGGTGAGTAGGTGCACTGGTCGCTTCGGACACAACTACCTCATCTATTTTCTCTATGGAGAGACAGGGATCAACTTCCTTCAATAAATACAATGTTAGTGTAGCACATTTATGGTGGGGTCCAAATTGTTCATCACAATTATCATAGAGTCCTTTTGCTCGTCGTTCCTTCATCTCCTCAAAGCTAAGATGTTTAATTCGTAAAGTTTGATTAGATTTGGGGGTTGTGTAAGTGCTTTGTGCCCTTCCATTATGCATAGGTTTGGGAGCGATGTAAGTGGTTGATGATTTTTCCATAAGTGGTTTCCCTAATCTTTGTTGTGCATTGATTTTATCTTCAGCTAATTTTGCCAATCCATAGGTCTGCATCATGGTATAGGGATTGAACCTTGTCACCTCCATTCTAATTTCCTCTTTTAATCCCCTAATGAATCCATTGATGAGAATTGATTCATCCAATATTGTGTTGTGTTTGGTGATATCCTCAAACCGAGTTTGATACTCACGCACAAAAGTGATTTGATGAAGATCTTTGAGCAATTCCCACATGATTGGGTCCCACATGGCTCTGATACCAAATGGTAAGACCCCAAGGTCTTACTATAAAAATATTAACAAATTAATATAAATGTAATCGCAGGCCACTCAAAGGGGGCTCCCTTGTAATCACTTTTCCACTATAGGGGGCTCCCTCCTTTAGAATATATATTATTCTTCTTCTTATTGGATGATTTGATATGGATGGCCAACCTAATATATATATCTACCCTAAAGCTACGTTGGTGAAGAGAAATGATGGTTCACGTATGAAGAGATGTGATGGTTCACGTTATGAAGGGTTGTGATGGTTCACTTTATAAGTTAATAATATAATAATTAAATGATTAATAATACTAACTAATACTAACTAATAATGTTAGGATTGAGGATCCTAACATGCCACCCTCCTTAAAAAGAGTTTTTTCCTCAAAGCTCAAAGTGAGAATCTTTGTCCTTTGTTTTCCAAGAAGGATTTGTGTAAGTTCTTGGACTCTTTTAATGGCATCCTTTCGTAGGCAGGGGTATCGAGAAGGATGAAGCATTAGCGAGGGATTGCCAAGAACAATAGTAGAATCTTCCTTAGGAAAATCATGATGAGGATGGGAAGGCAACCCTTGGGGTTCCTCAAATACTTCAGAATGATGCATCAAAAGTGATGGTAATGATTTCATATCCTTTTTTGGTTCCTTAGTAGAGCCAACAGAGAAGGAATGTGTAGTCACTCTACGTTGGTTCCGAATAGGTTTGGTCATATGGCAAGAACTCACTATTGGTGAGGAAGGTATGTGTAGGTCTTGTAGAGTGCATGTTTGGATAGCATTGATCACTTTGGGTATGTCTACCTCATCCTTGCTTGGTACATCAATCACTTCTTGCACATCGACCTCATTGTCTTCATTACGGTGAGTAGGTGCACTGGTCGCTTCAAACACAACTACCTCATCTACTTTCTCTATGGAGAGATAGGGATCAACTTCCTTCAATAAATACAATGTTAGTGTAGCACATTTATGGTGGGGTCCAAATTGTTCATCACAATTATCATAGAGTCTTTTTTCTCATCGTTCCTTCATCTCATCAAAGCTAAGATGTTTAATTCGTAAAGTTTGATTAGATTTGGGGGTTGTGTAAGTGCTTTGTGCCCTTCCATTATGCATAGGTTTGGGAGCGATGTAAGTGGTTGATGATTTTTCCATAAGTGGTTTCCCTAATATTTGTTGTGCATTGATTTTATCTTCAGCTAATTTTTCCAATCCATAGGTCTGCATCATGATATAGGGATTGAACCATGTCACCTCCATTCTAATTTCCTCTTTTAATCCCCTAATGAATCCATTGATGAGAATTGATTCATATAATATTGTGTTGTGTTTGGTGATATCCTCAAACCGAGTTTGATACTCATGCACAAAAGTGATTTGATGAAGATCTTTGAGCAATTCCCACCTGACTGGGTCCCACATGGCTCTGATACCAAATGGTAAGACCCCAAGGTCTTACTATAAAAATATTAACAAATTAATATAAATGTAATCGCATGCCACTCAAAGGGGGCTCCCTCCTTTAGAATCTATATTATTCTTCTTCTTATTGGATGATTTGATATGGATGGCCAACCTAATATATATATCTACCCTAAAGCTACGTTGGTGAAGAGACATGATGGTTCACGTTATGAAGGGTTGTGATGGTTCACTTTATAAGTTAATAATATAATAATTAAATGATTAATAATACTAACTAATAATTTTAGGATTGAGGATCCTAACAGAAGAAGCCAGTCAAGCAAAAATTGAGTAAAATGCATCCAACTGTCGCTTTGATGGTGAAAAATGAATTGCAAAAACTATCGAATGCAGTATTCATAGTTCCTATCGACTACCCTGAGTGGGTGTCAAATATGGTACCCATAGGAAAACCCAACAGAAGAGTCCATATCTGCACAGAATTTAGATATTTAAATAGGGAAACACAAAAGGATTCATTCCTGTTGCCAAAAATAGATGCTCTGGTAGATGCAAGAGCAGTCATGAGATGATCTCCCTAATGGATGATTTTTCTGGATACAACCAGATCCATATTAATCTTGAAGATCAACATAAAATTGCTTTTATTACTCCGTGGAGAACATTCTATTACAAAGCGATGCTATTCGATCTCAAAAATGCTAGTAGCACATATCAGTGGGCCATGACATACATATTCCATGACTATAGGATTACATGGATGACTTACTGTCCAAGTCCCTATTGTAGCAAGAGCACACCGAAGTCCATAGAAAAATCTTTGACCACCTCATTGAGCACAATGTCCGATTGAATCCTAAGAAGTGTGTATTTGGCATAACTTCTGGTAAGCTTTTGGGATTCATCGTATCCAAGAGAGGCATTGAATTCAATCCTACAAAGGTAAAGGCTATATTGGAAATGTCCATCCCTACCAACATTAGGGAGCTAAGGAGCCTATAAGGCAAGATAGCATCCATCAAAATATTCATCATGCAATTATCATATAAATGTCGATCCATAAATCGGTTGCTATGCAAGGAGGTCCCCTTTAATTGGGACAAAGAATGCCATCAAGCCTTTGTAGATATCAAAACTTATCTAGCAACATCGCCAGTATTGGCTCCACCAAGGCCAGACATACCATTTTTACTATATATATCGGCTACTGATTTCGCATTGGGCACCATGTTAGCCCAAAAGAATGCACAAGATAAAGAGCAAGCCATATATTACATTAGTCTCACCTTGGTGAGTTATGAGCTACGATATGAGTATGTCGAAAAGTTGTGTTTAGTAGTGGTCTTTGCAACTTGAAAATTACGACACTACATGTTGAGCCATACGACCTACGTCATATCAAAACAAAATCCTTTGCAGTACATGATGAGCAAGACATATCACAATACACATACCACAAAGTGGATCATGCTATTGATAGAATTTGATCTAGAGTTCATAAGCCAAAATTCCATCAAGGGACAAGTCATAGCAGATCAATTAGTAGAGGCGCCTCTTCAGGATAACAAGCCTCTCACCATAGATTTGCCTTATGATGCGGTCTTTGCATTATCATATCTTCTAGAAATCAAAGAACCTAAGAAAGAAAGAGACATATCATTGTTCTTCGATGGTTCGAAGTGTGAACAAGGGGGCGGAGCAAGGATTGTATTTATCACATCGCAGGGTGCTCCATTGCCCTTATCATTCAAACTAGATTTCCCTTGCACAAACAATAACACGGAATATGAGGCATTGATCTTGGGACTCCAAACAACCGTAGCAATGGGCATTAAAATATTGAATATCTTTGGTGACTCCTTGCTCATAGTAAACCAAGTCAAAGGACTATTTCAATGCAAGTGCCCACTCCTAAAGACTTACAAGGAACTTGTTGACACCTACCTAGCCCAGCTAGAATGGTATGACATTGAGGCAATCCCTCGTATATAAAATAGATTTGCAGACACAATGGCCTCTTTGGGATCCTTAATCCCTCAGAATTCATCTACTGATTTTATGACCATTCATGTAAAAGTGCTTTCGCACTCAGCAATCCATCATGAAGCTTTTGACAATCAAGAATCAGTCAACATGATCAACATCGAACCAAATCAGGATTGGTCCTTCACATCTAGAGATTTCTTGCAAATGACACCTTGGGGGTATTTGATCTCCCAAGGACCTATGGAGTGTGGTGCAACCATACACCATAGATTTATTCCTCAATTCTTGTTCACCAGATTGGAAAACAGGAAGAGCAAGCCATATTTTCTATAGAAGTCGTGGCTTATTAGGATTGGCTTTCCCAACTACGGGACTTCCTAAAACTTGGAATAGTACCTCAAGGTATGTCACATATTGAAAGGTGAACGTTCAAATAGAAAGCAACAAGATACATCTTTCTAGGATAAATACTCTATAGATGAGGATATGATGGAGTATTACTCCATTGTCTTGAGCCCCAAGAAGCATCCTGGGCAATTTTGCAAGCTCACGATGGCACATGTGGAGGACACTTCAGTGGCATGGCCATAATTAAGCGCATCTTGAGAATGGGTTACTATTGGCCCACCATGGAAAAGGACTGCTATGAGTATGTCAAGAAATGCATTAAGTTCCAACATCATGCAAATCTAATGCACTTACCATCGCAAGCCTTGCAACCCATCTAGGAAGCATGGCCATTCTCACAGTGGGGACTAGACTTGATTGGGAAGATCTCACCCCCATCCTCAGGTCGACACACATTCATCATAATGGCCACTAAATACTTTACTAAATGGGTTGAAGTGATCCCCTTAACATCGACAACTGGACCAAGGATTGCGGAGTTTATACTCCACAATATCATAAGTCATTTTGGGGTCCCTTCGAAGATAATATCGGATAATGGGCCATCTTTCAAGAATAAAAATGTGCGTGCTTTAATGAACAAATACCATATTCAGCATAGTTTTTCAATGCCTTATTATCCACAAGAAAATGGGCAAGCAGAAGCCTCAAACAAAACAATAGTCTCCATATTGAGGAAGACGGTGCAAGACAATCACAAGGATTGGCACATGCAATTGCCTCTTGCACTATGGGCATACAGGACTAGTATACGGACGCCCACTGGGGCAACACCATTTTCACTAGTGTATGGCACTAAGGCCATCATGCCACTAGAGTTGGAAATTCCAACTCTACGCATAGCATTAAAGGACTTCATAGATGATGACACCACATGGCAAGGCCGCCTTGATCAGTTGATGCTTCTTGATGAACGTCGAGTCAATGCTTTAGAGCATCTTCACATCTACCAAGATCACCTTGCATGATCTTACAATAGTAAAGTCCACTTAAGAGAATTCAAGGTTGGAGATCTAGTGCTCAAAGAAAACCAATAGAATTTGAATCTATCGTCGCACCTGTGAGACAAGTTCACGGTAAATTGGATAGGCTCGTACATGATTTCACAAAGAGTTGGGCCTGGAGCATATCACCTTATATCATTAGATGGTGTTGAAGAGCCTGAACCTCTCAATATCATTCACTTGAAGGCATTCTACACATAAAACACAAAAACATTCAAATATGTCAAAAACACAAAAACATTCAAATATGTCAAAAACACAAAAACATTCAAATATGTCAAAAACACAAAAAATTCAAATATGTCAAAACACAAAAAATTCAAATATGTCAAAAATACAAAACAAATCATAAAAACATAAAAATTCAAATTCAATTAAAAATGCTCCAAGGGTATTCAAACCGCTTGGTCAAATTCAATTAAAAATGCTCCAAGGGTATTCAAACCACTTGGTCAAATTCAATCAAAATGCTCCAAGGGCATCCAAGCCACTTGGTCAAAATCAAATCAAAAATGCTCCAAGGGTATTCAAACCGCTTGGTCAAATTCAATCAAAATGCTCCAAGGGCATCCAAGCCGCTTGGTCAAAATCAAATAAAAAACACTCCAAGGGTAATTCATCCCACTTGGTCGAAATCAAAAATCTCCAAGGGTACTTCATGCTACTTGGTCAAAAATCAATAAGCCCTTTGGTCAAATTAAACAAAAATACAAAAACAATTGCATCTCACATATTGCATCCACATAATTGCATTACATTTTCATATCCATTACATTCACATATGTCATGAGAGCCTTAAAAGTGATGCCACAGTTTGTCTCACAAACCATTCAAATCCATACCTCCATCAACACATGTGTGTAATTGTGTTTTTCAACACAACCATTATCTATTGCTATACATAATATACTAAGGTTTTTCGGTTATTCAACCACACCTAGTGATCTTATCAACTTTTGTGGAAAACCATCTTGGTTAGTAGAGAATAAGGTCTAGTGGTGACAAAGCCTAGCATATCTCAGGATCCCACCACTAATTACAACACTAAATTCTAGTTGGTACACGGGAAGATGAAAACTACAAAGTGGTCTAGGTTACCAAAAGCAAAAAGGAACTTCCTTGCTTATCCCCCTATGCAACCGGTTTAAAGGTGCTGAGAATTGGCAAAAGGACAAGTTATGCCCTACCCAGAAATGAGTGATTATCATCACTGCATACATCCCTTGCTTTCATAAAAATAAGAAAAATCCCAAAACAAAGCCAAATTCAAATCTCAAAATCAAAAGTTCAAATTTTCCAAAAGTCAAAATCAATGCCCAAAGTCATAGTTCAAAATATCAAAAAAAAAAGAACAAAAGCAAAATAAACAGTGATTATCATCACTACAAGAGTCCCTTGCTCAAAAGAAAACAAAAAAATCAGTCAAAATAAACAGTGATTTTCATCACTAAGTATGAGCAAGTATCCCAACTGAATGAAGAAAAATAAAGGAATAGAACTTGAATCCCTGGAATTCTCAACATTGCACAAAATTGGAAGGAGAAATCCTTACGCATGACGATATGTCTATCACAAAAGCTCCTGGCATTTGTATAGACCAATGTTTGAATGTGGATGAGCTAGCTTAGGTAACTCAAAACTGCCTAGTGGTATAGTCCAACTAAGTCCAACATAAGGATGAGATAAAACACTTGAGAATCCCTGATCTTAGCAATGGGCTGAAAGAATCCCACTTGACATCGGAGGAAATGCATGGGTTCTATCTAAATATATTCATTTGCACACATAGGGAGAATGAGTATCTAGGACCATGATGAAAGCCTAATTTTCAAAAGCTTAAATGATCAGTACACAATCATTGATAGGGTAACTAGAGTGTTTGGATCTCCGAAAAGCCCCAAAATTCTTACATAGCAACAAATCATATCATCATTCACACCATCACTTTCTTTATAAAATTCTATAAATTAGGGGGTATCAACATAGTAGGATAGATACCGCATATATATTAGAAATAGTATATAGATGGCCACTGACTACTTTATATATTTTAATTTACAAAAACTTATCAAGAAAATACATCTCACACCATTACATCTCATATATGAATGCTTAATCAATTCTTATGATAAGAGTGATTATTTAAATTCATGATTAATTTTTTTACTTTCTGTGGTATCACCCATTAAGATTGTCAATGTCATATGCATTCCTTATGTTTTAAATGATTAGAGCATACAGGTTCGTTTATACCATCCCATCACATAAGTTAGATGCATACAATTAAAGCAAAATTAAACATGCATTTAACAATAACATCGCATCCATAAACACAAAAATCAAATCACCCATCATTACATCATAAAGCACATCATAAAACATATAGGCAATATCCATTTGCATACAATCATAAATTCATCATTTATCAACTCAAAATACATCACATCATATCATCAAACCATATAAGCATCTACACTTCCATATAAGCATCTACAATATCATCTATCATCTAACATATACATCAAGTCATCATAATGCCATCATCACATCACATCATAAAACAAAATAACAACAAAAACATGAGTAATAAACGATACACATAATGAGTCATAATGCAAAGATATCATAAAAGTATGTGTGTCAAGTCCATGGATATACAAAAATTCCCATGGGCTACAGTCATATAGGTCAGCCGACCTCAAAAATGAATCAAAACCAAGTGAACCATCAATCAAATACTGGGCCTGCACCCCCTACAACACCACCCCTTGTGGTTGGATCTCTAGGAGAATGGTGCGAGCTAGACCCTGTTGGTCTCTTAGTATGAGTTCGGGCCCCATGACCAGGCTGGATGGAAGACTGCCCTACTGTAGAACTCCTGCTGACTTGTGACCCACCTGTGGCTCCTCTCTCCCTAGGGATGGCTCCTAGCCTCTTGATCTACCTCGAGAGAGCGGTAATATGGGCTACATCATCAACAATCTGTACATCACTCTCATCCAGCAAACCCTATAGATGACTGATCTCATCCTCGAGAGCTACCCTTGAAGGACCCTCGGGAGTAGGAGGAGCAACAACAACCTGCATCTAGGTAGCTCCTCCCATAGCGGCCTGCAAAGCCTGTATCTGGTCTGAAAGTTGTGCTATAGTGGTATCCCATTGAGCTATGATGGCGTCACGTTGTTGTACCTATATCTTGGCTGACTGGAGCTTGGCCTCCACATCATGCAGCTGTGCCCTAAGAGGAGAATCTCTCTCCTCAGGCTCCATCTCCTCCTCCACCTCCTTAGGAGCCTCCTGCTCCTCCACTACCACCTGCTCTACCTACTGGCCCCACATCGCAGTCCTAGCATGAACCCTACGCCCCGATGGATCTGCCCCATCTCCACCATCATCCTCTCGACCTAGACTACCCTCACCATGCCACATCAGGTCACCCCACCACCACACAAATGCATCTGTGACTCCCCTAGCCACTCCAAGATCAACAACTGGGGCATCCTCCTCATCAGCTAACTCTGTGACCTATCGAGGAGGGAGGTCTCTCTCTGCTCTGATGCGCCTATACAAAAATGGTACTAGTGGCACATCCTACTGCAACCCATACTAACGAAGAACCTGAGAGTAGAAGAAGTACTCCCGGATGCTAATCTTGTGGCCGATGAGCCATCGCTCATGCCGCGTCCTAGCAGTAAAACTATCTGGGTCATCCCAAGCGGGACACTCATGATACGGGTGCCATATGACATCTCCAGCCTGGAGTCCAGTAAAAGTATTAGTATAATGAGATAACTCCCCTACAAAAGTGTGGCTCTTGTGCTCCTCGCTCTCTCTAGCCCATCTAGTAGCATAGCACTGCATCCGCTCATCCACAACTATGATCTCAATAGGAAGCCCCTTAGGATGATCTACCTTAATGTGCTCCCATCCCCAGATCTACAAAAGCCAACTATAGGCAATGCTGACATGACCCCTCCGATGGATGTGGTACAACTCATCATAACACTGAGCCAATAGAGACCTACCCCATGCATATATGATAGGCTCCTCACTATCCATCAGGTCCTGAACCATCGCGAGGAGGTTCCAAGGGAACCTCAAGCCTGAGCAGTCTAGGATAAGGATGTTGTTGATGACCATCAACAATATCGCATGCCTCACTGTGAAAACCTGCTCCCAGTACCAATGGATAATGGACACTCCCCCAGACTTGGTGTCCTTGAGGGCCGCCTCAGAGCATCCTCCAAACACCCGAGTGAAAATAACCACCTGATCATTAGTGGCCGAAGAAATGATGGCCACTCCATCAAAAGGGATCCGAAAGATCCTGTACACATCCTCTGGCATAATGGTCATCTCACCGGTCGAGAGGTGGAAGGTATTAGTCCGAGGGTCCCAACGATGGGCCAAAGCCATAAGGTAAGCCTGATCCGACATAATGTGAGGCAGTCTGGTAACATACTGGAGCCCGCGAGCCTTAAGCCACCTCCAATCTGTGTCATCCAGAAGAGGTAGAAGGTCATTCATGAGCTTCGGGTCCCGAGCTCGAGCAGTAAGGATCTAAGCAAAATGAAAGAAAGATGAAACATAACTACAATGCATCTAAGGCATAAATCCCAATAAAACATGAAAAATTTGACACTCTCCTAAATCTAAGCAAAGAGGGGGATAAATACACCTAGGCATGCAACACATGCTAAAGAGTAGTTCAAAATTCCAAAAAAAATTAAAAACTATCTCAGAAAAATCCAAAAAGAAAATTTTTGCAAAATTGGCTAAGGGATTTAGCCGTTGTCACCCACAATAGCCAGAATCTAGCCATTGGAGATAGAATTTGCCAAAGCCCAATGGTCAAATTTTTGACCGTTGGGGTTCAAACCTAGCCGCTCTGAGCGACAACGACCAAATTTCCATCGCTCTGAGCGACAACGACCGAAGGGTGACACGGCAAACCCGTGAACCCTAGGCCGTAAAATACAAAAAAAAATTGAAAAAATAAAAAATGGGGACCAACCCACCACATAAAAACCTATACTAAGCCTAGCTACGGATTTCGTTCATTACCAACAGGTTTAGTGAGGTTCATTTACCGATTACTTAGTGAGGTTCAATTTTACCCAAAAGAGGAAAAGAGGTTAGGGTTTGAAAGAATACCCGAGAAGCTCCGGCTCCTCCAGCAACTAATACCTCACCCTACGCAGCCATATCCTCGACGCAGGTATCTTCTAAAACTGCAACTATCGTTGTCTCACCAGAGCTCTAAAAAGTGAATTGTCAACAAAGAAAATGACAGGTCAAAAGCCCTAAAAATGCATTTTATATTTTCAAATTATGCCTTGGCCACTGCTGATGTCAGTGGCCCAAACTTCATGGCCACTCAAGGCGACAGCAGCCACAGGCAGAGACTCAGAGGCCATTGGACCTGACAATGGCCTGCTCCACAGATAAAAACAAAAAAATTCCTTCCATGGGGGATAACAAAAAAATATTAAATAAATGCATTTTGATGAATTAAAGTCATCTTAATGACCAAAATAACAAAAAAAAATCACATATAAGCATAATATCGAGTAGGCCTCGTATCCAGTTACTTACTCTATCCACTCGGTGATTGCAGCGATTCACACTCCATGCATTTTGATGAGATGAGTAGGCTACCATAAGGCCACTTGGGGCAAAAACATTTCATTTTGGAATTACGATGTGCCACCCTTCAATCCCGAAGAAGACCAAGATGGTCGGACTGCTCCATGGGTGCGAAAGGATCATCCTAATTCCCCTATGATACCAAAAACATTAAGCCAAAGTGATACAATATGAACATAAATAGAATCACTCATCCTAACTCCCTAAGAAGGCTATTGATAGTTGGACCGCTCCTCGGGATAGGGATGGATGATTATCATAAACAATTGGAATCACACTTGGATGTGGGATTGCCCATTAAAAGCAACAAATGCTAGAAAGGAACCAGATTAGTCATATTGGTCAAGTGACTTGTCACTTCATTCATTGTCATTTCTTCACCAATCCATTGTGTGAGGAGGTAGTTCAAAGCTTCAACATAATCATAATCAAAATCAACAAAATATCACTCGATCACATCAAAATCATGTTCATCCTATGAATCATTGCATACAACAATCACATAATTTCCCTTGTTTTTTAGGAACATAAGCAGACATGACATCTTCAATTGTAGCTCTCCTACCGATCGAAACTATTGTAGCAACTGAAGCTACCCGATTGAGTTTGAGGAATGAGTGCAATTTAACATGCCCAAGCCACTGAGCTAAGTCCTCCGAACATTGAGGCAATGATTCAAGGGGTGCATGCCATCTTGCATGATTGGGCCATCCGACGTTGATCAGACCATTGATCACCATACACCCTACAAATAGATAGTCTACATTTTTGCTTAGCATTGTGTTTTCCACACAGCGCATCACAAAAAGGGGCATCTTTAGACACCTAAAACATGTCATGTTTAGGGAAGCTACTCACATAGACACATTCATAAGATCACATGACATAATATTGGACTTTCCAAGCATCAAAAGTGGTTCTCACCACTCATTTGGGGCATTTTTAAGCCATCCAAGCCTAGCCGCTCAAGCCTAGAGCGGCCAGATAGCCACTCGCTTAGAGCAAACCATACGACATGCCAGATATTAGCCACTAAAGACAACAACGACTAAACCATAAAAGACATTTTGTCGACAAATATGCTCAATCACGGGTGGAAGTGGCAGTCTGCATGCAATAAAGGTGAGCGGGAGTAACTTTGCATTCCCTTTCATGGCCAGTTCACATAGGAGACTTGAGTTTGCATTTAGACTTTAGTTAACTGGCCTCCAAACATAGACAAAAACAAAGTTGCTCATGCTAAACGACCAGTTTGCATAGGAGACTCAAGTTTGCAGTTAGATTTCAGATAACTGGTCTTTAAACATAGAAAAGACAAAAAGCTTCTCATGCTAACTCTCACTACGCATGAGGAATTCATTCCTAGGGCTTGGGCATAGACCTAGGGTTTCACACACTTTAAAAGGTGCAAGCCTGAGAGCACCAAGAGAGACAATTTTTGATCCCAAATTTATCAGAACAGGTCATTGAGGAGAGCTTTCGAGACTTAGAGAGCTTCTCTTGGAGATCACGTTTACGGTGAAGCCCTAAAAAATTGGAGAGCAAAGCGACCACCATTTCAACATCCGATACAAGCTTTGATCCATAGCTTTGGGGCAAATAGAACGAAATTCACCTTAGCGGCCATTGTCTTGGACAGTGGCCCATAGGCCTAGCTTAGGGTTTTATACATTAGTTTCATTATTCTGTTTAGCATATCATTAGCATAATATCATTTCATTCATTTAACTTCATAGCATAGGTTTAATTTGCACTTGCTTTCATTTGATATATTCATTACTAACAACCTCATCCGGGGAGGCATTCTCGGACATCTAAGCATGTGTTGTTGTTTCATTGCTTATAGGGCCACAGGTTCATCGGACGAAATCTACAACATACGAGAGCAAAAGGGATCCCTCTAGGAAATAGGCCTGGAGAAGGAGGCATCTGTAAGCCCTCATACATTTTCATGTGCGAAACCGGGAAGCTTTTGAAAGCGCACCACCTCTTCACGAAAGGGGCACTCTTTGCCTATTTGTAACCTTATTGTATCGAAATGGGTATCCCTAAGAGGGACCGACATGTAACCGGGTTTCAATCCAAATAAAGAGATCTATCTTTGTTATTTCTGTGTTATATGCTTTTCATTGTCTTCCATTTCATTTTTGGGTTTTAATACATTGCAAGTAGAGTAAAAAGAGCAGTGTGTGCATCCCAAGGTCATTATAGATGGATCAAGGGTAGTGGCTTATAGCCATTGATACTAGTGCAAGGCCTCCAATTCTAAGTTGAAGGAAGCCAATTGAACCCGATGATATACAAGGACATTATGGAGTCTAAATAATTGATCAACCCAACATAACCAACCATCGACATCCTTTCCATTCAACTTAGGGAAGTCTAATTTAGGAATTTTTAAGGTCAGATCGTGATCATAGTGAGTGGTTTCTATTTTCCTTGTTTGGTCTTCTATTTCCCTTCTACAACCTCATTCAAAGTTTTCAGCTTGGTGTTAAAATGTGAGAGTACCTTCCAATTTGGTCTCCACCTCTGTAAGTTGTTCTGCTAAGCGAATTTGAGTGGTATCATGATCCGTTCAAAGCTCTTGAATCCCTTCCCTTATGGTGAGGTTTTTAGTGGTCAAGTAATCAATGGATTTTTGCATGTCGACCAATATTATGGTGAGTTCTAACTCCTTGTGTTGTCCGCGAGTGTCACTCGTCATTGTGGGCCCTCTTTTAGTAAGTTACTAAAAATATATTTGGGGTTTTAGGAGTTACTATTTTTTGTAAGGCATCCAAAAAAGTGCTTGGGTGTGGTATATCAAAATGATTAGTTAAAAAAAATAGGCACAATGAGTTATACCCGACAACATTGAATTTAGGTTTTAGGAGTTACTATTTTTATTTATTTTTATATTGTTATTTTGATGATTCTATTGGTGTGGTCAGTTTTTTATTTTGAGTTACAGTTCAAGATTTGGGGTCCAGGATCAACTATCTCTGACCTGTATTCTGCCCCTTGACCACCCTATCACTATCCTATCTCTTCCCCTATCACCTATACTATGGTTACTGACATGATTCCTATCACTGAACCTGGGGATTCTCTAACACTAACCAGTACTATTTCTAACATTGAAATTCTATAAATTTGGACTATTATAGAGGGTTGTTACTATCAACATGACTATCACTATTATTGACCACACTGTTACTGTCACTCACCTGACTATTCTATTTTTGACCATTGGCTGTTGTAAACACTTGCAAAATCTATCCTTACTGTTGGTGCATGTAAGTTTTTTTTCTATGATAAGGAATGCCTTCTCTATATGCTCACTTTTGGGGTTGTGAATGCAGGTTAGCAGAACATGAATGGTGTTGATTTTTAGGTGGAAGTTATGTTTTGGAGAACTAGGGTATGCTAAGTAAGGGAGTATGTAATACCCATAGGCCCTCTGTTATACCGCAATGATGAACAATAGTGCTCGGACCAATATTTCAGGCCACTACCCAAGGAGGATTCCACACATACCCTTGAACAAACTATCTTTCTCTCTGATAGTACGAGAGGGTGATCATTTGGGATGTTGTGTCTCATGGACTATGGATAATACAAGGTCGAAAAGCTTCCTAATGGATAATTTTTTTTTAAGCCTATATTGTCTCCCGATACACTCGAACATGCATGGGAGCTGAAGTCCATGTTTGAGTGTTGTCTAAGTCATGGGTATTGGAGCCTGATAACCCCTCACTTCACTAGATGCTTTATGGGCTAACTAGCTTAGCCAATAATGATAGCTCCTTCATGATATTTTAAAATCCCTGACATAGGGTTTCTAACCTACACAACTAAAAAAGAGACCGTATTTGTTTGTATTTTTTAACAAAGGAAAAAGCTGAAATAAAAAACATAGAAAATTATATCTAACAGGTGGAATGGATGGCAAACATCATTTCAGTTGCAGTAGAACTCGGTCTTGGAAAGTGCTCTGATACCACTTGTTAGGATTTCAATATTAAAATAAAGCACACTCACACAAAATACTGAAAAATAACTCAAATACATGAAATAACTCAATAACACTATGTTGAAATTAAATGCAGAAATGAAACAATCTCACAATAACACAAAATCACAGGCCTCTTCGAGGGGGCAACCTCCTTCAATATTTCATTAGCTTGCAAAACGATGAATTCATACATGGCTTCATATATTTTAAAGAAAAACTTCATGTAACCCTACCTAAAGGCTCAAGAGTTGGCTTCCATGCAAAATGCCACTTGAGCTAGAATATCCTACCTAACATTGGTTACAATATTGATAAAAATGGTTACATGAGATGGTGTCACTTGGCTAGGCACCTTACTTGCCACATACATCACAAAGTATTTTAAAATAATATTATAAAGGGATCCCCCACATTGGGAGTGGGTCATTACATAAGTAAATGAGAATTACAAAATGGCATTAGGCTAGGATCCTAACATCCCCTTGCTAAATCTAGTACCTTCTTGGACCAAACATATATCACATATTAATCAAATTTTGAGTCTATGGAAGAAGAAGCCGTTTTTAGCTCTCACCATAAAGCGAATGGTTTACCCTACTCATCCTATCATGTGCATAATATAAACCTAAGTATCCAAATAGCATGTGTCCAAAAAAATATAAGAGTGCAAGATTCATATTATTGGGTCCTTAGTCATTTTGGATGGCTCCACTAGGGCTATAGATTCCTGGTTGGCAATGGAGCTACATCTAAGGATTATGGGACTATCTCCATCAGGGCTATAGATGCTTGACTAGAAGTGGAGTATGCCCTCTGTGTAATGATATGTCTATCATATTAGTGATCTTATTTTGTATAGGCCTCTGACTACTCATAAATGAGCTAGCTTATATTGGATTGAACTAAAAATGGTCAATCTAACCTTTGCTCAAAATAAAAAATGAACCTCATTGCACACACATTGGTCCCTGGTGTCTTGAATTCTCCAAGATTGTATAAGTCTCTAAAATATATTGACTGGCTAGTAGATGAGTTTGATTGGTGCTACTAAGGTGTTTGCATTTCCCAAAATATTTCTAAGATCTAAAAACTATAATGTGTCTGGGGCAACAAAGCATTTTAGTTCCAAACCAATTGTTACACACGTCTTAATGTCTCCATTTGTATTGTGTATGATATGTCATTCGTCATCATTTTTTAGGTTCACATTCACTATCCATATATTTTGTTTTATCCCCACTATAATTATCATGTCTCATGTCCTCTTTTTATCATCGTGATTACTATTTTTTTATTGATTAATTAAACTAATTTTGATTATGAAATGCATATACAAATATCCAAAAATGTGATCAAACAAACACATCTAAGTCTAAACCATGTAAATAAGTAGACACATCATCATCCATCACATCTGCATATCAAATCCATGTCATCTAACATGTCATATCTCTATAACCACATGCATCCATCAAGCACCACAATATAAACACCCTAAACACATGCATAACACCATCCATACATCACATCATATCATATCAACCATCCACTCATCATCATATCTCTATCATGAATCAATAAATATAGTCCCTCACATATCCATCTACATACATCATGCTCATCTCACAAAAAAAGAACTACAAAATGGAGGCTTCTCAAGCCTCAACCAAAAATACCATCCCTACTACTATCCACCAGTTGTCTCACCATTCCTCTCCTATACACCATATTTGTATGCACTAAATATTGACACCATTTTCATCCATTATCATCACTTTGCCCTTCTCCATTGATCCTCTAACCAACCAACCATATTTTCCCTTCAAAAACCTCAAATTATGCATTTTTTACTCCAAAAATTAAGGTAATATTTGAGCTAACTTTATCCCTATCAAAATTTCTCCAAATATCTCCAAACTACCATAATTAGATTAGGCTTGAGAATATATTTTTGATGAATATAATTTTACCCAATTTTGACATTATTTGTTCCCCCAAAATGTAGAAAAATTGCACATGGGTCCCAACCACCCACCCCCAAAGGGTTGTAATTACCAACTACCCACCCTTAGACGGTTATAAATCTCAATCACCTACCTATAAATGGTTTCCCATAACAAAAATATTTTCCCTCCTTTCATGACAAGTTTCACTTTGTGACAATTTCATCTCCATTCTTCCATTTCCCATGCACATTTTGTCAAGTTTTTCATCATTGTCTTCCATTCCTTCATCCATAAAATCATTACTTGAGGGGGTATATATTACCCATAAATTTTACCTCAAACAATTCCAATAGCTAAATATTTAATCCTAGAGTCACATGTGTCCAAGAATATTTGCCTGAGGCTATCATTAAACCTCTTATAATGGGGCAAGTAGTAGAACTTCTCTTCTCAACTCAAACTATAATTAAATCAAATTGGTACACCCCATGCCTATGATAGGATGGTGACTCACCCATCATGCTTTGAAAAATCAATATAATTGTCATGAGGATACCTACCAATGGATTATCATATTAGCACATTAAATAATCTCATCAATCCATTGAAGGTAAAGTTTCAAAGGCATCTATCCCTTCCATAATTGGGATATCTTGCATTGCTCTTGATTTAAGGTAATTTTATGTCTACCTCCTTAAGCTATCATTGTAGCACAATAAAATCCATGGTCATTCATTCATCATTATCCATTACCAATACAGTCAACCAATTTCATCTATTTTTGCATTGCATTGTGTTCACACATAATGCAGTACAAAAATAGGCAAATGTAGATACCCAAAATGTGTCAATTTTGTATTTGCCTAAATTTATTCTAATAATTCATGAAAAATCCTAAATAATCCCTAAAATTTTACTACCCCATTATGACCTTACAAAAAATAAATTCTCGTTTCCTAGCCCCCCTTTCCCCCACTAAGCACTCTCTTACCCTAAGCTCATAGTCACCATGTGACTTCGCATACCCCTAGTTTATGTGCACAAATCCCTATTTTGTGTAAACACCCCCTATAGCCCCCCCCTTTGACCTTATAATAGATCCACATCACCCTAGCCTAGTCTACCCCTACCTCATCACTCATTGTCCCTATTTATGACACTTGGGAAGGGTGAGTATCCTTCCCATCTAAGTGCATTTATGGAGCATGGTGTGCACATGACACTTGGATGGCTGAGGAATATCCTCATCCAAGGTCATTAATAGGGGAAGGTGAAAATTCCTCTAAATATAAATATCTATATTTTCCATATCCTCTCACCCCTACCACATAGTTGCCATATCATACCATTTCACTTATGAGTCACCACCCCCTCTCCCTTGCTCAAAGTCTATAAATACCCCATATTTTCCTTTATTTGCATAGAATATATAAATTACAAGACAAAAATATGCCAAAATTTCTACTGAAACCCTTAATGGATTTCCCCTCCCTTGTTCCACCATCCCCTATTTGTATGTAAAGCTACCATGGAAATCAATGTATGTTTGAATATACATGTATCTTGTTATTTAATTTGCTCGGAGATATAGGACCAAACCCACACCAAACTAACACTAGAGGCCATTTATAATCTTTTGGAGGTCCACAAAATATTTCATCCTAATATGAGTAGTAGAGGTCTTAGTCATTAGCCCCTAGAGGGTTAGCAGTCATGCCCACTAGACCCTAGACGACCTCTTCTCAAGGACTAGATACAATCTGTTTTTAGCCAGAATTGCTCGACTTGTTATGCTCATAACTTGTTCATCCATAATTTTATCACCACCAAATTTTTATGGTAGATTATTAAAAACCTATAGAAGATATCCACCAAATTTTATATCATTTTAAGTAGCAAAAATAAGACCGTATTCCCATAGATGGTTCAGAATTGAGATTACTAGCCCTCTAACAGTCACATTCCAAAGCTTGAACTAGATATAATAATCAATAAAATATAGAAAAGTAAGATAAGAAAGGTGTATTGGAGGATCATTCAATCTAGGGTGGTCAAGAAATCAAGGCTACAAAACCCACCCAACATTTGAGGTGGAATAGAAGAACATTGGAGCACCATTATTGTTATCTTATTGTAAAAGAGACATTCTCCACTTTGGAGATCCTAATGTAAAACCCCTAAGAGGGATATTTATAACAAGAGACTACTTGTAATATATTCTTATTAATAAATGAAATTGTGCATATTATATACTATAAGATGAAATCCATCTAGGTCTAATCATTTTATAGTGTAGTACTTGATTAAATTTAGCATGTCATAAACATTAATTTTATCAATACAAGAGTGTACAAATGTGGCCAAGGCATGTGTTATATACACCCATTCATAAAACTTTGATCTAACCTAACTAAAATAAATATATTTTACTTACTAAATTATTTAATGAAACTCAATAAATGTATACTAATTCTACTCTAATAGGCTATGGATCTCTCCTACTTGTGCAAACAAGTGGTTCATTCCTTGTTGCATCCAAATGATATCTCTACGCACGTAACTCATAATATTACTCAAACCATATAACATAAATTCAATGCTTAAACATATCATCCTCAACCTTTTACAATGTAATATGTCTTATATTTTATAGAGAGGATATACAAAATAAATCATTAACTACCTAATAGAATAGAAGATCTCAAATAAATCATTAACTACATATTTACATAACCATATAACTACAAATGGATAGAGCTATAGAAATATCCTAATATTAGAAGAGATCAACACTACCATGCAGACAAGTCCTAGGTTGATAGTGTGTTTGATGTGTTCATTTTTATGCTTGATCATTCAAGTCCTAGGTTTGGCCGATATGAATCTAAACTATTCTATATACCAATGTGGATTTCAAAGAATACAAAAAATAGAAATAGATGCAAATTATAGAGAATATGCTAACCAGAAGAATTCATACCTGATTTCGGATGTCTGATGGAGATTCTGAGTCTTGTAGCAGTTCAGATCGTCTCAGTTTGCACATTATCGTCTCCTATTTCACAACTTGGGAATCGCCCCTTATTGGACGAAATCACCCTATATAAACTAGGATTTTTCTAGTTTATCCCCCTGCCTCTCTGCCTAATTATTGCTAATTCTCCCTAAACCCTCAACCCCTTTTTTGATAGGATTTCATTGCAGAGTTAGCTCCTTATTCCCTCGCATTATTGCTTGCATTTTGGTATTTTGCATTTTTTTTATTGCAGGAATTCTACTGTTTTTCAGTCAAAGCTAGCTTGGATCGTCGCAGACGATCTCAGACGATTATGGATGATTTCATACGATTGGAGGCAATCCTGACTGTAGTCCAGATTGGGGGCATTCCGAGTTTAGAGTTTGCATTTTCTTAAGCTTTTCTGCATTTTCCATAACATATTTTTGCACTGTTTTAAGTTATTATGTTTTATGCACCTTGGAGTTCATGTCATTTAGCATAATTGCATGCTAAAGGTAAAATAAATCATTAAATTTATTGCATTTCCTCATTTGTTATTAGACACTATTATTTAGGCATGTTTGCTGTTATTTCTATCATTATCCCTTGCTTTTGCATTTGCATATTTGGTATTTTGTGTCTGTTTCTATGATTGCAGGTTTCTAACGGATTCGTCTAACGAATTCATCAGATTTCAGGCGATTCTGTCCTATTTTAGATGACCTTCTATGATTTGAGATGATCTCGAGAAATATCAGATGATAATGTGCAAACTGAGATGATCTGAACTGCTACAAGACTCAGAATCTCCATTAGACATCTGGAATCAGGTATGAATTCTTCTAGTTAGCATATTCTTTGTAATTTGCATCTATTTCTATTTTTTGTATTCTTTGAAATCTGCATTGGTATATAGAATAGTTTAGATTCATATCGACCAAACCTAGGACTTGAATGATCAAGCATAAAAATGAACACATCAAACACACTATCAACCTAGGACTTGTCTGCATGGCAGTGTTGATCTCTTCTAATATTAGGATATTTCTATAGCTCTATCCATTTGTAGTTATATAGTTATGTAAATATGTAATATATTAGGGTTGAGTCTTGTAGCACCCTAAAATTATTTGTACCTACAACACCAAGTTTCCAATTATAGATTTTCAAATTTATGCTTCATTAGAACACCATTTTTGGTTTTTAATCTAATGGATTTTTTCTTTTATTTTTTCTTCTTTCTTTTATTTTTTAATTTCTTTCTCTTTATTTATTTCTTATATTTTCTTCAACAAGATATTATTTTCCAATATGTCCTCATTTCAACACCAACACTATAGTTGTAAACTCATATTCTTCCTATAAATTGTCTAAGTTTGCTTTAGATTAATCTAAAGAGATTTATTGAGATTCAATAGGTCAAAATATGTTTACTTTTTTACCAGCAATAATGTTTTCCATAGGCAAATTTCTATGGGAAATTATTTGCATATATTTTTCTATAGGTAATTTACCATAACCAACTTTCTATAGGTAGATTTACATAGATAACTTTCTATATGTAACTTTCCATGTGAAAATTTTGATATGTAGCTTTCTATAGGTAATTGTTATGACCTACTTCATTTGTAGTCATCTAGAAATAGAATGTAAAGTATTGAAGTAATGGGAAATTTTCTATAGCTTAAGGAAAAGTGAAATTCCCTAATCTAACTTGAAATATTCAACAATTATGTCTATGATAGTTAGCATTGAAAACATAGTATTCTTAGTCTAAAATTTTCCTAATTGTGAGAACTGTACCCTAGACCATAGGTCAAGATTGGATGGTTAGAAATTTCTTCCTACAAACCTCTAGAGAAGGTTGGTTCCTTTATTGCAAAATAGAATTAAAAAAATAATAAGACTAAAGAGAAAATTTGAGTGTTAGAAGGAGGAAAGGGAGAGAAATGTAGATTTAAATGAAGAAGAAATTTAGCTAATAACACTACCACATCCTATGCAAAGCACTCTACAACTAAATTACATATAGGTCCCAATAGACTAGTCACTAGATAATGCATTGCAGAATGTAAATTAATCCCAGAATGTTTCCTCTACCACTCTAATACACCTCAATGATAGTCCAAATAGTATCTATGACCTAATAGAATAGACCATTGATAGAATTTTATAGAAGAAAGAAAAACCACAATGATTAATGTTGTGCATCCCTAATATTCCAATAGCCCAAAGAGAAAATCCAACTAGCAACTTAGGCCTAACAGAATATACCACCCATAAAGCTTTTACAAACATATCTAGAGATTACAGAGCATGCATACATAAAAGAATTTAACAATGTATTACTAGTAAAATTGAAACAACAAGTTGATTCGTTAAAAATGTAGAGCCAAATTGCATATTATAAAATAGGAAAACACTCAAATTTTTAACCCTCATATTGAGGTAAATTGTGCTATTTATAATTTTCTATACTAGCCTAGATAATGATTACAATTATGGATTGCCATAGGTATGATAATAATAGGCACAACCTGGACCATTCTTGGGCTCATGCTCCATCAACATGCTTGGAAGGAGTTGATACAACTCTCTTACTTTGTTGCTATTAGTTTTTTGATCTAGCACTAGTCATTACCTATAGAAATCATGTGTCTTTAGTAGGTTTGCGCCCCTCAAGCACTTTTAATTCTTCCTATTTTTCCTTATAATTGTGCTAGATATCAAGTCTATAGACACCTATGTTAGTAGTGATTGATACTATTACAAGTTTTAGAATATTGGCTATCACTTTTACTTTAACTACTCTATTTTGGATGGTTGATAAATGTTTAGGTGATCAATGCCTCTGACGTATATTATCTCTTTCAAAAGAGACCTATCCAAGAGCACTCCTCTTTTATTGCTATCTACTATAGGATTTTACTCATTGTCAAGGTCCTAGGGACCTAGATGGGGTTATTGTAGGATTTACTATGATCATTATTAAAAATCCTAGTCACTCATTATTCCTGACCACTCACCCCTCTGATTAGTGAAGTAGCAAGAAAAAATTCTCGCCTAGAAGATTGAATTGAAATGCATCTAATGTAATTATTGAATTAAAGCATGCAAAAGAAATATGATAAAGTAAGCTATTGAAATGACAAATATGTTAAGTAAAAATTGGGGGGGGGGGGTTCTCCTTATATTTATTAATTCATCAAAATAGGAGGTTACAATACATCCCCTTGAGGGATTTTCAATGTGATACATTTCAATTTACAAAACTTGAGGGATCAAATCCCTTCATGAGCTTAATGGCACACTTCCAGTGTTCTTCTCACACTCACAATATAGAGCTATCTTTGGGCTACATTTATTCAGCTCCTTAGATCCTCCCTCATGCATGGAATACCTGTACCTACACACAAGATATTGAAATATGTTAATAGCATATGAGTTTTGTAATGAAAACCATGAAAAGTATGCATCTATGAATATAAAAATTATTTATGACTAATCTAAACTACTCCAAATGACTTGAAAACTTAACATGATGTTTATTATGTGATTTTTTAAGGATCTGAGTATAAATCATAGTGAAATTATTAGCAAAACCTGTGGCCATTCCTGGGAGGGATAACTAGTGTTGTAATCACAAAAACATTAATTGACCTATCAAATCTACTCAAAACTTCACCAAAATTGAATATGATGCTAATCTAATGCTATAGAATTGATCTACACATAAATCAAATCAAGAATTATGGGCCAATTCATGGTCATCCCTAAGATTTCCAACTAGACCTCCTAAACATCCCAGGGGGACAACCAAAAAATAGGGTGGTTTCTACCACCAATTCCACTTGGATCTGGTCAAGAATCCTCCTAGGGGTATTATCATCAAATTTGGTAAACTAAATATCTAAGTTGATGGGTTTTGGAACAAATGAATGTATCATAGAACACCCTAAAAGTGCCTTCGATTGAAGAGGTTTCCAAGGTAAATAGGTGAGCAAAGGTTGAGGGAAAATATTGGTAGCACTTCGTGGTCAATAATTGTAAAAGTCTCTCTATTTGAATTGGGTGAAAACACCTCAATTTATAGCCCAAGAGGGCAAAGGGGGCAAAGGGGCAAGTTTAGGCATGCAAGGAAAGTGCCACCACTTGGCAATGCCTTTGCCATGCATAGGGTGGAAGAGGCTTCCCATTTGGGCCTCCAATTTGTAGACCCTAATGGCCATGATAGCCTCCCAATCTATCATGAGTGATTGGGTAGGATAAATGGTAGAAATTGATTACCATTTGTCCCACCCTTTTACTTTTGAGGGGTCTAGGTCATGGCCATCCCACCCAGGGATGGTTTCTTGTGGCCGTCCCTAGGTGGGATGGCCATGAACTGTGACCATCCCTAGGTGGGACGGCCATGGCTACATGGCCCAAAACATTCCAAAAGTGGGGTAAACCTTCCCAAAAGTGGTTGGGAGCCCTAATTAACCCCTGAGGGTTGCCCAATGGGGCCATATGGTGTCGATAAGAGTGGCACATTGGTAGTCTTATCCGATTTACATGATTTTAGTGTCTATAGATGCCCCTTTTTGAGATGCGTTGTGTGAAATAGAGCACTGAGAAAAAATAGATGACTAAATAATTAAATGATTAAGGTTATTCATTAACCTAACCAAATTTAGATGCCTCCATTGTGGAAAGATCATATATTCTTGGAATCCTTGTTTTTTGACATAGTTGAAGGATTAATTTTGGTATACCTTTCAACCACACTGTAATGGCAGTTGTAGGGCTTAGGGTATACTTGGTCTTGGTTCCTTGTTTCACTTATAATTTGTCTTGGGATAATTCTCGAGGCTTCAAGGAGGACAAGGCTTTTTTTTTTGAATTTTATGATTATTTTCCCCAACGTAGGCTTGAAAATTTATCTTTGGCAATGATTCTTTTGAATGTATGAAAATTGCACTTTTGAGTGTTTAAGTGTTGATTTTGATTGTGAATTATTTATTATGACTACCCCCTCAATTGATGAGTCAATGAGGGCATGACCAATGATAAATGATAAATTTATGAGTCACTTGACCCATATGACTTGATTGGGATAACCATCAGTTTTACCCATTGTAAGATTTATCAATTTTGCTAGGATTTTGATCATTTTGTTGATATTTCATGGAAGAAAAAGACTAAATACCTCATTTCCATGGAGTGGTCCAGCCATAATGGCCTTATTTGGGAGTGAAATAGAGAATTTTAAGAGCATCCATAAATAATTTGAGTTCAATCTTGATCCTTTGTTAATTTTTTCAATTTTGACTTGTTTTTGGTGGGTTTTAGGCCCTTTTATTGATCTTTTTTAGTTGTTTTTGTGGTGTTCTTATTTTTATTTTTTATTATTTCATTGATTTGGTCAATTCTAGATACCCCAATTATGGAAAGGGTATGCATATCAGAATAATTACCTCTAAAAAGTTAAGGAACTTGATTTTTGTAATCTTTGGGATATTGGCAAACAAGCTTAAGTCTAATCCTAGCCTTGGCGGAAATTAGGAGATAAGCTTAAGAAGATAGGCTTAAGTCAAATCCTAGCCTTGATGGAAATTAGGAGATAAGCTTAAGAATATAGGCTTAAGTCAAATCCTAGCCTTGATGGTAATTAGGAGATAAGCTTAATAAAATAGGCTTAAGTCAAATCCTAGCCTTGACGACAATTAGGAGATAAGCTTAAGTCAAATCCTAGCCTTGATGGTGATTAGGAGATAAGATTAAGTCAAATCCTAGCCTTGATGGTGATTAGAAGATAAGATTAAGTCAAATCCTAGCCTTGATGGTGATTAGGAGATAAGCTTAAGTCAAATCCTAGCCTTGATGGTAATTAGGAGACAAGTTGCTCGGATTGCTTGAATCTACTTTTGATCTTTTGCTTATTTACCCCAAGCAAGGAGGGTGCATGATTATCTTTGGAAAATGATTCATTCATGAATGCACTTAGCCATGATTGAGTTATCAATTGTTGATTTGGATTATACATGTTATTATTATGACCAATGGGCTTAGTGGATGCCGTTGGGGCATTTTGGGTGACCAAAGGGTTTATGGATACCTTTGGGGATTTTTGGGTGACCAAAGGGTTTATGGATACCTTTGGGGATTTTTGGGAGGTTGATTTCTTAACTTTTTGATTGCTGATTAGGGGAGGTATGATACCAATAATGCCCTAGTTGATGTTTAAAAATGTTTGTGTGGTTTGCAATTGTGCAATTTTGGACCATTAGATGCATTATGTGTTATGATTTATGGATGCATTAATGGATGCAATGCCTATTGATGATGTGAATATGCTATATGTATGCGATGTACTGATGACATGCACTAGCTAGATGATAAATGTATGATTAGATACTGTGATCTAGATGTGTAGATGCTCTACTATGTATGCATATATGGATGCAATGGTGAATGTTAAATGCATGTTTAATTTGTTTCAATTGTTTATGCACTTAATTTATGTTGATATGACATGGTAAATGACATGTATGTAATGCATTATTTACATGATGATGATCTAATGTAAATGAACCTATATGCTTTAATCACTTAAAACATAAGGAATGCAATGTAATATGTGTTTAACAATCTAATGGATGACACCACAGAATGTATGAAAATCATGAATGAAAATGATAACTCTTATCATAATAATTAATCATTTAAGCATCCATATGTGAAATGATATGATTGTGAGATGTGTAGGATTTCTCTATAAGCTTCTGTAAATTAAAAGATATGCATAAAATAGTCAGTGGCCGTCTAAATATCATTGTTGATATTTATCCGATATCTATCCTATTTCATGAACACCACTTAATAAACAAAATTTCATAAGGAAAAATGTGTATGATTGATGTAATGATTTGTTGCTATTAGGGAATTTTTGAGGTTTTCCATGAGACTCAAACACCCTAGTTGATTAATCAAAAGTTGTATAATGACTATACAGGACTCCTGAAAGATAAAAGCTTTTGTTATGAAGACCAAGATATTCATTATCCCTATGTGTGCAAATGAATATATTAGATGAGACATAAGACTACCTCATTGCTAGGTAGGATTCATTCAGCCCATTGTTGTAATGAGGATCACCTTATGTTCATCATGATCCTAAGTTTGGACTTAGTTGGATTAGACCACTAGGCGATACAAGCCACCTAAAGCTAGCTCACTTTGTAAATTGCTTAGAACTACCCCAATGCCAGGTGGAATTCATTCAGCCCATTGCTATATTGGGGATCGCTCGATGGTTTCGGAATACTAACCATTCCAGGGATTCAAGCTCTTCACCCCCTTCTTTTCTTCACATTGATGTGGGATACTTGCTCATGCTTAGTGATGAAAATCACTATTTATTTTGTATTTTGTTTTCTTTGAGCAAGGGATTTGTTTAGTGATGAAAATCACTGTTTATTTTGCGTTTTATTTTTATTTTTTCTTTTTGGGATTTTGCTTATTTTGATGAAAGCAAGGGATTTCTTTGGGTAGGGGGGAGCTTGTCCTTTTTTCAATGACCAAAACCCTAGACCATGTGCATCACAAGGTGAGCAAGTAAAAACCTTTCACTTAAGGTGACCAGGACCACTTTGTAGTTTTCATATTTCCTTGTCCAAACTAGGATTATTAATGTTTAAATTGTGATGGGATTTTGAAAGATACAAGGTACTATCAAAACTAGACCTCATCTCCAAAAGTGAAGATAGCTTTCTACAAAATATGATAAGATCACTAGGTATGGTTGAATGATAGAAAAACCTAGTATATTCCTTATAGCAATAGGAAGGGTTGTGTTGAAAAACAAAATTACTCATGGGGGTGATGGATGATGATGATGAATAAATGCATGATTGAGATACAAACATGGTGTCATTTGTAAGATTGTAAACACATCCTATCCTAATGCAAGTACAATGGATGAAAATACCTAATGTAATGCAATTAAATGAATGCATATGATGCAATACAAAATGTAAATATTTTTGTATTTTTAATGTTTTGATTATTTTTGAAATTTTATGACTTTCAAATTGTTTTTGAATTTTTTATTTTTCAATTGTTTTTGAAATTTTGATTATTTTGAATGTTTTTGGATTTTGATAAATATATATATACATTTGACCAATGGGCTTAGTGGATGCCATTGGGGCATTTTGGGTGACCAAAGGGTTTACAGATACCTTTGGGGATTTTTAGGGTGACCAAAGGGTTTATAGATACCTTTGGAGCTTTTTGGGTGACCAAAGGGTTTTGTAGATACCTTTGGAGCTTTTTTAGGGTGACCAAAGGGTTTGTAGACACCTTTGGGGCTTTTAGGTTGACCTAGATGGTCATAGACCACCTAGGAGCATTTTTGGATGACCTAGATAGTCTTAGACTATCTAGGAGCATTTTTTGATAACCTAGATGGTTGTAGACTTCCTTTGGAGCATTTTAGGGTGACCAGAGGGTTCGTAGACCACCTTGGAGTATTTTAGGGTGACCTAGATAGTCGTAGACCACCTTTGGAGCATTTTAGGGTGACCTAAGAGGTTGTAGACCATCTAGGAGCATTTTAGGGTGACCTAAGGGTTATAGACACCTTTGGAGAATTTTAGGGTGACCGTAGATTTCTTAGGAGTGTTTTAAGGTGACTAGATGAAGGCATACCATCTAGGATCATTTTAGGGTGATCTAGAGGGTTGTAGACACCTTTGGAGTGTTTTAGGGTGACCTAGATGGTCGTAGACCACCTAGGAGCATTTTAGGGTGACCTAGATGGTCGAATACCATCTAGGAGCATTTGAGGTAGGGCATGGTGCTATAAGCATGACCAAAGGGTTTGTAGACCACTTTGGGGATTTTGTAACTTTGATTATTTTATGATTTTTATTTTTTTTTATGTTTTTAAGGGGAAGTCATGCTATCTTAGGTACCTCCACTATGCATTGTGTTTGATGTACTGTGATTAGCTTGGCCAAGGAGAGTAGTAGAAACTGACCCCCCTACTATGATGTGTAATTTTGTGAAGAGAAGGTGAAATATTGGATGATGCCATAAGTTGTGTAGATCGATTTTTATATTCATGTTTCTCTGTTACAACACTGATCATTCCCACAAACTCTTGGGGAGGTAGATTAATGTGCACCTGATTAGGTTGTTTGACTTGATTGATAGGTGCTATGTTTGCTTCGTGTGTAGGCAAGGGGTCTTGGAAGACTCCTATTTGAAGTTCTTGCCTCTCGATCATATCTTGTATTAAATATCTAAAGGGATGACATGTCTGGATGTCATGACCCCTTTGTTGATGGTAAACACAATATAGGTTTACCCTGTGTGCCTTTGATCTATGCTTATTAGGTTTCAATGGATGGATCTTGGGAAGCTTGATTTCTTGTGCCTCATACAATCGATTGAAGATCAATGCTAAGGGCTCTAAAAAATGAGTATATTATCATGGTGGCCTATGCATATGAATTTTGTCCAATGGAGGCTGAGCCTGGTAATTAGGTTGCACTGGTAATTGCAGTGGTGGAGCCTAGCTTGAGGGTTCAGGGATACTCAAAACCACTTGATTTATTGGGGCCACATTTTATTGTGTGTTACCACCTTTAATATTCTTGTTTGGCCATTCCCCTTTGTGGAGTTGAACATCACCCTCCTAGACCTTGATGTCCTCAATGATCTTGGCCTATGCTAAGGCCTCCTCGAATGTTTGATACCATTGTAATTGTAAGAGAAGTGAAATCTACTTTGAACAACTTCTAGTAAACATTCAGATGAGTTTCATTGTGGGTAGGGTGAAAGGTAGTTTTGACATCACCTTCCTCCATCTATTGCCATACTCCATGACTGGCTCATCATCAAGTTGATGAAGGCTAGACAAGTCAGTCAAGTTTGTCATTTTCTTAGCGCTAGAGGCAAAACATCCCAGAAATGCATCGGCCAATTGCTCAAAGGTGTTTATGCTATGATGTGGTAGATGATTATACCATTCCAAAGCATCCCTAGCTAATGTTGTAAGGAATATTCTCAACATAAAAGGGTCATTGTCTTGAATATGAGAGCACATATGGATGAAGCTTATCATGTGGTCTTGTGCATCTTCATCATATTTGAAATTTTCAAGTTTAGGCATCTTGAAATTCGATGGGTATGTCATTGATGACACTGATGGATGCAAAGGTTGATTGCTAAGATGCTTTAGTGTAGGTTTTTGATAAACCAAACTTTGATCTTGTTTTTGGAATGAATTTATCCGATCAGCTAGCGCTTTGTAGGGCCCTGATGAAATGATATGATCATCCTGTTGTCACCCTTGATTAGATAATGGAGGCTACTTTTGATGTTGAGGTGGATGATAAGTATAATAATTAGGTACCTCATCATAACTAGATTCAGGGTAAGCATCTATTTGATCTTGATGTTCCCATTGGGACTCTTCATATGATTCTTCCTCATCTTGATCTTGGTATTGTTGAGGAGTATGAGGCTTTTTATGATAACCAGATAATGGCCTTTGATGTTGAACGTAATTTTGGCATGGTCGAGGGGGAATATTTTGAGAATGTATTGGGTGCCTTACACATTGTTGCATCCTATAGGTGCTAGGTGTAAGCACCACTTCATGTAATGCATTTTGCAATTGCTCTTGTTGTATATTTTGTTGTTCTTGTATCTTTTATTGATACAACCTTTGTAGGTGTGCTCATTTTGAGTCCACCCATTATTGATTTAATTATTTTTGATCCAACTGGAGTTGATCCATATGTTGTTGTTGGTTAAGTTATGGCCTAAGTGCCTGATGAGTATGAACTTTATTTTTCAGTTGTATGGGGTCTATGTACCCTCGTATTGGAAATACAAATGGATTTGTCATGTCTTTCCCCCCTAGTAGGATCTATTGCTTATTTTCCATGCTCCTTAAAGGTTGCATTGACCTGATACCCTAGTTTATGAATGGGCTATGTATAGTCTGATGATGTAGAGCCACAATGTGGTCGCACCAAGTACTCTTCACGAGGAGTAGGAGGATGACTTGGGTCTTCTTCCTCATCTATGAGGAAAGACTCATATTTAGGTTTAGATGTAAGATTTGTATATTCAAGCTGCATAGAAGCACAATGTGTGCATACTAAGTGCTCTCTATGAGGAGTATGGGGGTGACTTTCTCGATCAAATGAGATGGTTTTCTCATCTAAGCTAGGCCATGGTGTACTCTCATGTTCATATTTTGATTGATGTATAGAGAAAGTTGGGATGTGAATCCATGATATTGACCTACTAGACCCCTTAGTGGGTGGATTATTTGCTATATAGAATTCCATCAGGGTATCCAAGTCAGGAAGGTTTCCTAGAGGACCTATGGGTGCTTCCCTAGTAGGGATATCTCGAAGGTTTACCCCCTAGGGATGGTATTTTTGTTATGATAAAACCTGGGATGCCATTCAGGGATGGGTATTACCTAAAAAAAACACACAAATTAGACAACATGATTATCTCTTTTAAATTTTATAACACACAATCGAATGATCAAAGAAACACACAAGAAAAAAATATTGTTATCTTTTTTTAAATATTATGTGTTCCTAAACGGTTTAGTGTGTTTTTGATTTGTTTCTTTGTAAAGAATATCTTTCACATGTTTTGAATGTTTGTTGATGTAACTCTTAATTGTTAAAGGGATTTCACCTATATACTCATAGCTCGACAACCGATAATGAAAGTATGGTCACGTGAACCAACCAAAGTTTGGAGATGAATCCCATACCTGATCAAGGATCATAGGTCCTACCAGTCCTCACCCATATTGATCATGGGTAGCGATACATACTCTGAATAGGAGTGCATGCAATTTTCCATCGCTAAGATGATTCTTGGAGCTGGCCTTGGCCAAAAATAGGGTTCGTAGGATTTGATCCAATGGATGGAGATGAAACCCATTGTATTTTAAATCTATCAATGGTTGAGGATGAATTCCAACTCACTAACATTTAAAAGAGACATGGTGTGTGTAGTTCCTTTTATGATTAAATGAAAGTAAAAAAATAGCACTCAATGAATTTTCACTAAATGTAATAAAAGCATTTTACATTCAGATTTTTTATGCATATATAAATAAGGAACCTACAAAACTTTAGTCTATATGAAAACCTAACCCTTAGGCAGGTCACACACAAGAAAACCACTTAGATTGCATGTCTAAAATTATTCTTTTTTCCTATTTTTCTTCAATTTGTTATTTAGGAATCTAGAAAGGGGAAATATAGATTTAAATCAACTATAAAATACATGAAAACTTTAAATTACCATTTTTTGAACAACCTAACTACAAATTGAGGGTTTAGGCACTTACCTTACCTGTTCTGGAAGTTGTTTCTAGAAATTTTTGCAGAAAACCCCTAGTTTTGTAGTCATCCCTGGGTGGGACAGATACAAATTTGGGGGCCATCCTTGGGTGGGACAGTTGTTGTGGCCATCCCTGGCAGTTACAACTAGGTATTTCGGGGCCATTTCAGCTTAGAATGACAAAAAAACTACAACATACAAAACACAAAAACAAGGTCAAAAATGGTAAACTAAAAAGGGACAAGGATTTTCTTCAAAACCACTGTGATCACCACTAAAGTAGCGATAAAAATGGATCACCTAGAAGATTGAATTGAAATGCATCTAATGTAATTATTGAATTAAAGCATGCAAAAGAAAGACGATAAAGTAAGCTATTGAAATGACAAATATGTTCAGTAAAAAGGGAGGGTTCTCCTTATATTTATTAATTCATCAAATCAATGGTTACAATACATCCCCCTAAGGGCTTTTCAATGTAATACATTTCAATTTACAAAAATTGAGGGATCAAATACCTTCATGAGCTTAATGGTGTGCTTCCAGTGTTCTCACACTCACAATATAGAGCTATATTTGGGCTACGTTTATTTATCTCCTTAGCTCCTCCATCAGGCATGGAATACTTGTACCTACACACAAGAGATTGAAATATGTTAATAGCATATGCATTTTGTAATGAAAACCATGAAAGGTATGCATCTATAAATATAAAAAATATTTGCAACTAAAATAAACTACTCCAAATGAATTGAAAACTTAACATGATTATTATGTGATTTAGTAAGGATTTGAGTACAAATCACAATAAAATGATTAGCAAGACCTATGGCCATTCCTGGGAGATACAAATAGCACTGTAATCATAAAAAAATTAATTGACCTATCAAATCTACTCAAAATTTCACCAAAATTGAATATGATGTTTATCTAATGCTATAGAATTAATCTACATAGAAATTAGATCAGAATTATGGGCAAATTCATGGCCATCCCTGAGAGTTTCAATTAGACCTGCTAACCATACTAGGGGGTATGGCCATAAAATAGGATATTTTTTGCCACCAAATCTACTTGGATTTGTTCAATAAACCTCCTAGGGGTATTATCGTCAAATTTGGTAAACTAACTCTCTGAATTAATGGATTTTGGAACAAATGAACATGTCCTAGACCACCCTAAAAGAACCTTCGATTGAAGAGGTTTCCAAGGTAAATAGGTGGGCAAAGGTTGAGGGAAAATATTGGTAGCACTTTGTGGTCAATAATTGCAAAATCTTATTTTCTTTGAATTGGGTGAAAACATCTCAATTTATAGCCCAAGAGGGCATAGGGGTAAAAGGGGTAAGTTTGGGCATGCAAGGCAAGTGTCACCACTTGGCAAAGCTTTTACCATGCATAGGGTGGAAGAGGATTCCAATTTGGACCTCCAATTTGCAGATCCTAATGGCCATGATAGCCTCCCAATCTGTCATGATTGATTAGGTGGGATAAATAGTAGAAATTGATTGCCATTTGTCTTTCCATTTGACTTTTGAGGGGTTTGGATCATGGTCATCCCACCCAAGAATGGTTGCATGTGGTTGTCCCTAGGTGGGATGGTCATGAACTATGATCATTCCTAGGTGGTACGGTCATGGCTACATGTCCCAAAACCTTTCAAAAGTGGGGTAAACCTTCCCAAAAGTGGTTGGAATCCATAATTAACCCCTGAGGTTTGCCCAATGGGCCATATGATGTTGATAAGAGTGTCACATTAGCATTATTATCTGATTTTAGTATCTATAATTAGTCATATTTTTAGCCACATATGCTTTACTTAAATATTTGTGATTAGGGATTTAATGTGCTATTGCTGAGAAAATATTTGCAAATATTCAGTCACCCTAATTTTGGACCTTGTAGTGTCTAGGACCTCTTGTCCTAGTCACATTTTGGGTCTAACAGGTTGCTTCTTAGTCTTTTTCCAATTATGTGTAGTAATGGGTAAGACTTCCGTATATCTTAAGCAATAAAATTTTAACAAAAATGATAGTCCAACAAAATTTTCTAGGACCTATCTATAGGAACTCTTATGGTCCCACATTATTGGCACATCCTAGGGATTTTTATTTGCAAAAAGGGACCCAAGTTGCTTTATCTATTAGGCATGGAATCAGAATTAGAGGTAAAAAATATAGAGAAAAATGTAGAGATGTGAATAAAATAATTACTATGGGGTTTTGGAGGGTCTATTTAGGGACCATCCCACCCAGGGATGACCACTCCTAACCATCCCTGGGTGGGATGGTCCCTAAATAGACCCCCCAAAAGTCAAAGGGGTAGAGAAATGGCAATCAATTACTACCATATTCTCCACCCAATCATCAAAAATTGATTGGGAGCCTATCATGGAGACCAGAAACTCCAAATTAGAGGCCCCAAATGGGCAACCTCTTCCACCCAATCATGGCAAAGGTTTTGACAAGTGGCGACACTTGCCTTGCATGCCAATACTTGCCCCTTTGCCCTAGATGCCCTATTTGGGCTATAAAATGAGGTGTGTTCACCCAATTTCAAGGAGAAGAGTTGAAGCATTTTGACCATGAAGTGCTGCCCAATTCTACCCTCACCTTTTGCTATCATATTTGCCCTCACATTTCCTTGAAACCCTCTTCATTCGAAGGCGCTTTTAGGGGCATCCCAAATCCACTAAATCCATTCCAAAACTAGTCAAATTGGAGAGTAATTTGACCATATTTTTTGACACAACATTTAGGATAGTTTCAGACCAGATCCCTTTGGAATTGGTGGTAAATTCCACTCAGATTTGTAACCATCCCACCTGGGGATGGTTAGCAGTAGGTAGTTGCACCTATTAGGGATGGTTAGAAAATAGTAGGGAATTTTGATTCAATTCCACCATAGGTCATTTAGGAATGTTTATATTAGCCTTGCATTCAAATTTGGTGAGATTTGGAGCTGTTTTGATGGTCCAATTGGAGGTTTCATTGTTGCAGGTCTAGTTGTCCCTGCTAGGGATGGTCACTATTTTTGCTAACAATTTCCCTTCAATTCATGCTCAGATCTTTCCAAAACCATCTAGATAACATCATAGTATATTTTCAAGTCATTTGGAGTTGTTTTGATTTATTATAAATAAGTTTTGTTATTTCTAGATGCATGCTTTCTATGTTTTCCTAGCTTTAAATCTATAAATGCATATGCTATTAACCTATTTCAATCTCTTGTGTGTAGGTGTAGATATTCTAGACATGAGGGAGGAGCTAAGAGGCATAGAAGGATAGGCCCAAGACTAGCTCTCGAGTGTGGGATGCGAAAGGAACATTGGAGCACGCCATTAAGACCTTGAAGGGATTAGATCCTTTGTATTTTGTAATATTGAAATGTATCAAAGAAAAGCCCTCAAAGGGGGATGTATTGTAACCATTGGAATCATTGAATGAATAAATATAAGGAGAAATCCACCTCTTTTATTGCAAATTATTCTTCATTTTAATAGATTACTTATTTATGCACTTTCCCTTTGAATGCTTACTTTAATACGCTTTACATTTCAATAAAGAACACTTAAGGTGATGTCGTAAATTTTGCTTCTTTAGTGGTGATCATGGTATTTGAGATTATTTATCTATCCCCTTTGAATGTGTCAATTTTGACCTCCATTTTCTATTTTGTATGTTGTAGGTTTTGACCGTTCTGAGTAAAAATGACCCCTTTTCTACTAGTTGAACCTGCCAGGGATGACCAGCTAGGTGACACTACTAGGGATGGCCCCAAAATTTCTAACCATCCCTACCTAGGATGGTTACAAAACTAGAGGTTTTCTACAAAAATTTGTAGAAATAGAAAGTTACAGGTCAGAAAATACACCTTTTCCAACCTTCAATTTGCATTTATATTATTCAAATTAGCTTAAATTTCAAATTTTCTTGTCTTCTTTGTGCATGTGAAGGTTAGATGTCATATTTACTAATTTTGCATTAATAAAATCAAGAAAAATAGGAAAAATAATAGTATTTTATATGCTTTTTGTTTGGTTTTCCTACTTGCAACTTACCAAAAAGGTTAAGTTCATATAGGTTGTCAATTTTGTAGCTTCCTTTTATACATACTAATGATTCTGAATATAAAATATACTTTCATGCATTTAGTGAATCATCATTGAATGTTGTATTATTTTATTTCAATATTTTAAAAGGAACACACACACCATGATCTACTTAAATATTGGTGAGTTGGACTTCATTCCCAACCACTGATAGAGTTCAATGATGGTGGGTTTCATCTCCATCCATTGACTCAAAATCCCATGTACCCTATTTTATTGGCCAATACCGACTCCAAGATCTATCCTAACCATGCAAAATAGCATGCATCCCTCTTCGGAGGGGTGTATCATTGCACGGTGTTGGGTGAGGATCGGTAGGACCTATGCTCCCTGATCGGGTATGGACTTCATCACCATACTTTGGTTGGTTTACGTGACCAGAATTTCATTATCGATTGTCGAGCTATGAGTGTATAGGTGAAAACCACTTAAAATTTTGAGTATTACATCAACAAAATCAAACATACCAAGTATTTTCTTTACAAAGCAACACATCTTGAAACAACAACAAATAGTTTAGGGATTCACATCTAAAATATTTAAAAGAGATAATCACTTCTATGCTTGTGTGTTTCTATTGTTTGTTTGTTTCAAATTCATAAAAATTGTAAAGGAGATAATCATATAGTAGTCTAGAGTACATAGCTATGGTACATACCCATAGCCAAGCCCATTTAAGGGTGGACATTGTAGGGAGTAGGGAAGAGGACATAGAACATCTTCGCCTTGATCCCAAGGACATGGTCATACCTCCTTGGAGACCACCTACTCTTCCTGGCCCTAGAGGGGCTGAAAGGAGACCTAGCCAACAAGGGACCCCTACATGGGGTACCCCCATAGGTGATGGTCTCAACTTAGGAAGTTATATCCCTAATCATCGAGTGGTATATGAATGGATGGTTACTCCTAGAGTAGCAAGAAAGGGACCTAGCCAACAAGGGACTCCTACATGGGGTACCCCCATAGGAAATAGTCCCACTTTAGGGAATTATTTCCCTAATATAGATGTGTCTAATGCCTTCTTTCGAGAAGATTCACCATGCAATGAGGCACTTCCCAATAGAGCAATCCCACGCATTCGCGTGCCTGCTCGGTCTACTCCTCACACTACTGCATAGGAGTATGACTTTTCACCTAAGGTAGGGTTGAATGATCATCTTATGATTTCAAACCACCCTTCCCCAAGGTGCCATAATCATGATGAGTATGATACTCATCACCATAGGTGACCTAATTCCACCTTACCTTTCCTTGTTTATGAGGGAAGACCTGAGGAGGATCCAGATTATCCTCATTCAAATGTGTCAATGCAAGCATGTTGTGCCTCTACACCAGTAGATTATCAAGAACATCTATTTAGGGGTGAGCCTCAAGTCAATGTAGCCTCCCTCAATCGAGGGAAAGCTATAATAGATCTCATGAACCCCCTTGAACAAGATAGATATCAGGGTAATAGTGCTAAGGCACTTAGACCTAATACAATTGATCAGATCAATCAGTTGGTAAAGAAGTATGTTGACCACTAGGCCAAGTTTAATCAACTTAGGTCTGATAAACATCACTTAGATCTCTTAGAGTAGTGGCAATAGTTAGAGAAAGAAAGACTTGAATGACAAATTCAAGATACTTTACGTAATGGAGCTTCTACTCCAAATACGCGTAGATAGGAGGCTCACCCGAGGCAACCAAATTTCCAACAAGATAGGTCTCCTAGACCTAATCCAATGTTACCTCCTAGACCTCCTAGGCCTGAATAGAATATATATGATAGGCCAAACATAGATCACCTTCAAGAGGTGTTCGTTCCTCCTTGTAGGCCCATACCTGATACACCTTATGGGGCTTACGATGACTTGGAACAAAATGAGGATTATGTAGAAGCACCTTATGGAGGCATGGATGATGTCAATCAACCACCCCAACCTATGCTTAATATTCCTCATCCACCTCTACGAGTTCAAAACAAAGAAGAGGAAATCAAATCCTCAGATGCGTATCAAGCTTTTCTTGCATGCTTAGAAACTGTAGAAGGTAAGACAACTAGGAATGGGCTTCAAAAACCCACTTTGCATCAGCTAAAGAATCAACCATTACATCCATCCATTCCTTCCCCGATATACCCTGAGCATTTCAAAATGCTAAAATTGGATAGATTCAAGGGGGAAGAAGATGCTCAAGAGCACGTTACTAGATTTTTAAATTTGTGCTTTAACATACAGGACAATGATGCATTGCTCCTAAGAAATTTTCTAAGTACCCTCTCTGGCCCTACCATTGAGTGGTTCAACCAACTTCCAAAACATAGCGTCTATACATTTGAACAATTTTTTGATGCATTTTTGGAATGTTTCACCTTTAACACCAAAAGGAAGGTGACATTAATAGACCTCATGGGGTTAAAGCAATACGATGATGAGTCGATTACTGATTATGGAAATAGGTGGTGAATGCTTTTGGCTAAGCTACCTTATCTATTGCTAATATCTGAGTTAACTTGGTTATTTTCAAAGAGTTTCTTAAAACCCATCTCTTTAATATTGCAATTATAACAATACCCTACCTTGGAAGAAGCTCTAGCATAGGCTAGAAATATAGAGGAAATAAAAATCCAAGAGGGAGAAATAGCCAAACCTCACAAAAAGGAGTGGACAAAGAATCCTAAAAGTAGCTCGACACCTACAAAGCTAGCAATGGTCAATCAAGTGGCCATAAATATCCCTGGGCCTACACAAGTGATGCCTCCTCAAAAGGTGAACTATCAGGCCCAACCTCCTCCTACGAGTTATAATAGTAATGGTCAAGCGAATCAGGGATAGAACCAATAACGTCACTCTAAGCGACAATTTACTCCCTTCATTGAATCCATGGATTCTCTATTCGATCGATTATGGGTTGCAAAAATGATTAATCTTCCAGATATCAAACCCATCGATCTAGATATAGGTAAACCCAAGCCTATGGGATGCCGAGAGGATCAATATTACAAATTTCATCGGCAAAGTGGCCATGATTTACCAACGTGCTATGGTTTTAAACACCTAGTACAAGACATGATTGAGAGGAATGAGCTTCAAGTAGATGCTCCACTAGCCCCTAACAATCAGTATATGGGTATATACAAGGACCCATTACCAACTCATGAGGTACATGCAACACCTGCTAAACCGATGAATGAGGTGAAGACAACACCCCCTTTCCAAGGGTATGTTGGGATGGTGAGTATTGTGACCAGGAACAGAAGATATCCAAGCCAAGTTGCACCACCTACAGCTTCGAGTGATGTTCCAACTACATCACAACCTACACCACCTATAGTATAGGGCCTTCCACCTAGGCCAACATTAACAATAAAGAACAAGCTTGCACAAAGCTTGAGGACAACATCAATGAGATTGTCCATCTATGAGCTAATCCAACAATCACCTCCACATAGGGATGCTTTGATGGACATTCTAAAGTCAATAGAGTTGCAACCATAGGATTCTAACTCCATTGATTTTGTGGGTCATGTGCAATAGTGCAAGGAACCAGTAATAACATTTCATGAGCATGAGCTTAAGGAAATAGCAAGTGACATGGTAGATCCTCCTTTGCACATCATTGCATGTGTAAATGATGTACCATACAAGAGAGTGCTCATAGACACTGGTTCCTCGAGTAATATCATCACAACTAAAGCATTAAAACACCTAAGATTACTAGCATCTCATGTTGTTGCATCAACTTACACTCTTCGCACATTCAATGACACAATATGCTCTACCATCGGTACCATAGTCTTACCCATCCAGGTGGGGTGCAAGACTATATCGACATTGTGTCATGTGTTGGAAGGTGATATGGCCTATAACATTTTTCTAGGTAGACCTTGGATACGGGATATGAAGTGTGTCCCATCCATTGCACATCAATGTCTCAAATACACTCATGAAGGGTAGGTGCACGTAGTCTCTACAGATCTAGAGCCCTTTAAATACTACAATATGGTGCAGCAGATGCTAGAGTCGATATTACCTTTGACTCATGTAGACTTCTAATTGAATACACCTATTTAGGGTCTACCCATTCCACCATCACCTTCCATTTCACCATCTACATCTTCATCCATGCCATCCTCATCATTGGCAGCTTCAGAGATGCCTTCGACATCGTCAGATCCTCCATCGAGGAACATGTCGAAGAGGCCAATTGATGAGAGCCCACCTCTAGTTTCCACCATATCCATGGAAGAGATTCCTTGTTTAGTAAATGAGGAATCACTTCCAGAGGTTCACATTGAGTCACCTCAAACCTCACTTCCATCTCATCCACCTTCGCCATCCCAGGTCATAGTGCATATGTCTAGTATAGGGATAGGAGAATATCTAGTAAGAAATGTCACAATGGTTCCATCTATAGAGATAGTGCAAGATATGGGGTGACCTCATCTTCCCATAGGTAGCATCGTGCCTCTTGGTCTACCTCCCAATCAAACTAATTTTGTATATGGGGGTTTAGAGTATGGAGCTCTACCAATTCCTCCGAAAGAAGAAGATGATGAACCTTTTTTGGAGGATGTAAACTATTTGTCAAATCTAGATTATGCATTGTGGTACTTAGATCACTGTAATTGGTATGGTTTTGGTTTAGGCCTATATGAGTAGGGTACTCATGTTCCATGTCAGCCCCAATATCAGTTACCTTATGATAAATCTAGGTTGGGACACAATAAGCTAATATCATTGGATGTTCTCATAGATAGTCTAGAACACCTATGTCTAGGTTATCAGGATAAGCTTACATGTGATCCATATGCCAATCCGAATCACATTCATTCCTTGGGGGATTATTTCCCCATAGATATGATAGATCAAGGGCTATCCAGTGATGTTTCTCAACCTCATGAAGTGGGGGAGAGCTCACATACCTTGAAATATGATAGTGAGGAAGAGGATCAAGGTCCTCCTCATGAATGGATGAGTGATGATGAAGATGATTATGGCATCACACCCATAAACTATCCTAGCTCAGATGATGAACATGAGAGAGTGTTCCCCTTGGATGATGAGGATGAATATTATCTTCACATGTTATTCCCCATCCAAGGCCCTATCTGATGCCAACTCTTGCCATGTGAAGAGCAAGCTCACCCTCTTCCATCTGCAACCACCACCATTCATTCCACTTCCACCAGAGCCACCCCCATGAGTTATGAGACAACATCAGGTCTCTAGACCCACTCACCCTTGGATGGGAGATCATGTATCCATCAACATGATTTCCATAGATTTAACTACACCATTGATAGATCTGAATAACCCATCAAAGCCATTGCATCTCGACATTGAGGTAATTGAATTTGATTGGGAAGATTCTACCCCATCACCATCAGAGTATTGGCCTTGCGAGGAAATGTTACAACCATTTCAATTTTCTCCAAGAACTACTCAGGATGTTTTTCAAGCTGAGGTTGATCCTAAATTTCCTATGGATGAAGCAAACCCAGCTGATGACATTCACTTGATTCCCACTCCACATCAGTTGGAATATGGGTCTCATATGTCAATTGAGCCAACAATTGATAAGGATATCGGTATAGATCCTGATAATCCCCATATTATCAAGCTAGGAGAAGGTCTATCCCTAGTTGAACAAGATGATTTCACACAAGCATTGAAAGAAAGGATAAAAGCTTTTGCTTGGTCTTATAAAGATATGCCAGGACTGGACCCAAATCTAGTCATGCATAATCTTACATTGGACCCAAATATCAAACTAGTCAAGAAAAAGTTGTGTAAGATGCACCCAATAGTAGCCTTAATGGTGAAATATGAATTGCAAAAGTTGTTGGATGCTGATTTCATCATCTCAGTAGACTATCCACCATGGGTTTCAAACATGGTACCCATCAAAAATCTTGATGGGAGGATTCACATTTGCACTGACTTTAGAGATCTCAACAAAGTGAGTCCTAAGGATGAATTTCCCTTACCAAACATTGATGCATTGGTAGATGCTACAATAGGACATGAAATGCTATCCCTTATGGATGGTTTCTCTGGATATAATCAAATTCATATTAATCTAGAAGACCAGATCAAAATGGTATTCACAATGCCTTGGGGGACATTCTGTTATAAGGTCATGCCTTTTGGCCTTAAGAATGTTGGTGCCACCTATCAATGAGCCATGACATATATCTTCCATGACTACATGCATAAGATTTTGGAAGATTACATGGATGACTTATTGGCAAAATCTCTATTGCGCCATGAGCATATCGATGTATTATGCAAGGTTCTAGATCACCTCATTGAGCATAATGTTAGGCTTAATCCCAAGAAGTGTGTATTCGGTGTCACATCTGGTAAACTCTTGGGATTCATAGTCTCTAAGCGAGGCATAGAGGTAGATCCAAACAAGGTCAAGGTAATATTAGAAATGCCTCCCCCACAACCATTAAGCAGCTACGCAGCTTGCAAGGAAAGGTCGCATCCATAAAATGCTTCATAGCGCAATTATCGGATAAGTGTCGACCCATGAATAGGTTGCTACACAAGGGGGTCTCATTTCATTGGGATGAAGAATGTCAAAATGCCTTTGATGAAATTAAGCAATACCTAGCTTTGCCACCCGTATTGGCTCCTCCATGACTAGGAGTGCCATTCTATTTATACATCTCAGCTACTGAGTTGGCATTGGGCACCATGTTGTCCCAAAAGAATGAATTTCATAAAGAACAGGCTACATATTATATTAGTCGCACACTAGTTAGCTATGAAATAAAGTATGCATACATTGAGAAGCTATGCTTAGCAGTGGTCTTTACCACTAAAAATCTATGCCATTACATGCTCAATCATACCACGTATGTCATATCTAAGGAAAATCCATTGTGATATATGATGAGTCGAACATATCACAATAGTCGCATGATGAAATGGATAATGTTGTTGATAGAATTTGACCTAGAGTTCATTGGATAGAAATCAATCAAAGGATAGGTCATAGTCGATCAACTAGTAGAGGCTCCTCTCTAGGATGACCAACCTCTGAATGTAGAACTTCTTGATGATGGAGTGTTTCATATCTCAGAATCACCTGATTCTACAGAGCCTGAGTCATAGGTGGACATAACTCTATTCTTTGATGGTTCTAAATGCGAGCAAGGGGGTGGCATAGGTATCATGTTTTTCACACCATAAGGGGCTCCAATACCTCTTTCATTTAAACTTGATTTCCCATGTACCAACAACAATGTCGAGTATGAAGCCCTCATCATAGGCCTTTAGATGACAATCACCATGAAAATCACTAAGCTAAATATTTTTGGTGATTCCTTGCTCATAGTTAATCAGGTTAAAGGGATATTCTAGTGTAGGTGTCCCATATTGCAAGCCTATAAAGCCCTAGTGGATAAAATTCTGGTAAAATTTGAATGGTATGATATTGAGGCACTCCCTCGTTCATCTAATCATTTTGCGGATACAATGGCTTCCTTAGGGTCGCTAATCCCATAAAACCCTTCAGATGATATCATTACTATTCAAGTAAAAATGCTAGCACAATATGACTAAGCGTGATGAGCATAATGCCATACCAGATGTTCACATGATTCATATTGAACCTTCACATGAATGGTTCTCTCAACTACACAATTATTTGAATAATGCTATATGGGGGACTCTGTTCCCTCATAATTATTTTGATACTAGCACAATGCTATATCTTCAAGTTCATTCTCAATCAACATTTGCATGAGATGAATATCAAAAGGATTACGCTATTCATAATATTGAGGCTTCTTCAAAGCAATATTGGGCCATACAGATTAAATATTACTTAAAATTAGGAAATATTCTACTTGGATTGTCGCATGCCGTAAAGCGAGCATTTAAGAAAAAGGTGGAAAAGTATGTCTTATTAGGAGACATAATGTATCATCGAAGCTATGAGGGTATCCTCCTTCATTTCTTAGACTCACAGGAGTCATCTTGGGCCATTGCCCAAGCACATGATGGTACATGTGGTGGTCACTTTAGCGGCATGGCCATCGCTAAGCGCATTCTTCGCATGGGCTATTACTGGCCAACTTTAGAGCAATATTGCTGCGCTTATGTAAAGAAGTGCATGAAGTGTCAACATCATGTAAATTTGACACATGTACCTTCACAGGCCTTACAACCGATTCAATCGGTTTGGCCATTTGCACAATGGGGGTTTGATTTAATTGGAAAAATCTCACCTGCCTCCTTAGGCCATCACACGTTTATCATAATGATGATTGAGTACTTCACAAAATGGGTGGAAGCAATTCCCCTTACCACTATGATTGGACCTCGCATCATGGAGTTCATGCTACATAACATCATATGTCATTTTGGTATTCCATCCAAAATAATATCGGATAATGGAACACCCTTAAAAAATAAGGATGTGCATGCATTAACAACAAAGTATAACATAAAGCATAACTTTTCCATGCCCTATTATCCATAAGCCAATGGGCAAGCAGAGGCATCAAATAAGATAGTAGTAGCCATCTTGAAGAAAACCATTAAGGAAAATCATAAATATTGGCATAATCAATTACCTCTTGCCCTTTGGGCCTATCACACTAGCATTCGGATGCCCACTGGGGCAACTCCATTTTCACTAGTGTATGGTGCTGAAGCTATCATGCCTCTAGAGTTAGAGATTCCATCATTGCGCATTTCCATGCAGGAATTCATCGATGATGATACCGCTAGGCAAGCTCATTTAGATCAATTAACATTGCTTGATGAATGATGTGTCAATGCCCTTGAGCATCTACATGTTTATCAAGAATGCCTTAAGAGAGCTTATAACTTGAAAGTACACTAGAGAGACTTTTAGGTTGGTGATTTAGTTCTAAAAGAGAACCAACAAAACTCAAATTTACCACCCAATTTGTGGGATAAATTTATAGTAAACTAGTTAGGTCCATTCATCATTACAAGTCATATTGGACCTAGAACTTATCGCTTAGCATCCATCAAAGGAAGTGAAGAGCCTGAACCAATGAATATTAGTCATCTATGACCTTTCCATGCTTAGAGCACCATAAAATGCTCCTAGGTGGTCTATGACCATCTAGGTCAACCTAAACCGCCTTGTCTAAAAAAATCCTAGGTAGTCTATGATTATCTAGGTCAATCCAAAAATCAAAGGTATCTATAAGCCCTTTGGTCACCATAAAATACCCTAGGTGGTCTATGACCATCTAGGTCAACCTAAAATACTCCTAGGTGGTCTATGACCATCTAGGTCAAAATAAAATGCTCCTAGGTAGTCTATGATTGTCTAGGTCAATCCAAAAGCTCCAAAGGCATCTATAAGCCCTTTGGTCACCATAAAATACCCCTAGGTGGTCTATGACCATCTAGGTCAACCTAAAATACCCCTAGGTGGTCTATGACCATCTAGGTCAAAATAAAATGCTCCTAGGTAGTCTATGATTATCTAGGTCAATCCAAAAATCCCCAAAGGTATCTATAAGCCCTTTGGTCACCATAAAATGCTCCTAGGTGGTCTATGACCATCTAGGTCAACCTAAAATACCCCTAGGTGGTCTATGTTTCAAAAAAAATCTAGATCTATGATTGTCTAGGTCAATCCAAAACGCTCCAAAGGCATCTATAAGCCTTTGGTCACCCTAAAATCCCCAAGTATGACCATCTAGGTCAACCTAATCTGGTTATGACCATTAGGAAAATATTCTAGCTAATGTTCTAGGTCAATCCAAAAATCCCAAAGGTATCTATAAGCCCTTTGGTCACCATAAAATTCCCCTAGGTGGTCTATGACCATCTAGGTCAAACTAAAATATTCCTAGGTAGTCTATGATTGTCTAGGTCATCCCAAAATGCCCCAAAGGCATCTATAAGCCCTTTGGTCACCCAAAAACCCCAATGGCATTCATTAAGCCCATTGGTCAACCTATATATACATATATCAAAAATACAAAAACATCATTATAATCATCAAAATACAAAAATATTGCTTCATTGCACTTCATATAAATTGCATTAGGCATACTCATCATTGCATTATGCATCGTTCAAAATTGATCATACATGTCTAGCACCAGGTCTGTACACTAGGCATCTATTAAAATCATTGTTATTATATGTCAATATTACCACCTATTTACATTACATATACCATTTACATTTACACTCCATATTATATGTCTGTTTCCCATCACTTAGCCATTGTTAGTAAAACATAGTTAAGGTTTTTCGGTCACTCAGCCATATCTAGTTTTCTTTTCAGATTTTGTAGAAAGCTATCATGATTTTTTATAAGGTAGAATCCTACTTAGATTATACCTTGTATACATCAAAATCCCAACACATTTTCACATTAATAAATCCAAGTCTAGCACAAGGAAAGATGAAATTATAAAGTGGTCTAGGTTACTTTAAGTAAAAAAGTTTATCTTGCTCATCCCCCTGTGTGAATGGTTCAAATATGCTGAGAATTGACAAAAGGACAAGTTCCTCCTTACCCAAAAATCCCTTGCCTCACACTGGGGCAAGTATCCAAAAGAGAAAAATCAAACAATGATTATTATCACTTCAAAATATGCAAAAAAAAATAGTGATTATTATCACTTCAGAAAAAGAAAAAAATAGTGGTTCTCACCACTACCAAAATCCCTTGCTCAACAAATAAAAATGAGCAACTCCCTTGAATACTTCAAAATTAAAAGAAAATAAGGGAGTCTTGAACTTGAATCCCTGGAATTCTCAGCATTAGAGAACCATAAGGTGATCCTCATTACAGGTTTGGTGGATAGCCTACTTGTCAATGGTGGTAGCCTTACGCATGATGATATGTCTATCACATAAGCAACTTGCTTAGGTACAGACCAATGTTTGAATGTGGATGAGCTAGCTTGTTGTAGCCTATATTACCTAGTAGTCTAATCTAACTAAGTACAAAACTCAGGATAATGAGACTCATAGAGTGATCTCTAGTACATATGGGCTGAGTGAATCCCATTTGCACTAGGGCAACTTTATGCGTTATCATGGTAATGAACTCACATGCACACACAGGGATGTTGATTATCTTGGTTATCTTAGTAGGTGTATACTTTGTCAAAAAGTCTTGCATAGTTATTATACAACTTTTGATTAGGTAACTAGAGTGTTTGAGTCTCCTAAAAACTACTAAACATATCATATCACATTACATTATCCATTCCATTTTACATCATGTTGTCACATATTTGTCAAAATTACAAAATCCATTACATAGTGTCATAATAACATGAAAATAATAAAGATACATTTTGTATAGTCTATGGTGCTAGCATATAATGTGTCAAATAGTCATCATAAATCCATCATACAAAATTAAATCACATCATCCATTTCATTATGCATTCACATTACATATCATCACATCATCACATCATAAGATAAATATATGCATCCATGATAGCCATTCATCAAAAGCATCATAAAGCATAACATAGCATACATATCATAAAGTAGTAAAATATGACATAATGATCAAAGCAAAGTCATACATATATATATATATCCATATGTAAAATCCAAAAGCTACATCATAGTCCATAAGCTACCCGTAGGCTACAATAAATGTGAGTCCTCAGACTTCACACTCCAAAAACAAAAAGTCCAAAAAGAACTATCAGAGTCTACTAGCCATGGTCACGTAGGACCGACACCATGACTCTCTCCTCTACCCTCAGTAGGAGTCCATCATGAGCTCCACTCTACCCCCTAGACTGTCCATCCTCCATGTAGAACTAGGAGCCCTCATCCATGCAGATGACTATCTTGTCTCGCTCCTCTAGCTACATTGTGATCCAATGGCCAATGCTCGATCTGGTATGCACCCCTTAAGGTGCACTATCTCATCCTCCATCATATCCATATAGGTCTGATCCTCTCAACATCAAGTCTGATAGGTCACCACTAAACCTTGGAGATGTACCATCTCCTCTCACATCATGGCTACCTCACCACTACTGGACTCCCCATGGCTAGGGCCCTATACACCAACCTATGCCTAAAGAGTAGCTATCAAAGTTGCCTACCTCTCCATATCAGTCTATGCACTCTACACCTATGCCTATAGTAGAGCTCTCTCCTCTATGAAATCTTATCGCACCCTATTGAGATCACCCTGTAGCTCTATAATCATAGCATCTCATGCTGCTAACTATGCCTACATACCCTGATCTCCAAGGTCCTCCCCATCAAATTCTAGTGGATCCTGTACATCAATCAACTCCACCCTATCTCTACCACATGATGATGCACAAACCACTTACCTGTGTCTACCTCCTCATCATCTGGAGACTCATCCTGACCCTCCTCATCTGGAGCACCCCTAGCTACATCTACTACTCTAGTAGTTGCATCCCCTCCTAGTGGTCCCTCTCCTCACCACTACCGTATAACCCACCAAGCATCATACTCCTCTATCATACCTGCATCATCCAACTCAAAAACTACCACCATAGGATCTGACTCCTCTCCTAGTGCCTCCACAATAGGCCATGCTAGAGTCCTCTCATCCCCATGATGATGATAGATCATCGGCTCCCTAGGCAACCCTTGGCATAGCCTAAACTATCATAGGATATGATCATAAGGGAAGTACTCTCACTCCATCCCATGTCGCCCTATCAACCACCTACCTCATCGAACTCGACGTAGCTGTGTCTCAACATCCCTCCATGTGGGACAATCCCTATAGGGTCTCCATAAAATGTCTACCACTCTAAGCCATGCAAAAGCCTCTACATAGTGCTCAACCTCCCTAGCATGTCGATGGCTATGGCCTATCTCATGTGACCTCTACCATAGCACCCCATAACCAATCTCCCTATCTGGTAGCTCTACTCGAGTAGTCCATGGTAGTCCCCATGGTCACTCCACAACAATATGCTACCAACCCCAAACCTATAGTAGGAAGTTGCAGCCCAATCCCTTCCACCCATGAGAGTGGATCTCATATAACTCCTCATATAGCTGAGCTAACAAAGTAGGACCCCAAGCCATCACTATAGGCTCATCCTCTATACACTCCACAAGAGTGAACACCAGCTCTATAAGGTTCCATGGGAACCTAGAACCTAAAGAGTCAGGCAGTAACATGTTGCTGATCAATGTCATCAATAAAGTATGCTTAATCTTAAGCACATCATCCTCAAACCATGATACCACTAATATCCCTCCACTGAGAAGATCAATCGTTGCATCCTCCCAATGCACCCCAAAGTACCTCCATAGTATGACCTCTCATCGCTCTATAGGAGTAGATACTATAGGATGCCCCTCTATCGAAATACATAGTATTTTATATACGTCCTCTAAATTCACTGTCATATCCCCTGTAGCTAGATGGAAAGTATTAGTATGAGGGTCCCATAAATCTATCAATGCAGTCAGATAGGTGTGGTCGCTCACTATGGGATCTAACCACGTAACATGCTTCAGGCCAATGGCATCAAGCCATCACCATTCTATAGTATTCAATAGGTCTCTAGTGACCTGAAAGAGATTCAAAACCCTATACCGACTCTTCACTATCTGATAATGTAAAATAACTTGTCAAAAATACCATAAAAATGCATAAAAATACTCTAAAAATACCAAAAAATGCCTAATAAAGGGCCCTTTTTGGCCATCCCACCTAGGGATGGCCCCCAATTTGGTAACCTTCCCACCTAGGGATGGCCACCAGTGACCGTCCCCTATAGGGATGGTCCCCAAAAATGGCTAAAATAGGGTCATTTTGACCCCTAAAATAGCCCTAAAAAACCTAAAAAACAAAAAAATAGCATAAAATCCTAATTTAAAGCATTTAAATGATAAATAAAAGCTAAATTTCATACATTACACTATTATTAAGGTTCCTTAACCTTGATTTAGTGTGTATTATGAAAATTATAGCAGAATTTACAATTTCACAATAAAATAGAGAAGAGAAGGAAATGTGTTCCATACCCGTTTTGCATCGGCTCCACTGCCCGTCGCATCCACTGGCTGGATCATGTTGTTGGGTAGATATTTTTGTAGTTCTCCACTTCATAAAATCACTCTCCTACCTCTCTCCTCTCCAACTCCTCCAAGCACAATGCACAAATGAGCTTATTTGCCCCATTTTGGGCTTATATAGCTCCAAAAGAAGCCGACCGCCCCTAGGTGGGATGAGCACATAATTGGCTGGCTGTCCCACCCTAGGATGGTTATAAATAGTGTACTCATCCCCCTAGGATGGTCACCAAAAATTTTACAAAAACAACTCAAAAACCTCAAAAATAGGGTCCAAAACCCACCAAAAATAAGGCAAAATGGTCAAAAAATTAGCAAGGATCAAGATTAAACCAATAATATTTATGGATGCATTAAAAGTATTTATTTTATTCCCCAAGAAGGCCTCTATGGCTGGACCACTCCATAGGAATGAATTTTTTAGCCTTTTGCTTCCATAAATGCTCATCAAAATGATCAAAAATCCCCTCCAAATAGGTATATAGTACCATGGGAAAAATAGAGAGTTATCCCAATTCAGTCATATGTGTCAAGTGACTCATCAATTTATCATTTGTCATGCCCTCATCGACTCATCACTTGAGGGGGTAGTCATAATAATGATTTCATAAATCAAATCAACACTAAAACACTCAAAAGTGCAATTTTCATACATTCAAAAGAATCTTTGCTAAAGATAAATTTTCAAGCCCATGTTGGGGCAAATAATCAGCATAAGCAAAAAAATAGGCTTGACCTCCTTGAAGCCTCAGGAATCCACCCATGTAAAGGCTTACAAGAACACAAGGCACCAAGACCTAGTATACCTTAAGCCCCTAAAATTGTTATTATAATGTGGTTGAAAGGTATACCCAATTGAATCCTTCGACTATGTCAAAAGCAAGGATTCCAAGAATGTATGCTCTTTCCACAATGGAGGCATCTAAATTTGGTTAGGTTAATGAATAACCTTAATCATTTAATGATTTAGTCATCTATTTTTGCTCAGCGCTTTGTTGCACATAGCGCATCCCAAAAAGGGGCATCTGTAGACACTAAAATCATGTAAATCGGATAAGACTACCAATGCACCACTTGCGCCACTCTTATCGACATCATATGGCCCCATTGGGAAACCCTCTAGGGTAATATAGGGCTCCATAGCACTTTTGGGAAGGTTCCCATCAGTTTTGGGAGGTTTTGGGGCATATCCTTATGACCGTCCCACCAAGGGATGGTCACAGATGGTGACCGTCCCACCTAGGGACGACCACTCCTAACCATCCCTGGGTGGGATGGTCCCTAAATAGACCCTCCAAAAGTCAAAGGGGTGGAGAAATGGCAATCAATTACTACCATATTCTCCACCCAATCATCAAAAATTGATTGGGAGCCTATCATGGAGACCAGGAACTCCCAATTAGAGGCCCCAAATGGGCAACCTCTTCCACCCAATCATGGCAAAGGTTTTGACAAGTGGCAGCACTTGCCTTGCATGCCAATACTTGCCCCTTTGCCCTAGATGCCCTATTTGGGCTATAAATTGAGGTGTGCTCACCCAATTTCAAGGAGAAGAGTTGAAGCATTTTACCATGAAGTGCTGCCCAATTCTACCCTCACCTTTTGCTATCATATTTGCCCTCACATTTCCTTGAAACCCTCTTCATTCGAAGGCACTTTCTTTGAAGTTTTTTTTATTTATCATAAATAAGTTTCATGGTTTCTAGATGCATGTTTTCTATGTTTTCTTAGTTTTCAATCTATAAACGCATATGCTTTTAATATGTTTCAATCTCTTGTGTGTAGGTGCATATATGAAGATATGATAGAGGAGCTAATAGGCATAGAATTATAGGCCCAATACTAGCTCTCGAGTGTGGGATGCAAAATGAACGTTGGAGCACGCCATTAAACCCTTTAAGGGATTAGATCCCTTGTATCTTGCAGTATTGAAATGTATCAAAGAAAAGCCCTCAAAGGGGGATGTATTGTAACCATTGAAAGTTTGGAATAATAAATACAAGGATAAATCCACCTCTTTTATTGCACATTATTCTTCATTTCAGTAGATTACATCTTTATGCACTTTTCCTTTTAATGCTTATTTCAACACGCTTTACATTTCAATAAAGAACACTTAAGGTGTATCGTAAATTACACTTCTTTAGTAACTTTATGTATATTTATACACCTTTTTTATTTACACTATGATACAACTTGACATATAACACTTATGCATAATGCTTCAAATATTGGCCATTTAGCAATATTGGTAAGATTTGACCATTTGCAAATGTTAATTCAAAATCATTACATGTGTGCTTATGATTAATTTGATACATCCTTGACCATAGGAAATCAATTTTGTTATGTTTAACTAGCTTATTTATTTCCTCATCCCATTTTAGAAAAACATCACCAATTTAAAATTCATGTGAGGATGACTTCTTGTTAAACCAACTCTTAACAACCTCTTGGTGTTGTCTAAAATTATCATAGGCTTTATTTCTTTATTCTTCTAGAAACAAAAACTTCACCATTCTCATTTCTATTGGTTCTACATCTAGGAGGTCCCTTTCACTTAATAGCCTTATTGTAGGCAGTTCTAGGTGCAATGGCATCATTACTTCTTTTCCATAAACCAAGGTATATGGAGAGGTTTTTAATGCCCTTTTATTTGTGATTCGATCATTCCATAGGGCTTGATTTAGCATTAGATTCCAACTCCTTTGATTTTCTTCTACTACCCTTGATGATTTTTAGCAAGTTTTTATTGGTGGATTATACAAAACCATTTCTTTTTGGGTAGTAGTTGGATGAATTCTTTAGGTAGATACCATACTTGCTCAAAAATTCTAAAATTTTAGCACCTATAAATGTAGGTCCATTATTAGTGACAATGGTGGATGGGATACTAAATCTGGTAATTATATTATCCAAGAACTTGAGCATAGATTTTTGGATCTACCTTCTTGGTTGCTACTACTTTATACCATCTTGTGATGTAATTTGTCAATGTTAAGATGAAATTATGTCTAACAAAGGAATTTAGGTTAATAACCCTAATGAAATCCAATCCCCATTGTCGGAATGGTTCCTCTGCTACAACTAGCTACAAGGGAAGAGTTTTGTTCCTTCTTATACCTACAAAATTTTGATAAGATTCATAGGTACTAGCTATTTGAAAGGTGTCCATAAACAAATTGGCCAATAGTATCCAAATTTGAGAATTTTTTTTGCAGTGGTATAGCTAGAATAATGACCTCTCAAAAAAATTGAATGAATTTCATGTAAAATATTTTCTATTTCTTATTTTTGGATGAAATGGAGGAGAATGCTATCAAAGTTCTTGCAATATAAACCTTCCTATAGCAAGACATAAATTAGGAACTATAGTCTATATCTTCTTCTTTGAGTAGCATTCAATTTGTCCAAACATTAACCTGTGTAAATATACCTGTTCAAGTCTGGAACCTATTGGTTCGGCTTTTATACACACCCCATGAATAATGAGCATAAAATACCAATAACACTTATACGGGATAAATCCCACTCACTTTAGGATCTTATCGGTTATCCAAGGTGTGAGTTACAGAGTTGGGTCGAATGTCTATTCACTCTTTTTTGCTTCTGGAATAGTTTCAAGTGGACTGTCTGTTACCTTACAATGGGCTCGACCTTCGTTCAATAATGTTTAGAAGTTGTTACTTTGTTGACTATCAAATTTACAATGAGTTCTTTGATATAGCTCTTTATGTTTTAGCAGATTAAATAAAAGACAAATTTTGAAAGAAAATAAAAATGGATCATTTAACAGTAGAACAAAGATAGTAGGGTAGGGCAAAAAAGAGAAGCTTATCTAAGTTAGTTGCAAAATCAAAACTATCAATTTCAATTACACTCTTAAACTTCACAATGGAACCAATCAAAGAGGAAGGTGTCCAGCTTTCTAAGATCACCTTCTACTAAGAGCATAAGACGGAGATAACATAGATTTGAAAGAAAATCATAAATAAAAGGGAAGTCGGTGTTAACTGGTATCTCTCACAAGCAGTATAGCTCATTCAGTGAGGACAGAGCAATTAGAACAGACCAGGACCTTAAATATTTAATTTTTCCTAGCATATAACAAACAGAGTGAAGCCTAGCAGCATGTTCAATCTTGATAACGTAGATTTACAACTAAAATAAATAGAACTTTAGTGAGACAAAAATATAAGAAGGTGCACTTATCGAAATCCGAAAGATATTAGGCTCTTGTCCATGCTATCACAGAAGAACGATTTCACATAATCCCCAAGTCCAGAACAAAGCATTCAAACAAGATTTGCAGGAAATTGCTAGAATGTCTTTGTTCCAAGTTTGCGCCCCCTTTCACTTTACATTCAAGAGAAGTATATATAGACTCAGGACAGACCCTCATCTTTTTTAAAATATCTTCTTCTAAATATCTAAATCTCATCATCAAAATCCCACCACCGAAGCTTTACAATATAAGGTATTTTAATATAGAGTTTTGATAAACCCTAATCACTCTGAAATATTTGTGTGGATATCGCCATAAATGCAGAAGATAAGATTTGATTTTATCCTCGTCAAATGGGCACTACGGGTAATGTATCTTTATATTTTGGCAAGTTGTCAGAGTATCTCATTAATTCTTCTACAAAATTTGGATGAGTCACTGACTTCCGAGGCCTTCCATCCTTGCACAGCCGTCTTTGTTTGGTTCGAGTTGAGATTTTTGGCCAGTCATTACTTTTGCCATAAATTTTTTGGGCAAATGGATCCACCGGCAAATTCCTTGAAGCCTGTATTTGTGGCTGGATCTGCAAAATCTGGATGAGTCACTGACTTCCCGGTGTCTCTTATCTTTATATTTTGGTAATCCGTCAGAGCATCTCATTAATTCCTCACTTGATTTGTGCTGAAATTCAGATTTGTTTGTCTTTCTCGCCATTACTTCTTCCATGAATGTAACTGCCGAATTACTTTCTGCAAAAGAAAAACAAAGATTAGAATTAATTAATTTTCCCATTTAAATACTTCTAGGGTTTGGACTGTGTCGAAAAGCTTTCACTTCCTTTGGATGGGTGATGAAAAATTTAAAAAAAGGGCCAAATTTTGCAAAAATGAATATAAAACTAAACATGTTGTGATATCACGACATGTTCTTCAAGTTATTTCTTCCTTGCTTGTACCTTCACGAAAATGGAACATGTCGCGAAATCGTGACATTTCCTTCACTTAGTCTCTTCCAAGCATTGGCCCTCGTGAAAATGGAACATGTCATGAAATCATGACATTTCCTTCACTTAGTCCTTTTTTAGCTTTTGCCCTCACGAAAATGAGACATGTCCGAAAATGGAACATGTCGCGATATCGCGACATCGGACTTTAAAAGATTTTAGGATACAATTAATTTTGAGCAAAAGTCCGACAAGTCCGAAAATGGAACATGTCGCGATATCGTGACATTTCCCTCAAGCTTTTCTTTTGAGTTTTTCCTCTCACGAAAATGAGATAGGTCTGAAAATGGAACATGTCGCGATGTCGTGACATCAGACTTTAAAAGATTTTAGGATACAATTAATTTTGAGCGAAAGTCCGACAAGTCCGAAAATGGAACATGTCGCGATATCGCGACATTTCCCTCAAGATTTTCTTCTGAGCTTTTCCTCTCACGAAAATGAGACAGGTCTGAAAATGGAACATGTCGCGATGTCACGACATCAAAATTTAAAATATTTTAGGATACAATTAATTTTGAGCAAAATTCCGACAAGTCCGAAAATGGAACATGTTGCGATATCGCGACATTTCCCTTAAGATTTTCTTTTGAGATTTTCCTCTCGTGAAAATGAGACAGGTCCAAAAATGGAACATGTCGCGATGTTGCGACATCGAACTTTAAAATATTTTAGGATACAATTAATTTTGAGCGAAATTCCGACAAGTCCAAAAATGGAACATGTCGCTATATCACGACATTTCCCTCAAGCTTTTCTTTTGAGCTTTTCCTCTTGCGAAAATGAGACAGGTCCAAAAATGGAACATGTCGTGATGTCGTGACATCGGACTTTAAAATATTTTAGGATACAATTAATTTTGAGCGAAATTCTGACAAGTCCGAAAATGGAACATGTCACGATATCGCGACATTTCCCTCAAGCTTTTCTTCTGAGCTTTTCCTCTCGCAAAAATGAGATAGGTCCGAAAATGGAACATGTCGCGATGTCGCGACATCGGACTTTAAAAGATTTTAGGATACAATTAATTTTGAGTGAAAGTCTGACAAGTCTGAAAATGGAACATGTCGTGATATCGTGACATTTCCCTCAAGATTTTCTTTTGAGCTTTTCCTCTCGCGAAAATGAGACAGGTCCAAAAATGGAACATGTCGCGATGTCGCGACATCGGACTTTAAAAGATTTTAGGATACAATTAATTTTGAGCGAAAGTCCGAAAAGTCCAAAAATGGAACATGTTGCAATATCGTGACATTTCCCTCAAGCTTTTCTTCTGAGATTTTCCTCTCGCGAAAATGAGACAGGTCTGAAAATGGAACATGTCGCGATATCGCGACATTTCTTTCAAGCTTTTCTTCTACTTTGCAAACTCTCCAAAAATTGTGGGTTGACTCCAGCGATTTTGTCCACCTGTATTTGGAATTTTTACATATTGGTGAAGGATATTCCTTACTCAGAAATAAATTTAACATTTGAAAAATGAATTTTAAATTGCTCAAGAATGATCAGCTTCACATGGTGTAGAAAAAATGATGAAAAACTCAAAGTGCCCAAAATTTGATGAAACTTTACAAGCATCTAAAAAGGCCCAAAGGGTATCCAAATTTACAAACGGAGCTTAAAAATTCATCACGGGTGAAGGGAAAATGCATTTAGAAGTTTGCTGGCCAAAAATAGAAACTACTATTGAAATCAATGCCATATGCAAGTATACTTGGACACTTTGATGTAAGCGAAGCTTAAAAAAAGGGTGCAAGCAAAATTTGGAATTAAAACCCGAAAACTTAAGAGGGTCCCTGCGAAAAAAATGAAAATTAAATATTTTCAAAGGGATGGAATTTCATTTTTTTAGTGGGGGTGTGTTGCTTCTCAACAAATGGCGATATCTCATGGGGAAAATAGTAGCACTATTTAGAATCCAGAACTCTAGTTTCAAAACAATTTAGACTATGTACCATGCTTTGCCACAAATATTTTCTAAAATGACTTAACTACTATCTGCTAGCTGTTAAATTTTCCCAAGGACATACTAGGTTGAACCACTTAAGGAAGATTCTGATGTGCGATTACAAGTGTATAAACCTTCTTCCAAGGATGATCAGGGCTTCAAATGCTTTCTATGAATCAGACAACTATTTATATTGTGTAGGGGAAACCGAGTACAACTCTGTTTACTAGTTTAGCCTTTCACAGCCTCGACAGAGTTACTCTTTAGATTTTCATGACCCTGATCACAATTATGAGGTGGCATCTATAGCTTGGTGAACATGTTTGAGATGTATCCTTCGGGAGCCTTGGTTATGCGCAGGAAAGAGTGCTAGTTTTATGTTGGCTTGTCCAACTTTCACCATCTCTCTCTTTTCTTTTGAAAGATACCAATCACTTGAGTGCCTTGCTGCTTCTTTTTTTTTTTTTTTTTGTTATATTCATCGAGCAATTGATCAACTAACTATTTCAGCTCAGGTACCAACAACCTCCTGGGACGCTTGGATGTAATTTTATGAATCGGATTCCCCTCTCATGAACAACTTTTCTTAGATTCCCTAGGAGTTCTTCAACCAAATAGTATAGTAATTTCTTCATAATCAAAATAATTGTGGCAAGCAAAATACAAAATCCAATTATCTTTCTATTGTTGTTCTACATAACAAGTAGTCCCACTTTTTAATCCTAGCAGACTATCTCTTAAAGCAGAATGAAACAAAATGAAAACACACTAGGCCAATTCTCAATGTTGATTTGTGTTTTTGCTACATACCAAACCTAGCCGTCGGCTAGGTTCTCCAAGTGTTTAATAAATTCATATTTATTAGGGTAGTTGTTGAATTAATTGAATTATCTCATCTTTTGCTTTTATTATCTGCGTATTCGCACTTTGCCTTTACGACGGGATCTGCCCTCCTAGTGGCAATAGAATTTTATTACAATTCATTTCCTCGCATTCCGTATTCGATTGATTTAATTGATCTGGTTGTATGGTTAAATAAAAATATTAATTCAATCTCTGGAAACTAGAAGGCGTTGCCTTCCAAGTGGTATCAGTCTAGACGATTCAGGGGATGTCCTCGGTCTCACAACGTACGCAAATATTGTGCATAGTTCTGCTACGCAGCAATAGCAGGTTACAGTTAGTGGAGATTACCAGCGTATACAAGTAAGCTTTACGATGGAGATTACAGGCGGTTTGTTTCAATTTTTTTGTCACCGTTCGTTCCAATTCTTGTCCCAAAACTACAGCAACGGCATCCAGGGTCTCAAATCCTTCCTTCGTGGTCAAAATTTGAATGCCAGGATGTAAAATTGCACACAGTCCATCACAACCATTCGCAAGCATCGTCGTCCAATCATAATTCATGAAATATTCAATTAATCGGGAAAGACTAAGGTAGTTTGATTAAATTCGATTGCTGACGTCAGATAAAAAAATTTCGTGGCGTTGGGCTTAAATATTTATCCCACATTCAGTGTATTAAGTTTGTTTAAAGGTTTAAAAGGCATAAGTCACACCTTCTATGGTGTGACTTCGGTCACACGTTGGAGTTCCTCCATGCATAGTATTCTTCATCAATTTACGGTTGTCATCTTTCTAGTTGCTATCTGTCATTGTAGTGTTTAATCGTCGGTCGTTCCCTGTCACTTTGTCGTTGTCTTGTTCTTGTGTCTGGTCCATTCATGTCCTCATTGTCCAGTATACATCCACTCGCATCGTCGTTTTCTGGTCTGCTCGCGCATCTCGTGTCCGGTCTGCTCGCATCCTCGTTGTACGGTCTACATCCGCTCGCGTCTCGTGTCCAGTCCGTTCATGTCCTCATTTTCTGGTCTACGTCCGCTCATGTCATTGTTGTCTCTAGTCTGCTCACGTGTCATGTCAATTGTTCGACCCTTCCTCGCTGTTCAGTCGTAGCAGTACGTGCTGTCTTGCAATCAGTTCCAGTCAAAATTGAAAAGTTGCTAGCATTGTCCAAATTACAAAATTGTTGAAAGTTGTTGCCCGAGGTAGTCCAAATTCAAATCCGCATCGCAGTTGGAGCGGCAGTTGTAGCGAAATCCAAATTTTTGCAGCCATCAAAGCTCAAAAGAATCCTAACCAGGTTATGTTAACAAGTGCATGAGCAAAAGGTGGACCAAAGGTGTTGACGGTCTATTATCAAGCTCGAAAATGACCAATAACAATGCAAGAAGACCTAATCGAATCCCAGGTACAAAAAATTCTCCTTCTCCTTTCAAAATTGGTAGTTATAATCCACATCATCCACTGGTAGACACTATGGCTACTAACCCTCCCCCAACTCACGACAACATCACACAAGGAGACTCAAGTAAATCAGCCATTTCCAACGATGAAGCTCTTTGACTCTTAATAGATGGTATGCAAGAAATTAGTGAAAACCTAAAAACCCTAGTGAGCACACAAAACTAGCGTAATCCCACTACTAATCCCCACAATCACTCCCATGCCCAAAGGAATGAAGAAAATGACACTCAGGATGACGATTGGGAATGGCAAGGAGGCAATTCGGATAATTACAGGGATCGCTATCATAGACAACGGTATAACCAAGATCAAGAAAGGGATATGGGTTATCACCAACCGAGAGGCCCTAATAATTTTCCATGCATTGATATGCCCACTTTTGAGGGTCATGATCCTCGTGGTTGGATAGCCAAAATGGAAGGCATCCTCGACTTATACCAAATTAAGGAATTTGATAAAGTCCCTTTCACTGCATCAAAATTAGGCACTGAGGCCTACCAATGGTTCGTATGGCTTAAGCAAGAGAAAGGAGCCACTATTAACTGGAAAAAAATTCACTACTTACTTTTTAGAAATATTTGATGAAGGAGCTACATCGTCATACACAGTAAGATTGTTATCTCTTAAACAAGAAGGTTCGGTTAGCGAGTTTGTTTTGAAATTCACCAGTTTACTACCATATACATTAGACCTCAGCCCCGACATAGTGGTGGGAGCTTTTTGCAATGGATTGAAAGAAAATATTAGGGTGGAGGTGGACATTCAAAATCCAACCGCACTAAACAATTGTATAAGAATAGCCAAGCTGGCTGAGAAGAGAATTCAGTTGTATGCATGGTGTGAAAACTATAGTCGTCCTCCATATCGCAACAATTCCTTTCATAGAAATGATCAACCCTCAAGATACTTTTGCTATAAATGTCACAATCATCATCCCAGGGAACAAGCTTGTGCCCAAAAACAAAACTTTCATATTGAGTGTGATCAATATGAAGGAGAAGAGGACGAAACTTACCAACAAGAAGAACCTATGCAAGAAGAACTACCAATTACTCTAGAAGAGAAGGAAGAGGATACAATGGCGATCTCCGTACATGCCCTCATGGGGTTAACCACCCACCATACCATCAAGGTACCAGGATTTCTCCACCAAAAAAAGGTGAATGTGCTAATTGATTCCGGCAGTACCCATAATTTTATAGACATCAAAACAGCAAAAGCTTTGAATTTATTCATTAACTCTTCCAACAAAGACAAATTCCAGGTTCTAGTGGCCAATGGGGTGAACGCGCAATGTGTTGGTCAAAAATCTCAAGTTTCCATAAAAATGGGTACTTATACCTGGTTTGGATCTCTTTTCGTCATGAATTTAGGGAACTCTGATGTCATTTTGGGAGTTGAATGGTTGGAAACATTAGACACGGTTAGCTTCAATTTCAAAAAATTATTTGTGGAATGGAAGGAAAACGGATGAGTCATTCGCTTACAAGGCATTACTACTCCTCCATCACAAATGGTGAGCTCTCATAGTATGGAGAAGATGTTAAAAAAGGGTGGATATGGGTTTATAGCTCAAATTAATTGTTTGGAAAAACAATCTCGAGCAACTTCGGATATTACTGCTCCAGAATTACGGGACATCGTAACAAATTACGAAGAGGTTTTTCAAGAACCTAAAGGATTACCACCTAAATGATCTCATGACCATGCCATCCATTTGGTTCCAGGGAGTGTCCCACCTAACAGCCGTCCTTACCGCTATCCTCAACCACAAAAGACAGAAATCGAACAGATCGTTCAGGATCTGCTAGATCATGGAGTCATTCGTCACAGCACTAGCCCTTATTCCTCACCTGTAGTTACGGCTCGACGAAAAGATAACTCTTGGCGTATGTGTCCTGATTTTTGTTCTCTCAATAAACTCACTATCAAGGACAAATTTCCTATCCCTGTCATAGATGACCTACTAGATGAGCTGCATGGTGCAAATTTTTTTACAAAATTAGACCTTCGCTCAGGATTTCACCAAATCCGTGTCCGAGAAGAAGATATTCCCAAAATTGCTTTCCGTACTCATGAAGGTCATTACGAATTTTTGGTTATGCCTTTTGGTCTCACCAATGCACCATCCACTTTCCAAAGTCTCATGAACCAAGTGTTTCGTCCACTCCTCCGTAAGTTTGTGTTAGTTTTTTTTTATGACATTCTCATATATAGCCAAACATGGAAGGATCATTTACATCATGTGGATAAAGCCCTTCACATTTTACACAAAGAAAAGTTATTTGTCAAACGTTCCAAATGTTCATTTGGTGTCCAAGAAGTCGAGTATCTTGGTCATATAGTTTCACACGAGGGCGTCAAAGTTGATCCCAATAAGATTAAGGCAATTCAAGAGTGGCCTTTACCTAAAACCATCAAGAAACTTCATGGTTTTTTGGGTCTCACGGGCTACTATCGTAAGTTTGTACAAAATTATGGTAAGATTGCAGCACCTCTCACAACACTCACAAAGAAGGATGCTTTTCATTGGTCGGAAGAGGCTACTCAAGCCTTTGAAGCTCTTAAGGAGGCCATGTGTACAACTCCAGTATTAGCAACCCCCAATTTTCACAAACCATTTATTATCGAATGTGATGTGTCTGGAATAGGAATTGGGGCTATATTAATGCAAGAAGGTCATCCGTTGGCATTTGAAAGTAAACAGCTCTCTGGAAAAAATTTGGGAAGATCAACATACGAAAAAGAAATGTTGGCTATTCTTCATGCAGTAGAAAAATAGAGACACTACCTAATCAATAGCCGCTTCATTATCCAAATAGATCATAGTAGTCTCAAACATTTTCTTGATCAGAGGTTTTCCTATCCGAAACAAAATAAGTGGTTAACCAAACTATTGGGTTATGATTTTGTTATCGAATACAAGAAGGGTAAGGAAAATGTAGCTTTCGATGCGCTATCCAGGAAATATGAAGATGAAGTAGTCATTAACGCTATTTCAGGTCCTTGCTCTCAATGGGTGAATCAATTGAGGTTGGAGATGAAAAACTGCTCAGATAATTCAAGAATTATCTATTGGGTCCTCTAAACACCCTTTGTTCTCTTATGAAGATAAAATCCTCCGGAAGAAGAACCGCATTTACATTCCACACAACTCAGAACTCAAATCAAAGATCCTAGACGACTCGCACGCTTCTCCATCAGCGGGACATTTAGGATTTTTGAAAACATATTTAAGGATCAAACAATCATTTTGTTGGAAAGGATTAAAATCCGAAGTCAAACAATGGGTAGCAGAATGCGAAGTTTGCCAGCGCAATAAAGGAGAGACAGTCAAATCACCAGGGTTATTACAACCCTTACCCATCCCTGAACATCAGTGGGAACATATATCCATGGATTTTATTGAAGGTCTTCCAAAGTCAGAAGGTAGGATAGTAATCTTCGTAGTGGTAGATCGGTTATCCAAATACGCTCACTTTCAGGCTTTACAACATCCATTTTCCGCAAGCAAAGTGGCAAAGGTATTTATGGATTCAATTTTCAAATTACATGGTATGCCAAAAAATATTGTAAGTGATAGAGATCCCATCTTCACTAGTAACTTTTGGAAAGAATTATTTCGACTTAGTGGTACCAAATTAAACATGTCCTCAGCTTACCATCCTCAGATAGATGGGCAAACAGAAGTAGTTAACAAATGTTTGGGTACATACTTACGATGTTTCGTTCAAGATAAACAATATCAATGGAGCCAATGGCTAGCAATGGCGGAATGGTGGTACAACACTTCTTACCATTATTCAATTAAGATGTCTCCCTTTGAAGCATTGTATGGAACCAAGCCTCCAATTGTAGCAGATTATGTTCCAGGTTCATCCAAAGTAGACAAAGTGGATGATTGGTTTCAAAAAAGGCAGTCTACACTCACCATACTCAAAGAGAATTTATTCCAAGCACAAAATCGCATGAAACAACAACAAGACTTGCACCGATCAGAACGAACCTTTAATGTCGGTGACAAGGTTTTCCTAAGGTTGCAACCTTACAAACAAGCATCGTTAAGGATAAAGACCAGTCAAAAGTTGGCACCACGATTCTATGGTCCTTACAAAATTGTGTGCCGCATTGGAGAAGTAGCCTATCAGTTAGAGCTACCTTCATCATCATGAATACACCCGGTATTTCATGTTTCATGTCTCAAAAAGGTAATTGGTCAGAAAGTGCAAAGTCAATCAGAATTATCGATGCTCGATGAGGAAGGACGCATACATCTCCAACCTAAAGATATATTACAACACAAAATACGAAGACTAAGATCACGCCAGATTCAAGAATTTCTCATCAAATGGCAAGACCTACCAGAGGAAGATGCCACATGGGAACACGAAAGTATTTTCTAGATATTTCCAGCTTTGAGGACAAAGCTTTCCGAGGAGGGGAGTCATGCTACATACCAAACCTAGTCGTCGGCTAGGTTCTCCAAGTGTTTAATAAATTCATATTTATTAGGGTAGTTGTTGAATTAATTGAATTATCTCATCTTTTGCTTTTATTATCTGCATATTCACACTTTGCCTTTATGGTAGGATCTGCCCTCCTAGTGGCAATAGAATTTTATTACAATTCATTTCCTCGCATTCCATATTCGATTGATTTAATTGATCTGGTTGTATGGTTAAATAAAAATATTAATTTAATCTTTGGAAATTAGAAGGTGTTTCCTTCCAGTTTTTCTTTTTTTAGGCAAACTCAAACAAACAGGATTAAAGAGCTAACGAAGAGGAAAAAGGCCACCAGTCAAAGACAAAATTGCACAGACCTACAAAGACAAAATACAGAACTTCAAACTTTTAAATAAAACAAAACAAAAACACACTACTTCACACTTCATTTACAATATTATACATATGCACAAAATCTTTGCAATTATTCAAATGATGTAGTGGATGGAACAATGAGAAATAATGCTTCAGATATTGACCATTGACAGGAAGGTTCAAAAAATTACCTTCCAGGTCCTACAGGCGAAACGCATTATTACCTAGGATTTTGATGATCTGGTATGGTCCTATCCGTAGAGGTTGCAACTTGGTGTGTTTAAATTTATTTTCATGGGATTTGTCCCATAGAAGCACCAAGTCTGCAATTCTAAAGGCTTTTACTCTGGCTCTTTTGTCAAACCAGCGCTTGACTGTCTCTTGGTGTCGGCTAAAATGCTCCAAGGCTTGAAGTCATTCATCCTGCAAATTAATTAAGTCCAATATACGAGCTTATGCATCTGCATGATCATCAAAGTAATCTAAAGCAAATTGGTAAGTGGGCAATTTTAGAGAGATAGGAACTATGGGCTGGGTGCCATACAACAAAGCAAATGGGGAAGTCTTAAGAGCTTCTTTATGTCTTATCCTGTTGATCCAAAGTGCATACTTCAATAGTGTGTGCCATTGTATGGGTTTGTCTATAGCAGACTTCTTGATGGCATTCATCAAATTATTATTTATGGACTCAGCTAGTCCATTACCTTGGGGATAATAATTGGATGAAAACTTGATGACTATCCCCCTCTGGTATGCCCACTCTGCAAATTCGAATGACTAAAAATCTGGTCCGTTGTCGCACACCAAATTCAAAGGAACTCCAAACCTGGTTATGATATTTGACTCTAAAAATTGAATCACCTCGTGGGTTGTACTTTTCATGGTGGCTGCTACTTCAACCCATCTTGTACAATAGTCAGTTGCTGTTAAAACATACTTGTGCCCTATTATGAATTCGGGTTTATCACACCTACGAAGTCAAGTCCCCATTGCATAAAAGGTTTTTCTATTATAACAGGTTGTAATGGTAGAGCTCGATTAACCTACTTGGATGCAAAGATCTGACACTGTTGGCAAGTTATCACATGCTGATGTGCATCTTTAAATAATGTAGGCCAGTAATAGCCTGCTCTCAATATCTTGTGTGTAGTAGCGAAACCTGAGGAATGCCACGCTCCTAACTTTTCATGAAAACTAGACATCACCTCGTCTACTTCATTCTGAGAAATGCATCTTAAGAATATACCAGCATAGTTTTCTCTGTATAAGTTGCCTCCTTTGAGTAGAAAATGAGCAGATTTCAGCTTCGGTGCTCTTCTTTGAGTTCTATTCGGGTGAGGTGGACAAATTCCAAACCTTAGCAGATGAATGACATCTCCATACCAATCATCCACCCCAGAATCCAACTGATTAATTTCTGCCTCTACAGGTATTTTAGCAATATGTCGGGACAAACCAAGTCCTCTGATTAATTTTGTAGGTCAAATTTCTAAGTTGTATTCCTGCAGTCTCGTGGCCCAATTACCTCTTAGCTCACCCAATTCATCTTGGCTTAATAAATATTTTATAGCTGGATCAAGAACTATAGCATGGACTTTGCTCCTCAATATGTAATGCCTGAATTGCTTGATTGATCTCACCAAGGCATAGGCTTGCTTATCCAAGCAAGAGTATTTTAGATCAACACCCTTTAAGTTGGTACTTTTGAAAGCAATCGGGTGTTCCCCTGTTTCCCTTCATTGGGTTAAAACTATTGCAAGTGTGTGTTCAGAAGAAAAAGAGTACAGGTAAAAATCTGCACTAAAATCTGGGCTCACCAGAACTGGAGCTTGCTTGATGGCAATTTTGATCTCGTGGAATGCTGCTTTGGATTCTATTGTCCAGGAAATCTTAGCAATTCCCTTCAGCATGTTATTTAGAGGCTTGACTATTTCTGCAAAACCAGAGATGAATTTTCTGATGAAATTAATTTTCCCAAAAAATGATCTTAACTCTTTCTTAGAGTTGGGAAAAGGTATCCCCGATATGGCTTCAAATCTCTCTGGATCCATGGAAATGCCATATTTGGTGATTAAGTTTCCAAGGATTTTTCCTTCAGTTACACCAAAAACACACTTCTTTGGGTTTAAATAAATGCCAAACTCTTTGCATTTGTTGAAGACAGATTCCAAGTGCTTTACGTGGTCAAACCAAGATTTAGAAAAAACTATCAAGTCATCCATGTAGACAACGATGCACTTACCCATGAGACATTTGAAGGCATGATCCATTGCATGCTGAAAGGTAGCTCTAGCATTTATCAATCCAAATGGCATTCTCTTGTAAGCAAATGTTCCCCACTTGGTCGTGAAGGCAGTTTTCATCTTGTCTTCCATTTCAACCAGTATCTGGTTGTACCCTGAAAATCCATCTAGGAAATACATCATTTCTAAACCATTCACAATTTGTAGCACATCATCCATGGAAGGCAAAGGATAATTATCCTTTTCGAAAGCCTTGTTCAAGTTTCTAAAATCCACGCACAAGCGGATTTCCCCATTCTTTTTTCTAACCGGTACTAAATTGGCTACCCAAGTAGAATGTCTAATGGGAAATATAGTGGTAGCACTCAATAATTTCTCCACCTCCTTGATGAGGGGTTCCAACAAGACGTTGACATGCCTTTGTTTCTGTCGGAAGGGTTTGCAGGACTCCTTTAAAGGTATTATATGGGTGTAAACTTTTGGATCAAAAACCTTTAGGTCTTTATAAGACCAAGCCATAACATCCTTGGATCTGTGAAGGAATTCAATCATATTCTTTTTAATTTTAGGGTCACAAGCTTTAGCTAACTTAAAGTTTCTGGGATCTTCTTCAGTCCCCACATTCAGTTTTTCAGTTTCACCGCCTGCTATACCAATAGAACTTCCTCTTTGTTTAATTTGGTCGATATCAAACAGTCGCTCAAGTTCTACCATTCCTTTCAAAATTCTATTATCTTTCAAACTCATCATCCCCATTTCATCATAAAATTGTTCCATCATAGTATCCTTTTGACCATCATCAATTATAGCATTTTCAAATGCATTGGTATTCTGTAAAAAGTCTATAATTTGTTGGTCGTCAGAAAAGACTTGAAAATTGCCTACGTTATCTGGAACCTAAGGACAAGGGATTAATTCGATTGAAAATTTCTTCCATTTGAACTCCTCTAATGGCTTCAGATTTTCGGTTGATGAAGCTAATACATCTGCAAGTGAATTATCCTCTCTAGGAATGTGTGTCAAATTAAAAGCATCAAAATCCTCTATGGGATCCCAAGCTCGGTGTTTATATCTTTTCAGGTAAGATGCCTTGCATTGAAATTTACCTCTAACCTGATTAGCCACCAACTTTGAGTCTGTGAAAACCTAGATATTTTTCATAGCTTTATCTAAAGCAAATTTCAATCCTAGCACTAGTGCTTCATATTCCACCAAATTATTTGTGTAAGGAAACTGCAAGCGATAAGACATAAAATAGGTCTGATCTCTAGGTCCTTTAAGAACTGCCCCTATACCAGAACCTTGTTTGGACTTAGCTCCATCGACATGAAGCATCCAAAATTCATTATCATGATCAAGATGAGCTTTAACAGGTTTCCCCTTTTGTGCAGTTGTCAGATTATAAACCCTGATACCTACATTAGCAATATTAACAGTCTCATTCTTGGCATTATACTCAGTGATTACGTGTTTATATCTAGGTTCTCTTTCGATTCTTAACTGATTTGCAACACCTTTCCAAGGTACCCACATATGTGAGAAATCAGTCGCCAAGTACCCATTGAAAGACTTTGACCAGTATCTGCTCAGAAGCATTCCGTATCTCATGAGAATATCTACCACCTGAATGTCAATTTTGTGTTGTGCTCTCGGCTCAGATGCTAGATGGATGTGTATATTCTAAAGTTCACATACCACTTTAACCTCAGTTTTATCCAATTGGATGACTCTTCTCTTGGACTTCATAGGGGTTAAACCCAACTGTTGATAGATGGCTAGAGGCATGACATTTGCTGAAGCACCATAATCCACCAGACAGTTGTGTAGATTCTTCCAAAATATACAGACAGTTAGTAGGAAATGCGGAACTTTTGTCCTTTCTTTATACATGGCCAAGTTTGCATTTGCTATCTTCTTCCCCTTTTCTAGAAGTTTGGCGATAGGCTCAGAGTATGTCTTAATCAAATTATCCCTTTGTTCAGTAATTTGAGCCAAATCATGAAGAGTGATGTTAGCCTTGATCTTCTTCATATCCTCCACTATGTTGTATCCTTTATTGAGTGAAGCAAAAAATCCACTTGGTACTCTTGGATCTCCTCCCTTGGGTGGAGGTGGGTTATTATTTGAAGATGCATCTAGAGGAACATTATGGGAGTTGTCTGGAGGTGTAGATGTAGTATTAGGCTCCAGATTTTTCTTCCTGAGGTTATAGTTATCCCTTCTATACAGTTGAAAGGCTTGCACTTCATCCATAGGCATCTCCACAAAATTCTCTGACTCATCTGGGAAAGTGAAAGAATCTAACACCATAGTTGTACTATGTTTGGATGAACCTGGACCATCAGCATTTCTTTGGTTTTCAAGAAAAACCAACTCACCAGATAAAGCTTCAAAGGTATTGCAAAACTCCAAACAATCTAATTCCCCGTGCTGAGATGTTTCATGTATCTTGCACCAGTTGGGCAAAGCCAAGTCACAAATATTCACTTCATGCCCCTTACCTTTATAATCCTTATTGGGTTCATAAGGTGGTCTAGTGAATCTATTCTGTTGATAAGGAAATCTATTTGAGTTGTCCCCGGTGGACACCTGCCTTTTGAAACTCAAAAAGTCATTTGCCAACTTTTGGACCATCTTTGAGACTTCCTCAACTCTTGTTTTATCAGATTATTTCTCTATATTCTGTACATGTTCAACATGTGTTACAGCTAATGGATTTCCTATTGGTGGATTTTGCCCTGATGGCAACATCATTTGATGTGGGATAGGATTTAAAATAAGATTATTTTGTGTGACAAATGGAATTAGAGGAGCATTCAAAGGTTGAGGTCCTAATTGTCTTTCAAGAACCAAAGCTTCTCTATATGCCTCTGTTAAATTAGTAATATTTGCATCTCTCTTCAGGAAAACAGAGGTCACTGGATCTATGGAATTCCTAAAAATTTCCAATGCTAGGTTTGTAGTTGGCACATAATGACCCGTCAATCTACCATAATCTTTTTGAAACCTGACATTGAAAGATCTGACAATCTCATTGATTCCCCTCTTAATGCTGGAAAACTATTGATATAACACACTGGGGTCAATCACTTCCCCAAATTGTGATACAAAAAATTTCTCTAGGTCATTCCAACTGGTAATAGAATCATTAGTGAGATTCAAAAACCAGTTGTATGCTCCCTCCTAGAGGGTGAACGAGAATAACCTACAAGCCACATCTTCATGCTGCACATTTAACAACTTTAGAGCATTTTTATATGCCACTAGATGTTCTTCTGCTGTTCTAATTCCATCATGTTTGTAGGTAGGGAGATACTTCTCAAGATTTTTTGGTAAATCATGCGCTGCACCAGGAATATTCAAAGCAATGGAACCCAACCATTTCACCATTACTACCTGATTGACAATGATATTTTGAGTTGCAGTTGGAGGAACTACAAGGGGTGACAAAACTACACTAGACAAAGACTTGGCCCTTCTAAGGCTACTTCTTGGGGTTTCTAACTCAGGCACAAGGAGTTCTCCAGCTCTAGAGTGGGACCTGGTTACTCTATAGGTAGAATCCAACTTTTCACAAGCAACTCGCAATCTTTAACAAATACTGAATGGAGTTTAGGGCCCTCATTCTAGAACCAATTTTAAATGTTGGTTTGGCTTTCATACATGCCCCATGAAGAATGAGCATAAAATACCAATAACACTTATATGGGATAAATCCCACTCACTTTAGGATCTTACCAGTTATCCAAGGTATGAGTTACAGAGTTGGGTCGAATGTCTATTCACTCTTTTTTGCTTCTGGAATAGTTTCAAGTGGACTGTATGTTACCTTACAATGGGCTCAACCTTCGTTCAATAATGTTTAGAAGTTGTTACTATGTTGACTATCGAATTTACAATGAGTTCTTTGATATAGCTCTTTATGTTTTAGCAGATTAAATAAAAGATAAATTTTGAAAGAAAATAAAAATGGATCATTTAATAGTAGAACAAAGAGAGTAGGGTAGGGCAGAAAAGAGAAGCTTATCTAAGTTAGTTGCAAAATCAAAACTATCAATTTCAATTACACTCTTAAACTTCACAATGGAACCAATCAAAGAGGAAGGTGTCCAGCTTTCTAAGATCACCTTCTACTAAGAGCATAAGACGGAGATAACATAGATTTGAAAGAAAATCATAAATAAAAGGGAAGTCGGTGTTAACTGGTATCTCTCACAAGCAGTATAGCTCATTCAGTGAGGACAGAGCAATTAGAACAGACCAGGACCTTAAATATTTAATTTTTCCTAGCATATAACAAACAGAGTGAAGCCTAGCAGCATGTTCAATCTTGATAACGTAGATTTACAACTAAAATAAATAGAACTTTAGTGAGACAAAAATATAAGAAGGTGCACTTATCGAAATCCGAAAGATATTAGGCTCTTGTCCATGCTATCACAGAAGAACGATTTCACATAATCCCCAAGTCCAGAACAAAGCATTCAAACAAGATTTGCAGGAAATTGCTAGAATGTCTTTTATTCCAAGTTTTCGCCCCCTTTCACTTTACATTAAATAGAAGTATATATAGACTCAGGACAGACCCTCATATTTTTTAAAATATCTTCTTCTAAATATCTAAATCTCATCATCAAAATCCCACCGCCGAAGATTTACAATATAAGGTATTTTAATATAGAGTTTCGATAAACCCTAATCACTCTAAAATCTTCGTGTGGATCTCGCCATAAATGGAGAAGATAAAATTTGATTTTATCCTCATCAAATGGGCACTGCGGGTAATGTATCTTTATCTTTCGGCAAGCTGTCAGAGTATCTCATTAATTCTTCTACAAAATTTGGATGAGTCACTGACTTCCGAGGCCTTCCATCCTTGCACAGCCATCTTTGTTTGGTTTGAGTTGAGATTTTCGGCCCGTCATTACTTTTGCCATAAATTTTTTGGGCAAATGGATCCACCGGCAAATTCCTTGAAGCCTGTATTTATGGCCGAATCTACAAAATCTGGATGAGTCACTGACTTCCCGGCATCTCTTATCTTTATATTTCGGTAATCCATCAGAGAATCTCATTAATTCCTCACTTGATTTGTGCCGAAATTCAGATTTGTCTATCTTTCTCGCCATTACTTCTGCCATGAATGTAACTGCTGAATTACTTTCTGCAAAATAAAAATAAAGATTAGAATTAATTAATTTTCCCATTTAAATACTTCTAGGGTTTGGACTGTGTCGAAAAGCTTTCACTTCCTTTGGATGGGTGATGAAAAATTTAAAAAAATGGCCAAATTTTGCAAAAATGAATATAAAACTAAACATGTCACGATATCGCGACATGTTCTTCAAGTTACTTCTTCCTTGCTTGTGCCTTCATGAAAATGGAACATGTCACGAAATCGTGAAATTTCCTTCACTTAGTATTTTCCAAGCATTGGCCCTTGAGAAAATGGAACATGTCACGAAATCATAACATTTCCTTCACTTAGTCCTTTTTTAGCTTTTGCCCTCACGAAAATGAGACATGTCCGAAAATGGAACATGTCGCGATATCGCGACATGTTCCCTCAAGCTTTTCTTCTGAGCTTTTCCTCTCGCGAAAATGAGACAGGTACAAAAATGGAACATGTCGCGATGTCGCGACATCAAACTTTAAAAGATTTTAGGATACAATTAATTTTGAGCGAAAGTCCGACAAGTCCGAAAATGGAACATGTCACGATATCGCGACATTTCCCTCAAGATTTTCTTCTGAGCTTTTCCTCTCGCGAAAATGAGACAGGTCCGAAAATGGAACATGTCGCGATGTCGCGACATCAAACTTTAAAAGATTTTAGGATACAATTAATTTTGAGCGAAAGTCCGACAAGTCCGAAAATGGAACATGTCACGATATCATGACATTTCCCTCAAGCTTTTCTTTTGAGCTTTTCCTCTCGCGAAAATGAGACAAGTCCGAAAATGGAACATGTCGCGATGTCGCGACTTCGAAATTTAAAAGATTTTAGGATACAATTAATTTTGAGCAAAATTCCGACAAGTCCAAAAATGGAACATGTCGCGATATCACGACATTTCCCTCAAGATTTTCTTCTGAGCTTTTCCTCTCACAAAAATGAGACAGGTCCAAAAATGGAACATGTCGCGATGTCGCGACATCGGACTTTAAAAGATTTTAGGATACAATTAATTTTGAGTGAAAGTCCGACAAGTCCGAAAATGGAACATGTCGCGATATCGCAACATTTCCCTCAAGATTTTCTTCTAAGCTTTTCCTCTCGCGAAAATGAGATAGGTCCGAAAATGGAACATGTCGCGATATCGCGACATTTCCTTCAAGCTTTTCTTCTACTTTGCAAACTCTCCAAAAATTGTGGGTTGACTCCAGCGATTTTGTCCACCTGTATTTGGCATTTTTACATATTGGTGAAGGATCTTCCTTACTCAAAAATAAATTTAACATTTGAAAAATGAATTTTAAATTGCTCAAGAATGATCAGCTTCACATGGTGTAGAAAAAATGATGAAAAACTCAAAGTGCCCAGAATTTGATGAAACTTTACAAGCATCTAAAAAGGCCCAAAGGGTATCCAAATTTGCAAACGGAGCTTAAAAATTCATCACGGTTGAAGGGAAAATGCATTTAGAAGTTTGCTAGCCAAAAATAGAAACTGCTATTGAAATCAATGCCATATGCAAGTATACTTGGACACTTTGATGTAGGCGAAGCTTAAAAAAAGGGTGCAAACAAAATTTGGAATTAAAACCCAAAAACTCAAGAGGGTCCCTACGAAAAAAAATGAAAATTAAATATTTTCAAAGGGATGGAATTTCATTTTTTTAGTGGGGGTGTGTTGCTTCTCAATATAACCCAATCATCATTATCATCCAAATAATACCTTCTAGATTCTATTTCATGGTAGTCTTTGAGAAATAAGTTTTTCTCTACCTTAGTTGAGCATGCTAGCTAGTGACATAAAGCTCACCTCTCACCGTATATGTTGGTTTGATCTCTACATCATACTCTTGTATCTTTGTGATTCATCCAACTCTTTTATCATCTAATTCTCCTTGTAACATGAAGTTTCTAACATTTGGATGTACCACATAGATAATAGTTCCACTTTATGAAATGTAATGCATAAGATATTTTAGGAATTTAATCATAGCAAAGAATTACCTCTGTATGAAATTATAGTTCTTTTGATGATCATGCAAAGTTTAATCGATGAAAGCAATGATATGTTCTTATTGATTATCATACTTTTGCATTAGGATAGTAGCAAAGTTCTCCTCTACCCCATAAACCTATAAAATATATATTTTTTATATTCTAGGTTTACTAGGACATGTGCTTGAGCTATTTCCTACTTGATCTTATTGAAATATTTCTTTCTTTTAATCATCTAGGAAAATGGTTTTTCCTTTATCAAAATCTCAGTCATTGGCTTGAATATCTAAGAAAAATATAAAATAAATTTTCTAACAAAATTTTTTTTCCCAAAAAATATCTATAAGACATTATTTTGAGGGATTGCTCATGCCATGATTGCTTTGACCCTATTTGGGTTGATAGCTAACCCTTAATTTGAGACAACATGTCCCAATAACTCACCTTCATGTATGCAAATATTGATTTCTTTAGGTTTAGTGAGACTTCAAATTCTTGGCATCTCTTAAAAACCATTCTTAAATATGACTTGTGTGAAAACACTATCATATCATCAAGATACATAAGAATCACATCATTCACCAACTCCCCAAAGGTGAGATCCATGACTATTTGGAATGTTGTTCCTACATTGAAAAATCCAAAGGGAATTATCTAATAGGAAAATTTGCCCCATTTGGTAGTTAATGTCATCTTGTATTGATCTTCATCTCTTACCCACACCTAGATGAAACTAGAAAATGCATCCACTAGAAAGAATTTGTTAGCTTCGACCATTGTTTGCAATATTTGATCAATTTAGAGAAGTGGGTAATGATCCTTAAGAGAGGTCTTGTTTAGATTTAAAAAGTCCACATAAAGCCTAATGTCTCCATTTTTCTTTCTAACTAGGACTAATTTAACAACCCATGCAAAATGCTTGATCGAGTAGATGATATTTGCATTAAGCAGTTTCAACAATTCTTATTTCATTAAGGCTTCAATATTTGGATTTATTGGCCTTTTCTTTTGCCTAAATATCTTGAAATTAAAATAATAACTCTATTGTATGTTAGAATGCTTCCCTGTTATATACTTTGACAAAAAATAAATCTATGTTATTATATCTCCATATTCTCTACATAATGTGATAAGCTCATTTACCTCTTTTTTGATGCATCTAATTCCTGTTAGAGTACTATTACCTTATTTGGTAATATATATAATCTCCTAGGTAGTTAGGTTGTTTATTACATTAGTTTATTTTATTTTACCATGAAGATATTCATTGTTCGAATATCTTATAGTTGTCGTCATTTTGATTATTTGTTAGAATATCTTTTGGTTAGCTTTATTGTTAGTTGTTAGCGACATTTGTGAGATAGTTTGGGGGATATTATTTTGTGGCTATTTTTAGCCTTAGTTTGTACTATATATTCCTATCAAATATTAGAATACTCAATGTTTATCTTATTAGCTTACATGGTATTAGAGCCATTTATTGGTGTGGCTCTCTTGTAGACTGACTACGTTTTCCTGGGCACAATTATCGAGGAGTGGATCTGACATAGACCTGATGACCTATGCTTAGATCTGACTATATCCTAATACAGAGGAACAATATTGAATCTCCTATATCTTGACATAAAGGCTCGAGATCAGATCTCCACTAGACGGATCAATCCATATGTTGGACCAGTGATCGAGATCGCGTGACATGGGTTGAAATCCAGACACCATCAGACGACCATCAAATGACCTACGAGATTGACTAGTGATGTGAGTAGGTTGACTCAGGGTAGATCTGATAGAACAGAGACTACCATACCTAACATCATCTTGATCAACCTTAATTAGTATAAATACCTAATAGCAGATCTATCGAGCTAGTTGGATGCAAACTACAGATCGACTGACTCTAATGGGTGATAAGCCTAAGGTGTGATGCTTAGAGGATAACCTACATAGAGGATGGCACAAAACCTAAGGAATTTGGTGACCTGATGAACAGGATGACACAAAACCTAAGAAATTCTAACACATATCTGACTGCTAGTGACAACCCTATGGGGGAACCTAACAAGATGACATGGCATCAACCGGATAGCCATCCTGGAAGATACTACGTAGGACTGAATTGGACTCAATCTAACAAGCTATAATTCAATCCTAGCCATGGACCTAAGCTAGTGAGAGGGTGTGATGTGGACCTGATTAGTATCTAAGATCTACACATGGTGAAAGCTCTAATAAATGAGGACGACCTACAGGACGAGCAAAAGAAGTGGCTAGACTCTAATTTCCCATAGGCAATCAAAAAATAGAGGTATTTTTTGTTTTTAAATCCCTTTAGCAAGCTCAATATGTTGTATGTGGGATATTTATCACATAACTTAAAAATAATAATTATTTTATGCAACAGCAAAGAGCGATCACTTTTCAAGGTTGGTTCGACCAGACTGCTATCTAAAATGGTGATCACATAGAGAAACAATGTTTTCAAGCTCATTTGTAGCCATTGATGCTCTCGAAGATGCTTGCATAGCAAACAATCTACCATTAAGTAGACAAAATTATAGACACTATTTGGCATGAGAGTGTGTGTTGTATGGAAACATCTTCTTCCTATAATGGTTTTTGGGTATTTCATCTAGATGGGGAGCCTGTGTGTTGTTCACAGTAGTAGGCGTTGATCCAAGACCATATATGACAACGTCCACACTAGCATAGTAGTACATCGTCTATTCTATATTCTAATGTGGTGTTTGTGAAATTTAGTGTTTCCAGATTTGAATGTGCCAACTCGTTGTTAGAAGCAATTCTTGGCATAGATCCATGAAATTCATCCCTCTATAGTTGGAATTTACTATGGATGATTTGCATTGAAGCAATCCAATCATGATTTTAATTTTTTTGCAACCCACCACACTACTACAATTGAGCGCTCGATGCCATATTCAAACGTAGTTTCGAAATGCAACCCTCTGGCAGTAAAAGTGCAACTATTTTGTTTTTAGACCCTGCCATAGATCACAAATTTTCTAAAGCTATGAATCACCTTGTGATTTTAGATGTGTATCACTGGAAAGGATGGTGCCTACGCGTATGCAGAGTTTAGATTTCCATAGTGCACAACAAAACGTAGACACACTTGTAGTCATTATCCTCACTAGGTTGCACAAGCAGTATTAAAAGTAGATGACTTTTTACCCAATATTTTCCCTGCTACTGTTCATGGCATGATTGTCCCTTGCACAGGATAAACAAAAGTGCTTCATTTTTAATTTCGATGGTGACGTATTCTAAATAGTGGAGATAGAGGTTGTAGAGAAAGAAAGCATATGAGAATTTCTATGTTCGGAGGTGATCATTAGATCAAAGGTGATCATGGATTTTTTGCTATCACTCGCTCATGGCAAGTCACTGCCACCGCTCACAGGAGAGTCACTTTCAACCACCGCTTGGAGGAAGCAAATTTGCCTAGAGAGCAGCACCACTGCACTACCCAGACAGGAGTGCCGCCCATCGGTGGACCCGTCACCCATCCTCACACGACTGATAAAAGGTAAATAAGGGATTCTTCCTTAGGTTTCATCTGGTTGGTAGCCAAATTGGTAGCTGGCATAGCGCTAAGGCACAGTATTCTTTGACGTCCAAGGTTCAATTCGTCGTGGTGCCAAAAATTATCAATTTTTTTTTAAATGATTCGGGTGCACTCCAAAAGGTAAAGATTTATTTTTATTAATTTTTTTTAATTATTTAATTAATAATTTATTTTTATTTAGCTTTATTATCAATTCATTTGATTTTTAAAGCTTATGATAAATTATTTTTTAATTTAATTGATTAAAATTTTATTTTTTGGCATAAAAATAATTTACATCAAACAAACATTGTTCAAAGACACTTCGCAAGGCAAAAATCACCCCATCACATTCTTTTTGCACACTTCATAAATAGCAATTTTTTTCGTTTGAAGAGCTTATGATAAAAGGGAGGGTTTTGTTTTGGTGAAATTCCATCTTTGTCAAATCCTAAGAGGCTTCATAAGTTGCAATTTTTTTGCACTAAGGGGGATAACATTTTTTTCTCCATCCTAGCATATTTTGCAAAACAAGGGGGATTTTCTTTTGGTGAATTATTTGATGACAAATTTGCACATTTGCCTAAGAGGCAAGATTTTGTAAAAGCCTAAGAGGTTTTCTAGATGCAATTTTTTGCTCTAAGAGGGGATTAAATTTTTTCTCCACCTCCTATTTTGCACATAGGGGGGATACATTATAATTTTACAAACAAAAGGGGGAAGACTTATAAGGGTGCATTTCATTGTAAAAGGTGTATTTTTGGCAGCGATCGACACCTTAAAAATGGGTAGATCAAAGAAAAAGCAAGCCCCAAAACAAACTGATGATGTTGAAAAATCAGTTAAAAATCCTTACTTTCCACCAGAGATGGATGGGTCAAATTTTTATGAGGAGGGCACATTTCTCACACTAAACAATGGTTTAGTAGCCCTACTCAAAGATTCTGAGTCTTGTATAGACCTTTAGATAAATGGTGCTCGATTCCCTATTGGAATTATAAGGGGCATATACATGTCATTGGTTGCACTTGACCTTGCCCAACGTAAAGTGAAAATGGAAATAAATGAGGAAAAAGAGGTCCTAATGGTTGATGCTTGTTGTGACACAAGTGATATTTAGCCCATTGTGGTGAATGCTTGTTGTGACACGAGTGACCTTCAGCCCATTGTGGCAAATGCTTATTGTGATACAAGCGACCTCATACCTTCAATGGTAGATATCAGTTGTAGCATAGGTGATATCATTTCAAAAGTAGACTTTTCTTGCAACACTAGTGACTTAAAAACTGAAACTCCTCAAAAAGAGCACCATAATCTCATCAATAGTGAAAAATGCCATATTGTTAAAAGTATTGATGAAGATGATGAAATTGGGTGTTTTGAAAAAACACCAAAATATTTGGTTCCAAAATTATGAATAAAATGGAATTCAATGATGAGAGATTAGTTAAACAAGAACAAGGCATTAAAACTCTAATAATGCTAAATGTTAGGGAAAAGAATGAAGGCCTTGGCTCTGGACAAGCAAGTACTAGTAAAACCATGTTTGTAAACCCTAAATATCCTACAAATCCTAAAAAGCATTGTTGTAGTCATTTGGTAGAACAAGACATGTAGCAACTAGGTGTTGGAAATTACATCCTTGTGACTCATGTGGATGTACAAATCACTCTTCTTCAAATTTTTGGTACAAACTGAAAATGGCCAACAAGGTTCATATAGATTGTGGATGGACAGATCACACACAATGGACCAAAATGAAAGCAATGTTGTATGGCTTCTACAGAAAAGGTAAAACCTATGGTAGACCCAAAGGCAGATCTAGTGACAAATCGAGTGGCAGTCCTAGAGGCAATGAACCAGAGATAGACCTAAATACAGACCCAGATACAAAGTTCCAGAGGCATATCTAAAGGCAGATCTAGAGGAAATGATCTAGAGGTAGATTCATAGGTAGATCCAGAGATAGACCTAGAGGTACTCATTCAGTGGTAACCTTAGATCCAAATATTGAGCTTGAGATAGCATATTTCATTTCTCTTCTTCTTTACTATATTGGTACAATTATATTATTACCTAAATAATGTAATAAGAGGGTCTGTTAGAGTACTATTACCTTATTTGGTAATATGTATAATCTCTTGGGTAGTTAGGTTGTTTATTACATTAGTTTATTTTATTTTACTATGAAGATATTCATTGTTCGAATATCTTATGGTTTTCGTCATTTTGATTATTTTTTAGAATATATTTTGGTTAGCTTTATTGTTAGCTATTAGCGACATTTTTGAGATAGTTTGAGGGATATTATTTTGTGGCTATTTTTAGCCTTAGTTTATACTATATATTCCTATCAAATATCAATAATACTCAATGTTCACCTTATTAGCTTACAATTCCCACCTTCAAGCTTTTACCAGGTTCAATCTTGAAATCATTAAATTTCTACTCATCAACTCCATTTTTTGGTTGGTCATCTAGTCGTTATTTTAGACATCGAAAAGATGTCATTTTATATCCAAGTTTTGATGTCTCCCAATTCCCATCCAATTTCTCCAAATTATTCTAATATCTCTTCAATATCTTCAAATTCATCTAAATTCTCTCTAATTCCTTTCTAATTTCACTATTCATTGTTCACTGTTCATGGTTCACTATTCACTATTCATTTTTCACAGTTCACTATTCGATGTTCACTATTCACTGTTCACTGTTCATTGTTCACTATTCACTGTTCACTATTCACTGTTCACTATTCACAAATTTAATATTTTCTAAATCCATTTTTAATACCTAATCCACATAAGCTCAAGTCAATGATTCTATATTCTAGAACCACCCACTCAACATTCCCTACACCCACCTCCTCACATGCTTGTGCTCAAGTCAAGGGTTCTAGATTAGTCCTATTCCACATTTTCTACACCCACCTCCTCACATGCTTGTGCTCAAGTCAAGGGTTCTAGATTAGTCCTATTCCACATTTTCTACACCCACCTCCTCACATGCTTGTACTCAAGTCAAGGGTTCTAGATTAGTCCTATTCCATATTTTCTACACCCACCACCACTCATGCATACCCAAGTCAAGGATTATTTCTTTAATACCAATCCACTTAATTTTATATTCTTTCACTTATCCAAAGTCTTCCCTTACCAACCCACTTAACAATTTTATATTCTTTCACTCATCCTAAGTATTCCCTTACCAACCCACTTAACAATTTTATATTCCTCCACTCATCCTAAGTCTTCCCTTACCAATAAACTTAATAGTTTTATATTTTCTTAAACTTAATAGTTTTATATTTTCTTACCCATCCAAAAGTCTTCTATGCCAACACATTCAACATTTAATATTCTTCACCTACCTAATCTTGTCTCCCACTATGTCAACTCATATGCCACATCATCCTCACCCCCCCTATCTTCTAAAATTCTATAAATAGCACCCTCATTCCCTACATTTGTAATGAATGAAGTATGGAATGAATGGAAGAATGAAGGAAGGAATGAAAGAAGGAGGAATCTAGGAGAGCATATCATAATTCTGCAAGAGTTGTAAGGATAATATCCTTTTAGTGTTTTAATCCTTTCATTTAGAATTATAATTTTGATTATGGTTTTTATTAATACCTCTTCATATGTAAATAGGTGCTACTAACAAAGTCTCTTGTTTGCATGTGTGTAGGATTCTAGGTACACCACTCTCCAATAGCAGTCCAAGATTTCCACACTCACTTATAGATACATCGATATATCATGATCGTGATCTGTTGTGGGAGAGAAGCATATACACCATCATTATTGTAAAAGACCTTAGGGGCTAATTTGTAATTTGTAAAGATAAAGAGTCCTATTTTGTATTGAGAAAGGCATACTTTTGTAATAAAATTTATCATATATTGTGCTCTTTGTCTTGATATTTCAATGATTGATGTGGCTTCTCTACTCTACAAAATGGCATGCACAGTGGGATCCTTCCCTCGAACTTCACTTTATCCTTTTTGAGTTTCAATTTATACTAGTTATAGGGATAAAGTGTAGGTTTCATTTATGCAATTTTGCTCATACTTTCAACTATTGTTACATATTTTGCTAACTATTGTTGTTTTCTGTTGTTTTGAAGGAAAATTTTGAGATCACCTTGGTAGAGACAATCTCACATTTCTATACCACTTGTGCAGAGACAGGTTCATTCCAAAAGATGCAGACTTGCAAAATCCACATAGGCTTCCAGCTAAGTCCTCATTGTTTGTTCTCATACTTGTTTGACAACATAATTTGGGTTTCTCTTTTCACACATAAGCTTCTTTAGACTTTTATTTTAGCTTAAGTTGTATTTTTTTAGGTTCATTTCACATACCTATCTAACATAGTTTATTCCTAATATTTTTCTTATTAATAAAATTAGCCTCCTTAGGCTTCTTTATTTTGCCACACTTATCCTCCTTAGGCTCCCATTTTAGCACACTTGGCATTCTTGGGCCCTTTCCACAATTACAAGCCTCCTTAGGCTTCTCTATTTTATCACACTTAGCCTAAGCCTCCTTAGGTTCCCATTTTAGCACACTTGTACTCCTTGGGCCCTTTCCAGAATTACAAGCATCCCTAGGCTTCTCTATTTTACCACAATTAGCCTCCTTAGGCTCCCCTTTTATCACACTTTGCTCCCTTGGGCCCTTTTCACAATTACAAGCCTCCTTAGGCTTCTCTCTTCTATCACACTTCGCCTCCTTGGGCTTATTTTACACACACATCTAGCTTAAATTACCCCCTTGGGCCTTACTTTTTCCATGCACATAAGCCTCCTTAGGCTTCCCTTTTAACACACCTTGCCCCTCTTGGGATCTATTTATTACACACACATAAGCCTCCTTTCCCTTAACGCACACACAACAACCCTTTTTTTTAGTTTACTCTCCTTAGAATAATTAGTTGCACTTGCATCTTTAATTTTAGCATTTTTATTTATTTTAGATAGCTTTATTTTTTAATATTTTTTTCCTTTTAGCATAGATTTCCTTAATTTATATTATAAAGAGACTAGACAGTGGCAATAACTAGCTTATATTTCTATTTATTTTTGGTACCTCTCAGGAATTACACCGCATTAACATAACCCCTTTTGTGTGAGTAACTTTTGGCCATATTGTTTGCCCTATTGTTTCAACTCAAAGCCAAGCCTGAGATTTAAACCAAATCACTATGGATCCTACCCTACCATATTCCACTTCACCTGACCTGACACCTATGAGTGAAAATTTAGTCACTCTAGGTACCCCTTCTTTACAACACAATCCCTTTCCTCATCACATCCATCACAATTATGGTTCTTATCCCATTATTACCACAGTGGCCAATGTCGAGACCACTTATTCACATACATCTATAGAAGGTACTCCAACCTACACACAAAAAAATCCCTCACCCTTTGATCCATTTACATCTACCTTACCCTTAATCAAAGTCCCCCAGTCCCCATCAGCTTCCACCACTACTCTTGACCTTTTATCTCAGCCCCTTATTGATTATCTTGCCACCCAAACCTTTACTCAATATTCTACTTCCATGCCACCCCCACCCCAACAACTAATGGCTCAACCTCAAATTAATGTAGTTACCCATTCCATAATCCCCCCTTCCACTTCAACCTTTGTTGCTACTAGTATTGCACCTTCTCAACCATATTCTTCCACACTCCCCACCCATACCAATGCTAGCATTGCTTCACCCTATACCACAACTTACCATATGCCAATTTGTGACCCTGGTGTTTCCATTCCTAGCCTTCCACCTCCAACCAATCCTCTTCTTGCTTTAGCCTCACAACCACATACTAATCCAAATAACCCTCTCCAATATAATACAACTCAAACTCAACCACCAACTCAAATCCAAATAACATATAATTCCTCTATTCCACTGCAAGCCCTTAACCTTAACCAATAACACATACCCTACCATCAATCTCAAAATCAATCCTTTGTATTACCACAACAATCTCCCTCTAATCCACCTATCCAAACTCATCATTCTCAACAACCATCCCAAGAACGTCAATGGCCTAAAAAATATTCTCAATCTAACCCCCAAAATTTAGCCACATATCCCCAATACCAATACGCATCATCTCAAGTTCCTCAGCATCCTCCCCAAATACAACATGCCTCATCCCAAATTTATCAATCCCCTCATTCACAAGTCCCTCAACCATATCCTTTGTCCCAACCTACGCATTACCAACCTACATACATTCCATCCTATATATATCAATCCCTACCTCAAAAACTTCTCCCAAATTCCCCCATTCAACCTTCTTATCACCAACATCAAACTTCCCTCCAATAGCCATACTAACCCTATCAATCTCCTCATTTACATGTCCCTCAACCTCCTCCCCAACCTCAACCCGCATAGTCTCAAATACCTCAATATTATTCTCTACAAGTACCTCAACCCCCTATTCAATTGCAATCAAACAAATTCCCTCAACCCCCTATTCATTTGCAATCAAACACCTCTCATCCAACCCCATATTTTCAACCCCCTTCAGACCTACTTCAATATTATCCCCCATAACCATATTGCTCCCCCTACCCTTCACAACCCATACCACCTCAAACTAACACCCAAAATTATACTCCCCAATCATCCAATTTTACCACTACCATTTCTAATCCTACTTACAATCTCACATCTTCCTCACCTATGTTGCAGACAACCTCACAAGATGAGATATAACGACTTATTAGTCACATGAATATATTGGAACTTAAAACTGTAGGTATAGGATATCAAAATACCACCCTTAGCCAAATATATACCCAACCTATTCATCCATTTGTACCTACCCCAATATACCCCTATAAATTTGAGTTACCCAAAGTTGACCCTTTTATAGGACAAGGGGATCCAAAAGAATTTTTGATAAAATATCTAAATACTTGGTTCCTTATTAGTGGTAGTGACCATCCCCTTCACACCTTTTCCATAACTAAGTTGCACTACTCTCGAATGGTACAATGCTTTAACACAACATAGTATTTATACCTTTGAACAATTAGCCAATATCTTTCTTGAATGCTTCACCTTCTTAGTCAAGAAGAAAAATAACCTCATTGATATCTACAAACTTAAACAATTTTATGATGAATCTATTCTTGATTATGGATCCTAATAGAAAGCTATTATTAATGAACTTCCTTTTTCATTTCTTGTCACTGAGCTAACCCACCTCTTCACTCATAGTTGCAACAAGAACATTTCCTTACTCTTACAATTACAACAATATAGGACATTTGAAGAGGCGTTAGCCCAAGCTAAGGTGATTGAGGATATTAAGATCCGAGAGGGCATCATAAAACTTAAAAATAAAGAGTGGAACAACAAAAATCAAAAGGGTAATGCCACTTCCTCCAAATCACCCCAATTCAATCACGTCATCCTTACAACACCACCTCCTACTACCACTATCCAACCTCCTCCACAATCCCAACCCCAACCAACACCTCAACCATTCTCCACCCAAACCTTGATCTCCACTTTCACATCCCAACCTTCAAATAGGCCTTGTCGAGTGTTAAGAGGAGAGTTTAATCCCATTTTTTAGCCTTTAGACAACATATTTCATCACCTTATAAAATCCCAAGCCCTTATCTTAATAAAAAATTAAGCCTCTTTATGATCCTAATAATCCCTTACCCCAATCCTACAAAGCACATCTTTACTATGTCTATCATCATCAACCAGGTCATGACATTGAACATTGTATTCAATTTAAAAATATGGTCCAAGATATGATAGAACAGGGGGATATTAATATTGAAAATCTCGTATATCCCCCTAATAAAAACCTTGGGATCTATCAAAACCCTTTACCCCAACACAAAATTGCTTCCACAACTTCTACACCCCCTAATCAAGTTAATCACATTGACCATAAATCTAGCTTTGTTGGAATGGTGCATGTGACCACTTGAAGTCAATGCTAAACCAACCAATAACATCCTTCTCAATACCAAGCTCAAACACAATATCTAAATTCTCCATCCAACCCCCAACAACCACGAACCCCCATTATTACCATAGCTTCCAAACAAACCCCACCTAAACCTATCCTTACCCAGACCCAAAAATTAACCAACTGCCTTAAACTTACCCCTACTAAAATTTCCATCTATGATCTTACCCAAAAATCTCCTATTCATCGAGAGGCTTTAATGGAAATCCTAAAAGCAATTGATGTTCCTCCTCAAGATCCATAAGCTTTTACCAATTTTATAAGCCATATTTGCACATGCATCGAACCCATTATTGCATTTTACGACTATGAGATTAAGACAATGCCTATGGGGGCACCCGATCCTCCTATGCATATTATTGCTTCAATTAATGGCTTACCCTTTAATATATTCTTGGTTGATATAGGATATTCCATTATTATTATTACATCGGTGGCCCTTAAGCACATCAAAATTCCCTATTCCTATATAATACATTCTGATTTCACCCTTTGTGCCTTCAATGATACCCTTTGCTCTACCTTAGGGATTGTAGTCCCACCTATCCAAGCTAGCCCTAGGACCATTCATACCCTAATATATATCCATGAGGGAGAAATGTAGTACAACATTCTCTTAGGACAACCATAGATCCGAGAGATGTGATGTGTTCCATCTACTCTACAAAATTGCTTAAAGTTTGTGCATGATGGTCTTATCCATTGCATACCGATAGATGATGAACCGTTTAAGTACTGCAACTTAATCATTGATTCCTCCCAACCTTCACTACCCACCACCCACTTTTACCTCACCCCTAATACCAATACCTCTACCTCCTCACCCATACCCCAAATTGTTTCTCATGTCTTGACCTCAATAAAGGCTCACTCACCCACCTCCTCCCAAACCCTAAATCCTATACCTACCCAAACACCCCTTTCAGTACTTTAAAATGTAGGACATTATCCTAATCCTCTCACTAACCCTACCCTAGATCCTACCACTCCTACTTTCCAAAAGAGGATCCCCATGCCTCACACCATACACTAATTAACTCTACATCGGTAACACCAAAAACTTCACCAAATATTACCCTTTCATCAACCTCATCTGAGCCTATTTCAACTACTTTGCCCTACAACACACCTCTCCTTTCTCTAACCCCCATATCCTCTCACCCTACAATCCTGCACGTCACTATACATATGTCCAAAACGGCCATAGGTGAATATCTTGTACATAATGTAAATATTAAAAATTTAGCATGTGTAGAGTCTATTAGAGATTTTGGTAGACCCAATGATATACCTGTAGTTATAGATGCCTTTGTGTCCTTATGATCATCCTCTAGCCATACCAATTTTGATGATGCACCCACATTACCATCCACTTCCAGTTCACCCCAATATCATTTTTTTGCTAGCGTTGGTTTCCTCTCCAAGCCATATTTTATCCTATATTATTTTCAAAAATGTCATTGGCAAGGCGTTGGCCTAGGGTGATATAAACAAGTCACCCAAATATTTATTGACCTTCCAAGTCAATTACCCAATACTCAATCTGGCCTTGGATATATATACATTCCTTCCCTTTCTTCCTTCACCAACTCTCCTTCTACCTAAAAAGAGGATGAGGAGAAGATACCCTACCCTAATATATCATCTTCCTCACACCCTTCGGTCCTCATGATATATTTTGATCTCTCCACTCCTCTTCGACTTACAACTGAGCCTGAACGTCTATTACCTATTCAACTCAACACCATTGATATGAGTGGTGAGCAAAAATTATGTTCGGGAAAACATTCATTTCTCTTTCATAAATTATCAATCCGGTAAGTCCGTAAACTTATGAGTGTCACACACAGTATATGCCTGCAATATTGAGGAATGAATCTAGTTGTACCTTATTTAGTTTGGTGGGGGATGTTTAAACATTTGGATTTCAGCCAAACTAAGTGCAGAATAAATAAATAAATTAATTAAATGCTAGAAAGAAATGTATAGGAAATTAAATGTGCGAAAAATAAACACACACCTAAATTAAATAAATCAAGAACTAAAGCAATAAAATAATCTACAAAAAGCAAATATAGAAGTGAAAAAAGGGAGGACTACTACAAGGAGTGGGCCCAAGCTCCCGCAGATAGTCCGCCCAGCTAGCTACATAGAGCTTGCTCAGGTAAGAGGAATTGCACTCTTGATAAATTTGACAAGAAGTAAAATAAAATAGTTCTTCTATTAAAATTAATTGTCCCCCTCTCTCAAGGAAGATTTGTGCATTTATACAATGCACAACCTTCCTCTGTTACATTTTTAGGCAAGTCTATTTCAGACTTGCAGTTACAACAGATACATAGAAAATAGGACAACCAATCAATCCTAACAATCATGCACTAATAATAACAGTCATGCACTAATTTTATCCGTAGGATAAATCAGGCATATTATGTTTTTATCAGAATAGAATATGTTTAGAAATAATGAATCCATTCAGATGGTTGTCCTCCTTAGTCGCTAATGGATCTAATTCTTCACGTTGTCTGTTACGCATATCATTTTACTAGTAAATCACTGCTTTGATTGATTCGTGAGCATGAGGAGAAATGCTCACCTTACAAAGTTATCCGGTTGATCGATTAATAATAGAAGTGTCTTATTTAAATGCATAGAATAAAATATCTCCTTTATCTTCACATGTTTTGGTGGCTATCCCAACTTGGTGCATATGACATGGAGTCAATGGTCAACATGGTCCCACTTGCCTTCTTGGTCAATATTGCAAAGTATGGAGGCGTGGAGGCACCTTCTGCATGAGGAAGGCGCCTACTCCTGCTGGATGCCTTCTCCATTAGGAAGGTGTCTACTTCTTCTGGGTGCCTTTCACATAATGAAGGTGCCTACTTCTACTGGGCACCTTCTCCATCAGGAAGGCACCTACTTCTGCTGGGTGCCTTCCATATCAGGAAGGTGCCTACTTCTACTGGGCACCTTCCGCATTAGGAAGGTGCCTACTTTTGTTGGGTGCCTTTCACATCAGGAAGGTGCCTACTTCCATGCTTTAGTCTTTGAAAGTAGAAGTATGCTAGGTCCAAGTGGATGTAGACTAGAAAACACCACATTAGTAATAAAACCTACATTTATACACATTTCCCACTAAAAACACCAATCAAGCATAATACTAGATTTTCTATCAATTATATGCATAAGTTATATAAAATACATCTCATATGCTAATTAAACTAGTAATGATGCCCCTTAAAAGTGTATATAAAATGAGCATTTCTGGTGCTCATCATCCCCCCATGCCTAACATGTGCCATGCCCTCGTGGCACCAAAATTTGAAGTTATCCCTCTTGTAGGCTGACCATGCCTAAAAGATTGTCATGTCCTCGTGAAAACAACCCCTGGGATAATAATATATTTATATATATTTTTCTTTTATTTTTTTCTTCTATTTTTTCCTTTTTTTTCAATGGCCTTCAACATCTCTGTTTTTCTATCGTTGAGCACTGCTATTTTTTCATTCAGCACTGCTGTGTTTTTTTTCTCAGCGTTGTTTTTTTTATACAACACTGCATTTTTTTTGTTTATTCAGCACATCTATTTTTTTTTCTTCTTCCATTGAGTGCTACTATTCTTCACCCATCGAGCGTTACGACACTAGAAAAAGTCTGAAACACATCCTGACTAATCATTGCGAACAAATAGTTAAATTGTGACCACACTGTTTAGGGCAAATGACCACTACACTAATTTTTTTATAAATACTGGCATTTTCCAATGTTGAACATTGGTCATATTTTTTAATACCAAATTGGTTTAAAATAAGTGCAGTCACCAGCCACTACTTTTACCCACATCTGAAACGTATTTGACATCTCCAGAACCTCCTTTGTGGTATAGAGTAGCATCATTTATATGTGTTCACTCAATCCAGCTGCCATTGTCATGAGGTGGCAATGAAAATGATGCCAAATTTATTCACGTAGATGACATAGCCTCTTTTTTTTTATATCCGAGGCATGTCATGTGTTTGAATTCTAATGGGATATTTTGAAAAACTATGGAGGCATCGACTAGTATTAGCATAGAAATAATTTTAAAATAACTATACATATAATTAATAGGAAAATCAATACATACCCGGGTGAATTTCGTAGAACCTAATGTATATGATGTTGGTGGTGTGAGACATCTTAGCGTTGGTGCTCCTAGAGATTTTATTTATTTATTTTTCTCTCTGAATGCCTTATTCCTCCACACCACTAATTATCATTGTTCTTCTTTCTTTTGTAGGTGTGTATTTAGCAAATCCAGCATCGTGGCTATAATTTACCATTTTTTTTATTCTCCCCCTTAAATTGGTGATGCCCTCATTGCCAAAAATAGGTCCCTCTGCACAACAAGTCTACAGACTTCTAAAAATTAGGTCCCATACTGAACAACAGGTACCCCCATCAAAGGAGAAAAACATCGCTTATTGGTGCCTTCCTCCAGGTGGAAAAAGGCACAACTATACTGGACTGATTGTAGGTATTCTCTTCTTGGTGGGAAGTAAGTGCATTTTTTGCTTTGTCACACTCCTAATTGTAGGTCATGGGATGTTACATTTGTTTGTCCTAGTTTAAGCTGGCTCTGCATACATATTGTGTTCATGGCCATGTCCTGCAAAACTATACACACAAAAACTAGAAAATAGGAATTATGCTTGTTCCTGAGGCCCTAGTTCTTAGGATGCCTTCAGATTGCATTTAGAGGGCATGATTACCTGCACACACGAAATCCAAAAAATAGGAGTCATGACTCCATGCCTGTTATGCCCTGGCTCTCAGGATTCCTACAACTTGCATTCGGTTCATGATTTCCTACAAAGCAATAAGAAAGCAATTTTTATGCCAAGTAGGACATGTTCTATGCGTTTTTTTTTTTTCATTGGGAGGATTTGCATATTTTTTTTTTCATTGGGAGGATTTGCACCTCTACTATATGCCATCAAGGTGCCTCGTGACTTATTCCTCTTTTTTATTTTTTTGTCCCTTGTGCCATCGAACCACCTAGGTGTGGGAAATGGATCAAGGCACCCTCGATGTCAAGGCGCCTACTTGATGTGGAAGGCACCTCCAATGTATGGTGCCTTCTTGATGCAGAATATGCCTCCAATGTATGGTGCCTTCTTTATTTGGAAGTCACCTCCAATGTATGGCACCTTCTTCATGTGGAAGGCACCTTCTTGATGATCAGGGAATCTTTCACTTCATTTTTTTTCACATATCCTCCCATTTTTTTCTTTTCTTTCTCTCTTTTTTTTCTTTAATTTATCTTTTTTTTCTTTTCTTTCTTTCTCTTTTTTTTTTCTTCTTCTCTTTTTTTTTTTAAACAAATGATTGAACATTCGTCCAAGCTACTGGTATGGTATGGGGTCTCCCCCATGCCGATGTCTGATCCACTCTCACAAATGTGAGGTGATTGTTAATGGATCTTGTTGGTCCGACTTTTATACACACCCTATGAAGAATGAGCATGAAACTATGATAACACTTATACGGGATAAATCCCACTCACTTTAGGATCTTGCTGGTTATCCAAGGTGTGAGTTACAGAGTTGGGTCAAATGTCTATTCACTCTTTTCCGCTTCTGAAATAGTTTTCAATATGGATTGTCTGTTACCTTACAACGGGTTCTTGAACTTGTTTAGTAATGTTTAGAAGTTGTCACTTGTTGACAATCAGATTTAAAATTAGTTCTTTGATCTAGCTCTTATGGGTCAACAGATTTAAATAAAAGACAAATTTAAAAGAAAATAAAAATGGATCATTTCACGGTAAAACAAAGAGAGTAGGGTAGGGCAGAAAGAGAAGTTTATCAAACTTAGCTATAAAAACAAAACTACCAATTTTATTTATACTATCAGCTTCACAATAGAACAAATCAAAGAAGAAGATGTCCAGCTTTCTAAGATCACCTTCTACTAAGAGCATAAGACAGAGATGGAACAGGTCTGAAAGAAAATCATAAATAGAAGGGAAGTCCGTTAAAATTGGTATTTCTCACCAGCAGCATAGCTCACATAGTGAGGACAGAGCAATTAGAACAAACTTGAACCTTAAATCTGTGATTTTTCCTAGCATACAATAGAACAAATGAAGCCCAACAGCATATTTAATCTTGATAACACAGATTTACAGCATATATTTAATAAAATTTAAAGAAACAGATAACAAAAGAAGATGAACTTATCACAATCTAAAAAATATTAGGCTCCTGGCCATGCTATCACAGAAAACAAAAGCACATCAACTCCAAGTCCAGAAATAAAGTATTTAACAAGATTTCCAAGAAATTGCTTCAATAGCCTTTTATTTCTAAGTCTCCACCTCCTGCGATTACATTTAGAAGAAGTATTTATAGACTCAGGACAAACCCTGATATTTTCAAAAATATCTTCTTCTCAAACCCTAAATCTTATCACCTTAAACCCTACTACCCAGGTTTTACAACATAAAGCCTTTAAAAATTTCCATAAACTTAACCATCCTGCAAATTAGTGTAGTTACTTGCCATAAATGGAGAAGACAGAATTCGAATGCCACTTGCATTCACCCGCAACTGTGTGTAAATGTGGTCATTAATTCCCTTGAGAAATTTGGATGAGTCACCACTTCTCTAACATTTCATCTCTGTAGAGCCATCCCTGAGTTGAAAATGTCTACATGCCATTAATCCTGCCATAAATTTTCATTAAATGCATCCATCGGCAAATTTCGGTAACCGAGTGTAGATACTTTCATTTTTCGACCAATTCTCGACATACTCCATTAAATGGGCAGCTGCTTAGTCATCGTAAAGTCTCTTTGCGGTCAGATCTGTAAAATCTGGATAAACCAGTAATTCCTGGCATCTCTCATTTCAATATGACGGTCCTCAATTAATTTGTGCTTAACTTTGTCTTTCTGGCCATTTCTCTCGTTATCATGCAAGTGCCAGATGTCTTTCTACAAAAAAGATAAAATATGGATTAGTATTTTAATAATATTAAATCAAAACTTTAAAGTTCAATCAAAACCCTAAAGTTCATTACGCGTAGGCTTGTTTTGCTTTGACACATGTCACAAAAATCGTGACACGTGTCCATTTCTAGCTGTTTTCCATTCTGTGCTATTTTCCTGCCATGGCCGCGAAAATGTGACATGTCACGATTTCGCGACATGTCGCGATTTCGCGACTCGTTTCTGCCCTGGGCGCTTCTTTGCCGTTACTGCCGTGAAAACGTGACATGTCACAATTTCACATGTCGTGAAATCGTGCCTCTTTTCTGCCCCTCGGCAACCTTCAGCTTCCATGCAGTGAAAACGTGACATGTCACGATTTCATGACATGTCACGAAATCGTGCCCCTTTCCTGCCTTCGACGCTTTCCCTGAAATGCGTCACGATTTTGCGACGTCGCGATTTCGCGACACCCATCTTGACTTGTGCTTTCTCTCCAATCAAACCTTACCTCACTTTCTCCTTTTGGATTTTGCTCACTTTGCTGACCTTTTCAAATGCCTCCCCACCATGTCGCAATTTCGCGACATGGTGGCGCCTTGCCCTGGCTTCCCCAATTTGTGTCACGATTTCGCGACATCACGAAATCGTGATGTCGCAATTTTGCAACACTTCTCCGATATTGCACTTGGTTCTTTCCTTGTTTCCTTTGGGCTTTGCCTTTGGTTCCCTTTGCTGGCTCAGCACTCTTCTTAGTTTCTTTTGTCCTTGGAATGTGTCGCGATTTCATGACATCGTAATTTCGCGACACTTCCCTGACTTGTGCCTTCTGCGCTCCAATGTGTCGTGATTTCACGACATCCGAAAGACGTCGTGATTTCGCTACACTTTTGCCTTCTTAATATTTGCCTTGACCACTTTCTACTTTCTGCGTCGCGAAAACGTGACATGTCACGATTTCGCGACGTGTCGCAAAATCGTGCCTTCTTTCATGCCTTAGCTTCTTCTGCCATAAAGACTTGCATTCATCCAAAATGTGTCACGATATCGCGACGTTTTCCACAAGACTTGCTTTCATCCAAAATGTGTCGCGATATCGCGACGTTTTCAGCATTCAGCAAAATTTTCCCAGACCCGTCGTGACATTTCCAAAAATAGAAAGTGTCGCGATATCGTGACATTTCCAAAAATGGAAGTGTCGCGATATCGTGACATTTCCAAAAATGGAAGTGTCGCGATTTCGCTACGTTTTTGCGACTTGGCCGACTTTTCCAAAACCCGTCGCGATATCGCGACATTTCCAAAAATGGGAAGTGTCGCGATATCGTGACATTTCCAAAAATGGAAGTGTCGCGATTTTGCTACGTTTTTGCGACTTGGCCGACTTTTCCAAAACCCGTCGCGATATCGCGACATTTCCAAAAATGGAAGTGTCGCGATATCGCGACACTTCCAAAAATAGAAATTTTTGGTTTCTAATGAATTTATCTGTCTGTATTCTGCATTTTCTCATATCAGTGAAAGATTTTCTTTACTTAGCAATGATTCTAACATTTGAAAAATGAATTCTGAAATAAAACAAATCCAGATGCAAGAATACTTGGATACTTTGATACAGGCAAAACTTGAAGAAGAAGGAGGTAAGCAAAAAATTTGGAATTAAAACCTGAAAAACATCAAGAGGGTCCTTACTGCAAAATGAAAGCTCAATATTTCAAAGGATGGAAATTCATTTTTCAGTGGGGGTGTGTTGCTTCTCAACAAATGGCAATATCTTCGGGTAAAATAGTAGCATTATTTTAGAACCCAGGACTCTAGTTTCAAAACAACATAGACCATGTATCATGCCTTGCCACAGACATTCTTCTAAACAATTCAACTACTAGCTGATAGTTGTCAAAATTTTCCAAGGACAAACTAGGCTGAATTATTTAAGGAATATTTCTGATGTGCAATTATAAGTGTATTGTTGAGTGGTATTTTCACCCGATTGTGAAAACACACTCTCCGATAGGATTTGGGTTCTAAATCCTCTGCTTGCAAAGAAACAATTTCTCCAAGGTTCCTGTTATGTGAGCATTTTGCATCTGTGTATAAAAGATATTTAATTAAAATGCTAGGAACACCTTAGTGGTTGCAAGTAATTGAAAACAAGGGGCACTGTGGTTTATTTTACTATGAAATTTAATGATTGTTCCTTGAACCCTAATAAAGTAAATGTGATTTGATCCTTAAATGACCATGCTGTAACTTCAAAATAAAATTTAATGAAATGCCATAACATGAATGGAATTATTTTTGGGTTTTGAAGTTTTTTAATTTTTAAATTTTATTTTAATGCTTGAAAATAAAATTGGAGTTTCTGAAAAATAAAATACAGCAAAAGAAAATAAAATGTAAAGAAAAGAAATTAAAAATTGCATCCAGTCTGATGCTATCCCGTCCTGGCAAAACCGAAGTTGTGAGGTTTCCATGCATGCAACCTAACTTATTGGACCTGCAAACATGCACAATCCCGATAAGCTAAGTGCTGATTCCTAGGGTTTGAAATAAAAATTCAGATTTCAAACATTCGCCTAATGCAACCCACAAAAGTGGCATTTAACATTATCTATAAATCTGAAATCTGAAAAAAAAAGAATAAACATTAAATCCATTAGCATGCACAGAAGATCTCCTTCTTTCTTGCCAACAAGATGCAAATTTTTGAATACTCTGCATTAATAATATGTCAAGTTACAATGGCAGCATCTCTGGTTTTCTCAAAACCAGCAAAAGGCAGAAAATAGCCCCAAGCAGGCCCAGAATGGCCCTCTGGCCTCTAGCACTGCAACTCTGCTCCAACGGTTTTCCCCCTTGTGCCAATCTATGCTTCTGCATTTATACTAGCTGTTGAATTGATTCCCCTTCCACGATGGTCCATTTCATATTCCAGCTGTGTCGCTCGCTTCACCTTTCTTTGACTGCATGTATTTTGGCTTTATGCTCGACATTAAGACGTTCGAAATCTTCTCTCTGTAACGCTTCTACAGCCTATACGCCACGTGTCCCGCACTTTTCTGCACGTTCTGTAACGGTTCCTTGAAAATCATGACCCAAAAATAGCATGCAGCCTTGTCCACCTTCCTGGCCGCGAAAACGCGACATGTCACGATTTCACGATGTTTTCCTGCCAGCAGCCTTTCTCGCCATCGCGCCCAGTGAAATTGTGATGCTTTTCTCCTCTGTACGCCCTCGCTGCTTTCTTGTCATGAAATCACGACGTTTTTCACTTCGTGCCTCTTTCGTTGCTTTCTGTCGCGATTTCGTGACCATTTTTGCTTTCGTACATTCTTGCCGCAACCTGTCGCGATTTCGCGACCATTTTCTCTTCATCATGCCTTTTGTTGATTTTTGTCATGATTTCGCTACGCCTTTCTGTTCCGTACAACTAGGCTCGTTTCTGTCACGATATCGCGACGTTTTTTACCTTGGACCTCTTTGCCACTTTCTGTCGTGAAATCGCTACCACTTTTGTTCCGTATGCCTTTGGCTGTTTGGAGTCGTAAATGTGACATGTCGCGATATCGCGACGATTTCTCGTTTCATGCCTTCCCCCTGCAATCTGTCATGATTTCATGACATTTTTCACTCGGCACCTCTTTGGCTTCAATCTGTCGCGATATCACGACGTTTTTCCGATTTGTGTCGTTTGACCAGTTTGACCCACGATTTTGCGACGCGTCGCGATATCGCTACGCCTTTCCATTTGCCTTTCTCTCTCCTCTTTCGGGCCGCGACGGAGCAACATGTCACGATTTCGTGACACTTTTTCATTCTGGCAGCGACGGAGCGACATGTCGCGATATCGCGACATTTTTCTGTTTTCGACAGCGATGGCGCGACATGTCGCGATTTCGCGACACTTTCTATACTTGTGCATTTTTGCCTTTTTCTTGATTTTTAGCATCTGGGTCACTGAGATCTTCTCTGAAAGCATGCAAAAAAGGTGGGTCCCCAATTTTGGGGTGTGTTGTGGATCAGCCACAACAAATGGCGACTCTGTTGTCAAATGCTCCTGAGCATTTGGTGAGAACCCAACCTGGAAACTATAAAAACTCGAAAACCATGCATTAGCACATAAGAAATATAAACAAATGCCCATAGATCAAAAATACATGAATCATCAGAATCATCAAGTATTAGCTCGGTGTGTGCAATGTGTTTTCATTCCCTATCATTTGAAATTGATCAACATTCCATTGTCAGTTTTACATGAATGCATATATGAGACTGTGAATGATTTGTGTAACCTAATAAATATGCTAAGAGATCTTGCTTTTATAAAAGGCATAGTCTTTCTTCTAGTATCATACACAAACATTCAAGATTGCCAAACCCTCTTAGGATCCACTAATTAATTACTTTATTATATCCCAAAGTTGGTTATGAGTCCCTACTATCTTGAACCCATGTGCAAGTGAATGTGAAATCAGAACTTTGGGGAATCAGACTCCCAACCAACCGAGATGAGAGTTTAACCCTATCCTTACTATTCTGATTTAGAATTCATTACCTCACTTTGAGCAAAATAATTTAACCAATTATGGAAGAAATGGTCATGCTAGTCTAACCCTTTGGACAATCAGTGGTCTTGTTTTTTAGACAAGACATGTTGCCATGCATGGGCATACCTAACCCCACAATCCAAAACTTATCTTCATTTCTTTGGACCTTGGGGATGACTACCCATCCTTTGCGGAGGACAAGTAGTACGATCCTTCCAATCCAATATAAATATGAGATGGGAAAAATTTATTTTTTTACTTCTTGGACCTTAGGGATGACTACCCATCCTTGCTAGGGACATGTAGTACGATCCTTCCAATCCAAACTTTAGATGTAAATGGAAAATATTAATTTTATTGCTTAGACCTTGGGGATGACTACCCATCCTTTGCAGAGGACAAATAGTACGATCCTTCCAATCCAAGATTTATCATGAAATGAGACATAAGAGCTTTGGGGAATCAGATTCTCAACCTAAGCGAGATGAGAATTTAAGCCCTATCCTTACTACTCCATGTAGGTCAAATCAAAGCTTTGGGGAATTGGATCCTCAACCTAAGTTCGATGAGGATTTAACCCTATCCTTACTACTCGATTTTAGGCTTTAAGCTTAATGGAAGTGGTCAAAACCACTGTTTAAGGATCATGCTGCATAAATAGGATAGACATGAAATACTTCTTTCGCCCAACCCTTTTCTTCCAAGTTAGGTTTTGATCATTTTACTCAAGATCCTTTTTAATGTATGAGACGTGCTTGGTTCTAGATATCTCAAGACTCAGTTTCCAACCTTAGGATTCTCTTCTTATTTATGTGATAGCATAACCTTAAGAGGATTTGACACACTTTAATGATTTGTATTTGAAATGCATTTGCAACTAAGATGGCATGTATGTGCAAAGTGAGATGTAATATGAATGCATTGTCTTTTGAATTGCAGATGAAATATTGCTATATAAAACTGACTACTTCATGCATCACAAGTTTCAAACGATATTATTAAACTGTTTGTGTTACTTGTGGAGCTTTTACAAGACAATTCCAATGTTTCATATTCTCCCGATCTAGAACATAAGTTAGCATCTCAAGGCAACTTTTTCATCATCATTTTTTTTTTTTTTATAGACAAACAAAACATGTCAAATAAACACACAACTTTAAATTCAAATCCAAATAGCAATCCCAAAAATGAAAATTTGAAAACACAAACCAAAAACCAAAAACCAAAATCTATATACAAATGTACACTATAATACAAGATGATGCAAAGCTTGGCTTATCACTTTCCTGGATCCCAAACATGATTAGAACATTTCAACAAAAATATGACATGATATGCATGCCAAATGTTGTGGGAATCCAACACAAACAAGACTAGACCAAACAATGCAACAAATTTCCACTTGCCATGCTCACCATACCAATTTGATTTAGTTCCAATAATACTCCCATAGGTGAGCATCAAATTACTAGAATGATTAGACAATAAATGATTTTCAATTTTATCATGTCTATTCTTTAAACTATAAACTTCATAATTCCCTCCTTGATTTAGAATTAGGCTATCCTTTTCAAATATGCAATTTTGTAAGTAGGAGCCTATTTCTACAAATTTCAAAGCCAAATCATTTTCCAAATTTGTAGGCCAATCAAATTTATGTAACAATTTACAAGCATCTAGGATATTTACTAAATTAGGATCATTAAAAGTTTTTATCCTAGATCCAATTAATAATTGTTGATGAATTTGATTTAACAATTCAAGTGCATCAACTTCTTTTCCATTCATTAAAACCATGTTATTAAAGGTGTGATTAAAAATTATACCTTGTTTTTCATTTACCTTTAATGACATTTCATCATTCAAATTATTTAAATTCAAAATATGGTCATCCTTTTCAATCCTCAAACACTCTTGGTCAAAGTGTATGTCCAGTAATCTGCTTTGATGATCACTTATTTGAGTTGCTTCCAATTGATCCATCTCTTTATCATTTGGTTCTAATTCTTTGTTCACTATCCATGGTATCTCTTCATTTGAATCCTCCAAATCATCATGCAAACTTGCATCCTTTGTCCCCTTTTCAAATCTTGTGAATATGAGATCTTCGTATGATGTAGAAGGTTCAACATCCTGCATATCAAGTAAAATATGAGTTTCATCTATAGGGATGTGAGAAAAGAATGCATTACCATACCTCCCCCAACCATTGTAAAAATCGTCATCCAAATCCATAGAATGAAAATCCATGATATTTGTGACATGATCTTTTGATTCATTCATAAATTCTTTTTCTTCTTTGTCCTTGGCAATAGGATCATTATAATCTTCCAAAATTTGATGAGATTTGAAACCCTCTTCCAAAACATCCTCAAATTGTACAGGAGTTGTAATATCTTCCTTTGAGTAGGCAATTATGTTGTCCTCGTATATCAATTGGCACAAAAGTTTCATTAGTAGTTTTGGAATGAGTGAAGTCTTCCCACTTCTTCCAAGCATCATAATAATCATCTTTCAAAATCAAGTGGTGACGTTCAACTACTTCTTCAACATCTTCCAATTCATCAATGTGCTTCTCATCAAATTCATCTTCACCTTCCTTAGATGGTTCAATTATTTCCAAAAGTGGGTTATTTCTTGAATTCAAATTTATAAGGCTATCATTGTCCAAATTAGTAACCCATGATTCATTATCATAATTTGGAGGGTGAAGAATTTCTTGATCTTTAATTTTACACGTCTCATCAATAGTATCTTCCAAGAACAAGTGGTGAAACTCTATCATATCTTCAAATTTATTTATTGATTTTCTTTCCATTTCACTTTCAACCACTTCATTCAATTCTATGGTGGGTTCCATCCATTCACATATATCAAACATTGTTGAATTTAGAACCCCTTCATCTAGATAATCATGTATCTCTACATGATCCTCACTAGTGGATGTTGTCTTAGCAATTTGCACCTCCTCGTGGACTACATCTAAGGTGGTCATAAAATTTGGGTATTCAAATTCATCCCCTTGATCATTTACCTTAGGTATCATTGGAGTGGAGGGTGCTATGTTTGATGGTTGGTGTAGGTTGGCATCAAAAGAACAATCTCTCATGTGAACATGTTGTGCCTTTTCTTCTTCAAGACCTTGCCGTTCTATCTCTTCTAAGATCTCATGGATTCTCTCTAGGGACAAACCACTCAGTTTTTCCTCAATGAGTAAAGCAAGTGTGGGGTGTATGGCTCCTAGGTATACTTCCATGGCTTCTTCTTCCAATGTGTTAAAATTTTCCCACATTTGGGAGTGCAATTCACGAAATCTTCCATTGAATTGACTCAAGGATTCATTAGACTCTTTACATATGGAGGTAAACTGATTTTTCAATATTTCTAAGTCAGCCTGATTACCAAAATGATTAAGATAGGCTGCTTCTAGTTGTATCCAAGAAGTCCTAACCTCCATGGGTAGTTGGCTATACCAAAAGAATGGTCTATCATCCAAAATGTATGCAAATAACTTACAAGCCACCTCCTCATAAAAAATCTGGAATTTACATAATGCATCCTTGTAGACATGCAGTTTTTGCAAGTATCCTAGTGGCACCTCTTGATTAAAACACCGTAAAAAATCCAATAACATTGTAGGAATATGATAGGGTATCACATGTAAACCCTCATAATAATCCTCTATTATTGATACCATTCTCTCTCTTAGAGATGTTATTTCAGCTCTCAGGGATACCCTTTGCTCCTCAAGTGTTGCCATTAGTGAACTTAAAATGTAATTTTAGAACCAAATCCGTTGAATATTCAACCTGCAATATAAAACAGAAATCAAGTTAGCATCAACTAAGAGATGTATTCATTAAAATCAAATGAAAAGTAATTGCATGAGACCAAAATTCTGAAAAATTAAATCAAATCACTTTAATTCTGTATGAACAATCAGAAAAATATACAACATACCTGAATTGCTTAAAATAGAACAGGTAAATAAATTCAGACCGTCCTTTTTACAATCTGCTGAATGTTAGAGGACTAATGCATACAAAAATTTAAAATTATATTACACTAAAAATAAACCCGTACGGCCCTCCTAGCACCAATCCGTTGAGTGGTGTTAGAGGCCGAAGATGCTAATAAAATGGACTTGAAATATTTAGCAATGTAAAGTTCTTAAAAAATTATAAATCCGTAGCATCTAAAATCACGATAAAATAAACCCGAACAGGCCCTCCTTCTAGCGCCAATCTGTTGAGTGGTATTTTCACCCGATTGTGAAAACACACTCTCCGATAGGATTTGGGTTCTAAATCCTCTGCTTGCAAAGAAATTAAACAATTTCTCCAAGGTTCCTGTTATGTTAGCATTTTGCATTCGTGTATAAAAGATATTTAATTAAAATGCTAGGAACACCTTAGTGGTTGCAAGTAACTGAAAACAAGGGGCACTGTGGTTTATTTTACTGTGAAATTTAATGATTGTTCCTTGAACCCTAATAAAGTAAATGTGATTTGATCCTTAAATGACCATGCTGTAACTTCAAAATAAAATTTAATGAAATGCCATAACATGAATGGAATTATTTTTGGGTTTTGAAGTTTTTTAATTTTTAAATTTTATTTTAATGCTTGAAAATAAAATTGGAGTTTCTGAAAAATAAAATACAGCAAAAGAAAATAAAATGTAAAGAAAAGAAATTAAAAATTGCATCCAGTCTGATGCTATCCCGTCCTGGCAAAATCGAAGCTGTGAGGTTTCCATGCATGCAACCTAACTTACTGGACCTGCAAACATGCACAATCCCGATAAGCTAAGTGCTGATTCCTAGGGTTTGAAATAAAAATTCAGATTTCAAACATTCGCCTAATGCAACCCACAAAAGTGGCATTTAACATTATCTATAAATCTGAAATCTGAAAACAAAAGAATAAACATTAAATCCATTAGCATGCACAGAAGATCTCCTTCTTTCTTGCCAACAAGATGCAAATTTTTGAATACTCTGCATTAATAATATGTCAAGTTACAATGGCAAGCATCTCTCGGTTTTCTCAAAACCAAGCAAAAGGCAGGAAAATGACCCCAAAGCGAGGCCCAGAATGGCCCTCTGGCCTCTAGCACTGCAACTCTGCTCCAGCGGTTTTCCCCCTTGTGCCAATCTGTGCTTCTGCTTTTATACTTGCTGTTGAATTGATTCCCCTTCCACGACGGTTCGTTTCATCTTCCAGTGGCTGCTTGCTTCACCTTTCTTTGACTGCGTGTGTTTTGGCTTTCATGCTCGACATTAAGACGTTTGAAATCTTCTCTCTGTAACGCTTCGCAGCTCGTACGCCACATGTCCCACACTTTTCTGCACGTTTTGTAACGGTTCCTATGAAAATCGTGACCAAAAATAGCATGCAGCCTTGTCCACCTTCCTGGCCGCGAAAACGCGACATGTCGCGATATCGCGACGCTTTTCTGCCAGCAGCCTTTCTCGCCCTTGCGCCCAGTGAAAACGCGACATGTCACGATTTTGCGACATGTCGCGAAATCATGACGCTTTTCTCCTCCGTACGCCCTCACTGCTTTCCTATCGCGAAATCGCGACACTTTTCACTTCGTGCCTCTTTCGTTGCTTTCTGTTGTACGATTTCGTGACCATTTTTGCTTTCGTACATTCTCGGTCGCAACCTGTCGCGATTTCGCGACCATTTTCTCTTCATCATGCCTTTTGCTGATTTCTGTCACGATTTCGCTACGCCTTTCTGTTCCGTACAACTGGGCTCGTTTCTGTCGCGATATCGCGACATTTTTTTACCTTGGACCTCTTTGCCGCTTTCTGTCGCGAAATCGCTACCACTTTTGTTCCGTACGCCTTTGGCTGTTTGGAGTCGCGAAAATGCGACATGTCGCGATATCGCGACGATTTCTCGTTTCATGCCTTCCCCCTGCAATCTGTCGTGATTTCGTGACATTTTTCACTCGGCACCTCTTTGGCTTCAATCTGTCGCGATATCGCGACGTTTTTCCGATTTGTGCCGTTTGACCAGTTTGACCCGCGATTTTGCGACGCGTCGCGATATCGCTACGCCTTTCCATTTGCCTTTCTCTCTCCTCTTCCGGGCCGCGACGGAGCAACATGTCACGATTTCGTGACACTTTTTCATTCTGGCAGTGACGGAGCGACATGTCGCGATATCGTGACGTTTTTCTATTTTCGGCAGCGATGGCGCGATAGGTCACGATTTCGCGACATGTCGCGATTTCGCGACACTTTCTATACTTGTGCATTTTTGCCTTTTTCTTGATTTTTAGCATCTGGGTCACTGAGATCTTCTTTGAAAGCATGCAAAAAAATGTGGGTCCCCAATTTTGGGGTGTGTTGTGGATCAGCCACAAGATATATAAAACTTTCTTCAAAAATGATTGGGCCTTCAAATGTTGAACTCTGGATTGATCAGCTTTTCAAGATTGTAAAAAGGGGAAACCGAGTAGAGCTCTGTTTACTAGTTTAGCCTTTTACAGCCCCGACAGAGTTACCCTTTAGATTTACATGACCCATATTTACAACTGTAAGGTAGAATCTACAACTTGGTAGAAGAAAAACATCTTTTGAAGTCTTGGCTGCCTCTTTCATTACATAACTTTTTTTTTTCTCTTTTTTTTCTTGTATATATATTGGAAATAACAGAGTGCCAATTCTATGTTGTCTTGCTCAACTCTCACCTACTCTTTCTCTCTCTTTTGAAATATATCAACATCTGGAAAGCCTTAGAAAGAACAACAATTTTCTTTTAATATTTCATCAATCTAGAACTGCTTCAGCCTGGGCACTGATAGCCTCTGTGGATACTCAAATAATTACACGAATCATAGTCCCCTCTTATAACCAACTTTTCTTGGATTCCCTGGGAGTTTCTCCAGCCAAATAGCATAGCAGTTTCTTTATATTTAAAATAAATGTGGCAAACAAGACACAAAATCCAATCATCCTTCCACTGTTGTTCTGAATAACAAAATAGTTCCACTGTTCAGTTTAAACAGACTATCTCACAATTAGGATAATGAACACTAGATTCTGGACTCAGAATAAAACAATTTTTAGAAGGCTAACTTTTTCATGATGCTCAAGGATAGACATAGACCTCAAAAATAAAACAAACTTAAATAAAATAAAATAAAACAAACTTAAATAAAATAAAATAAAACAAACTCTGTACAGACACAAAAGAGAATAAAATAAAACTGTACAGACAACAAAGGAAATAAAATAAAAATGTACAGACAACAAGGAAATAAAACTGCATAGACCTTAAAAAATAAAATACAGAACTTTAAAAATAAACTAAAACTGTACAGACCTGAAAGGGAAAGACACAGAGTGTACAGACCTTAAACAACAAACAAAATAAAACTGCATAGACAATTAAGATCAAATAAAATAAAACAACACTGCACAGACATTTAAAATAAAATAAAATAAAATAAAATAAAACTAAAAACTGTACAGGCATTTAAAATAAAACTAAAATAAACAACACTCTATAGACATTTAAGGAAATAAAATACAGAAATGTACAGACCTGGAAAATAAACTAAAATAATAATAAAAAAAAAACTGCAAAGCTATTTACAATGTATACACACGTTACAACTTCTTTGTGACTCATTCAAATGATACATTGGACGAAATAGCCGAGAAATAATGCTTTAAGTATTGACCATTAACAGGGAGGTCCAGAAAATTACCATCAAGGTCTTGTAAACGAAATGAATTATTACCCAAAATCTTAGCAATCTGGTACGGGCCTATCCACAGTGGCTGCAACTTTGTATGCTTACCCTTCTTTTCATGGGCCTTGTCCCATAGAAGCTCCAGGTCTACCAGTCTGAAAGCTTTCACTTTGGCCCTCTTGTCAAACCAATGCTTGACGGTTTCTTGGTGCCGACTGAAATGTTCCAGGGCGTGGAGTCTTTCATCTTGTAAATTAGTTAGATCCAAAACACGAGCCTCTGCATCTGCTTGATCCTCAAAATAGTCTAAGACAAATTGGTAAGTAGGTAATTTCAGAGAGATGGGAACAATTGGCTGGGTACCATATAGCAAAGCAAAAGGGGAAGTCTTAAGAGCCACTTTATATTTTATCCGATCAGCCCAAAGTGCATATTTCAATAATGTATGCCACTGCCTGGGTTTGTCTGCTACAAATTTCTTAATGGCATTCATTAAATTCTTATTTGTGGACTCAACCAGTCCATTGCCTTGGGGATAATAGTTGGATGAAAATCTGATAACTATCCCCATATGGTATGCCCATTCTGCAAACTCCAATGATTGGAAGGCTGGTCCATTATCACACACCAAATTCAGAGGAACCCCAAACCTGGTTATGACATTTGACTCTAGAAATTTGATCACTTCATGAGCTATACTTCTTGTGGTGGCTGCTGCTTCGACCCATCTTGTGCAGTAATCAGTAGCTGTTAGAACATACTTATGCCCTACTGAAGAATTTGGATTAATCACTCCCACAAAATCAAGTCCCCATTGCATAAAAGGTTTATTTATTACAACAGGTTGCAATGGTAGAGCCCGATTGGCCTCTTTGGCTGCAAAAGTTTGGCACTGATGGCAAGTTCTCACATGCTAATGGGCATCTTTAAATAACGTAGGCCAGCAATAGCCTGCTCTCAATATTTTATGCGCAGTAGCAGATCCTAAGGAATGTCCTGCCCCTAACTTTTCATGAAAACTGGACATCACTTCATTGCCTTCACTCTGATAAATGCATCTTAGGAAAATGCCAGCATAATTCTCTCTGTACAAATTACCTGCTTTGAGGAGATAATGAGCAGCTTTCAGTTTTAATGCTCTCCTTTGGGTTCTATTCAAGTGAGACGGGCAAATTCCAAATTGCAGCAGATGAATAATATCCCCATACCAGTTATCAGATTCAGAATTTAACTGATTAACTTCTTCTCGCACAGGTATTTCGGCAATGTGTCGGGACAAACCAAGTCCTCTGATCAATTTTGCAGGCCAAATTTCTAAGTCATATTCTTGCAGCATTGTAACCCAATTACCTCTTAGTTCACCCAACTCATTCTGACTTAATAGGTATTTAACAGTTGGGTCCGAAACTATAGCATGAACTCTACTTCTTAGTATGTAGTGCCTGAACTGCTTAACTGCTCTCACCAAGGCATAAGCTTATTTGTCTAAATGAGAATATTTTAGCTCAGCCCCCTTTAAATTGGTACTCTTGAAAGCAATTGGATGTTCTCTGGTTTCTCTTCGTTGGGTCAGAACTGCAGCAAGTGTGTGTTCAGAAGAAAAGGTGTACAGATAAAAATCTGCACTAAAATCTGGGCTTACCAGAACTGGTGCTTGTTTGATGGCAGTCTTGATTTCTTGGAACGTTGTTTTAGCTTCTGTGGTCTAGACAATTGAGCAGTTTGCTTTAGCATGTCATTCAGTGGCTTGACTATCTCTGCAAAACCGGAGATGAACTTCCTGACAAAGTTAATTTTTCCAAAGAAGGACCTCAACTCTTTCTTGGAGTTGGGAAATGGTATGCCGGATATAGCTTCAAATCTGTCTGGGTCCATGGAAATGTCATCTTTTATGACCAAGTTCCCAAGGAGCTTTCCTTCCGTTACACCAAAAATGCACTTCTTCGGATTCAAAGAAATGGTGAACTCCCTGCATTTGTTGAACACAGACTCCAAGTGTTTTACATGGTCAAACCGAGATTTAGAGAAGACTGTTAAATCATCCATGTAAACAATAATACATTTACCCATAAGGCCCTTGAAGGCATGATCCATTGCTCGTTGAAATGTAGCTCCAACATTTATTAATCCAAATGGCATCCTCTTGTAAGCAAAAGTTCCCCACTTAGTTGTGAAAGCAGTTTTCATTCTGTCTTCCTTCTCAACTAATATTTGATTATACCCTGAGAAACCATCCAGGAAAGACATCATCTCTGAACCATTGACAATCTGTAACACCTCATCCATAGAAGGCAGCGGATAATTATCTTTCTCAGATGCCTTGTTCAAATTTCTAAAATCCACACACAGGTGGATCTCTCCATTTTTCTTTCTGATCGGCACCAAATTGGCCACCCAAGTAGAATGCCTGATGGGAAAAATAATGGCGGCACTCAATAGTTTTTCTACCTCTTTCTGGATGAGGGGTTCTAACAGAGCGTTGACATGCCTCTATTTTTTTTGGAAAGGTTTACAAAATTCTTTTAAAGGTATAATATGAGTGTAAACTTTCGGATCAAATACCTTTAAGTCTTTGTATGACCAGGCCATAACATCCTTGGACCTGTGAAGAAAATCAATCATATTCCCTTTTATTTTTGGATCACAGTTCTTAGCCAACTTGATGTGCCTGGGATCTTCTTCAATCCCCACATTCAGGTTCTCAGTATCACTGTCTTTTGCACCCATAGAATCCTCAGAATTCACCTTTTGCCTGATTTGGTCAACATCAAAGAGCCGCTCCAGTTCCACCATCCCTTTTGGAATTCTGTTGTCTTTCAACCTTATTATTCCCCTGTCATCATCTAACTGTTCCAGCAGAGTATCCCTTTGGCCCTCATCGATTATAGGATTTTCAAATGTGTTAGTACTCTGCAAAAAGTTTACAATCTGTTATCATCAGAGAAAACCTGAAAATTATCTATATTGTTTGGGACTGAAGGACAAGGGACTAACTCAATTGAAAACTTGTTCCATTTAAATTCTTCCAGTGGTTTTAAACTTGCGGCTGAAGAAGCCAAGACATCTGCACGTGAATTCTGCTCTCTGGGTATGTGTGTCAGATTAAAAGCATCAAAATATTCTACAAGATCCCAAGCCCGGTGTTTGTATCCTTTTAAATAAGATGCTTTACACTGGAATTTACCTTTGACTTGATTAGCCACCAATTCTGAATTCGTAAAAACTTGAATATTTCTCACACTTTTGTCCAAATCAAATTTCAAACCTAATACCAGAGCTTCATACTCTGCTAAATTATTTGTACAAGGGAACTGTAGGCGATAAGACATAAAATATGTCTAACTTTCAGGCCCTTTAAGGACTGCCCCTATGCCAGAACCCTATTTAGATTTAGCCCCATCCACATGAAGCGTCCAGAATTCATTACTATGAATAGGATGGGTTTTATTAAACTTCTCATTTTGTCCCGTTGTTAAAGTGTAAACTCCAATATCTACCTTCATAATATTTATAGTCTCATTCTCTGCATTATATTCAGTGATTGTATGCTTGTACCTGGGTTCTCTTTCAACCCGTAATTGATTTGCCACTCCCTTCCATGACAACCACATGTGTGAAAAGTCTGTTGCCAAGTATCCATTCAGAGATCTCGACCAATCCCTGCTCAAAAGCATCCCGTACCCCACGGGGATATCCATAACCTGAATTTCAATTTTATGTTGAGCCCTTGGCTCAGATGCTAACTGGATATGAATATTTTGAAGTTCTCCTACTACTTTAACCTCTTATTTGTCCAATTGGACAACTCTTCTTTCAGACTTCATTGGGGTCAAACTGTAGCACCCTAAAATTGGTGCAATCAAATTGGAATAATTACATTCACCTTAGTAAATAAATTTAAATTCAAATTTAACCTCCCAAACCGCCCGTTAACCGTCGAGAAACCCTTTTCCCCTTTTTTCGTGCCATTTTTAGGAGTTGTTTTGACCGTTGGACGATATCGTCGCCGATCAAACGATATCGCCCCAGATTTGACGATTTCGTCTGGACTAGGACGTCCAGACGATTTCGTCGCAAAACTGCATTTTCATAATTAGACTCTATTCCAACGGGTCTCCAATTCGGGCAGAAGCGTGTCTGTGCCGTTGGGACCCTTCCCCCGTTGGAGATCTCCCAAATTGGGAAGATCTCCAACCTCCCAACAACTTTCCCTAAGCCTATTTAACTCTAAGACTTTTCCCTCCCCAACCCCTGGCTGAATTTTTATGCAAATCGACTCCCTATGTGCTAGAACTTCTCAAATTTGCTTTTTGCACTATTCCTATAGTAATTTTATTGCGGGTATATCACTGGTTTTCAGCCGGAACCAGCACCTATCGCAGCTCGACGAACCTGTCAAGATCGGAGGCGATCCTGTCAAATTAGGGATGATCTCGTACCGATGCGAGACGATCTCGACTGCAGCATACATCGAGCCAATCGAGTGCACGAAGTTTGCTCTTCTCTCTTTTCTCTCTGTCATTTTATGCTATAAATCAGATCATTTATTTAGTTTTTATTCTACTTTGCATCTGGAGTTCACCCATCTAGTTTAGATTGCACATTAAATTCATGATTTGCCATCATAATGCATTGATCTGTTTTACTTTCTATTTTGAATTATTGCTTAGTATTCACCTTGTTCTTTAGCATATTTTGCCTCTATTTTGCATAGTAGAATTGCTTGTATTTTGCATCCTGTTCTCTGTTTTGCGGTGTTTCGACGAATAGTCTGTCATATTCCGGATGATTCCGACAGATTGCGAGTGATTTTGTCGAATCCCGGATGATCCAGACTACTTCAAGCATCAGAAACTTCATCAGACATCCCGGATCAGGTAATCTCCATTAGCCTCCTGCAAATTCTCTATTTTTTTGCTTTTAGTCTGTTTATTGTATTCATTTAAATTGCATTTTCATGTAGTTTAAGTTAGAATCATTCGGCCAAACCTAGGATGAATGTTTAAAGGATAAAACGAACCCATTAAAACACATTCCCAAAACCTAGGCGTGGAAACTTCCACCAAATGTTTCCTGGTGAACCCACCATCCATCGACAAATCACCAAAATGCACCTCCCTTGAGAGGCGGGACCTTCGCAAAGTCCTCTCGTTCGAGGTACCGCATCATCCTTTTCCCATCCTCCTTCCGGGCACGGATCCAATAGCCTGAAGGTAGGGATGCGAAAAATTTGGAGCGATACATTTTGGTGAACCCGACGTGAATGCATCATAACCTTTTGAAAACCAAAAACAAAAAAAAAAATTAGAACAACTAAAACTTAGATGCATTTTAAAACATTTAAGGTTCAAAATCATGTTTAGATGGTAGCTCCTAAAAAGAGGTTAGCAGTTACTATAAACGTAGTAAACCAATTGGCAGCCATAGAAGTTAATTATGTCCTTAGTATCCCTGAAACAAGTAGAAATCAATCCTTGTGGGACGAACTTATTAGGAGACTTAGTCTCATCTCATCTAGGGCCACACAACTTAAACAGATTAAGAGGCTAGTCTTGGATAGAATCCTGGATCCTCATCAATTAGTTTTCTACCATGAACTTCAGAGAGCCTACCATAGATGGCTAGCCTATAGGAGAGCTTTAGTATCTTTAGAGTTGTTTAGCTTCGAGGAATACCTCGAGAACACAGACATTGTACACCGATTCTTAGGCCTTGTAGAAGACCAAGAAGTTGTTCTTACAGATAGGGAAATATGGAACAGAGTTCCGCGAGCTATGCTATATCGAGAGTATTGCCATGAGCTTTACTTTTATCAACCAGCATCTAAAACAGACAATATCACCATAGCCCTTTTCATCAAATTCTTAAAAGAAAACTTTCAATTTGAAGAAGAACATTTCATGACCCCTGAACAACTTGAACCTATTAATGATATTCATAAGTTATTCATAGAAGATTAGTTCATTTGCTTTCAGTATTATTATTATTATTGCTTGCATTTATTGTTTCATTTGTTGTCTTTATTATATTGTTTCAAAAAAAAATAAAAAAAAAAAAAAAACATAGTAAAAAACTTAAACATTTCATTTACAATATTGCATTAGGTATATATAAATATATACCTTTTAATTTGTTGCATATATATATATATATATAAATATATATTTGCTGAAATCAAAACTTAGCACCATGACTAGACTTAGGAATGGTAAAGAAATTTTAGGAGAAGGAGAAGATTGGCTACAAAATACAACTGAAAACCCAAATGTCCTTCTTGGAGATACAAATCCGGAAGGTGAAACTCTAGGACAATCGGATGAAGACTTAGGGGAAGATAAGGAACAAGAAGGAAGTGTTAAAGAATCCTCATCCCCTAGAATAGCTCCCAATGGAGGCATCACTTTTGACAACGCAGAACATTTTCAAAAATTTCTTAATCAACATATCGACGTCCTTAATGTGGCAGTCCGTATTGATAAAGGGGAAATTAGTGATGCTCAAGCAGCCTTAGAACGGGCGCTTGATATGCAAACTAATCCCTTGTCTTTCATTGATCAAGAAAGTGATAAGGGTGGACCATCCAATGCGAATATGGTCACTATAGCCCAAGCCATGACCAAACAACAGGTCACCCAACCTCCTAAGGAACCTATTACTCAACCTAAAATCACTCCCACACAAAAGAAAATTCCCTTCACTACTTCGTTCCTCCAAACTATTGAGCAAAATGCTTTAAATAAACAGAAACATAAAACAAAGCCAAATACAAATTTTCAACAATCTGCAATACAACCTAATCCAACTTCAAAATTTCTCCATGATATTTTTCCTACCAATGTTTTACACAATAGTAACATGGCATCTAATATGCATGTTCCTCCATCATATGCCCATAAAACTCATGTCAATGCCCCACCGAATCAATATGGGGGGCAAACTAGTAATCTGGAAGCTATGGTGAAACAATTGGCTTCACGTATGGACCAGATAGATCCCTACCGTCCCTCGTACAATTATCAAGAGATTTGTAGCCAACCATTGGATCCCATAGTGGTAGCTCAACCATACCCTAAGCATTTTCCCATGCCCGTCCTGCCTATCTATAAAGGAACCGAAGATCCCATAGAACATCTTCGCATGTTTAGGATAGCATGTCATGACATATCGCATAACGACTTGCTATTACTAAAAATGTTCCCTAAAAGTTTAGGTGGAATGGCGTTAGAGTGGTACTACCAATTGCCCACTCACTCCTTAAGAAACTTTGAAGAAACAGCTGAGTCATTTGTTCATCAATTTAGTGCCTACATCGAGAGGCATGTAACTATTAAAGACCTATACAATTTAAAACAAGATAAAGACGAATGTTTTGCTGATTTCTTAGCGAGATGGAGACAATTGACAGGAAAACTGCACTTTGTGCTACCCTATAGGGAAATGTTAGACATTTTCATTAACAATTTACAAGAACAACTTTCTTATGAGCTATCAATAGCTACTTTGACTACCTTCGATCAAGCTATAGACTTAGCTCGAAGAGTAGAAGATGCCCTCATTAGGAGAGGCCAACTTAGAAAGAAGGATGATGAGAAAACATCTAGAAATCAATATAAAAACAAACAAGGTTGTCGGTGATGGAGTCACTGACAGATGAAATGTTGCTAATGTCAATGCAACAAAAACAACAAAAAAATTCATCTTGAAACCTCCTGATAAGCCTCCTCGAGAGTTCACTAGATTAAACCAACCTTTATCAACTATTTTACCTCAACTTCTTGAAAGAGGTTTAATCCAACTGCCAGCTATCCGGGAACCTGACCCAAGCATACCCGGATATAGAGCTGATCTTCACTGTGATTTTCATAGAGGTCCTGGACATTCTACCAACGCTTGTAAGAGATTGAAACATAAAATACAATATTTGATTGACAATAATGAAATGGAAGTGCAAGCCTTCCAACCTAAACAAAACCCTCCTAATAATACCCAAAAGACTGTTCCCCAAAATCAAAATCAGAATGCCAATCAAACTTTAGACATATTTCAACACCCTTTACCAAGACACGGTAAGGAGGTAGCCAATCAAATCGAACATCATAATGTTCCCCCTCCTACCCGATATGTAGGAACCATTAGCGGACAATTACCTATTCAGGATTCTCAAACCTTTGACACAACCTTATCCCTGGTTACAACCAGGCCCTTACATAATTTTCAAACTTCTGATTCTAGCGATATAGAGTCAGATAGTGAAAGTGAAGTAGACACCATTCAATCGAATAGTTCTGAAAATGAATCGGATCCTATTCAACCTATCACAGATGCTAATGTTCCAGAAGAACCATTTCCCAGAAGAGTCACTACTCGACCTTCTTCTAATGTAGTCCTTCCTTATGAACAAGCCATAAACTCTCAACCGAGACCGTTTCAACGTCGTCACTATAACATTGTAGGTACCATCGGAGTCGTCACCCGACAACAAGCTCACAATTCCCAACAAGAACCAAACCAGAACGATGGATCAGCTCCATTCGTTCTAAAAAATCCCAATAAAGGAAATCATGCTCCTATTGTTCAACCTAAACCCCCTTACAACATTAATGAGCAATTGTCTAATACCACCGCCAGAATCTCCCTTTTAGATTTATTAAGATCCTCTCCCACCCATAGGGATGAGTTGATGCTTACTTTGAGCCAGATGATGGTACCTCAAAACATCCAACCTGAAGCTATGGCCAATACTATCATCACGCGAGAGATTGATTGTATTGACTTTCGGGATAAAGATATCCCACAACACAGTTTACACAAGGATAATCCCCTGTATATTATGGCTTTAATTGGGGATGTAGTTGTCAAGCGAGTTCTGATTGATAATGGCTCATCTCTAAACATTTGTACCTTTGACTTCTACCAACGATTTGGTTTTAGAAGTGATGAAATGAAGAAGACTGATATGATTATCAAAGCCTTTAATGACGAAACACAAGAAACTTGTGGAGTCATTACCCTCCCCTTACAAGTTGGTCCTAGAACCCTTGAGACAACTGTGTTTATTGTACATTGCCCAGCATCGTACAATATACTTTTGGGTCGCCCTTGGATTAACGCCATGCGAGCAGTCCCATCAACTTTACACCAATGTGTTAAGTTTGAGTTTAAAAATCAGTTGGTCACTATTCATGGTGACCCTAGACCTTTTGATATGTGTGCATTGGCAGAACCAGTTGGAGTGCAATTTTGCCCCGCTCTGTCATCCACATATCCTAGTTCTTCTTCATCTAAAACTGTGAAATATAAACCCATCACTTCATCTATTCCTCCTCCATTAACTTCATCTTCCCATATAGATCAACCACCTTCTAAACAAATTACTGTAGAACTTCAAAAAGCTCTTAAAACTACAACCAATTCTTCAAGTTCTAATCCCATAAATTCAAAACCTTCAGACACGTCTATCACACCTTCTACATCTCAAGACATAGGTAATAAGCCTTCTACATCTTATGCCCTCTCTGATGATCTTTTACCAGATTTAACTACAACCTTAATATCAGAAAAAATGAATGCTTTCATGCAAGATTCAAACCTTTTAAATAATTTGCCGCCATCTCCTCGTACTTTGGGCCTCCCACAACCTATGGGAAGTACTTACCAAGTCGGGAGTTGCGCCTTCATTTACAAAGGATATGATTGGGGAAGAATCCCTCGGAATATCAAAACTCATCATGAGGGATATGCTCGGTGTTATTTTACCAATGATTATATTAAAGCTAAACCCATGATGCTTAAAATGGGATATAAAGGGAAAGGCTTAGGACCTTTCCAAAATGGCATGAAAGAACCTTTCGAGGTAGAACAGTGGCTTGCCTGCTGTGGTGTGGGCCTATTTCCTAGTAAGGGACAACCATTTCCTTTTGAGGATGATGATCATCTCATATGCTACCAAGATTATTTGGATAGGCATGTTGATTTGCCTCTTAGAAATCAGTCATTTTCATGCAACATGCTATCCATAGCATACCCTGAAATGATTGCTGACCCCGATGAAGAATTGGAAGGAGATATTTTCCATGATGTCTCTGTTGAAGAGATGTTGCACAACGGGTTTTATTTTGATGGTTCTATACCAACCATAGCTCAGCTTGAGGCCACTGATCCTCAAAATGAATTATCTAAATTAACTTTACAAGAATTACAAGAATTGGGTGTTTCACCCGCCCCACCTAATTTTGAAAGAGATCTACACATGGAGGTAGAAAATGTCATTAAAATTAACATTGGAACTGAGGACAACCCTCACATAATCAATATTGGAGCGAGAACTAAGTCAAGAAAAACAAGAACAATACATAGCATTTCTTAAAGAGTATGAAGATGTCTTCGCGTGGACATATGAAGATATGCCCGGTCTAGACCCTTCTGTAGTCATGCACCATCTAGTGGTCCATCCGGATGCTAAACCGGTTAAACAAAAACTTAGAAAAATGCATCCCAAAGTGGCTCTGCTAGTCAAAGGGGAGTTAGAAAAACTCCTGAATGTTATCTTCATACAAGCTATTGATTATGCTGAATGGATCTCAAATGTAGTTCCAGTCACCAAGAAAGAAGCTACCAAAGTTAGGGTTTGCACAGATTTCAGAGATATTAACGCTGCATGCCCTAAAGATGACTTTCCTCTTCCGAATATGGACCAAATTATCGACTTTACTGTCGAAAGTGGGATGATGTCCTTAATGGACGGATTCTCCGGCTATAATCAGATCAGGATAGCTCCTGAAGACCAGGCTAAAACAGCCTTTATTACCCCCTGGGGTACCTTTTGCTGGAAAGTGATGCCCTTTGGCCTAAAGAACGCCGGTGCAACTTATCAACGAGCTATGACCTACATTTTTCATGATCTGATGCATGATATCCTCCATGATTATGTGGATGATATTATAGCTCGCTCTCTTATTGAAGATCATCATTTAGATGATTTGAGAAAAGTTTTTAATCGATTAAGAGAATATCTCATTCGATTAAATCCAGCAAAATGCATATTCGGAGTTAAATCCGGCAAACTATTAGGGGTTTTAGTTTCTTTACGTGGTATCGAAATTGACCCTCTTAAAATTGCGGCTATTACTGATATGCCCGCACCCACTAATATATCTGAATTACGAAGTTTACAAGGTAAACTTCAAGCTATCCGTCGCTTTATTGATAAGTCGGCGGACAAAACTGGTCCCTTTCTCAAACTTCTTAAGAAGGACGTCCCTTTTAATTGGGACACAGAATGTAGAGAAGCTTTTGAACTTCTCAAGCAATATCTCATTAACCCATCGGTGCTTTCACCGCCTAAATCTGATCGCCCATTCCTTCTATATATTTCTGCTTCAGATTCTGCCTTAGGAGCCATGTTAGCTCAACTTGATGATGAAAAACGAGAACGCGCTAATTATTATATTAGCCGAAATTTCGTCAGTTATGAAACTCGCTATACAGCGTTAGAAAAGTTATGTCTAGCAGTCGTGTTTGCTACGCAAAAATTATGACATTACATGCTTAGCCAAAAAATGTATGTCATTGCCAAATATGATCCCTTAAGGTATCTCATGAGTCGACCTTATTTATCGGGTCGCACAACCAAGTGGGTTCTTGCTCTAAGTGAGTTTGATCTCACCTTCATAGGACAGAAGTCTATTAAGGGTCAAATCATAGCAGATCAATTAGCTGCTGCACCCTTAGAGTCTACTCATCCCCTCATTATCGAGTTTCCTGATGAATGCCTTCAATTAGAGGCAGACCTTGTTGAACAATGGTCCTTATACTTTGATGGAGCCCGATGCATGAGTGGGGCTAGTGCGGGTATTATTTTAATATCTCTGCAAAAACATATTATTCCTCTGTCCTTCAAACTAACCTTTGTTTGCACCAATAATACTGCTGAGTATGAAGCTCTAATCCTTGGATTACGAGCTACTTTAGCACTAAAAATTAAAAACCTCTTAGTTTTTGGTGATTCCCAATTGGTTATAAACCAAATTAATGAAGTTTATCAGACCAGAGATGATAAAATTTGCCCATATAAGGCCTATGTTTTACAACTAATGGCCTTGTTTGATCAAGTTACTTTGGAAGCCATTCCTCGAACTAGCAACCGTGCAGCTGATGCTATGGCCGCCGTTGCATCTCTCTTGCCCTTGGAGTTAGATGACGAATATGCCACTATCATCATTCGTCGACTCCAGGAACCCGCTTCAAATAAGTCATGCTTAGAGCCTTTGGATGTGTTTCTAATCAATGAAACTACTCCTGAACCCTGGTATACAGACATATTTGATTTCCTCCAAAATGGGAATTTCCCTGCTAATTCTAATCGCAACCAGCGTCGATTATTACGTCGACGAGCAAGTCGATTTGTAATCATTGGCAATACTTTATATAGGAGATCTTTTGAAGGTATCCTATTAAGATGTTTAAACTTAGAAGAGTCTAAATCAGCCTTGAGTGAAGTCCACAATGGATCTTGTGGAGGACACTTTAGTGGTAGCGTCATTGCTAAAAAGCTCCTTCGGATAGGATACTTTTGGCCTACCATGGAAACGGATGCACATGAGTATGTGCGTCATTGCGACAAGTGTCAAAAACATGCTGACCTTGTCCATGCGCCTGCACAAGAGTTGCAGGCTATTTCATCTCCTTGGCCCTTTTCTAAATGGGGCTTGGATATTATTGGTAAAATCAATCCTGTGTCTTCTGATGGACACAAGTTCATCATAACCGCCATTGAGTATTTCACGAAGTGGGTTGAAGCTATGCCTTTAGCTTCTTGCACCGGTTCACAGGTCTCTAAATTCATTTTTAATCAAATCATTTGCAGATTCGGAATTCCTGCGAATCTCATCTCTGACAATGGAACTCCGTTCAAAAATAAAGATGTCAAAAAATTATGTCAAAAATACAAGATTCAACATCGCTGGTCCACTCCCTATTATCCTCAGGGTAATGGTCAAGCAGAAGCTTCTAACAAAACTTTAATCAAAATTCTCAAAAGACTAGTCAATAAAACTGGCCGTGACTGGCATATTCAATTATATCCAGCCTTGTGGGCCTATCGAACTAGTGTTCGGACTCCCACGGGCACTTCACCATTTGTTTTGGTATATGGTGCCGAAGCAGTTTTTCCATTTGAATTGGAAGTTCCTTCTTTGGCTCTGCTACTTCAAGATACTGAAGTAGGAGATGAATATCGCATTGGCAGACTCAGTCAGCTGGAACTCCTAGATGAAAAATGCATCAATGCTTTAGAGCATCTCCGTGCATACCAAAACAAGCTTAAAAGAGCATATAATAAGAAAGTTCGTCATCGATCCTTTGAGATTGGCGACCTTGTTCTAAAAGAAAATCAAAAAAATACAAATGCAACCAAAGAACTTAAAGGTAAATTTGAGCCCAACTTGCTCGGACCGTACATCATTACTGCAAAATTTGAATCGGGAGCGTATAAATTATCTACCTTAGATGGTAAAGAACTTAAAGAACCCATGAATATTTTACATCTCAAACGTTATTATGCATAAATTTGGTCATTTCATCCATGTATATATTTGTTCAAAATCATTATCTTGTATTTCTTTCAATTTATTCAAAAACCTCAAAAACATTCATAAAATCTTCAAAAATCTTCAAAAATATTTATTGCATTTATTTAAAGCACTTGTAAAGTTCCTTTTGCTCAAAACAAAAATCAACATAAAAATCCAAAAACAACTATATGCTTGACTCTTTCGAAACCAAAACAATATACAGAAGAAAGAGAGAGTCAACATTCTCAAAACTTTCTCAAAATCATTATTTTCTTACAATTATTGCAATTATATGTTTCAACTTATTTTGGATAAAATTAGCATTTATTTAGCATCCCTCACTTGCACAATCACAACAATAAATATCTTGATTTTATCTGGCATGATTACTAATCTCTCTTATATCAAAGTTCACAAAATTCAATTAAAGAAAGTTTGAGCATAGAGAATTGATCTTGTTATTTACTTAAACCAAGCACATCTTTTCACAATAAAATGATTATATTTGTAATTTCCATGTTTTGCTACATAGTAGAACTGATTTCTTGAGTGAAAAGTTTCCCCTGCTATCCTATCATGCACACGGTCTAGAATCTTTGAGAATTGGCAAAAGGACAAGCTCACCCCTACCCAGAATAAAAATCCCTTGCTCTACAGATAATCCGAGCAAGTATCCCTAGAAAAAGAAAAGAAAAATTCAAGAAAAAAAGAGAAAAGAAAAATGTTATTTCAGCAATGTTCCAAGCATTATCAAGCAAAAGAAATACAAAAAGAAAAAAATAAGCAAAATTCAAAAGCAAGCAAGAAAGCAATAAAATCCCTTTCCCTACCCTTTGAAAAGAAAAGAAGGGTTGATGAGCTTGAATCCCTGGAATCCTCAATTATTCGAAAACTATGAGGTAAGCCCCATAACAGGTGGTTTGTGCCCAACCTGCTTGGCCTTGGGTAACTCCTAGCGTGGCGATATGTCTGTCACATTAGCGACCTTCTTTTGTACAGACCTATGTCTGCTTATGGATTAGCTAGCTCTTGATAATCCAATCTACATAGTAGTCTAATATGGTTATATGCATCTACATCATGGTTAATGAACACTTATTTGGTTTCTTCAAATCACTTGTATCATAGTATCTTGCTCAAAACTGGTAAATGAACAATGCAATTGCACACACATTTGTATTTGAGAGATTTTGTCTATCATTATGATAAATCAAGATTGGCAATGAATTCACTTATGCACATGGGATTCCTTATAAATCTAACTTTTGTCTTCAAAATACTTTGAAATATTATCTTTGCAACTTGTTTGGAATAAATCAAGTACAGTTGTTTACCACAAAGACAACTATATAATAGAAAAATCAACAATTTCTTTCAAAAATATACAATTAAAAATATACATATCTGATTGACTTTCGCAACGATGGTATAGTTTCAAAACCAAAATTGGAATTTTATGCCTAGCGCAAGTCCTCATTATCATATTTTCTGTTCATCAAAAATCAATCATGCAATAAAACTATCCTTTTTTGGATTTTCGCGATGATGGTATAAGTCTATACCTACATATTCTATGCCTAGCGCAAACCATTGTAACAATTTTTTTCCCAATTTATCAAAAATCATACAAAACATATGACTTCATATTACACAAATTTTGCTTTTCAAAAGAATGCACATTTTCATTATTTCATGTCATTATGTCAACCTCCAATTTTGCAATGACGGTATAATTCCTAAGGAATTATTCAACAATTTTATCACACTTAGGAATTTATGCCTAGCAAAAATTATTTTACAATATTTCATGCATAATATTTTCATGGAAATCTGAAAGCAAACCATCATCATCATCATTTGCATTATCACAACAAAGTCTTAAGACAGTCTCTTAAGCACTCTTTTCTTTTAACAATATTTCTATCCTGGGACTAGCTTGACGACCAAGTGAGCAGCGACTCCATGAAATGGTCTATAATAGCGACAATGTCCTTTGAAATTATTGTTAGAAATCTCCTTTTATTTTTACATTTCATTACAACCAATCAATTTGTTACATCAGATTATTTCATTTAAAATATTTATAGCATGACATCCAAGTTATAATATTTTCCAAAACGACATAATTACATGAATCATCAATAAAATCATTACATCAATCAAATCAATCAATTACATCAAACATAAAAAGCATCATAAGTATCACATAAGACAAGTCATATACTCAAAAATATCTCATCTATATATATCAACAGAATATATACATCATCAAAACTGGATTGGTATGCCACAATCTGTACCTCGGCATACTCAATCCTCTGTCAATACAAGTATAATACAATATCAGTAGCAATATCCCGCCCTCTAGCCTCGAGAGCCTCTAGAGCTCTCGGCCTCATCTCCTCCCCCGCCCTACGGAGGACGAGGTGGTCCCATCGTAGTATGTGTGGTACTACGAGTCCTCGTCGTCGACCGGGATGAGCTCCTCGTCGACCCTATCCTGATCGGATCGGCTATGGCAGCCGACACCTGTATCCTCTGGCCCTCTGGCATCGCCTGGTAGTATAGCGCCTGATAGAATGCGGTCTGAGAAACCGACCGCATCAGCTCCTGAGTGCTCACCCCTCCGCCTCGTGCCCTGAGACGTGCATTCTCGTCTCGTAGCTGCGACACCTCAGCCTGGTGCTGTGCAGCTGCATCCTGTAGTGTCTGCACCTGAGCCTGCAGATGATCTCTCTCTGCCCGAAGAGTAGCCATCTCGCTACTCTCTCCTATGTCCGTGCCCTTGCCCTTATCGAGCGATGGTGGCCTCTATGGAGATGGGGGTCTCGCCTCCCTCCTCTCCCTCTCCCTCTATCGCGGTCGCTCCTGTGCCTGTGGCCTCCTCTGCTCTCTCCCGCCGTGACCCTGGGCCGCCTCTATCGCTGCCTGGCGCCGCCTCCCTATCCGACGCACAACTACGTGGATCGGACCCTATGCCCTCGTCATCCGAGGAGGGCGGATGCCTACGTACCAGGCATCGTAGCCATCGGCTACTCCTGCGTTGTCCCCATCCACTGGCTGGATGGGGGCATCGTCCGCGTCCTGACTCCAGAATCGTTGCATGTCTGGAGCCCCGCTAACCGTGGTGTTATCCCGGACGGTCCGAGAAAACTCGTAATCCCTCAAAGATGGGATCCCCTGCTGCAGACCGAACTGTCGTAAAACTCGGTCGTAGCGGTGGAGCTCCACCTCTCCCCTCTCCATCCTCAGCCAGCAGACTCGCCTGATGCGAGCCAGCTCTTGTGCGTCCTCTGCCCACCCTGGATGCTGCCTCCATGGCCTCCAGGTGATCTGGTCTGGGACCAAGTCATCCAGTAGTCTCCGGGACACCGACAGGTCGATCCGTCGTTGTGCCCCTCTTCGGAGCCACCAGTAGAAGACTCGGGGCCTCTCCCCGTCAACCCCTATCAGTGGAAGCCCTACCGGCCTCCGCACCGTAATGTGCTCCCAGCACCAAACCTGTAGGAGCGATGTCATGACCAGACACCGCCCGCCCTTGTACACGACCCCGTAAAGGATCCTGTACAGTCGGCATAGAACAAAGCTGCCCCAAGAAAATCTGTAGCCATGGTCGCGCATATCGCAGATCACATCTACGAGCATCCACGACACCCTGCACCCGCTCTGGTGGCACAGCAGAAGTCCACCAACTACTCCAGCCAGAACTCGTGTCAGTGTAGATGCCCCAGGCATCTGGCGCAGTGCCTCGATGTTCACTCCGCCCTTCTCCAGGGTGAAGCTCGGGTCACCGCAGAGTCGTCCCATCGCGTGGCCCTGATTGGCCGCAGGTGTGATCATCCTCCCTTGTATGGGGATTCTAAGAATCCTCCATACATCCTCTAGTGTGGGAGTCATCTCCCCTGTCGGTAACCGAAAGCATGAAGAGCCCGGGTACCACCTCTCTGCTAGGGTCGTCAGTAGCCCCATGTCAGTAGAAACCTGTGGCATCTCTGCCACATGCTGCAAGCCGGCCTATGCCAGCAGATCCCGCTCTGCCTGGGTGAGAGTGGCCAAGTCGTCTCTCAGCCCGCCGTATTTCCACTCTCTGCTCTTTAGTAGTCCTCTCTGCAAACATAAACAATCAAAACAACAAACAATCATTAATAAACAATTTCAGTAATCAAAACTACACCTTAAAGATCAAATTTTTGCAATTGATGATATCGCCCACTATTGGACGATATCGTCCCAAATTTGAGCAAAATCGTCTCCGATTTTGCCTCGAAATCGTCTCTAATTTGATGAAATCGTCCCTTTTTCGTCGATTTCGCCCTTGGGCAAAATTGACGAACTTGAGACGATTTCGTCGAACTAGGGACGATTTCGTTCGGACGACGTCGACGGCCAAAAACGGCCGCGATGCTCAAAATTCATCTTAAAATCTATCTACAAAGCATGTAAATTCCAATTAAATCAATCTAAATTGAGTTTAAACCCTTACCCGTAGACCGTGGCGGACCTCTGCAGATCTGTGCGCTTGTCTCTACCATTTTTGCTCCAGAGCTCTAAAAACAGTAAAATGAACAGTAATAATGAATTAGGGTTTTACCCTATTTTTCTTAATTTTATTCAAAATAATTCACAAATAATTTTTGCTTTTTCGCGTTTTTACCTCAAACGTTCGATTTGGGTAAAAACACGGAGGGGGCACCATAGTAAGCTGTCGTACGATTCGACCAAGAATCGTCGCCTAAAAATGGGAATAATTTTTTGCTTTCTCGTAGATCGAGAAGAACTCATCTTTAACGCATTTTCTTCGGAAAATTCGCTAAAGAGGGGGCAAAATGTAGCACCCTAAAATTGGCACAGTCAAATTGGAATAATTACATTCACCTTAGTAAATAAATTTAAATTCAAATTTAACCTCCCAAATCGCCCGTTAACCGCCGAGAAACCCGTTTCCCCTTTTTTTGCGCCATTTTTAGGAGTTGTTTTGACCGTTGGACGATATCGTCGCCGATCAGACGATATCGCCCCAGATTTGACGATTTCGTCTGGACTAGGACGTCCAGACGATTTCATCGCAAAACTGCATTTTCATAATTAGACTCTGTTCCAACGGGTCTCCAATTCGGGCAGAAGCGTGTCTGTGCCGTTGGGACCCTTCCCCCGTTGGAGATCTCCCAAATTGGGAAGATCTCCAACCTCCCAACAACTTTCCCTAAGCCTATTTAACTCTAAGACTTTTCCCTCCCCAACCCCTGGCTGAATTTTTATGCAAATCGACTCCCTATGTGCTAGAACTTCTCAAATTTGCTTTTTGCACTATTCCTATAGTAATTTTATTGCAGGTATATCACTGGTTTTCAGCCGAAACCAGCACCTATCGCAGCCGACGAACCTATCAAGATCAGAGGCGATCTTGTCAAATTAGGGGCGATCTTGTACTGATGCGAGACGATCTCGACTACAGCATACATCGAGGCAATCAGTGCCTGAAGTTTGCTCTTCTCTTTTTTCTCTCTGTCATTTTATGCTATAAATCAGATCATTTATTTAGTTTTTATTCTACTTTGCATCTGGAGTTCACCCATCTAGTTTAGATTGCACATTAAATTCATGATTTGCCATCATAATGCAGTGATCTGTTTTACTTTCTATTTTGAATTATTGCTTAGTATTCACCTTGTTCTTTAGCATATTTTGCCTCTGTTTTGCATAGTAGAATTGCTTGTATTTTGCATCTGTTCTCTGTTTTGCAGGTTTCTGACGAATTCGTTTGACGAATTCGTCAGATCTGAGACGATTCTGTCTGTCTCAGACGATCCTGTCAGATTCCAGACGATTCTGACAGATTGCGGGCAATTTTGTCGAATCCCAGATGATCCAGACTACTTCAAGCATCAGAAACTTCATCAGACATCCCGAATCAGGTAATCTCCATTAGCCTCCTCCAAATTCTCTATTTTTTTGCTTTCAGTATGTTTACTGTATTCATTTAAATTGCATTTTCATGTAGTTTAAGTTAGAATCATTCGGCCAAACCTAGGATGAATGTTTAAAGGATAAAACGAACCCATTAAAACACATTCCCAAAACCTAGGCGTGGAAACTGCCACCAAATGTTTCCTGGTGAACCCACCATCCGTCGACAAATCACCAAAATGCACCTCCCTTGAGAGGCGGGACCTTCGCAAAGTCCTCTCGTCCGAGGTACCGCATCATCCTTTTCCCATCCTCCTTCCGGGCGCGGATCCAATAGCCTGAAGGTAGGGATGCAAAAATTTTGGAGCGATACACAAACCCAACTACTGACAAATGGCCAAAGGCATAACATTAGCTTATGCACCCGAATCTACCAGATAATTGTGCAAGTTTTTCCCAAAAATACGTACAGTTAGTAGAAAAGGCAGAACCTCAGTTTTCTCTTTGTACATGGCTACATTTGCATTTGCCATCTTCTTTCCCTTGTCCAAAGATTTTGTAGTATGCCCAGAGTACGTTTTAATCAGGTTGTCCCTCTGTTCCAAAATTTGGGCCAACTCATTAAGAGTAATGTTGGCCTTGATCTTTTTCATGTCCTCCACTATGTTATATCCATTATTAAGTGGAGGGACAAAAGCATCTGGTCCTCTCAGATTTCCTCCCTTGGGTGGATATGGATTATTGCTTGGAGATGGATCTGGAGGAACATTGTGAGAGTTGTTCGGAGGGGTAGATGTAGTGTTGGGCTCCGGATTTCTATTTCTCAGGTTGTAGTTGTCCCTCCTGTATTGTTGGAAAGCCTGCACCTCATCCATAGGCATTTAAACTACATTCTCAGATTCATCCAAGAAAGTGAAATAATCCAAGACCATAGCTGCACTGTGGTTGGATGAACTTGGGCCATCTGTAGTTCTTTGATTTTTAGGAGAAATCAAATCCCCAGACAAAGCTTCAAATGCATTACAAAATTCCAAACAATCCAACTCCTCGTGCTGAGAAGTAGCATGTATTCTGCACCAGTTAGGCAGAGCTAAATCGCAACTATTCACATCATGACCTTTACCTTTGTAATCTTTATTAGGTTCATATGGGGGCCGGTTGAATTTGTTCGGTTGATATGAATACCTTTTTTAGTTGTCCCCAGTAGAAACTTGCCTTTTAAACCTCAAAAAATCATTGGCCAACTTTTGAACTATTTTTTAGACTTCTTCAACTCTTGCATTATCAACCTCTTTTCCTGGGTTCTGTACATTCTCAGCAGGTGTCACAGCCAATGGATTTGCTGATGGTAGAGTCTAACACACTGGCAACATCATCTGATGTGGTATGGGATTGAAAACAGGGGTAGCTTGTGTGACCAGAGGAATTTGCTTAGCATTTAAAGGTTGGGGTCCCAACTGTCTTTCCAGAATCAAAGCTTCTTTATAAGCCTCTGTTAAATTAGTAACAAAGGGATCTCTTTTCAGGAAAACTGAAGTCATTGGATCTAGAGAATTTCTAAAAATCTCCAATGCCAGGTCTGCATTCGGTACATAATAACCAGTAAGTCTACCATAAGCTTTCTAGAATCTGACATTGTAAGATCTGATAGATTCACTTAATTCTCTTTTGATACCAGAAAACTACTGATACAATATACTAGGATCTATTACTTCACCGAACTGTGACACAAAAACCTTTTCTAAGTCATTCCAACTGGTAATAGAATCATTAGTGAGATTTAGAAACCAGTCATAAGCTCCCTCCTGGAGAGTGAACGGGAACAATCTGCAAGCAACATCTTCATGTTGTACATTTAACAATTTCAAAGCATTCTTGAAAGCTACCAGATGTTCTTCTGTTGTCCTTGTCCCATCATGCTTATATCTGGGAAGATATCTCTCCGAATTTCTAGGTAGGTCATGGGCTATACACGGGATATTTAAAGCAGTGGAACCCAACCAGTTTGCCATTACTACTTGATTGACGATGATATTCTGAGTTGTAGTTGGAGTAACTACCAGTGGTGATAAAACAGTTTCAGACAGAGACTTGGCCCTTCTGAGGCTACTTCTTCTCGAAGTTTCCAATTCAGGCACAAGGAGCTCTCCGACTCGGGGTGGGACCTTGTTACCCTATATGTAGAATCCAACTTTTCACAAGCAACTTATAATCTCATAATCCTTAACAGGCTACAGAACTTGGCCCTCTTTTTTGGCAATTTTAAATATTGTACAGACAACTTACAATATTGAACGGAGTTCACTAGGCCCTCCTTCTAGCGCCATTTTAGATGTTGGTCCGAATTTTATACACACCCTGTGAAGAATGAGCATGAAACTTTGATAACACTTATACGGGATAAATCCCACTCACTTTAGGATCTTGTTGGTTATCCAAGGTGTGAGTTACAGAGTTGGGTCGAATGTCTATTCACTCTTTTTTGCTTTTGGAATAGTTTTCAATATGGACTATCTGTTACCTTACAACGGGTTCTTGAACTTGTTCAGTAATGTTTAGAAGTTGTCACTTGTTGACAATCAGATTTAAAATTATTTCTTTGATCTAGCTCTTATGGGTCAGTAGATTTAAATAAAAGACAAATTTAAAAGAAAATAAAAATGGATCATTTCACGCTAAAACAAAGAGAGTAGGGTAGGGCAAAAAGAGAAGTTTATCAAACTTAGCTGTAAAAACAAAACCACCAATTTTATTTATACTATCAGCTTCACAATAGAAAAAATCAAAGAAGAAGGTGTCCAGCTTTCTAAGATCACCTTCTACTAAGAGCATAAGATAGAGATGGAACATGTCTGAAAGAAAATCATAAACAGAATGGAAGTCCATTAAAATTGGTATTTCTCACCAGCAGCATAGCTCACACAGTGAGGACAGAGCAATTAGAACAAACTTGAACCTTAAATCCGTGATTTTTCCTAGCATACAATAGAACAAATGAAGCCCAACAGCATATTTAATCTTGATAACACAGATTTACATCATATATTTAATAAACTTTAAATAAACGGATAACAAAAGAAGATGAACTTATCACAATCTGAAAAATATTAGGCTCCTGGACATGCTATCACAGAAAACAAAAGCACATCAACTCCAAGTCCAAAAATAAAGTATTTAAAAATATTTCCAAGAAATTGCTTCAATAGCCTTTTATTTCTAAGTCTCCGCCTCCTGCGATTACATTTAGAAGAAGTATTTATAGACTCAGGACAGACCCTGATATTTTCAAAAATATCTTCTTCTCAAACCCTAAATCTTATCACCTTAAACCCTACTACCCGGGTTTTACAACATAAAGCCTTTAAAAATAAAGCTTTCCATAAACCTTAACCATCCTGCAAATCAGTGCAGTTATTTGCCATAAATGGAGAAGACAGAATTCGAATGCCACTTGCATCCACCCACAACTGTGTGTAAATGTGCTCATTAATTCCCTCGAGAAATTTGGATGAGTCACCACTTCTCTGAAATTTCATCTCCGCAGAGCCATCCCTGAGTTGAAAATGTCTACACGCCATTAATCCTGCCATAAATTTTCATTAAATGCATCCATCGGCAAATTTCGGTAACCGAGTGTAGATACTTTCATTTTTTGGCCAATTCTCGACATACTCCATTAAATGGGCAGCTGCTTAGTCACCGTAAAGTCTCTTTGCGGTCAGATCTGTAAAATCTGGATAAACCAGTAATTCCTGGCATCTCTCATTTCAATATGACGGTCCTCGATTAATTTGTGCTTAACTTTGTCTTTCTGGCCATTTCTCCCGTTATCATGCAAGTGCCAGATGGCTTTCTGCAAAAAAGACAAAATATGGATTAGTATTTTAATAATATTAAATCAAAACTTTAAAGTTCAATCAAAACCCTAAAGTTCATTATACGTAGGCTTGCTTTGCTTTGACATGTGTCACAAAAATTGTGACACGTGTCCATTTCCAGCTGTTTTCCATTATGTGCTGCTTTCCTGCCATGGCCGCGAAAATGTGACATGTCGCGATTTCGTGACATGTCGTGAAATCGTGACCTGTTTCTGCCCTGGGTGCTTCTTTGCCGTTACTATCGCGAAAACGTGACATGTCACGAAATCGTGCCTCTTTTTTGCCACTCAACAAACTTCAGCTTCCATGCAGCAAAAACGTGACATGTCGCAATTTCGCGACATGTCACGAAATCGCGCCCCTTTCTTGCCTTCGACGCTTTCCCTGAAATGCGTCGTAATTTCGCGACGTCGCAATTTTGTGACACCCATCTTGACTTGTGTTTTCTCTCCAATCAAACCTTACCTCGCTTTCTCCTTTTGGCTTCTGCTCACTTTGCTGACCTTTTCAAATGCCTCCCCACCATGTCACAATTTCGCGACATGGTGGCGCCTTGCCCTAGCTTCCCCAATTTGTGTCACGATTTCATGACGTCACGATTTCATGACACTTCTCCGATATTGCACTTGGTTCTTTCCTTGTTTCCTTTGGGCTTTGCCTTTGGTTCCCTTTGCTGGATTAGCACTCTTCTTGGTTTCTTGTGTCCCTGGAACGTGTCGCAATTTTGCGACGTCATGAAATCACGACATCGTGATTTCGTGACACTTCCCTGACTTGTGCCTTCTGCGCTCCAATGTGTCACGATTTCGCGACGTCCGGAAGACGTCACGATTTCACTACACTTTTGCCTTCTTAATATTTGCCTTAACCACTTTCTACTTTCTGCATCGTGAAAACGCGACATGTCGCGATTTCGCGACGTGTCGCAAAATCGCGCCTTCTTTCATGCCTTAGCTTCTTCTGCCATAAAGACTTGCATTCATCCAAAATGTGTCGCGATATCATGACATTTTCCACAAGACTTGCTTTCATCCAAAATGTGTCGCGACATCGCGACATTTTCCACAAGACTTGCTTTCATCCAAAATGTGTCGCGATATAGTGATGTTTTCAGCATTCAGCAAAATTTTCCCAGACCCGTCGCGACATTTCCAAAAATGGAAAGTGTCGCGATATCACGACATTTCCAAAAATGGAAAGTGTCGCGATATCACGACATTTCCAAAAATGGAAGTGTCACAATTTCGCTACGTTTTTGTGACTTGGCCGATTTTTCCAAAACCCGTCACGATATCGCAACATTTCTAATGAATTTATCTGTCTGTATTCTACATTTTTCTCATATCAGTGAAAGATTTTCTTTACTCAACAATGATTCTAACATTTGAAAAATGAATTCTAAAATAAAACAAAGCCAGATGCAAGAATACTTGGATACTTTGATACAGGCAAAACTTGAAGAAGGAGGTAAGCAAAAATTTGGAATTAAAACCTGAAAAACATCAAGAGGGTCCTTACTGCAAAATGAAAGCTCAATATTTCAAAGGATGGAAATTCATTTTTCAGTGGGGGTGTGTTGCTTTTCAACAAATCTCATTGACCGTTACTCAAACGTTGTCTTGACACTCTACTTTGTACGTGGTGTAGCATCTTTCACTTCGCTCATCATTTACTCAGGTTGTAATAGTCACACACCTTGCAGCAAAAATTTCCCAAATTTTCACAAGCACCTTAGACTGGAAGTCTTTCGATTGATCAGGGTTACTTAGCCTACCTTCAGGTGCTAATGTTGCCAAGGTAAAACTCTGCTAGCTTTCACCCGCTAGATTGGATGCTACACAATCAAGTACATGAGATAGTTCATATAATGTTATTACGAACTCCACGTATGAATCTCAATTCATGAGATCTTCATAGACACCTCCTTATTTATCTACATCGCACTTCATGTTGTCCTGCAAAACATAAAAAAAAAATCTAAACTAAAGGCATTAAAATAAAATTCTAACTAATTTTTCTTTTCATTATATATATAATTTTCTTTTTATCTTTTTATTACTTCCAGGCTTCTCCCTTGCTTTATTTAGCGACCGGTTGGAGATTTCTCATTTCCCTTATGGACCAAGCTGGTCCTAGGAAAATAGGATACTCTCTTCCAACAAGTAACAAAAAATAAAGCTTCTATTTTTTCTCCCCTGCTTTATTTAGCTACCGGTTGGAGATTTCTCATTTCCCTTCTGGACCAAGATGGTCCTCGAGAAATATGATACTCTCTTCTAACAAGTAGCAAAATAAAACTCTATTCTTTTTTATCTATTCTTAACTTGGAGCCTTTTTCAACGGAATATATTTTTTTCTCCTTTTTTATGAACATTGTAAACAGTGTTCATTGTGCTATTGGTGGCAATAATGAAGGTGGGGTCTTCCCCATACCTACATCTAAACTAGTCTTCTAAAAAATCATCAATTTCACTATCAACTAGTTTGATGTGTTGTAGCATGAGAAGAGCAATTTCTCCCTTTGACCTCAAAATCAATTTTTTTTAACATAATGGCAAAATGTGCAGGCTAGAAAATGACTATTTGTGGGTTGGCAACTTGGAGAAAACATGGCATAGCAGTATTTAAAAAAACACATGCTAGTTTCTGATTCACCAGGCTGCCTTAAGCGCAAGTGAAGAGCATACTTCATAACATGTTCTTTTAAAAATTTTGCTCTATCATTTTTCCTGCTATTAATTTCATCATAAAAAAACATTTACCAATACGTTGTAAAAATTTCAATCCTGTAAATTTTTTTTTATCATTAGAACTAGACATAATTTTCCAATGGTTTCCATGTAAAAACACTTCCCTAAATATTTTCAACTATTAGACCTGGGTTGTGCTATTTATTTTGATTTATTGAAACCATTAGAGCATGATGAAAATCCTTCAATGCCAGATTTTTTTTCTAATTTTTTCAACAACACATTTTATTTCTACTTCTACACTTAATATGGTACATCAAGTTCATTCCCACATTTACCTGAGAAGCTAGAAAATGAAAACAATTGCCTATGGTATTTGGCTCTGACTGTGCCAACAACTATTTTTGGCCTTATAAAAAGGCCCTTGGTGGACTCACACTTCTCAGGTAAAATATCTACAGGTATTTTCAAATAATCTTTTTAATTGACCCATAAATCCTAACACTACAGTTTGACACTCCTCGACAATGGCACCAAAATGGTTAGTAGAAATTATGTTTGAGAAAACATTCCTTTCTCTTCCATAAATTATCAATCTGGTAAGTCTATAAACTTATGAGTTTCACGCATAGTATATGCCTGCAATTTTGAGGAATGAATCCAGTTGTACCATATTTAGTTTGGTGGGGGATGTTTAAACATTTGGATTTCAACAAAACTAAGTGTAAAATAAATAAATTAATTAATTAAATTCTAGAAATGAAATGCTAGAAAGAAATGTACAATAAATTCAATGTGCAAAAAAGAAACACATACCTAAATTAAATAAAGCAAGAACTAAAGCAATAAACTAATCTACATAAACCAAATACAAAAATGAAATAGGGGAGGACTACTACAGGGAGTGGGTCCAAGCTCCCGCAGATAGTCTGCCCAGCTAGCTACGTAGAGCTTACTCAGATAAGAGGAATTACACTCTTGATAAATTTGACAAGAAGTAAAATAAAATAGTTCTTCTATTAAAATTAATCATCCCCCTCTCTCAGGGAAGATCTATGCATTTATACAATGCACAACCTTCCTCTGTTACATTTTTAGGCAAGTCTATTTTAGACTTGCAATTACAGCAGATACGCAGAAAATAGGACAGCCAATCAATCCTAACAATCATGCACTAATAATAATAGTCACACACTAATTTTATCCGTAGGATAAATCAGGCGTATTCTATTTTTATCAGAATAGAATATGTTCGGAAATAATGAATCCATTCATATGGTTGTCCTCCTTAGTCGCTAATGGATCTGATTCTTCATGTTGTCTATTATGCATATCATTTTACCGGTAAATCGTTGCTTTGATTGATTCGTGAGCGTGAGGAGAAATGCTCACCTTACAAAGTTATCCAGTTGATCGATTAATAATAGAAGTGTCTTATTTAAATGCATAGAATAAAATATCTCCTTTATATTCACGTGTTTTGGTAGCTATCCCAACTTGGTGCATATGATGTGGAGTCAACGGTCAACATGGTCCCACTTGCCTTCTTGGTCAATATTGCAAAGTATGGAGGCGTGGAGGCACCTTCTGCATGAGGAAGGTGCCTACTCCTGCTGGGTGCCTTCTCCATCTGGAAGGCACCTACTTTTGCTGGGCACCTTCTACATCAGGAAGGTGCCTACTTCTACTGGGAACCTTCTCCATCAGGAAGGCACCTACTTCTGTTGGATGCCTTCCGTATCGGAAGGCACCTACTTCTGTTGGGCACCTTCCACATCAGGAAGGTGCCTACTTATACTGGGTGCCTTCTCCATCAAGAAGGTGCCTACTTCTTCTGGGTTCCTTGCGCATCTAGAAGGCACATACTTCCATACTTTAGTCTCTGAAAGTATAAGTATGCCAGTTCCAAGTGGATGTAGACTGGAAAACACCACATTAGTAATAAAACCTGCATTTATACACATTTTCTACTAAAAACACCAATCAAACATAATACTAGATTTTCTATCAATTATATGCATAAGTTATATAAAATACATCTCATATGCTAATTAAACCAGTAATGATACCCCTTAAAAGTGTATATAAAATGAGCATTTTTGGTGCTTATCAATGAGATGCATTTCCACTCTCCCAGCTTCGGATGACTTCCTACCCATACAATAATTTATACCCTACACTATTAATTACATCTCATCCTCTCCCCCTATTATATGCACTACTAATACATCTGATACTCCTCCTACACTTATATCTACCAATGACCCACTCCTGATACCTACACCACCAATTGGAGGAGGGTTCTCATATGCTAATCGAAGAAACCATATATGTTTACCTTAGTTCCAACCCTACCAATCCACAGATAGCAAAAATAGGAAAAGGTATTTTCAAGGAAGAAAAAGAATGATTTATTGCACTCCTAAAATAATACAAGTAGGTATTTTCTTGGTCCTATAAAGATATGCCTGGCCTCGATCCTAATTTAGTGGTCCACAATCTTGTGTTAAGTCCTCATGTCTGATTGGTTAAACAAAAATTACAAAAACTACATCCTACCATTGCCATCATGGTAAAAGATGAATTACAAAAACTACTTGACATGGGATTTATACAACCCAATGACTACCTTAAGTGGGTTTCTAATATGATACCCATTGCTAAATCCAATGGGGGATACACGTATGCACTAACTTTCGAGATCTTAATAAAGCATGTCCCAAAGATGATTTTTTGCTACCTAATATAGACACACTAGTAGATGCTACAACCAAAAATGAAATGTTATCCCTTATGGATGGTTTCTCAGGTTATAACCAAATCCAATTTAATCATGTTGATCAGCACAAGACCTCCTTTACCACTCCTTGGGTAACCTTTTGTTATAAAGTAATTCTCTTTGGACTCAAAAATGTTGGTGCCACATACCAAAGAGCCATGACTTATATTTTTTACAATTACATGCATAATCTTAAGGATGATTATTTCGATGACCTCCTTGCTAAATATAAGAATTGACATGACCACATTGATGTTCTATGAAAACTCTTTAATCGACTTCTAGAACATAATGTTAGACTCAATCCTAAGAAATGTGTCTTTGGTGTTACCTTAGGAAAGCTCCTAGGTTTTATCATTTCCAAAGAAGGCATTCAAGTAGATCCTAATAAATTTAAAGCAATAATGAATATACCTCCTCCTATAAACCTTAAATAATTAAGGATATTGCAAGGCAATATCCAAGCCATTCAACCATTTATAGCTTAATTATATGATAAATGCAATCCCTTTAATCACCTTTTACAAAATGGAGTTAACTTTTAATGGATGCCTGAATACCAAACTACTTTTTATAATATCAAGTGATACCTTGTATCCCCTCCATTTCTCACTCCTTCCAAACCCAATATTCCCTTCCTTTTGTACATATTTGCCATAGATTTTGACCTAGGGACAATGCTCACACAAAATAATGGTCTAAACCATGATCAAGCCATTATTTACTTGAGTCGCACACTTGTTGGTTATGTGAGCCACTATCTTTATATTGAAAAATTATGCCTTGTTGTAGTATTTACCACTAATAAATTACAAAACTATATGCTAAATAATACTACATATGTGGTGGCTAAAGAAAACCCCTTACGATATATGACGAGTTGCATATATACCAATAATAGAACCTCCAAATGGATCATGCTCCTTAGTGAGTTTGATATATAATTTATTAGCCAAAAATCCATAAAGGGTCAAGTCATTGATGAGCAACTTGGAGAAGCTCCTCTACCCAATGATGAACCTCTTAAAATTGAGCTTCCCGATGATTTCATCTTCACTATTGATAAAATAGATGAATCAATGTTGAATAATGATGTTGATGATGACCTAACTTTATTCTTTCATGGTTCTAAATTTGAACAAGGGGTGGTGCAGGAGTAGTTCTAGTCACCCCGCAAGGGATTTATATCCCCTTTTCTTTTAAACTAGAATTTCCTTGTACCAAAAATAATGCAGAATATGAGGCTCTCATTCTTGGGCTTTAGACTCCTTAAGCAATGTGTGTCAGGTGCCTATGTATATTTGGTGAATCCCTTTTAATAGTAAACCAAATTAAGGGATTTTATCAATGTAAATATTTGACTCTGAAGTTATATAAAGACATCACTGAAAAACTATTGGTCCAACTCAATTGGTGTGAAATTGATGCCATCCCTCACTCATCTAATCATTTTACAGACACTATGACTTCCTTAGGGTATCTCATACTTAATAATCCATTCTACTATGTCACTACTCTCCATGTCAAAACCTTGGTCCAATCTGCCCTTCACTCATCCACATCCAACATCAAACAAGATGTAAATCTTATTACTACCGAATCTCCTCAAATCTTCCAAATCTAAACCCTCCTCTAGGCCCTCATCCATAGACAACCTTCCCCTTCTACTGATCCTACAACCAATATGTATCCCTCCATTACTACCCCACTCCTTAAAATCTTCACCCAAACAATAGATCAACCCACAACCTCCACCTTCATTGTTGTGGGAGACTACCACCCAACTACCACTTCCACTGACCACTATTCTATATTGCTTGCCCAATTACATAATTATTTACAAAATAGATCTTTTCCTCCTACCCTTACTTCTACCACCAAGTGATCATTTAAATAGAAAACATCATGATATGTGCTACTAGGGGACATCTTATATAAAATAAATTATGATGGTATCCTACTTCGTTGTCTGGAACCCCTAGAAACCCAATGGGAAATCACTCAAGCACATGATAGTACATGTCGAGGCCATTTTAGTGGCTTAGCTATTGCTAAAAAGGTTTTACAAATGGAATATTACTAGCCCACCGTGGAGCATGATTGCTCCAAATATGTTAAACTATGTGTTAAATGCCAAACTCATGCTTCCTTAACACATGTACCTTCGCAAGCTCTTCAACCCATACAAGCCTATTGACCCTTTTCACAATGGGGGTTAGACTTGATTGGTAAAATTTCTCCACCTTATTTCAGAAAACACACTTTTATCATAGCGCCTACTGAATATTTTACAAAGTAGGTGGAAGCCATTCCCCTTACCTCTACTACTGGGCTAAAATTGTAAAATTTATTCTTCATCATATTATATGTTGTTTTGGGATACCATCCAAGATTATTTTGGATAATGGTCCCCCATTTAAACATAAGTATGTTCATAACCTATATCAAAAATACCACATCCATCATAGTTTCTCCCTCCTTATTACCCATAAGCCAATGGGTAAGCCGAAGCCACCAATAAAACTATTTTTTCTATTTTGAAAAATATTGTTAAGGATAATCATAAGGATTGGCACTTACAATTACCCCTTGCACTATGGGCCTATCATACTAGTATTCGTACCCCAACTAGGGAAACTCCTTTTTCATTAGTCTATGGTGTTGAGATAGTTATGCCTTTAGAGCTTGAAATTACATCACTTTGTATCTCCTTACAAGAATTCATAGATGATGACACAACCCATAAAGCATGGCTTGATCAATTAACCCTTCTTGATGAACATCAGATTAACACCCTTGAGCATATTTGAGTTTATCATGATCACATAAAGTGAGCATATGATTGTAAGGTCCATCCTTACGAATTACAAGTAGGTGATCTCATCCTTAAAGCTAATCAACAACAATCTCACATCTCACCTCACTTGCGTGACAAATTTACTGCTAATTGGATTGGTACATTCATCATTAAACACAAGTTTAGACCTAAAAATTATAAGCTTGCCACTCTTGAGGGAGTTGAGGAGCTCAATCCCATTGATATTATTCATTTGAGAGCCTTTTATGCTTAGTTCTTTTACATTTGTCTTCCTTGTATATAGCAAAAAAAAAATTCTCATACCATCCCTCATCCTCCACTTTCTCCCCCTGTGATACTAACTCCTTTAGATTTGATTCATTTCATATTCCTTTCATATTATTTTTGACATTGTGCATCCCTTTCTAATTCCAATCATCCTTTGAATAATTGATCTCTAGTTTTGGACCACAATTGATTGACTCCTCTTAATTAAGGGCATATACAAAATCACTAGTATGGTATTTCTATTCTACTTTCTTCCCTCCTCTTTTGTCCATTCTTCTACCTCTTGGTCCTTGATTTATGAGTCTCTAGAAATTCTTTTTAGTCATTCAACCATGCCTAGTATCCTCCTCAAGTATGCATTTATCCCATTCAAAGCCATGACAATTTGGAGCTTCCCTTTGTGACCTATTGAGATATCCTAGAACCCACACAGTACACACATAATTAATATTATTTTTATTAGGTGAATATGACATCATGATTAGTCCTAATGCCTATATTAGCTCATTGTGCATCCTTCAGCGGTCCAAAACCCAAGGGTTCATGCTCAATATATATATATATATATATATATATATATATATATATATATATATATATATATATGAAAATTTTAAATGATGACAAAAAAAATAATAATAAATAAATAGCCTGAATCCTGGGACGTATTAGATGACTCCAATGGGGCTATAGGCACTTGGTTAGTAGTGGAGAAATATTGATGGACCGTGTGCTATCTCCATCGGGGCTATAGATGCCTAAATGGTAGTGGAGTATGCCTTCATGATTGAGCTCTATTTTTCTCATTAGGACTATGATTGGTTAAGTCCGAACCTATTCAAAATTTGGTTAATGAACTCACTATAGACACAGTGTTTCTAGGACATTTTGATATGTCTCAAGGGACCTCTAAATCTTAATGACCTTTGCATGGTAACCTCACAACTTGAGAGGAGCACTAGGGTGTTGTAGTCTCTTGAAAACACCTCTAGATACTCATTAGCCTACAACATTGGAGGTCTCCTATTTCTCTATCATTTCTTCTATATTCCTCCCTTGTTATTCTATGTTTCTAATCATGTGTATGCCCTTGGTTAATGAGTTCAATCATGCATGGTACTAAACATACACACCTATTGTCCCTACATTCCTTATCTATTCTATCTATCATATTATTCACACCATTTAACATCTACTTTCAGACAGGTTGTGTGCACATTAAAAAAAAATCCCATAAGCATAAAACATCCACATCATCAATCATGAATCACATTTTTATTCACATTATCAATCATAAATCATGCCTGTATGTACATAAAAATGACCCGTAGGCATAGAACTTCATAAATACATGCAAAATGATGGCTTCTTAAGCCATACACAAATATTGATCCTCCCTACTGTTACTTTCCATTTATCTCACCAATACTCTTCCCCTCTTCTAGTTGTGATTATTCAACTCTCTCTTGAACACTATGATGATTTCTCTCATTTCGTTCCTGACTCCCATTGAAAACATGTAAACCCCATGACACTAAAAGGCTAGAAAATATGAATATGAAATATGCCTATCTAAAACAACTCCAAATGACTTGAAATTTTATAGGTATGTAAAATATATACTTTTGGGAAATTTCACCAAAAATAGAATAGAAATTGCATCCGATGACATGGCGTTTATGTAGTGCGCTTCTCAAACTTGCACAACCAAAAATAAATAATTTTTGGGCCTAAACATATCCAAAATGTATAAAAATTAGAAAGAATACATAAAATGATATTTTAAGAGGAACCATATTGTTAGTTCTACAAAATCAGGCATAGATCCTTATGCACCTTCTGATGGACCCTACAAGCCTGCAAAAACTTAAAAATATAATATCTCACTCAATATAGCTCCAAATGGCATGAAATTTGGATAGTAGCTTCATGATACATCCTAGAATATGTCTAATTAAAAATAGTAGAAAAATCAGCCATAGATCTACCACCATCCTTGGGTAGGACGGTGGTGACCATCACAGATTGGGAACCATCCTGGGGTGGGATGACCACCAATTATGCACTTATTTTATCACAAATTCCTCTGTGAATTGGTTGGGAACCTTATAAATAGTGTTTTCATCAAATTTGGTGGTGAAATTCACTCAGATTATTCAGTTTGGTAAATAAATTGCACCTCCTAGATCACTCGCAAACCTCCTTCACTAGGTAGAGATTTCTAGGGAAAAAGGCACAAAAATATGAGGAGAAATCTTGGCAGCACTCCGTTGCTATGTCTCAAAACTCCTATCTCTATCTTGTGTGGAAAATGGATCCACTTTATAGCTAAAGGGGGCCTTTGGTCAAATGGGCATGCAGGGCAAGAGATGCCACTTCTTTAAAACTGAGCATGCATTGGAAGGGAAGGTAATCTCCCATTTTGGCCTCCATTCTACATGTCATAAGGATTTTGTGCCCTTAGTTCATGCATGCTCTCATAGGTATAATAAATAGCAGTTTTTTGGTGCCATTTGTCCAAAATTGACTTTCTGGGAGTCAAACCGTGTGGTCGTCCCACCTAGGTATGATCGCTTTGCCATCATCCTTGGGTCGGATGGCCACAAACTATGACCATCCTAGGGTAGGATGGTCATGCCTATGTGGCCCAAAAGCTCCCAAAAGTGTGGTAGATCCTTCCAAGAGGGGTTAGGACCACTGTTAAACCTCTGAGGATTTCCCAAGGGGGTCATATGGTGTCAATTAGACCTTATCTTGGTAATCTAATTGGATTTACATGATCTTAGTGTCTACTTTTTGAGATGCATTGTGTGCAACACAACACTGAGCAAAAATAGATTACTAAATTACTAAATAATTAGGGTTATTCAATAACATAACCAACTTTAGATACCCAAATCATGGAAAGAGCATGCGTTCTTGAATCCTTGCTTTTGACGAGCTAAGGAACTTGCTTCAAGTACAACCTCTCCAGTGAAGGTTTACTTGATCTTGGACATTTTTTAGTCATAAATATGATTCTATAATGCCAAGTATTTGTTTAATTAAAATTTGTGTTTGTTTGCTACCCCAAGCAAGGGCATTATTTGTCTTTGTCAAATATTCATTGGATGAACGCAATTTGCATGATTGAGTGTTTGATTATTGATTGTGATTATGAATTTATTAAGTATGACTACCCCCTCAAGTGATGAGTCAATGAGGTAATGACCAGTGATAAAAGCAATGATTCACTTGACACATATGACTTTGTTAGGATTTCCTCCAGTTTTACTCATTGAAACATGGAGCACTTGCGAGAGAATTTTGATGGCTTTGTTGAGGTTTCATGGAATAAAGGGGTCAAAAACTTCATTCCCATGGGGCGGTCTAGCCACAATGGCCTTCTTAGGGATTAAAGTAAGGACTTTTCCATTTCTCCATGAGCAATTTGGGTTCTCCTTGTTGCCAATTGAATTTTGACCAAATTTGAGCTATTTTTGGTGGGTTTTGGACCCTTTTTATTATTGTGAGGTCGGAGGACCCACTTTATTGTAGCCTACGGGCAACTCGAGGAGTATGATGTATCTTTTTGCCCCATATATATAGATATATATGATATTTTCTATTTATCATCATGTGTTTTGTTACTACTTTATGAGATGCATGCAATGTGTTTATTTGCTTTATGATATGATGATGGATGCTTATCATGTATGCATATGTTGTAATGTGATTGGATTTGATGATATGTATATGCATGGATACATAATGAAATGGATGATTGATTGATCTAGGTGATGGAATGTGGATACTATATGACATACTATGTTAACACCATAAACTATATAGAATTCATCAATTCATGTGTAATATCTACATGAGACTATGTAATGGATGTATGAGAAAATGTAGGCTAATGAAATGTGAAAAAAATGGAATGAATGAAATGAATGTTATAGAATGTCTATGAGATTTTCATGAGACTCAAACACTCTAGTCGACTGGTCAAAAGTTATATACTAACCATGAAATACTTTTGGATAAGGTACAAATCTACTAGGATGACCTAGATACTCAATATCCCTGTGTGTGCAAGTGAGTTCATTTGTAATACACATAAGATTACCCCACTGCCAAATAGTATTGAAGCAGCCCATCTATACTGAAGATAATCCTATGAGTAGCATGATCCTAGGTTTTGTACATAGTTGTATTAGACACTAGGTATTATAGGCTACCAAAATCTAGCTCATCCACATACAAACATTAGTCTGCACACACACAAAAAGCTAATGTGACAGACATATCATCATGCATAAGGATATCACCATTGCCAGGTAGGCTTGATTCCACCTAACCTATAATGAGGATCACCTAATGGTTTGTCAAATGCTAATAATTTTAGGGATTCAAGTTCAAGACTCCCTTATTTTATTTATTTGGATTCAGGGATATTTTATCATACTTAGTGATGATAATCACTGCTTATTTTATATTTTGTTTTTATTTGAGCAAGGGATTTGTTTAGTGATGAAAATAATTATTTATTTTGCTTTTAATTTTTACTTTTGGAATTTTGTTTATTGATAGTGGTAAAGACCACTGTTTATTTTGGGTAATTGGGTAAGGAGGCTTGTCCTTTTGTCAATTCTCAATATTATCAAACCATCTACATAGGAGGATGTGCAAGATAATTTTTTTTGCTTAAGGTAACCTAGACCACTTCGTAGGTTTCATATTTCCTTGTGAAAAACTTGGATTTATTAGTGTGTAAATGTTATGGGATTTTGACGTATGCAAGGTACAATCTAAGAAAGACTCTACATCCTAAAAATTAGGATAGCTTTCTACAAATTATAAAAAGAAAACTAGAGATGGCTGAGTGACCAAAAATCCTAATGAAATTATAGAACAAATGGCTAGGTGAAGGGAATGGACACAAATATGAAAAGTGGGAAATGTAGGTGGACATGATAAGTGTAATATGAAATGATGTGGATGATGACCTCAACAACATTGATTTTGAATGATGACTAGTTTATAGTCTTAGAGCTAGCCATGTATGAGCAAATCTAAAATGTGAAGTGCAATGATGAGTATGCCTAATGCAAGTGATGATATAATGCAATGGTATGCAATGTGATGTAATGCAATATTTTTGTATTTTTGATGTTTTGATAATATTTTTTGGTTTTTGATATATATATATATGTACAGGTTGACCAATGGACATAATGGATGCCATTGGGGTATTTTTAATGACCAAAGGTCTTATATATATGTTTTTGGGGCATTTTGGGTTGACCAAGTGATACTTAGATACCCTTGGAGCATTTTGGGGTGACCTAGATAGTAGTAGACCACCTAGTGGTATTATGGGTTGACCAAGTGATATGTAGATACCCTTTGGGAATTTTGAGGTGACCTAGACGATCATAGAACACCCAGGAGGGTTTTGGATTGACCAAGTAGTTTGTAAAAATCCTTGGAGCATTTTGGGGTTACCTAGATGGTCATAGACTACCTAGGAGGTTTTTGGGTTGACCAAGTGGTTTGTAGAAACCCTTGGAGAATTTTGGGGTGTCCTATATGGTCATAGACCACTTAGGAGTGTTTTGGCTTGACCAAGCAGTTTGTAAAAACCCTTGTATAATTTTGGGGAAACCTAGATGGTCATAGACTACCTAGGAGGGTTTTGGATTGACCAAGCGGTACGTAAATACTCTTGGAGCATTTTGGGGTGTCCTAGATGGTCATAGACCATCTAGGAGGGTTTTGGATTGACCAAGAAGTTTGTAGAAACCCTTGGGGCATTTTTTGGGTGACCTAGATGGTCATAGACCACCTAGGAGGAAGGTGTGGTACCTTGTGTACCTCTAGTGTGCCATGTATTTGATGTACTATGATTGGCCTGGCCAAAGGGGACGATGAAAATTGACCCCCCTGCTATGAGGTGCAAGCTTGTGTAGTGCTAGTGTCCCTCTAGGGTGAGTCGAATGAAGGTGAAATATTGGAGGTGTCGTAGATTGCATATATCGACTGTGGTGTTCTTGTTGTTCTATTATAAAATCGATCATATCCGCAAACCCGTGGGAAGGTTGAGTGATGTGCACGTGATTACATTATCCTACTGGGTGGCTAGGTGTTGTGTTTACTTCATGTGAAGGTAAATAGTCTTGGAAGACTCCTATCTAAAGTCCTTACCTATCGATCATATCCTGGACTAAATATCGAAAGATGTAGCATGTCTAGATATCATGACCCATTTGTCAATGATAAGTATAGTATAAGTCTTGCCTGTATGTTTTTGATCTATGTGTATTAGGATTTATTAGGCAGATCGGAGGAAGCATGATTGCTTGTGCCTCATATAGTCGATTGAAGATCAATGCTAAGGGCTCTAACAAATGGGTATACTATCACTATGGTTGATGGCCTTGGTGCCTCTACCTCAGGCTATGTTGAGGGTTTACCATGGAATGCATGGGAGGGGGTTGGTCTTGATAATCAAGGGTTTAATTTTTTGGATGACACAACCATATCTCGATGTTTGTGAGTATATCCAAGATATATTATAAAGCATTGTGTTGTTGACTCACTTGTAACTCCAGGTTGTCTAGCGTATCCAAGATATACTCTGTGGGAAGCATAGGCAATGATAGGATGGCTATCAAGGAATTTGAACAAAAATTGATAGGTGGTGTATCCATGCCTGGCATGTCACCATAGGACCATGCAAAAGCCTCCTTCTTATCTGTGAGAAGGGCTATGTAATTAGTTTGCTCTTTAGGGGATATGCTTTCCCCTAACTTGATATATTGTGGATTCTTAGGATCTAAGTTGATGTCTTTGTCAATAATTTTCTCGATTGACATATGTGACCCCTCCAACTGGTGGGGAGTAGGGTGTAGGAAAAAAATACACCTCCCAAAATAAGAATAAGTGATACAAAAGAATTTGCTCAATTTTGATAGTTTTGGCATAAGTGACAATTTGCTCAAGTTTTGTAAATCATACAGGTAGGATCAAACCATACAGTTAAGGGAAAAACCATACAACTGGAATGGAAAATCATACGCAGTGGCAAATCATACAAGATGCACTAAAATGCATCCAAATGCAAGGGAAATGTATTTTCAAGGTGAAATGGCACATAGATTTTCTAATTAAGGTGTTAGACTTAGTAAAATGTCAAATTAATGAATTCAGTTGTACATGGGTAGTTTTAAGTAACAAATTGTCTTAGGAACCACTTTGGAATGGCCTGGGCAACATTATATAAGACCCCATTTTCAAATTTGTAGGTCTGGTTGCTAAGAGATAAAATAGAGTATTATTGGTAGTAATAGTTGATTACTCTGAGTTATTACAAGTATATTGATATATTCCCATACTATAATTGAATCCATGATACGTAAATGAGCATAACAATGTTTTTGGACTATTGTGTACAATTATAGTGATTGTGGATGAATCTTGTTGCATGTGTTCTCTAATGAATGTTTTATGTTAGTTTTATGCATTGTTGCAACTTGTTGATTGAATCTGACATTGGTGGAATTTGAGGAAGGATCTGGAAGAATGGATGCATTCTAGAAGATGTCTTGGATAGTGTTGTACAATTTTTGGGCATAATTAGTTGTTAGAAATCGCTTCCAAGCCTGATTAAGATGAATTGTATGTTATGGAGAATGGATTGATTGGCACATAAAAGAATTACCAAACTGAGTAGAGAGAGATTGAGGTGTTAGAGAAACTAATTTGGTCCTTGGTTGTATCTTCATTTTGTACAGATCGTACACCAGAAACCATACAACTTGTACAGAGAAAACTTACCCGATTTGGTAAAACAGACGATTTGAGGGAATTTACCTTATTTGGTAGTTTTGGGGAATCGACTTGCATGATTACAATATTGTGTACGAAAGCCCCCAAAATTGATTTTTTCAAAATTTCTGAGTGTAGGATCGTATAATCTAGGTCACTATAAAATTTTGGATCGTACAGTGTATCTTGATGACCGTACAAGCTGACCGTTGGATGTGAGGGGATAATTTCGGGGACTGTACGGTTGTACGAATTGACAACCAAGTTGGATTTGGTATTTTGATCATTCATAGCCCTAGAAAACACCCCCTATAGACACCTAAAATATGTCATGTCAAGGGCTACTACTCATATGGACATGCTACAAGACCATATGGAAGATCTTGGATAGACTCCAAGATAGAGAAGTGGTTTTAACCACTCAATTTGGGTTCCTTGGCATAATCAGTCTGAATTGCATCCCAGACCTATAGTTTACAACTAAACCATGGCTGAGACCTATGGTTTATAGTCTAGACCATAGCTATGACCTGCAATATTAATTAAATTTCAGTTTGCCTTCAATTCGAGCCAAATCGGTTGGAACGACCATTTGATCTAGAAGAAGGTGGTTAGAGGGCAGAAGCTTCCATTCCAAATGTCCTAATCACCACTTCTTGATATTGGCTTCTCCAGGAATCCACCCCTAGCTCTTGGGTAGTCCTATAAGTACCCCTCAAAATTAAGGTAAACTATCTGAGAGAGCATTAGTGATTTGAGCAGCGAAGCCCTGTCGAATTGTACACTCAATTGAGTATACTAAGAGAGAACTATTACACTTATTCCCTACTTACTTGCCAAGATTCATGATGAATTGCATAATGGATGCCATAGGAGCCTAGGAGGATCAAGAAATGCAAATCTGAGCAAACAAAGGCCCATCACAGTGATTCAACCACCAAACCTGTCAGAAGGACATCGAAGGCAACCCTTGAACATCAATTGGACAAGGAGGTTAAGCCCACTACCATTGGAATTGATGTTAATCCTATCAAAGTGCTAACCATGACTGTTAGCCATGGTTTATAGTGCATACTGCTCATCAGTGCTATGATTTTCAGTAGAGGTTTAACCACCTTCCTATTTTCATTTATGTTTGGCTAATTATGTTAGATTAGTTGTTTTCACATTTTAATGGAAATTTAGCAGACTTTTGACTATAGATTTAGGTTAGTTTAGATTATTTATGTTTATGCTTCAATTAAGATTTAAATGGTTTCTTTATGCATGATTACGCTTTAGTTTATACATTTGATCCATGCATAGTGTAGCTGCTACTTTTTTTATGCTATTACATGAATCTTGATTCGATTTGCATAGCTTAGAAGCACTTTTCATGTTTTCTTGATTATGCATGTTTAATGGTGTCATTATGCAATTTACCTAAAAGGGCCTCATCATGAGAGGATGCCTATATTTTTTACATTCTTGTGTTGTTTCTTGATCGCAGGGAACAGTTTCAAAGGAGAACCAACTATCAAGTTCCTTCCCCATCGCGAAGAAGAGGGCATCTCCACCCTAGAGAAGTTCGTGTCATCCTGAAAGGCATTTGGAAATCACACCTACCATTAAGAGGGAAACAATTATTCAATCCTATTGTAATATTGTATCAAAATTATTATCCTTAAGGGGGTGTACTTGTAATTTGATGTTGACTTCGAATACAATGGAATAAAGCATTTTTCTTTTTGATTCATTTTTTGTCAATTTCTTGTTCTTGTATGCATGCTATATTTTTATCATTTATTGCAATAGGATACGCCATCGGGTGTGAGCCTTTCTAGTGGTTATAGAAGTTGATCATGATATAACCCCACATTTTTAGGATCTGATTATGTTGTACTTGGTTTTTGTACTTGTAGGTACAGACCTCAGTTATCATCTACGACCCAAAAATTGAACCACAGGTACAACACACGGTTTACAGTCAGAACCATAGATCAAACCTATGGTTTCCTGTTGACAACATAGATATTCAAGTTCATAATATTAGATAGTGTAGGAATTGAAGTAGGTTCTTGTTGGTCCGACTTTCATACACACCCCGTGAAGAATGAGCATAAACACCGATAACACCCACGGGATGAATCCCACTCACTTTAGGATCTAGCTGGTTATCCAAGGTGTGAGTTACAGAGTCGGGTCGAATGTCTATTCACTCTTTTCTGCTTCCGGAATAGATTTCAATATGGACTGTCTTTTACCTTACAGGGGTTCCTGAACTTGTTCGATAGTTGCGAAGTTGTTACTTGTTAACAATCGGATTTAACTTGATTCTTGATCTGGCTCTCATGGGTCAACAGATTCAAATAAAAGACAAATAAAGAAAGTAAAAATGGATCATTCACGGTAAGCAAAGAGAGGGTAGGGTAAGGCAAGAAGGGAAGTTTATCAAACTTTAAACTGTAAAACTTAAAACTACCAATTTCATCTATACTATCAGCTTCACAACAGAACAAATCAAAGAGGAAAGCGTCCAGATTTCTAAGATCACTTTCAACCAAGAGCACAAGGCAAAATGGAACAGGTCTAGCAGAAAATTATAAACCGAAGGGAAGTTGGTTAAAACTGATATCTTTCACCGGTAGCCTAGCTCACACAGTGAAGACAGAGCAATTAGAACAAGCTTACACCTCAAATCTGTAATTTCCCCTAGCAAACAATGGAACAACTGAAGCCTAACAACATATTTAAACTTGATAATGGCAGATTTACAACATATATCTAACAAAATTTAATGGAACGGATAACAGAAGAAGATACACTTATCACAGATCTATAAAATATTAGGCTCCTGGCCATGCTACCACAGAAAACAGCAAAAGCACATCAACTCCCAGTCCAAAAAACAAAGGATTTCACAAAATTTGCAAGAAATTGCTTATAAGCCTTTTATTTTCTAAGTCTCCGCCTCCCGCGATTACATTTTGCGGTTGTATTTATAGACTCAGGAAAGATCCTGATCTTTACGGAAAATATCTTTTCTTAACTGCAAATCTTATCATCTTAAACCCTAGGACCCGGGTTTTACAATGAAAAGCCATTTTAAAACAAAGACCGGATAAAACCTAACCCTTCTGCAAATCGGGGTGGTCGACTTGTCATAAATGGAGAAGATAGGATCGAATGCCACTTGCATTCACCCGCAACTGCAAATAAATGCTCTCATTAATTTTCGTTGGTGAGCCGGATGAGTCACCACTTCTCTCACATCTGAACTCCGCATATCCATCCCCGAGTTGAAATTGTCTCCATGCTATTAATTCTGCAATAAATCTCCATTGAATGCTTTCTCCGACATCTTCTCCTCTAGCATGGCGGTCCTTGATTAAATCTGCACTTTAACTTTGTCTTTACGGCCCCTTTTCAGTTGTCCCGCAGGTGACAGGTGGAATCCTGCATGAAAGACAAAAAGATTAATTAGCACTTTAATAAACATTAAATCAATACTTTAACATTAAAACATATCAAAATCCTAATCTTTCTTGCATGTCGGCCTCTGTTTCATCTGATACGTGCCTTGACACGTGTCACAGAATCGTGACACGTGTCATTTACAGCTGCAAGCATTCTGGTCAACTTTCTGCCAGGGTCGCGAAAATGCGACATGTCGCGAAATCGCGACATCTTCTGCGCTGGCAACCTTTCTTGCTTCATAGGCCACGAAACCACGACATGTCACGATTTCGCGACATGTCACGAAATCGTGACATCTCCTCTGCATCGCTAGCCCAACCCCGCGAAAACGGAACACGCAGCGCATCGCTGCATGTCTCAAGCACTTTGTACGGTCGAGTGGATAGGTCACGAAAATGCAATGCCTTTTGCCCTTGAATACTTTCAACCTTCTTCCTGTCGCAATTTCGCCATGCATTTGAGCACTTAATCATTTTCGATAATGTGGCATGAAATCATTAACACCTCCTTGTCTTTTGTTCGATTTTCATTCCTTGTTACAATTTTGTTGCATATTCATGTTGGCTGGCCTTATCGTTAAAAATGCAGCGAATCGCTACAACTTTAATGTTCTTTGCCCTTCGAGCCAAAACTCCCACGATTTTGAGACAAGTAGCGATATCGCTACGTCCTTCTATCTTCGTACCGATCGCCATTTTGAGTCATGAAATCGCTGTATATTTGCTTTGCTGGACTTCCTCAAAAGGTGCAGCGCATCGCTACCGTCCTTACCCCTTAAGTCTTTGCAACCAACGACATCCCTTTTGGAAAACGCGGCCTTTGAAACAAACTTCTTGCGACTTGAAAACGTGCAGCGCATCGCTGCAGTTTCAGCACTTAAGCCCTCTTTTTGCAACCAACGCCCCATGACTTCGAAACATGCAATGCGTCGCCGCACCTTTAGAACACTTGAACTATTAAAGCCGCCCCATCGCGAAAATGGAACGCTTTTTGACTTTGAGCACTGTGAGTTCCTTGTAGCGAATCGCTGCAGTTTTATTCCTTAGTCTCTTTTCTCAATGTGATTATAAAACGTGCAGCGCATCGCTGCACTTTCGAGCTGAGACTTCCCTTTCCGTCAACTTGCAGCGCATCGCTGCAACCTCGACCTTGGACTTCCGTTGAAGCAACTCTGCAGCGCGTCGCTGCAAACTTCAGTACGTAAGTCTTTGAAACAAAACGCCTCACGATTTTGGGACGTCGGTGCATCGCTGCAATTTTTCTGAGTTAAGTCTTCGGCTGAGATCTTTGTTGCGATATCGGGACGGTTTGTCCGAAGCTGCATGCGCTGACCGCGTTGACCGCGATTTCGCGACGCGTCGCGAAATCGCGACGGTTTCTGGACTTAGTCAATTTTTTTCTCCTTTACTCAGCGAAAATGCGACATGTCACGATTTCGCGACATGTCGCAAAATCGCGCCCTTCCGCACAACTTCCTTCTCTCTCCTCGGGCCGGTAGCGATTTCGTGACACTTTCCAAAAATAGAAATGTCGCGATATCGCGACATTGCCTAAAAAGGAAAGTTTGATTTTTCATGAATTTCTATCTGTTTTCAGCATTTTTCTCGTACCGGTGCAAGATTTTGTTCAAGCATGAATGATTTCTAGCATGTAAAAGTTAAGTTCGAGAAAACACGGGCTAGAAAGACAGGAAAAACACAACTTGAAAGGGAAGCAAGCAAAACTGGACTTAAAACCTGAAACATATCAAGAGGGTCCCTGCTGCAAAAATGAAAGCTCAAAGTTTTCAAGAAAATTGGAATGCATTTTTCAGTGGGGGTGTGTTGCTTCTCAACAAATGGCGATATCTGCGGGTAAAATAATAGCATTATTTTAGAACCCAGGACTCTAGTTTCAAAACAAAAAGACCATGCATCATGCCTTGCCATAGACATTCTTCACAATAAATTGACTACTAACTGCTAGCTGTTAAAATTTCCCAAGGACATACTAGGCTGAATTACTTCAAGGAAGATTTCTGATGTGCAATTACAAGGGTATAGAACTTTTTCCAAGGATGACTGGATTGAATGATGAACTTTGGATTGATCAACTTTTTTAGATTGTAAAAGGGGAAACCGAGTAGAGCTCTGTTTACTAGTTTAGCCTTTTACAGCCTAGACAGAGTTACCCTTTAGATTTACACGACCCAATTTTACAACCGTAGGGTAGAATGGAGTATTGGCTGCCTCTTTTGATTGAACCACTCTTTTCTTTCTTTTTTTTTTTTTTTCTCTTTTTTTTTGAAATATATCAATATCTGAAAGGCTTTAAAGAAATCACAATTTTCTTTTATCATTTGATCAATCCGGAACTGTTTCAGTCTAGGCACTAATAGCCTCTAGGGATACCCAAATAATTGCATGAATCATAGTCCCCTCTTATAACCAACTTTTCTTGGATTCCCCGGGAGTTCCTCCAACTAAACAGCATAGCAGTTTCTCTAGAATTAAAACAACTGTGGCAAGCAAGACACAAAATCCAATCATCTCTCTACCTTTGTTCTGAATAACAAAATAGTTCTACAGTTCAGTTTAAGCAGACCATCTCAATTGGAACAATGAACAGAATGGGGCACTAGACTGATCAGCTCAGAATAAAATAATTTTGAAGGCTGACTTTTCATTGATTGCTCAGGCAAAGGTTAAAGGACGGGCTTCAAAAGCCAAAGGACTTTGCACAGACTTCCAAGGACAGACACAGGCGTTAAAGCAAAACAAAATAAAACTGTACAGACTAAAACACTGAACTGTACAGGGAAGCAAAGAAAAAGAAGCAAAGCAACTAAAACTGAAACAAAAGACTGCACAGACTTCCAAGGAAGCAAGGATTAACTAAAAACACAGCAACTAAAAACTGTACAGGCAACCAAGAAGAAACATAAAACTAAAAACTATTGAAGCAATTGCACAAGAAAACTAGAACTAAACTAAAGCAGAATAAACTTGCAGAGCTATTTACAATATGTACACATATTACAACTTCTTTATGACTTCATTCAAATGATACATTGGATGGAACAGCGGAGAAATAATGTTTCAAGTATTGACCATTAACAGGGAGGTCCAGAAAATTACCATCCAGGTCTTGTAAACGGAATGCATTGTTACCCAATATCTCAGCAATTTGGTAGGGGCCTATCCACAGTGGCTGCAACTTTGTATGCTTACCCTTCTTCTCATGAGCCTTGTCCCACAGGAGCACCAAGTCAGCCAGTCTGAAAGCCTTCACTTTGGCTCTCTTGTCAAACCACCTTTTGACAGTTTCTTGATGCCTACTGAAGTGCTCCAGGGCTTGGAGTCTTTCATCCTGCAAGTTAGTGAGGTCTAAAACCCGGGCTTCAGCATCATCATGATCTTCAAAATAATCTAAGGCAAATTGGTAGGTGGGCAACTTCAAGGAGATGGGAACAATTGGTTGGGTACCATACAACAAAACAAAGGGAGAGGTCTTAAGAGCGACTTTGTGCGTTATCCGGTCAGCCCACAGTGCATATTTCAACAATGTATGCCACTGCCTGGGTTTATCTGCTGTAGACTTTTTGATGGCATTCATTAAGTTCTTGTTGGTAGACTCAGCCAATCCATTGCCTTGGGGATAATAGTTGGATGAGAATCTGATAACTATCCCCATCTGGTATGCCCAATCTGCAAACTCCAATGATTGGAAGGCTGGCCCATTATCACAGACCAAATTCAGGGGAACCCCAAATCTAGTTATGATATTTGTTTCAAGAAATTCAATGACTTCTTGAGTTGTGCTTCTTGTGGTGGCTGCTGCTTCAACCCACCTTGTGCAATAGTCAGTAGCTGTCAGCACATATTTATGTCCTACTGAGGAATTTGGATTGATCACCCCCACAAAATCAAGTCCCCACTGCATGAAAGGTTTGTTTATCACAACTGGTTGCAATGGCAGAGCCCGGTTAGCCTCTTTGGCTGCAAAATTCTGGCACTGATGGCAGGTCCTGACATGCTGATGTGCATCCTTAAAAAGTGTAGGCCAATAATAACCTGCTCTTAATATTTTATGTGCTGTGGCAGATCCTGATGAATGCCCTACCCCTAGTTTTTCATGAAAACTAGCCATGACTTCACTGACTTCACTGGGAGAAATGCACCTTAGAAAGATGCCAGCATAATTCTCCCTATACAGAGTACCTGCCTTGAGGAGATAATGAGCAGCTTTTAACTTTAATGCTCTCCTTTGAGTTCTGTTCAAATGGGATGGGCAAATTCCAAACTGTAGCAGATGAATGATATCTCCATACCAATCATCAGATTCAGAATTTAACTGATTAACTTCTTGCTGTGGAGGCACTTCAGCAATGTGTCTGGACAAACCAAGTCCTCTGATCAATTTAGCAGGCCTAATCTCCAAGTCATACTCTTGCAACCTGGTAACCCAATTGCCTCTCAGTTCACCCAACTCATTCTGACTTAGGAGGTATTTCACAGCTGGGTCTGGCACTATGGCATGAGTTTTGCTTCTGAGTATATAGTGTCTGAACTGCTTCACTGCTCTTACTAAAGCGTAAGCTTGTTTGTCTAATCTAGAATATTTCAGTTCAGCTCCCTTCAAATTGGTGCTCTTAAAAGCAATTGGATGTTCTCCAGTTTCCCTCCGTTGAGTCAGAACTGTAGCAAGTGTATGTTCTGAAGAGAAAGTGTACAAGTAAAAATCTGCATTGAAGTCTGGGCTTACCAGGACTGGTGCTTGTTTAATGGCTATCTTGATTTCCTGGAAGGCAGCCTTAGCTTCTGGGGTCCAAACAATCTGGGCAGTCTGCTTTAACATGTCATTCATTGGCTTAACTATCTCTGCAAAGCCGGAGATGAACTTCCTAACAAAGTTTATCTTTCCAAAGAATGACCTCAACTCTTTCTTGGAGTTGGGAAATGGTATGCCAGATATGGCCTCAACTCTGCCTGGATCCATAGAAATGCCATCCTTTGTGACTAAGTGCCCCAGGAGCTTCCCTTCTGTTACACCAAAAATGCATTTCTTTGGATTCAAGGAAATGCCAAACTCCCTGCACTTGTTAAACACAGACTCTAAGTGCTTGACATGGTCAAATCTGGATTTGGAGAAGACTGTTAGATCATCCATGTAAACTACAATGCATTTGCCCATAAGCCCCTTGAAGGCATGATCCATTGCTCTTTGAAATGTTGCTCCAGCATTTATTAAACCAAATGGCATCCTCTTGTAAGCAAAAGTCCCCCACTTGGTTGTAAAAGCAGTCTTCATTCTGTCTTCTTTCTCCACCAATATCTGGTTATAGCCTGAGAAGCCATCCAAGAAAGACATCATCTCTGATCCATTAACAATTTGCAGGACTTCATCCATAGAAGGCAGGGGATAGTTGTCCTTTTCTGATGCCTTATTTAAATTCCTGAAATCCACACACAAGCGGATCTCCCCATTTTTCTTCCTGACTGGCACCAGATTGGCCACCCAGGTAGAGTGCCTGATGGGAAAAATAATTGCTGCACTCAAGAGCTTTTCTACTTCCTTTCGGGATAAGGGGTTCTAACAGAGCATTAACATGCCTCTGTTTTTGTCTGAAAGGCTTGCAAGATTCTTTCAAAGGTATGATGTGAGTGTAAACTTTTGGATCAAATACCTTTAAATCTTTGTATGACCAGGCCATTACATCCTTGGATCTGTGCAGGAAATCAATCATATTTCTCTTTATTTTTGGATCACAGTCCTTTGCCAACTTGATGTTCTTTGGATCCTCCTCAGTGCCTATGTTCAGGTCTTCAGTCCCATTGTCTGTGGCAGCTACAAAATCCTCAGAATTCACCCTTTGCCTGATCTTGTCAACATCAAATAGCCTTTCTAGCTCCACCATTCCTTTTGGGATCCTGTTGTCCTTCAACCTCATGATTCCTCTGTCATCATCCAACTGTTCCGATGAGGGTGTCTCTTTGGCCTTCATCAATTATAGCATTCTCAAAGGTGTTAGTACTCTGCAAAAAGTTTACAATCTGTTGATCATCTGAGAAAACTTGAAATCTGTCTATATTGTTTGGAACTGAAGGACAGGGGACTAACTCAATTGAGAACTTATCCCACTTAAAATCTTCCAATGGCTTTAAACTTGCAGCTGAAGATGCCGGGACATCGGCATGTGAATTTTGTTCCCCGGGTATGTGTGTCGGATTGAATGCATCAAAGCCTTCTACAAGATCCCAGGCCCTGTGTTTGTATCCCTTCAAATAGGAGGCTTTACACTGGAATTTACCCCTGACTTGACTTGCCACTAATTCTGAATCAGTGAAAACTTGAATGTTTTTCACATTTTTATCCAAAGCAAACTTTAAACCTAAAATCAGAGCTTCATACTCTGCTAAATTATTAGTACATGGGAACTGCAGGCGGTAAGACATAAAAAATGTCTGACTTTGAGGCCCTTTGAGGACTGCCCCTGTTCCAGAACCCTGCTTACATCTTGCTCCATCCACATGAAGTGTCCAAACTTCATTAGTATGTACAGGATGAGCTTTGTTAAACTGGTTACTCTGCCCAGTTGTCAAATTGTAGACACCAATATCTACCTCTGCAATATTGACAGTTTCATTAGCTGCATTGTACTCTGTAATGGTGTGCTTGTACCTGGGTTCTCTGTCAACCCGCAACTGATTTGCCACTCCTTTCCATGGCAACCACATGTGTGAAAAATCTGTTGCCAGGTATCCATTTAGAGACCTAGACCAATCCCTACTCAACAGCATCCCATACCCCACTGGGATATCCACAACTTGGATTTCAATCTTATGCTGAGCCCTAGGCTCAGAGGCTAATTGGATGTGAATATTTTGAAGCTCTCCAACAACTTTAACTTCTGACTTGTCCAATTGGACAACTCTTCTTTCAGATTTCATTGGGGTCAACCCCAATTGCTGACAAATGGCCAACGACATAACATTAGCAGATGCACCTGAATCTACCAAACAATTATGTAAGTTCTTCCCAAAAATTTTGACAGTCAGTAAAAAGGGGGGAACTTCAGTTTTTTCTTTGTACATGGCTAGATTGGCATTTGCTATTTTCTTTCCCTTGTCTACAGGTTTAGCAACAGGGCCGAGTATGTCTTTATCGGGTTGTCTCTCCGCTCTGAAATCTGTGCCGGCTCATGCGAGTAATGTTGGCCTTAATATTTTTCATATCCTCCACTATGTTATATCCTTTGTTAAGTGGAGGAACAACAACATCTGGTACTCTCTGAGCTCCTCCCTTTGGTGGAGGTGGATTATTGCTTGGAGAGGGGTCCGGAGGAATATTGTGAGAGTTGTCAGGAGGAGTTGATGTGGTATTTGGCTCAGGATTCCTGTTCCTCAGGTTGTAGCTATCTCTTCTATACTGCTGGAAAGCCTGTACTTCATCTATAGGCATTTCAACTACATTCTCAGATTCATCCGGGAAAGAAAAGGAATCCAGGACCATGGCTGCATTGTGGCCAGATGAACTTGGGCCATCAGCAGTTCTTTGATTTTCAGGGGAGATCAGATCACCAGACAAGGCTTCAAATGCATTGCAAAATTCCAGACAGTCTAACTCCCCATGCTGAGAAGTGGCATGTATTCTACACCAGTTGGGCAGGGCTAAGTCACAAATGTTCACATCATGAGTTTTACCCTTGTAATCTTTATTAGGTTCATATGGGGGCCTGTTAAATCTGTTTGGCTGATATGAGTATCTGTTGGGATTGTCACCAGTAGAAGTTTGCCTTTTAAAACTCAAAAAATCATTGGCCAACTTCTGAACAATCTTTGAGACTTCTTCAATCCTTGCATTGTCAGCCTCTTTCACTGGGTTCTGTACATTCTCAACAGGTGCAGCAGTTGATGGACTTGCTGATGGTAGAGTCTGACAGACTGGCAGCATCATCTGATGTGGAATGGGATTAAACACAGGAGCAGCTTGTGTGATCAGAGGAGCTTGCTGAGCATTTAAAGGCTGGGGTCCCAACTGTCTTTCCAGAATCAAAGCTTCTTTGTAGGCTTCTGTCAAATTGGTAACAGTGGCATCTCTCTTCAAGAAGACAGAGGTCATGGGATCCAGGGAATTTCTAAAAATCTCTAATGCCAAGTCAGCATTAGGTACATAATACCCAAGTAAGTCTACCATAGGCTTTCCGGAATCTGACATTATAGGATCTGATAGATTCACTTAATTCCCTTTTGATGCTAGAAAACTGCTGATATAAAATACTGGGGTCTATCACTTCCCCGAACTGTGACACAAAAACTTTCTCTAAATCATTCCATCTGGTGATAGAATCATTGGTGAGGTTTAAAAACCAATCATAAGCTCCCTCCTGGAGAGTGAACGGGAAGAGTCTACAGGCAACATCCTCATGCTGTACATTTAATAACTTCAGTGCATTCTTGAATGCAACCAAGTGTTCTTCTGCAGTTCTTGTCCCATCATGTTTGTATCTGGGGAGATATCTTTCTGGATTTCTGGGCAAGTCATGGGCTATACCCGGAATGTTCAAAGCTGTGGAGCCCAACCAATTTGCCATAGCTAATGGATTGACAGGAATATTCTGAGCTCTGGTTGGAGTGACTATCAATGGTGATAAAACTGTCTGTGATAGAGATGTGGCCCTTCTGTGGCTACTTCTTCTCGGAGTTTCTAATTCAGGAACAAGGAGCTCTCCAGCTCTGGGGTGGGACCTTGTTACCCTGTATGTAGAATCCAGTTTTCACAAGCACTTATAACTTTGCAGTTCTCAACAGGTTCTGTATTTGGCAATTTAAAACACTGCACTGACAACTTACAAAAACTGTACTGACAATTTATAAAACTGAGCCACTTTTAAATGTTAAAATGCCAGACTCCGGATAAAATACAGTATTTGTCAAGCACCACATACAGTCGGATTTCCCAACTCAAGTGCACTAAGAACAGATGTTCTCGGGCCCTCCTTCTAGCGCCAATTAAATGTTGGTCCGGCTTTCATACACACCCCGTGAAGAATGAGCATAAACACCGGTAACACCCACGGGATGAATCCCACTCACTTTAGGATCTAGTTGGTTATCCAAGGTGTGAGTTACAGAGTCGGGTCGAATGTCTATTCACTCTTTTCCGCTTCTGGAATAGATTTCAATATGGACTGTCTGTTACCTTACGAGGGGTTCTTGAACTTGTTCGGTAGTTGCAGAAGTTGTTACTTGTTAACAATCAGATTTAACTTGATTCTTGATCTAGCTCTCATGGGTCAGCAGATTCAAATAAAAGACAAATAAAGAAAGTAAAAATGGATCATTCACGGTAAGCAAAGAGAGGGTAGGGTAAGGCAGAAAGGGAAGTTTATCAAACTTTAAACTGTAAAACTTAAAACTACCAATTTCATCTATACTATCAGCTTCACAACAGAACAAATCAAAGAGGAAAGCGTCCAGATTTCTAAGATCACTTTCAACCAAGAGCACAAGGCAAAATGGAACAGGTCTAACAGAAAATTATAAACCGAAGAGAAGCTGGTTAAAACTGATATCTTTCACCGGTAGCCTAGCTCACACGGTGAAGACAGAGCAATTAGAACAAGCTTACACCTCAAATCTGTAATTTCCCCTAGCAAACAATGGAACAACTGAAGCCTAACAGCATATTTAAACTTGATAATGGCAGATTTACAGCATATATCTAACAAACTTTAATGGAACGGATAACAGAAGAAGATACACTTATCACAGATCTATAAAATATTAGGCTCCCCGGCCATGCTACCACAGAAAACAGCAAAAGCACATCAACTCCCGAGTCCGTGAAAACAAAGGATTTCACAAAATTTGCAAGAAATTGCTTATAAGCCTTTTTTTTTCTAAGTCTCCGCCTCCCGCGATTACATTTTGCAGTTGTATTTATAGACTCAGGAGAGATCCTGATCTTTACAGAAAATATCTTTTCTTAACTGCAAATCTTATCATCTTAAACCCTAGGACCGGGTTTTACAATAAAAGCCATTTTAAAACAAAGACTGGATAAAACCTAACCCTTCTGCAAATCAGGGCGGCCAGCTGTCATAAATGGAGAAGATAGAATCAAATGCCACTTGCATTCACCCGCAACTACAAATAAATGCTCTCATTAATTTCCGTTGGTGAGCCGGATGAGTCACCACTTCTCTCCCATTCCATCTCCGCATATCCATCCTTGAGTTGAAATGGTCTTCAAGTTGTTAAGTCTGCAATAAATCTCCATTGAATGCCTTCACATCTCGGCATCTTCTCCTCTAGCATGGCGGTCCTTGATTAAATCTGCACTTTAACTTTGTCTTTACGGCCCCTTTTCAGTTGTCCCGCAGGTGACAGGTGGAATCCTGCATGAAAGACAAAAAGATTAATTAGCACTTTAATAAACATTAAATCAATACTTTAACATTAAAACATATCAAAATCCTAATCTTTCTTGCATGTCGGCCTCTGCTTGTCTGTTTCATGCTTTGACACGTGTCATAGAATCGTGACACGTGTCTGTTTCCGGCTGTAAGCATTCTGTGCAATTTTCCTGCCAGGGTCGCGAAAATGCGACATGTCACGATTTCGCGACATGTCGCGAAATCGCGACATCTTCTGCGCTGGCAACCTTTCTTGCTTCATAGGCCACGAAACCACGACATGTCGCGATTTCGCGACATGTCACGAAATCGCGACATCTCCTCTGCATCGCTAGCCCAACCCCGCGAAAACGGAACACGCAGCGCATCGCTGCATGTCTCAAGCACTTTGTACGGTCGAGTGGATAGGTCGCGAAAATGCAACGCCTTTTGCCCTTGAATACTTTCAACCTTCTTCCTGTCGCAATTTCGCCATGCATTTGAGCACTTAATCATTTTCGATAATGTGGCATGAAATCATTAACACCTCCTTGTCTTTTGTTCGATTTTCATTCCTTGTTACAATTTTGCTGCATATTCATGTTGGCTGGCCTTATCGTTAAAATTGCAGCGAATCGCTACAACTTTGATGTTCTTTGCCCTTCGAGCCAAAACTCCCACGATTTTGAGACAAGTAGCGATATCGCTACGTCCTTCTATCTTCGTACCGATCGCCATTTTGAGTCATGAAATCGTTGTATATTTGCTTTGCTGGACTTCCTCAAAAGGTGCAGCGCATCGCTACCGTCCTTACCCCTTAAGTCTTTGCAACCAACGACATCCCTTTTGGAAAACGCGGCCTTTGAAACAAACTTCTCGCGACTTGAAAACGTGCAGCGCATCGCTGCAGTTTCAACACTTAAGCCCTCTTTTTGCAACCAACGCCCCATGACTTCGAAACATGCAACGCGTCGCTGCACCTTTAGAACACTTGAACTATTAAAGCCGCCCCATCGCGAAAACGGAACGCTTTTTGACTTTGAGCACTGTGAGTTCCTTGTAGCGAATCGCTGCAGTTTTATTCCTTAGTCTCTTTTCTCAATGTGATTATAAAACGTGCAGCGCATCGCTGCACTTTCGAGCTGAGACTTCCCTTTCCGTCAACTTGCAGCGCATCGCTGCAACCTCGACCTTGGACTTCCGTTGAAGCAACTCTGCAGCGCGTCGCTGCAAACTTCAGTACGTAAGTCTTTGAAACAAAACGCCTCACGATTTTGGGACGTCGGCGCATCGCTGCAATTTTTCTGAGTTAAGTCTTCGGCTGAGATCTTTGTTGCGATATCGGGACGGTTTGTCCGAAGCTGCATGCGCTGACCGCGTTGACCGCGATTTCGCGACGCGTCGCGAAATCGCGACGGTTTCTGGACTTAGTCAATTTTTTTCTCCTTTACTCAGCGAAAATGCGACATGTCGCGATTTCGCGACATGTCGCAAAATCGCGCCCTTCCGCACAACTTCCTTCTCTCTCCTCGGGCCGGTAGCGATTTCGTGACACTTTCCAAAAATAGAAATGTCGCGATATCGCGACATTGCCTAAAAAGGAAAGTTTGATTTTTCATGAATTTCTATCTGTTTTCAGCATTTTTCTCGTACCGGTGCAAGATTTTGTTTAAGCATGAATGATTTCTAGCATGTAAAAGTTAAGTCTGAGAAAACACGGGCTAGAAAGACAGGAAAAACACAACTTGAAAGGGAAGCAAGCAAAACTGGACTTAAAACCTCGAAACATATCAAGAGGGTCCCTGCTGCAAAAATGGAAGTTCAGAGTTTTCAAAGGATTGAAATTCATTTTTCAGTGGGGGTGTGTTGCTTCTCAACAGTTATATTTTCATACCTTTGTTACTTTTTTGCTCTCTATGTTTTTATAGTAGGTCTAATTTGAACGCAAATTAGGAAAGGAATTAAGAAAATGGTAAATCAGTTGTCATAGTTTTCTTTCGTATTTTGCTTTCAATAGAAAGGCACTGTATGGAACAACGGACCTTTGATTACAGTCCACCCTAGGCTACAACATGCTTGATAGATATGTGTGGATGTTTTGCATGTGTGAGGCCCAATTAGTGGCCATTTAACATCATAATGTGCATAGTCTTAAAGAGCATCTAGAGTAGCTTGCATTTTTTGAATTTGAAACGTCTTTCACTTGCATAGCATTTAGAAAATGAGCATGTATGCTATATGATGCATTTCTTTTATGTACATTAAAAGAAACCACACACACCACTTGGAACTTAAATGCTATTGATTTGGGCTTGACATCCAACCACTAGTAGGGTTCAACGATGGTGGGCGTAACTTCCATTCATTGGCGCAAATCCTACAAACCCTTGATATATAGACCAATACCAGATCTAAGAACCTTTCGTACCCTATAAAATTTGCATGTATTCTCTTCGGAGGGTATAACACTGATTGGGGTAAAATGGGTGAGGATTTGGGAGGACCTGTGCTCCTTGTCTAGGTGTGGGCTTCATTACCACACACGGGGGATTTACGTGACTTGGAGTTCATAGCCAAGTTGCTGAGCTACGAGCCTACAGGTGAAATCCATTAAACTGAGAAAAAAATCCAACAAGTTTTGCAAAACACGATAAGATTTTCTACACTGATACAACAAATATTGAAAACACATCAAATAGTTTAGGACTCACTTTTAAAACTTAAAATGAGATAATCATTATTGTATACCTTTTTTACTTAATATTAATACATTTAGACTCTAGATACACAATGGTGGATACATGGGGTGGTCAAAAAAGGTCCAAATCCAACATTGATGACCAACCCCTAACCAATTCACAAAAATATGTGTCAATTCCTCAAGCACATGAGCAAATTGAATGTCATTTGACTAGCCAGTAGAGTAAACCCCAAATAGAGGAGATTTAGTACACTCCTCTAGGCATAGAGTAGAACAAGAAACCTTCCAGTGTGAGGGTGTTCCATTTGAGAGCCATTACCGAGACCATAATTCATGTGCATACATGGGGTCGGTCGAAGAGTTTGTTGTGCAGGGGACCATATTGGTGCCCCTACATACTAAGTCCACTGGAGGATCTATGGGTCCACCTTCTGATTATAGAAGAGCTAGAGACATTCCCATTCAAGGATAGGAATATAGGCTTGCTACCGAGCATAGTTCTAACCATACTCCTATGCATGGTCCACCATGCAAGATCACCATTGATATATCAAAGGTGGGAGATAATGGCACACCTCTGCATGAGCGATGGAGGTATAGGAAGCTAGAGGGTCTAGGTAGTGTTCTAGAGTAACTAGGGTGCAATCCTTCTGCTCCACCCACTCGAGCCTCGAGTGAGCATAGCGAGAGTGTCATTCGCACTACTAGAGAACATGGGGAGGCTTCTAAGCACCCTCATGTCACACACACACTATCTATGCATGGTGGTTCATAGTATAGGATACAGTAGGATGCCAATGCCATATTCATAGACAGAGGCAAAGGCACAACACATTAGTCTAATGGGTACAGAACCCACAAGGTCACTTGTACAGATCAGGGATACCAAAGGCCTCCCACGGATGACTAGATCGATAGATCACATCGAATGGCATCAAAGCAAAAATTCCAACTCATCCAAGATCAATTGGAGGATGCTCGCATAGTGAGGAAATGTATTGAAGATGAAAATATTCAAGTGCAGAGGTTCATAAGATAGAGGTTATATGAGCATGAGGATAGGTTGGCTAGGGTTGGCCTATATCCTCAAGATGAGCATAGAGAGCATGTATATAGGAAGGCTTTATCTCAAGTCGACATGCATCAAGAGCATAGAGATGCTCGTACTTATGCTAGTGCCAAACAAAGGGAGTAGCCACCACCGATCAATAATCAAAGGTAGAGGCAGCATAAAGTAGCAACGAGATATGGATACAAGCAATAATATCCCCAGAGCTCCCAAGCTGAATAGGATGAAGAGCAACGCCCTCCATCTCGTACAAGGAAGACACTACCTCCCAAGCCACCTACATGTTAGCTTAGGGAGGAGAACTTTCTATCTTTAGAGGCCTATAAGGCCTTAGTTGAGAAGATTAAATCCATTAAGAGATAAGGAGCAGCTATTCAAAAATTGACATTGAGGAAAATCCATAACGATCCTTTGGATCCTTCTGTGCCTACTCTGGCTTACCATAAGCATTTTGATATGCCCAGGTTGGACAAGTTTAAGGGTGATGAGGATGCACAAGACCATGTAACGAGATTTATGGATGTTTGTTTTCAAATAGCAAGTGATGATGCATTATTGTTGCGTACGTTCATCATGACACTTTTAGGGCTGACTCGAGAAACATAGCATAACTAGTTTCAAGAAATTAGTTGATGCCTTTCTTAAATGCTATTTCTTTGGAGTCAATAAATAGGCCAATATTTTTGATCTGGCTGCGCTAGCTCAGCATGACGACAAGCCAATAGAGCAATACAGAAAGACATGGAGGAGACTAATGGTGAATTTGCCATTCCCTATTCCTACCACAGATTTAAACCAAATGTTTATGAAGAGTTGTCATAAGCACATCTCGTTACTGCTGTAGCTACAGTAGTATCCTACATTCGAAGAGGCTTTGGTGCAAGCCAAAGTGATTGAGGACATAAATTTGCATGAAGGCAACTTGAAGATCAAAAATAAGAGAGAGGGATAAAATAAGAGTGCCATAAAACAATAGGGCAAGTAGGCCCACGTAAATCAAGTGGTATTGAATCTCCAACGGGAGGATAAGGGGCAATAGAAATAGAATTATCAAGTCCAACCTCCCCTTGTGCAGTATGACAAGTGCAACAACAATTACAAGGGTAAGAACAAAGATCAACACTCGCCTCGCCAGTTCACACCATTGACGAAATTGCTAACGTTGATTTTTCATCAGTTATGCGAGGCCAAGGCAATCAGATTACCCAAAATCAAGATGATAGACCCCAATCAACCCAAACCAAAGGGGTTCCAAGATGATCTATTTTGCATATTTCATAGAATAAAAGGTCATGACATCGAGGTGTGTTGGTATTTCAAACACCTGGTGCAAAATATGATCGACAAGGGCAAGCTTGTAGTGCCACACAACCCGTAGGCACCCAATAATCAGAATATGAGGATTTATAAGAACCCCTTACCAAATCATGAGGCACCTCGGAACAACATTGGTCAAGTTAACCAGGTGCGAGTCGAACCACCTACCTAAGGGTTTGTAGGCATGGTCAAAATTATCACTAGGCATGAGAGATATGAACAATAGAATCAACCTCATGCTCCCATTCAAATACAAGCCACACCAAATCAGCGACTAGCACAGAATATCCAAGGCCCACCAACAAGACCGGTGGTGACCATAAGGATCAGGTTGGTCCAAAACCTACAGATAACTCTTGGGAAGTTGTCAATATATGAATTAATACAGTAGTCCCCGAGGCACAGGGAGACTCTTATGGACATTTTTAGGTCCATTGAAGAACTGGTCTAGGATGTGCAGGCATTTACAAATTTTGTGGGACATGTACAGCAGTGTCAGGAAACGATGATCCAATTTTACAATCATGAGATAAGGATGGTTTCTACAACTACGGTCGACCCACTGTTGCACATAATTATGTGTGTGAATCACATGCCATTTAAAAGGGTCTTGATCGATACTGGCTCATCAATAAACATAATAATGACCAAGGTGCTGAGTCATTTGAAGCTACCTAAATCACACATTGTGCCAACTACATTCACATTAAGAGGGTTTAACGATGCACTATGTTCAATTGTCGACACAATTATCCTACCTGTGTAGGTAGGTCTGAAGACCATTTCAGTAATGTGTCACATTATAGAAGGGGCCATGCAATACAAAATTTTACTCAGTAGACCTTATATTCGTGAAATGCGTTGTGTCCCTTCGATACTACATCAGTGCATGAAATATATTCATGAGGGACTAGTTCACATAGTATCTTCAGATGAGGAACCATTTAAGTTTGTGAACCTAGCAAATTTTCTTGGGGGTTTCATACTCCCATCAACACACCTGGATGTTCGACCTTCGTCGCCAATGAAGAAACCAGGAGGCAAACTGGTAGTGCATGCTCAACCAATTCCATCCATGTCACACAAATCAAAGCACACCACTACCACTTCCTTGAAACTATCGACATCAGTCATGCATTGGGATGATAGGAAATTGAAGGTGAATATGGGCAAGAAAGAGAAAAAGCATGAGCCCGAGCCAATCATCGAGGACTTTCCCATTCCCATGGAAGTTGAGGAACCCCAAGAAAAATCTTAGGAGGCACCTTAGCCTACCTCACCTACATCTTCAGTAGGGTCATCTGCACCACGGGTGATGGTACATCTTGCTAATACCAGATTAGGCGAGCACCTTATGCAAAATGTTATCTTCGAACCAATTCTGAAGACTATGCAAGAGATGGGCAGACCATCCACTCATCGTTATCTAGTTAGATCGGTGGTGCCATTAGGGGAGCCGCCTAACCAAAATAACTTCATCTATGCGGGGCTATATCAACCTCCAATGCAAGATCCCATGGATAAATATGATGAGAAACCCTTCACGGTAAATGTTTGTTATTTGTCTAATCCAAAGTATGCCATGCATATTTTTGAGCTATATCATTGGCATGGATACGACCTTGGTCTCTTTGAACAAGGATGAAGGACTCCACTGGAACCTCATTATCAGTTATTCACTGATATATTTGGTATAGGGTTACAGATATATGGACAGGATTATTTTCTCACAGCACCCCTAGATCATCTATACCTCAACATGGCGGACGATGTGGATTTTAATCTGTATCATCTAGATCCTTCCAAATTTTGTAGTAATCACCCTATGATATTTGTCATCACCATTAATCCACTCGAACATCATCATGAAGGGATCCTTGAGCTGACTGAGGTAGAAATGAATCCTAGAGATCAACTAGGATACCAAACCTATCATGCAGTCAACAACACGGACATGCAGGGGTGCAACCCCATTACTATAAGTAATCTCGAGCTAGGAGATCTTTGTAATGAAGATGGAGTGGAGTCCACCTCCGATATGAGTGGACTAGGCAATGACGCAGATGAGGAATCCTCAAATGATGATGGATATGGGGATGAAGTTGAAGGCACTTATGTAAGGCCTTTGTATGCATGTCATCTATTGCTTATTGATTCGGTACAAGATATCGAAGAGATCCTTTCCAAAATTGATCATTCAAGGGAAGAGACCAAACTTGTTTTCTCAGTAGCATCATACATGAGGCATAATTATCCAATTTTTCTAGATAGGGACGATAGCATACAAGAAGTAAGATTCATGGAGCCTCATTTGGAGGAGTGCCCTCCAGGAGTGGGGGTGAATTAAGGATTCTATTATGATAGTGATGAAGAAGATAAGCTAGAGAGGGCCTACCTTGGTCCTCCTTATTTGCCTCACCATCATCAACCCATCGACATTGATGAGGTCTATCGATGGCTACATGTTGGTCTGTGTCTGAGAGCAAGACAGTTAATATTGGATCAAATCCATCAGTTGGTTAATCCCCTTTCACCGACCTACATGCAGCTTCATGAGCCAAATGATCCTACTTTGCATTCAGTGCATAGGGAGGATCCAATTATTTGTAGTCTTCACAAGGAAGATCCTTTTGTGCCTGTGCCATTAGAGCCAGATCGTGGGTATGGGGACTATGCAAATTTTGTAGAGGTAAGTCCGTGTGGTCTTGGAGATCAATTCCATTCTATAAACATGGTCTCCATTGATTTTCCCACTCCACTCTGCAATCTAGTAGATCTATCTAAACTGTTGTATCTTAACAAAGATGCTATCAACTAGAATCGCACTGATTCACTTGTTGAGCCTGAGGATTTCTTTCCCAATGAAGAAATGTTGCAACCTTTCCATTTTGCACTAGGATTTTCATATGATGTTTATCATGTTGAAAATACTTCCAACGCAGAACCAATCAAACTTTTTGATGACATCCATCTGATTACTACGCCTCACTAGCTTGAGGAGGGATCGCATATGTCGATAGAGGAAACCTTTGAGGTGGATATCAGTGATGATCCCACCAGTGCAAAGAAGGTTAAATTTGGAGAGAGTATCACTCTAGATGAGTAGGCCAACCTCATCCATTTGTTGAAAGAGAGACCAAATTTGTTTGCTTGATCGTACAAGGATATGCCAGGTCTAGATTGGAAATTGGTTACGCATAACCTTTGGCTAGATTTGATGAATAAGTTGATCAAGCAAAAGCTTAGGAAAATGCACCCAATAGTAGCCTTGATGGTGAAATATGAGCTACAAAAGTTGTTGGATGTGGAATTTTTGATTTTCATTGATTATCTAGAATGTGTGTCCAATATGGTACCCATGGGAAAACCCGATGGAAGAATCCGTATTTGCATGGATTTAAGAGACCTAAACAAGGTAACACCCAAAGATTCATTTTCTTTGCCCAATATTGATGCTCTCATAGATACAACTGTAGGTCACCAAATGATCTCCTTAATGTATGATTTTTCTGATTACAATCAAGTTCATATTAAACCCGAAGACCAGAACAAAACCGCGTTTATAATGCCATGGGGAACATTTTGGAACATTTTGCCATATATGGCATTCGGCCTCAAAAATGTTGGTGCCACATATCAGCATGCCATGACATACATTTTTCATGACTATATGCACAAAATTCTTTAATATTATATCAATGACTTGTTAGCCAAGTCATTGCTATGAGAAGAGCATGCAGAGGTCTTAAGGAAAGTCTTCGATCGCTTGATAGAGCACAATGTCAAGTTTAATCCTACGAAGTGTGTATTTGGTGTAACTTTTGAAAAAATTACTAGGGTTCATCATCTCCAAGAGAGGCATAGAAGTAGACCCAACAAATCTCAAGGTCATTTTGGAAATGTGCCCTCCCACCAATATTAAGGAATTAAGGAGCCTTCAAGGCAAGGTAGCCTTGATAAAGTGATTTATCACCCAACTATCAGATAAATTTTGACCTATGAATCGACTACTACATAAGGGGGTCCCATTCAACTGGGATGAGGACTACAAGGTAGCCTTCACTGAGATAAAGCAATACCTGGCAACGCTGCCAGTGCTAGCTCCACCAAGGCCAAGGTGCCTTTTCTACTATATATATCAGCAAATGACTTTGCATTGGGAAGCATGTTGACCCAAAAGAATGTGCAAGGTAAAGAACATGCCATATATTATATTAGTCAAACTTTGGTGAGCTATGAGCTCGGGTATACATACGTGGAAAAATTATGTTTAGCAGTAGTGTTCACTACAAAGAAATTGTGACATTATATGTTAAGTCATACGATGTATGTTATATCCAAACAAAATCCTTTGTAGTACATGATGAGTAAGACTTATCACAATACACATACTGTGAAGTGGATCATGCTTTTGATAGAATTAAATATAGAATTCATAAGCCAGAAGTCCATTAATGGATATGTCATAGCAGATCAATTAGCTAAGGTGCCACTATCAAACAGTAGGCCTCTAAAAATTGAGCTTCTATATGATGTAGTCTTCATTGTATCTAAAGCTCCCAAACCCAAAGAACTAGAGAACAATGATGATATGACTCTATTCTTTGATGGTTTGAAGTACGAACAAGGGGTGGTTCTAGAATAGTGTTCTTCACACTGCAAGAAGCTCCAATGTCCTTGTCATTCAAGTTGAATTTTTCATGCACCAACAACAACGCTGAGTACAAAGCCCTCCTATTGGGCCTCCACATAGCTATCGTCATTAATATTAAGAGATTGAACATATTTGGTGACTCCTTGCTCATATTAAATCAAGTTAAGAGGTTCTTTCAGTATCGGTGTCCCATATTGAAAGCTTATAAATATCTATTTGACACATATTTGGCCAAACAGGAATGGTATGACATTGATGCAATCCCTCGATCATCAAATAGGTTTGCAGATACCATGGCTTCTTTGGGATATTTAATCCCTCAGAATCCATCTTCTTATTTCACTACCATCCATGTCAATATGCTCTCTCATCCAGCAATAGAGTGTGCAACCTATGATAACAGAGAATCGGTCAACATGATTAGTGTAGAACCACAAGCTGAATGGTTCTGTAGAGCTGAAGACTTTTTAAGAAGGCACCTTGGGGGTCATTAACCTCTCAGTGTCCCATGGGGAGTGGTACTACCATTCATCATAGGGTTTTTTCTGAGTCTGCATTTGCAAAAGTAAATACACAGGGGGAGCAAGTCATCTTGGCAGTCGAAGCTGAGATTTATCAAAATTGGATGTCAAAAATTAAAGTCTTCCTAAAGCTTAGTATAATTCCAGAGGGATTACCGCGTGCCGTGAAGCACACATTTAAATAGAAATCAGCCAAATATGTCTTAATATGAGACATATTGTATCAAAGAAGATACGATGGAGTTCTCCTTTATTGCTTAAAGGCCTAGGAGGCATCATGGGCAATTTTGCAAGCCCATGATGGTACATGCGGTAGCTATTTTAGTGGCATGGCCATCGTCAAGTGCATACTTTGAATGGGCTACTATTGCCCCACTATGTAGAAGGAGTGCAATACGTATGTCAAGAAATACATTAAATGCCAGCATCATGCTAATCTTACGCACTTGCCATCGTAGGCCTTACAGCCCATCCAAGCGGCTTGACCATTTGCTCAGTGGGGATTGGATCTTATAGGCAAGATCTTTCCTCCATCATCGGGCTGGCATACATTCATAATCACAACTACTAAGTATTTTACAAAGTGGGTGGCAACAATACCCTTAACAATGACAACTGGAGCTAGTATAGCAGAGTTTATACTGGAGCATATCATAAGTCATTTTGGGATTCCATCCAAAATAATATCGGATAATGGAACATCTTTCAAGAACAAAACTATGAGAGCTTTGACATCTAAATATAGAATCAAACACAATTTTATGACTCCATACTATCCGTAAGCAAACAGGCAGGCTGAAGCTTCAAATAAGATAGTGGTGGCCATATTGAAAAATATGATACAAGAAAACCACAAAGATTGGCACATCCAGCTACCCCTTGCACTATGGGCTTACAAGACTAGTATTCAAATGCCCACTGGGGCAACACCGTTCTCACTAGTATATGGTATTGAGGCCATTATGCCTTTGGAATTAGAAATTCCAATGCTACACGTCACATTGAAAGAGTTCATCAATGATGACACTACGCGAAAAGCTCGACTGGATCAACTAATGCTACTCGATGAACGTCACGTGAATGCCCTGGAGCATCTACGTGTTTATCAAGAGTAACTAAAATGAGCTTACAATATCAAATTCCATCAGAGAGACTTTGAAGTTGGGGATCTTGTATTGAAAGAAAACCAACATAACTCTAATTTACTACCAGATATGCAAGACAAATTTATGGCTAATTGGCTAGGACCTTACATCATATCTAAAAATATTGGTCCGGGTACCTATCGCCTAACGTCGCTAGGGGGTTTTGAAGAGCCTAAACCTCTCAACATCATCCGTATTAAAGAATTTTATGCTTGAGAAGCATAGTAAAAGGCTCTGAGAGTTGCTTGTAACTGCTCGGTGAAGAACACAAGCTTATACTGAGAGGGGGGGTGAACAGTATAAGACCTCTTTTTATTTTTTCCTTTATACTTCAAAACAGTAAAGCAATATACCCAAAGCAATATCAAAGCAATGCACAATATCATCCACAAAGTGACACCAATTTTAACGTGGTTCACCCAAAATGGCTAGGCTACATCCACAAAAATTTTCTCTAAAATTTATCTCAAAGTTCTTTGGGAATCCTTCCCAATTACAATGTTTATGAGCCTCGGACCAAAGGATATACCTTCCCCTAATCATAATTTATGAGCCTCTTCTCAAAGGAGATACCTTCCCCTCTACTCTGGAAATGATCCCTCAGAAGATCAACTGCCTCTACCTCTTGCTAGCACGTGGAACTCCTTTCCACCGAAGACTTGTCCTCAATGCTTAGCCTAAGAGACCTCTACCTTCTATGATCACGTCCATAGCAGCTCAGCAAACTGTAACAAACACAATCAGTTGGTCTAGTACAAGTCTTCCTCTGTCTGTCAGATCTATCCAACGCTTAAGCTTGAACAAATCAATCCTCTGCACACAAGCCTTCTCAAATACTTACCAAATTTGTCCTCATGTTCTTCTCAAAGAACTAGTGCACCTTTGTCCTCAAGTTCTCTGATAGAACTATCAAACTCAGCTCACAAGTCCTCTGCTAGGACCTGTCCAAATCTGATCACAAGTCCCCACCGAAACCTGTCCAAAACTCAGCAAGCTCACTAAGAAAAAAACTTTCTTAGTAGGAAATCACAAGGTGAATTGTTAGAGACCCAATGTGATCTTTCAAACTCATAGAAGCATAAAGAGAATTGTTAGAGACTCAATATGTTCTATACTCAACTCCCAATCTCAAAACTCAACTCAAATCAACTCAACTCAAACTCAATCTCAAATCTGAAAACTCAACTCAATATCTTAAATGGATAGGATAGAATGCTTTCTTTCAAGAACATGAAACCCCAAAAATTTCCAACTATGCAAAGAATCACATAACAATGATACTCATGTTCTTTTCACCATAAATTAGGGCTTCAACAACAATGCTCATCAAACAAGGTTCAATCAACACCATTCAACTCAAAACACAACCTTGAAGCATTTCACAATAAACATTAGAAAAGGAAACAAGTAGAAATCCTTTTCTCTCCAATATTGTTTGAACAAAAAGCATCCACCAACTCAAATCACAATAGCACAAAACAACTTTTCAAATCATCAACAAAGGAGTAAGCCGAACACTTTAACCAAGTAAAGAATAGCTTGATTATTACCAATTTAATGAAAGCAAATGTCAATCTCAAAGCTGCCCACTTAAGGTTTCACAACTTCACACAAGAAGCAATTTTAACCTTAAAACATCATGCTTTCATTTCCATAATCAACCAAAAGCACTCTCAACATTACAAGACAAAATTATCCCTTATACACTTTATTCCTCCCTTATAGTCTTATCAAAAATAAAATTTATCTCTCATAAGAATGCAATAAGATATTTCAAACAACACCTTCAAAAGAATATTTTATCAAAATAAAACAAGCTTTAAACTCCTTATAACTCCTAAGTTGTTTTTCCCTCTAATAAACTTCCTCCATCCGCAAAATTCACTTAGCAAAAATTAATTTCGAAAATACCTTGGCCAACATCAAAAATCATGCTATGGAGAAATTGCGCACAAATTCTAACACCACCCGCAGTGTCCACTTCACGATGAAAAACCCTTTCATGTTATTAGAATGTGGAACCTCCTGTTTAGGTAGCGCGCCAATAGCCTAGCCGCTATCGGTGCGCCAAAGGCACCCGGTGAGGTTTAAACCTCACGCTGTTAGCCTTGTTCCTCTGTGCCAGGGATTAAATAAAACAACAGTGCCTCCCTTTCTTCTGACATGAACACGAAGATGAAAACCTTATGACAGATTTATGACAAACGACGAGTACAAAAAAAAAGAACAGCGGATTCACGAAAACGGCAAAGACACAGTCGAACAGTAGATCACGAATTCACAGCGAGCAACTCTTTTCAAAATGCGGATGGGATCATTCTTGATTTTCATCAAGGGAGATTTATATGCATTTTTACCATAAGCTCTTGACGTCGGCGAGGAGTTTAACACGTTGGCGGAGGTCTTGGCTAGCGCCCATAATCTTAAAACACAGCGCCATGTGTTAGGATAACCCATTGCAAACAATATTTTAATATTTATTTAAAAATAATTAAAGGGAACCTTAACAAGGTTTTTAATTATTTAAATAAATACTTCCTCCTGGACCCAAATGCATTAAACTAATGCATCCACCTGTAATATTTAAACCTGCCAACTTGAAGTTTACAAAAGACCTTTGAAACTGTCATGCCGTAACCTTCATCAAAACAAATTATTTGACATCAAATCAAATTCCTTCAAGAGCTTCTTGACATCAATGACAACTTATACACTTGAGCAAAGTCAATGTACCCAAAGTACCCAAAATTACCAACACTCGGTCATACTAAAAAGCTCCAAACACTCTCATTAGTGGTTTGGTTAATCAAAAAGCTCCAAAGACATTTGTAAGCACTCTAGTCAACCTAAAAATCTCCAAACACTCTCACTAGTGGTTTGTTCAATCAAAAAGCTCCAAAGGCATTTGTAAGCCCTTTGGTCAACCTCAAAAGCTTCGAGGGTTTGGTCAAAACCGCTTGGTCATCCCAAAAGGCTCCAAGGGTCCCTGAAACCGCTTGGTCATGTCAGTTAAGAGCCCCGAGGATTTGCTTATAATCACTCGGTCATCCTAAAAATCTCTAAAGGCATCTGTTAGCCCTTTGGTCAAATGCAAAAGGCACCAAGAGTTTCTGAAAAACTACTTGGTCAACCCTAAAGGCTCCAAGGATTCTCAAAATTGCTTGGTCATCCTAAAACGCCCCAAAGGTACCCATAATACCTTTGGTCAATCCTAAAAGCTCCAAGGATTCTTAAAAATTGCTTGGTCAATCCAAAGGCTCCAGAGGCATGTACTCACCGTTTGATCAATTATGAGGCTCAAAACCCATAAAAATTATAAAATCAGTAAAATCCAAAAAAATTGGTAAAGCATAAAATCCAAAAATATTTGCATTTGCACTTGAATTTTGCATTTTCATTTTACATTTACACATGCATTTGCTACAGTACTGCAATGCATATAGGCATTCGTCATTCGTTGCATTCCGTAATAGAAGGAATTGTGTTTGTTAGTCTTAAAAATGATGCCACATTTGTGTTTAAATCATGCATCTCTGCATTTACCATAATCCATCATTCATATGAGTAGTTGTGTTTTTCAACACAACCTATAATGTTGCTATGGAGATATACTAGGGTTTTCCATTCACTCAACCATACCTAGTGGTCTTATCAAGAGTTGGTAGAAATATTGCTTTGCTTTTGTAGCTAAGGTTTAGTTAGTACCCTTAGCATATCAAAATCCTATCACTAATCAACAAATTTAAACAATCCTAAAAAGGACTAGGGAAAGATGAAATTTGTGAAGCAGGATCGGATATCTTGAAGTGAAAAGAGTTATTCTTGCTTATCCCTCCGTGCAGATGGTATGGGAAATTTTGGTAGTTTGCAAAAGGACAGGTTAGTTCCCTATTCAGAATCCCTTGCTTACGATAAAATGAGAAATATCCCACATCAATCCTCATTATTGATACCCTAGATCGATATCATATATCGACTCCCCAGAGTGATATCCCATATTGATATCACAAGATCGATATTCTCAATCGATATACCAGAAATAGTCTTTCCAAGTAAATCCCCCCAAAGAAAAGTTTCTGAAGAAAATTATCAAATGTAAATGCCAAAAAGTGAAGATCGATTGAAGATCAAAAAATAGGCTTAAATAAAAGTTCAAAGTAAAGTTCAAAGTGAAGTTCAAAAGTGAAGATCATAAATCAAAAGTTTTACCGGATACCAAATAAAGATCCAAAATCCAGTTCAAATAGAGATCAAATGAAGATCCAAAGACAGTTTAAAATGAAGGTGGAATTGACTCCCTTGCTTCACTACATATGAGCAAGTATCCAAAAAATGGAAAGATAGAAAGGAATGAGCCTGAATCCCTGGAATTGCCAGCACTACTGTACCTTACGCATGGTAATATGTCTGACGCATTAGCATATCGCTTATGAACAAGACCAATGTTTGAATGCGGAGGAGCTAGCTTCAGGTGTCCTGCATTGCCTAGTGGCTTAGTCCAACTAAAATATAAACTTGATATTTGATAATACATTTGTGGAACCCCTATCTTAGCAATGGCCTGAAATAATCCTACCTGACATCGGGGAACACTCGTGTCTTATCTTAAAATAATCATTTGCACACATAGGGATAATGAACAGTTAGGGTCTATCCTAGCAAAAGCCTTTTATCTCAAAAGTATAGTGTGGTTAGTATGCAAATTTTGATAAGTCTATTAGAGTGTTTGAGTCATGGAAAACCTCAAAATTTTCTCCCATAGCAACAAAATGTCAAAAATCGCAACCATATAAATCATCAAATTGCAAAGTATCGAATCCATGATACATTATTATATAAAGTACAATCAACATATAGGATAGATACCGAATGGATATTAGCAATAATATTTAGATGACCACTCACTATATCATGCACATTTTTCAAATTTGCAAAATAAAATTGAATGACACATTATATCATTTGCACAATAAAAATTGCATACCATTGCATTTCATATATAGGTGATTAATTGATTAAATTCCTATCTTAAGAATTGTCAATTGCATTCATGATTTTTATACATTTTGTGGTGTCATCTATTAGATTGATAAACATATTTGCATTCATTCCTTATGTTTTAAGTGATTAAAGCATATAGGTTCATTTACATTAGATTTACATTGTGTAAATAAATCATCACATACATTAATGCATGAAAAGAAAGTAATATCAAATATGCGTTAAGAAAATAACATTGCATCCACATGCATCTATCATTAAAAAGCACATCTAAGCATCTAGATCATTGCATATCATCATCATAAATCAAATAGCTATCTAGTGCATGTCATCCATACATCACATCATATAGCATCAGCATAACATAAGCATTGCATCCATGTGCATCACATAAATATAAAATCAAAAATAAATGAGTACACAATAATGAGCCATAAAATAATTATCAATCATATCATATATAAATGTGTGTCTTAGAGTACATCGAGAGTACAAAAATACCCGTAGGCTACAAATGTGTAGGTCCTCGACCTTACACCAAAAATGATATGTATCAAAAATGTATCCTACAATAGTAGATCTCTAGCTCTGATCTGTTCCCCTTGTATTGAAGCTCTCACTGTCTCCCTCAGTACTGTGCTTAGGAGCCTGCTCTACTTGCTACCCCGCTGTCTACTATGGATCCTGATGAGAGCCTTGAGTACCACCTAGCCTGAAGATGCTTAACACTCGCCCAAATTCCACCTGTGCAATGGGCACCTCTGTCCACCGGGACCTATGGCTGGATGCTATAGTAGAATGCCCTGCCTCCCTAGTCCTAGTATGATTGTTGCTGCCATGTGTACTAGAGGGTCTGTGTGTCCTCTCGCTCTGATGGCTACGATTCCTCGAGCTAGTAGTTGACTTATGGTAGTCCTAGATCTAATATTTTGGGACTCTAGAGCATATGGATCCTCGAGAACCTCTGCACCTAACATTTGAATATATCTAATGAGCTAGTCTACCCAAGCAACCCTGGATTCATACCTATTATTGGAACTCATCAGCAAACCCTACAAGTGTTGAATCATAGCCATAGGATCTCGAACACTTGGTAGTACTATTTCTGGTGCTTTTAGAGGCCCCATAATCACTTGAGAGGATGAGGGATTCCACCCTGTGCCCTAAGAAGATCCCACTCTGCCACTACTGCATCTCTCTGTGTGAGTGCCAAGTCATGAGCATTGGTGAGCTCGCCAACCTGGGTCTCTACTGTGGTAGCCCGTGTTATCAAGCTAGAAATCTGCTACTTTACCTACATTAATCGGTGATATCTATCAGTCAACTGCACCTATAGAGTAGCAATAGTAGTATCTTGCTCTCTGTTACATCAGGAATATCCCAAGCTGACTCTGCAAGTTAGCCACCTATGCCAAGAGGAGTCCCTCTGCATTATTAAGAGGAAACTCATCCTCCTCAGGAGCCTCCTTGTTAGGGTCAACCTTAGGATCCTCCTTAGTGGTAGCCTCTACACCCTAGCCACCCTCTATCCACTGGCACATGTTGCACCCGTTAGAATCCATCTCTCCTCTGGCCTGATCTATCGCTCAGCCTAGAGGCCCTGTCCCATACCAACATAACATAGATGACCATATATTTTACTCTAGAGTGGTCATAGCTCTATCAACTCTAGTCTCCTAGAAATCATTTGGAGCATCACCTAGAGCTAGAGGTTGGATCCCCAGTAGATCCCTATCCAAAGTCAGGTGCCTATAAGAAAATGGGATATCTGTGATGTCCTACACCATGCCAAACTGATGTAGAATGTGAGAGAAAAATTGGTACTCTTTTATCTCGGCCTTTTGGTCGAGTAACCATCTATCTCGATGAGACTATCAAAGCCGCTCATCGACCTCAGGCTAGTCAGGACACTTCATGTAGGTCTGCAACTCGACATCATCTAGCCTAAGTCTTCCAAACTGGGTAATGTAATGTTGGCCCCCGCTAGCATGGATCCTGCTATGGAATACCTCCTCCTCTTGAGGCCAGCAGGCAACATAGCACTAATGAGTGTCATCTATCTTTATGATGTGTAGGGGCAGCTCCCTAGGACACTCTATCCTGATATGCTGCTAGTCCCAAATCTATAGAAGTAGACTATATTTGATCCTCCGATAGCTCTGGTCAGTAATCTAATATAGCTCTCAATACAGTTGAGCCAGTAAAGTACTCCCCCAAGCTAGGAGCAGTGGCTTTCGGATAGAGCTCTAGACAACTCTATGCATAGTAGCTAAGAGGTTCTAGGGAATCCTCATGCTCGAGGAGTCTGGAAGCACATATTGCACCACCAGGTGCATTAAAATGGCCTCACACATGAATAAGACATTCTTCCCCTACCAATAGCTGATGTGGACCCCTCTGTGGTCAATGTCATGCTGAGTCTCCTCACTCTGGGCACCGAAGATGGCATCGAAGATGGAATCCTTATCTCTAGAAGTCGAGGAGATGATGGCCTCACCATCAATGGGGATCCTAAATATCCTATAAACATCCTCTAATGTAATGGTCATTTCACCTATAGGCAGGTGAAACGTGTTGGTCCACACATTCTAACGTCGGGCCAACGCAGTCAAATAGGATTGATCTACCCTGATAGTGGGTAGATCTAGTACGTAGCCGAAGCTGACAACTTCGAACCACTCTCACTCACCATCAGTGAGCTCTCCATGGAGAGTCTTCATAATGTCAGTCTATCGAGATCTAGAGGTCAATCTCTAAAATAAATAGCATGATATAAGAAAAATCTAACTAAAACAAGCAAAAACATTTTAAAACTGATCTAAAAATCATCAAAAATAGTTTAAAACTGATAAAATTGCAAAAACATATCATCATGCAGGCCTCCAAATCAGATTTGTCAATCATACAAGTCAAAAATGCATTAAATGACATTAATTACCTCTAAAAACTTAGAAAAATTAAAAAAATTATAAATTTTTCCTAAAGTTGGCAAATCGCGGGTCAACCCTACGGTCCGCATGAGATCAAAAGTTGACCATTGGGATTTTGAATGCTGAACACAGCTGGCATTTGTAGTCCCCAATTGAACAATTGGAAAATGCAGTTGGTACTTGCGATCTCCGATCGAGATCTGGTCGGGTGCGATATCGTGGCCAAAAATGAAAAAAAAATAAAACTTAAGCTACCCTAGCCTAAGGTGAGGTTCATTGCCACTAATTTAGTGAAATTGATTTACTAATTACTTAATTGCGTTCATTTTTAAGTTGTAATGGATGCAAGGTCTTGGTTTTTGAGTTACCTTGCCCTCACCTCATCCACCGCTGCTAGAAGATGCTTGCCCGCGCCCAGCCATCGTCCTATGAGTAGGTGTGTGGGTAAAGTGTGGTAGGTTTCATGTGAGTTCTCAGCTGTCACTATCAAAGCTCCAGTTTTAAAGTTGTTTTTAGGGAATAATGAGAGACATTTGATAAATTAGTTTTTTATAGGCCTCTCATATTTCGTGCGGACCGTAGGCCCTAGCCGCGGTTCCCAAAATTGCAAATGGGAACCACAGATCCTAGCTACGATTTGCAACTGGCAGGAAATTTAGGAAAATCCCACCATGGGAAGGGCCAAAAATATTAATGTCTCCCATTGGGTCAGAACTCAATAAAAGCAAATCAATTTGGAAATTTGGTGATAATCAAGCACCAGGATCCAATTAAAAAATCAAATATTTGGCTGAGATTGTAAAGTACATTCAACTAAGGTTGTCGCTGTGACAATACTTTCATTGAGCAGCGCACCTCCTAGCCAAATAAATAAGCTAAATGCATAATTCAAAACATTCAAAAAAATCAAATAATTAAAAAACACCAAATGCACCTCGTATTCAGTAATTTACCCTATACACTTGGCGGTTGCAACGATTTGCGCTCCATGCAATCCGAAAAGATGAGTAAATTACCATAAGGACATTTGGGGCAAAAATTATCATTGTTGAATTTATATGCTTCTTTTCAATCCCTAAGGAGGCCTTCATGACTGTATTGCTCCACGGGAACGAGGAGTTGCATATAATTTCTTCTATGCATCCTTTTCAACAAATCATCGATAATTTGATTCAATACAAATCTGATTGGATTTGTATCAATTCGATTCCCTAAGATGGCTATTGTAGCCCTACTACTCCATGGGATAGAAGCATGAAAATAATATTAACATTTGGAATAAAAAGTTCAACTAGGTTTAGCCAATGCATTAATTTGCTCAAATCTAATTTTTTTTAGATCATCCATGCTGGTCAAGTGACATCGTTGCTTTAATCATTGTGTTGTGGCTGATCCACAACACACCCCAAAATTGCGGACCCACCTTTTTTGCATGTTTTCAAAGATCTTAGTGACCCAGATGCTAAAAATCAGGAAAAAGGGGCAAAATTGCACAAGGATAAAAAGTGTCGTGATATCGCGACATGTCGCGCCATCGCTGCCACAAAATGAAAAAGTGTCACAATTTCACGACGTGTTGCGTGGTTGCGGCCGAAAATGAAAAAGTTTCATGATTTCGCGACGTGTTGCGCGGTCGCGGCCGAAAATGAAAAAGTGTCATGATTTTGCGACGTGTTGCGCGGTCACTGCCAGAAAGTGAAAAGTGTCACGATATTGCGACATGTTGCTCCATCGCGGTCCAGATAGGAGAGAGAAAGGCAGAATGGAAAATGGTAGCGAAATCGCGACATGTCACAAAATCGTGGGTCAAACCAGTCAAACAGGGCAAAGCAAAAAAGCATCGCGATTTTGCGACAGGTTGCAGCCAAGGTGTACGGAACGAAAAATCATCGCGATTTCACGACAAGAAATAACAAAGGGGCCCAAAATAGAAAAGCCTCATGATTTCGCGACGAAAAGCTGGCAAAGGGGTATGAAGCCAAAAAATGTCGCGATATCGCGATAGGTCGCGTTTTCGCGGCTCCAACAGCGAAAGTGTACGGAATGGAAAATATGTTGCGATTTTGTGACATGTCACGTTTTCACGGCCAAATGCAGGGAGACAGCCCGAAACAGAGAAGCGTAACGATTTCGCGATAGGTTGCGGCCAAAAGCGTACCAAGTGAAAAACGTCATGATATCGCGACAGGTTGTAGCCGAAGACAGCTTCAAACAAAAAGCGTAGCGATTTCGATACAAAAAAAATAGCAAGGCGTACAGAAATTAAAAATGTCACGATTTCGCAACAAGAAGCAGCCTCACAGCTCGAAACTGAAAAACATCACGATTTTGCGACAGGTTGTGTTGGCAAGGCTGTTGGCAGGAAAACGTCGCGATATCGCGACATGTCACGTTTTCACGGTGAAAGTAGAGGAGCAAAGCTGCATGCTATTTTTTGTCATGATTTTCATGGAGCCGTTACAGAATGTGCAAAAAAGTGCAAAACACGTGGCATACATGTGTAAAGGCTACAGAAGCATTACAAGTCATAGAGAAGATCAAGCGTTTCGACATTGAGCATGAATTCAAAGCAACGAAAAGGTGAGAAGATGAAACGAAGTGATCTGGAAGATGAAGCGAAGTGTCACAGGATGAAACAGAGAGAATTGCCAGAAAGTATAAAAGCAGAGGCATAGATTGGCACAAGGGTCGAAAACTGCTGCAGGCAGAGTTGCAGTGCCTAAGGCGAGATGCCATTCTGGGCCTGCTTGGGAGTGATTTTCTGCCCCTTTTTTTGGTTTTGAGAAAACCAGATATTCTGCTATTGTAACATGATTGTATCGCTCCAAATTTTTCGCATCCCTACCTTCAGGCTATAGGATCCGCGCCCGAAAGGAGGATGGGAAAAGGATGGTGCGGTACCTCGGACTGAGAGGACTTTGCGAAGGTCCCGCCTCTCAAGGGAGGTGTATTTTGGTGATTTTTCGATGGATGGTGGGTTCACCAGGAAACATTTGGCGGCAGTTTCCACGCCTAGGTTTTGGAATGTGTTTAGATGAGTTCGTTTTAATCTTAAGCATTCATATCCTAGGTTTGGCCGAATGAATCTAAATTAAACTACATGAAAATGCAACTTTCATGAATACAACAAATAGATTAAAAAAGCAAAAAATAGAGAATTTACAGAAGGAAAATGGGGAATACCTGATCCGGATGTCTGAAGAAGATTCTGATGTTTGAAGCAGTCTGGATCGTCTGGAATTCGATAGTATCGCCTGCAATCTGACAGAATCGTCTAAAATCGACAGAATCGTCCGAGATCGAGACAGAATCATCTAAGACTGACAGAATCGTCCGAGATCTGACGAATTCGTCAGACGAATTCGTCAGAGACCTGCAAAACAGAAAATAGATGCAAAATACAAGAAATTCTACTGTGCTAACAGAGGCAAATTACACCAAATAGCAATATGAATACTGAACAATATTTAAGAACAGAAATTAAAGCAAATTACTGTACTTTAATGGCAGATCATGAACTTAGCATGCAATCTAAGCTAAATGGGTGAACTCCAAGTGCAAAATAACATAAAAACTGAATAGAGCATCTAATTTGCAGAATAAAATGATAGAAACAGAGTTGAGAAAAGCAAACTTCAGGCACTGATTGCCTCGATGTGGGCTGCAGTCGAGATCGTCTCGCATCAGTACGAAATCGTCTCGAATTCGACAGGATCGCCTCCGATCTGAACAGGTTCATCGGCGACGATGGGTGCTGGCTCCGGTTGAAAAATAGTGATGTACCTACAACAAAATTGCTATGGAACTAGTGTAAAAGCAAAATTAAGATGTTTTGACGCAGAGGGAATCAGTTTGCAGATAATTTCAGCCAGGGGTTGGGGAGGGAAAATTCTAGAGATTAAATAGGCTTAGGGGGAGTAGTTAGGAGGTTGGAGATCATCCCAATTTGGGAGATCTCCAATGGGGGAGGGTCCCAACGGCATAGACACGCTTCTGCCCAGATTGGAGACCCGTTGGAACAGATTCCAACTTTGCAAATTTAGTTTTGCGACAAGATCGTCTGGACGTCCTAGTCCGGAAGAAATCGTCAAATGCGGGGCGATATCGTTTGATCGGCGACGATATCGTCAAACGGTCAAAACAACCTCTAAAAATGGCACGAAAAAGGGGGAAACGGATTTCCCGACGGTTAACGGGCGGTTTGGGAGGTTAAATTTGAATTTAAAATTATTTACTAAGGTGAATGTAAATTTTATAATTTTATTGCGCCAATTTTAGGGTGCTACATTTTGCCCCCTCTTTAGCGAATTTTCCGAAGAAAATGCGTTAAAGATGAGTTCTTCTCGATCTACGAGAAAGCAAAAAATTATACCCATTTTTAGGCGACGATTCTTGGTCGAATCGTACGAAAGCTTACTATGGTGCCCCCTCCGTGTTTTTACCCAAATCGAACGTTTGAGGTAAAAACGCGAAAAAGCAAAAAATTATTGTTGAATAAAATTGGGGTTATTATTTTTAATTGTTCTTTGATATGATGTACATATATGTTGTTGATATATATATGAGACATTTTTGATCATATGACTTGTATTGTGTGTATGCTTATGATGCTTTTATGTTTGATTGATTGATTTGATAATTGGATGTAATTATGTCGTTGGAAATATTATAATTTGAATGTCATGCTATAATATTTTAAATGAAATAATCTGATGTAAACAATTGGTGGTTGTTTGTGATGAGATGAAATAAAAGATAAAAAGAGACTTCTAACAATAATTTCAAAGGACATTGTCGCTATTATAGACCATTTCATGGAGTCGCTGCTCACTCGGTCGTCAAGCTAATCCCATTTATAGAAATATTGTTAAAAGTAAAAGAGTGCTTAAGAGACTGTCTTAAGACTTTGGTGCAATAGTGCAAATGATGATGATGATGGTTGGTTTGTTTTCAGATTTTCATAAAAAATATTTGTGCATGAAATAATGTTTAAAATGATTTTTGCTAGGCATAAATTCCTAAGTGTGATAAAATTTTTGAATAATTCCTTAGGAATTATACCATCATTGCAAAGTTGAAGGTTGACATAATGACATAAAAATAGTGAAAAAATGGGTTTGCTTTTGAAAAGCATAATTTGTGTAAAAAAATGAAGTCATATGGTTTTTATGATTTTTGATAAATGGGGGAATAAAAATTGTTACAATGGTTTGCGCTAGGCATAGAATATGTAGGTATAGACTTATACCATCATCGCGAAAATCCAAAAAAGATAGTTTTATTGCATGGTTGATTTTTGATGAACAAAAAATATGAAAATGAGGACTTGCGCTAGGCATAAAATTCCAATTTTGGTTTTGAAACTATACCATCGTCGCGAAAGTCAACCAGATATATATGTATATGTTTTGTATAGTTTGAAAGAAATTTTTGATTTTTTTATTATATAGTTGTCTTTGTGGTAAACAATTGTACTTGATTTATTCCAAACAAGTTGCAAAAATAATATTTCAAAGTATTTTGAAGACAAAAGTTAGATTTATAAGGAATCCCATGTGCATATGTGAATTCATTTCCGATCTTGATTTATCATAATGATAGACAAAATCTCTCAAATACAAATGTGTGTGCAATTGCATTGTTCATTTACCAATTGTGAGCAAGATACTATGATACAAGTGATTTGAAGAAACCAAATAAGTGTTCATTAACCATGATGTAGATGCATATAACCATATTAGACTACTATGTAGGTCGGATTATCAAGAGCTAGCTAATCCATAAGCGGACATAGGTCTGTACAAAAGAAGGTCGCTAATGTGACAGACATATCACCACGCTAGGAGTTACCCAAGGCCAAGCGAGGTTGGGCACAAACCACCTGTTATGGGGCTTACCTCATAGTTTTCGAATAATTGAGAATTCCAGGGATTCAAGCTCATCAACCCTTCTTTTCTTTTCAAAGGGTAGGGAAAGGGATTTTATTGCTTTCTTGCTTTCTTTTGAACTTTGCTTATTTTTATTTTGCTTGATTTTTGAGATAGTGCTTGAAATATTGCTGAAATAACATTTTTCTTTTCTCTTTTTCTTTCTTGAACTTTTCTTTTTTTCTTTTTTTGTGCTAGGGATACTTGCTCAGATTAGTTGTAGAGCAAGGGATTTTTATTCTGGGTAGGGGTGAGCTTGTCCTTTTGCCAATTCTCAAAGATTCTAGACCATGTGCATGATAGGATAGTAGGGGAAACTTTTCACTCAAGAAATCACTTCTACTATGTAGCAAAACATGGAAATTACAAATATAATCATTTTATTGTGAAAGGATGTGCTTGGTTTAAGTAAATAACAAGATCAATTCTCTATGCTCAAACTTTATTTAATTGAATTTTGTGGACTTTGATATAAGAGAGATTAGTAATCATGCCAGATAAAATCAAGATATTTATTGTTGTGAGTGTGCAAGTGAGGGATTCAAAATAAATGCTAATTTATCCAAAATAAGTTGAAACATATAACTGCAATAATTGTAAGAAAAATATAGATATAAATGATTTTGAGAAGTTTTGAGAATGTTGACTCTCTCTTTCTTCTTTATTTTGTTTTGGTTTCGAAAGAGTCAAGCATATTGTTGTTTTTATATTTTTATCATTATTTTGTTTTTGTTTTGATTTTTGTTTGAGCAAAAAGAACTTAACAAGTGCCTTAAATAAATGCAATAGATAGTTTTGAAGATTTTTGGAGATTTATGAATGTTTTTGGTGTTTTTGGATTTTTATAAATTGAAAGAAATACAAGATAGTGATTTTGAACAAATATATACATGGATGAAATGACCAAATTTATGCATAGTAACGTTTAAGATGCAAAATATTCATGGGTTCTTTAAGTTCTTTACCATCTAAGGTAGATAATTTGTATGCTCCTGATTCAAATTTAGCAGTAATAATGTATGGTCCAAGCCGATTGGGCTCAAATTTACCTTTAAGGTCCTTAGTTGCATTTGTATTTTTTTGAAGATTTTGAGGATTTTGATTTTTTTTTGTATTTTGATTTTAATTTATGAATTGAAATTGGTGGTATATACAAGATGATCTATATACACTATACAAGGTTATTTGAGTATAGCATGTCTAAGGTTGCTTCAAAATCAAAGGAGGTTTTGAAGGATAATCTGGTTGAGGTGAAGGTAAGAATAGAAGGTGATGAATAAAAGGTAGCGATAACAAAAGCTTTGTTATAATGTAAAATAATGTAGCAAAAGATTTGACTTTTATATGTGTAAAATTGATCATGTTACAAAATAAAATGTAAGAAGGATAAGAAAGTTCTTCATTCTTATCACTATATTCCAAGTCTTGATAAGATGGAGAAAGTATATGTGAAAGATATGCATGGATGTTATTTTGTAAACAAGGATGATCATATATGAATGAAGAAAAGTGATGGATAGAAGATAATTGTGATAATAGAGAATGTATAGAACTTGATGTTTCAATCGTTAAATATTCTTCAAATGGTTTTGGGTCACCATGTATGGTAACAATTTTATTTGCAAGTTCAAACTTCAAACATTGGTGAAGAGTGGAAGGGAAAACCCTCATCGTATGAATCCAAGGACTCTGGAGAAGTAGTTTGTAAGGTGAAGGACAATATCCTACATAGAATAAAATATCCAGGATCTTGGATCCAATATTAAAGGGAAGAATTATAGTACCTTGAGCTTCTTGAATTTCATTGTTAAAATATTTTATAAGAACATTTGATTCATTAATATCTTCTTCCTTTAATTTGAGTTTTTGGAATAATTGATAAGTGCATAAATTAAGAGAGGAGTCATTATCTACCATGATAGTTCTAACAAGTGTTTCTTTACTAGATCCTGATAATGTAAAGATAGGAGTCTTCTTGTGGAGTAGAGGAAGGAATATCCTCATCATAGAATGAAATATGGTTAACCTCAAGAGGGTTTACACCATTAATTATGTTCTTAGAGAAAATATGATGAGGAACAAATTGTTGGCTAGGTATTTTGAACAAAATTTCCTTATGAGAAATTTGTAATACTTCTAAAAGGGATATCTTTGCTTGAGGATTAATCACTTGTTGTTGGTTATCAAAGTGGATTTCAGATTGAGATTTTGATTCTAAAGATGAGCTTTCTATGCTTACATTCCATTTTGGATCATTCTCTAGAGCCAAAGATAGTTTTGAAGGTTGGTCAAATGAGGAATCCATATCTTGAATATCGGATTGAGTTGATTGAACTTGAGGTTGCTCATTTGTAGTTTTTGTTACAATATTAATAATATCATCATGATGGGACACATTAACATGCAATATTTGATTGGTTTCTTGTTGTTGATAATTGAATAGGGGTTCTTGGGAGATCCCCATGTCTTGATTGATTATTGGTATTTGTTGTGTAGGAGTTTGATTGTTTACTGGAGATTTATAATCAGTTGTAGATTGTAATTCCTTTATATTAAAAAGACCCTTATCAATCAAATCTTGAATTGCACATCTTAAATCTTTACAATTTTGTGTCATATGTCCATCTACTCTATGATATTCACAATGTAGCTCAGGTTTAAACCAATCTGATGTGGTATCAGGTTGTCTTATGGAAGGGAGTTCAATCTTATTTGTGTCAAGTAAATACTTGAGAATTATATCCATTGGTTGATTGAGCTTAGTAAATTTACGTGATGAAGGTTTTTGAGAGGTTTTTGATAAATGCCTTAGGAATTTCGTCATAAAAGGACCTAATGGTTTCTCACCTCTACTTTCTTTATTATGGGTAGAATGATGATAGGAAGATTGTGAAGTAGGAGGTGAGTGCATGGTAGAATTGGAAGAATAAGTATTTTCTTGTTGAAATGGATGTGTTGTATTGAAAGAAGAGTATTGAAAAGGTGGAGGAGGATTATATGTGGGTTGATAGACATAATATGGATATATGGGAGAATAGATAATATCGTTATGAAGAGGATTGGCAAAGGGATTGTTTTGTTGAGTTATGGATGAAAAATGAGAGAAGTGTGATGGAGGTGATGTTGAATAGGGATAAGGTTGATCATAATCAACAAATGTATTTGGCTGAATTCTTCCAACATTACTAATGGGCTCATATTGATTTGAGTAAAAACTCATGGTTTGTTTAGTGCTTCTAAAAGTAATATTTAGCATCTACTATTTAGAATTGAATCTAAAACATATAAACATGAAATGATGATTTTGTTTTTGTTTTTCTTGTATACATATATATTTTTTTTTGTTTTTGTTTTCAAAAGGTTTACAATGCATTCACGTCGGGTTCACCAAAATGTATCGCTCCAAATTTTTTGCATCCCTACCTTCAGGCTATAGGATCCGCGCCCGGAAGGAGGATGGGAAAAGGATGGTGCGGTACCTCGGACTGAGAGGACTTTGCGAAGGTCCCGCCTCTCAAGGGAGGTGTATTTTGGTGATTTTTCGACGGATGGTGGGTTCACCAGGAAACATTTGGCGGCAGTTTCCATGCCTAGGTTTTGGAATGTGTTTAGATGAGTTCGTTTTAATCTTAAGCATTCATATCCTAGGTTTGGCCGAATGAATCTAAATTAAACTACATGAAAATGCAACTTTCATGAATACAACAAACATATTAAAAAAGCAAAAAACAGAGAATTTATAGGAGGAAAATGGGGAATACCTGATCCGGATGTCTGAAGAAGATTCTGACGTTTGAAGCAGTCTGGATCGTCTGGAATTCGACAGTATCACCGCAATCGACGAGAATCGTCTAAAGCGACAGAATCATCTGAGATCAGACAGAATCATCTGAGACTGACAGAATCGTCCGAGATCTGATGAATTCGTCGGACGAATTCGTCAAAGACCTGCAAAACAGAAAACAGATGCAAAATACAAGAAATCCTACTGTGCTAACAGAGGCAAATTACACCAAATAGTAATATGAATACTGAACAATATTTAAGAACAGAAATTAAAGCAAATTACTGTACTTTAATGGCAGATCATGAACTTAGCATGCAATCTAAGCTAAATGGGTGAACTCCAAGTGCAAAATAACATAAAAACTGAATAGAGCATCTAATTTGCAGAATAAAATGATAGAAACAGAGTTGAGAAAAGCAAACTTCAGGCACTGATTGCCTCGATGTGGGCTGCAGTCGAGATCATCTCGCATCAGTACAAAATCGTCTCGAATTCGACAGGATCGCCTCCGATCTGAACAGGTTCGTCGACGACGATGGGTGCTGGCTCCGGTTGAAAAATAGTGATGTACCTACAACAAAATTGCTATGGAACTAGTGTAAAAGCAAAATTAAGATGTTTTGACGCAGAGGGAATCAGTTTGCAGATAATTTCAGCCAGGGGTTGGGGAGGGAAAATTCTAGAGATTAAATAGGCTTAGGGGGAGTTGTTAGGAGGTTGGAGATCATCCCAATTTGGGAGATCTCCAATGGAGGGAGGGTCCCAATGGCGCAGACACGCTTCTGCCCAGATTGGAGACCCGTTGGAACAGATTCCAACTTTGCAAATTTAGTTTTGCGACAAGATCGTCTGGACGTCCTAGTCCAGACGAAATCGTCAAATCTAGGGCGATATCGTCTGATCGGCGACGATATCGTCAAACGGTCAAAACAACCTCTAAAAATGGCACGAAAAAGGGGGAAACGGATTTCTCGACGGTTAACGGGCGGTTTGGGAGGTTAAATTTGAATTTAAAATTATTTACTAAGGTGAATGTAAATTTTATAATTTTACTACGCCAATTTTAGGGTGCTACATGTAGACCGGATTATCAAGAGCTAGCTATTCATAAGCAGACATAGGTCTGTACAAAAGAAGGTCGCTAATGTGACAGACATATCGCCATGCTAGGAGTTACCCAAGGCCAAGTAGGTTGGGCACAAACCACATGTTATGGGGCTTACCTCACAGTTTTCGAATAATTGAGAATTCCAGGGATTCAAGCTCATCAACCCTTTTTTTCTTTTCAAAGGGTAGGGATAGGGATTTTATTGCTTTCTTGGTTTCTTTTGAACTTTGTTTATTTTATTTTTGCATTTCTTTTGCTTGATAATGCTTGGAACATTGTGGTACTAAAAAAAAAACATTTTTCTTTTCTCTTTTTTTTTTTTTTTCTTTCTTGAACTTTTCTTTTCTTTTTCTTTTTCTTTGCTAGGGATACTTGCTCGGATTAGCTGTAGAGCAAGGGATTTTTATTCTGGGTAGGGGTGAGCTTGTCCTTTTGCCAATTCTCAAAGATTCTAGACCATGTGCATGATAGGATAGCAGGGGAAACTTTTCGCTCAAGAAATCACTTCTACTATGTAGCAAAACATGGAAATTACAAATATAATCATTTTATTGTGAAAAGATGTGTTTGGCTTAAGTAAATAACAAGATCAATTCTCTATGCTCAAACTTTAGTTAATTGAATTTTGTGGACTTTGATATAAGAGAGATTAGTAATCATGCCAGATAAAATCAAGATGTTTATTTTTGTGAGTGTGCAAGTGAGGGATTCAAGATAAATGCTAATTTATCCAAAAATAATTTGAAACATATAACTGCAATAATTGTAAGAAAATATATATAAATGATTTTAAGAAGTTTTGATAATGTTGACTCTCTCTTTCTTCTGTATATTGTTTTGGTTTCGAAAGAGTCAAGCATATAGCTGTTTTTATATTTTTATCATTATTTTGATTTTTGGTTTGATTTTTGAGCAAAAAATTTAACAAGTGCCTTAAATAAATGCAACAAATAGTTTTGAAGATTTTAGAGATTATGAATGTTTTTGATATTTTGGATTTATAAATTTGAAAGAAATACAAGGTAGTAATTTTGAACAAATGTATACATGGATGAGATGACCAAGTTTATGCATAGTAACGTTTAAGATGCAAAATATTCATGGGTTCTTTAAGTTCTTTACCATCTAAGGTAGATAATTTGTATGCTCCTGATTCAAATTTGGTAGTAATAATGTATGGTCCAAGCCAGTTGGGCTCAAATTTACCTTTAAGGTCCTTAGTTGCATTTGTATTTTTTTTATTTTTTTGAAGATTTTGAGGATTTTGATATTTTTTTTGTATTTTGATTTTAATTTATGAATTGAAATTGGTGGTATATACAATATGATCTATATACACTATACAAGGTTATTTGAGTATAGCATGTCTAAGGTTGCTTCAAAATCAAAGGAGGTTTTGAAGGATAATCTGGTTGAGGTGAAGGTAAAAATAGAAGGTGATGAATAAAAGGTAGTGATAACAAAAGCTTTGTTATAATGTAAAATAATGTAGCAAAAGATTTGACTTTTATATGTGGAAAATTGATCATGTTACAAAATAAAATATCAAAAATATAAGAAAGTTCTTCATTTTTATCACTATATTCCAAATCTTGATAAGATGGAGAAAGTATATGTGAAAAATATGCATGAGTGTTATTTTGTAAACAAGGATGATCATACATGGATGAAGAAAAGTGATGGATAGGAGATGGTTGTGATAATAGAGAATGTATAGAACTTGATGTTTCAACCGTTAAATATTCTTCAAATGGTGTTGAGTCACCATGTATGGTAATAATTTCATTTGTAAGTTCAAACTTCAAACATTGGTGGAGAGTGGAAGGGACAACCCTCATCGTATGAATCCAAGGACTCTGGAGAAGTAGTTTGTAAGGTGAAGGACAATATCCTACATAGAATAAAGTATCCAGGATCTTGGATCCAATATTGATGGGAAACATTATAGTGCCTCGAACTTCTTGAATTTCATTGTTACAAGATTTTATAAGAACTTTTGATTCATTAAGATCTTCTTCCTTTGTTTTGAGTTTTTGAAATAATTGATAAGTGCATAAATTAAGAGAGGAGTCATTATCTACCATGATAGTTTTAACAGGTGTTTCTTTACTAGATCCTGTAATGTATAGATAGGAGTCTTCTTGTGGAGCAGAGGAAGGAATATCCTCATCATAGAATGAAATATGGTTAACCTCAAGAGGGTTTACACCATTAATTATGCTCTTAGAGAAAATATGATGAGGAACAAATTGTTGGCTAGGTATTTTGAACAAAATTTCTTTGTGATAAATTTGTAATACTTCTAAAAGGGATATCTTTGCTTGAGGATTAATCACTTGTTTTTGGTTATCAAAGTGGATTTCAGATTGAGATTTTGATTCTAAATATGAGCTTTCTATGCTTACATTCCATTTTGGATCATTCTCTAGAGTCAAATATAGTTTTGAAGGTTGGTCAAATGAGGAATCCATATCTTGAATATCAGATTGAGTTGATTGAACTTGAGGTTGCTCATTTATATTTTTTGTTACAATATTAGTAATATCATCATGATGGAACACATTAGCATGCAATATTTGATTGGTTTCCTGTCGTTGATAATTGAATTGGGGTTCTTGGGAGATCTCCATGTCTTGATTGATTATTGGTATTTTTTGTGTAGGAGTTTGATTGTTTACTGAAGATTTATAATCAGTTGTAGATTGTAATTCCTTTATATTAAAAAGACCCTTATCAATCAAATCTTGAATTGTACATCTTAAATCTTTACAATTTTGTGTCATATGTCCATCTACTCTATGATATTCACAATGTAGCTCAGGTTTAAACCAATCTCTTGTGGTGTCAGGTTGTCTTATGGAAGGGAGTTCAATGCATTCACGTCGGGTTCACCAAAATGTATCACTCCAAATCTGACGAATTCATCAGACGAATTCGTCAGAGACCTACAAGACAAAAAATAGATGCAAAATACAAGAAGTCCTACTGTGCAAATAGAGGCGAATTATACCAAATAGTAGTATGAATACTGAACAATATTTAAGAACAAAAATTTAAGAAAATTACTGTACTTTAATGGCATATCATGAACTTAGCATGCAATCTAAGCTAAATGGGTGAACTCCAAGTGCAAAATAACATAAAAACTGAATAGAGCATCTAATTTGCAGAATAAAATGATAGAAACAGAGCTGAGAAAAGCAAACTTCAGGCACTGATTGCCTCGATGTGGGCCGCAGTCGAGATCATCTCGCATTAGTACAAAATCGTCTCGAATTCGACAGGATCGCCTCCGATCTGAACAGGTTCGTCGACGACGATGGGTGCTGGCTCCGGTTGAAAAATAGTGATGTACCTACAACAAAATTGCTATGGAACTAGTGTAAAAGAAAAATTAATATGTTTTGACGCAGAGGGAATCAGTTTGTAGATAATTTCAGCCAGGGGTTGGGAAGGGAAAATTCTAGAGATTAAATAGGCTTAGGTGGAGTTGTTGGGAGGTTGGAGATCATCCCAATTTGGGATATATCTAATGGTGGGAGGGTCCCAATGATGCAGACATGCTTCTGCCCAGATTGGAGACCCGTTGGAACAGATTCCAACTATGCAAATTTAGTTTTGTGACAAGATCGTCTGGATGTCCTAGTCCAGACGAAATCGTCAAATCTGGGGTGATATCATCTGATCGACGACGAAATCGTCAAACGGTCAAAACAACCTCTAAAAATGGTGTGAAAAAGGGGGAAATAGATTTCTCGACGGTTAACGGGTGGTTTGGGAGGTTAAATTTGAATTTAAATTTATTTACTAAGGTGAATGTAAATTTTATAATTTTACTGCGCCAATTTTAGGGTGCTACATTTTGCCCCCTCTTTAGCGAATTTTCCAAATAAAATGCGTTAAAGATGAGTTCTTCTCAATCTACGAGAAAGCAAAAATTATTCCCATTTTTAGGCAATGATTCTTGGTCGAATCGTACGACATCTTACTATGGTGCCCCCTCCGTGTTTTTACCCAAATCGAACGTTTGAGGTAAAAACGCGGAAAAGAAAAAATTATTTTTGAATAAAATTAAGAAAAATAGGGTAAAACCCTAATTCATTTTTACTGTTCATTTTTACTAGTTTTAGAGCTCTGGAAACTGCTGTGGGCAGAGTTGCAGTGCCTAAGGCGAGATGCCATTCTGGGCCTGCTTGGGAGTGATTTTCTGCCCCTTTTTCTGGTTTTGAGAAAACCAGATATTCTGTTGTTGTAACATGATTAATTCTTTAATGCAGGAGTGTTCAGAAATTTGCATCTTGTGGGCAAGAAAGAAGGAGATCTTCTATGCATGCTATGAATTTAATGTTTATTCTTTCATCTTTCAGATTTCGGATTTATAGATAATGTTAAATGCCACTTTTGTGGGTTGCATTAGGCGAATATTTGAAATCTGAATTTTATTTCAAACCCTAGGAATCAGCACTTAGCTTATCGGGATTGTGCGTGTTTGCAGGTCCAATAGGTTAGGTTGCATGCATGGAAACCTCACATCTTCGGTTTTGCCAGGACGGGATAGCATCAAACTGGATGCAATTTTAATTTCTTTTCTTTTGCATTTTATTTTCTTTTTGCTGCACTTTATTTTTCAGAAGCTCCAATTTTAATTTTTCAAGCATTAAAATAAAATTAAAAAATTAAAAAACTTCAAAATCCATAAATAATTCCTTCATGTTATGGCATTTCATTAAATTTTATTTTGAAGTTACAACATGGTCATATAAAGATCAAATCACATTTGCTTTATTAGGGTTCAATGAACAATCATTAAATTTTCACAATAAAATAAACCACGGTGCCCCTTGTTTTCAGTTACTTGCAACCACTAAGGTGTTCCAAGCATTTTAATTAAATATCTTTATTTGAGATTATTAATACACGAGATGCAAAATGCTAACATAACAAGAACCTTGGAGAAGTTACTTGTTTAATTTCTTTGCAAGCAGAGGATTTAGAACCCAAATCCTATCGGAGAGTGTGTTTTCACAATCGGGTGAAAATACCACTCAACAGATTGGCGCTAGAAGGAGGGCCTGAAAAGTTTATTTTATCATGATTTTAGATGCTACGGGTTTATAATTGTTTGAGAGCTTTACATTGCTAAATATTTCAAGTCCATTTGATTAGCATCTTCGGCCTCTAACACCACTCAACGGATTGGTGCTAGGAGGGCCGAACGGGTTTATTTTAGTGTTATTTAAATTTAAATTTTTTATGCTTTAGTCCTCTAACACTCAGTCGATTGTAAAAGGATGGCCTGAATTTATTTACGTGTTCTATTTTAAGCAATTCAGGTATGTTGTATATTATTCTAACACTTTTTCGATTGTTCATACGAAATATGTGATTTGATTTAATTTTGAAAATTTTGGTCTCATGCAATTACTTGACATTTGATTTTAATAAGTACATCTCTTGGTTGATGCTAACTTGATTTTTTTTTATATTGCAAGTTGAATATTCAACAGATTTGGTTCTAAAATTACATTTTAAGTTTCACTAATGGCAACACTTGAGGAGCAAATGGTATCCCTGAGAGCTGAAATAGTGTCTCTAAGAGAGAGAATGGTATCAATGATAGAGGATCATTATGAGGGTTTATCTATACCTGTGGTACCCTATCAAATTCCTAAAATGTTATTGGATTTTTTACGGTGTTTTAATCAAGAGGTGCCACTAGGATACTTGCAAAAACTGCATGTCTACAAGGATACATTATGTAAATTCCAGATTTTCTATGAGGAGGTGGCTTGTAAGTTATTTGCATACATTTTGGATGATAAACCATTCTTTTGGTACAGCCAACTACCCATGGAGGTTAGGACTTCTTGGATACAATTAGAAGCAGCCTATCTTTATCATTTTGGTAATCAGGTTGACTTAGAAATCTTGAAAAATCGGTTTACCTCCATATGTAAGGAGCCTAATGAATCCTTGAGTCAATTCAATGGAAGATTTCGTGAGTTGCACTCCCAAATGTGGGAAAATTTTAACACATTAGAAGAGGAAGCCATGGAAGTATACCTAGGAGCCATACACCCCACACTTGCTTCACTCATTGAGGAAAAGCTGAGTGGTTTGTCCCTAGAGAAAATCCATGAGGTCTTAGAAGAGATAGAACGACAAGGTCTTGAAGAAGAAAAGGCACAACATGTTCACATGAGAGATTGTTCTTTTGATGCCAACCTACACCAACCATCAAACATAGCACCCTCCACTCCAATGATACCTAAGGTGAATGATCAAGGGGATGAATTTGAATACCCAAATTTTACGACCACCTTAGATGTAGTCCAAGAGGAGGTGCAAATTGCTAAGACAACATCCACTAGTGAGGATCATGTAGAGATACACGATTATCTGGATGAAGGGGTTCTAAATTCAACAATGTTTGATATATGTGAATGGATGGAACCCACCATAGAATTGAATGAAGTGGTTGAAAGTGAAATGGAAAGAAAATCAATAAATAAATTTGAAGATATGATAGAATTTCACCACTTGTTCTTGGAAGATACTATTGATGAGATGTGTAAAATTAAAGATCAAGAAATTCTTCACCCTCCAAATTATGATAATGAATCATGGGTTACTAATTTGGACAATGATAGCCTTATAAATTTGAATTCAAGAAATAACCCACTTTTGGAAATAATTGAACCATCTAAGGAAGGTGAAGATGAATTTGATGAGAAACACATTGATGAATTGGAAGATGTTGAAGAAGTAGTTGAACGTCACCACTTGATTTTGAAAGATGATTATTATGATGCTTGGAAGAAGTGGGAAGACTACACTCATTCCAAAACTACTAATGAAACTTGTGTGCCAATTGATATACAGGACAACATAATTGCCTACTCAAAGGAAGATATTACAACTCCTATACAATTTGAGGATGTTTTGGAAGAGGGTTTCAAATCTCATCAAATTTTGGAAGATTATAATGATTCTATTACCAAGGACAAAGAAGAAAAAGAATTTATGAATGAATCAAGAGATCATGTCACAAACATCATGGATTTTCATTCTATGGATTTGGATGACGATTTTTACAATGGTTGGGGGAGATATGATGATGCATTCTTTTCTCACATCCCTATAGATGAAACTCATATTTCACTTGATATGCAGGATGTTGAACCTTCTACATCATACGAAGATCTCATATTCACAAGATTTGAAAAGGGGACAAAATTTGATCATGTTGAATATAAATTCATTGAAAGTGTGGATGCAAGTTTGCATGATGATTTTGAGGATTCAAATGAAGAGATACCATGGATAGTGAACAAAGAATTAGAACCAAATGACAAAGAGATGGATCAATTGGAAGCAACTCAAATGAAGGATCATCAAGATGAGTCATGGGACATACACTTTGACCAAGAATGTTTGAGGATTGAAAAGGATGACCATATTTTGAATTTAAATAATGTTTATGGTGAAATGTCATTAAAGGTAAATGAAAAACAAGGTATAATTTTTAATCACACCTTTAATAACATTGTTTTAATGAATGGAAAAGAAGTTGATGCACTTGAATTGTTAAATCAAATTCATCAACAATTACTAATTGAATCTAGGATAAAAACTTTTAATGATCCTAATTTAGTAAATATCCTAGATGCTTGTAAATTGTTACACAAATTTGATTGGCCTACAAATTTGGAAAATGATTTGGCTTTGAAATTTGTAGAAATAGGCTCCTACTTACAAAATTGCATATTTGAAAAGGATAGCCTAATTCTAAATCAAGGAGGGAATTATGAAGTTTACATTTTAAAGAATAGACATGATAAAATTGAAAATCATTTATTGTCTAATCATTTTAGTAATTTGATGCTCACCTATGGGAGTATTATTGGAACTAAATCAAATTGGTATGGTGAGCATGGCAAGTGGAAATTTGTTGCATTGTTTGGTCTAGTCTTGTTTGTGTTGGATTCCCACAACATTTGGCATGCATATCATGTTATATTTTTGTTGAAATGTTCTAATCATGTTTGGGATCCAGGAAAGTGATAATCCAAGCTTTGCATCATCTTGTATTATAGTGTACATTTGTATATAGATTTTGGTTTTTGGTTTTGGGTTTGTGTTTTCAAGTTTCATTTTGGGATTGCTATTTGGATTTGGATTTAAAGTTGTGTGTTTATTTGACATGTTTTGTTTGTCTATAAAAAAAAAAAAATGATGATGAAAAAGTTGCCTTGAGATGCTAACTTATGTTCTAGATCAGGGAAATATGAAACATTGGAATTGTGTTGTAGAAAGCTCCACAAGTAACACAAACAATTTAATAGTATCGTTTGAAACTTGTGATGCATGAAGTAGTCAGTTTTATATGGCAATATTTCATCTGCATTTCAAAAGACAATGCATTCATATTACATCTCACTTTGCACATACATGCCATCTTAGTTGCAAATGCATTTCAAATACAAATCATTAAAGTGTGTCAAATCCTCTTAAGGTTATGCTATCACATAAATAAGAAGAAAATCCTAAGGTTGGGAACCGAGTCTTGAGATATCTAGAACCAAGCACATTTTATACACATTAAAAAGGATCTTGAGCAAAATGATCAAAACCTTGCTTGGAAGAAAAGGTTGGGCGAAAGAAGTATTTCATGTCTATCCTATTATGCAACATGATCCTTAAAACAGTGGTTTTGACCACTTCCATAAAGCTTAAAGCCTAAAATCAGAGTAGTAAGGATAGGGCTAAATCCTCATCGAACTTAGGTTGAGGATCCAACTCCCCAAAGCTTTGATTTGACCTACATGGAGTAGTAAGGATAGGGCATAAATTCTCATCTCGCTTAGGTTGAGAATCTGATTCCCCAAAGCTCTTATGTCTCATTTCATGATAAATCTTGGATTGGAAGGATCGTACTACTTGTCCTCTGCAAAGGATGGGTAGTCATCCCCAAGGTCTAAGCAATAAAATTAATATTTTCCATTTTTATCCAAAGCTTGGATTGGAAGGATCGTACTACATGTCCCTAGCAAGGATGGGTAGTCATCCCCAAGGTCCAAGAAGTAAAAAATTAATTTTTCCCATCTCATATTTATATTGGATTGGAAGGATCGTACTACTTGTCCTCTGCAAAGGATGGGTAGTCATCCCCAAGGTCCAAAGAAATGAAGATAAGTCATGGATTATGGGGTTAAGTATGCCCATGCATGGCAACATGTCTTGTCTAAAAAACAAGACCACCGATTGTCCAAAGGGTTAGACTAGCATGACCATTTCTTCCATAATTGGTTAAATTATTTTGCTCAAAGTGAGGTAATGAATTCTAAATCGGAGTAGTAAGAATAGGGTTAAACTCCCATCTCGATTAGGTTGGGAGTCCGATTTCCCAAAGCTCTGATTTCACTTTCACTTACACATGGGTTCAAGATAGTAGGGACTCATAACCAACTTTGGGATATAATAAAGCAATTCATTATACATATAGTTGATCCTAAGAGGGTTTGATAATCTTGAATGTTTGTGTATGATACTAGAAGAAAGACTATGCCTTTTATAAAAGCAAAATCTCTTAGCATATTTATTAGGTTACACAAATCATTCACAATCTCACATATGCATTCATGTAAAACTGACGATGGAATGTTGATCAATTTCAAACGATAGGGAATGAAACACATTGCACACACCGAGCTGATACTTAATAATTCTGATGATTCATGTATTTCTGATCTATGGGCATTTGTTTATATTTATTATGTGCTAACACATGTTTTCGAGTTTATATACTTCCAGGTAGGGTTCTCACGAAAATGCTCAAGAGCATTTGACAACAGAGTCGCCATTTGTTGTGGCTGATCCACAACACACCCCAAAATTGGGGACCCACCTTTTTTGCATGCTTTCAAAGAAGATCTCGGTGACCCAGATGCTAAAAATCAAGAAAAAGGGGAAAAATTGCACAAGGATAAAAAGTGTCGCGATATCGCGACATGTCGCGCCATCGCTGCCGAAAAATGAAAAGTGTCGCGATTTCGCGACATGTTGCGTCGTCGCAAAAATGAAAAAGTGTCACGATTTCGCGACGTGTTGCATCGCGCGAAAATGAAAAAGTGTCACGATTGGAGAAAGTGAAAAGTGTCACGATATCGCGACATGTTGCTCCGTCGCGGTCCAGATAGGAGAGAGAAAGGTAGAATGGAAAATGGTAGCGAAATCGTGACATGTCACAAAATCATGGGTCAAACCAGTCAAACAAGGCAAAGCAAAAAAGCGTCGCGATTTCGCGACAGAAAGGTGTAGAAGAAAAATCGTCGATTTACGAAAAAAAGGCGAAATAGAAAAGGTCACGATTTCATGAAAAAGCAAAGGGTACGAAGCAAAAAAGTCACGATATCACGAAGTCAAAAAGTGTACGGAAGGAAAATATGTCACGATTTTGACGACATGTTTGAAAGAGACAGAATGAGAAGCGTCGCGATTTCATGACAGGTTGCGGAAAAGCGTACCAAGTGAAAAACATCGCGATTTCGCGACGAGTTGAAAGCGAAGAAAAAGCGTAGCGATTTCACGACAGAAAAATAGCAAGGCGTACGGAAATGAAAAACATCATGATTTCGAGGTAGACTAAAAAACGTCACGATTTCGTGACAGGTTGCGTTGGCAAGGCTGTTGCCAAGAAAACGTCACTATATCGCGACATGTCGCGTTTTGTCGTTCCGGTGAAAGTAGAGGAGCAAAGCTGCATGCTATTTTTGTCATGATTTACATGGGGCCATTACAGAACATGCAGAAAAGTGTGGAACACGTGGCATACATGTGTAAAGGCTGCAGAAGCATTACAAGTCATAGAGAAGATCAAGCGTTTCAACATCGAGCATGAATTCAAAAGCAACGAAAAGGCGGGAAGGTGAAACGAAGCGATCTAGAAGATGAAGCGAAGCGTCACAGGACGAAACAGAGAGCATTGCCAGAAAATATAAAAGCAGAGGCGCGGATTGGCACAAGGGTCGAAAACCATTGCGGGCAGAGTTGCAGTGCCTAAGGCGAGATGCCATTCTGGGCCTGCTTGGGAGTGTTTTTCTTCCTTTTTTTGGTTTTGAGAAAACCAGAGATTCTGCTGTTGTAACATGATTAATTCTTTAATGCAGGAGTGTTCAGAAATTTGCATCTTGTGGGCAAGAAAGAAGGAGATCTTCTGTGCATGCTATGGATTTAATGTTTATTCTTTCATTTTCAGATTTCGGATTTATAGATAATGTTAAATGCCACTTTTGTGGGTTGCATTAGGCGAATATTCGAAATCTGAATTTTATTTCAAAACCCTAGGAATCAGCACTTAGCTTATCGGGATTGTGCGTGTTTGCAGGTCCAATAGGTTAGGTTGCATGCATGGAAACCTCACATCTTCGGTTTTGCCAGGACGGGATAGCATCAAACTCGAATGCAATTTTAATTTCTTTTCTTTTGCATTTTATTTTCTTTTTGCTGCACTTTATTTTTCAGAAGCTCCAATTTTAATTTTTCAAGCATTAAAATAAAATAAAAAAATTAAAAAACTTCAAAATCCATAAATAATTCCTTCATGTTATGGCATTTCATTAAATGTTATTTTGAAGTTACAGCATGGTCATATAAAGATCAAATCATATTTGCTTTATTCGGGTTCAATGAACAATCATTAAATTTTCACAGTAAAATAAACCACAGTGCCCCTTGTTTTCAGTTACTTGCAACCACTAAGGTGTTCCAAGCATTTTAATTAAATATATTTATTTGAGATTATTAATACACAGATGCAAAATGCTAACATAATAGGAACCTTGGAGAAGTTACTTGTTTAATTTCTTTGCAAGCAGAGGATTTAGAACCCAAATCCTATCGGAGAGTGTGTTTTCACAATCGGGTGAAAATACCACTCAACACATTGTCATTACCATCATCGACTCATCTCTTGAGGGGGTAGTCATAATATCAAATCATAATCAAAATCAACAGATATCCTTGAAATTGTAGATCCCTTGATCTTATAAAAATTGCATTCGTCCTTGCAAATCATTGTCAACATCTATCATAAGATTACACCTTTGCTTGGGAAAACAAAAATATGATAATTAGTTTGTAAATCTCATCCTTTCGGTTATATAGGCCTAACTCCTATTGTAGCACCAAAGCTACTCGATTATTTTATGACGAGTGCAAACTCTTTCAATTTTAAGCCTCCAAAGAGTTGGAAACAATGATTCCAGGATGCACATCCTTTTGCTGGACCTGGAGCATCTAATGTTGATCTAACTAATGATCATCATAGAACCTTCGACATCATTTTAGGAGGTCTATTTTTTCTCAGCATTGTTCGATCTCACAACGCATCTCAAAAGGGGCATTTATAGACACCTAAAACACATCATGTTGAGGGTGACTACTCATATGGATATGCTACAATACCATATGGAAGATCTTGGACAGACTTCAAGATAGATCAGTAGTTTTATCCACTCAATTTGGGCTCTTTCACCTAATAAGTCTGAAGCACAACCCAGACCTATGGTTTACAACTGAACCATGGCTGAGACCTACGGTTTATAGTCTAGACTGCAACTGTGACCTGCAGTATTAACTAAAGTTCAGTTAGCCTTCAATCTGAGCCAAATCGGTTGGAATGGCCATTTTGATCTAGAATAAGGTGGTTAGAGGGTGGAAGCTTCCATTCCAACTATCCTAACCACCCCTTCTTGATCTTGGCTTCTCCAGGAAGCCACCCCTAGCCCTTGGGTAGTCCTATAAGTACCCCTTAGAATTAGGGTAAACTATCAAAGAGAGAATTGGATATTTGAGTAGTGGAGCCCTGTCAAATTGTACACTCAATCGAGTATACTAAGAGAGAGCTATTGCACTTATCCCCTACCTACTTGCCAATATTAATGATGAATTACATTATGGATGCCCTAGGAGCCTATGAGGATCAAGAAACACAAATTCGAGCAAACGAATGCCCATCACAGTGATTCAACTACTAAACCTATCAAAAGGACACCGAAGGTGATCCTTGAACATCAATTGGAAAAGGAGGTTAATCCAACTACCCATGGAATTGAGGGTAAGCCTATTAGAGTGCTAACCACAGCTGTCAACCATAATTTACAATGCAGACCGCTCATCAGAGCTATGGTTTGTAGCAGAGGTATAACCACCTTCCTATTTTCATTTATGTCTAGCTAATTAGGTTAGATTAGTTGTTTTCATAGTTTAATGCCATTTTAGTAGACTTCTGACCATAGATTTAGGTTAGTTTAGCTTCTTTATGTTTATGCTTCAATTAAGACTTAAATGGTTTCTTTATGCATGTTTATTCTTCATTTTACACATTTGATCCATGCATAGTGTAGCTACTACTTTTCTTTACGCTATTATATGAATATTGATTCGATTTGCATAACTTAGAAGCACTTTTCATGTTTTCTTGATTATGCATGTTTAATGGTGTCATTATGCAATTTACCTAAAAGGGCCTCATCATGAGAGGTAGACTATATTTTTGAAATTCTTGTGTTGTTTCTTGACCACGGGGAACAATTTCAAAGGAGAACCAACTATCAAGTTCCTTCCCCATTGCAAATAAGAGGGCATCTCCACCCTAGAGAAGTTTGTTTCATCCTGAAAGGCATTTGGAAATCACACCTACCCTTAAGAGGGAAACAATTGTTCACTCCTATTGTAAAATTGTATCAAAATGATTATTCCTAAGAGGGATGTACTTGTAATTTGATGTTGACTTCAAATACAATGAAATAAAGTATTTTTATTTTTGGTTCATTTGTTATCAATTTCGTGTTCTTGTATGCATGTTATATTTTATCATTTATTGCAATAGGACACGCCATCGGGTGTGAGACTTTCTAGTGGTTACAAAAGGTGATCATGGTGAAACCCTATATTTTTAGGATCTGACTGTGTTGTACTTGGTTTTTTCACTTTTAGGTATAGATCGCAGCTATCAGCTACTACCCAACAAATGAACCATAAGTACAAGGCACAGTTTACAGTCAGAACTATAGACCAGACCTGATGTTTCCTGCTGACAACATAGAAATTCAAGTTTAGAATATCAGATAGTGTAGGACTTGAGGTAGGTCCTATTTTTAGACCTCTGTTACATTTTTTCTCTTTGTGTTTTTATAGTAGGTCTAATTCAAACTCAAATTAGGAAAGAAATTAAGAAAATGGTAAATCAGTTGTCCAAGTTTACTTTCATATTTTGCTTTCAATAGAAAGGCACATCTAGGAACAATGGACCTCTGATTGCAGTCTTCCCTAGGCTGCAGTGTGCTTGATAGAGATGTGTGGATGGTTTGTATGTGTGAGTCCCAATTAGTGGCCATTTAGCATCATAATGTGCATAGTCTTAAAAAGCATCTAAAGTAGCTTCCATTTTTTGAATTTGAAATGTCTTTCACTTGAAGAGCATTTAGAAAATTAGCATGTATGCTATATGATGCATTTATTTTATGTACATTAAAAGGAACCACACACACCACTTGGTACTTAAATGCTAGTGAGTTGGGATTGACATCCAACCACTAGTAGGGTTCAACGATGATGGGCGTAACTTCCATCCGTTGGCCCAAATCCTATGAACCCTTGATATATAGACCAATACCAGATCCAAGAACCTTTCATACCCTAGAAAATTTTCATGTATTCTTTTTGAAGGGTATAACACTAACTGGGATAAAATGGGTGAGGATCTGGGAGGACCTATGCTCCTTGTCTAGGTGTGGGCTTACTTACGACACACGGGAGATTTACGTGACTTGGAGTTCATATCCAAGTTGTCAAGCTACAAGCGTACAGGTGAAATCCATTAAACTAAGAATAAAATCCAACAAGTTTTACAAAACATGATAAGAGTTTCTACACTGATAAAACAAATATTGAAAACACATCAAACAGTTTAGGACTCACTTTTAAAACTTAAAACGAGATAATAATTATTATATACCTTGTTTGCTTAATAATAATACATTTAGACTCTAGGTACACAATGGTGGATACACAGGGTGGTCGGCAAAGGTCCAAAGCCAACACCGATGACCAACCCCTAACCAATTCACAATAATACGTGTCAATTCCTCAACCACATGAGTGAACCGAATGTCATTCAGCTAGCATTTAAGGAAATAACTCGACACAAGGGGAGCTAGTAGAGTAAACCCCAAATAGAGGATCTTCAGTATACTCCTCTAGGTATAGAGTAGAATAAGAAACCTTCTAGCGTGAGGGTGTTCCAATTGAGAGTCATTACCAAGATCACAATGCACACATGTCCACGGGATTGGTCGAAGATTTTGTTATGCAGGGGACCAGATTTTTGCCCCTACATACTAGTCCACTAGAGGATATATGGCTCCACCTTCTGAGTATAGAGACCCACCCATTCAGGTGCAGGTAGACAGGATTGTGACCAAGCATAGGTCTAACCATACTCCCATGTGTGGTTCACCATGCAAGATCACCATTGATATATCAAAGGTGGGAGATAATGACACATCGTCGCATGAGCGATGGTGGTATAGATAGCTAGAGGGTCTAGGTAGTGTTCTAGAGTAGCTAGGCTACAAACCTTCCACTGCACCCACTCGATCCTCGAGTGAGCATAGCGTGAGTGTCAACCGCACTACTAGAGAACATGGGGAGGCTTCTAAGTGCCCTCATGTCACACACCCACTACCTACGTATAGTGGTTCATAGTATAGGATACAACATGAGGCTAATACCATATTCATAGATAGAGGCAAAGGCACAGCACATCAGTCTGATGGGTACAAAACCCACAAGGTCGCTCGTATAGAGTAGGGATACCAAAGGCCTCCCACGGTTGACCAGATTGATAGATCACATCGACTAGAATCAAAGTAGAAATGCCAAATCCTCCAAGATCAATTGGAGGATGCTCACCTAGAGAGGTAGTGCATTTAAGATGAAAATATTCAAGTGCAGAGGCTCATAAGACAGAGGTTATATGAGCAGTGCATGCGCGAAGAGCGTATCCTTATCCAAAAGGAATGCGTGGAGCAGGAGGATAGGTTAACTAGGGTTGGCCTATATCCTAAATATGAGCATAGAGAGCGTGTATATAGGAAGGCTTTATCTCAAGCTGACATACATAAAGAGCATATATATGCTTGTACTCATGCTAGTACCAAACAGAGGGAGCGACCACCATCGCTCAATAATCAAATGCAGAGGGAGCATGAAGCAATATTGAGATATGGATACGAGCAAGAATATCCTGAGATCTCCCAAGCTAAAAAGGAGGAAGAGCAATGCCCTCCATCTCACATGAGGAAGATAGTACCTCCTAATCAACCTACATCTCAACTTAGGGAGGAGGATTTTATGTCTTCAGAGGCCTATAAGGCCTTAGCTGAGAAGATTAAATCCATTGAGAGACAAGGCGTGGCTGTTCAAAAATCAACATTGAGAAAAATCCATAGAGCCTTTGGATCCTTCTGTGCCCACTCTGGCTTACCCTGAGCATTTTGATATGCCCAGGTTGGACAAGTTTAAGGGTTATGAGGATGCATAGGACCATGTAACGAGCTTTCTGGATGCTTGTTTTCAGATAACAAGCAATGATGCATTATTTTTGTGTATGTTCATCATGACACTTTTAGGGCCATCCCTAGAGTAGTTTAATCAGCTAAATAAACATAGCATAACTAGTTTAGAGCAATTAGCTAATACCTTTATTGAATGCTATTCCTTTGGCATCAAGAAATATGCCAATATTTCTGATCTAGATGTGCTAGCTCAGCGCGACGACGAGCCAATAGATCAATACAAAAAGAGATGGAGGAGACTAATGGCAAATATTCCATTCCCTATTCCTTCCAAAAAGTTAACCCAAATGTTTATGAAGATTTATGCCAAGCGCATTTCATTACTACTATAGCTGCAATAGTATCCTACATTCGAAGAGGCTTTGGCACAAGCCAAAGTGATTGAGGACATCAATTTATAGGAAGGCAACTTGAAGATCAAAAATAGGAGAGAGGGACAAAATAAGAGTGCCACAAAACAATAGGGCAAGCAGGCCCATGTAAATCAAGTGGTATTGAATCTCCAATGGGAGGATAAGGGGAAACCAAAATAGAATTATCAAGCCCAACCTCCCCCTATGTAGTATGACAAGCGCAACAACAATAACAAGAGCAAGAATAAGTATCAACGTCCACCTCACCAGTTCACACCATTAACAAAATCACTGATGTGTATTTTCCATCAATTATGCAAGGCCAAGGCAATTATATTGCCCAAAATCAAGATGATAGACCCCAATCAACCTAAACCAAAGGGGTTCCAAGATGATCTATTTTACATCTTTCATAGAATTAAAGGTCATGACATCGATGTGTGTTGGTCTTTCAAAAAATTGGTGTAAAATATGATTGACAAGGGCGAGCTTATAGTGCCACACAACCCAAAAGCACCTTATAATCAAAATATGGGGATTTACAAGAACCCCTTACCAAATAATGAGGCACCTTGGAACAACATTGGTCAAGTTAACGAGGTGCGAGTCAAACCACCTACCTAGGGGTTCATAGGCATGGTCAACATTGTCACTAGGCATGGGAGATATGAACAATAGAATCAACTTCATGCTCCCATTCAAATACAAGCCACGTCAAATAAACGACCAACACAGAATATCCCAGGCCCACCAATAAGACCGATGGTGACCATAAGGAGCAGGTTGGTCCAAAACCTGCAGACAACTCCAACGAAGTTGTCGATATATGAATTAATACAATAGTCCCCAAGGCACAGGGAGACTCTTATGGACATTTTGAGGTCCATTGAAGTACAAGCCCAGGATGCGTAGGCATTTGCAAATTTCATGGGACATGTACAATAGTGTCAGGAACCGATGATCCAATTTTACGATCATGAGATAAGGACGGTTTCTACAACTACGGCCGATCCCCCATTGCACATAATTACATGTGTGAAAAACATGTCATTTAAAATGGTCTTGATCGATACTGGCTCATCAATCAACATAATAATGACCAAGGCGCTGAGTCATTTGAAGCTACCTAAATCACACATTCTACCAACTACATTCACATTGAGAGTGTTTAACAATGCACTATGTTCGACTGTCGATACAATTATCCTACCCATGCAAGTAGGTCTGAAGACCATTTCAGTAATGTGTCACATGATAGAAGGGGCCATGTAGTACAATATTTTACTCAGTAGACCTTGGATTTGTGAAATGCGTTGTGTCCCTTCGATACTGCATCAGTGCATGAAATATATTCATGAGGGACTGGTTCACGCAGTAGCTTCATATGAGCCATTTAATTTTGTGAACCTAGCAGATTTTCATGGGGGTTTCATACTCTTGTCAATGCACCTAGATGTTCAACCGTCATCACCAATGAAGAAACCAAGAGGTAAAGTGTAAGTGCATGCTCAACCAATGCCATCTGTCACACATATCGGAGCACACCACTACCACTTCCTTGAAATCGTCGACATTAGTCATGCATCGAGATGACAAGAAATTGAAGGCAAAGATGGGTGAGAAAGAAAAAGAGCATGAGCCCAAGCTAATCATCGAGAAAGTTCCCATTCCCATGGAATTTGAGGAATCCCAAGTAAAATTCAATGAGGCACCTCAGCCTACCTCACCAACATATTCAACAGGGTCATCCGCATCGTGGGTGATGGTACATCTTGCTAATACTAGATTAGATGAGTACCTTGTGCAAAATGTGACCTTTGAACCAATTTTGAAGACTGATCATCGTTATCTGGTTGGATCGGTGGTGTCGTTAGAGGAGCCACCTAACCAAACTAAATTCATCTATGTGGGGCTATATCAACTTCCAATGTGAGAGCCCATGGATGAATATGACGAGGAATCCTCCATGGTAAATGTTCATTATTTTTCTAATTCAGAGTATGCCGTGCATATGTTCAAGCTATATCATTGGCATGGATACATCCTTGGTCTCTTTGAACAAGGATGGAGGACTCCGCTAGAGCATCTCTGTGTTTATCAAGAGTGACTAAAATGAGCTTACAATGTCAAAGTCCACCAGAGAGACTTTGAATTTGGGGATCTTGTATTGAAAGAAAACCAATAGAACTCTAATTTACCGCTAGATATGCGAGACAAATTTGTGGCTAATTGGCTAGGACCTTACATCATATTTGAAAATATTGGTCCGGGTACCTATCGCCTAATGTCGATAGGGAGTTTTGAAGAGCCTGAACCTCTCAACATCATCCATATTAAGGTGTTTTATGCTTCAGCAGGATAGTAAAATGTTTTGAGAGTTGCTTGTAACTGCTTGATCATCCTAAAAAGCTCCAAACACTCTCATGAGTGGTTTGGTAAATCAAAAAGCTCCAAAGGTTCCTGTAAGCCCTCTGGTCAACCTCAAAAGCTCCAAACACTCTCACCAGTTGTTTGGTCAATCAAAAAGCTCCAAAGGCATCTGTAAGCCCTTTGGTCAACCTCAAAAGCTTTGAGGTGTGGTCAAAACTGCTTGATCATCCCAAAAGGCTCCAAGGGCCCCTAAAAACACTTGGTCATGTTAGTTAATAGCCCTGAGTATTTTCTTATAATCGTTCGGTCATCCTAAAAAGCTCCAAAGGCATCTGTTAGCCCTTTGGTCAAATGCAAAAGGTACCAAGAGTTTCTAAAAAACTGCTTGGTCAACCCTAAAGGCTCCAAGGATTCTCAAAATTGCTTGGTCATCCCAAAATGCCCCAAAGGTACCCATAATCCCTTTGGTCAATCCTAAAAGCTCCAAGGATTCTTAAAAATTGCTTGGTCAATCCAAAGGATCCAGATCCATGTACTCATCGTTTGGTCAATTATGAGGCTCAAAACCCATAGAAATTATAAAATCAGTAAAATCCAAAAAAAAATTGGTAAAGCATAAAATCCAAAAACTTTGGCATTTGCACTTGAATTTTGCATTTTTATTTTACATTTACACATGCATTTGCTACATTACTGCATTGCATATAAACATTCGTCATCCGTTGCATTCTGTAATATAAGCCATTGTGTTTGTCAGTCTTACAAATGATGCCATGTTTGTGTTTAAATCATGCATATTTGCATTTACCATAATTCATCATTCATGCGATTAATTATGTTTTTCAACACAGCCTATAATGTTGCTATGGAGATATACTAGGGTTTTCTAGTCACTCAGCCATACCTAGTGGTCTTATCAAGAGTTGGTAGAAAGCTTACTTTGATTTTGTAGCTAAGGTTCAGTTAGTATAGCCCTTAGCATATCATAAGCCTATCACTAATCAAAAACTTAAAAAATCCTAACAAGTATTAGGGGAAGATGAAATTCGTGAAGCAGGACTGAGTATCCTAAAGCGAAAAGAGTTATTCTTGCTTATCCCTCTATGCAAACAGTATGGGAAATGTTGGTAGTTGGAAAAAGGATAGGTTAGTTCCCTATTTAGAATACCTTGCTTACAATAAAATGAGCAATATCCCAAAGAGATATCCCACATCAATCCTCATGATTGATACCCTAGATCGATATCATAGATCGACTCCCCAGAGTGATATCCCATATTGATATCATAAGATCGATATTCTCAATCGATATACCAAAAATAGTTTTTCCAAGTAAATCCCCCCAAAGGAAAGTTTTTGAAGAAAATTATAAAATGTAAATATCAAAAAGTAAATATTGAGTGAATATCAGAAAACAGACTTAAATCAAAGTTCAAAGTAAAGTTCAAAGTGAAGTTCAAAAGAGAAGATCAAATAAAAATCATAAATCAAAAGTTCGAGTGGAGATCAAATGAATATCCAAAATCCAGTTCGAAGAGATATCAAATGAAGATCCAAAGATAGTTCAAAATGAATATGGAATCGACTCCCTTGCTTAACTACATATGAGCAAGTATCCCAAAAATGGAAAGATAAAAAGAAATGAGCCTGAATCCCTGGAATTATCAGCACTACTATACCTTACGCATGACAATATGTCTGATGCATTAGCATATCGCTTATGAACAAGACCAATGTTTGAATGTGGAGGAGCTAGCTTCAAGTGTCCTGCATTTCCTAGTGGCTTAGTCCAACTAAAATCTAAACTTGATATTGGATAAGACATTTGTGTAACCCCTATCTTAGCAATGGGCTGAAAGAATCCTACCTGACATCGAGGAATGCTCGTGTCTTATCTTAAAATAATCATTTGCACACATAGGGATAATGAACAATTAGGGTCTATCCTAGCAAAAGCCTTTTATCTCAAAAGTATAGTGTGGTTAGTATGCAAATTTTGATAAGTCTATTAGAGTGTTTGAGTCTCATGGAAAACCTCAAAATTTTCTCCCATAGCAACAAAATTTAAAAATCGCAACCATATAAATCATCAAATTGCAAAGTATGAAATACATAATACATTATTATATAAAGCACAATCAACATATAGGATAGATACCGGATGGATATTAGCAATAATATTTAGACGGCCACTGACTATATCATGCACATTTTTCAAATTTGCAAAATAAAATCGAATGACACATTATATCATTTGCACAATAAACATTGCATACCATTGCATTTCATATATGGGTGATTAATTGATTAAATTCCTATCTTAAGGATTTTCAATTACATTCATGATTTTTATACATTCTGTGGTGTCATCCATTAGATTGATAAACATATTTGCATTCATTCCTTATGTTTTAAGTGATTAAAGCATACAGGTTCATTTACATTAGATTTACATCATGTAAATAAATCATCACATACATTAATGCATGAAAATAAAGTAATATCAAATATGTGTTAAGAAAAAAACACTGCATCCACATGCATCTATCATCAAAAAGCACATCTAAGCATCTAGATCATTGCATATCATCATCATAAATCAAATAGCTATCTAGTGCATGTCATCCATAAATCACATCATATAGCATCAGCATAACATAATCATTGCATCCATGTGCATCGCATAAATATAAAATCAAAAATAAATGAGTACACAATAATGAGCCATAAAATAATGATCAGTCATATCATATATAAATGTGTGTCTCAGAGTACATCGAGAGTACAAAAATACCCGTAGGCTATAAATGTGTAGGTCCTTGACCTTACACCAAAAATGATATGTATCAAAAATGTATCCTGCAATAGTAGAGCTCTAGCTCTAATCTGATCCCCTTATATCAAAGCTCTCACCGCCTCCCTCAGTACTATGCTTAGGAGCCTGTTCTACCTACTGCCCTGCTATCTGCTATGGATCTTGCTGAGAGCCTTGAGTACCACCTAGCCCAAAGAGGCCCAACACTCGCCTAACTACCACCTGTGCAATGGGAACCTCTGTGCATTGGGACCTATGGCTAGATGTTGTAGTAGACTGCCCTACCTCCCTAGTCCTGGTATGAATATTGTTGCCATGTGTACTAGAGGACTTGTATGTCCTCTCTCTTAGATGGGTGTTATGGCTTGAGCTAGCAGTAGACTATATGCTAATCCTGGATCTAATCTATTGGGACTCTAGAGCATATGGATTCTCGAGAACCTCTACACCTAGCATTTGAATATTTCCAATGAGCTGGTCTACCTGAGAAACCCTGGAAGTGTTTCTATCATTGGAACTCATCAGTAAACCCTACAAGCATTGAATCTTAGCCATAGGATCCTGAACACCTGGTAGTATTGCTGCTGGTGTCATCGGAGACCCCATAATCACCTAAGAGGATGAGGGATCCCCCCTTGTACCCTGAGAAGATCCTGCTCTACCACTGCTGCATCCCTCTATGTCAATGCCAAGTCATGAGCATGGGTGAGAGTGCTAACCTAGGTCTTTTTTGTGGTAGCCCATGATGTCAAGCTATAAATTTATTGCTCTACCTATGTCAATCGATGATCTCTATCAGTAAACTATGTCTGTAGAGTAGTGATAGTAGTGCCCCACTCCCTCTGATGCATATGGAATCACCTAAGCTAACTCTACAAGTCAGCCACCTATGCCAATAGTAGTCCCTCTGCATTGTTAGGAGGGACATCACCCTCCTTGGGAGCCTCCTCATTAGGTTCAAACTTAGAATACTCCTTAGTGGCAGCCTCTGTGCCCCAGCCACCCTCTGTTCGTTGGTGTACGTTGCGCCTGTTAGGATCCACCTCTACTCCGGCCTGATCTACCGCTTGGGCCAGAGGCCCTGTCCCATACCAACATAACATATACCACCATCTGGTATACTCTAGAGTGGTCACAACTTTATCAACTCTAGTCTCCTGGAAGTCATCTGGAGCGTCACCTAGAGTCAGAAGTTGGATCCATGGCAAATCCCTCTCTAAATCCAGGTGCCTATAAGCAAATGGGATCTTTGGGATGTCCTACACCATGCAAAACTAACGTAGAACACGAGAGAAAAACTAGTACTCTCTAATATTGGCCTTTCATCTAAGTAACCATCTATCTTAGTGAGACTGTCAAAGCTGCTCACCGACCTCAGGCCAATCAGGACACTCCATGTAGGGCCACCACTCGACATCATCTGACCCAAGTCCTACAAATCGGGTAATGTAATGTTGGACATCGCCAGCATGGGTCCTGCTATGGAAGCCCTCCTCATCTTGAGGCTAGTAGGTAGCATAGCACTAATGGGCATTATCTATCTCTTTTATGTGTAGGGGCAGCTCCCCAGGATGCTCTATCCTGATATATGCTGCCAGCCCCAAATCTATAAAAGTAGACTGTATTTGATCCCCTAGTATCTCCAGTTAGTGATCTGATATAGCTCTTGATACAATTGAGCCATTAAAGTACTCCCCTAGGCTAGGAGTAGTTGTTATCGGATAGAGCTCTGGATAACTCTACGCACAGTAGCTAAGATGTTCCAGGGAACCCCCGCACTCGAGGAGTCTAGAAGCACATATTGCACCACTAGGTGCATGAAAATGGCCTCACACATGGAGAAGACATTCTTCCCTTGCCAATAGCCGATGTGGACCCCTCTATGGTCATTGGCACATTGAGCCTTCTCGCTCTGAGCACCAAAGATGGCATCAAAGATGCACTCCTTAGTGTCAAAATTCAAGGAGATGATGGCCTCGCCATCAATGGGGATCCTACAGATATTATAAGTGTCCTCTAATGTAATGGTCATTTCACTTGTAGGTAGGTGAAACGTTTTGGTCCGCACATTCTAGCACCGGGCCAATGCAATCAAATAGGATTGATCTACCCTAATAGTGGGTAGATCCAGTATGTAGCCGAAGCTGAAATCTTTGAATCACTCTCACTCACCATCAGTGAGCTCTCCATGGAGAGTCTTAAAAATGTCAGGCTCTCAAGCTCTAGAGGTCAATCTCTAAAATAAATAGCATGATATAAGGAAAACGCTAAATAAAACAAGCAAAAACATTTTAAAATTGATCTAAAAATCATCAAAAATAGTTAAAAATTGATAAAATTGCAAAAACATGTCATCATGTAGGCCTACAAATCAAATTTGTCATTCAGACAAGTCAAAATGCATTAAATGACATTAATTGCCTCTAAAAACTTAGAAAAATTTAAAAAATTATAAATTTTTCCTAAAATTAGTGAACTACAAGTCAACCCTACGGTCCGCATGTGGTCAAAAATTGACCGTTGGGATTTTGAATGTTGACTGCAGTTGGCAGCTATGGTCCCCAATTGACCAATTGGAAATCACAGCTGGTACCTACGGTCTCCGATCGAGATCTGGCTAGGTGCGATACCATGGCCAAAAATGAAAAAAAATTAAAACCTAAGCTACCCTAGCCTAAGGTGAGGTTCATTGCTAGCAATATAGTGAAATTGATTTACCAATTACTTAATTAGATTCATTTTTAAGTGGTAATGGATGCGAGGTCTTGGTTTTTGAGTTACCTTGCCCTCGCCTCGTCCACCGTGGCTATAAGACGCTTGCTCATGCCCGACCATCGTCTTATGAGTAGGTGTGTGGGTAAAGTGTGGTAGGTTTCAGGTGAGTTATCAGCTATCACTATCAAAGATCCAATTTTGCAAGTCATTGTTAGGGAATAATGAGAGACATTTGAAAATTGAGCTTATATTTTTATCATTTATTACAATAGGATACACCATCGGGTGTGAGCCTTTCAAGTGGTTACACCTCCCTACAAGTAATACTCCACCATTGTTCCACATTTGGCACCATTTCCTTATCGAATCTGGCACTTTTGTTAAAATGGATCAAATTGACGAAGTGTGATACTACAACTTGGAGGTGAGTGACAGACACCAGTGCATGAAACCGTGGGAGACGAGAAACATGATAAAACATTCCAGTAAGAAGGAGCACAAGTATTTTCCAGAGAGAAAACACAAGTAACTCAGATAGGAGTACTCACAAACTAGAAATAGATCAAGTCTGGACATTAGAAGAAGGAGACTTTGAGGCGTTGTTGATAGAGACGAAAGATGAGGAAGTAGAACCACCAAATGTAGTAGCAAGGGTTGACAAAGGAAAAGTGTAAGAGGATGAAGAGTGGATGGTGAAACCTAAGAATGTGATATAAGGGTTGCAAGGGGGTGCGGAGGACGAGATTCAGGCACCTGAGCACCAGGATGTGAGATATCAAGAGGAAAGACCAAGACCATCTCCCTCACATCAGTGAAGGAGGTCACTAAGTGAATATGCACAAGAGTTTGGTCATCGAGTGGTGGGACAAAATAAGATACCTCAAATTGACACTTATGATGACAACAATGGGATTAAGACACCCCCAAGGAGGAATCAGTTAGAGATTCCATGAGATACCTCAAGTGAGAGTGATGACTCTCCTAAGATGGCTAATATGGCAGCCAAACATAGATGTCCACCATTTTTAGGTGAGGGTAAGGAAGACCCCACAAGACATATTGGAACTTGTATAACCATTTGGAGAGCAAATGGAGTGGATAAAATAGAATATTGGGTACTTCTATTTCCTGCTACTTTGAGAGGATTGGCAATTTATTGGTATTTGAAGAGGGAAATTACCATAGATTTTTAGACTTGGAATCAGATAAAGGAGAAGTTCATTGAAAATTTTTTACCTTTGAAGGATGATGAAGACATTGTAATAGAACTTTGCATGACAAAGAAAAAAGCTGATGAAGATGTGAAGTCCTATAATCATAGACTAAAGCAATTAGTCGATAAGATGCAGATGCCTCTGGTATATGTTCTAGTAAATCAATGGTTTGTAGATGGATTGCTTCCAAATTATAAGAAAAATATGAAGGTAGTACCATCAAAAACATATGAAGAAGCACTAAAGCATACAAAGTATTTTGAGAGTGAATCAAAATAAACGTATACAGGAATTTTATCTCACTCCAAGTCGAATGATTCAGATAGTGGAGAAGATGACACTATACAATAGACATTAGCATACTTCCATAGGAGTTTGATAAGATAATAAAAGAACGAAAGACCAAACCAGACCAGAATGACATGTGGTGCATAGAATGTAAGATAGAAGGCCATACAAATGTGAAGTATCCAAGGAACAACTATTGCCACATTTATAATGTGATGGGACATGAGGTAATGTTATGTCCGTATAATGCAAGAGTACATCCATAGGTATTGTCAATCCAAGAGCATGAAGAGAAACCAAAGGCCCAAGGAAGTGGGCAACAAGCAACAAGTGGTGGTTATAGAAATAATAGACGAGGTGGAAGAAAGAATCAAGGTAATCGGTAAGGAGGACAAAGTCGCTTGCAGTATGACTCGGAAGGAAGACCAATCATACAATGTCGCAATTGCCAGAAATGAGAACATTTTGCAAAACATTTTCCTGCACCTCAAAGGAAAGAAACATCGCAAGTGAGCACTACACATATGTGTAGATGGTGTGATTTGGGGAACCACAAAGAAGATAATTGTCCAAAATAGGTGAGTTCAAGTAACCCGTAGAATTTTAGTTATCTAGATATTGAGATTCCTCAAGTTAAGGAGGATACCCAAGAAGTTTTAGCCATGAAAAGGAATAAGGCTAAAAAGGAGAAGTACCCATAGCCAGCAAAGGAAAAGCAATGCTGGCAAGTAGAAAAGAAAATATTGCAATAGGAAGCCAAAAAGGCTAAGCGAGAAGAGTCAACAGTTGATAAGAAACTTAGGAAACCATCAGACCAGGAGATAGTTTTGCAAAATCTGGCAGCACATGTTTTGGATACCATAGTAGATATTAAAGTATCAAACCTGTTGGAAGCTATTCCAACATTGTAGAAAGAAATGGTGGAATAAATACAATCATAGAAGGTTATGGAAGTGCAGAGCCAACTGATTAAGGATAAGGAGCAAAAGGATCAATTCATGGATCCAATTATATTAATTATTTATGTAGGAAATAAACCCGCATTAGTTCATATGGAGATCCTAGGTCACAAGTTGATGCAAGTAATTGTGGATGGAGGATCCAACGTCAATATGCTACCTAAAAGAACATGGATAGAAATTGGTGATCCATATCTATGGGTATCGAGCTTCCGATTATATGCTGCTGACCAGAATGGCATAGAGACAAAGGGAGTCTTGATAGCACAATAAGTGGTGATAGTTGAACAAGATTTTGTCTTGGATTTTGTTGTGATTACAATGTAGAAACCTACATACGATGCTCTCTTGGGGAGAGGCTGGCTACGAGTAGCCAAAGTTAATCACAAGCGGGGAAGAATCAGATCACTTTTAAGAAGGGACAACACAAGTACATGTTTAATCTATCTAATAAAATATTTAGGGAGGATGTAGCTACTACGGATGAATCATAAAATTCCTCAGAGGATGAAGGACATGAACCTAATGAAGAAGGAATGTTATACCTATATGAATGTAGTGAAGATGAAGCTTGATCTGATAGTGGACTTCTCCATTGGAAAATGGAGGAGTATAAAATTTTTTAGCCCAACTCCCTTTGTATTGAGTCAGAGGTGATCAAGGAAAAAAAGACAAACCAAAATTTAGCCAAGAACCTAGGAAGGAAGCAGAAGAGAAATGGACATTTTTAAAAAGTTTTATGGAGTATATGGTAGAGGATGCTAAGATTGATACAAGACTAGCACACCCAAAGAATGTAGAGAAAGCAACAAGTGAATAAAAAAATATCAAATATGAAGGACCTCAAATAGTGGACATCAATCTAGGAATAGAGGAGGAACCTAGGATGATTCATTACGGCGATGATTGGAACCTTGTACTGAAAGTGACGGCTTTTAAGATATTCTTGGAATATAAGGATGTCTTTGCATGGACATATAAGGACCTAAAATGAGTACCACCCAAATTGTGTGTCCATAAGATTACCCTAATTCCTAGAGATCAACCTGTGAGAAGAAGACCATATAGAATGAACCCAAAATATGCGACATTAGTAAATATAGAGATAGAAAAGATGTTGGAAGTAGGAATTATCTTCAGGAACAAAGACATAAAAAAAAAAAAAAAAATCATTCTTGGATGGGTTCTTGGGATACAATAAAATTAGTATAGCCAAGGAGGATAAGCTAAAGACCACATTCATTGTTTATAATGGCATCTACGTATACAATTGAATGCCATTCGGGCTCTGTAACGCCCCAACTACATTCCAACGCATCATACTATATATATTTGATCAATTGGAAATAGGGAATTTTAAAGCATTTTTGGATGATTGGTCCATTTATGGGAAGATCAAGGTACATATTCCTACCCTCAATGAATGTATGAGTAGGTGCAAAAATGCACAAATATCATTAAATATAGGGAAATGCTTTCTGATGGTACCATATGGGAAATTGTTGGGACATATTGTGTGTAGTGAAGGATTGAAGATAGATCCTAATAAGATCCATGTGATATTACACATGGAGGAACCATTTAATGTGAGTTCACTAAAAACCTTCCTTGGATCGATAGGGTACTATCGAAGGTTTATCAGGAATTATGCACGTGTATCCTACCCACTCGATTCCTTGATGAAAAATAATGTTTCTTTCAGATGGACATAAGAGCACCAAGGAGCCTTCGAGGAGCTGAAAGCTAAGCTTGTAAGTAGTTCGATTTTGGTTTTCCCTAATTGGGATAAGGAATTCCATGTCCATGTTGATGCTTCAAATTTTGCAATTGGATGTGCTTTAGAACAATAAGGACAGTTTAGGCTAGATCAACCTATTTTATTTTCTAGTCTCCTTTTGTCAAGGTCGAAGAGGAATTATAGTACAACAGAGAGAAAAGATTTGGGAATGGTATATGTAGTTCAGAATTTTAGGCATTACCTATTAGTGAATCCCTTTGCCTCCTATGTTGATCACCAAGCCTTGTTGTACTTGATAAATAATCCAGTGATACAAGGACGAGTTAGCAAGTGGCTTGTCACCCTTTAGGAGTTCATATTCTGAGTAGTGGTGAGGCTTGGTAAGAAGCATGTGATTGTAGATCAGTTGTCTTAGATACGATCAGGGAAACCTATAGGAATATGAGTTCTTGATGAATTTATAGGTGCACAATTATTTGCCATCAACGTTGTTCCATCATGGTACAAGTTGGTTGGCTAATACCTATCCACAGAAGAGTTTCCACAGGAAATGACAACAACTGATAAAAATAAAGTAATAATAAAGTTAGCACCTTTCCATATAATAGTAGGATTGTTGTATAAAATAGAAAATGATGGTATCTCATGAAGATGTGTGATGGACGAAGAAGTCAAAGTTTCATTTAAAGAAGCTCACGCAAGCTTAGCAGGAGGACATATGGGACCAGATGCGACTGCTAGAAAAGTATTTCTAGTAGGACTATGGTGGCCAACACTATATAATGATGCAAAGGAGCATGTGAAAGCATGCGATACTTGCCAAAGAGCAGGAAAGCTAGTAAAGAGGGACTTTATGCCCTTGCACCCATCGCAAACACAAGAGTTATTTGAATGGTGGGGATTGGACTTCGTAGGACCATTGAATATATCTCGAATATGGAGGTGTAGATACATCGTAGTAGCAATAAAATACCTGATAAAATGGGTGGAAGCAAGAGCGTTACCTAATAATTCAACTAAAATTATAGCAATATTCTTATACAAATAGGTAATCACAAGGTTTGGTATTATGCAATGGATAATAAGTGATTGGGGAAGATACTTTGTTAATGAGATTATCAAGATGCTGAAAATAGATTTCAAGATTTTACACTCATTATCTAGTCTATACTACCCTAGAGCAAATGGGCAGGTGAAGGCAATGAATAAAGTATTAGTATCTACTTTGTATAAAACCTGTGGAATAGAGGAAGCAGAATAGGAGGAAAAGCTACCATCCATTTTGTGGGCATACAGAAAAACTTTTAAACATACAACGGAACATACATCTTTCCAATTAATGTATGGATAGGAAGTAGTGGTACCGGTCGAATTCTTGATACCAAGTTTGAGAGTCGCGGTAGGCGTGGGACAAAAGTTGGAGATTAGTGACACAATTAAGATATGAAGGAAGTTGTTGAGCAAGGTGGAACAACAGTATTGTCATTGTTGTCAACACGGTCGGATAGATCTGTAGATGCGGTGGATAGGAAGTTCAAAAGCTATTTAGATGCGAGAAGATAGGAGTTCAAAGGTTATTCAGAGTATGTACAGTGATTTTCCAAGAAGACCGAAGTGGCCCATATGCAAAAGATCAAAGAAAAAGACAAGTAAGAAAAGTGTCGCGATATTGCGACATATACAGCAGGCAAGAAAAACTGTCACGATTTCATGACATGTTGGAAGAGAGAAAAAAGAAAGAAAAACTGTCACGATTTCACGACATGTTGGAAGAGAAAAAGGCAAGTGGAAAAACTGTCGCGATTTCATGATATGTTGGAAGAGAAAAAGGCAAGTGGAAAAATTGTCATGATTTCGTGACATGTTGGCAAAGAAAAAGGCAAGTGGAAAAACTATCGCGATTTCACGACATGTTGGAAGAGAAAAAGGCAAGTGGAAAAACTGTCGCGATTTCGCGACATGTTGGCAGAGAAAAAGGCAAGTAGAAAAACTGTCACGATTTCGTGACATGTTGGAAGAGAAAATGGCAAGTGGAAAAACTATCGTGATTTCACGACATGTTGGAAGAAAAAGAGAAAGCAGGAAGAAGTGTCACGATTTCGTGACAAGTTCAAAGAAAGAGAACAAGTAAGAAAAGTGTCGTGATTTCACGACATGTCGCATTTTCGCGACTAAAATAGGAGAGAGAAAGTAAGTTGGAAAAGTGTCACGATTTCGTGACATGTCATATTTTCGCGACTAAAATAGGAGAGAGAAAGTAAGTTGGAAAAGTGTCGCGATTTCGTGACATGTATTTTCATGACAAAGGAAAGAGAGAAAGCGTACGAAGGAAGTGTCACGATTTTGCGACAAAAGTAGAAAGCAAGACTTCGAAAGCAGAAGTGTCATGATTTCGTGACAAAAGCAAAGAAGCTAAGTACAGAAGCAGAAGTGTCACGATTTCATGACAAAAGCTAAGTTGAAGACTACGGAGGCAGAAGTGTCACAATATTGTGATAAAAGCAAAGTCGAATTCTTTGGAAGCAGAAGTGTCGCGATATCGTGACAAAAGCAAAGTCAAAGTCTTTGGAAGCAGAAGTGTCACGATATCATGACAAAAGAATAGAGAAAGCGTACGGAGGCGAAAGTTTCATGATATCGTGACATGTATTTTTTCGGGCCAAAGCTAAGAGAAAGAGCAAGGAGAAAAAGTTTCACGATATCACGACATGTATTTTTGTGGGTCGAAGCTAAGAGAAAAAGGAAAGAGAAAAAATGTCGCGATATCGCGACATGTTGTATTTTCGGGGACCGAAGCAAAGAGAAAGTGTAAGGAGAAAAAGTGTCGTGATATCGTGACATGTAGCATTTTCACGGTCCGATGCAAGGAGAAAGAGAGAAATAAAAGTGTCACGATATCATGACATGTATTTGGGGCCGAAGAAGAGAGAAAGAAAGGAAGTGTCATGATATCACGACATGTATTTTCATGGTTAAGTTGAAGCCGATGAAGTCTGATGACAACCGACTAAAATTAGGGTTTACAGTTGTCATGAAAGCCGACTAAGATTAGGGTTTACAGTCGACTAAGATTAGGGTTTTCATCACAAAAATTTTATTATAAAAGGAGGGTTGTTTGGAGATTTGAGGATCATGTTGATGAGTGTGAAGTTCGGTCGTAGTGCGCAGAGGGCAAGTAGTATCGAAAGATGCTAAGTGCGAATTTCATAAAGAGAGTAGAGTGTGCAAAAGGGAGAAGACGATCATGAAGTTCGACTATAACAAAGCAAAGTGTGTGAAGTGATGGTGTAGAGAGAGAGTGCGCAGAGAATGCAAAGGTGAAGAAGACCAGTTAGGGTCTTGTAAAAGCAAAGGTATCTTACCAGTCAAACTTATAGATTCAAATTAAAGTCCAGGTTGCAGCTTGGCATGGACGGTGGTTGGTGCTCCTTTTTGTTGGTGCTAGTAAATTAGGGGTTGGTGCTCCTTCTAGTGGATGCTGGTAAATTGATTGTAAAGTTGGTACTTTGCAAAGGCTGGATTTGGATGGTAGTCCAAGCAGTAAATTTTTGAGGAGTAGCCACATTGGTGAACCTCGTTAAATCTTGTGTTGTGTGATACTCTTTTGTTATACTTGTTGTATCTAGTAATAAGTTTTAATTGTTGTAGTATTAAGAACTGTAAAGTTAAGTTTAAAGAGCTACATTGATTCACCCCCCCCTCTTAGTGTCATTGTGAGACTAACAATTGGTATTAGAGCTAAGTTCTTGTACAAGATTAACTAGCTAGGGTGATCTTGGAAGTAACACAATGGTAGGTGGTGAAGGCTTCTCATCAAACAAAGCACCATTGTTTGACGGATCTAATTACGCGTTCTAGAGAATCAGGATGCAAACATATCTCTATGCTTTGGGATACGACATCTAGGATTTAGTAGTTAGTGGATACACAATACCCATCACTCCTCCAAAATAGGCTAACGAAAAGAAACCATTTGAAAATAACTCAAAAGCAAAGAATGCTCTCATGTGCGGATTAGAAGATAGTGAACTAGTAAAGATCATGAGCTGTAAAATGACAAAAGAGATATGGGACAAATTGAGGAGTATTCATGAAGGAGGCGATAAGATCAAGGAGGCCAAGTTACAGACACATCAAGCTCAGTTCGAAACATTAAATATGAATGACGATGAAAACATTGAGGCATATATGCTGAGAGTTAATGGAATCATTAATGCGATCAGAGGACTCGGTGAGGATATCGAAGACTCTGCCGTCGTGAAAAATGTATTAAGATCTCTTCCTCAAAGGTTTGATTCTAAAGTCTCAGCGATAGAAGAAGCTAAAAATATGAATTATTTTAGTATAGATGAGATGTATGGTTCTTTGATTGCATATGATATGAGGATAAGAAGATCTAAACCCATAGACAGAGAAGCAGCTTTTAAAGCCCTTAAGAATAAAAATGCAAAACAAGATTCCAAGGAAGAAGAGACAGCAGATGAAATGGAAGCAAACTTTGTTAGAAATCTAAAAAGTGGAAAAGGAAAATACAGAGGAAAGCTACCGCTTAAATGTTTCAATTGTGGAGGCGTTGGGAATTTTGCGACTAAATGTCCACTTAATGAGAAGAACAAAAATGATGAAGGATCGCACCAAGAAAGAAGTGACTGGAAGAAGAAAATGAATTTTAGAAAAGGCAACTTCAAGAAGAAAAGTTTCATCTCCAGGAATGCCAGTTCATCAGAAGATAGCTCCGGTGAGGATTCTAAAGAGGAAACAGGTGAAGCTCTCTTCATGGCATTTGAAGAAGTAAGATAAGAAAAGGAAGAAGGAGTGAACTCTAAAGGACGTGGTGAAAACCCTGAGGCTGAGGTAGATCTAGAAGGTGAGTTGATCTTTGCACTTGAAGAGTGGAAAATAGAGAAGAAAAAGAATAAGAAAATTTCAAGAAATCTTGAGGATGCAAATGAAATCATAACAAATTTGAAAGTACAGATAGAAGAATCCAAGAAAATCTTTGAAGATCTCGAAGTGCAAATAACCATGAAAATAGATTATTGTAGCAAGCTAGAAGAAGAGATTGTTGGTTTATGGATGCAGCTAGAAGAGATGAATAAGAAAATTAGTTGCTATCACAAATGTGAAGAAAGTTCTATGAAGCTGGATAAGATCATAAATGACCAAAGGCTTGCAGGCATCAAATTTGGTACGGGTTTCATCGAAGGAGAATCATCAAATGGATCAAAGGCCAAAAATGTAGAATCCATAAATAATGAAGATAAGAAACAGGTTTATCAAGGAAAAATGTCTCATGCAAAAGAAAGCAATAATGCCGAGCATGAAAGGAGAATTGACAATGATGGATTCACCAATGTCTCACATCAAAGAAGAAGAAGACCTATGGCTCCTACGACAACCTGGCAAAGACCATCACCCAGGTTCAATTATCCATTTTCTGGTTTCTGTTTTAAATGCAATGGCTATGGACATAAAATCTCAGACTGCAAATATAATGTAATACCAAGGAATTTCACCAGTAGAAATGCTTTTTCTCCTCTAATGAATTATGCAGTAGAATGTTATAAATATCATAATTTTGGGCACATTGCAAGAAACTGTAGAAGTACATTTGCATCAAATCAGTTTTAGGGAAGAAAATTTCAACCAAATAGGATGAGAAAAAATAGAAAACTTCTCGAAAAACATGCTCAAGCTATTTATAAGGGAAAGGCAAAACAAGAACCCAAAACTACTATCAAAATGGAGTGGAAAGGAAAGGAGCGACTTAAGGAAGAAAAGGAATCCTTAATAGTACAAACAACATTTAAAGCACAAAATAAATATGTACCATGGATACTTGATAGTGGATGCTCTAGTCATATGACAGGTGACAAACAGAAATTTGAGAAGTTATAGAAATATGAAGGTGGTTCAGTAAAGTTTGGAAATAATGATGGAGTTAAGATAGTTGGAAAAGGTTCAGTTAAAATTAGTGAAGGAAAAATTAAGTCAGAAGAAGTCTTGTTTGTGGATGGTTTGAAACATAACTTGTTGAGCATAAGTCAGATTTGTGATAAAGGTCATGAAGTAGTTTTTATGAAGCAGGGTTGTGAAGTCAGAAAAACAAATAGTGGGAAATTGATAGCAATTGGATCAAGGACATCTGGAAACCTGTACATGCTATCAAATACTTCAGAAAGAGCTTGTTTTATTGGATAGGAAGAAGAAAATTGGTTGTGGCACAAGAGACTCGGTCATATCAATTTTGATAATCTAGTAAAAATCACCTCAAAAAGGGTAGTGAGAGATATTCCCACCATCAGCAAACCTACAAACAACATTTGTGCTTCATGCCAAAATGGGAAGCAAACTAGAGTCACATTCAAAACAAAAGAGTACTACACAAGCAAACCTTTGGAACTAATACACATTGATTTATGTGGACCCATGAGAACACAAAGCATAAATGGTGACAAATATTTTATGTTGTGCATTGATGACTATTCCAAAATGACATGGATATTTTTCTTGAAGCATAAATCAGAAGCTCTTGATATGTTCAAGATTTTCAAAAACCATGTTGAGAATGAAATAGGAAAGAGGATCAAATGTTTAAGATCAGATAGAGGAGGAGAATTCATTTCAAAGGAGTTTATAGAGTACTATGAAAAATACGGTATTAGGAGACAATTTTCAGCAGCCAAGACACCTCAGCAGAATAGAGTGGTAGAAAGAAAGAACAGGACAGTGTAGGAAATGGCACGGACTATGTTGGATGAAAGACGAGTAGCAGACAGATTTTGGAAAGAAGCAGTCCATATTGCGATGTATATCCAAAATAGGTACATGCTGAGAACACATGAAATCAAAACTCCTTATGAGTTGTGGTTCGGCAAAAGGGCAATAACAAAATACCTCAAAGTTTTTTGCAGCAAGTGCTACATCAAAAGAACTAAAGATAATCTTGGTAAGTTTGAAGATAGAGCGGATGAAGGTATTTTTGTTGGTTATTCATCAAAAATCAAAGCTTAAAAATGCTACAACAAGAGGCTAAAGAAAATTGTGGAGAGTGCCGATGTTAAATTTGATGAAGGTAGAGAACGAGTAATTAGCTATGAAATGAACTACCCAATTTATGAAGAGGTTATTGAAGGAGATGAGGAAAACAAAATGGAAAAGATACGAGAAAGTTGACTCAGATGATTTAAGTTGTGATTCAGAAGTGGAAGAAAATAAGAAATTCAAAATAGAGCTGGCAGAAAAATCATCCTAGAGAGAAAATAATTGGAGACCCCAAAGTTGGTGTTCAGAAAAGAAGAAGAGTAGTAAGTAACTACTCTCTATTATCCAACATTGAGCCCAAAAATGTTGATGACACAAGCAAAGATGAAAGTTGGATGAAGGCAATAAATGAATAATTAGATTAGATCGAGAAAAATGAAACTTGGGAGTTAGTACCTAGACCTGCAAATAAAAATATAATCGAGACTAAATGGATTTTTCGAAACAAATTGAATGAAGACGGACAGGTAGTCAAAAATAAAGCAATATTGGTATGTAAGGGTTATGCACAAGTTGAAGGCATTGACTTTGAGGAAACTTTTGCACCAGTAGCTAGACTAGAGGCAATCAGAATGTTTTTGGCTTTAGTAGTCTACAAGAATTTCAAATTTTATCAAATGGATGTGAAATCAGCGTTTTTGAATGGGAAACTTGAAGAAGAGGTTTATATTGAGCAACCAGATGGTTTCCAACTTGGTGATGATCCCAACTTTGTTTGCAAGTTGAAGAAAGCATTATATGGCTTAAAATAGGCACCCCAAGCATGGTATGCAAGGCTAGACAACTATCTCACCCAAAAAAGGTTTAAGAAATGTATGGTGGATAGTAATTTGTATGTCAAAACAAAAAATGGACATCTTATTGTTCTTGTTGTATATGTAGATGATATCATATTTGGTAGCAGCAAAAGATGAGTCATGTAAAGATTTAGCAAATAAGATGCAGAAAGAATTTGAAATGTCAATGATTGGTGAACTTTCATATTTCCTCGGGTTGCAATTTAATCAAAATAAGAAGGGCATATTTATTTCTCAAGTTAAATATGTGAAAGAGATGTTAAAAAAGTTCACAATGGAGGATTGTAAGCCAGTTAGCACTCCCATGATGATAGGTTGCAAGTTGAGAAAGGATGACAAATCTCCACCTATTGATCAAACCATGTACAGATCTATGATTGGAAGCTTACCAGTATCTAACAGCCTACCGAGCCATATATTTTGTGGGCGATATGCATGGTAGCATGATTTCAGGCTAACCAAGGAGACTCATGTGACAAGTAGTAAAAGGATTCTTCGGTACCTCAAGGGTACTATGGAATATGGGTTATGGTATCCGAAAGGTAAAGACTTCACCCTTATTTCGTATTTAGATGCGAATTGGGCGAGGATGTGTAGATGACAAAAGAGTACCAGTGGAGGTGCATTCTATCTTGGAGACAGATTGGTCACGTGGCATAGTAAGAAACAAAATTCAATTTCTTTATCGATAGAAGATGCATAATATATTGTAACGACATGTTGTACGCAGGTATTGTGGATGAAACAAACTTTGAAATATCTTGGTATTAGCTTCAGTGAGCCAATATCAGTTAAGTGTGATAACACCAGTGCCATTAACATCTCCAAGAATCCGGTTATGCATTCACGTACAAAACACATTGCTATCAGGTATCATTTTTTAAAGGAGAAATTTGCAAAAGGTGAGGTTAAGTTGGATTTTGTTCCAACTACAGAGCAAGTAGCAAATATCTTCACAAAACCATTGCCCAAGGAATTTTTTGAGTACCTTCGCAATAAATTGGGAGTGGTCACACTTCCCAAGAATTGACTAGCTATAGGGATCACATTCTCAGGGGGAGCATTTAAGTATTTGATTATTTTTTTGCTCATGTTCATGCTTTTTGCTAAGTGTAATAAATTTTGCCTGAGAATGTTATGTATGGACTCAGGGGGAGTCTGTGGTAGCCCTTTGGTATTATTGTCAAAGGGAGAGAAGAGTTATAGGAAATTGCACATGTCTTGCCAACAATTCCAAAGGGGGAGATTATTGAGCAAGGTGCAACAATAGTATTGTCATTGTTGTCAACACAGTTAGATAGATCTATTGATGTAGTGGATAGGAAGTTCAAAAGCTATTCAGATGTAGAAGACAGGAGTTCAAAGGTTATTCAGAGTATGTATAGTGATTTTCCAAGAAGACCGAAGTGGCCCATATGCAAAAGATCAAAGAAAAAGACAAGTAAGAAAAATGTCACGATATCATGACTTATACAACAGGCAAGAAAAACTGTCGCGATTTCATGACATGTTGGAAGAGAGAGAAAAAGTAGGAAAAACTATCATGATTTCACGACATGTTGGAAGAGAAAAATGCAAGTGGAAAAACTGTCGCGATTTTGCGACATGTTGGAAGAGAAAAAGGCAAGTGGAAAAACTGTCACGATTTTGTGACATGTTGGCAGAGAAAAAGGCAAGTGGAAAAACTGTCATGATTTCGCGACATGTTGGAAGAGAAAAAGGCAAGTGGAAAAACTATCATGATTTTGTGACATGTTGGCAGAGAAAAAATGCAAGTGGAAAAAATGTCACGATTTCACGACATGTTGGAAGAGAAAAAGGCAAGTGGAAAAATTGTCGTGATTTCGTGACATGTTGGAAGAGAAAAATGCAAGTGGAAAAACTGTCACGATTTTGTGACATGTTGGAAGAAAAAGAGAAAGTAGGAAGAAGTGTCATGATTTCACGATAATTTCGAAGAAAGAGAATAAGTTGTTAGTTTCACAATGACACTAAGAGGGGGGGTGAATCAGTGTGGCTCTTTAAATATTAAAACTTCAACTCTTAAAGCCAAAACAATGAAAACTTAAAACCACATAAAGCAAATATAACAAGAGAGCATCACACAACACAAGATGTATCAAGGTTCACTAGTTTTGGCTACTCCTCAAAAATTGATTGTTTGGACTCCCATCCAAATCTAGCCTTTGCAAAATATCAATTTTACAATCAATTTACCAGCACCCACTAGAAGGAGCACCAACCCCCGGATTTATCTACACCAACGAAAGGAGCACCAACCCCTGATTTATCTACACCAATAGAAAGGAGCACCAACCCCTGATTTATCTGCACCAACAGAAAGGAGCACCAACCCTTGATTTATCTGCACCAACAGAAAGGAGCACCAACCCCTGATTTACCAGCACCAACTGGAAGGAGCACCAACCTCTGATTTACCAGCACCAACTGGAAGGAGCACCAACCCCTAATGCCAAGCACCAACTTGGACTTCAATTCTGAACTAGAAGATTGACATAAAAATGCCTTCACTTTTACAAGACCCTGACTGGTCTATTGCTTACTCAACATTGCTCATGCAACCACGGCTCGCCTCTCGCGCTCCTCTCGCACTCCTCTCACGAACTTCACAAGATAAAATCTGCACTCTCTTTCGGTGCTATTCACAAGATAATACACACTTTAATTCTCCATGCAACACTCCGTTTATAACATTCCTTTCTCTTTGTAACTCTAGTCATAACTCCTTTTATTTCTCATATGCCACTTGTCAATTGTAACGCCTACTTTAAGTAACTCCTTTTGTATATATAGAGTAGGCATTTCATCAAACACGTCACATGCAATGAATTGACACCATATTCTCCTACCATGACTATTCATCTTCTCGGTCATGCCTGTTCGTCTTCTCCTTGCATGACTGTTCATTTTCTCTTTGCATGTCTGTTCTTTTTCTCTTTGCATGTCTGTTCATTTTCTATTTTAACGACTGTTCATTTTCTCCTTCCACGACTGTTCGTTTTCTATTTTAATGACTGTTCATTTTCTCCTTCCACGACTATTCGTTTTCTCCACATGGGCATGCATCCATTTCTTTCCACGTGTAACGACCACCTTAAATGATTTAAAATCATTAAATATTCCTTATGGGTCCATGTCACTATGCAGTCTTCAGTTTTACTATCCTGGTCTTTATGTCGCGATATCGTGACACTTTTGTTACTCTTCCTGCCTGCCTTTATTGAGTCATAAAAATACGACATGTCATGATATCACGAAACTTTTGTTACTCTACCTGCCTGCCCTTCTTGAGTCGTGAAAATGCGACATGTCACGATATCGCTACACTTTTTATTTCTCTCTTTCTCTTTGCTTTGGCCCCGAAAATACATGTCACGATATCACGACACTTTTTGTCCTTGCTCTTTCTCTTAGCTTTGGCCCACGAAAATACATGTCGTGATATTGTGACACTTTCACCTCTGTACTCTTCTTCTTTACTTTTATCGCGATATCACGACACTTCTGCCTTCTTACTTTCTCTCTCCTCCTTTAGTCACAAAAATGCGACATGTCTCGATATCGTGAAACTTTTTATCCTTTGCTCTTTCTCTTGCCTTCAAGTCACAAAAATGTGACATGTCACGATATCACGACACTTTTTCTCTCGGAATCTCTCTCTTGCAATATGTCACGAAATCACGACACTTTTTCTTCCATACTATCTCTCTTGCAATATGTCACGAAATCATGACACTTTTTCTACTTGCCTTTTTCTCTTCCAACATGTCGTGAAATCGTGACACTTTTTCTACTTGCCTTTTTCTCTTCCAACATGTCATGAAATCATGATAGTTTTTCCTGCTTGCACTTTCTCTTCGAACATGTCACGAAATCACGACAGTTTTTCTTGCTTGCGCTTTCTCTTTGAACATGTCACGAAATCATGACAGTTTTTCTTACTTGCGCTTTCTCTTCGAACATGTCACGAAATCGCGACAATTTTTCCTACTTGCGCTTTCTTTTTGAACATGTCACAAAATCATGATAGTTTTTCTTTCTTCTCAACATGTCGCGATATCGCGACAATTTTTCTTTCTTGCTCAACATGTCGCAATATCGCGACAATTTTTCTTTCTTGCTCAACATGTCGCGATATCACGACAGTTTTCTTCCTTGTGATTTTCTTTTTATTTTTAGCATATGGGCCACTTCGATCTTTTGGAAAATCACTGTACATACTTTGAAGAACCTCTTAACTCCTGTCCACTGCATCAACCGATCTTTCTGACTATGTTGACAACAATGACAATACTGTTGTTGCACCTTGCTCAACAATCTCCCCCTTTGGAATTATTGGCAACACACATGCAATTTCCTATAATTCTTCTCCCCCTTTGACAATAATACCAAAGGGATGCTGCAGACTCCCCCTAAATCCATGCACAACATTCTCAGGCACAAATTATTACAGTTAGCAAAAATGACAAACATGAGCAAAAAGATAATCAAATATATAAATGCTCCCCATGAGAATGTGGTCCCGATAGCTAGTCAGTTCTTGGGAAGCGTGACCACTCCCTATTTATTGTGAAGGTATTCAGAAACTTCCTTGGGCAACGTTTTTGTGAAGATATCCACTACTTGCTCTGTTGTTGGAACAAAATCCAACTTAACCTCATCTTCCGCAACTTTTCCCTGCGTACAGCACGTTGTTGCTGCAATATATTCTGCCTCTACTGTGGATAAGGAAACTGACTCTTGTTTCTTATTGTTCCATGTGACCAACCTGTCTCCAAGATAGAACGCACCTCCACTGGTACTCTTTCTGTCATCAGCACATTCTTTCTCAACTTGCAACCTGTCATCATGGGAGTGCTAACTGGCTTACAATCCTCCATTGTGAACTTTTTTGCATCTCTTTCACTAAACCAAATTTTTAGAACTGTAATTTTCCATAACTTGGAACAATGGCAGTAAGAACCATCAAAAGTACAACACTGACATATATCAATACTACCAATGGTGATAACTCTCATAATCACCACCCTTCACGGTATCGCCACAAACAACGACATGAACTGAACCATGCTTCAACTATACGACAACTCCCTAACTACTTTCCTTTCATCCTCAAATAACCACACAAATACATAGGAGCATTAAAATAAAAATTTAACATTGCTCCCCCTGAGGATGTGCTACCTGGAGCTGCTTAGTGCAATAGAGGAGTAATCTCCTTCAGTCCAAGGAGACATGATTTCCTCTCTTCTTTCTTTCTCCAATATTTCTTGAACTTAGGTTGAAGGTTTTCAACTGCATCCCTATTTTGAACCTTTTCGTGAACTTGAATATTTCTCTTGGGTGGTTGTCTCTTGTACATCCTTGATGGATGATTATTGTCCTTTCTTTGATGCACATGATTTCTTCCCTGTCTGTGTTGCATTCTTTGCGTCTGATGAAATCTACTGTCTTGCCTTAGATTAGATACAAAATTTCTTGGACAAGACCTTGCTATGTTCCCATGACCATTACATTTAAAACATTGCACATGGTGTTCAACCGGAATAACAAATGTGTTTCTACCAACATAACTCTTTGATCTATTATTCAATCCACAATAAATTGCCTTGTGACCATAATGGTTGCATCTAAAACAATAGCCATTAAAAGAATTATTATGAATAAAGTGAGAGTGATAGAACCTCTTTTTTTGTGGTTGCTTTGCTATAGATATCCTTTGATATTTTCTTTATTTTGAAGATTCAGATTCAAGCTTTTCTTGCTTTGATCTTTCAGTAGTGGACTTTTTCTTCTCTATAGATTTAGAAGATGAAGGTTGTTTAGCTTCACATCCAAGACCAAGCTTACACATGGGGCTTCTTTGTTGCCTTATCATTTTATCTAGAAACTCTGTGCTCTTATCAAATTTGAGATTGGTATTGGCATCTTCTAGTTGTTTCTTCAAAGAAATAATCTCTTCTTCTTGTTTGCAGCAAACAATCTCTTTCTTATTGATCTGTGACCTGAGAGTTTCTTCAATCCTTTTGGACTCTTCTTCTTGTAGCTTTAGATAATTAATAACTTTTTTAGATTCCTCTTCACATTTGCTACATACATTGCTTTTATCATCCAGGTGTGACTTCAAGCCTTCTTCTATTTTCTTGGCTTTATGAATTTGTAAGAAGAGATCTTCAATATTATCCCCATATTCTTCCAACTTCTTGGAAAGTCTTTTGTTATTTTTTCATTCTAAACCCAACTCTTCAAGTGCAGCAATCAAATCACCTTCTAGATCTACTTCAACCTCTAGGTTTTCATCACATACTTGTTCTTTTTCTATTTTTTCTTCTTTGAGTGCCATAAAAAGAACTTCACCTGTTTCCTCTTCAGAATCCTCACTACAACTATCTTTTGATGAACTGACATTCTTGGAGATGAAACTTTTCTTCTTGAAGTTGCCTTTTCTGAAATTTGTTTTGTTCTTCCAGTCACTTCTTTCTTGGTGCGATCCTTCATCACTTATGTTCTTCTCATTAAGTGGACATTTAGCTACAAGATGCCCAACGCCTCCATAATTGAAACATTTAAACGATAACTGACCTCTGTATTTTCCTTTTCCCCTTATTAGTTTTCGAATAAAGTTTGCTTTTGTTTCATCTGATGTCTCTTCTTCCTCGGATTCTTGTTTTGCTTTTATATTTTTATGTGCTTTAAAAGTAGCTTCTCTGTCTGTGGGTTTATTTTTTCTTATTCTCATCTCATATGCAGTCAAAGAACCATGCATCTCATCCATACTAAAAGTATTTAGATCTTTAGCTTCTTCTATTGCTGAAACTTTAGAATCAAATCTTTGAGGAAGAGATCTTAGTACCTTTTTCATGATGACATTTTCCATTTCCTCTTCGAGTCCTCTAATCACATTAATGATTCCATTAACTCTCAACATGTATGCATCTATGTTCTCATCATCATTCATATTTAATGCTTCGAACTAAGCTCGATGCGTTTGTAACTTGGCCTCCTTGATCTTGTCGTCTCCTTCATGAATGCTCCTTAGTTTGTCCCACATGTCTTTTACCATTTTACAACTCATAATATTTATCAGTTTGCTGTCCACTAAACCGCACATGATAGTTGTAGCACCCCAAAATTGGTGCAGTAAACCTTGGCAAATAATTAAAATTACTTTAGTAATAATTCAAAATTCAATTTTAACCCCGAACCGCCCGTTAACCGCCTGTTAAACAACTTTCCTCATTTTTTGTGCCATTTTTAGGATTTTTTGTGACCGTTGGACGATATTGTCTATGATCAGACGATATCACCTCAGATCGGATGATTTCATCTGGAGTAGAACATCCAGACGATCTCATCCCAAACTGATTTGTGCATAATTAGTTTCTGTTTCAACGGTGTCTCTAAGTTGGGCAGAAGCGTGTCTGTACCGTTAGAGACCTCCCCCATTGGAGATCTTCCAGATTAGGATGATCTCCAACCTCCTAACCTCCCTCCTAAGCCTACTTAAACCTTAGGACCCCCCTTGACATTCCCCTGGCTGAATTTTCTTGTAACTTGACCTTTGCGCACATTAGAATACCCTGGATTACCATCTGCATTTGTGCTTTCCAAGTTTTCTTGCAGGGACCTCATTGATTTTCAGCCAAAGCAAGCTCAGATCATTGCAGACGATCCTGTACAATCTTGGATGATCCTGTCAAATTTCAAGACGATTTCGAGTACAGTTTGCATTAGGGGCAATCAGTACCCAGAGTTTGCATTTTTCCTATACTTTGTTACTATTTTATTCTGCATTTAGTCAATTTTATTATTATTTCTTGTTATTCTACATCTTGGATTTCATCCATGTAGTTTAATTACATAATAAAATCATGATTAGCTATTAAAGCATTGTAATTTACTTGCATTTCTATTCAGGATTATCTTATTAACATCCTTATTATTATTTCACATCATTTTCCTTGATCAGCATAGCTGCATTTTCTATATTTTGTATCTATTTCTCTGTTTGCAGGTCTGACAAATTTGTCTGACGAATTCGTCAGATCTCAGACGATCCTATCAGATAGGATATGATTCTGTCAAATTCCATATGATCTTGACTGCTTCAAAAATTAGAATCTCCATCAGACATCTGGAATCAGGTATGGCTTTTCTCATCTAGCATATTCTCTGTGTTTTATGTTTAATTTGTTTCTGTATTCATTTAATTTGCATTTTCATAATAGAACAACTTATATTCATTTGGCCAAACCTAGGATTTGAATGTTTAAAGATAAAATTGAACACATTAAACACATTCCCAACCTAGGCGTGGAGACTGCCACTAAATGTTTCCTGGTGAACCCCACCATCCGTCAAAAAATCGCCTTAATACACCTCCCCCGAGAGGCAAGACCTTCAAAGGGCCTCTCAGTCTGAGGTATTGTCCCATACTTCCTGCATCCCCCTTCTGGGCATGGATCCTTTAGCCTGAAGGTAAGGGTGCGAAAAATTTGGAACGATACAATAGCATTCTTTGCTTTAGAGTTATTCTCAAACAATTTCTTATCGGCAGCATCAGTTGGAGAAGTGGTGGGTATTGTGTATCCACTATCTACTGAATCCCAAATGTCATATTCCAAAGCACAAAGATATGTCTGCATCCTGAGTTTCCAAAATGTGTAATTAGTTCCGTCCAACAATGGTGCTTTGTTTGATGAGAAACCTTCACCACCTACCATTGCGTACTAATCCAAGATCAACCCTAGCTAATTTATCCTGACAAGGGAAACTTGATCTGATACCAATTGTTAGTTTCACAATAACATTGAGAGGGGGGGTGAATCAGTGTGGCTCTTTAAATATTAAAACTTCAACTCTTAAAGCCAAAACAATGAAAACTTAAAACCACATAAAGCAAATATAACAAGAGAGCATCACACAACACAAGATGTACCGAGGTTCACCAGTTTTTGCTACTCCTCAAAAATTGACTGTTTGGACTCCCATACAAATCCAGCCTTTACAAAATACCAATTTTACAATCAATTTACCAGCACTCACTAGAAGGAGCACCAACCGTTGATTTATCTGCACCAACAGAAAGGAGCACCAACCCCTGATTTATCTACACCAACAAAAAGGAGCACCAACCCCTGATTTATCTGCACCAACAAAAAGGAGAACCAACCCCTAATTTATCTACACCAATAGAAAGGAGCACCAACCCCTTATTTACCAACACCAACTAGAAGGAGCACCAACCCCTGATTTACCAGCACCAACTAGAAGGAGCACCAACCCCTAATGCCAAGCACCAACTTGGACTTCAATTCTAAAAAATAAGATTGACATAAAAATGCCTTCACTTTTACAAGACCCTGACTGGTCTATTGCTTACTCAACATTTCTCATGCAACCATGGCTCGCCTCTCGCTTGCCTCTCGCGCTCCTCTCATGCACTTCGTAAGATAAAATCTACACTCTCTTTTGACGCTATTCACAAGATAATCTGTACTTTAATTCTCCAAGTAGCACTCCTTTTATAACATTCCTTTCTCTTTGTAACTCCATTCGTAACTCCTTTCATTTCTCATATGCCACTTGTCAATTGTAACGCCTACTTTAAGTAACTCCTTTTGTATATATAGAGTAGGCATTTCGTTAAACACGTTACATGCAATGAATTGACACCATATTCTTCTACCATGACTGTTCATATTCTCGCTCATGACTGTTCGTCTTCTCTTTGCATGACTGTTCATTTTCTCTTTGCATGTCTGTTCTTTTTCTCTTTGCATGTCTGTTCATTTTCTATTTTAATGACTGTTTGTTTTCTCCTTCCACGACTGTTCGTTTTCTATTTTAACGACTGTTCATTTTCTCCTTCCATGACTGTTCATTTTCTCCACATGGGCATGCATCCGTTTCTTTCCATGTGTAATGACCATCTTAAATGATTTAAAATCATTAAATATTCCTTATGGGTCCACGCCACTATGTAGTCTTTACTTTTACCATCCTGGTCTTTATGTCATGATATCACGAAACTTTTGTTACTCTGCCTGCCTGCCTTTCCTGAGTCACGAAAATGCGACATGTTGCGATATCGTAACACTTTTGTTACTTTGCCTGCCTGCCCTTCTTGAGTCATGAAAATGTGACATGTCGCGATATCGCTACACTTTTTCTTTCTCTCTCTTTCTCTTTGCTTTGGCCCTGAAAATACATGTTGCGATATCGCGACACTTTTTGTCCTTGCTCTTTCTCTTAGCTTTGGCCAGTGAAAATACAACATGTTGCGATATCGTGACACTTTCACCTCTGTACTCTTCCTCTTTACTTTTGTCACGATATCATGACACTTCTGCCTTATTACTTTCTCTCTCCTCCTTTAGTCACAAAAATGCGACATGTCACGATATCGTGACACTTTTTCTCCTTTTCTCTTTCTCTTGCCTTCGGGTCACGAAAACACGACATGTCGCAATATCATGACACTTTTTCTCTCAGACTCTCTCTCTTGCAATATGTCGCGAAACTGTGACACTTTTTCTTCCATACTATCTCTCTTACAATATGTCACGAAATCGTGACACTTTTTCTACTTGCCTTTTTCTCTTCCAACATGTCGCGAAATCGTGACATTTTTTCTACTTGCCTTTTTCTCTTCCAACATGTCGCGAAATCACGACAGTTTTTCTGCTTGCGCTTTCTCTTCGAACATGTCACGAAATCGTGATAGTTTTTCTTGCTTGCGCTTTCTCTTTGAACATGTCACAAAATCATGACAATTTTTCTTGCTTGCGCTTTCTCTTCGAACATGTCATGAAATCGCGACAGTTTTTCCTGCTTGCGCTTTCTTTCTGAACATGTCGTGAAATCATGATAGTTTTTATTTCTTCTCAACATCTCACGATATCATGACAATTTTTCTTTCTTGCTCAACATGTGATATCGCGACAGTTTTTCTTTCTTGCTCAACATGTCGCGATATCGCGACAGTTTTCTTCTGTGTGATTTTCTTTTGATTTTTAGCATATGGGCCACTTCGATCTTTTGGAAAATCACTATACATAATCTGAAGAACCTCTTAACTCCCGTCCATCGCATCAACCGATCTCGTCTGATTGTGTTGACAAAAATGACAATATCGTTGTTGCACCTTGCTCAACAATCTCTCCCTTTGGAATTGTTGGCAACACATGTGCAATTTCCTGTAATTATTCTCCCCCTTTGACAATAATACCAAAGGGCTGTTGCTGCACCTTTCTCAACACAAGTAAGAAAAGTGTCGTGATTTCATGACATGTCGCATTTTCACGACTAAAATAGGAGAGAGAAAGTAAGTTGAAAAAGTGTCATGATTTCGTGACATGTCGCATTTTCGCGACTAAAATAGGAGAGAGAAAGTAAGTTAGAAAAGTGTCACGATTTCGCGACATGTCGCATTTTCATGACCAAAGAAAGAGAGGAAGCGTACGGAAGTAGAACTGTCATGATTTCATGACAAAAGCATAAAGCAAGACTTCGAAGGCAGAAGTGTCATGATTTCACGACAAAAGAAAAGAAGCTAAGTACGGAAGCAGAAATGTCATGATTTTGTGACAAAAGCTAAGTTGAAGACTACGGAGGCAGAATTGTCGCGATATCATGACAAAAGCAAAGTTGAAGTCTTTGGAAGCAGAAGTGTCGTGATATCATGACAAAAGCAAAGTTGAAGTCTTTGGAAGCAGAAGTGTCGTGATATCGTGATAAAAGAATAGAGAAAGCGTACGGAGGCGAAAGTGTCACGATATCGTGACATGTATTTTCATGGGCCAAAGCTAAGAGAAAGAGCAAGGAGAAAAAGTGTCACGATATTGCGACATGTTGTATTTTCACGAGCTGAAGCTAAGAGAAAAAGCAAGGAGAAAAAGTGTCGTGATATCGCGACATGTTGTATTTTTGGGGGCTGAAGCAAAGAGAAAGCATAAGGAGAAAAAGTGTCACGATATCATGACATGTAGCATTTTTGCGGTCCGATGCAAGGAGAAAGAGAGAGAAAGAAAAGTGTCACGATATCGCGACATGTTGTATTTTCACGGTTAAGTTGAAGCCGACGAAGACCGATGACAGTCGACTAAAATTAGGGTTTATAGTTGTTATGAAAGCCGACTAATATTAGGGTTTATAGTCGACTAAGATTAGGGTTTTCATCATGAAAATGTTGTTATAAAAGGAGGGCTTTTTGGAGAATTTTATGAAGTCGATGAGTGTGAAGTTCGATCGTAGTGCACAGAGAGCAAGTCATGTCGAATCATGCTAAGTGCAAAATTCACAAAGAGAGTAGAGTGCACAAAAGGCAGAAGACGATCGTGAAGTTTGACTGTAACGAAGTAGAGTGTGCGAAGTGTTGGTGCAGAGAGAGCAGAGTGCATAGAGAACGCAAAGGTGAAGAAGACCAGTTAGGGTTTTGCAAAAATGAAGGTATCTTACCGTTAAACTTATAGATTCAAATTGAAGTCCAGGTTGTAGCTTGGCATAAGGGGTTGGTGCTCCTTTCTATTGGTGCAAATAAATCAGGGGTTGGTGATCCTTCCAGTGGGTGCTGGTAAATTGATTGTAAAGTTGGTACTTTGCAAAGACTAGATTTGGATGGTAGTCCAAGCAGTTAATTTTTGAGGAGTAGCCACATTGGTGAACCTCATTAAATCTTGTGTTGTGTGATGCTCTTTTGTTATACTTGTTGTATCTAGTAATAAGTTTTAATTGCTACGGTATTAAGAACTATAAAGTTAAGTTTAAAGAGCTACACTGATTAACCCCCCCTCTTAGTGTCATTGTGAGACTAACAAGTCATGTCACAATGGGCAATTGAGATAGCTCAAAAAATATAGGAGTGGCATGACAAACATTTGAGGAAGTTGGAACTTAGTCCGGGTGATTTAGTTCTAAATTTTAATGGAAATAGGGAAATCAAGCTAGGTAAGATGAAGATATTATGGCTTGGTCCTTATAAATTAATGGATAATGGAGCAGTCAAGTTACAAAACTTGAATGGGATAGAGGTACCCGATACTGTAAATGGATCAAATTTGAACCCTTATAAAGTACTATGTTTATTAATTACTTTAGAAGAGATTGAACGATGAAGACGAGAGAAAGCTCGAGATGAATATCATAGTGATCCAGGTCCATCATAGGATGAGCTTGAAATAGGTCTTGCATACTTATTTATAGAAGGGGAGGAACCATGACCAACCATAGAACAACAGGAGTTGGTACCTCGACCTGGAGAAATAAGAAGATTACAAGTACATGTTAGATTTGTTGATGGGACCAAGCAAATTGAAGAAGAAGATGAGGAATGGATTCCTCCAAATGAAAGAGAACATTAAGAGATAGTATTGTTACCCATAAATAGGGGAATGTTGGATGAAGTAACCCCAATAAATAGAAATAGAATGTATCCTCAGGTATAACAGAGGGAACTACCCTAGCAAAGAAGGATGGTCAAAGAAGGATACGGCTAATAGTACAATATGAAGATATAGTGGACATATTTGAAATGGAAGTCCCAGAAGGGGAAGGGAATGATACTATTGATCAGGAATTGGTAGGACTTACTCCATTGGCTCAGATAGGGTTGTTACAATAAAGAATGTGGGTCAAAACTCAATAATTGCAAGAATAATACCATACACTGAGAGGTCATAATGTAATGTTGAAAGAGCAAATAATCCATGAGTTGGATGGAACGATACGTAGGTTGGAAGAATAAAGGGTATATAGGATACAAGAGGGTGGAAGGGAACTGGAAGATGTGGAAGGATTAACTCTGATAAGTGGTGGAGTAAATGAGGGTTCCAGCACAAGCTCAAAAGTACCACCAAGTAATCCACCTATGACAAATGAAGATGTAGAGATATTGTGGTGAGATATTGAAGAGGAAACTACATCACCTGAACCACAAGGTAATACACTATTATATTTGTTAGATGTTGTGGGCCAAACAAGGTTAACTTCTTTCCTACTTTTGTCACATGTTTGTGCATTTAATTTATCAACCCAGGGAGCTTCGTAAACTTGTGAAGGGTCTTGAACAAGATTGCTTACAATACCACTTGAGATGAGTCTGCTAGTTCTACTATTGGGGGGTGTTTCAATGGTTGTCAATCATTCATACACTCCAATAATTTACGTAAAAATAATTAAATCTACAGAAATGAAATATTCACGCATTCCTGGAAATAAATCTATTGTAATACTAGAAATAACAATGCGATAAAAAATATTATAAAAGCGATAAACTAATCTAGAAAACATAGGAAAAAAATAGGGGAAGAAATACTGGCTTGGAGTGGGCCCAGGCTCCAACAACTTCCTCCCAACTGAAAACGCACTTAGAAACTCTTAGAACTATATTATAATTATCAAAGTATTACAATTCTTCATCTGTATATCTCTCTACATTTACTATCAAAATATTTTATATATCCTCAGAGAATTCTACGTGTGTTTATATAGCACACCCACAGATCTTCTGTTACAAAGAAGTTATAGCAGTCGACTCATTCCAGACTAAACTAAGATAGTTTGGTAAATGTGATCGATGTCTGCTAAAACTAGCATTCATTTCTAATAGTGGCACATTCATTGATTGGTTTGTGCTTCACCTTGCATTGGTAGGACATTCTCATACATCGATGCGATCCCCAATTTAACTCTACATGACGTAGAGTTGGAACTACACCAGTCTCTGTTGTCCATGTCGTGCTTGTCTGGTCAATGGGTGAAGAACAGAGGCACCTTCCCTATGAGGAAGGTGCCTAAGTATGTTGGGTGCCTTCTCTATGTGGAAGGCACCTTACTACTGTTGGCGCCTTCCTAGAAGAGGAAGGCTCTTATCTTCTATTGGCACCTTCCTCTTCCAGGAAGGTTCCAACGACATCTCCCATCATGTCTAAAAATATGGTAAGCACTGCCATTTGAAAGGTGGCAGGTGCATTGCATAATCTGAAAGGTAATACCCAATAGGCAAACGTTCCCCATGGTTAGGTGAACGTTGTCTTATCCTAATCCTCTTCTCCTATCTGGATCTGGTTGTATCCACTGAATCCATCTAGGAAGGAGAAATACTTCCTCCTAGAGACTGTATCCAAGACTTGATCAATGAACAGGAGCGAGAAGTGGTCCTTCTTGGTCATTTTATTTAACGCTCTATAGTCCACATAGATTCACCACTTCCCATTATTTTTAGGGACTACCACTAACGGTGATACCCACTCGCTGTTAGAAATTGGATAGATGAATCTGATAGTCAAGATTTTTTGCAGTTCTTCCTTGACAATGTCTTTCATTGCCGGATTCATTCTTCTCTGTGGTTGCCTTCTTGGAGTTGCTTGATCATCAAGGTATATACGATGGGTACAAATATTTGGGCTGATACCCTTCATATCTGAGTAATCCCATGCAAATACCTGTTGGTGTCTAACCAGGAGCTCTTCTACTTTCATCAATTGTGTGGGAGTCAACCCACTACTGACATTCAACGTTCTTCCTGGCCCGATGTGTGTCTGCTGAATGTGGTGATCTTGGGAACCAGCCAACGACAATCCAATTGTAGAGAGGGAGGACTCCCCATGAAGTAACTCCAAAATAGCACCATATTCGTCTTCTTCTACCAACTCATCCAACGTCATCACCGACTAGATCATGGATAGCTTAGGATTTTCATGCTAGGTCAACATGGGTTCTCCTAATGAGTCGACGGACTGCACTGGGGGTGAAATAGTCAACATTTTAACATTTTGTCCATCAAAGATGGTCATCAACCCATCTCGGTAGCTGATGTAAGTGTCAGCTATTGCTAGCCATGGCCTTCCCAAGATGAGCGAGTAACCACCCAGCCTAGTTTTAGATTGCAATACTAAAAAGTAGGTTGGGTATTTCCATGTGTTGACTATCACTATTACGTCTTCCAAAATTCCTTCTGGTGCCACGATCGATCGATCGGCTAGCTATAGCACTATTGTAGTGGGTTTCAGGTTCGTAATTTATAGCCTTTGTATGGTCTCCTGGGGCATTATGTTGATGGCTACTCTGAGATAGACCAACGTATTGGACAAGGAATGTCCCTCAATTTTTACAGTTAGCATCGGGCTGCCCGAGTCTGCATACTTAGGATGGCATGTTTTGCCCATCATAAAATCTTCTAGTTTACCCATGACATTGATAGTCTGGGTTTCTCTTCATCCTAGCTTCCTTAGACACATCTATTTTATCACATTGGTATATATCAAAACATCTCGGATGGCTTGAAATAATGGAATTGTCATGGTGAGGTTCTTTAAGCTAGACAAGATATCGAACTCTGGTTGTGTTACTTTCCTTTGTTCTTGCAATCGGTTGGGAAATGGATCCTTTGCTCTCTCAAGCGTTTCTTCTATCACCTCTTCTACAAGAGGTGTTTCTCCTACCTCTTCCTCCTCTTATACCAGTGGAGGCATGCCTACTCCTAACTGTCTACTAGACCTAAGTTGAATATGGTACATCGGATACATCTCACCCTCCATGTTGTATGCTAGTTGCTTCACCCTGTTATTAGGATTTGTCGTCGATTGTGTGGGTAGTTGCACAGGTCTCACTTCTGGCAACGTCGATGAATTTTTTTGGGGATGAGATGGTGCTACATTCTTTGGAGCCTAATTCCACATAGTGTGTCCTCTCCACTACTGCCCATGATATGGATATGGCATCCATGGCTGCTGGTTTGGGAATGTTGATGGGGTTGCATTGTACCAGGGTAATGGCCCCCACAACCCCATGTTAGGTGGTTGAGGTGAGCCTTGGGGAATGCATGGTCCTCCCCCATATGATGACATTCCGGTTGGCATATTCCCTGCAAGAGGTTGTGGCCAACTCTTCTGATTGCCTATGAAATAGGCATCCACACTTTTAGCATCCTCCTGATTATTGGGCAGTTGTAGCCACAATCGAGTTTTATGGTTCAGCCTACAAACTGCGCATACTCTGACTTTGTTCTCCAAGCATGCATTCTTTGCATGCTTCCCTCTACATTTTTGATAGAAATAAGCCAATGCTGCTTCATTTTATTACTTCTTTTTCTCTAATAGTAGAGTATCCATCTGCAATGCTAGATATGAGAGCATTTTGTTCTTTAAATCTTCCAACATGTTACCTATTTATGTCTTCATGACTGAAGCAGTCGCTTTCATGGTTCTAGAAGTGGTCTTGCCTCTCCTTCTTGAGTAGTTATGGCATAGTTGTCGGATGTCTTCCATAGCGTGCTAGTAGACATCACCTCCAAAAATCATGTTAAGAGCCTCCAGTGATTCATTGGTAAGTCCTCTCAAAAATATGCTTTTGAGGGACTTATCAGATAGTTTCGTGTGAGGAGATATTTGAAGATTGAATTTGAATATCTCCCAGTATTCCTCAAGAGACTCATATTATTTCTACGTCATGCTCAGGACCTCTTCTCTAGAGTCTCTTGCTCTCCTGAAATCTTGGTATTTCTCTAAAAGGAGCTTCTTCATTTGATCCTAAGTGGCAATGTGTTTGTCTCCTAGACCGATGAACCACCAAAGAGTTGCATCATCCAATGTGGAAGGAAATAGTTTCAGCTTTTGTGTATCAGATTTGTAGTCCACAGACTTGCATAAGACATCAAACTTAAATAAAAATAGGTCAGGGTCCTTAGTTGGGTATCCTCTGAAGGTTGAAATGTGAACAGGGGATATGTTTTTCATTTTGGTATCTCCTACTCCTTCATCAATCAGGAAACTAAATCCAGATGATACTTCTTCGTTGTCAGCCATTTTTTTAGGAAATGCGGTCTCTAATGTAGTATTTATGGCCTTACAATCATTTAAGACTTTTTGAGTCAAGGCTCTAAGGTTGTCTAGTGTTATCGTCCGATCTTCTATAGCTTTCCACAACAAGGCTTCCTCTAAGGGTGTCCTATTAAATAGGGGATTTATGATGATTTTTTCTTCCCCAATTTTATGGGATGAGGAGGCACTTTGCACAAAGTGCGGATCCTCACTCCAATGGATTGTTGGAGGTGGGTCGAGCGAGTCTAATTCAAATTCAAAATGTTTGGCTGACTCTGGTTCTGGTGGATTGGTTTTTATAAACCGACCATCAGGTCCTCTTCTTCTCAAAGAACTCATACAAGGTTAGATGGAAGGTTTCCAGGTATTGTAAATAATCTAGTTGAGACGCTTCCTCGAAAATGGTGCCAAAATGTTGTGGGCCAAACAAGGTTAACTTCTTTCCTACTTTTGTCACATGCCCGTGCATTTAATTTATCAACCCAGGGAGCTTCATAAACTTGTGAAGGGTCTTGAACAAGATTGCTTACAATACCACTTGAGATGAGTATGCTAGTTCTACTATTGGGGGGTGTTTCAATGGTTGTCAATCATTCATACACTCCTCAATAATTTACGTAAAAACAATTAAATCTACAGAAAGGAAATATTCACGCATTCCTGGAAATAAACCTATTGCAATACTAGAAATAACAATGCGATAAACAATCTTATAAAAATGGTAAACTAATCTAGAAAACACAGGAAAAAAATAGGGGAATAAATATTGGCTTGGAGTGGGCCCAGGCTCCAGCAGCTTCCTCCCAATTGAACACGCACTTAAAAACTCTTAGAACTGTATTATAATTATCAAAGTATTACAATGCTTCTTTTGTATATCTCTCTACATTTACTATCAAAATATTCTATATATCCTCAGAGAGGTTTGCATGTGTTTATATAGCACACCCATAGATCTTTTGTTACAAAGAAGTTATAACAATCGATTCATTCCAGACTAAACTAAGATAGTTTGGTAAATGTGATCAACGTCTACTAAAACTGGCATTTGTTTCTAACGGTGGCATATTCACTTATTGGTTTGTGCTTCACCTGGCATTGGTAGGATGTTTTCATACGTCGATGCGATACCCAGTTTAACTCTACATGACGTAGAGTTGGAATTGCACCGGTCTCTATTGTCCACGTAGTGCTTGTCTGGTCAACAAGCGAATAATAGGGGCACCTTTCCTATGATGAAGGTGCCTAAGTATGTCGGGTGCCTTCTCTATGCAGAAGGTGCCTTATTGTCGTTGGCGCCTTTTTGGAAGATGAAGGCACTTATCTTCTGTTGGTGCCTTCCTATGAGAGGAAGGCGCTTGCCTTCTAGTGGCACCTTCCTGTCGGTGCCTTCCTTATGAGAGGAAGGTGCTTGCCTTCTAGTGGTGCCTTCCTATCGGTGCCTTCCTATGAGAGGAAGGTGCTTATTTTCCTTTGGTGCCTTCCTAGAAGAGGAAGGCGTTGGCCTTCTATTGGCACCTTCCTGGGAGAGGAAGGTGCTTCTCTTTCCTTAGTGCCTTCCTGGAAGAGGAAGGCGCCTACTTACGCTTGGTGCCTTCCTGGAAGAGGAAGGTGCCTACTTACGCTTGACACCTTTCTGGAAGAGGAAGGCACCTACCTTCTCTGCATTGATTCCGAAAGAAACAAAGTGCCAGGTCCATGAAAATACCTCGACTGATCCAAATCTAACTAAATCAACTATAATTCCACAAAAACACACTGAAAAAACATGAATTAGATAACACGTATAATTTCATCAAATAATTATATAATCATTCATAAACATATGCAATCCTTATTATATAACCACATAATAATAAAGAAAATGTATACAAAATATGAGCATTTATGATGCTCATCAATAGACTCCAATAGCGAAGGCATGCCTTGGCTCATAATGGAACCTAGTACAGGAAGTAGTGATGAAGATAATCACCCAGAGAACCCTTAGAACCCTCAAGGTAATCATGATTCTCTAGTAGTTACAAGGACATAGTGACAAGTGGGGAGAAAACAAGGACTTTGAACCAACCTTGGACTACAATATTATATAATAGTCTATCGACAGTTACAAAGACAACAAAGAGAAGTATGAATATTGGAGAGAAGGATGAATTTTCCAACAATTTGGGTGGAACTCAGAGAAGAGAATCAGATTCATTCAAGTTCTGAGATGAAATTTTTTGATGCTTATAGAGAAGTTCTTGCAACATCATCACCATAAATAAACTTCAAAGAAATAATATGGAGACGTTGCCTAGCTCTTGTAGATCAGAGAATCATAGCACTGTGACAACTATCACCAAGTGCAAGAAGAAGTAGAATTCCACTTGTCACTATCGAGTTGGTAGAGATAACTCCTGATACCCAAACAATGGGAGGAAGAAATAGATAAAGACCTGTTGGCAATTTTGCCACATTGTTTTTGTTGCTACCGTTAATATAAAAGAATGCATGAATTGTAGAGATACTAATTCTTCTGTTTGTCCCTTCATGCACTTTGAAGGGGAAAATGTAAAAATCTCTATAAGTTTTGTGTTAGAGCAAGGTAAATGTAAGATGCCGCGATATCGCTACATGTCGCGATATCGCGACGTGTTGCAGTTTTGCGAGTCAAAACAGTCAACAACAGCGAGGGGGTAAAACCGTCGCGATATCGCGACATGTTGGAGTTTCGTGGTCAACGCAGTCAACGGAGGCACTAAAATGAAAGTTGTCGCGATATCGCGACGTGTTGCAAAATCGCGACTTGCGGTGGCCATGGAGCAGAGTGATAGAAAATGTCATGAAATCGTGACATAATTGAGCAAAGGGCAATGTCAATGAAACTCGTCGCGATATCGCGACAGAAAAGCAGAGAGGGAGCAAATGGAGAAAAATGTCGCGATATCGCGACATTTTTGAGGACGAGGCCAAGTAAGAGAAACTTGTCGCGATATCGCGACATGAAGCGATAATGATGAAGAAGGCAAGAAAATGTCACGATTTCACGACATATTTGACAGGAAGGGCAAAGTGCGGAGAATTGTCGCGATTTCGCGACATGTCGCGTTTTCGCGAGGCGGAAGCAAGGAGGCGGCCAGATTGTACGGAATGTCACGATTTCGCGACATGTTCCATTTTCGCGAGGCGGAAGGCAAAAATAAGGAGAACATAGAAACCTGTCACGATTTCGCGACGTGTTGAAGATGAAAGAACCAAATGGAAAAAACGTCGCGATATCGCGACATGTCGCATTTTCGCGACCTGTTGCATTTTCACGGGTTGAAAGCTGAACCGTACAAGACAACGAGAAAGTGTCACGATTTCGTGACATGTCGCATTTTCGCGACCTGTCGCGTTTTCGCGGGTAAGAAGGAGGCAAAGACAACACAAGAGAAACATGTCGCGATATCGCGACATGTCGCATTTTCGTGACCTGTCTCATTTTCGTGACCGAAGCAACAACAAAGGCCCGATACAATTCTGTTGCATTTTTCTTCAGGATTGCATAGGAGAACGTGCAGAGGAGATAAGGATCAATTAAAGGCTCTCCAACGGTTTTCAGATCATGGTCAAAGAAGCGGTTCCAAGATTAAATGTTGCTGATTACCGAGGTGTGCAAGATGGAAGAACCTGAAGCAGTTTTTGATGCCGCCAGAATTAAAGACGCCTCCAATATTCAAAGCGCCTGTTCGTGATCTCTTACAGCTTTCAGCTTCCCTTGATAACGGTCATTTGATGAAGAGATATGGGCCCTCGTTTTTGTTTCATTCTTAATTGTAATCCATTAAAAGTAGGGACTGTCATTTCTCCGAGGCAGATTAAGGGGATTGTTCTTCGAAATCTGCTTCATGTATTAAATGTTGTAATATGAAAGAAAGAGGACGGACCTCTATAAATACCAATGTAAAGCTCAAGCAAAGGGAGGAGGATCTTGTTGCAGAAATTGAAATAGAAATCCTAGATGCAATTGCTTCCATTCTTAGTGTCTTCTAGAGTTGGTGATCTAATTTGTTGTGTATGTTTGGCTTTCTATGTGATTTACTTCTGTGTAGTCCAGTGTAATATCAGTTGAATTCTGCTGTGTTGAATTTGGCTGTATTGGCATTTGAATGTTTGAAGTTTATTTGGAAGCAAACTCATGGCTAATGCGTGATCTAATTTCTGTGTTCTAAGAGTCAATTGTTGCTGAGCTTTAGGATCTAGTTGAAGTTATTGTTGTTCGAGATTATTCTCCCCATTAACGATCGGCTTCGGCTATATTTACATCCCTTTCAGTTTATTTCCCATTTCTTTCTGCATTTTCCCATTTCTTTCCTGTATCTCTAGTCTTGAAACCAGTTTAGATTAGTGTGGGAACCAGCCCTCTCTGGAGATTGGTCCGGGAGACATTTCTTTCTCTCGGCCTTTCAATGTTGGCCGGGTCTAGGGCGCATAGATGTAGAAAATCCTTTCCTATGGCAGATTCATGACCAACAATTTTGGCACGCCCGATGGGATAGACTATTTCTGTCTCTCAAAGATCCACAATCGATGGGACAAGTATTATTTCAAATCGATACCCGGAGGAATCAAGATCTTGATGAACTGTCTTGACCTCAAAGCGGAGATTGTAAGTTCATCTGGTGACTCTGTTGAAGGTGATTGTACCTAGAAAGTTCTAATTGTGAAGCTGGTGAAAATATTTGCTTCATGATCATGAGATCAAGTGCCAAAGAATCGAAAGATCCAGTCGAATTCTTCGAGATTGATGTTCAAAACTGGAGGGAGCGCCCAAGATTGGTAAGCCCTATGAATCCATCATTTGTTGTTTCATCGTAGGCTGCAGGTCAGTTTGTGCCATCCTCGACTCCTCCCAGTACTGCTACAAGCTTCTTATATCTAGATCCAGTAGCCCAAATGGCCCAGCATCCTCCACCAAGGAAGTTCTCGGCATGGAATGGTTCGGGAGCTTTGAACTTACTGGCACAAAATCCAGTTCCTCAAGCTGCTTTGAAAGCTTTGTCGACCTATGATGGTACTGGTAAGACTGCTTATGAGCATATTAATGATGTAGCTTCTTTGGCGGCCATCCATGACATAACCGACGAGGATGTGATGATAAAGTTGTTGGTGTTATCACTGAGAGGTAAATTGTTGTATTGGTACCGATCGTTGCAACCAGGCACCATTACATCATGGGATCAATTAGGAGAATTGTTAGTCAAAAATTTTCATGAACAAGCTGATCCATACTCTTTATTGCATCAATTTAATGTAATTCAAAGGCACCCGTAGGAAGAGATAGCTGACTTCAATGTCAGATTTACCAGAAGTTGGCAGAGAATTCTTGATGGTCTTCGGCTTTTTGATGAGCTAGCTGCATTTTATTACCTCAGAGCATTTAACACAGACATCGGTTGGGCTGTCCGACAGTCCAACGTGACTACATTTCTAGAGCTGTTCGAACAAGCGTTAAAGGTGGAAGCTGATTTGATTGCTATAGGTAGGCTTCCTCCAAAGGTAACAATGCCTATCATACCTGATCTTCCTAAGTATTTGTACTCTGGTTCACTTTCATAGCCCATGCCTTCCATGTATCCTACCCCATCATGGAGCTCAAGTGCGCCTCAAATCGCACCCATTCCAGTTCCCCAGCTTCCTGCTCCAACTATTCCCCAGTTGCCTACACCGAGCATTCCACGGTTAGCCTCTCCACTTCCAACTCCTGCATTACCTTCCCCACAGGTTCCATTACCTTTATCGGCACCGCCTGTATCCTCAAGCCTAGATCCTCAATTGGCTATGTTACAAGAAATTCAGTCGGCTATGAGATCTCTCACTAACAAGGTGACATCTATGGAACGGAGAGAGGCGAAAAGGAACTATCAGCCACGAAGATTTATGTCCAGTAGTAACTAGAGAACAACTTGCTCCTAGCAAGGCTATGGAGAAAGTACCTGAAAGGAACTCAACAATTCTGGTAAGTGAAGAGGCTGGCCCTTCTGAAGTTTCACATGAGCCATCTTACTGGTGTTCTTCCTGCAATGACCCACATGATGAGTCCACTTGCATGGTCCACCAAAATTATTTGCAAGTTCTTGCAGGGAGCCATGTAAACATGATTCGAGAGGTGGATCTTAATTTCGTGGAGTCTCTGGAGGAACATATAGCAATACTGACACGCAACGGCAAGAAACCAATGTTGGTAGATCCGGCTAAGATGGAGCCATTGAAAGTGCCTCCTGTACAAGCAACAAAGCAGCAAATGCCAACAAAGGCTCATGATCCCCCAGCACAATGACAATCACCTATTTTGTCGAAGGATCCACTTCCACCACCAGTAAAAGAGAAGGAAAAAGCTTCTACTTCCCAGCCACAAGCAGAAACAAAGGAACAAGCCAGAGAGACGTTGCGGTATCCATCATTGACCAAACGGCAATGAGTGGAGGCTACCCAGCAATATAAAAGCAAATTTGAATCTGCTAGTGGAGGGAAAGAATAGATCTCCATGGAGTACAACATTGTTGAAGAACTCAAATGGATACCAGCTAAGGTAAGTCTGTATGACACCTTGCAGTTGCCTGGACAGGTAAATCTCTTACAGGAATCCTTGAAGACCATACAAAGTAAGGGGAAAGCTCCAGCCTAGGTAGTTATGTCTCAAATGTTAACTTCTTCAGCCACTGGAAAGAATAGACCACCCCCATTTTATCTGTCACTCAGGATGGAGGGTTGGATTGTACACAATTGCCTGATTGATTCTGGTGCTGCGACAACTGTCATGCCAAAGGCAGTTTGTGAAGCGATGGGAATGGAATATACAAGAAGTAGCCCTGGTGTCTTGCAGTTGGATGGGACTCCAGTGAAAATAGTGGGTGTAATCAAGGATGTTCCTATTGCTCTGCATAATATGCCTCAGATTACAGTAATTCAAGAGATAGTTGTGGTTGATTTGGAACCATATTTCAGTATGTGTTTATCGAGAGAATTCACTGCTAAGCTGGGAGGCTACCTTGCTCTGGATTATTCTCACTTGGAGATTCCTTTCAAAGGAAGAAGAGTCCGGATCTATAATCGAAGACTTCTACTTTTCATATAGAGAAGATGGAAGAGGAAGAAAAGTCCAAACATGCTGTCAATATGATAACTGAAGAATTGGAGGATCTTGATTTGGAGGATGAGTTTTCAATGCTCAATTTTAATGCCATGATCGAAACTGAGATTGGTTGTTACTCCATTACGAAGCCTGAAGAGGTTGAAGTCAAGTTGCCTCCTGGTCAAGTTGGTCAAAGTCCTCTGCCAGATCAGCTCTATTTTGATGGAGCACAATACAAAAATGGCGCTAACACTGGGACTGAACGATCATGCCTAGGTCTCAAGACGGCTGAGAAACTTGGAGCGCGTCAGTTGCAGATCTTTGGTGACTCCGAGCTGATTATCAATCAGGAGTCTACTGAGTGTCTATTAAGGGTCTGGAATCCAGGAGATAGAACCATGTTTGGGTTCGTGTCTTTCCCGAGAGTTCACAGCTAATTCGGGAGTTACCTTGTACATAAAAAAAAAAAAAAAAAATTGTTTTTACTTTGGCTCTTTTTGCATGCGAGCCCGTAGGTACATTTCTTTCTTTTTCTTTTCCTTCCTTCCCAGTAGTTAGTGGCTTCCTCTCTACTTCTTCCTTCCCCTCTTCATTCCCTTCTTCTCCTACTCCTTCTTCAAATAATCAAGCCACTGCTGTTGTTTCTACTCCCCCCTCTGATGTTCCCATTTCTACTTTCCCTTTCTTCTAGTCCTTTGTCGTGTGAGTACTTCATCACAGCTACGGGTTCTACTACCATCTCCATTCCATCCACTTCCATTTCATTCTCTGTTTCATAGCATCTCCACAGTGGGTAGCACAGTAGCACTCTGTTGTTGTATCTACCATTTCCATTCCTCCATCTTCCACCATTCCATCATTCCCCATCCCCGTTCCATGGCCTGTGCATCCACGGGTCATCCCTCCATTCATTTCCATTTTTGTATCTCAGGTGCTTTTCTCTACTACCCTGGAGATCTTTGCATAGCACCTGGTCCTTACCCAGCTCATCCGAGCTAGGCAAAGTGCAGTAGTTCTAAAGAAATAAAGGAAGTTCTGCTATTCCACACATTTCTGTTGAAGATCCTATTTTTGAGTGCTGAGTACCAGCAAGAGTTTGTTGCAGCAGTCTGCAGACGCATCCAACATCAACCAGCACTTACTTTCCTATTTCTCCTGTCTCCTGACTCTGTTGCCCAATGGATAAAGGCCTGAGATTCGTGCATACAGCAGAACTGTATACCCCGTGAGCCGCCAAGAATGTTGGCAATTTTGCCACATTGTTTTTGTTGCTACTGTTAATATAAAAGAATGCATGAATTGTAGAGATACTAATTCTTCTGTTTGTCCCTTCATGCACTTTGAAGGGGAAAATGTAAAAATCTCTATAAGTTTTGTGTTAGAGCAAGGTAAATGTAAGATGCCGCGATATCGCTACATGTCGCGATATCGCGACGTGTTGCAGTTTCACGAGTCAAAATAGTCAATGGCAAGAGGGGGTAAAATCGTCGTGATATCGCGACATGTTGGAGTTTCGCGGTCAACGCAGTCAACGGAGGCACTAAAATGAAAGTTGTCGCGATATCGCGACGTGTTGCAAAATCGTGACTTGCGGTGGCCATGGAGCAGAGTGATAGAAAATGTCATGAAATCGTGACATAATTGAGCAAAGGGCAATGTCAATGAAACTCGTCGCGATATCGCGACAAAAAAGCAGAGAGGGAGCAAATGGAGAAAAACGTCACGATATCACGACATTTTTGAGGACGAGGCCAAGTAAGAGAAACTTGTCGCGATATCGCGACATGAAGCGATAATGATGAAGAAGGCAAGAAAATGTCATGATTTCATGACATATTTGATAGGAAGGGCAAAGTGCGAAGAATTGTCACGATTTCGCGACATGTCTCGTTTTCGCGAGGCGGAAGCAAGGAGGCGGCCAGATTGTACGGAATGTCACGATTTCGTGACATGTTCCGTTTTCACGAGGCGAAAGGCGAAAATAAGGAGAACATAGAAACCTGTCGCGATTTCGCGACGTGTTGAAGATGAAAGAACCAAATGAAAAAAACGTCGCGATATCGCGACATGTCGCATTTTCGCGACCTGTTGCATTTTCGCGGGTTGAAAGCTGAACCATACAAGACAGCGAGAAAGTGTCACGATTTCGTGACATGTCGCATTTTCGTGACCTGTCACGTTTTTGCGGGTAAGAAGGAGGCAAAGACAGCACAAGAGAAACATGTCGCGATATCGCGACATGTCGCATTTTCGTGACCTGTCTCATTTTCGCGATCGAAGCAACAACAAAGGCCCGATACAATTCTGTTGCATTTTTCTTCAGGATTGCATAGGAGAACGTGCAGAGGAGATAAGGATCAATTAAAGGCTCTCCAACGGTTTTCAGATCATGGTCAAAGAAGCGGTTCCAAGATTAAATGTTGCTGATTACCGAGGTGTGCAAGATGGAAGAACCTGAAGCAGTTTTTGATGCCGCCAGAATTAAAGACGCCTCCAATATTCAAAGCGCCTGTTCGTGATCTCTTACAGCTTTCAGCTTCCCTTGATAACGGTCATTTGATGAAGAGATATGGGCCCTCATTTTCTGTTTCATTCTTAATTGTAATCCATTAAAAGTAGGGACTGTCATTTCTCCGAGGCAGATTAAGGGGATTGTTCTTCGAAATCTGCTTCATGTATTAAATGCTGTAATATGAAAGAAAGAGGACGGACCTCTATAAATACCAATGTAAAGCTCAAGCAAAGGGAGGAGGATCTTGTTGCAGAAATTGAAATAGAAATCCTAGATGCAATTGCTTCCATTCTTAGTGTCTTCTAGAGTTGGTGATCTAATTTGTTGTGTATGTTTGGCTTTCTGTGTGATTTACTTCTGTGTAGTCCAGTGTAATATCGGTTGAATTCTGCTGTCTTGAATTTGGCTGTATTGGCATTTGAATGTTTGAAGTTTATTTGGAAGCAAACTCATGGCTAATGCGTGATCTAATTTCTGTGTTCTAAGAGTCAGTTGTTGCTGAGCTTTAGGATCTAGTTGAAGTTATTGTTGTTCGAGATTATTCTCCCCATTAACGATCGGCTTCGGCTATATTTACATCCCTTTCAGTTTATTTCCCATTTCTTTCTGCATTTTCCCATTTCTTTCCTGTATCTCTAGTCTTGAAACCAGTTTAGATTAGTGTGGGAACCAGCCCTCTCTGGAGATTGGTCCGGGAGACATTTCTTTCTCTCGGCCTTTCAATGTTGGCCGGGTCTAGGGCGCATAGATGTAGAAAATCCTTTCCTGTGGCAGATTCGTGACCAACAAGACCCTTAAGACTTTATCCAAGAAAGGGGGGAGGTTTTCAACTACAAAATGGACAAATATGAGGTGATGTTACAATTAGAGGAGGAAGAGGGTGAGGAAGATTCTAACCCCCTACTCCTAGATGGCCAAGAGATACACCCTTAGCTTGAATGAACTAGATAAGGAATCTATGAGGATTACCAGGATTGAGGGTAATCCTACCAAATCCCATAAGGCAACATACACGGGGACAACCATATTAACAAGGGAGGGGTGGTAGAGGATTACTCCAAAGAAGGGAGGAATCACCATTCACGTAGAGAAACCCAATACCAAGAGGAATAGGATGGGGGAGACACTCATGTGGAAGAGGCCTTATTGGTAGGGGAAGAGCATATTTTGCAGATGAAATAAACCAAGGGCAACCAAGAACTCGATCACCAAGTTTGGATATAGAACTGATTCGAGGAGATAGGCAAAGAAGTCACTCGAATGATAGTAGAGTGGTAAGGACACCGCTACCAAGGGATCAATCACCTGTGCAACAAGGGGAAAGGACACCATGTGAAGATACTCTAGCTTGCAATTGTACAATTCCAAATTTGTTGCAGTCCAAACATAGACAGCCGATGCTTCCAAAAGTTTATTAATTAATATATATACTGATCCAATAGTTTATTGGATTCATCATCTTATTTTTTTATATTTTTCATCTGCCTCTGCGCAAGGGTGTGCCCACCTTAAGTGGCCTTGATTTGTTCCATTCGTTTACTATATTCCGTATTACATATTCTTTTGATTTCGTCTTTTCGATTCTGCATTGCATATATCTGTGAAATTCATTTAACAAAGGTAGAAAAACCTTTGCAAGTGGTATCAGTCGTCATTCGATTCTGGAGCGTCGTCGCCTTCCGCAAACCGGTCCCATCGCACTCCCGACATCTCGAAGCACTCCGCGGGCGTTATAGCCACTCGCTGTGGCATTTCCGTTGCTGTCTGCACCGCCAACCGCAAGCACATTTCGTCGTATTCTCAGCCAACGCAGCAGCCGCAGACGGCTACTGTAATCTTTTTCGTCACAAATCCTTCGCAAAAAATAGGCGTTTTATACCCGGCATTCCTCTCGCAAATCGAACCAATCAGAATTTGCGTTTCGGTTTCATTATTGCCGTTACCTAAGGTTTTTTCATTTTAATTAAGCGCTGACGTCAGCTCCGAAGTTTTTATTAATTTTCGACAGTTTTTTTATCCCACATTTGTAGTGCTTTGTTTGGGGAAACATTTAAAAATAAACTATCACCCCTTCTTCAACGTGACTACGGTCACACTTCTGGTTTCTCCACGCGTGGTAGTCTGTCGTCCGTCTTCGCGTTTCATGTTGGTCCGTTAGTCCTTGTTCGCATCTTCATGTCCCTCGCATATTGTCGGTCCCTTTCATTGCATTTTTTAGTCGGTCGTCTGTCATTGGGGGGGCTGTCGCGTCGTCTGTTGATTGTCCGTTCCATTCTCTGTCGGTCTCGCATCGGTCTTGGGGGTCGTGTCCATTCCATTCGTTGTCGATATCGTGTCGGTCTTGAGGGTCATGCGTCGGTTGGTCTAGCATCTATATTGGGATTCATGCATCATTAATTGCATCACGTTGTCCATCTTCTATTCAGTTTTGTGTCGGTTCAGGTTTTGTGTCATTGCAGGTGTCTAAAAGTCATCAAAAGTTGTTAAAAGTCATCAAAAGTTGCTAAAAGTTGTCAATAGTCGCTGAAGTCGTCAAAAGTTGTGGTTAAGGAGGTGAGCCAGCAAAATTCAAATTCGCGTCGCAGTTGGAGCGACAGTTGAAGCGGAACCCACAATTTTTGCTAACGTCAACCAAACTTTGCGATAGTTGAAGCGGAATTCCAAGCAAGTTATGTTAACAAGTGCATGAGCAAACAGTGGACAAAAGGTGCTGACGGTCGATTATCAAGCTCGAAACGACCAATAACAACACAAGAAGACCTAATCACAGCCCAGGTACTAAAAATTCTCCTTATCCTTTTAAAATTGGTAGTTATAATCCACACCATCCACTAGTAGATCCTATGGCTAATAATCCCTCCCCAACTCACGAAAACATCACGCAAGGAAACTCAAGTAACTCAGCCATTTCTGATAGGGAGTCTCTTCGATGCATACTCGAGGGTATACACGAAATGGGTACCCTCCTAAAAGACCTTGTGAAAACACAAAAACAACCTAATCCCAATACTAATCCCCAAAATCACTCCCATGCCCAACGGAATGAAGAAACTATCGATCCTAATGATGATTGGGAACAAAAACTGGGTGATTCGGATAATTACAAGGATCCCTATCAAAGACAGCGGTATAACCAAAATCAAGAAAGGGACACGGGTTATCACCAACCAAGAGGCCCTAATATTAATTTTCCACGAATTGATATGCCCACTTTTGAAGGTCATGATCCTCGTGGTTGGTTAGCCAAAATGGAAGGCATCCTTGACTTATATCAAATTAAGGAAATTGATAGAGTTCCTTTCGCTGCATCAAAATTAGGCACTGAGGCCTACCAATGGTTTGTATGGTTTAAACGAGAGAATGAAGCTATTATTACTTGGAGAAAATTCACTACCTCTTTTTTAGAAAGATTTGACGATGGAGCTACATCATCCTACACAGTAAGATTGTTATCTCTTAAACAAAAAGGGTCAGTTAGTGAATTCGTTTTGGAGTTTACCAGTTTACTACCATACACTTCAGACCTTAGTCCCGACACAGTGGTAGGTGCATTTCGCAATGGTTTGAAAGAAAGTATTCGAGTGGAGGTAGACATGCACGATCCAACCTTGTTAAACAATTGTATAAGAATAGCCAAGTTGGCCAAGAAAAGACATCAGTTGTCTGCACAGCGGGAAACATATAGTCGTCCCTCATATCGCAACAATTCCTTTCGTAGAAATGATCAACCATCAAGATATTTTTGCTATAAATGTCGCACTCATCACCCCAGGGAACAAGCTTGTGCCAAAAAACAAAACTTTCATATTGAAGGTGATCATTGTGAAGGAGAAGAAGATGAACCTTACCAATCAGAAGAACCTATGCCAGAAGACCTACCGTGTACTATAGATGAAAAATAAGAGGATACAATGGCAATTTTAGTGCATGCTCTCATGGGTTTAACCGCCCACCATACCATCAAGGTACCAGGCTTTCTCCGCCAGAAAAAGGTGAATGTGCTAATTGATTCTGGTAGCACCCACAATTTTATCGACATCAAAACAGCAAAAGCTTTGAATTTATTCATTAACTCTTCCAACAAAGACAAATTCTAGGTTCTAGTGGCCAACGGGGTGAACGCACAATGTGTTGGTCGCACATCTCAAGTTTCCATAAATATGGGAACTTATACCTGGTTAGGATCCCTTTTGTCATGAATTTAGGGAACTCTGATGTCATTTTGGGTGTTGAATGGTTGGAAACATTAGACATAGTTAGTTTCAACTTCAAAAAATTATTTGTGGAATGGAAGGAAAATGGATGAGTCATTCGCTTACAAGGCATTACTACTCCTCCATCACAAATGGTGAGCTCTCATAGTATGGAGAAGATGTTAAAAAAGGGTGGATATGGTTTTATAGCTCAAATTAATTGTTTGGAAAAACAATCTTCAGCAACTTCGGATATTATTGCACCTGAGTTACAAGATCTTATAACACATTACGAAGAGGTTTTCCAAGAACCTCAAGGATTACCACCTAAACGATCTCATGATCATGCCATCCATTTGATACCAGGGAGTGTCCCACCTAACAGTCATCCTTATCGCTATCCTCAACCACAAAAGACAGAAATTGAATAGATCATTCAGGATTTGTTGGATCATGGAGTCATTCGTCACAGCACTAGTCCTTATTCCTCACCTGTAGTCCTGGCTAGACGAAAATATAACTCTTGGCATATGTGTCCTGACTTTTGTTCTCTCAATAAACTCACTATCAAGGACAAATTTCCTATCCCTATCATATATGACCTATTAGATGAGTTGCATGGGGCAAAATTTTTTACAAAATTAGACCTTCGCTCTGGATTTCACCAAATCCGTGTTAGAGAAGAAGATATTCCCAAAACGGCCTTTCGTACTCATGAAGGTCATTACGAATTTTTGGTCATGCCTTTTGGTCTCACTAATGCACCATCCACATTTCAAAGTCTCATGAACCAAGTGTTTCGCCCACTCCTCCGTAAGTTTGTGTTAGTTTTTTTTGATGATATTCTCATATACAGCAAAACATGGATGGACCATTTACATCATGTGGATAAAGCCCTTCACATTCTACACAAAGAAAAATTATTTGTTAAACGTTCCAAATGTTCATTTGGTGTTCAATAAGTCGAGTATATTGGTCATATAGTTTCACATGAGGGCGTTAAAGTGGATCCCAATAAGATTAAGGCAATTCAAGAATGGCCTTTACCTAAAACCATCAAGAAACTTCGTGGTTTTTTGGGTCTCACGGGCTACTATCGCAAGTTTGTACAAAATTATGGTAAGATTGCAGCACCTCTAACAGCACTTACAAAAAAGGATGCCTTTCGTTGGTCAGAAGAGGCTACTCTAGCTTTTGAATCTCTTAAGAAGGCCATGTGCACAACTCCAGTATTATCAACTCCCAATTTTCACAAACCATTCATTATCGAATGTGATGCATCAGGAACAAGAATTGGGGCTATACTCATGCAAGAAGGTCATCCATTGGAATTTGAAAGTAAACAGCTGTCAGGAAAAAATTTGGGAAGATCAACATATGAAAAAGAAATGTTGGCTATCCTGCACGTGGTAGAAAAATGGAGACACTACCTAATCAGTAGTCGCTTCATTATAAAAACATATCATAGTAGTCTCAAACATTTTCTTGAGCAAAGGTTTTCATATCCGGAACAAAATAAGTGGTTAACCAAACTGTTGGGCTATGATTTTGTTATCGAATACAAGAAAGGGAAGGAAAACATAGCTGCCGATGCACTATCCAGGAAATATGAAGATGAAGTAATCATTAACGCTATTTTAGGTCCTTGCTCCCAATGGGTGCATCAATTACAAGATGAATGGTTGTCCAATAGCGAAATTGTTCAGATAATTCAAGAATTATCTATAGGATCTTCTAAATACCCTTTGTTCTCTTATGAAGATGCAATCCTCCGGAAGAAAAACCGCATTTATATTCCACACAATTCAGAACTCAAATCAAATATCCTCGACGAATCTCAAAAAAGTAATTGGTCAAAAAGTACAAAGTCAATCAGAATTACCAGTGCTTGATGAGGAAGGGTGCATACATCTCCAACCAGAAGATATACTACAACATAGAATTTGAAAACTGAGATCACGTCAGATTCACGAATTTCTCATTAAATGGCAAGATTTATCAGAGGAGGATGCCACATGGGAACCTGAAAGTATATTCCAGTCATTTCCAGCTTTGAGGACAAAGCTTTCCGAGGAGGGGAGTCATGTTGCAGTCCAAACATAGACAGCCGACGCTTCCAAAAGTTTATTAATTAATATATATACTGATCCAATAGTTTATTGGATTCATCATCTTATCTTTTTATATTTTTCATCTGCCTCTACGCAAGGGTGTGCCCACCTTAAGTGGCCTTGATTCGTTCCATTCATTTACTATATTTCGTATTACATATTCTTTTGATTTCGTCTTTTCGATTCTGCATTGCATATATCTATGAAATTCATTTAACAAAGGTAGAAAAACCTTTGCAGAAGAAGACCAGAGGATTCGGTAACATCACAAGTGGAGAGAAATCAGCCTAGGAAACAAACACCGACAGGCAACACAACCACTCCAAATGTTTTACTTGAAGCCCCAAGAGAAGAATTTGATAGGATCGTACAAGTGAGTGTCACTGTATGATTTCCAAGAAGGTAAGTATAAATATATTAGGGTTTAAAAAAAAAACAAATGTGCCTTAGTTGTGAAAATACCTCGGGACGCAATTAAGAAGGAAGTGGTTGAAAATCGAAAACAATGACCTCTTCGGAGAGAGAAAAAATGAAAAAAAAAAATCTAAGTATAAAGATCATACCAAGACAAAGTAAGGATGAGATCGTACAACTTATGGATCATACAAAGAAAAATCAACATATAAGCATTGGAAATCTTACAAAATTACATATTGTACGATTTTAAGCATGTTGTACAATTTCCAACTACCCATTTAATGCGGCATGCGTGGGAGAAAGCAACGGTTGGAGGAAAAAGTAGGGGAAAAGTATGAAATTTAAAAAAACCTACTAAGTTGTCAATCATCCATGCAAGATGGAGGGAAATTGTGCAAAGTGGCACAATTTAGGGTTAATTGAATTAGGGTTTCGAAAGGTTATAAATAAGAAGGCAGACTTACAATTTTAGTAAATTGTACAAGTGAATTTAAAATTCTCTAGAGGACGAAGGTGGAAAGCATGCAATTGAACAAGAAAACCATATGGGCAGCAAATATTCACCAGCACTCTAAATTTTTAAGACCCATTTTTTATTTTAGAACTAGGGAGTTATTTTCATGTTCAAATATTTAACCCAGGAGAGGAATCAGAAGAAGAAAACTAGGGTTTACTACAAGAAAAAGGGAAATTCAAAATTCAGCTAGAAATAGCAACAAAGTATAGAAAATACATCAAATTACGAATGTATAAGAGAAAAAATTATTGTTGGGAGTCCGGGGGAGTGAAATATTAAAGCCTGATGATGGAAATTACAAAATATTGAATATCTAAACCCTAAAATTGGTGGAATCTAGAAAAAGTGAGCTAAGAAATGTGTGAGGAGGTAGGATAAGTCCGTACAGCCATAAAAATATAGCTATAAACTCATAAATTTGAAATAAATTACGCAAGGGTTGGAAGAGTGGAGGAATTGCTCCCAAAAAGCATTGAAATGGTAGATCGAGGCAATCCAGCAAATGGGTCGGTGAAAGATTCGACAAAGGAGGCTACAATTTAAAAAAATTCATAACCTAGGAGTTGAAAAGTTGTACTGTATGATTTTATGGGCAACATGTACGATTTCTAGGGAAAATAGTGCAGTTGGAAGGATTTTTAGGCCATTTTTGGCAGTTTTCAAGTAATCGTACGGAATTGTACGAAAGTGTATAAATTCCAAAGGGGAAGGTAGTCAGAAAGATACATCGTACAAAGTACTATCATGCTATACTATTTCAGGTTGTATATGTATGATTTGGAGGAGTCATGGCAATTTGAAGACGAACGGACTGGAAATCGAACTGTAGGGAAAGGAGAAAAGTGTATGATCTAGAAGTGGCTGGCGAGGGTAAAACTGTGCAAGGGTACAAGAACCACACATTGTATGATTTTATAATAATTCATACGGTTTTTGGTATGCTTTATATTGTGAAAATAGTGAAGGATTGGATATAAGCTAATCGATGAGATGTTAGAGGAATGATCTCAATAGAAGAATTTAGATGTTGGTTAAGGTGAATTGCAACCAATAAGGTGAAGAGATCACTAGGTCCACTACACGAGAGAGAAGCATACCCATGACAACACCAAGGGCATCAGTTTTAGTCCTGTGATTGGCATGGTAATTGTTCTTGGAGGAGAGGAGGATATAGGTCATGGAGGAGATAGAAACATTGGAGGGTTACTATGAGAAAGACACCACTCAGAGATCGAGAGGAGAGAATAGCACAAGAAATAACATCATGAAGGGAATTGAGGAGTGAAATTCACCTTCCATATCAGGAGGAGTATCTGAGCAATGGATAAGAAGAAGGCCAAGTCGAGATCACAAAAATTGCATTTGTATAGCATGGAGCGGATGCATGCAAGAATTGGTGGAACGACAAGAAGAATAAAAATCATCCTTGGAGGAAGAGGTTTAAGGATGCTAGTGTGGTAGTAATTGTACAAGTTCTACCATTCCACAAAACCTTCTTCCATATCTATCTATTACAGATAGTTTAGGCGTATAACCCTGCAACCTGAACTGCCTATGTCAATGTGGGTAAGAGGTCAGTGAAGGTGGATATTTTGACAAAGAATTTTTAGAAGGCATTTGGCTTGCCAAAATATGGCATGCAGGTAGTAAAAATATTTGTAGATCCAATAAAGGCATATCACCTTGTCACTACCCTTACCACTATCAAATCATTGACTGAGGCAAAGATCTCAGGTGCAGGAACATGTGGAATTAAATAGAGATAATTAAAAGGGGAAAATTGACTGTGTGCAATGAATACAGTCATGGCTCAACTGTTAGAAGAAATAAGGGCCATAAAAATACCAATGTGGATGGCACAGTATGCAGAAGGTATCACCAAGGGAATTCAGTATGATTGGGGTACCTTTCTGGAAAGAAGAATGCATGAGGCATTGACGAAGAGGCTGAAGAACTTTGGAATGAATTTCCATGCTATTGGATTGTTATTTAAATGTAGTCACAAAAGCAAAAATCCAATTTCTAGGATTGACACCACCTCGAGAAATCAAAGGAGGACAACCGATGATATTGAGGTGGGCAAATTTAGTACCAATATCAAAAGTACCCCGAAGAGACCTTGAATGAGGAGTGAGCGATATATCAGTGGAGCTCAAGAAGATACTACTTTGGAGGAAGATTTTGATGTACACCATAGGAGAAAAATGCCTAGATGATTGGAACTGGAGCTAGAACAACAAGAACCTAGGCAACGATAGTAGGAGCAGCCATCCATTCAAGAAAGGGAGAAGAGGCAAGGAAGCCCCATACAAATAATGATGAGAAGGTAGCGGGAAATAATATCAAGCAAACCAGTTCCAGAGGTACAGGAAAAATAATAGTCAAACTGGGAAGCGATGAAACTGGATAAGTTGTATTGGACAAAGACGGAGAGAATAATACAATCCCCACAAATCTTCCAAAATTTTGAGAATATGAATGCTTCTAAAATTTTTAAAGGATTCAAGGTAGGACAATATGGAATAGCCACTACCTAGGAAGAAGCGGAAGTAAGAATAAATACCACGAAGAATCCTCATTACAAGTTTGTAACAGGAATCTCAAGTAAGAGAGATGCACTGAAGAATACGGAGGCATCACATTGTTGCTGAGAAGATCGCAACAATAGGTACACATCAAGTTCAACAAGAAGTTATAGAGGAACAATAGTTGGGCAGTACATAACAAGAAGTGGCCCAAGAAAATAAATAAGAGCAATAGGTGGGCTCGACTAAATCAGAGAATGCCTAAGAACAAGTTGAGCAGTAGTAATCTCAAGAGGAGATTGTACATATTGAATATAATGAGGAGGAAAAAATGGTAAAATAGTATCCACCTCAAGAGAAGATAACATAATGGGTGAGTAGTGCGGAGCGTACAAGGAGGATAGCAGAAATTCATGCACAACATCCATGGAGGTTACCCAGGGAAGAGGTAACAACAATTTTAGGAAGAGAATACTTGCTAAAAGGGGTGGAATTACATTAAATATCCAAGGATGTACTTGGATAGATTCAATCATCTAACCTGTCCCACAAATATGATATAAATGGAGTACAAGAGGGTTACGACGAGATTGGCTATCACCCTGAGGAATTTTAACTTCCTAACACACTGGATAGAGTGGTTGAGCATAGGATTGGAATGAATCCATGAGCTCAAGGAGGAGCAGAAGGAGGAAATTACAACCACTCAAAAGGAATTGGCCATAATGGAAGAACTATAGAAAATAAAAAATGTAGTAAAAGAGAAAATAAAGAAAGTGGAGGATGATCTGTTAGGCCTCAGAATTGAGTCTGAAGCCAGGGTTAACACACTTGAAGAGGAAAATCGACAGATTTCACAGATGGTAGACGACAAGATTAAAAAGTTGGAGGTACAACTCAAAGCAAAGGAAGAGCATATGACAACTCAATTAGCTAAAAAGAGTGAGAAAATGGCAACACAAGCCAAGTAGATGATGGAGTTCTTGAAGACTACCAAATAAAAGGCTAACTTCCATGGAGCAAAAGCAGTAGATATGGGAAGCTACGCAACCAAGTTGAAGAATGAATGTGAAATGTACAAGTCACAAGTTAAGGACTTACAGGCTGTAGTGGTAGATTATGAAGCACAGTGGAAGAACTAGAATGAGTCAGCGAGGATACCAACCAAAATAAATGGGAGGGCAGATGTAGGTAGCAAATCCACCTCCCAGAAGAAGAAGAAGTGATCAAAAAGGATTTGCTGAATTTTGATAGTTTTGGCATAAGCGACAATTTTCTCAAGTTTTGTAAATCATACAAGTAGGAACAAATCGTACAGTGAATGGTAAAACCATACAATTGGAATGGAAAATCATACAAGGCAGTGGTAAATCATACAAGGCACACTAAAATACATCCAAATGCAAGGGAAATGTAATTTCAAGGTGAAATGGCGCATAGATTTGCTAATTAAGGTGTTAGACTTAGTAAAAGGTCAAATTAATGAATTCAGTTGTACATGGGTAGTTGTAAGTAATGAATTGTCTCAGGAACCACTTTGGAATGGCCTGGGCAACATTATATAAGACCCCATTTTCAAAATTGTAGGTCTGGTTGCTAAGAGGTAGAATAGAGTATTGTTGGTTGTAATAGTTGATTACTCTGAGTTATTGCAAGTATATTGATATATTTTCCATACTGTAATTGAATCCATGATACATCAATGAGTATAACAATGTTTTTGTACTATTGTGTACGATTATGGTGATTGTGGATAAATCTTGTTGCATGTGTTCTCTAATGAGTGTTTTATGTTAGTTTTATGCATTGTTGCAACTTGTTGATCGAATCTGACATTGGTGGAATTTGAGGAAGGATATAGAAGAATGGATGCATTATGGAAGACATCTTGGATAGTTTTGTATGATTTCTAGGTGTAATTAGTTGTTAGGAATCTCTTCCAAGCCTGATCAAGATGAATTGCATGTTATGGAGAATGGATTGATTGGCACATAAAATCATTACCAAAATGAGTAGAGAGAGATTGAGATGTTAGAGAAACTAATTTGGCCCTTGGATGTACCTTCATTTTGTACATATCGTATACCAAAAATTGTACAAATAATATAGAGAAAACTTACCCGATTTGGTAAAATAGGTGATTAGAGGAAAATTACCCGATTTGGCAGTTTTGGGGAATCGACTTGTAAGATTACAAAACTATGTACGAAAGCCCCAAAAAATGATTTTTTCAGCCTTTTTGAGTGCAGGATCATACAATCTAGGCCCCTGTATTATTTTGGATCATACAGTGTGTGTCTTGAGGACCATACAAGCTGACCGTTGGGTGTGCGGGGATAGTTTCAGGACTGTATAGTTGTACGAATTGGAAACCAAGTTGCATTTGGTATATTGGTCATTCCTAGCCCTGGAAAACACCTCCCTACTAGGAATACTCCACCACCATTGTACATAGGGATTAGGTGAATGTCATCTACTGGATTTAGATTAAAAATTGGAACCTTGGGTTCCTCTTCAGCATGGAAGACATCATGTGTAGGTCTTGTAGAGAAATGAAATGGTTGTATCATATCATCGCAAGACCAGTAATCAAAGGGTGATGGTAGATAATATCCCTAATCAAAGTCGACTACCCCTAGTTCAAGGTGTAGTGGATTTTATGGGTTATTCAGATCTTGTAGGGGCTCAAAGAGGTCTACGAAAATCATGTTTATGGATGGATGATTTTCCCCAGGTGGTGGAGGCAGAATGACTAGAGGTAGTCGATGTGGTTACAGGTGGACTAGCCCTTATACATGGAGGAACTGGCACCAGATAGGGTCATTAAAAGGGAACATACATAGATAACCCTCATACTCATCATGTAATGGAACAATCCATGCATACTCGACATGTGGACTAGAAGAGACAATGGATGCCAACTTGTAGTCTGACTCATTGTCAGATGTCCACTCATAAGGAGATCCTTGACCTTATTCCTCACTTTCATGTGGAAGGGTATGTGAACTTTCACCTCTTTCATAATATTGGTTGACCTTACAATGTATCTCTTGATAATTCATAGGTGCAGGGACGTAGTCCCCCAGTGAATAGACATGATTGGGATTGGTGAAGGGATCACGCACAAGTTCATCCCTAAATTTTAGAGTCATGTGCTCTAAACTATCCATGAGAACATCAAGGTGAATAGGTTTTTTGTGTCCCAAACAAGACTTGTTATATGACATTTGGTACTACAGGTGGTAAGGAACACGAGTGCCCTACTTATACAGGCCCAACCCATAACTGTGCAAATTACAGAGGTTAAGATACCTCATAGAAAATTCATGATTGTACATGTAATTGATGTCCTTGGAAAAGGGCTCTTCATCCACTTCCTACTATTGATAAGACTTGATGCCATAGTTGAGACCCCTATAAGTGAAATTTTCTTGATTAGGTGGAATACCAAGAGGCACAATCGTACCTATGGTAAGATGAGGTTGACTCATATCTTGCATCGACTCGATAATAGGGGTGGATGTGACATTCCTAACCATGTACTCTCCTAATTTGATCAAATATAGATGCACTATGACCTATGGCTATAGAGAAGAAGGAGATGGGAGCGAGGTTTGAATTGATTCAATGTTTCCTTCATGAGGTAGCTCCTTGTCTATTAGGCTAGGGATATTTCTTGTGGAGATTATGGATATGGTTGGAGGGATCTCATAAATAGACCTCTTCCCCATGTGCCTTGATGGAGGATTCACCGACAATGAAGGCACATCTGGAGGTGCTAAATATGAGGATGGTATGACATAATATGATGATGGATTGAATGAAGGTGATGGCAATGGAGTCAGATCTTGGCTGGATGCATTCGGTAGGAAATCCAGATGGGTTGATGGTAAGGTCGACTCAGGGAGCTACTGCACCATGTTGTAGTACTTAAAGGGCTCAAGGTCTGTAGAGATGACATGGACTTGCCCTCCATACATATACTTGTGGCACTAGTGCATAATCGAGGGTACACACTTCGTGTCCCTAATCCAAGGTCTTCCCAAAAAAATATTGTATGTCATCTCACCCTCCAATATGTGGCAGAGTGTCGCTATGGTCTTCTATCCTACCTAGATAGGTAAGACTATCATACCAACTATTGAGCATATGGCATCATTGAATGCTAAAAGAGTGTAGGTAGACACAACAATACAGGATACTAGGAGCTTCAGATGCTCGATAGTTGTTGTAGTGATGATGTTGCTAGAAGACCTAGTGTCTATCAACACTCTCTTGTATGGTGTTCCATTTACACATGCAATGATGTGCAAGGGAGGGTCTACCATATCATTTGGAACTAGTTTAATCTCATCTTCTCATAAGGTAATTACTGATTTCATGCATTGTCGCACATACCCCACAAAATTGTTGAAGGAGTTAGACTCTTGGGGTAGTAGCTCTATCGCCTTAAGGATATCCATTAAAGCTTCTCTATGAGGTGGCAATTTCTTAATTAGCTCATATATGAAGATTCAAGTAGATATTGTTCTCATGATCTGAGCAATATTGCTCTTAATTGTGACCATAGGCCTAGGTGGAAGCCTCAGTACTGGAGGCGATAGAGGCTACGATATCGAAGGAACATTACTTTGAGTTGCAGGTGGTGCAACTGGACTTAGGTACCACCTATTACTCATTACAATGTTGATCATGCCAACATAACCTTTCTTATGGGGTGCATGATGAACCTCATTCACCTGGGGCACTATCTTGGCCTACTCCACATGAGCATGCAATGGTTTTTTAAACACTTCCATATATTGGTTGTTTATCATGATAGGGTTGTCTACCTGAAGGGTGTTTCTATAAATCATGTCTTGCACCAAATTCTTGAACTTATAATACATCTGCATGTCATGCCCATTTTGCCTATGAAATTTGCAATATAGGTCTTCTTGGTACCCTTTGGGCTTCGATGCATTCAGTTTGATAGGTTGAATCTCAAGGAAATTGATCGAGTTAGCCTCTAAGAGGTGCTAAAACGAGTCCATAGACTCTACAATGGGCGTGAATTGTCTCTTGGGGTGATGCTATTGATTTTTCCCTTGACTATTCTGATTGTCCTTGTTGTAGTTCCTAGGTATGGCCTGATAATTAGGATTTTGAGATGGTGCAGGTTGCCCCTAGGATGCTAATGGCAACCTGATTCACTGCTGCTCGTATAGGCTGCATTGGGCTATTGTTAGCATTCCTGTTCTACTCCTTCTTATGAGCCTTCATAATTTCTCCCTCTTAAATATTGATGTCTTCAATTGTCCTAGTTGGTGCTAGGGAATCTTCAAGAGTCAGATATTATTGCAATTGCAACAACAAGGAGATTGAATTTAGGAATCTCTTGGAAAATATCTAAGTCAAATCAGACATGGGGAGTAGATATGGTAGCTTGGTGATCAACTTTCACCACCTATTACAATAATTCACTATTGACTCATCATCATATTGTTTCAACCTAGTGAGATCAACTAGTGTCGCCTTCATCTTGGTATTTAAGGCGAAGCGATATAGGAACACATCTACAAGTTGATCCAAATTGTGGATTCTATGCTTCGAGAGTTGGGTAAACCACTTCGTGGTTGTGCCAGAGAGGGTAGTCACGAATATCCATAAAATCAAAGTATTGTTATCCTATATGTAAAAGAATTGGCTCATGAATTTTGTAACATGCTCTTGTGCATCTTCTTCTCCCTTAAAGGTATCCAATTGAGGCATCTTAAACTACTATAGATAGGAAGGGGTAGGCACCAAAGGATGAAGGGGCTGACTACGTAACTGGTGCAAAGTTGGATTTTGAGACCCAAACCCAGAGGTCTTGTTCTCTACTAACTATAACTACTCTAGCAGTACCCTATATGCATTAGAGGATTTGATCTCCTCTTTTTTGCTCTTATCCTATGGTGGAGGGCGAGCACCATCAAGACTATTTTGGGGTTATGGTGTGTCACTCTCCCTACCTTGGTAAGGCATTTCCAAATATTCTACCTCTGGCCTATGGTGTGTCACTCTCCCTACCTTGGTAAGGCATTTCCAAATATTCTACCTCTGGCCCATGCTCGACATAAGCCTCATAGGGTGTCTCTTGATCCAGTCTATAGAGAGGGGTACCTGTCTACTGTGGGCACCCTATGTTTAGCCTGGGAGGCAAGTCTCAATTTGGCCTAGGAGGTCATGGAGGTAACATTGGATAAGGTCTAGGAGACCTATATCGAATTAGAGTGGGTTGCCTCAGATGGACATCCTATATATATGTTCTAGGGTTAGGGACCCTCTCATGCAAATGTTTTTGAAATAGCTCATTGGTATATCATTCGATTTTTTCTTTCTCAAGTTGATGCAAGCGGTCTAGTTGCTTTTTGTATCGCTAAAGTTGGTTGAAATGTGCTTGAAGTTCTGCATATCTTGCAACCGCTTGATTGATCTATTTCATTTTGTGGGGCCTAGGAGGCCTAGGAGTCTTACCTTGAGGCTAACCTCATTCAAGATAATCTATGATGCACACTTCCCTCGATCGAGGGTAGTCATATTTACTTGAGGTTTGGGCCTAGGTATATGCTCGTTATACTCAGCTGGCATAGAGGCACATTGTGCTTGCATGATATACTACTCTTGAGGATAATCAAGGATTTCATTCCTTACTTCATGGATGAGGAAGGGAAGGGCAGAGTTTGCTCATCCTGAGTGATGAGTATCATACTTTTCCTATTGTCTAGGTTGTTGGATCCTATCAGGTTGAGGTAGAGGTAAAGTATGATCAATCTGCTCTGCCCAGTGTGGGAAGTCATGCTTTGGACCATGAAAAAACATGTTATACCTATCAAGCAGGCGAATGCATGGCACTGCTCTATCTACTTGTGCCTCAATATGTTGTTGCCTTTCATCAAAGAAGGTATGTGATGTGTCTATATATCGGTAACACTCTTCCATGTAAGGTCCATCACCCATAGGGGTGTCTTGCATAGGGCTACCTTGTACGTTTGTTTCATGTCCCATTGTTCTAGGACTTGGGTGAGTAGAGGCTTGCCAAGGAGGCATGACCAAGTCCTTGGGGCTAAAGTGGAGGTAACTCATGTCTCCAAGTCCACTATCCATATCTTTTACCCTTGATTGGGCTTGGCTGTGGGTGCACATCATTATTGCTCTCTACCAAACCCTAGACGATTATATCCTTTACAATTTTTTAATGAAACAACACACAAGAAAGGAAACACTCAACAAAACAAATGATTATCTCTTTTAATTTTTAGATGTGAATACCTAAGTTGTTTTGTGTGTTTCATATGTGTTGTTTTTAAAGAAGACCTTGTGTCATGTGTTTGAATTTTATTGGATTGTAATCTTGTGTTTAATTGGATTTCACCTATATACTCATAGCTCTAAAATCAATAATGAAAGTCACAATCACGTAATCCAACCTATAATATGTGGTGATGAATTCCACACATGGTCAGGGAGCACAGGTCCTACCAGTTCCTCACCTAGTTCACTCGTAGTCTGTGATATAACTCTCTGAATAGAGATACATGCAATAACCCATGGGATATTATGGATCTTGGAACCGACCTTGGCAAAGAACAGTCTTCGTGGGATTTGAGCCAACGTATGGAGATGAAACCCACCATCATTAAGCTCTACTAGTGGTTGGTGATGAAATCCAACTCACTAGCGTTTAAGTGAAGCATGGTGTGTGTTTTTATTTTTAAGCCCAAAGAAATTAAATAATGAAGCATTAGATGATCATTCACTAAATGCAAATAAATGATGTTTTACTTTCAGAAAAGGCTAGATAAAAAGTAACCTAGAAGATGCAAATCCTAAATGAGAACCTACCCATTGGGTAGGCTACAAGCAAGAAAACCATAGAGATGCATCTCTACTTAATTTATTTTTTATTTTTATTGTTTTTATTTGTTATTTTATTTTTATAAGAAAATGAAACCTATCTTTCTACCTTTCTAGCAAACAAAGAATGCAAGAAAAACCATATTTGGAAAACTTTTGACTGTGTAACAGAAAACATAGAGTTTAGGCACTTACCTTATCAGCCCAGGAACCTGCTATTTACTAAAATTTTAACAGAAAAGGCTCTATTTTGTGACCATCCTAGGGTGGGATGGCTACCAGTTTGATGGTTTTCCATGGGTGGGATGATTGTGTGGTCATCCCAGGGTGGCACGAGGAGCAGTCCAGAGGTTGTCCTAGGCCAGAACGACCAATACTTGAAATAGAAACCAAGCAAAAGCCAAGGTTAAACCTTCAATTAAGTAATAATGATAGGGTCCCACCATGATCACCACTAAAATAGAGGAAAAATGGTGCACCTAAGAGTGTTTAAATAATATGCATCTATTGCTAATGATTTATAAGCATCAAACGGAAGCATTCAAGTAAGCATGGAAAGATAACCAAAATGCACGAAATGAAGTGAAATGAAGCTTTCTTATATTATTTTGATTGATCAAAACCATGGTTACATAAATGTCCCCTTGAGGGCTCTATATTGATACAATTGTTACAAAATGGGGTGCCCAAAGGATCAAGTCCTTTCAATAGCTTGTGTGCACTTCCAATGTTCTTCCTCGTACCCACAATTGAGGTGGGTGAACCTATGATGCTACCACTTTGTCCTTCAATGTTCTGATATTTTATTCCTTCCTTCTGCATTGTAATACCTGCACCTACACACAAGGAAACTAGATTTGTTAAATAGCAAGTGCATATATTGAAAACATGTAAACCCCATGACACTAAAAGGCCAAAAAACATGAATATGAAAGACGCTTATCTAAAACAACTACCAATAAATTGAAATTTTAGAGGTATGTAAAATATATGGTTTTGGAAATATTTCACCAAAAATAGAACAAAAATTGCATCTGATGATATGGCATTTTTGTAGTGTGCTTCTCAAACCTGCAAAACCCAAAACAAACAATTTCTAGGCCTAAACATATCCAAAATGCATGAAACTTGGATAGAATACATAAAATGATATTTTAAGACGACCCATATAGTTATATTTGTAAAATTAGGCACATATCACTATGCACCTTCCGATGGACCCTACAAGCCTGCAAAAACTTAAAAATGCAATATATCACTCAATATAGCTCCAAATGGCATGAATCTGGACAATAGCTTCATGATACATCCTAGAATATGTCTAACTAAAAATATTAGAAAATTAAAACACAGATCTACCACCGTCCCTAGGTAGGATGGTGGTGACTATCATAGATTGGGGATCGTCTAGAGGTGGGATGGCCACCAATTTTGCACTTATTTTATCACCAATTCCTATGTGAATTGGTTAGGAACATCCTCAATAGTGTTTTCATCAAATTTGGTGGTGAAATCACTCATATGATTTGGTTTTGTAAATAAATTGCACCTCCTAGATCACTCGCAAACCTCCTTTCCTAGGTAGATATTTCAAGGGAAAAAGACACAAAAAGGTGAGGGGAAATCTTGACAGCACTCTGTCTCTATGTCTAAAAACTCATCTCACTCTCTTGTGTCGAAAATGGATCCACTTTATAGCCAAAGGGTACCTTTGAGCAAATGGGCATGCATGGCAAGATATGCCACTTGTCTAAACCGAGCATGCATTAGAAGGAGAAGGGAATCTTCATTTTTGACCTCCATTCTATAGTATGTCATAAGGATTCTATACTCTTAGGTCATGCATGCTCTCATAGGTGGGATAAACGGTATTTTTTGGGTGCCATTTGTCCAAATTTTACTTTTTTTGAGTCAAACCTTGTGGTCGTCCCACCTAGGGATGGCCTCTTTTCAAGCATCCCTGGGTGGGATGGTCACAAATTGTGACCATCCCAAGATGGGACGGTCATGCCTATGTGGCCAAAAATCTCCCAAAAGTAGGGTAGAGCCTTCCAAGAGTGATTAGGAGCATTGTTAAACCTTTGAGGGTTGCCCAAGGGGGCCATATGGTGTCAATTAGACCTTATATTGGTAATCTAATTAGATTTACATGATTTTAGTGTCTACACCTGCATCATCAACATTGCACACTACCAAGGGCTCATATGGATCTATGTCTAATACAACTATCATTGGGGTAATTGTAGTATAATTATACCATCTTTGATACACTATAAGCGGGTCCAGTACCCCTTGTCTCAATGCAAATTGGTGCAACACTTGAGTATACTAAAAATACTCAACTTGCTCACTCCACCAAATTAGCCACCTCCCTCATCACACATGAGCCAATTGCCTTGCCTCATCACTCCATCTTGGTCCCCCTCTCCATGGTCACCAATAAACATCTTGTGACCTCAGAATCCCAAATGCATCATGATAGTGACCTCCATCCTTTGCATACGATCTGCTCCACCTTATCTCCCTAGTTATTTGCCATCTCAATACATATCGTATCTCTGATCTCGTAAATCTATGAGCATCATAGGGTAGACCTTGCAGTCTCTCTACTGCTATATGCTCCAACCCCACACCTACACTAGTATACTACAACTCAATCCACTTTGAGTTGTCCTCTTAATTTCATAAAGCTCCCTATAAGTCAGTGCTAATAAGGATGGTGCCCATGTAAAGACTACTGACCTATTCACCAAGTCTGTTACAAACCCTAGCATATTCTATGGAAAATGTGCCCTTGATGAATCATGTAAAACCTAATTTGATATCAATACCATTGCCAGGGTATGTTTACTGATAATACTCCTACCTCAAAATAGGCCACCTCACCCCACCTCAATAGGCTTTAGGGCCCGTAGGAGTTTTATCAATCGGGTAGGATATTACCTACTACCGATCATGCCTACAAGGCCCATGCATCCACGACCAACCAATTGGAGTGCATAGAGGATAGGATGACCCTCATGCTCCCATGTGGCTATACGGTGGCCTGGGAAGGAGTCTTTTTCTTAAGACTCCTGTCCATAGGGTCAACGCACCTGTGGTAAACTAGCGGGAGTACATAGAGGGCAGGAGCACCCTCACGCTTCCACATGAAATCACATGACCAGGAGTGCTTAGATGGTAGGAGCACCCTCACACTCCCAGCAGAGCACATCAGGCACTAACACCTGGCCGAACCTAAAATCTCCTAAACTTGACACAACCAAACCTAAACTTGACACGTGACCAAACCTAAACTTGACTTGTGATCCATTTGTCTAGGGATGACACATGGCATGCACTATGATGTGACACATGATATAATGGGCATGGGAAACAAGTATACACATGGTGAAAGCAAATTGTGACACGTGTGCGATAGAAAATTTGGTTGGGCAACATACGTGGCAAGGTTTCATTACGTGCGAAGGTGACACATGGTGCAGGCATAGAGGGGGGATAGTTCAAATATTTCCCTAATGCAATCACATGCTATTTAGAATGTATAGGATTTTAAAGCCTGTTTCATCCCTCACGAGATGAATGTGGGATAAAATCCCACAAAACCCATCAGCATCCCCGCTCGTCTATAAGGAACTGCACGTGGGGCTGGCTTCCAAAGCCACCCTAGTAGTGCAGTGGTCAAGATTGCTCTTGACGAGCATGAGGTCAAAATTTTTGACCCTCGTGCACTCTATTTTTACAAATAAGGTGCATTTCGACTTCAATTTGGTAAATTTTCCAATTTAAAAAAAAAAATTGCTTAAGATTAATAATTTTTTTTAGATAAATTTTTAATAATTTTATATATTTTTGCCTAAAAATAATCATTTTTTTATATCAATTTATTATTTTTGTCAAAATATGTTTAATTATTTAAAGTTAAGTCTTTAAAATTATTTTTTTAGCATTTACATTGGAATTATTTTATACACCAAATTTTTGTTTTTGCAATAATACCATTCTATTTCTTATGTTTTCTCCACATTTGGGGATAAAGAGACAAAGAAACAAAACATCTTATTGCAAAACATAAAAAAAAAAGAGAACAAAACTTCAACATTTCATGAAGATCAAATCTTGAGTAAGTAAAGCTCTTCACCTTCAAAGAGTAATAAGAAATAGAAACGAATTACGAAGGCAAACTACTCGATCAAATTTTTGTCGTATGCTTCGTAAATATCATAAATATATTCCTCGTTCCATTATCTATATTGATCCATGGAAAGGGTTGGACAGAAGCTATGGTACCATGAGGATTCGTGAACCTTTTTATCCTAATGCACCACCCATCTTTGAGTGTTGAAGACAAAACCAAGTCATGTGTCGACTGGTCTGGAAGCCTTTCAAAAGAGGGTCGTGTGTCGACTTGTCTTGAAAGGAGTGCTTGATTCTTAATTTTGTAAAAATTAAGGGGGGATAGAGAATGCATTTGTGATTCTTCTTTTTTGTAAAATTGAAGAACAAATGGGGGATATTTCAGTATAATAAGGTGCATTCTCGATTGTACTTGACACATTTTTTCTTAAAATTGGCTATACTAGGTGCATTTTTGGTTGCATCCGACACCTATAGTGATAAAAATTTGGGTCACTCTTTTGATTTATTATTGCACTAACCATCACTTGTTTTTTGCAATTACAAATCATAACATCAAAGAGCATTTCAAAAACCCAAACTTCACTAAATAATCATGCTAAATCTTGCATAGGTTAAATAGCCAATTATTTATACATCCCTTCCAAGGTCATAAAATTAATCACCTTGATTTACTCTATTTGTTTGGCTTAAAATCCTCAAACTAATCATCCTTATTTAAGGGTGTTTAGGCAGGGGCCATTAAATATCTTAAAGAGTAAATTAAAAGTCTTCTAAAAAATCCCCATTACTTTACTCTATTTGTTTGGTTTAAACTCCTCAAACTGATCATCCTTATTCAAGGGTGTTTTAGGTAGGGGCCATTAAATATCTTAAAGAGTAAATTAAGATCTTCCAAATAATATTTTGAGAGTATATTGCAAGATAAGTCATCTTAGTCACATTTGTTTGAAACCTTCACAATGGCACTGATAAACAAATATCTCAATGAAAATCAATTGCTTCAAGGTTCAAATTATTCTTCCTGGAAAACTAAGATGAAAGCAATTTTAACTGTAGAGGATATGTGGGGTATAGTGGAAGGTACTTTTTGAGTGGTGTTTTAACCCGATTGTGAAAACACACTCTCTGTAGGATCCGAGTCCCAAATCCTCTGCTTGCAAAGAAAAACGATTTCTCCAAGGTTCTTATTATGCTAATTATTGATTATCAAGGATGTTGTTTAAAATGAAATGCTAAGAACACCTTAGGGTTTGCAAGTGGATGTTAACAAGGGGCACTGTGGTTTATTTAATTATGAAAGTGCAATGGACTCTAAAATGAATAAAATCTGTTTTAATCTTTAATTCTGATGGATTTTTAGTGATTTATTCAAACACAGTAATTAAACTGCTGAAAATAAAATATGGGTTTGAAAAGCAAAGCAAAATAAATAAAAACGTAAAATAAATTACAGTCAGAAAGCTGTCATTAATCGGATGAAACCGAAGATACTGAGGCTTTCTACATGCAACCTAACCTAATGAACCTGCACATCCACACAATCCAAATAGGCCAGGTGCGAGTCTCGAGGGTTTCTATGGTAATTCCAGAAAACAGGCATTCGCATGAAGCAACCAAGAGATCTTGCATTAACTTCACCTAAAAACCTAAGAAATCTGGAAGGGAAAGATAGACATTAAATCATGCATGCAGAATTAACTCCTTCTTTCTCATCCAAAAGATGCCAACTCTCTGTATTTTGTATTAAAGAATATTTCGATTACATTCAAAAATGTTCCAGGTGTAAAAGAAAATCCCGAACAAAAAGAAGGAAATTGCCCAAGTACGGGCCCAGAATAGCACAAAGCTCTCGTCTCTGCAACTCCGTATTCGACAATTTCCAACCCCTCTTCGATTTGCAATTCTGGTCTTATAATGTTTGTCGTGGCTCTTCGATTTTCTCCGTCGCTTCATTTCACCTTCCTGCACATGACCCCTCAAATTCCTGCTTTTTCCCGCTTTGATTCACGCTCAAATTTGAAAACGCTTCGAAATTCATCTCTGCATGTAACGCCTCTGCAAGTTTGACACCTGCACGCCACGTGTCACGCATTTTCTATGCCCCCTGTAACGCTTTCCTATGCAAAAACCTGACAAAACTGCAAGTCCGCCTGTTCACCTTCTTAGCCGCGATATGGCGACATGTCGCGAAATCGCGACATGTCATGACTTCTGTCGTACGCCTTCATCAGCTCCCCGTAGCGATGTCGCGACCGTTTTTCATTTGTCTACCTCCGGCAACTTCTCGTAGCGATATCGCTACCCTTTTAACATTTTGAGCCCTCCTCTTCGAATGGTAGCGATATCGCTACCACTTTCTAACTTTGAGCCCTTTTCAAAATGTGGTAGCGATATCGCTACCACCTTGGCCTTGCGGCGTCCCTTTGAAATGTGGTAGCGATTCGCTACCACTTTCGTTTCAAGCCTTCTCCTTGTGACATGGTAGCGATTCGCTACCATTTTTGTTTCAAGCCCTCTCTCACTAAACTTGTAGCGCTATCGCTACCCTCTGACTTTGAGACTGGCCTTTATGAAATTTGTAGCGATATCGCTACCGTTTTGAACTTTGAGTCTTCTTTCCGCAAGGCGTAGCGAAATCGCTACCGTTTCTCTGTCGGGCCTGATTTTCATTTTCGTCGCGATTTCGCGACATCTTCCTTGTACCGTACAACTTTGCCAAAATGCGTCGCGAAATCGCGACACCTTTCTGTTGCCACCTCGTCGCGATTTCGCGACATCTTTTCTGTTTTGTTGTCGTTGACCGCGTTGACCGTGATTTTCTGACACGTCGCGATTTCGCTACCGTTTTCTGGCTTCGATCGCGATTTCGCGACATGTCGCGATTTCGCTACCTGTCGCGATTTCGCGACCCCTTTCTACACTTGGGCATTTTTTCTCTTTTCTTCAATTTTAGCATCTGGGTCACCGAGATTCTTCTCTGCAAGCCTGCAAAAAGGTGGGTCCCCAATTTTGGGGTGTGTTGTGGATCAACCACAACAAATGGCGACTCTGTTTGTCAAATGCTCTTGAGCATTTTAGTAAGAACCCAACCTGGAAACATATCACAAACTCGCAAATATATGTTAGCACATAAGCAAAATAACAAATGCCCAAAGATCGGAAGTACATGAATCATCGGAATCATCAAGTATTAGCTCGGTGTGTGCAATGTGTTTTCATTCCCTATCGTTTGAAATTGATCAACATTCCATTATCGGTTTTGCATGAATGCATATATGGGATGGTGAATGATTTGTGTACCCTAATGAATGTGCAAGGAGATTTGCTTCCATAAAGGGCATGGTACTTCTTCTAATACTATGTACAAGCATTCAAGATTGCCAAACCCTCTTAGGATCCACTAGTTCATTATCTTATTGTATCCCAAAGTTGGTTATGAGTCCCTACTATCTAGAACCCATGTGCAAGTGAATGTGAAATCAGAACTTTGGGGAATCAGACTCCCAACCAACCGAGATGAGAGTTTAACCTTATCCTTACTATTCTGATTTAGAGTTCATTACCTCACTTTAAGCAAAATAATTAAACCGGTTATGGAAGAAATGGTCATGCTAGTCTAACCCTCTAGACAATCAGTGGTCTTGTTTTTTAGGCAAGACATGATGCCATGCATGGGCATATCTAACCCCACAATCCAAAACTTATCTCCATTTCTTTGGACCTTGGGGATGACTACCCATCCCTTGTTAGAGGACAAGTAGTACGATCCTTACAATCCAAAATAAAGATGAGATGGGAAAAATTTATTTATTTATTTATTTCTTGGACCTTGGGGATGACTACCCATCCTGGTTAGGGACAAGTAGTACGATCCTTACAATCCAAACCTTAGATATAAATCATTAATTCTGTTGCTTAAACCTTGGGGATGACTACCCATCCTTTGCAGAGGACAAATAGTACGATCCTTACAATCCAAGACCGATGAGAATGGAAAATATTAATTTTATTACTTAGACCTTGGGGATGACTACCCATCTTTTGCGAGAGGACAAATAGTACGATCCTTACAATCCAAGACTAATTATGAAATGAAAATATAGGAGCTTTGGGGAATCGGATTCTCAACCAACCGAGATGAGAATTTACACCCTATCCTTACTACTCCATGTGGGCTTTAAGTTCTATGGAAGTGGTCAAAACCACTGTTTTTAGGATCATGTTGCATAATAGGATAGACATGAAAACCACTTTCGCTCAACCTTTTCCTCCAAGCTAGGTTTTGATCATTTTGCTCAAGATCCTTTTTAATTTATGAGACGTGCTTGGTTCTAGATACCTCAAGACTCAGTTTCCAACCTTAGGATTCACTTACATTTATGTTATAACATAACCCTAAGAGAATTTGACGTACTTTCATGGCTTGTACATAAGATGCATATGTAACTAAAATGAAATGTATGTGAGGTGAGATGGAATATGAATGCCTTATCTTTGCAAATGAAATGATATGTCATGCAAAACTGATTCTTTCATGTATCACAAAATCAAACAATATAACTTAAAATGTTTTATGCTATTTGTGGAGCTTTTACAAGACAATTCCAATATTTCATATTCTCCTAATCCTTAAGCATAAGTTGACATCTCAAATTTCTTTTCATCATTTTTTTTTTTTTTTATATATAGACAAATAAAATAAACACACAACTGTAAATTAAAACTTGTTCAATCCAAAACCAAACTGCAATCCCAAAATGAAACTTTGAAAACACAAACCAAAATCCAAAAAACCAAAATCTATATACAAATGTACAATATAATACGAGGATGATGCAAAGCTTGGATTATCATTTTCCTGGATCCCAAACATGATAAGAACATATCAAAAAACATATGACACAATATACATGCCAAATTTTATAGGAATCCAACAACAATAAGATCAGACCAAGCAATGCAACACACCTCAACTTGCCATGTTCATCCTTCAACTTTGATTTAGTTCTATTACCAACATCATAGGTGAGATTCAAGTCAAATTGATTAGACAATAGTTGATATTCAATTTTATCTTGTCTATTCTTTAAAGTGCAAGCTTCATCGTTCCCTTCATGATTTAGAAGTAGGCTATCCTTTTCAAATGTGAGATGTTGCAAACAAGAGCCTATCTCTAAAAATCTTGACTTCAACTCATTTTCCAGGATTTTAAAACCATCAGCATCATTCAACACTTGATAAACATCAACGAAATTTGGCATTTCCTCATTAATGTTGTTAGCATCCAAAAGGACATTATGTAACCCATCACTTGAGATTTTTGTAGCTACTACCAAAGGTAAATATTTCCCCTTATCATCCATACTCAACCCATCATGATTAAAATTTATCATAACTTGATGAGTATTAGTAGCCTTTTCTTTTTTCTCGTTGTCTTCTTCATCGCCCAATACCTGTTCAAAAACACCAAAGTTAGGCACCCAATCAAACATGCGTCCATATTTTTCAAAACAAGAGCCTAAATTTTCAAGATATGTGTCACGTGACACCTTTCCATGATCAATGGCTTGAGTCGTCACCAAATCCATATTTTCATTAAGATCATCAATATCATCCAACCCACACCACCTAGGCTTTGTAATTTCAACATCTTGAGATGGCATAGACATTGTAGAAACAAAAGGTGGATCAAACTTCCTAATTTCTTGCCCCCCAAGAGGAACAAAAACAATCGACTCTCCTTCTTCATCCATGGTAGTAGAATTATTATTCTTCTCAAACCCTTGATGAGATTCCAATCCTTCTTCCAAAACATTTTCAGATTGCACAGGACTCGTAATATCCTCATGTGAAAGGGCAATTGTATCATCCTGCATATCAATAGGCACACAAATTTCGTTAGAAGGTTTGGGGTGAGCATATTCTTCCCAAGAATCATGATGATCATCTTTCAAAATCAAATTGTGATGCTCAACCATTTCTTCTTCATCCTTTAATTCATCAACATGCTTCTCATCAAATTTATATTCACCTTCCTTAAATGGTTCAATTTCTTCCAAAATTGGGTTATTGCTTGTATTCAAACTGATAAGGCTATCATAATCCACATGTGTAACCCATGATTCAATTTTATCACAATTTGGAAGGTGTGGATCTCCTAGGCCATTGCTTTCAACAATGTCTTCCAATGTGTCATCCGAATCAGATTCATCCTCATATAATTCATCTTTTGGTGAGTCAAGGGTTTCCAATCTATCCCATGCTTCCCTACTAGTTGGATTTAGTATTCCTCCCTTGCCTAGAATCATATTCCTATGAAAATCATTGAAATTGATTTTAGCAACATCTTTTGAATCAAGATGAGGATTTTGAAGTTGATTCATACTTAAGAAAGACGGTTGATGTTGCATGGTAGGTTGAGGATTTCGAATTTGATTGAAGCTTGGGAATGATTGTTGGCTCTGAAATTGACTCACACTTGAACTTGGTTGAGGTGGATAAATCATTGGGTGGGTAAAGGAGGTATTAAATGGTTGAAGATTACATGATCCGAAACCCACACCAAAATTTTGACAACTCAATTGCTGCTCAATTGCCATTGCTTGAGTATAGGCTTGTGACAAAGATGTGATTTGAGGCATCCCTCGCAAATATGTGGACATGGGTGAATCAAGAGCATTGATGTATATTTGGAGGGCCACTTCTTCGTGAAGAACATAAAATGTCACTAATTGAGCATATAATCCAAAGAATCTCTCAGAAAATGACTTCACATTTTCACTTGGCCCTTTTCTAATATAGGCGAACTGATTGTACATGAGGATTGGGTCAACTTGCTTTTTGTTGAATTGATTGAGAAATGCTGCCTCTAGCTGAGCCCAAGAAGTGATAGACCCTAAAGGCAGACTGGTGAACCAATCATACGCCACTTTGTCCAAGGTGTAAAGGAACATTCTACAAGCGACATCGTCATACCAACTTGTTAAGTGGTTCACAACAAATTTAAATGCTTGAATGTGTCCTTCTGCGGTGTTTGTCCCATTAGACACAAAATGAGGAAGACATCTCTCAAAACCGACGGGCAAATAATGCTGAACTCCCGGTATATTTAATGGGCTACCTGTCATCCACGGTGCAAACATAGCCATTAGTGAATTTTGAAGAAGATAACTTTAATAGCCAAAAGTTCCTTTCTCTTTTTTTTTTATTATTATTATTATTATTATTTATTTATATATATATATATTTTTTTATATTCATTTTAATTTTTTTTTTATTTTATCTTTTATATATTTTTTATTATTTTTTTAAAGTCAAATCAAATCGTATTACTCCTGCATGAACAGTCAAAACGTTAAGAACAGTGCCTAGCCCTCACGATAACATAAACCGCTTCGGCTCTCCTTGGCTAAACTCTCGATTATCACGAAGAATACCTACAACCGAAAAACAAATGCCGCAGTTTAGCCGTCTATGAGATTTAAGAGATATGATTTCAAAATTTATATCAAAAACGTACTATTCAAATATGAAACATCAAAGTAGAATAAACCAATTCGGCCCTCCTTCTAGCGCCAATCTGTTGAGTGGTGTTTTAACCCGATTGTGAAAACACACTCTCCTGTAGGATCCGAGTCCCAAATCCTCTGCTTGCAAAGAAAAACGATTTCTCCAAGGTTCTTATTATGCTAATTATTGATTATCAAGGATGCTGTTTAAAATGAAATGCTAAGAACACCTTAGGGTTTGCAAGTGGATGTTAACAAGGGGCACTGTGGTTTATTTAATTATGAAAGTGCAATGGACTCTAAAATGAATAAAATCTGTTTTAATCTTTAATTCTGATGGATTTTTAGTGATTTATTCAAACACAGTAATTAAACTGCTGAAAATAAAATATGGGTTTGAAAAGCAAAGACAAAAGTAAATAAAAACGTAAAATAAATTACAGTCGAAAAGTTGTCATTAATCGGATGAAACCGAAGATACTGAGGCTTTCTACATGCAACCTAACCTAATGAACCTGCACATCCACACAATCCAAATAGGCCAGGTGCGAGTCTCGAGGGTTTCTATGGTAATTCCGGAAAACGAGGCATTCGCATGAAGCAACCAAGAGATCTTGCATTAACTTCACCTAAAAACCTAAGAAATCTGGAAGGGAAAGATAGACATTAAATCATGCATGCAGAAGTAACTCCTTCTTTCTCATCCAAAAGATGCCAACTCTCTGTATTTTGTATTAAAGAATATTTCGATTACATTCAAAAATGTTCCAGGTGTAAAAGAAAATCCCAGAACAAAAAGAAGGAAATTGCCCAAGTACGGGCCCAGAATAGCACAAAGCTCTCGTCTCTGCAACTCCGTATTCGACAATTTCCAACCCCTTCTTCGATTTGCAATTTTGGTCTTATAATGTTTGACGCGGCTCTTCGATCTTCTCTGTCGCTTCATTTCACCTTCCTGCACATGACCCCTCAAATTCCTGCTTTTTCCCGCTTTGATTCACGCTCAAATTTGAAAACGCTCCGAAATTCATCTCTGCATGTAACGCCTCTGCAAGTTTGACACCTGCACGCCACGTGTCACGCATTTTCTATGCCCCTTGTAACGCTTTCCTATGCAAAAACCTGACAAAACTGCAAGTCCGCCTGTTCATCTTCTTAGCCGCGATATGGCGACATGTCGCGAAATCGTGACATGTCGCGATATCGCTACCTGCTTTCCTGCCGTACGCCTTCATCAGCTCCCCGTAGCGATGTCGCGACCGTTTTTCATTTGTCTACCTCCGGCAACTTCTCGTAGCGATATCGCTACCCTTTTAACATTTTGAGCCCTCCTCTTCGAATGGTAGCGATATCGCTACCACTTTCTAACTTTGAGCCCTTTTCAAAATGTGGTAGCGATATCGCTACCACCTTGGCCTTGCAGCGTCCCTTTGAAATGTGGTAGCGATTCGCTACCACTTTCGTTTCAAGCCTTCTCCTTGTGACATGGTAGCGATTCGCTACCATTTTTGTTTCAAGCCCTCTCTCACTAAACTTGTAGCGCTATCGCTACCCTCGACTTTGAGATCGGCCTTTATGAAATTTGTAGCGATATCGCTACCGTTTTGAACTTTGAGTCTTCTTTCCGCAAGGCGTAGCGAAATCGCTACCGTTTCTCTGCTTCGGGCCTGATTTTCATTTCCGTCGCGATTTCGCGACATCTTCCTTGTACCGTACAACTTTGCCAAAATGCGTCGCGAAATCGCGACACCTTTCTGTTGCCACCTCGTCGCGATTTCGCGACATCTTTTCTATTTTGTTGCCGTTGACCGCGTTGACCGTGATTTTCCGACACGTCGCGATTTCGCTACCGTTTTTCGGCTTCGGTCGCGATTTCGCGACATGTCGCGATTTCGCGACATGTCGCGATTTCGCTACCTGTCGCGATTTCGTGACCCCTTTCTACACTTGGGCATTTTTTCTCTTTTCTTCAATTTTAGCATCTGGGTCACCGAGATTCTTCTCTGCAAGCCTGCAAAAAGGTGGGTCCCCAATTTTGGGGTGTGTTGTGGATCAACCACAACAGTACTGATACAAGACCCCCATCACCAGGAGCATATCAAATAACATGGGATAAAAAGGACCGAAGACTTTCCTTGTTGATCTTGTTAGCTATAACTGATGACATCCAACCTCATATAAGTGAAGCTAAAAATGGTAAGTAGGCATGGGATGCCTTATCAACCATATTTGAAGGAAAGAATCAATCAATAATTCTTAACCTTCAAACACAACTTCACACTCTTCAAATTAAATCTAGAGAAATAGTAGAGCTATTCCTTTACAAAGTGGCATATATAAAAATAAAACTGCAAGCCTTAGGAGAAATAGTGGATGACAAAGTCCTAACCTCAATCATTTTGAGGGCTCTTCCAGAGTCCTATAGATTATTGATCACTTCCATTCAAGTCTCTGGCAGGACAATGACTTTTGTAGAGTTGGTAAACATTCTTTAAACTGAGGAAGCAAATCAACTCCAAAGAGATAATGCATCAAATAGTGCACTCTTATCAAACAAACAAAGTGGAAAGAAAAGTGGAATCAACAGAAGGGATCTCCTTCTAATAAAGGCAAATGAAAAGAGACTCAAAATAAGAAACAGTATTGTAAAATTTGTGATAAAGACACTCATGAAACCAAGATATGTTGGTTTAAGAACAAACAACCCAATGAACAAAGACAAAATAAGGGCAAAGGTAAACCACAGAACAAGAACAAACATCAACAAGGACATATATTTACTGCTAAAGATTCTAGTTCAGACTCTGAATGAGCATACAAAGTGCTGATGACTCATACTAATTCCCCACAAATAGCAACAACGACATATAGCTGCTGCGGAAGATTCTAGTTTAGACTCTGAATGAGCACACAAAGTTCTCATGACTCATATTGATTCCTCTCACAAGGATACATTATGACACATATATTTAAGTGCTAGCAAGCATATGACTGGAAATAATTCTTGGTTTGATACATTTGAGGCACGAGAGGGCAGGCCAATAACCATTGCTGACGAAAAGACCTATCGATTCCAGGGAGAAGGAAGTATTTCTATTTCCCTTCCATATGGAAAATGTTAGATTCAAAATGTTCTTTATGTACCAGGATTGGCAAATAATCTCTTGTCAGTTCCACAAATTTTGGACAAAAACATGAATGTCAACTTCAAAATTGAGCAAGGAAAGAAACGTTGTTTCATCACCCATAGAGGTAAACATATAGCAACGGGTTATTACAAATATGGTTTGTTCACTTTAGATGCAATCACCTCACCACATGTTGTCATGGTAGTAACAATAAAAGAGGCCACATCTCTATGGCATAAGATATTTGGGCATTTAAGTTTAGGGTATTTACTTGAACTCAATAAATATCAAATGGTGAAAGGACTTCCTAACCATTCATCTACTTTACCAGTGTGCTCCGATTGCTTGGCAGGAAAGCAATACAGAGTACCTTTTGAGCCTAGATCTTTTAGAGCTAAGGAACCTTTGGAGTTAGTTCACACAGATTTTTGTGGTCCTATGTTTACCAGTTGTGGAGGAAAACGGTATTTTCAATTGTTTTTGGATGATCACTCATGGAAAATGTGGGTCTTCTTCTTGCAGTTGAAGTCTGAAGCATTTGACTATTTTCAGCAATTCAAGAAACTTGTTGAGAAAGAATCAGGATGTTTCATAAAGATCCTCCATTCAGATCGAGGGGGGGAATACACATCAAAATAATTTTCTTCATTTCTACAAACACATGGGATAAAAATACTGTTAACAACAACCTATTCTCCTCAGTCAAATGGATTTTTTTAGAGAATAAATCATTCCATTATGGAAATGGTATGATGTATGCTTAAAGGAGCAAATCTTGAGCATAATTACTTGGCTGAAGCTATGACAACTGTAGTATATCTTTTGAATAGGGCTACCACACAGGCTCTTGAAGGTATGACTCATCAGGAAGCATGGAGTGGAAGCAAACCCTCCATATCTCATCTACGTATATTTGGGTGTAAGGCTTTTATGCATATACCTAAGGAGAAAAGAAAGAAGTTAGATGAGAAAAATTTGTAGTGCATTTTTCTTGGATATGATGAATTTTCAAAAGGCTATCGGTTGATAGATCCATTCACAAATAAAATTAACATTAGTAGAGATGTGGTGTTTGATGAAGATTTCACTCCTAACACCACATCAATATACCTGGAAGATGAGGAGCAATAGCCATAGACTCCTCAACAACAAAAAAAACCTCAAAAATGGTATACTAGTACTATGAGAGATTCCAAACTCACTTCACCACCAGATATCACTCTCAATCATCCAAAGATATGAAGCATATATCGACAGAGAAAGGTAGAAGCATCTACTTCAGTTGATGATCTTTATGAATATTTTCAAGAGCTTTCTGCTATTAAAGAGTTAGAAAGTGGAGAAGATATGGAATTTGATGAGGAGAGGGTTTATATGTCAACATATGATGAAAATGAACCTTCTACAGTTGATGAAGCACTTAGTCAACCTTAGTGGAAGGCAGCTATGGATGTTGAACATAAATCCCTCATTATAAATAAAACATGGAAGCTAGTCGATTTGCCTAAAGGAAAGAATCCCATAGGCTGCAAATGGGTTTAAAAAATCAAATATAAGGCAAATGGTACCATTGAGAAGCATAAAGCCCGTCTTATGGAAAAGGACTATGCTCAAAAGGAAGGCATTGATTATGAGGAAACCTTTGCATCCACAGCAAGGATGACCACCATTCAAATTCTTTATGCTATGGCAGCACAATTCAGATGGAAAGTACATCAGATGGATGTGAAAAGTGCCTTTCTAAATGGTGATTTAAAAGAAAAGGTATACATTACTCAACCTCAAGGATTTACTGAGGAAGGCCATGAGCAACAAGTTTACGAGTTGGTCAAATCATTATACGGGCTGAAACAAGCCCCAAGAGCATGGTACATCAAAATGGATAGTCACCTATTGTAGCATGGTTTCAAGAGAAGTCCATATGATGCAAATCTCTATATTAAGAACACAGGTTCTGAAATAGTTATTCTTGTATTATATGTAGATGATCTGATCATTATCAGTAATTTAGAGAACATGATTAGCACCATGAAGGATGAATTGAAAAATTCATGTGATATGATAGATCTAGGACTTCTCCACTACTATCTTGGCCTTGAGATAGAACATAAGAAGAATCATTTTAGGGTGACTCAGAAAAAATATGCCAAGAATTTAGTAGAAAAATATCGTATGACTGATTGTAAGCCCAAAGTAATATCGATTGAATCAGGGCTTCAGTTATCACGGTATTATGACTCACCATAGGTATATGGCATACTATATCAAAAAATTATTGGAAGCCTCATCTATCTAACCAATACTAGAGTAGACATCACTTATGCTGTAAACTATCTCTCTCGATTCATGCAAGAACCAAAGGCTTCTCACTGGAAAGTAGCAAAGCGTATCCTCCACTAAATTTGTGGTAGTGTAGAATATGGTTTAGAGTATAAGAAGAATAACTCATTCTTCTTACAAAGTTATACTGACTCTAACTACGCTAGATCTATAGATGATCGAAAGTCAACATCAGGATATGTATTTCATCTTGGATTTGGTCCTGTCTCATGGCATAGTAAAAAATAATAGGTGGTTGCTTTATCTTCAACAGATGCAGAATATCACACTGCACATGGATCTATGTGTGAAGCGATATGGTTAAGTCACATTTTGGCTACTATGGGTCTACCAAAGAAACTTTTTATTCATCTATTTTGTGACAACCAAGGTGTTTTGAACTTGGTCAAGAACCCAGTCCACCACAAATGTACAAAGCACATTGAGAAAGATTGTCATTTCATTCGTGATGAGGTTCCTAAACACAAGATCAAGCGCAAACATATTCCCACTGATGAACAGGTTGTAGACATATTCACAAAGGCACCTGGACGTGTCAAATTTGATTTGTTTCAAAATAAACTTTGTATATCAAAGTAATGTAATAAAGGGGGATGTTAGGGTAAAATAGGTAGTATATTGCATTACACTACTTGGGTAGATTATTACATTTACTTTTCTACTTTCTACCATGTAGATATTTACTGTCTTAAATATCTAATGGTTAATTTCCTAAATATCCTAGGTGGAAGAGTTCTAAATTAAACTCTCTTCCTCTTGATAGATTGTTTGGCATGATCTCTGTTCAATCAGTTTTTATTACTATTTTGTAACCTATTTAAAGGCTATAGTTTCTAAACTATATGCTAATGAAAATATTCAATTATCAAAATTATTTTGGATCTCATGGTCAGAGGTACATCATATCACCATACATTGTCTTAACCTGTGCAACACCTACAAACCCTATCATCTCCAGCCAACTCCAATATTCATCTGTCATCAATCTCCTTAAATTTCCAATAAGTGGTCAATGTCTATGTCGAGGTCACAATACCTTTAACTATAACCACATTACATAGACCCATCCCATTCAAAAATAATAACCAAAAATAACAAATAAGTACACCAATAAAAACCTTCTACCCACCTGCACAATCACAAACCCCAAAAATAATTTTTATCTTCCTACTCCTTTTATGCTTTCATATTTCCAATACAATAAATAAATAAATAAATAAATAAATAAAATAAAACTACACTCACCGGATTTTCTCCTTCTCTGTTGTGTGACACACTTCCTTCATCAGACCTGTGGTAAACCTCAAAAATACTATGTATCCACTTTTGGCCTCCACCCTTTTCTATTATCCCACATGACATCTCACATGTGAAGTTTAATATCCCACATAAACCCTTCGATACCCTAGAGTGAATCCATAATGTTTCAAATCGTGCTTTTCCCTTAAAATATATGAAGCAATTTTTTTGTAAAATCCAATAAAATAATCACTATGAACACCATAGGGACTACTGAATATATGCTCAAAATAATAAGCAATGCCACACATATATTGTGAAATTTTGAAATCTCCAGTCAATTTATCAATATTCTTATCAATATTATTATATTAATATGTGAAACAAATGCTACATACATCTGAGAGATGTTGTTCCCCTATGCGTATATGTATAAAGATGCAGATTTAGTGCTCTCCAACATGATCCAAAACACAAATGACATTTGTCAATGGTTCAAAACAAATACCCCATGTAAAGCGGACAGTTTTCACCAACAACATAAAGTAGATTCCTTTACAAAACCCTACCCATAACATTAACATTACGATGTGCATCACTTTTCAACAATACATGTCACACACGCACATGGGTTATGGACCCCCCGTAGCCTTCACCATTTAAACATCTACTCACTGTCTGAGTTGAAATAATTTGAAGTTGTTGCATATTCCCACGTACGTTGATTAGCTGACAACCCCCAATGTTGGTTAAATCTAATATGATTTGGCCATTCAAACTCATTAAAATAAGATAAATCAATGTTTATTGCATAGCACAATGATAATGGTTTACAATCCACACATATACCACACACCAAGGACCACTTTCCAACCATGTCACTTGTTTGTCAATCACGAGCCTACAAAATAAAAATTTAGGCATGAATCCCCAATCCAATATATCAGTAACTTGTTTAGAATAATTCATATTTCAAGTTCATTGGAGTAATTGAAGGAATCCCTTATCAAATTTTAGGATGAATCTATAGGCTATTAGATTCACCTTAAGATATGGGAAATTTAAATCATAACAGTAAATATTCTAGTCTAATATTAGTGCTCCTACAATCCCAATGGAATTATACCAAATCAACTTCTTTAATAAAGATATCACTTCTAGTTTATTCCAATCATATAGATCCCAATTCATGAGATGAACCAGAATCAAACCCCCTATAGAATAAGACACAATGATAGGACAATACAAAGGCTCCACTAAGCCAAGTCTAGATGAATTCCAAAATTCTTATGACATCTTCTTAACCCCCTTCACTTCTGTACTGTTCTGTCACCTTCTTTTTCAACATCTCAAAACTTGCAAAATATTCAGCCTCAGTACTGCTCTTTTCTCCTTTATCCATCATTCTCAACTCAAAAGCATTCCTTGGACTACTCCCACATACAATCTGGAATGGTGATTTACCAGTACTCCTATTGACAGTCCTATCCAGAGTAACTGGGGCTGTACAAGCTCTCCGAGCTTCAACAAAATTTGGGTCTTCAAGGTACAAACCCTTAAGTTCTTCAAACACCACAACTTCTACTCTCATTATTGTCAGTAAACTCTTTCATCCATCTCCTTCAGTGGCTTTATTTTATGGTGCACTGCTCCGTTTGTTAGGGAGTAAGTGTTAGCATGTCCATCATGGACTACACGACAATCAAACTACCATGGTCTTCCTAACAGCATATGGCAAGCATCCATAGGCAGGATATCACACAGGACCTCATCCTAGTATCTCCCAATATTAAACTTGACTAAGGACTGTTCACTGACCAATGCCCTATGGTCCTTCCGCAACCACGTAATCCGGTATGGATGCGGGTGTCTCCTCTCTAGCTATAACTTAGTAACCATTTCTTTAGAGACCAAGTTATTAGTACTACCATTATCTATAATAATATTACAGACCTTACCTAAATATTTGCACCTTGTGCAGAACAGGCTCCTCCTCTGGTCTGGTTCTTTCTCCTCATTCAACAAGATTCTCCTTGTGACCATAAATTCTCCTCTCTCTGCCTCCTTAGAATGTTCTGATTCAGCACCTTCATCTACTACTATAGATTTGGGATGACCCTCAAGTCTCTTATTCATCCTCTCTTGGTTTTGGGGACACTCATATGCCCGATGTCCCTCTTCCCCACAATGGAAATAGGTTCCATGAAATCCTCCTCTTCCATATCCATGTCCAGATCTACCTCTTCCTCTTTGGTAGTTGTTCTGACCACGGGATTTGTAATCATTATCTCCCTTCTGATCCTGACTACTGCTAGCTTCTTCTTTCTTCTCATCTCATCCTCCATCTATTCTTCCACCAATTATTTTTCCATGATCTTCCTTTCTGCTTACCCTCAAACCTTCTATTCAGCTTCTCTTCAACTTTTAGAGCAAACTGGTAAGCATCCTCAATGGTGCTCATCCTAACTAGACTCAACTCTTCTTGAATATTGATTCTCAATCCATTGATGTAACGGGCTACCTTCTCCTTGTTAGCCTTTGAATGGCCAGTTTTGATTGAGATCTAGTAAAACTCCTCTATATATTCTTTGACATATTTTTTTGACTATCTCAAACTCTACATTTTCCTCAACAGATCCAATTCATAATCTGTAGGAATAAACTATCTCTTCAACTTCTCTACCATTTGATCCCATCTGGTTATCTTTCCCTTTCCACTTTTATTTCTTTCTAGATGCACTTCTTTCCACCATATGCTAGCATGGCCTTTCAACTTCATTTTTGCAAACTTGATCTGATCTGGATCTACAACCTTCTCATACTCAAAATATTACTCCATATCAATGATCCAATCAATCAACTTCTCTGGATTGAGATTCCCAGAATACGTGGAGACATCACACTTTGGCTTCTTCCCGATCCGATATATGGCCTTAAATAATCTAGCTTCTATAGGATCCATTGCTTCTTCTTCATCTGATGGATCATCAACCTCCCAAGCTTCATCTTCACTACGGTATTCTCTCCTTGGCTCAACCCCTCTTTGCAACTCCTCTTGTAGGGCTTGCACTTGCCTCTACAAAGTTCTAAAATATCCTTCTGGTACCACATTTCTCCTACCACCATGGTTTCTTCATGGAGGCATTCTTCCTTGCTCTCTTCTCACAACCCTTCCACAGATCCTGGTGCAAACTACCTCACTTTCAACGATCTACTCACACACTCAGGAACCCTAAGCTCTTCCATAGATCCTGGTGCAAACTGCCTCACTTTTGGTGATCTTCTCACACACTCAGGAACCCTAAGCTCTTCCACAGATCTTGGTGCAAACTGCCTCACTTTCGGCGATCTTTTTACACACTCAGGAACTCTAAGCTCTTCCACAGATCCTGGTGCAAACTGCCTCACTTTCAGCGATCTTTTTACACACTCAGAAACTCTAAGCTCTTCCACAGATCCTGGTGCAAACTACCTCACTTTTGGTGATTTGTTTACACACTCAGGAACTCCCGCTATAATACCACTTTATGGGGAGCCAAAATCTCAGACCAAATTCTCATTCAACAAGTTAGAAAGATTTACAAAAATGGCAGCAATCTGCCAAACAAACTCCTTTATTCCGAAAGATAGTTTATTTTGTTCTTTCTTACAGCATTTTTTCCCTGGAAGAAAAAAAGCCCACACAGGTCCAGAATGGCCCTCTTGCCTTCTCTATCTGCAACTCTGTCACAATAGTTTTCCGACCCTTGTGCATGCCTTTGCTTCCCCCTTTTAAACTTTTTGGCGTGACTCTCCGTTTCCCTTTTCTGGCCCTTCGTTTCATTTCTCATGCCTCTTCGTTGTCTTGGCTTTTGAAACGTTTTTCTTTCTGACTCTTGGTCTTCATATGCTTTCATTGCACCTTGGTGCCACATGATGTTCAATGTTGCCACTATAGACTATATCCGCCTGATGTTCGGTATACCCACCACTCGATAAATTTCTCTATAACGGCCCCTGTAATCGCCTGCCCTTTTTGAATCACGAAAATGTGACATGTCACGATATCGCGACACTTTTGTTTTTTTGCCTGCCTGGCCTTTTCAAGTCGTGAAAATGTGACATGTCGCGATATCGCAAAAAAATTTCCCTCTTGCTCTTTCTCTTCTCTTTTGGTCGCGAAAATGCAACATGTCATGATATCGTGACACATTTTTCTCTTTGCGCTTTCTCTTGTCTTTTGGTCGCGATAATGCGACATGTCATGATATCGCGACACTTTTTCTCTCTACGCCTTCTCTTGTCTTTTGGTCATGATAATGCGACATGTCGCGATATCGTGACACTTTTTCTCTCTGCACCTTCTCTTGTCTTTTGGTCACGATAATGCGACATGTCGCAATATCGTGACACTTTTCTCTCTTGCACCTTCTCTTGTCTTTTGGTCATGATAATACGACATGTCACGATATCGTGACACTTTTTCTCTCTTGTGCCTTCTCTAGTCTTTTGGTCGCAATAATGCGACATGTCGCGATATCGCGACACTTTTCTCTCTTGCGCCTTCTCTCGTCTTTTGGTCGCAAAAATATGACATGTCGCGATATCGTGACACTTTTCTCTCTTGCGCATTCTCTCGTCTTTTGGTTGCGATAATGCGACATGTCGCAATATCGTGACACTTTTTCTCTCTTTTTCGACATGTCGTGATATCGTGACACTTTTTCTTCTTTGCAGTATTTTGCTTTTCGTTGGATGCTCCTGCATCATCATACAACATATACACAAGTTATATAATCAAAAATACCATATATATATATATATATATATATATATATATATATATATCAATAAATTATGTACATCATCTCAAAACTGGATTGGTATGCCACAATCTATACCCTGGCATACTCAATCCTCTCATAATAATATATGCAATCTATAGTCTATAGCAGCTAGCCTCGAGAAGCCCTCGAGCTCTCAGCCTCATCTCCTCCCCCGCCCTAAGGTGGAGGAGGTGGTCCCATAGAGATCCGGGCTGTGTCTTAGGTCCTCATCGTCGATCGTGAGGAAGTCCTTGACAATCCCACCCTAATCGGCTCCGTAATGCCGACTGGCAGATGTAACCTCTAGCCCTCTGGAACAAGCTAGAAGTATACTACCTTATAGAATGCAGTCTGAGCCATAGACCATGCCAACTCTTGCATGCTCACCCCTCTACTTCGAGCCCTGAGCCATGTAGCCTCATATTGTAGTATCTGCACCTAAGCCCAGAGGTGGGCTACCTTAGCCTGGAGAGCCGTCGTCTCATTGCTCTCCCCTACCTTGACACCCTTGCCCTTATCGAGCAATGGTGGCCTCTCCCCCTGCTAAGAAAGGAATCCCTCCTCCATACTCCATGTCTATTGTGGTCTCTATGGAGCCTATGGCATCCTCTGGCATCTCTCCTATGGAGACCGTCGCTGCTCTCTCCCTCTGTGACCCCGTGCTACCTCAATGGTAGCCTGGCGTCGCCTCCCCATCCATCGCATAATGGCATGCATCGGACCATGTGCCCTCATCATCTGAGGAGGGTGAATGCCTACATACCAAGAATTGTATCCATTAGCAACCCCAACGTCGTCCCCATCCACTGGCTGGATAGGGACATCATTCATGTCTTGGCTCTAGAATCACTGCATATCCAGAGCCCCGCTCAGTGTAGTACCATCCCAAATAGTCTGAGAGTACTCATAGTCTATGAGAGATGTTATCCCCTACTGTAGATCAAACTATCACAAAACTCGGTTGTAGCAGTGGAGCTCTACCTCTCCCCTCTCCATTCTCAGCTAGTAGACTCACCTGATGCAAGCCAGCTCTTGTCCATCCTCTCCCCACCCTGGGTGCTCTCTCCATGGCCTCCAGGTGATCTAGTCTGGGATGAGGTCATCTAGTAACCTTCGTGACATTGGTAGATCTATCTGCCACTGTGACCCTCTCTGTAGCCACCAATAGAAAACCCAGGGCCTCTCCAGGTCAACCCCTATCAGTGGGAGTCCTACCGGCCTTCGTACTGTGATGTGCTTTCAAAACCATACCTGTAGTAGTGATGTCAAAACTAGACATCAGCCTCCCTTGTATACGATCCCATGCAGGATTCTATACAAGCGGTACAATGCATAGCTACCCCATGTAAATCTATACCCATGGTCTCTCATGTCGCAGACCACATCTGAAAGGAGCCATGGTAATCTGCACCCGCTTTGGTGGCATAGCAGTAGGCCACCCACTACCCCTACCAAAACTTGAGTCAACCTAGATGTCCTAGGCATCTACCTCAGAGACTCGATGTTCACTCTGACCTTCTCCAGGGTGAAGCTTGGGTCTCCATACAGCCTCATCATAGCCTGGCCATTATTGGCCGTAGGAGTCATAAACTATCCCTGTATGGGGATCCTCAAGATCCTCCATACATCCTCTAGTGTGGGAGCCATCTCCCATGTCGGTAATCGAAAGCAAGACGACCCTAGATACCACCTCTCTGCTAGGGCTATCAGTAGCCCCATGTCTGTTGGTATTTATGGCATCTCTGCCACATGCTGTAATCCAACCTGTTCCAGTTGGTCTCGCCCTGCCTGATTGAGCGTGGCCACATCATCTCTCAGTCCCCCATATTTCCACTGCCAAATTTTTAGTAATCCCCTATGCAAAATAAATAATAAAACAACAAAATTCATTAATAAAACAATTATTAAAGTCAATTAAATGCAATTCAAACAAACTTAATTTAAAAAAAAAATGATATATCGTCTACCATTGGATGATATCATCCTAAATTGGATCAAATGGCCCTTTGTAGGATGAAAGCATCTCTGATTTATCAAATTGGGGATCACCCCTTGTTGTACGGGATCGCCCTTATTCCGTCGATTTTGCCCTCAGATGAAATCGACGATCTAGGGACGATTTCTTCCCGACATCATCGACGGCCTAAAAACAGCCGCGATGCCCCAAAACTATCAAAATTTAAAATTTCAAATTACACAAATCAAATTAAAAACATAATTCACTAAGTTTATATCCTTATCCATAGCCCGTGCTAGACCTCTATTGATTTGTGCGTTGTCTCGAAAATTTTGTCTGCAGAGCTCTAAAAACAGTGAAAAATGAACAGTAAAAATGAATTAGGGTTTTACCCTATTTTTCTTAATTTTATTTAAAAACAACATTTTTAATTTTGCTTTTCTACGCTTTTACCTCAAACGTTTGATTTGGGTAAAAACACGGAGGGGGCACCATAGTAAACAGTCGTACGATTCGACCAAGAATCGTCGCCTAAAAAATTGAGTAAATTTTTGCTTTCTCGTAAAACAGGAAGAACTCGTATTTAACGCATTTTCTTTGGAAAATTTGCTAAAGAGGGGGCAAAATGTAGCACCCTAAAATTTGCGCAGTTAAACCTTAGTAAAAAGATAAAAATTTGAATTTTAACCCCGAAATCGCCCGTTACCTGCTCCCCTTATTTTTCGTGCTATTTTTAGGATTTTTTTTACCGTTGGATGATATCGTCGACGATCAGACAAAATCGTCCTAGATCTGACGAATTCGTCTGTAACAGAACGTCCAGACGATTTCGTCCCAAAACTGATTTTCATAATTAGCTTATGTTTAAACAGCTTCACTAACTTGGGCAAAAAGCGTGTCTGCACGGTTAGAGTCTCCCCCGTTGGAGATCTCTCATATTGGGATGATATCCAACCTCCTAACCTCTCCCTAATCCTATATAAATTGGGATTTTCTTAGTTTATCCCCCTGGCTGACTGATTTCCCTGCAACTTTAGTTTCTTGTGCATTAGAACACCTTCGTACCATCGTTTGCATTGTGTATTTCAAGTTTTCTTGCAAGAATTTTACTGTTTTTCAGCCGAAGCAAGCTCGGATCGTCGCTGGCGATTCTAGATGATTTCGGATGATCCTATCGCAGATCGACGATGATCTCATATGATTAGAGGCGATCTCGACTACAGTCTAGATTGGGGGTAATTAGAGCTCAGAGTTTGCATTTCTTTATCTTCTCTCTTCATTTATTTATGAATTAACTTAGTTTATTCTATTTCTACATCCTGGAGTTCACCTCATTTAGCATAGATGCATGATAAAGTTAAACTAAATTATTAAATTAATGCATTTCCTTTAATTGTTATCTAGATTTATCATTTAGTCAAGTTTACTGTTATTTCTACCATTTCCCCTTGCTTTTGCAGTTGCATTTTTGGTTTTTGGTATCTATTTCTATGATTGCAGGTTTTTGACGAATTCGTCAGGTCAACGACAATCTCGTCTGATATCAGATGACCGACTGTGATCTAAGATGATTCAGTGCAATTACAAACGATTATGTAAGATTTGAGACAATCTGGACTTCTACAAACCTCAGAATCTTCATCAGACATCCAGAATCAGGTACATTCTGTCTTATTTAGCACACTTTCTATGTTTAGCACTTATTCATATTTTTTGTATCCATATAAATCAGCATTGGAATATAGAATAGCTTATATTCATTTTGGCCAAACCTAGGATATGAATTATTAAAGTACAAAATGAACACATCAAACCCATTTTCAACCTAGGCATGGAAACTGCCACTCAAAAGTTTCCTGGTGAACCCACCATCCATCAAAAATTCACCCTTATACCCCCTCCCCGAGAGGCGCGACCTTCAAAGGGCCTCTCAGTCCGAGGTATTGTCCCATCCTTCTCGCATCCCCCTTTCGGGTGCGTATCCTATAGCCTAAAGGTAAAGATGCAAAAAAATTGGAGTGATACAATGATGAAGATAAAGGAAAGCTTATAGAGGATCTAACAAACTTGTATCGCTCCAAATTTTTCACACCCTTACCTTCAGGCTATAGGATCCGTGCCCGAAAGGGGGATGTGAAAAGGATGGCATGGTACCTCGGACTGAGAGGCCTTGCGAAGGTCCCGCCTCTCGGGGGAGGTGTATTATGGTGATTTTTTGATGGATGGTGGGTTCACCAAGAAACGTTTGAATGGCAGTTTCCACGCCTAGGTTGGGAATGTGTTTAATGTGTTCAGTTTTATCTTTAAACATTCGAGTCCTAGGTTTGGCCAAATGAATCTAAGTTGATCTATTATGAAAATGCAGACTAGATGAAATACAACAGACAAATATGAACAAAAATAGAGAGAAAGAGCTAAATTACAGAGCCATACCTGATCCGGATGTCTGATGGAGATTCTAATTTTTGAAGCAGTCCAGATCGTCTGGAATTTGACAGGATCGTCTCCGACCTGCAGGATCGTCTGAGATCTGACGAATTCGTCAGAGACCTGCAAACAGAGAAATAGACACAAAATACAAAAAATACAGCAATGCTAATAGAGGATAAAGATGTAAAATGACAATAAAGATGTTAACAGATAATCCTAAATAGGAATGCAAGCAAATTACAATGTTTTAATAATTAATCATGATTTTATTATGCAATTAAGCTATATGGGTGAACTCCAAGATGCAGAATAGCAAAAAATAATAAATAAACTAGCTAGTTGCAAAATAAAACAGCAGATGAAAAGAGAAAAATGCAAACTTTGGGCACTGATTGCCCCCAATGATGATTGCAGTCGAAATCGTCTCTGATTTGACAAGATCATCTCCGATCTGAACAGGATCGTCTACGACGATGTAAGCTTGCTCCGGCTAAAAAATGACAAGGTTCCTGCAAGAAAATTGGATGCAACAAATGTAGATGGTAATACAGATTATTCTAATGCGTGTGAAGGTCGATTTACAGGAAAATTCAGCCAGGGTAGGTTAAGGGGAGGGCCTAAGTTTAAATAGGCTTAGGAGGGAGGTTAGGAGGTTGGAGATCATCCCAATTTGGGAGATCTCCAATGGGGAGGGTCTCTAACGGCGCAGACACGCTTCCGCCCGGATTAGAGACGCCGTTGGAACAGAGGCTAATTGAGAAAAATTAGTTTTGGGACAAGATCGTCTGGACGTCCTAGTCCAGACGAAATCGTCCGATCTGAGGCGATATCGTCTGATCGGCGACGATATCGTCAAACGGTCAAAACAAACTCTAAAAATGGCATGGGAAAGGAGGAAACGGGTTAAACGACGGTTTGGGAGCGGTTTTGGGGGTTGAAATTTGAATTTGAATATTTACTAGAGTAATTGTAATTATTAAGGTTTTACTGCGCCAATTTTAGGGTGCTACATTTTGCCCCCTCTTTAGCGAATTTTTTGAAGAAAATGCGTTAAAGATGAGTTCTTCTCGATCTACGAGAAAGCAAAAATTATTCCCATTTTTAGGCGACGATTCTTGGTCGAATCGTACGACAGCTTACTATGGTGCCCCCTCCGTGTTTTTACCCAAATCGAACGTTTGAGGTAAAAACGCAGAAAAGCAAAATTTTAAAATGTTTTTAATTGTTTTTTGAATAAAATTAAGAAAAATAGGGTAAAACCCTAATTCATTGTTACTGTTCATTTTTCTAGTTTTCTGGTTTTTAGAGCTCTGAGACAAAAATGGTCGAGACAGCGCACAGATCGACAGAGGTCCGATGCGGGCTACGGGTAAGGGTCTAAACTTAGTTTAGAATGCTTTACTTTAGAATTTAATGCTTTTTAGACTAGATTTGCTTGATTTTTGAGCATCGCGGCCGTTTTTGGGCCATCGACGTCGTCGAGATGAAATCGTCGAGACAAAATCGCCGATTTCGTCCAAAGGCGAAATCGATGAAATGGGGACGATTTCGTCAAAAAGGGGACGATTTCGACTGGCAAAATCGGAGATGAATTTGCTCAAATTTGGGACGATATCATCCAATTGTGGACGATATCATCATTTATGAAATTGAACTTATTTTGACTTGCATTTTTAATTAATGATTTATTAATGATTTTTATTGTTGATTTTGTTTATGTTGCAGAGAGGATTACTAAAGAGCAGAGAATGGAAATATGGTGGGTTGAGGGATGACTTGGCCGCCCTATCTCAGGCAGAGCGAGATCAGCTAGCATAGGTCGGCTTGCAGCATGTGGCAGACATGCCACAAGTTTCTATAGATATGGGGCTATTGACAGCCCTAGCAGAGAGGTGGTATCCGGGTTCTTCCTATTTTTGGTTATCGATAGGGGAGATGACTCCCACACTGGAGGATGTATGGAGGATTTTGAGGATCCCCATACAAGGACGACTGATCACTCCCATGGCCAATCAGGGCCACGCGATGATGCGACTGTGTGGCGATCCGAGCTTCGCCCTGGAGAAGGGCGGAGTGAATATCGAGTCGCTACGTCAGATGCCTAGGGCATCTAGACTCACACGGGTTTTGGCTGGGGTGGTAGGTGGACTTCTGCTGTGCCACCAGAGTGGATGCAGGGTACCATGGGTACTGACAGATGTGGTCTGCGACATGAGAGACCATGGATACAGATTTGCTTGGGGGAGCTTTGTACTCTTCCGGTTGTATAGGATCCTTCATGGGGGCGGTTCGATGTCTGGTTATGACATCACTACTATAGGTTTGGTGTTGGGAGCACATTGCGGTGCGGAGGCCGGTAGGGCTCCCACTGATAGGGATTGATGGGGAGAGGCCCCGAGTTTTCTACTGGTGGCTCTGGAGAGGGGCACAGTGGCGGATAGATCTACCAGTGTCCCGGAGACTACTAGATGACCTCGTCTCCGACCAGATCACCTGGAGGCCTTGGAGAGATCATCCAGGGTGGGCCGAGGATGGACAGGAGCTGGCTCGCATCAGGCGAGTCTGCTGGCTGAGGATGGAGAGGGGAGAGGTGGAGCTCCATCGGTATGACCGAGTTTTGAGGCAGTTCGGTCTACAGCAAGGGATTCCATCTCTGAGAGACTACGAGTTTTCCTGGACTATCCGGGATAACACTACAGTTAGCGGGGCTCCAGATATGCAACGATTCTGGAGTCAGGACGTAGATGATGCCCCCATTCAGCCAGTGGATGGGGATGACATTGGGGTAGCCGACGGCTATGATGCCTGGTACACAGGCATCCGCCCTCCTCGGATGATGAGGGCTCAGGGTCCGATTCATGTAGTTGTGCATCGGATGGGGAGGCGGTGCCAGGCGGCCATTGAGGCGGCACAGGGTCACGGTGGGAGAGAGCAGAGGAGACCACAGGCGCAGCAGAGGCCACGGCAGTGGGAGAGGAGGGAGGAGAGACCCCCTTCTCCATAGAGAGAGAGGCCACCATCGCCCGATAAGGGCAAGGGTGTTGACACTGGGGAGAGTAGCGAGATAGCGACTCTCCGAGCGGAGACTGTCCGTCTCCAGGCATAGGTGCAGACTTTGCAGGATGAGGCTGCACGCCATCGAGCTGAGGTTACACAGCTTAGAGATGAGATTGCACGCCTCAGAGCATGGGGCAGAGGAGCGAGCACTCGGGAGCTGGCACGGTCGATTGCTCGGACCATGTTCTACCAGGGTATCTACTTCCAGATGGTGCCAGAGGGTCAGAGGGTACAGCTACCAACCGGCATTGCTGACCCGATCAGGATTGGGTCATCGAGGACTTCATCTCGATCGACAACTAGGACTCGTAGTACCACACATACTATGATGGGGCCACCTCGTCCACCTCAGGGCGGGGGAGGAGATGAGGCTGAGAGCTCGAGGGGTTCTCGAGGCTAGGCTACTGCACTGTACAGATTGATTATATGATTTGAGAGGATTGAGTATGCCAAGATGTAGATTGTGGCATACCAATCTATTTTTGAGATGATGTACATATATTTGATATATATATATAGATGAGATATTTTTTGATCATATGACTTGTCTTATGCGTTTGTATAATGCTTTAATGTTTGAAGTGTGATTGATTTAATAATTCATGTAATTATGTCGTTGGAAATATTATGGTTGAAATGTCATGCTTTAAAAATTTAAATGAAATAATCTGATGTAACAAATTGGTTGTTGGTGATGTGATAATTTGATAAAAATAAAAGGGACTTTTAACAATAATTTCAAAGGACATTGTCGCTATTATAGACCATTTCATGGAGTCGCCGCTCACTCGGTCATCAAGCTAATCCCAGTATAGAAATATTGTTAAAAAGTAAAAGAGTGCTTAAGAGATTGTCTTAAGACTTTGGTGTGATGATGCAAATGATGATGATGATGATGATTTGTTTTCAGACTTTTCATGAAAATATTATGCATGAAATAATGTTAAAATGATTTTTGCTAGGCATAAATTCCTAAGTGTGATAAATTTTTTGGATAATTCCCTAGGAATTATACCATCATTGCAAAATTGAAGGTTGACATAATGACATGAAATAGTGATAATGTGCATGCTTTTTGTTTAAAAACATAATTGTATAACAGAATGATTTAAGTCATATGGTTTTTATGATTTTTAAATGAATGGGTAATAAAATTAGTACCATGGTTTGCGCTAGGCATAGAATATGTAGGTATAGACTTATACCATCATCGCGAAAATCAAAGAAGAAAATAGATTGTTTTATTGCATGGTTGATTTTTAATTTTTGAAAATAAACAGAAAATATGAAGATGAGGACTTGCGCTAGGCATAAGATTCCAATTTTAGTTCTGGAACTATACCATCGTCGCGAAAGTCGACAATATATAAATATGTGTTTTTATTGTATGGTTTTGAAAGAAATTTTGAATTTTTCTATTATGCATGTAGTTGTCTTTATACTAAACAACGTGACTCTCAAAGAAGAAAATGAATTTATTCCAAACAATTTGCAAAAATATTTCAAAGTATCTTAAAGACAAAAGTTAGATTTATAAGGAATCCCATGTGCATATGTGAGTTCATTTCCAATCTTGATTTATCATAATGATACACAAAATCTCTCAAATACAAAATGTGTGTGCAATTGCTATGTTCGTTTACCAGTTTTGAGCAAGATAATATGATACAAGTGATTTGAATGAACCAAATAAGTGTTCATTAACCATGATTTAGATGCATATAACCATACCAGACTACTATGTAAGTCGGATTATCAAGAGCTAGCTAATCCATAAGCAGACATAGGTCTGTACAAAAGAAGGTCGCTAATGTGACAGACATATCGCCACGCTAGGAGTTACCCAAGGCCAAGCAGGTTGGGCACAAACCACCTGTTATGGGGCTTACCTCACAGTTTTTGAATAATTGAGAATTCCAGGGATTCAAGCTCATCAACCCTTCTTTTCTTTTCAAAGGGTAGGGAAAGGGATTTTATTGCTTTTGCTTTTGCTTTCTTTTGCTTTCTTTTCTTTTCTTTTGCTTTCTTTTGTATTTTTGCTTGATAATGCTTGGAACATTGTTGTAATGATATAAAATAACATTTTTCTTTTTCTCTTTTTCTTGAACTTTGCTTTTCTTCCTATGCTAGGGATACTTGCTCGGATTAGTTGTAGAGCAAGGGATTTTTATTCCGGGTAGGGGTGAGCTTGTCCTTTTGCCAATTCTCAAAGATTCTAGACCATGTGCATGATAGGATAGCGGGGAAACTTTTCGCTCAAGAAACCACTTCTACTATGTAGCATAGCATGGATATTACAAATATAATCATTTTATTGTGAAAGGATGTGCTTGGTTTAAGTAAATAACAAGATCAATTCTCTGTGCTCAAACTTTATTTAATTGAATTTTGTGGACTTTTGATATAAGAGAGATTAGTAATCATGCCAGATAAAAATCAAGATATTTATTTTGTGTTTGTGAAAGTGAGGGATTCCAAATAAATGCTAATTTATCCAAAATAATTTGAAATATATAACTGCAACATTTGTAAGAAGAAATATATACAAATACTTTTTGAGAAGTTTGAGAATGTTGACTCTCTCTTTCTTCTTTATTTTGTTTTGGTTTCGAAAGAGTCAAGAATATTGTTGTTTTTATTTTTATTATTTTTGTTTTTTTTGTTTTACAAGTGCCTAAAACAATGTTTTGATATATTTTTAAAATAAGAGAACAGTGCAGAAATATGTAACAAATAACATGATGAAATGACTAATTTTTGTTACCATAGTAACGTTTAAGATGCAAAATGTTCATGGGTTCTTTAAGTTCTTTACCATCTAAGGTAGATAATTTATATGCTCCTGATTCAAATTTAGCAGTGATAATGTATGGTCCAAGCCAGTTGGGCTCAAATTTACCTTTAAGGTCTTTAGTTGCATTAGTATTTTTTTGATTTTCTTTTAAAACAAGGTCGCCGATCTCAAAGGATCGATGACGAACTTTTTTAGCATATGATCTTTTAAGCTTGTTTTGGTAGGCACGGAGATGCTCCAAAGCATTGATGCATTTTTCATCTAGGAGTTCCAGTCGATCGAGTCTGCCGACTCGATATTCATCTCCTACTTCGGTATCTTGAAGTAGTAGAGCCAAAGAAGGAACTTCTAATTCAAAGGGAAAAATGGCTTCAGCACCATAAACCAAAACAAAAGGTGAAGTTCCAGTGGGGGTTCGAACACTAGTTCGATAGGCCCACAAGGCCGGATATAATTGAATGTGCCAGTCGCGGCCAGATTTATTGACCAATATTTTGAGAATTTTGATTAAGGTTTTGTTAGATGCTTCTGCTTGACCATTACCCTGAGGATAATAGGGAGTGGACCAGCGATGTTGAATCTTATATTTTTGGCATAATTTCTTGACATCTTTATTTTTGAAACAAGTTCCATTATCGGAGATGAGATTTGCAAGAATTTCGAACCTACAAATGATTTGATTAAAAATAAATTTAGAGACTTGTGTGCCAGTGCGAGGAAGCTAAAGGCATAGCTTCAACCCACTTCGTGAAATACTCGATGGCGGTTATGATGAATTTGTGTCCATCGGATGACACGAGATTGATTTTGCCAATAATGTCTAAGCCCCATTTTGAAAAGGGCCAAGGAGATGAAATAGCCTGTAGCTCTTGTGCAGGGGCATGGACAAGGTCAGCATGTTTCGGCACTTGTCGCAATGGCGCACATACTCATGTGCATCATTCTCCATGGTAGGCCAAAAGTATCCTATCCTAAGGAGCTTTTTAGCAATGACACTACCACTGAAGTGTCCTCCACAAGATCCATCGTGGGCTTCACTCAAGGCTGATTTGGATTCTTCTAGATTCAAACATCTCAATAGGATACCTTCAAAAGATCTCCTATACAAAGTATTGCCAATTATTACAAATCGACTTGCTCGTCTACGTAATAACCATCGCTGGTTTCTATTAGAATTGGCAGGGAAAGTCCCATTTTGAAGAAAATCAAATATATCTGTATACCAAGGTTCAGGAGTAGTTTCATTGATTAGAAACACATCCAAAGGTTCTAAGCATGACTTATTTGAAGCGGGTTCCTGGAGTCGACGAATAATGATAGTGGCATATTCGTCATCTAACTCCAAGGGCAGGAGAGATGCAGCTGCGGCCATAGCATCAGTTGCACGGTTGCAAGTTCGAGGAATAGCTTCCAAGGAAACTTGATCAAATAGAGACATTAATTGTAAAACATAGGCTTTATATGGGCGCAGTTTATCATCTCTGGTCTGATAAACTTCATTAATTTGGTTTATGACAAGTTGAGAATCACCAAAAACTAGCAGATGTTTAATTTTTAGCGCCAAGGCAGCTCGTAATCCAAGGATTAGAGCTTCATATTCAGCAGTATTGTTGGTGCAAGCAAATGTTAATTTGAAGGACAGAGGAATAAGATGTTTTTGCGAGGATATTAAAATAATACCCGCACCAACCCCACTCATGCATCGGGCTCCATCAAAGTATAAGGACCATTGTTCAATATGGTCTGCCTCTAATTGAAGGCATTCATCAGGAAACTCAATGATGAGGGGATGGGTAGACTCTAAGGGTGCAGCAGCTAATTGATCTGCTATGATTTGACCCTTAACAGACTTTTGTCCTATGAATGTGAGGTCAAACTCGCTTAGAGCGAGAACCCACTTGGCTGTACGACCCGATAAATAAGGTCGACTCATGAGATACCTCAAGGGATCATATTTAGCAATGACATAAGTTTTCTGACTAAGCATATAATGGCATAATTTTTGCGTAGCAAACATGACTGCTAGACATAGTTTTTCCAACGTTGTGTAGCGGGTTTCATAACTGATGAAGGTTCGGCTAATATAATAATTAGCACGTTCTCTCTTTTCATCATCAAGCTGAGCTAACATAGCTCCTAAGGCAGAATCTAAAGCTGAAATATACAGGAGAAATGGGCGATCAGGTCTAGGTGGTGAAAGCACAGGTGGGTTAAGGAGGTATTGTTTGAGAAGTTCAAAAGCTTCTTTACATTCGTCATCCCAATTAAAAGGGACATCCTTCTTAAGGAGCTTAAGAAAGGGACCGGTTTTGTCCGCCAACTTATCGATGAAGCGACGGATAGCTTGAAGCTTACCTTGTAAACTTCGTAATTCAGATATATTGGTAGGTGCGGGCATATCAGTGATAGCCGCAATCTTAAGAGGGTCAATTTTGATACCACGTAAAGAAACTATAACCCCTAATAGTTTATCGGACTTAACTCCAAATATGCATTTGGCTGGATTTAATCGAATAAGATATTCTCTTAATCGATTAAAAACTTTTCTCAAATCATCTAAATGATTATCTTCATTAATAGAGCGAGCTATAATATCATCTACATAATCATGTAGGATATCATGCATCATATCATGAAAAATATAAGTCATAGCTCGTTGATAGGTTGCGCCTGCGTTCTTTAAGCCGAATGGCATCACTTTCCAACAAAAGGTACCCCAAGGGGTAATAAAGGTTATTTTAGCCTGATCTTCAAGAGCTATCCTGATCTGATTATAACCGGAGAATCCATCCATTAAGGACATCATCCCACTCCCGATAGTAAAGTCAATGATTTGATCCATGTTTGGAAGAGGAAAATCATCTTTAGGGCATGCAACGTTAATATCTCTAAAATCTGTGCAAACCCTAACTTTGGTGGCTTCTTTCTTGGTGACTTGGAACTACATTTGAGATCCATTCAGCATAATCAATAGCTTGTATAAAAACAACATTCAGGAGTTTTTCTAACTCCCCTTTGACTAGCAGGGCCACTTTGGGATGCATTTTTCTAAGTTTTTGTTTAACAGGTTTAGCATCCGGATGGACTACTAGATGATGCATGACTACGGAAGGGTCCAGACCTGGCATATCTTCGTATGTCCAAGCGAAGACATCTTCATATTCTTTAAGGAATGCAATGTATTGCTCTTGTTTTTCTTGACTTAATTCTGACCCAATATTGATTATGTGAGGATTATCCTCAGTTCCAATGTTAATTTTAATGACGTTTTCTACTTCCATGTGTAGATCTCTTTCAAAATTAGGTGGGGCGGGTGAGACACCCAATTCTTGTAATTATTTTAAGGTTAAGTTGGATAATTCATCTTGAGGATTAGTGGTCTCAAGTTGGGCTATAGTTGGTATAGAACCATCAAAATAAAATCCATTGTGTAACATCTCTTCAACGGAGACATCATGGAAAATATCTCCTTCCAACTCCTCATCGGATTCAGCAATCATTTCAGGGTAAGCTATGGATAGCATGTTACATGTAAATGGCTGATTTTTTAGAGGCAAATCATCACGCCTATCCAAATAATCTTGATAACATATGAGTTGATCATCATCTTCAAAAGGAAAGGGTTGACCCTTACTAGGAAATAGGCCCACACCACAGCGGGCGGGCCACGGTTCTACCTCGAAAGGTTCTTTCATGCCATTTTGGAAAGGTCCCAAGCCTTTCCCTTTATATCCCATTTTAAGCATTATGGGTTTAGCTTTAATATACTCATTAGTAAAATAACATCGAGCATATCCATCATGATGAGTTTTGATATTTCGAGGTATTCTTCCCCAGTCATATCCTTTATAAATGAAGGCACAACTCCCGACTTGGTAAGTACTTCCCATAGGTTGTGGGAGGCCCAAGGTACGAGGAGATGGCGGCAAGTTATTTAAAAGAATTGAATCTTGCATGAAAGCATTTGTTTTTTTGATATTAAGATTGTGGATAAATCTGGTAAAAGTTCATCAGAAAGAGCATAAGATGTAGAAGGATCATTCCCTATATCTTTAGATGTGGAAGGTATGATAGATGTTGATAATGTGGAAGTGTTAATAGATGGGTCTATAGGTTTTGAAATTATAGGGATAGAACATGAAGGATTGGTTGTGGATTGAAGATCTTTTTGAGGTTCTAGAGTGGTTTGTTTAGAAGATTGTTGATCTATATATGAGGGTGAAATTAATGGAGGAGAAATAGGTGAAGCTATGGGTGTGTGTTTCATAGTTTTAGATGAAAAATAAGAATTAGGATGTGTGGATGACAGAGCAGGGCAAAATTGCACTCCAACAGGCTCTGCCAAAGCACACATATCAAAGGGTCTAGGATCACCATGGATAGTGACCAACTGATTTTTAAATTCGAATTTAACACATTGGTGTAAAGTTGATGGGACAACCCGCATTGCATTGATCCAAGGATGACCCAAGAGTATATTGTACGATGCGGGGCAATGTACAATAAACACGGTCGTATCTAAGGTTCTAGGACCAACTTGCAATGGGATGGTAATAACTCCACACGTTTCTTGTGTTTCGTCATTGAAAGCTTTGATAATCATGTCAGTTTTCTTCATTTCATCACTTCTAAAGCCAAATCGTTGGTAGAAGTCAAAAGTGCAAATGTTTAGAGATGAACCATTATCAATCAGGACTCTTTTAACAACTACATCTCCAATTAGAGCAGTAATATATAAGGGATTATCCTTATGTAAACTGTGTTGTGGGATATCTTTATCTCGAAAGTCAATACAATCGACTTCTCTAGTGATGATAGTATTGGCCATGGCTTCAAGTTGAATGTTTTGAGGTACCATCATTTGGCTTAATGTAAGCATCAACTCATCCCTATGGGTAGGAGAAGATCTTAATAAATCCAAAAGGGAAATTCTGGCTGTAGTATTAGATAATTGCTCATTAATATTGTAAGGGGGTTTAGGTTGAACATTGGGAGCATGATTCCCTTTATTGGGATTTTTCAAAACAAATGGAGCTGATCCATCATTCTGGTTTGGTTCTTGTTGAGAATTTTGAGCCTGTTGTCGGGTAACGACTCCAATGGTACCTACAATGTTATATTGAAGACGTTGAACTGGTCTCGGTTGAGCGTTTATGGCTTGTTCATTTGGGAGGAATTGATTAGAAGAGGGTCGAGTAGTAACTCTTCTAGGAAATGGTTCTTCTGGAACCATAGCATCTGTGATGGGTTGAATAGGATCTGATTCATTTTCAGAACTATTCGATTGGTTTGAAGTGATTTCCATGTCACTTTTAGTATCTGATTCTATATCACTAGGATCTGGAGTTTGAATATTATGTAGGGGCCTGGTCGTGACCAGGGATAAAGTTGTGTCAAATGTTTGAGGATCCTGAACAGGTAATTGTCCGCTAATAGTTCCTACATATCGGGTAGGAGGAGGAACATTATGATGTTCGATTTGATTGGCCACCTCTTTACCATGTCTTGGTAAAGGGTGTTGAAATATGTCTAATGATTGATTAGCATTTTGATTTTGATTTTGGGGAATGTTCTTTTGAGGATTATTAGGAGCATTTTGTTTAGGTTGGAAGGCTTGCACCTCCATTTCATTATTATCAATCAGATCTTGTATTTTATGTTTCAACCTTTTACAAGCGTTGGTAGAGTGTCCAGGTCCTCTATGGAAATCACAGTGTAAGTCAGCTTCTGTATCCGGGTATAGTTGGATCAGGTTCCCGGATAGCTGGTAATTGGATCAAACCTCTTTCGAGTAATTGAGGTAAAATAGTTGATAATGGTTGATTCAATCTAGTAAATTCTCGAGGAGGTTTATCAGGAGGTTTCAATATAAATTTTTCTGTTGTTTTCGTTGCATTGATATTAGCAACATTTTTGCTGTCAGTGACTCCGTCACCTACGACTTGTTTGTTTTTATATTGATTTCTGGATGTTTTCTCATCATCTTTCTTCCTAAGTTGGCCTCTCCTAATGAGGGCATCTTCTACTCTTCGAGCTAAATCTATAGCTTGATCGAAGGTAGTTAAAGTAGCAATTGATAACTCATAAGATATTTGTTCTTGCAAATTATTGATAAAAATGTCCAACATTTCCCTATAAGGTAGCACAAAGTGCAGTTTTCCTATCAACTGCCTCCATCTAGCTAAGAAATCAGCAAAACATTCATCTTTGTCTTGTTTTAAGTTGTATAAATCTTTAATGGTGACATGCCTCTCGATGTAGGCACTAAATTGATGGACAAAAGATTCAGTTGTTTCTTCAAAATTTCTCAAAGAATGAGTGGGTAATTGATAGTACCACTCTAATGCCATTCCACCTAAACTTTTTGGGAACATTTTTAGTAATAGCAAGTCATCATGTGATATATCATGACATGCTATCCTAAACATGCGAAGATGCTCTATGGGATCTTCGGTTCCTTTATATATAGGCAGGATGGGCATGGGAAAATGCTTAGGGTACGGTTGTGCTACAACTATGGGATCCAAAGGTTGACTACATATCTCTCGATAATTGTACGAGGGACGGTAGGGATCTATCTGGTCCATACGCGAAGCTAACTTGTTTCACCATGGCTTCCAGATTACTAGTTTGCCCACCATATTGGTTCGGTAGGGCATTGATATGGGATTTGTGAGCATATGATGGAGGGACATGGAGATTAGATGCTATATTGCTATTGTGTAAATTGTTGGTAGGAAAGGTGTTATGAAGGAATTTTGAAGTTGTATTATGTTGTATTCCAGATTGTTGAAAATTGGTGTTTGGCTTCATTTTAGGTTTTTGTTTACTTGAAGCATATTGATCAATAGTTTGGCGAAGTAAAGCAGTGAAGGAAGTTTTCTTTTGTGTGGGAATGATTTTAGGCTCAATAACAGGTTCCTTAGGAGGTTGGGTAACCTGTTGTTTTGGCATGTTTTGAATCATAGTGACCATATCTCTATTGGATGGTCCAGCCTTATCACTTTCTTGATCAATAAAAGACAAGGGATTAGTGTGCACATCAAACATATGTTCCATGGCTGCTTGAGTGTCACTAATTTGCCCTTTATCAATACGAACTGCCATATTAAGAGCGCCAATGTTATTATTGAAAAATTTCTAGAAATGATCTAAGTTATCAAAAGCAATAGTTCCATCTGGAGCTACTCTAGGGGATGAGGATCCATCCTCTTTAACATTTTCTTCTTGTTCATTGTCTTCACCTAGGTCATCTTCTGGTTGATCTAGAGTTTCTCCTTCCGGAATTGGATCCTCAGGAAGGACATTTGGGTTTCTAGTTTTATCTTCTAACCAATCTTCTTCTTCTCCTTCAGTTTGTTTACCATTCCTAAGTTTAGGCATTGTGCTTAATTTAGATTTCAGCAAATATATATATATATATATATATATATATATGCTATAAGCTTAAGAGGTATATATTAATTATATACCTACTACAATATTTAAAATGAAATGTTTTGGTTTTTATTATGTTTTTTAGTTTTTCTTGTTTTTGTAATAATATTGTAAAGATAACAAACAACACAATAAATGCAAGAAATAATACTGAAAGTAATGATCTAGTTTTCTATAAATAATTTATAAATATCATTAATGGGCTCAAGTTCTTCAGGAGTCATGAAGTGTTCTTCTTCAAATTGAAAATTTTCTTTCAAAAATTTAATGAAAAGGGCTATAGTGATATTATCTGTCTCAGATTCTGGTTGATAGAAGTAAAGCTCATGGCAATACTCTCGATATAACACAGCTCTAGGAACTCTATTCCATCTTTCCCTATCCGTAAGAATGACCTCTTGGTCTTCTACATGACCTAGGAACTGGTGTATAGTGGCTGCGTTCTCGAGGTATTCCTCGAAGGTGAACAATTCTGAAGACACAAGAGCTCTCCTATAAGCTAACCATCTATGGCAGGCTCTCTGAAGTTCATGATAAAAGATGAGTTGATGAGGATCCAGGATTCTATCTAGGACAAGCCTCTTGATTTGTTTAAGTTTTGTTGACCTAGATGAAATGACACCTAGTCTTCTATCAAGTTCGTCCCACAAAAGTTGATTTCTATCTGTTTCAGGCACACTAAGCACATAATTGATTTCTATGGCTGCTAATTGGTTTTCAACATTTATAGTAACTGCTAATATTTTCTTAGGAGCTACCATCTAAACATGATATGCAACTTATTAATTTTAAATGATTTGAAATGCATCTATGTTTTTGGTTGTTTTATTTTTTTGTTTTGTTTTCAAAAGGTTTTAAATGCATTCACGTCGGGTTCACCAAAATGTATCGCTCCAAATTTTTCACACCCTTACCTTCAGGCTATAGGATCCGTGCCCGGAAGGGGGATGTGAAAAGGATGGCGTGGTACCTCGGACTGAGAGGCCTTGCGAAGGTCCCGCCTCTCGGGGGAGGTGTATTATGGTGATTTTTCGATGGATGGTGGGTTCACCAGGAAACGTTTGAATGGCAGTTTCCACGCCTAGGTTGGGAATGTGTTTAATGTGTTCAGTTTTATCTTTAAACATTCGAGTCCTAGGTTTGGCCAAATGAATCTAAGTTGATCTATTATGAAAATGTAGACTAGATGAAATACAACAGACAAATATGAACAAAAACAGAGAGAAAGAGCTAAATTATAGAGCCATACCTGATCCGGATGTCTGATGGAGATTCTAATTTTTGAAGCAGTCTAGATCATCTAGAATTTGACAAGATCGTCTTCGACCTGCAGGATCGTCTGAGATCCGACGAATTCATCGGACGAATTCGTCAGAGACACTGCAAACAGAGAAATAGACACAAAATACAAAAAATACAGCAATGCTAATAGAGGATAAAGATGTAAAATGACAATAAAGATGTTAACGAGATAATCCTAAATAGGAATGCAAGCAAATTACAATGTTTTAATAATTAATCATGATTTTATTATGCAATTAAGCTATATGGGTGAACTCCAAGATGCGAGAATAGCAAAAAATAATAAATAAACTAGCTAGTTGCAGAATAGAACAGGAGATGAAAAGAGAAAAATGCAAACTCCGGGCACTGATTGCCCCCAATGATGATTGCAGTCGAAATCATCTCTAATTTGATAAGATCATCTCCGATCTGAACAAGATCATCCACGACGATGTAAGCTTGCTCCGGCTGAAAAATACTAAGGTTCCTGCAACAAAATTTGGATGCAACAAATGTAGATGGTAATACAGATTATTCTAATGCGTGTGAAGGTCGATTTACAGGAAAATTCAGCCAGGGGTAGGTTAAGGGGAGGGCCTAAGTTTAAATAGGCTTAGGAGGGAGGTTAGGAGGTTGGAGATCATCCCAATTTGGGAGATCTCCAATGGGGAGGGTCTCTAACGGCGCAGACACGCTTCTGCCCGGATTAGAGACGTCGTTGGAACAGAGGCTAATTGAGAAAAATCAGTTTTGGGACAAGATCGTCCGGACGTCCTAGTCCGAGACGAAATCGTCCGATCCGAGGCGATATCGTCTGATCGGCGACGATATCGTCAAACGGTCAAAACAAACTCTAAAAATGGCACGGGAAAGGAGGAAACGGGTTAAACGGCGGTTTGGGAGCGGTTTTGGGGGTTGAAATTTGAATTTGAATATTTACTAGAGTAATTGTAATTATTAAGGTTTTACTGCGCCAATTTTAGGGTGCTACACAACTCAATAGCTAAGACAAGGAGATTTAAAGAGAATTTAGAAGCAAATGTTTTAGAACGTGAAAGGTTATATCATGAAGTAGCTTCACTAAGGAAGGAAGTAATAGAGTCTAAATACAAGCTATAAAGTTTTGGGAGAAGCTCAAAGAACTTGGATAAGATTATCAAGGTACAAAGATCTTCATAAAACAAGATAGAACTTAGCTTTGAACAAGTACAAAGAGAACAAGGAGAGGAGTCAATATCAATATCCAAAGAAGAAGAAGATTCAAAAGAATAAAGTGTATGGGAGAGTGATACTTTTAAGGATAATTTGGAAAAAAGAAAGTTCAACAAGGAAAGGAACAATGCACAAATGAGGAATAGATGGAACATGAAACATCATAGGGTAAAATAGATTAAGAGACCAATGGGGTCAAGGCAAGGGAGTTTCAATGGATGATTCTTCTCATGTCACAGGTTTGGGCACAAGGCTACACAATGGAGGACACATGAAATATAGAAATATGAGAATTTTAGAAACATACATATTTTTCAAGGGTATTGCTACTCTTGTAATCAGTTTGGTCACAAGGCAATAAATTACAAGGTTCATGATAGGAATGGATATAACTTCACCAGGAGAAACCCTAAGATATTTGCACCTTTAAGGAATAAAAAAATTAAGTGTTATAAGTGCAATAATGTTGTCCATATAGCCAAGTGGTGTAGAGCATAACTTCTAGAGACAATCAGGAACAGGAACATTTAGATGAATCAGAAGGATCAATTGAGGAATAAAGTGGATAAAGGTAAATATCAATGTATGTTTGGAGTAGAGATACTCCCACCCCAAAATTAACCAACTCAAGAGGAGGTGGGGGAGGGGCTAAGCTAAGAGTCTCATTCTTAGCCCCAAGACCCAAAGGTGACCCTTTGTCATTAATGACAAAAGGGGAGAGATTTGAGTTAGGGGGAGAGCATTCAGTCAGGGAGAGTAGTTTCTTAGGGGGGGCAAAAAATAAAGAAGTAAAGGAAATGGTAAAAGGTAATTGGGTTACCATCAATGAAAAAGGGGGAGATTGTTGGAAATATGAGCAAGGTTTGTTGTCATTGATGTCAAGATTCAGTTTTAGTGAGTAGTGCAAAAGGAAAGATGTCAAGAGTTAGTTCCAGTAAGCAGTGCAATAGAAAGACTGCTTCTAGACCTAAGGGAAATAATATTATAATATCTCCTATTATAATATTCAAGGTGATCAGATAAGGTCTAAATGAGTAATAGGAAGGCCCACCTAGTTACAAATATTTTATTATAATATTAAAGGTCTAATGTTAAGACCTAAATTTGTTGAATTAATCATAAATTAATTATAATAATTTCATTACAAATTAATTTATAATTTAATTTAATTAACCTTAAAGTTATTAAATTAATTATAAATTAATTATAATAATTTCATTATTAATTAATTTATAACTTAATTTAATTAACCCTAAGGTTAGGATTATAAGGCAAAGTTTATTTATTAAGCACTGATATCATACAAAGATTTCCCATATGTCAACGTCCAAAGGGAGATGGCACAATGGTATAAATATCATGTGCATTTTTTGACTTAGAACTCACCTTCGATCAATTCACATTTGAGAGTCTACGATTTTTGCGATTTGTATGCAAGGAAAAAGATAATTTTTTTGTTTTATTGGCAGCCATCAAATGGAAAAAAGGAGGGAGGCCTAAAGCCTCATAGCCAACCAGGCAGTTGGGCTAGTGGTAAGCGACTATATGTTGAGACGTTGCAAGGTGAGAAGTATCGTGATTGAATCCCGATGGCAGTTTTTGCAGTGGTCGTTTTTCTTATGAGTGCCCAACATATAAGGCAAAGAATACAAAGCACTTTTGCCTTCCAAGGTGAGTGCCTAGCTCATGTGAAAGTTGAGCCATGGCTAGGGCGTTGGTGGTAGCACAACGAGGGATCAAATCCCACCGAGGGCAAAAGAGGTATTTAATTTTTAAATTAAATTTTGTCCTAAGGTTTTATTTGGCATGATTTTTGTATGCTAAGAGGGATATATAAGGTTTATGAAAACTAAATTTTATATTATGATTTTGATGATTAAATTTGGAAGGAGTAGTAAGGTGAATGAAGACAGTTAATTGTTGTTTAATTTTTGCTAATCATTTTTAAGTGTGGAGATTATAAGGTGTAATTAAGATTAAAAATTTTGTATGGTGAAATATTTTGAGTGCTACCTAATATTTGAGATTGGCAAAGAGGGTGATTGTGATTGAGACAGGTTTTGAGATCAATTCTTCACCAAACAAAAGTTATGGATACATCTTCCTTGTGAGTGAAATATTGTTGGATTGGATGTTGTGAATGCTAAGTTGGAGTGAAAATTATTGTTTGATAAGCATTGTTGGAAATATTGAGTGAGCCTTCATGTGCATGATTAGGGTTTGAGAAAGATCATGAGTATCATTGTTATGTGAGATTGTTTGATAAGCATTGTTGGAAATATTTGAGTAAACTTTCATATGCTTGATTAGGGTTTGTGAAAAGACCATGAGTATCATTGTTATGTGAATTTGGAATCATCTTGAGTCAAGGTTGAGTTCCATAGTGTGAGTTGTTGAAAGCATTGTGAAACACTTGTTTAATGTTTGTGAGCAAGCTTTGTTTCATTAAGTGATTGGTTGAGTTGAGTTGATTGAGCATAGTTGATGGAAAGTGTTGGAGTGATAGTTCAAGTTCTATGAAATAAATTGTTCCATATTCTAAATTGATTTGAAATAAAGTAATTGAGTATTTTGTGAGTGTGAAACATATTGAGTCTCTTACCATTCTCTATATGTTTCTATGATTAAACAAAATTCTAAGTGAAATTTTTTTTGAGATTGAAAAGGTTTTCTGGAAGAGATCAAGTTGAGTTTTGTGAGTATTTTGTGAGTGTGAAACATATTGAGTCTCTAACCATTATCTATATGTTTTTGAATTCAAACAAGAATTTAGTGTTGTAGACACCTAAAATATGTCATGTTTAGGAAGACTATTCACATAGGCACATTCATAGATCATGTGACTAAACTTTGGGACCTTCCAAGTATCAAAAATGGTTTTCACCACTCATTTGGGGTATTCTCAGCCCATCCAAGCCTGGTCGCTATGGACCAGAGAAATTGGATCCTAGCCGCTGCAGCTTAGAGCAGCCAAACCTTAGCCGTTGCAGATGATGGCGGCTAAACCTTAAATGCATTTTTCTCTCAATCTAGCCTAATCTCAGGAGGAAGTGGCAGTCTGCATGCAATAAGGTCAAGTGGAGATAACTTTGCATTCCTCCTCATAGCCATTCTACATGAAAGAATCAATTCTAGATTTAGAAATCAGTTAACTACCCTTCAAGGGTAGACAAAAGCTCAATTTCTCATGCTAACATCCAGTGCACATGAGGGATTCAATCCTAGGGTTTGAACATTGACCTAGGGTTTCAAACACTTTATAAGGTGTAAACCTAAGAGCACCAAGGGGATCATCACATATCATATATCAAAATTTTGAACAGGTTGGATCATTGAGGAGAGCTTTTGGAGACTTGGAGAGCTTCCCTTGGAGATCATTCTATAGCGAAGCCTTGTCGAATTGGAGGGAAAATCTGAGCACCCTTGAGGAGCAACGAAGTACTAGCCAACTGAGAGGTAATCATACATGCATGTATAGTAATAATTTAACATTAGTAGCAAACTTAAGCCCATAACCTTTGGATAAATAGAGACAAATTGCACCTTTGCGGCTGCTATCCTGGACAATGGCACGTAACCTAGTCTAGGGTTTAGGTGATAGTTTCTTTCATTATGCTTTCTCCATGTTTTCATGTCATTAGCATAAGCTCTATTTTAATTATTTGTGTTCATAGTACTAGTTTCATTGCATTTGTTTTCATTAAGCATATTCATTGCTAACAACCTCATCTGAGAAGGCAATATCGGACATCTAAGCGTATGTTGTTGTTTCATTGCTTATAGGGCTATAGTTTCATTGGACAAATCCACAACATACGAAAGCAATAGGATCCCTCTAGGAATCAGACCTAGAGAAGGAGGCATTTGTAAGCCCTCATACAGTTTCATGTGCGTCATCAGAAAGCCTGTAAAGGCGCATCACCCCTTGCAAGGGGATATTTTATACATCTGCTACCATCTTTGTGTAAAATCATGTATCAAATGAAGGGTATTCCGTAGAGGGATTTATATGTAATCGAATCTTGGAAATATCAATACAAAGCATTCATTCGTTTATTTCTTCGTACTTTGGCTATGCCTCTCTTTTATGCTTTTTCATTTAATGAATATTAAACTTTAAAATATTCAATAATAATTGCAAATAGATTAAGTGGATGGTGCACCGCTTTCCCGGGGTTGCTACAAATGGTAATCACGGTGGGACCCCTACCTAGTTTTTATTTTCTAACTCTTTACTGATCCATGTTTTAGTGTGTAGGTTTAGCTGCTCTGATCTATAGCAGCCAAAAATTAGTTGCTCTAGTCTACAACGGCTAGAAAGTAGTCGCTCTGGTCTATAGCGGCCAGCAATAAACCGCTCTGGTCGACAACGGTCGAAACTGGAGTGCAAAAAAGGTCAAAATATTGGTTCTCTAAGCTAGATTAGAGGTTGGTACATCGTTTATGATGATTTATGTTCTTTTATCTTCTTCTGTTTTCCAAAAATATTGAACATTAAGACACATTTGGATTTGGAAACTAAGGAATGGAAAGGAAATAACTTGCATCTTTTGCATCTTAGAGTTTTTTAGATTTCCACTAGGCGTTGCTAGGAACAGTGACTTATGCTTGTAAAGTTTGCCCTAGAATCTAGCATGCTAGAAGTCATGTGTTGGTTTTCTTGCTTCGATTCCCTTCTAGAGGACATATTTGCACAAAATAGAGTGCATCCATGAATCTCATACTAGTTATGCATCTTTCTAAAAAATAAAATGTCATTCATATCAGACATATAGAAAAGAGTCATTGCTGCTATATGATGCATTTTACTTTATGTAAATTTAAAATGAACCCCACACACACATGCATATTTTAAACATTGGGGAATTATATTTCATCACCAACCCTCAATTCAGTCCGGTGACATTGGCATTCATCTCCTTCCACCGACTTGCCCCTAGATCTTCTTAGAATGGAATTGGGAACTTCTTTATAGTGGTACTAAGTTACTCATGTTCAAAATATCTCCCACTATTGTAACAATTGGTTCAGAGTGGAAAATCTAGGTGAACCCCCTACTGGGACTTCAGTGGTGTATCTAATTATGAGAAAAAATATGTGTATCTATCCCATCTTGCACATGAGCATCAAACGGAAGCATGCATATGAAAATGAAGCAATACCAAGCAATAAAGAATGAAATAAAATGAGTGTCTTATTTATTAATTGGGTGGATCAAATCCAAGGTTACACAACAGTCCCCTTGAGGGATCAAAATGTGATACAATTGTTACAATGTTTGGGGTGTTCCCAAGGATCAATTCCTCCAAGGAATCAAGGTGCACATCTAGTGCCTTTCCTCGTACCCACAATCGAGGTGGATGGGCCAATGTCATTTTTTCTTGTATATTCAATCTCTGATGTATTATATTCCTTCCCAATACCTTATAAGAACCTGCATCTACACACAAGGAAGCCAAAGGGGTCAAATAGCAAGGGTGTATGGTGGAAAACATGCAATCCCCACAGGGGTAAAATAACACATATATTAAAACTAAATCAAATCAACTCAGAATGCCTTGAAAATTTTTGGAGATGTCAAAGAGGATTTTTTGAGATGATATCACCAAAAACAAATTGAAAATTGCATCCGTAGACCCCTCGATTTTGCACTCCCCACCTGCAACCTACGAAAACCAAGACAAGCAAATCCCGAACCTAAACATATCCAAAACTCATGAAATTTGGAAAGTATGCATAAATGGACATTTAAAGACAACCCATATGGTTATATTTTCAAATTGGGGCCCAGATCCACCTGCATAAAACTGGGGTGCCCGGATGGGCCCTACGAACCTGCAAAAACTTAAAAATGCTATAACTCTGTCAATTTAACTCCAAATTGCATGAAATTTAAACCACAACATCATATGATAGTCTAGAATAATATAATTAAAAAATAGTAATAAAATTGTGCAAGGATTTATCCTCATCCTAGGGGGGATGGTGGTGATTGCAACTAATTGGGGGGCACCCTGGAAGGGGATACCCACCAATTTCGACCATCGTTTTGCTACCAATATCTCTAGGGAATTATCCTAAACACTATAGGGGTGTTTTCATTGAATTTGGTGAATAAATTCACCCGGATGGAAAATTTATGCTCAAAATGCCCTCTTGAAGTCACCCGGTAACCTCCTTTGCTAAGAGGATATTTCGAGGGCAAGAAAGCTCAATAAGTTGGGGGGAAATCTAGGAAGCACTCCATTGCATATCTTAGAACTCCTCTTATCTTTATATGTGTGTATTTTTTGTGGAAATTGTATCCATTTTATATCCCAAAGGGGCTCATGTGCAAAAAGGCATGCAAGGGCATGCATGGCAGGAGGCACCATTTGTCAATCGGGAGGCATGCAATGGGTGTGGAAGAGAATATCCAATTTGGGCCTCCATTAAGAAGTGTTTCATAAGGATTCAGTTCCTTCTAACCCGCATGCTCCATTTGGCAGGCGTAAATGGCAGTTTCTGGGTGCCATTTGGCCCAGATTTGACTTTTTCTAGGTCAAACTTGCTCACCATCCCACCCTGGGATGATGGCTCACCACCATCCCAGGGTGGGATGGTGGGAATCTACCACCATCCCAGGGTGGGACGATGGTGAATTTTGGGCCAAAACCTCCCAAAATTGGGCTAGTAGCCTCCAAAAACCCTTTTGGAGTGGCTAGAACCACTGTGAGCCTCTTGAGGGCTGCCCAAGGGGCCATATGATGTCAATTTGATCATTGTTTGTGGATGCTTAATCAGGTTAACCATATTTTAGTGTCTACATATGCCTCTTTTTGAGATGCATTATGTGCAGCACAACGCTAAGCAAAAATAGATGACCAAAATGTTGAATGATTAAGGTTACTCGATAACCTAACCAACTTTAGATGCCCCAATCATGGAAAGGGTGTGTGTTCTTGAATCCTTGATTTTGACTCGGTAAAGACATTGGTCTTGGTTTCTCTTCAACTTCCAGGTATGCTCAAGGGACTTATAACCCTAGGAATTTAGAGAAAACCAAGTATTTTGGTAACTTTTGAGGTTACCAATAGGTAGGTTCATCTGCATTGTTATGTGCTTAATTGAGATATTTGCTTGTTTTCTGCCCCAAGCAGGGGCATGATTGTCTTTGTCAAATATTCATTGGACGAACACAACTTGCATGATTGAGTGTTTAATTGTTGATTTTTTATTATGAATTTGTTAAGCATGACTACCCCCTCAAGCGATGAGTCGATGAGGGAATGACCAGTGAGAAAAGCGACGAGTCGCTTGACCTAGATGACGTTTGTTAAGGTTGCCTTCAGTTGTCCTCATTGAAAAATGACATAGTTTTGAAAGGATTTGGATGATTCTATGGAGATTTCATGGAATCAAAGAGTTGAAAAACTCCTTCGCATGGGGCGGTCCAACCATAATGGCCTTCTTGGGGAGTGAAGTAGTAACTTGTCCATGCATCCATGAGAATTTTGCATTCCATATTGATCCTGAATGAATTCCATCATATTTGACTTGTTTTGGTGGGTGTTGAACCCTTTTCTTTGGCTTTTGTGTTGTTTTTGTTGTGTTTTAATTGTTTTTGAATTTTTGAGTTTTGATGAGATTTCATAGAAGAATACCTCGTCAACATTGGATTCCCCAACCATGGAAATGGTATGCCTCTCAGAATTAATGCCTTTTATAAGTTAAGGAACTTGATTTTGGTGTTCTTTGGCATATTGGCAAACAAGCCTAAGTCTAATCCTAGCCTTGGTGGTAGTTGGAAGACGAGCTCAAGTCTACGCTTTAGCATAGCCTTGATGATAATTTAGGAGATAAGATTACTAGTTTGCTTGAATTTTCTTTTGATATTTTGCTTATTTTCCCCAAGCAAAGGGGGTGCATGATTGTCTTTGGCAATGATTCGCAAGATGAACACGATTAACTTGATTAAGTTATCCATTGTTTATTTGGATTAAACATGTTGTTATTATGACCAATGGACTTAGTGGATGCCATTGGGGCATTTGGGGTGACCAAAGGGTTTATGGATACCTTTGGAGCTTTTGGGTGACCAAAGGGTTTATGGATACCTTTGGGGCTTTTTGAGGTTGATTGCTTAACTGTTTGATTGTTGATTAGGGGAGGTATGATACCAATAATGCCCCAGTTGATGTTACAAAAATGTTTTCTTGATTTGCAATTATGATAATTTGGAGCGTTAGATGCATTATGTGTTATGATCTATGGATGCATTGATGGATGCATGTGTTGTACTATGATGTTATTTGATGATATGCAATGTGTGTATGCATAATGAAATGGATGATCTATTGATGTGTATTGATGGAATATGAACACTATATGACATACTATGTTAGCACCATAGACTGTATAGAATTCATCAATTCATGTGCAATATTGTCATGAGACTATGTAATGGATTTGTGCAAATGGAAACTGACATACATGTGATAAAATGGAATGAATAAAATGAATGTTCTAGAAGGCCTATGAGGTTTTCATGAGACTCAAACAATCTAGTCAACTGATCAAAAGTTGTATACTAACCATGCAAGACTTTTTGACAAGGTATGAATCTGCTAGGATGACCAAGATACTCAATATCCCTATGTGTGCAAGTGAGTTCATTCTTGTGAGATGCATAAAGATACCGCCATTGACAAGTAGGCTATCCACCAAACCTATAATGAGGATCACTCTATGAATGCCACAATCCAGAGTTCTGTACTCAGTTGGATTAGACCACTAGGTAGTATAGGTGACCAAAAGCTAGCTCGTCCACATGCAAACATTGGTCTACACACACGCAAAGCTAATGTGGTAGACATATCGTCATGCGTTTAGGATACCGTCATTATCGGATAGGCTATCCACCAAACCCATAATGAGGATCACCTAAATGGTTTTTCAAATGCTGAGAATTTCAGGGATTCAAGCTCAGGCATCGTTCTTTTATTCAATTTTATAGGGATACTTGCTCATATGTAGTGATGATAATCACTGTTTATTTTGTATTTGATTTTCTTTGAGCAAGGGATTTGGGGAGTGGTGATAACCACTATTATTTTTTATTGTTGCTTTTTGAGGATTTTGATTTTGAATTTTGATTTCAAATTTGAGCTTGTGGGATTTTTGGCTTGTGAATGGTATTGATCTTTTAGGCCTTGGGGATGACTACCCATCCTTCTCAGGGACATGTAGTACGAATCCTTACGACTTTAGGGATCAAGGGTGTTTGGGAATTTTTATGGTGAACTTTTGGGATTTTTCTTTTGAATGGTATTGATCTTTTAGGCCTTGGGGATGACTACCCATCCTTCTCAGGGACGTGTAGTACGAATCCTTACGACTTTAGGGATCAAGGGTGTTTGGAAATTTGGATAGTGGTGAAAACCACTATTTATTTTGGGGAATTGGGTAGGGAAGAGCTTGTCCTTTTGCCAATTCTCAGCATTCTTGAACCATTCACACAGGGGGATGAGCAGGATAAATTTTTCGCTCAAGGTACCCTAGACCACTTTGTGGGTTTCATATTTCTTTTCATAAACTTGGATTTATTAGTGTGAAATGTGTTGGGATTTGATGTATACGAGGCACAATCTCAGCAAGACTCTACCTCCTAAAAATCTCGCTAGCCTTCTACAAAATCTGAGAAGAAACTAGATATGGCTAAGTGACCAAAAACCCTAATGACATTCTAAAAACAAATGACTAAGTGAAGGGAATGGACACGACTATGGTAATGTATGAAATGTAGATGGAAATGATAAGTAACTATGGAATGAGGTGAATGATGACCTTGACAACATTGATTGTGAATTGTACTTAGTGTACCATCTTAGTGCTAGACATGTATGAGCCACTCTAAAATGCAAAGTGCAAATGATGGATATGCCTAAATGCAAGCGATGATAAAATGCAATGGGATGCAATGTGATGTGATGCAATATTTTTTTGAAATTTTGAAATTTTGATAATGCCCTTATTTTTGAAATTTGGATTGGTATATATGTATGAAAGTGCAATGTGATGCAATGTTTTTGTATTTTGATGTTTTGATGATGTTTTTGAATTTTTGATTGATATATATATATATGTGACCAACGGGCTTATTTGGGGGCCATTGGGGCATTTAGGGGTGACCTAGATGATCGTAGATAGCCTAGGAGCATTTTTACTTGACCTAGGCGGTGAAAACCCGCTAGGAGCCTTTTGGGTGACCTAGACGTTCAACGGCACTTAAAAAGTGTCTATGACTGCCTAGGGGCATTTAGTTGTGACCAAAGGGCTTATGGATGCCTTTGGGGCTTTTTGGGTTGACCTAGATGATCGTAGATAGTCTAGGAGCATTTTTACTTGACCTAGAAGGTGAAAACCAGCTAGGAGCCTTTTGGGTGACCTAGACGGTCAACGACACTTAAAAGTGTCTACGACTACCTAGGGGCATTTGGTTGTGACCAAAGGGCTTATGGATGCCTTTGGGGATTTTAGGGTTGACCTAGATGATCATAGATAGTCTAGGAGCATTTTTACTTGACCTAGATGGTGAAAACATGCTAGGAGCCTTTTGGGTGACCTAGATGGTCAACGACACTTAGAAAGTGTCTACGACTACCTAGGGGCATTTGGTTGTGACCAAAGGGCTTATGGATGCCTTTGGGGATTTTAGGGTTGACCTAGATGATCGTAGATAGTCTAGGAGCATTTTTACTTGACCTAGATGGTGAAAACCTACTAGGAGCCTTTTGGGTGACCTAGATGGTCATCGACACTTAGAAAGTGTCTACGACTACCTAGGGGTATTTGATTGTGACCAAAGGGCTTATGGATGCCTTTGGGGCTTTTAGGGTTGACCTAGATGATCATAGATAGTCTAGGAGCATTTTTACTTGACCTAGATGGTGAAAAACTGCTAGGAGCCTTTTGGGTGACCTAGACGGTCAGTGACACTTAGAAAGTGTCTACGACTACCTAGGGGCATTTGGTTGTGACCAAAGGGATTATGGATGCCTTTGGGGCTTTTAGGGTTGACCTAGATGATCATAGATAGTCTAGGAGAATTTTTACTTGACCTAGATGGTGAAAACCCGCTAGGAGCCTTTTGGGTGACCTAGGAATTCAACGACACTTAGAAAGTGTCTACGACTGCCTAGGGGTATTTGGCTGTGACCAAAGGGCTTATGGATGCCTTTGGGGATTTTAGGGTTGACCTAGATGATCATAGATAGTCTAGGAGCATTTTTACTTGACCTAGACGATTATAGACCACCTAGGGGTGTTATGGGTTGACCAAGCGGTATGTAGATACCCTTGGAGCCTTTTGTAACTTTGCTTACTTTGTGTTCTTAGGAGGAAGGTGCAATACCTTGTATACCCCCAACATTTACTGTGATTGATGTGATGTTAAACAGGACCTATCCTAATGCAAGTATAATGGCTAAAAAATACCTAATGCAATGCAATTAAAGTATGCAAGGGTACATGCCAAATGTTTTTGTGTTTTAATGTTTTGCAATATTTTTGAAATTTTGATTATTTTGAATGTTTGTGGATTTTGACATTTTATGATTTGTTTGGATTTTTGGTGTTTTAAATTGTTTTTGAATTTTGAGTGTTTTGTGAGGGGGAAGGCACGATACCTTAGGCACCCCCAATGTGTGTGCTACTCAATGAAGGTGAGAAAGGTGTGATATCATTAGAGTTCTCACTATGATTCATTGGTTGTGATGTGGATGGTGGGGAAGGTATGCTACCTTTGGGTTGCTCAAAGTGGTTGGTATATGTTGTGTTTGCTTCGTGTATGGGCCAGAGGTCTTGGAAGTCTCCTATCGGTTGGTTGTTAGGAGCAAGAGGATTGCCCACCGGAAGCTCTTGCCTCTTGATCATATCCTAAACTAAATCTCTAAAGGGATAACATGTCTGGATGTCATGACCTCTTTATCTATGGTAAACACAGTATAGATCTTTCCTATGTGCCTTTGATCTATGTTTGTTAGGTTTCAATGGATGGATCTTAGGAAGCGTGATTGCTCGTGCCTCATACAATCGATTGAAGATTGATGCTAAGGGCTCTGAAAAATGAGTATATTGTCTTTGCTTTTGTTGCAGATGGTTTTTGGCCAACGGAGGCTGAGCCTGGTAATTAGGTTGCACTGGTAATTGTGATGGGGGAGCTTGGTTTAAGGGTTCAGGGATGCTTAGAACCACTTGATTGATTGGGGCTACATTTTGCTGTGTGTTACCACCTTTAATGTTCTTGTTTGGTTGTTCCCCTTTGTGGAGTCATACATCACCCTCCTGGACCTTGATGTCCTCAATGATTTGGGCTTGTGCTAAGGCCTCCTCGAATGTTTGATATCGTTGTAATTGTAAAAGAAGTGAAATCTACTTTGAACAACTTCTAGTAAACATTCGGATGAGTTCCGTTATGGGTAGGGTGAAAGGTAGTTTTAACATCACCTTTATCCATCTATTACCATACTCCATGACTGGCTCATCATCAAGTTGATGAAGGCTAGACAAGTCAGTCAAGTTTATCCTTTTCTTAGCGCTAGAGGCAAAACATCCCAAAAATGCATCGACCAATTGCTCAAAGGTGTTTATGCTATGATGTGGTAGATGATTATACCATTCTAAAGCATCTCTAGATAATGTTGTAATGAATATTCTCAACATCAAAGGGTCATAATCTTGAAGATGAGAGCACTTAAGAATGAAGCTTGACACGTGCTCTTCTGCATCTTCATCATCTTTGAAATATTCAAGCTTGGGCATCTAGAAATTCGATGGGTATGTCAGTGATGACACTGATGGATGTACAGGCTGATTACTAAGTTGCTTTAGTGTGGGTTTTTGATAACCCAAAATTTGATCTGGATTTTCTAATGCCTTCAATCGATCATCTAGCACTTTGTATGGCCCTGACGACATAATATGATCATCCTATTGTCGCCCTTTATTAGATGAAGGAGGTCACTTTTGATGTTGAGGTGGATGATAAGTATGATCATTAGGTACCTCATCATAACTGGGTTTAGGGTAGGCATCTATTTGATCCTGATGTTCCCATTGGGACTCTTCATATGATTCCTCCTCCTATTGATCTTGGTACTGTTGAGGAGTATGAGGCTTTTTATGATAACTAGATAATGGCCTTTGATGTTGAATGTGAGTTTGGTGTGGTCGAGGGGGAATATTTTGAGATTGTATTGGGCGTCTTGCCCATTGTTGCATCCTATAGGTGCTAGGTGTAAGCACAACTTTAGGTACTGCATTATGTAATTTCTCTTGTTGTATCTTTTGTTGTTCTTGTATCTTTTGTTGATACAACTCTTGTAGGTGTGCTCGTTGTGAGTCCACCCATTGTTGATGTACTTGTTGTTGAGCCAACTGGAGTTGATCCGTATGTTGTTGCCTATTAAGATTTGGCCTAATTGCCTGATGAGTATGATCTGGTTGCTCCATTGCATGGGGTTTGTGTATCCTCATATTTGAAATATGGATGGGTTTATCATGTCTTTCCCCCCTAGTAGGGTCTAATGCTTGTTTTCCATGCTCCCTAAGGATCACATTACCTTGAGACTCTGATTTATGAATTGGCTCTGTATAGTCCGATGATGTAGAGCCATCATATGGTTGCACCAAGTACTCTTCATGAGGAGTAGGTAGATGGTTGGGATCTTCTCCCTCATCTATTAGGAAAGCCTCATATTCAGTTTTGGATGTAAGCTCTATATATTCAGGCTACATAGAAGCATGATGTGTGGATGTTGAGTGCTCTCTGTGAGGAGTATGAGGGCGACTTGCTCGATCAAATGGGGTGGTTTGCTCATCCAGGCTAGGCCATGGTGTACTCTCATGTTCATATTCTGATTGATGTATAGAGTAAGCTGGGGTGTGAACCCGTGATATTGATCTATTAGACCCCTTAGTGGGCAGATTATTTGCTATATAGAATTCTATCAAGGTATCCCAATCGGGAGTTTTCCTAGAGGACCTATGGGTGCTTCCCTAGTAGGGGTATCTCGAAGGTTTGCCCCCTAGGGATGATATTGTTGTTATGATAGGACCTAGGATGCCATTTAGGTATGGGCATGTCCTCTAGACTTATTTGGAGATATTCACTAGCTATGGAGCTTGAATCTCTCACTAAATTGGAGGTCTTGTTTTCAACCGCCTTTGGACCAAATTGGTAAAACGAGGGTCCATCGACCATTTTTAGAAAATTTTGACTTTCCCAAAAATGGTTATAAGTGTTATACATCAAAACGATCAGTGCGACGAGCTGATCATAATGGGCTAGGTCTCCAAAATTTGATTTTTGGGTCAAAAATTTGTATTTTTGGAATATTTGGCCAACCGGGGCCTGTGGGGAAATGCCCACTTTTGGGATTTTTTGGGAAATTTTGAACCGTGAAGAGTTAGGACTCAAAATTTCTAGGAGAGGTGTAGAATGAACTAAGACAAAAAAAAAACAAATTTGGCAAGTTTTGGAGTTGTCTAGACCATTCTATGACCGTTTTACTACAGTTTTTCCCTATTTTCGGCCTTGAAAATAGAGTAATCATAAAACCAAAATAACTTTTTCGTTATAGCTCCATTCTGCACAATTCAAGAAGCATTGGATTCTTGAAGCGTTGGGTTAGGGTTTTATCCCAAATAACAAAGAAATACACAAAGCAAATAATATGATTATCTCTTTTAAGGATTGGATGTATATGATTATCTCTTTTGCATATTAAGAACACACAATCAAATGATCAAAGAAGCACACAAGAAAACAATGTGATTATCTCCTTTAAGTTTTAGATGTGAATCCCTAAGTTGTTTTGTGTGTTTTAGATGTGTTGTTTGTAAAGGATGACATTGTGTCACGTATTTGAAATTTTGTTGGATTATGTACTCAAATGTTTAAAGGATTTCACCTATATACTTGCACAAGATAAATATGGTGATGAAATCCATATCCAACGAGGTAGCATAGGTACTACCAACCCTCACCTAGCACCCCATGCATAGTGATACTCCTCTTCGAAGAGAAGTACGTGCTATTTTGCATGATTAAGACAGATCTTGGGTCGGCCTTGGCCACGGATGGGTCCCGATGATACTCTTTCACATGATCCAATCAAGTGGTAATGACATCCACTTTTGGTCTCTATCGATGGGTTGGATGTGAGAGCCCAACGCCGCCGATGTTAAGATAAAGTGTGGTGTGTGGGGGTTCCTTTTAATCCCAAGAAAGCAAGAAAAGAAGCATTTGATGATAATTCACTAAATGCATGCAAATAAGTGTGTTTTAATTTCATAAATTTAGGATAAAGAACCTACAAATGCAACTTATGAATGCAAATCCTAAATGCTAACTTACCTATTGGGTAAGCCATAAACAATCAAGCCACAAAGATGCATTGCTACTTTAGATTTCTTTTGATTTTTCTTCTTCCTTTTGCTATGTGATGTTATAAGAAAAGAAAAAATGTAACTTTTAACCTTTATATGCAAGCAAATGAAGCAATAAAACTTATTTTTGACAGTCTCTGAAAATGTAGCAGAAAAACAAAGGTTTTAGGCACTTACTTTGTCCATTTTGAGCTCTCCAAATTCTGAATTTTTGGGCAGAAATCTCCCTTTTTTACCATCACTCCAGGGTGGGAAAATTAATAGCCTCACCACCATCCTAGGGTGGGATGTTGAATCTACCATCCCAGGGTGTTCCAGATAAAGGCTCTGCCACCTTTCTAGGGTGGGGAGGGGGGCACCTGCAACACAAAAAGGGCAAAAATTGCAAAATTAAGGTCAGATTTTCACCTAAATAATAAGGGACAAGGGTCCCACCATGATCACCATTGAAGTAGGGAAAAATTATGCACCAAATTATGTGAAACAATATATGTATCTTCCCCATCTCGCTTATGAGAACAAAAAAGGAAGCATGCATGTGGAAATGAAGGAAAACCAAACAATAAAGAATGAAATGAAATGAGTGTCTTATTTATTAATTTGGTGGATAAAGTATAAGGTTACATAGAAGTCCCATTGAGGCCTCAAAATGTTATGCAATTGTTACAATTTTTGTGGTTCCCAAGGATCAATTCCTCCAAGGAATCAGGGTGCACATCCAGTGCCTTTTTGTGTACCCACAATCGAGGTGGGTGGGACAATGTCACCGCTGCTTGTATCTTCAATATCTTATGTCTGATATTCCTTACCAATGCCTTCTAAGAACATGCACCTGCACACAAGTAATCCAAAGGGGTTAAATAGCAAGGGTTTATGGTGGAAAACATGAAATCCCCACAGGGGCAAAATAACACATATATTAAAACTAAATCAAATAAACTCAGAATGCCTTGAAAATTTTTGGAGATGTCAAAGAGGATGTTTTGAGATGATATCACCAAAAAAATATCATAAATTGCATCCGTAGACCCCTTGATTTTGCACTGCCTACCTACAACCTACGAAAACCAAGACAAGCAAATCCAGAACCTAAACATATCCAAAACTCATGAAATTTTGAAATAATGCATAAATGGAAATTTCAAGACAATCCATATGGTTATATTTTCAAATTGAGGTCCAGATCCACCTGCATACAACTGGGGTGCCCAGATGGACCCTACAGACCTTCAAAAACTTAAAAATGCTATAACTCGGTCAATTTAACTCCAAATTGCATGAAATTTAAACCACAACATAATATGATAGTACAAAATAATATAATTAAAAATAATTAATTTTTTTGTGCAAGGATTTACCCTCATCCAGGGGGATGGTGGTGACTGCAACTAATTGGGAGGCACCCTGGAAGGGGATACCCACCAATTTCGGCCACATTTTGCTACCAATATCTCTAGGGAATGATCCTAAAAACTATAGGGGGTGTTGTCATCAAATTTTGTGAATAAATTCACCCGGATGGAAAAGTTACGCTCAAAAGGCCTTATTGAAGTCACCCAGTAACCTCCTTTGCTAAGAGGAGATTCCAATGGCAAGAAAGCTCAATAAGTTGGGGAGAAATATTTGTAGAACTCCATTGCATATCTTATAAATCCTCTCATTTTTATATGTGTGTGTTTTTTTTGTGGAAATTGTATCCATTTCATAGCCCAAATGGGATCATGTGCAAAAAGGCATGCAAGCGCATGCATGGTAGGAGGCACTATTTATCAATCAGGAGGAATGCAATGGGTGTGGAATATAATATCTAACTTTGGCCTGCATTAAGAAGTGTTTCATAAGAATTCAGTGCCCTCTGACCCGCATGCTTCATTTGGCGGGGTAAATGGCAGTTTCTGGGTGCCATTTGGCCCAGATTTAACTTTTTTTGGGTCAAACTTTCTCACCATCCCACCCTAGGATGATGGCTCACCACTGTCCTAGGGTGGGATGGTGGGAATATTCCACCATCCTAGGGTGGGATGGTGGTGAATTTTGGGCCAAAACCTCCCAAAATTGGGCCATTAGCCTCCAAAAACCCTTTCGAAGTGGCTAGAACCATTGTGAGCCTCCTGAGGGCTGCCCAAGGGGTCATATGATGTCAATTTAGTCATTTTTTGTGGATGCTTAATCAGGTTAACCATATTTTAGTGTCTACACCTAGTATATTTTCATAAAATCATTTTTGGCATGGGTTTTCTTGATTCCCACTATGGATAAGTCTCCTTATTCTAAATCCAAAACAAGAACAACATATCAAAGACACATCAAATAGTTTAGGGCACACATAAATTGGTAATCAAGATAAACACTTGCTTGATATTGTTTGGCTATCTCTAAATTGCAATCAAAAATACTAATTAATAAACACAATGGTCAAAACTAGAAGTAAACATCCTCGGTCCAATACCGAGGGAGAATCTGAAGCAACACATACCCATAGATGAAGTCGTAGTAACATTGAACCACATGCTCATAATACCATGAGATGTAGTTCCACGAGTCTAAGGGGTGATAATTCAACCCTTGGGGAATCTCCTTGAGAAATCCCAAATAGAGAATTAAATCATGGAACTAAATTACAAAAACACAAAGAGGCCTCATGGCCATCATCATCAAGGAGACATGAGGAGGCCTCAAGGCCTTCCTCTAAACATACAAAAACTTCTCAAAGATATGAGGAGGCTTCAAGAGCTTCCTCCCCACATGAACATAAGCAGGGTTCTAGACCCCATTATTTTCATAGATATGATGAGGTTTCCCCATATCCATCCTCAAGAGGGTAGATAGGGCCACAAATCCCTCATCACCAAAAGGACACACAAGAGTCACAACCTCTCAAAATTCACATGAGATATTGAGAATAGGTATGCCCATTGAAGGGCAAGAAACTAGAGCTACATACAGTCATAGATATCAAATAGAAGATACCCTTATCACAAGAGGAAGGATTCCAATAGATTATGACCTCATTGGAGTAAATGGCACCCTAAGGGATCATCCATGGAAAACAAAAGAGTTAGATGAGTTGGATCGGTTGCATCTAATACCACCTCCTAGAACCATAGCCACAAAAAATTATGCATCTGGAAGTTCACAAACTATTACTTCTAAGCGCACCTCTCAACATGGGGATTCTTCAGAGTGACTTCGCAAGTCTCATGCATATTATAACCATAGAGACACTTATCAATACACAGGAGAGATTACAGTAGCTAGCAAGAGCAAATAAATAGTAGAGATCTCTTCGAGGAATCTGTGAATCAAAACCATAAGAACAAAATCAAACAAACATGAGTCCTCTTCAATAGCGCAATATGACCGCATGCGATGGTTAGAAAATGCATTGCACAAAGAGCAAGAGCTAGTTGAAGCTCTCGAGCATGACAAACAAAGAGAAAGGCTTTTGCACCAACATGAGCAGTGTCTAAGAGAACAAGCTGAGCAACTAGCTCGTATCAATTTACAAGCCAATGGTAATGATCATCAAAGAGATAAATACACTGACTCACCAAGATAAGGGTGCAACAGGCAAGAATAAATCCCATAATGAAACCACCACTCAAATCATGAACAACGTCAAACTGGTGGGGAAAGGGTAAACATGATAAATCAAGATCAAACACATCCTGAATCCCCTCATAGGAGGGAAGAGAATAGAACAAGTCAATGCACACATGGTTACCTCTATTGCCACCACAAGGGGTTCTGCAAGAAGAGGAACTCCTTGCCTCAAAGGCATTCCAAGAACTTGCTAAAAATATGAAGTCCTTTGAGAAATAAGAAATGAAAAGGAACCAACCAACATTGATTAAAATACACAACCAACCGTTATGCCCATCAGTCCCTAGCCCTACATATCCTAAGAATTTTGAGATGCCTAGGTTAGAAAATTTTAAGGGTGAAGAATATGCACAAGAGCATGTTACCAATTTTATCAATGCATATTTTTATCTTGAATACAATGATGCTCTTATGCTAATGACATTCATTATGACATTTTTGGGCGCTGCCACTCAATGATTCAACCAACTGCCCAAGCACAGCATATCTAGTTTTGAACAACTAGAAAATGTATTCCTAAAGTGTTTCTCCTTTGGTGATAAAATAAAGGTGAAGCTTTCGGACCTGGTCAACCTAAAGCATTATGACAATGATCCAATAATGGAATATGGGGATAGGTGGAGAAAATTCATGGCAAATCTATCATTCTCTATCCCCACAGAAGAAATTATTCACATGTTCACAAAGAGTTGTTCTAAACACATCTCCCTCTTGTTACAAATTCAACAATATCCTTCATTTGAGGAAGCCTTGGCATAGGCTAAACTCATTGAGGACATAAAAGTAGATGAGAGAACCATCAATCTTTGAAAAAAAAAGGAGTGGAACAAAAATGGCAAGAATGACAAATACAAGCAGAAGCAAGCACGTCCTGCTCCAGTTAATCAAGTAGTATTGGCTTGTTAGGATCCTCAATCCTAACATTATTAGTTAGTATTATTTAGTATTATTAATCATTTAATTATTATATTATTAACTTATAAAGTGAACCATCACAACCCTTCATAATGTGAACCATCACATCTCTTCATACATGAACCATCATGTCTCTTCACCAACGTAGCTTTAGGGTAGATATATATATTAGGTTGGCCATCCATATCAAATCATCTATGAATAATAAAAAGAAGAATAATGTAGATTCTAAAGGAGGGAGCCCCCTATAGTGGCAAAGTGATTAAAAGGGAGCCCCCTTTGAGTGGCCTGCGATTACATTTACATTAATTTGTTAATAATTTTATAGTAATACCTTGGGGTCTTACCATTTGGTATCAGAGCCATGTGGGACCCAATCATGTGGGAATTTCTCAAAGATCTTCATCAAATCACTTCTATGCATGAGTATCAAACTTGGTTTGAGGATATCACCAAACACAACACAATATTGGATGAATCAATTCTCATCAATGGCTTCATTAGGGGATTAAAAGAGGAAATTAGAATGGAGGTGACAAGGTTCAATCCCTATACCATGATGTAAACCTATGGATTGGAAAAATTAGTTGAAGATAAAATCAATGCACAACAACGATTAGAGAAATCACTTATGGAAAAATCGTCGACCACTTACATCGCTCCCAAACCTATGCATAATGGAAGGGCACAAAGCACTTACACAACCCCCAAATCTAACCGAAATTTATGAATTAAATATCTTAGCTTTGAGGAGATGAAGGAACGACGAGCAAAAGGACTCTGTGATAATTGTGATGAACAATTTGGACCCCACCATAAATGTGCTACACTAAAATTATATTTATTGAAGGAATTTGATCCCTGTCTCTCCATAAAGCAAGCAGATGAGGTAGTTGTGTCCGAAGCAACCAGTGCACCTACTCACTGCAATGAAGACAATGAGGTCGATGTGCAAGAAATGATTGATGTACCAAGCAGGAATGAGGTAGACATACCCAAAGTGATCTAGCCAAAAGTGCACTCTACAAGACCTACACATACCTTACTCACCAATAGTTAGTTCTTGCCATATGACCAAACCTATTCGGAACCAACACAGAGTGACTACACACTCCTCCGTTGGCTCTACCAAGGAACCAAAAAAGGATATGAAATCATTACCATCACTTTTGATGCATCATTATGAAGTATTTGAGGAACCCCAAGGGTTGCCCTCCCATCGTCATCATGATTTTCCTAAGGAATATTCTACTATTGTTCTTGGAAACCCCCCGCTAATGCTTCATCCTTCTCGATATCTATGCCTACGAAAGGATACCATTAAAAGAGTCCAAGAACTTACACAAATACTTCTTGGAAAACAAAGGACAAAGCTTCTCAATTTGAGATTTGAGGACAAAGCTCTTTTTAAGGAGGGTGGTATGTTAGGATCCTCAATCCTAACATTATTAGTTAGTATTAGTTAGTATTATTAATCATTTAATTATTATATTATTAACTTATAAAGTGAACCATCACAACCCTTCATAATGTGAACCATCACGTCTCTTCATATGTGAACCATCATGTCTCTTCACCAACGTAGCTTTAGGGTAGATATATATATTAGGTTGGCCATCCATATCAAATCATCCATGAATAATAAGAAGAAGAATAATATATATTCTAAATGAGGGAGCCCCTTATAGTGGCAAAGTGATTACAAGGGAGCCCCTTATAGTGGCAAAGTGATTACAAGGGAGCCCCCTTTGAGTGGCCTATGATTACATTTACATTAATTTGTTAATAATTTTATAGTAAGACATTGGGGTCTTACCATGGCTGCACCTAAGGATGGGGCTGCACAGCAATCCCATAATTATCAAGCACAACCCCCACCAGCCAATTATGATCAAAAAAATAATCAAGGGCGAAACAAAGAACATAAACCACCTTGTTATTTTACACCTCTATCATAGTCAATGTAATCAATTTTCAACCAACAGGGCGAGACTGGGAAGATCATATTTCTTGATGTACCTCTTGTAGATCCCAACCATCCTAAGACAAAATAATATAGGGAAGATCAATTTTGCCCTTATCATAAGATACCGAGGCACAACATTGAAGTTTTCATTGGTTTCAAACATCAGGTACAAAACATGATTGAGGTAGGAGAACTTAAAGTTGACAACCCATTGGCTCCTGATAATAGAGATATCAACATATACAAAAACTTTCTTCCCAACCATGAGGTCCCTAGAGGGCAAGGTTCCCAAGTCAACCAGGTTTGAATTGATATGCCTACCCATAGTTGCATTGGAAAGGTTGAAATTGTTAATATAGCTACTAGGACTAGATGATATGGTCAACCACAGCCTCATGCAGCTCCCATTAATGTCCCAACTGCACCTAAGTAGAGGTAGGGGTAGAACAACCTTCCAAGACCACCAACTCGACCTATGGTAACTGTTCGGAGTAGACTAGAGAAAAACTTACAAATGACTCTAGCTAAGTTGTCTATCTATGAGCTCATACAACAATACCCAAAGTATGGGGAGAATTTTATGGAGATATTGATATCAATTGAGCTCCAACCACAAGATCCAAATGCATTCACTTGTTTTGTAGGACAAGTAAAATAATGCCAAGAACCTATAATTTGATTCTATGATCATGAGATTAAGATAGTGCTTACTACCTTTCCAAACCCTCCACTGCATATTGTAGCGTCAGTCAATGATTTACCTTTTAAGCGGGTCTTGATATATATGGGTTCTTCAATCAACATCATCACAACAACAGCAATAGAACACCTTAATATTCCCAAGTCAAATATCATTCTGGGAGCCTACACATTAAGAGCTTTCAATTATGCTTTATGCAATACTGTGGGGATGATAGTCCTACCCATCAAGGTAGGGTATAAGACCATCCATGTGATGTGTCACATCTTGGAAGGGTCCATGCAATACAACATCCTCCTAGGGCACCCTTGGATAAGAGATATGAAGTGTGTTCCCTTGATTTTACACCAATGTGTCAAATACGTGCATGATGACAAAGTTTATGTGGTGTTGGCTGATGAAGAGCCATTCAAATATGTCCATCAAGTGGATTTTCCAAGAGAATTTGTAATTTCCTCTACCCACTTGTATGTAGAACCTTCATCTCCAACTACGCAACTAGATAACAAAGACAAAGGGGTACGTAAAGACCCAGACACATCAGCACCTCATCTTGCATCCAAAATGACTAATGCTTATAAGAGACCATCAACGTCTAAACCAAAATACAATCAGAAGCTAAAGACACCTTTAGTTTAGGGAGAAAATCCCAAGGAATTGCTAACCATAGCCATTGAGAAAATTCCAAGTCCCATGGAAGAAGAATATATCCAAGATCAAGCTAAGGAGATACTAGAATCCACTTCGCCAGTGTTGTTTGTAGGATCATCCACATCACATGCGACAATACACTTTGCAAGTACAGGGATAGGAGAGTATCTTGTGTATAATATAAAATCCATGCCCATAATAGAGTCTGCACAAGACATGGGATGTATAAAATACCTAAGACCACCAGTGGGAACAGTGGTTCCACTTGGAATCCATCCCAACCAAACCAACTTTATCTATGCTAGCCTGGACTGCACCCATAAGTCTACAAAAATAGAAGAGGACAATGATGAACTGTTCATTATTAATTTTTTTTACCTCTCCAATCCTGAGCATGCTCTAAGTTATTTTGAACATTTCCATTGGCATGGCTACGATCTTGGCATATATGAGCAGGGGTGTAGGCGGTCATTCGAGCCACAATACTAGCTTCCCTCTGACAGGTTTGGATTAGGCTATCACATCAGAGGTCGATATGACTCTCTAGTAGCATCCTTGGATAGATTAAGCTTAGTGTTAGGAGAATACATTGATTTTATTCCTTATCACCCACCAAGTACAAGACATCTGAGCAATAGACAAGTGGTTGTGGTGAACATACCACCACCTGAGACTTATCATCCAATCTTCACAATTGATGCCATCCCAACATGTTGCAACTTGTGGGATGAAGAGCAAGAAGAAAATGGATATGAGGCAAGAAATGATGAAGCATAAGAAATCTTAGCCTATCATGGGCCTCGCTATTTACAAATCCTTTCCTGGTCCAGCCATAATGAGAGTGGGTACATATCATATAAAAGTGGTTGTGAGTTAGAGGACTCAATAGAGAAAGCCTACCTAAGGGCAAGGTAGTGGCCCCATGACTTGGGGTAACATACTAATGCAAATGGCATCTTCATAAGTGATGAAGAATATGAGGATGAAATAGAGATGGCCTACTTGGAGCCAAGAGATGTAACCCTTATCTTGGGGCTACATACCAATGCTAATGGTTTTTGGATAAGTGATGATGACTTTGATGATGAGACTAAGATGGTTTATCTTGGGCCTCATCACTTGCACCAAGTCAACATGCTGGTAGGAAGAGAAGTGGCACTTCATGCCATAGATCCTAGTTGGCAATTTTTAGGGAGACCTATCGACTTAAATGTTATTTATCGTGCGGTCAATCCCCCTCTACCTACATTCAGGGAGCTCTTAGAACCCAATGATCCTATTATTAGACCTACTCATGGACTAGATCCATAGATTCCTTTTCCTCCAGAGCCTCATCATGAGTATGCAGAGGAAACCTCTGGCACAATTTTTCATCCATGTGGTCTTGGAGATTTCATTTCATCCATCAATATTATATCCATTGATTTGGCCACTCCACTTCATAACCCAACGGATCCTATTAAACCACTGTGTCTTGATACAGAGGCTATTGATTGGGATCGCGTTGATTCACCCATAGATCCTAAAGACCTTTTCCTTAGTGAAGAAGTGTTACAATCGGTTCATTTTGCATTAGGTTGTGCATATGACATATTCCATGTCAATTTGAATCCTGACTCGGTAGGACCTGTAAATCCCACCAATGACATTAATTTGATACCCACACCTCACTAGTTGGAGGATGGGTCACATATGGCTATAGAAGCGACTTTCGAGATGGACATCAATGATGATCCTACTCAACCAAAGAAAGTCAAGTTCAGAGAAATTTTATCTCCAAAGGAACAAGCCATCATAATTTCTCTCCTTAAAGAGAGGTCAAATATTTTTGCTTGGACTTACAAAGACATGCCAGGGATTGATCTGCATTTAGTTGCTCACAATATTTCATTGGATCCCATGAAGAATCCGATCAAGCAAAATTTGAGGAAAATGCATCCAACCATCGCTTTTATGGTGAAGAACGAGTTACAAAAACTTTTGGATGCAATTTTCAAAGTCCCAATGTACTACCCCTAATGGGTCTCAAACATGGTGCCTATTGGAAAGCCGAATGGAAGATTCCACATTTGCATATATTTTAGAGACCTGAATAGGGCAACTCCAAAGGATTCGTTCCCATTACCAAACATATATGCTCTTGTTGACACCATTGTAGGTCATGAGATGCTCTCCCTAATGGATGGGTTTTTTGGATACAATCAAATCTGAATCAAACTCGAATATCAGCGTAAGACTGCTTTCATTACTCCATGGGGGATATTTTGTTACCAGGTGATACCATTTGGCCTAAAGAATATTGGTGGTACATATCATCAGGACATGACCTACATATTTCATGACTACATGCACACAATCTTAGAAGACTACATGGATGACTTGCTAGCCAAGTCTTTAGTGCGGCAAGAGCACTCTGAAATCCTTGAGAAATTCTTTGATCGCCTCATTGAGCACAATGTCAGATTAAACCCTAAGAAGTGCATGTTTGGTGTGACTTCTGGTAAGCTCTTAGGTTTCATCGTTTCTAAGAGAGGCATCGAGGTCAATCCTGCAAAGTTAAATGATATAATGGAAATGATTGTCCCTACCAACATTAGGGATTTAAGAAGCCTACAAGACAAGGTAGCATACATAAAACGGTTCATTTCTCAATTATCAGATAAGTTTTAGCCCATGAACCGTTTGCTACGCAAGGATGTCCCATTTCATTGGGATGGAGAATACCAACAAGCCTTTGCAGAGATCAAAACTTACCTGGAAACACCATCGGTATTGGCTCCACCAAGGCTAGACGTACCATTTTTGCTATACATATCGGCTATTAATTTTGCTTTAGGCACCATTTTGGCACAAAAGAATGCACAAGATAAAGAGCAAGTCATATATTACATCAGTCATATCTTGGTGAGTTATGAGCTAGGATATGTGTATGTAGCAAAGTAGTGCTTAGCAGTGGTCTTTGCAACGAGAAATTTGTGACACTACATGTTGAGCCATACCACCTACGTTATATCAAAACAAAATCCTTTATAGTATATGATGAACAAGACCTATCACAATACACGTACTGCAAAGTGGATCATGATGCTGATAGAATTTTATCTAGAGTTTATAAGCCATAAGTCCATCAAGGGACAAGTCATAGCAGATCAATTAGTAGAGGCACCTCTTCAAGATAGCAAGCCTCTCATCATAGAATTTCTTGATGATGTAGTCTTCGCATTATCAAATCCACCCGAACTCAAAGAGCCTGAAAAATAAAGAGATATGGCATTATTCTTCGATGGTTCAAAGTATGAGCAAGGGGGCAGAGTAGGAATAGTATTTATCACACCACATGATGCTCCATTGCCCTTATCATTCAAGCTATACTTCCCTTGCACAAACAATAACACAGAGTATAAGGCCCTTATATTGGGACTCCAAACAACCATTACAATGGGCATTAAAATATTGAATATCTTTGGTGACTCTTTGCTCATATTTAATCAAGTCAAAGGATTGTTCCAATGTAGGTTCCCACTCCTAAAAACTTACAAGGATTTTGTTGACACTTACCTAGATTGACTGGAATGGTATGACATCGAGGCAATCCCTCATATGTCAAATAGATTTGCAGATACCATGGAATCTTTGGGATCCTAATCGCTCAGAATTCATCTCCTGATTTCACAATCATTCATGTAAAAGTGCTCGCGCACTCAACAATATGTGAGGTTGTGGACAATCAAGAGTCAGTCAACATAATCCAGACCGAACTAAATCAAGATTAGTCCTTCAGAGCTAGAGCTTTCTTGCAAATGGTACGTTGGAAATATTTTATCTCTCAAGGTCCTGTAGAGTGTGGTATGACCATTCACCATAGGGTTGTTTCTCAATCTATGATCTCAGATTCTGGATCATAGGAGGAGCATGTCATTTTATCCATAGAGGTTGTGGCTTATGAATATTAGCTTTCCCAATTACAAGATTTCCTAAAACTTGGAATGGTACTGCAAGGTCTATCACGTGCCAAAAGATGAGCATTTAAATAGAATACAACAAGGTATATCTTTCTAGGAGAGATCCTTTATATACAAGGCTATAATGGAATGCTCCTTCATTGTCTTGAGCCCCAGGAAGCATCCTGGACAATCTCACAAGCCCATGATGGTATGTGTGGTATTCACTTCAGTGGCATGCCCATTGTTAAGCGCATCTTGAGAATGGGTTACTATTGGCCCACTATGGAAAAATACTATTGCGAGTATGTTAAGAAATGCATTAAGTGCCAGCATCATGCAAACCTCACTCACTTGTCATCACAAGCCTTGCAACCCATCCAGGCAGCATGGCTCTTCTCTGAGTGGAGACTAGACTTAATAGGGAATATCTCACCCCATCCTCAGGTTGACATACATTCATCATAATGGCCACTGAATATTTCACCAAATGGTTCAAAGCGATCCCCTTGACATCAACAACTGGACCAAGGATTGTGGAGTTTATACTCCACAATATCATAAGTCATTTTGGGGTCTCTTCGAAGATAATATCGAATAATGGGCCATCTTTAAATAATAAAAATGTGTGTGCTTTAATGAACAAATATCACATTCAACACCATTTTTCAACACCCTATTATCCGTAAGCAAATGGGCAAGCAGAAGCCTCAAACAAAACAATAGTCTCCATATTGAGGAAACAGTGAAAGATAATCATAAGGACTGGTATTTGTAATTGCCTTTGGCATTGTGGACATACAAGACTAGTGTGTGGATGCCCACTAGGGAAAAATCATTTTTACTTGTATATAGCATTGAGGCCATCATACCCTGAGAGTTGGAAATTCCAACCCTGTGCATAGCATTAAAGGACTTTACAGATGATGACACCACGTGATAAGGCCATTTTGATCAGTTAGTGCTTCTTAATGAAGGCCAAGTCAATACCTTGGACCATCTCCTCATCTACCAGGATCACCTTGCGCGAGCCTACAATAGTAAAATCCACTTAAGATAATTCAAGGTTGGGGATTTGTGCTCAAATAAAACTAGCAAAACTCAAATCTGTTGTCGCATCTATGAAACAAATTTATGGCAAACTAGATAGGCCCCTACATGATTTCAGAAAGTTTTGGTCCTGGGGCATATTGCCTCACATCATTGGATGGTGTTGAAGATCCTGAACCCCTCAATAGCATTCATTTGAATACATTTTATACATAAAATACAAAAACATTCAAATATACATAAAATAAAAAAACATTCAAATATACATAAAATACAAAAACATCCAAATATAAAACATCAAAGATACAAACAAATTATAAAAACATAAAATTTAAAAATTCAATCAAAAATGCTCCAAGGGTATTGACACCGCTTGGTCAAAATTCAATCAAAAATGCTCCAAGGGTATTCAAGTTGCTTGGTCAAATTCAATCAAAAATGCTCCAAGGGTATTCAAGTTTCTTGGTCAAATTCAATAAAAAAAAAATGCTCCAAGAGTAGATTCACACCGCTTGGGTCAAATTCAATCAAAAACACTCCAAGGGTATTCACGCCACTTGGTTAAAATTCAATAAAAAATGCTCCAAGGGTATTCACACCGCTTTGTTAAAATTCAAAAATGCTCCAAGGGTATTCACACCGCTTGGTCAAAATTCAATCAAAAATGATCCAAGGGTAGCTTCATGCCGCTTGTCCAAAATCTAAAATCCCCAAAGGCACAATAAGCCCTTTGGTCAAAACACAATCAAAAATACAAAAATAGTTGCATCTTCCATTTTCATACATATAGTTGCATTACATCAAACATGCATTTCCATTGCATTTGCATATGTTATGATCACACTCTTGCAAATGATACCACAGTTTGTATCACAACCATAAATACACAAGTCCACCTTCATCCATTCATCCATGTGTGTAACTGTGTTTTTCAACACAACCATATCATATTGCTATAAAGAATAGGCTAAGATTTTTTGGTCATTCAACCATATCTAGTGGCCTTATCAGTTTTGTGGGAAGCCATCCTGATTAGTAAAGGGTAAGGTCTAGTTGTGATAATGCCTTAGATATTCAGGATCCTATCACTAATTAAAAAACACTAAAATCCTAGTTGGTACAAGGTAAATATGAAAGCTACAAAAGTGGTCTAGGTTACCTTAATCAAAAAGGGTCTTCCTTGCTTATCCCCTTGTGGGACTGGTTCAAAGGTGCTGAGAATTGGCAAAAGGAAAAGTTTTGCCCTACCCAAAAATGAGTGATTATCATCACTACATAAATCCTTTGCTTTCATTAAAACAAGCAAAAATCCTGAAACAAAGCACAAATTCAAAATCCCAATTTCCAAAGTCATAATTTCAAAGTACCAAAAAGCACAAAAACAAAACAAACAAGTGATTTTCATCCTTACATAAGTCCCTTGCTCAAGAGAAAAAAAAATCAATAAAAAATAAACAGTGATTTTCATCACTAAGCATGAGCAAGTATCCCAAATGAAATGAAGAAAATAAGGGAATGGAACTTGAATCCTAGGAATTCTCAGTATTGCATAAAACCGAAATGTGATCCCCATTATAGGTTGGTGTACAGCCATACCTGGAAATGGTGATACCCTTACGCATGATGATATGTCTAGCACAATAGCATCTTGCATTTGTGTATTCCAATATTTGCATGTGGATGAGCTAGCTTTAGGTAACCCAACGCTACGTAGTGGTATAGTCCAACTAAGTCCAACACATGATAAGATGAACAATTGAGGATCCACGGTCTTAGAAATGGGCTAAAATAATCCTGCCTACTATCGAAGGAAATGCTTGAGTTCTATCTAAATATATTTATTTGCACACAAGGATAATGAATCTCTAGGTCTATGATGAAAGCCTTGCTTTTCAAAAGTCCTGTATGGTCAGTACATAGTTGTTGATAGAGTAACTAGACTGTTTGAGTATCAGGAATAACCTCAAAAATTCCTACATAGCAACAACTCATATCATTCATCACATCATCAATTTTCTTCATGAAGTTTGAAAATTAAGGGTTATTAACAAAGTAGGCTAGATACCGAATAGATGTTAGAAATAATATCTACACTGCCACTGACTATTTTTAACCTTTTAAATAACATAAGATTTATCAAGAAATCGTATACATTCTACGCCAGTACATTTCACATATGAATGCCCAAATGATTAGTTCTTATGATAAGAATTATTATTTACATTCATGATTGATATACTTTTTGTGGTATCACCCATTCAGATTGATGAAATCATATCATATGCATTCATTATATTTTAAGTGATTAAAGCATACAGGTTCATTCACATTAGGTTAAACATCATATATAGTGCATGACACATTGCATTTACTATATCATAACATAAGTTAGATGCATACAATTAAATCAAAATTAAACATGTATCTAACGAAAACATTGCATCCACAAATACATAATGTCATGAATCATCCACCCACATATAAGGTCACATCATTGCATCCACCCATAAATAGAATTATAAATCCATCATTGAATCAACTCATGATACATCACATCATGTCACAATAATCAAATCATATAATCATCTACATAAAAACATACATAAGCATCCATCTCAAATCCATATCATCATAAATATCACCTATCATATAACACATATATCAACTTATCATAATGCCATCATCACATCACATAAGTAAAACAAAAACATAAGCAATAAATGACACACATGATGAAGCATAATGTAAAGGTCTCATATAAATATGAGTGTCTCAAAAGATGTCCCAAAACATGTATCTCAAAGTGCATGAATATACAAAAATACCCGAAGGCTACAGTCATATAGGTCAACTGACCTTAAAAATAAAAGCCTAATCATCAATCGAACATTGGGCCTGTGCCTCCTGCAACACCGCCCCGTGTGGATGGATATCGGGTAGAGCGGTGTGAGCCTATTGGCCTCTCTATGAGAGTCTAGGTCCTCTGACTAGGTCGGATGGAAGACTACCCTGAGGTGGAATGCCCTCTAGTCTATGATCCACCTGCACATGTCCTCTCCCTAGGAGTGGCTCCTAGCCTCCTGATCTGCATCTAGAGAGAAGCAATATGGCCTACATAACCAGTAATCTCTACCTTGTACTCATCTAGCAAAGTCTACATCCACCTAATCTCTACCCCTGGATCTGCCCTTGTAGAACTGTAAGGTGTGGAAGGATCAATAACAACTTACATCCTGGTAGCATCACCCCCAATAGCAGTGTAGACACCAAAACAGCACCAATCCGATTATGTGACTACAAACACTGATCGCATTGACATACACAGCTTTCAGGGCAGCCCTCAGAGGTCAAATAGTGGTCCTAGCCACTTACATAGCAGTTCAAAAGGTCGGAAAGTAAACAAAGCCTTTATCAAAACAAAGTCTTAATCAAATTCAAAAGCAAGCCTTTATCAAAACAAAGCCTTTATCAAAACAAAGTCTTAAGCAAAACAAAGTCTTAAGGAAGAGAAAGTCTTAAGCAAGACAAAGTCTTAAACAAAAGAAAGTCTTAAGCAAAATAAAGTCTTAAGCAAGACAAAGTCTTAATCAAAGAAGGCCTCGGCCGAAGTGTCGCGATATCGCGACGTCGTGATATCGCAACACTTCGGTGCCCAAAGCAAAGCTTTGCCTGAAGTGTCGCGATATCGCGACACTTCGGCGCCCAAGGCCTTGCCTTGGCCGAAGTGTCATGATATCGTGACACTTCGGCGCCCAAGGCACAACCTTGGCCGAAGTATCGCGATATCGCGACGTCGCGATATCGCGACACTTCGGCACTCAAGGAAGGGCCTTGGCCGAAGTGTCGTGATATCGCGATGTCGCGATATCGCGACACTTCGGCATTTTTGATTGGGCGGATTTTTAGGCATTCAGAGGCAGACATTCAACCCGTTAAAAGTAGACATTAAATAATTAAAAGTGCACGTTAACCAATGAAGGCAGACTTTAAACAAATATAGGCATTTTGACAAAGATACAAAAATGGGCATTAAACAACTGGCAGTGAAAGTCATTCAGTTACGTGGGCCATTGGAGTACTATCACAGTGGCATTAACGAAAGCCCGAGTTGTGGAGGATTTTCCTCTCTCGAGGAGACACGACTACCACATGGCACCTTTGACCAACACGTGGCGCTTATGCACGCCTATTCAAAGAGACCCCTTAGGTCTATAAAAGTGTGGGTTTTTCCACCCAAAAGATAGGTGGGCGGCTTTTTGGAAATCAACGAAGTGTTATCAAACTAAACACCCGATTGCACTCTTTTCCAATTCATCCCTTCTACACCTGTAATCTCTTTCACAGGAGAGGTTATTGGTGGCTATTTGAAGGTGAATCCGAACCTTCAGATCTGACATTGGACACAGTATTCCATCAATCCGACGACATCATTCTCTAATATTTTGAGCCCATTCCTAGTGGATTGGCGTCAAAGTCGAGTTTTAACGGGGCGGCCCGCTTGGGCACCCCACACTTTTTTTTAGTTGCATGATTAATCCATTCGGTCATTGCGTGTTGTTTTGCATTATGCTTTATGTTGTTTAAATAGTTCACGCTTTACGTTCGAATATATCATGCATTACGTTTTCTGTTCGAGTATATCTTGCATTACACTTTACATCTAATCTGGATTTCAAAAGATTTTAGTGAATATATCATGCTTTTGTCGTTTGCTGGCCCACTAACCTACAGGTAACAACATTGATTCGCGGTGGATTGGCCGACTGTTTCAGTGGCAGTGGCCGTCTAGTGACGTTTTTTAATTTCTGTCCGAATTGTAGGTTGCACAGAGTTGTTTTGGTTGCACGCATTTAGTCAATTTGTCGCACGTATTTCTTATCGATTTCTAAAGTTAAACGTTCTACGTTTTTAACACAGGTGCTACTAAACAGTTTACTATTTCTTTGAATGCAGGAAGAATAGCAAGGAGCAAGGACTTATCAGGCATTAGCGGCGGCAACACTGGCCCGCCCGTTTCAAATGTGGGCATGCGGAAAAGAAGATCACTATTCATGATTGTAACTGAAAATATGTAACTGAGGAGATGTATTATAACCAAGTTGGAATCAAATTAATAAAAAGGGTTGTGCTCCTGCTTTTGATTTTATTATATCTGTTTTATTTCATGCATCAAGCTGTTTAGTTTACATTGCAATTAGTGTTTCTTTTATTTTCGAAATCTCATGCTTTCAATGGCGATAGAGGCTTTTAAGCCGAAATGTTGTTTAATGTCTACCTGATCTCATGCTTTTCATTGCAGCATTACGTTCTATGCTATTCTATTAGATGCAGTACATTCTACGTTCTACGTTCTGTCATTTTAGTCTATTCGTTCATTACGTGCTTATTCTGTTAAACGTGCAGGTCATTTATATTCATTTTATTCGTTGTTTTCAATTATCTTAGGCATACATCTTTCACTAATGTCAAGACATAAATGTTTCATTTTAACACAGGTGCTACTAAAAGGTTTGCTGTTTCTCTGAACGCAGGATAAGCAGCAGCAAGCAAAGACACGTTAACATCAGCGACGGCAATACTTTGGCCCGCCCACTTTGCATGTGGGCATGCAGAAATAAGATCAATGTGCACAATTGTAACAAAGATCCATTTAACACTCCTAGCCCCTAAAAATGGAGGAGACATCTTTGTAAAATGGGTGAAATTGTCGAAAATTTGTCTTCCCGTGGAGCGGTCCGGCTATGGTAGCCTTCTTAGAGAGTAGGATAGTGACAATGTAAACCCCGACATTAGTTTTTCTATGCCAAGAGGTTAAGTGCAAGAGCACTTGTGTCTGGAAATGTTTATTGCTTTGTTTTTATGTTGCATTTTTGTGATGTTTTTGTTGTTTTGATTTTCTTGTTGTTTTTTAGTGGGCTTTGACCCATTTGTGATGCCATTTGGGGGTGAAATTGTCGAAAATATGTCTTCCCGTGAAGCCTTCCGGCTATGGTAGCCTTCTTATAGAGTAGGATAATGACAATGTAAACCCCGACATCGGTTTTTCTATGCCAAGAGGTTAAGTGCAAGAGCACTTGTGTCCGGCAATGTTTATCGCTTTGTTTTTATGTTGCATTTTTGTGATGTTTTTGTTGTTTTGATTTTCTTGCTTTGTGTATATGTCATGATTTTATGTTATTCACAGTGATTGATTTTGATGGATGCACGCTACTTTATATTGATGGATGCATATGATATGATAAATGTGATTGTTGTATTTTGATTTTTGATGGATGCATATGTTGTGATGAATGCAAATGTTTTTTATTTATATATGATGTGCGGAAATGAAATGGATGAATAGAATTTGTGATGTTTGGCTATGGCACCCTAGACTGTTTATGACTTTGTTATTTTGTCTTTTAGGCGATTGCTGTAGTGGATGACTTTGTATGTATACATGTGATTTTTCTTTTTTTGTATTTTCTGATGGTATTGTAAGGATGAAAAGTAGTGCAATTGGTTTAGAAATGTAACTAAGGTTTTTCGAGACTCAGACGTTTTTAACTTACTAGCCATGACTGTACTTTATCTTACAAGACTTTTGAACAAGGTATGAATCGGACTTGTTTTTAACCAAGCTATTTCACATCCCCGTGTGTGCAATTGAGTTCATTTATGTGGTATTTGTCGGGATACCGCCAGTGCAGATGGGCTTTCAATCAAACCTGTACTGAGGATCACCTAATTAGCTCCACTAACTCCTTTGTTGTATTTAGTTAGATTAATCTGTGGTGTTATCCAGGATACCATAAGCTAGCTCATCCTTATGCAAACATTGGTCTACACACACGCAAATCGAATGTGATAGACATATCGTCATGCGGGTAGGATACCACCATTGCTAGATAGGCTATCAACCAAACCTGTAATGAGGATCACCTAGATGGTTTTCGAATCGTCGAGAATTCCGAGGATTCAAGTTCGGGATATTTTTTGGCTGAATGATTTAGAAAGTTGCTCGTCTATATAGTGATGAAGATCACTGTTTATTTTCTATTAATTCTTTTTGAGCAAGGATTTTGGATAGTGGTGATAACCACTGTTATTTGATTTTGTATTTTGGCGATCAAGGTGGGCAGCTTTTTGGAAATCAACGAAGTGCTATCAAACTAAACACCCGATTGCACTCTTTTTCGATTCATCCCTTCTACACCCGTAATATCTTTCGCAGGAGAGGTTATTGGTGGCTGTTTGAAGGTGAATCCGAACCTTCAGATCCTACATTGGACACAGTATTCCATAAATCCGACGACATCATTCTCTGAGATTTTGAGCCCATTCCTAGTGGATTGGCATCAAAGTCAAATTTTAATGGGGTGGCCCGCTTGGTCACCCCACACTTTTTGTCAGTTGCATGATTAATCCATTCGGTCATTGCGTGTTGTTTTGCATTATGCTTTATGTTGTTTAAATAGTTCATGCTTTACGTCCGAATATATCATGCATTACGTTTTCTGTTCGAGTATATCTTGCATTACACTTTATTTCTAATCTAGATTTCCAACTCGGTTACAATACATCTCCTCAGTTACATATTTTCAGTTACAATCATGAATAGTGATCTTCTTTTCTGCATGCCCACATTTGAAACGGTCGGGCCAGTGTTGCCATCGCTAATGCCTGATAAGTCCTTGCTCCTTGCTGTTCTTCCCGCATTCAAAGAAACAGTAAACTATTTAGTAGCACCTGTGTTAAAAACGTAGAACATTTAACTTTAGAAATCGATAAGAAATATGTGCGACAGATTGACTAAATGCGTGCAACCAAAACAACTCTGTGCAACCTGCAATTCGGACAGAAATCAGAAAACGTCACCAGACGGCCACTGCCACTGAAACAGTCGGCCAATCCACCGCGAATCAATGTTGTTACCTGCAGGTTAGTGGGACAACAAACGACAAAAGCATGATATATTCACTAAAATCTTCTAAAATCTAGATTAGACGTAAAGTGTAATGCAAGATATACTCGAACAGAAAACATAATGCATGATATATTCGGACGTAAAGCGTGAACTATTTAAACAACATAAAGCATAATGCAAAACAACACGCAATGACCGAATGGATTAATCATGCAACTGACAAAAAGTGTGGGGTGCCCAAGCGGGCCGCCCCGTTAAAACTCGACTTTGACGCCAATCCACTAGGAATGGGCTCAAAATCTCAGAGAATGATGTCATCGGATTGATGGAATACTATGTCCAATTTCAAATCTGAAGGTTCGGATTCACCTTCAAACAGCCACCAATAACCTCTCCTGCGAAAGAGATTACGGGTGTAGAAGGGATGAATCGAAAAAGAGTGCAATCGGGTGTTTAGTTTGACAGCACTTCGTTGATTTCCAAAAAGCCGCCCACCTGTATTTTGGGTGGAAAAATCCACACTTTTATAGACCCATGGGGTCTCTTTGAATAGGCGTGCATAAGCGCAATGTGGCGGTCGTGTCTCCACGAGAGAGGAAAATACTCCACGACTCGGGCTTTCGTTAATGCCATTGTGACAGTCCTCCAACGGCCCACGTAACTGACTGACTTTCACTGCCAGTTGTTTAATGCCCATTTTCGTATCTTTGTCAAAATGTCTGTATTTGTTTAAAGTCTACCTTCATTGGTTAACGTGCACTTTTAATTATTTAATGTTGCTTAAGACTTTCTTTTGCTTAAGACTTTCTTTTGTTTAAGACTTTGTCTTGCTTAAGACTTTCTCTTCCTTAAGACTTTGTTTTGCTTAAGACTTTGTTTTGATAAAGGCTTGCTTTTGACTTTGATTAAGACTTTGTTTTGATAAAGGCTTTGTTTACTTTTCGACCTTCTGAACTGCTATGTAAGTGGCTAGGACCACTGTTTGACCTCTAAGGGCTGCCCAAAAAGTTGTGTATGTCAATGCGATCAGTGTTTGTAGTCACATAATCGGATTGGTGCTGTTTTGGTGTCTACAGATGCCCCTTTTTGGGAAGCGTTGCGGGTGACGTAGTGCTGAGCAAAAATAGATAACCAAAGCACTAATGATTAGGGTTTCTTGGTAACCTAACCAACTTTTGATGCCCCAAGTATAGAAAGGGCATGCATTCTTGAATCCTTGCTTTTGACGAGCTAAGGAATTTGATTTCAAGTGTTAACCTATTTTGGTGAGTGTGACTTGAGCTTGAACATTGATCAGTCATGATTTAGGCAAAGGGCGTAACCTTTTGTCCACAGGGGAACCTTGTGCCGAAGTGTCACGATATCGCGACATCGCGATATCGCGACACTTCGGCCAAGGCCTTCTTTTGATTAAGACTTTGTTTTGCTTAAGACTTTGTTTTGATAAAGGCTTTGTTTTGATAAAGGCTTGCTTTTGATTTTGATTAAGACTTTGTTTTGATAAAGGCTTGTTAAAACGACCAGCATTGCTTTGTTTACTTTTCGACCTTCTGAACTGCTATGTAAGTGGCTAGGACCACTGTTTGACCTCTGAGGGCTGCCCTGAAAGCTGTGTACATCAATGCGATCAGTGTTTGCAGTCACATAATCGTATTGGTGTTGTTTTGGTGTCTACAAATGCCCCTTTTTGGGAAGCGCTGCGGGTGATGCAGTGCTGAGCAAAATTAGATAACCAAAGCACTAATGATTAGGGTTTCTTGGTAACCTAACCAACTTTTGATGCCCCAAGTATGGAAAGGGCATGCATTCTTGAATCCTTGCTTTTGACGAGCTAAGGAATTTGATTTCAAGTGTTAACCTGTTTTGGTGAGGTGTGACTTGAGCTTGAACATTGATCAGTCATGATTTAGGAAAAGGGCGTAACCTTTTGTCCATAAGGGAACCTTGGGTTCATGCTTCAAGAATGCCAAGTGTTTGATCAATTTGATGATTGCTTGTTTACTGCCCCAAGCAGGAGCGTAATTGTCTTTGTCAATGATTCTTTGAATGCATGTCATTGCCTTGATTGGGTGTGTGCTTGTTGATTGGTGACTAAGTGTGACTACCCCCTCAAGCGACGAATCGATGAGGGAATGACCTTCATGAGAAAAGCGACGAGTCGCTTGAACCAAGATGACTTATGCAAAGGTGCCTTTAGCTGTTTTACCATTTAAGCATGTGCAATTTCCCGACATTTGGACCTATTTTTGGTGGGTGTTAACCCTTTTGGTGATGCCATAATGGGGTGAAATTGTCGAAAACCCGTATTCCCGTGGAGCGGTCCGGCTATGGTAGCCTTCTTGGGGAAGTAGGAGAATGACAATTTGAGCCCCGACATTGATTTTCTATGCCAAGAGGTTAAATGCAAGAGCACTTGTGTTCAGCAATGCTTACTGCTATGTTTTTGTGTTCCATTTTTGTGATGTTTTTGTTGTTTTTGATTTTCTTGTTGTTTTTTAGTGGGCTTTGACCCATTTGTGATGTCGTTTGGGGGTGAAATTGTTGAAAATTTGTCTTCCCATGGAGCGGTCCGACTATGGTAGCCTTCTTAGAGAGTAGGATAGTGACAATGTAAACCCCGAAATCATTTTTTCTATGCCAAGAGGTTAAGTGCAAGAGCACTTGTGTCTGGCAATGTTTATCGCTTTGTTTTTATGTTGCATTTTTTTGATGTTTTTGTTGTTTTGATTTTCTTGCTTTGTGTATATGTCATGATTTTATGTTATGCACAGTGATTGATGTTGATGGATGCACGCTACTTTATATTGATGGATGCATATTATATGATAAATGCGATTGTTGTATGTTGATTTTTGATGGATGCATATGTTGTGATGAATGCAAATGTTTTTTATTTATATATGATGTGCGAAAATGAAATGGATGAATAGAATTTGTGATGTTTGGCTATGGCACCATAGACTGTTTATGACTTTGTTATTTTGTCTTTTAGGCGATTGTTGTAGTGGATGACTTTGTATGTATACATGTGGTTTTTCTTTTTTTGTATTTTTTGATGGTATTGTAAGGATGAAAAGTAGTGCAATTGGTTTAGAAATGTAACTAAGGTTTTCCGAGACTCAGATGTTTTTCACTTACTAGCCATGACTGTACTTTATCTTACAAGACTTTTGAACAAGGTATGAATCGGACTTGTTTTTGACCAAGCTATTTCACATCCCTTTGTGTGCAATTGAGTTCATTTATGTGGTATTTGTTAGGATACCGCCAGTGCCAGATGGGCTTTCAATCGAACCTATATTGAGGATCACCTAATTAGCTACACTAACTCCTTTTTTGTATTTAGTTAGATTAATTTGCGGTGTTATCCAGGATACCATAAGCTAGCTCATCCTTATGCAAACATTGGTCTGCACACACGCAAAGCGAATGTGACAGACATATCGTCATGCGGGTAGGATACCACCATTTCCAGATAGGTTATCAACCAAACCTGTAATGAGGATCACCTAGATGGTTTTTTAATGCTGAGAATTCCAGGGATTCAATTTCAGGATATTTGTTGGTTGAATGATTTAGAAAGTTGCTCGTCTATATAGTGATGAAGATCACTGTTTATTTTCTATTAATTTTTTTTGAGCAAGGATTTTGGATAGTGGTGATAACCACTGTTATTTGATTTTGTATTTTGAGTATTATGAGTTTGGGCTTGTGAGTGGCCTTGATCCTTGTGGCCTTGGGGATGACTACGCATCCTGGTTAGGGGTGTGTAGTACGAATCCTTACGACGTTGGGAACCAAGGGGGTAATGGAGATTATGGAGCAAGGGCATTGATCTGTTAGGCCTTGGGGATGACTACCCATCCTGATTAGGGGCAAATAGTACGAATCCTTACAACTTGGAGATCAAAGGTGAATGGAAAGTTTTAGGATGATGATTTGTTGGAATTTTGTTTGTGAATGGTGTTGATCCCTTTAGGTCTTGGGGACGACTACGCATCCTGGTTAGGGGCATGTAGTACGAATCCTTACGACGTTGGGAACCAACTGTGATTTGAATTTGGTAGTGGTGAAAACCACTGTATGTGGAGGTGAATGGATAGGAAAGAGCTTGTCCTTTTGTCAATTCTCAGCATTCTAGGACCATTCACACGGGGGGATGAGCAAGATAACCGTTTCACTTATGGTGACCTGGACTACTGCGCAGGTTTCATCTTTCGTCCACACAAATTGGGAATTTTTGTGTTTTAATTTGTGTTGGGATGTTACGTAACAAGGTGTATTTCAAGTGTAACTCTACCTTCATAAAATCTGTCCGACTTGATACATTACATGGCTAAAGAGCAAAATGATTACTGAATCATGAAATCCTTGATACATTAAAAGACCACTGACTCTAGTGTGGTAAAAAGCCATGCATGGTTTCTTGTTGTTTTTGTAAAATGAAACAGTGTGGAACAATATTGACTAGCAGAGCAATTACAGCCTATGGTGCCTTTGACCCGTATGACATTTTGCAATATATGGATGCAATGCTTTAATGCAGCTATGTATTTTTGTATTTTCGATGGATTGATTTTGGTGAATATGAAGACGAGGTGTGAGAAGAGCTCTCTATTAATGAATTTGAGTATGCCTAGAAATGAGATGCAAAAAAAAAAATTTGTTGTTATTTTTCGATGATTTTTGTTGTTTTTGAATTTTCTTGATTTTTTACCAAGCGATTATGGAAATCCTTGGAGCATTTTGGGATTGACCAAGCGATTTTAGGAATCCTTGGAGCATTTTGGGATTGACCAAGCGATTTTAGGGATCCTTGGAGCATTTTGGGATTGACCAAGCGATTTTAAGGATCCTTGGAGCATTTTTGGGATTTGACCAAGCGATTTTAAGGATCCTTGGAGCATTTTTGGGATTTGACCAAGCGATTATAAGAATCCTTGGGGCCTTTTTGGGATTTTACCAAGCGATTATAGAATCCTTGGAGCATTTTGTTTGGATTTGACCAAGCGATTGCGATAATCCTTGGAGCATTTTTGGGATTTGACCAAGCTATTGCGATAAACCTTGGAGCATTTTTGGGATTTGACCAAGCGATTTTAAGAATCCTTGGGGCCTTTTTGGAATTGACCAAGCGATTTTATGGATCCTTGGAGCCTTTTTGGGATTGACCAAGTGATTGCAAGAATCCTTGGAGCCTTTTGTTTGGATTTGACCAAGCGATTACGATAATCCTTGGAGCATTTTTGACCAAGCGATTACGATAATCCTTGGAGCATTTTTGGGATATGGCTCTTCAGGGGATAGAGGTACCCCCAGCTTGATGGTCTTTGTGCTCTGGATCTAGCTTTGGAGGGATTGGCATGAATGGATCGGCCCTATGCACAGAATGTTCGAGTTATCACACCTGCGGTAATGGAGACCAAATTCATTTCATCCACATGATCTCCATTGATTTGACCGCACCCATCCACAATCTGGCCGATCCAGCATGGTCATTGCATCTAGACATAGATGCCATAAACTGGGATCGCATCAATTCACCGCTCTCCCCATCAGAGTATTGGCCTTTCGGTGAAATGCCTCATTTTACCCCAGGGACAACTCAGGATATTTTTCAAGCTGAAGAGGGACCCGAGGTTCCAAACGTAGATCTAAACTTAGCTAATGATATCCATTTGATCCCAACTCCACATCAGTTGGAGGACGGATCCCACATGTCAGTCAAGGAAATGACTGACATAGACATCGGCTTAGACCCAATGAATCCACAGATTATCAAACTGGGGGTAAGCTTATCCCCTGAAGAGCAAGTCGACTACATTGCCCTTCTCAAAGTGAAGAAGGAGGTTTTTGCATGGTCATACAGAGACATGCCGAGACTAGATCCGTAGCTAGTCATGCATAATCTAACGCTTGACCCGACAATCAAGCCAGTTAAGCAAAAACTATGAAATATGCACCCAACAGTCGCCTTGATGGTCAAAGATGAATTGCAAAAGTTGTTGGATGCATATTTTGTCATCTACGTGGACTATCCGCCATGGTTGTCCAACATGGTGCCCGTCAAAAAGCTCGACGGGAGGATTCGCATATGCATTGATTTTTGAGATCTAAACAAAGTGAGTCCTAAGGATGATTTCCCCTTGCCAAGCATCGACGCATTGGTAGACGCTACAGCAGGTCATGAAATGCTATCCCTCATGGATGGTTTCTCAGGATACAATCAGATTCGTATCAATCCTGAGGATCAACTCAAAATTGCGTTCACAACACCTTGGGGGACATTTTGTTATAAGGTCATGCCTTTTGGCCTTAAAAATGTTGGCGCCACCTACCAACGTGCCATGACGTACATCTTCCACGATTACATGCATAAAACTTTGGAAGATTACATGGATGATTTGTTAGCCAAGTCTCTTTTGCGCTCAGATCATCTCGGTGACTTAAGCAAGATTCTCGATCACCTCATAGAGCATAAGGTCAGACTAAATCCCAAGAAGTGCGTATTCGGCATCACATCTAGAAAACTCTTGGGTTTTATAGTCTCAAAGTGAGGCATCGAAGTGGACCCAAATAAAGTCAAGGCAATCCTCGAAATGGCTCCCCCAACCACTATCAAGCAGCTCAGAAGTCTGCAAGGAAATGTCACGTCGATTAAGCACTTCATAGCACAGTTATCTGACAAGTGTCGACCCATGAACAAATTATTGCACAAAGGGGTTACATTTCACTGGGATGACGAGTGCCAGTCAACCTTTGATGAAATCAAATGATACTTGGCTTCGCCGCCAATATTGGCACCACCTAGACCAGGAGTGCCATTCTACTTATACATATCAGCTACTAAGGTGGCATTGGGTGCCATGCTGGCCCAAAAGAATGAACTTCACAAAGAATAGGCTACTTACTATCTTAGCCGCACCCTGGTCAGTTATGAACTTAACTATGCATACGTTGAAAAACTCTGCTTGGCAGTGGTGTTTGCTACCAAGAGGCTACGCCACTACATGCTGAGAAACACTACGTATGTTGTGTCTAAGGAGAATCCATTGTGATACATGATGAGTCGTACCTATCATAGTAGTCGCACGGTGAAATGGATCATGTTGTTGACGAAATTTGACATAGAATTTATTGGATAGAAATCTATCAAAGGACAAGTCATAGCCGATCAACTAGCAGAGGCTCCTCTTGAAGATGATCAGCCTCTAGTCATAGAACTACCCGATGATGGGGTCTTCCATGTCTCAGAATCACCAGATTCTGATGAGCCTGAGTCACAGGCCGACATAACCTTATTTTTTGATGGTTCTAAATGTGAGCAAGGTGGTGGCACGAGAATTGTATTCTTCACACCGTAGGGCACTCCAATGCCCCTGTCATTTAAATTAAACTTCCTGTGCACCAACAATAATGCAGAGTATGAAGCCTTGCTCCTAGGTCTTCAGACAACAATCGCCATGAACATCAAATGACTAAACATCTTTGGTGATTCGTTGTTAATCGTCAATCAAGTAAAAGGGGAATACAAATGCAAATGCCCAGTTTTGCAGGCTTATAAAGCCCTTGTGGACAAATTCCTGGCAAAACTTGAATGGTACGACATCGAAGCACTCCCTCGGTCATCGAATCATTTTGCGAACACAATGGCCTCCTTGGGGTCACTAATCCCACAAGACCTTTCTGGTGATATGACAACCATTCAAGTCAAAACCTTATCGCAATCCGTGATGGAGCGTGCAAGCTCTGACTTGACGTCAGGAATCCACATGATCCAGATTGAACCATCCTCGGATAAGTTCTCTCAAATCCGTGATCGTCTAAAACATGCCAACTAGGGGTCCTTATTCTCCCCTACTCCCATCAATAGCAACACAACGCTGTTCTTACAAGTTCTATCTTGCTCAGCATTTGTTAGGGAGGAACTTCAAAAGGGATTGGCTGTTCATACTGTCAAGGTTTCTGATCAACAGAATCGGTATTTACCCATTAGAGACTACCTCAAGTTAGGTAATCTTCCCCTTAGATTGACGCACGTCGCAAAATGAACATTCAAGCAGAAAGCGGCTAAGTATGTCTTGATAGGAGACATTTTGTATCGTCGTAGATATGAAGGAATCCTTCTTCGTTGCTTGGACCAGCAAGAGTCCACTTGGGCGATCGCCCAAGCGCACGATGGTACATGTGGTGGCCACTTTAGTGGTATGGCCATTGCAAAGCGCATTCTTCGCATGGGATATTATTGGCCATATTTAGAGCGAGATTGTTGTGCATATGTCAAGAAGTGCGTGAAGTGTCAACATCATGCCAATTTGATGCACGTACCTTCCCAGGCCTTGCAGACAGTCCAGTCTTCTTGGCCATTTTTGCAGTGGGGCTTCGATCTAATTGGAAAAATCTCCCCTGCATCGTTAGGCCGTCACACGTTTATCATAACGGCCACAGAATATTTTACCAAATGGGTGGAAGCAATTCTGCTAACCTCTACGATAGGACCCCGCATTGTGGAGTTCATTTTGCATAACATCATATGTCATTTTGGTATTCCATCCAAAATAATCTCGGATAATGGGCCATCATTCAAGAACAAAGACGTGCGTGCTTTGACCACAAAGTACAAAATCCAGCATAGTTTTTTGACACCCTATTATCCGTAGGCAAATGGGCAAGCAGAGGCGTCAAACAAAATGCTAGTTGCCATCCTTAAAAAGATGGTCGTAGACAATCATAAGGATTGGCACATCCAAATCCCACTTGCCCTTTGGGCTTATCGCACCAGCATTCGGATGCCAACTGGGGCCACTCCGTTTTTGCTCGTGTATGGCTCAGAGGTAGTAATGCCTCTAGAGTTGGAAATTCCTTCCCTCCGCATATCAATGCAGGAGTTCATCGATGATGACACTGCACGGCAGGCCCGGTTAGACCAACTTACGTTGCTTGACGAACGACGCGTTAATGCTCTCGAGCACTTACGTATCTATCAAGAGCGGCTTAAGAAAGCTTACAACATGAAAGTTCACCTAAGGGACTTTCGGGTTGGTGATTTGGTTTTGAAGGAAAACCAACAGAACTCTAATTTTCCGTCCCACCTAAGGGACAAGTTCGCAGCAAATTGGTTAGGTCCATATGTCATTGATAGCAAAATAGGACCCGGGACATACCGGCTAGCTTCTCTCGATGGTATCAAGGAAACAGAACCCTTGAATATCAGTCATTTGTGACCATTCTATATCTAAGAGAGCCATATCCCAAAAATGCTCCAAGGATTATCGCAATCGCTTGGTCAATCCCAAAAATGCTCCAAGGATTATCGCAATCGCTTGGTCAAATCCCAAAAATGCTCCAAGGATTATCGCAATCGCTTGGTCAAATCCCAAAAATGCTCAAGGATCCATATCACTTGAAAAAGGCCCCAAGGATTCTAAAATCGCTTGGTCAAATCCCAAAAAAATGCTCCAAGGATTATCGCAATCGCTTGGTCAAATCCCAAAAATGCTCCAAGGATTATCGCAATCGCTTGGTCAAATCCAAACAAAAGGCTCCAAGGATCCATAAAATCGCTTGGTCAATTCCAAAAAGGCCCCAAGGATTCTTAAAATCGCTTGGTCAATCCCAAAAATGCTCCAAGGATTATCGCAATCGCTTGGTCAAATCCCAAAAATGCTCCAAGGATTCTTACAATCGCTTGGTCAAATCCCAAAATGCTCCAAGGTCCTATCTTTTTTCTCCCTTTTTTTCATGTCCAAGGATTCCTGCAATCGCTTGGTCAATCCCAAAATGCTCCAAGGATTTCCACAATCACTTGGTCAAAAATCAAGAAAATTAAAAAAACAACAAAAATCATCAAAAACAACAACAAATTTTTTTTTTTTTTGCATCTCATTTCTAGGCATACTCAAATTCATCAATAGAGAGCTCTTCTCGCACCTCATCTTCATATTCACCAAAATCAATCCATCAAAATTACAAAAATACATAGCTGCATTAAAGCATTGCATCCATACATTGCATATTTATGGTCATACGGGTCAAAGGCACCATAGGCTATAATTGCTCTGCTAGTCCATCTTGTTCCACACTGTTCCATTTTACAAAAACAACAAGACACCATGCATTGCTTTTTACCACACTAGAGTCAGTGGTCTTTTAATGTATCAAGGATTTAGTGATTCAGTCATCATTTTGCTCTTTAGCTATGTAATGTATCAAGTCGGACAGATTTTACGAAGGTAGAGTTACACTTGAAATACACCTTGTTACGTAACATCCCAACACAAATTAAAACACATAAAAATTCCCAAGTTGTGCGAACGAAAGATGAAACCTGCACAGTAATCCAGGTCACCATAAGTGAAATGGTTATCTTGCTCATCCCCCCGTGCGAATGGTCCCAGAATGCTGAGAATTGACAAAAGGACAAGCTATTTCCTATCCATTCACCTCCATATACAGTGGTTTTCACCACTACCAAATTCCAATCATAGTTGGTTCCCAAAGTTGTAAGGATTTGTACTACACGTCCCTGCCAAGGATGGGTAGTCATCCCCAAGACCTAAAGGGATCAACACCATTCACAAACAAAATTCCAACAAATCATCATCCTAAAACTTTCCATTCACCTTTGATCTCCAAGTTGTAAGGATTCGTACTATCCGCCCCTAATCAGGATGGGTAGTCATCCCCAAGGCCTAACAGATCAATGCCCTTGCTCCATAATCTCCATCACCCCCTTGGTTCCCAACGTCGTAAGGATTCATACTACACGCCCCTAACCAGGATGGGTAGTCATCCCCAAGGCCACAAGGATCAAGACCACTCACCGGCCCAAACTCACAATACTCAAAATACAAAATCAAATAACAATGGTTATCACCACTATCCAAAATCCTTGCTCAAAAAGAATTAATAGAAAATAAACAATGATCTTCATCACTATATAGAAGAGCAACTTTCTAAATCATTCAGCCAACAAATATCCTGAACTTGAATCCCCGGAATTCTCAGCATTCGAAAACCATCTAGGTGATCCTCATTACAGGTTTGGTTGATAGCCTATCTGGCAATGGTGGTATCCTACCCGCATGACGATATGTCTGTCACATTCGCTTTGCGTGTGTGCAGACCAATGTTTGCATAAGGATGAGCTAGCTTATGGTATCCTGGATAACACCGTAGATTAATCTAACTAAATACAACAAAGGAGTTAGTGGAGCTAATTAGGTGATCCTCAATACAGGTTCGGTTGAAAGCCCATCTAGCACTGGCGGTATCCTGACAAATACCACATAAATGAACTCAATTGCACACACAGGGATGTGAAATAGCTTGGTCAAAAACAAGTCCGATTCATACCTTGTTCAAAAGTCTTGTAAGATAAAGTACAGTCATGGCTAGTAAGTTAAAACCGTCTGAGTCTCGGAAAACCTTAGTTACATTTCTAAACCAATTGCACTACTTTTCATCCTTACAATACCATCAGAAAATACAAAAAAAGAAAAACCACATGTATACATACAAAGTCATCCACTACAGCAATCGCCTAAAAGACAAAATAACAAAGTCATAAACAGTCTATGGTGCCATAGCCAAACATCACAAATTCTATTCATCCATTTCATTTCCGCACATCACATATAAATCAAAAACATTTGCATTCATCACAACATATGCATCCATCAAAAATCAACATACAACAATCGCATTTATCATATCATATGCATCCATCAATATAAAGTAGCATGCATCCATCAACATCAATCACTCGTGCATAACATAAAATCATGACATATACACAAAGCAAGAAAATCAAAACAACAAAAACATCACAAAAATGCAACATAAAAACAAAGCAATAAACATTGCTAGACACAAGTGCTCTTGCACTTAACCTCTTGGCATAGAAAAACTGATGTCGGGGTTTACATTGTCACTATCCTACTCTCTAAGAAGGCTACCATAGCCGGACCGCTCCACGGGAAGACAGATTTTTGACAATTTCACCCCCAAACGGCGTCACAAATGGGTCAAAGCCCACTAAAAAACAACAAGAAAATCAAAACAACAAAAACATCACAAAAATGCAACACAAAAACATAGCAATAAGCATTTCCGGACACAAGTGCTCTTGCACTTAACCTCTTGGCATAGAAAATCGATGTCGGGGCTCAAATTGTCATTCTCCTACTTCCCCAAGAAGGCTACCATAGCTGGACCGCTCCACGGGAAGATGGGTTTTCGACAATTTCACCCCATTATGGCATCACCAAAAGGGTTAACACCCACCAAAAATAGGTCCAAATGTCGGGAAATTGCACATGCTTAAATGGTAAAACATCTAAAGGCACCCTTGCACAAGTCATCTTGGGTCAAGCGACTCGTCGCTTTTCTCATGAAGGTCATTCCCTCATCGATTCGTCGCTTGAGGGGGTAGTCACACTTAGTCACCAATCAACAAGCACACACCCAATCAAGGCAATGACATGCATTCAAAGAATCATTGACAAAGACAATTACGCTCCTGCTTGGGGCAGTAAACAAGCAATCATCAAATTGATCAAACACTTGGCATTCTCGAAGCATGAACACAAGGTTCCCCTATGGACAAAAGGTTACGCCCTTTGCCTAAATCATGACTGATCAATGTTCAAGCTCAAGTCACACCTCACCAAAATAGGTTAACACTTGAAATCAAATTCCTTAGCTCGTCAAAAGCAAGGATTCAAGAATGCATGCCCTTTCTATACTTGGGGCATCAAAAGTTGGTTAGGTTACCAAGAAACCCTAATCATTAGTGCTTTGGTTATCTATTTTTGCTCAGCACTGCATCACCCGCAATGCTTCCCAAAAAGGGGCATCTGTAGACACCAAAACAGCACCAATCCGATTATGTGACTACAAACACTGATCGCATTGACATACACAGCTTTCAGGGCAGCCCTCAGAGGTCAAACAATGGTCCTAGCCACTTACATAGCAGTTCAGAAGGTCGAAAAGTAAACAAAGCCTTTATCAAAACAAAGTCTTAATCAAAGTCAAAAGCAAGCCTTTATCAAAACAAAGCCTTTATCAAAACAAAGTCTTAAGCAAAACAAAGTCTTAAGGAAGAGAAAGTCTTAAGCAAGACAAAGTCTTAAACAAAAGAAAGTCTTAAGCAAAAGAAAGTCTTAAGCAAGACAAAGTCTTAATCAAAGAAGGCCTCGCGACACTTCGGCACCCAAGGCTTTGCCTTGGCCGAAGTGTCGCGATATCGCGACATCGCGATATCGCGACACTTCGGCGCCCAAGGCCTTGCCTTGGCCGAAGTGTCACGATATCGCGACACTTCGATGCCCAAGGCCTTGCCTTGGCCGAAGTGTCACGATATCGCGACACTTCGGCGCCCAAGGCCATGCCTTGGCCGAAGTGTCACGATATCGCGACACTTCGGCGCCCAAGGCACAGCCTTGGCCGAAGTATCGCGATATCGCGACACTTCGGCACTCAAGGAAGGGCCTTGGCCGAAGTGTCGCGATATCGCGACGTCACGATATCGCGACACTTCGGCATTTTCGACTGGGCAGATTTTTAGGCATTCAGAGGCAGACATTCAACCCGTTAAAAGTAGACATTAAATAATTAAAAGTGCATGTTAACCAACGAAGGCAGACTTTAAACAAATACAGGCATTTTGACAAAGATACAAAAATGGGCATTAAACAACTGGCAGTGAAAGTCAGTCAGTTACGTGGGCCGTTGGAGGACTGTCACAGTGGCATTAACGAAAGCCCGAGTCGTGGAGGATTTTCCTCTCTCGTGGAGACACGACCGCCACATGGCACCTTTGACCAACACGTGGCGCTTATGCACGCCTATTCAAAGAGACCCCCTGGGTCTATAAAAGTGTGGATTTTTCCACCCAAAAGACAGGTTGGCAGCTTTTTGGAAATCAACGAAGTGCTGTCAAACTAAACACCCGATTGCACTCTTTTCCGATTCATCCCTTCTACACCCGTAATCTCTTTCGCAGGAGAGGTTATTGGTGGTTGTTTGAAGGTGAATCCGAACCTTCAGATCCGACATTGGACACAGTATTCCATCAATCCGACGACATCATTCTCTGAGATTTTGAGCCCATTCCTAGTGGATTGGCGTCAAAGTCGAGTTTTAACGGGGCGGCCCGCTTGGGCACCCCACACTTTTTGTCAGTTGCATGATTAATCCATTCGGTCATTGCGTGTTGTTTTGCATTATGCTTTATGTTGTTTAAATAGTTCACGCTTTACGTCCGAATATATCATGCATTACGTTTTCTGTTCGAGTATATCTTGCATTACACTTTACGTCTAATCTGGATTTCAGAAGATTTTAGTGAATATATCATGCTTTTGTCGTTTGCTGTCCCACTAACCTGCAGGTAACAACATTGATTCGCGGTGGATTGGCCGACTGTTTCAGTGGCAGTGGCCGTCTGGTGACGTTTTTTGATTTCTGTCCGAATTGCAGGTTGCATAGAGTTGTTTTGGTTGCACGCATTTAGTCAATCTGTCGCACGTATTTCTTATCGATTTCTAAAGTTAAACGTTCTACGTTTTTAACACAGGTGCTACTAAACAGTTTACTATTTCTTTGAATGCAGGAAGAACAGCAAGGAGCAAGGACTTATCAGGCATTAGCGGCGGCAACACTGGCCCGCCCATTTCAAATGTGGGCATGCGGAAAAGAAGATCACTATTCATGATTGTAACTGAAAATATGTAACTGAGGAGATGTATTGTAACCGAGTTGGAATCAAATTAATAAAAAGGGTTGTGCTCCTACTTTTGATTTGATTATATCCGTGTTATTTCATGCATCAAGCTGTTTAGTTTACATTGCAATTAGTGTTTCTTTTATTTTCGGAATCTCATGCTTTCAAGCAGCCTGCAAGGCCTGTATCTAAGTCATGATATGCTCTATAGTAGCATCTTGTTGTACCTATATCTTGGTCGAATGGATCTCTGAATACATCATGCCTCTTCGGGATCCAACTCCTCCTCCTCCTCCTCAGGATCCTCCTACTCCTCTGCTACCACCTGCTCTATTGGCTAGACCCATACCTCAATCCTAGATCAAACTCTGTGCCATGTTGGATCTTCCATTGCCATGCCATATCTGATCACCCCACCACTATGTAAATACATATGTGACTCCCTACATGACTCTTGGGTCAACTGTTGGGGCATCCTCCTCATCAGGAAACTCTATGATATGAGGGGGAGGGAGGTCTCTCTCTGCTCTGATGTGCCTGTACAAGAATGAGACATGTAGCACATCCTGCTATAATCCATACTGACAAAGAACTCAGGAGTAGAAGAAATACTACCTGATGCCTACCTTACAGCCAATGAGCCATCGCTCACGCCACATCCTAGCTGTAAAACTGGTTGGATCATCCCAAGCTAGGCACTCGTAATATGGGTGCCACATAATAGCTCTAGCCTACAACCTAGTGAAAGTAGCAATATAGTGGGGGAGCTCCCTTGCATTAGGGTGGCTCTTGTGCTCCTCATGATCTCAAGACCATATGGATGCATAGCACTACATCCTAGCATCAACAACTATAATATTAGTAGGGAGTCCTCTGGGATGATCCACGCTGATATGATCCCATATCCATACCTAAAGGAGCAAGCTACAACCAATGCTAATGCGACCCCATTGGGGGATGTGATACAACTCATCATAGCACTGTGCTAGCAGAGACCTCCCTCATGCATAGATTATAGGCTTCATGCTATCCATCAAGTCCTGAACCATCTCAAGGAGGTTCCATGGGAACCTTAAGCCTGAGCAATCCGAGATAAGAATATTGTTGATGACCATCAGCAACACCGCATGCCTCTCTGATAAGACACACTCCTTGTACTAGCGTATAACAAATACACCTCTAGACTTGGTTTCCTTGAAGGTAGCCACAGCATGCCTCTCGAACACCCGAAGAATATTGCATTATGGTCATTAGTAGCCAAAGATACAATGGCCACTCCGTCAAAGGGGGTCCAAAAAATCCTATACACATCCTCTGATGTGATAGTCATCTCACCGGTAGGAAGTTGGAAGGTGTTCATCCTGGGGCCCCATCAGTGAACCAAGGCAGTGAGGTAGGCCTGGTCCAACATAATCTATGGCAAACTAGTAACATATTGTAGTCTGCGAGCCTTAAGCTAGGCCCAGTCCGTATCATCCATGAGTGGAAGGAGGTCATTTAGGAGCTTCGAGTCCCGAGCCCGAGTAGTGAGAATCTAAGAGCAGAAATCAAAGGTATAACTACAATGCATCTAAGGCATAAATCATAATAAAACATGAAAAATGATGCAAATAATGATAAACTATCCTAAGTCTGAGTGAAAGAGGAATAAATGCACCTAATCATGTAGCATAGTACAAAAAGGCAACTCAAAAATTAAAAAAAATCAATTAATCATCTCACAAAATCCATAAAAATTACAAAAATTTGCCTAAGTATCCTGGCCATTGTTGCCTATAGCAACCAGAAATTGGCCGCTGAAGCTAGCAGCGGCCAAACCCTAATGGTCAAATTTCTAACCATTGGGATTCAAAACTGGTCGCTCTGAGCGACAGCGGCCAAACCATGGGCAAAAACGACCGCTCTGAGCAGCAGTGGCTGATGGACGACATGGTAGATGTGTATGCCCTAGGCCAAAAATGCTAGCAAATTTTGAAAATTTGCAAAATGGGGGCAAGCCCACAAAAACAAAACCTAAGCTAAACCTATCTACATGTTCAGTTCATTGTCGACAAGTTTAATGAGATTCATTTACCGGTTACTTAGTGAGGTTCAATTTTATTGAAAAGAGAAGTATGGTTAAGGTTTGAGAAAATACCAGAGAAGCTCCAGCTCGTCGATGTCTCGCCCTACGCAGCCATAATCTCCAACGCAATAGCACTCCAAGTTGCAAATGTTGCTTTATCATCAAGAGCTATGGAAAGCAAATTGCCAGATGGAAGAATGAAAATTCAAAACCCTAGATCTCTTTTTATACTCCTCAATTTATGCCTCGACCGTTGCTGACGTCAGTGGACCGAACTTCTTGGTCGCTCAGGGTGAGAGTGGCCATAGGCAAGAAATTAGCGATCATTGGATCTGACAGCAGCCGGCTGTACAGGTAAAATTAGAAATATTTCTTCCAGGAGGAATATCAAAAAAATCAAATAAACATATTTTTATGGTCCTTGATCATCATAATGATCAAAATAACAAAAAATCACATAAAAAAAAATCTCGAGTAAGCTTCGCATTTAGTTACTTACTCTATCAACTCAGCGGTTGCAGCGATTTGTAGTCCATGCAACTCGGTGAGATGAGTAAGTTACCATAGAGCTACTTGGGGCAAATTACTCATTTTGGAATTATGACGAATCACCTCAACCCTGAATAAGATCAATATGGTCGGACTTCTCCACGGGTACGATGGAATCATTCTAATTCTCTTATGACACAAAATACTGAACCAAGTGATGCAATACAAGTATAAATAGAATCACTCATCCTAACTCCCTAAAAAGGCTATTTGTGGTCGAACCGCTCCTCGGGATAGGGATGAAATATCATCATAAATAATTGGAATCACACTTGGATGGGGGTTTTCCCATTTAAAGAACAAAAAACTAGAAAAGAACTAAAACTAGTCAAATTTGTCAAGCAACTTGTCACTTCATTCATTACCTTTCCCTCACCAATTCATTGTGTGAGGGGGTGGTACAAACATTTAAATAATCATAATTAAATTCAACCAAAGATCACTTGATCATATCAAAATAGCGTTCATCCTATGAATAATTGCATACGACTCTTACAAAACTTTCCCCTTTTGTTGGGTTTATAAACAAATATGACATCTTTAGTTTGTAGCTCTCCTCTGGTCGGTTCTGTTGTAGAAACATAAGCTACCCGATTGCATTTGAGGAATGAGTGCAAGTGGACATGTGTAAACCCTATGCTAAATTAAGCCTTCAATCAGGTTGAAGCAATGATTCAAGGATGCATGTCATCTTGCATGATTAGGCCATCTAACGTTGACCAGATCAATGATCATCATACACCCTACAAACATAGCAGTCTACGTTTTTTCTCTGTGCTATATTTTTCGCTCAATGTATCGTAAAAAGGGGCATCTGTAGACACCTAAAACATGTCATGTTTAGTAAGACTATTCACATAGGCACATTCATAGATCATGTGACTAAACCTTGGGACCTTCCAAGTATCAAAAGTGGTTTTCACCACTCATTTGGGGCATTCTCAGCCCATCCAAGCCTGGCTGTTATGGACCATAGTAGTTGGATCCTGACCGCTGTAGCTCAGAGCGGCCAAACCTTAGTCGTTGCAGATGACAATGGCTAAACCTTAAATGCATTTTTCCACCAATATATCCTAATCTTGGGTGGAAGTGGCAGTATGCATGCAATAAGGTCGAACAGGAATAACTTTGCATTCCTCCTCACAACCAGTCTACATAAAAGACTCAAGTTTGGATTTAGACATCAGACAAAAGCTCAATTTTTCATGCTAACAAACAGTGCACATGAGGGATTCAGTCCTAGGGTTTCAAACAATTTATAAGGTGCAAACCTAATAGCACCAAGGGAATCATCACATATCATATATTAGAATTTTGAACAGGTTGGATCATTAAGGAGAGATTTTGGAGACTTGGAGAGCTTCCCTTGGAGATAATTCTATAGCGAATCCCTATCGGATTGGAGAGAAAATTTGAGCATCCTTGAGGAGCAATGAAGTGCTAGCCAACTGAGAGGTAATTATCCATGCACATACAATAATAATTTAACGTTAGTATCAGACTTAAGCCCATAGCCTTTGTATCAATAGAGCCAAATTGCAACTTTGCAACCGTTGTCTTGGATAATGGCCCGCAACCTAGTCTAGGGTTTAGGTGATAGTTTCTTTTAATATGCTTTCTCTATGTTTTCATGTCATTAGTATAAGCTCTATTTTAGTTATTTGCATTCATAGTACTAGTTTCATTGCATTTGTTTTCATTAAGCATATTCATTGCTAACAGCCTCATTCGAGGAGGCAATATCGGATATCTAAGCATGTGTTATTGTTTCATTGCTTACAGGGCTATAGGTTCATTGGAAAAATCCATAACATACGAAAGCAAGAGGATCCATCTAGAAATAAAACCTATAGAAGGAGGCATCTGTAAGCCCTCATACAATTCCGTGTGCATCATTAGGAAGCCTGTAAAAGTCCATCACCCCTTGCAAGGGGACATTTTATACATCTTCTACCCACTTTGTGTAAAATCATGTATCAAATGAAGGGTATCCCATAGAGGGATTTATATGTAACCGGATCTTAGAAATATCAATACAAAGAATTCATTCATTTATTTCTTCATACTTTGGCTACACCTCTCTTTTATGCTTTTTAATTTAATGCATGTTAAACATTAAAATATTCAATAATAATTGCAAATAAAGTAAGTGGACGGTGCACCGCTTCCCCAAGGTCGCTACAATTGTTAAAGTTGTTTGTGTGATTGAAAATATTTTCTGTAAAATATTGAGTTGAGTTGAGTAAGCTTTTGTGGAATCTTACAATGCAGATTTGAGGTAAGTCTTGGTGAAGACTTGTTGAGCAGATTGGACAAGTTCTAGTGAGGACTTGTTGAGCGGATTTGAGTTAAGTCTTGGTGAATATTTGTTAAGCAGATTGGACAAGTTCTAGTGAGGACTTGTTGAGCAGATTTGAGGTAAGTCTTGGTGAATATTTGTTGAGAATATTGGACAAGTTCTAGTGAGGACTTGTTGAGTAGATTTGAGGTAAGTCTTGGTGAAGACTTATTGAGAAGATTGGACAAGTTCTTAAGAGGACTTGTGGATAGATTTGAGGTAAGTCTTTGAGAAGACTTGTGAGCAAAGTTAATTGATTGATTTTTTCAAACCTTGAGTTAAGGTTTGGGGCAGATCTAGTAGACTTGATATGTGATTGGATCAAGCTTTGTGTTAAGGCTTGAGGATAGATCTAAGGATGGATTTTGGTTCAGATTTGAGGACAGGTTTGTGCCAGACTAGAGACAAAAATTGAGCAGATTTGTGTTATATCGAATGATTGTGTTTAGTTCATATTTGAGACCAAGATTGAGCAGATTTGTGATAGCTCTAAGGACTATATTTAGTGCAGATCAGAGATATAGATTGATAATATTTGTGCTAGATCGAAGGATTGTGTTTAGTGCAGATTTGAGATAGAGATTGAGAATATTTATGCTAGACCAAAGGACTGTGTTTAGTGCAGATTTGAGACAAAGCTGAGAGTAAGCTTTGGATGTGACAAAGTAGAGGATACTAGTCTCCAGTGGATAGAGATCCATTATCTAGGGTAGTTAGGAGAGAGGTCTTCTGAGTGAGGATAGGAGTCTTTAGTGGAGAGAGATCCACAAGCCATAGTAGTGGAGGTAGTAGTCTTCTAGAGGATCATCAACCATAGTAGAGGAGAAGGAGTTCTCATGTGGATAGAGTTCCATAGATTAGCTTAGGGGATTACTTTCTCCTATGGATAAGAATCCATGAGCTTGATTAGGGTATTGGTGTCTCCTTTGGATAGAGGTCCATAAACATTGTAATAGGGAAGGATTCCCAAGAGATTTGTTGAGAAAATTTAGTGAAAGATTTTTTTCGTGAACGTAGCCCACATTTTGTGAACCACATTAAATTGGTATCTCTATTGTGTGTGGTGATTTGTGCATTACTTTGATTACTTCTATTGATATTGTTGTTGATATATTGTATAATATTGTTTGGAAAAGAAAAGTAAAAGGTGGTCTTCTACTGTTCACCCCCCCCTCTCAGTATAAGCTTGTGTTCTTCAATTGGTATTAGAGTGAGTTCCTTCGGAAGAGTTTAAAATATTGAAGAAAAATATCTCAAGAACACAAATGGATTCTTAGAATGGATCTTTATGAAATTTAGCACCATTTTTTGATGGGAATAATTATGTACTTTGGAGCATGAGGATGAAGATTCACCTAATAGCACTTGGAAATGAAATATGGTAAGAAGTTGAGAATGGATACATACCGCTAGCTACTCCACCTATAGATAAATATGGTAAGCTCCTACATATGAATAATTCAAAGGCAATGAATAGAATTTTAAATGGTTTGCGTGAAACAAAGTTTATAAAGGTTATGCATTGCACATCAGCAAAGGAAATTTGGGATAAGTTGAAAGGTATATATGAGGGAGACAAAAATATCAAAAGAGAAAAGTTGCAAAATTACAAGAGAATATTTGAAGACCTAAAGATGAAGGATGAGGAAAATATTACTGCATATCTACTTCATGTAGATGAGGTTGTTAAATCCATGCAAGGACCTGGGCTTAAGGTTGAAGAAACAAATGTTTGAGATAAGATTTTAAGGTCACTTCCAAAAAGGTATAGTGAAATATTTCAGCTGTAGAAGAGTGAAAATATATTAAACTTTTGATAAGGAATGAGTTACATGGAATTCTCACAGCTTTTGAGATGAGAATAAAAGAGGAACCTATTTCCTAGAAATAAACAGCCTTCAAAGCTACTAAAAAGATAAACGGTAAGAAGTCAAATTCAAGAAATGAGTCAGTCAGTGATGAAGAAACAAATTATGGCAGAATGAAAAAAGACTTAAGAAAATATAAAGGTATGAAATTAGTTAGATATTTCAATTGTGGAAAATATGGTCACTATGCATCTGATTGTCCAAAGGCTGGAAATAGCAATGATGAAAAAAAATAGGATCATAAGAAAAGGGAAACATGAAAATATAGGTACCAAAATAAAAGCAGGGATGGACAAGGCAAGCAAGGAAAGAATTTTTTCCAAAGGCATAAGAAGATTTTTTATGCAGACAAGGCAAGTAAGAGTTCAAGTTATAGTGAAGGAAGCTCCTCATGTAATGTTGGAGAAGAAACTCTATTTTTGGCAGAATAAAAATAAGAGGTTAGAAATAGGTTACCAATGATTCTCAAGTATTTTAGATGTGGTAACTTTGGTCATCTTGAATATAGTTGTACAAAGAATGGATTCAGTTTCAGTGATGATGAATATGAAGATACACTTGAATGTCTAGAAGAGGAAAGTCTTCTTATGGCAATAGAATAAGAAGGAAGTACTTCTAGTGGAAATAAATTAGAAAGGAATGAAGATGATCCTAAAGGTAAACAAATAGAGGAAGAATCAAAGAAAGGAGAAGTTGATCTTGAGGGTGAGCTTATTTCTGTGCTTGATGCATTAAGGAAGATAAGAAAGCAAAACTCAAGCTTTAATTTCAAGAATGTGATGAAGAGAAAGGAAATCTTATAGAGGATCTAACCAACTTAATAGCTAAGATAAGGAGATTTAAAGAGAAGTTAGAATCAAAGATTTTAGAATGTGAAAGGTTAGATCATGAAGTAGCTTCACTAAGGAAGGAAGTAAAAGATTCTAAATACAAGCTACATAGGTTTGGGAGAAGCTCAAACAACTTGAATAGGATTATGAAGGTACAAATATCTTCATCAAACAAGACAGGACTTGGCTTTGAACAAGTACAAAGAGAACAAGGAGAGGAGTCAATCTCAATCTCCAAAGAAGAAGTTTCAGAAGAAGAAAGTGTATGGAAGAGTGATACTTCTAAGGATAAGTTGGAAAATAGAAAGTTCAACAAGGAAAGGAACAATGCACAAATTAGGAACAGATGGAATAGGAAACAACACAGGGTAAAAGAGATTAAGAGACCAATGGGTTCAAGGCAAGGTAGTTTCAATGGATGATGCTTCTCATGTCACAGGTTTGGGCACAAGGCTACACAGTTCAGGACACATTAAATACATGAATATGGAAATTTTAGAAACAAATATCTTTTTCAAGGGTATTACTACTCTTGTAATCAGTTTGGTCACAAGGCAGTAAATTGTAGGGTTCATGATAGGAATGGGTATGACTTCACCAGGAGAAACCCCAAGATATTTGTACCTTTAAGGAATAACAACATTAAGTATTATAAGTGGAATAATTTTGGGCATATAGCCAAGTGGTGTAGAGTAAAACTTCTAGAGACAAGCGTAAACAAGAACATTTAGAGGAATCAGAAGGATCAGTCGAGGAAGAAAGTGGAAAAAGGTAAATATCAATGTATGCTTGGAGTCTAAGACACTAATTATATATTTCCAAATTTTTTATGGCTAGTAGATGAATAAAATCATCCAAATATCTTTTAAGAAAGTGCTTAAAGGTAATCCAATCATAAAAAATACTTTTTTAGCACTTATTTAAAGGAATTACATCTCATAAACTCATCAAAATTCCTCTAAGTGTTTACGTAAAGGTAATCACATCATAAATTATCAACACATCAAAAATATCCTTTAAGCATTTGCTTAAAAGTAATCATGTTCATCAAAATGTACTTTGGGTGCTTTCTCAAAAAATATCATGTTCATAAAAAAATTTTCTTTTGGGTGCTCACTCAAAGGTAAATAGTTTATCAAAATTTCCTTTGGGTACTTGCTCAAAGGAAAAAAGTTTATTAAAAATGTCCTTGAGGCATATGCTCAAAAGTAATTAGTTTTTTTTTTTAAATGTCCTTTAAATTCATGCTTAAAGGTAATCAATCTCAAAATTTGTCCTTTAAGTTCATGCTTAAAGGTAATCGATCTCAATAAGTGTCCTTTAAGTTCATGCTTAAAGGTAATTAATCTCAAAAAGTGTCCTTTAAGTTCATGCTTAAATTTAGTCGATCTCAAAAATTATCCTTTAAGTTTACACTTAAAGGTAGTCAATTTGAAAAATGACCTTTAAGGTAATCACTTACAAAATTATCCTTTAAGGTAATCACTTACAAAATTATCCTTTAAGGTAACACTTCGTAATCAATTTTACAAATATTCTTTAATTTCAAGCTTAAAGGTAGTCACTTACAAGTTAAACACTTAAAGGTATTTAATTACAAAATGATCTTTTGTAAGCATATGTATATTTCCTAAAGGTAAATCTATCATCGCTCAAGTGCTTATCCATTAATTAGGCTAAGAGGCCATTGCTTAAGGGTAAGTTGCTTTGTACATAGCTCTATATTTATATTTAAGAAAAATGACTTTTAAGGCAACACTAATAGGTAATCAGTACCAAAAATATATTCTAAGTTAAAACACTTAAAAGTAATTTATTTCACAAAAGAAAAAACTTTTGGCAGCATTTGGTGTCTCTCATATTTGTCTTTCCCTTCATCTCTTTTCATCTTGCCTCTTTCATATCCTTATCCGATATTCCTTAACCCATCCTTAATTCAATATCAACCATCAGACATAAATAAAATCTTTAATCAACCATCATCTCTATTAAATCCCCCCTATATCCAATCAAAATCAAATCCTTTTTTTGAATCTTTATCAAATCACCTTTTAATATTTCATCACATCTTAATCAACTTTTCAGCATCACCCTCATGTGGATCATGGTAAAATCAAGTTTTCTTGGTTCAAGATGGTTTTCGTTCCAAAACTTGAGGGAGCAAATCAAGGTAAGGTAGCATTTAATATTATTTTAAACACAATCCTTAACCCCACTTTAATCAATCTTTGCATCTCTCATCAACCTTAAGCACCAACATAAAATTAGGGCATCTACATCAAGTTTTGATGCATTTATTTTACAATAAATGCATCAAAGGGGAAAAATATAGACACCCAATTTTGTGCACTTAAGTCCATCATAACCCCCATCCACCAAACTTCTAATAAACTTAGTTTAGTCGACCTTCCTCATGTCCAAATTTGGAATATTTAATGCTCCAAAACTAATGGCATTTTTGGGCCATTAATATCCATTACAAATCTTCACAAACCTATAAATAAATGTTTTTATTATTATCGACTCGAAAAGAGATTTCCAATGAGTATATATACCTATACTTTCATAATGATCAATGCCTCAAACTACAATAAAACAACACCTAGGTATTTTTTACCCTTTTCCTACCAAAAGCTGATATTTTTAAAATAAAATAAAAAAATTGGCACCAAAGTCGACCTAGTAGTATGTTAAAAACCAAAACCCTAAATCTAAAATCCTATATAAAGCCACATTTTTTAGAAGGCCTACAGCAGATTCCAAAAAAAAGAGATTGTGAAAATGATTGCAAGAGATTACAAAAAAGATTGTAAATATATTGCAAAAATGAGAGAGAGTTCTTTTAAGTAGAAGAGATGTCCATATGTTGTTGGAATTACTTTGTAGAAAACTTGTTTGGTAAATCTACATCCTTTCATTTTTCTAACAATTCATAGCAAACATCAAATTGACATCAAATGATCATCAAGTCATTAACAAGCATATTTTAGCAATCCTCAACCAAAAAAGGGGAAACTTATGGTCTTGGATTGTGTCTATTTCACCCTTTTTTGCATCTATTCAATATTTATATTTTAGCATTCATTATCCTTTTTTATTCACATGTTTTTATCATTTTTTCTCAATAAATAGGGGTTTGATTGTTAAAGAAAAAAATCACTATCTTCCTAAAGACTTGATAGACCCCTCTACATTGATCACCATTTTTTTCTATTTTTGTATTGTAGGATTTTGACAAGTTCTATGAAAGTACTGGCAAGGAGTTGGGGGTATTTTTGCAAGTACACAACATTTTTTCTCCTATGATAAATTGAGTACTTTCTATCCTATATTTTGTCATTTCTATTTTAGGGTATGATATATGTTTCTTCTAAAAATGGGAGTCTTATTTTCTTCAAAATAGAGGAAATTGAATAATTATTTTGTAGGCATTGAAAAAAAATTGTATTATTTTAGGGTAAATTTTTTGTTGCACCTTTCTTATATAAAAAGGATTCTTTTTTCTTTAAAAGTGCATCATTTAGTATTAGGCTTCTATTTTATACCTTTCTGGTTGTGTATCATAGATCAAAGAAAAGATTAAATCCCAGAATTAAAAATGTCTATGCTAGATAGAAGTGGATCTTAGGAAGATATTTGGTTTCACAGTTTCTTTAGAAGTGTAGGGTGTTTGTTAAAATACACATTAAACATAGTCTTAGCCATCACTTTTATTCTCCCTAATATTGAAGTGAGAAGATGAAACAAGAAAGGTGTTGGAATCTTCCCTTTATGCTCCTCCTATTTTCCCCTCATAATACATTGTTATTATTCAGATTTCTCATGCATTGACTTATCACACTGTCTTGTTGCTACAATTATAATTGTTGCTACAATTACAATTGTATTTTATTTAAATCTCTCACACTGTAAACTTACTTTTCTATATCTACTTTTCATATTTTAGATTAATGAAATTATATTAGACTAGTTTAGAATTTAGCAAGGATAATGGGGATTTACCCTAAATTAGGAAGTTGGAAGAGACCTTAAACCCTTCCATCCAATCATCATTGAGCTCAAAATTGTGGACATGTAAGTTGGACCTTTCCACAATTCAATGGTAATTTAGGATGTTGACCTTGCTACCACATACATTATTACATGACACTTTCTATATCTACCTATATAAAGTGTATCATTTTATTTACTTTTATATTTAAAACAATAATATTAGGAAGTTCTATCTTATTAGGAACTTGCTTTAAAATGAATTATATTGAGTTTATATACCCAAAAGATCCCATCCATTCAATACTGTCATTTTCTTTGATTTGATTTGTTCATAATAGTCTTTTACAATGCACCCTAAAATACATAATAATATTTACATTATTCTTATCATGATATCTACTTTAACCAATAATTTTATAACAAGCTTAAACTAGCCTTAAATTATAAATACCTATTGTCTTCAAAGCTCATACTATTTTAAAATATAATATATGTTTAAAATAAAATATATTTAGGTCCTTAAATGAAGTACAAATGCTTTTATTTCTTGCATTCACATATGTGTGACAAAAGACATCCACATTTTCATAATATCATAAGCTTAATAAGTTAATATTACAAAAAAAATTATATGCTTCCCAAAATTAAGAATTGATAAAAATATTTTGAAGCTAACCTAATGTAAAATTAGACATTAGTAATCAAATGGTGATAGCTCAACTGGTTAGATTCTATAAGATTCGGTGAGGAGACCCAAGTTTGGATCTTACCAAGTGATATATGGATAATATCCCAACTATTGTAATACTACTATGTGGTGATGATGTGGGTCCCATTTCAATCCCATATAACCAATTGAAAAAAAGTAGATATTTGTACCTTCTTCCATGATAAACCATAGTAAGTACATGTTTGGAAAATCATTTCTCTTAGATAGCTCTAGAATAATGAAATTTTATATGTAAAGTTGAATTGATTATGCAAACACCATGTTAGCATGCAGATGATAATTATTTTTCTACAAGTAATCATTATTATAAAATGCATAGACCCTACAATATCAACCATAAAAATTTTGCACCAATAATACGCCTTGTGTAACAATAGAATTTGATATGATTCACATTTACAATGTAGTGGAAAACAATAATCTCAATTTTCCATTGACAACATTGTTTTTCTCATCAAAAGAACTTATCTTCATTGAAAACCTTTTTTTTATCATGAAAATCTAATAGCCCATAAATAAATTTAGTACAAGTATCACAAATACTTAACCTATGGATATTTTCCTCTCCAAGGTATAAGAAATACATATTTTATGGTGAAACAAAAATGAGTGATAAGAAGCATGTCAATTATTAACAACATTATCCCATGAAAATAGGGGACTCACGCCAAAGAAATAGAGTAACCATGCCAAAGGAACTAAAATGGATGAACTATAGTGAAATTTTACTAATGAGTGATTATCAATATTTTGGAATAGCTTATGTGGATGCATGTATTTTTTATGATATATTTTATCAATTACATGTAATTATACATTAAAAAATTGTGAATACACTTCTAAAACATATTCACTAGTTTTCTTAAAGCAAATATTTCAATATTAATGATATATGTAATTTTATTTGTAAAAAAATGCATGTGCCTAGATAAATATATTGGTGCTTAATTGGTGATATCTATGAGACATACTAAATTCATTGATAATATCATAAAGCTAAGATAGAACTTATGAATCATGTGATGGAGACTCATGATTATCAATCTTATGAGAACCCTTCTAGAAACTAAGTTTGAGATTATTTGTAATTGGTATCCTCTCTCATTATAAAGGCATGGAATCTTGCTCCTCTTCCTAAAGGAAAATTTTGGTTCAATGTAACCACGTATATAGGACCAAAATTTTAATACATAGACAAATAAAAAGCATATGATATGATTGATTTATAGAGGTGTTATTTATTTTAAGTATTGAGCTTTATTAAAATTGTGTTTTGCTCTAGGTTCTAAGATATTTTTATCAAATGAATATGAATATTACCTTGTTATGTGGAATTTTATACAAAAAACAACATATGCAAAGCTCCTTGTTTTATCCACAATTTGGTCTTTCTTTTATTTATAAACTTAGAACTATTTGTGTAATGTTAAACAAGATGCTAAACCTTGGCATGGGGAGATAGATGTTTTTATTTTAGAGTTTGATTTTCATATATGTCACATGTTTATAATAAGTACATAAAAATATCAATAGTTATCATTCTTTTTAATTGGTTATATAGGATTGGAATAATTCCTACTTGTATTACATTATGACCATATAGTGGACATAATGGTATTACAACAACCTAGCTAATTTGTATGTACCTCTCGATAAAATTCAAATGTTGGTCTCCTTGAAAATTGAGGAATTTAATCAGTTGAGCTAATGGTATTTGATGTCAATGTTTATCTTCTTAATTTTATATTGTGTTAATTATATTGGTGTTTCAATGAGGATTTGTGACCTTATTCACCATCTAAAGTGAAGCTTAATCTTATGGGTTATGAAATAATAGACTTAAACCTCCTTGTATAAAGTTTTGAACTTTAAGCGTTAAAACAAGGGTGTAGGATTTTTATACCATAGCTCAAGTATCATCTTGAACTTCTTCTTTGATTTTAATAGTCTTCCAAACTTTCAATTATATCTTATAATATTATATTTAATTTGGTTATCAAACTCCAACTATTAATGGTACTTTGTATAGATAGTTTGTTGGTTATTTTATTTGCTTGTCTTTAGCTAGCAAAGCATAAATATTTCTTATTTATACATGATCTTCTTTCATTTAGGATTCTATTTAAAGTTAATGAAAAATATCAAAGTTTATCCTCATATGTACATTAAGGTTACTTTATTTAATCCATTGTCCTTCCATGGTCATGTGTTTTCAGGTTAACTATAGCTATATATACTTTAATTGGGATATAAACATAGACAGGAGGAAATCTATCACCAGTTATATTTTGCATTTTAGTCTGATTATAAATTGGTCTAAAATGAAATGGTCTACTATTGCATTTTATTTTATTATGAAAAAGTATCAAGGGCTATCAAAGCTGGAAAGGACATTATCTAGATGATTACAATGTTAATTTTAGAACATGTATTTAAATATGATTATTCTATTATCTTGGTATAACAGTAAATGTAGCATTTATAATATTTATAATTAATTTAATAGTAAAACATAGATTAACTTGAACTTTACTTGCACCACAATGGATAATTCATCCTAAATAAATATATTGATTTAAGTTATTATTGTATAAAGGATGAGGGTGTTGGTATCTTTTTTTTTTTAAAGCGAAAAACCCCTTGCGGAGCCGCATTGGTTTGAGAGACCACAAACAGGAGGTTCTACACCATCAAAGTCACCCAGGAGTCGCACCCGACCCTGCCCGCACCAATATTATCAATTGGATTTTGAATACCCAATTCAACTTTTTGGTAGGGTGGAGATTTGAACCTGGGACCTCCCTTGGAGGATTGCCTTCTCCTCTCCAACTCACCTACAACACCTAGGTGAGGGTGTTGGTATCTTCACCAAGCCTTTAACTCAACTATTTTTTCATCATTTGAAATCTTTGTTTGAATAAAGAAATATATCATTAAGAAGGAATAATATTTGTTACACCCTTATTTTTATTAGTGGGCATAATTATCCTTACACTAGTCCTAAGGAAAATGTTAGGATGTGTATGCAATTGTGTATTTATAAAAAGTTATATGTAAATAGTAACATGTACATATTCTATCATGCTTTCACATTGATGTGATATTTATTGTATTTTAAGTCCACTTTATTGTCATCCTTTTCTATTGGTTATCTTTTAAGAACTTATAGTATATCTTATCCATCTACCACATCTCTTGTTTGTATGTAAACTTTTATTTTTTATATAATGAATGTATAGATAATATTTATCATATTGTAGTGTGTTAAAGGCACAAAATTTGTTGCAATAAAAAAAATATCTTATTAAAGGAAGAGTAGCATTTAGTGAATCCTTATTTTTACTAAGTGTACATATTCCTCTTTAGGAATCTTGAAATAAATACTAAGATGTATGTATAAATTTATGTATTTATAGAGTTATAGGTAAATAGTAACATATACATATTTATGTCAAAGTTTCACATGTGATGTGATATTTATCATGTAATAAATCCACTTTATCATGATCCTTATCTTCAAAACTTCTAGTGTATCTTATCACTCTTGTATGTATCTAACATTTTATGATGCATATGTAATATAATGATTACATGAATAAAATCTATAGTAGGGTGGTGTTGAGTGGTATTTTCACCCAATTGTGAAAGTACACTCTCCCTTAGGATTTGGGTTCCAAATCCCCTCTTGCAAAGAAGTCAAATTAACAACTTCTCCAAGGTCTCCGCTGTATTAGCATTTGCAACTGTGTATTAGTAATCTCAAATAAAGATATTCAATTTAAATGCTTGGAACACCTTAGTGATTGCAAGTAACTATAAACAAGGGGCAATGTTGGTTTATTTCACCCTGAAATTTAGTGATTGTTCATCATTTTATTATTTTTTTTAGATTTTGTAATTTTTAATGTTCATTAAACCTTCTGGAAAAATAAAATAACATGAACAGAAAAAGAAATACAGAAAATTAAAAGTAGAACACGTTCAGTCTGATGCTATCCTATTCCGACAAAATCGAATACGTGAGAGTTTCGTACATGCAACCTAGCTTATTTGACCTGCAAAACAAACACAATCAAAGTAAACTAGGTGCTGGCTTCTAAGGTTTAAAGTAATTTCTAGATTGCAGACATTCACATGAAATAATCCAAAACAATGGCATAAATTTCATATACAAATCTGAAATCTGAAAGGAGGAACATAGAACAGTTAACATGAAGCATGCAGAAAATTTCTCATCCTTTCTTGCCCATAAAATGCAAATTTTTGAACAATTTTGCATTAAATAAATATGTCCTGTTACAATAGCAGAATCTCTGGTTTTTCTCAGAACCAGCAAAAGTGGAAGAAAAGCACTCCATAGCAGGCTCAGAACGGCTAATCACCATCAACTCTGCAACCCGCTCGCAGCGGTTTTCGACCCCTGTGCCTGTCTTCGCTTCTGATTTTATACTTTCTAGTAAATCGCTTCTCCTTCCACGACGGTTCGCTTCGTCTTCCAGATTGCTTCGTTTCACCTTCCCCGCATTTCCATTGCTTTTGATTTTATGCTCGAGATCTTCTCTATGAACTGTAATGCCTCTACAGCCCTCACACATGTACGCCACGTGTTCCACACTTTTTTGCATGTTCTGTAACGACCCCATGAAAATCATGACAAAAAATAGCATGTAACTCTGCTCCTTCACTTTCACCGCGAAAACGTGACATGTCGCGATATCGCGACATTTTCCTGCCAATAGCCTTGTCCGCCTTCATGCGTAGCGAAAATGAGACATGTCACGATATCGTGACATTTTTCTGCTTCGGGCCACGTGGATGCAACCTATCACGAAATCGCGACGCTTTTTCTTTGTTTTCTCCGAAATCGCGATGTTTTCTCTATCGTTGGTTTTTCTTCGCGACATGTCACGAAATCGTGACACCTTTTTTTTCCACTTTCTTGTTCGTGAAATCGCTACGCTTTTTCCTTGCCCCTTTCTTTTTCGCGAACGTGACGCCTTTCTTTTTTTTCGGCTTTTGCTCTTTTCTTTTTCGAAAATCGCGACGTTTTCCTCCTTACTTGTTTGACCCGTGATTTTGCGACATGTCGTGATATCGCGACACTTTTCCATTTTCTTCCTCTCTATCGATTCACACGTCACGAAATCGCGACACTTTTCATTTTCCGGCCAACATGTCGCGATATCGTGACACTTTTCATTTTTCGCCGACGGACGCAACATGTCGCGATATCACGACACTTTTCATTTTTTTCCAGCGACGGAGCGACATGTCGCGATATCGCGACACTTTTTCATTTTTTTTGCCAGCGAGAGCGACATGTCGCGATATCGCGACACTTTTTCTCCTTAGTGAAATTTTTGCTTTTTTCTTGATTTTTTTAGCATCTGGGCTACTACAATTTTCTTTGAAAGCATGCAAAAAGGTGGGTCCCCAATTTTGGGGTGTGTTGTGGATCAGCCACAACAAATGGTGACTCCCACTGTCAAATGCTCTTGAGCATTTTGGTGAGAACCCAACCTCGAAACATACAAGCTTAGATACAAAGCGTCAAGCACATAGAAGATAAACAAATACCGACAGATCAAAAATACATGAAACATCAGAATCATTAAGTATCAGCTCGGTGTGTGCAATGTGTTTCATTCCCTATCATTTGAACTTGTTCAACATTCCATTGTCGGTTTCACTTATGATTTGTATGCAAGGCTATGAATGATTTGTGCAGGATTTGATGTATGATGAAGATGCTAGAGATGTAACAACCTGCTTTATAAATGCTCAAACCTTCTAATATCATGGACAAACATATTAAAAATGTCAAACCCTCTTAGGACCAAAAATATGTATACTGAATTAATTTACTAGATCCCAAAGTTGGTTATGTGTCACTACCATCTTGAACCCATGTGCAAGTGTGAGTGAAATCAGAACTTTGGGGAATAGGATTCCCAACCTAAGCGAGATGGGAATTTAACCCTATCCTTACTATTCTGATTTGGAGTTCATTACCTCATCTTGAACAAAATAATTTAACTTGTTATGGATGAAATGGTCAGGCTAGTCTATCCATATGAGCAATCAGTGGTCTTGCTTTTAGGCAAGACATGTTGCCACGCATGAGCATACTTAACCCCATAATCCATGACTTGGCTTCATTCATTCTTTTTCTTTTATTTCTTGGACCTTTGGGATGACTACCCATCCTTGCTAGGGACATGTAGTACGATCCTTCCAATCCAAGATTTATGAAATGGGAAATATTAAATTTTTATTACTTGGACCTTTGGGATGACTACCCATCCTTTGCAGAGGACACGTAGTACAATCCTTCCAATCCAAGATGGAGATGAAATGGAAAAAATTAGTTTTACTTTTATTGCTTGGACCTTTGGGATGACTACCCATCCTTTGCAGAGGACATGTAGTACGATCCTTCCAATCCAAGCTTTATGATGAAATGGGAAAAATGGAAGCTTTGGGGAATCGGATTCTCAACCTAAGCGAGATGAGAATTAAGTCCTATCCTTACTACTCCATGTAGGTCAAATCAGAGCTTTGGGGAGTTGGATCCTCAACCTAAGTTCGATGAGGATTTAACCCTATCCTTACTACTCTGGTTTTAGGCTTTAAGCTTGATGGAAATGGTAAAAACCACTGTTTTAAGGATTATGTTGCATGATAGGACAAACATGAAATATTCTTTTCACCTCACCTTTTCATCCAAGTATGGTTTTGACCATTTTGCTCAAGATTCCTTTTTATGTGCATGGAATGTGCTTGGTTCAAGATAGCTTGGGCAGCAGTTCCCAACCTTAGGATCCTTTTAATATATGTTATGTAATAATCCTAAGAGGATTCAACACCTTCTCAATAATTGCCCATGGAATGAAAATGTAACTCAGATGACATGTATATGCAATGTGGAATATGACATGAGATATGAATGCACTGCTTCTTTTGGAATATATCATCTAATTTACCATAATGTGCAAAACTGACAACTTCATGCATCACAAGATTCAAACGATATTATTTAAATGTTTGTGTTACTTGTGGAGCTTTCTACAACACAATTCCAATGTTTCATATTCTCCTGATTTTAGGCATAAGTTGACATCTCAAATTTTCTTCTCTTTTTTTTTCTTTTTTTTTTTTTATCAAAACAAACTAAACATGTCAAATGAAATCAAACAACTTTAAATTAAAACTTAAATCCTAATCCAAATAGCAATCCCAAAAATGAAACTTGAAAACACAAACCCAAACCAAAACCAAAATTTATATACAATATAGTACAAGATGATGCCAAGCTTGGACTATTACTTTCCTGGATCCCAAACATGATTAGAACATTTCAAAAGACATATGTCACAATACACATGCCAAATGTTGTAGGAATCCAACAAAAACAAGACTAGACCAAACAATGCAACAAATTTCAACTTGCCATTCTCACCATACCAATTTGATTTAGTTCCATTAGTATTCTCATAGGTGAGATTCAAATTTCAAATTGATTAGACAATGATTGATATTCAATTTTATCATGTCTATTCTTTAAAATGCAAGTTTCATCATTCCACTCATGATTTAGAAGTAGGCTCTCCTTTTCAAATGTGAGATATTGCAAACAAGAGCCTATTTCTAAAAATCTTGAATTCAAATCATTTTCCAGGATTTTAAAGCAATCAAAATCATTCAAAACTTGACAAGCATCAACAAAATTTGGCATTTCCTCACTAATGATGTTAGCATCCAAAGGGACATCATGTAACCTATCATTTGAAATTTTTGTAGCTACTACCAAAGGTAGAGATTTCACTTTGTCACCCATACTCAACCCATCATGATTAGAATTTATCACAACTTGATGAGTGTTAGTAGCTTTTTCTTTTTCTTCATTGTCTTCTTCATCATCCAACACCTGTTCAAAAACACCAAAGTTAGGCACCCAATCAAACATGCATCCATATTTTTCAAAACAAGAGCCTAGTTTTTCAAGATATGTGTCACGTGACACCTTTCCATGATCAATGGCTTGAGTTGCCTCAAAATCCATATTTTCATTAGGATCATCAATAGTATCAAACCCACACCACTTAGGCTTTGTAATTTCATCATTTTGAGATGGCATAGACATTGTAGAAACAATAGGTGGATCAAGATTTTTGATTTCTTGCCCCTCAAGGGGAACAAAAACAATTGATTCTCCTTCTTCATCCATGGTAGTAAAATCAATATCCTTCTCAAACCTTTGATGAGATTCCAATCCTTCTTCCAAAACATTTTCAGATTGCACAGGACTTGTAATATCCTCATGTGAAAGGGCAATTGTATCATCCTGCATATCAATAGGCACACAAATTTCATTAGCAGTTTTGGAGTGAGCATACTCTTCCCAAGAATCATGATGATCATCTTTCAAAATCAAATTGTGATGCTCACTTATTTCTTCTTTATCTTTTAATTCATCAACATGTTTCTCATCAAATTTATCTTCACCTTCCTTAGATGGTTCAATTACTTCCAAAATTGGGTTATTGCTTGTATTCAAATTGATAAGGCTATCATAATCCACATGTGTAACCCATGATTCAATTTTATCACAATTTGGAAGGTGTGGATCCTCTTGGTCATCATTTTCAACAATGTCATCCGAAACAGATTCATCCTCATAGAATTCATCTTTTGGTGAGTCAAGGGTTTCCAATTTGTCACATGTTTCAATACTAGTTGGATCTAGTACTCCTCCCTTGCCTAAAATCATATTCTTATGAAAATCATTAAAATTGATTTTAGAAATATCCTTTGAATCAAGATGAGTATTTTGAAGTTGATTCATACTTAAGAAAGATGGTTGATCTTGCATAGTAGGTTGAGGATTTTGAAATTGATTGAAGCTTGGGAATGATTGTTGATTCTGAAATTGATTCACACTTGAATTTGGTTGAGGTGGATAAATCATTGGATGGGTAAAGGATGTATTAAATGATTGAAGATTATACGATCCAAAACCCACACCATAATTTTGACAACTCAATTGTTGCTCAATTGCCATTGCTTGAGTATAGGCTTGTGTCAAAGATGTGATTTGAGGCATCCCTCGCAAATATGTGGAAATGAGTGGGTCAAGAGCATTTACATATATTTGGAGAGCCATTTCTTCTTGAAGAGCATAAAATGTCACTAATTGAGCATATAATCCAAAGAACCTTTCAGAAAATGACTTCACATTTTCACTTGGTCCTTTTTTAATAGTGAAAAACCGCTCATACATGCGGATTGGGTCAACTTGCTTTTTGTTGAATTGATTAAGAAATGCTGCCTCTAGTTGAGCCCAAGAAGTGATAGATCCTAAAGGCAGACTTGTAAACCAATCAAATGCCACTTTGTCCAAGGTGTAAGGGAACATTTTACAAACAACATCATCATGCCAAATTGTTAAGTGATTCACAACAAATTTGAATGCTTGAATGTGTTCTCCTCGTAGTATTTGTCCCGTTAGACAAAAATCGAGGAAGACATCTCTCAAAACCAACGGGCAAATAATGTTGAACTCCCGGTATGTTCAATGGGCTACCTGTCATCCACGGTGAAAACATAGCCATTAGTGAATCTTAAAGAATATAACTTTAATATCAAAAACAATTTTTTTTTTTTTTTTTTTTAAATTAAATTAAATCACATTATTCCTGTATGAACAATCAAAGCGTTAGAACAATGCATAGCAATTCATGTCCTCCTTTTAACAAGTACAAAGTTGTAATATTAAAAGAGGGCTAAAGATAATAATCAATAGGGCATGAAATATTCAAAATTTAAATCCCTATAGCATTTAAATCAATCTGAAATAAACCGGTTCAGGCCCTCCTTCTAGCGCCAAAATGTTGAGTGGTATTTTCACCCAATTGTGAAAGTACACTCTCCCTTAGGATTTGGGTTCCAAATCCCCTCTTGCAAAGAAGTCAAATTAACAACTTCTCCAAGGTCTCCGCTGTATTAGCATTTGCAATTGTGTATTAGTAATCTCAAATAAAGATATTCAATTTAAATGCTTGGAACACCTTAGTGATTGCAAGTAACTGTAAACAAGGGGCAATGTTGGTTTATTTCACCCTGAAATTTAGTGATTGTTCATCATTTTATTATTATTTTTTAGATTTTGTAATTTTTAATGTTCATTAAACCTTCTGGAAAAATAAAATAACATGAACAGAAAAAGAAATACAGAAAATTAAAAGTAGAACACGTTCAGTCTGATGCTATCCTATTTCGACAAAACCGAATACGTGAGAGTTTCGTACATGCAACCTAGCTTATTTGACCTGCAAAACAAACACAATCAAAGTAAACTAGGTGCTGGCTTCTAAGGTTTAAAGTAATTTCCAGATTGCAGACATTCACATGAAATAATCCAAAACAATGGCATAAATTTCATATACAAATCTGAAATCTGAAAGGAGGAACATAGAACAGTTAACATGAAGCATGCAGAAAATTTCTCATCCTTTCTTGCCCATAAAATGCAAATTTTTGAACAATTCTGCATTAAATAAATATGTCCTGTTACAACAGCAGAATCTCTGGTTTTTCAAGAACCAGCAAAAGTGGAAGAAAAGCACTCCATAGCAGGCTCAGAACGGCTAATCACCATCAACTCTGCAACCCGCTCGCAGCGGTTTCCGACCCCTGTGCCTGTCTTCGCTTCTGATTTTATACTTTCTGGTAAATCGCTTCTCCTTCCACGACGGTTCGCTTCGTCTTCCAGATTGCTTCGTTTCACCTTCCCCGCATTTCCATTGCTTTTGATTTTATGCTCGAGATCTTCTCTGTGAACTGTAACGCCTCTGCAGCCCTTACACATGTATGCCACGTGTTCCGCACTTTTTTGCATGTTCTGTAACGGCCCCATGAAAATCGTGCCAAAAATAGCATGTAGCTTTGCTCCTTCACTTTCATCGCAAAAACGCGACATGTCGCGATATCGCGACATTTTCCTGCCAACAGCCTTGTCCGCCTTCATGCGCAGCGAAAATGAGACATGTCGCGATATCGTGACATTTTTTTGCTTCGGGCCTCGTGGATGCAACCTGTCGCGAAATCGCGACGCTTTTCTCTTTCGGGTTGTCTCGCTGCTTTTCTGTCGTGAAATCACGACGTTTTTCTCTATCGCTGGGTTTTGCTGCACTTAGCCACAAAAACGTGACATGTCACGAAATCGTGACACCTTTCTGTTCCGTACACTCTGTCGGCTTTCCATCGTGAAATCGCGACGCTTTTTCGCTTCGGGCTCCTTTGCTGTTTCTGTCGCGAAATCGCGACGCTTTTTCGCTTCGGGCCCCTTTGCTGTTTCTGTCGCGAAATCGCAACGCTTTTTCGCTTCGGGCCCCTTTGCTGTTTCCTATCGCAAAATTGCGACGCTTTTTCGCTTCGGGCCCCTTTGCTGTTTCCTGTCGCGAAATCACGACGCTTTTCCGCTTCGGCATGCTTTGCTGGTTTGACCCACGATTTTGTGACATGTCGCGATATCACGACACTTTTCATTTTCTACCAGCGACGATGCAACATGTCGCGAAATCGTGACACTTTTCATTTTCTACTAGCGACTGCGCAACACGTCGCGAAATCGTGACACTTTTTCATTTTCTGCCGACGACCACGCAACATGTCGCGATATCGTGACACTTTTTCATTTTTCGCAGCGACCGCGCAACATGTCGCGAAACCGTGACACTTTTCATTTTTACGCCAGCAACGGAGAGACATGTCGCGATATCGCGACACTTTTTCATTTTTGCCAGTGATGGAGCGACATGTCGCGATATCGCGACACTTTTTCTCCTTAGTGAAATTTTTTGCTTTTTTCTTGATTTTTTAGCATCTGGGCTACTGTAATTTTCTTTGAAAGCATGCAAAAAAGGTGGGTCCCCAATTTTGGGGTGTGTTGTGGATCAGCCACAACAGGTGGGAAGTTATATAAAATCTTGTTTATAATAAAATTGTAAATATGATGAACTATATTTACATCCAAATTGAAATTTATATTTTTTTAATTTAAATTTAATTTAGTATGTTGTAATCTTAAAATGTTTAAAAGCTAATAACATATTTTAAAACAACATTTTTAAATATTTTTATAAATAATTGTTATCATAATTCATATTTAAATGTTTTTCATAGATAATCTATTATCATAATTGTAAAACTTAAAAGTAAATTTTAAATTATAATTACTCCATACTTTGCAAGCCAACCAATGATTGACCCATAATTTAAATTCTTATTATAATACGTGGTACAACGTGAGTAGCCTAACATGAGGAGACTTTGAAACTTTGAATAGAGGTTAAAGGTTAAAATTCTAAGGGGTAGGGTTGTACACCATGGGCTATATATTTGGTAAACAATATATAGAGTAAACAACAAAGGATTATACACCATGGTCTAACAGGAGTATGGTTAGATAATCATATATTGGATAATTAATATTCATTTCATATTGCCTATGGCCTTACCCTTTACTTTTTAACACAACCTTTTAGAACTTTGAATAGAGAATACATCTTGAGTAGCCTAAAGGTGGAGGCTTTAGAATTGGAGTATGATTAAATAATCATATATTGGATTGATAATATTCATTTCATATGGCCTATGGCTTTACCCTTTACTTTTTAACACAACCTTTTAAAAATTTGAATAGCCTAAAGGTGGAGGCTTTAGAACTCTCAATAGAGGTTTATGGTTCAAATTTTGAGAGTTAAGATTATACACTCTACTTCAATAACTAAAATATAGTTGAAGATGAATAGTTGAAGTTCCATATGATTCTAAGTAGGTGAGGAGGGATGCTTTGATCTCCAAATGTTCTAAGCAGGAGGACGTTTTTCACAAGACTGCCCAAACTGCCAAACTCGTTTCGGCCATATCTCACTCATCCGAACTCGGATTGAGCTAAAATTTTGAGGGTAGATGCCTGAAAAACCCTAGAACGTCTCCACCAATTTTCATATCATTTGGAGCAACACAGATCCTAGCGCATCCCTATGTGTGAACGATATATTTGGCAAGCGGCTATGCGAGGGTTTCATTCGGGTTGAGTGCAAGCAGCTCCAGAGGTTGGTTTTTAGGGCCTTCGGGCCCTAGCGGCCAATATTTTTGTGGTTTATGCTCAATATTTTAGCAAGAAATGTTGCAGGGGATACAATATGGGTTAGAAATTTGTCTTTCAACAGATCATACCGTGAACTTGAGTGACAACGGCTTCCAATTTTCTGCACAAAAGAAAAGTGAAAACCATACCTTTCCATGGCGTCTAGGGCAAGGATTAAAGAGACCACAAAATAAGTTTCAAGTAGTTGATCAAAAAATGGCTCATATCTCAAGTGAATCTGGTGCTAAGGTGCACCCACAAAATAATTCTACTGTGAAAACCCCTATCAAGGGTAAGAATTTTGAAGACTCAGTCCCAAAAATGAATTTTAGGGATGCCCTTCGTGGTGGACAGCCTCACCCCAATGCTAATATCAATATTAGGGCTTCTCATAAACCTCTAAGAATGCCTAAGATTGATCCCAGGAAAACGGAGTCAGGATGTCTTAAAGCAGCTGATGGAACTCCTATTGTTAAGCTTGATATGGGTAACATTCAGACTGGCATTGAAGATTTGGAAAAAAGAGGACTAATTTGTCGGTTCATGGGTTTTCGTCCGAGTCTATCTGCTTTCAAAGTCTGGGCTGCAAAAAGCTAGAAAACTAAAGGTGAGTTACAAATCTCTATTTATCCAAATGGTTATTTTCTTGTTTTATTTGCTAATAATGAAGATAGAGAGAAAACTTTTCAAGGGGGTCCTTGGTTTTTTGGAAGGGCAGGGCTTTTCATGAAGCCCTGGCATACTAAATTTAAAGCCGAAGAAGAGATGCCTTCTATAGCTCCCGTGTGGGTTAGACTCTTTGGCCTCCCTATTGAATTTTGGAATCCTACTATTTTTTCTTCAATTGGAAACTCTTTAGGAACTTTTATGATGACTCCTGATTGTACTCAAAATTTTGAACATATTATTTATGCTCGAATTTGTGTTTTAATGGATTTTGACAAACCCCTACCTAAAAAGATCACATTACAATTTGGGGAAGACACTTGGGAGCAAGTAGTGGACTATGAGAACATTCCTTTTCATTGTAGAATTTGCCATGAATATGGTCATTTGGCCAGTGCTTGCCCAAATAAAATTCCCGATCAAAAGAAAGAAGATATAAACTCAAGCAGGTTTCCAAATACCTAAGAAGAAGAACACTCATAAAAAACCAGTAATGAAGGATCAATCAAAGTCATTTGCTAATATGTTTGAAATCCTTTCCACAAATGATGTCCCAAGTGAGGAAGAGGAAATAATGGAAACTGAAATCTTAGAAACACAATTTAAATATGAAGGAAAGAACTCGGAGACAAACCAACAAATCAAAGGTTTTCAACAGAAAAAAAGGAGAAAATTTACACAAGAAAAACAATATTTCAAATGTCAAAACTTCAAATAATGCAGGTCCCAATATAGACTCCATTGAACCATCTAGTAAAATTTTGGTCGTGTATGAGCATTCTTCAAGGTTAGAAGCCATCTCAGATTCAATTGGAATAAGTCAAGAAACAGGGAAAAAAATTGAAGATGGATTCTAATCAAAAAGTAGGTCGCAAGACCAATCAATATCATATGGTAAAAGAAGGTGAAAAGCTTGTAGAGGAAGGTAAGATTAATGCCCTTCCCAACATTTTTAGCCCTGGTATTAATGAAGATCATCACTTGGAATATTAGAGGACTCAAAGGGAGTCTTTCAAAACAAAATGAAATTAGAAGAATGATTCAGATAAATCATCCACATCTTGTTTTCCTTCAAGAAACAAAGATGTCAATGGAGGATATGGACTTAATTGCCAAGAAAATTTGGCCAGCTGGAAAAGTGGTTTCCCTAAGTTCCCAAGGGACTTCGGGTGGCATTGCTTGTCTTTGGGACCCAAAAGAGGTAGTTATTCACCATATGGTTGGCAGTTGGGGTTTGTTGGCTATAGCTATTCAAAGTAGACATTCCAACCAGATTATGCTCTGCATTACTTTTTATGCCCCGACTTCTTTGGAGGAAAAAAGAAGACAATGGAAGGATATTACTCATATTATCTCTCATTTTCCTAAAGCTTGGATCTTGATCGGAGGAGATTTCAATACCATCCTCTCTCTGGATGAGAAAAGGGGGGGAAATAGAAATTTGGACAAAAGTACCGACCTCATGAGCGAATATATTGCAAACCTCCATCTTGTGGATATCCAACCATATAATGGCCTTATGACTTGGTCTAACAGAAGGCAAGGCTTAGCTTGTATAATGGAGAGATTGGATAGGTTTTTGCTCTCTAAAAATTTCTTAATCCATGGTCACATTCCTAAAGTGAAGACTCTTAATAATGTTGGTTCGGATCATTGGCCACTCATGGTGGAAATGTGGAAAACCAATGTGAGTTTCTCTCCTTTTCGTTTTCAATTAATGTGGCTTAGAGACATTTCCTTCAGACCTCGTGTGCAACAATGGTGGAAGGAAGGTAAACCTAGGCATGGGACTAAGATGTTCTGTTTTGCCAAAAGACTGCAATACATTAAATCCAAAATCAAGACTTGGAACTGGAAAGAGTTTGGGGATGTTCATAAAAAAAAACATGAAGTTATTGCTCATCTTGAAAATTTGAATAAGAAAATCCGTTTAGATGGCCTCACAGAGAAGAGAAGTGCAGATGAAATTAAACTCACAACTCAGCTAGAGGAATGGGAAAAAAGAGAAGAAATCTTATGGAAGCAAAAATCTAGAATTCAATGGCTCAAAGAAGGAGATCGAAACACAAATTTCTTCCACAAATCTCTTCTAGCTCGAAGATCTCACAACTTTATTTCTTCCTTAAAATCAGATTCTGGAGATGTTGTTTATACTTGGGATGGCATGAACTCTATTGTTGTTGATTACTTTTCCAATATTTTTGTTGCTACTCCTCTTGACTCAACTTCACAACAAAATGTTCTTCAAGCAATCCCTTCTCTTATCACTTCGAGGAGAACTCTATTTTGACTGCTCCTGTTACTATCAATGAGCTTCAACAAGTAGTTTTTAAAATGCAAAAAGGGAAAACCCCAGTGTCCCGATGGTTTTCCTATTGAGTTCTACCAAGAGTTCTGGGATATCCTTCATGTTGATTTATTAGAGGTGGTGGAAGAAGCCAGGAAATCCAAAGAAATTTTGAAGGTTATCAATAAAACTTATATTACTCTTGTTCCAAAAGCTCAAGAGGTTGATCATATCTCAGCTTTTAGACCTATTGCTTTATGTAATGTTCTTCTCAAAATTATTACTAAAATCATGGCAGTAAAGGTTGAAGCCTCTTTTGCATAAGATTATTTCCCAGAGCAAGGGGGATATGTGGAAGGACTTCAAATAGTAGATGAGATAGTTCTTGCTCGAGAAGCCATCCATTCCATGGATATGCAAAATTCTCCTTCTATGTTCATCCGGTTAGACTTATCCAAAGCTTATGACAGAGTGGATTGGCACTTCCTTATCAAAGTTTTGAGGCAATTTGGTTTCTCTAAGGATTGGATGGATTGGATTATGGGATGTATCTCTTCAGTTTCCTACTTAGTTCTTATCAATGGCAGGCCTTCTCACTCTTTCCTAGCTTCCAGAGGTATTAGGCAAGGTGACCCGCTATCCCCTTATTTATTCATCATTCTTGTTGAATGCTTGGGTAGGACTATAACCAAAAAGAGGGAAAACAAAACCCTTGAGGGAGTTACCATTGCTCATGGAGCTAGACCTATCTCTCATCTTCAATTTGTGGATGACTCTACCCTTTTAGGTAAAGCTACAGCTTAAGGAAGCTTCTAATATTAAGCAAATCATTAGCTATTTTTCTAAGGCTATCGGGCAGTTGATCAATGAAGACAAATCTAAAGTTATTTTCTTTCACTCGCTTCTGCTAGACAGGAATCCATGGTCTTGGATAAATTAAGATATAAGAAGACCTCTCTTCCAATCACTTATTTAGGTATTCCCATAAATATTCAAAGGCAGAAAAATAAAGATTGGAATTGGTTGTTGGACAAAGTCAAGAAGAAAATTGGAAAGTGGACCAACAAGTGGCTTTCTTCTGGGGGTAGAATCACCTTGGTAAAATCAGTCCTTCAAGCTATTCCTATTTATGTTTCTTCCGTTTTGAATATCCCAAAGGTCGTTCTTCGAGAATTGGATCAAATCAGTCATCGTTTCCTTTGGAGTGGTACTAAGGAGAAAAGAAAATGGGCCTTGGTGAAATGGGATACTTTATGTCTTCCTAAGAGTGAAGGGGGGTTAGGATTCCGGTCTTCAATTAATAACAACAAAGCTTTAGCTGCTAAATTATATTGGAGGATGTTGCATAACCCCAATGCTCTTTGGGCCAATAATCTTCGTGCTAAATATGCCGAGAACAAAAGTCCTGAAGACCTTGTTCGCTATCAACTTCCTACCAAAGGTTCTCCCATTTTAGCAGTTCTTAAGACTCGGTGAGGATTTGATAAAGAAAAAATTATTTTGGATCATTCATAATGGTCAACATGAAAATTTTTGGATAGATTCTTGGGATGGTCACAAGCCTTTGATAACTCGGCTTCCGATTGGAGGCCTTGGATGGAGGAGCTTCACCGAGCTAATTGGATAAAGGTGGCTAATTACTCGTCGGTACCATACCGGTAATTCAAAGGTTGGTAGATATTGGATCCCTATTGAGGACTGGCCTATTCAAATCCCAGAAAGGCAAAGACAAGATATCCAAGGCATCCTTCATATGAGATCCCTCTCTTGGTCCCATGAAAAAGATTGTTTTGGATGGAACAACACTACTAAGGGTGAGTATTCAGTTGCTCAAGGTTATTTGACCTTATGCCATAATAATCCCAACCATTCTTCCGACATATTTTCTCAATTGTGGGCTCAAAAGCTCTGGCCTAAGGTGAGGTTCTTTAATTGGCTTTTATTGCATCGTAGGGTGCTTATCGGTGAGCAACTTATGAAGCGTGGTTTTCATGGCCCTTTTAGATGTGAAATGTGTGAAGAGAATGTAGAAAATATCAACCATATTTTTATTGAGTGTACTTTAGCCTCTGAGCTATGGAGGAGAATGGCAACTTTACTTGGCTTACAAGTGGTCCAATTTTTTCACTTTTGAACAACTTTGGAGGGATTGGCCTAATCAAGAGGGTGTTGATCATTTTATTAGGCAGCTTAGTTTGGATGGGTTCTACCATTCTTCTTTGGAATATTTGGAATGAAAGGAACAACCAAATTTTTAATCAAGATAGGAAGGATATTCACTATATTTGGCAAAAGACCATAGCCAACTTAGTTGAATCAGTCCATCAACTCCTTAATCACCCCCAAAACTCCCACCAAAGATGGGATCAAGTGATGCAAAGATTGAAGATTAAACCTTCTAAGGGCAACCAACTTAAAGGGAATGTGAGTATTAGTAAGATGGATAGGACTAGAAATTGGCAACCTCCTCCTAAGGATTTTGGAAAAGTCAATACTGATGGAGCCTCTAGAGGGAACCCTGGAAAAGCCAGTGTGGGAGGAATTGGTAGACTTTCAGATGGCTCCCTGGTTTTTACTTTTGCTGAGAATTTGGGTATTCTTTCCAATAACCTTGCTGAGGGGTATGGTATCCTTAGAGGCCTTCAGGAGGCTACTAAGGTTGGATGGGAAAAGGTGTTAGTTGAGTCTCGACTCTCAACTTATGATTAATCTCTTGAAGACTCCTTCTAAGAATCATAAGGTGGATTGGAGAATAAAAAGAATTATTGAGAAGATTCAGTTAATCCAGATGGGATTTTTGAAAGTTGATTACAATCATGTGGTCAGAGATCAAAACAAGAGTGTTGATGCTTTAGCTAATTGGGCTTTGGACAAAGGTGATCTTACTTGTTATGGCCACCCTCCTATATGGTGGGCTTCTCAAATTAGGGAAGCTCTTCTTTCTATCATTTCTTTGGATGGCTCCAGCTTCTAAGGTACCTAGTTTCTTCTTGTTTTTTTTTTTTTTCTCTTTGGTTCATTCAGTTTTTTTAGTTCCCTAGCTCATTCTATTCTTTATTTTGTTTCCTCTGTTGATTCTTGCATTAATAGTCTTCTGGTCTAGATAGGTCATTGTTTTGTTCATTTTTTTTTCTTTTGTCTTCTTTGTTTTTTTGTTTAGTTTTTTAAGGTGGGTGGGTTCTTTTGTTTTGTTTTGTTTTTGTGTTCTTTGTGTTGTTTTTTGTTGTTCTTGTGTTTTTGTTGTTTTGTTTTTTTTTATGTTTTTTGTTATTGTTCTTGTGTTTTTTTCTGTTCTTGTTCTTGGGTTTCTCTTTGTTTGTGTTATTTCATTTTTTTTATGTGTGAGTGTTTTCTATGTTTTTTGTTTTTGTTTATTGTCTGTTGTTGGTTGTTTTTATTTTTATTTTTATTTTTATTTTATTTATTTTATTTTTAGGTTTTGGTTGTGTTTATTTTTCATGTTTTTTTGGGTTATGTCTTTGTAGTGTTCTGTTGTTTTTGTCTTGTTTGTGTTTTGTTATGTGGTTCTTGTGTTTTTCTATGTGGTTTGTGTTGTGGTTTCTTTTATCTTATTGTGCGTGTTTGGTTGTGCTTTTGGTTTTGACACACTCAAGGAGCATGTTTTTTATTTTATTTTATTATTTTTGTTGTTATTTACTTTTTTTAATTTGGTTTTGTGTGTTTGTTTGCTCCTTGAGTATGTCAAAGGTGGTAGGCCAGGTCCGAGTCCTAGGCGTTTTTGGCGGAATGGATACCCCTGCCTCCTTGGGTCTTACCCGAAAGTGGCATCCCTTTTGGGATGTTTTCCACAAATAAAATATATATATATATATATATAGTTGAAGATGACCATATGAAATAACAATATCTATTTTTGAGATAACCATATATAATAAACAATATCTATCTCATATAACTTAGTAACTTAAGAAACTTTAAAACTATTTTACGTCTTTTAATTATGAAAAATAAATAATAATAAAATCTCTATATTTTTTAAGAATAAAAAATAAATATAACAAATATTTTTTTTGGGGGGGCCGCCTTGGTCTGAGAGACCACGAACAGGGGGTTCTACACCGTCAAAGTCACCCAAGAGTCGCACCCGACCCTTCCCGCACCAACATTATCAATTGGATTTTGGATACCCAATTCAGCTTTTTGGTAGGGTGGAGATTTGAACCTAGGACCTCCCTTGGAGTATTGCCCTCTCCTCTCCAACTCACCTACAACACCTGGGTAATATAACAAATCTTTTAACTCCTTCAAGCACAAACTTGTTATAGAATTTTTTTTTTTAAGAATTGAAAAAATTAATTAATTGAAAATCATCAAATTACATCTACGTCTTTCTAGGATTGAACATTCTTAAAGGATATGAGACTATTCTCCCTCACATTTAATCTACTAAAATTATCTATAAAATAAATAAAGAACCATGTAAACCAAAAATATATAAATCTATATACAAAAAATAGTACAATCATCGATGATAAAAATGGAAAAATACTTTCTTGGTCCTCTCAGGCCACCATCTAGAGGATATCCAAAATAAACGAAGTCTCCTCAATCAAAAACTCAGTTAACTAGTGCTCTGAACTCTATATATATATATATATATATATATATATATGAACTTCACTTTCTCAAAAAATTGTATGTTGTCCTCTCAAAAAAAAAAAATTAGTTTAAGTATCACAAATACTTAACCTATGGATGTTGTCCTCTCCAAGATATAAGAAATACATATTCTATGGTCAAAACAAAAATGAGTGATAAGAAGCATGTAAATTATTAATAACTTTATCCCATGAAAATAGAGGAGTCACGCCAAAGAAATAGAGTAACCATGCCAAAGGAACTAAAATGGACTAACTATAGTGAAATTTTACTAATGAGTGATTATCAATATTTTGAAATAGCTTATGTGGATGCATGTAGTTTTTATGATATATTTATCACTTACATTTAATCATACATTAAAGAAATTTTTGTAAATACACTTCTAAAAAGTATTCACTAGTTTTCTTAATGCAAAATATTTCAATATTAATGATATAAGAAAAATTATTTTCAAAAAATGCATGTGCCTAAATAAATCTATTGGTGCTTAATTGGTGATTTTTATGAGACCCACTAAATTTATTGATAATATGATAAAGCTAAGGTAGAACTTATGGATCATGTGATGGAGACTCATGATTATCAATCTTATGAGAATCCTCCTAGAAACTAAGTTTGAGATTATATGCACTTGGTATCCTCTCTCATTAGAAAAGCATGGAATCTTGCTCCTCTTCCTAGAGGAAAATTTTGGTTCAATGTAACCAAGTATATAGGACCAAGATTTTAATACATAGATAAATAAAAAGCATATGATATGATTGGTTTATAGAGGTGTTATTTATTTTAAGTATTGAGCTTTAATCAAATTGTGTTTTGCTCTAGGTTCTAAGATATTTTTATCAAATGAATATGAATATTACCTTGTTATGTGGAATTTTGCACAAAAACAACATATGCAAAGCTCCTTGTTTTATCCACAATTTGGTCTTTCTTTTATTTATAAACTTAGAACTATTTGTGTAATGTTAAACAAGACGCTAAACCTTGGCATGGGGAGATAGATATTTTTATTTTAGAGTTTGATTTTCATATATGTCACATGTTTATAATAAGTACATAAAAATATCAATGGTTATCATTATTTTTAATTGGTTATATAGTATTGGAACAATTCCCACTTGTATTACATTATGATCATATAGTGGACATAATGGTATTACAACAACCTAGCTAATTTGTATGTACCTCTCGATAAAATTCAAATGTTGATCTCCTTGAAAATTGAGGAATTTAATCAGTTGAGCTAATCATATTTGATGTTAATGTTTATCTTCTTAATTTTATATTATGTGTTAATTATATTGGTGTTTCAAGGAGGATTTGTGATATTCACCATCTAAAGTGAAGCTTAATCTTATGGGTTATGAAATAATACACTTAAACCTCCTTGTATAAAGTTTTGAACTTTAAGCATTAAAACTAGGGTGTAGGATTTTTATACCATAGCTCAAGTATCATCTTGAACTTCTTCTTTGATTTTAATAATCTTCCAAGCATTAAATTATATCTTATAATATTTTATTTAAGTTGGTTATCAAACTCCAACTATTAATGGTACTTTGTATAGATAGTTTGTTGGTTCTTTTATTTGCTTGTCTTTAGCTAGCCAAGCATAATGTTTTTTTATTTATATATGATCGTCTTTCATTTAGGATTCTATTTAAATTTAATGAAAAATATCAAAGTTTATCCTCATATGTACATTAAAGTTACGTTATTGAATCCATTTTTCTTTCATGGTCATGTGTTTTGAGGTTAACTATAGCTATATATACTTTGATTGGGATATAAACATAGACATGAGGAAATCTACCACTAGTTATATTATGCATTTTGGTCTGATTATAAATTGGTCTAACATGAAATGGTCTACTATTGCATTTTATTTTATTATGAAAAAGTATCAAGGGCTATCAAAGTTGGAAAGGACATTATCTAGATGATTACAATGTTAATTGTAGAACATGTATTTCAATATGATTATTCTATTATCTTGGTATAACAGTAAAAGTAGCATTTGTAATATTTATAATTAATTTAATAGTAAAACATAGATTAACTTGAGATTTACTTGCACCACAATGGATAATTTGTCCTAAATAAATAGATTGATTTAAGTTATTATTGTATGAAGGATGAGGGTGTTGGTATCTTCACCAAGCCTTTAACTCAACTATTTTTTCATCATTTGAAATCTTTGTTTGAATAAAGAAATATATCATTAAGAAGGAATAATATCTGTTACACCCTTATTTCAATTAGTGGGCATAATTATCCTTACGCTAGTCCTAAGGAAAATGTTAGGATGTGTATGCAATTGTGTATTTATAAAAAGTTATATGTAAATAGTAACATGTACATATTCTATCATGCTTTCATATTGATGTGATATTTATTGTATTTTAAGGCCACTTTATTAACATCATTTTATGTTGGTGATCTTTTAAGAACTTATAGTATATCTTATCCATCTACCACATCTCTTGATTGTATGTAAACTTTTATTTTATATATAATGGATGTATAGATAATATTTATCATATTGTAGTGTGTTAAAGGTACTGTTCGAATAAAAAATATCTTAAAGGAATAGTAGCATTTAGTGCATCCTTATTTTTACTAAGTGTACATATTCCTCTTTAGGTGAATCTTGAAACAAATACTAATATGTATGTATAAATTTATGTATTTATAGAGTTATAGGTAAATAGTAACATATACATATTTATGTCAAAGTTTCACATGTGATGTGATATTTATCATGTAATAAAGTCACTTTATCATGATCCTTATCTTCAAAACTTGTAGTGTATCTTATCACTCTTGTATGTATCTAACATTTTATGATGCATATATAATATAATGATTACATGAATAAAATTTATAGTAGGGTGGGAAGTTATATAAAATCTTGTTTATAATAAAATTATAAATATGATGAAATATATTTACATCCAAATTGAAATTTATATTTTTTTAATTTAAATTTAATTTAATATGTTGTAATCTTAAAATGTTTATAATCTAATAATATATATTAAAACAACATCTTTAAATATTTTTATAAATAATTGTAATCATAATTCATATTTAAATATTTTTCATAGATAATCTATTATCATAATTGTAAAACATAAAACTAAATTTTAAATTATAATTACTCCATACTTGGCAAGCCAACCAATGATTGACCCATAATTTAAATCCTTATTATAATATGTGGTACAATGTGAGTAGCCTAACATGAGGAGACTTTGTAACTTTGAATAGAGGTTAAAGGTTAAAATCCTAAGGGGTAGGGTTGTACACCATGGGCTATATATTTGGTAAACAATATAAAGGGTAAACAACAAAGGATTGTACACCATGGTCTAACAGAAGTATGGTTAGATAATCATATATTGGATAAGTGGTATTCATTTCATATGGCCTATGGCCTTACCCTTTACTTTTTAACACAACCTTTTAGAACTTTGAATAGAGAATACAACTTGAGTAGCCTAAATGTGGAGGCTTTAGAATTGGAGTATGGTTAAATAATCATATATTGGATTGATAATATTCATTTCATATGGCCCATGGCTTTACCCTTTACTTTTTAACACAACCTTTTAAAACTTTGAATGGCCTAAATGTGGAGGCTTTAGAACTCTTAATAGGGGTTTATGGTTCAAATTTTGAGAGTTAAGATTATACACTCTAATTCAATAACTAAAATATAGTTTAAGATGACCATACGCAATAACAATATCTATTTTTTGAGATAACCATATATAATAAACAATATCTATCTCATATAACTTAGTAACTTAAGAAACTTTAAAATTATTTTACCTCTTTTAATTATGAAAAATAAATAATAATAAAATCTCTATATGTTTTAAGAATAAAAAATAAATATAACAAATCTTTTAACTCCTTCAAGCACGAACTTGTTCTAGAAGTTGTTTTTAAAGGATTGAAAAATAAATTAATTGAAAATCATCAAATTACATCTACGTGTTTCTAGGATTGAACATTTTTAAGCCAATATTTTACAAAGGATATGAGACTATTCTCCCTCACATTTAATCTACTACAATTATCTATAAAAATAAAATAAATAAATAAATAACCATGTAAAGGAAAAATATATAAATCTATATACAACAAATAGTACAATCATCGATGATAAAAATGAAAAAAGACTTTCTTGATCCTCTCATGCCACCATCTGGAGGATATCCATATATATATATATATATATATATATATATATATATATATATATATATATATATATATATATATATATATATATATATATATATATATATTTGAACTTCACTTTCTCAAAAACTTTAAGTATCACAAATACTTAACCTATGGATGTTGTCCTCTCCAAGATATAAGAAATACATATTCTATGGTCAAAACAAAAATGAGTGATAAGAAGTATGTTAATTATTAATAACTTTATCCCATGAAAATAGAGGAATCACACCAAAGAAATAGAGTAACCATGCCAAAGGAATTAAAATGGACGAACTATAGTGAAATTTTACTAATGAATGATTATCAATATTTTGAAATAGCTTATGTGGATGCATGTATTTTTTATGATATATTTTATCACTTACATTTAATCATACATTAAAGAAATTTTTGTAAATACATTTCTAAAAAGTATTCACTAGTTTTCTTAATGCAAATATTTCAATATTAATGATATAAGAAAAATTATTTTCAAAAATGCATGTGCCTAAATAAATCTATTGGTGCTTAATTGGTGATTTTTATGATACCCACTAAATTTATTGATAATATGATAAAGTTAAGGTAGAACTTATGGATCATGTGATGGAGACTCATGATTATCAATCTTATGAGAATCCTCCTGGAAACTAAGTTTGAGATTATATGCAATTGGTATCCTCTCTCATTACCAAGGCATGGAATCTTGCTCCTCTTCCTAAAGGAAAATTTTGGTTCAATGTAACCAAGTATATAGGACCAAAATTTTAATACATAGATAAATAAAAAGCATATGATATGATTGGTTACTGCGGAATTTTTATAGAGGTATTAATTATTTTAAGTATTGAGCTTTATTCAAATTGTGTTTTGCTCTAGGTTCTAAGATATTTTTATCAATTGAATATGAATTTTACCTTGTTGTGTTTCATTTTGCACAAAAAACAATATATGCAAAGCTCCTTGTTTTATCCACAATTTGGTCTTTCTTTTATTTAAAAACTTAGAACTATTTATGTAATGTTAAACAAGATGCTAAACCTTGGCATGGGGAGGTAGATGTTTTTCTTTTAGAGTTTGATTTTCATAAATTTCACATGTTTGTAATAAGTACATAAAAATATCAATGGTTATCATTCTTTATTCTTTTTAATTGGTTATATAGGACTAGAATGATACCCACTTTTATTACATTATGACCATATAGTGGACATAATGGTATTACAACAACCTAGCTAATTTGTATGTACCTCTGGGTAAAATTCAAATGTGGACTCCTCCTTGAAAATTGAGGAATTTAATCAGTTGAGCTAATGGCATTTGATATCAATGTTGATCTTATTAATTTTATATTATGTGTTAATTATCTTGGTGTTTCAAGGAGGATTTGTGACCTTATTCATCATCTAAAGTGAAGCTTAATCTTATGGGTTACGAAATAATACATTTAAGCCTCCTTGTATAAATATTTGAGCTTTAAGCCTTAAAACTAAGGTGTAGGATTTTTATACCATAGCTCAAGTATCATCTTGAACTTCTTTGATTTTAATAGTCTTCCAAGCGTTAAATTATATCTTATAATATTATATTTAAGTTGGTTATCAAACTCCAACTATTAATGGTACTTTGTATAGACAGTTTGTTGGTTTTTTTATTTTCTTGTCTTTAGCTAGCCAAGCATAATTTTTTTTAATTTATATATGATCTTCTTTCATTTAGGATTCTATTTAAAGTTAATGAAAAATATCAAAGTTTATCCTCATATGTACATTAAAGTTACTTTATTGAATCCATTTTTCTTTCATGGTCATGTGTTTTGAGGTTAACTATAGCTATATATACTTTGATTGGGATATAAACATAGACAGGAGGAAATCTATCACTAGTTATATTTTGCATTTTGGTTTAATTATAACTTGGTCTAACATGAAGTGATCTACTATTGCATTTTTTTTTATTATGAAAAAGTATCGAGGGCTATCAAAGTTGGAAAGAGCATTATCTAGATGGTTACAATGTTAATTGTCAAAGTATTTCAATATGATTATTCTATTATCTTGGAATAACTATAAAAGTAGCATTTATAATATTTATAATTATGTTGAATAGTAAAACATAGATTAACTTTAGCTTTACTTGCACTACAATAGATAATTTGTACTACATAAATAGATTGATTTAAGTTATTATTGTATAAAGGACGAGGATGTTGGCATCTTCGCCAAGCCTTTAACTCAACTATTTTTTATCATTTGAAATCTTTGTTTGAATAAAGAAATATATCATTAATAAGGAATAATATATATTACACCCTTACTTCTCTTAGTGTGCACAATTATCCTTATATTTTTAAAAAGTTATATGTAAATAGTAACCTGTACATATTTTGTCATGCTTTCACATTGATGTGATATTTATTTTATTTTAAGTTCACTTTCCTGTCATCCTTTTCTATTGGTGGTCTTTTAAGAACTTATAGTATATCTTATCCAAAAGTTATATGTAAATACTAACATGTACATATTTTGTCATACTTTCACATTGATGTGATATTTATTTTATCTTAAGTTCACTTTATTGTCATCCTTTTCTATTGGTGGTCTTTTAATAACTTATAGTATATCTTATCCATCTACCGCATCTCTTGTTTGTATGTAAACTTTTATTGTATATATAATGGACGTATAGATATTATTGTAGTGTGTTAAAGGCACAAAATTTGTTGGAACTAAAAAATATCTTAAAGGAAGAGTAGCATTCAGTATCCTTATTTTTACTAAGTGTACATATTTCTCTTTAGGTGAATCTTGAAACAAATACTATATGTATTTATAGAGTCATAAGTAAATAGTAACATGTACATATTTATGTCAAAGTTTCACATGTGATGTGATATTCATCATGTAATAAATCCTTATCTTCAAAACTTGTAGTGTATCTTATCATTCTTGTATGTATCTAACTTTTATGATGCATATATAATAATGACTACATGAATGAAATTTTTAGTAGGGTGGGAAGTTATATAAAGTCTTAGTATAACTAAAATTGTAACTATGATGAGATACATTTACATCCAAATTGAAAAGTATGTTTTTTAATTTAAATTTAATCTAATATGTTGTAGTATTAAAATGTTTAAAAGCTAATAACATATTTTAAAACAACATCTTTAAATATTTTTATAAATAATTTTTATCATAATTCATCTTTAAATGTTTTCCATAGATAATTTATTATCATAATTGTAAAACATAAAAGTAAATTTTAAATTATAATTACTCCATACTTTGCAAGCCAACCAATGATTGACCCATAATTTAAATTCTTATTATAATATGTGGTTCAACGTGAGTAGCCTAAACATGCCGAGACTTTGAAACATTGAATAGAGGTTAAAGGTAAAATCCTAAGGGGTAGGGTTGTACACCATGGCCTATATATTGGGTAAACAACAAAGGATTGTATACCATAGTCTAACAAAAGTATGGTTAGATAATCATATATTGGATAAATAGTATTCATTTTGTATGGCCTATGGCTTTGCCCTTTACTATTTAACACAGCCTTTTAAAACTTTGAATAGAGAATACAACCTAAGTAGCCTAAAGGTGGGGGCTTTAGAACTATAAACAAAAGATTATGATTCAAATTTTGAAAGAATTAAGATTATACACTCTACTTCAGTAACTAAAATATAGTTGACCATGACCATATACAATAACAATATCTATTTTTTAAGATAACCATATATAATAAACAATATCTATCTCATATAACTTGATAACTTAGAAGACTTTAAAACTACTTTACCTCCTTTAATAATGAAAAATAAATAATAATAAAATCTCTATATTTTTAATAATAATAAATAAATACAAAGATCTTTTAACTCCTTCAGGCACAAACTACTATTGCTTGTTATAGAATGTCTGAAAATTTAAATTAGTTGAAAATCATTAGATTACATCTTAAGGTCTTTCTAGGATTAACACTTTTAAACCAAGTTTTAACAGTGAAGATATGAAACTATTATCCCTCACATTTAATCTACTACAATTATTTATTTATAAATAAATAAATAATCATATAAACCAAAAATATATAAATCTATATACAACAAACACAGAATGAAAAAAAATTCATGTTCCTCTAAAACCACCATCTAAAAAGAAGTTTCCTAATCCTTAAGACCACTATCTCCAAAATATCTCTAACAAACAAAATCTCCTCAATGAAGAACTCTGTATATATATACAATTCACCGTCTCAAAAAAAATTGTTAGGCATCTGTATTTGCTTAGTATTATTTGTCCGATTTGCCAATGTTTTGAATGTAAAAGATAACCCGATAAAGACGGGCGTAAAATAAGTGTAGTGTGGCTATAATTTTTCAGGGTCTTATGGTCAAGGGAAGCGTTCTCTTTCTCCATGGTAATAACGCCTCGACCTAAACATTTTTTTGATGTTGCTTGGGGCGGCGATAATAGTTTTAAAGTCCAGAAGAAATACAATGTACAGCATTATTTTTAAATTAAATTTTAATTTTAAACTTTTATTATTAAATAAAAAATTCAATACTTAGACTCTTTAACCATTAATATTTTTTTAAAGAAAGGATTTAAATTCTCGTCATTATTACACCCACTCAACTCTAATATTTCATATAATTTTTTAAGAGAAGGCACACGGGGTTCCTTTGACAATCGTCCATTGTGGGGAAATTATAGACGACTTTTAATTCTTACGGTGCTCTCTCGTCTTCAATTTTCATCATGACGAAGATTCTCGGGCTAAAGTCTCAATTAATCCGGTATGGGTCAACATATATGCCTGCCTCCACAGGATTAAATGCTTCCTGCCACATTTTCCCTTGGAAAAGCAGGAAAATGGCTCCAGTAACGCCGCTGTATTTTAGTTGACGATGATTGCGACCCTGAACGCACAGTACGACCGTTCAAGGGGAATCCAATGCGCCAGCCACTGTGCAAATACATAAAAACAAAGGAAAGAAAATTCCAAGCCCTTCAGATTGAGGATATTTTGCGCACATAATGACCAAGCAGAAATGAAGGCTTGATAAGGACAACACATGTACAGACAGAGGCACATGTCTTTTCTATATTGTCTTTCCTGGGCGAAGCCATTCCATGACAGACGCAGACACGCAGATATTAATAATAATATTAAGCACCCCCGCGTACGCAGAATCAATCGAAGCCACCATGCCATAAATCCTCCCCTTTGCCTTGTTCTGCCCTGCTCTGATGCTCGGATTTGCCGTACTGACAGATGATAAAAGGTAAAAGAATACAACAGTTTTTAATAGATTATCCTTATCCTTGTACAAATATAGGTATAGTTTATATGAAATTATCCTTATCCTTATCCTTATGTTTTACTTAATATATTACTATCACTACTCTAAAAATTGAACCTTAATTTTTTATTTGAGGTTTTAGCGTAGTCCGATAAAAAAAAGAATATAATTACTTTGCATGCCGTTTGCTTTCGTCTCTATCTTTAATTTCTTTTATTACATAAATACAGTTGGTTACAACCACTATTTTTAATAACCGGTAAGTTTAGAGTTTAAACCAAAGGTCCATTCCCAACAAACTTATTCTTCTTCTTTTTTATTGACATGGCGTGAGATGGGAACCATCAATCGACCCTCATTAGCGTCTCATCGCGTCTTCTAAGATCTAGAGCAGACTACTATCTTTGCAAAAGGTTAACTTGAGGTTAGTACTATGTGATGCGCACTTAGAGGAATCAGAGCAGACTACTACTTTTGAAAAAGGAGTAGTCAGAGGATTTAGAGCAGACTACTATCTTTGCAAAAGGTTAATTCGGAGTTAGTACTGCCTGGCGCACACTCAAAGGATTCAGAGCAGACTACTACTTTTGAAAAAAGAACACTCAAAAGATTTAGAGCAGACTACTATCTTTGCAAAAGGTTAACTTAGAGTTAGTACTATATGCCGCGCACTCAAAGGATTTAGAGCAGACTACTACTTTTGAAAAAGGAGCACTCAAAGGATTTAGAGTAGACTATTATCTTTGCAAAAGGTTAACTCGGGGTTAGTATTGTCATCATTGGTCTACGTGCACTCAGAGGATTCAAAGCAGACTACTACTTTTGAAAAAGGTTGGCTCGAGGGTTCGTACCGACGGTCATCATCGATCTGGCGCGCACTCAGAGGATTCAGAGCAGACTACTACTTTTGAAAAAGGTTGGCTCGAGGGTTCGTGTCGTTATTGTTGACGCATTTAGAGAATTCAGAGCAGACTACTACCTTTGCAAAAGGCTGGCTTCCCCCTTAGATTTGAACCTAGGTCTCTCTACACCTACACTTATCAATCTACCTAACCGAGCATACTACTGTCTTTGCAAAAGGTTATAGCTTCCCCAAAGTTTAAACCTAAATCTCTTCTCTTCTTGATAAGCCTCCAACAACACCTACACTTACCAATCCACCAACCTTAGACAGTGTGTATCTAACTTACCCTTAGATTGGACTGACAGACGAAAATATGGCACGTTAAAAGTACAGTTTCGCTGTAGTGGGAACGTTGACATTTTATGACAGGCACGCGGCATATAAATGTCTGTATCGATGCAGTACGTACTGATTATCTTATCGTAATCCGAGTTACGGCCGGAACTAACGTTCCACCTGTCTTTATTGTTTTGAGTGGTCAGAAATACGTACCTATGCACGTCAGTAGGCAAGGAGCAGTCTCATCAAACTAAACTACTGTAGCCTAGGATTCCTTCCTGTACTTCTCTGTTACTTTCAATTTCTAAAATTGTGAAGATTTCAACGGAGGGGAAGGAAAATGCAGGATGCCAGGGACCGCAGGGTTCTCTGCATTAAGTGCACGTTACAAGTCAATACTACTGTTTTCTCTGAAACGGATATATCACAGTCAGAATTGAGAAATTAATAAAGTCATGCAGTATCTTGTACTCTCCAGTCCCCATCCTCTTGGCGCTGGGTTACGCAAAAAAAACAGATTACACGGAACAAATTTGGATTTCTAATGGCCCGTCCATAAGACACCAGTGTTACGTTGGTATAACCTGCCATTCAAACATAAAAAGTTATACGTTATGCCCACCTAACTCTATTCTGTGGATCTGTCGATAAAAATTGTCGGTGGAAATTATTTGTCGGATTGAACTTGGAGACATTTTCGTTCGCCTTTGTTTTTTTCATCCAAAGAGTTCAGAACAAACCAAAAAAAAAAAACATTATTCAGACATTAGCTTAACAGAGGACCGACTTTTGCTTAAAGTCATAAATTATTTGATCTCAAATCGAAGCTCATACCAGATTTTCATGTGTACCAAATGGCAAATAACATAAACTAGTTGTGATTGTCATGTCTCGGCTGGACGCTGAGACAAATAAAAACTGAAGATGATGATGGATTGTGATTTTCTTTATATTTAAAATTAATAATAATAATAAATGGTTGTATCAGCGTATTACGCAATTTCCATGCTTTACTAGAATATGAAAGAAAATACTATGATGAACTCTTTAAAAAAATTCAATAGGTCGCACATTTTAAAAAAATTCAATAGGTCGCACATGATGTCGAAGGGTAATAATGTAGCACATAAGTTGTGATAAGATTTAAAAGTATCGCAGATTTTAACAACTCTAGTGAGTATGTATACAGTATTACATATTTTCATATTTAAATTATTTTTTTATTTAAAATTTTAATAATTAGATTCATTTAAATTGTGTTAATAGATTTTTTTCAATTGGTTATTCATTATATTATATCTTAATAAAGTTTGGATATTAATTATGTATTCCTAGATAAGATTTGAACCTTGTTCTTGTAAATGTTGAAGAATCTAACCTTTTCAGCTAAGCAAATACCACTTGATTTTTCAATGAGTTTACACAAGGGTCTTAGTCCCCTCATACTGAGTGGGATTTGAACCTTAGACCTCCCAAAGAGAGGACAAGATTTGAACCTTGGTCTCCGTAAACGTTGAAGAATCTAACTGGTTGAGCTAAGCTAATGCCACCTGATTTTTCAATGAGTTTACATAGGGATCCTAGTCCCCTCATACTAAGTGGAGTTTGAACCTTGGACCTCTCAAAGAGAGGCCAAAGCCCTTACCACTACCATAAACTTGAAGCTGAAATTGCATTAATATATTATTATATATTTTAATTGTAATAATGTCAAACAATTTAATGTAAACTTATTTTTTAAGAATATAAACTTGAAGCTGAAATTGCATTAATATATTATTATATATTTTAATTGTAATCCTGTCAAACAATTTAATATAAACTTATTTTTTAAGAATATAAACTTGAAGCTGAAATTGCATTAGTATAGTATTATATATTTTAATTGTAATAATGTCAAACAATTTAATGTAAACTTATTTTTTAAGAAAAAGAAGTGGTATTAAAGTGGAACAAAATTCCAACAAATATGCCACTGGAAATAAACAACTTGTAAAATAAAACAAATTTTTAAATGAATTATTTATATTATAAAATTACTATTTACATGGTTAATTGTATTTTTACACTAAAACTTAAATTCCGTTATAGTTCCATGTGGTTAGGGCTTTGGGCTTTCTTTCAAGAGACCTAGTTTTAAACTACCTTTGGGAAGTGGTGTGTGCCTGTGTGCATTATCGGTGGTTCAATCCCATGGTGAATGTGTATAAGAAGTATTATTTCAAAAAAAAAAAAAAAAATCCTTATGGATTTAAGTTTTGTGTTAATTATACTTTTACACTATAACTTAAATTTCCTTATGGGTTTAAGTTCCGTATTACTTTTATTTTTACACTAAAATCTAAATTTTGTTATGTATTTAATTTTTTGTGTTTTTATAATTATATAAGTAGAAAATATATTTATATGGTCCAAGAGACCACGACCAGGGCTGCCTTGGTATGAGAGACCATGACCAGGGGGTTCTACACCGTCAAAGTCACCCGGGAGCCACGGCCTTGCTCGCACCAACATTATCAATTGAATTTTGGGTACCTAATTCAACTTTTTCGTAGGGTGGAGATTCGAACCTGGGACCTCCCTTGGAGGATTGCCCTCTCCTCTCCAACTCACCTACAACATCTGGGTTAAAATTTTACCTTTTTAATATGAAAATTAGTCATGGGGACAACACATCGACTTGGGCTTTGGCTCTTCTTTGGGAGGTCCAAAGTTCAAACCACTACATGGGAGTGTGTGAGGGGGGTGGATGTGTGGTGGCTGTGTTAAATTCCCTATTAATAAGCTGGCAGTTGGTCGTAGAGGTTTCTTACACTAACCAAATATATATATATATATATATAGTGCCTTAAACATTAAATAAGTTATAAATTGAAAATGGTCATACTTATATTACATCAAGACTGCATAGTGGTATTATAACAATTTAAAAATTATTCAATTATCATGCCACAAAATGTTGGTCTTGTCCTTGGTAGAACATGTGATTTTGTATAACTTTAAGTTCTTATTAATGAGACTCAAGTTTAAATCATGGGAAGGGTGACCTTGTTATGCCTTTACTTGTACTTTGTATCTTATTTAAGAAAAAAACTTAGTATTATCCTTAAAAATTGAAAAATTTAAAGTTGAACTATCATTATTTGATAATAAGATATTTTATTTACCATATTTTTAAAAATTATTAGATAATAAAAAATTATATAATACTTAATGGATCATAATAAAAAAAATATAAACTTTTTTTTTTATTATTATAATTAAGATTTTAATTTCATAAAATTATTTTATATAAAAATATTTAAGATTAAGAGTCAAACATTTGATAATAAATATATCTAAATTTTAATAATTATAAATTTAAATTTATATAAAATATATATAAATCTATCTAATGTTTTCTATAAATTTTAGTTAATATTAATATTATTATGTTTTAAATTATTCAAAATTTAAATTCACCGTAGTTTCTAATTTCATGGGTTTAAATTTTAAGTGTTTTTAAATACAAAAGTTATCATTAACAAACATTTAAATAAATGGATTTGATCTAATTAAAAATTTAAATATATAAAAAATTATAACTTAATAAAAATAAATAAAGAACTATAAATGAAATTTGTTGCTTTAAATTTGAGTTTCACTAAATAGAAAAGCTATCATTGACAAATACTAGTTCTGATCTAGTTATAAACCGAAAAATATAAGAAGTTAAAATTATTAAAAACGGGATTTGTTGCTTTAAATTTAAGTTTACTAAATAAAAAAGCTATATGAAAAATTAAATCTCATTAAAAAATAGAATGAAAAACATAAACAGAATTGGTGGAATAAGAGCAACAGTACTATTTATATACTTTTAAAGCATGAGCACGGTTGCTATAATGGTATTGGGTGACAAGGACCAATAACATGTCTTTGTCCCAGCATGCACCCATAGTGGCATTCACCTAATCACTAACTTTTGGCAAGATTCTCGATTGATGGAGCCCCAAGGAACGTCGTTAACATTCGAAAGGGACTTATTAGGCCGAGACTGCGGAGAAGGGTAGTTGGTGATGTAATCACTTGTGGAAGAAGAGTTTGACACGGAGAGCTGGCTAACCTATCACATATTTAAAGTTCTTTCTATTTTTTTTAGTAAGATGCGACAATAATTAGGTATGTAGAGTGCGGAGTATAATCAGACATAATGGCTATATCCTCGCTTAATTTATATTGAAGTCTTTTAATAAAAACCTATCAAATAGATGATTACATACATTTAGGTCTTGTAATAAGAACCTATCGTATGGATCATTAATTCCTAGGGCCAAAGTCTTAAGGTTGGTGGAGATTGACTTGATTTTTAAGTGTGAGTTTAATGACCGTTGTTTAATCCTAAGTCACCGTTAAATCGTTAACAAGGAGGTGGTAGATTATTAGCTTACTTTTAGAGGTTAAGTTAGTGGATTGGTAATTGTTTATTTGGTCACGCACTTATTAAATTTTAAGGGTTAGGTGAATTGATAATTGTTTGTTTGGCGGTAGGAACTCCGAACTATTAGTGATCCTCTCATGTCGAGTCAACAATAATGAAGTGGTATAAGTTTGTTGGAAGTGCACGCCAGATTGACAATGATCCCAATGATCAGTGGTCCCCTCACGATGAATCAACGATAACTAAGTAGTATAAGCTTGTTGGAACAACCTCTATAATTTGAATCATACACTTATTAAAAATAATGTGAATACAACCAACTCCACATCTACAAAATATTAAAACTTGCAATGTACAACTTATTTCAACACATTAAAAGTTAAATTCTTAAGATTTATAGAGAGCATAACAATAATATTTACTGTATGTTTTTGAGTTTTCATCCAAGAGACCCAAGTTCAAAACTCCAATACAAGGGGACCATGACCCCTTTCAAAATCTCGTGCTTCACTCTAAAATTTAGACAAATGGCATTAACTCAACTAGGCACCTGGGGGTGCAACACAACGGTTTGGGCTTTGGCTCTTCTTCGGGAGGTCCAAGGTTCAAACCGTAGCGTGGGTGAGTGTGTGAGGGGGTGGGTGTGTATCTCCCTGGTGGAGGAGTTGTAACAGGTTGGGGGATTCCTGGTCAAAACCTCCATCTCTTAATATTACCAAAAAGAAAAAACTTGCACCTGGGGGTGCAGCGCAATGGTTTGGGCTTTGGCTCTTCTCGGGAGGTCCAAGGTTCAAACCGTGGCATTGGTGAGTGTGTGAGGGGGTGGGTGTGTTTCCCTGATGGAGTTGTTGTAACAATGGTTTGGGCTTTGGCTCTTCTCGGGAGGTCCAAGGTTCAAATCGTGGCGTTGATGAGTGTGTGAGGGGGTGGGTGTGTTTCCCTGATGGAGTGTTGTAACAGTGGTTTGGGCTTTGGCTCTTCTCGAGAGGTCCAAGGTTCAAACCGTGGTGTTGGTGAGTGTGTAAGGGGGTGGGTGTGTCTCCCTGATGGAGTTGTTGTAACAGGTTAAAGGATTCCTAATCAAAGCCCTTATCTCTTAATATTACATCATCATCATAATCATAATAATAATATACCCATGAAAATGATTATTATATAAAATTTTAATATTAAATTGGTTACAATCACAATATATTCTAATGATAATTCAAGTCGATTAAAATTAAATTCCACTTTCGTTTTAAAAACCACCTTCACTTCAATTCCTTTTTGACATGAGTCAAACCTAAACACAACAATATTAAGTATCTTCTTATTTTTACTTTTCCTCATGAGTGATAAGCAACATATTTTTTTTAGGAGAACGTTTACAAATTACATCAACAACCATCTTCAAAGGGTTTGAACACAAAATCGCTTAAAAACAACTATCATCTTAATTACTAGGACAACTGGCTATAAAAAAAAATACTATGTAAAAATTAAAGGACCATAAAAAGCAATAAAGGTATAAGAAACTATTAAAATATACATGAGAACATCATTCAACAAGGCGAAGATGTGGCTATACTTGCCCCATAGGAGGGACTTTGTTTTTTCAAGTTTTTGTTTTGCATAGTATGCTAACGTAGATGAAATAAATTGAATAATTTTATTGAATAAAATATATATTACCATCTTAAATGGTGTTAGTTTTAATGGGATAATTTGTTTTTTTTAAGGAAGAGAATTTATTTCAAAAAAAATTATGCGATATTAGTAAAGTTATTAAGTTATTATAATTTTAATATGTTATATTAAATATAAAAATTGTGAAAATAGTTTGCTTAAGTTGTGAATATCATATTTAATACAATTTTATTGATATGGTTTGCTAGTGGATTAGGCCAAGATCAATCCAGTAAAAGTTACTAAAATGATAATTTATCATCTTGCGAGCAAGAAGAGAGTGTAAGTAGGAGAACTAGAACTATGCACAAGAGGATATGGATGGTATGCAAGTTGAGCCCAAGGAAGGTCAAGCAAAAAACTTTGAGGAAGGTGTTTTCAGTGGTGTGCAAGTTCCAAGGAATCTACAGAATGGGCTTTTTGACCCAAGGGCCTAGTCATGGTTAAATGTGGTGAAAAGAAAGCTCAAAGAAGTGAAGAAGGGGTTCGATTTAAGCCTGAAACAAGGAAAACTCATCATTTTAGATATCTTGGCAGACCTAACGATGGCCCAAGGAGCAATGAACTTAGTGGGAAAGTTTATCGATGCTCAACCAAATTTGGATACTATAAGAAATGGGCTTTGATGAAATGGCATCGTCTAAGGCACATGGAGATAGCAGGGTTGCCTAAAGGGTTCTTCATGATCAAACTAAACTACAAAGAGGATGCAAATCACATCTTATGGGGTAGCCCATAATTTTTTGGATGTTAAGGTTTATTTTTGTGAAAATGGGGACCCGAATTTGACCCAAATAAGCAAAGCATTCATTAAGCTCCTATTTGGGTTAGATTTTCAGGTTTACCCTTCCAATTATAGCATGAGGAAGTGTTGATAGGTATTGCTAAAGAGGTTGGTAGTTTGGTTGTGATCGATCCTGCAATGTTAGCAAAGTCAAGGATGGATAATATGTGTGAATGTTGATATAGAAAATGAACTCCCTTGCTCAATAGAACTCATTTCTAAACATGAAAGTTGGATACAATCTATCGAATAGATTAGAAGAGGAAATGGATATAGAGGAGTGGGAGTCTTCAAAAGATACAAATATAGAAAAATCTGAAGAGAATTTGAAGTTATTGACTCTCTTAAAGCATGCAAAAAAAAAAGAGTGATGTGGGCTCTTCTATGTCTAGAGGAAGGAAAAAAACTATAGTGGTTGGATCTCAAAAGATAGCAAAACAAGTTGCAGAATGGTACTTAGAAGATTTTAGATTTAGGTGGGGGAAAAACCCATAAAAATCTAAGAAACAATTTTTTTGTCTTGGAACATCAGGGGTATGAATGCCCCTAAAAAACACAAGGTACTTTGAGATATGAGAAAATAATATAAACTCGATATCTTCTTGATTCAAGAGACTAAGATGAGCATAATTTTCAATCAGTTAAAAACACTATTTGGAAGGAAGTGAATATGGTGGGAAGTTCAGCAGTGGGAGCCTTTGGAGATGTATGGACTCTTTGGGACCCTAGAAGATTTGATGGTCAATGTATTAAAAGAAATGAAAGGTGTGTTTGTATCTTGACTTGTAAAATTACAAACTTTTCTTGGGTTGTTTCTAATATGTATGCCCCAAACATTAGGGAAGGAAGAAAAAGGATTTGGAAACTCCTTAGTAATATTCATGAGGTGTCTCAATGGCCATGGATAGTTTTTGGGGATTTTAACACACCCTTGTATCCTAGTGATAAGAACGGAGGTATTTTGTGTTATTATAATAGTATGGAGGAATTTAATGATTTTATATCTAAATGTGAATTAATGAATTTGGATCTAAAAGAGGTTAAATACACCTGGCCTAATAGAAGGTTAGGAAGCATCTGCATTCAAATTAGATTGGATAAAGTATTAGCATCCTAGTCTTGGTTAACTCACTATGATAAATTTTCTCTTTAAGTCCTCTTGAAGATTGCCTCTGATCATTCACCACTACTTTTGAAAGTGTTGGAGGGGAGAAGAGTTAATGGTAGACCCTTCATATTTGAATTAATGTGGATATCACATCCTTCTTTAGCTCAAAATATTTTAGAATGGTGGAACATTGATATTAGGGGATCCAAAATGTTCCAAGTCTCTTAGAAGTTGAAAAATATTAAAAATTTGTAAAGGTTTGGAACAAGGAGGTTTTTGGTCACTTAAAAGAGAGAAAAAGTAATCTAAATGCTAGCTTAGAAGAGGTGGAAGAGAAAATTCAGAATTGGAAGCGTACAGAGGAACTAGATAGAAAATAAAAGGTGCTTCTATCCGATCTCCACACTTTATTAGCCCACGAAGAAGTCCATTGTAAACTGAAATCTAGGGATTTATGGCTTAAAGAAGGAGATCAAAACACCCAATTTTTTCATCTCACAACTATTTGACACAAGGCATATAATAGAATAAGAATATTGAAGACAAAAGAGGGGAAGAAAATAAAAGAGGAAGAGGATATTAAAAATGTAGTTTCTTTTTTCTTTAACTCTCCTTAGCATGGAAGATGTAACAAATGTTGAATCAGTTAACAAATTGTTGAAGAATATTCTCCAAGTGGTGAATAATGAAATAAATATTTTTTTTGAACAATCCTTTCTTAGAGGAGGAGGTGCATAGGGCAGTTTTTAGCATGTAGAAGGATAAAGGCCTACGTCCAAATGGTTTTTTTCAAACTTAATAGGAGATTATCAAAAATGATATGTTGGAGGCTTTGCTAGAATTTCAACGAGAATTTTTTTTTTTCAAGGAATGGAATTCTACATTCTAGGTGTTATTTTTGAACAAGCAAGGAGCGGGTATGCTAAAATATTTTTTCCTAATCATCCTATGCAATTCCATTTATAAAATTTTAACAAAGGTTCTAGCCAATTTATTGAAGAGTATTTTATCTAAGATTATCTCCTCTCAACCTAGTGGTTTTTTTAAACAAAGGCAGATCTTGGATGGGATAATCATTGTTCATGAGGCTCTACACTCTATGAGGATGAGAGGATAAGAAGGTATGTTGTTGAATCTAGATATGAATAAAGCCTATGATAGAGTCTCTTGGGAGATTCTGGATAAACTGATGTAGTTTTTTGGTTTTGGGGCAAATTGGAGGCTTTGAATCATGGTTTGCATCTCTACTCCTTAGTATTCAGTGATAGTAAATGGAGAACTAGTAGGTTTCTTTCCGAGTAAAAGAGCGTTGAGATAAGGTGATCCTATATCGCCTTATCTATTCATAATAATAGTTTAGGTTCTAGGAAGGAGCTTAACTACAACAAAAGATGCAACCTTGATTAAAGAAATTTAACTAGAATCATATTTAGATATAATTACTCATCAATAGTTCATTGATGATACCATAATATTATCAAAGTCATTAGTTGTGGAAGTTGAGAATATTAGGCAAATTCTCAAAACCTATGAAACAACTTCAGGTCAAAAAATATTTTCTTGAAAAGTAGGTTGTTCTTTGTTAACACTCCCCAAACAAGAAATTTTGGGCAGAGTGGGTAGTTTTCCAACTATATATTTGGGAATACCCCTTTTTATAGGTAGAATGAGAGGAGAATACTAGAAACCAATGCTTGAAATATTCAATAGAAAAATTGTAATATGGAAAGGCTCTTCCCTTACTCAGTCAAGGAAAATAGAGCTATTGAAGGAAACCCTCCAAAACTTGTCTATTTTCTTGATGTGTTTATTTAAAATCCCAACATTAGTAGTTGATAAATTGGAGTGAATGCAGAGGAACTTTCTTTAGATTGGTGTAGAAGAGAAATACATGATTAGTTTTATGGCATGGGAGAAAGTTTTCAAGCCTAAGCAAGAAGGTAGTCTAGGCATCAAAAAAAGAAACAGATGAACATGGATTTAATTGCCAAAGTGGGGTTGTGACAAATTATTGAACTGATAGAAATGTAGTCTATTCCATCATTTGGATTAAATGTATCTTCCAAGATACATACTTAGGACATTAGATTACTTTAGGGGGAAGTTATTATAATTTTAATATGTTATATTAAATATAAAAATTGTGAAAATAGTTTGCTTAAGTTGTGAATATCGTATTTAATACAATTTTATTGATATGGTTTGCTAGTTGATTAGGCCAAGATCAATCCAGTAAAAGTTACTAAAATGATAATTTATCATCTTGCGAGCAAGAAGAGAGTGTAAGTAGGAGAACTAGAACTATGCACAAGAGGATATGGATGGTATGCAAGTTAAGCCCAAGGAAGGTCAGGCAAAAAACTTTGAGGAAGGTGTTTTCAGTGGTGCGCAAGTTCCAAGGAATCTACAGAATGGGTTTTTTGACCCAAGGGCCTAGTCATGGTTAAATGTGGTGAAAATAAAGCTCAAAGAAGTGGAGAAGGGGTTCGATTTAAGCCTGAAACAAGGAAAACTCATCATTTTAGATAGCTTGGCAGACCTAACGATGGTCCAAGGAGCAATGAACTTAGTGGGAAAGTTTATCGATGCTCAACCAAATTTGGATACTATAAGAAATGGGCTTTGATGAAATGGCGTCGTCTAAGGCACATGGAGATAGCAGGGTTGCCTAAAGGGTTCTTCATGATCAAACTAAACTACAAAGAGGATGCAAATCACATCTTATGGTGTAGCCCATAATTTTTTGGATGTTAAGGTTTATTTCTATGAAAATGGGGACCCGAATTTGACCCAAATAAGCAGAGCATTCATTAAGATCCTTTGGGTTAGATTTTTAGGTTTACCCTTCCAATTATAGCATGAGGAAGTGTTGATAGGTATTGCTAAAGAGGTTGGTGGTTTGGTTGTGATCGATCCTGCAATGTTAGCAAAGTCAAGGATGGATAATATGTGTGAATGTTGATATAGAAAATGAAATCTCTTGCTCAATAGAACTCATTTCTAAACATGAAAGTTGGATACAATCTATCGAATAGATTAGAAGAGGAAATGGATATAGAGGAGTGGGAGTCTTCAAAAGATACAAATATAGAAAAATCTGAAGAGAATTTGAAGTTATTGAATCTCTTAAAGCATGCCAAAAAAAAGAGTGATGTGGGCTCTTCTATGTCTAGAGGAAGGAAAAAAACTACAGTGGTTGGATCTCAAAAGATAGCAAAACAAGTTGCAGAATGGTACTTAGAAGATTTTAGATTTAGGTGGGGGAAAAACCCATAAAAATCTAAGAATTTTTTTTTTTGTCTTGGAACATCAGGGGTATGAATGCCCCTAAAAAACACAAGGTGCTTTGAGATATGAGAAAATAATATAAGCTTGATATCTTCTTGATTCAAGAGACTAAGATGAGGATAATTTTCAATCGATTAAAAACACTATTTGGAAGGAAGTTAATATGGTGGGAAGTTCAACGGTGGGAGCCTTTAGAGATGTATGGACTCTTTGGGACCCTAGAATATTTGATGGTCAATGTATTAAAAGAAATGAAAGGTGTGTTTGTATCTTGACTTGTAAAATTACAAAATTTTCTTGGGTTGTTTTCAATATGTATGCCCCAAACATTAGGGAAGGAAGAAAAAGGATTTGGAAACTCCTTAGTAATATTCATGAGGTGTCTCAATGGCCATGGATAGTTTTGGGGGATTTTAACACACCCTTGTATCCTAGTGATAAGAAAGGAGGTAGTTTGGGTTAGTATAATAGTATGGAGGAATTTAATGATTTTATATCTAAATGTGAATTAATGAATTTGGATCTAAAAGAGGTTAAATGCACCTGGCCTAATAGAAGGTTAGGAAGCAACTGCATTCAAATTAGATTGTATAAAGTATTAGCATCCTATTCTTGGTTAACTCACTATGATAAATATTCTCTTTAAGTCCTCTTGAATATTGCCTCTGATCATTCACCACTACTTTTGAAAGTGTTGGAGGGGAGAAGAGTTAATGGTAGACCCTTTATATTTGAATTAATGTGGATATCACACCCTTCTTTAGCTCAAAATATTTTAGAATGGTGGAACATTGATATTATGGGATCCAAAATGTTCCAAGTCTCTTAGAAGTTGAAAATTTGTAAAGGTTTGGAACAAGGAGGTTTTTGGTCATTTAAAAGAGAGAAAAAGTAATCTAAATTCTAGCTTGGAAGAGGTGGAAGAGAAAATTCAAAATTGGGAGCGTACGGAGGAACTAGATAGAAAATAAAAGGTGCTTCTATCCGATCTCCACACTTTATTAGCCCACGAAGAAGTCCATTGTAAACTGAAATCTAGGGATTTATGGCTTAAAGAAGGAGATCAGAACACCCATTTTTTTCATCTCACAACTATTTGACACAAGGCGTATAATAGAATAAGAATATTGAAGACAAAATAGGGCAAGAAAATAAAAGAGGAAGAGGATATTAAAAATGTAGTTTCTTTTTTTTAAACTCTCCTTAGCATGGAAGATGTAACAAATGTTGAATCAGTTAACAAATTGTTGAAGAATATTCTCCAAGTGGTGAATAATGAAATAAATATTTTTTTTGAACAATCCTTTCTTAGAGGAGGAGGTGCATAGGGCAGTTTTTAGCATGTAGAAGGATAAAGGCCTATGTCCAAATGGTTTTTTTCAAACTTAATAGGAGATTATCAAAAATGATATGTTGGAGGCTTTGCTAGAATTTCAACGAGAATTTTTTTTTTCAAGGAATGGAATTCTACATTCTAGGTGTTATTTTTGAACAAGCAAGGAGCAGGTATGCTAAAATATTTTAGCCCAATCATCCCGTGCAATTCCATTTATAAAATTTCGACAAAGGTTCTATCCAATTTATTGAAGAGTATTTTAGCTAAGATTATCTCCTCTCAACCTAGTGGTTTTTTTAAACAAAGGCGAGATCCTGAATTGGATAATCATTGTTCATGAGGCTCTACACTCTATGAGGATGAGAGGATAAGAAGGTATGTTGTTGAATCTAGATATGAATAAAGCCTTTGATAGAGTCTCTTGGGATATTCTGGATAAACTGATGTAGTTTTTCGATTTTGGGGCAAATTGGAGGCTTTGAATCATGGTTTGCATCTCTACTCCTTAGTATTCAATGATAGTAAATGGAGAACTAGTAGGTTTCTTTCCGAGTAAAAGAGCATTGAGATAAGGTGATCCTATATCACCTTATCTATTCATAATAATAGTTTAGGTTCTAGGAAGGAGCTTAACTACAACAAAAGATGCAACCTTGATTAAAGAAATTTAACTAGCATCATCTTTAGATATAATTACTCATCAATAGTTCGTTGATGATACCATAATATTATCAGAGTCATTAGTTGTGGAAGTTGAGAATATTAGGCAAATTATCAAAACCTATGAAACAGCTTCAGGTCAAAAAATATTTTCTTGAAAAGTAGGTTGTTCTTTGTTAACACTCCCCAAACAAGAAATTTTGGGCAGAGTGGGTAGCTTTCCAACTATATATTTTGGAATACCCCTTTTTATAGGTAGAATGAGAGGAGAATACTAGAATCCAATGCTTGAAATATTCAATAGAAAAATTGTAATATGGAAAGGCTCTTCCCTTACTCAGTCAAGGAAAATAGAGCTATTGAAGGAAACCCTCCAAAACTTGTCTATTTTCTTGATGTGTTTATTTAAAATCCCAACATCAGTAGTTGATAAATTGAAGTGAATGCAGAGGAACTTTCTTTAGATTGGTGCAGAAGAGAAATACAGGATTAGTTTTATGGCATGGGAGAAAGTTTTCAAGCCTAAGCGAGAAGGTAGTCTAGGCATCAAAAAATGAAACAGATGAACATGCATTTAATTGCCAAAGTGGGGTGGTGACAAATGATTGAACTGATAGAAATGTAGTATATTCCATCATTTGGATTAAATGTATCTTCCAAGGTACATACTTAGGACATTATATTACTTTAGGGGGAAGTTATTATAATTTTAATATGTTATATTAAATATAAAATTTTTGAAAATAGTTTGCTTAAGTTGTGAATATCATATTTAATACAATTTTATTGATATGGTTTGCTAGTGGATTAGGCCAAGATCAATCCAGTAAAAGTTACTAAAATGATAATTTATCATCTTGCGAGCAAGAAGAAAGTGTAAGTAGGAGAACTAGAACTATGCACAAGAGGATATGGATGGTATGCAAGTTGAGCCCAAGGAAGGTCAGGCAAAAAACTTTGAGGAAGGTGTTTTCAGTGGTGCGCAAGTTCCAAGGAATCTACAGAATGGGATTTTTGACCCAAGGGCCTAGTCATGGTTAAATGTGGTGAAAAGAAAGCTCAAAGAAGTGGAGAAGGGGTTCGATTTAATACTGAAACAAGGAAAACTCATCATTTTAGATATCTTGGCAGACCTAACGATGGTCCAAGGAGCAATGAACTTAGTGGGAAAGTTTATCGATGCTCAACCAAATTTGGATACTATAAGAAATGGGCTTTGATGAAATGGCGTCGTCTAAGGCATATGGAGATAGCAAGGTTGCCTAAAGGGTTCTTCATGATCAAACTAAACTACAAAGAGGATGCAAATCACATCTTATGGGGTAGCCCATAATTTTTTGGATGTTAAGGTTTATTTCTGTGAAAATGGGGACCCGAATTTGACCCAAATAAGCAGAGCATTCATTAAGCTCATTTGGGTTAGATTTTTAGGTTTACCCTTCCAATTATAGCATGAGGAAGTGTTGATAGGTATTGCTAAAGAGGTTGGTGGTTTGGTTGTGATCGATCCTGCAATGTTAGCAAAGTCAAGGATGCATAATATGTGTGAATGTTGATATAGAAAATGAACTCCATTGCTCAATAGAACTCATTTCTAAACATGAAAGTTGGATAAAATCTATCGAATAGATTAGAAGAGGAAATGGATATAGAGGAGTGGAAGTCTTCAAAAGATACAAATATAGAAAAATCTGAAGAGAATTTGTAGTTATTGACTCTCTTAAAGCATACCAAGAAAAGAGTGATGTGGACTCTTCTATGTCTAGAGGAAGGAAAAAAACTACAGTGGTTGGATCCCAAAAGATAGCAAAACAAGTTGCAAAATGGTACTTAGAATATTTTAGATTTAGGTGGGGGAAAAACCCATAAAAATCTAAGAAACAATTTTTTTGTCTTGGAACATCAGGGGTATGAATGCCCCTAAAAAACACAAGGTACTTTGAGATATGAGAAAATAATATAAACTCGATATCTTCTTGATTCAAGAGACTAAGATGAGCATAATTTTAAATCGATTAAAAACACTAGTTGGAAGGAAGTGAATATGGTGGGAAGTTCAGTGATGGGAGCCTTTGGAGATGTATGGACTCTTTGGGACCCTAGAATATTTGATGGTCAATGTATTAAAAGAAATGAAAGGTGTGTCTGTATCTTGACTTGTAAAATTACAAACTTTTCTTGGGTTGTTTTCAATATGTATGCCCCAAACATTAGGGAAGGAAGAAAAAGGATTTGGAAACTCCTTAGTAATATTCATGAGGTGTCTCAATGGCCATGGATAGTTTTTGGGGATTTTAACACACCCTTGTATCCTAGTGATAAGAACGGAGGTAGTTTGGGTTATTATAATAGTATGGAGGAATTTAATGTTTTTATATCTAAATGTGAATTAATGAATTTGGATCTAAAAGAGGTTAAATACACCTGGCCTAATAGGAGGTTAGGAAGCAACTACATTCAAATTAGATTGGATAAAGTATTAGCATCCTAGTCTTGGTTAACTCACTATGATAAATTTTCTCTTTAAGTCCTCTTGAAGATTTCCTCTGATCATTCACCACTAATTTTGAAAGTGTTGGAGGGGAGAAGAGTTAATGGTAGACCCTTCATATTTGAATTAATGTGGATATCACACCCTTCTTTAGCTCAAAATATTTTAGAATGGTGGAACATTGATATTAGGCGATCCAAAATGTTCCAAGTCTCTTAGAAGTTGAAAAATATTAAAAATTTGTAAAAGTTTGGAACAAGGAGGTTTTTGGTCACTTAAAAGAGAGAAAAAGTAATCTAAATGCTAGCTTAGAAGAGGTGGAAGAGAAAATTCAGAATTGGGAGCGTACAAAGGAATAACATAGAAAATAAAAGGTGCTTCTATCTGATCCCCACACTTTATTAGCCCACGAAGAAGTCCATTGTAAACTGAAATCTAGGGATTTATGGCTTAAAGAAGGAGATCAGAACACCCAGTTTTTTTATCTCACAACTATTTGACACAAGGCGTATAATAGAGTAAGGATATTGAAGACAAAAGAGGGCAAGCAAATAAAAGAGGAAGAGGATATTAAAAATGTAGTTTCTTTTTTTTCAAACTCTCCTTAGCATGAAGTATGTAACAAATGTTGAATCAGTTAACAAATTGTTGAAGAATATTCTCCAAGTGGTGAATAGTGAAATAAATATTTTTTTGGACAATCCTTTCTTAGAGGAGGAGGTGCGTAGGGCAGTTTTTAGCATGTAGAAGGATAAAGGCCTATGTCCAAATGGTTTTTTTCAAACTTAATAGGAGATTATTAAAAATGATATGTTGAAGGCTTTGCTAGAATTTCAACAAGAATTTTTTTTTTTCAAGGAATGGAATTCTACATTCTAGGTGTTATTTTTGAACAAGCAAGGAGCAGGTATGCTAAAATATTTTTTCCTAATCATCCTGTGCAATTCCATTTATAAAATTTTAACAAAGGTTCTAGCAAATATATTGAAGAGTATTTTAGCTAAGATTATCTCCTCCCAACCTAGTGGTTTTGTTAAACAAAGGCAGATCTTGGATGGGATAATCATTGTTCATGAGGCTCTACACTCTATGAGGATGAGAGGATAAGAAGGTATGTTGTTGAATCTGGATATGAATAAAGCCTATGATAGAGTCTCTTGGGAGATTCTGGATAAATTGATGTAGTTTTTTGGTTTTGGGGCAAATTGGAGGTTTTGAATCATGGTTTGCATCTCCACTCCTTGGTATTCAGTGATAGTAAATGGAGAACTAGTAGGTTTCTTTCCGAGTAAAAGAGAATTGAGATAAGGTGATCCTATATCGCCTTATCTATTCATAATAATAGTTTAGGCTCTAGGAAGGAGCTTAACTACAACAAAATATGCAACCTTGATTAAATTAATTTAACTAGCATCATCTTTAGATATAATTACTCATCAATAGTTCGTTGATGATACCATAATATTATCAGAGTCATTAGTTGTGGAAGTTGAGAATATTAGGAAAATTCTCAAAACCTATGAAACAGCTTCAGGTAAAAAAATATTTTCTTGAAAAGTAAGTTGTTCTTTGTTAACACTCCCTAACCAAGAAATTTTGGTTGCAGAGTGGGTAGATTTCCAACTATATATTTGGGAATACCCTTTTTTATAGGTATAATGAGAGGAGAATACTATAATCCAATGCTTGAAAGATTCAATAGAAAAATTGTAATATGGAAAGGCTCTTCCCTTACTCAGTCAAGGAAAATAGAGCTATTGGAGGAAACCCTCCAAAACTTGTCTATTTTCTTGATGTGTTTATTTAAAATCCCAACATCAGTAGTTGATAAATTGGAGTGAATGCAGAGGAACTTTCTTTAGATTGGTGTAGAAGAGAAATACAGGATTAGTTTTATGGCATGGGAGAAAGTTTTCAAGCCTAAGCGAGAAGGTAGTCTAGGCATCAAAAAAAGAAACATATGAACATGGATTTAATTGCCAAAGTGGGGTGGTGACAAATGATTGAACTGTTATAAATGTAGTCTATTCCATCATTTGGGTTAAATGTATCTTCCAAGGTACATACTTAGGACATTAGATTACTTTAGGGGGAAGTTATCTAGTTACTTCATGCAATGTAATAAAAGTTTCAATGTGTAAGCTATATATGTGCAAGTTGTTCCTTGCACAACTAGGTAGAGTGTTGGCCAAGGAATCTATGTTCCTATATAACAAAGGCCTCATTGTCAGATATATATGAGAAGGGGGACATAGATAGATAGATCTGCTTACAACATAGTCATAGGTAGTAGTGTAGTGTTGTGTATATCACCATATATTGGTGATGGGTACAATGTAGTTTAGTAGCTTCATTAATGGAGTGTTCATTTCCTCCATAGCTATGTTGTATTCATTTATGTTATTTCTATTCAAGCATACTTCAGTCATCTAGCAGATTTAATTTCTTTTATATTATTATGCATCTTGTGATTGCTATCTCCCATTTCTCATTACATCAAAAGATAATGGTGGTATTAGATCTACAATAGATCTATTTTGTGTAGGTCAATAGGGAAACCGCCATTATTATTGAGCCTAAGTGTTTTGAAAAATTGACGTGTCGCTGGACTAGCCACTGTCAAAAGCTCTCAGAAGAATCTAGGTGGTAGAATTAGGGAGAGTCACAAGTGAGGACTGAAAGAAATCTCAGTTCCAAAAAATACTAAGATTGCACTTGACTATAGTCTTTCCACATAGTTACAGGGAAAACTCGTGAAGATTAGGACTCAGCATCCAATCCACTAGATTGACAGATCATCTAGTTAAGATCTAAGATATCTGGAATTTGCTAAATTTTACCTAGATTTTATTTTGTTGTAAATAATATTCTTAGAGAATTGGTACTCCTAAAACAAAAATCTAGGAGACTCCAACTTTGTTGCTCGAAGGTCAGCGTGCCTTCATAGTGCAAATATTAGTTTGTTGTGCAAGAGGAGAACACTGCAGAAGAAGACTTCTAGTAAAGAGTTGTGGTGAAGCCAAGAGACTGAATATCTCCATTTTTGAATCAAAGAATTTCACAAGTGAAGCAAATGAAAGATGTCATTTGATAAAAAAATACATAAACACATATAATGCTCAGAATGCTGCTTTTTATTCATTTAAAATGTTCATGGGTTACAAAGGTGATTCTCCCAATTATTTTCATGAATATCAAACATCCTGATGACTTCTTTAGAGACTCCTCAGTGAAGGTGGGCTTGCGGACCACTGGTAGTTTGCTGGTTTTGTGATATTTTACACCTATTTTTGAAGGCCTATAAAAGATGATTATATGGTTTGGGGGCCTGCCTTAGTCAAGCCCCATAGTGATAAAAGATAAAATAACATGAAAGAAAATTGTGTTGAAACATGGTAAAAATTGCATAAAACATTATAAAAACATAAAACAAATGATACCTGCTGATTTTGTTGATTTAGACCCACTGTAAGGTGAATTCACAGATCAGGGGGTGAATTGGAACCCAAATTCATAGGTCAGAGGGTGAATTGGACTTTTGCTGACTATGGGACCAAGCTTTCTATTCGGATGGATGTATGAAGTTGTCCTTTGTTGTTTGTACAATGTGGAATTTCTAAATGCAACTCTGGTATGATTCCAACAAAGTTTCTGTAAGGTGACTAAAATGTGAGAGAGAGGTAAAATGGGAGGGGGAACCCTCTATTTATAGAAAAATATGAGGTCAGGAGAGGGGGTTAGATAAACCAACCCTTAGAGTTACTCCATGTTGGAGTTAGGTTAGGGTTTGAGTAGGTGTCAAGCCCACATGCCTTAGAGAAATATCTCCTCCTCACACATGTGTGAGGAAGAGTTAGGGTTAGCTAGGGTTAGCTAAGTCCTAGGTTAGGTTAGGGTTTAGTTAGGGATTTTGAAAATATTTGAAACTAACCTCATGGTGCACACATGTGTGGGAGTGTGCTTAGGGCTAATTTGGCTTAGGACCCTAATGATGAATTAGAAAGTTAGTTAACCTAATTAGGCTTTGTAATGGGGAATGATCCCATGAGATCCTAATTAGGTGTAGGAAAGGTCTTAGGTGGCCTTTGGGGACTTGTAGATGGATTCCAAGTGAGTAGGAAGCATCCTGGGTGTATTTTACCTAGTTTTTATAGGTTTGAAGTCTACAAGTGACCAAGGTAGTCTACATATGGCTAAAGTGGCCTATGATGGCCTAAAAATACCTAGAAGCAAGAATGTGCAAATTTTGGGTGTCTAAATTTACCCCTTTTTGTACTAGGTTGTGTGGAATAGAATTTAGTATAAAAATATGATGTGAGAAGGAAGTGGAATGTGTGTGAACCTAAGGATAAGAGAGAGAAAATAAGAAGAGAAAAGAATGGGATCTAATCACAGGTATGTAGCCACTCAAAGCATGACCATACAACATTGATCAATAGCCAAGAAAAGATAAGGGGAAAGAAGAAGGGAAAATAATGGGATCTAATCAAAGGTATGTAGCCACTCAAAGTGTGACCATACAACATTGATCGATAGCCAAGAAAATAGAAGGAAGAAGAAGAGGAAGGGAAAAGAATGAGATTTAATCAAAGGTATGTAGCCGCTCGAAGCGTGACCATACAAAATTGATCGATAGCCAAGAAAAGAGAAGGGAGAAGAATATGAGAAGTAAAATGTAAAATACGGATGATGAATGCAAATGGATGACTATGGATGCAATGTGATGATTTGTTGATTTTGCACAATATTTTACAATATTGTACTGATTGCTTGTGAGGGCAACTTATGACTACTTTGCTTTTGCGACCAATGCAAGATGGTCCAAACATGAATAGAACAAATATCTATTTCAAATTTTTGCTTCTGATTGATTGATGAGTACATGGTGACACTTGTCAAACCATTTGAGTTGGGTGGTATGGATTATTTAAATGTACCATTTATTATGTGATCATCGTTGACATACATGAATGCTAGGATGGCATCTCTGATATTGCGCATGGATTTCATGACAATAAATGTCTGATTTGGTATGGAGTTTATCTTGATATAATATTCAACAAAAACTTTTATAGATAGATACGATATCCATGATTTGGATGTTTGATTGTTTGGTTGTTTGCAAAGCGAATTTGTACATGAACACCCCCCAAACGAGGAATCAGTAATGAGATGAATAAAATGAGGTAATGATGGTAATTAATTGATTGATAGATGAAAATGGATGGGAAAAGGAAGATAGAATTTGGTATAGAGGAATAAGAAAGGGTGAAGAAATGTGCTGGAGTGAAACAAATGTGAATATGGTGGCTGAAATTGTGATTCGCAGGGTGACCTACGAATTGGACTGTTTGACCCATGTGCAGTATTTTAGAAGTTTGGAGGACCAAACAATGTCAGAATTGGATAAATCTTATACCATTAGAAATTGTTTTAGAGAATTTAGAGATGATTTGATAGGTGAAAAGTTAGGCCAAAGATGACACTACTTTTAGAAGTGATGAGTGCACAATTTCAAGCCTTTTGAGGGGTGAACATGATGGTTTTGTATTTTTTCTATATACAATTTGTGTGATTTTTCATGTATGTAATGTATACATGTAGTGAAGTGTGTTTGATATAAATGATGTGTGATTGGTATGATAAACCTAACTAAACATGAGTATGTATGAATGATGATGTGTAGAGGTTATATGTGATAACCTGTGTACATGCAAGATATAAAAATGTAGAAAAATGGAGGGCACTCCACCTTGCATGGATACCATCTTACTTATCATGGTTAATTAGAAATAAATGAAGAAGTACACTAACCAATAACTAGAACATGAAACAAGAAAAACATGGGGTGTACAAACTGACTGAGGTGTACAAGATGCACATGAAAGAAATGTAACAAATCATGAGCTGATGTCATGAATGAGAAATACAAGTGTGATTGAGAATATGTATGTGATAAATAGAGTCAACGATGATGTTGCACGACCCTAATTATCAAGCATAGTGAATGTTTAAAAGAGTTTTTGAGAGCTCAAATGACATAGTATGAAGAATCAAACTGATCTAATGGCCAAGCAATATCATGAAGATATCTTAACTATCATAACTGAGGTTGAATTATTCATGGACCTATGTGTGAAAATGATGTTCATTTATACATTTTGAGGGAGGTTGGACTAACCCGTTGTAAACTTAGCCAAAGTAACTAGCTCATCCACAAGCATGCAGTGATATGTACAAGATAAGGTCGCTAATGTGATAGATGTGTTGCCACTTGTAAGACTATTTTATTGGCAGGCAGGCTCTTGGAGCCTATTGCTGGCGATGGAAATCATCTCGTGATGTTATGTTAAACCGAAGGACCAAAGGGAGTCAAGCATAGTGGTAGTAATATTTGAGGCCTTCCTTTTTTTCTACCTCTCTTCCTTTTGATTTTATTTTTTTGTGATGCTCTTTTTTTGTTGTTTTTTTGTGGGCGTTGGCTTTTGTTTTCTGCCCATTTTTTATTTTTTCTTATGCTTGTCCCTTTGTTTATCCCCAGGTCGTATTTTGATCACGCAAATGATAGGGTGAGCAGGGGAAACTGTTCGCTACATGGTGAGGATCACACAAGGTGTTTTCCTTATTTGAAGCTTACACAAGATGTAGTGTGAGTGGTTTGTGAATGAACTCGAGTCAGCTAGAGAAAGTATTGAAATCTTATATATTTTGATGATGTTTGATACAGTTTGATTAAAATAACCATGAATGGTTGAACAACAAAAATACTTCTTGTAAACATGCAACTAAGAATAGAGTCAATGTCGTGATGTATACGAGCAATGGAATGCTTATGTACAAGGAGGACAAAGAACATGACTAGGGGTGATATCAACATGATGTGACAAAATGCTTGAAAATGTATAGGAGGGTGCAACTAATGTGTTGCTTGAAAATGCAAAGTAAGTGAAACAGATAGATGCAAGAAGGTGTGCCTGAAATATGGTCTTTTATGTATAAATTCAATTCCAAAAGGTGTGTATGGATGCATGAAATAGTCAAACTGGATGCCAATATTTGTGGTCATCAACGCGATTGATAGATGTAGATGATTATGATGGAAGAGTAAAATGAAATGCAAGATACATTACTAATGGATGGTTTTGATTTATTTGTAATTTTGTTTTCACTTTTGTTTTGGATGTTTGTTGTGTTCGATGTCGAGTGTATAAGAATGTGTAAGCAAAGGAAAGTTACCCCTAAAAGCAAAATCTTTGCAAGGATCAAGAAGTGAAAAATTTCTAGGCAAGACTAACTTAGACTATGTGTATGCTACGTATGTGCTAGGCTATTAGTATGCTATGCTATGCTAGGCTATGATAGGCTATGTGTATGCTATGCCCGTGTTAGTCTATGTGTATGGAGAAAACTAGGTCCAAGTTTTTGCTAAGGTTTTTGGAAAAAACCTATCCAAATTTTTGCTGAGGTTTATGAAAAAACCTATCCAAATTTTTGCTAAGGATTTTGGAAAAATCTATCCATTTTTTTTTTGAGGTTTTTGAAAAAACCTATCCAAATTTTTGTTGAGGTTTTTGGATAAACTTGTGTTTGCTAAGTGATTCTAAAAAGAATGCTCTAAAATTTTTGCTGAGGATTTTGGAGAAACCTGGATGCTAAGGGATTCTAAAAAGAATGTTCCAAAATTTTACTGAGGATTTTGGAGAAACCTGGGTTGCTAAAGGATTCTAAAAAGAATGTTCCAAATTTTTGTTGAGGATTTTGGAGAAACCTGGGTTGCTAAGGGATTCTAAAAAGAATGTTCCAAAAATTTTGCCGAGGATTTTGGAGAAACCTGGTTTGCTGAAGGATTATAAAAAGAATGTTCCAAAATTTTTGTTGAGGATTTTGGAGAAACCTAGGTTGCTAAGGGATTCTAAAAAGAATTTTCCAAAATTTTACTGAGGATTTTGGAGAAACTTGGATTGCTAAAGGATTCTAACAAGAATGTTCCAAAATTTTTGTTGAGGATTTTGGAGAAACCTGGTTTGCTAAGAGATTCTAAGAAGATTGTTCCAAATTTTTACTGAGGATTTTGAAGAAACTTGGGTTGCTAAAGGATTCTATAAAGGATGTTCTAAAACTTTTGTTGAAGATTTTGGAGAAACCTCGATTGCTAAGGGATGTTAAAAAGAATGTTCTAAAATTTTACTAAGGATTTTGGAAAAACCATTGTGATGAAGATAAGGAAAAAGGGTGCAACCTTTTGAACCAAGCAATTAAATTGATTTCATGAGGGTAATGCAAAGTATGAAACCTTTTGAACCTAGCGATTGATTTGATTTGATAAGGACAAGGTAAAGGACACAATATTTGATAAAAGGATGCAACCTTTTGAACCTGGTGATTGATTTGATTTGATGAGGGTAAGGCAAAGGACACAATATTTGATAAAAGGATGCAACCTTTTGAACTTGGCGATTGATTTTATTTGATGAGGGTAAGGCAAAGGACACAACCTTTGACAAAAGGATGCAACCTTTTAAACCTGGTGATTGATTTGATTTGATGAGGGTAATGCAAAAGACGTAAACTTTTGAACTTGATGATTTATTATGATGTAATGAGGGTGAGGTTCATGATAAAACCTATTGTTGTTGAATGAATTGTTGATGTATGGCAAAGGGTGCAACCTATAACAAAGGGATGCCTTTTTTTAGGATCAAGTAATGTTATGTGATTGATGGTGATTTATTTGTGAGTGCAATGTTGGGTGGCACCATCATGAGTAAATGAGAGGTGATGAAGTGCAAATGTGCAAGGAGGATTAACTCTACGAAAGGAAACTATGGTTGGAAATAGGGAAAACCCTCTCCAAAGAATAGAGGTTGTTTAAAAAATGAATGCAATATCTGAATTGTAAAATCATTTAGAAGGAGGGGGAAAATATCCTCCAGTCATAAAGATTTTTTGGAAATGAGATGAATTGTGTCAATTGTGAATGATGAAGTGAAAGGAGGTAAAACCCCAATTGTGAATGATGACCTGGAAAATATGAAATTTCCCCTAGTGTTTGAATGATGGATTGGGAGAAGATGAAATTACCCCCAATTTTGAATTATGGACTGGGAGAAGATGAAATTGCCCCAATTTTGAATGATGGATGGGGAGAAAATGAAATTACCCCCAATTTTGAATTATGTATGGGGAGAGGATGAAGCTTCCCTTGTGTTGAATGATGTATGGGTAGAGGGTGAAGCTACCTCCATGTTGAATGATGTATGGGGAGAGGGTGAAGTTGCCCCCGTGTTGAATGATGGTTGGGGAGAAGATGAAGTTGCTCTAGTTTTGAATGATGGATTGGGGAGTAGGTGAAGTTACCCCAATTTTGAATGATGAATTGGGGAGAGGGTAAAGCTTCCTTTAGTTTGAATGATGGATTTGGGGAAGATAAAATTACCCCCAATTTTGGAATGATGGTTGGGGAGAAGATGAAGTTACCCCAGTTTTGAATGATGGATTGGGAGAAAATGAAATTTCCTCCCAATGTTTGAATGATGAACGAGGAGAAGATGAAATTTCCCCCTAGTGTTTGAATGATGGACGAGGAGAAGATGAAATTTACCCCTAATTTTTGAATGATGGATGGGTATAAGATGAAATTACCCCTAATTTTGAATGATGTATGGGGAGAGGATGAAATTGTCCCTACAGTATTGAATGATGGATGAGAAGAATATGAAATTACCTCCAATTTTGAATGATGTATGGGGAGAGTATGAAGCTTCCCTTGTGTTGAATGATATATGGGAAGAGGGTGAAGCTACCCTTGTGTTGAATGATGTATGGAGAGAGGGTGGAGCTTCCACCGTGTTGAATGATGATTGGGAAGAAGATGAATTTGCCCCAGTTTTGAATGATGGATTGGGAGAAGATGAAATTTCTCTCCAGTGTTTGAATGATGGATGGGGAGAATATGAAATTTTCCCTCCAATATTGAATGATGGATTGGGAGGAAGTGAAACTCCACTAGATGTGGAGAGTGTGGTGGAAAGAGGTAAACTCCTCCAAATTGTGAATGATGGATTGGAAGGATATGAGAAACTTCCTTAGTTATGGAAGATGTAGAACAAATGGACAAAACCATTGTAGATGGTTAATAAAATGAATGGTGGAATGATGAAGATGTGATTGAAAAATGATGAATAATGAGATGTGATGAATGGTATAAAAGGCAAATGGGTGTTGTACAGGGCCATAGATATGCATAACATGAACAATGGAACAAAAAATTTGGGGTTCGCGGGTTGGCCTATGAACTAGACTTGAGTTCGTAGGGTGACCTACGAATTGGACCTGAGTTCACATGTTGACCTACGAATTGGACTGTTTGATCCCTGTGCAATGTTTTGGTAGTTTGGTGGACCAAATGAAAATTTATATCATTTGAAAGTGTGTTTCGAGCCTGATCCAATGGTAAAGTTTTGAGAAATTTGGAGATGATATAATGGGGTAAAATTTGGGTCAAAGATGACCCTTCTTTTGGAAGTGATGAATGTGCAATTTCAAGCCTTTTGAAAGGGAGAATTGACCTGATTAGTGAAATGGTGGATGGATGATGATGGAGAAGAAGAAAATGAAATTGAAGAAGTGAGGAAGGAGGAGAAGATGTAAGGGAAGGAAGAATGGTGAATGCAACATAACAAAAAGGAATGCTATGTAGGTGGAGAAAGGTGAAAAGTGGAAGTGGATGATGGTGGAATTGGAGGAATGGACACATCCCGATGCGGTGGATAGTGTTGATTGTAAGTAGTGACGCTAATCATGCCAACAACTCTATGGGAAGGAGGATTGCAATGGACATGATTTAATTACCTTTATTGGGCTTGTTGAGTGGGTTGAGTCTCATGAGGATTAGTCCCCCCATGTTTAGGTAATGCATTATGATAAATACTCAAGTGTTGATTTTATGGTGTGAGGGGATATGAAACTTGAATGGTATCATATCGATAATATCCTTGACTAAGTCACGAAAGGTGCGATAGGAACAAACATCATGGCCACACTAGGTATGGTAAACATAAAAGACATGTTCAATGTGCCCACGAGGGTTGGGTTGATTTGAATATATGGGTCAAATGTTCGGTAACAGAACATGACCAACCTCAAACAACCTCTGGAATAAATTAGGTAGAGGCTCAAAAAGTGGATTCCAATTGAGATATCAGCATGGAGTATGGGGACCATGAGCTCATTGCATATTGTATGGAGGAGGCGTAGTAGTCTAGAACATCTATTTTTGTGCAGGAGGAGGTTGTAGGATTGATGAAGAATCTAGAGAAGTTGCTGCTACTTGATTGGTTTGTGGAAATTTAGAGAAGGGTTTATTTGACACATTGTAATTGAAGTGAGAGTTTGAAGTATAATATGGCTTCTATTGAGGATTTATTTTACTGGATTGGACTTTGATATCCTTGATGACCTTAGCTTGTGCAATAGCTTCATCAAAGGTGTGGCTTTGATGAAGTTGTAAAGAGGTGGAGATATATTTGTGACAACTCTTGGAGAAGAGTGTAACAAGTTCTACATATGGAAGGGTATGAGTGAGGTCATGTATAACCGATCTCCATCATGAAATGAACATGGTAATGGGCTTGTTTTCATCCTGTCGTAGGGTGTAGATGTCTAAGAAGTTGGTTTTCTTTTTGATGTTGATAGAGAAATATTCTAGGAAGGAATTGGCCAATTGTTCAAAGGTGTATAGGCTATGTTGCGGGAGCATAATTTACCAATGAAGGGCTAGTCCCCCAAGCAAGAGAGAGAAGGTATGTAACATGACAGGGTTGCTACTATGAAGTTGATAGCAAGTTCATGAGGGTCCTCTTTACCCTTGTATTTATTGAACTTTAGAATCTCAAAGTGATAAGGATAAGTAGGAATGGGAACTAAAGGATGGACTATCTCATTACAGAGTTCATCATATGTGGGTTTTTATGGTCCGTAACTAGTGATATGAAGGTTTAGCATATTTAATTCATCTTGCAAGAGTTGAAGTTTGGATGTTAGAGGTGTGGAGGATGATGTTAAGGTGGGTGGAGACTGAGAGTGTGGTGGATACTGAAGTTGTTTTTCCTCCTAGTATTGGGAAGGAACGTATCACAACTGATCCTGAAGAGGTGGTTGCTGAGCGATGAATGGTATCATAGTAATTGAGATACTAGGTTATAGAACAGGCATCTATTGAGGATTATAATATTGTGGTTGAGGAGCATGTGGTTGTTGTATAGGTATCTGTTGGGAAGGAGCCTATTGTAATGGTTACTCTGTAGGAGGTGATGACCAAGAAGGAGGAGGCGTAAAGAATGTAGGTCTAGTAGATAATGGTAATGGTGTCTGGACAGACAATGCAAGAGGTGGACTAGATGAGGTATCGAAGGATGGTACATACATCTGTCCTAAAGGATGAGAGGTGGGAAAACTAAATTGAGTAGAATAGCATAGGGGAGTAGGAGTATAGGATGAAGGCCATGGACCATAGGCGGGAAGGGGACCTACAATTAGGACCCAAAATGGAGGAGGAGGTAATATGAAAGTAGAAGTGGATGAATGTGGAATGGAATATTGGGTAGGATATATTCCAGAAGGATGGGATGTAGGTGGGAGTGATGAAGAGGAAGGGGGATAAGCTTCTGATATATGAGTTTGAAGAGGTGGAGTGTTGAAAATATTTACCCCATATTGGATGTAGGTAATCGGTTGATGCTATTGGTATTGAATAGGTTGTGTTTGAGGATTTGGATGTGATACATCCTTAAAATATGGGAAAATTATTGTTAGAAAAGCAATGGTGGTAAGTCTTGGAAAGAGTATTGGTAGGAGGGCAAAAGTGGCTCTTGTTATTGTTGTAGGGGAGGTTTTTGTGATGGGGCTTGTGAGGATGGCAACTGAGTGTCTAGTGTGGAAGATGAGGGATTTGAAATCATCCCTACAATGGGGATAAATGATTCAACCTCAAGACAAGTGCGGTTTAACAAAGAGGAGTTATTCTCAAAAAGGAATTGAGATAGACTCTGGAAGAAAGGGTGCATAAAGGTAGGAGAAGTGGGTAGGGTCTCCTCATCAATGGTGAAGAAAGGAGGGGGATGTCCTAGAGTTGTATAGATAACATGATCATAGAATGTAGAAGGTGGATTAAGTGGAGGTAAATAGAAAATGAGTGGGTGGTCTTTGCCAAATGATGTGGCAAGGGCCTCACCCGAGGTAGACATCTCACCCTAAGATATTGTGTGTGTATAGAATGGATAAGACCCTATGATAAATCTATGGTGAATGTGGATTTATCCTTCATGAGTGAAGGGGAAAGGTAGACTAACTAGAAGGAGCATTAGAGATCTCCTCTATGAGGTGCGCTTGCTCGCATGCTTGACTGTGGGTGAAAACAAGTATGATGTTGTATATTATAACTTGCAACTTCAAAACTGCATAAAAAATGAGATTTGAGGTTCTTGGTGTGATCTGCAAGGGATTTTTGAGTAACCCTATAAAGTTTGACTAGTTTTTGAGCCTAGAAGAAGGATTCATAGGTCAAGGGTGAATTGGGACCTGATTCATAGGTTGACCTATGAATTGGAATCAAACTGTAAATGTAACAAAGACTAATCAGTGATAGGCTGTAGACATCCAACAAACAGAGTGCTAAACCATGAAATGTGCTAAAATCAGTTTATGATCATGCAAACAACGTGAAACTGGAATTAGTTCTAAATATAGAAAATAAAATGTTTGTGTTTTCGTGTGTTTTTATGTTCAAAATATGCTTCCTAGGAAAGATCATAGGTAGTGGGGTGATAACTATAGAAATATTAGGAGTGTCATCGACACGAAACCTCCTACAAAACCCAAAGGCGCATAGAATAGAATAATGTTGCAACAGGAAAATGGTGACATGTATGGAAGGTGCAGTAAAATGATAGCCTATAAGGGGGGTTAAAGATGTGCTAATGATTCCAATAACCTCTTATGAGAAGAGGTGGTAATTTCTAAGACTTGCTACTTGCCTAGTCGGGATTTTTCTTCACTCTTAGGCGATCTTAGTCAATGAAGACAATTATCGTGTTTATTAATTATGTAAGCCTTATGAATGAAGGCGTCTAATCCTATCCCACTCCAAAGGTCCCTTTCGATGATGAATTATAGAAAACCAATCTTAAAAGTGGGGGATTTTTTGGTGATGAAGTCCAAAAAATCACTCCTGTGGGGCTACTAAGGTGTCTAGGGGGTGAGATGGTGGAGGGTAAAACTCCTACCTCACCAGTCTCGAGTGATGGATTAGGGATGAAGTCCAATATCACCATTGTGTATACCATGTGAGTGTGTGGGTTTATGTTATCTAATTATTATGTGAAAGCAAGAAATTTAACTAGATACCTTTTTGAAATAGAAATCTAGCCCTAGATGTGCTTTTTGGAAGCAAAGCTAGATTAAGATGCATTTTTTGAAAGAAAATTTAGTCCTATGTGCCCTTTTGGAAAAGAAACTAAGATTTATGCTATGTAGAATGTAAACAAGCAAAGTGAAGCATGTGAGAAGAGGGATTTGTGGAACCCTAATTTTAAAACATGAAAGAAGTTTAAGACTAATTGTGCAAAAAGAGATTTGAAACCCTAATCTAATGACATGAAAATGAATTTGAAATTTAAAATTTACCCAGGGGATTTGTGAAAGAAATAGGAAATTTATAATCTAAATGATTTGAAAAATAAATATGCAACCCTAATCTAATGACATGAAAAGAAATATAAAATTTGCAAGTTACCTAGGGGATTTGTGAAAGAGATGGGAAATTTCTAATTTAAATGATTTGCAAGAAATTTGACATCCTAATTTAAAGACATGAAAGAAATCTGAAATTTGTAATAGGGGGTTTGTGAAAGAGATGGGAAATTTCTACTCTAAATTATTTGCAAGAAATTTGACATCCTAATTTAAATATATGAAAGAAATCAGAAATTGATTTTTTTGGTGCGAAAATGAATTTGAAATTGCTTTGATGAAAGATGTGAAAAGAGATTTGAAAAACCCTAATTCTAAATGTGACTTTTAAAATGGAAATTTGAAATGCACTTTGAGAGAAAATTAATGGAATAACACATAAGGGAAATGGAAAAACCTATTTGACATGTGATTTGTAAAATAAAATGAAAATGTTCTTGAAATAAAGTAAAATGAAAGTTTTGATCTATACGCAGATTTTTTTGAAAAGAAATTTGAAAGACCTATCTAATGCAAGAAAAATGACTTTAAAATTTGACAATTCACAAAAATATTGACACGAAATGGAGACCTATTCTAATAATTTGAACAAAAATAAATGCAACTCTAATTCAAGTAAATAAAGGGGAAATCTAAAACAAACTAAATTAAATGATCTTAAAATGTTGGATGCATTGAAAAGGAATTTCACACAATGACATGATGCATGTGTTAATGAAATTTTCTTGCAAATGAATGACAGAAACAGGGAGGTCTAAGGAAAATACCTGGTTCCTTTTCCTCCATATGGATTTTTTTGTGTCTTTGTTGTAGACCTATGCACTTTTGAGTATTTTTAAAGCAGTTATGATGAATTCACAGGGCAAGGGGTAAATTGAATCTAAATTTGTAGGCTGGAGGGTGAATCAAGTTTAGGAGTCTGGAACTCTTGTTCTGATGACCTGATATTCTTTTCAAGGTTTTAAGGTCTCTATTCTATCTGGAATGGCATCTTCAATAGCACAAAGAACCATAAAATCATGTTAGATTCATTGAAAAAACTAGTCTAGCATAACTCTTTGTGGGGGTCCCACTGAGCGTGCTAGAATGAAGCATATGAAAGATTTCATTTGATCAAACAAAATATATAAACACATATAATTCTCAAAACACTGCTTTTTATTCATTCAAAATGTTCATGGGTTACAAAGGTTATTCTTACAATTATTTTCATGAATATCAAACATCCTGATGACTTCTTTCGAGACTCCTCAGTGAAGGTGGGCTTGTGGACCACCAGTAGTTTGCTAGTTTTGTGATCTCCTGCACCTATTTTTGAAGGCCTAAAAAATATTATTTGATGGTTTGGGGGCTTGCCTTAGTCAAGCCCTATAGTGATAAAATATAAAATAAAACGAAATAAAACTATGTTAAAACATGGTAAAAATTGCATAAAACACTATAAAAATATAAAACAAATGATACCTACTAATTTTTTTGATGTAGACCCACTTTAAGATGAATTCATAGGTCAGGGGGTGAATTGAAATTCTACTAACTATGGGACCAAACTTTATGTTTGGATGGATGTCTGAAATCGTCCTTTGTTGTTTGTACGGTGTGGAATTGCTAGATGCGACTCTGGTACGACTTCAGTAGAGTTTCTGTAAGGTGATTGAAATGTGAGAGAGGTAAAATGGGAGGGGTAACCCTCTATTTATAGAAAAATATGAGGTCAGGAGAGGGGGTTAGATAAACCAACCCTTAGAGTTACTCCATGTTGGAGTTAGGTTAAGGTTTGAGTAGGTGTCAAACCCACATACCTTAGAGATATATATCTTCCTCACACATGTGTGAGGAAGAGTTAGAATGTTAATTAACCTAATTAGTCTTTTAAGTGGGTAATGGTCCCATGGGGTCCTAATTAGGTGTAGAAAAGGGCTTAGGTGGCCTTAGGGGGCTAGTAGGTGGATTCCAAGTGAGTAGGAAGCGTCTTGTCACGATTTCGCGACATGTCGAGTTTTCGTTGAGGAGAGAGAAAATGTGTCGCGATTTCGTGACAAAAAGTAGGAGAGAGAAAATGCACGCCAAATTGTCGCGATTTCGCGACATGGTCGAGGAGAGAGAAGATGCGAGCAAAACGTCACGATTTCGCGACATGCTGGCAGAGAAGGAAACAAAGGTGTAGCGATATCGCTACATGTTGAAATGAAAGGAAACAAAGGTGTAGCGATATCGCTACATGTTGAAATGAAAGGAAACAAAGGTGTAGCGATATCGCTGCATGATGAAAATACATGGAACTAAGGTGTAGCGATTTCGCTACATGTTGAAACAAAGAGAAACTAAGGTGTAGCGATTTCGCTACATGTTGAAACAAGGAGAAACTAAGGTGTAGCGATTTCGCTACATGTTGAAACAAAGAGAAACTAAGTTGTAGCGATTTCGCTACTAGTCAAAAGTGTAGAACTGAAAGATGCAGCAATGATATTACAAGTCAAAATTTCATGAAAAGAGGCAAGGTAAAAGCACAAGGCACAAAGTTGTAGCGATTTCGCTACTGCATGGAGCAAAGAGCGTACGGAAGCCGAAAGCGTCGCGATTTCGCGACAAGAAGGATGATGACGTCAGCAAGAGCCGGAAGCGTCACGATTTCGCGACATGTTCCATTTTCGTTGGAGTTGGCAAGGAGAGTTGTACGGAAGAGCAAAGTGTCACGATTTCGTGACATGTTCCATTTTCGTTGGAGTTGGCAAGGAGAGTTGTACGGAAGAGCAAAGTGTCGCGATTTCGCGACATGTTCCATTTTCGTTGGAGTTGGCAAGGAAAGTTGTACGAAAGAGCAAAGTGTCGCGATTTCGCGACATGTTCCATTTTCACTGGAGTTGGCAAGGAGAGTTGTACGGAAGAACAAAGTGTCACGATTTCGTGACATGTTCCTTTTTCGCTGCTGCTGGCAAAGAAGAGTGTACGGAAGTCGAAAGTGTCACGATTTCGCGACAAGCAGGATGATGACGTCAGCAAAGTTGAAAAGTGTCACGATTTCCGATGGATGAAAGGAAAGTGGAGGAGGGCGATTTGTGACATATTGATGATGACGTCAGCAAAGTTGAAAAGTGTCGCGATTTCATGACAGGATGAAAGGAAAGTTGCTGGAAGCCGAAGCGTCACGATTTCGCGACAGCATTGAGGATGACGTCAGCAAAAGTTCAAAGTGTCGCGATATCGCGACAAGATGCAGGGAAAGCTTCCAAGAGCCAAAACGGTCATGATTTCGTGACATGCTTAAGGATGACGTCAGCAAAAGTTCTAAGTGTCGCGATATCGCGACATGAGCGAGGGAAAAGCTTTCAAGGCCAAAATGGTCATGATTTCGCGACAACCTTCAGGGTGACGTCAGCATAAGTCAAAAGTGTCACGATATCGCGACAGGTAATGATCCGGCATGTAAAACCCGCAGGAACATGCAAGGTGACACGTGTCGAAAAAGGAGATAGGAAAATCATGCAACCAGTTACGTAAAATGTAACTGATGTCGATGCAGACAGTTAATTGTTGACAGGTGTTGGACATGCATTGCAATGATCAAACATGCATAAATTGAATCGCATTCGAAAAGTCAAATTTGAAGGATAATAAAAGCATTCGAAAGGTCGAATTTGCAGGCATTCTAACAGACGTATTTGAAGTATACAGAAAAGTTGAACATGAAGAATCGAAAAGCTTTCGAAGAATCATATATGGAGTTTTGAAAAAGCATTCGAAAAGTCGTATTCGAAGAAATTGAACAGTCGAAGTGCATGAAACAAAATTGCCGTATTGCATGGTTTCCAAAAGACGTATTGCAGGGTTTCGAACAGTCGAAATGCATGGAACCGAACAGTCGTATTGCATGGATTCGAACAGTCAGAGTATGTGATTCGATTGCATGCAGGATTGAAAGGTTATAAAAGAATAACCGTACAGAGAAGATAGTTGCTGCTGCGAGATAGAAGATGCTGCAGAAAGAGGCTGGCTGTATGTGAGCTGCAAGAGCATGCCATATGAAAGGGCTGTAAGTGTGCAGAAGGTAGAACTGTAAAAGAGTGTATGCTTCCATGAGATTGATTTGATTTAAGCTAGATCAGTGAGGATCTTGTAACACTGAAGGCATTTTTATGTCAATCAAAATTGAAAATAGAAATCCAAGTTGGTGCTTGGAATCAGGGGTTGGTGCTCCTTCCAGTTGCTGCTGGTAAATTAGGGGTTGTTGCTCCTTCCAGTGGATGCTGGTAAATTGATTGTAAAGTTGGTGCTTTGCAATGGCTGGATTTGGATGGGAGTCCAAGCAGTCTAGTTTGAGGAGTAGCCAAAACTGGTGAACCTCGTTACATCTTGTGTTATGTTATGCTCTCTTGTGGTACTTGTTGTTTCTGGTTTTAGCTTTCTTTTGTTTTGGCTTTAAGAGTTAAAGCATTAAGTTTTTAAAATAGCTGCACTGATTCACCCCCCCTCTCAGTGCCATTGTAAGACTAACAATTGGTATCAGAGCCAAGTTCCCAGTTCAGGCTAAATCAGTCAGGGTTGATCTTGGATTAGTTTACAATGGGTAAGAAGAATAGATTATCTTCCATTAAGGTATCTCAGTCAGTTTCAATTCCTTCAGAAGAGAAAATTGCACTAAAGAAGGAAGAAGAAGTGAACTCTGAAGTTTGCAATGAAAACCTGGAGATTGAAGTAGATCTAGAAGGTGAGTTGATCGCCGCTCTTGAAGAGTTAAGTATACAAAAGAAAAGCAACAAAAGACTGTCCAAAAAGTTGGAAGAATACGGGGATGAGATTGAAAATCTCTGTTTACAAATTCAAGAGGCCAAGAAAGCGAGAAGAAGCCTTGAAGACACGAACTGAATGATAAAGTCGATGTATATAGCAAACGTGAAGAAGAATCTAACAAAACTGTTAGTAATCTAAAGTTGCAAGTAGATGTGTCCAAGAGGGTTGAAGAAATTCTCGAGTCTCGGTTCAATGAGAAAAATACTGCTTGTTGCCAACAAGAAGAAGAGATTGTTTCTTTGAAGAAACAACTAAAAGAGGCCAATATAAATCTCAAATTTGAGAAAAGCACAGAGTTGCTAGATACAATGATAAATCAACAAAGAAGCTCCACGTCTAAGTTTGGTCTTGGATATGAAGCTGAACAACCTTCATCCTCTAAACATGCAGAGAAGAAGAAGTCCTCGGTTGAAGGTTTGAAAAAAGAAAAGTCTCAAGTCGAATCCTCAAAAGGAAGAAATCATCAAAGAAAATCTACAAACAAAGCAACCACAGCAACATAAATTCTCTCACTCTCACTCTTTTAATAATAATGCTTTTAATGGCTATTGTTCTAAATGCAACTACTATGGTCACAAGGCATTTTATTGTGGACAGAATAATAGATCAAAGAGTTATACTGATAAAAACACATCTGCTTTCCTGAGTGAACACCCTGTGCAATGTTTTAAATGTAATGGCCATGGGCACATAGCAAGGTTTTGTCCAAGCATTTATGTATCTAATCTAAGGCCAGACCATAGATTTCATCAGACACACAGAATGCAATACAGACAGGGAATAAAACATGTGCAATGTTTTAAATGTAATGGTCAAGGGCACATAGCAAGGTTCTGTGCAAGCACTTCTGTATCTAATCTAAGGCAAAACCCTAGATTTCATCAGACGCAAAGAATACAATACAGACAGAGAATAAATCATGTGCACAGCAGAAAGGAAAATAATCATCCTTCAAGAATGCACAAGAGACAACCCCGCAAGAAAAATGTTCAAGTTCACGAACAGGGGCAAAATAGGGATGTAGTTGAAAAACTCAAGCCCAAGTTCAGGAAAGTCTGGAGAAAGACAGAAGAAAGGAATTCGTGTCTCCTTGGACAGAAGGAGATTACTCCTCTTCTGCTTTAAGCAGCTCCAGGTGGCACATCCTCAGGGGGAGCAATCTTAAAATTTTATTTTAATGCTCCTATGTTTTTGGGCCAGTTTTCTGAGGATGAAAGGTAAGAAGTCGAGTTATTGTTGTTTGCAGCTAAAGTGTGTTGTCAGTTCTTGTTGTCGTTTTTGAAGGTGCCGTGAAGTGTGCTGTTTAATTTGAAGAGTTGTCACATTTGGTAGTGTTGAGATATGTCACTGCTGTATTGTTGATAAAATATCAATCCGAGGTTAAGAAGTTGAGGTTGAGTAAGGGGCTCTATGGTTGGCCATAAAGTGTTTGTCAAAATGTCTTCTCCAAGATTTGCACTGTTAAAAGTAAAGTGATCTGCAGTATTTGTAGAAAACTCAGATCAGGTTTTAAGTTTAAAAAGGAATCTGGTTGTGCCGCAGTACAGTATTTATTGCTTGCACTAAGTTGGCAGTAAATTTGTAGAGTTGGTACAAGTGAGTCTCCTATCAATTTTATTGAAAGATGTGAAATCTGCTTGTTGAAGTGAAGAAGCGTTGGGCAGAGGTGCCAAGTTTGACCCATGTTGTGGGCAATTTCGTCTTGGTCGTGATGCTCGTGGATAGCAGCAATAAAAGCGCTTTAGCTTTTGTGGTGGTGTTATTCACTTTCTCCAAAGGTTGGAGAACTAAGTTTGGCCAAGGTATATCTTTTATTATTATTTGCTTGGAGTATTTTGAATTGACTTGGCAAATATAATTGATGGAGGTATAAGGTTAAGTTGTCATATTTTGCTTTGACATTATCTTATTGGCATGTTTTGATGATTGTGTTTAAAGAAGTGGAGCTAAAAGGTGTAATAAAGGAAGTTCACTTTATTGCTAATTTATTTTTATTCCTTCCCTAAATTGGTTGAAAGTTTGAGAGTTGTGTGTAGTGTCAGCTTGAAGGTTCAATTATCTTCTACTCAAATGAGGTATGGACTCATTCTTCTTATGAGTATGATTGGTGTATGTTTTCTGAAATAAGGTTGGAGTGAAAAGGTACTCTTCTAGGTATCCCTTGGCTTGGTGTAAATCCTAATTTCTGGTTTGAGATAGTGGAAGCTTTGTGCTCTAGGGCTTATTTTTGTGAGTCTAGCTACTTGTATTAAGTTGGTGGAACCCTTGGTTGGTTGTCTTGAGTTTAATAGTTGAGTTTGAGATTGGGAATTAAGTATAGAACATATTGAGTCTCTAACAATTCTCTGTATGTTTCTATGAAGTTGATAAATCACATTGGGTCTCTAACAATTCTCTTTGTGGGTTCATGCTAAGCGTGGTTCTAGTGAGAACTTGTGTGCTGATCTGGACAAGTTCTATGTGTGCTTCTTAAGCAGGTTCTTAGTGAGTCTATGACAGAGTACAGAGGGTTGAGGCTCGAAGACAGCGTGATCTGAAGAGGTCATTTTTTCTCAAGTATTGGCTAAGATTTGACTAGACATCAGGATCAAATTCTCGGGAGGGAGAATTTATGGATCTGTTCATCATATTGCTCATGTTTATGCTTTTTGCTAACTGGATTAATTTTTTGCCTGTGAATGTTGTGCATGGACTAAGGGGGAGTTTTGCAGCCGCCCTTTGGTATTATTGTCAAAGGGGGAGAAGAATTACAGGTAATTGCAGACAATTACGTGTGTTGCCAACAATTCCAAAGGGGGAGATTGATGAGCAAGGTGCAACCTAAGTATTGTCATTGTTGTCAACACAGTCAGGTTGATCAGTTGATGCAATGGTTAGAAGTTGATTGGTGAGCAAGGTGATGGATAGGAGTTGTTTGTTGAGCAAGGTGCAGCAAAAGAATTGCAAAAGTATTGTCATTGTTGTCAACACAGTCAGATTGATGCAGTTGATGCAGTTCAGAGGTCAGTCAGATCAAGTGCAGAAAGTTTCAAGGAAAACAGAAGTGACCCAGATTCAGAAACTGGCAAAAAGAGACAAGGAAGAAAACTGTCGCGATATCGCGACATGTTTTCTGTCACGATTTCGCGACATGGTCGAGGAGAGAGAAGGCGCAGCCAAAAATGTCACGATTTCGTGACATGTCGAGTTTTCTTTGAGGAGAGAGAAAATGTGTCGCGATTTCGCGACAAAAAGTAGGAGAGAGAAAATGCACGCCAAATTGTCACGATTTCGCGACATGGTCGAGGAGAGAGAAGATGCGAGCAAAACTGTCATGATTTCGCGACATGCTGGCAGAGAAGGAAACAAAGGTGTAGCGATATCGCTACATGTTGAAATGAATGGAAACAAAGGTGTAGCGATATCGCTGCATGATGAAAATACATGGAACTAAGGTGTAGCGATTTCGCTACATGTTGAAACAAAGAGAAACTAAGGTGTAGCGATTTCGCTACATGTTGAAACAAGGAGAAACTAAGGTGTAGCGATTTCGCTACATGTTGAAACAAAGAGAAACTAAGGTGTAGCGATTTCGCTACTAGTCAAAAGTGTAGAACTGAAAGATGCAGCAATGATATTACAAGTCAAAATTTCATGAAAAGAGGCAAGGTAAAAGCACAAGGCACAAAGTTGTAGCGATTTCGCTACTGCATGGAGAAAGAGCGTACGGAAGCCAGAAGCGTCACGATTTCGCGACAAGAAGGATGATGACGTCAGCAAGAGCCGAAAGCGTCGCGATTTCGCGACATGTTCCATTTTCGCTGGAGTTGGCAAGGAGAGTTGTACGAAAGAGCAAAGTGTCACGATTTCGTGACATGTTCCATTTTCTCTGGAGTTGGCAAGGAGAGTTGTACGGAAGAGCAAAGTGTCACGATTTCGTGACATGTTCCATTTTCTTGGAGTTTGCAAGCAAAGTTGTACGGAAGAGCAAAGTGTCACGATTTCGTGACATGTTCCATTTTCTGAGTTGGCAAGGAGAGTTGTACGGAAGAACAAAGTGTCACGATTTCGCGACATGTTCCATTTTCGCTGTTGCTGGCAAAGAAGAGTGTACGGAATCCAGAAGTGTCACGATTTCGTGACAAGCGAGGAATGATGACGTCGACAAAGTTGAAAAGTGTCACGATTTCGTGACAGGATGAAAGGAAAGCTGCTGGAAGCCGAAAGCGTCGCGATTTCGTGACAAATAAAAATAATGAAAAAAGCGCGAATTTCGCGAAGCATTGAGGATGACGTCGACAAAAGTTCAAAGTGTCGCGATATCGCGACAAGATGCGAGGAAAGCTTCCAAGAGCCAAAACGGTCATGATTTCATGACATGCTTAAGGATGACGTCGACAGAAAGTTCTAAGTGTCGCGATATTATCGCGACATGAGCGAGGGAAAAGCTTTCAAGGCCAAAATGGTCATGATTTCACGACAACCTTCAGGGTGACGTCAGCATAAGTCAAAAGTGTCACGATATCGTGACAGGTAACAGTCTGGCATGTAAAACCCGCAGGAGCATGCAAGGTGACACGTGTCAAAAAAGCCGATAGGAAAATCATGCAGCCAGTTACGTAAAATGTAACTGATGTCAGACATGACAGCTTAATCGATTGACAGGTGTTGGACATGCATTGCAATAGCCAAACATGCATAATTGAAACGCATTCGAAAAGCCGAATTTGAAGGATAATAAAAGCATTCGAAAGGTCAAATTTGCAGGCATTCTAACAGACGTATTTGAAGTATACAGAAAATCCGAACATGAAGAATCGAAAAGCTTTCGAAGAATCATATATGGAGTTTCGAAAAAGCATTCAAAAAGCCGTATTCGAAGAAATTGAACAGTCGAAGTGCATGAAACAAAATTGCCGTATTGCATGGTTTCCAAAAGACGTATTGCAGGGTTTCGAACAGTCGAAGTGCATGGAACCGAATAGCCGTATTGCATGGATTCGAACAGTCAGAGTATGTGATTCGATTGCATGCAGGATTGAAAGGTTATAAAAGAATAACCGTACAGAGAAGATAGTTGCTGCTGCGAGATAGAAGATGCTACAGAAAGAGGCTGGCTGTATGTGAGCTGCAAGAGCATGCCATATGAAAGGGCTGTAAGTGTGCGAAGGTAGAACTGTAAAAGAGTGTATGCTTCCATGAGATTGATTTGATTTAAGCTAGATCAGTGAGGATCTTGTAACACCGAAGGCATTTTTATGTCAATCAAAATTGAAAATAGAAATCCAAGTTGGTGCTTGGAATCAGGGGTTGGTGCTCCTTCCAGTTGCTGTTGGTAAATTAGGGGTTGTTGCTCCTTCCAGGTGGATGCTTGGTAAATTGATTGTAAAGTTGGTGCTTTGCAATGGCTGGATTTGGATGGGAGTCCAAGCGAGTCTAGTTTGAGGAGTAGCCAAAACTGGTGAACCTCGTTACATCTTGTGTTATGTTATGCTCTCTTGTGGTACTTGTTGTTTCTGGTTTTAGCTTTCTTTTGTTTTGGCTTTAAGAGTTAAAGCATTAAGTTTTTAAAATAGCTGCACTGATTCACCCCCCCTCTCAGTGCCATTGTAAGACTAACAGAGTTTCTGTAAGGTGATTGAAATGTGAGAGAGGTAAAATGGGAGGGGTAACCCTCTATTTATAGAAAAATATGAGGTCAGGAGAGGGGGTTAGATAAACCAACCCTTAGAGTTACTCCATGTTGGAGTTAGGTTAAGGTTTGAGTAGGTGTCAAACCCACATACCTTAGAGATATATATCTTCCTCACACATGTGTGAGGAAGAGTTAGAATGTTAATTAACCTAATTAGTCTTTTAAGTGGGTAATGGTCCCATGGGGTCCTAATTAGGTGTAGGAAAGGGCTTAGGTGGCCTTAGGGGGCTAGTAGGTGGATTCCAAGTGAGTAGGAAGTGTCTTGGGTGTATTTTACCTAGTTTTTATAGGTTTGAAGTCTACAAGGGACCAAGGTAGCCTAAATATGGCTAAAGTGGCCTATGATGACCTAAAAATACTTGTAAGGAAGAATGTGCAACATTTGGGTGTCTACAACAAGTTGAAGAATAGGCCACATAAGCCTTGACACAAAATGTCATGGGAGCCTTGAAAGAAAGGCCATAAGAGCCTTGAAGGATAAGCCACATAAGTCTTTATACTAGAAAGGCCACAAAAGCCTTGATACTAAAAAAGGCCATAGAATCCTTGGTACTGAAAAAGACCATAAAAGCCTTTATATTGGAAAAGGCCAAAGAAGCCTTGATATTGGAAAAGGCCACATAAGCCTTGATTTTGAAGAAGAATTCAAAGAGAATATTTGATTTAGAAGCAAACTAAATATTTTAGTACTAATACTTTGTTGCAAGGAAAGAAGATTCAGTGAGTTGGGAAACTTCCTACAATAAATATAAGAAGGGTATCTTCTTTAGAATCAATTTAGCATTTGAAGCAAAATCAAAGAGATCAGGATAAGATCTCTATGAAGAACTTCAAGTATTGGAAGAACGAATAAGGACTAGGTGAGTCTTGCTCGAATCCAAAAGAAGATCTCACCACCAACATTATCAGGAGTAGAAGGTTGAAGAGGTCTCAAGGAAAGACCAGCAAAATCTACAAGATCAAAGGCCTTGGGAAGGTCTTATCGAGCATCCAAAAAATGCTAGGAGAGCATGATTGAAGAAATTATCAAAGGAGAACTCATTGAAGAAATCCACTACCAAGGAGAAGACCTTGATAGTGAAGGAATTGGAACAATTATCTCCATCCGAAAACAAGCCCAAGAGAAGAAGAATTTGGTAAGGAGTTCCAAATCCAAGAAGAAGAATTTTGCAAGAAGTACCAAATCCTAGAAGAAGATCTTGCTTGAAGTTAGATTTCGACAAGAAGACTTGAAGATAGAAGAAGCTCACCAAATCATGGAGATTTGAATTTTACCTCTCATAGCAATTAGGCATCGCTTCAAAGATAAATAATTCTCCAAATATACAACAAAAGGAGCAAAAAAAAGAGGAGAAAAAGCCACCAAATCCTAGGCTCGTGAAAGAAAGTTTGATATCATCATTTGTTGAAGAAGGAGCTATTTAAAATAGTCTACAAAGAGCTGCAAGATCCTACTCGAAGCAGTAACTTGGTGATCCTAGACACCAAGATCTACATCCTCTATAGAAGTAGCAAAATATCTACAAAGAATTTTAGAAAAAAGGTAAGCAACTTCTTGGTGCAAGTAGATTCATTAATTGGACTACTTATCAGATTTGTTAAACCACCTGAATTTGGATTAAAGTTGCAATTATATTATAGTCTTCAAAAGTGCAAAAAGAAAGATTCTTTTTAAGGTTTATTTGCACATTGATTAGGAGTTGATTAGATTTATGAATTACTTTTATCAACTACCTATCATCTACTTTTGAAAAATAAAATAAGACTAAGTCATACAATATTGATTGTAGTGAAGTTACATAATAACTCTGAAAGATTCATTTTAGGTTATTCTTGATTAGTTGTAGTAAATTTTTAGTGCATTAATTTGAAATTTTATTGGAGTGATAAGGTGTAATATTAGTGCCATTCATTGTTGACTTCATTTTTAGTATTACTTGAGCATGATTGATTGAGCCTTTGAGAAGGCCTTTGGGATAAATTTGAGGATAGTGTTAGGAAAAATTTGAGGACAATGTTGGGACAAATTTATGGATAGTTTTGGGCAAGTTCTTGGTGAGCTTGCTAGAGCATATTTGGGCAAGTTATTAGTGATCTTGCTATAGCACATTTGGACAAGTTCTATGTGAGCTTGTTATTCAATTTTGGACAAGTTCTGTGTGAGCTTGTTATTCAATTTTGGACAAGTTCTATGTGAGCTTGTTAAGCAGGTTTTATGTGAGCCTATTGAGAAGGTTCTTAGTGAGCCTATTGACAGAGCTTTGGAGGTGACAGAGTATAGAGGATAGAGTCTTAGTGGATAGAGATCCAATAGCAGCACAGTTGAAGATAGATATGAGTGAGGAGTCTTCAAGTAAAGAGAGGTCCACCAGTTAGTGCAGCAGAGAGACAAAGTCTTCTAGAAGATCACATAGCCAGAGCATAAGGGGAAAGAGTTCTCTTGTGGAATATATCCATGAACTTAAGATTAGGGGATTAACATCTCCTTTGGATGGAGATCCATGAGTATTGTAATTGGGAGTGATTCCCAAGGAGATTAATTGAGAAAGTTTTAGTAAAATATTTTCTTTGTGGAGTAGCCCACATTGGGTGAACCACATAAATTATGGTGTATCTATTGTGTATGGTTTTTGTGCATTGCTTTAATTTTTGCTATTGATACTGCTATCTTTACACAACATAATATTGATTTGGAAGAAAAAATAAAGTGGTATTATACTGTTCACCCCCCATCTCAGTATAAGCTTGTGTTATTAAATTGGTATCAGAGCGGGTTCCTTCGGAAAGACTAACAACTTGAGGGCAGATTCTACAAGAACACAAATGGCTTCACAAAATGGATTATATTCAAATAAGACTCCATTGTTTGATGGTAAAAATTATGCTTTCTGGAGCATGAGGATGAAGAACTACTTCATATCACAAGGATATGAGGTATGGCAGATGGTTGAAAAAGAGTATAGGATTAAAGGTGATCCCAAGGAAGATAAGACTACCATGAAATTGGTTGAGATAAATGCAAGAGCAATGAATTGTATTTTGAGTGGGCTACGTGAGACAAATTTTGCAAAGGTTATGGTATGTACTTTAGCTAATGATATGTGGACCAAGTTGAGGAATACCTATGAAGGAGATTCCAAGGTAAAGTTGGTAAAACTACAAACTCATAGAAAAATATTTGAGGAATTGAAAATGGAATATTCTAAAGATATTGCAAAGTTTTTACTTCAAGTTGATGAGATTACTAACAACATAAGAGGCCTAGGTTTTGAGATGAAAGAATTAGAAGTTACTCAAAAGGTTTTGAGATCACTTCCCATGAAATATGATTCTAAGGTTTCAACAATAGAAGAGACAATGGATATCAATAAACTAACAATGGAAGAATTGCGAGGTACTCTCATAGCTTATGAAATGAGGGTAAGTAAGCATCAAGCTCCATTAAAAGATATTGCATTCAAGGCTTCTGAAAAAAAGAGAAAAGAAAAATTTTAGAAACAAATAGAGTTTTAGAAAATGATGAGGAAGCTAACTTCATCAAAAGGAATAAGGACTCAAGAAATTTCAAAGATATACGGAAAGTCAAGTGCTACAAGTGTGGTGATCTTGGTCACTATGCATACAAGTGTCCACATGAAGAAATCAGTGATGATGAAAATAGGGTCAAATAAGAAAAGAATATGGAAAGCATAAGCATGACAAAGATGACAGATTCAAGCAAAATAGGTATGAGAAGAAGAAAATTTTTCGTAAGGCTAAGAAATCTTACTACATTGTAGAAGCAAGTGATAGTTCATATTACAGTGATAAATATCAGTCAGATGAAGAAGAATGTACATTCTTTGAAATAAGTGAAGAAAAGCAAGAACACCTATTCCTAGGTATTGAAGTTAAAGAAGAAGATGTGCCTATTGAATAAAGACATGAAGAGATTGCCATAGCCATTGAGCAAGAAGATAGGTACAAGAAAGGTCTAAGGATACTAAAATTCTTCATATGTGGAGAATTTGGGCATATAGATGATGATTGCACATACTACAACAATTACAACAAGGAAAGTGTATTTGAAAAAGAAAGTAGCAGTTCTAGTGACAATTCCAACAGTAGTGAAAATAAAGAAGTATCATTTTTGGTAATAGAAAAGGAAGAGGATGAGCCAAGTAAACAAAAATCAAAAATCAAAAGGCTAGAAGAAGAATACAAGAATCTTGAAAACAAGATTCGAATATATGTCAAAATCAGAGAAGAACTACTTCAAACAATCAGTAATCTCAGAGAAGAGCTTCAAAATGCAAAAAGGATAGAAGAAAGGATGAATGAAGAACTAAGGGTAACCACAAAAAGACATGATACATTAGATGACAAGATTCAAAAAGGAGTGGAAACTTATTTTAAGGTTGTATCTTACCTCCAAGAAAATTCACACTCAAAAGGAAAGGAAGTTCTAAAAGATGAAAGCAATGAAGCAACTATGGAAGAGGTTTTTGATGCTACAAAGAATGTTCAATAATGCAATGCACAAGTTGAAGATGATCATAAGGGTAATGGTCAAGAAAGGATCCATGGATCAAAGAAGTTTTATTTTGCTAGAATAAACTTCAAGGGAATAAGGTATGGTTTTCAAGGACATTTCTTCTCATGCAATAGGATTGGTCATAGGGATTTTCAGTGCAAAGTAAATGAGCAACATGGTTTTGGTTTTAGAGCTATACAATTTAGAATTCATGGTTATAATGGTCATGAAAAAAAAACTTCACAATACAGGGTTTACGAAAGGAATGGGTATGGAAATTATTTTAAGAATAATTTCAGGACATGGGCACCAACCAAAGGCTATAATATCAAGTGTTTTAATTGCAATAACTTCAGGCATATTGCAAGATGGTGTAGGACTCAATTCCAAACAGGTTCAAGGCAAGAAGGTCAAAAAAATTGTAGACAAGAAGATCAAGTAATTCATCAAGAGAAGGATATTAGAAAAATATGGAAGGAAGTTGATAGAGGAAAGAAACAAAGTGATGGGAGTAAAAGTAATCCCACCCCAAAATTAATCACCTCAAAATAAAAAAGGGGTGAGGGGGGCTAAGCTTAAGAGTTATATATTTTAGCCCCATAGGTGTCCCTTTTGCCATTTATTTCAAAGGGGGAGAGATTTGAGTAAGAGAGAGAGTATTGAGTTAGGGGGAGCAACCTCCAAATAGAATATTGATTTAGGGGGAGCAACCTCCATAGAGAGTATTGAGTCAGGGGATCAACTTTGATTCTCAAAGATGGATTTTGTAGTGATTGTAGTGATTTGCATTAGAGGTGTTGCCATCAATGACAAAGGGGGAGATTGTTGGAAATTTGATTTATTTTATGTTTTCATTGATGTCACATTGAGTTTTGGTGGTAAAAGCACTTCATAGATAATCATCTATGATATTTTGGAGAGCATGGATATATACAAGGTTTTTATGAAAACCAAGGCATGAAAAATAAAAGGTTTTATTTAAAACCATGATGGGTTTATGTGGAAAGGACTTTTCTTAAAAGCCAAGGTGGAATTTTGTTTCATTGAAAAAGGACCTCCTATGATGAAGATATTAAAGTTTAAAGTTTAAGTTTAAATTAATGGAGGGCCGACCTATGTGCAAGTAATGGAGGTTGACATATATATATAAATATTTCAATTTATTTCGGAAAGGTGGCATATTATATATCATCGGAAAGCTTATTTTGAGGGCTATTTGACTAACTTATTTAGAAGGATAAATAGGGATTGTGTAAAGAGTTATTTCTGATTTTGCAAAGGGGTTCCAAAAGTGAAGTTTGCCTTGTTCTTTTTCAAGAGGATTAATTCTTTCATGAGGTGACAAGGTATGCAATATTGTGATTTATTTTATTTTATGGTATAAGTGGTTTTAGGAGTGAAAAGGTTATGCAATGTTTTGATTTATTTTATTTTATGGTACAAGTGGTTTTAGGAGAAATAAGGAAGTTGTGCAATTAAAGGCCTTGGTGATGATTATTGAAAAGTGGAGTAATGTTGATTATTTTGTGATCTACTAACCCTTGTGAATATTGGTAAAAGAATTTTGTGTTGAGTGTGGCAGATTTCCAAAGGGGTTTCTTCACTTCATAAAAGGTATGGGCACATTCTCCTATTGATTGTTTATGGTGGTTGATTTCTAAAATATCATTGGAGGGAAAATGATTGTTTGTGGTTTCCTTTTCGAAAGTGGTTGATTGAATGCTTCAAGGTTTTCTAAGTTGAGAGTTGTGTTTAAACTTTGTTTTATAAGAATTGTTATTGAAACCCATTGGTTGTGAAAGAACTTGAGTTAGAAAAGAACATGAGTATCATTATTTTGTGAAATTTGTGATTGAGCATTGTTGGAAACATTTGAGTTGGTTGATACATACTTGGAATAGGATTGTGTGAGAAAGAGTTGTCCCTTGTGATGATTGGTTGATTTGAGTTTATTGAGCCTAGTCAAGTGATGTGTGAAGTGATTGTTCAAGTTCTATAAAACAAACTATTCCATAATTCTATGTTGAGTTGATATTAATGTTAGAACATATTGAGTCTCTAACAATTCTCTTTATGGTTCTATAAGACTTGAGTTGAGTTGAGGTTGACTTGTATTCAGTTGAGGTTAATTTGAGTTGAGAGTGAGATTAGAATATATTGAATCTCTAAAAATTCTCTTTATGCTTCTATGAGTTGATTTGAGTTGAGTTGAGATTGATTTGGGTTGAGAGTGAGTTTAGAATATATTGAGTCTCTAACAATTCTCTTTATGCTTCTATGAGTTGAGTTGAGATTGATTTGGATTGAGAGTGAGATTAGAACATATTGAGTCTCTAACAATTATCTTTATGATTCTATGAAGTTAATTTGAGTTGATATTGCCATTCATTGTTGACTTCATTTTGAGTACTACTTGAGCATGATTGATTAAGCCTTTGAGAAGGCCTTTGGGACAGATTTGAGGATAGTGTTGGGACAGATTTGAGGATAGTGTTGGGATAGATTTGTGGATAGTTTTGGGTAAGTTCTTGGTGAGATTTCTAGAGCAGATTTGGGCAAGTTCTTGGTGATCTTGCTAGAGCAGATTTGGACAAGTTATGTGTGAGATTGTTATTCAGTTTTGGACAAGTTATGTGTGAGCTTGTTATTCAGTTTTGGACAAGTTATGTGTGATCTTGTTAAGCAGGTTTTGTGTGAGCCTATTGAGCAGGTTTTAGTGAGCCTATTGATAGAGCTTTGGAGGTGACAAAGTATAGAGGACAGAGTCTCAGTGGATAGAGATCTAGTAGTAGCACAATTGAAGATAGATCTAAGTGAGGAGTCTTCAAGTGGAGAGAGATCCACCAGTTAGTGCAGCAGAGAGACAGAGTCTTCTAGAAGATCACATAGCCAAAGCAGAAGGGGAAAGAGTTCTCTTGTGGAAGAGACCCACGAACTTGAGATTAGGGGATTAGCATATCCTTTGGATAGATATTCATAAATATTATAATTGGGAGTGATTCCCAAAGAGATTAATTGATAAAGTTTTAGTAAAATATTTTCTCCGTGGAGTAGCCCATATTGGGTGAACCATGTAAATTGTGGTCTCTCTATTGTGTATGGTTTTTGTGCATTGCTTTGATTTATGCTATTGATACTACTATATTTACACAACATAATATTGATTTGGAAGAAAAAGTAAAAAGTGGTCTTATACTATTCACCCCCCTCTCAGTATAAGCTTGTGTTCTTCACTACCATCCTTCATCTCCAAACTCAACTTCACTCATTAAAGATGAATAATGGAGAGAGTATAGAATTATTCCTAAGGAAGGCAGAAGATGTCAAAGGGAAATTATTAAACTTAGGAGAAACAGTTAAGGATGAACTTCTCACTCACATAACCATGAGAGCACTTTCAGACAACTATAAACATTTGGTCACATCTTTACAGGTTTTAAGCAAAATACTTCTTTTGATGACCTAGTCAATATACTTCAAGAATATGAAGTAGAAACTATTGTGAAAGATGAGATGACTAATACTGCATTGGCATCAAAATATAATCCATAGGGAAATATTTCTTCAATGATAGAATGAAAAATATGGTATTTTCAGATATGCAGAACAAAAGGTCATAGTACCAGCTCTTGTAGATACAATTCTAAAAAATTGAAAGCAAGAAAATCAGATGTACAATGAGAATCAACTTTGAAAATATTAAAGGAACCCTCATCAGCAACAATTTCAGCGACCAGTCAATTATCATAAATTGGAATATCAGAAGAGAAATTAGAAGGGAAACTTGGCCCAAAGGATAGAAGAAATTGAAGAACTGGAAGAATCCAAAGACACCTATGAGGTGAAAGCTCTATCAACAAATGTTACATATTATAGAGACACTAATTATTTGCTTGAATAGGTTACACATAATATAGAGGAAGAGTACCAATATTAATATGAATATGAAGATCCATATTGAAGACTAAAGTCTTCAATATCTAAATAATGTAATATAGGGAAGTGTTAGAAATAGAGTCTATTCCATAATTTGGGTTATGTAAATGTATCTTCCAAGTTACATACTTAGGACATTAGATTACTTTATGGGGAATTTATATAGTTACTTCATGCAATGTAGTAAATATACAAGTGTCAATGTGTAAGATGTATATGTGCAAGTTGTCCCTTACACAATTAGGTAGAGTGTTGGCCAAGGAACCTATGTTCCTATATAAGAAAGACCTCATAGATATGAGGAAGGGGTACATAGATAGATAGAGTTGCTTACAACATAGTTGTAGGTAGTAGTGTAGTGTTGTGTATATCACCATATATTGGTGATGGATACAATGTAGTTCAATAGCTTCATTAATGGAGTGTTCATTTCCTCCATAGCTATGTTCTATTCATTTATGTTATTTCTATTCAAGCATACTTTAGTCATCTAGAAGATTTACTTTCTTTTATATTATTCTGCATCTTGTGATTGCTATCTCTCATTTCTAATTACATCAAAAGCTAACATGAATGTGATCAATTTTGGAATCAGATCCTCTCTGTAAAATATCTTAAGAATAGAATCTCCTTTGCTTATAGCTTAAATCGTTAGGATCATCTTTGTTGAATGAGTGGATCAAAACAAGAAATATATTATGAAAAGGTTTAAGATGATAGGTGGGAAGAGGTGATAAGATATGCTTTTGGGAGGATGCATGAATCACGAAGAGGCCTTTAATTTTTAATAATTATTGGAAGTGCATATTTTGGCCTTCAAAGTAAAAACATGGAAACACGGTTCTGGAGTACATCGAGGAGGAAGATAATTACAAAGTGTGGCACATGCTATAGTTGGAAAAAGCTGATGCAATTATGTAAAGTAGGCTTGATTCTCTCAATATTAGTTTATACCATTACTATCTACAACTCAATATAGGAGAGGATATATTTTTTGGGGGTTCTAATCCTAAAGGAATATTTATTGTTAACTCAAATTTTACATTTGAAAGGGATAAAAAGAATCAAAATTTTCCCTCACAGAGTTTGGATTAGAGACCTCCTACCAGAGGTGTCTTTCTTTCTTTGGTTGGCATTGTGAAATTGGATATTGACTATGGATAATATTAGAAGAAGAGGGATGATCATTCTTAATAGGTGTTATTTATGTTGTGGGGATGAGAAGATAGTTGATCATATTTTTATCCATTGCTCCCATTCTTTTGAGTTCTGGCATATACTTTTTGAATCACTTAAAATTCAATGGGTGATAGTAAATTCTTTAGAGGTATTATGGGAAAGTTGGGTTAACCCTTATTAGAGCCCTTGATTGAAGAAAAATTGAATATTTATCGTACCTCATTTTATTTGGTAGATATGGAGTGAGAGGAATAAACAAGTGTTCCAGAATAAGGCTAATAGTGTAGAGGTCATTGTTAGGAGTATCAAAGCTGCCATTGCTAAAAATACAACTATTAATATGGAAAACCAAATATTTAAAAATGATGTGGAGGAAGAAATAACAATGCACTAGGGACTGTTGAGAGCCACAAAGTGTTAGATTAGTTGGCCAAAGAGAAAGGTGGGACAGACTCCTCCCCTCAGAGTGGGTAAAACTAAATTTTGATGAAACATATAAAGGTAATCTAGGGAAGGCTAGAGGGGAGGGGTTCTGAGATATAGCTCAAGGGTAGTGATATCTTGTTATGTAGTGAACTTTGGCCATACATCAAACCATGTAGCAGAGGCAAGAGCCATGATTATAGGAGTAAGGATTACAAAAAATATGAATGTTAATAAGTTTATAGTGGAAGGGGATTCTATGAATATCATCAAAAGTTTGAATGCCAAGCAAACTGCTAGTTGGAGCATTAAAAGTATTATTTGGGATGCACTGAATATACTATTAGGCATGAAGTCATTTGTGATCCTGCACATCTACAGGGAAAATAATGTTGTGGTTGATGTTATGGTAAACATGGGAGTTCAGATGGATGGATCCAAGGTATAAAATGATGTTTTCTTAGAGGCTTTGATGATTATAACTTTGAAAGAGGAAAATGTGTTGCTAAGTTAGAAGTTTCAAATCCTTAAGGGAATTGATCATTGCAAAAGATCTATTAACATGGGGTCTATTTTTAAGGAAACTAAACTAAGATTTAAGAGCATATTAAAAAAGGTTGCATATTAAATGAATACTAGGAAAAATATTCTAAATTTTGTAGGAAAGGTAATATTGGAGATTTGATCCGAAGCTAATAGATAATTGATTAAAGCTCCTAAATATTATAAAGAAACCATATATATTGATTTTAAGAAATACTAAATCCCCATGGGATAAGGTTAAATCAAAATTATTGTATCTAGGTATGCAACATGATCCTTTTTAGTCCAAATTTTGTAACTTGTAGGTGCTGGAAGTGATTTTTCTCTTCAGTAAATGTAAAGGGTTTGAGGCCCTTTCAAAACCCCTTCATTTATCATAATAAAAATAATAATTCTAGTATGTTATGGGTAGGATCATTTCAATCCTATATAAAATGTTAAAATATATTTTTGACAACCATAGTGTATAATAAATTACATCAATTGTTACTATAAAAAAATTTTAAAGTCATATATAAGTACAATTTTTAATGTATGAAGATTATAAAATAATAATATATGTTATTCGTTGTTATAAAAGAAATTAAATATATTGTGTATAACCTTTTATGAGTGGTTTGAGGGGTCTATTGTGATATTATCTCCTATGAGGGAGTGTTCAATTCAATTGATTGATTGAGTTTTGATTGAATTTGATATTGATCTCATTGATGTGTATCACTGAGTTTTCTAAGTTTATGATTTATTTATTTTAGAACATAAAAATAACCCCTTTTAAAATCTTGAAAACTACATTTCTCTTTTACTTAACTAGAATTAAAAGAACAAACCCAAAAACAACGATATTTTATGGAAACATATATATATATATATATATATATATATATATATATATATATATATATATATATATATATATATATATATATATATATATATATATATATATATATATATATATATATATATATATATATATATATATATATATATATATAATATATATATATATATATATATATATATATATATATATATATATATATATATATTTATGATTATGCAAATCCACTTATAACAAAAGTGATGAAAATAATAATGCAAAAATAAGTGCAATACCATCAAAGCACTTTCTAAGAGCATTAAAAGTGCATACGCTTATGCATAGAGCTAATTTTGGAATAGAAGATGAAAATAATATAAATGCATTTTTCCTTTCATTGATGATACAAAGATCTAAGGTTAACTTATAGTTTTTATTTCATTTTTTAAATAGAATTTAGGAAACTAAGAAAAATAAATTTTTAGAAAATATTGAATGCATGGCTAAAATGTCTAAATGTCTTTTTATTTTGTTTTTTAATGATAATGTAGGTTATAATAGATTTAATAGAAAATAACTAAAAATATCTATTTAAGTTGTGGCTTAATAATTTCACCTAATGGAAGAATTCTCCCTGGTAGGCAAGTTTTTAGGAGGTAGGCCGGACATGGAGACTATCAGGGCTTGGGCGACGGGTAAATGGCGACTGGTAGGTAGCTTGGAGTTGGTAGCTCTAACTCGAGGGTTCTTCATTATCTGTTTTAACAATATAGAGGATGCTCACCAGATTTTAACAGGAGGTCCTTGGTTTCTAGGCAAAAGGAGCCTTTTTCTCAGACGATGGGGTGAAGATTTCGACCCTAAAAAGTAAAATATTAACATTACCCCTATTTGGGTTCATCTCTCGAGTCTACCTACCCAGTTATTCAATGAATATTGGCTGCAGGGCATAGCCAGAACTATAGGGGACCTGATCTCCATTGACCATGCGACCTTGGCCAAGACAAGAATGACTCATGCACGAATTTGCGTAAATGCTAATTTAAGCAATGAATTGCCAAGGTTTGTGGAGCTAGATTATGGAGAATACTATAGAAAATAGTCGATAGAATATGAAAAAAGATCAAAATTTTGTGTAGAATGTAAAAATCAAGGACATCTAAGCAATCAGTGTCCTAACCTAGCAATGAATAGAGAAAAACAGAAGCAGAGAGTGCTAGACAGAGGAAATTTGAGGAGTTTCCCTGGCAAAGGCGATTTCAATCAGGCAAACTATGTTTACCAAAAAAAGAAAAGAGAGGGTGCAGGGTCCCAACAAGACAAAGGAAAACAACAGGTTATTGGCAACCAAAATACTTAGGTAAGTTCTAATCCTCTAGTTTCAAATAAATTTTCAATTCTATCCAATATGGGAGTAGGAGGATTATCGAGAGACATGGAAGCCCAACACCTTTAGGCTAACCTTTCTAACTCTCTCGAATCCCCATCCAAGTCAGGATCCTCAAACCTTAATGCTAAAATTACTGTAAGCACCATGGGTATCACAAAGCCAAACCCTAATGCATGATCTCTAGAATCCACATCCAAGTCAGGATCCTTAAACCCCAATGCTAAAAATACTTCAAGCCCAATGGCCATCCCAAAGCCAAACCCTAATGTTGAAGAACTTAGGAAGAAAGTTGAGGTATTGGAAAATAAAAAATCTCATCTCCCTAACATCATCACTAGGAGCCAAGTGAATCCTACCAAGAGAATTCCAAGCAAGCAATCATATCCCAAAAGGTCTCAACTCTAATTTTATTTCTCTAATTCCTAAGAAGAAAACCCTTGAATCTATGGATGACTTTAGGCCAATCAGTCTGTGCAATGTTTCTTACAAGATCCTAACTAAAGCCATTGCAAATAGGATGAGAGATATTCTGCCCCACATCATAGATTCATGCTAGGGAAGCTCTGTCCAGGGCAGGTCAATATTGGATGGAGTTATCACAATTCATGAAGCTCTGCACTCTGCTCATAAGACTAACATGTCTATTTTTACCCTCAAGCTTGATATGAACAAAGCATTTGACGGGCTAAATTGGTACTTTCTGATTGTTGTCCTCCTTAAGTTTGGTTTTCACCACCAATGGGTTAATTTGATCAAAGAATGTATTTCTAAAGCATGGTTCTCCATTCTAGTTAATGGAACAACTACTGGTTACTTTCAAAGTCGTAGAGGAATTTGGCAGGGGGACCCTATCAGCCCCATGTTATTCATCATTATGGCATAAGCTTTAGGCAGAACCATAAAAAATACTTGCAGTTCAAGAATAATATCGAGAATCAAGGAACCATCTCTCACTAGGGCTATTTCTCACCAACAATTCATCGATGATACCCTTCTATTGAATAAGGCATCAGTGGTTGAGGCCAAAATAATTAAATACATTCTGCAACTCTACGAGGACGCTGTTGGTCGAAAGTTAATTTCAGTAAAAGCAAGTTATATTTCTTGAACACCCCCATTCAAAGGTAAGGAAGGATTGCAAAAATTTTAGGGTGTGATATAGAAAACCTCCCCACTTCGTATCTTGGTCTCCCTCTTTTCATTGGTTCTCCGAGAGAGTCAATGTGGGACAGGGTTATTGAAAGAATTCAAAAAAAACTTGCTGGATGGAAAGGTCATCTTCTATATCAAGCAAGAAAGTTGACCCTCACTAAGGCCTCTCTTCAGAGCATTCCAGTCTATTTCCTCTCCTTTTTCAAAGCCCCTATGAAGGTTTTCCAAAAATTTGAGAAACTCCAAAAAGAATTTTTATGGACTAGATCAGAGGAGAAAAAAAGGATACACCTTGTAAGATGGACCAAAGTGTGCAGACCCAGGGAAAATGGGGAATTAGGTCTGAGGAGAATTGCTCATATAAAATTAGCTTTACTAGCTAAGCAGGCATGGCACCTCATTTTTGGTGAATAAAATGAATGGAAAACTATCATCAAACGAAAGTATATTCAAAATATGAAATTTATAAGTGACTCAGTTCCAATCAGAGGTTCTGCTTTTTGGAAAGCAATTCTCAATTGTAAGGAAATCATCAAAAAAGGTTTAAGATGGGTTTTAGGCAATGGTGAGAGGATAAATTACTAGAATGACGGGCTAAGGACGAACCACTGACGTAATATACAAACTTAGCCCGAATTAGAGATATCACAGAAGAACTCATTGGCAGAAAAGTCTCTGATTATATGGTTGAGAATAGAGGTAGAATGAAGTGGAAACAAATAAGGATTCATGGATTTCAAGCAAAATCAAATGATCTTTGTAATATTCTCGAGAAACAATTTATCCCCATGAGACCCAAGGAAGATCAAGTGACCTGGGCTCCTACGAAAAATAGGCAGTTCACTATTAAATCAACTTACAAGCTTCTGCTTGATGACGAGGATTTTTTCCTCCAAAAGGACTTAGTTTGGATAAAAAAATTAATTCCAAAAATTGTAGTCTTTTCATGGCTGGTTATCCAAGGAAGAATTCTAACCATTGATAATATGACGTGTAAAGGTATTTGCATCACTAATCGTTGTTATCTGTGCAGGGCTAATTGGGAGACCATTTATCACATTTTCCATGAGTGCCCTTTTTCCTTGACTATCCTAAGTGGGATTTTTCAATCCTTCAATATTTCATGGGTTAAACCAGCCATCGTACTTGATTTGTTCATCCAGTGGCCTTACCCCTTTTCAAGCCAAAGACTTATATACATGTGGAAAATTTGTCTCAATCACTATCTTTGGCTGGTATGGTTAGAAAGGAACCATAGAGTCTTTAATGAGTCTATCCATGATCATCAAACTATCATTTCCAGGATCCTATCCTTTGCCAATGAGAATGTGAAACTTATCCCTTTTGATAGCTGTAAACCTCATCTGCAGGAGACCACGATTGCTCAATATTTAAGCTTAACCTTGTTAGATGAGTCTGTGCCTAGGGTAGTCAACCCCAAAGCCAATTTTAAGTGGTCTCCACCTCCTACGGGTTGGTTTAAGCTTAATTTTTATGGAGCAACTAAGGACAATCCTGGTAGAGTAGGTACTGGTGGCATTGTGCGAGATCATAATGGGAATATGATGCTTGTATTTTTTGAATATTTGGGAACAAGGACGAACAACGAAGCTGAAGCTAGAGCTATGTGGAGAGGCCTTCAAATGACTCAAGACGTAGAAGGAAATTTGATCATAGAATGAGACTCTATGCATGTTATAAATCTCCTCAATAATTGGAAATCACCTCCTTGGAGGATTAAAACAATTTTTGAAGAGGCTAGGACCCTTTTCCAGGGAAGACAGGACAGAAAAGCCCAACATGTCTTTAGGGAAGCTAAAAAAATTGCTGATAAGCTGGCCAATTTGGGTGTTAATGGTGACTAAATTTTCAAATGGGAACACGATGTCTCGAGTGAAGTAGAGGAGCTTATTCAACAAGAATTCCAAGAATGATAGTCGAATTTACCAACAGGGAAGGCACTGTAAGTTCGAAGGCTAGGAGTATTCTCGTATCTTTTTTGAATTGGACTCACAATAAAAATTATCTGAGTTGTCAGTCTTCGTGGATGCTACTTGGAAATACCACAAAGACTAATGGGGACAATCACATGTCAGATAACATGGCTCCTAGTCATCTTAGTAATTTGAGGTTGGTTGATAATCACAGGGAAGGAAAGAAACGACAATATAAGACTTCGAACCAAAGCCACATGGACCACCAGATAGCCACCACCATAAATATAGCCAGCAGGTTCACTTCTCCAAGGCTGATTGGCCAAGATAGTATGTGGTACCAAAGCATGTCATATACGAAAGAAAACAATTACCAAAGAATTATTAAGAGTAACTGTCAATACAGAGCTTATGGGAGTTTTTTCAGTACTTTGCTATGTGTGTCTACAACTTTTTGTTTCTCCATTGTCTCAAGGAAGGGATCCGTGTTTGTTTCTTTTTTGTAATTATGATGCATGTGTATTTTCTCGGGGTATACCCAAAATGTTGTATGGGAAGTTTATTTTTGATAACAAGCTATGTGCCTTACCGGATGTAATGGCTTTGGCGGTATGTAGATTTTATATATATAGGATCCTTAGTAAGGATATGTTCATCAACAACCCTGGGCTGATTTTTGTAAAAGGTTTTGGGTCAACTTGTAAAACCCGCTATTAATGCTATAGTATCTTATCTACCAAAAAAAAAAATTTCACCTAATGAAATAGAAGCGCTAAAAAGATACAAAGTAGTCATAACCAGATAGAAGCACTAAAAATATACAATGTGGTGAGAAACACAGTAACACTAACAAAAGTGCTATATCACTTAAAAATGTATTGATCTAAGTTGCACATTTGAATAGAAAGCATAAAAATAATTAAAATTGATTTCTTTTTCTTTTTCTTTTATTTGGTAAGATAAAACTAAGACATTAAAATCAAGAGAAAATGGGTTGTGAAAAAATCTAGTTTCACTCTTAGTTGATCTTTTTCTTTGTAGATGTTTTAAGTTGTCCTTAAACACCTACTTTGCAATCTTATACAAAAAACACCCCCCCACACACACTACACTTGAAATAATTAAACATTTAGGGGTCTGCCTTAGTCAAACCTCTTGTTCATACAAATAAAATTCTAATGGCCTTAGGGTAGGAGATATCCACCTTTCTTACCTTCTTGATGGAAGTTGAAGTTGGGTGATGATGTTTGATGAGTTATATATGGGATGATTCATCATGAAGCTTGTTATGATAGAAAATAAATCAATACAAAAGCTAACCTAAATGGTTTGTTAACCCACAACTATATTTTATAATAGAAAAAACCTTTGTAGAGAGCTAGTGTTGTCAAAATCATAATAATGCTATCTGAAGTTCCAAAGAGATACAATGTGTTGGAAATTTGAGCAAGTTTTGTTGTCATTGATGACAAGACGTTTGATGTCCAGTTTTTTCGTCATTGATATCACAAGGTTGATTTTCCAAAATGCAAGGAAGTTGTTAAAAGAAAAATGGTATAATATTTATTTTAAATATTATATGCCTAAAGAGGCCTAAAAGGTAGAAGACCCAAGCAAAGGGAAGCAAGTTTAAATAATATTATAATATTTAATATTATAATATTTGAGCAAAAGAAAGAGGCAAGAAATAACAAGGTCCAAGGAATCATTAAAAATATATATCCCCAACAAGACACATTGAGCAGATTATAAAGGTTGGCAGAGGTTTTAGTTTAATTTATTTAAATTAAAATATTTTAACCTAAAGGTTAAAATTTTAATTTAAATAATTAATGGTACAAATTTTAAAGTCTTTAAAACGAATTTAAAATTTGAAAGGGCCAACGTGTTTTAATGCAAAGGATAAGTATTAGTTGAAAATAATTTTCATTTCCAAAGTTCCCAAAGCAATGATTCGAATGCCAAGTGATAATATTCGAGTGTTGCATTTTCGAAAAGGAAGAAGAAGCTCGTAAGTGTTGTTTAAGAAAAGGAGGCAGTTGTGTTTAATTTCGAGTGGCATGAGGAAAAAACATCCCAAGGCACTAGGTAGCAAATACGGTGGTCGAAGGTGTGGCTAAGGTGCTTGTAAGGAGTAGGTCGTGGTTTTGAATCCCATACGATTCATTTTTACAAATGAGAGAAGTCTTTGTTTTTTGCCAAAATTCGTGCAACAACATTAGTTGGAGAGTGTGGAACTTTGGTTCACGTTTGGACATGTAGCCCAGGTGGCAGCTTAGCCTTGGGGTAAGGCACTACAATGATATAGGTCCGGGTTCGAGTTTGTTGGTTGTTGAGTGCTGGTCGTTGAAGCTGTGGGTAATACTTTTGGTGATATGGGCCAACAATTATAAGATATGCAATTTTAATTTAATTTTACCAAAGTATTTTGAAATGCGGAGGTTGGTTTGAGGCCATGTGATAATTAAAGGGCATGTGCTAAAAATATTAGGGAGTTATAAGGATTGTTGAATTATATATATATATATTTTTTTATGCTTAGAAAATAAAATATTGGAGATTATAAGGTGTTAACAAAGGAACTTCATTTTTTATGTATTGAATATTTTTTTGAGAAGATTGGAGATTATAAGGTGTTAACAAGGGAACTTCATTTTTATGTATTGAATATAATTTTGAGAATATTGGAGGTTATAAGGTGTTAACAAAGGAACTTTATTTTTATGTGTTGAATATTATTTTGAGAAGATTGGAGATAATAAGGTGTATTTGTGACTTGATATTTTATTGTATTTCTTGAATGGTGAAATAATTATTGAGAAGAATATTTGTGGAGATTTTGAGATAGACTATTGCTATCTAACCTAGAATTGTTAAGAGGATTCTATTACAAGTAAAATAGGTTTTGAAGACATATCTCCATCAAAGCAAAAAGGTATGGGCACATTGTATTTTGTTTAGAGTGATTGAAATGAATGTATGGAATATAAGATGGAGTGAAAAGGATTGATAAGTATTGTTGAAAATATGTAAGCAAGTTTAAGTGCATCTTGTTGATGAATGATTTGATTTGAAATAGAGATTGAGAATTATTTGAGTTAAGGTTTAAGACCTACATTATGTTATGTGTTAGAAGAAGGGTGAAACACCTATTTAGGGTTTATGAGCAAGTTATGTTTCATTGGGAGAATAATTGAATGAAACTTTTGAATGTTGAGTATGTTTATGATTGAGCAAGTTCTTGAGAGGACTTAAGGGCAAATTTGAGGTAAGTATTAGAGAAGACTTGAGAGCAGGTTTGAGGTAAGTCTTAGTGAAGACTTGTGAGCAGAACTGATTGATTGATTTATTTAATATTTGTGTTAAGGCTTGGGGTAAATCTAAGTAGAGTTTATTTGTGATTGGATCAAGCTTTGTGTTAAGGCTTGAGGACAAATTTGAGGATAGAGTTTGATGCAGATTTATGAGAATATTTGTGCTAGAACTGAAATAGAGTTGAGCAAATTTGTACTAGACCAAAGATAATTTTTAGTGTAGATTTGAGACAAAGATTGAGCAGATTTGAGAGTAAGCTTTGGAGGTGATAGAGTAGAGTATAGTAGTCTCCAGTGGATAGAGATCCATTAGCCAGGGTAGTGAGGACAAAGGTCTTTTGAGTGAGGACAAAGGTCTTCTATGGAGAGAGATACACAAGCTAGTGCAATGGGGGTGGTAGTCTTCTAGAAGATCATCAGATAGAATAGAGGGGAAAGAGTTATCCTATGGATATATTTTCACAAACTAGAGCAGAGGAGAAATATTTCTCTTGTGGAGTGTGATCTGAGAACTAACTAGGAAGGTAGAGTTCTTATGTGGAGAGAGATCTACGAACCAATTGAGGAGAAAGAGTTCTCCCGGGTCAAGTTCTACGAACCAGAGGAAAGGGGAAAGGGTTCTCCTGTGGAGAGAGATCCAAAAATCAGAGCATTAGCGGATTGGTATCTCCTTTGGATAGAGGTCCATAAAAATTGTAATAGGGAAGTGATTCCAAAGAGGATTTATTGAGAATATTTAGTAGAAATTTATTCTCTGTGGAGTAGCCCACATTGGGTGAACCATGTTAAATTGGTGTCTCTATTGTGTGTGCATTGCTTTGATTACTGCTATTGATATTGTCATTGATAATATTGGATAATATTTTTTGGGAAGGAAAATTAAAAGTTGATCTTATACTATTCACCCCCCTCTCAGTATAAGATTTTGTTCTTCACAATGTTATTTGTAAAATATTAAAAATATCCAAAGGTTAAGGCTATATAAATGTTTAAATGTTAATCTTGTAAAAAGGTTAAGTGAATAAACCATAAGATAAACTAAACCCTAATGGTAAACTAACTTGTTGTAGATGATAGAAATGCCATTAGACTAGAGCTCTAGCAAAAATATGGTAGTACTAATAGAAGCACTATGGAATATTAGCACTATTGATTGCCAAGATTACAACCAAAGATATAATACTTTTTTTCTAAAATAGAACCTATTAGAGCATGTTAAACTAATTGTGATAAGGGGAAGAGGATCATGAAGGGCATTTAAGGGGATCCAACATGCATCTTCCTCTCTTACTACTTCGAGAGAACTAGGGTATGTTATGAGCTAAGGGATAGTTTGATGAATTAATTAGAGAACACCTAAATTTCTAAAGAAACTATATTCCTTTTAAGATTTCTCTTTTGTTAATCCTAACCTTAATCTAGTCTTAAATGCACATACAAAAATTCAGTATAAAAGACTTATAACTAAAATGCTTTTTGATTTGATGATAAAATGAAATAATGATTTTCCTTTCAAGAGAAAGGGCACAAGAAAGAATACAAAAAGCAAAGCCTAAAATACAAACTACATGCAATTTTGATTTCAATGCTAAAGCTAATGATTAGATGTATCCCCTATATGATTAATATTGACTAATTCATTATTTTATCTTTATCAATTTTAATGATAAACAAAAATAGAAACTAATATAAGCACACAACAAGTAGAATTTAAGTCCTAAATTTTGAAATGATAGATATTGGGAGTAGAGTGACATTTTTCTTTCACAATGACAAAAGCATCACTTGATTGTAGAAGCGTTACTTGCTCACAAAAGCATTATTGACACTATCATTAGTTGTTGTGCTATTGCCAAAAACTACAAAACAAACAAAAATAGATGGCAATTAGTATAGAGAGACCTATTTGATATGGTGGAAGATAGTTAACTTCCTTGATAAACTGATCACACCCCTATTTATATGACAAAAAATGCTAAAAACTATAGAAAGCTTGAAATAAATGCTAAGATGATAGAAATACCACTTTGCAATAGCGTTGTCGATGTTATTACTATTTGTGCTTCTACTCTGTGTAACTAGAGAGCAATAGTGCCATCTACATGTAATCTAATGACACTAATGACTTTGTGAGTAGAAAAACAAGATTATATGCAAGCTAAAACAAAATTATGACAATGATAATGAACACCTTTGACCTAGAAGGATAGAGACCCTATTACACGATAGAGAAACAAAGATTTGATTGTTTGAAAATAAGATTATATGCTCAAAAATAAAATACTATGCTAGTTGCGAGTATGGAATGTAAAATGCAAAGACTAGCCAAAAGATAATAAACAAAGATGAAGATAAAGAGCATAATTCAAGATAACATGTTGTTCTCCCCTCGTTAGGAGCTTGTTGAAAGCTCACTTGTTGCTTGTTGGTGGTCCTCTTAAATGTTTGAGCTTGGTGCTTCATGATGATTGCTTCAGAGCTTGATTGAGAGATTGCAAGGAGACTTGGATGGTTGCTTAGAGTGCTTGGAGAAAGCTTGCAAGGAAGAAGTATTTCTATATAAAAATAAGAATTAAATTTTAAATATAAATGGTTGTATAAGCATATTTTGAAGTGCCATGCCTTAGTAGAATTAGAATACACAATATGAAATAAAATACTATGATGAACTCTTAATTTTTTTTTAATAGAACGCACCTCTAAGGGTAATAATGTAGCACATAAGTTTTGATAATATTAAAAATCTAATTAAAAAGTATTACATATTCTAACAACTCATGTTAGTGATGTTAGTGAGTATGTGTACATTATTATATTTTGTCATATTTAAATTAATTTTTATTTGAAATTTAAAAGCCTTAATAATTAGATGAATTTGATACACTTAAATTGCATTAATAAATTATTATATATTGTAATTGTCATAATGTTAAACAATTTACTTTGATATTAAATGTAAACTTATTTGTTAAAAGAGAATTTAAAAAAAAAAAAAAAAATTGTTTATGTTATAATATTATAATTTAATTGGTTAATTGTATTTTTATACTAAAATCTAAATTTGTGTGTTCTTATAATTATATAGATAGAAAATTAATTTGTAAATTTTTTTAAATATACATTTTTTAAATCTTACTTTTTTAATATTAAAATTTTATCTTAAACATAAAATAAGTTATATAGATTAAAAATAATTGTACTTATATTACATAAGACTACATAATGATATTGTAACAATTTAACAATTAAATATATATCATGTCCTAAATTATTAGGACATCTAATCTAATTTGATATAACTTAAGGTTGTTATTAAAAGACTCAAGAGTTGGTATGACTGGTTAAAAATAAAATAAAAAATATTAACAGAATTTGTGGCATAACAGCAACGTTACTATTTATTTATTTTTAAAGCATCTGCACGGTTGCTATTGGCATGTGACAAGGACCAATAACATGTCTTTGTCTCAGCATATGGGTGATTTCACCTAAACACTAACTTTTGATATAACATTAAGATTCTTGATTGATGGAGCCCCAAGGAACGTCGTTAATATTCGAAAGTAACATATTAGGCTACAGATTTCGAAGAAAGGTAGTTGGTGATGGAGCCCATGGATGTAGTCACTTGAAAGAAGAGGTTGACACGGACAGCTGGGTGACACTTACTTAAAGTTCTTTCTATTTTAGTCAAATGCGACTATGATTAGGTAGGTAGACACCGAAGTATAATTAGACATTACGGCTATCCTCCCAAATTTAAATTGAAGTCTAGTAAATAAATTTATGGATAATTAAACCTATTGTAAGGATAATTCAACTTTTACAAAGTAATAATAATTTTAAAGTAGAGATTTAGGTTCAAACCTTAAAGAAATCTTCAAAGGTTAGGTGGATTGGTAAGTGCAAGTGTGGCTGAGCACTTATCAAGAAGAGACCTAGGTTCAAACACGAGGGAAAGCCGACCTTTTGTAGAGGTAGAGGTAGTAGTGTGCTCCGAATACTCTGAGTACACGTCATCTCAATGACGACAATATGAACCTCGAGCGATTGGTGGTCCCATCTCACCCGGGGTCACAAGAAGAAGACGGATAGGTTTGTTGGGAGCAGTCCTTGTGGTTTGAACCCTGCCATGACTAATTACTAAAAATATTGGTTGTAACCAACTATCCTATGTAATAAAAATAATAATAATCTTAAAGAAGGCTAAAAACAATTCTATAGAAGACTATAAAACAACATGGTATTGTGAGATATCATATTGCTTTAAAATTATAATATTTCATTTAAAAGATTTAATATGTATGGTGGTTTGAACCCTATCATGACTAGTTACTAAAAATAGTGGTTGTAACCAACTCTCCTATGCAATAAAAATAATAATAATCTTAAAGAAGGCTAAAGACAATTCTATAGAAAACTATAAAACAACATGGTATTGTGAGATATCATCTTGCTTTAAAATTATAGTCTTTCATTTAAAAGATTTAATATGAATGAATGTGTATACCAAAAAATTAAAGCTTGAGGACAATGCTGTAAATTATATTTATCTATTACAACTATATAATAAATCACATATGAGTTTAATTGTAACTATACAAAAAAAATCTAAAGTTATAAGGACATGGTTAATGCATGAAGATGATTAAAAAATAATTTATTTTATTTATTGTCATAAAAGAAATTAAATATATTGTGTATAATCTTTGGCAATAGTTTTTAGAGGTTTATTACAATACTATTTCCTCTTATGTGAGGGAGTATACAATTCAATTGATTGGTTGAGTTTTGATTGAACTTGATTTTGATCTAATTGAGGTATATGATTGACTTTTAAAGTTTACATTAAACTAGTTTTTTTTATTTTATTTTGAAATATACATTTTCAAAGAACAAATCCAACAACAAAAGTCTATCTTCTATGCAAACATAGAAGACAAGAGCTAATCTATATGTCAATTATATTTTAATAATAATGTAAATCTACTTATGACAAAAGTGCTCACACGAAAGCACCTTCTACTAACACTAAAAATACACTTATGCATATTGATAATTTTGGAATAAAATATAAAATTAATCTAAATGTCTCTTTCCTTTCAATGATAATGCAAAGATCTAAGATTAAATAGTAGTTTTTCTTTCTTGTTTAAATAGAATTTAGAATTAAATAAAAAAATTAACGAAAATATCAAATGTGAGACTTGGTCTAAATGTATTTTTATTTTGTTTTGTATGATAATGTAGGTTATAGTAAATTTGATAGAAAATAAGTATAAATCTTGATTTACATTGTGGCTTAATATTTTTTCTTAACAAGATAACACTAAAAAGATACAATGCAATCATAACCAAATAAAAGTATTAAAAAGATACAATGCAGTGAGAAACACAGTAGCATTGATGAAAGTGCTATAGTGCGTACAAATGCATTGATATAAGTTGTGCATTTGCAACTAAAATTGATAAGAAAAAATTAAGACATTAAAATAAAGAGAAAAGGGACTATGAAAAAATTTAGTTTTATTCTGATTTGGTCTTTTACTTTGTAGATGTTTGAAGTTTTTCTTAAGTCCCAACATTATAATTTTATACAACGAACAACTCCACACACACAATATACTTGAAGTTATTAGACATTTAGGGGTTTACCTTAGTCAAACCCCTTATTCATACAAATAAAATCCAAATGGCCATAGGGTAGGGGATATTCACCTTTCTTACCTTGTTGGTGGAAGTTAAAGTTGGGTGATGACATTTGATAACTTATGGATGGGTTGATTTATCATAGAGCTTGTTTTTATAGTAGAAAATAGATCAATATAAAATCTAACCTAAATGGTGTGTTAACGTACAACTATATTTTATAATAGATAGAACCTTTATAGAGAGCTAGTATTGTTGAAAGCATAACAATGCTATCAAAAGTGTTAGAGAGATGCAATGCTATTTGTAAAATGTCGAATATATCCAAAGGTTAAATCTATATAAAGGTTTAAATGTTAACTTTATAAAAAGGTTAAGTGCATAAACCATAAGCTAAACTAGACCCTGATGATAAACTAACTTGATATAGATGACAAGAGTGCCATTAGACTGGAGCTCTATCAAAAGCAAATATCACTATTGGAAGCACTATGGAATCTTAGCATTATTGATTGTCAAGGTGACAACCAACATCTGATATTCTAAAAAATAACCTATTAGAGTATATTAAACTAACCTAAAACACAACAAAGATAATTTTACATTAGCATGAAGATTAAAACAAACTTATATTATAATAAAATAAAATGAAAGGAAAGATAAAATATTCTAAATTTGAAGACAAAAGCATTAAATAGTTCTAGCACTTTTGAATTTGTGCTTGTGCTTATAGTAGCACTACTAAAACAAACACTATTTATTGTTAATTATACATTTAAAGATCCAAGATAAGTTTCTACAAATACATAATTTAAGATGTACTAAAAGATGTAAAGTGCAATAATAAATTATTTAGTTATCATGTAAGACCAAAAGCTAAGTTTATAACATAAACAATAGTAATTACAAGATGATGTTAACAATATTGATCCAAGGGGGGACTATTGTATTGTCTCATGTTATGATACTTTTTCAAATCCACCATCAAATAATACAACCATTTGATATGATTTCTATAGAGTTTTATTAATAAGAAGAGTTAATCAAGCCAATAGACATTTCCTTGAGAAAGGAGTTTTCAAAGAAAACTCAACAAAGCTTGCTAATAAAAGTATGCTATCAAAATGGATGCCCAAGGGTTGGTGATGAGTCTTAGAAAAGCCTCATGTGGTATGATATTTTTAATTTCTTATTGCAACATTTAACCATGAGTTAATCTATAATTTGTATTAGTAATTTGATTAAGCATAGTAATTAGGCCTAATATAGTGCTAAGTTTGGAAGCATGAAATTATGTATTGAGAAGAACAAAAAAAAGAAAATTTATTGATTAATGACAAGTTTTATGGGTTGAAAAAAGGTCATATATGTTTCATAGGTCTAGAACGTAGCATTAGGAGTAATGAAAATAGTGAGTGAACCAGTGCTAGAAATGAGCTCATGCCTAGCACCAAAAATAGGAGCTTCAACATGCACTAGATGTGACAATTGTCATCCCGCACCAAACATGACAACGATTGACTAGTGACAGATGCAACTATGTTTGACTGACATCGTATGCCAGGGATTCTAGTTAGCTCTAAACATGATGGAATTTAAGGAATAATGGACATAGAAGTAAACTATTGTGCTATAAATTTTCAAAAGACATCTAAAATCCAAGTATGATATTATTTCAGTAATATTTTGATGATGATGTCAGTATTTGGTCGACCACTGATGACTCAGCACAACTAGAGCCAATTTTGATGAGATAATAGCAATGAACAAGGAAATCTATCCTCCATAAGTAGAAATGGAAAACAACCTATGTAACCAAGAATGTCACTATTTTTAGGTCAACAACTGTGATAATTAGGATTTAATAGAGGTTGGGTAGATTGAACTAATCTTTGTTACACCCACTTTTGTATGTATTTATTGAATTAAACATGCCAACGTTCTACTATTACAACAAACTATTATATGGCAAGAGGAGGGGTCTTTGTCCTCCTTGTATATAAATAATACTGTAATCTTGAGTGATAAGACTTTCTTCCTTGCTTTCTCTTTTCACTCTATTATATCTAACTACTATAATTTTCCTATTTTATTTGTAATCTACAATGAAATATGAATAAGACTAGAGTATTTATTGATTGTGTAAGATGAGTTGAATATTCTCTATCCACAATGCTACAAAGCAAGAGCCCACTCCCAACAAGGTGGAAGGTGTTTTTTTTTTGAATGCAGTTTTTGTGTTGCTATATCTATAGTTAAATTCAATTTGTCTATGTTTTTATAGAAGTTGTAAGAATTAAGTATATTTCTAAAATAAACTCTTGGTAGGAATAGATAATGTATTAGTTGTATAAAAGTAACTATTTTTATCATTTAGTGTGCTATCATAAAATGAATCATTCTACATTCAAACTTTAAGTTGTTCTTTCTCTTATTTATGTTGCAATCATATTTTAGCTTCAATTGTTAACATTCTCGAACATAATACTTTATTTTTTATGCAAATAATGAATTTCTTTACCGTTCTTTGGCCACTTAGAGTAAGAAAACTTCGACTTGACCTTGCATTACTCTTCCTAGTGCATACAACCAAGGGCACCACCCCATATTTGATATATAATTAAAGTTATACAAATAAAATAGGTCATTACCTTTTGACATTATTTTTAGGGAACACGATGTTGCTATGATAATTTTTAAAATCTATTGAATATCCAACATCACAACCTCTTTGTTTGGTTAGAAATATGACTAGTCATTGGGGTTAAAGTACACCTCCTTAGTTGGTCATTTATTAACATAAGTGTTCATTAGGACAAGTTAAGGTTGACCCCTTAGACTAGGATACCTAATGCTCTTATTTGTACCTTATGCCAATAAGAGATTAATTAGCCAAAACAAATCAAGAGCTAGAGGTATTGAGAAGGAAAGGTAGAGGTATTATAAATTTAATAAATTCCTAATTTGTTTGAAGGATGTATGAATAGCCTTAGGGACTAAAGGGATATATTTTTCATCCAAAACACCTTATGATCCATAACTACTCAACAATCACACTCAGAGGTTATGCCAAAATACTCATTACCTATAGCCATGGTCCCAAGTGGTTCATTGCAAATAAGTAAAAAGGAAGCAAGTAGTAGTAGACCACCACCATCAGTTCTACGGTCTTTAAGATCTCATGAATTAGAGAATTTTCTAGAATAATCTAGTATTTTTTCACTTACCCTAGATTTATTTATACCTCTTGAAAAATTTAAGCAAATTTACAACATTTATTGGGAAAACAATAATATGGGGGACATGCAAGATGAAAAAAATATAGGGGATGGACAAAGTGATATATATCATCATGGGGATACTAGTAATAGTATTAGGACCTTTATATACCCTATTAGGTTGGAACCCGATGTGCAAGACCCTATGAAAAATATCTCAATATTACCAATATTTAGGGGAACTACACCATAAGACTCAAATCAATTTTTGTTTGAATTCAAAATCATATGCCATAACTATGAATATGAAGCTAATAATCAAAAACTTAAATTATTCCCCTCTGCACTTAAGGATTTAGCGATGTGATTTTTTATGGGGTTGGTCCTAGATTCAATTCATAATTGGATAGAAATGAAAAAGGCCTTCCTAAACAAATATCAAGAATATTGTCATGTTAAATACCAAAAGAAAGAATTATTTAGGATAAAACATAATGGTGATGAAACTCTTGAAGATTAGTTAGATAGATTCTTGTTCATCCAAATATAATATAGGAAAAGAATGGACCAAGATCTCATCAAAGTAATATTTTTATTAGGATTACATAAATAATAAGGGGATTTTTAAAACCTCATGGAAAAAGGTGGGATCAACAAATTAGATCTTCTTGATATCATGGAACTATGTAGGAATTATTCCCATACAGGGGAGGTACTTGTAGATATTGAAGATGAAAGAGTGGCAATGAGATAGGGGAATAAATGGAAGAATTTTATAATTAAAAATTGATATTCACCTAAACACTATGCTAGATGAAATACAAGCTAAAGTAAGGCCACTAAACCACTAGAAATATATTGTCCAAGGTGTAGGAAAAAACATCTTCTTCAAGAATACTCCTTAAGTAAGACTAATACATGTAGCATTTGCAAAAAACGCCACCTTGTAGATCAATGTGATCTCATATCCAAAATCAAAGCTACCCTTGGAAGGAATCATTCAACTATAGAAGAACTCAACTATGTGTTTCAATGAAATAAATTTTCCTATAATCAAAATTCCTTAAGGGTACCGTGAGTACAAAACCCATGGAATTCTCCATGGAACATGTCTCCACTACCATAATAATAGGACTAGTACCTCTAGGTCCCATATTTGGAATGGTCTAGTTCAAGATGGTTCAACCAGCTATGGATGTAATCAATGCCCAACCAACCATAGATAGCCTAGAACTAGCAATAGTAAAGACCACCTCAATCTAGAAAACCTGATGGAGGAAAACAATAATTCTAAAATCAACATATAACATTTCTACAAGGACTCGCTAGTACTTCTCAACTAGCATAATCATAACTGCTAAAGCAACCTCTACTTTTGGCTCAACTTATGGCCAATTTGAACAATAATATACAAGCAACCTCTGTTTATAATACTGTATACAATGACAGTTAATATTAGTGCTATTAACTATGACAACATCCAGCTTTACTTAGAAAAAATATTGCCTGATCCAATGCCTCCCTAGTAGAATAATTAAAAGAAGAAAGGTAAACAATATTACCAAGCCCTAAGCCTTCAAATAAAAAGGAAGAAAAACCTCTAGAAAACTTTCCTTCATGAGCATTTAAGGCACTATATCCTAAATGCCTAGAACCCAAAGAAGAGTGCTCTAAGGAATCTGATCTATTGACATAATTAAAATACCTAAATGTAATAATCGCTTTACTCCAAGTAATCAAAGAAGTACCAATATTTAATAAGGTTATCCAAGAAATTTGTATCAAGAAGCCAGGAAGAAAAACATTAAAAAGCAATACAAGTAGATGGAAAATTGGTTGATATCTTAGTAGGGAAGCTCATTCCTTCTAAGTATGAAGATCCTAGAAGCACTATCATTATAGTCTCTATTGGTACAATTAAGATATTCAACATATTGATTGACTTAGGAGTAACCATAAATGTCATAACCACAAGAACATTGAATAAATTATCCCTAACTAATGTGCAATCCACTTTTACTATACTTCAATTAGAAGATCAATCTGTAGCAAAACTAGAAGGAATAGTAGAATATGTCCTAAAAATCATGGAATCATAGAAATATCACGTTTACTTCATGATTCTACTACCAAAAGCTAGGGTAAATGGTTACCCATTGATCCTTGGGTGACCTTGGTTACCCATGACTACTACTTTTATAGATTGTTGTTTAGAGGACATGACCATCTCTGATGGACTAAATTCTAAAATATCTCTCTATATCCCCTAGCTCAACCCTCCATAGAATTTTATAGAAATTTATGGATTAATGAACTTGGTGAACAAGATAGTTTTATTTATTTTGTTATGGTGACTATAAAAGAACAGGAAAAGGAATTAGACCTACTAGAAGGAGCCTTTTTTGAGGATGAAACCATCCTATTAGGTTCCTTATGTCATTGATTTCTATGGAAAGATGAATGTGAAACCTCTAATCCTTTAACACATGTGCCTCTTCAAGATAGTCCATTTACTTTAGCACATGGTGTAAACGATACTTCATTTCATACTTTAAATGTTCTCTAGAAAATATTTTTCCTTTAGGAATAACTTTTGACGAGAACAATAACCTCACCATTGTCCCTTGAACTCACTAGTGAGTAGAGGAATTAATTCGGTGTAATCGAGAACCAATCAAATAAAGATACAATAAATAAAACCTATTAATATTAATAGTTTGCTAAATGATGAAGAGGAAGCCAAACTATTTGAGGTATTAAGCTAATATGTAAATGCATTTGCAATTGATTATAGTTATATAAAAGGGATACAACCCAACATATGCACTCATAAGATATACACCACCAAAAAAAAACTTGTTCATCAACCACAAAGAAGGATAAATCCTACTTTGAAAGACATGGTGAAAACAAAGATTGAAAAATTATTGGATGCAAATTTTTCCTGCCCCATATCTAATAGCCAATGAGTTTCCCCATTGGTTATTATCCCTAAGAAGAACCAAAAAATGCATGCATGAATTGATTATAGAGAAATTAAAAAGGCCACACAATGTCTTTATAGAGAAATTAATAAGGCCACAATAACCCTCTTTAGTCACCCACTGTAGTCCTCCTATTGAAAAAAAAAAAGAGAAAAGAAAAAAATATTCGATCTAGTGGCTTTTGGGTATGCCATTGGGCCAAGGCTAGTATGAAAACCAAATTTTGGTATGATCGCCTTGTAAATAAAAACTTGGCTATGAAAATACCTTGTGGATACAACTAGGGTAGAAGTATATTGAAAACAAAAAATGGTGACATCTTCTATAGAAAGAGAAAAAAGGAAATATATATGTGTGTGTGTGTGCATCCTAGCATGATTGTTCTAGCTTTGATTTTAACCCTAAAAGCTTATTCTAGTATGTTCAAATATTCTTATATTCTTCAAAGCACAATTATTCCATCTCTTATAGAAAGGTACATATTTTTCCTTCTTACTATTGCTTAATCTATGAACTCTTTCATGATTGTAGTGAGTTCATAACTTATGGTGCATGGAAGAAAGATTTTATGGAGATTAAAATGATTTGAGGTATTTTATATAGCACTAGAACTTTCCAATGCCTCCCCTCTATTAAATGGCCAAGCATTAGACATATTTAAGCAACATCAAAAAGAGACTACTACTACTAGGTAAAATCCTAGTGAACATCCCTAGAATCATTACCCTAGCCTTAAACAAGAAGTTAAATACCTCCTTTACAAAAAAAGGGATTGAAGTAATTTTTTCTATGTAAGGGGATAAAGGTCTAGGGCCATATGGATTTCAAACAATATTCTTCCATAAATTTTAGGAAATTATAAAAGATGATGTAGTAGTAGTAGTAGTAGTGAAATATTCCCAACATAAAAGTAGAATACCAAAGGAATTAATTACCACTAATATTGTTCTAATCCCCAAATATTCTTTAGATATAAGAATGAAAAAATTTAGATCAATGAGTTCATGCAATGCAACTTATAAGATAAGTACCAAAATAATTGTTCTTAAATTAAAGGAGTTTCTCCATGAACTCGTGTTGGACCATCAAAGTGGATTCATGGAAGGTAGGTAGATCCTTGATAGAATCATCATGGTTCATATTGGTGCAGTATTTGATCAAGAAGAAGAAAACATACAAACTATGACATTTACTATATTAGCAAAAATATAGCTAGAGCTAAAACAAATTACACCACAACCAAAAAAGAATTATTGGTAGTGATTTATGACATCAATAATTTTTATCTTTATATTATAGGGTATCTTGTATGTGTGCATACCGACCATATTGTGACTAGGTATGTAATGAATAAACCTATGGTAAGTAGATGGATGGTCTAATGGCTATTACTACTACAATAATTTGACATTACTATTGTAGATAAATTTGATAAGGCCAATGTAGTCCACATATTTCCATCAAGACTAAACACTATTGGAAAAAAAGAGCCAGTGGATGACTCTTTTTTTTATGAACATTTGTTCATAAAAACAACACACTAGGCATGGTTTGCATATATTGACAATTATTTAGTAATTAGGAAGGTTCCTCTTCATCTTATCTCCAATGAAAGATGCCATTTAATTCAACAAAGTTAATCATTCCAATGGATTAAAGGATTGTTATTCAATGTGGACTTGATGATGTTTTGAGTGTGTGTAAGGGAAGATAAAATCTATGACATCCTTTGGGCATGTCATGATAAACCTTCCAAAGGATACTATGCAACAAAGAGAACCGTACAAAATATTCTAGGAGTTGGATATTGCTGGCCCTCACTTCACAAGGATGTAAAGAAGTATGTATTCCATTGCGATCAATGCCAATGAATGGACCAAGGCTAGTATGAAAACCAATTTCTAGCATGCCCACCTTGTAAATAAAAACTTGGTTTTGAAAATCCCTTGTGGATACAACTAGGATAGAAGTAGATTGAAAACAAAAATGGTGGCCTCTTCTGTGGAAAGAGAAAAAGAAAATATCTGTGTGTGTGCATCCTAGAATGATTGTTCTAGCTTTGATTTCTTAACCCTAAAATCCTAATATATTATGTTCACATATTCTTATATTCTTCAAGGCTTTATATTTCATCTCTCCTAGCAAGGTACATATTTTTTTTTATTGTTGCTTAATCTAGGAACTTTTGCATGATTATAGTGAATTCATGAATTATGGTGCATGGAAGAAGGCTTTTATGGAGATATGAGTGATTTGAGGTATTTGTATAGCACTAGAATTTTATAGTGCCTTCCCTATATTAAATGGCCAGGCATCGGACTTTTACAGGAAACATTGAAAAGAGACTACTACCAATAGGTAAAATCCTAGAGAACACCCCTATAATCATTATCATAGCCTTAAACAATAATTTAAATACCTCCTTTATGGAAAAATGGACTAAAGCAATTTCTTCTATGAAAGGGAATAAAGGTTTGAGGCTAGATGGATTTTAAACTATCTTCTTTCATCAATTTTAGAATATCATAAAAGATGATGTAGTAGTAGTAGTGAAATATTCCCAACACAAAAATAGAATACTAAAGGAAGTGATTACCACTAATATTGTTGTAATATCCAAATATTATCTGGATAGAAGGATGGAAAAAATCTAGACCAATGAGTTTATTTAATACAAATTACAAGATAATTACCAAAACAATTGCTCTTAAATTGAAGGAGTTGTTCCATGAACTCATGTTGGACCATCAAGGTGGATTAATGGAAGGTAAAGAGATCCTTGAAAAAAATCATCATGGTTCATGAAGTAGCCCATTTAGTTGCTACTAGTGAAAATGAGGTAGTGTTATTCTAATTGGATATGGGCAAGGCATATAATCATGTTTCCTAGAACTTGCTGAAAATATCTAGAAATATTTGGCTTTGGTAAAAAATAGAGGGATTGGGTGTTGATTGTATTTTGAAACAACCTTTTTAATCATCCTTAATGTAGAACCTAAGGGTTTCTTCAATATATATAGATAAATTAAATAGGGGAATCATCTTTCCACACCTTTTTATAATCTTAATAGAAGGATTGAGTAGGGCAATCTTGAAGACTAAAGAGGCCAACTGGATTAAGGGATTAAAAATTACTTCCAATATCCCAAATTAGACCCCTTCAAAATTGTTTGATGACACCATCCTTATGGAAGTAGACATCATAAAGAAGCAATAAATTCTAAAGGAGTACTCCAAACTTACAACAATGCCTTAGGGAAAAATATTTTAATTGAAAAAAGAGAGGTTTTCTTTATGAACATTAGAGAAGAGAAACAAGTCATAATTAAAAAGATATTAGGGTGTAAAACAGGTAATATTCCAATTAGATACATAAATCCATGTTCCTATGGTGGTTATGGGATCAAACCTAGAACAATATCATCATTAGCCTCAATAATAAATTAGAAGGATGAAATGGTAATATATTGTATCGATACAAGAAATGCCAATTATTGAAAGTAACCATACAAGTCATCTAAGTTTATAGGATGTCAACTTTATCTACCTCAAGAAAAAATATATCAAATATAGAAAGGATAAAGAAAAGGTTATTTGGAAAATGGAAGAATATAAAGATAATATTCATTTGGTTAGTTGGGATAAAGTTTATAGATAAAAAATTATAGGGATTTTGGGTCTTTGAAGGATAAAGGAATTAAATGAAGCACTAGAAGTAAAACTCAACTGGAAAATGATAAAGGAATAAAATATATTATGGATAAAGATCCTACAACATAAAAACTTGGATAGTGTGTATAGGTACTATGCCCTCGACTCTAAAGGGCTTTGTAAAGGTTCATTCATTTGGAACCATATTGTGAAAAGTAGAGAGTAGGTCTAGAGGGGGGTCAAATGAAAAATAGGAAGAGTAGATGAAGTGGACTTCTAGTAGGATGATTGGATTATGGATAGAGGAGTTGGATCCTCACAAAGATATAATTTCTATCATCTATGAAAAAATATTCCAAGACTACCATCATGTAGGGTAATAAGGGACTAGTTGGAAGATAATATGTCTTCCTAATTACACTAAAAGGGAAAGGGAACTAATATTAGATATTAGTAACCTCTTGGAAAACTATTGGATTCCTCTTAGAGAGAAGGAAAACCAATTGATATGCAACCATGATGTGGAAGGTGAGTATAAAGTTAGAGTAGGATACAATATTATCAACCCTTATTAGAATGATGTCAGTGCCTTAGGGGAAGATAGGACAATGGTATCACAAAGTCCAATATATTCCTCTGGTTAATGTTGCATAACAAGATCCTAACCACTAATAACTTGATGAAGCAAGGATGTCAACTATCGAATAGGTGAATTATGTGTAAAAGGGAGGAAGAAACAATAGATCACCTTTTATTGCATGGCCTATTTGCAATGAGGATATGGGAAAGGGCCCTACTTAAAAATAATCTAACTTGGATCTTCCCATAGAGCATTAAAGACTGGTATAGACAATGAAAAATCCCCTTTCAAAGCCAACCTATGTAATTTTTATGGGACATTTAGCTTGCTACAATTATCTAGTCCATCTAGCTAAAAGGAATAGGAGTATTTTTAGAGGAAAGGAGAATGGTGAGGAAAGGACCTTCATGAGAGTCAAAGACCAGATAAGATAATTAGTAGTAAATTTAAAAAGGGACCTTTAAGTGGATTCACAACTAGAAAAAGAGGTAGCTAAAGAGTAGGAATGGGATCATATTTAACTAAGGATAGGATATAGGATGTATGATTTATATGACACTAGATGGAACTCACCCCGAATGGGGTGGTTAAATAGAATTTCAATATAGTGAAGGGAAATCTAGGGTTGGTAGTAGAAGAGGTGTAATCCTTGAATTTGATGATAAATTCTTAGAAATATTTATAGCTCCTTATGGAACAACAAATAACCATGTGGTAGAAGCTTGTGATCTCCTATATGTTATGTTGTTATTAGTTAGAAGTGGATTCAAGAAAGCTATAATAAGAGACTTCCTAAATATCATCAATGCCATTAAGAATAACAATATCAGAGAATGACAAATTGCTAATTTCCTTTTAGAAGCCAAAAAACTCTTAGAAGGGTTAGATGAAGTTATTTTCCAATACACCTCAAGAGAGAGGAACGATATAACAAATTATATGGAAAACATAGGTGTCTCCATTTCCTACAAGGAAATTTGGACTCCCAATCAAGTCCTACCACTAGATTTTATCCAAATTTTAAATAGAGAAAATAAATTTTAGGGGTGAAGAGTTATGAGGATATTAGGGTTTAAATTTTGGCCTTAGGGCTCCATATATTAGCGAGAATATGACTCATTTGATCTGGTAGAGTGCTTGGATAGGATTGTTTACTCTTTTGAGAATATATCTTATGTAGGTGTCATGTAGATCTTGTTGGACTATATTTTGTAAATCTAGATGGCAAATAAAGGTGTCTCCATCTCATGCAAGGAAGTTTGGACTCCTAATCAAGTCCTACCATTAGATTTTGTCCAAATTTTAAATAGAAAAAATAATATTTTAAGAGGTGAAGGGCCATGAAGATATTGGAATTTAATTTTTGGTTGTGTGGGAGTCCATAATTGAGGGAGAATTTGACTCATTTGCTCTAGTAGAGCACTTGGACAACATTGTTTACTATTTCGAGGATATGTCCTATTTAATCAACATGCAATATTATTTGCTTTATAGTTATATATTGTAAAAAGGAGAAGTATTATTATGCAATCATCTATTTGTTGATTGTTTATAGAACATATTAGAGGGTTCTATGGGACACCAATGGATGTCAGTTGGGGAGAAGTTTAGGCATATGGTCATATAGGGTATTTTTAGTATAAGACCATGACTTAGATTTTGACAATGCAAGAGAAAATAAAAGCTGATATTTGTTTTAAAAAAGACCTCTCTTGTAAAAGGGAAAGGGCCACCCTTTCAAAACCCTATATTATTGTTAATACAAAAAACAATATCTTTTGAGGATACTTAGGCTTATCCACTTAAGCCTAAGTTAATATTTCATTATTATTTATTATTTATTATTTATGCACTTTGTATGCATGTGAGGCATAGTATACCCACATAAGACATAAGTTGTTATGTTGTTAGATGTTTAGTTAACTATTAGTTGACACCCATGTTGTCATTTGTCCTCTAGCAGTTAGTTGTCATCCATAGTTAGCAGATTTGTTTTCAGTTAGTTAAGTGGTTGGCAATGTTTGGAAAATTGTTGCAACCATTTAACCTACGTGATATTCCATTGTATTGCTTATATATTTGCACTATTGCATAAATAAAATTAGCTTCACATTGAGTTCCTACATCACTGGTATCAGATTGCCAAGGGTAAGTTTTAGCAGAAAGGAGGGCAAGTTGATCCACTTTTTGCTAGGTGTCTAGTTGGAGTTCACAACTAGTTCATCAAGATCCTAGGAAGGTGTTGATTGGGAGTTGGCTTGAAGCCACCCGCAACATCAGGTGAAGCTGAGGTAGTAGAGGGCAAAAATTACCCTTGCACCAATTATCCCTAACAAAAACCATAGGGTAAGAAAATTGACTGCCTTGAAGATCAAAAGTTGAGTTCTATCTCATCAGTGCACATTTTGAGGAGAAGTCCTTCAGTTGAAGCCAATTTGTGGCCAAAAAGAGTAGATTGCATGTTTACTCCAAGTAGAAGGGGAATATAAGTCATCATTTTATATTAATATTAATATTTAAATTAAAAAAAGAGGGCGTGCATGAATATTTTCTTAACATAGGCTCTTAGACTATTTAAAAGTGCTAATGGCCACCTATTTTTGGTGGAACACCTGAAAGGCCAATTTAACCATTGGCCATCAACGGTCCACCTCAAAAAAACTAGATGACGACCAACTAACCAACCATTGAGGAGTCACCAGAATATCATCGGTAATCAAACGACCAATGTCCACCACGTAGTCGGTAGTCGGACGATTGACATACACAGGCAGTGCTAGCTTAGTACCACACCTGATTATCTTTTTATGACCAAGAAAATACCGACCAACATTACATTGGTAGGGCCAACTCTTGCCGACTGGCCCTCGATGACCAGCCAACACTGGAAGCCATACGACACTGGTGCCTACCCGTAATCGGTCAGCCACCAACCAAGCAAGGTTAAAATCGTAGGTGAGCTTCAATGATTGCCCAAAAAAAAAATAGGAGATGACAACGATATCATGACCCTTGGAGTGATGGCATCGTAGCTCATTTTTGGTTATAGTAATGCATTTCAGGTGCCTATTAGAGTTTCAAAATTTCACTTAAATCTAGTGAATCCATGGTGAAGATCAGACTTTCGATGCAATTCCCCGACATCGATGATTCCCTAACAGATAGTTTTCGATGTTCATTGAACATGTTTTGGCTGTTCTCTGAAATATTTTTGGTAGATAATTTTTTTGAACACTTGATGCATAGTTGGTGGATGAGCAAGTTTAGTCCCTGGTGAGCTCGTAGTAGAGACATCCATTTTCTTGACTTATATAGCCCCCCATGATAGGAATCAATTCCAACATAGTTTGACGCAATTCACAAAAACGATGACAATTCCCAGCATTGACAGATGAAACCCTAGTGATTTTAACAATTTTTGGCAAAAAATTTAAAATTTGACAAAGATTTTTGTCCCCTTTAGGCGTACGCCAACAAATTCCAATGATCATAGTTGTGTCCTCGGTGAGAGCAGTTAGATTTCGATGCTTGGTGTTAATTTCTGGCTCGACGTTTAGTTTTACGACAAAGCTACAACTTAACGATGGAAAAATTTTAATGTTGCAAAGGTTTTAAAGCATAGCCAACACCAGAATAATTTTTTGATCACCATAGACCTACCGATAATTGCGAAAGGTGGAAAGTGCCAGTTGCTTGGGCGCTTTTATCCCACATTGGTCTCGCGAGGGACCAAGTAGGCTTTATCAGCCTGAATGTGCCCATAGAAAGTGTCTAGCATTGTTGGAAACTTAGCACCGCTAGCATGCGCTAGTTGGAGATACAAACACGTGGCAGTGCATTATTGGAGGTTGAATCGGTTTGACCGTACTTCTGTTGTGTGCACTGTGTTATAGGGCCATGGACTATTCGGTCATGGGCGGGAGTTGATCGCCTGCCCAATTCAAACAAAACCATTTTTCGGTTTGATCGTACTTCGGTTGTATGCACTGTGTTATAGGGCCATGGACTATTCGGTCATGGGCGGGAGTTGATCGCCTGCCTAATTAAAAAAAAAACTATTTTTTTTGTGAGAAACCAATAATTGGAGGGGAAATTTGAAATTTGAAATTCAAATTTTAATTTTGGTGCCAAAAACCTGCAATAGAGGACAACAAGCTTAAACAAGGTGAAAATATTCATTTTTGCTCCATTTTTAGACAAATGTTTTGCAATTTTTTGTAGAATTGATATATTTTTACCTCCTAACTCAATTTTTGGCATTGTAATAGATAAATTTTCAATTTTTTAGTGCAAATTTGTAATTACAAAATTTGATTTAATTTTGTAAAAGCACTTTAAATAACCCATTTTTGTAATTTTGGAGAGCAAAATTATTGTAAAAATCTAGGCAAAATTTGTGCATTAGGAAAATTATCAAAATTCATAAGCACTTTATCTCCTTATTTGTTTATCATTATGGCGGAAGGGTTGGGAATATTGCTCAAGTCTCAAGTCATGTAGGGTCTCATTCAGGGGTGGAAGTGGGATAGTAGTTTGCCACCTCTTTCCCACCTTAAATTTGTTGATGATACTACTTTTTTGGGAGTTTCCACTATCAGGGAATCTATAAATATTAAATAGTATCTTGACATATATCTTGGTGCTTCTGTATAGTTGATTAATGAGGACAAGTCTTCTATTTTCTTCTTCAATACCCCTCCTCTTATTCAAGCCAGGATTGCTCGTATTCTAAGATTCCAGGTTGGGACTCCCACCTTCATTTATCTTGGTATTCCAATCTCATATCACCCTATACCTAGATCTTATTAGTAGTCTATGATTGATAAGTTTAGAAGGAAGGTGAATCACTGGACTTTTAGATGGCTATCCACTGCAGGTAGAGTGTTGCTTTTAAAATATGTTGTTCAAGCTTTACCCATTTATAGATGTTTTGTACAAATAGCTCCCTCTCACTTCATCAAGGACATGGATGCTTTATCAAGACAATTTTTATGGTCTAGAAAACTTGATCAATCTAAATGGAGTTTGGTTAGGTGGGATTCTATATGTAGGTCGGTGCAATAGGGAGGCCTTGGGTTGCGACAGACAACTCTTTTTGGGTAGGCTTTGGCTGCAAAAATTTATTGGAGATGGTGTACCTCTCAAGATTATATTTGGGCTAAAATATTATCTTGTAAATACTTGAGAGGTATTTTTGAGGCTGAAATCCCTAGAGTCATCTTGGTTGGGAAAGGTTCAGTTATCTGGGACACTCTGAAAAGAGGAGCTAATTTAATCAAGCAGGGTTTGTTCTAGATTTGAAATCAGGGATCAAATGCTCTTTTTTGGGAGGATTCTTGGGATGGCCACCCTCCTATATTGAATAAATATCCTAGGTTACATTCCCTAAGCATTTTTTTCTTGGAAGCAGGTTGGTCTCATGTGGAGGACTTTAAAAAAATCTAGTCTTTTGGAAATATGGAGATGTACAGGTGGAAAGACTCGTAAGAATGGCCCCAGGGGGGACTGGCCAAGGACAAAGAGGTGCTTGTTGTTATTCTTATGGAGAGGCCTTATTCTTCATTGAGGGGTAAAGATATTATGGCTTGTAACCCTAATCCTAAGGGAACCTAATCGGTAGACTATGGTTATCAGGTTCTTAATAAGCAAAAGTATGGGAGTCTTCCTGTCACTTGGTGGAAAAAGGTGTGGATCAAATTTGCCTGGCCAAAATGTAACTTCTTTCTCTGGTTTTTAGCTCATAATAAATGCCTCACTTGGGATAATGTGAGGAAGAGGGGATTTTAGGGTCCCTCTTTTTGTGTCCTTTGTAGTAAGAATGAGGATGACTCTTCTCATTTATTTTTCCAATGCTCCTTTGCCATAGAAATTTGGCACCATTGGTGGAGTGCCTGGAACCATCCATGTTTTCATGTACTGTCCCTGGTGGAATTTTGGAGTAGTCTAGGCAGAACTCTGGCCAAGGTCCCCTTCCTTTGGGTGGCTTGGAATTTGGGCCCTTCTTGCATCATCTGGAAAATTTGGCTTGAAAAAAACTGACGCATATTTTAGGGTAGTTATTTGACTATTCAACAGATCTGGAAAAGGATCCTGTATATGGTTCAGGAAACCATCCGTAGCAAATGTGATGTGGACCCTATTTTGGATTCTAGGGAGGATAAGGTACAACAAGCCCTTGGTCTCTTTGGGGATGGTGTGAACTCTTCTATCCCTAGTAGGGTTCCTCAGCTTAGCAAGAAGGTTAGGAGAAATGGTAGGTGGAGGCCATCCCCTAGAGGAGTTTTCAAAATTAATACTGATAGATCATCCAGGGGTAATCTTGGACATGATGGAATTGGTGGTGTTGGGATAGATTCTACTGGTGGTGTCAGTTTTTTCTTTTCCATTTATAAAGGTGTTCACTCCAACAATTTTATGGAAGCTCTTGCAATTCTTGAGGCCTTACAGAGGGGGTTTTATCTTAGATAGCATATGATTATCTGCGTGTCTGACTCTCAAATTGTGGTTAATATTTTAAATAGTAAAATGGTGGAGGAATTTAATTGGCAGTTGGTCTCTGTAGCCATTCAGATTCTCATAATGAGTGAAGAGTTTGAATTTATATCCTTTGTGCACATTCCAAGGGAATGAAATGTGGTTGCTAATTACCTGGCCAAAAGGGCTTATGAGTTGTTGGATCCTTGGAGTATCGATAATTGGGAGAGTCTCCCATCTGGGGACTCTCAACACTTGTGGGAGTTGATCCACAAGGATGTACAGACTTAATGTGGTTTATTCTTGTTGTCTTTTTCGGGTGTCATTCTAGTCTAGTGGTTTTAGCCTATTTGTCTATTTATTTGAGTCTTGGTTGGAAGCTCAGTTGTACTCTGTAATTGAGACTTTTTATCAATAAATTTTTACCCCTTTATTTAAAAAAAAGAGGAACATTTCAGTGAATATATTAACTGCTAAAGTATAGCAATCAAGATAGCATTAATAGCTACCAAAATTTAGAGTTCCAAGTTAGATCCTGAAGGAGAAGCTAAAATCGTCTACTATAATTTTAGAGAAACAGACGAGAAGCATTCATAGCTGCGAGCAACCACCATTGTAGACAAGAAATTTGGTGAACCAACTCATCAAGATATTCATCATAAAATGTAATCAACTTAGGTGCAAAAGGTTCATTACTTGAATACTTAATTCAGATTACTACTTAACTTCATTAAGCACCTTATTAGAATTCAAAAAGTTGCAAATTAGAAGGTTGCATTTTAAAGTCCTCAAAGAAAGTGTAGAAGATAGTTTTTGTTAAGGTTCATTACCTGCACATTAATAGGAGTTAGATACATTCTTCTTATTATCTAATTATTGAGAAGAGGACTACATTAAGATATTTGAATTGATAATTAGTGCATTTGAAACTACTTTGAAAGGTTATTTAAAAGAGCAATCAGGTAAGATTATTGTTACCTTTAAAAGTGCATTAAGTTGAAGGTATTATTGATTCATTGCACTATACTAGTTATTCATTAAACTAGTTACTCTCAAAAGGGTTATTTTGTGTATTGATTGTTAAGATCAAGGATATAAAAATTTACAAATATCAAGGTGTCTAAAGAAACTATTCAGCTTTCAATGCCAGTAAGGTATTGTGGCCTAGAGAAGCCACCAAATAGGATCATATTCCTCCAAGGAGTGGATAAGAATAAAGCCACCATTAAGATCCTTGAAAAGAAGCCAAAAATTGAGACTTGGTGAGTCTTAGATTCAAGGTGCACTAAGAGCTCATTACAGGTAAAAGTTAGTGCAAAAATTCCTCCTCCAAAAGCATATTATGTGCATGATTATTAGCTTGGGTTCATTACTAAATTAACCAAGCAAAGGAGAGAGTTGTCTAATAAAGAAGACAACATCGAATCATCCTCTACCTATAAGATATTGTACAAAGAAGCAATCATCAGAACCAATAGAAAGCAAGCTTGCAAGGAGATTGGAAAATAGGTGCAAAATCAAATATTCTATTCTAACTTTTGTAAATATTTTACATTAGTTTCTTGCACCATTTGAAGGACAATCTTGAGTGTCATAGAAAAACTCCAACAGGTTGCAAAAATTGTAGCATCATCCAAGGAAGGAAGAGAGCCTACAAAGGGCTAATGTTTAGGTGAACAAAGCCTCCATCTTCAACTTATCATCAAGTATTTACCTATAGCACCAAAGCCAAAATCAGGGTAGAATATCAAGCAACTATTGTCTATTGCATTCCAACACATAGCTCACTACAATGGAGAATAATGATAGCAATAAGATGTAAAAATATAAGGGTAGATTACCAAGAGAAAACTACCAGGAGAGCACCACTTAATCTGCCATAAAATCTCCATACACACATCGAGGAGAGCACCACTCAACCACCAAAGCATCATACATTGAACTGGATCTAGCTAGAGAATAAGCATTGAGGAAATACAACAAAGCAAGGGTTGGCAAGGAAATATATACGTTGAAGCAAGCTCTACATGCATACAAAGGACCTAACACTTGGAAAATCTGAAAGGAGTACTCATAACATCCGAAATTTTCATTCTAGAGCATTAGAAGAAGTATCCATAACATATCGCTAATATTAGAAGCATTGTTAAAAAATAGTCATCATTATTCCTAGCCAAGAGCATTGAATATTCACTCATAGAAGACCCTAATGTCTATCCACCAAAGTGTTGAAGAGCATCTAAGTTTCTTGAGCATTGAACGTAACTCCCAGGACACTTGTCCAATGTCAAGTGACATCCATTCTATTTAAGGTGCCAAAACTCAAGGAGAGTAGTGCATTCACAACAAGTGAAAGAGCACAATGTGTAAGAGGAGATAAGAGTATTAATAGCTCATGGTCAATAATGGAGTCAAAGCAAGGTCATTCAAGAGAAGTGTCAGCCGACATTAAAGGCCTGTCATAAACCAGAGACTACAATACCCATATGTTGAAGAACACAATGCCCATACATTGCAAAACATAGTAGAACATAATACAAATACATTGAAGAATACAATGCCCATACGTTGAAGAATACAATGCCCATACATTAGAAAATATAGTGCCCATACATTGGAAAATACATCGCCCATTTGCAACATTATAAAGGTAAGGATTTACCTTAATTAAATTTTCTTTCATTAAGGAGTTATAAGGGATATAATATAAGGTTGAAACCATAGCAAAATCAACCACATTTGGAAGAAAAATTAAAAGAGATCTATACATCTAAATAGATTAATATTTACAATTTATAACATAGGAGATATTAATTGGAAAATTAGAACTCTATTATTGCAAATATTATTGTTTCCTAATATTCCAAAAATTAAGGAGATATAAGACATACTACTTCAAAATATATACATATAATTGGAATTTAGAAAATTTATCAATTTAAAAGAGAAGCAAATCAATTGCCTACATATAGAGTTGGACTTAATTGGTAAAAATTATCTCATACTCATTCTAAGGAGGAAAAAATAAATCCAACCATTAAAGCATACTTCAATGGAAAAGATAAGGCAAACATTAAAAGGTTGATTATTCTCAAACATTACAAAATCAAATTAGAAGGTGAACTAAGCATATTCTAATTATTAGGGAGATATAAGGAAACCTACAAAACCTAAATCTAAAAAGGTTTTATCAAATTAGTTCACATATCTTAACTAGGGAGATATAAGGAATTCTACAAAAACTAAAAGTCAAGAAAGGTCTTATATCTAGAGAGTCATCATGACCATAAACAAGTTCATTCTTACAGAATCCCAACTACTTAAGGACCCAAATTACTTCTCATGGAAAAACAAAGAGAGCTATTCTGACATTTAAAAAACTTAGGATATTGTCAAGGGAGCAATAACTAAACCAACTTAGGGATGAATAGAGATTTAGAAGTTTTAATAAAGTTAAGCTAAGGCATTAAGGATAATAACCTTTTCCATCACAAATGAAATACAATATTACATTAGCTCAAAATGGACATCTATAGATGCTGGGAAAACACTAGAGAAAATATTTGAAGGGAAAAATAAAACCACTATCTTAAATCTTCAAACTCAATTACATTCCCTAAAAATGAACAATGATGAAAGTATAGAACTATTCTTAAGGAAGATAGTAAATATCAAAGGAAAATTACCAACCCTAGGAGAAAATTTTCAAGATAAATTCCTTGTTCAAGTAACTTTGAGAGTACTTCCAGATAGCTACAAGCATCTAGTTACATCCTTATAGGTTCTAAGCAAAGATACACAGTTTGATGAACTAATCAACATTCTTCAAGAATATGAGATAGAAAATACAATGAAATATGAAATGACTAACAATGCATTGGTCCTAAAAGATAATCCACAGGGAAATATTGTTTCTTCATCAAAAGTTTGAAGGCCATGAAATAACAAATATTTTTAGATATGCGGGAGAAAAGGACATAACACCAACTACTTCAGATTCAATCCAAGAAATTAGAATCAAGGAAATCAGATGAACTATGGAATCCAACCAAATAAGGAATCCCAACCAAGGCAATATCAAAATAATCCCTGATAACAACAATCTCAACATCAGAACTATTATCCACAATTGGAATATCGAAAAGGGAATAAAAAAGGACATCTAGCTTAGAATATTGAAGAAATTAAAGAACTAGAAGATATGATAAATTATCAAGAAGTCAAAGATCTTACAACAAGGGTAACATGGTATGAAGACACTAATTACTTTCTTGAACAGGATACTAAAAATAGAGAAGAAGATCCATATTGAAGACTAAAGTCTTCAATACCCAAATAATGTAATACAGGGGGGTGTTAGGGTATATTACATAATTTAGGTTATGTAAATGTACCACCCTTGGCACATAACTAGAGTAGTAGATTACTTTAGGGGGTAGTTAGATAGTTACTTAAAGGAATATAATAAATGCACAAGCATCTATGTGCAAGTTGTAAATGTGCAAGGTGTCCCCCTGTACAACTAGGTAGAGTGTTGGCCAAGCAATCCATATTTCTGTATAAAGGACCTCATAGTGACTGATTATAGATAGTTGTAGATCATAGTAGGTATATTGTGTAGATCACCATATACATTGGTGATGGATATAATATAGTTCTTTAGCATCAATTTTGGAGTGTTCATTTCCTCAATATTACATTGTATCATTTTTATCACTTTCTATTAATAGCATATTTCAGCATCTTACATTTCAGCATATGTTATATCCTGTGATTGCATTCTCCCTTGGCATACACCATCAAAAGCTAACACAATAAAACAAACTATAGTTTCAATGTTCTTTTTTTTGGTGTGCTAGTGTTCAATTGATATTTTTGTGTGATGTGTTGGGACTAATTTTGCTTTTTGTTTTTTTAATTTCTTTTTTTGAGTTTTGTTTTGTTTTTTATTTTTTATTTTTATTTTTTATTTATTTTGTGTTTTTGATGAACCTAACCTAAAAGTATGAATATGGTGGTGGAATGTTGTATAATATGTGTGTTGATGCCCACTTATTTGACAAGAAGTGATACAAAAATGACTTAAATGACTTCCTAATATGGTTATGGCTTATGGTAACCTAAAGGGATAAATAACCCTCCTAAAAGAGGCAATGTTGTCTAGGTCCTACTACTTACCCAATTGAGTTTTTGCTTCACCCTTGGGTAGGATCAGACAATAATTTCAGCTATGGGTCCACTAATTATTAAACCCTGTAAAAAAAGGGGTATCTAACTGTTAGGATCCCATCCTAACCCTTAATGTAATAACTTCCATGATGTAATAATTCCTAAATAACGTGGGTAGTACCCATGATTAATATTTTGTAATGTTCTAAGTTTTAGCTTATATAGTGCCTATGACAAATGGCACCCTTTTTATGTAACACATGGTAGATAGGTTATGTAAGGTGGCCTTGTGCATGTAATTCGAGTGGCATTGTGCATGTAATTCGAGTGGCACTATGCATGTAATTTGGGTGGCATTATGCATGTAATCCAGGTGGCATTTTGCATGTAAGCCAACCATGGAAGGGAACTCTTTAAATACCCGAGAAGGCACCAATGTATTCATATTTTTGCAAATTAATGAAGTGTTGAAGGAGGTTGCCCCCTCGAAGAGGCCTGCGATTCTATCTTATTGTGAGATTGTTCCTTTATGCAAATTTTTGTTATAATGTGTATTTTGTTCTGAATATTAATATGATGTTTATGTGAGTTTATTTCCAAGCAATTGTGTGAGAGTGTGTTTATTTGAGTTTATTTTATAGTAGGATCCTAACAAGTGGTATTAGAGCACTTTCTAGGGCCAAGTTCTACTGCAACAGTAATGATTCTTGCCTATTAGGTATAATCCTCTATTATTTTCATGTAATTTTTTTTATTATTATAAAAAAAAGACAAATACCAGTCAAATAAAAAAATATATAGTCCTTTTTAGTTGAGTAGGTAGAAACCCTATGTTGGGGGTTTTAAAATATCATGAAGGATCTGTCGTTATTGGCTAAGCTAGATAGCCCATACAACATCTAGTGAAGTGAGGGGCGATCAGGCTCCAATACCCAGGCCTCAGACAAAACTTGCGCACGGACTTGAGCTCCCACACATCTTCGGGTGTATCGGGAGACCATTCTAGGGTTAACAAAATTTTATCTAGTAGGAAGCTTATCAGCCTTGTATCATCCATAGTCCATGGGACACAACATCCCGAACGATTACCCTCTCGTACTGTCAGAGAGGCAGATAGTGTGCTCAAGGGTATGTGTGGAATCCTCCTTGGGTAGTGGCCTAAAATATTGGTCCGAGCACTATTGTTCATCACTGCGGTATAATAGAGGGCCTATGGGTGTTACATACTCCTTTACTTAGCATACCCTGGTTCTGTTAAAACTTCAACCTGCAATAAAATCACAAACCAAAACTCCCTATTTGTAAACCTGCATTCCAAATTCCCAAAAGTGAGCATATGAGAAAGGAATCCTCTACCAAAAAAATAACATACATTGCATGGATTCGGGATAGAATATGAGGGTGACAGTTAAGTTGATAGTCTAGAGAATAATAGTCAAATTTATAGTGGCAGTAATAGTGAGGTCAGTCAGGTCAGCACAGTCAGGTCAGAGACTGCAGTTTTTAGTGTCAGAACAAAACTGTCATAACAGTAACCTACACAATACAGAGAATCTTCAGACTAGTGAGGTAATCAGTGTTAGAGAGACTATCCAAGCTGAGCAAAATAGTGAGCAAGTGACCAAAGACCAATTATAAATAGTGCTCCAATACCCAACTTTTGCACTGTAGCTCAAAATAAAAAACTATAAACATCGTTAGACTCGGCAAAACAAGAGATAAAAAAAAAAGTCTGGGGTGCCCAAAAGTAGTGTTGTGGGATATAGCTCATTGTGACCACCTCTTCGATCTGATCGTTTTGATATATAGCACCCAAGCACTTTTTTGGACACTTACTAAAAATAGTAAGTCCTGAAACCCAATTCTAATTTTAGTAACTGGTCACAAAAGGTTCCAAAATGGCCCAGGGTACCCATGGACATCAAAAAGAGCTAGAACATATGGACTCCTTAACCAAAGCCATTGAGAATTTGAACTTGGCAATTTTATCCATAAGGGAAGAGGTCCAAGGTCTTCGTCTAGATCATGAGGCCACTAGCGCTCGCTTAGAAGAAACACTGATAAATGTGGGTAGCAAGTTACATAAGGGACCACTCAAAATAGAACACCAGGCTGAAAACTCTACAAGGAATGACCATGACCCATCCTTTAAAATGCTAAAATTGGACTTCCCTCGATTTAATGGGAAGGATGTTGATGGGTGGTTATGTAGGGTTGATCAATTCTTTAGACTTCATAATGTTCCCATATATCATCGAGTTCAGATGGCTTCCTTCAATTTGGAATATGAGGCTCTACACTAGTTCCAGTGGTTACGTAATTCCAACCCAAATCTCTCTTGGGAGGAATTTGAGTCCCAACTACTAACCCAATTTGGGCCTAGTGAGTATGAGGACTTCACAGGGGCCTTGACCAAACTACAACAAACATCCTCAGTCCATGATTACCAAACTCAATTTGAAAAATTGGCCAATAAGACAAGAGGATTGACGGAAGGGTTCTTCACGAGTTGTTTTATAGGTGGGTTAAAAGGGGATCTCCAAGCTGAAGTAAAGATGTTGAAACCACATTCCATGATGGAAGCTATCAGTTTGGCCCGTCTAGCCGAATCTAAACTCTCAAACCAAAGGTGCCCCCTGCAGTTTCCTCCAAACCGACCTTCATTTCCTTTTCAAACCCAAAATTTAGTGGATAGTAAACCTACTACACCCAAGCGACTGACTACAGAGGATATGGATGCCCGTCATGCCCAAGGCTTATGTTATAATTGTGATGAAAAGTTTTTTAAAGGACATAAGTGTGCAAACAAAATACTGTTCTTGATAGATGTTGAGGAACCTGCTAACACTGACCAGAGTGATGAGGATGAGGACCCCCCTGAAACACCTTCTCCATAGGAAGAAGATACACAGGGGTATGAGGTAGAGATTTCAGTCCATGCTCTTGCAGGCATTACCACTCCACAAACCATGAAAGTTGTGGGATTTTTCAAGGGCCAACGTCTTACCATCCTTATTGATTCAGGAAGCACACACAACTTCATTGATCCTAGAGTTGCTAAGTAGGCAAATTGCTATATCCACACTTGTAATTCATTTGAGGTCATGGTAGCCAATGGGGGAACATTACCTTGTAAAGGAAAATGCCACAATGTCAAGATCAGGATAGGGGACTATGAACTCAAGCAGGACATGTTTGCCCTCCAATTGGGAGGATGTGATATGGTTTTGGGATCTCAATGGTTGAGTACGTTGGGCACTATCAGTTGGAACTTTGCAAAACTCTAGATGCAATTCTCCAAAAATGGACAAACACACTTACTCAAGGGCTCCCCTATAGGAACACCTCACCTCATTAGTTCCAATCGTATGGAGAAAGTGCTAAATAAATCAAAACGTGGGGTCATTGCACAACTCTTCTCCATCCAACCAACCACTTCACTAATGGCTGAAATTCCATCAGACCTACAACTAGTTCTACACAAACATGATGTTGTCTTTGCAGAACCAAATACACTACCACCGCGTCGCTCTCATGACCATGCTATCCCATTGCTCTCGGGTAGTGCACCACCAAATATTAGGCCATATAGGTACCCTCATGCCATGAAATTAGAACTGGAAAAATTGGTATAGGAATTACTCAAGGCTGGTGTCATCCGGCCTAGTACTAGCCCCTACTCCTCGCCTATCCTACTTGTTCCCAAGAAATATGGCTCATGGCGCCTATGTATTGACTACCGAGAACTCAACAAGACTACGATCAAGGATAAATTTCCTATTCTAGTGGTTGATGAATTACTCGATGAACTACACGGGACCATGTATTTCACCAAGCTTGATCTCCGCTCTGGCTACCATCAGATTCGGCTCAAGGATGAGGACATCCCCAAAACTTCCTTTCGCACTCATGAAGGTCATTATGAATTCTTGGTAATGCCATTTGGTCTCACAAATGCTCCTTCTACATTCCAAAGTCTTATGAACAACATCTTCCAACCCTTTCTACGGAAGTTCATCCTTGTGTTCTTCGATGACATCTTGATTTACAACCGCACATGGGAAGAGCACCTCAATCATGTGGATCAAACTTTACAACTGTTGGTCACCCATCACCTTTTTTCCAAAATGTCCAAGTGTTCCTTTGGCCTTATTGAAGTAGAGTATCTGGGACACATTGTCTCATAGGATGGCATCAAGGTTGACCCTAAGAAGATCCAAGCAGTTCAAGAGTGGCCAAAACCTCACACCCTCAAGGGACTTCGAGGATTTTTAGGGCTTACAGGCTATTATCGCAAATTTTTCTGCAATTATGGGAAGATAGTTGCCCCCCTCACCTCCATGTTGAAAAAATATTCCTTCACTTGGACAGGGCCTGCTGACCAAGCCTTCATTGAACTCAAGCATGCTATGACCACCACTCCCATCTTAGCCATGCCATATTTCTCTAAACCATTTGTCATTGAAAGTGATGCTTTTGGTCATGGTATTGGGGTAGTATTGATGCAAGAAGGACGACCTGTGGCTTTTACTAGCAAGGCACTCTCTAATCGTAATATGGGGAAATCCACATATGCTAAGGAAATGTTAGCCATATTGCATGCAGTCACACATTGGTGACCTTACCTCATTGGGCATCACTTCTCCATCAAAACTGACCATCAAAGTCTCAAATATTTTTTGGAACAAAGAGTTGCCATGCCTGACCAACAAAAGTGGGTGTCTAAACTCATGGGCTATGATTATGATATCACCTACAAAAATAGAAAGGAGAATATTGTGGTTGATGCTCTTTCTCACCAAATGGAGACCGTAAGTATGTTGTGTGCCATCTCAGCACCACTTCCCCAATGGATTGATTCCTTGCGTCAAGAAGCACATCAGGATGCAGATTTGCAAGCTTTGATAGCCTCACTAATGGATGATCTAGATTCTGCACCAGGATATAATTGGAATGGCCATGATCTGTGCTACCATCAACGCCTGGTTCTACCTCATAAGTCCCCACTTTGAGAGCTCCTCATGAAGGAATTGCATGCCACTCCCTCTGCAGGCCATTCAGGGTTCCTTAAAACATATGAGCGACTCAAGTGCACCTTCTTTTGGAAAGGTATGAAATGGGACATCCGCTCTTTTGTTGCTGCCTATGACACATGTCAAAGGATGAAAGGTGAAACAGTGCACTCTCCGGGCACTCTTCAGCCATTGCCTATCCCGGATCAGGTTTGGACCGACATTTCCATGGACTTTATAGAAGGGCTCCCTAAATCTGGAGGCAAGTCAGTTATTTTCATGGTAGTGGACCGCCTTTCAAAATATGCTCACTTTTGTGCCCTTGCCCATCCTTATACAACATCCATTGTTGCACAAATTTTTCTTGACTCCATATTTCACCTTCATGGCATGCCCACCTCCATTGTATCTGATCGTGATCCCACCTTCACTAGTCATTTTTGGCAAGAGTTGTTTAAGTTGCAGGGGACTCAGCTCAAAATGAGTTTAGCCTACCATCCACAAATGGATGGTCAAACAGAAGTTGTTAATAAATGCTTGGAAACCTACCTTCGTTGCTTTGTCTCAGATCATCCCACTCAATGGGCCAAATGGCTATCCTTGGCCGAATGGTGGTACAACACTTCCTATCATACCGCAACCAAACTCACACCATTTGAAGCAGTCTATGGGTGCCTTCCACCTACGCCTTCCTCTTACATTCCTGGCAGCTCCAAGGTCCAGGCCATCAACAACACTCTAAGTCAACACACCGAGGTCCTTCGCCAACTTAAGCAAAATTTGAACATGGCCCAGAATTGGATGCGCCAACAAGCTGATCAACATCATTCTGAGTGTAGTTTTGATGTAGGTGATATGGTCTTCCTTTGCTTGCAGCCTTACAAATAATCATCCCTACAACTTCGCAGGTGTAGGAAGCTTGCTGCAAAATTCTATGGTCCTTACCAGGTTCTACAAAGGATTGGCCCCACAACTTACAAATTGGCGCTCCCACCTACTTCCAAGCTTCATCCTATTTTTCATGTTTCTGCTCTCAAGAAATTTGTGGGCACACAGGTATAGGTTCAATCCACACTTCCTGAATTGGATGAAGAAGGCTCCATATTACTTGAACCTGAGCAGTTGTTGGATCGTCGGACTCGCACTCTTCGCAACCGTACAATTACAGAGATCTTGGTTCAATGGCGTGGGCTTCAACCTGAAGATGCTACATGGGAATCTCTCCACCAACTCCAACAACAATTTCCTCATTTCAGCTTTGAGGACAAAGCTTCTTCAAGGGGAAGGACATGTTAGGATCCCATCCTAACCCTTAATGTAATAACTTCCATGATGTAATAATTCCTAAATAACATGGGTAGTACCCATGATTAATATTTTGTAATGTTCTAAGTTTTAGCTTATATAGTGCCTATGACAAATGGCACCCTTTTTATGTAACACATGGTAGATAGGTTATGTAAGGTGGCCTTGTGCATGTAATTCGAGTGGCATTGTGCATGTAATTTGAGTGGCACTATGCATGTAATTTGGGTGGCATTATGCATGTAATCCAGGTGGCATTTTGCATGTAAGCCAACCATGGAAGGGAACTCTTTAAATACCCGAGAAGGCACCAATGTATTCATATTTTTGCAAATTAATGAAGTGTTGAAGGAGGTTGCCCCCTCGAAGAGGCCTGTGATTCTATCTTATTGTGAGATTGTTCCTTTATGCAAATTTTTGTTATAATGTGTATTTTGTTCTGAATATTAATATGATGTTTATGTGAGTTTATTTCCAAGCAATTGTGTGAGAGTGTGTTTATTTGAGTTTATTTTATAGTAGGATCCTAACACTAACCTAACCCACCCTGAGATATCCTCAAGAGTGGGGGATTTCCTGGTGATGAAATCCAAAAAACCACTCATGGAGGCTACTATGGTATCTATGAGGTGAGCCAATGAAAGAAGATGAATTCCATCGTCGTTGGTCTCAATCGATAGTTGGTGATGAAATCCAACTCATTGATGTTTATGCAAAATGTGCGATGTGTGATGTAAATTTTAAACCTTGCACAAAAGGAAAAATCACTAACTATTCTATCCTAAGTAAAAGAAACTCTTTATTGCTTACCATACAAAAGAAAATACAAATAAAATAACTCTAAATTTTTTATCTAAGATGACTACTAACTAAAAATCAGAACAAAAAGAAATAATATCCCCCTACCTACAATCCTACATTGTGTCAAAGATCGGAGGTTGGTGGTGCCTTTGTTCTATGATCATCTGAGGTCAAATTGTTTTTGTTTAAGATCATCCTTGGTCAGACAGTTGTAGGTTGAAGATGTCCTAGGTTGGATGGTTTCATCTGCGCACGTTTTTTACAACCTGTGAAAAACTCGAAACACAAAAATATTAGAAATATTTAGAATGTAGCAATACACTTTGTATTAATCATAGAAATAGTGAACCAAAATAAAAATGTTATGCAAACAAAAAAATTAGGGTAATGGTCCCACCGTGATCGCCATCTTGTAGATTATAAAAAGATGCACCATATAAAGCAAATGAATAAAAGCAATAAAATATGTATTGTATTGTATTATGCTTTTTTCCTCTTTTGTGATTACAATAAAACCTCGAAGGGTTGTACAAAGGTGTAAGGGACTGATTCCTTTTTACAAATATGAATGGCGCTTTGATCCTTTCATCGCTATAGCATTGGAGGGTGAGTTTTTCATGACCATCGCTTTTGCTGAATCTGGATATCTGCATCTAGGTTCATGTTTACTTCTTCATCTGATGGATCTACCCTTGGACGTTGATCATCAAGGAGGTAGATGACTGTGTGTTTTGACCATCTAGGCACCAAATGGTTGTGATATTCGATCGTCTGGGATCGAACGACCGAGTGCTGGAGTATTTTGCTATATCTAGGTTTGTTATTGTGTTTGAGTCTGCATGCACCAAATCTATATACATGGGCACAAGTTAGTATATGTCGTGCATCCCAAAGTGAGACTTGAATTCAAGAATGTAAAATTCAACCAAAATGTATAAATTAAGTGTTAGTGTATAAAATAAAAATAAATATACACAGATCTTACCTTACTTGCAATTGTTGTTGTTGCGATATCGTGTTGTTGTTATTGTATTGCATCATGCTATTTTTTAAGGTTTTTACACAGGTTGTATGTCGATATTCCAAGTCTAGATAATCACGAATAGAGACCATCTAGGATCGAACGACCATGATTTACAAAGTCATGTTGTTCTAAAAATTTGTATTCGGGTCTACAAAGTATTATGGTCGAGGTTTGGTATGGGATGGAGATGGTTGCATGAGATTTACTTTGGGTGTTTGGGGTGTGAAGTGTGCTTAGGATTTCAGCAATGCTTTGATGCATATATACCATCCTCTTCGTAATGAAGGCATAGGAGGTACATTTTAGTTTTTGGGATGGAGGAGGGTGGCATCATGCAAATGATATGCACACAAGGATGAAGATGCCTTGGGAACTCCACTCAAGTAAACAACCAATATTAACATGCTTGATCATCATTTAAATTTGTTTGAATAGAAGTATGCTTATTTATTTATTTTTAAATAAATATTTCTTTATCCATTGAGTTCAGTTAACTTGTGAAACTGAAGTGAAGGGCATTATCTTTGAATTTTTAATTATTTTCTCCATGCTAACCTCCTTATATTTTAAGTGCTAGTTAACTTGCATGAGGTGTGATGAGGTTGTGATTGCAGTTAACTGGAGATTGGATTTGGGTGAGGATAATCCTCACCCATCTAAATAAGGATAAGGCAGAGGTGGAGTCAACTTGTGTTTATTTCTAGATAATGTAATCTTTTCCTGCATATAACCAGGATGAAGGATGTAAGGTGGAACTAAAGTGAATTGCGGATGATGTGGCCATGGGGGATGTAAGGGTGAATGGTCCTGTTGAGGAGGGGTCAGTGGTTGTGTAGCCTAGGTAATAATTAGTCAAATATTTAATAATTTAATAAATAAATAAATTAATTAATTAATACTTTGGGCAAATGCATATTAATTAATATTTTATATATTAATTTATTATTGTTTATTATTATTGATTTTGGTGTGTATAATAATAAATATTAGTAACTAAAAACCAACAGATATCTAGGATGAGGATTTTGAAGGGTTTTAGACAAAATTGTAGAAAAAATACAAAAGGCAGGGCCTGTTGGCCCTAATTTCCAACATGAAATTTTTGAAGGGGATGATCATAGTAAGAAAAAGGCAGAGTTTGAGGAAATACAATGGATTCAAAATACAGTAGACAATCAATTTTTTGCAAGTCACATCGAGCGAAAGAAAAAGCAACAAACACTTCTAGTTCATAGTGAAAAAAAGAGATGAGAGATCACAATATTTAATGAAAATGAGGACAAGGGTTGAAGAGAACTAGAAACATGTTTAATGATGCAGACCAAATCATAGAACCTAAAGTGGAAAAAATTGATATGGCCCAGAACATGAAGAACACTATTTCTATAGCAAACTACCAAAAAGGGCCAATTGTACCAATACTCAATGTGGGGAAGGAGTTAGGGGAGCTACCAAAAAAATGAATTTTAGGGATACCCTTTATGGGGAAAAATCCCAACCAAATATGATAAATAACCTAAGGGAACCATGAAGATATTTGAGGATGTCAAAGATGGATCCTAGGAAAACTGCGATAGGGTGTTTAAAGGTGGTGGATGGTTCCCCGATAATGAAGGTGAATATGGAGGATATTCAAAATGAAATAGAAGACATGGAGAGGAGAGGGTTGATATGTCAATTTATGGGGTTCAAAATGATCCTTTCAACATTTAAACTATGGGTTGTTAAACAATGATGAATAAAAGGTGAGTTCCAAATCTCTGCATACCCTAATGGTTTTTCTTGTTATTTTTGCTTTTGAGGAAGATAGGGAATAAATATACCAAGGAATGCCATGGGTTTTTGGAAGGGTAGGTATCTTTATGAAACCTTGGTATACTAAATTCAAAGTGAAGGAAGATATGCTATCCACAATACCAATTTAGATGAGGTTGTTTGGCCTGCCAGTAGAATTTTGAAATTCGATAGTTTTTCAACAATTGGGAATACCCTAGTGTTTGGATCCTCCATCCTAACATTAATAATTAATATTATTAATTCATTAATTATTATATTATCATATTATTATTACTAACACGAATAGTCACATCCTTTCATAATAGCCTTTAGATAGATATAAAATAGGGTAGGTATCATTGTAGGAAAGCATCCATGAAAAAGAATATATAATTGTTTATTGAATGCATTGGAGGGACCTTCCTACCAGTGAAACCATGATCCTTTTAAAATAGTGATTCATTTTATCTAAATTCTAACATCGTCCATTATTTTTATTGTAAAACCCAAGTTAGGATCAAGGATCCTATCATATAGTATTAGAGAATCGACTTGGGCAAGCTGGATAATAAATTCATGGAAGACACCCTTCAAATTCAAGCCATAATCTCAATATTTGAGCAAATATTACAACAATATAACATCTAAATGGCAACACAATAATGTTACACCAGGTCTTATTATTCAACAAAATATATCATACAACAATAGTGCACATATATATAGTTGCTCGTCATAAATTTCTAGTGCCCACCATACACAGTATCACGCGGCGTTATTCCAAACAACTCATCAAATATTAAATTAAAATAAATAAATAAAAAATGTATTTGTTTCAAGAAAACACAAACCCTTGAAGGATTCGGTGCCAAGGGTTTGGGGTACGGGCTGACAAATTTAAACGTTGCACACAAATCCATATAGAACCGACGACTCATTGCTGGAGAAATTCCACCAATTTTACTTCTAGATTTTAGTAGTCCAATCCAGGTGATAAATTATTGATAGTTCACCTCATTCCTCCGTGCAAACACTGTTTTCTGGCAATACAGTCAAAATCTAGAAAAAAAATTAAAATTTAAAGGTTTAAAACCTAAAGTTCTAGTTAATTTTCATTGTCGCTAATTTTGTTTTCCATCACCGTTATATTTTTTCCACCTACATGCATTAGTGAGATAAAATTTTTATTTTACGAAACATTAGTCCCACATTGACGATACTAAAGGGGATCAAACACTTTATATACGCGTGAACACATTAAGGTGGTTGTGACTTAGGTCACGTTCCCCCTCCCTCATGTCCACCCACCTGACTGCCCCTCACCTTGTCATTGTTGACCATATAACACCAACTATCTTGTGCTCCTTGCTATCACCACCTTGTGCCTCCCGCTATCACTACCTTACACTTCGTAATCTTCCTTGTCCCTCCCTACTGTCACTACCTTGTTTACCTCCCACTATCTACCTCATGTCCGACATTGCTCTATCCACCTTTCATTGTCCTGCCTATCACACTTTATCTCATCACTTTGTTCGCCTTCCACTTTATCACCTGTCACAATCTATCTCACCTATCGCACCACACGTGCCTTATCACTGATCTATCCCACCTTGTCACACATGCTCTATCACTGATCTATCCTGCCTGTTGCATTTTGTCTCATATGTTGCTAACTCGATAAAATAGCAATCTGTGTGTTTAGCCACAACCTCTATCTCCCGCAAAAAAGTGAATATATCTGAATTATCTTCTGCAAAATTAAAGTTTCTAAAAATAAATTTTTGCCCAACTATATTTAAATTTTGGATCAACTATATTCATTTTTTTTCCAAAATTTAAATTTTTTTTTATTTTTGAAAATTTGAATTTTTTGCAAACTACTCCTCGAATGGTTTATGGAAGGAGATCGCAAGACATTACTCTCAAAAAAATCAACTACAAGCTTAGCCAACTTAAGGATCCTAACATCTTTTTGCGACGTTTTTTGTTGTGATTTTTCAACATTTTTTTTATGACATTTTCACGAAATGACTACGCAAATGGCGAATGAACGAATATCTCACAATCCCAACTTACTTTTTTTGCTTAATATCGCCCACCTACATCAAATCACATTAGTGTGTGCATATAAAATTTATTTGAAGGATATCACCAATCGCATCACAGGGTTGGATGAATCATTTCTCATAAGCGGCTTCATCAGTGGATTGAAAGAAGAAATTAGAGTGGAGGTCATGACGTACACTCCTTGCACCCTGCAAGAAGCCATTGGATTAGCTTTGTTAGCTAAAGATAAATTTAATGTTAAACATCGACACAAGGAGCAACCTATTGATAAATCACCGCTCATGCACACTATCCCAAAACACAAACCCTTTCCAATTAAGTACCTCAGCTTGCAAGAAATGGAGCAACTAGCAAAAAACCTATACTATATTTGTGATGAGCAATTTGGGACCCATCATAATTGTGCTAAACCAACATTGTATTTATTAAATGTAGTTGATACCTATCACTCCATAGAGGAAGAAGGTGAGGAAGATGTGCAAGACGTGATCAAAGCACCTGATCACAACAATGAAGGCAATGAGGTCGATGTACAAAAAGTGATTGATGCCCTAGGAAAATATGAGGTAGACATACAAGAAGTAACCAATGATGGCCAGACATACACTCTAAAAATCCTACACACAAGTTCTTCACAAATAGTGAGTTCTCACCACATGGTAAAACCTATCCGAAAACAAGGCAGAAAGGTGACTACACACTCATTTTTCGTTGACTATCCCAAGGAACAACAAAAATATGTAGAAGTGTTACCACCACTTTTGATGCATCATTCTGAAGTGTTTGAGGAACCCCAAGGGTTGCCCCTCCACCGTCATCACGATCCTACTATTCTTCCTGGAAATCCCCCACTAACGCTTCAACCTTCAAGATATCCCTGCCTCCAAAAAAGTGATATTAAACTTGTGTAAGAACTTGTGCAAATACTACTTGGAAAGCACCTCATCAATTTCAACAATTTCCTTAGTCCCAGCTTTGAGGACAAATCTTCTTCCGAGAGGGGTGGCATGTTAGGATCCTCCATCCTAACATTAATAGTTAATATTATTAATTCATTAATTATTATATTATTAATTACTAACGTGAATAGTCACATCCTTTCATAATAGCCTTTAGATAGATATAAAATAGGGTAGGTATTGTTGTAGGCAGGGTTATGCATAGTTGCGAATATTCACAAATTGGGCGAATATTAGGATTTTCAAAATTAGAAATTGGCGAATATGAGGACCCTCGACATCGGTCCATTCACCTAAAAATTTTAGGATCAATTTGCCACAATATATATCTAAACATAGGCATATTTGTACTTGTTGGAAAGTGCTTTTCAATCTTGATCTAATGGTGGTATTTTTATGAATTTATAAGATAATTTAATAGGTCAAAAGTGGCCCCAAATATGACCTTACATTTTAGGGCTTTAAATACCCCAAATTTTGGTGTGAAGATGCTCGATTTGATTTGCTTAGGATTCTCTGTGATTCACCTTGATTTTGATTAGGATTCACCATTTTTTACAAGTACATTTTGAGACCAACCCCTTATGCATAACCCTGGTTGTAGGAAAGCATCCATGAAAAATAATATATAATTGTTTAGTGAATTCATTGGAGGAACCTTCCTACTAGTGAAATTGTGATCCTTGTCAAACAGTGATTCATTTTATCTAAATTCTAACATCGTACATTAATTTTATTGTAAAACCCAAGTTAGGATCAAGGATCCTATCACTTGGAAACACTCATTATGGTTGTTGATAGCACATATAAATTTTATCAAATTATTTATGCTTGGATATGTGTCCTAATATATTTTAAAAAACCCCTCCCAACAAATATTACTCTACAGTTTGGGGAGGAAACATAGGAGTAGGAGGTGGATAATGAGAACATACATTTTCATAGTAGAATATGCCATGAATATGGTAATTTAGCAAGAGACTACCCACATAAGATCCTAGAGCAGGGAAGAGAGGAAACAAATCCTACAGGGTCTCAAGTGCCCAAAAAAATAATATCCAAAATAAATTGATAGTGAGGAATTAGGTAGTGGTGTCAAACAATATGTTTGGAAATCTCCCCATTAACAACCTTTTAGATGACGAGGAGGATACAATGGAGACAAAAGTCTTGGAGGTATAGTTCCATAGTGAGAGGAAGGAATCTATGCTAGAATAGGTAAATAACACCCCTGACACCACCCTAGTTGTGTAGAGCAACAAAAAGGAAGTAAACCAACCATCAGACTAAAAATAAAATAACAAAGAGGGAAATAAAAATAAGAGTAATAGTCTATTAAAGGTAGGTACCATAGAAAACCTAGAGCCTAGGGAGGACCTCAGATCTACCAACAATACCCTAGTGTTATACACACATACACCAAGGTTGGATGTTATTCTAGAATTAGGAGGGGTGAGCTAGGAGACAAGTAATAAGATGAAAATGGATACCAATCAAAAGGTAGGACACAAAACTAATTAGCACCATGTGGCAAAAGAAGGAGAAATTCTAATAGCAAAAGGTAAGGTCAATTCCCTTACTCATATATTTAGTCCCCAATACTGATGAAGATTATTTCTTGGAATATTAGAGGGCTCAAGGGGATTCCATCAAAACAAAATGAAATTAGAAAAATGATACAGATAAATTGACCATAACTTGTATTCCTTCAAGATATGAATGTGTCGATGGAAGAGATAGAGACAATTACAAATGAAGTATGGCCTACTGGAAGAATGGAATCCCTCTGCGTCAAAGGGGCATCAGGAGGTATTATATACCTTTGGGACCCTTAAGAAGTAGTTATCCATCAAGTGGTGGGTAGTTGGGGTCTCTTAGCAGTAGTAGCTTAGAGTAGGCAATCAGATCAAGTTTTGCTTTGCATGAATGTTTATGCACCTACTAGCTTGGAGGAGAGTAATATAAACTACATTATTACCCAATTCCCTCAAGCATGGACCCTAATAGGAGGGATTTCAATACCATCCTATCCTTGGAAGAGAAGTTGGGGGAAAATGGTAGCTTAGACGAGAGCACATACCTCATGAAGAAATACATAAAAAACCTTCATATTATGGATATCAGGCTAGACAATGGTTGATATCCTGGTCTAATAGGAGGTAAGGCTTTTCCTACATTCCAAAAATATTAGACAAATTCTTGTTATCAATTGTTTTAAATTCATGGACACATTCCTAGGGTGAATATCCTAAACAATGTAGGCTCAAATCATTGGCCAATCATGATAGAACTATGGAAATACAAGGCCAAACACTTGCTATTTAGATTCCAAATAATATGGTTTAGAGATAATTCTTTTAGTTCTAGAGTGTAGCAATTATGGAAGAAAGGCAAACCTCAACATGGGACCAAGATGTATTGCTTTGTGATGAGGCTTCAATACATTAGATCCAAGATAAGGACCTGGAACTGAGAAGAGTTCAAAGATGTTAAGAAGAAAATGTTGGAAGTGGTAGCCCAACTCAAATATTTGAATAAACAAATCTGCAAAGATGGTCTCATGGAGGGTCTATGTATGGCAAATATCAGACTTACATCTCAACTAGAGAAATGGGAAAAATGGAAGAGTTACAAGAGGGGGATCGAAACACAAGATTCTTGCATAAATCTCTTCTAGCCCATAGATCGCACAACTTCATACCCTCCTTAAGAATAGAAGTAGGAGATACTATCCACACATGGGAAGGTATGAGGTCTATTGTAGTAAACTATTTTGCGAGTCTATTCACAACAAAACCTCTAGATATGGAATCCCAATAAGAAATGTTATAGGAGATACTTGCACTAATAATAAAGGGAGATAATTTAGTTTTGACTACACCAATAACTATTAAAGAGTTACAAAAGGTGGTTTTAAAAATACAAAAAGGTAATACAACTAGGCCATATGGATTCCCCATTGAATTCTACCAAGAATTTTAGGACATCCTCCACGAGGACCTTTTAGATGTGGTTGAGGAAGCTAGAAAATCTAAAGATGTGCTAAAGGAAATCTATAAATCATATATAGCATTGATCCCAAAGGCACAAGATGCAGAGCACATTACCGAGTTTAGACCAATAGCTTTATGTAATGTCTTGCTCAAAATAACCACCAAGGTAATGGAGGAGAGGCTCAAACTAATTTTGCATAAGATTATCTCACTAGAACAAGGTGGTTTTGTGGAAGGAAGAAAAATGGTGGACGAGATCATTTTGGTTCAGGAGGCTATTCACTTCATGGAAGCACAAAAATCCCCATCCATGTTCATCATATTAGGCTAATCCAAATCATATGATAGGGTAGATTGGGATTTCCTACTCAAAGTAATGGGTCAATTTGGCTTCTCACAAAAATGGATAGATTGGATCAAGGGATGTATTTCATTAGTATCCTATTCAGTTTTGATTAGTGATTGCCCTTCACAACTGTTCACTACATCCAATGATATTAGGTAGGCATATACCCCTTCCCCATATTTATTTATCATTATGGATAAATGTCTAGGGAGAAAAACCAAACATTAATAGGAATCACTATTGCAAATGGAGCTAGACCAATCACTCATCTCTAGTTTGTTGATGAATTTACTCTGTTATGAAAAGCAACAGTGAAGAAAACTTCAAGAATCAAACATATTATAAGTTGTTTCACAAGAGCCATAAGGCAACATATAAATAAGGAGATGTCCAAAGTCATTTTCATCCACTACTCACCTAGATAGGAGATCATATTGAAAAATGAAGATATCGAAAGCCCTCCCTTTCCATCATCTACTTAGGCATTCTTATTAAAATAGGGAGACAAAAAGAAGATTGGGCCTGGCTAGTGGATAGAGTGAAAAGGAAAATAGAAAAATGGATTAATAGATTGACTATCATCAAGAGGAAGAATAACCCTAGTCAAATCGGTCCTTCAATCTATACCATTTATGTCTCCATAATTTTGGACATTCCTAAGGCAATGTTAAGAGAGTTGGATCAAATAAATCATCAATTCCTCTAGAAGGGCACTAAGGAGGAAAGGAAATGGGCACTGGTATGTTGGGAAACTTTATTCCTTTACAAACATGAAGGGGTACTATGATTTACATCAACAGTCAAGAACAACAAGACACTAACAACTAAGTTGTATTGGAGGATACTGAACAATCCCAATACACTATGGGCCCAAAGTTTGAGAGCTAAATATGCAAAAAAAATAAATTTAACAACCATTATTTGACACAAAATACCTAGGAGAGGATCCTCCATCTTAGCAATTTTGAGGATAGGAAAGGAGCTGATAAAGAAGGAGCTCTTTTGTATAATTCATAATGGTCAACATGAGAACTTTTGGACAAACTCTTAGGACAGACACCAACCTTTATTGGTTCAATTTCTAGAGTGGAGACCTTTCATGGAATAACTACACAGAGCAAATTGGATAAAAGTAGCAAAATACTATAGGTACTAGACTAGAAATTCTAAAGTTGGGAGAAACTAGGTCCCCACAATCGAATGACCAATTCAAATCCCAGAGAGGCAACAAATTGATATCCAATAAACTCTACAAATGAGATCTTGGTCTCAAGTGAAGGATTTATAGGTAGAGCTAGTGCAGGAGGGATAGGAAGACAATCAAATGGAACCTCGATATTCACCTTTGCAAATAATATCGACATTCTTTCCAACAACCTAGCAAAGAGTTGTGAAATCCTTAAAGGGATTTATAGGCAGTTAAGGTAGGTTGGAAGAAGGTCCAAATAGAATCTGAATCACAAGTCATAATCAACTATCGAAAGAATCTAATGGAGAATAGGAAGCTTGACTAGAGACTAAGGAGAATCATAGAGAAGATTAAGATGGTATAAACAAGCTTTATGTTTGTGGAATATCGTCACATCCCTAGAGAACAAAATAGAGATGTAGATGCGACGACCAACTAGGCTCTAGATAAAGGCAACCACGCTTGTTACGGATATCCCCTTAAATGGTGGGCAACAGACTAAGGAAAACCTTCTCTCTATCTTACCTCTTAATGGTAGCAACATCAGATGTATTTAGTGTTGTAATTCACTATATTAAGTTATTCCTTTTATACACGGGTTACTATAATAAATTAGTTGATAGAGAATGTAATATTACATCTCCTGTTAAATTCTAAACCTATATTCATAGAAAGACAGACAATATATCTCTTTTATTTAAATTCCATAATATAATTAAAAAAATAATAATAAATTAATTAATTAATATTTTTTTGTATTTCGAAACATTTTTAATATATTTAAATTCTATAATATAATTAAAAAATAATAATAAATAAATAAATTAATAACTTCTTTTGTATTTGAAAACATTTTTAATATTGATTATTGCATATTTAGGTGTGTAGATACTTTCCCCATTGTCCCCTTCCCTATAGGGAATTATAGGAGGTTTTTTTTAATTGAAGTTAAAAAATTATCTGTTTATTTATTTAAATTATATTTTTATTATTTTTAAATTTAAATATATCAAAATTATAATTTAAATAATTATAATTAAATATTTTAATGGTCGTTAAAACAATCATCTAACTTAAAGGTGAAATTTGTTAGAATATACACTCTAGTATTAAATAAGGGAAATATATATTTTTTTGAGTAATATTTTTTATACACATTTATTATAGGATTGAATTCGAGTCACATCACCTATAATATAAATGGAATCATTGCCTCTAGATATAGTGTAGTTGCACAACGAAAATACGGATGTGGGTATATGGGAACGACAGTGCATTGACGTTGGAGGGCTCACAATCCATTGATTCGATTCGATTTTTAACCTTTTTTCCAAACAGTCAAATGCCGAGTAATATGGCAAGTCTCAAGGGTGTCAGAAGGAAGGGCAGTTATAAAAAAAAAGGGGCATTTAAAACTGAGGGCATTCTATATTTGGCTCTTACAATTGTTTTGAACAAGCAGCAACTGGACACACTGTCAGACTTCAATCTTGTTTTTTTCTGAACTACCGCTACGGCGCACATGTCCGCGACAGCGCCGCGTCCTGGAATTTGTCCGATCATTATTTAGTAATATATTTGTTATGATGATCGATATTTGACTCGTAACGATCCCCTTTTCGAACAGTGCATAATTCAGATTCTCAGTGCATGGAGAGACGTGGATTGCTCTCCTTCGCGGCGCTTAAAATGTTCTTCATTAACGAGGGAGCAGGGGAAAGTGGAGATACTGTATTTTTTGTCTCGTTTCTAAATTTGCTCTTATCATTGGTTATGCAACGTCAATTCAAACACTGTTACTCATCATTTCAGCGGCGTGTTCAATTTATTGAGAAGATGAATAGCAATCATGTGCATTTCTTTTTTTAAAATTTTGGTTTTGATTTTTTTTTTAGAATGGTTAATGGATTCTGTGCTGTCTGGACCACTGAGCAGGAGTCTGGCTTTGTCCGGCGTTCTCAAATTAATGTTATCTGACATCACGTAATATTCCGAGGGCGAATATGTTGTTATTATGCCAAAAGTTTAGATTGCGACTCGCGAGTGGCGAAGTGCTTTACAGAGAAAACAAATTCGACGGAATATAATTGCGAGAGAGTACGTCACATCGAGCTCTATGGTATGGTCCCACGAAATATAAGTGAGTCATGTTCTTGCACTTGTCATTTTCCTTGCAAAGAGAACAGTAACACATTTTGTCTCATATGCGAGTATCATTCTTGATTGAATTTGGATGTGGCCATTATAAATTTTGACATCAATGGATTCTATCCATCTACGAGTTATGTTCTTGCACTTGGCCTTTTTTTTTGTTGGAAACAGGACAGTAACTTCTTTTGTCTGATGCCAGTATCATTTTGGACTGAACTTGGATGTCCTCTTTATAAACTTTGACCCATCAACGAATCCTATCCATTCAACGAATCCTATCCATTCAAGTATTATTTTGGATTGAATTTGGATGTCACCATTATAAACTTCGACCCATCAACGGATTCTATCCATCCAAAAAAATTGAACAAAAACAACTTACGAAACCAATACTAACTCTTACCAACCAACCTATTCTTTCATATCTCTAAAATCTTCTTTCATATCTCTAAGATCTTATACTTGTATTAGTGACGTGGGTTTCCATTCACTCGAAATTATTCATTTGCATGCACGGGGAATGGAATAAATTTGCCAATAATGGCATTATTTTGTAATGTCACGAAAAGTTTGAGAGCATGGAGGAAGGAGTGCGGCAAGGAAAATATTCCACAAAAGTATATCGAAAGTTTTTATGGTCTTCACGTAATTATTTGTTTAAAAACAGTTAATTGGTAATTTTTAATACGTTTTTAAAATTTAGTAGATTGGTAAGTTTAAGTGTATATAAAAAATTAGTAAGTGTGCGTTAAACCACGGTAGTACCAACTTTAATGAACGGTGGTTTCCTTACCATGGATCAATAACAACTAGTTGATATAACTTATTAAAACAAATCTTATAATTTAAACTCAACAATTATAAAAAATAATAATTATAAACTCATGTTAAAAAAAAATCTCTTCCTCACATGCTAATTGTTCACCATCCCTCTTTCAATTCTCCAAAAAGCCATATTGAAAACCAAAGTCTTTCTAAGTCTATTTGGTTCTTCTATACAATGGAAAAAAACATCATGTTTTCGGCAATCTCAATCTCAACTACCACATTGGTTACATCAATTCCAATGGACTTGGATTCATGCAGGTGAGGTGTTTAAATTTTTTGGAATTCCTTTTGCATTTCATGGTTCCTTTGCTCAATTGTGGCAGTATGTTATTGATAAAGTGGAAAAGAAGCTTTCTTCTTGGACTAGTAAGAAACTTTCTATGGCAGGAAAATTTCAGATTTGTTCTAAGGTTTTAGCCACTACCCATGTCTATTATTCATCTTGTTGGGTTCCATCCAAATCTTGTTATAAAAAACTGGATAAGCTTCTGAGAGACTTCTTGTGGGCCAAAGACTTTGTCAAGCAAGGTTTTCATCGGGTAGCCTGGGAAATTTGTTGTTTGCCCAAGGATTGTGGAGGTATGGGTTTGTTTGATTGTCACCGACAAGGTCTTGCCCTTTGTGCTAAATGGATCACCCGATCTTTAATTGGGAATGAATCTTGAAAAGTGCTGGTCAGACATTGCATTTCTTCTGGTTTGCTTCAAGGGAAGAAAATTTGGAAAGGGGTGGGATTGCAATCCATTCTTACTGCCCCTGTCCCTATTAAAGTTAAAGGTTCTTTTGTCATTCAGAGTATTTGGAAAGCACGGGAGGCCTTCAAACCCCGGCTTAGTTGGAAAGGGAGTTTTCGCAAAGCAGGTGCCTCTTTGTCTTCCATGAATATTTGGTGGTCTCCTGTTATCACTTGGCAAGGTTCTCCCTTACCTCTGGTGTAGTGGGTCAGAGTGCAGAGGTTCTATAAGCGTGGTATTGCTTCCAGTTTTTATTTCTTCTCCCGACATGCCAGGTGTTGGATACCCTGGGAAAGTTTTTGTCAAATTCACAATTTAAATCTTGGTGATAGAGACACTTATGAGGTGGTTATTGATAGTATTTTGTTTTCTATTTGGAGCAAAATACATAAGCATTTTCAAAAACCCTGGTGGTCAGATTGGTGTTGGCCTGGGGAGCTTCTTGTTTTGCAATATAAAGCTCATCTTGGTTACAAATGGCTCACCCCACAAGTTCCAATGGTTGATAAGCTCACTCTGAGATGGAATTTAGTCTCTCTTCCCTTCCAATGGAATAAGAGGTTTTGGATTGCTTGGGCTACTTATATTGAACCTAAACAGAGATTTTTTGCTTGGAGTCTCTTACATCAAGGGTTACCTATTGGCAGTAGGCTCAAGCATCTGGGTGTTCATAATCTCATTTGCCCGGTTTGTGGACAAGTGGAAAATTTACTGCATGTTTTTTGGTCTTGTGATCGGGCTCAATCAGCTTGGGAGTGGCTTCTTGAATTTTTTAGACCTTTTATGCAGGAGGATTTTACTTGGGTGCATGCTATTTTGGGTGACCCTATTACTTTTTCCTTCAACTTGGATGTTGTTTGAAATATTTTTAGAATTGGTACCTTGTTTTATCTGTGGAAGTCCCGTAATAGAGCTGTTTTTTCTCAGCAAGATGTCGAACATGTCTTCTCTGTTGTTGATAAATATGATATATTCTTTGATTGCTGGTTACAAATTCAAGTACAGGTTAAAAAAGTACAAGTGGAGCTGCAGTACTTGCGTACCCTCATGGATCATTGGGGGAATGCACCCTACATTATGAGTCATGTGCATCTTCCTTCCCCTTCCAAGTGGCAGTAATTTCTTGGATTCTTTCTTTTCGAATGCATATTTAATACTGTTTTGGCAGTTGTTATTGGTAGTTTGTGGGCTGTTTCTGACACTCTTGTATACTCTTAACCACAATGGTTAATGTATTGGTTTACGGGGTGTGCTAATCCCACCCACCCTTTTTTGTATGATTGAACATTATTTTATTAATATAATGGCTTTTTCATCCAAAAAAAAAGAATATGTGAATGTGTATCAACTAAATTTTAGAATTTTATAATCATTGATGCAGGCTAAATGGTGAGTACAATTAAATTTAGGTCGATTACTAGCTTTACTATTAAATAAATCAAAGTTTTAATTTTATAGTTGAAGTTTAAAATAGAAAGTGCAATTTTAAAGTTTAGTTTTTTATTATTATATAATTTTTAAAGATTTTTATAAGAAAAGTTAAGTAATAAGGAAGATAAATTATTTATTAATAATAATGATTAGAAATAAGGATGTTTTAAAGAAAGAGTGAATTTATGTTTATTCATATTGAAAAGAGTAAATGTTTATGAAGATATATTTACTAAAAATGAGATAATCAAATATGATATGATGCTTCTTCTTAAAAGCAAAGGGTTAATATGTAAGTTCCATAAATACATGTCAATTTTTTTTTGTGAGATTGAAAAGCAAATTAAATACAATTAGGAGCTGAATTGAAACTACTTTATTTCTTTTAGAAATATTTTTCTTCATCTTTTTCCACTTTGAAAACCATAGATAAAATAGTGGAGGATTAAATTTAAATTCCTCTATACCTTCTAAAAGGATTTTCTTTCATCATCTTCTCTCTATATAGAAAAAAATAGTGAGCAAAATACCTATATTTAATTTGATGGAGGGGCAAAATTTTTTGCTGAGATATGACTCTTAAAAGGAAGGAAAAATTGTGAGGGATGTTTTTCGCAGGACTGTCTATACCTTCTAAAAGGATTTGTAGACACCTAAATCGTGTCATGCTTAGGGGAGCTACTTACATAGACACACTCATAAGATCATAAGACATAATCTTGGACTTTCCAAGCACCAACAATGGTTCTCACCACTCATTTGGGGCCTTTTAAAGCCATCCAAGCTTGGTCGCTCAAGCCAAGAGCAACCAGATTCTAGCCGCTCAAGCCTAGAGCGGCCAGACCTTAGCCATTGTAGACGACAACGACTAGATCATAACTACTACATACGACAATGGCTAAACCATAAGAAGAAGTTTCTCGATAAATAGGCCCAATCTCGGGCGAAAGTGGCAGTCTGCATGCAATAAATGTGAGCGGGAGTGACTGTGCATTCCTTTTCACGACCAGTTCACATAGGAGACTTGAGTTTGCATCTAGAATTAAGTTAATTGACCTTCAAACATAAACAAAGGACAAAATCTTCTCATGCTAACGAACAGTTTGCATAGAAGACTCAAGTGGGCAGTTAGATTTTAGTTAACTAGCCTTCAAATATAGACAATAGACAAGGGCTTCTCATGCTAACTTGCACTACGCATGAGAAATTCATTTCTAGGGCTTGGACATAGAGCTAGGGTTTCACACTATAAAAGGTGTAAGACTAAGAGCACCAAAAAAAAGAGGGAGACACATGATCGATATATGATATATAGAGACACATGATCGATATATGACATATAGAGACTCAAATCACATACAGGAGATCATTTCAGAGAGAGAGAGAGTTCTCTTTGAGATCACGTGTGCGGCGGAGCTTTGACAAATCAAAGGGTATAACACCTACTTTCCTCAACATCAGATCATAGTCTTTGACCCATAGCTTTGGGGTAAGGAGAACAAGGTTTTCTTTAACTACCGTTGTCTTGGACAGTGGTCCGCAGGCTTAGCTTAAATAGACATAGCATATTTTATCTTATTTTATTATATCATTAGCTTAGATTTACTTGATTCCATGGTATTGTTTTATCATATTTCTGTTACATTCTCTGATTCCTAACAACCTTATTTGAGGAGGCAATCTCAGACAGCTAAACGTGCATTGTTGTTTGAATTGCATATAGGTCCACAGGTTCATGAGACATAATCCACAACATAAGAGAGCAAGAGGATCCGTTTGGGAGATATACCTGGAGAAGGAGGCATATGTAAGCCCTCAGATATTTTCGTGTACAAAACTAGAAAGCATTTTAGAGCACACCACAGGGACATCTCTTCATCCACTTGTAAATCCCTAAGAGGGACCGACATGTAACTGGGGTTCAATATTAATGAAATATCTATTCTTTGTCATTTTTGTGTTATATATTTTCTTGTAATATTTTAGCTTTAGTTTTGGTATAGTAATAACATCATAAGTAGAGTTAAGAGTGGCGTGTGCGCCCCGAGGTCGCTATAGATGAAGATCACGGTGGGAAAACCACTAATTTTTCATTTTCTGTCGAAAAACTAACTTAATTTTGTGTGCAGGTCTAGCTTGTATAATGGAGAGATTGGATAGGTTCTTACTCTTTGACAATTTCTTAATCCATGGTCACATTTCTAAAGTGAAGACTCTTAACAATGTTGATTCGGATTACTGGCCTTTCATGGTGGAAATGTGGAAAACCAATGTGAGTTTCTCTCTTTTATTTTAGTTAATGTGTCTTAGAGATATTTCCTTTAAACCTCGAGTGCAACAATGGTGGAAGGAAGGTAAACCTAGGTATGGGACTAAGATGTTCTATTTTGCCAAAATATTGCAATACATTAAATCCAAAATCAAGACTTGGAACTAGAAGGAGTTTGGGGATGTTCATAAAAAAACATGAAGTTATTGCTCATCTTGAAAATTTGAATAAGAAAATCCATTTAGATGGCCTCACAGAGAGTACAAGTGCAAATGAAATTAAACTCACAACTTAGTTAGAGGAATGAGAAAAAAGAGAACTCTTATGGAAGCAAAAATATAGAATTCAATGGCTCAAAGAAGGTGATCGAAACACAAATTTCTTCCACAAATATCTTCTAGCTCGAAGATATCACAACTTTATTTCTTCCCTAAAATCAAATTTTGGAGATGTTGTCTACACTTGGGATGACATGAACTCTATTTTTATCAATTACTTTTCCAATATTTTTACTGCTACTCCTCTTGACTCGACTTCTCAAAAAAATGTTCTTCAAGCAATCCCTTCGAACTCTATTTTGATTAAACCTGTTACTATTAATAAGCTACAATAGGTAGTTTTTAAAATGCAAAAAGGGAAAACCCCAGGTCTTGATGGTTTTCCCATTGAGTTCTACCAAGAGTTTTGGGATATCCTTCATACCGATTTATTAGAGCTGGTGGAAGAAGCCAAGAAAGCCAAAGAAATTCTTGATTGAATTTACATGTCGCCATTATAAATTTTGACATCAATGGATTCTATCCATCTACGAGTCATGTTCTTGCACTTGGCATTTTTTTTTTGTTGGAAACAGAACAATAACTTCTTTTGTCTGATGCCAGTATCATTTTGGACTAAACTTGGATGTCGTCTTTATAAACTTTGACCAATTATATCCATCCAAGTATTATTTTGGACTGAATTTGGATGTCACCATTATAAACTTTGACCCATCAACGGATTCTATCCATCCAAAAAAATTGAAAAAAACAACTTACGAAACCAATACTAACTCTTACTAACCAACCTATTCTTTTATATCTCTAAAATCTTCTTTCATATCTGTAAGATCTTATAATTGTATTAGTGACGTGGGTTTCCATTCACTCGAAATTATTCATTTGCATGCACGGGGAATGGAATAAATTTGACAATAATGGCATTATTTTCTTATAATGTCACGAAAAGTTTGATAGCATGGAGGAAGGAGCGCGGCAAGGAAAATATTCCACAAAAGTATATCGAAAGTTTTTATGGTCTTCACGTAATTATTTGTACAGTTAATTGGTAATTTTTTTGATAATATGTTTTTAAAAGTTAGTAGATTGGTAAGTTTAAGCGTATATAAAAAATTAGTAAGTGTATGTTAAATCACGGTAGTACCAACTTTAATGAACCGTGGTTTCCTTTACCACGGATCAATAACAACTAGTTGGTATAACTTATTAAAATAACTTTTATAATTTAAACTCAACACTTAACAATTATAAAAAATAATAATTATAAACTCATGTTAAAAAAAAAATCTCTACCTCACATGCTAATTGTTCACCACCCCTCTTTCAATTCTCCAACAAACCATATTGAAAACCAAAGTCTATCTAAAATATGTGAATGTGTATCAACTAAATTTTAGAATTTTATAATCATTGATGCAGGCTAAATGGTGAGTACATTTAAATTTAGGTCGATTACTAGCTTTACTATTAAATAAATCAAAGTTTTAATTTTATAGTTGAAGTTTAAGATAGAAAGTGCAATTTTAAAAGTTTAGTTTTTTATTATTTTATAATTTTTAAAGGTTTTTATAAGAAAAGTTAAGTAATAAGGAAGATAAATTATTTATTAAAAGTAATGATTAGAAATAAGGATGTTTTAAAAAAAGAGTGAATTTATGTTTATTTATATTGAAAAGAGTAAATGTTTATGAAGATATATTTACTAAAAACAAGATAATCAAATATGATATGATGCTTCTTCTTAAAAGCAAAGGGTTAATATGTAAGTTCCATAAATACATATCAAGTTTTTTTGTGAGATTGAAAAGCCAATTAAATTCAGTTAGGAACTGAATTTAAACTACTTTATTTCTTTTAGAAAGATTTTTCTTCATTTTTTTCCACTTTGAAAACCATAGATAAAATAGTGGAGGATTAAATTTAAATTCCTCTATACCTTCTAAAAGGATTTTCTTTCATCATCTTCTCTATATATAGAAAAAAATAGTGAGCGAAATACCTATATTTAATTTGATGGAGGGGCAAAATTTTTTGCTGAGATATGACTCTTAAAAGGAAGGAAAAATTGTGAGGGATGTTTTTTGCAGGACTGTCTATACCTTCTAAAAGGATTTGTAGACACCTAAATCGTGTCATGCTTAGGGGAGCTACTTACATAGACACACTCATAAGATCATAAGACATAATATTGGACTTTCCAAGCACCAACAATGGTTCTCACCACTCATTTGGGGCCTTTTCAAGCCATCCAAGCTTGGTCGCTCAAGCCAAGAGCAACCAGATTCTAGCCGTTCAATCCTAGAGCGGCCAGACCTTAGCCGTTGTAGACGACAACGACTAGATCATAACTGCTGCAGACGACAACGACTAAACCATAAGAAGCAGTTTCTCGACAAACAGGTCCAATCTCGGGCAGAAGTGGCAGTCTACATGCAATAAAGGTGAGGGGGAGTGACTTTGCATTCCTTTTCATGACCAGTTCACATAGGAGACTTGAGTTTGCATTTAGACTTAAGTTAACTGACCTTCAAACATAAACAAAGGACAAAAGCTTCTCATGCTAATGAACAGTTTGCATAGAATACTGAAGTGGGCAGTTAGATTTTAGTTAACTGGCATTCAAATATAGACAATAGACAAGGACTTCTCATGCTAACTTGCACCCCGCATGAGAAATTCATTTCTAGGGCTTGGACATAGACCTAGGGTTTCACACTATAAAAGGTGCAAGCCTAAGAGCACCAAAAAAAGAGGGAGACACATGATCGATATATGACATATAGAGACACATGATCGATAAATGACATATAGAGACACATGATCGATATATGACATAGAGAGACTCGAATCACATACAAGAGATCATTTCAGAGAGAGAGTTCTCTTTGAGATCACGTGTGCATTGGAGCTTTGACAAATCAAAGGGCATAACACCTACTTTCTTCAACATCAGATCATAGTCTTTGACCCATAGCTTTGGGGTAAGGAGAGCAAGGTTTTATTTAGCGACCGTTGTCTTGGACAGTGGCCCGTAGGCTTAGCTTAAATAAACATAGCATATTTTATCTTATTTTATTATATCATTAGCTTAGATTTACTTGATTCCATGGTATTGTTTTATCATATTTCTATTACATTCTCTGATTACTAACAACCTTATTTGAGGAGGTAATCTCAGACAACTAAATTTGCATTGTTGTTTGAATTGCATATAGGGCCACAGGTTCATGAGACATAATCTACGACATACAAGAGCAAGAGGATCCATTCGGGAGACATACCTGGAGAAGGAGGCATATGTAAGCCCTCAGACATTTTTGTGTACGAAACTAGGAAGCATTTTAGAGCGCGCCACCCTTTTGCAAAAGGGGACATCTCTTCATCCACTTGTAAATCATTGTATCAAGATGGGTATCCCTAAGAGGGACCGACATGTGACTAGGGTTCAATATTAATGAAATATCCATTATTTGTCATTTTCATGTTATATATTTTCTCGTAATATTTTAGCTTTATTTTTGGTATAGTAATAACATCGCAAGTAGAGTTAAGAGCGGTGTGTGCGCCCCGAGGTCGCTACAGATGGCGATCACGATGGGACAACCACTAATTTTTTATTTTCTATTGGAAAACTAACTTAATTTTGCATGCAGGTCTAGCTTGTATAATGGAGAGATTGGATAGGTTCTTACTCTTTGACAATTTCTTAATCCATGGTCACATTCCTAAAGTGAAGACTCTTAACAATATTGATTCAGATTACTGGCCTTTCATGGTGGAAATGTGGAAAACCAATGTGAGTTTCTATCCTTTTTTATTTTAGTTAATGTGTCTTAGAGACGGTTCCTTTAAACCTCGAGTGCAACAATGGTGGAAGGAAGGTAAACCTAGGTATGGGACTAAGATGTTCTATTTTGCCAAAATATTGCAATACATTAAATCCAAAATCAAGACTTGGAGCTGGAAGGAGTTTGGGGATGTTCATAAAAAAACATGAAGTTATTGATCATCTTGAAAATTTGAATAAGAAAATCCATTTAGATGGCCTCACAGAGAGTACAAGTGCAAATGAAATTAAACTCACAACTTAGTTAAAGGAATGGGAAAAAAAAGAACTCTTATGGAAGCAAAAATATAGAATTCAATGGCTCAAAGAAGGTGATCGAAACACAAATTTCTTCCACAAATATCTTCTAGCTCGAAGATATCACAACTTTATTTCTTCCCTAAAATCAAATTTTGGAGATGTTGTCTACACTTGGGATGACATGAACTCTAATTTTATCAATTACTTTTCCAATATTTTTACTGCTACTCCTCTTGACTCAGCTTCTCAACAAAATGTTCTTCAAGAAATCCCTTCGAACTCTATTTTGATTAAACTTGTTACTATTAATAAGCTATAATAGGTAGTTTTTAAAATGCAAAAAGGGAAAACCCCAGGTCTTGATGGTTTTCCCATTGAGTTCTACCAAGGGTTTTGGGATATCCTTCATGTCGATTTATTAGAGTTGGTGGAAGAAGCCAAGAAAGCCAAAGAAATTTTTAAGGTTATCAATAAAACTTATATTACTCTTGTTACAAATGCTCAAGAGGCTAAACATATCTCAGATTTTAGACCTATTACTTTATGTAATATTCTCAAAATTATTACTAAGATCATGGCAAAAAGGTTGAAGCCTCTTTTGCATAAAAATTATTTCCTCTGAACAAGGGGTTATGTGGAAGAGCATCAAATAGTTTATGAGATAGTTCTTGCTCAGGAAACCATCCATTCCATGGATATGCAAAAATCTCCTTCCATGTTCATTCGGTTAGACTTATCCAAAGCTTATGATAGAGTGGATTGGCACTTCCTTATCAAAGTTTTGAGGCAATTTGGTTTCTCTCAGAATTGGATGGATTGGATTATAGGATGTATATCTTCAGTTTCCTACTTAGTTCTTATCAATGGAAGGCCTTCTCAGTTATTTCCAGATTCTAGAGGTATTAGGCAAGGTGACCCCCTCTCCCCTTATTTATTCATAATTATTGCTAAATGCTTATGTAGGGCTATAACCAAAAAGATAGAAGATAAAACCCTTAAGGGAGTTACCATTGCTCATGGAGCTAGACCTATCTCTCATCTTCAATTTTTTGATGACTCTACTCTTTTAGGTAAAGCTATAGTTAAGGAAGCTTCTACTATTAAGAAAATCATTAGCTATTTTTCTAAGGCTACTGGACAATTGATCAATGAAAACAAATCTATAGTCATTTTCCTTCACTGCTCTACCAGACAGGAATCCATGGTCTTGGATAAATTAAGATATAAGAAGACCTCCCTTCCAATCACTTATTTAGGTATTCCCATCAATATTCGGAGACAAAAAAAATATTGGAATTGGTTGTTGGACAAAGTCAAGAAGAAAATTGAAAAGTGGACCAATATGTGGCTTTCTTTTGGGGGTAGAATCACCTTGGTAAAATTAGTCCTTTAGGCTATTCCTATTTATGTTTCTACCATGTTGAATATCCCAAAGATTGTTCTTCAAGAACCAGATCAAATCAGTCATTGGTTCCTCTGGATTGGTACTAAGGAGAAAAGAAAATGGGCCTTGGTGAAATGGGACATGTTATGTCTTCCTAAGAATGAAGGGGGGTTAGGATTTTGGTCTACTATTAGTAACAACAAAGCTTTAGCTGCTAAATTATATTGGAGAATTTTGTATAACCCCAATGCTCTTTGGGCAAAGAATATTCGTGCTAAATATGCTGAGAACAAAAGTCCTAAAGACCTTATTTGCTATCAATTGCCTTCCAAAGATTCTCCCATTTTAGCAGTTCTTAAGACTGGTGAGGATTTGATAAAGAAAAAATTATTTTGGATCATTTATAATGGTCAACGGGTAAATTTTTGGATAGATTCTTGGGATGGTCACAAGCCTTTGATAACTCAGTTTCTCGAATGGAGGCCTTGGATGGAGGAGTTTCATCGAGCTAACTAGATAAATGTGGCTAATTATTGTTGGTACCATATTGGTAATTTAGAGGTTGGTAGATATTGGATCCCTATTGAGGACTAGCCTATTCAAATCCTAGAAAGGTAAAGACAAGATATCTAGTGCATCCTTCATATGATATCTCTCTCTTAGTCCCATGATAAAGATTATTTTGTATGGAACAACACTACTAAGGGTGAGTATTCTGTTGCTCAAGGTTAGTTGGCCTTATGCCATAATAATCACAATCAATAATCTGACATCTTTGCTCAGTTGTGGGCTCAAAAGCTTTGGCCTAAGGTGAGGTTCTTTACTTGGCTTTTATTGCATCGCAGGGTGCTTACTAGGGAGCATATTATGAAGTGTGGTTTTCATGGCCCTTTTAGATGTGAAATGTGTGGAGAGAATGTGGAAAATCTCAACCATATTTTTATTAAGTGTAATTTAGCCTTTGAGATTTGTAGGAGAATGACCACTTTACTTGGATTACAATGGTCCAATTTTTTTCTTTTGAACAACTTTGGAGGAATTGGCCTAATCAAGAGGGTGTCGATCATTTTATTAGATAGTTAGTTTGGATGGGTTCTACCATTATTCTTTGGAATATATGGAATGAAAGGAATAACTAAATTTTTAATAAAGAAAGGAAGTATATTCACTATATCTGGAAAAATACCATTGCCAAATTAGTTGAATCAGTCCATCAACTCCTTAATCACCCCCAAAACTTGCACCAAATATGGTATTAAGTGATGCAAATATTGAAGATTAACTCTTCTAATAGCAACTAGCTTAGAGGAAATGTGAGTAATTGCAATATGGATAGAACAAGGAATTGGTAACCTCCTCCTAAGGATTTTGGAAAAGTCAATATTTCTGGATCAAAGCTAGTGCGAGAGGGAATGGTAGACTTTCAAATGGCTCCCTGGTTTTTAATTTTACTGAGAATTTGGGTATTCTATCCAATAACCTTATTGAGGGGTGTGGTATCCGTAGAGGCCTTCAAGAGGCTACTAAGGTTGGATGGGAAAATGTACTAGTTGAGTCTGACTCTCAACTCATGATTAATATTTTGAAGACTCCTAAGAATCATAAGGTTTATTGGAGAATAAAAATAATTACTGAGAAGATTAAGTTAATCCAGAAGGATTTTTTGAAAGTTGATTACAATCATGTGGTCAGATATCAAAACAAGAGTACTGATGCTTTATCTAATTGGGCTTTGGACAAAGGTGATATTACTTTCTACGACCATCCTCCTAGATGGTGGGCTTCACAGATAAGGTAAGCTATTTTTTCTATCATTTCTTTGGATGTCTCTAGTTCTGGAGGTATCTAGTTTCTTCTTGCTTTATTTTTGCTTCTCTTTGGTTTGGTAAGGGTATTTTAGTTCCCTAGCTCAATATAATATTTCTTTTATTTTCCTTAATAGTCTTTTGTTCTAGAAAGATCATTGTTGTGTTCTATTTTTTTTCTTTTCTATTTTTGTGTGTGTGTGTTTTTTTTGTGTTATTTTTTGTTGTTCTTGTGCTTGTGATTCTGTATGTTTGTGTTAATTGGTATTTTTTGTTTTGGTGTGTAAGTGTTTTCTATGTTTTTATTTTTCTCTGTTGTTTTTTGTTGGTTGTTATTTTATTTTATTTTTTAGGTTTTGGTTGTTTTTGTTTTTCATGTTTCTGTTGGTTGTGTCTTTGTAGTATTCTATTGTTTTTTGTTATGTTTGTGTTTTTTTATGTTCTTGTGTTTTTTCTATGTGGTTCATGTTGTATTTTTTTTTTTAATCTTTTTGTGTGTGTGTGTTTGGTTGTGCTTTATCTTTTTGACACACTCAACGAGCATGTTTCTTTATTTTTGTTTTTTTTAATATTTTTGTGTGTTTGTGTTTGTATGTTCTTGTTTTTTGTTGTTTCAGGTTTGCTCCTTGAGTATGTCAAACGTGGTAGGCCAGGTGTGAGACCTAGGTGATTTTGGTGGAAGAGATACACCTGTATCCTTGGGTCTTACCTAAAAGTGACATCCCTTATGGGATGTTTTCCACAAAAAAAAAAAATTGATGGAGTTGGAATTTTCTATGGAGATAAAAACTAAAAGGATTCTAGTGCGGGTTAGGATTTTTGGACTATCATATTAGCTTATCAATAAAGCTATTTTCAAGAACATTGGGAGTTCATCTAGTAGGCACTAACTACGGAGAAGCAAAAACATGTTTTGTATATCTAGATATTTGTTACCATGGATATTTCAAAACCTTTTCCAATATGAAGTTTGAATCAAGAGAATGAGATTAAAAAGTGGATTATTAAAATAATGATGCCATTAAAGTTATGAGATTGGACACATGGCAAGATATTGCAAAGTGAAAAATATTAAGTAAATGATGGAAATTTTTGGTCATGAGACAAAGTTTAAGATGAAGGAGATCATATTATGGTAGAAGTTGGATTAGATCAAGGAATTTTCAATACCAAAAATGTGATAAAGAAATATCCTTTGCCTAATTATATGGTCAAAGCCTTCCTAGTTCACTCGAATAAACCATTATAAAAAATTAAGAAGGATGCAAGGGATAAGGAACTACAATGTGTAAGTTTAATTTAAAAAGGATTAAAAGTGTAATGGATTATGTAAAGGCAAATTTTAAAACAAATAAGGTGGAAAAAGGTCAAGTTTAATCTAGGTAAATTATTTCTATTTTCTTCAAGTTGTAGAAAATGGGTGTTTGCTTGAAAATTTCTACTATGGAAGCTTCACGATGTATTGCTAAATATAGGACAAACAAAAATGGGATGGAAAATTGCTAGAAGAAAGAAGCAATTAGGTTTTTTATACCATTTGTAGGAAAGAGAAAAATATAAAAGTTGAAATCATAAATGTATATGCTTCAACTATAATTACTCTTTTCAATGATGTGAGTAGGACCTTAGTTTAATTATGTCAAATTCAATGATGATTCATAATTGTAATCTATGTATTCTTGTGGGGACTTCAACACAATTCTATTTACTTTGAGAAATAAGGATGATACTCTTGGATGGTCAAAGTCAGTGGAGGATTTTGCTTCCTTTATCAATTAAATGATATTTGGGATATTAATTTCTTTAAGATTTCAATGTGCATGGGATAATAAATATATTGGGCAAACTCATATAATAGAAAGATTAGGCATATTTTTGTTATCTAATACATGGTTTCAAACATAGTATATAGTCTATATAGATATTTTATTACAAGTAGGATTAGATCACAAACCCATTACTTTGAGATGTGATCTACTCAATAATATTCATCCAAAGTCATTTCAATTTTAGTCTATGTATATCCATACCATAGTTAATTTGAAATCATTTTTTATGGTGGGAAGAAGAAATATTTGAAGAATCTTCTATGTACATATTTGGTCAAAAGATAAAATGCCTAGAAGGGTGAAATGGAGATATAGAATGTCAAATATTTTAGTACTATATTTAAAATAAAAGAGAAAATTAAATCTAAGATCAATAATTTATGAGAGAGTAAAAATCAATACAATAGACCAATATATCATGTGAAAGTATTTTTCCTAGATTTGAACAAGCTAAGGAGGTCACTTTACCCATTGATAAAGGCAATACAAGGTTAATCCAAACCCAAGAAAAACTCTAATTTGGAAAGAATAATAAGGTTAATATTGGGGATGGTTTGGTTAGATCTAATATATAATTTTTTTATAGGTTTAGAGGGTGAGTAGAGAAAGAAGTAGAGTAGGTATGAAGAATAAAATATAGCTAGAAGATTTAAGTAGTACAAGAAATTGACATAATATATAGTAAAATAATGCAATATTAAAATTAAGGTAGGTGCACAAAATAGATAAGAACAATACCAACCTTGGAGGATACTTAATTTGATGCTTGAATATGTCTTTGATTGTGCTTTGAAAGTCCTTGATATCCTTGCTTTATAACAATTAGTTGATGAAGAATCCCATTGAAGATAACCTTAAGGTAAGGATGCCTTGCTAGGAGAAGATGTTGATATAGCAAGAGAAGCAAAATAAATTCTTCTTATAGATACAAGAGTCTTGAACATAAAGCCAAGAGTTATGAGAAAGTATTTCTTAGAAGAGACTTCCTAAGAAGAAGAGTCTTTGGAGAGCTTTGGGATAGATGTAATACATGGTGCTAAGTGAGTAATTGAAGGAGCAAAACCTCTATGTGTCTAAATTGAAAATAATAAATTATTTTCCAATCCATTTGTCAAAGCCAACTACGATAGTGTCCACCATATGATTTATTACTTAGATTACTTTAAGTATTTATGGGCACTTCATTTGACCCATTCTATGTGATGAGTGATAAATTATGCTTATATTATGCAAGTTTTTATCTAGTTTTTAGATGCACAATTGATGATTATGGATGTGATTTTGGTGAATGTTATGCGTAGTTTACAATATTTACATCATTTTTAATATATCTTCTCCATAAGATATTATGTGATAAATAATGGTAATTTCATGTAAAACTGTGCAAAGATTTTTATGTTTTCAATAGATGGGCATTGCAAGTATTCCATAGGTAGCGTTATAGCCAAACACAACCCGAGTATAGATGAACCAGCTCATGAGAAGTGCATTGAAGAATGGGTTACAAAAAGGTGTTATGAAAAACACCTACGTAAAGGTGTTATGAAAAACACCTACGAAAAGGGTCTACGAGAAATTTTGACCATGTAAAACCTGTCTGATGCATTGGAGTTCCATGTATGATTACAACATAGCAGCACCACATGGGTTACACAATCAACATGATTGTTTGACACGATGACATTGTATACATGATCCAATATTTGTTGTATAATATGTTATGTGATCTGTCATTAAATTTGTAATCCATTAATTTGTTAAGTTGTCAAGATTTAAATGTGATCTTAATTTGTCTCTTCCCTTAGGAAGAGGACAAACAATTGTTCTGTCTTGTCAACAAATTATTTAAATTTAGGTTATTCGTTAAGTTTGTTGGTATTATGCCACTTGGACAATTTCAATTGTAATAAGTCCAAAGTTGTTATTAGGGATTGTCTTAATTTTAGAATATTCTTGTTATGTAATATTTGCATTCAAATCCTCAAACATGCGAAGATGTAACAAACCATGTGGAAGACTTCTATTGTAAATGTCCAATGTGACATTATAAATTACATGTAAAGACCTTTGAAAAGGTCTACTAGTTGCTATTAGGAGATTTGTTGCTTGATGTTTGAAGAAGTCTATCTGCACAGTCCGTTATACATTGTACAAGATATGAAGATTGGAATAAAAGTGATGCATTAGCTGTAATATTTTTTGATGAATATGGTAATTGTATCTTGTATTTTTGCATGATTTATTTATTTTTGTAAGCTTTCTCTTTACTTTCCTGCACATGAATTAAATAGTGTTAAATTAATATAATGAAATATTAGTTGCTAAAGTAAAATAAAGTAGAAAGGAGAAGAGAATTACACTGATCTCTAGGAGGCAAGGCCCACTCCGAACGACCAGTCCCTTACTCTCTTTCTCCTGAAATAGATTAGGTTTAGTTAGAAAATAGAATCAGTCTTAGAATATAAATTAAATTGCATAATACAGGATTATAGATTATTTTAAATAGTCAATGCATTGTTAGATTGCATGTGGATCCACACATACACATATACACATATATACACATAGAATTAGTCTAAGTCATAATTGCACCTTTTAATTAAGCATTATTTCATTTAATTTCATTTTCTATAACTTTCATTTCCTACAAATGAGACTAAGGAAATATAATAAAATTCAAATGATTAATGATTATGGAATAATCTATATGGGGTTTACTATTCTTTAAATCTAACTTGGATTGACAAATTAAGTGTATGAGATACAACTCGATATTTTGGCATTGTTATCGAGGAGAACAGTGCCATAATTTTGATCAAAATATTATTGGACTACGTGAGAGAGAGGCTTACCTATATGTAGAGATTTACACAAGAAGTTCCAATGTGCATGCAGGTCAAAGTGGCACAAGAAGTTCCAACAAGTGTCTTCATCTCAATGTTGACTAGGTTCCATTTTCTTAGGATCAATTTTTATTACTTTCCTAGTTAGCATTTGATTTTAGCAAATTTTTTTTAATTTATGGTTATCACATACTTAGGTCTGGAAGATTTAACCTATAAATAGAAGTAGGTGATTAGTGCTTCTAAATACCAAGTAGTGACAACAATTTACATTTCAACATTTTTATTTTTAGTAAATTTACTTTTTAGCATAGTGTGGTTGTTATATACTTAGGTCTGGGTTCTTTAACTTGTGAAAACAAGTAGTAGGTGCGACAATATCATACTAAAGTGTTCCTAAATACCAAGTAGTAACAACAACACTTTACTTTCCCTTATTGTGCTAAAATTAGCTATTGGATTTTAGACCTGGTTTTAGTGGTAGTAAGAACTATTTTAGAATAGTAATTTTACTTTCCCTTATTGTGTTAAGATTGGCTATGAATTTCAGACTTGGTCTTAATAATAGTAAGATTGTTCTATTTGAAAATTTAATTTCTGAAAATTGCATCTTGAAAACAGAAACAAAAACAAAAACAAGACAAAATTGTAAAAAAAAAAGAGAAGTAAAAGTTGCTAATGGTGGAAAGTTACTTTTAGTCTACATTAATAGACCTCAAAAAACTATTCCTAGAACAAGAAATCAACCTACTTTTTGAACAAAGACATAGGTCATCTAGAAAACAATGGGACTATATGTGGGAACACCTTGATCTCATTAGGGAAAGAACAAAAGAGTTGAGCAACATCAAGAGGATTGATATAACTAAAGCTCTAGGGCTAGATTATCATTCACCTTATCTTGATCTTGTGAAGAGTTGTGAATGTTGGCTAGGAGATAGGAGAGCGAGTGTAAATTCAACTACATATCCTTGGGGGCAATACTTTGAGGACTCCCTTGTTGTCCATAATTTCTTAGCAGACATAGAAAATAGAGAAGTGAGCCTAGAATACAACAAAAGATATAACAAAGCTCCTAGAATCATGCGCTTTAGAGAGTTGTGTCATGATTTGTATTACGAGTTATAGTTTGAAAGTCCTATCTCAAATAAAAAATAAGCTTTTATTGTTCAACTAATTTTTCTTGTGAAACAAGATTTTGATTTTGAGGAGGAACATTACATGACCCCTGAATAGTTAGACCCAATTAATGATATCCATAAACTTTTTAAGGAGGAATGAATGATTTTTGTTGTAGAAAATTAAAGATCTTTGTAAATTTATGAGTAGACCTAGAGATTCAAGAGGAAGATTCATCAAAGTCTGTAAAGAAAACTCTAGTGAAAAGTTTGATATTTCTAGATTAAAAGAGACTGAGATTTTAGTAACTAGAGATTCTCCAAAAGAGCAAATTGAACTACCATTGAATCTACTAGATCAAAATCCTAAAATATTTCTATTTCTAGAACTTGAATTTGATAATCATATCGATCCATCAACTATCTTTTTTGAACCCATACCAAGTCCAATATTAGAATTCATTCAATCAGTCATGGATGACCATAATAGCGAACATGGGGAAGTAGATGGAAATCAAAGGGGAAATAGGCAAAGGAATAATGATCATGGAGAAGTAGAAGAAAATCAGAGAAGAAGTAGGTAAAGAAAAACTTTTACCTTTCCAATTTCTTCTCCAATAGATAGGCTAACAAGAGAACCAAAACCGATCTCTATTGCTATTTTACCTACCTTCCATGGGAAACCACATGAAGACCCTGATGCATTTCTTTTTGAGTTTGAAGTGGTGTGTCAAGCCTATTTTTATACCACTGATGAACAAAAATTAATATTGTTTCCCTCTACCCTTAAGGATGCAACTTTAAGATGGTTTATGGGTCTAGGTGAAAGTGTTTGTAACCGATGGGATGGAGATCATGGATTGAAAGATATATTCCTTGAAAGATATCAAGATTACTATAGATTTAGGGACAAGAAAGTTGATATATTTTGTATGAACCAATGAGAAGAAGAATCCCTTGAGGATTATCTTGAAAGATTTCAGTTTGTAGGATCTAGAGTGAATATTGATTTAGATGAAGAAATCTTAAAAGAATTTTTTCTAAAAGGATTAAAAGAAGATGTCCTTGATGTTCTAAACCTTATGGCTAAGGGGGATATTCATCTAATGGAATTTGAAGAGATTGTGAATATTTGTAGAAATTATTCAAGGAATAAGCCTCTTAGGAACAACAAATACTCATCCATAGGAGGAGGAGTAACAAGAGCAAAAATTGGTAATATGTTGGAAAGCCTAAAGACTGATTTGTTAAGCACATTAACTACATCTCTTGACCTCATGGATAAGAAACCAAAAGAACAAGATATTGAGGAGATATACTGTCATAGATGTAGGAAAAGACACAACTTGAGGGAATGCCCTCTTAACATTACAAATATTTCCAACATTTCTACTTCTTGTAAAATCTGTGACAAAAATCATAGTACTAAAAACTGCAAGTATATTTCAGCTATGAAATCTACTATAAAAGAACCTGAAGTTGAGGAGGTAGAGGATGTTTATTTTTTAGCCCAAAGAAGAAGTGGCCCATTCAATGGTCCATCTAATTGGTCAAATTCTAGTTATTCCAACTAGCAAAGACCTAACTAATGGTCAAATACATCAAATTGGACAAATTGGAACCCATACCCAAACAACCAAGAATGGAATATACCTCCATGGGCCCAATTTATGGCCAACTCATATGGGATTCCACCTCCATGGACTCAAGGAATATTGGGTCAAAACATGCCTAATTGGAATATGAATGACCAATATAATCAAGGAGGACCTAGCTGGTCTCAAAGTCCACCCCAACAATAGAATTTCCAAAACTAGTTTAGGGGACAAGCCCCTCAAAATCAACCTCAAAATAGACTTCTTCCACCTCCAAATAATATGAACAACCCTCCTAAGCAACCACCTTTACCAGCTCAACCAGTTCCCAATCCTAATAATAACAAGACTGTTCAACAGGTCTATGAAACAAATGAGACATGTTCAATATCTATGGTACCTTGCCAACAGATCCATTTAAGGTCTAGAAAAGTGTTGGAAAATAATGTGACTCTCACAAAAGTTGAGGAACCTATCCAAGACTTGTTTGAAAAAGTAGACAAAAATGAAAAAGAAACAAAAACTTTACTAGAAAATATTCCATCAAAACAAAAAGAGATCCAAATCCCTCAAAGGAAAGAAATGGAAATTCCATTTCCTAAAATACTGGTAATACCTAAAGAACCCTCCAAACCAACTTTCAATTTCCTCCAAGAATTAGAGAATGTTACCATTAAAATTCCTCTATTACAAGCTATCAAGGATATTCCTATCTACTCTAAATTGATAAAGAATATGTGCACATCCAATTTAGGAAGAAATAAGAAGAATGAATCTCAAACCATCCAAGTTATTGGATAATTATCTAAGATAATGACTGAAGGAAGGTTACTACCAAAATATACAGATCCTGGAATACCTATACTCATAGTTCATATTGGTAATACAACCTTGCATAATATCTTAGTAGATTTAGGGGCTGCCATCAATGTTATGACCAAGGAAACAACATAGTATTTAGGGGTATACAAATTACAACCAACCTCTATAGTGCTTCAACTTGCAGATAGATCTACCATCAAACCAGAAGGAAAATTAGAAGACATCATAGTTTCTATAAGTTCATGGGAGTATCCTATAGACTTTGTGGTCTTACAACCTAAGAAGAAGTTAGGGGGACATCCCTTAATTCTAGGATACCCATGGCTTGCAACAATTGATGCCTACATTAGTTGTAGATTTGGAAATATGACTATTTCCAATGGTAAGCACACTAAAGACCTTAGCCTATTTCTTGAGTCAACATTAGATGAAGGTTTTTCAAAACAAATTTGGTATGATTTTCCTAATGACTTGGATGACATTCAGACTTTATCAATTAATGTATTAAGTGAATATTTACAACAAGAAATTGAAGGACCATTAGGACCACTTTTTGATGAAGAATAAAGTACTAATTGTTCAGATGAATTTACTATATCTAATGATGAAGCAAGTACAAGTCAATCTCATCAATTAGTGCCCTATAACTATCAGTTAAATGTTCTTGAACATGAAATAATGGGAATAGATGCAAATACTAAAAATTGCAAGCAGATAGACATCACACCTGGAAAGACTTTAAATATTAATAATGAGCTTACAAGTATTCAGGAATCACAATTGATAGAAGTACTTAGAAAACATCAAACAACATTTGCATGGAACTATGAGGACATGAAAGGGATTCATCCAAATGTTTGCACCCACCGAATCTTCATTCAAGAAGGTTGCCACCCAGTGAGACAACCTCAAAGAAGACTAAATCTAGCTATGAAAGACATAGTTCAAGAAGAGATCATTAAGCTTTTAAATGCAGGATTTATATATCCAATTTTTGATAGCCAATGGGTATCACCATTAGTGATAGTTCCCAAGAAGAATGGTAAATGGAGGATTTGTGTAGATTATAGGGAATTGAATAAAGTAACAAAGAAAGACTATTTTCCTTTACCTTTTATTGATCAAGTTCTTGATACCTTGGCTGGAAAGAAATATTTTTGCTTTTTGGATGGTTTTAGTGGATACAATCAAGTCTCAATAGCAGAAGAAGATCAAGAAAAGACAACTTTTACATGTCCTATAGGTACCTATGCCTATAAAGTTTTACCTTTCGGATTATGCAATGCACCTGCTACTTTTCAAAGGGTTGTTTTAGCTATTTTTGCTGATTTAATTAATGAATGTGTAGAAGTCTATATGGATGACTTCACAATCTATGGTAACACTTTTGAAGAAACTCTATCATATTTATAAAAAAGTTCTAGTTATATGCCAAGAAAAAAATCTCTCTTTGAGTCATGAAAAGTGCTTCATGATGATGAGAGGAGGTATTGTTTTAGGATATTACATATCTGAGGAAGGTGTTAAAGTAGATCCTACAAAAATCCAAGTTATCCAATCCCTCCAACCTCCAAAAACACAAATAGAGGTAAGAAGATTTTTGGGACATGCAGGGTATTACCGTAGATTCATTAAGGATTTTAGTAAAGTTACCTCTCCTATGCTTAAGCTCTTAACAAAGGAAAGTGAATTTAATTGGATAGAAGGATGTCAAAAAGCCTTTGAAATTATAAAGGATAAATTGACTACCGCTCCCATTTTAAGGGGACCAAATTGGGAATTGCCCTTTCATATACATTATGATGCTTCAGGTTATGCAATAGGAGCAGTACTTCAACAAATTGAGAACAAAATACCTTATGCTATCTATTATGTGAGCAAAAATTTGCATGGGGCTGAACTTAATTACATAGTTACTGAAAAGGAATTCTTAGTTGTAGTTCATGCCATTAATAAGTTCAAACATTACATAATAGGGTATGAAGTATTTGTTCACACTGATCACTCTGCCATTAAATACTTGATGAACAAAGCTATAGTAGGAGGAAGAGTGGTTAGATGGCTTCTCTTATTGCAAGAATTTAATGTCACAATTATAGATAAAGCAGGTAAAGATAATGTTATTGCAGATCATTTATCTCGTATGCAAATATTTGATGATGATGAGTTAATTCTTGATAATTTCTTGGATGAACATTTGTTTGCTCTTTCTATTTTTACTCCTTGGTATGCTGATATTGTAAACTATTTGGTAACAAGAAAAATACCTCAAAATTTTACACCACATGAGCATAGAAAATTAGTACATCAAAGTGTCCCTTATATGTGGATTAATGGAATTTTGTTTAAATCTTACCCTGACCATGTAATTAGGAGATGTGTGCAAGAAGAGGATGTGTTGAGTGATAATTTTACCCAATTGTAAAACCACCATCACAGTAAGGGTATTGTTAGAAAACCCTCTCTTGCAAAGAAATTCAGAATTTCTCCAAGGTTCTTATTTGCTTAATATGTGCTTGAATGCTTGTGAAAATATAATAATATGTTGAATATCTCAAAGGTGCAAGTAACTATTAACAAGGGGTCTGTGGTTTGGTATTAATTTGATTTGATTTATTCTTTGTTATTCATGTGATTATTAAAAAATGTGTATTTATTGATCCACTATCTACTTTGAAATATTCATTCCATAATGGTGATTTAATCCATTTTATCTTAAATTGTTAAAAAATTTTATCTTGAATTGTTAACGAATTTTATCTTCTTTTGTTAAGCTTTGTTTGAGCATGAAAGAAAATGACTAAATCTAACTTTGAAATGTCAATCCCGGAATGGTGATTTAATTCATTTTATATTCTTTGGTTAACAAATTTTATCTTGCTTTGTTAAACAATTTTTTTAATGATCAAACCTATGGAGTGCAAGAATTTTTTTTTTGTTTTAAAATCTTAAGAAATGCCTTAATTAAATGTGTCCAAATAATTTAATTTTTTTAGCCTTGAAGAAATAATTATTTGGATATTTTCAATTACTTCAAAACCCAAAATTTTAATGCAGAAAAATATAATCCTTCTAGGGTTTTGAGTGTTTGATGGAGCTTAAAGAAAATAAAATGAAAAATAAATAATAACAAAAGCTAAGGTTAGAGAAAAAAATGATAAAAATATGAAATAAGATGAAAACAAAGTGCGGAAAAGCAATCAAAGTGAGCTACTATAAATTAATCCCTCCTATTCTTCTATTGGCTTATCTTAAATAAGTAATTGATACATATATACATATTAATGAGACATCCCATATATATATATATATATATATATAATATCTCCCCATGAATAAAATTTTCCCTCCTTGTATGTTTTGGCTATATAGCCAAAAATTCAGTTTGGGGGAGAGAAAGGAAACACAAAGGAGTAATATAATATTTTCTATAATATAGTTTAGGGGGAAGAGAAAAAAATAATTGAAATATTTCTATAATATTTTCTTCTATAATATGTTTCTATAATATACGTTTGTAACTCATTTTTGAAGTATAATTGTGTAATAAGTCTCTATAGTATGTTTTTGTGACCTATTCCTGTAGTAGGAGAGAAAGGAAAAGCAAATGAGTAATATAATATTTTCTACAATATATTTGGGGGGAAGAAAAAAACAATTGAAATATTTCTATAATATTTTCTTCTGTAATATGTTTCTATAATATACGTTTGTAACTCGATTTTGTAGCATAATTTCATAATAAATCTTTGTACTATGTTTTTGTGACCTATTCATGTAGTATATCTTCACAACATATTTCTTAATTATATGTCTGTAGTGAATATTCATTAAATACCATGAATAAATTAAATCATATATCTAATAAAATCAAAAGCAATGAGACTCTATGAGAAATAGTACACACATAAATCTAATGAAGTGTCTGCAAAATCTCAGGGACATACGTTATCATAGAAGGATGCACATAAAATAAAATAAAAATGGCATTCTGTGAGATTAATTATTTTTCTTCTTAAAAATCGTTTCATAAAAAGAATTTAATATAATAATTTAACAAATGTGCAATGTCTCTGGATGTTATAAATGTTTTATCAAAATAAAATTAAATACAGACCATTCATCCTTAAGTAAAGTCACAATTTATCATCCAAGGAAAAGATATAATAAGAAATAAATAAACGTTCATGAGTGGACAAGTAACCTTCACGCATGGCATTGGACATCAAAATTTAAACATGTCATGTGCATTTCTTCTCACCCATCATCTATTGAGGGAAAATCATCAATCTAAGGGAGAGGCACATATATAAATGTTAACCACATCACCTTTGATTAGTCTCCCATGCATACAAAAATAATTATGAAATATTTTAAGGGCTATTCCCTCACCCTTCATCATATACCCAAATGCATTGGGTTCCATAGAATGCTGGTGGGATTATCCAAGTTGTGGGTATGTATATTTGTCAATTATAGAATACACAATTATGAATATAATGGTCCTCTTGCTACAATGTCAATGGCTAGTTAAATTCATTTCAAGAACATCTCTATCATTTCCTAGGTTATGGCAATGTGGGACTAAGAAAAAGTACAAGAAATAAAGTGCGTAAACAAATTTCTAAATTCCAAATGAGGTGTGTTTATTATGTCATGAGAATTCAAAAAAATATAGGGTATATTTTGAGCATGAACAATAATGGGAAGTGATGAGATCTTAAAATATTGGCATCTCCTAAGGGAATATGTCGACACCAGATCTACAAAATAAGTTGATGCGATCAGTCGAGTAACCAGGGGACCACAAAAAAAAATGTAAAGCAAGAAAAAATTGTGTGCATAACATTTTATTACAAAGGCATTAATGAAATATTTTGAAGTTCGACTTTACAATATGATAACATGTACCTATTAAATTATTTTATGGGTCCTTAAAATTACATCTCAACATGGAGGAGGTGGCAACATCTTTCACTTCTAGGAGATATCACCTTCCAAAGATGCATCTAAAGTTAAGAAAATTGGGGCATAACACATAATAAGTTGAATAAGTAACAAGGTTATGGGGTATCACATCCCCACGAGCAATGCATAACGACGAGTGCCTATAAGTATATGGGAAGATGAGCATCCAAAACCACATGAGATGACAAGTTTTAAAAAATACATGGCACATAATGTGTAAGAGGGAATGCTGAAAATAAAGTACCATAGATCGATTAGTGAGGCCATTGATTAAAAGCAAATAACGGGTATGATTTCACCAAAAAAATTACCTAGGTAGATGGGTAGAGCGAGATATCAGAAACCCCTCCTATTTTCACACTATAAATCATTTTTCTTGCTCAAACAAAGCATGAAGATGAATTTAGGGTAGAAATGATAGCAAGGCTAGGGCTCAATTTTGCTAGAAAATATAGTAAGAGAATTGCAAACGCATACTAAAAAGGAGCATACATTCAATTAACTAGTGGGAAAAATGCAAGATGACAACTGTAAGTGTCAAATGTTTTTGATAAAAATGGTCTGATTTTTTAAGTTGAAGAGATTTTTTAGGAATTTTATTTATTATAAATCTCTTTAATTCATGGGTAATTTGGGACAGTTGAGTACCTTGTAACAAAACTTGTATATTTAAAACATTGCAGGCTCTTGTTATATAGAAAAAGAGGGTTATCTTATTGAAATATTTTGTTTGTATAGTAAAATAAAAGTATTGCCAAACCTGAATATTATTTCAAACCCTCATACTTCTATAGTCTATAGTAAAACCCCCTAGTTAATGATGCCTAAGCCCTCATTCCAAAAATGTAGTGAACCCTCCTCTATAAATAAACAAACACCAAGTGATTTCGTGAGGAATCTATTTCAGAAGTCAAAATGGTGGGAGGCTTTGAACCACTTTCAAAGTCATGACCAGGGTGTGGTTGAAAACTTTATCCTCAACTATGATACAAACTCCATGACCACCCATGTCATTGGAGTGAGGATAATAGTAACCCCTACCTTGATTTTTGAGGTTCTTCACATACCTGAAATCGGGCAGAAGTATTTCAAATATAATGAAAAAGGGGTTGTAAAAATCATTAAAAATTTTGGGGAAAAATGTGTTGTGATCAGAGATAGAGAGGGATGGATAAAGGAAGTAGCAACCTCCTCCTTTCCACTTAAGTGGTAGGAGGTAGTAACCCTCATCATGAAGTTTTTCATAGTTGAGGGGAGGTTGTCTGTGTGTGTGGGATATTATTTGAAACTCCTCATTAATCTTAAGTACCCTAACCAGGAATATTGTGTGGTAAAATTACCCTATTTTCTTTACAAATATCTCAAAAACACTATAGAAAGGGTTCAAAAGAGGAAATCAAAAGCCTCACCCAAGCTCAATATCATTGCCCATCATGATATGATTAAGATCTATTTTACATAAGATGTATGATATAGGAATCACTTGGGATAATATAATTGAGGAATCCAACCTATTAGCCTGTTCATCCAAAGATGAGTTAGAAGAGGATGTTAGCTTTGAGTCTAGTTTTAATCAAGTTGGGGAAGAGATTCTTGTGCATAAAAAGGTCAGTCATGCTAAATATTCAAAACCACCTCCAGCTGCACAAACCAAGAAAACCCATTTTGAGATGTTTAATCTAGAGAACGATGAAAGGAGCGAGTCTTCAAAATGATCTTCTAGTCGATGGCCAAGCCATGTAACCATGAGTTCCCAACAGGAGTTCGTTGATGTCTTAGCCTAGGTCCTTGTTCAACAGAGCTAGTTCCAATCACAAATGGAGAGTTTTTAGAGGGATTTCTTAAAATAGGTAACCCTAATAGAAAAGAGTATTTTCACTCAAAATAAGCTTCTCAAACAGTTATATGTATAAATCAAAGAAAAAATAACTAAGCCAATTGAACAGGTTTCTAAACTACCTATCTCTAGTTCCTCACTCAATAAAAGCTCAATAGGAAAGATGAGGGTGTTCAATTAATTTTAGCTGGCATTTTACCTTGTTCCAAATGCTTGATGGCAATAATTCACCAATGCTTTATTCTATTCTTAAGGAATTCAAACAAAAATACACTACATCTCCAACACGTGGTGCACATATTCCTATCAGTCCTTAGAAGACAACCCCATTCGTGGAACATGAAATCCCTTTAAGTCTTGATAAAGTGATCAACACGATCATGAAATTGGTAGGTCATCAATATTTGCCAGTGGGAAAAGTGAAACAGGGACCTCCACCTAGCACAACTTAGGTAACAACAAGTGTAAAGGAAGGACAAGAGGACATGGCTTATCTAAATATCATGGTCACTAAACACCCACCGAACCTTGAAGCCCCAAAGCACAAATCCAAAAGGTCAAGCAGGAAATGCTGAGGAAAGAGGTGACCTAGTTCCATTTTGGGCTTCATCTCGAATTAGAGAAAGCACATTTAGTTACTATAACAACCCAAGTCATCCCACTTGGTTGTACTGGCTTCTAAAGAGAAAATGTTTCAACCTTAATTCACTCCGGTCCTAGTACAAGCATGCTATATATTCATGAGTTCCATTTCACTGTAGTTGAAATATTCATGAGAACGAGATTGGCCAAATCTCAATGTGTTTACCTTAATAGTACTTCCTCTCCATTATCGAGAAACCAAGTGTAGGTAAGGTTTTTTCTTCTAGGGCCCATTTAACCTATAAGTGGAATTCTTAATTCCCTATACCTCGATACAAGATGTTAGTGTTTGCATGCTGGAGCTAAATGATTTTTTGCCAACCTGAGAAAATGTCTAGGGTCTACCACTACCTTGGTAGTTACCCGGAAGCCTTAACTACATAATATCCCATTCCATTATGCAAGTAATACCTCTGGTATTTTTGGAATGTAAGGACTTCCACTCTTGTACTAGCAAGGTTTACCTAGGAGAAATACCCATATCATTTCTCCTTTACCTCCCACCCTAGTTCTTAAGGGGATGGTAAACCCTGACAATATGTTTGTCTCCCCACAACATCTCGATGGTTGAAAGGAGATTGCTTGTTCACAATCTCTAAAAAGACATGGTTGTCTACCCATAACCTTAAGTTTATAAGGTTTTCATTCCTATATTTTTAGTTAAGACACAGTCCATCTTCGTAGGTTTCTACACTACTTAAAGTCTCAAAGTTGTAGGGATAATATTTTATATAATGTAAATTCTATTTTTAGTCCTAAAAGGGTGTGGCTGAGAGAAAATTATACATATTTAAATTTTTAAAGATAACACCACTACATACTTAAAATATTAAATATAAAACCACTACATACTTAAAATATTAAATATAGCATAACACCATGTTTAAGTAGAAACTCTAGCTTTTAAAATATTTTACCTTCTAAAAAAAAGTAACAAACTAATATTAATTTCAATTATTATAATTGCATATATAAAGATGTTCAATCTAGGCTGTTCATTATCATCACGTGATAGAAGAGTACGTGTTTTGTCACACCCAATGCTTAATTTCTTCTATGGTTTTCCCAACCAATAAGAATTTGATTCTTTCTTGAAGAACCTAAAGGAATATCTTAAATTTGGGTAGTGTGCCCTAAAATATTCTATTTATTTATTTCGATTATTCTACTTTGACGATGACACATGACGTATACACTTACCACTTAGAGAGGAGGTCTACTAGTTTCAATATTTGTTAAAAACACTATAATAAGCCTTTCTAAATGTTCTTATAAAAATGCTATGCCTATATCACAACCCTAAATTGTTATCGCGTTTCAAATTTAAACCCATACAACAAACTAAAATCACCTAATTTATTATTTAAGGTGCTATAACTTTTTAAAGTATTTTCAAGCATGCGATATTTATTGTATGTCCATAAAGGGCGGTTACCACAGTGTGGGGTGAGGTTCACAAACCAAGGAGATCGATATTTGTTTCCAATATTTTAGTTTTCTACCAAGGCTAGAAATTTACGTCTTCCTTCTCATAAGGAAGCCAAGAATAGTTTGACCCAGACAAAACCAGGTATAGGCCTTACATAATTAAGTACGGGTTCCATTGTCCTTACCAATGCAACCACTTCCCAACTATTAAAGTATTTGAAACACATCCAAGATTTCAAGTCCTTCTATGAATATATTACGAATTCAAAATAGGATGTATCGTTATACACAACTTCCATAATTCCTATGAAAGCACAAAGAATGGTGAGGGTTAATTGAGTTGCCAATGCGCTCGCTTTTACAAATGGGTTCACAATATGTCTGGGATTTCTTTCAAATATTCTTAAAGTATAAAGTAATGCAATTTTTTTAAGTAATCATAGTATTTGAATGCTAAACAATGCTTCTATTTCTAAAACAAAATCAATTTATTTATTTTTAATATATAACCCATATCATGGCATCTAAAGGAAACAAATCATTTTAATTAAAATATACAAATTTATTTTAGTGAGCACTTTTACAGAGCTATCCTACAAAATCATCCAGTCATGTGAGATTTACAAGCACTCTGCCTTAGACAGTACAAGGATAAAATCCTTCACTGCTACTGTCCACTTACAAAGTTGTCCTCCCAATACTACATAGCTCAACAAGTATAAAAAATGAATTCCTAAATTTTATCATATAGTGAACCAACCAACCGAAGTTCCAAAATACGACTACCATTTTATAACTGGTCAAAACATAACTATACTAAGTCAAAGCTTTTCTACTACAATGCTTTTTTTTTAGGAAGAAGAACGACATGTATATTCATGAAATAACTCTGTTATTCTTTTGTTGCAGCAACATCTCCCTAGAGTGATCTTCAATTTGCTAAGGCTTCGGTGGCATTCTAAGGGGTCATAGCAACATTATTTTACTTGCAATGCAACTACATACTAAATGCTCTAGCCATGCAACTATTAAAGCAGAGTAATTTTTTTTCAAGAAAGAAACATCAGTTCTTTAAAAAAAAAAACAAGAATAATGCTTCAATCAGTCACAGATTATATTCCCTTACAAATAATTTTAATCCAAATCATTACTTCTACATTACAAGGCTAAAAACAATATTCTCAAAGAACCGACCTCTTAGTTGACACGCTTGGCCCTTTTCGAGATAGCCTCTGCACTCTTATGAAATTCCCCACTCACCTCTGAAGATGACGATGCTTCTTGTTGTATTAATCAATTGGTTTTATAATTAAACACATTGTTTTCCTACTGGACATTTGTTATTTGAGTGTCCAGAAGCTTACCATGTGGTGATCCGATTCACCTTACATTAAATTATAATTTTAGCTTTAATATTTTAATTTCATTTATTTAGTTTTAATTATTGTTTATTAATAAATTTTATTTATTGTATTTGTTTTATGTTATCATTATTATTTATTATTTATTATTATTATTTAATATATATATTTTAAAAGTAACATAAGCCAAACAAACCTAGTTATGCAGCTACATGAAATGCATCTACATGGACCATTGGCAGATGCATTTCCAGTAGGGATTATTGAATCCCTAATCGAGGTAAATACACCACCGCTCATCATACCCCTTATCTTACCTTTCATCGGTTAACCTAGTCTGGTACTTGAGAGAGACACCATTTCCATCAGAGTTGATATCTGTCCTACATCCATGGATGAATTAGAAGTACCTTATTCTTGCAGATATAATAGGTAAAAAAAATCTAGATTTAGGAGGGTTGTTACATACTTCCCCCTAATATTAAACATAGTCCTTGTGTTTGCAGTGCACATTATAACATTAAATATGCCACCGTAATCAATGAGAATCATAAAAATAGTGACTACATAGCATAAAATGAAGTTCATTTATCATCCATACATATCAAAATATTATAATTTTTGAATCAAAAATATGATTATATCATTGTTTAAACAAAAATGGAAACTGTCTTTTCATAATGGCCACATCTTCCCATGTGGCATTGTTTTCAAAGTACTGGTCCCACTAGACCCTACATTGCTCTATGTTCCTTTTTGTTAGATGTTTTGTTCTGTAGCCAAGTATTTTAACTGGTTGCACCTCAATGCATAGGGGATCTATCATATGCAAGCAATCAACATTCCAAACATGAGAAGGGTCAGATATATATTTCTTAAGAAGAGACACATGGAAGGTATCATGGATTTTTGATAAATTGGGTGGTAAGGCTAATTTTTAGGCTACTGGGCTGATTTTATCAATAATGGCAAAAGATCCTACGTATCTCAAGCTAAGTTTGGAGGATTTGATAGAACTTTTAGCTGGTTTAACCCTTAGGAATACTTTATCTTCCATAGTGAATTTCCTTGGAGTTATTTTAAGATCAACATAACTTTATTGTCGATCCAAAGCTTCTTTAAGTCCCCGTCGTATCTCGTTAAGTTGTTCTTCCATTTCCTTTACCATATATGGCTTGATCATTACCCGATCCTCCAGATTTCTCCATGATAAGGGCATTCTGCACCTTCTCCCATATAGTGCCTCAAAAGAAGCCATTTTTAATGAAGTATGGTACCCATTGTTGTAAGCAAACTCTATCAGAAATAGGTAGTCTTACCATTTTATTTGATGATCCATACAGTACATTCAAATCATATCCTCTAAGACTTGGTTTACCCATTCTATTTGTCCATCAGTTTTTGAATGATATGCAGTACTGGTATTGAGTTTTGTTCCCCAGGCTTGGTGTAATGCCTACCAAAACTTGGATGTGAATCGAGAATCCCTGTTTGATATAATTGTTTCAAGAAACCCATGTAGTTGTACCACTTCCCTGGCAAACTTTTGAGCCACTGAAGGAGCTCCATATTTAATATTCCTGGGCAAAAAATGTGCTACTTTAGTTAGTTTATCAACCACTACCAAAATCACATCATGCTAAAAACGGTTCTTGGGCATCCCAACTATGAAATCCATAGATAAAACCTATCATTTATATTCTGGAATTTTATAGGAATACAAATGTCCTGTGGGATGCAAATATTTTGCCTTTACTTTCTGATATTCAAGACATTTTACCTTAAATTCAGCGATATCCTTCTTCATCCCTGGCCAATAATAATACCTTCTCAAATTTTCATGCATCTTAGCATAACCTGGGTGTGCGAAATATGGAGCATAGTGTGCCTGCTATAGTAGCATGCTTCTGAGGTTCTGGTTATTAGGTACTATCATCCTGTTTATAAAATATAATGTCTTCCTGAATTCTAAATTCTTTTGCTTTTTCAAATCCTTGTCGTATTAAATCCCAACATTTCTATAAAAAATTATCTTGAATTTGTAAGTTTCTTATTTGTTCAATTATATCAAATTGACATTGTATTATAGCAGTGATATACCTTCTCCTACTCATAGCATCTTCCAACTTGTTTTCCTTTCCCTTGATATACTCAATGCTAAAGTCATTCTACCAAAAAATCCATGCAACGTCTTTGCCTACCATTGAGCATTGGTTGAGTGAAGATCTACCTCAGGATTTGATGATCATTTTGGAGCTCAAAAGGTTTACCTAGAAGATAGTGACACCACATTTTAAGAGCGTGCACTGATCCTGGTAATTCTAGGTCATGTGTAGCATAATTCAACTCATGTTTCTTAAGCTTCTAAGACTCATAAGCTATTACTCCCTCCTCTTGCATGAGAATTCCACCTATTACTTCTATGGAGGCATCAGTGCAAACAGTAAATAGAATTTCAGGATCCAGTATCTTAAGAATTAGTGTTGTTAATTTTTCTTTAAGTTTTCTGAAAGCCTCCTCACAATGTTCAGTCCACTTAAAAGCTTTTCCTTTCTTCTGCAAGTTGGTTATTGGATAGGCTACATTGGAAAAGTTCTTAACAAAGCGTCGCTAATACCCAACCATTCCCATAAAAATTCATACCTTAGATACATTTGTAGGAGTAGGCCAGTAAATGATGGCTTCTATCTTTTTTGGATCTACAAACACTCCTTCAGTTAAAATCACATACCCCAAATACTATACCCGAGGAGTATAGAACTCACACTTGGATAATTTTTTGTATAACTGCTACTTTCTAAGTACTTCAAGAACAATTCTCATGTGTTGATCATGTTCCTCTCTATTCTTGGAGTAGATCAGTATATCATCTAAAAATATCAACACAAACTGATCTAACTATTCCTAAAATACACTATTCATAAGGTTCATGAATGTTGCTAGGGCATTAGTTAACCCAAAAGATAGCACTGTGAATTCATTGTGGCCATACCTAGTTCATAAAGTAGTTTTATGAGTATCTTTTTATCAAATCCTTAGCTAATGATATCCAGAACTAAGGTTAATTTTTGAGAATATCGTAGCTCCTTTTAGCTGATCGAACAAGTCATCTATTCTGGGTAGTGAGTATTTGTTCTTAACAATTATTTTATTTAGAATTCTATAGTCGATACAAATCCTCAAAGTCCTATCCTTATTCTTGATAAAAATAACCCGTGCACCCTATCGAGAGACACTAGGTTTTATGTATCATTTCTCTAACATATATTGAAATTGAGTTTTGAGTTCCTACAACTCTATTGTAGTCATCTTATAGGGTGCTTGGGCTATTGATGTAGCTCTTGGAAGGAGTTCAATCGAGAAATAAAATTCACTTTGGAGGGGTAGTCTTGGAAAGTATTTAGGAAAAACATCCCGATAATCATTTAGTACTAGAAAGGTTTGAAAAAGACTTGCCTCACTCACAATCTCTTATTTCTTATTAAGTTTGACTACAAAAACTCTACTACCCTTTCTAATGGCCCTTTTAACCTGTATGGTAGTTAGAATATGTGGATCCACTGATTCACATCCACAAAATATTCGAACCCTTTGCTTGGTGTTATCAGTGTAATCCATCCATATTTCTTCAAATTTTAGCAATGCTTTGTGAGCCTTGAGCCAATCAACTCCCAAGATTATGTCGAAGGCATGTAACGGGGCTACATATAGATGTTAGCTAGTATTTCCCTAAGGCAATACTATCTGAGGGTCAAACAAATACTGATTAACAGTATAGGTTTACCTGGAGATATACTCAAACTTCCACCCATTAGCCATGAATCCATGTTTTTTTGGTATGTCTCTCAAAATATTTGGTGAAATAAACTATTTGTTGCTCCTGAATCAATTTAAATGCATACATATTTATTGTAAATTTTAAATTTCAACAAAAAAGGTGTGGCTTCACCATTGAGTTTAGAATTACCTATCGTAGCGTAAATCTTATGAGTTGGCTCTATAGGTTATTTTCTCCTATCTGCTCTCATAGGACACTTATCAGCATAATGAGATTCCTTAAATATCTAGCAACCAGTTCAAGGTGCTTTCTCATATTATCAAGCCAGATCACAAGCAGTAGTCAGGGTTGCTATTTTTAGCATGAGAATCAAGTGTCTGATCTTGGGATGAAGTCCTAAAAGAAATTTTTGGATCTTAATCTCAGTCCTTTGTTCATACTCGGGCATATACTTAAGTAATTGCACGGATTGCTGATAATACCCAGTAATAGTCATGTTGCCTTGAGTCAAATTGGAAAACTCTACGGTCTTCTCAAGGTAGAATTGGAAAGATAGATATATTTCCTTAAACATCATTACAAAAGTCTCCCAAGGCACATCCACTACCTCTACATTATGGGTTTTCCTATATGTGTCCCACCAGTTCGTAGTTGCTTCGGTTAATCGAAAAACTACCCAGGAGGTTTTTGATTTATAGGAAAGAGTTCTAATAGTAAAATATGCTTCTAAGCTATTTAACCATCTCTCTACCACTTCCCCATCCCATTTGCCATTAAATTTGGCTATATCAAATTTTTTTATGTCATTATCCAACTCAAAGCCCACTTGTCTTCTCTCGGGGTTCACAAATGTTTCTTCCTCAAAAACTACCATTTCCTTTCCTTTTGATAGGTTTTCTATCATCTTTTGTTGTTGTGAGATCATTTCCTGTTGCTGAGTAAGTTGAGTTTTCTACTGCTTCATGTGCTCTAACATTTGAGGCCTTTGCTGAGCCATATGTTCTACCGTTTGAACTGTCTGCTGTTTCATTTGCTCCTTCTGTTGGATTATTTGTTCCTGAATTACTTGCATCATTCGAGCCATTTTGTCTTCTTTTGGAGCTGGCTCTTTCTCCCTCCTAATCACCCAAGGAGGTTCTGTGGCTTTCTCTATAGTTCCTATCCTCACAACTCTTCTGAGGACCAGCTTAGGATTCTCAGTCAGTGCTTCCCGCTATACCACCATAGGTATTTTTGAGGAACCAGCATTTAAATAAGATGCCATTACCTGTTCAAAAGGAGATTTGTTAATTTTGGTTTAAATATTTATAGCAAATTATAAAGTTTTTTTATCTAAGAATTCTTATGCTCTAATACCAACTGTAACAACCCAAGTCATCCCACTTGGTTGTACTAGCTTCGAAAGAGAAAAATTTTCAACCTTAATTCACTTCGGTCCTAGTACAAGCATGCTATATCTTCACGAGTGTTGTTTCACTGTAGTCGAAATACTTGTGAGAATAAGATTGGCCAAATCTCGATGTATTTGCCTTAATAGTACTTTCTATCCATTACTGAGAAACCATGTATTGGTAAGGTTTTTTCTTCTAGGGCCCATTTCACCTAGAAGTGGAATGCTTAATTCCCTACACCTCGATAAGAGATGTTAGCATTTGCATGTTGGAGCTAGACAATTTTCCACCAACCTGGGAAAACATCTAGGGTCTAGCACTACCTTGGTAGTTACTCGAAAGCCTTAACTGCATAATGTCACATTCCATTATTCAAGGAATACCTCTGGTATTTTGGAATGTAAGGACTTTCACTTTTGTACTAGCAGGGTTTGCCTAGGATAAATACCCATATCATTTCTCCTTTACATCCCGCCCCAGTTCTTAAGGGTATGGTAAAACCTGACAAGATGTTTGTCTCCCCACAACATATCGATGGTTGAAAGGATTTCTTGTTCACAATCTCTAAAAATACATGGTTGTCAGCCCACAACCTTAAGTTTATAAAGTTTTCATTCCCATATTTTTAGTTAAGACATGGTCCATCTTCATAGGTTGCTACACTACTTAAAGTCTCAAAGTTGTAGAGAGGATATTTTATATAATGTAAATTCTACTTTTAATCCTAAAAGGGTGTGGCTGAGAGAAAATTATACATATTTAAATTTTTAAATATAACACCATTACATACTTAAAATATTAAAGATAACACCACTACATACTTAAAATATTAAAGATAGCATAACACCATGTTTAAGGAGAAACTCTAGTTTTTAAAAATATTTTGCCTTTCAAAAAAATGTAACAAACTAATATTAATTTCACTTATTACAATTGCATATATAATAAAGGTGTTCAGTATAGGCTGTTCACTATCATCACATGATAGAAGAGTACATGTTTTGTCACACCCAATGATTACTTTCTTCTATGGTTTCCCCAACCAATAAGAATTTGATTCTTTCTTGAAGAACCTAAAGGCATATCTTAAGTTTGGGTAGCGTGCCCTAAAAGCTTCTATTTATTTATTTTGATTATTCTACTTTGATGGTGATACATGATGTATACACTTACCACTCAGAGAGGAGGTCTTCTAGTTTCTATATTTGTTAAAAACACTATAATAAGCCTTTCTAAATGTTCTTATAAAAATGCTATGACTATATCACAACCCTAAATTGTTATCACGTTTCCATTTGAAACCCATACAGAAAACTAAGATCACCTAATTTATTATTTAAGGTGTTGTTATTTTTTAAAGTATTTCCAAGCATGCGAGAATTATTGTGAGGTTCGCAAACCAAGGAGATTGATATTTGTTTCCAATATTTTAGTTTTCTACCAAGGCTAGAAATTTATGTCTTCCTTCTCATACGGAAGCCAATAATGGTTTGACCCAAACAGAACCAGGTAAAGGCCTTACATAATTCAGTGCGGGTCCCATTGTCCTTACCAATGCATCCGCTCTCAACTCTTAAAGTATTTGAAATGCTTATCCAATATTTCAAGTCCTTATATGAACATATTGTGAAATTAAAATGAGTTGTACTGTTATACATAGCCGATGAAATTCCTATGAAAGTACATAGAATGGTAAGGGTTAATTGAGTTGCCAATGCACTCAATTTCATGGATGGTTTCACAGTATGTCTGGGATTTATTTTAAATATTCTTAAAGTACAAAGTAATGCAAAGTCTTTAAGTAATCATAGTATTTGAATGCTAAACAATACTTCCATTCCTAAAACAAAATCAATTTATATTTTTTAATATATAACCCATATCATGGCATCTAAAGTAAAGGAATCATTTAAGTACAATATACAAATTTATTTCAGTGAGCACTTTTACAGAGCTATCCTACAAAATCATCCAGTCATGTGAAATTTACAAGCACTTTGCCTTAGATAGTTCATGGATACAAGCCTTCACTACTATTGTCCACTTACTGAGCTGTCCTCCCAATACAACATAGCTCAACAAACATACAAAAAAATTCCTAAATGTTATCATATAGTGAACCAACAAACCAGAGTTCCAGAAGACGACTATCATTTTATAACTGGTCAAAACATAACTATACTAATTCAAAGCTTTTCTACTACAGTGTTTTTTCATAGGAAGAAGAACGACATGTATATCCATGAAATAACTCTGGTATTCTTTTGCTGTAGCAACATCTCCCTGGAGTGATCTTCAATTTGCTAAGGCTCCGATGGTGTTCTAAGGGGTCATAGCGGCCTTATTTTACTTGCAATGCAACTACATCCTAAATGCTCTAGTCATGCAACTATTAAAGTAGAGTAATTGTTTTTTCATGAAAGAAACACCAGTTTTTTTTTTTTTTTAAACAAGAATAATGCTTCAATCAGTCACAGATTATATTCCCTTACGAATAATTTTAATCCAAATCATTACTTCTACATTACAAGGCTAAAAAAATATTCTCAGAGAGCCGACCTCTAAGTCGACATGCTTGGCCCTTTTTGAGATAGCCTCTGCACTCTTACGGAATTCCCCACTCACCTCTAAATATGACGATGCTTCTTTTTCTATTAATCAATTGATTTTATAATTAAACACATTGTTTTCATGTTGGACATTTGTTATTTGAGTGTCCGGAAGCTTGCCATGTGGTGAGCCAATTCACCTTACTTTAAATTATAATTTTAGCTTTCATATTTTAATTTCAATTATTTTGTTTTAAATGATATTTGTTTTAATTATTGTTTATTAATAAATTTTATTCATTGTATTTGTTTTATGTTATCATTATTATTTTTTATTATTATTTAATATATATTTTAAAAGTAACATAAGCCAAACAAACCTAGTTATACAACTACATGAGATGAATCTACATGGACCGCTGGCGGATGCATTTCCAATAGGGATTATTAAATCCCTAATCAAGGTAATTACACCGCCGCTCATCATACCCCTTATCTTACCTTTCATCGGTTAACCTAGTATGGTACTCGAGAGAGGCACCATTTCCACCAGAGTTGATAAATGTCCCTGAATCCACGGATGAATTAGCAGTACCTTATTCTTGCAGATATAATATGTAAAATAAAAGCTAGATTTAGGAGGGTTGTTATAGTTTCAATGTTATATTTGAATTTTTTATCATAAAATTAATATTATTAATATCCTAAAGACTATTAATTTTGTTTATTTTGAATACCCATATATAATATATTTTCTATTTTGATTTAGTAAAAACTACTTTTGTGCATGAGGACATGCACCACCTTCAGTTTGGAGGAATGATAAGAGTAGAAATTTAACTGTAATGAAAGCTTATTTTTGCATTAAAATAATATGTACATATTTGTATGTTTTTGAAATGAATATCATATGCAATTATTATGTTTTAAATAACTCTAGTTACATATATTGTTTTTGAAAGTTTTTGTGTTTTATGTGAAAATAGATAAAATGTTATTGAATATCTATGGAAATCCATTATAGAAGAGCACTGCTCAAATGGTATATAAACACAACCTACAGAAAAGGGCTGCAAAAATCAGTCTGTTATAAACAATCTTCCTATATACAATAAATGCCATATACATTGCCAACACAACAAATACCTCATAATCTATTTGAAACAGATAAGCAAGTATATTTAGTTACTCCAAATTGGTGATGATAGTTGTTCTTATGTAAATCGTTATATGGTTATGATTATATAACTCCAAAAGAGAGTAATAAGTGAGAGGATCTTCAACAAGTTGAGGAATATAAGCATTGGGTCTGTTACATGAGTATTGGCACACCCATTGAGGCAACACCATTTTCCTTGGTTTATGGAACTAAGGCCATTATTCCCCTTGAGCTCAAAATTCTATTCTTATAGATCTCACATAAAGATTTTATGGATGATGACATTGCACTCCAAGCTTGATTATATCAGATCACTCTTTTATATGAACAAAAAATTAGTGCCCTCAAGCATCTTCATGTTTATCAAGATAATATTAAGTGTAGATATAAAAACAAGGTCCATCAACATGAATCCCAAGTTGGTGATCTCATACTAAAGAAAAAACTAGTAGAACTCAAACCTCCCTAGCCATTTGCATGATAACTTTTTTGCCAATTGGATTGGTCCTTACATCGTCATGCAAAAGTATGGTTCTGGTGCCTATGAAATTAACAATATTGAAGGGATTGAATAATATAATCTCATAAATATCCTTCACCTATGTGACTTTTACTCCTAATACCATTTTCATAGGCTCTTCCTTCTTGTACATACCTCTCCAAGACCAAAAAAGAAAAAAACATAAAAAATAAAATAAAATAGTTGTAGTAGCAACATTATCAATGTCACAACCCTTCCAAATTCTTGTTTTTATTCATCATCCTTATTGTATCACATCATACTCTCTTTATTCATTACTTTTTTTTGTTTTTCCTTCTTCTCCTTTTCTCCTATTCTTCTTCTGCTTCGTGTCATGGTTGTACGATCATGCTTCGAATGACTATGTACCCTTGACTGGTTCTTTTTCTTCTCTACACTTCCTTTCTCCTTCCCCTATTTTTTCCTTTCTCTTACCTTTTCTTCTTCTCTTTTCTATTTTCTTCTTCCAACTTCCTCTCCTTTTTCCTTTTGTATATGCTTGTCACACCACTATCTTCTTGTCTAGGAATAGTTGATACTCTCCCTACCTTCAAATTTTTCACCTTGCATTCACACATCATGCATTCAACAATATATTCATCCATTGAACTAATGCATAGGACTCATACAATATTACTTTGATCATTTTTTATATTCTTGCATATGCATTTTCCAATTTTGATTAGAATAATTAATCAATGATAAAAAAAATGATTGTAAATTTTGTGTTAATCTGTATGTCTACCATTGTGTTTATAGAACATTTGTTCATCACAAACCATGTATTGTGTCTTGTGTCACTTCACCTATAATATTGTGCACTCATTATGTATCATTTGTCTATTACATCCATTAGTGGTCCTAACCATCGGTATGCTTTTATCTACTCATTGTCTTAGGTTCCTGGAACTTAGAGGTCCTTTAGGTTATTTAGCCATACCTTGTTTTCTAATAAACTTTAATAAACAAATGTCTTCATATCCTAAGGATATTTTGGCCTCCTAGGGCTAACTACAATTCTTTCTTGGACTGTACACATATCACATCTTAATAAAATTTTGAGTCTAATGAATATGATGCCATGACTAGTATTTCTATAAAGAGAATGATTTTCCATGCTTATCCTATCATGTGCATAATCCAAACCTAAGGATCCACACTGCATGTTTCACAAAAAAAATAAAAAAGAAAAAAAAGAGAAAAGAGCAAATATATATAACTATTGTTTCCTCCAGCATTTTAGACATCTCCACGAGGGCTATGGACACCTATCCAGTAGTTGAGCAACTTCAAAGGATTATGGGGTTAACCTCCATCAAGGATATAGATACCTGATTGGCAATGGAGTATGCCTTCTATGTGATAACATGTCTATCACATTAGAGATCTTGTTTTATATAACCTTTGACCGCTTGTGAATGATCTAGATTATATTAGCTTGTACTACAATTGGTTAGTCCAACCATACTCAAAATTTGGAAATGAACCTCATTACACACACATTGGTCCATGATTTTCTTAACATTCTTTAGGATGGTTTAGGTTTCTAAGAGATACTAATTAGTTGATAGATGAGCTTTATTGGTGTCACTAGGATGTTGGAATTACTTGAAATACTTCTAGGATCTAAATTTACTAAGGAATTTGGGACAACAACAATTTTCATTTCCCATCCCTCCCTTTAAATGTGTCATAATGTTTCTATTTGTCTCATATCCCATTAGACATTTAGTATAGTCTCTTAGGTTTACATATTTTTCTTATTCATATTTCATGTTAGGTGTCCATTGTGATTACCATATCTCATGTTATGATACCATATTATTGTGACTGTGTGTATGTCATTGGTTACTTAAACTGCTTATGAATAGTAACATGCATAAACACATTTCCAAAATATGATCAAACAAGCATCTATGAGTCTACACTATCTAGTCAATTCCATCACATAACACAATATTTCTATCTAATCACATCCATCACATAATCTATCATTCACATCTAGCCATAATACATACCGTATAAATATATTAATCACATCATACCACATACACCATATGCTTTATGGATTTTGAATCCTCAATATTAATGTAAATATCACAAGATAAATATTCATAGAATCAAATATATGATAGCCACAATATAATATTATCAAATAATAATGTAACTAGAATAATATGAGCCAATTAATATGTAAATCAAGGCTAATAATATGTCAAATAACATTCATTAATAAGAAAAAATATGAATGTATAAATAGCTTGAATCATACATGTAAAAGCATGTAGCAAGAAGTACAATATTAATTGCTCAAATGTATGCAATCTTTATTATTCCTCTTTCTCTTACAAATGTATAATAAAAATCTCATACAATAACAACGTTTTCGATGCTCACTATGTAGATACTGTAGACAATGTAGACTATGTAGGCGATATAGGTAATACACTCTATGGAGTTGTTGTTGCCATTGCACAACTTACCCCAAAATTGGGGACCCACTGAAATTTAAAAAAAATTGTTTATCATTTTTGAAAGTTTTGGTTGGCATTTTGTTTACCATATTGTATTGTGAATTAGTTGGTATCAATGTAGCTTTATGGTTTGTTTAGGTGTCATTTTTGTGATGTTAAAATTGGTTTATTTTTGTAAATATTTATTAATAATTATTATTATTATTTTTTTTAAGGTTTTGTTTTTTTAATTTTAGTGTTGTGATGTTCAATGTTCAAATTTAAAATGTTTTTGTTTATTTTAATTTTTTTTAATTATATTGTTTAAAAAAGTTAAAAGGGTGTAATTTAAAAACATTTAAAAATAATTTAATTTAAAAATATTTAAAGAAAATTTTAGTAAAAAATGTTTTTTTTTTCTTTATTTTTTGTAGGTGTTTGAGGCAAGTAGCACAATTTTTGAGGTGGACCAGCGGACTCAACACAAGGCGCTCAATGCGGTCAAAACCCAATGTGGTTTTTGAGTTGTCAACAAGGCGATCAAGAGAGGCATGGATCAAGGAGCTATCAAGTGGCTTGGCTGAATTAAATGAATACTAGACATGTGGTAATAAATTTTTCGTGGTTTCGACACCACAAGCATGTGAGATAATATTTTGTTATGACGACGTATAAGCTTTCGAGGAGATTATGTGTAAGAAAATGCAGGGGTGGTTGTATATTATACACGGATATTAATACGTACACAATAATTGATAGAAGAAATGGGCACATGGTTGTGGTACCGAAAAATATTGGAACCTATAATTTTCACCGTTCAAAATTTAATTTATTATTGTAGTAGTGGGAAGGAGAAGTACATCCCTACCATTCCTTGAATATTCCTGTATATTTTTGTTCAACACATTCAGTCATCTATTTTTATGTTCAATTTATAGGAAAAACAAAGAAGGGATTTGACAATAAAAAATTTGTTCCATAAATATTGGGATTGTGGAGAACATAGATATTGCATATTGTAGTGCACTGTGGTAATGACAGATAACTTCTAAAAAGGACACGAAGACATGGAATAAAATTTTGGCACTTGCATATTTTAGAATCTATTCAGTATTATGGGGCATGTCTTATACAATAATAACTAGAGAAATCAGCGTAGATATTATGCAATAATGGTCATACAGTGTTGCACCTAGTTATAGAATGAAACTACGTTTACCCAACCAAACTCTCTGGAGAGGATGGGAATAACTTGTCATAGCTCATAAGTTAGTCATATTCCTCACTTGTAAAAAATAAAATAAAGAGAAACACATGTTTGTCCATAAGGGAACAAGCAAAGACAATGATTTTTATTTGACAGAGTTTACAAGGAGTGATTTGTGATGGGAAATGTTGTTTCAAAAGAGAGCATAACTAGAATCGAAAAAGCTACTATGGGAAATATGTGAAAATGTGTTCTTATTTTTGAATAACCCAAGGATGTGATTCCATTGTCGAACTCATTCCAATTTTGCAAAAGCTTATAGAAAGGCTAAAAATTTAGAGGTCATGGTGTGTGGATACACGAAGGTGGAAGAGTGAGTAACAGATTTAATACCTCACTGATAGGCATGAAATATGCATAATATTCATAATAGCAGGTGCACCTACGGAAGGAGTGAATGGATTTTAATATTGAACATGGTATAGTCAAGGTGTAACTCATGGTGCTTGTTTGGTTTGATGTTATTGATATTGCCATGAGCAACGATGTTATTTCAATATCAAATGGAATGCAGGAACTCATGAGAAATATTTTTTCAAATTTACAATCAACTACCTTCAAATTGATTTAATGGTTAATAATGATTTGATAAAACTTTTAGGTATAAAATAATTTGGTGTTTATATGGTGCACCAATTAACCTACAGAAAAAATGACAACAACAATTGTTGATTAAACATTGACATAACATATTAGATGATGCTAGGAGTGGCTCTTATGGTTATATCATTGTGTCACACTAGGACTAAAGGATAAAAGATATGGATTGGTATGAGATTAGTGGTGAATGCCTTAATATATAAATAAATATACTATCAAACCAATAATTCAAGCATAGGAGAACAAAAAATTTATGGAACGGGATAATAAACTAATCAAACAAATTGAAGAAATGGAACAACCAAAAATATTTGAAATTATAAATACCCTTGAAGAAGAGAAAGGGTCGAAATATTTTTGGAGAAGCGGATTGAAGAATTGCAGAAGGTTTGCCAAAGGTTTCCTCCTAGGTTGCACAGAGAGAAGGCTTCATTTTGGATGAACAAAGATATGCTGGAGAAAGTTCTATTGTAAAATTTTATTATGATGTATTTATTTCATTACAGTGAGAATATGCATGCTGATGATGTTTTCACATGGTATTGATTTGATATATTAAATTATTTTTTCCTAGAAGATCGCACTTAATTTAGATTGAATTGAGTTGATGCTGGTTGATCTAAGTTAGGTTTTGTTCCAGAATGATTTTTGTTTACTATGTTTAGAATGAAACATTAAATGTTCTATAACCTGCATTTATATTTCATTTTTTATTTTTATTTTTTCTTTTACTCTAAGCTGTTTATTTTATTTAATTTCAATTTTCACGGAAATCAAAACCCTAATATTATAATATAAAGTTTTAATCTTACCATTAGGAAAAAATATTTATTTCATGTTTTTAATTCACGACATTTTACAGTTGGAAATAAACATTAGAATTTTAATTCAAATAATGTTTATTAAATTTTAACCTAAAGTATTTGGATAAAATTTAATTAAAATTATTTTCTAAGGTTATAATTAAATATTTGCACTTTATAAAGTTGAATTTTGGCAATATTTAATTATTAATCTCACATTTAAAGAACAAATTTCATGAACATCATATTACATTGTATAAATCAAGTATCAAAATCGTAGGTCCCTTGTTAATGGTAATGTGCACCTTTGAGTTATTATAGGAGTATTTTCACACTTTACAAGCACACATTTAATACAAAATGTTGGAGAAACTAACAATTTTATTTGCAAGAGAGGATTACTTAATGGGATCCTAACTGTGAGTTTATTTTCATAATTGGGCAAAAATATCACTCAACAAAATTGGCGCTAGAAGGAGGGCATGTAATTAGGTATTTTGATTTATGCATTTAATTTTATTCACATTTGTTCATTCTTTAAAATTAATGCTTGGATACATTTCTTGAATATTATGATTTGAATGATGCATTTTAATAATATTTGAGAGTTGTGAGTTTCAAAGCATTTTAAGGTTCAAAGTATTGTTGATTATTTTCAAAACTGGAACCTAAAGAGATAATTACAAGATCCAAATCCATTGGTGATACAATTTTTCAAAGTCTTTCTCCCACTCAGAAGTATAGGTGAAATAAAGTTCAAATAATTATTATTCCACCACTAGTTAGCACTTCAAATCAAAACCCTAACGTTCCATTAATAACACCACCACTAATATCTATGGCTAAAAATTTAGTATGAATAGAAACTCGAAGGATTCCCTTAAACATTCCAAGAGACATACATGATATGCCCAAAAATGTATTGCCAAGATATAAACACGATGGTACAAGATTAGCAGAAGAACACATCCAAGCCTACACTGATGCTTTAACAAGATTGCAAGTAGAGCATGAAGATGTAGCTTGTAGGTTGTTTCCGTTAACTCTTGATGATATTGCTTATGATTGGTATATTTTTTTACCATATGGATCTATTACTTCTTGGACACAGTTAAAGGATGCTTTTGTTAATCAATTTAAATTTGCTATAGATCCTACTAGTGTCTATCTTCAATTTGCTTCAACAAGAAGGGAACCAAATGAACCATTAAGAATGTTTAATACTAGGTTTCATAAGATGTATTCACAACTAACTGCTCCTTATGCTCTTGTAGAACCTACTGCTATTCAAATGTATTTTGGAGCATTAGATCCTTTGACTGCTATGTTTTTTAGAAGAGCAGGTCAAATTGCAACTCTTATTATGGCATATATGGAAGCTCTCACTATTTTTTTTTTTGTATTTACATGGTGGAATCGGTAGCCGCCACAAATATGGGTAGGCTGTCCAGCTTTTATGGCCGCCACAATATTCTGTGATGTCCGCCCCGGAAGCCACCACATAGATCTTCGCGTAGTCCGCCCCTATAACCACCATGCCATAATCATTTTAAACCTTTTACACCACTGAAAGCACCAGGAAAGGTACAAGCATTCAGTCCAACGAGGCCTGAGATTTGAACCTTGGACCTCCGCCCCCTTATGGGGTTTGGATGAACCAATTGGTCTACACCTCGGACCTAAAATTTAAACAAAAAAAAATAAACAAACAAAAAAGAAAGGAAGCTCTCACTATTGAACAAAAATTAATACCTCAAAGTTATGGGATAGGTCATTTACCATCAATCAGACATCCTGGTATGTATAATCAAATTTCTATATTTAATCAGGATTTATCTTAGTAAATGCCCATGCTAAACACAGTTCCATATGCTACAACACCCACATATCCAAAAACACCTACATATCCAAATAATCCATTGTTTTTGGAAAATCAGTTCACTGCACATAAAACAATTGAAAATAATGCACATGTTATCCCTGTTTTTGGAAATGTAACACCTACACAAAATGCATCATATTTTCAAAATTTTAATGTTCATCAGAATAATCCAATGTTTCCACAAACTTTCCAAAATCAAAATGGTTTAGTTTATCCAAACACTTTGTTGAATCAAAATGTTTGAAATATAGTACCAAATCAGAATGTTCCAATTTTTTGAAATCCAACTAATCCTACTACTATTGATGTTCCACCTAATGAGACTAATTCAGAAGTAATAGATTTAAGAAGGATTGTGTTGGCATTTTTGCCACATTATTTTGATTGTTGATTATTCATGCATGAGATGTTGAAGTTCTCACTCCTTTATAGGTTTTGATGCAAAAAAGGCTAAGTCCAAAGACTATCATGAAATCATGACAAAAAATAGCATGGAGAGCACAGTTTGAAAACCGTCGTGATATCACGACATGTCGCGTTATCGCGGGTCTGTTGAGGAGAGAGAAGCAAAGTCATAAAATGTCATGATTTCACGACGTGTCCCAAAATTGCGGTCAACGCAGTCAACGACAGCAAGGGGGTAAAACCGTCGCGATATCGCGATGTGTTGGATTTTCATGGTCAAAGTGGTCAACAAGGGCAACACAGCAAAATTGTCACAAAATCGTGACATGTCACGTTTTCGCGACTTGCGATGACCAGGGAGCATAATGTTAGAAATTATCATGAAATCGTGACATAATTGATCCCAAGGTAATGAAAATGTAAAATTGTCGCGATATCGCGATGCATCGCGTTTTCGCGGTCAAGGTGGACAAAAAAGTTTAAGGCACGAACGACATCGCGATTTCGTGACACTTTTGAAAATGAGACCAAGCACGAAGAAGATGTCACAAAATCACGACAGGAAGTGGTAACAGTAGAGAACGCAGGGAAACGTCACGATTTCGTGACACATTGGGCAAGAAAGACAAAGTGCAAAAAATTGTCGTGATTTTGCGACGCGTCACATTTTCACGAAGAGGAAGCGAGGAGGTAGCCAGATTGTATGGAACGTCGCGATTTCATGACATGATGAATTTTCGTGGTTCAAAAGTAGCAAAGTCCAAGGAGATAGAACCTGTCGCGATTTCACGACATGATGGAGATTGAAGAACCACTTGAGGCAAGAGTGTCATGTTTTTGCGGGTTAGAAGCTAGACCATACAGAGTGGATGGAAATTGTCGCGAAATCGTGACATGTCGGATTTTCGTGACTTAGAAGATAAAACAAAGATGCCAATGGGAGAATGTAGCAAAAGCGTGACTTGTCTTGTTTTCATGACGTATAAGTGAGACATAGCCAAAAGGGAGAAAGTGTAGCGAAATTGGACCTTGTCGCATTTTCGTGGAAACAGAGCGGAGAAAGAGCAGAATGGTATGGAATGTCGCGATTTCGCGACGCGTCACGTTTTCACGGGCTAAAGTAGAGAAGGAGCCAAAGGAGTCGAATACGTCACGATTTCGTGACATGGATGGTTTTTGCGGTTCCAAAGTGACAAAATGTATGGAGCATAAATACATCACGATTTTGTGACATGTCGTGTTTTCGCGACCTGTTACAGTTTCACGCTAGAAAGCAGTTCAAATGGCCCGATGAAGTTTTGTGATTTCCAACGATTAAAAGCACCCCAGAATTAAATGTTTTGCTGCTTTCCAATGCGGGCAAGGTAGAAGAACGTGTCCAAGTCACCAGAATTAAATATTTCCATTATCCAAAGCTGTTGTTCATGATTTCTTTCTAACGGTTCAAGCATGTTTCAAGAACGACCATTTAATGAAGACGACCGACTCCTTGTTTCATTGAATTTTTGGTTTCTCCGATGATGGTTTAAGGGGATGATTTCCTTGTTTCTGTTGCACATGTTGTAGATCTCGAGAAATTTCGTTGCAAGTTTTAAATTTTGTAAAGAAGCAAGACTTCTATATAAATCAATGTAGATCTCAGAAAAAGGGATCGAGAGTTTGAGAGACATTTTGCTGAAAGCTTTCAAGTTCATTGTATGAATGAAAGAGATATTTGGCCTCTAATTTTGCAAGCGTCTTTCTAATGATTTCCTTCTATTTCATGCATTTCTTAGTTGTGCTCATATTTCTAATTTGTTGTTAGATTTCAATTCTGCATCTGAGTTTGAATACTGCTAATAAGAAAATGAGTTTTGGAATGCAATCCTGAAGGTTGTCTACGCAAGGTCGTAAGTGAATTATGTTGTATTTTATCATTATATGTTGTTTATGCACTTGAAGTTAGATTCTTGCTGAGTTTCTTTCCCTGATCATATAAGTTCGGCCTATGGCCATATTTCCCATCTCTTTCGTGTATTTCCCTTTTCTTTCTGCACATTTATAATTCCTTTCCAGTAACTTTAGTCTTAATCGAGCTTAGAAATAGTAAGGGAACTAGCCCTCTCTAGAGATTGGTCTGGGAGACATTTCTTTCTCCCAACCTTTCAATGTTGGTTGGGTCTAGGGTGCATAGTTTATAGAAAATCCTTTCTTGTGGCAGATTCATGACCAACAGTTTTGGCATGCCCGGTGGGATAGACTGTTTCTGTCTCAGAAAGATCCCATAGTATTGAAGGTTTAATGTTCACCTTCATGCCATAAATTTAGAACATTTGGTGACTCTGCAGTACCCAAAAATCTCTGAACGTGGATGCAGTGAAAGCTGTACTTCATGATCACGAGATCAAAGTCCAAAAAAGTTGAATATCTTGTTGAGTTTTTTGAACTTGATAGCACAAAAAGAGGTGAACACTCTAGGTTGGTTTCCCCATCGCTTGCATCATCTACCATATCCACACAAATCCCTGGTATTGTTACTAGTTTTCCATCTTCTCAGTTATATACACTAGTCCCAATGGCCTAGTATCCTCCACCCCGACAGTTTTCAGCATGGAACAGCTCAGGAGCCTTGAATTTGCAGGCTCAAAATCTAGTTCCCCAGGCTGCTTTGAAAGCCTTGCCAACCTATGATGGTATGGGAAAGATTGCATACGAACATATTCATGATGTAGCTTCTCTGGCAGCCATTCATGATATAACGGACGAGGATGTGATGGTGAAGCTATTAGTGTTATCCTTGAGAGGAAAATTGTTATATTGGTATCGATCTCTGCAACCAGGCACTATGGAGTCCTGGGATCAACTAGGAGAATTGTTAGTGAAGAATTTTCATGAATAGGCTGACCCATTTTCATTGTTGCATCAGTTTAACGCAATCCAGAGGCACCCACAGGAGACAATAGCAGATTTCAATGTTCATTTCACCAGAAGCTGGCAGCGAGTACCTGAATGACTTTGCCCTACCCCTGAGCAAGCTACGTTTTACTATCTCCAAGCGTTCAATACAGACATTGGCTTGGCAATCAGGCAATCCAATGTGATGACCTTCCTAGAACTGTTTGAGCGAGCACAAAAGGCAAAGGCAGACTTGATTGCAATTGGTAGGCTTCCCCAAAGGTAGCAATGCCCATTTTACCTGATATTCCATAGCATTTATATCCTAGTTCTTTTTCGCAATCTATGTCTTCTATGTACCCTATTCCATCATGGAATTCTAGTGCACCTAAAATTGCACCTATACCAGTTCCTCAGCTGTCTACTTCAACAAATCCCCAGTTGCCTGCACCCAACATTCTGCCATTCCCTACTTCCACTTCATTCCTAGAATTACCGACACCACCAGCACCTTTGCCCTTACCAGCACCTCCTGCACCTATAAATCCTGATCCTTATAAGCACTCTTGCAAGAGGTAAAATCTGCCAATTCTGCAATAAGAGCAATGGGTAATAAGATCACACTTATTGAAAGGAAGCAAGTTGAGCAAGATTTCTAGCCAAGGAGATTTCAACCTCCGCTGATTACTAGAAAACAAGCTGCTTCAACAAGCAAAGCACCCAAGAAGAACCTGACTGTTTTGGCAAATGAAGATGCAGTCCTTGCTGAAAGAACATATTGGTGTTCGACATGCAATGATCCCCATGGAAAAGACACTTGCATGGTTCATTTGAATTATGTGCAGACATTGGCTGCTAGTTCTTCGGGAGGGCAAGTCAATATGATCTCTGAGGCAGGCCATAGCTTAATGGTTCCATCGGAAGAGCAAGTTTCGATTCTCACAAGGACTAGAAAGAAGCCTATTACAGTAGATCCTACTGAGCTAGAGCCATTAAAAGTGCCAGCTGATTTGAAAAAAATAGTGAAAACTCCTGTGCAAGCATCAAAACTAGATGCACCTATTTTGTCGAAAGATCCTATTCCACACAGAACACAAGAAAAGGCCACAACTGCACAGGCAAGATCAGAAGCAGAGGAGCAAGCTAGAGAAAAGCTGAAGTACCCTTCATTGACAAAGAGGATGAGAGTAGAAGCCACCCAGCAATACCAGAGTAGATATGATCACCCCATTGAAAAGAAGGAATCTGCTGCGGTTGCATACAACATTTTCAAAGAACTGAAGAAGACCCCAGCTAAGGTTAGTCTTTACGATGCATTGCAATTGCCTGGGAAGGTATATTTATTGCAAGAATCTTTGAAATCTGTGAAGGATAGTGAAAAGGGTTCTACCCAGACAATTTATGCTTAGGCCTTAACCACTTCTATCACTGGTAAAAATAGACCACCCCCATTTTATTTGTTCTTACAAATAGAGGGTTGGATCATACATAACTGCATGATCGACTCTGGAGCCGCTATAACTATCATGCCAAAGGTAGTTTGCAAAGTTATGGGTATGGAATACACACAAAGTAGCCCTGGGGTCTTGCCCTGGGGTCTTATAGTTAGATGGTACTCCTGTGAAAATGGTGGGTGTAATCAAGGATGTCCCAATTGTTTTACACACTATGCCTCAGATTACAGTCATCCAAGAGATAGTTGTGGTGGATCTAGAACCGTACTTCAGTATGTGCTTATCCAGAGAGTTTACTACAAAGTTGGGAGGTTACCTTGCACTGGATTATTCCCACTTGGAAATCCCTTTCAAAGGTAAAAGACTCCGAATTCAGAATGAAAAACCTTCCTCTTTTCATATTGAAAGGTTGGATGAAGCAGGAAAGACCATGCAGTCTGTTAACATGCTAACCGAAGAGTTAGAGGGTTATAATTTGATGAATGAGGTTTTAGACGAGCTTCAGTTGGAAGACAGGTTTTCCATGCTTGATTTCAATTCTATGTTGGAAACCAAAATCGGTTGTTATTCTATCACAAAACTCGAGGATGGCACAATGCAGGTATTTCCTAACCAAGATGATCAGAGCTCTGTCACGGATCAACTATGGAAGTTATACTTTGATGGGGCAAGATGCAAAAATGGTGCAGGAGCAGGTATTGTTTTGATTTCTCCCTCTGGTTTGCAAAGAACATATTCATACCGTCTTACTTGGAATTGTACTAACAATGCTGTCGAGTACGAAGCATTATGCCTAGGCTTGAAAAAGGCAAGGAAGTTGGGAATCGAACAGTTGCAGATTTTTGGTGATTCTGAGCTGATTGTAAACCAAGTAACAAATAGGTGTATTTCCAAGCAGCATTATCTCAAAGCATACCGCAACCAATTTTGGGACCTGTTTGAGTCTTTCACAGCTTTGAATATTCAAGCTATTTCTCAAGAGTTGAATAAGCATGCAGATCTTCTAGCATCTCTTGGAGCAAATTTTTCTCCCATTGAGCAGGTAGTCAAGAAGCCAAAGACAGTTAGGATGGTGTATAGGCCTAGTGTCCTAGACAAAGATAATTTCTGGAAAGTCTTCAAGAATGATGAGAAAATTGTTAAATTTTTGGTTCAAGAAGCTGCCACCATCAAAGGAAGAACCTTGGAACACGAAGAAACCGAAGGTTTGATTCAGTTGTGGAATAATCATATTCTGAAAGGTCTTATCACTCTAGAAAGTTTGTTTGATCAGCATGATCGGTCTAAGAAACATCGGATTGAGATCGACAAGAAAGAGTATATGGAGCTACAATTAGAACCCAATAAGGCCATTAAGATTGGGACTGATTCTACTCCTGATGAACTGCAAGAAATTAGGCAACTGTGTCAAGAATTTTTTGATATTGTGGCCTAGAGTTATGAGGATCTAAGGGGATATGATAAACAGATTGTTCAGCATACCATTGAGTTGGAAGAAGGAGTCAGACCCTTCAGGCAAAAGCAGTGACCAGTGAACCCAAAGATTGAGACTCTCATGAGGGCCAAACTTGTGAAAATGTTGCAGGCCAAGATTATATACCCGGTTAAGCACTCGACTTGGGTTGCTAATCTGGTTTCGGTTCGAAAGAAAAATGGAGACATACGACTGTGTGTAGATTTTCAAAATTTGAACCGTGCATCTCTGAAAGATCACTATCCCTTGCCTCGCATTGATCAGATACTGCATGTTGTTGCTAGGGCTCAGCGTTTTTCACTATTGGATGGCTTCTTTGGATATAACCAAATTTGGGTTAGGGATGAGGACCAGTACAAGACAACATTCACAACTAAGTGGGGCACTTTTTCTTATCATCAAATGCCTTTCGGATTATCAAATGTTGGGGCCACATTCCAGAGAGCCATGGACATTGCATTTGAGGAGCTTTTGAACAAGATTATTATTATTTATCTTGATGATATGACTGTCTTTTCACATAGATGGGAAGATCATTGTTCTCATCTGAGGCAAATCTTTGGAAAATGTAGAGAGTTTGGTATTTCCATTAATCCAAAGAAGTCGGTTTTTGTAGTGAAGGAAGGTAAACTCTTGGGGCATGTCATTTCAGAAGATGGTTTGGCGATTGATCCATCTCGAGTCGAAGCATTGAAGAAACTATCGCTCCCTGCCAATAAGAAAGAGCTGCAGTCTTTCTTTGGGCAGATTAATTTCATCAGGAAATTCATTTTTGATTTTGCCCAGGTTGTCAAGCCCATGACTGAGTTGTTGAAGAAGGATGCAGAATTTAAATGGACAACTCAGAGGAAGGAGGCATTCTAGGAAATTAAGGATAGAATAGCGCAGGCTCCTATATTAATTAATCCAAATTATTCAAAATATTTCATTCTGTATCTAGTGGGGGAAGACGAAAGCTATGTCGCAGTACTCACACAGAAGGGAGATGATGGGAATGAAAGGCCCATTGCTTTCCTTAGTCAGGTTATCTTACCCCATGAGGCAAAGTATAATTTCATTGAAAAACAGGTGTATGTTGTAATGAAGTCTCTTAAAAAATTCAAGCACTTCATATCTCAGAGTAGGACAGTTGTCTATGTTATTCATCCCGATGTAAGGAATTTCATCATTCAGGGTGAGATGGGTGATAAACGCGTAGGTTGGGTCACCAAAATTCAAGAATTTGATGTTGAGATTCACCCCACCAAGCTAGTGTGGGGTAAGGCCTTATGCCAGTACTTAGCAAAGACTGCAACATCTGGGATAGTTGATTATCAAGCAGATAATCTTGCTAGAGATAACAATCTGATGAATCTCCTAATTCAAGAAAAAGATTGGGCAGATGACCTCATTGACTATTTCACAACTGGTAGATGCCCTTCACAGTTAAATGCCTCACAACGGAGAAGGTTTCGTCTGCAAGCTCTCAGGTATGTGTTGCTGCCCGAAGGATTATTTTTCAAGAACATTGATGGCGTTCTTTTAAGGTGTGTTAAGGAATCCGAGATGGCTAGACTCTTGGAGGAGTTTCATTTTGGCATATCAGGAGGACACTATGTAGGTATACCAATGGATTTAAGAATTATTCGGGCTGGTTACTATTGGCCCACCTTGTTCACAGATGCTTTCAGGATTGCCCAAGCATGTGACAAATGTCAGAGGTATACAAGAAGGGTTAGAAATGCATCATTGCCCCTACATCCAATTCAAGTTGAAGCACCTTTTTAGCAGTGGGGATTGGACTTTATTGGGATTATTGATCCGAATTCTTCAACTGGACACAAATATATCTTGACAGCTACAGATTATTTTATGAGATGGTCTGAAGCTATTCCAACCAGGGTTGCAAATCAAGCAGTGGTGATTTCTTTCATTGAAGGGCTGATTACACGTTTTGGCATTCCTGATGCTATTATTACAGATAACGAAACTCCATTTATTGGAGCTGAGCTAGCTGAATTTGCAAATAAGTATGGTGTTTTCTTGAAGACATCCTCTAACTATTACCCTCAGGGAAATGGCTTGGCAGAGTCCACAAACAAGAACTTGCTGTGGATTTTAAAGAGATCTTTGGGGGATAACAAGAGATCATGGCACCTTCTGTTAAATCAAGCTTTATGGGTAGATAGAATCTCAATCAAGAAGTCTATCAAGACTTCACCATATGCCCTGGTATATGGAAAGGAGGCAAGGTTGCCTGTTCATCTAGAGTTGCTAGTATTGCGATGAGTTGCGGGGATTTCAGGATGATGAAGCAGATGTAGATTCCATGGATATGCGGTTGGCTCAGTTGTTAGAGTTGGAAGAGCAACGTTCTTTGGCCTATGAGGAGTTTGCTAAGCATACACAAGTTATTTCAAAGTGGTTCCATAAAAATTCCACTAATCGTTCGCTTAAGGTGGGTGATTTGGTCCTAAAATGGAATGAAAAGAAAGCCAAGCCTGGGAAGCACAAGAAGTTTGATGCTCTGTGGGAGGGCCCATTCCGCATTGTCAGTGCTGGTGCAGCAAATTCGTTTCATCTGGAAGATTTGGATGGCAGCCCACTTCCTATTTCGGTGAACGACTTTCATCTGAAAGCCTACACTCCATGAACTGTGAGTCCAGTATCACCTTGTACATAGCAAAAAAAGAAAAAAATGAAAAAAGAAAAAAAAAAGTATTGTTTTCCTCTGTCAACTTCGGCTCTTTTTGCATGCGAGCCCGTAGGTACGTATTTCTTTCTTTTTTCTTCTTCCTTCCCCAGCAGTTAGTGGATTCCTCTTGATTTCTTCCCTTCCCCTCTTTATTCCCTTCTTCTCCTACTCCTTTTTCTTCTGCAAGTAATCAAGCCACTACTGTTGTTTCTTTTTCCCTTCCTACTATTCTTGTTTCTTCTTTTCCTTTTCTTCTAATTTTATTATTGTTTTAGCATTTATCGGTTCCATTCCACCACTTCACTCCTTTCATTCACTCCTTCCATTCCATTCACCTCTATTTCCCTTTCATAGTAGCTGGTAGCATAGAAGCACTCTGTTACTGTATCTACCGCATCTCTCCCTCCATTCCATTATTCCATCATTTATCATTTCCATATTCCATAGTCCTCACTCCACTTATTTCATTCATTTCCATTTTTGCAACCCTTGGTGCTTTCATGGAGATTATTTTATAGCACCTGGTCAACTAAGCCAAATACAGATTCCTTGAGTTTTCAGTAATTCAGCAAGAGTTGTTGCAGCAGTCCGTCGAGATGTATCCCATCAGCCAGCTTTCTGTTCTCAGTTTTTCTTGACTCTGTTGCCCAATGCATTCAGGCTTGGGATTCGTGCATACAGTAGAACTGTATACCCCATGAGCCACCAAGAATGTTGGCATTTTTGCCACATTATTTTGATTTTTGATTATTCATGCATGAGATGTTGAAGTTCTCACTCCTTTACAGGTTTTGATGCAAAAAAAAGCTAAGTCCAAAGACTGTCACGAAATCACGACAAAAAGTAGCATGGAGAGCACAATTTGAAAACCGTTGCGATATCGCAACATGTCGCGTTATCGCGGGACTGTTGAGGAGAGAGAAGCAAAGTCAAAAAATGTCATGATTTCACGACGTGTCCCAAAATTGTGGTCAACGCAGTCAACGACAGCAAGGGAGTAAAACCGTCACGATATTGCGACGTGTTGGATTTTCACGGTCAAAGTGGTCAACAAGGGTAGCACAGCAAAATTGTCGCAAAATCACGACATGTCACGTTTTCGTGACTTGCGATGACCAAGGAGCATAATGTTAGAAATTATCGCAAAATCGCGACATAATTGAGCCCAAGGTAATGACAATGTAAAACCGTCGCGATATCGCGACGCGTCGCATTTTCGCGGTCAAGGTGGACAGAAAAGTTTAAGGCACGAACGACATCATGATTTCATGACACTTTTGAAAATGAGACCAAGCACGAAGAAGATGTCACAAAATCGCGATAGGAAGTGGTAACAGTAGAGAACGCAGGCGTCGTGATTTCGTGACACATTGGGAAAGAAAGACAAAGTGCATAAAATTGTCATGATTTCACGATGCGTCGCATTTTCACGAAGAGGAAGTGAGGAGGTAGCTAGATTGTATGAAACATCATGATTTTGCGACATGACGAATTTTCATGGTTCAAAAGTAGCAAAGTCCAAGGAGATAGAACCTGTCGCGATTTCGCGACATGATGGAGATTGAAGAACCACTTGAGGCAAGAGTGTCATGTTTTCACGGGTTAGAAGCTGGACCGTATAGAGTGGATGGAAATTGTTGTGAAATCGTGACATGTCGGATTTTCATGACTTAGAAGAGAAGATTGAGCAGCGGCGAGATAGTGTAGCGATTTCACGACTTGTTTGATTTTTGCGACTTAGAAGATAAAACAAAGATGCCGATGGGAGAACGTAGCGAAAGCATGACTTGTCTTGTTTTTGTGACATATAAGTGAGACACAGCCAAAAGGGAGAAAGTGTAGCGAAATTGTGCCTTGTCAAATTTTCATAGAAACAGAGCGGAGAAAGAGCAGAATGGTACGGAACGTCACGATTTCATGACGTGTCACGTTTTCATGAGCTAAAGTAGCGAAGGAGCCAAAGGAGCCGAATACGTCACGATTTTGTGACATGGATGGTTTTCACGGTTCCAAAGTGACAAAATGTATGAAGCAAAAATACGTCGCGATTTCATGACATGTCGCGTTTTCGTGACCTGTTACAGTTTCGTGCCAGAAAGCAGTTCAAATGACCCGATGAAGTTTTGCGATTTCCAATGATTAAAAGCACCCCAGAATTAAATTTTTTGCTACTTTCCAATGTGGGCAAGGTAGAAGAATGTGTCCAAGTCACCAGAATTAAATATTTCCATTATCCAAAGCTGCTGTTCGTGATTTCTTTCTAACGGTTCAAGCATGTTTCAAGAACGACCATTTAATGAAGACGACCGACTCCTTGTTTCATTGAATTTCTGGTTTCTTCGTGGTTGGTTTAAGGGGATGATTTCCTTGTTTCCGTTGCACATGTTGTAGATCTCGAGGAAGTTCATTGCAAGTTTTAAATGTTGTAAAGAAGCAAGACTTCTATATAAATCAATGTAGATCTCAAAAAAAGGGATCGAGAGTTTGAGAGACATTTTGTTGAAATATTTTAATTTCATTGTATGAATGAAAGAGATATTTGGCCTCTGATTTTGCAAGCGTCTTTCTAATGATTTCCTTCTATTTCATGCATTTCTCAGTTGTGCTCATCTTTCTAATTTGTTGTTAGATTTCAATTCTGCATCTGAGTTTGAATACTGCTAATAAGGAAATGAGTTTTGGAATGCAATCTTGAAGGTTGTCTGCGCAAGGTCGTAAGTGAATTATGTTGTATTTTATCATTATATGTTGTTTATGCGTTTGAAGTTAGATTCTTGCTGAGTTTCTTTCCCTGATCATATAAGTTCGGCCTGTGGCCATATTTCCCATCTCTTTCGTGTATTTCCCGTTTCTTTCTACACATTTATAATTCCTTTCCAGTAACTTTAGTCTTAATCGAGCTTAGAAATAGTAAGGGAACCAGCCCTCTCTAGAGATTGGTCTGGAAGACATTTCTTTCTCCCAGCCTTTCAATGTTGGCCGGTTCTAGGGTGCATAGTTTATAGAAAATCCTTTCCTGTGGCAGATTCATGATCAACAGATTGTCTACAAGTTAAGTAGTGATATGGTTCAAATGCAAAAGAAAACACCACAAAATTCACAACCAAACAAATTTTTTACTAAGAAACACAATGAACATGAATGCTCAGGATTCAAACCTATTGTAGATATCCTTCAACAAGAAATGGATGATTTAGAGTTGGTTCCTAATGAGGATATTTCTGATGTAGCTAGTTCAAGCAAAAGGTAAAGGAGTTGCTTTTGTTGTTGAAATGTTTGGTCCAAGTGATGATGAGGAAGAGGAAGATGACGAATTTATATAAGAAGAATTTCAAGCCTTCAGGAAATTTGAAAAGGGGAATCACAATTATCATTTGAGGAGTAAGAGTAATATTCCTTATACTTCTTCTACTCCTCCAAATAGTTCTATTATTCCTCCATATGTCAATGCAAATAATAATCCTATTCCTCCATCTCCTATTGATTCATATAAACCAATATAAAAAATGCAAAATAGTGAAAAGGTAACTTATAATATCATTGAATATCTAAATAAAATAAAAGTACATATCACTATGTTTGAAGTTGCATAGTGTAGCACCCTAAAATTGGCACAATCAAATTGGAATAATTACATTCACCTTAGTAAATAAATTTAAATTCAAATTTAACCTCCCAAACCGCCCATTAACCGTCGAGAAACCCGTTTCCCCTTTTTTCGTGCCATTTTTAGAGGTTGTTTTGATCGTTGGATGATATCGTCGCCGATCAGATGATATCGCCCCAGATTTGACGATTTCGTCTGGACTAGAACGTCCAGACGATTTTGTCGCAAAATTGAATTTGCATAGATAGACTCTGTTCCAACGGGTCTCCAATTTAGGAAGAAGCGTGTCTGCGCCGTTGGGACCCTTCCCCCATTGGAGATCTCCAAAATTGGGATGATCTCCAACCTCCCAACAACTCCCCTATGCCTATTTAAACTCTAGGACATTCCCTCCCCAACCCCTGGCTAAATTTTATCTGCAAGTTGAATCCCTCTGCACTAAAACACCTTAATCTTATCTTTGCACTAGTCCTATAGCAGTTTTTATGTAGGTACACTGATTTTCAACCAGAGCCAGCACTCATCACCGCCGACGAACCTGTCAAGATCGAAGGTGATCCTGTCAAATTCGAGACGATCTCGTACTGATGCGAGACGATCTCGACTGTAATCCACATCGAGGAAATCAGTGCCTGGAGTTTTGCTTTTCTTAACTTTGCCTCAGTTATTTTGTTTTACAAATTAGATAATCTATTTAGTTTTTATTATATTTTGCATCTGGAGTTTATCCATCTAGTCTAGATTGCATGTTAATCTCATAATCTGCCATTAAAGTATAGCAATTTACTTTAATTTCTATTTTAAAACTTTGTTCAGTATTCAGTTTATTATTTGGCATATTTTGCCTCTGTTTGCACAATAGGAATTCTTGTATTTTGCATCTGTTCTCTATTTTGCAGGTCTCTGATGAATTCGTCTGACGAATTTGTCAGATTTCAGACGATTTTGTCAGTCTCAGACGAATCTGTCAGATTCGGACGATTCCGTCGGATTACGAGTGATTACGTCGAATTCCAGACGATCCAGACTGCTTCAAGCATCAGAAACTTCTTCAAACTTCCGGATCAGGTAATCTCCATTGGCCTCCTACAAATTCTCTGTTTTCTACTTTCTACTCTATTTGTTGTATTCATTTAAATTGCACTTTCATATAGATTAAGTTAGATTCATTCGGCCAAACCTAGGATGAATGCTTAAGGATAAAAAGAACTCATCAAAACACATTCAAAAACCTAGGCGTGGAAACTGCCGCCAAATGTTTTCTGGTGAACCCACCATCCGTCGAAAAATCACCAAAACACACCTCCCTTGAGAGGCGGGACCTTCCTAAAGTCCTCTCGTCTGAGGTACCGCACCATCCTTTTCCCATCCTCCTTTCGGGCGCGGATCCAATAGCCTAAAGGTAGGGATGCGAAAAATTTGGAGCGATACATTTTGGTGAACCCGACGTGAATGCATCATAACCTTTTGAAAACCAAAAACAAAAACAAACAAAAAATTAGAACAACTAAAACTTAGATGCATTTTAAAACATTTAAAGTTCAAAATCATGTTTAGATGGTAGCTCCTAAAAAGAGGTTAGCAGTTACTATAAACGTAGAAAACCAATTGGCAACTATAGAAGTTAATTCTGTCCTTAATATCCCTGAAACAAGTAGAAATCAATCCTTGTGGGACGAACTTGTGAGGAGACTTAGGCTTATTTCATATAGGTCCACACAACTTAAACAGATCAAGAGGCTAGTCTTGGATAGAATCCTGGATCCTCATCAATTAGTGTTCTATCATGAACTTCAGAGAGCCTGCCATAGATGGTTAGCCTATAGGAGAGCTTTAGTATCTTCAGAGTTGTTCAGCTTTGAGGAATACCTCGAGAACGCAGACATTGTACACCGATTCCTAGGCCTTGTAGAAGACCAAGAGGTTGTTCTTACAGATAGGGAAATATGGAATAGAATTCCGCATGCTGTGCTATATCGAGAGTATTGCCATGAGCTTTACTTCTATCAACCAACATCTAAGATAGATAATATCACCATAGCCCTTTTCATCAAATTCTTAAAAGAAAACTTTCAATTTGAAGAAGAACATTTCATGACCCCTGAACAACTTGAACCTATTAATGATATTCATAAGTTATTCATAGAATATTAGTTCATTTACTTTGAGTTTTATTATTATTGCGTGCATTTATTGTTTCATTTGCTGTCTTTATTGTATTATTTCAAAAATTTAAAGAAAACTAAAAAAAAAAAAAACAACATAGTAAAAACTTAAACATTTCATTTCAAATATTGCATTAGGTATATATAAATATATACCTTTTAATTTTTTGCATATATATATATATATAAATATATATATATTTGCTGAAATCAAAACTTAGCACCATGACTAGACTTAGGAATGGTAAAGAAACTTTAGGGGAAGGAGAAGATTGGTTGCAAGATACAATTGAAAACCCAAATGTCCTTCTTGGAGATACAAATCCGGAAGGAGAAACTCTAGGTCAGTCAGATGAAGACTTAGGTGAAGATAAGGAACAAGAAGGAAGTGTTAAAGAGAATGAATCCTCATCCCCTAGAATAGCTCCCAATGGGGGCATCACTTTTGACAACGCAGAACATTTTCAAAAATTTCTCAATCAGAATATCGACATCCTTAATGTAGTAGTCCGTATTGATAGAGGGGAAGTTAGTGACGCTTGTTGAGAAGCAACCCCCCCCACTGAAAAATGAGAGTCCATCCTTAGAAAACCTCAAGCTTCCCATTTTGCAGCAGGGACCCTCTTGATAATTTTCAGGTTCAAATCCAAATTTGCTTGCCTCCTTGATTAAATTGTCCTTTTCCTTGCATTCTGGTTTTGTTGCCTTTCAGATTTCATTTTGTGCATACTAGAGTCCATGGGCAAAGAAAACCTTGCACCGATGCAAAAGAATGCAGAAAGCAGATAGAAAATTTCATGAAAATCCAAAACTTTCCCTTTTCGGCAAAGCCACGAAATCGTGACACTTCCATTTATGGAAATGTCGCGAAATCACGACAGGAAAATAGAAAACCCGCCAAGTCATTTTTGCATAGCGAAATTGCGACACTTTCCATTTTTGGAAATGTCACGATATCGCAACATTTCCATTTTTTGAAAGCGTCGCAAAATCGCTACCGGCCAGAGGAGAGAGAAGAAAGTTGTACGAAAAGGAGCGATTTCGTGACATGTCGCATTATCACGGTAGGAGAGAGAAATGGGCTGCAGGAGTGAAAATCGACTAAGTGTGAAAATGGTAGCGATTTCGCGACATGTCGCGAAATCGCGACAAATTTGGAGAGAAAAGGCAGAGTCTGGAAAACGTCGTGAAATCGTGACATGTCGCATTTTCACGGTAGGAGAGAGAAAGTGGGCTGCAGAATGAAAATTGGCTAAGTCGCAAATGTGTCACAAAATCACGGTCAACGCGGTCAACGCATGCAGCTACGGGAACTGTCGCGATATCGCGACGTGTTCTATTTTCGCGGGTTGTTGATGAAAAACGCTTAAGTACAAAAAGTGCAGCGCGTCGCTAACATGTTTCAAAATCACGCTGTAGGTTGGCCGAAGAGGATCCTGAGTTTAAAAGTTACAACGATTCGCTGCATATTGGTCAAGAAGGCACTCCAAAGTAAAACTTGCAGCGATGCGCTACACGTTGCGTTTTCACGACTCGGGCGGTTCAAAGGCTTGAGGGTTAAAGGGTTGCAGCGACGCGCTGCAAGTTTTAAAAATTGCAAAGGCGCAAGACATTGATTGAGGAGAAATCAAATTTGCATGAAATCGACTAAGGCAAGATGCATGTCGCGAAATCGCGACATGCTTGAAAAAGAGTTGTACGACAGCTAGCAAGAGGCGCGATTTTGCGACATGTCACGAAATCGCGACATGTCGCGTTTTCACGGAGAAAGAAAGGAGAAAGAAACATGCTAGCGTGCATGTCACGATTTTGTGACATGTCGCGAAATCACGACATGTCGCATTTTTGCGACCTGCACAGAAAGTTGACCAGAATGCTTGTAGCTGTAAACAGACACGTGTCACGATCCTGTGACACATGTCAAGACACGTATCAGATGAAACAAAGGCCGACATGCAAGAAAGATTAGGATTTTAATCTGTTTTAATTTTAAAGTGTTGATTTAATGTTTATTAAATTGCTAATATAATATTTTTTGTCTTTCATGCAGGAATCCATCTGTCACTTGTGGGATAGCGGTAAAATGGCCATAAAGACAAAGTCAAATGCAATTTAATTAAAGGTGGCCATGTTGAAAAGGAGGCTGCCGAGAGTTGATGTTTCATTCCAAGGATTTACAGATCTGTCCACAAATGACTAAGCAGCTTCCAGATTTTACCGATGAAGGCATTCAATGAGGATTTATGGCAGAGTTAATAGCAGGCAGATGTTTTCAACTCCGGGATAGATTTGCAGAGATGGAGTAGCAGAGAAGTGGTGACTCATCCGGCTCACCAACAAAAATTAATGAAGGCATTTATTTGCAGTTGTGGATGAATGCAAGCTGCATTTGATTCTATCTTCTCCATTTATGACAGCTGACCGCCCTGATTTGTAGAAGGGTTAGGTTTTATCCAGATCTTTGTTTTAAAATGGCTTTTATTGTAAAACCCGGTCCTAGGGTTTAAGATGATAAGATTTGTAGTTAAGAAAAGATATTTTCTGTAAAGATCAAGATCTGTCCTGAGTCTATAAATACGACTGCAAAATGTAATCGCAGGAGGTGGAAACTTAGAAATAAAAGGCTTATAAGCAATTTTTTGCAAATTTTGTGAAATCCTTTGTTTTTTGGACTGGGAGTTGATATGCTTTTGCTATTTTCTGTGGTAGCATGGCCAGGAGCCTAATATTTTATAGATCTGTGATAAGTGTATCTTCTTCTGTTATCCGTTCCATTAAAGTTTGTTAGATATATGCTGTAAACCTGCCATTATCAAGTTTAAATATGTTGTTAGGCTTCAGTTGTTCCATTGTTTGCTTGGGAAATTATAGATTTTAGGTGTAAGCTTATTCTAATTGCTCTGTATTCACTGTGTGAGCTAGGCTACCGGTGAAAGATATCAGTTTTAACCAGCTTCTCTTCGGTTTATAATTTTCTCGTCGGACTGTTCCATTTTGCCTTGTGCTCTTGGTTGAAAGTGATCTTAGAAATTTGGACGCTTTCCTCTTTGATTTGTTCTGTTGTGAAGCTGATAGTATAGATGAAATTGACAGTTTAAGTTTTATAGTTTAAAGTTTGATAAACTTCCCTTTCTGCCTTACCCTACCCTCTCTTTGCTTACCGTGAATGATCTATTTTTACTTTCTTTATTTGTCTTTTATTTGAATCTGCTAACCCATGAGAGCTAGATCAAAGAATCAAGTTAAATCTAATTGTTAACAAGTAACAACTTCTGCAACTACTGAACAAGTTCAAGAACCCCCTGTAAGGTAACAGACAGTCCATATTGAAATCTATTCTAGAAGCGGAAAAGAGTGAATAGACATTCGACCCGACTCTGTAACTTGCACCTTGGATAACCAGCTAGATCCTAAAGTGAGTGGGATTCATCCCGTGGGTGTTACTGGTGTTTATGCTCATTCTTCACGGGGTGTGTATGAAAGCTGGACCAACAACGCTCAAGCAGCTATAGAACAGGTGCTTGATATACACACTAATCCTTTATCTTTTGTTGATCAAGAGAGTGATAAGGGTGGACCATCCAATACGGATATGGTCACTATAGCCCAAGCCATGTCAAAACAACAGGTTACCCAATCTCTTAAGGAACCTGTTAATCAACCTAAAACCACTCCTGCACAAAAGAAAATTCCCTTCACTACTTTGTTTCGCCAAACTATTGAGCAAAATGCTTTAAATAAATAGAAATCTAAAACAAAGCCAAATACAAATTTTCAACAATCTGGAACACAACATAATCCAACTTCAAAATTCCTCCATAATATTTTTCCTACTAAAGTTTTACACAATAGTAACATGGCATCTAATCTGCATGTTCCTCCATCCTATGCCCATAAAACTCATGTCAATGCCCTACCGAATCAATATGGGGGGCAAACTAGTAATCTGGAAGCTATGGTGAAATAATTGGCTTCACGTATGGACCAGATAGATCCCTACCGTCCCTCGTACAATTATCGAGAGATTTTTAGCCAACCATTGGATCCCATAGTGGTAGCTCAACCATACCCTAAACATTTTCCCATGCCCGTCCTGCCTATATATAAAGGAACCGAAGATCCCATAGAACATCTTCGCATTTTTAGGATAGCATGTCACGACATATCACATGACGACTTGCTATTACTAAAAATGTTCCCCAAAAGTTTAGGTGGAATGGCATTAGAGTGGTACTATCAATTGCCCACTCACTCCTTAAGAAACTTTGAAGAAACAACTGAATCATTTGTTCATCAATTTAGTGCCTACATCGAGAGACATGTAACTATTAAAGACCTATACAATTTAAAACAAGATAAAGATGAATGTTTTGCTGATTTCTTGGCTAGATGGAGGCAATTGACAGGAAAATTGCACTTTGTGCTACCCTATAGGGAAATGCTAGACATTTTCATCAATAATTTACAAGAACAACTCTCTTATGAGCTAGCAATAACTACTTTGACTACCTTCGATCAAGCTATAGACTTAGCTCAAAGAGTAGAAGATGCCCTCATTAGGAGAGGCCAACTTAGGAAGAAGGATGATGAGAAAACATCTAGAAATCAATATAAAAAAAAAAGGTTGTCGGTGATGGAGTCACTGACAAAGAAAATGTTGCTAATGTCAATACAACAAAGACAATAGAAAAATTCATATTGAAACCTCCTGATAAGCCTCCTCGAGAATTCACTAGATTAAACCAACCCTTGTCAACCATTTTACCTCAACTGCTTGAAAGAGGTTTAATCCAATTACCAGCTATCCGAGAACCTGACCCAAGTATACCCGGATATAGAGCTGATTTGCACTGTGACTTTCATAGAGGACCTGGACATTCTACCAACGCTTGTAAGAGATTGAAACATAAAATACAAGATTTGATTGACAATAATGAAATGGAAGTGCAAGCCTTCCAACCCAAACAAAACCCTCCTAATAATACTCAAAAGACTGTTCCCCAAAATCAAAATCAAAATGCCAATCAAACTTTGGACATATTTCAACACCCTTTACCACGACATGGTAAAGAGGTAGCCAATCAAATCGAACATCATAATGTTCCCCCTCCTACCCGATATGTAGGAACCATTAGCGGACAATTACACTGTTCGGGATTCTCAAACATTTGACACAACCTTATCCCTGGTTACAACCAGGCCCTTACATAATTTTCAAACTTCTGATTCTAGTGATATAGAGTCAGATAGTGAAAGTGAAGTAGACACTATTCAATCGAATAGTTCTGAAAATGAATCAGATCCTATTCAACCTATCACAGATGCTAATGTTCCAGAAGAACCATTTCCTAGAAGAGTCACTACTCGACCTTCTTCTAATGTAGTCCTTCCCTATGAACAAGCCATAAATTCTCAACCGAGACCGTTTCAACGTCGTCACTATAACATTGTAGGTACCATCGGAGTCGTTACTCGACAACAAGCTCAAAATTCTCAACAAGAACCAAACCAGAACGATGGATCAGCTCCATTCATTTTGAAAAACCCAAATAAAGGGAATCATGCTCCTATTGTTCAACCTAAACCCCCTTACAGCATTAATGAGCAATTGTCTAATACCACGGCTAGAATCTCCCTTCTAGATTTATTAAGATCCTCTCCCACACATAGGGATGAGTTGATGCTTACATTGAGCCAAATGATGGTACCTCAAAACATTCAACCTGAAGCTATGGCCAATACTATCATCACTCGAGAGATTGATTGTATTGACTTTCGGGATAAAGATATCCCACAACACACTTTACACAAGGATAATCCCTTGTACATTATCGCTCTAATTGGAGATGTAGTGCTCAAACGAGTCCTGATTGATAATGGCTCATCTCTAAACATTTGCACCTTTGACTTCTACCAACGATTTGGTTTTAGAAGTGATGAAATGAAGAAAACCGATATGATTATCAAAGCTTTTAATGACGAAACACAAGAAACGTGTGGAGTCATTACCCTCCCATTACAAGTTGGTCCTAGAACCCTAGAAACAACCGTGTTTATTGTACATTGCCCAAGCATCGTACAATATACTTTTGGGTCGCCCTTGGATTAACGCCATGCGAGCAGTCCCATCAACTTTACACCAATGTGTGAAATTTGAGTTTAAAAATCAGTTGGTCACTATTCATGGTGACCCTAGACCTTTTGATATGTGTGCTTTGGCAGAACCCGTTGGAGTGCAATTTTGCCCTGCTCTGTCATCCACACATTCTAGTTCTTCTTTTTCATCTAAAACCATGAAACATAAACCCATAACTTCATCTATTCCTCCTCCATTAACTTCATCTTCCTATAAAGACCAACAACCTTCTAAACAAATTTTAGAATCTCAAAAGGATCTCAAATCTACAACTAATCCTTCAACTATTATTCCTATAAATTCAAAACCTTTAGACACATCCATCATACCTTCCACATCTCAAGACATAAGTAATAAACCTTCTACATCTTATGCCCTTTCTGATGAACTTTTACCAGATTTATCTACAACCTTAATATCAGAAAAAATGAATGCTTTCATGCAAGATTCAAACCTTTTAAATAAATTACCGCCCTCTCCTCGTACTTTGGGCCTCCCACAACCTATGGGAAGTACTTACCAAGTCGGGAGTTGTGCCTTCATTTATAAAGGATATGACTGGGGAAGAATCCCTCGAAATATCAAAACTCATCATGAGGGATACGCTCGTTGTTATTTTACCAATGATTATGTTAAAGCTAAACCCATGATGCTTAAAATGGGATATAAAGGGAAAGGCTTAGGACCTTTCCAAAATGGCATGAAAGAACCTTTCGAGGTAGAACCGTGGCCTGCCCGCTGTGGTGTGGGCTTATTTCCTAGTAAGGGACAACCCTTTCCTTTTGAGGATGATGATCACCTCATATGCTATCAAGATTATTTGGATAGGCATGTTGATTTGCCTCTTAAAAATCAGTCATTTTCATGCAACATGCTATCCATAGCCTACCCGAAAATGATTGTTGACCCCGATGAAGAGTTGGAAGGAGATATCTTCCATGATGTCTCTGTTGAAGAGATGTTGCACAATGGATTCTATTTTGATGGTTCTATACCAACCATAGCTCAGCTTGAGACCACTAATCCTCAAGATGACTTATCTAAATTAACTTTACAAGAATTACAAGAGTTGGGCGTTTCACCCGCCCCACCTAATTTTGAAAGAGATCTACACATGGAGGTAGAAAATGTCATTAAAATTAATATTGGAACTGAGGACAATCCTCACATAATCAATATTGGAGCAGAACTAAGTCAAGACAAACAAGAACAATACATTGCATTCCTTAAAGAGTATGAAGATGTCTTCGCTTGGACATATGAAGATATGCCAGGTCTAGACCCTTCTGTCGTCATGCACCATCTAGTGGTCCATCCGGATGCTAAACCGGTTAAACAAAAACTTAGAAAAATGCATCCCAAAGTGGCTCTGCTAGTCAAAGGGGAGTTAGAAAAACTCCTGAATGTTATCTTCATACAAGCTATTGATTATGTCTGAATGGATCTCAAATGTAGTTCCAGTCACTAAGAAAGAAGCTACCAAAGTTAGGGTTTGCACCGATTTTAGAGATATTAACGCTGCATGCCCTAAAGATGACTTTCCTCTTCCAAATATGGATCAAATTATCGACTTCACTGCCGGAAGTGGGATGATGTCCTTAATGGACGGATTCTCCGGTTATAATCAGATCAGGATAGCTCCTGAAGACCAGGCTAAAACAGCCTTTATTACCCCCTGGGGTACCTTTTGCTGGAAAGTGATGCCCTTTGGCTTAAAGAACGCCGGTGCAACTTATCAACGGGCTATGACCTACATTTTTCATGATATGATGCATGATATCTTACATGATTATGTAGATGATATTATAGCTCGCTCTCTTATTGAAAATAATCATTTAGATGATTTAAGAAAAGTTTTTAATCGATTACGAGAATATCTCATTCGATTAAATCCAACAAAATGCATATTCGGAGTTAAATCCGGCAAACTATTAGGGGTTTTAGTTTCTTTACGTGGTATCGAAATTGACCCTCTCAAAATTGTGGCCATCACAGATATGCCCGCACCCACTAATATATCTGAACTACGAAGTTTACAAGGTAAACTTCAAGCTATCCGTCGCTTCATTGATAAGCTGGCGGACAAAACTGGTCCCTTTCTTAAGCTCCTTAAGAAGGACGTCCCCTTTAATTGGGACACAGAATGTAGAGAAGCTTTTGAACTTCTCAAACAATATCTCCTTAACCCGTCGGTGCTTTCACCGCCTAAATCTGATCGCCCATTTCTTCTATATATTTTTGCTTCAGATTCTGCCTTAGGGGCTATGTTAGCTCAACTTGATGATGAAAAGCGAGAACGTGCTAATTATTACATTAGCCAAACTTTCGTCAGTTATGAAACCCGCTATACAACGTTAGAGAAGTTATGTCTAGCAGTCGTGTTTGCTACGCAAAAATTACGACATTACATGCTTAGCCAAAAAACGTATGTCATTGCCAAATATGATCCTTTAAGATATCTCATGAGTCGACCTTATTTATCGGGTCGCACAACCAAGTGGGTTCTTGCTCTAAGCGAGTTTGATCTCACCTTCATAGGACATAAGTCTGTTAAGGGTCAAATCATAGCAGATCAATTAGCTGCTGCACCCTTAAAGTCTACTCATCCTCTCATCATCGAGTTTCCGATGAATGCCTTCAATTAGAGGCGGACCATCCCGAACAATGGTCCTTATACTTTGATGGAGCCCGATGTATGAGTGGGGCTAAGTGCGGGTATTATTTTAATATCTCCGCAAAAACATCTTATTCCTCTGTCCTTCAAACCGACCTTTGCTTGCACCAACAATACTGCTGAGTATGAAGCTCTAATCCTTGGATTACGAGCTGCTTTAGCGCTAAAAATCAAAAACCTCTTAGTTTTTGGGGATTCCCAATTGGTTATAAACCAAATTAATGAAGTTTATCAGACCAGAGATGATAAACTTCGCCCATATAAGGCCTATGTTTTACAACTAATGTCCTTGTTTGATCAAGTTACTTTGGAAGCCATTCCTCGAACTAGCAACCGTGCAGCTGATGCTATGGCCGCAGTTGCATCCCTCTTGCCCTTGGAGTTAGACGACGAATATGCCACTATCATCATTCGTCGACTCCAGGAACCCGCTTCAAATAAGTCATGCTTAGAGCCTTTGGATGTGTTTCTAATCAATGAAACTACTCCTGAACCTTGGTATACAGACATATTTGATTTCCTCCAAAATGGGACTTTCCCTACTAATTCTAATAGAAACCAACATCGGTTATTACGTCGACGAGCAAGTCGATTTGTAATAATTGGCAATACTTTGTATAGGAGATCTTTTGAAGGTATCCTATTAAGATGTCTAAATTTAGAAGAATCTAAATCAGCCTTGAGTGAAGCCCACGATGGATCTTGTGGAGGACACTTTAGTGGTAGTATCATTGCTAAAAAGCTCCTTCGGATAGGATACTTTTGGCCTACCATGGAAACGGATGCACATGAGTATGTGCGTCATTGCGACAAGTGTCAAAAACATGCTGACCTTGTCCATGCGCCTGCACAAGAGCCGCAGGCTATTTCGTCTCCTTGGCCCTTTTCTAAATGGGGCTTGGATATTATTGGTAAAATCAATCCCGTGTCTTCTGATGGACACAAGTTCATCATAACCGCCATCGAGTATTTCACGAAGTGGGTTGAAGCTATGCCTTTAGCTTCTTGCACTGGTTCACAGGTCTCTAAATTCATTTTTAATCAAATCATTTGCAGGTTCGGAATTCCTGCGAATCTCATCTCTGACAATGGAACTCCTTTCAAAAATAAAGATGTTAAAAAATTATGCCAAAAATACAAGATTCAACACCGCTGGTCCACTCCCTATTATCCTCAGGGTAATGGTCAAGCAGAAGCTTCTAACAAAACTTTAATCAAAATTCTCAAAAGATTGGTCAATAAAACTGGCCGTGACTGGCATATTCAATTATATCCAGCCTTGTGGGCTTATCGAACTAGTGTTCGGACTCCCACGGGCACTTCACCATTTGTTTTGGTATATGGTGCCGAAGCAGTTTTTCCATTTGAATTGGAAGTTCCTTCTTTGGCTCTGCTACTTCAAGACACTGAAGTAGGAGATGAATATCGCGCTGGCAGACTCAGTCAGCTGGAACTCCTAGATGAAAAATGCATCAATGCTTTGGAGCATCTCCGTGCATACCAAAACAAGCTTAAAAGAGCATATAATAAGAAAGTTCGTCATCGATCCTTTGAGATTGGCGACCTTGTTCTAAAAGAAAATCAAAAAAAAATACAAATGCAACCAAAGAACTTAAAGGTAAATTTGAGCCCAACTGGCTCGGACCATACATCATTACTGCAAAATTTGAATCAGGAGCATATAAATTATCTACCTTAGATGGTAAAGAACTTAAAGAACCCATGAATATTTTACATCTCAAACGTTACTATGCATAAATTTGGTCATTTCATCCATGTATATATTTGTTCAAAGTTACTCTCTTATATTTCTTTCAATTTATAAAAAAAAAATTCAAAAACATCAAAAACATTTATAAATCTCCAAAAATCTTCAAAACTATCTATTGCATTTATTTAAAGCACTTGTTAAGTTCTTTTTGCTCAAAAACAAAAATCTAAATAAAAATCTAAAAACAGCTATATGCTTGACTCTTTCGAAACCAAAACAATATACAGAAGAAAGAGAGAGTCAACATTCTCCCAACTTCTAAAAAAAAATCATGTATATATATTTTCTTACAATTATTGCAGTTATATGTTTCAACTTATTTTGGATACAATTAGCATTTATTTGGCATCCCTCACTTGCACACTCACAACAATAAATATCTTGATTTTATCTGGCATGATTACTAATCTCTCTTATATCAAAGTTCACAAAATTCAATTAAATAAAGTTTGAGCATAGAGAATTGATCTTGTTATTTACTTAAACCAAGCACATCTTTTCACAATAAAATGATTATATTTGTAATTTCCATGTTTTGCTACATAGTAGAACTGATTTCTTGGGTGAAAAGTTTCCCCTGCTATCCTATCATGCACATGGTCTAGAATCTTTGAGAATTGGCAAAAGGACAAGCTCACCCCTACCCGGAATAAAAATCCCTTGCTCTACAGCTAATCCGAGCAAGTATCCCTAGCACAGAAAAAGAAAAAAAAAGTTCAAGAAAGAAAAAAGAGAAAAGAAAAATGTTATTTCAGCAATATTCCAAGCATTATCAAGCAAAAGAAATACAAAAGAAAAATAAGCAAAGTTCAAAAGCAAAAGCAAGAAAGCAATAAAATCCCTTTCCCTACCCTTTGAAAAGAAAAGAAGGGTTGATGAGCTTGAATCCCTGGAATTCTCAATTATTCGAAAACTGTGAGGTAAGCCCCATAACAGGTGGTTTGTGCCCAACCCGCTTGGCCTTGGGTAACTCCTAGCGTGGCGATATGTCTGTCACATTAGCGACCTTCTTTTGTACAGACCTATGTCTGCTTATGGATTAGCTAGCTCTTGATAATCCGATCTACATAGTAGTCTAATATGGTTATATGCATCTACATCATGGTTAATGAACACTTATTTGGTTTCTTCAAATCACTTGTATCATAGTATCTTGCTCAAACCTGGTAAATGAACAATACAATTGCACACACATTTGTATTTGAGAGATTTTGTCTATCATTATGATAAATCAAGATTGGAAATGAATTCACATATGCACATGGGATTCCTTATAAATCTAATTTTTGTCTTCAAAATACTTTGAAATATTATTTTTGCAACTTGTTTGGAATAATCAAGTACAATTATTTTTTAAAAAGACAACTATATAATAGAAAAATCACAAATTTCTTTCAAAACATATCATATATATCATATCGACTTTCGCGACGATGGTATAGTTCTAAAACCAAAATTGGAATTTTATGCCTAGCGCAAGTCCTCATTTTCATATTTTCTGTTCATCAAAAATCAATCATGCAATAAAACTATCTATTTTCTTTGATTTTCGCGATGATGGTATAAGTCTATACCTACATATTCTATGCCTAGCGCAAACCATTGTAACAATTTTTATTCCCCCATTTATCAAAACTCATAAAAACCATATGACTTCATTTTATTACACAAATTTTGCTTTTCAAAAGAATGCACATTTTCATTATTTCATGTCATTATGTCAACCTCCAATTTTGCAATGACGGTATAATTCCTAAGGAATTATTCAACAATTTTATCACACTTAGGAATTTATGCCTAGCAAAAATCATTTTTTACAAATATTTCATGCATAATATTTTTATGGAAATCTGAAAACAAACCATCATCATCATCATCATTTGCATCATCACAACAAAGTCTTAAGACAGTCTCTTAAGCACTCTTTCACTTTTCACAATATTTCTATAAATGGGATTAGCTTGACGACCGAGTGAGCAGCGACTCCATGAAATGGTCTATAATAGCGACAATGTCCTTTGAAATTATTGTTAAAAGTCCCCTTTTCTTTTATCAAATCATTGCATCACAAACAACCAATTTGTTACATCAGATTATTTCATCAATATTACAGCATGACATCAAAAGGTATAAATTCTTTTCCAACGACATAATTACAAGCATTATCAAAATCAATCAATCAAAGCATCATCAATATACTCATAACATAAGTCATATGACCAAAAATATCTCATCTATATATATATATCTCAAAAATATATATGTACATCATATCAGATAGATTGGTATGCCACAATCGATATCTTGGCATACTCAATCAAGTGTCCTCCGAGCAGTGTCTCGAGAGCCCCTAGAGCTCTCAGCCTCATCTCCTCCCCCGCCCTGCGGAGGACGAGGTGGTCCCATCGCAGTATGTGTGGTACTGCGAGTCCTCGTCGTCGATCGGGATGAGCTCCTCGATGACCCTGTCCTGATCGGATCCGCTATGGCAGCCGACAGCTGTACCCTCTGGCCCTCCGGCATCGCTCGGTAGTATAGAGCCTAATAGAATGCGGTCTGAGAAACCGACCGTAGCAGCTCCTGAGTGCTCACCCCTCCACCCCGTGCCCTGAGACGTGCATTCTCGTCTCGCAGCTGCGACACCTCAACCTGGTGTTGTGCGGCCGCATCCTGTAGTGTCTGCACCTGAGTCTGCAGATGATCTCTCTCTGCCCGGAGAGTAGCCATCTCGCTACTCTCTCCTATATCCATGCCCTTGCCCTTATCGGGCGATGGTGGCCTCTGTGGAGATGGGGGTCTCGCCTCCCTCCTCTCCCTCTCTCTCTGTCGCGGCCGCTCCTGTGCCTGTGGCCTCCTCTGATCTCTCCCGCCGTGACCCTGGGCTGCCTCTATCACCGCCTGGCGCCGCCTCCCTATCCGACGCACGACCGCGTGGATCGGACCCTGTGCCCTCGTCATCCGAGGAGGGCGGATGCCTGCATACCAGGCATCGTAGCCATCGGCTACTCCTGCGTCGTCCCCATCCACTGGCTGAATGGGGGCATCATCTGAGTCCTGGCTCCAGAATCGCTGCATGTCTGGAGCCCCGCTAACAGTGGTGTTATCCCGGACGGTCCGAGAAAACTCATAATCCCTGAGAGATGGGATCCCCTGCTGTAGACCGAACTATCACAAAACTCGGTCGTAGCGGTGGAGCTCCACCTCTCCCCTCTCCATCCTCAGCCAACAGACTCGCCTGATGCGAGCCGCCTCCTGTCCATCCTCTGCCCACCCTGGATGCTGCCTCCATGGCCTCCAGGTGATCTGGTCCGGGACAAGGTCATCCAGTAGTCTCCGGGACACCGACAGGTCGATCCGTCGCTGTGCCCCTCTCCGGAGCCACCAGTAGAAGACTCGGGGCCTCTCCCCGTCTACCCTTGTCAGTGGAAGCCCTACCGGCCTCCGCACCGCAATGTGCTCCCAGCACCAAACCTGTAGTAGCGATGTCATCACCAGACATCGCCCGCCCTTGTACACGACCCCGTAAAGGATCCTGTACAGCCGGCATAGTACAAAGCTGCCCCATGAGAACCTGTAGCCGTGGTCCCGCATGTCGCAGATCACATCTGCCAGCATCCACGGCACCCTGCACCCGCTCTGGTGGCACAGCAGAAGTCCACCAACTACCCCAGCCAGAACCCGTGTGAGTCTAGATGCCCCAGGCATCTGGCGTAGTGCCTCGATATTAACTCCGCCCTTCTCCAGGGCGAAGCTCGGGTCACCGCACAACCGTCCCATCGCGTGGCCCTGATTGGCCGTAGGTGTGATCATCCGTCCTTGTATGGGGATTCTCAAAATCCTCCATACATCCTCCAGTGTGGGAGTCATCTCCCCTGTCGGTAACCGAAAACATGAAGACCCCGGATACCATCTCTCTGCTAGGGCTGTCAGTAGCCCCATGTCTGTGGAAACCTGCGGCATCTCTGCCACATGCTGCAATCCGGCCTGTGCCAGCAGATCCCGCTCTGCCTGGGTGAGAGCGGCCAAGTCGTCTCTCAGTCCGCCGTACTTCCACTCTCTGCTTTTTAGTAATCCTCTCTGCAAACATAAACAACAAAACAACAAACAATAATTAATCAATAAATTCCAGTAATTAATAATGCAACTTAAAGATCAATTTTTTGTAATTGATGATATCGCCCACTATTGGACGATATCGTCCCCAATTTGAGCATGATCGTCTCCGATTTCGTAGTTCGAAATCGTCTCTAATTTGACGAAATCGTCCCCCTTTCGACGATTTCGCCCTCGGGCGAAATTGCCGAAATTGAGACGATTTCGTCGAAATCGGGACGATTTCGTCCCGACGACGTCGACGGCCAAAAACGGCCGCGATGCTCCAAATTCACTTAAAAATTCATCTAGAAAGCATGTAAAAGCAACTTAAATCAATCTAAATTGAGTTTAGACCCTTACCCGTAGACCGCGTCGGACCTCTGCAGATCTGTGCACTGTCTCAACCATTTTTTGCTCCAGAGCTCTAAAAATAGTAAAATGAACAGTAACAATGAATTAGGGTTTTACCCTATTTTTCTTAATTTTATTCAACAATAATTTTTTTGCTTTTTCGCGTTTTTACCTCAAACGTTCGATTTGGGTAAAAACACGGAGGGGGCACCATAGTAAGTCGTCGTACGATTCGACCAAGAATCGTCGCCTAAAAATGGGAATAATTTTTGCTTTCTCGTAGATCGAGAAGAACTCTTCTTTAACGCATTTTCTTCGGAAAATTCGCTAAAGAGGGGGCAAAATGTAGCACCCTAAAATTGGCGCAGTCAAATTGGAATAATTACATTCACCTTAGTAAATAAATTTAAATTCAAATTTAACCTCCCAAACCGCCCGTTAACCGTCGAGAAACCCGTTTCCCCTTTTTTCGTGCCATTTTTAGAGGTTGTTTTGACCGTTGGACGATATCGTCGCCGATCAGACGATATCGCCCCAGATTTGACGATTTCGTCTGGACTAGAACGTCCAGACGATTTTGTCGCAAAACTGAATTTGCATAGATAGACTCTGTTCCAACGGGTCTCCAATTCGGGCAGAAGCGTGTCTGCACCGTTGGGACCCTTCCCCCGTTGGAGATCTCCCAAATTGGGATGATCTCCAACCTCCCAACAACTCCCCTATGCCTATTTAAACTCTAGGACATTCCCTCCCCAACCCCTGGCTGAATTTTATCTGCAAGTTGAATCCCTCTGCACTAAAACACCTTAATCTTATTTTTGCACTAGTCCTATAGCAGTTTTTATGCAGGTACACCACTGATTTTCAACCGGAGCCAGCACCCATCGCCGTCGATGAACCTGTCAAGATCGGAGGCGATCTTGTCAAATTCGAGACGATTTCGTACTGATGCGAGACGATCTCGACTGTAGTCCACATCGAGGCAATCAGTGCCTGGAGTTTGCTTTTCTTAACTTTGCCTCAGTTATTTTGTTTTACAAATTAGATAATCTATTTAGTTTTTATCCTATTTTGCATCTGGAGTTCACCCATCTAGTCTAGATTGCATGTTAAGCTCATAATCTGCCATTAAAGTACAGCAATTTACTTTAATTTCTGTTTTTAAACTTTGTTCAGTATTCAGTTTATTATTTGGCATATTTTGCCTCTGTTTGCATAGTAGGAATTCTTGTATTTTGCATCTGTTCTCTGTTTTGCAGGTCTCTGACGAATTCGTCTGACGAATTCGTCAGATTTCAGACGATTTTGTCAGTCTCAGACGAATCTGTCAGATTCGGACGATTCTGTCAGATTACAGGCGATTACGTCGAATTCCAGACGATCCAGACTGCTTCAAGCATCGAAACTTCTTCAGACTTCCGGATCAGGTAATCTCCATTGGCCTCCTGCAAATTCTCTATTTTTTGCTTTCTACTCTGTTTGTTGTATTCATTTAAATTGCATTTTCATATAGATTAAGTTAGATTCATTCGGCCAAACCTAGGATGAATGCTTAAGGATAAAACGAACTCATCAAAACACATTCCAAAAACCTAGGCGTGGAAACTGCCGCCAAATGTTTCCTGGTGAACCCACCATCCGTCGAAAAATCACCAAAACACACCTCCCTTGAGAGGCGGGACCTTCGTAAAGTCCTCTCGTCCGAGGTACCGCACCATCCTTTTCCCATCCTCCTTCCGGGCGCGGATCCAATAGCCTGAAGGTAGGGATGCGAAAAATTTGGAGCGATACACATAGTTAACAAATCAACAGGATTTATTAATTGATGCTTTTGGTAAACAAGGTAAAAATGATGTTAAGAAAACCAGAGAGGTGCAATTTGTATCACATAAAGAGAAAGGGGAAGCTCTTCCTTTTCTTTTTACTATTAGAATTGTAGGTAGAAATTCACATAATTGCCTTGTGGATTCAGGAGCCTCAGGTAATGTTATGTCTTTTGTTGTTTGTCAAAATTTGGGTCTTAAACTTGTGCCTTCTAATAGGATTGTTTTTCAGTTGGATAAAATAGAAGTGAATGTGGTAGGTATGCTTAAAAATATTCATATTCAACTTTCATCAGAACCTAGAATTCAACAATACATTGACATTCATGTTGTTGATATTCCTGACAAATATGGTTTGTTGTTGAGCAAGGATTGGAGTAAAAATTTGAATGGATGTTTCTCTATCGATTTTTGGCACATGTGGTTGCCTTGGAAGGGTGTAGCCAATCAGATAAGAGTCGATAAGGAGCCTAAAATCAAGTACATGATTACAAAATATAATAGAGGATCTAATTAGGTTCTTTATAATGAGACTGATTTAGGCGTGTATACATTAGATACTAAGTTAATTGCAAGTGAATCTAAAGTAGAAGTTACATCTTGTAAATCACTTATTGAATATAATATTATTTGGATGTTAAAATTTGATGGATCTAAATCTAAAAAAGGTAGTGGTGTAAGGGTTGAACTCATCAACCCGAAAGGTAAGTCCTCTATCTTTTCTTATAGATTACAGTTTTCATGCACATGAAACACAATAGAGTATGAGGCATTAATTTTTGGATTACAACTAGCTTTGAATAAAAGAATTAAATGTTTGAAAGTTTTAGGTGATTCTTAGCTAGTTTTTAATCAAGTTAAAGGTCAAAATTCCAGTCACGATAAAATATTAACATATTACAGGAATAGAGTTAGGGACTTAGTTAATGAATTTTTGGCCTTTAATATTGCATTAGTTTCTAGAAAGAAGAATCACATAGTAGATTCGTTAGCGGTTGCAGCAAGTACACTCAACCCTAATGGTAATAGAAGATTAAAAAAGTTTTCAATTGAGTTAATTCCTTGTCCTTCTATATGTGATAATGTTAATAATTTATAGGTATTTGAAAGTGATAGACATATCTTTAGTTTTATAACTAACTCGGGTATCTTTGAAAATTAGGTGATTGATGAAGATCAAAGGTTACAAGAAGATGTAGATGAAGATAACGAGGTAATAACTAAAGTAAACTCAATCCCTAAAGGTATGATTTCACTTGAGAAAATTTTTGATATTGGTTATAAAACTAAATAGTGTGATAATATTTCACTTCCAAAAGATGCCTATGATGCTTTTAATATTGGTAATAATGAAGATCCACAAAACATACTCATAGGCAAAGCTTGCACACATAATGAAAAAGAATAAATTATACATGCATTTAAATATTATAAAGATGTTATTGCATGGATTTATGAAGATCTTAAAACTTACAATCAAAACATCATAACTAATACCATTCCACTAAAGCCAAATGTTAAACCATTCAGACAAAAATAGAGACCAGTTAACCCACTATTGGAGCCCCTTATAGAAAAGAAAGTAAAAAAGTTGGTGGATGCTAGATCATATTTCCTATTAGACATTCAATGTGGGTAGCAAATATTATTCCAGTTAGGAAAAAACTAGAGAAATTAGATTGTGTATTGATTTTAGAAATCTCAACAAAGCGTCACAAAAATATAACCATCATTTACCATATATTGATCATATTTTGCAGATGGTTAACGGATCTGAAATGATGTCATTTATTGATGGTTATTTAGGATACAATGTGATCCTCACTGATCCAAGGAATAGAATAAAAACTGCTTTTCACAACAAAGTAGGAAACTTTCATATGTAGGATAATGCTATTTGGTTTACTCAATGCAGGTGCCACATTTCAACGGGCCATGGATTATGCACTCAGGGATTTAATCAGTAAGTGCATTATTGTTTATGTTGATGATATACTTGTTTTCTCAAAATATATAGCTGATCATGTTAGATATTTGAGAAAGATACTTCAAAAATATAGAGAACATATTTGGATTAAATGAAGGAAAGTTATTAGGGCTTGTTATATCAAAGGATGGAATTTCTATTGATCCTGAAAGAATAAATGCAATTCATAAAATTCCTTTTCCAGGAAGTAAGAAAGAACTTAGGTCTTTCTTTGGAAAAAATAAAATTTGTTAGAAGTTTTATTTCTAGATTTGCTAAATTTTTAAGCCTCTAAATGATATGCTTAAAAAAAATACTAACATTAATTGGTCTTGTGAGGCTAAAACTGATTTTCAAAGTATTAAATATGATATTTCAAAGGCTCCTATTTTGGTAAGTCCCAATTGCAAAAAGTCATTTTTAATTTATTATTTTGCTTCTGAGCACTCCTTTTCTAGTGTTTTGACTTAGAAGAATGAAGGTAATTTTAAGAATCCTATCGCTTTCATGAGTTCACCTTTTAAGGATGCACAATTAAAAATTTTATTTTTGGATAAACAAATGTATACCTGGTTTAAAACTATTAAGAAATTTAGGCATTACATTTTACATAGTAGAGTATTTGTTATCATATCTGATCTTGCAGTAAAGACCATATTATTGTAGAAAAAACTAGGAGATAAAAGAGGAAAATGGATTTCCACTTTGCAAGAATTGGATCTCGAGGTTCAACCAATGAATCTAGTTCGAGGACAAGGTCTGATGAAAACTCTCACTGAAATAGATCCTCAAATTCATTGTCAACAATATTCTGTCGAGGACATCACAAATGATGAATGGTGTAAAGATATTTTATATTTTATTTTGAATGGTAAGTGTCATGCTAATTTTAATTCTACACAACAAAGAGCTTTGCGACTAAAATGTGCTAATTTTATGATAAAAGCAGGTGTGTTGTATAGAAGGAATGATGAAGGAATCTTTCTCAGATGCCTAAATAAGGATGAATTTGCTCAAATATTATGTGATTTTCATGGTAAATATGGAACATGGTATGGTTCTACAAATGCTACTGCTCATAATATTTTGAGATCTGATTACTATTGGTCTCATCTTTTTAAGAATGCACATGCCCATGTACGTACTTGTCATATCTATCAGATTGCATCTAATAGAGAGAAACACGCTTCCATGCCATTACAAATAGTAATTGAATCAAGATCATTTTCACAATGGGGGTTAGATTTTGTAGGGGTGATAAGCCTAAATTCTTCTGTAGGTCATAAGTACATTCTTACTGCTACTGATTATTGTACAATGTGGACCGAGGTAGTACCCACTAAAAACTGCACTACTGAAGTTGTTATTAAATTTTTATAGGAGCACATTATTACTAGGTTTCCTAATGCTATTGTTAGTGATAATGGTTTAGCTTTTTCTTCACTTTGTTTTGTAGATTGGGCTTACGACAACAAGGTAAACATTAATTTTTCTTCTAACTATTATCCACAAGGTAATGGGTTATCTGAATCTACCAATAAGAATTTATTGTCTATAATAAATAAATTGCTAGAAATGAACCCTTGTGATTGGCATAATAAGTTAAAGTTTGCATTATGGGCAGATAGAATAAGGACCAAAGAATCTATTGGAACATATCCTTATCACTTAGTGTATGGTCAAGACCCTATCTTTCCTTCAAAATTAAAATTGCAAACTCTTCAATTTATGAAGGATCATTTAGAAATTGATGACAAGATTGAAGCTCGTCTTACCTTATGGAATTAGATGAAAAAAGGTAAGATGCTTTACTTCATTCTAGTAAACATCAAGATATTGTTAAAAGGTGGTTTGAAAAGAGGGATAAAATAAAAGCTTTTAGGATTTTTGACTTGGTTCTATTATGGGATAAGGCTCATGAGAAGAAAGGTGACCATGATAAATTTGACAATCTTTGGTTGGGACCTTATCAAATTGCTAAAATTCTTGGTGAAAGCACATTTTAATTGAAAACTCTAAGTGGAGAAGATATACCTTTACCTATTAATGGGCAATTTCTCAAGCATTATTTTCACCCATGAAGTAGTGAATTCATTCATCATTTGTATATATTCATCTCATGTATATAGTATTTTGGTTTTGCAGATTTCTGCTTGTATATAACTTATTTGTGATCTTGTTATTTATCACTTGTTTGTTTATGTTTATGATTTTTGGTGAAATTTTGGTTCATGTTCCCATTTTTGTTGCTTAACTTTTGTGAAAAGTTTGATTTTTTTCCTTTGATTGAGATAGTATTTTGTAATTGCAATCAACTCTTGGTTGACTTTTTGCTACTTGTTCCTGTGTCACTTAGGATAAATTGTATGTTTTAAAAATAGATGAAACTTGAAGAAAAGAAAGTGTTATTGTTTAATAATTATCCTTATGAATTTGGACTAAGATAATGAAAACTTGGAACAATGAGACATTTTGTAAAAAGCTCCACATGTATCGCATCGCATTAAAGGGTATTCTTTAAAATTTTGAATGATAAAGTTATTTTATTTTGCAGATTAAGGCAAAAATACAATATACTCTATCTCTAGCCTTAATTGATATCTAACCCAAGTGGCAGGTAAATTTTGCAAAGGGATATAAAGCTAGATACAAAAAGTAAAGAAAAAAGGAGAAAGTAAAGCTAAATCAGTCAAGTAATCTAGATAATATTCACCAGGGCTATAGATGCCTAACTGGCAGTGGAGCTATGTCTAGATAGAAATAGAGGAAAAAAGCAAAATCTTATCTAATACCAGGGGGAGTCATATAATCTCTACCAGGGCTAAAGATGCCTAGCTGGCAGTAGAGCAAGATCTTGAAGAGATCAAGGTTATCTCCATCAGAGCTATGGACACTTGAATGGTAGTGGAGCAATGTAGAGGTGCATTATAATGAGTGAAAATTCTATAGCCTAACTACAAAACTAATAATGGAATCTAAATTGTTTTAGGAATGCAAAATGAATCACAATTCACACATTGAGCAAATGCAAACGGTTTATCTATTTCATTTTGAAACTATCTATACCACATTTTTTAGATATTATTAAATAAATTATTATCTTTATGATATTTGGTTTTATTGGTTTCAGATCGGTTTCTTAATCTGAAATGCTTAGGAGAATTTCCCAGCAGAGTCACCATTTGTTTTTGCCATTGCACAACTTACACCAAAATTGGGGACCCACTAAAATTTTTAAATTTTTGTTTGTCATTTTTGAAAGTTTTGGTTGGCATTTTGTTTACCATATTGTGTTCCGAATTAGTTGGTATTAATGTATCTTTATGGTTTGTTTAGGTGTCATTTTTGTGATGTTAAAGTTGGTTTATTTTCTTGATGTTTTAAGGTCATTTTTTTTTAAATCTTAGTGTTGTGATGTTCAAATTTAAATTGTTTTTGTTTATTTTAAATGTCTTAAATTACATTGGTTAAAATTTTTAAAAGGGTGTAATTTAAAAATATTTATAATTAATTTAATTTAAAAATAATTTAAGAAATTAAAAAAAAAAATTGTTTTATTTTCTTTATTTTTTATAGGTGTTCAAGGTAAGCGACATAATTTTTGAGGTGGACTAGCAGACTCAGCACAAGGCGGTCAACATGATAAACACCCAATGCGGTTTTTGAGGTGTCAATAATGTGGTTAAGAGGCGTAAATCAAAGATCCACCAAGTGACTTGGTTGAATCAAATGAATACTAGACACGTCGTGGTAATAAATATTTCATGGTCTCATCCGCCCATGTAGAGGAGTTGGAGAGCAAGTGGGTAGTTAAACCTCTCTAGTTGCTGAGAGGCCCAGGTTCAAATCTCTCGCCTCACATGTTGCAGATATGTTATGTAATGGTTCCTTCGTGGTCACAGTCTGTTTACCCCTTGTGGCCACCACCAAAAAAAAAAAAAAAAGAAATATTTCATGGTCTCGATACTACAAGCACGTGGGATAAAGTTTTGTTATGAAGACGTATAATATTCTGAGGATATTATGTGTAAGAAAATGTAGGGATGGTCGTATATGATAATCAGATATTAATACGTGTATAATCATTGATAGAATATATGGGCACATGGCTACAGTGTCAAACAATATTGGAACCTATAATTTTCACCGTTTAAAATTTAATTTATTATTGCAATAGTGGGAAGAAATACGTCCCTACCATTTATTGAAGATTCTTGGATACTGTTGGTCAACACAGTCAGTCATCTATTTTTTTGTTCAGGTGACAGGAAGAAACAAAGAAGGGATTTGAAAATCAACAATTTGTTTTATAAACATTGGGATTGTGGAGAACATAGAGACTGCATATTGCAGTGCACTATGGTAATGACAGAGAACTTCCAGACAAGATACGAAGACATGGAATAAAATTTTGGGACTTGCATATTTTAGAATATGTTCAGTATTATGGGGTACATATTATACAATCATAGCTGGAGAATTCAACATAGATATTATGCGACAATAGTCATACAATGTTGCACCTAGTTATAGAATGAAACTACGTTTACCTGACAAAATTATCTGGAGAGGATGGGAATAACTTGTCATATCTCATAATTTAGTCATCTTCCTCACTTGTAAAAAAATAAAGAGAAACACATGTTTGTATGCAAGGGAACAAGCAAAGACGATGATATTTATTTGATAGAGTTGACAAGGAGTGATTTGTGATGGGCAACATTATTTCAAAAGAGAGCATAACTAGAATTGAAAAATATACTATGGGAAATATGTGAAAATGTGTTCTCATTTTTGAATAACCCAAGGCCTTGATTCCATTGTCGAACTCATTTTGATTTTGCAAAATATTCCAGAAAGGCTACAATTTGGAGGTCATGGTGCATGGATACGTGAAGGTGGAAGAGCGAGTAATAGATTTAATACCTTGTGGATAGGCATGAAATATGTGTAATATCCATAATAAAAGGTGCACCTATAGAAGGAATGAATGAATTTTAGTATTGGATATGGTATAGTCAAGATGTAACTCTTGGTGCTTATCTAGTTTGATGCTATTGATGTTGCCATGAACAACGATGTTATTTCAATATCAAATGGAATTTAATAACTCATGAGAAATATTTTATTCAAAATGACAATCACCTGTCATCAAACCGAGTTAATGGTTAATAATGATTTGATAAAAAATTTAGGTATAAAATAATTTGATGTTTATATGGTGCACCAATTAACCTTAGAAAAAATGGTGATAACAATTGATGATTAAACATTGACATAACATATTAGATGATGCTAGGTGTGGCTCTTATGGTTATATCATTGTGTATCATTCTAGGACTATGTAACCACCAAAAATGCTCACACCCGAAGGTTTCCCATTGCAATAATTGATAAAATCATAACATGCATAGAAGAACAAGAAATTGACAACAAATGAACCAAGAAGAAATATGCTTTATTCCACTATATTCGAAGTCAAAATCAAATTACAAGAACATCCCTCTTAGGGATAATCAATTTTATACAATATTACAATAGGAATGTGTAATTGTTTCCCTCTCAAGGGTAGGTATGATTTCCAAGTGCCTTTCAGGGTGACACGAACTGCTCTAGGATGGAGGTGCCCCCTTCTTCGTGATGAGGAAGGAACTTGATAGCTGGTTCTCCTTTGAAACCATTCTATGCAGTCAAGAAACAACATAGAAGTTTCAAAAAGATAGGAAACCTCTCATGATGAGGCTATTTTAGGAAAATTGCATAATGACACCATTAAACATGCATAATCAAGAAAACATGAAAAGTGCTTTTAAACTATGCAAATTGAATCAAGATTCATATAATAGTGTAAATAAAAGTAGTAGCTACACTATGCATGGATCAAATGTGTAAAATGAAGCATAAACATTCATAAAGAAACCATTTTAAGTCATAATTTAAGCATAACATGAAGAAACTAATCTAACCTAATTCTATGGTCAAGAGTCTGCTAAACTGCAATTAAATCATGAAAACAACTAATCTAATCTAATTAACTAGACATAAATGAAAAGAGGAAGGTGGTGATACCTCTACTGTAAACCGTAGCTCTAGTGAGCGGTCTACACTATAAATCGTGGTTGAAAGATGTGGTTAGCACTCTGATAGGCTTGTCCTCAATTCCAAGGGCAGTGGGCTTGACCTCCTTGTCAAATTGATGTTCAAGGGTCGCTTTCGGTGTCCTTCTGACAAGTTTGGCGGTTGAATCACTGTGATGGGCCTTCGTTTGCCCGAATTTGTGTTTCTTGGTTCTTCTAGGCTCTTATAACTTCCATGGCAAATTTATATTTGGGTGAATAGAAAAGTGGACTTCTCAAATGTATGAATTAGGTATGCAATTCTACAAGGCTTCGCTGCTTGCTTGATCAATTAACTCTCTCTTGTCAATTTGACAACGCTTTGCTATTCAAATCGTCTATATCTTCTCCCATTTGGAGGAGGTATTTATAGGATGCCCTAGGATTGGGGTGGCTTCCTAGAGAAGCCAAGATCAAGAAGAGGTGGTTAGGACAGTTGGAATGGAAGCCTCTAGAATATTTTGTCCATTAACTGCCTTCTTCTAGATCAAATGGTTGTTCCAACCAATTTGGCTCGGATTGAAGGCCAACTAAACTTCAATTAAAACTGTAGGTCACAACTACAATCTAGACTATAAATCGTAGGTCTTAGTCATGGTTCAACTATAAACCATAGTTCTGGATTGCGGTTCATACTAATTAGGCCAAGGATCCCAAATTGAGTGGTTAGAACCACTGCTCTATCTTGGAGTCTATCCAATATCTTCCATATGGTCTTGTAGCATGTTCATATGAGTATTCACCCTCGACATGATGCATTTTAGGTGTCTACAGATGCCCATTTTGAGATGCGTTGTGAGATCGAACAATGCTAAGCAAAAATAGACCTCCTAAAACAATGTCGAAGGTTATATGATGATCATTAATCATATCAACATTAGATGCCCCAGGTCCTACAAAATTGGGGGCATCTTGGAATCATTGATTCCAACTCTTTGGAGGCTTAAAATTGAAAAGCTTATGCCCTTCTCATCTCATTCGGTGCAGCTATGTATTCCATAGGTATATTCTGACCCATAGATCCAAAAGACAAAAAATAACAAGCAAAATCATATTTGCTATTTTCCCCAAGCAAAGGGGTAAGATTATGATAGTTGTTGACAATGATTCGCAAGGACAAACACAATTTTGATAAGATCAAGGGATCTACGATTTCAAATATCTGTTGATTTTGATTATGATTTGATATTATGACTATCCCCTCAAATGACGAGTCAATGAGAGTAATGACAATGATTAAAGTGACGATGTCGCTTGACCACCATGGATGATCTGAAAAAATTTAGATTTGAGCAAATTAATGCCTTGGCTAGGCCTAGTTTAGCTTTTGATTCCAACTGTTAATAGTATTTGTACATTTCTATCCCATGGAGCAGTAGGGCTACAATAGTCATCTTAGAGAATCGAATTGATACAAATCCAATTAGATTTATGTTGAATCAAATGATTGATGATTTGTTGAAAGATGTCATAGGAGAAATGACATGCAACACCTCATTCTCGTGGAGCAGTTCGGACTCGAAGGCCTTCTTAGAGATTGAAAAGAAGCATACCAGATCACTGATGACAATTTTACCTCAAATATCCTTATGGTAATTTACTCATCTTATCGAATTGCATGGAGCGTAAGTCACTACAATTGCCAAGTGTATAGGGTAAATTACTGAATACGAGGTGCATTTGGTGTTTTGAATTATTTTATTTTTTTGAATGTTTTGATTTATGATTTGAGTTTATTTATTTGGTTGGGAGGTGCATCGATCCATGAAAGGATTGTCATAGCGACGACCTCGGTTGAATGTACTTTATAATCTCAACCAAATTTTTAATTTTTAATCATATCCCGGTGCTTGATTATCACCAAATTTCCAAATTGATTGATTTTATTCAGTTATGATCCCCTAGGAAGCATTAGTTTATCTTTTTAAACCTTTCCATAGTGGTATTTTAGTAAATTTATTTCCAGTTGCAAACCACGACGAGGGTCTACGATTCCCATTTGCAATTTTGGGAACCACGGCTAGGGCCTACGGCCTACACGAAATAGAAAAATATTATAAAAAGCCCAATTTTCAAATTTCTCTCATTATTCCTTGACAGAAACTTTCAAATTTGGAGCTCTCACAGTGAAAACTGAGAACTCACCTGAATTCTACTAAACTTTACCCGCACAACTACTCACAGCACGATGGCAGAGAGTGGGTAAGTTTCTTCGAGCCATGATGGACGAGGCGAGGGCAAGGTAATTCAAAAACCAAGACCTCGCATCCATTACCACTAAAATTAACCCAATTAAGTAATTGGTAAATCAATCACACTAAATTGTTGGCAATGAACACCACCTTAGGCTAGGGTAGCTTAGGATTTAATTTTTTTAATTTTTGGCCATGGTATTGCACCCGATAGGATCTCAATTGGAGACCACAGGTGCCAGTTGTGGTTCCCAATTAGTCAATTGGGGACTGTAGCTACCAGCTGCAGTCAGAATTTAAAATCCCAATGGTCAATTTTTGACCGCATGCGGACCATAGGGTTGACACACGGTTCACAAAATTTAGAAAAAATTTATAATTTTTTTTAAATTTTCTAAGTTTTAAAAGGTAATTAATGTCATTTAATGCATTTTTGACCTGTCTAAATGACAATTTTGATTTTTAGGCTTGAATGATGACATGTTTTTGCAATTTTATCAGTTTTTAGCTGTTTTTGCTGATTTTTAGGTTATTTTTTAATGTTTTTGCTTGTTTTAGTTAGATTTTTTCTTATATTATGCTTTATATTTCAGATATTGACCTCCAGAGCTTGAGAGCCTAACATTCTTAAGACTCTCCATGGATATCTCACTCTCGAATAGTAGGAATGGTTCAAAGTTGTCAGATTCGGCTATGTACTGTATCTACCCACTATCAGGTTAGATCAAGCCTATTTGTCTGTGTTGGCCCGATGCTGGAATGCGTGGACCAAAAAATTTCACCTGCCTATAGGTGAAATGACCATTACCTTAGAGGATATATATAGGATATTTAGAATCCCCATTGATGGAGAGGCCATCGTCTCTTTGAATTTTGGGGCTAAGGAGTCTATCTTTGATGCCATCTTCGATGCTCGGAGTGAGGAGTCTCAGCACAACATTGACCACGGAGGGGTCGATATCGATTATTTGTAGGGGAAGAATGTCTTCTCTATACGCGAGGCCGTCTTCATGCACCTGGTGGTGCAAGTTTTTCTTCCAAACTCTTTGAGCACAAGGATTCCCTAGAACATTTTAGCTACTATTAGGATAGTTATTCAGATAACCATACATCGACCATTGTGACTAGCCTAGGGGAGCACCCTACTCTACTATTTGTATCGAGAGCTCTACTAGATTACTAATCGGAGCCACCGGGGGATCACCTGCAGTTTGCTTCTTCATATTTGGGGCTAGTAGCACATCATGATAGAGCATCCTAGGGAGCTGCCCCTGCATATCATGGATATCGATGATGCCCATTAGTGCTATGATGCCTTCTGGCCTCAGGAGGAGGAGGGCTTTTGCAGCAAGACCCATGCTGGTGATATCCAACATTATATCACATGGTTTGTAGGACTTGGGCTAGATGATATTGAGTGGCGGCCATACATGGAGTGTCCTGACTGGCCTGAGGCCACCGAGTGGCTTTGACAAGATTGCTAGGATAGATGGTTACTCGATTAGAAGACCGAGATCAGAGAGTGCTAGTTTTATTCCTACATATTGTGGTAGTTCGACCTAGTGCAGGATATTCTAGAGATCCCTTTTGTCTATGGGTGCCTGTCTTTAGAGATGCACCTCCCATGGTTCCAACCTCTGGCTCTAGAGGATGATCCAAATGATTTCTAAGAGACTGGAGCTGACCATCTTGCCACTACTCTAGCATACGATGGATGGTGGTCGATGTTATGGTGGTATGGATCAAGGTCTCTAGGCATATTTGATGATCAGGTAGAGGTAGTGGTGGATCCTAATGGATGTAGGGTGTGCCAATGGATAGAGGATGGATGGGGCATAGAAGCCACCTACGAGAAGGCTCTTGGGGATAAAATAGATTATGAAGCTCCAAAGGAGGGCAAGGTTCCTCCTGACAGTGTAGAGGGGCTACTCTTAGCTTAGGTTGTTGACTTAAAGAGTTAGCTTGGTAGATATCAATCTTAGTAGCATGAGCGAGACACTATTATGACCACTCTAGAGGTGAAGCTAGCTAACCAATATAGACAACTAGCTAAGGCATAGGAGGAGATCAACAAACTCATAGAGTGAGCTACAACAGCAAAGGCTCGAGTTTAGGAGCTCACTAGCACCCACAATGTGGCACTGGAATAGCAGGGGGAGGCAGTTGTAGAGAGGGACCTTCTTAGGTTGTAGAGGGGAGACCCTACATCCTCTCAAATTGTCATGGGGCCACTAGCTGATCCATTAATCATAGGTGTCGATCCTATGGTAGAGATCAGGTGACTCACTTCTCTCATGGAGGATAGTAATGACTGATTGGATGTGAGGTTAGCTCACATATCTCAACTAGAGGGCTTCATCAAGTTGAGGGGTTTATAGGTTCTCAAGGAAATGCAAGCTGCAGGGTCATAGAGGACCAAGACCAGGACCACAAGGTAGTCCTCAATGAGTTCTAGCCACCAGACTCATAGGATTGAGTAGACTCATCAATATTATAACACTCATGGAGGCAGCTCTCATAGGAGCCATAGGGATACAAGCAGTGATTCACAGGTTGAGGGTGCAGGCCCTCCTTAGTACACATTTATGATATATGTATTGTACCATTTTTGGAGTGTAAGGACTAGGACCTACACAGTTGTAGCCTACGGGCATTTTTGTACTCCCAATGTACTCTAAGACACATATTTATATATGATATGATCATTATCATTTTATGGATCATTATTGTGTACTCATTTATTTTTGATTTTATGTTTATATGATGCACATGGATACAATGTTTATGTTATGCTAATGCTATATGATGCGATGTATGATGTCATGCACTAGCTAGCTATTTAATTTATGATGATGATTATATGTAGTGATCTAGATGCTTAGATGTTCTTTTTATTATGGATGCATATGGATGCGATGTTTTTCTTAACGCATATTTGGTATTTCTTTATTGTATGCATTAATGTATGTAATGATTTATTTACATGATGCTAATCTAATGTAAATGAACCTGTATTCTTTAATCACTTAAAACATAAGGAATAAATATAGATATGTTTATCAATCTAATGGATGACACCACAGAATGTATAAAAATAATGAATGTAATTGAAAAGCCTTAAGATAAGAATTTAATTAATTAATCACCCATATATGAAATGCAATGGTATGCTATGTTATGATGTGAATGATATAACGTGTCATTCGATTTTCTTTTGCAACATTTGAAAAATATGCACGATATAGTCAGTGGTCGTCTAAATATTATTGCTAATATCCATCCGGTATCTATCCTATATGTTGATTATGCTTTAAATAATGATATATCATGGATTTGATACTTTGCAATTTGATGATTTATATGGTTGTGATTTTGATATTTTGTTGCTATGAGAGAAATTTTTGAGGTTTTCCATGGGACTCAAACACCCTAATAGACTTATTAAAAGTTTCATACTAACCACATTAGACTTCTAAGATAAAAGGATTTTGCTAGGATAGACCCTAACTTTTCATTATCCTTGTGTGTGCACATTATTATTTTAAGATAAGACACGAGCGTTCCCTGATGTCAGGTGGGATTATTTTAGCCCATTGCTAAGATAGGGGTTCCAAAAATGTCTTATCCAATCTCAAGTTTAGATTTTAGTTGGACTAAGCCACTAGGCAATGCAGGACACCTAAAGCTAGCTCTTCCACATTCAAACATTAGTCTTGTTCATAAGCGAGGTGCTAATGCGTCAGACATATCGTCATGCGTAAGGTATAGTAGTGTCGACAATTCTAGGGATTCAGGCTCATTCCTTTCTATCCTTCAATTTTTGGGATACTTGCTCATATGTAGTGAAGTAAGGGAGTCGATTCCATCTTCATTTTGAACTATATTTGGATATTCATTTGATCTCTCTTCGAACTGGATTTTGGATCTTCATTTGATCTCCACTCGAACATTTGATTTATGATCTTCATTTGATATTCACTTTGAACTTTGATTTAACCCTACTTTTTGATCTTCACCCGATATTCACTTTTTGATATTTATATTTGATAATTTTCTTCAGAAAATTTCCTTTGGGGGGATTTACTTGGAAAAACTATTTCTGGTATATCGATTAATAATATCGATCTTATGATATCAATATGGGATATCACTCTAGGGAGTCAATCTATGATATCGATATAGGGTATCAATCATGAGGATTGATGTGGGATATATCTATGGTATATTGCTCATTTTATCATAAGAAAGGGATTTTGAATAGGGAACTAACCTGTCCTTTTGCCAACTACCAAAATTTCCCATACCATCTGCATAGAGGGATAAACAAGAATAACTCTTTTTGCTTTAGGATACTCGGTCCTGCTTTGCGGCTTTCATATTCCCCTAGTCCTTGTCAGGATTATTTAAATTTTTTGATTAGTGATAGGCTTATGATATGCTAAGGGCTATACTAACTTAACCTTAGCTACAAAAGCAAAGTAAACTTTCTACCAACTCTTGATAATACCACTAGGTATGGTTGAGTGACTGGAAAACCCTAGTATATATCCATAGCAACATTATATGTTGTGTTGAAAAACACAATTACTCACATGAATGATCGATCATGATAAATGCATATATGCATGATTTTAACACAAATGTGGTGTCGTTTGTAATACTGACAAACATAATTCCTCCTACTACAAAATGCAATGGATGACGAATGCCTATATGCAATGCATTAATACAACGAATGCATGTGTGAATGCAAAATGACAATGCAAAATTCAAATGCAAATGCAAATGTTTTTGGATTTTATGCTTTACCATTTTTTTTGTATTTTATTGATTTTATAATTTTTATGGGTTTTGAGCCTCATAATTGACCAAACGGTGAGTACATACCTTTTGAGCCTTTAGATTGACCAAGAAATCTTTTTAAAATCCTTGGAGCTTTTAGGATTGACCAAAGGGATTATGGGTACCTTTGGGGCATTTTGGGATGACCAAGAGATTTTTAGAATCCTTGAAGCCTTTGGGTTGACCAAGCAGTTTTTCAAAAACTCTTGGTGCCTTTTGAATTTGACCAAAGGGCTTACAGATGCCTTTGGATATTTTTAGGATGACCGAGCGATTATAAGCAAACCCTCAAGGCTTTTAACTAATAGAACCAAGCAATTTTAGGAAACCCTTGGATCCATTTGGGATGACTGAGTAGTTTTGACCAAACCCTCAAAGCTTTTGAGGTTGACCAAAGGGCTTACATATGCCTTTGGAGATTTTTGATTGACCAAACCACTGATGAGAGTGTTTGGACATTTTTAGGATGACCGAGAAATTACAAGCAACTCTCAAAGCCTTTTATTATGCTCTTCAAGCATAAAATGCCTTAAGATGGATGATGTTGAGAGGTTCAATCTCTTAACCCTTAGCGACATTAGGCGATAGGTATCCAGCCAATCTTTTCAGATATGATTTAGGGTCCTAGCCAATTAGTCGTAAATTTGACTCGCATATCTGGTGGAAAATTAGAGTTCTATTGGTTTTATTTCAAGATAATATCCCCAAATTCAAAGTCTCTCTGGTGGAATTTGACATTGTAAGCTCGTTTTAGTCACTCATTATAAATGTGGAGATGCTCCAGGGCATTTACGCAATGTTCATCAAGTAGTGTCAGTTGATCCAATCGAGCTTGCTGTGCAGTGTCATCATTGATGAACTCTTTCAATGTGATGCATAGAGTTGGAATTTCTAATTCCAAGGGCATAATGGCCTCAATACCATATACTAGTGAGAACGGTGTTGCCCTAATGGGCATCCGAATACTAGTCCTGGAAGCCCATAATGCAAGTGGTAACTGGATGTGCTAGTCTTTGTGGTTTTCTTGTACCATATTTTCAAGATGGCCACCACTGTATTATTTGAAGCTTCAGCTTGCCCATTTTCTTGCAGATAGTATGGAGTCGCAAAACTATGTTTGATTCTATATTTAGATGTCAAAGCTCTCATAGTTTTGCTCTTGAAAGACGTTCCATTATTTGATATTATTTTGGATGGAATCCCAAAATGACTTATAATATGCTCCAATATAAACTCTACTATATGAGATCCAGTTGTCATTGTTAAGGGTATTGCTTCCACTCACTTTATAAAATACTCAGTAGTCATGATTATGAATGTATGTTGGCCCGATGATAGAGGAGAGATCTTGTCTATAAGATCTAGTCCCCACTGAAAAAATGGCCAAGCCGCTTGAATGTGTTGTAAGGCCTATGATGGCAAGTGCGTAATATTAGCATGATGTTGGGATTTAACATATTTCTTGACATACACATTACAGTCCTTCTCCATAGTGGTCCAATAGTAACCCATTCGAAGGATGCACTTGACGACGACCATGCCGCTAAAATGGCCATCACATGTACCGTCATGGGCCTACGAAATCACCCATGATGCCTCCTATGACTCTAAGAAATGAAGGAGAACTCTATCGTAGCCTCGTCGGTACATGATGTCTCCTATTAAAACATATTTGGCTTTTTTTTTTTAAATGTGTGCTTCATGGAATGCGAAAATCCTTATGGGATTATACTAAGCTTTATGAAGTCTTTAATTTGTGACATTAAATTTTGATAAATCTCAGCTTCGATTGCTAAGATGACTTACTTCCCCTGTGTATTTACCTTTGCAAATGTAGACTAAAAAAAAACCCTATGGTGAATGGTAGTGCCACTCCCCATAGGACTTTGAGAGGTTAATGACCCCTAGGGTGCCTTAAGAAAGTCTTCAGCTTTGCAAAACCATTCAGCTTGTGGTTCTACACTAATCATGTTGATTGATTATCTATTATCATAGGCTGCACGCTCTACTGCTAGATGCAAGAGCGTCTTGACATGGATAGTAGTGAAATTAGTAGATGAATTCTGAGGGATTAAAGATCCCAAAGAAGCCATGGTATTTGCAAACCTATTTTATGATCGAGGGATTGCCTCAATGTCATACCATTCAAGTTTGGCCAAATATGTGTCAACTAGATATTTATAGGCTTTCAATACAGGACATCAACACTAAAAAAGCCCCTTGAATTGATTTACTATGAGCAAGGAGTCACCAAAGATGTTCAATATATTAATATTCATGGTGGTGGTTGTGTGGAGGCCCAACAGTAAGGCTTTGTACTCATCGTTGTTGTTAGTGCATGAAAAATCGAACTTGAATTACAAGGGCATTGGAGCTCCTTGCGGCATGAAGAACACTATTCCAACACCACCTCCTTGTTCACACTTCAAACCATCAAAGAACAGAGTCATATCAGCATTGTTCTCTAGTTCTTCATGTCTGGGAGCCTCAAATATGATGAAGAATGCATCATCCAAAAGCTCGATTGTTAGAGGCCTACTATTTGATAGTGGTGCCTTAGCTAATTAATCTGCTATGACATGTCCCTTAATGGACTTCTAGCTTATGAACTCCAGATTGAAATCCATCAATAGCATGATCCACTTCGTAGTACATGTATTATGATAAGTCTTACTCATCATGTACTACATAGGATTCTATTTGGATATAACAGACGTCTTATGACTTAACATATAGTGTCGTAATTTCTTTGTAGTGAACACTACTACTAAACACAAATTTTCCACATATGCATACCCGAGCTCATAGCTCACCAAGATTTGACTAATATAATATATGGCCTATTATTTACCTTGCATGTTCTTTTGGGCTAACATGGTTCCCAGTACAAAGTCAGTTGCTAATATATATAGTAGAAAAGACACCTTTGGCCTTGGTGGAGCTAGCACTAGTGGTGTCACTAGGTATTGCTTTAAATCAGTGAAGGCTACCTTGCAGTCCTTGTCCCAGTTGAATGGGACCACCTTATGTAGTATTCGATTTATGGATCGACATTTATCTGATAGTTGGGCAAAAAATTGCTTTATCAAGGCTACCTTGCCCTGAAGGCTCCTTAATTCCTTAATATTGGTGGGAGGATGCATTTCAAAAATGGCCTTGACCTTCACTGGGTCTACTTTGATGCATCTCTTAGAGACGATGAACCCTAGTAATTTTATAGAAGTTACACCAAATACGCACTTATTAGGATTCAGGTTGACATTGTGCTCTATCAAGCGATCGAAGACTTTCCTTAAAACATCTGCATGCTCTTCTCGTAGCAATGACTTGGCTAACAAGTCATCGATATAATATTCAATAATTTTGTGCATATAGTCATGAAAAATGTATGTCATGGCCCGTTGATATATGGCACCAGTATTTTTGAGGCCTAATGGCATAAATTTATAGAAAAATGTTCCCCATGGCATTATAAACAAATTTTTATATTGGTCTTCGAGTTTAATTCGAATTTGATTGTAACCAAATAAATTGTCCATCAAGGAGAGCATTTTGTGACCTACAGTTGCATCTACGAGAGCATCAATATTGGGCAACCAAAATTAATATTTGGGTGTTTCCTTATTTAGGTCTTTGAAATTCATGCAAATACAGATTCTTCCATTGAGTTTTTCCATGGGTACCATATTGGACACCCATTCTGGATAATCGATGGAGATCACAAATTCCACATCCAACAACTTTTATAGCTCATATTTTACCATTAAGGCTACTGTTGGGTGCATTTTCCTAAGATTTTTCTTGACCGACTTCTTCATCAGATATAGCGAAAGGTTATGCATAACTAGTTTCAGGTCTAGAACTAGCATATCCTTGTATGACCAAGAAAACAAATTTGGTCTCTCTTTCAGTAGAGGGATGAGGGTGGCTCGTTCATATGGAGTGATACTCTCTCCAAATTTAACCTTCTTTGCACTGGTGGGATCATTACTGATATCCACCTCAAATGTTTCCTCTACCAACATATGCGATGTCTCCTCAAGATGGTGAGGCATAGGAATCGGATGGATGTCATCAGCCGGGTTTATTGGTTCTACATTGGAAGTATTTTTGGCATGATAAACATAATATGCATAGCCTGGTGCAAAATGGAAATGTTGCAACATTTCTTCATTTGGGAAGAAATCCTTAGGCTCAATGGGTGAATCAACGCTATCCCAATTGATAACATTTTTGTTAAGATGCAACGGTTTGGATGGATCTTCTGGATTGCGGAGTGGAGTGGTAAAATCAATGGAGACCATGTTTATGGAATGGAATTGATCTCCAAGACCATACAGAATAACCTCTATAAAATATATGCAATCCTTATACCCATGATCTGGCTCTAATGGCACAGGCACAAAAGGGTCTTCCCTATGAGGACCATGAATAATTAGATCCTCCCTATGCACTGAATGCAAAATAGGATCATTTGGCTCATGGAGCTCCATGTAGATTTCTGGAAGGGGATTAACCAACCGATGAATTTGGTCCAAGTATAACCGTCTTGCTCTCAGACACGGACCAACATGTAGTTGTTGATAGACCTCATCAATGTCAATGGGTTGATGATGGTAACACAAAAAATGAGGACTAAGTAGGCCCTCTCTAGCTCATATTCTTCATCACAGTCATAATAGAATCCTTCTTTCACCCCCAATCCTGGAGGGTGCTCCTCTAAATGAGGCCCATGAATCTTATTTCTTGCATGCTATCATCTCTATCTGATAAAATTGGATAATTATACCTCATGTATGATGGTACTGAGAAAATTAGCTCGATCTCTTCCCCTGAATGTTAAGATCCTGCTATAAAATAAACTCAAATAACACACTCTCACACAATTGCTTGGAAATAACTCACATAAACATCACATTAATATAACAAAAATTTGCATAAAGAACAATCTCACAATAGGACTGAATCGCGAGGCCTCTTCGAGGGGCAACCTCCTTCAATACTTCATTAATTTTGCAAAAGATGGTTACATTGGTGCCCTTTCGGGTATTTAAGGAGTTTCCTTCCAAGGTTGGCTTACATGCAAAATGCCACCTGGATTACATGCATAATGCCACCCGAATTACATGCATAGTGCCACTTTGAATTACATGCACAATGCCACTCGAATTACATGCACAAGGCCACTCGAATTACATGCATAATGCCACACGAATTACATGCACAATGCCACCTATCTACCATGTGTTACATAAAAAGGGTGCCATTTGTCATGGGCACTACCTAAGCTAAAACTTAGAACATTACAAAATATTAATCATGGGTACTACCCACGTTCACTAGGAATTATTACATCATGGAAGTTATTACATTAAGGGTTAGGATGAGATCCTAACATGCCCTTCTCCTTGAAGAAGCTTTGTCCTCAAAGCTGAAAATGAGGAAGCTGTTGTTGAAGTTGATGGAGAGACTCCCATGTAGCATCCTCAGGTTGAAGTCCACGCCCTTGAACCAGGACCTCTGTGATGGTACGGTTGCGAGTTCGACGATACAACAGCTGCTTTGGTGCAAGTAAGATGGAGCCTTCTTCATCCAATTCGGGAAGTGTTGATGGAACCTGTACCTTGGAGCTGCCCAAAATGTAGGAGGGAGGCGTGAGTGGAGGGTGCCCGTAAATTGCCTCTGGTGGCGGTATGATAGGAAGTGTTGTACCACCATTCGGCCAAAGAAAGCCATTTTGCCCAATGAGTAGGATGATCGGAGGCAAGCGGCGAAGGTAGGTTTCCAAGCGATTATTAACAACCTCTGTTTGACCATCCGTTTGCGGATGGTAGGCTAAACTCATTGTGAGTGAGTCCCTGCAACTTAAACAACTCTTGCCAAAAATTGCTAGTAAGGCTGGGATCACGATCAGATACAATGGAGGTTGGCATGCCATGAAGGCGAAATATGGAGTCAAGAAAAATTTGGGCAATAGTGAATGTTGTGTAAGGATGGGTTAGGGCACAAAAGTGAGCATACTTTGAAAGGCGGTCCACTACCACAAAAATAATAGACTTGTCTCCAGATTTAGGTAGCCCTTCTATGAAATCCATAGAGATGTCAGTCCACACCTGATCCGGTATCGGCAAGGGGGGAAGAGTGCCCGAAGAGTGCACTGTTTCTCTTTTCATCCTTTGACCTATGTCACAATCTGCCACAAAAGAGCGCGAATGTCCTGTTTCCTACCTTTCCAAAATAAGGTGCGCTTGAGTCGCTCATAAGGTGGTCTGATATTGGGAGGTGTACTATCCGACAATAATGGAATGGCATGGTCGTGAGAGCGATGTAGTGGTAGTGTGATGGGTTCTGAAAAGATGGCCTCATGTTTGTGGAGAATCTGTTGCATGTCTTGTGGGATTTCACCCATTGGAGATGTGGATGGCTGGATGGAGAATAGTTGTGCAATGACCCCACGTGATGATTTCTTTAGCAATTTCTCCATGTCGTTTGAACTGATAATTTGAGGTGTTCTTGTCGGGGGAGCCCTTGATGATGTGTGTTTGTCCGTTACGGAAGAAGCTGCATCCAAAGTTTAGCAAAGTTCCAAGTGATAGTGCCCAACGTACTCAACCATTGGCATCCCAAAACAATATCACATCCACCCAAATGGAGGGCAAACATGTCTGCTTGAGTTCATAGTCCCCTATCTTGATTTTAACATTGCGACACTTTCCTTGACAAGATAAGGTTCCCCCATTGGCTACCATGACCTCAAAGGAACTACAATTGTGGATATAGCAATTTGCCCGTTGAGCAACTCTAGGGTCAATGAAGTTGTGCGTGCTTCCCGAATCCAAAAGGATGGAAAGACGTTGGCCCTTGAAACATCCTGTAACCTTCATGGTTTGAGGAGTAGTAATGCCTGCAAGGGCATGGATTGTAATTGATGTCTCAGGTTCTTGTTTCCCTTCTTCTTGTGGAGGAGGTGTTTACGGAGGGTCCTCATCCTCATCACTCTCGTCGGCGGTATCGGGTTCTCCAACATCTATCAAGAACAATTTTTTGTGTGCACACTTATGCCCCTTGAAAAACTTTTCATCACAATTGTAGCATAATCCTTGGGCACGACGTGCATCCATCTCTTCGGTGGTGAGGCGCTTGGGTGCAGCGGGTTTATTATCATCTGGGTGTTGGGCTCTAGGGGGAAATGAAGGTCTATTTTGAGGAAACTTTGATGGGTGTCTTTGGGCAGAGAGTTTAGATTCGGCCAAACGGGCCAAACTGATAGCTTCCATCATAGTTCGTGGTTTCAACATTTTGACTTCTGCTTGGAGTTCCATCTTCAACCCACTGATATAACAACTCTGGAAGAACCCTTCACTCAATCCTCTTGTCCGATTGGCCAATTTTTCAAATTGAGCTTGGTACTCTCGGACTGACCACGTTTGTTGCAGTTTGGTCAAGGCTCCTGTAAAGTCCTCAAACTCACTAGGACCAAATCGAGTGAGTAGTTGGGATTCAAAATCCTCCCAAGAGAGATTTGGGTAGGCAAGACGCAACCATTGGAACCAGTGTAGAGCCTCAGATTCCAAGTTAAAGGAAGCCATCTGGACTCGATGAAATATGGGTACATTATGAAGTCGAAAGAATTGGTCAACCCGACATAGCCACCCATCAACATCCTTCCCACTAAATTTGGGAAAGTCCAATTTGGGCATTCTAAAGGATGGATCATGGTCACGATTCCTTGTAGAACTCTCAGCTTGGTATTCCGATTTGGGTGGTTCTCTTCTCAGTTTACTTGTCCACTTCTATCCAGTGCTTCTTCTAGGCGGTTGCTAGTGGCCTCATGCTCTAGGCGAAGACCTTGGACTTCTTCCCTTATGGAGTGAAAAGCCGAGTTCAAGTTCTCAATGGCTTTTGTTAGGGACTCCAAGTGTTCTAGTTCTTTCTGGTGTCCACGAGTACCCTGGGCCATTTTTTTGACCTTTTGTGACCAGTTACTAAAAATAGAATTGAATTTTTAGGACTTACTATTTTTAGTAAGTGCCCAAAAAAGTGCTTGGGTGCTATATATCAAAATGATCAGTAGAAGGAGGTGGTCACAATGAGCTATATATCTCAACACTACTTTTTGGCACCCCAGACTTTTTTTTTTTTTTATCTCTGTTTTCTTGAGTCTAACGGTGTTTCTGATTCGATTACGAGCTACTCGAGCAAAAGTTGGCTCTTTGGAGCACTATCTATAGTCGGCCGTGTTTCACACTCAAGATTCTCTGTATTTTGCGGGTGGTCGATATGACGGTTCTGTTCGACCACTGAAAGGCTGTGGATTCTGCCTACATTGTGTCTTGACCTCTCCGACTGGTGACTTGATTGTGGCTGCCACTTGTAAATTTTCTTGTTATTCTCCAGACTGTCAGCTTAAGTGTCACCCTCATGGCTTATCCCGAATGCATGTCCCTTCTATTATTTTTTTAGTAGAGGACTCCTTTCTCATATGCTCACTTTTGAAATGCAGGTTTACGAACATGGATGTTTGGATTTTTATTTTTATTTTTACGTTTTTTACAGGTTGAAGTTTTAACAGAACCAGGGAATGCTAAGTATAGGAGTATGTACCACCCATAGGCCCTCTAATATACCGACAGTGACGAACAATAGTGCTCGGACCAATATTTCAGGCCACTACTCAAGGAGGATTCCACACATACCTTGAGCTCACTACCTGCCTCTCGACAATACGGGAGGGTAATCGTCCGGGGATCTTGTGTCCCGTAGACTATGAGTAATACAAGGCCGAAGAGCTTCCTAATGGCTAAAAGTTTGTTTAATCCTAGATGGTCTCCCGATATACCCGAAGATACGTGGGAGCTCAAGTCCGTGCGCGAGTTATGTCTGAGGCACAGGGTATTGGAGCCTGATCGCCCCTCACTTCACTAGACGCTTTATGGGCTATCTAGCTTAGCCAATAACGACAGATCCTTCGCGATATTTTAAAACCCCCGAGTACAGGGTTTCTACCTACTCAACTAATAATATATTTTTTTGTTTTTGGTCTGGAAAAAAAAACACTGTATTTTTTTGGATTTTTTTTTTTAATAAGGAAAAACAGAATGGAAAAAACACACGGAATTTATACCTAACAGGCGGATTGGATGGCAAGAATCGTTGCAGTTGCAGCAGAACTTGGCCCTGGAAAGCGCTCTGATACCACTTGTTAAGATCCTGCTATAAAATAAACTCAAATAACACACTCTCACACAATTGCTTGGAAATAACTCACATAAACATCACATTAATATAACAAAAATTTGCATAAAGAACAATCTCACAATAGGATTGAATCGCAGGCCTCTTCGAGGGGCAACCTCCTTCAATACTTCATTAATTTTGCAAAAGATGGTTACATTGGTGCCCTTTCGGGTATTTAAGGAGTTTCCTTCCAAGGTTGGCTTACATGCAAAATGCCACTTGGATTACATGCATAATGCCACCCGAATTACATGCATAGTGCCACTTTGAATTACATGCACAATGCCACTCGAATTACATGCACAAGGCCACTCGAATTACATGCATAATGCCACACGAATTACATGCACAATGCCACCTATCTACCATGTGTTACATAAAAAGGGTGCCATTTGTCATGGGCACTACCTAAGCTAAAACTTAGAACATTACAAAATATTAATCATGGGTACTACCCACGTTCACTAGGAATTATTACATCATGGAAGTTATTACATTAAGGGTTAGGATGAGATCCTAACACTGAATGATCAACATTGGGAAGGATCTCTTCGGTATCTTGTACTGACTCAATAGGCAATAGATGATGTGCATATAAAGGTCTTACATAAGCACCTTCAACTTCATCCTTAGATTCATTGTCGTTTGAGGAATCTTCATCTGCATCATAGCTTGGTCCACTCATATCAGAGGTGGACTCCGCTCCATATTCATTATAAAGATCTCCTAGCTCGAGATCACTTGCAGTAATGGGGTCACACCCCTACACATCTATTTCATCGACTGCATCATAGATTTGGTGTCCCAGTTGATCTCTGGGGTTCATCTCTGTCTCAATCTACTTGAGGAGCCCTTCTTGATGATATTCAAGTGGCTCAACGATGATGACAGATATCATAGGGTGATTCCTCCAGAATTTGGAAGGATTCAGATGATATGGATTAAAATACACATCATCCACAATATTGAGGTACAAACGATCTAGGGATGCTATGAGTAAATCATCCTGCCCTCATATCTGTAACCCTAAGTCAAACCTATTAGTGATTAACTGATAATGAGGTTTGAGTGGAGTCCTCCATCCTTGTTCAAAGAGACCAAGGTTGTATCCATGCCAATGATATAGCTCAAAAATATGCATGGCATACTATGGGTTGGACAGATAACGAATGTTTACCATGAAAGGGTCCTCATCATCTTAATCCATGGGCTCTTGCATTGGAAGCTGGTCTAGCCCCACATAGATGAAGTTAGTTTGGTTAGGCGGCTCTTCTAATGGAACCACCGATCCAATTAGGTAACGATGAGCAGATGGTCGGACCATATCTTGCATCATCTTTAGAATTGGTTAGAAGGTCACATTTTGCATAAGGTACTCGCCTAAACCAGTGTTAGCAAGATGTACCATCACCCGGGGTGTGGATGAACCTACTAAAGATGCAAGTGAGGCAGGCTGAAGTGCCTCATTGACTTTGTCTTAGGGCCTCAACTTCCATGGGAATGGGAACCTCCTTGGTTATTGGCTCAAGCTCATGCTCTTTCTCTTTCTTATCGACTTTCACCTTCAACTTCCTATCATCTCGATGCATGACTGATACCAAAAGTTTTAAGGAAGTGGTAGTGGTGTGCTCTGATCTATGTGATACATATGGAATTGGTTGAGCACACACTGCTGGTTTGCCTCTTGGTTTCTTTGTTGGTGATGACGAACGAACATCCAGGTGTGTTAACAGGAGTATGAAACCCCTAAGAAAATATGCTAGGTTCATAAACTTAAATGGCTCTTCGTTCGATGCCACTACATGAACCATTCCCTCGTGAATATATTTCACGCACTGATGCAATATCGAGGGGACGTAATGCATTTCACGAATCCAAGGCCTACCGAGTAAAATATTGTACTGCATGGCCCCTTCTATCACATGACACATTATTCAAATGGTCTTCAAGCCTACCTGCATGGGTAGGATAATTGTTTCGATAGTCAAATATAGTGCGTCATTAAATGCTATCAATGTAAATATAGTTGGCATAATGTGTGATTTAGGTAGCTTCAAATGACTCGATGCCTTAGTCGTTATTATGTTGATCGATAAGCCAGTATCTATCAAGACCCTTTTAAATGGTATGTGATTCACACACACGATTATGTGCAACGATGGGTCTGCCATAGTTGTAGAAACCGTCCTTATCTCATGATCGTAAAATTGGATCATCGACTCCTAACACTATTGTACATGTCCCACAAACTTAGTAAATGCTTGTGCATCCTGGGCCTGTACTTCAATGGACCTTAAAATATCCATAAGAGTCTCCCTGTTCCTCAGGGACTATTGTATTAATTCATATATTGACAACTTCATAGGAGTTATCTACAGGTTTTGGACCAACCTACTCCTTATGGTCACCATCGATCTTGTCGGTGGGCCTAGAATATTTTGTGTTAGTCGGTGATTTGGCATGGATTTTATTTTAATGGAAACACGAGGTTTATTTTGTTTTTCGTATCTCTCGTGCCTAGTGACAATGTTGACCATGCCTACAAACCCCTAGGTAGGTGGTTCGAATCGCACCTGGTTAACTTGAACAATGTTGTTTTGAGACGCCTCATGATTTGGCAAGGGGTTTTTGTAAATACCCATATTCTGATTATCGGGTGCCTACGGGTTGTGTGGCACTATAAGCTCACCTTTGTCAATCATATTTTGCACCATGTGTTTGAAATATCGGCACATATCGATGTCATGACCTTTCATTCAATGAAAAATACAAAATAGATCCTCTTGGAACCCCTTTGGTTTGGGTTGATTGGGGTCTATCATCTTGACTTTGGGTAATCTAATCACCTTGGCCTCGCATAGCTGATGGAAAATTGACATCAGCAATTCTGTAAATGATGTGAACTAGCAAGGCAGGCGTTGATCTTTGTTCTTGACCTTATAATTATTATTGTGCTTGTCATATTATGCAGGAGGAGGTTGGGCTTGATAATTTTATTTTATTTTCCCCTTGTCCTCCTGTTGGAGATTCAGTACCACTTGATTCACATAGGTCTTCTTGCCCTATTATTTTGTGGCACTCTTCTTTTGTACCTCTCTCCTATTTTTGAGCTTCAAGTTGCCTTCCTGCAACTTGATGTCCTCAATAACCTTGGTTTGCACCAAAGCCTCTTCAAATGTAGGATACTATTGTAGCTACAGTAGTAACGAGATGTGCTTGGCATAACTCTTCATAAAAAATTGGGTTAACTCTGTGGTAGGAATAGGGAATGACAAATTCACCATTAGTCTCCTCCATATCTTTTTGTATTGCTCTATTGGCTCGTCATCGCACTATGCTAGCACAGCCAGATTGGAAAGGTTGGACTGTTTCTTGATGCCAAAGGAATAGTGTTCAAGAAAGGCATCAGCTAATTGCTCGAAACTAGTTATGCAATGTTTCTTTAGCTGATTGAACCACTCTCGAGCTGGTCCTAAAAGTGTTGTGATGAACGTACGCACCAATAATGCATCATTGCTTGCTATCTAAAAATAGGCATATAGAAAGCTCATGACATGTTCTTATGCATCTTCATCACCCTTAAACTTTTCCAACCTGGGCATATCAAAATGGTTAGGGTAAGCCGGAGTAGGCATCGAAGGATCCAAAGGCTTGTTATAGATTTTCCTCAATGTCAGCTTTTGAATAGCCGCATCTTGTCTCTCGATGGCTTTAATATTCTAGGCTAAGGCCTTATAGGCCTCTGAATATAGAAAGTCCTCCTCCCTAAGTTGATGTGTAGGTGGCTTAGGAGGTACTATCTTCCTTGTACAATATGGAGGTCATTTCTCTTCCTCCTCTTCATCTCAAGAGCTCTTAGGATATTCATGCTACCTCTACCTTTGATTATCGAGTGACAGTGGTTTCTCCTTTTGTTCGACACTAGCATGAGTACAAGCATATCTATGCTCTTGATGCATATCAGCTTGAGATAAAGCCTTTCTATATACACACTCTCTATGCTCATCTTGAGGATATAGGCCAACCCTAGCTAACCTATCCTCCTGCTCCACGTGTTCCTTCTAGGTAAGGATATTCTCTTCGTGCATGCACTGCTCATATAGCCTTCATCTCATGAGCCTCTATGCTTGAATTTTTTCATCTTCAATGAACTACCTCTCTAGGCAAGCATCCTTCAATTGATCTTGGAGGAGTTGGCGTTTCTACTCCGATACCAGTTGATGTGATCTATCGATCTGATCGACCATGGGAGGCCTCTGGTATCCCTACTCTTTACAAGTGACCTTGTGGGTTTTGTACCCATTGGATTGATTTTCTATACCTTTGTCTCTATTTGTGAAGATGACATTAGCTTCCTGCTATATCCTATACTATGAACCACCATGCACAGATAGTGGGTGTGTGACATGAGGGTGCTTAGAAGCCTCCCCATGTTCTCTAGTAGTGCATATGACACTCATGGTATGCTCACTTGGGGCACGAGTGGGTGGAGCAAAATTCTTACAGCCTAGCTACTCTAAAACACTACCTAGACCCTATAGCTTCCTAGACCACCATCGCTCATGCGGTGGTGTGCCATTATCTTCCACCTTTGATATATCAATGGTGATCTTGTGTGGTGGACCATGCATGGAGTATGGTTAGACCTATGCTCAATGGCGAGCCTATATTCCTGCTCCTGAATGGGTGGATATATAGTCCTATACTCAAAATGTGGAGGCATAGATACTCCAATGGAATTAGTATGTAGGGGCACCAGCCTGGTCCCCTACATAATAAAATCTTTGATCGATCCCGTGGATGCGTGTGCATTACAGTCTTAGTAATGGCTCTCAAGTGGAACACCTTCATGCTGGAAGGTTTCCTATTCTATCCTATACCTAGAGGAGTGTACCAAAGCTCCTCTATCTGGGGTTTGCTCTATAGGCTCCCCTCGTGTCAAGTTATCTCCTCGAATGCTAGACAAACGACGTTTGGTTCGCTCATGTGGTTGAGGAATTGACATGTACTATTATGAATTGGTTAGGGGTTGGTCATCGACGTTGGCTTTGGATATTTGCTGACCACCTTGTGTATCCACCATTGTGTACCTAGTGTCTAAATGTATTATTATTAAGCAAACAAGGTATACAATAATGATTATCTCATTTTAAATTTTGAAAGTGAGTCCTAAACTATTTGATGTGTTTTCAAGATTTGTTGTATCAATGTAGAAACTCTTATCATGTTTTGAAAAACTTGTTGGATTTTATTCTTAGTTTAATGGCTTTCACCTGTACGCTCGTAGCTCGAAAACTTAGCTATGAACTCCAAGTCGCGTAATCCAACCTATAATATGTGGTAATCCACACACGATTAGGGAGCACAGGTCCTCCTAGATCCTCAACCATTTTCCTCCAGTCAACGTTATACCCAAAGAAGAGAATATATGCAAATTTTCCATAGTACGAAAGGTTCTCAGATTCGATATTGGTCTAGTATCCAAAAGGTTCATGAGATTTGGGCCAACAAATGGAAGTTACACCCACCATCGTTGAACCCTACTAGTGGTTGAATGCTAAGCCCAACTCACTAGTGTTTAAGTGCCAAGTGGTGTGAGTGGTTCCTTTTAATGTACATAAAAGAAATGCATCATATAGCATACATGCTCATTTTCTAAATGCTATGAAAATGAAAGAACATTTCAAATTCAAAAAATACAAGCTATTCTAGATGCTCTTTAAGACTATGCACATTACGATGCTAATTAGCCAATAATTTGGCCTCACACATGCAAACCAAACACACATTTGTATAAAACACGATGTAGCCTAGGGCAGACTGCAATGAGAGGTCCGATGTTCCTAGCAACACCTTTCTATTGGAAGAAAAACATGAAAATAAACTAGGATGATTGATTTACCTTTTTCTTAGTTTTTTCCCTAATTTGCATTTGAATTAAACTTATTGTGAAAACATAGAGAGCAAAAAAGTAACAAAGGGTTGAAAATAGGACCTACCTTAGGTCTTGCATTGGATGATATTCTGAATCTGACTATGTGTTGTTCGAAGGAAACTGCAGGTCTAATCTACTGTTCTGACTGTAAACCATGCTTTGTACCTATGGTTTAGTTGTTGGCTCATAGCTGATAGCTACGATTTGTACTTGCAAGTGCAAGAAAAAGAAAAACATAGTCAAGTCCTATAAATGCAGGGTTCCACCATGATCACCTTCTATAACCACCAAAAAGGCTCACACCTAAAGGTATCCCATTGCAATAATTGATAAAAGCATAACATGCATACAAGAACAAGAAATTGACAACAAATGAATCAAGAAGAAATATGCTTTATTCCATTATATTTGAAGTCAAAATCAAATTACAGGTACATCCCTCTTAGGGATAATCACTTTGATATAATATTACAATAGGAGTGTGTAATTTTTTCCCTCTTAAGGGTAGGTGTGATTTCCAAGTGCCTTTCAGGGTGACACGAACTACTCTAAGGTGGAGGTGCCCTCTTTTTCACGATGGGGAAGGAAATTGATAGTTGGTTCTCCTTTGAAACTATTCCCTGTGATCAAGAAACAATATAAAAGTGTCAAAAATATAGGCAGCCTCTCATGATGAGGCCCTTTTAGGAAAATTGCATAATGACACCATTAAACATGCATAATCAAGAAAACATGAAAAGTGCTTCTAAACTATGCAAATTGAATCAAGATTCATATAATAGCATAAAGAAAAGTAGCAAATACACTATGCATGGATCAAATGTGTAAAATGAAGCATAAACATGCATAAATAAACCATTTAAGTCCTAATTTAAGCATAACATGAAGAAACTAATCTAACCTAATTCTACGGCCAGAAGTCTTCTAAACTACAATTAAATCATGAAAATAGCTAATCTAATCTAATTAACCAAACATAAATGAAAAGAGGAAGGTGGTGATACCTCTACTACAAACTACAGCTCTAGTGAGTGATCTACACTGTAAAACATGGCTGAAAGCTACGATTAGCACTTTGATAGGCTTGTACTCAATTTCAAGGGTAGTGGGCTTGACCTCCTTGTCCAATTGATGTTCAAGGGTCACCTTCGGTGTCCTTCTAACAGGTTTGGGGGTTGAATCATTGTGATGGGCCTTCATTTGCCCGGATTTACATTTCTTGGTTCTTCTAGGCTCCTAGAACTTCCATGGCAAATTTATATTTGGGTGAATAGCAAAGTGACCTTCTCAAATGCATGAATTTAGTATGCAATTCGATAGGGCTTCACTACTCGCTTGATCAATTAACTCTCTCTTGACAATTCGATAGCACTTCGCTATTCAAATTATCTATATATTCTCCCCATTTGGAGGGGGTATTTATAGGATGCCCTAGGACTAGGGGTGGATTCCTGGAGAAGCCAAGATCAAGAAGAGGTGGTTAGGAAAGTTGGAATGAAATCCTCTAGAATATTCCATCCATTAACCACCTTCTTCTAGATAAAATGGTCATTCCAACCGATTTGGCTCAGATTGAAGGCCAACTAAACTTTAGTTAAAACCATAGGTCACAGCTACGATCTAGACTGTAAACCATAGGTCTCAACCGTGGTTTAGCTATAAACTACAAGTCTAGGCTGCGATTCAGACTGATTAGGCCAAGAAGCCCAAATTGAGTGGTTAGAACCACTGCTCTATCTTGGAATTTATCCAAGATCTTCAATATGGTCTTGTAGCATGTCCATATGAGTAGTCACCCTCAACATGACGCATTTTAGGTGTCTACAGACTAAAGGATAAAATATATGAATTTGTGGGGATCAATGGTGAATGCCTTAATATATAAACAAATGTACTATCAAACCAATAATCCAAGCGTAGGAGAAGAAAACAATTATGGAACAGGATAATAAACTGATCAAACGAATTGAAGAAATAGAAAACTAGAAATATTTAAAATTATAAATACCCATGAAGATTGAAGAGAAAGGGTCAGAAATTTTTTAGAGAATTTGATTGAAGAATTGTAGAAGGTTTGCTAAAGGTTTCCTCCCAGGTTGTAGAGAGAGAAGGCTTCATTTTGGATGAACAGAGATATTCTAGAGAAGGTTTTATTGTAATATTTTATTATGATGTATTTATTTTATTACAGTGAGAATGTACATGTTGATGATGTTTTCACATGGTATTTATTTGATAAATTAAATTATTTTCTCCTAGAAGATCACACTTAATTTAGATTGAATTGAGTTGATGTTGGTTGATCAAAGTTAGGTTTGTTCTAGAAATATTTATGTTTATTGTGTTCAGAATGAAGCATTAAATATTCTGTAACCTGCATTTAAATTTCATTTTTTATTTTTCTTTTTTCTTTTACTATAAAATATTTATTTTATTTATTTTCAATTTTCACGGAAATCAAAACCCTAATGTTATAATATAAATTTTTAATCTTACCATTAGGGAAAAATGTTTATTTCATGTTTTTAATTCACGACATTTCACAATTGGAAATAAACATTAGAATTTTAATTAAATTGTTCAAATAATGTTTATTAAATTTTAACCTAAAGTATTTGGATAAAATTTAATTAAAATTATTTTCTAAGGTTATAATTAAATATTTGCACTTTATAAAGTTAAATTTTGATAATATTTAATTATTAATCTCACACTTGGAGAAAACATTTTATGAATATCATATTACATTGTATAAATCAAATATCAAAATCATAGGCCCCTTGTTAATGGTAATGTGCACCTTTGAGTTATTATAGTAGTATTTTCACACTTTGCAAGCACACTTTAATACAAAACCTTGGAGAAACTAATAATTTTCTTTGCAAGAGAGGATTACTTAACGAGATCCTAACTGTGAGTGTATTTTCATAATCGAGCGAAAATATCACTCAACAGGAGTAATATATAACCATTGTAGGATGACTCTTGGGTTACTTGACTCTTTCTTTCCTTATGCCAAATCTCATGACTCACACTCTAATCGAGGACACAACCCTAATCTAACATTTACAAGGTTGTACCATGAGCATACAATAGCATGTACCAAATAATTTAAATTCTCTAACACCTCATGTATTACATTATTTGTTTATTGAAGACTTTAGTCTTCAATAAATGTCTTTGTCCTTCATGAAATGATGGGACTTGTGATTCCTCTATTCTATTTTTGCTTTATTCAATCTACTATATTTTTGTATCCTAAACAAATGAATGATTAGTATCTTTCAAACTTTATGAGAGCAATTTATCTTCATTGATTATAAATTTTGCTGAAAGAGCTTTGATTTCATTTTCTTTAGTAGTTTCTTCTAACTCTTGAATTTCATGACTTTCTTGATTTATATGTCCACTTTTATTTTCCTCTCTATAATGTAATCAATATTGATTGTACTAATACTGAGGAGGATGTTGAAATTGATGTTGTTATGGATTGTATTGAGTTTGTTATTGTCTCTATTGTAATGACCTATTTGTTTCACCACTTTGATTCATCTAATTTTCTTGATATTGATTCCTTAGATTATATCTATAGAAATTTGTGTTATGTACTTTTTTATTGTATACTTGATAATATCTATTATTCTATTTGGACATATATCTTGAAGTTGAAGCAATATTGCCTTGTGAATTCTCTTTTAACACTAAAGCATTTTTAGTCATTTCACCCTTGACTGAATTTTCCACTTCACACTCTTGTAAAATATTGACTAACTCACCAAAAGAAGTATCTTTACCTAGAACTTGCAAATATGTAACTAGATATTTATAATTTTTTGGAAGAGCTCTTAAAGTCACTTGAACAAGAAATTTGTCTTCTACTTTTTCTCCCATCGTTAATAGCTTAGCAATTGTATATGCTACCTTCATAAGAAATTCTTTCACCACTATTAACTTTTAAAGAATACAATTGGGATTGAAGATTCAAAATAGTAGCTTTGTTTTTCCCTTCAAATATCTTGGCTAAAGTATTCCAAGCTTTTGTAGAAGTTTCTGCTATACTTATATATGGTTGTATTTCATCAGTAATTGCAAAAGTTATTATCATAAGTGCTTTGGCTTCTCCATATTCATATTTTTGAATTTCTCTATCATCTTCAGTAGGTTTTGTTTTTGCTCCACTAACTATATCCCAAAATTTTTCTACTATCAAAATTAATTTCATTTTATAATTTCATGAAACTTAATTTGGTCCTTTCAAAAGTTGATATTTAGAAAGAAAGAACTTATTGTTTGACATAGTAGTACTCATAAGACCTTTGAAGTAGTCTACCTTATGTATCCCTAGGTTTTAAATAAATTTAAAATTTCTAAATTATAAACCTATGAAGTAGAATTCCTTGTCTCCCAATTTTGTTTTAGAAACTAAGAAAATAAGATTTGCAAATTTCAATTTCCTAAATTTGATGTTGAACTCCTTTTGACTCCCAAATAGTTAAATTTACAAATATTGAATAAGATAATTAAATTTCAAATTTAAGAAATAACAATAACAATAAACTAAACCTTATTACTCCTAAAAATATTAAAGCTTTCAAATAAATTCTAAAAACTATCACTCCAAATAGATTAATAGAAAACTCTACTTATCACTCCAATAATCTTAACTTAAGTAACAAGGCTCTAAGGTATAACTTCCTTATTAATAAACCTTATTTATCCTATTTAATATAGAACCTTTTAAAAACTCTATAACCTCCAAATATTAAAACCTTATATCTCCTAAACCTTAATTTAAATTTCAAAAACCTTGAAAACATATTATACCTCCCTTAAAATTTGTGTTGGTGCTCTTTTCACCTTCTACCTTGGACGATTGCTTGCTAGGAAAATCCTTGAATTTATTTTTGGGTGTTTCACTTTGTGGTCTACATTTAAACTACCTTGAAGTGTGTTCCAATGTGCTCATGTGAAAGTCTATATTGAGTGCTCTTTGAGACATTTTAATTTAGGATTGCATTGAACATTTCACTTGATTAATCACCTATCATTTTTCCTCGAGACATGGCATGAACATTTTTCAATATAATGCTAAATAGTTGGTGCACAAATGATGATCCTAAAATTACATTCAAATGTTCCTTCTCATTACCTTTTTACTTGATTTTCTCTTGGCACTTCAATTTCCTTGCTTGTCCCTTTGGTGCTTATCATTTTGGTTCTTTGTTTATCCTTATTCCTTTGAATTTTTAACTAATATTGGTGCTATGTTTCCTCTTGGTGCTTCATTGGCTCTTGGAATTTTTTATTGCTCGTTTTTTGTATTGCCTTTTTCTAGCATGCACGTTGCTTTATATCTCCTCAAGCATAGCTAGTCTCTACCTACATGTTCACTACATCTTCTATAGGTTGTAATGACCTTCTATTACTTAGAGCTATATCACTAATGGTTATTTGACCACTCTAATGTACTATGTTCTATGTTTCCTAGTGCAATTTTAGGTAGCGTTCATGAATTCAAGCTTAGAAGTTCATTTCTTAAAAAAATTAAACACAAGTTTTCCTTAGACACTTTCTCCCTTGATGGCTATGGATCTTCTTTCTCTAGTTCTCAAATGTATTCTTCTCTTGATGCTTGTTGTTTTTATTTCACTCATTTCACTAATGGTTCCTTAAAATTCCTTTAACTCAGGTGACTACCACCATTGTATTTACTTTTTTGTTGTCCTCTTCAACATTCACAAGCTTAAAATTTCCATTGCTAACTATTTTTGCCAAGTTCTATTAGTCTTAGGCTTATTTTCCTTTAAGCCTCTTGAGTCTTCTTTCTCTAATCTTTATACCTTCTTTCTAAAATATCTTTCATTGGTTTTCTAAGTCTCTAGCCTTTTACTTATCTGACCTCAAGCCTTTCTTCTAAATTCTCTACTTTAATATTTCTTTGGTCTTTATTTATTCCTTTAGTAGTGGCCATGGTTCATTATTTTACATAAAATCCTTTCATATTCGATAATATTTATTCATATTTGATTAAATCATCTTTTATTATGTAGGCTTATTTTATCTTTCCTCTGGAACCTACATAACAAAGCCTTCTTTTCTTTATGCTATCTCCTATAACTCGATATCTTATATTCAAACCTTATTTCTCTCCTTAATAAGGGGATTTTTATTTCGTTAATGGGACCTCTTTCAAAGGTTATCCTTCATGATCTCTTGGGTCTTTATCCTATAATTCAAATTTGAAAATTATCTTATAAATACCTCTTCTCTTTTCATGAATATGGGCCACAAATATTTACTACAAAACTCTTTCTGTTAAGGGTCCTTATCCTCTGGTTCTTTGAACTCAAATTATCACTTTATACTTCTTTCTTTGAAGAGTTTATATCCTTTTAATATTAGTCTCTTTTCTTGGACCAATTGTCAAGGTCAATTTAGACTTGAATCTTCTCTATCTCTAATTTATTGAATCTTTTATATGGATACCAATGCCAATCCAATATTCAAGGTCTACCTTGAAGACCTCAATATTTTTCTCTATCAAGGTCTACCTCCAAGACCTAAATTCTTCTACGTAGACCACCTTCTATTCCAAATAGAATATTAGAATAGGTAACCTCAATCTATATTTGTCAAGGTCTCTCTTCAAAACCTAAAAAAACAATATTCTACAACTTAAATCAATCCCTATTTGATGAAAGCTTTTTACCTTCTTATTGCACTTGAAGATGAGATTATTCTCTATCTGCTATAGGAAGCTTCTCAATTATATAAATATTAGTCTTTGATACATCAATGTATTATGTTGATCCTAATAAATTCATAATAATTATCCTCATTACTAGAGGAATCAATAGTGTCAAGGTGACTATAAACTTTCTGATGCTCCAAACAAGATAACTTGATTGTACCGACTTATCCAATTTTCCTCTGAGTGTTGATAGAAATTAGTTGTCAAGAATTTATATATGTCCCTAAAAAACTTATCAATTTCAATATGGCTCTTTCTTGAATGAACCAATTTCTTTTGAGTTTGTTCTACCTCTATCAATCAATACTTATATAAATGTTAAGGAATTTTTGTCCCTAGAACGTTTTTTATCAATGTTAGGGTTGGCTATTTCCCTAAATAATTCTTTGTCTTCAAGTTGTTTTACCCAATTATAGATCCTAGTCTTCACTATTTATTCTTCAACCTAATGGAAATATCCTAGCTAAGTCTTAGCCTTCACTAGTTGTTCTACAACTATGGAAAGACCCTAGCTTTTCTACTTTCTTAAATTTTACAAATTCTATAGTTGAGTCCTAATATTCACTAGTTATTCCTACAACTATAGGAAGAATCTAACCTATATTGTCACACTAGACAAAACTCAATTTCTTATGTAGCTAATAAAAAATAACCTATGCAAGAAACTAGTTTATAGGTCTGATATTGATGGATTTTGAAGCCTTAATATTAATGTAAATCTCATAGGATAAATATTCACAGGATCAAATATATGATAGCCATAATATAATATGATTAAATAATAATGTAACTAGAATAATATGAGCCAATTAATATGTAAATAAAGGCTAATAATATGTCAAATAAAATTCACCTATAAGGAGCAATATGCATGTATAAATAAATTGAATCATACATGTAAAAACATGTAGAAATAATTACAATATTAATTGCTCAAAAGTATGCAATCTTTATTACTCCTCTTTCTCTTAAAAATGTATCACACTATGTAGACACTTTAGACAATATAGACTATGTAGGAATTATAGGCGATATATTCTATGCAGTAATATATAGCCATTGTAGGATGACTCTTGGGTTACTTGACTCTTCCTTTTATTATGCCAAATCTCATGTATCTTGGTTTCTCTAATTGACACTTGCATACACATGAATCTATCTTGTATGCACACTTGACATGACTCTTCACATAACATTTCCTAATATAAAGACTCTTGTGCACACTTACATATAAGATGCTTGTGCACATTTACATATAATACACTTGTGCACATTTACCAACATAACACTTGCACACTCATTTACATGACACTTGTGCGTTTCCTACACATTATTACTTTACATTAAATATTTGCTCACACTCTAATATAGGATACAACCCTAATATAATATGTTGTACCATAAGGGTACATTAACATGTATAAAATAATGTAATATTCTCTAATAATGCTCATAAAAGTCATCTACATATATATCACAAATAAATAATCATACATTTCCTCCATGCCTATAAACTACAAGAAAATTTCCCTGAAGCATATCCCACAATACATCATCATAAAAATATATATAAAATGGTGGGTTCTCAAGCCATAACCAAAAATATCACTCATGTTGCTCCTGCTTGATAGTTTCCCCACTCCCCTTTGTACCATCCTATCGATTACCATCACCTCCAATCTTCTCTTATCTAATCTAACCAATACCTCCACTCCTATGTTGCCTCTCACCTCCATGTAATAAACATATGCCTAACACCTATGATATAGAAGGCTCTACAAATTGAGGCACCAATGGCATGATAAATAATGTACTCATGTAATTTTTTCATTAATGTGATACTAAGTGCAAAGGTATTAGTACATGCACCCTAAGAAATCCTCCTCCAACATGCGTATCCTATCCCTCTCCCATTGCCAACTCAATAGTGCTATCTCCTCATCCTATTATAGCTCTACAATATATGCTTGTAGGGATGCTATATCTACCTCACTCACTATTATTAATTATTATGCTCTCATATTCAAATATCCTATGCCAACCTATCCCAATAAATCATTAATGCCTCTACATTCCCCTATAGATGATCACACTCTGCTATAACTTTATCCCTATACTCTTGTAGGTTGTCTTATTGGGCCTACAAAAGATCCCTCTCCTTTTTCCATAGCTCTATATCAACCTACCACCCACCCCTCTGCACTATAAATGTGACCTATTGCTCTCTACCCTATGCATCTAGTAGCCATACCCACTCTTCCAAAAATTTTGACTAACCCATGATTTCCATAAATATCTCATAATCAAAATTTCTATCACCCTTTGACCCCTCACCACCCTCTATATATGCCTTTGGAATTTATATCATTGGTGTCTCTAATGATACCAATATACTATCCACTCAATGTTGTATGTGTCACCTCAAATGTGACCTCTCATGCTCCCCATATTGCTCCTCATCTCCTCCTCCAACTGTGCCTCCCCTATCCCCATACCCATATTTAGCCTCACCATATATTTTTTTGGCTACCACTACTTATCATCCACCATGTGTCATACTCAAGAGTATTGCTAGCATCATCAATTTTTATCATTGTAATCTCCCTGTATACCTCAATATTCAATGGATCTATGTGCAACACTGCTATAGTTTCATCCTCTCTCCTCCTATAAATAATTGATGGGTTTGATACCCCCTTTATGATACCAAATTACCTAAATAACTATGTGGTCTAGTAGAATATCCAATTTAGCACTTATTTGTACCTTTATTTCGTACAAATCATACACCAGAGTTCATACAAATTGTACAGAAGATAATTACCCGATTTGGCAGTTTATGAGATTGAAGGGAATTTACCCAATTTGGCAGCATTGGGAAATTGACTTGTTTAGTTACAAAACTATGTACAACAGTTTACAAAACCAAATATTAAGGATTGGATAAGTGTAAAATAATACAAGATCTATCAATGTATGATTTGGGATCGTTCAATGGTACGATTTGGATTCCATACAAGTTATTTAGTGGTCGCACATTGCTAGTTGTGAGGACTGTACGGTTGTACGATTTGGTCCATCAATTGGGTATAGTCAGTTGATAATTATTAGCCCTAAGAACCACATACTAATTGGGAATACTACACCCCTATCCTACATTTTGTGTCCTTGCCTTATCGAACTTGGATTTTTTGTTAAAACGGGTCAAATTGACAAGTAAAGTTACTACAAAACTGGAGGTGAATGATAGACACTAGTGTGCAAAGGTATAGGATATGGGAAGTACGAGAGAAAATTCTAGTAAGAATGAGCATGAGGATTTATTTAAGATATAATGCAAGTAACTTAGACCATAGTACACATGAACTAGAAATAGAGCAAGTTTGGGCATCTGAAGAAGGATATTTTGAAACACTACTAATAGAGATAGAAGAGGAGGTAATAAAACCACATAGTGTAGGGGCACGAGTGGATAGACAAGTAGTGCAAGAGGAAGGAGAGTGGATGGTGAAACCTAATAAAATGATGAAAGGGTTGCAAGGGAGTGCAGAGGATGGGAGTCAGGAACCAGAGCAACAGGGCGCAAGGTATCAGGAGGAAGGACCAAGACAATATCCCTCACATAAGTGAAGGAGGTCATGGAGTGAAGACGCACGTGAGTTTTTTCAAGGATTTGTGGGACAGAATAAGATACCTCAGATAGAGACTTCTGATGATGACTATGGAAAAACCTCCCCAAGGAGGAATCAGACAGAGATTCCACGGGATACCTCAATTGATGAGGACAATTATCTAAATATTGCTAATAGAGCAGTTAAATAGAGATGTCAACCTTTTATAGGTGAGGTTAAGGAAGACCCCACAAGACATATCAGAACTTGTATAACCATTTGGAGAGCAAATGGTGTAGACCAATCTGATGACTAGGTAACTTTATTTCTTGCTACCTTGAGAGGATTGGTGATGGATTGGTATCTAAAGAGGGAAAATGCAGTAGATTTTTGGACTTGGAATCAAGTAAAGGAGAAATTCATTGAGGAATTTTGGCCTTTGAAAGATGATGGAGACATTGTTACAATAATTTGTATGACGAAGAAAAAATTTGATGAAGATGTAAAATCATACAATTGTAGGCTAAAGTAGTTAGTAGATAAGATGTAAATGCCTTTGTCAGATGTATTGGTGAAGTGGTGGTTTATATATGGATTACTACTGAAATATAAGAAAAATATGAAGGCCGTACCATCAGAAACATATGAAGAAGCAATGAAGCATGCAAAGAATTTTGAGAGTGAATCAAAATAGACGTACACATGGATTTTATCTCATCCCAAGTCCACTGATTTAGATAGTGGAGAATATGACACTATATAGAGGATAGTAGCATCGTTTCATTAGGATTTTGACAAGATCATGAAAGAACATAGAATAAAACCTAACAAGAATGATAAATGGTGCACATAATACAAGATTGAGGTCCATACAAATGTGAAGTATCCATGAAATGACTACTGTCATATCTGTAATGTGATGAGACACGAGGTGATGCTATGTCCATATAATGCGAGAGTGCATCCACAGGTCCTGTCAATCTAGGACCATGAAGAGAAACAAAAGACCCTAGGAAATGGGTAATAAGCAAAAATGGTGATTATAGAAATAGTCGACTAGGTGGAAGGTCAAACTAGGGCAATCAACAAGGAGGATAAAGTCATTTGCAGTATGACTTGAAAGGAAGGCCAATCATACAACATTGTAATTGCAAAGAAAGGGGGTATTTCACAAAAAATTTTCCTTCACCTTAGATACAGGAAATGTCATAAGTAAACACTACGTATATGTGTAGGTGGTGTGGTTTGGATAACCACAAGAAAGAAAATTTTCCTAAGCAAACAAGTTTAAGTAACCCATGAAATGTAAATTGTTTAGATATTGAGGTTCCTCAAGTTAATAAGGTAACTAAGGAAGTTTTAGCCATGGCAAGGAATCAGACTAAAAAGGATAAGTATCTAGAGCCAACAAAGAAAAAGCGGCACTGGCAAGTAGCAAATAAAATACTACAAGATGAAGCACAAAAATATAAGCAAGTGAAGTTAGCTGAAGAAAAGGAACAAAAAAATCCATCAGAAGAGAAGGTAATTATGCAAACTCTAGCAGCACAAGTTTTGAACACCATAGTAGAGATCAAAGTGGCTGACCTTTTGGAAGCTATTCCATCATTACAGAAAGCGATGGTGGAAGAGATACAACCGTATAAGGTGATGGAAGTTTAGAGTCAACCGATTCAAGAAATAGAATAAAAATACCAATTCATGGATACAACTATATTGATGATTGATGTGGGAAAAAACCTGTATTAGTTCATATGGAGATATTAGGGCACAAATTGATACAAGTTATTATGGATGGAGGATCCAACATCAATGTGCTACCTAAAAGGACCTGGCTAAAACTAGGTGCTCCATCTCTATGGGCACTAAGATTTTGATTATATTGTGTTGACCAGTATGGATCGAGATAAAGGGAGTCTTGATAGCACAACAAGTGGTGATAGCAGACCAATATTTTGTCTTGGATTTCATTGTGATTACTATGCAGAAGCTTACATACGATACTATCTTGGGGAGATGATGGCTATGAGTAGCCAAATTTAATCACAACTGGAGAAAGAATCAAATCATTTTCAAGAAGAGACAACATAAATATGATTAATCTAGCTAATCATAAAGTCAGCAAGGATGTAGCTACGATTGATGAATAAAAAAATTCCTTAGGTGATGAAGGGTATGAACTAGATGGAGAAGGAATGTTGTACCTAGATGAATGTAGTGAAGATGAATCTAGATATGATAGCAGGCTTCTTCATTGGTAAATGGAGGAGTACAAATTTTTCATCCCAACTACCTTTGTATTGACTCAGAGGAGATCAAGGAAAAACAATATGAACCCAAAGTTAGCAAGGAACCTAAGAAGGAGGTAGAAGAGAAATGAACATTTCCAAAGAGTTTTGCATAGTATACAGTAGGATATGTGTAAATTTATGAAATATTAGTACACCTAAAGAATGTAGAGAAAGTAGCAAGTGAGCCAAAAAATATCAAATATGAAGGACCTCAGATAGTGGACATTAATCTAGGGACGAAGGATGAACCTAGGATGACTCATTATGGCGATGATTGCAACCCTATACTGAAAGCATCAACTTTTAAGATATTTTTGGAATATAAGGATGTATTTGCATGGAAATATAAGTAATTTAAGGGAGTACCACCTGAGTTATGTGTCCATAAGATTACACTAATTCCTGGAGCACAACCCATAAGGAGGAGATCGTATAGAATGAATCCAAAATATGTTGCATTAGTGAATGCATAGATAGAGAAGATGTTGGAGGTAGGCATCATATTCAGGGTTACGACAAATAAGTAGGTATCACCTATAGTGGTCACCTTGAAGAAGGAAGTGGACAAAATTAGAATATGTGTGGACTTTAAGAGTCTAAATGCAGTAACTATCAAGGACCCCTTCCCTATTCCCTTCATAGATTCTATCCTGGAAGAAGTTGTAGGACACGAGATCTATTCATTTTGGATGGGTTTTTATGTCAAATCAATATAGCCAATGAGGATAATATTAAGACCATATTTATTATGGAGAATGGTATCTATGCATACAATCGAATGCTATTCGGGATCTATAATGCCCTAGCTACATTTTAGCACATCATACTGTATATATTTGATCAGTTGGTAATAGGGAACTTTAAAGAATTTTTGGATGATTGGTCCATTTATGGGAATATCAAGGAGCATCTTCCTACCCTTAGTGAATGTATGAGTAGGTGCAAAAATGCACAAATATCATTAAACCTTGGGAAGTGCTACCTAATGGTACCATATGGAAAATTGTTAGGACACATAGTGTGCAGTGAAGGATTAAAAATAGATCCTAATAAGATTCATGTGATATTGCACATGGAAGAACCATATGATGTGAGTTCACTTAAAACCTTCCTTGGATCGATGGGGTATTATCGAAGTTTTATCAAGAACTATGCACATGTATCTTATCCATTCGATTCATTTATGAAGAAGAATGTTCCTTTCAGATGGACAGAGGAGCACCAAGGAGCCTTTGAGGAGTTGAAGGCTAATCTTATGAGTAGTCCAATTTTGGTGTTCCCAAATTGGGATAAGGAATTCCATGTTCATATTGATACTTTAAATTTTGCAATCAGATGTGCTTTAGCACAAGAAGGATAGTCCAGGTTGGATTAGCCTATTTTTTTTGCTAGTCACCTATTTTCAAGGGTGGAAGAAATTATAGTACAAAAAAATATAAGTTTTGTAGATCACCAAGCCATATTGTACTTGATAAACAAACTAGTGATACAAGGATGGGTTAGTAGGTGGCTCGTCACCCTACAGGAGTTTATATTCTAAGTTGTAGTGAGACATGGAAAGAAGCATGTCATTGCAGACCAGTTGTCTTGGATATGATCAAGAGAGCCTGTAGGAATAGGGGTTATAGATGAATTCCTTGATGCACAGATATTCACCATCAATGTTGTTCTATCATGGTACAAGTTGATTGGCTAGTACCTTTCCACAGGAGATTTACCACAAGATATGATAGAAACTAAGAAAAACAAAAGTGATTATGAAGTCATCACCCTTCCAGTTGATAGGAGGATTTCTATACAAAATAAGGAGTGATGGTATCTTATGAAGATATATGATGGAGGAAGAAGTCAAAGTGGTATTAAAATAAGCTTATGAAGGATTGGCTGGAGGGCATATGGGACCATATGCGATCACTAGGAAAATATTACTAGCTAGATTATGATGGCCCACACTGTATAATGATGCAAAAGAGTATGTGAAAGCATGTGATACTTTTCAAAGGGCAAGAAAGCTAGTGAAGAGGGACTTTATGCCATTGCATCCATCAAAACCCCAAGAAATATTTGAAAAATGGGGATGAAACTTCATCAGATTATTGAATACATCTCATAGATAGAAGTGTGGATACATCATAGTAGCAATATAAAACTTGACAAAGTGGATCGAAGTGAGAGCATTACTTGTTAACTCAAAAAAAAGTACTACGAGATTCTTGTATGAGCAGGTAATCACAAGATTTGGTATTCCACTACAAATCATGAGTGATCGAGGAGGATACTTTATCAATGAAACCATCAAGATGCCGACAATAGAATTTAGGATTTTGCACTCATTGTCTAGTCCATATTATCCCAGAGAAAATGGGTAGGCAGAAGCAACAAACAAAGTCCAGGTATCTACTTTGTATAAAACCTATAGAATAGAAGGAGCAGATTGGGAGAAAAGGCGACCAAATATTTTATGGGTATATAGAACAAATTTTAAATCTACAACATAGCATACATCTTTCCAGTTAATGTATGGGCAGGAGGCAGTGGTGCCAGTGGAATTATTGATACCAATTTTGAGAGTTGCAGTAGAGCATCACTTGGGTGATCAAGAAAGTTTTGAAGAGTGACTAATAGTACTGATCAAGTTATACAAAAGAAGAGTTATGGCACAATGGGTGATTGAGGTAGCTTAGAAAAGAAGGAATGTGTGGCATGACAAACACTTGAGGAAGTTAGAACTTAGTTTGGGTGACTTGGTTCTAAAATTTAATGAAAAGTGGGAAATCAAGCCCGGTAATTTGAAGACTCTATGACTTGGTTACTGTAAATTGGTAGAAGTAATGAATAATGGAATAATCAAGTTACAAAAATTAAATGGGATAGAGGTACCCGATACTGTAAATAGCTCAAATTTGAAGCCTTATAAAGTACAATATTTATTCATTTCTTTAGAAGAGATTGAACGAAGAAGATGAGCATAAGCTCAATGGAGGACTCAAGGTGAGCAAGGTCCATCATAGGAAGATCCTGACATGAGACTCCCACATTTATTTGTATAAGATGAGGAGACAAGACCAACCATAGAACAATAGGAGTTAGCACCTTGACCTGGAGAAAGAAGAATATTAAGGGTACATGTTAGATTTGTGGATGGGACCGAATGAGTAGAAGAGGAAGATGAAGAATGGATTCCTCCAAATGAAAGAGGACATCAAGAGATAGTACTATTACCCAAAAATAGGGGAAGGCAAGAAGAAACACCCCAAGAAAATACAAATATAATGTATCCTCAGGTGGAGCAGAGAGAACTAACCCAAAAAGCTGAAGAATGAATAGGGATACAGTTAATAGTACGATATAAGGATAGAGTGGACACATTTAAAATGGAAGTTCTAGAGGAGAATATGAACAAGACCATCGATGAAGAATTGGTTGGAATTATTCCATTAGCTCAGATAGGGATTTTAAAATAGAGAATGTGACTGCAGACTCATCAACTACAAGAATAATATCAAATGTTGCAAGATCATAATGCAAGGTTGAGAGAACAAACCATCCAGGAATTGGATAGCACAATACAAATACTGGATGAACAAAGAACAACTAGGCTACATGAGCTAGAAGGAGAACCTAAGGATAATTATGGGATAACACCAAGGATTAGTATAAGAAATTATGGTGCAAGTACAAGTTCACAAGTACCACCAAGTGACCCACCAATGGCAAATGAAGATGTAGAGATGCTATGACGAGACATTAAGGAAGAAACCACATAACTTGAATCACAAGGTAATGCACGATTGGATTTGAGTGACTCCAGTGATGAAGGAATACCTTGGATAGTAAGGGAACCTAGCATAGAAAATACTAATGAGGATGATTATCCATGGAATCCCCAGAATTCTTGAGATAATTGTGATCCCCCAGCATGTATAACAACACAGTGGAAACTAGGGAGATCACAAGAGCGTCAAACCAACCTTGATCCACAAACATATATAATAGCCCATCGAAAATTGAGAAGACAAATAAGAGAAGTGAGGATATTGGAGAGACTAATGAATTTACCAACAGATTAGGTAGAACAAAGAGAAGAGAACCAAAATGATTCAAGTTCTTAGACATATTTTTTTGATGCATATAGAGAGGTCTTGGCAAATTCATCTCCACAAATATGCTTCAAGGAAAGAATATGGAGATGTCACTTAGCATGTGCATATCATAGAAATAGAACACTACGATAATTATCACCAAGTACAAGAAGAAGTAGAAGTCCACTAGCCAACATTGAGTTGGTAGATATAACTCCTAATAACTAAGCAATGGGAGGAAGGAATAGAGAAGGACCCCGAAGGCTTCAGCCAGGAAGGATATGAGGTATTCAACCACAAAATAAGTAAGGACAAGGTGATGTTACAATTGAAGGAGGAAGAGGACAATGAAGGTTTCAACCCCCTACTCCTAGGTGGTCGAGAGATAAACCCTTAGCTTATTTGAACTGGAAAAGGAATCTATAGGGTTTACCATGGATGAGAGGGATCTTATGAAACCCCATAAGGTAGTATCCATTGGGATGACCATCCCTAATCTGATGAGGACCTAAAAGAGTGGTAGATGGAAGAGGATTACTTCAAGTGAGGGAGGAATCACCACTACCATAGAGAAGCCTGATATCAAGAGGAATAGGATGAGGAAGACACTCATGCGGTAGAGGCCTTGCTGGTAGAGGAAGAGTGCATTTTGTAGATGAAAGAAACCAAGGATAAAAAAGGATCTGATCGCGAGGTATGGAGAAAGAATTGATCCAAGGAGATAGACGAAGAAGTCATTCGAATGATAGTAGAGTAGTAAGGACATTGCTACGAAGGGATCAATCACCTACATGATAAGAGGAAGGGACACCAGGTAAAGATACTCCAGCTTGCAATTGTATAATTCTAAATTGTACTTATGGTACAAAAAGGCAAGGAAACTCGATAACAACACAAGTGGAGATGAATCATCCTAGAGAGCAAGTGGCACCAAATGACACAACCACTCAAAATTTCAAAGTCAAACCTCCAAGAAAGGAATTCAATGGGATCATACAAGTGAATGTCGTTGTGCGATTTCCATGATGGTAAGTGTAAATAGGATAGGAAATAAGAAAAACAAAATAAAAAGAAAAATAAAATAAAATAAAAAGAAAAAAATAAAATAAACTACCTTAATTGTGAAAATCCTTCAGGATGCAATTAAGAAATATGCGGGTTGAAAACCGAAAACGACGACCTCTTCAAAGAGAGAGAAAATAGAAAAATTCTCTGAGTGATAAATCATACAAAACAAAGTAAAGCTAAAAAAGCATAAGTATGAGATCATACAAGCAAAATTAGAAAAATTATATGTAGAATTGTACAAAGAGGTATGTAGAATTGTACAAAGAGGTATGTTGTACAATTTAGATCATATAGTGTACGGTTCTAGGTGCGGTTATACGATTTTCAACCATCACATTTAATGCACGCATGTGTGGAATGATGTGTTGTTAGAAAAGCATAGAAAAAAGTTAAAATAACATGAAAAAGCAATGAGTTGTTGATCATCCAGGAAAGGAAGATTAAAATACATGCAAAGTGGTGCAATATAAAATTTGGAGTGGTTAGGGTTTGAGAATAGTTTAAATACAAGGTTCGCCTTAGCAATTTTACAAACCGTACAAAGAGGAATTCTAATTTTTTAGGAGGATGAAGATGAAAAATGTGCAACTGATCGAATATGACTGCATGGGCATAAAAATACATCAATGAGCTACAATATAACATGACCTATTTTTAAATCTATACCACAAAGACTTCGCATTCAAGAAAATCAAACCAATTCAACTCCATTAAAAGAAGAATTCAATTTTAGCCAAATGGAAACAAGGGTTTGTAGTATAAGGCATCCAAATACAAACCAGATTGTGGAAAAACGTACACTAGGGTTCAAGAAATTTACGGATTGGAGTCGAAGTAAAGAAATTGTAGGAAAAAAACATTACAAACCTTTAATTGAAAAAAGTGGCAAAAAAAAACTAGAGGAGATAGAGGATAAGAATAAGAAGACCATACAACCATATTAAATAGCCATAATTTTTTTTTTTTAGGGATAAATTGCACCAAGTGTAGGAAAATTGAGAAATTGCTCCCGAAAGGCATTGAAAAGATAGATCAGGGTATTTTGGCAATTGGGTTAGTGAGAAATCACGAAGGAGAGGTGAAAAACATGATTTTTAGGTGAAAAAGGGTTTTAAGATATGTACTATACAATTTGGAAGTAGACTGTACGATCTCAAGAAAAATATTGTACAATTTTAGGCAATTTTTGGGCTGTTTTGAGCGTTTTGAGAAAATCATACGAAATCGTATAGAATTATATGGATTCGATGAGGGGAAGTAGCTAGAAAGGGATATTGTATGGATTAGTATGACCCTATACATTTTCATGTTGTAATTGTATGATTTGTAGAAATATTGAATATTTTGAATATTGAACAACTAAATATTAAACAGTTGTATGATTTGGAGGTGGCTGTGGATTGGGAAACCATACAAGAGCAAGTTGGAAAGTGTACTATAGATTTAAAATATATTGTAAAATTTTTGGAACACTTATAATTATAAAATTTGTGATGTTCAAGTAGCAAGATAACTGGAGGAATGATAAGAAAAAAATTTCAGCTGAAGAGTTTGAATATTGGTTAACAAGAATTACAGCCAACAGGGTGGAACGATCACCAGGACCCATGCATGAGAGAGAGTAACATCCATGGAAATACTAAGTACAATAGTTTTAGTCCCATGGTTGGTGTGGTACTTGTCATTGGATAAGATGAGGATACATTCCATGGAGAGGACAAAGGTACTAGAGGGCTAATCTAAGGAGAACACCACCAAGATATCAAGAAGAGGAGATGGCACAAGAAAGAATCTTGACGAGGGAGTTGAGGAGTGAAGTATATTTTCAAAATTTGGATGAATATATAAGTAGTGGACTTGAGGAATGTCAAGTTGGATAATGGATATATCATTCATACAACATGGAGTAGAGACATGCAGGAGGTGGTGGAGTAAAGAAGAGAACAAGAACCACCCATGGAGGAAATAGTTTGAGGAAGTTGATGTAGTTGTAATAGTGCAAGTGCCACCACACCAAAAGACCTTATATAACTATCTATTATAGATGGTTTAGGTTTATAATCCTACAACTAGAATTGCCTATGTAAATATGGGCAAGCGGCCAATGAAAGTAGAAGTTATGGTAGAGGCATTCAGGAAGATGTTTGAATTGCTAGCATATGGCATAGAGGTATTTAAGAATTTGGTTGATCTGATTGAAATACATCACATAATCACTTCACTTACCAATGTGAAATCACCAACAAATGTGAAGATCTCGGGTGTAGGAACTCGAGGAATTAAATAGAGCCAGATGAAAGGAAAATATTGGCCATGTGCTATAAATATTGTGATGGTTTGACTGTTAGAAGATACATGAGACATGAATATGCCAACCTAGATGGATAAGTATTTAGAGGTTATCACTAAAGGAATTAGGTACGATTGGGATACCTATCTAGAGAAGAAGATGCATGAAGTACTGATAAAGAGATCAAAGAATTTTGGGATGAATTTCCATGCCACTGGATTGTTATTAAATGTTGTTATAAAGAAGGGAATCCACTTTATAGGTTTGATAGAACCTATGTATGTTAAGGCAGGACAACCAACCATTTTGAGGTGGGTAAAGTCAGTATCGGTTTAGAGAGAGACTCCAAAGAAGTCTTGAACAAAGAAAAAATAATATACCAATCTAGTATAGGAGGATACTTATTTGTATGAGGATGTACACCCTGGGAGGACAAGGCCTAGGAAGTTGGAACCTGAATTGGAACAATAGGTATTTTAGCAACGGTAATAGGAGCAACTGTTAGTTTAAAAAAGGGAGAAAATTGTAGGGAGGCAATCCAACCCTGTATGAGTACAAACAAGGAGAAAATAGGAAAGAATGGTGAATAATTTTGTTCTAGAAAAACAAGTTGAGACTGTACAAAAAACAAGAAAGAAGAGGGAGAGTTAGACTCAAAGAAGCTAGATCTGCATGACTGGAATTGGGTAGGAGTAGAGGAAATAGTGAAATCCCTGTAGATTTTCTAGCATGATGAATTTGAAAATTTGGACTCCTCAAAAATATTGGAGGATATAGAAGTAAGGCAAATAGCACAGGAAGTAGTAGCCACTACTCAGGTGGAAAAGGAGAAAATCAAGGTGAGATTGGAAGCCTTAGAGAAGAGTCTAGAGAAAATAAGAATCTCTGCTTCAAATTCATGATGGGAGAAAGTTCAAATCAGAGTGATACGTAGGAAGATAAAAAGGTATCACAGGGACAAGAAGAACCTATTGTTGAAAAATTCACAACAATAGAAACCCATTAGAATCAAGAAGAAGAGTAGGTGACTAAACAATAATAGGTGGGCTTCACTGAACAAAAAGAAGCCCAAGAATCGATGGATTAGCAACAATATCAATAGGATATTGTGAATATATAAAACGATGAGGAGGTTGAGAAGATAATAGAACAGACTCCACCAAGGGAAAAGATAAATACGGAGAGAGCACTACTAGAGCTTGGGGGAAGCCCTAGCCACCACATGGAAGAGGAGGAAGAGTGAACTCTTATAGAGGAGAAGCCATGGAGGATGCAAAAAAGCTATCTCTTGGAGGTACCGTAGTTTGCAAATATTGAAACAGAGGAGGATGCACAAGGAATAGAAGATAGAGTGGAATATTTCTTCTCTTAAATAGGCAATGCCATAGCCATTGCCAAATTATAATTTTGTATTGGACCCATGGGAGAGTTGAAGTTGTGTGAGGAACAATTGTCTCTCGAGTTGGAAAATATAATGGAATGGGTGAGCAATGAGGAGCATACAAGGAGAATCATGGATATTCATGTACAACATCCATGAAAGTTACCCAGGGAAAAGGTAACCATGATGTTGAGAAAAGATAACTTGCTAGAGGGAGTGAGAACCAATTACAGGCAGCATTCGAGGTTGTACCTAGACAGAGCCAACTATCTAAATTATCCCATGAATACAATAGAGTTGGAACACAAGAGGGTCACTGCATGATTGGCTATCACTCTGACGAAGTTGAAATTTATAACACATTGGATAGAGTGGTTGAGCATCAGATCAAATCTATCAGCTCAAGGAATTTTAGAACGAAAGCCATTTGGAAGGAAATAATTGTAATGGAGGAAGAATTACAATAGAGTAAGGCTATAATGGAAGAGAAAATAAAGAAATTAGAAGAACTGCTAAGTACCAAGGCTGATTTTGAGGCTAGACTGAGTTCATTTGAAGAGGAGAAGTGACAGGCCTCACAAATAGTAGAAGACAATATCAAGGAGTTGGAGGCTCAACTCAAAGTGAAGGATGAACAACTAAAAATGCATTTGGCCAAAAAATATGAGCAATTGGCAACCTAGGATAAGAAGGTGGAAGAGCTCGCACAAGATAATAAAATATATAATAAGATATTCCTAGAGAAGCAAGTACAATTGAGTACTAACGAGGATACTATTCGTGCTTTGGAGGCAAATATTCATCAACATTTGTATACCATTATATATAAGAATGAAGAATTAGAAGCAACAAATTGAATAAAAGCACACCTGTAGAAAAATCTAAAGAAGAGTGCCACTGATCATGAAAAACAATTGAGGGAACTCCAAAAGACTACCAAAGAGAAAGCTAATCAACATGGGTTGAAAGCAGTAGAAATGGGCAATTATGTAGCCAGGTTGAAGAACCAATACACAATTTTTCAAACCCACGTGGATGAATTGAAAGCTGAAATTACAGAATACAAGGTGTAACTAAAACAAAAGTATGAGTCGATGAGGACACAAATCAAAGTAAAGGGGAGGGTAGATGTAGGCAGCAAATCCACCTCCCAGAATAAGTGATAAATGGATTTGCCCAATTTTGAAAATTTTTGCAAGTTTCATAAACCTTACAAGGTGAGGGTAAACCATACAAGGTGAAGGCAAACCATACAAGGTGCATTGAAATGAAATGAAATACATGGGAAATGTAATTTTAAGTTGTAATTATACATGTATTTGATTATTAAGGTGTTATAATTGGTAAAAGTCCTAATTAATGTATTTTGTTATGCATGGGTAGTTGAAAATAACAAATTGCCTCAGGAACCACTTTGGAATGGCCTGGGCAACATTATATAAGGTCCCATTTTCAATTTTTATAGTCTGGTTAGATTCTGGTTATGATCTAGTGTTATTCTAGTTATGAGGAATTACTATGAGTCTTGGTTGTGAGTTGTTATTACATATCTCTGATTGTTGATAGACATTGTTGAACAATAATAATACTTGAGAATATTTATGGTTCATCTCATGTATTGTATGATCTTGAAATGGTAGAATAGCATTTGAAAGTTTGCTTCTATTGCATGTACTTCTTTGTGGTTGTTATAGCTATTTTATACATTGCTATGGAGAAAATGGATTAAAAAAGAAATGGTGTGACTCTGAGGAATGATCTAGAATGATTATGACATCAAGGGATACATATTGAACACTATTGTATGATGATGTCACCTTTGGATATTGAACTCTCTCAACCTTGATAAAGTACTTTGCATGTTGATAGGATTATGATTAATTACCATATTAAATCCTTACAAAAATTATCTAAGAGAGATTAGTCCAATATAATATCCAATTTAGCACTTGGTTATACCTTAATTTCATACAAATCATACACCAAAGTTCATATAAATCGTACAAAAGATAATTACCATATTTGGCAATTTATGCGATTGAAGGGAATTTACTAAATTTGGTAGTATTGGGAAATCAACTTGTTTAGTTATAAAATTGTGTACGATAGCTTGCAAAACCAAATATGAAGGATTTTCTAAGTGTGAAATCATACAATATCTATCACTGTATTATTTGTAATCGTACAGTGGTACAATTTGGATTATGTACAAGTTATTTAGTGGTCGCACATTTCTAGTTGTGAGGATTGTACAGTTGTATGATTTGGTCCATCGATTGGGCATAGTAATTTGATCATTCTTAGACTTTAGAACCACCTACCCACTAGGAATATTGCACCCCTATCCTAAATTCTTCTACTATTGAGACTTTATTGTACCCACTAAAACCATCCAAAAAGCAAAAATAGTTCTTTCCAGCCAAGGTATCAAGAACTTGATCAATAAAAGGTAAAGGAAAATAGTCTTTCTTTGTTACTTTATTCAATTCCCTATAATCTAAAAAATTTCTCCATTTACCATTTTATTGGGAACTATCATGAATGGTGATACCCATTGGCTATCAAAAATTGGATATATGAATCCTACATTTAAAATCTTAATGATCTCTTCTTGAACTATGTCTTTCATAGTTGTATTTAGTCTTCTTTGAGGTTGTATCACTGGGTGGCAACCTTACAGAATGAAGATTTGTTGGTGCAAATATTTGGATGAATCCCTTTCATGTCATCATAGTTCCATGCAATTTTTTTTTGTTGTTTTCTAAGTACTTCTATCAATTGTGATTCCCGAATACTTGTAAGCTCATTATTAATATTTAAAGTCTTCCCAGGTGTGATGTCTATCTGCTTGTAATTTTTAGGATTTTCTTCTATTCTCATTATTTCATACTCAAGAACATTTAATTTATAGGTATAATGTACAAATTGATGAGATTTAATTGTACTTGCTTCATCATTAGATATAGTAAATTTAGGTGGACAACTAGTATTTTGATATTCCTCTTGATTATCTAATAGTAATGATAGTGGTCCTTCAATATCTTGTTGTAAATATTCACTCAACATATTAATTGATAAAGTATGAATGTCATCCAATTCATTAGGAAAATCATACCACAATTATTTTGAAAAACCTTCATCTAATGTTGACTCAGGAAATAGGCTAAGGTCTTTAGTATGCTTACCACTGGAAATAGTCATATTTCTAGATCTACAACTAATGTAGGCATCATATGTTACGTGCCATGGGCATCCTAGAATTAAGGGATGTCCCCCTAACTTCTTATTAGGATATAATACCACAAAGTCTATAGGATACTCCCATGAATTTACAAAAACTATGATGTCTTCTAATTTTCCTTATGGTTTTATGGTATATCTGTGTGCAAGTTGAAGCACTATAGAGGTTGGTTGTCATTTGTATACCCCTAAAGACTCCACTATTTCCTTGGTCATAACATTGATGGCAGTCCCTAAATCTATGAATACATTATGCAAGGTTGTATTACCAATATGAACTGTGAGTATAGGTATTCCAAGATTTGTATATTTTTGTAGTACCTTTCCTCCAATAATTATCTCATATAACTATCCAATAACTTGGATGGTTTGATATTCATTCTTCTTCTTTCTTCCTAAATTGGATGTGCACATATTCTTTATCAATTTAGAGTAGATAGGAATATCCTTGATAGCTTGTAATAGAGGAATTTTAATGGTAACATTCTCTAATTCTTGGAGAAAATTGAAAGTTGGTTTGGAGGGTTCTTTAGGTATCACCAGTCTTTTAGGAAATGGAATTTCCATTTCTTTCTTTTGAGGGATTTGGATCTCTTTTTTTTTATGGAATATTTTTTGGTGAGTTTCTATTTTTTTTTTGTTGACTTTTTCGATGAAGTATTGGATAGGTTCCCCAACTTTTGTGAGAGTCACATTATTTTCCAACGCTTTTATAGACCTTAAATGGATCTATTGGCAAGTTACCATATATATTAAACATGTCTCATTTGTTTCATAGACCTATTGAATTGTCTTGTTATTATTCAGATTAGAAATTGGTTGAGCTGGTAAAGGTGGTTGCTTAGGAGGGTTGTTCATATTATTTAGAGGTAGAAGAAGTATATTTTGAGGCTAATTTTGAGGGGCTTTTCCTCTAAACTAGTTTTGAAATTTTATTTTTTGGGGTGGACTTTGAGACCGACTAGGTCCTCGATTATATTGGCCACTCATATTCTAATTAGGCATATTTTGACCCAATATTCCTTAATTTCATGGAGGTGGACTCCCATATCAATTGGCCATAAATTAGGCCCATGGAGGTATATTCCATTCTTGGTTGTTTGGGTATGGGTTCCAATTTGTCCAATTTGATGCATTTAACCATTGGTTAGGTCTTTGTTGGTTGGAATAACTAGAATTTGACCAATTAGATGGACCATTGAATGGGCCACTTCTTCTTTGGGCTACAAAATAAACACGTTCTACCTCCTCAAATTCAGGTTCTATTATAGCAGATTTTATAGTTGAAATATACTTGCAGTTTTTATTATTATGATTTTTGTCACAAATTGTACAACAAACAAAAATGTTGGAAATATTTGTAATGTTAAGAGGGCATTCCCTCAAGTTGTGTATTTTCCTACATATATGATAATATATATCCTCAATATCTTGTTCTTTTGGTTTCTTATCCATGAGTTCAAGATATGTAGTTCATGCACTTAACTAATCAGTCTTTAGGCTTTCCAACATATTACCAATTTTTTCTCTTGTTACTCCTCTTGCAGATGAATATTTATTGTTCCTAAGAGGCTTATTCCTTGAATAATTTATACAAATATTCATGATCTCTTCAAATACCATTATATGAATATCCCCCTTAGCCATAAGGTTTATAACATCAAGGACATCTTATTTTAATCCTTTTAGAAAAAAATCTTTTCATATTTCTTTATCTAAATCAATATTCACTCTAGATCCTACAAACTAAAATATTTCAAGATAATCCTCAAGGTATTATTCTTCTCATTGGTTCATATGAAATAACTCAACTTTATTAATCCTAAATCTACAATAATCCTGATATATTTCCAAGAATATATCTTTCAATCCATGATCTCCATCAGTTACAAACACTTTCACCTAGATCCATAAACCATCTTAAAGTTGCATCCTTAAGGGTAGAGGGAAACTGTCTTAGTTTTTTTTCATAAATTGTATAAAAATAGGCTTGGCACACCACTTCAAATTCAAAAATAAATTCATCAGGGTCTTCATGTGGTTTTCCATGGAAAGTAGGAAAAATAGTAACATAGAACGGTTTTGGTTCTCTTGTTAGCCTATCTATTAGAGAAGAAATTGGAAAAGTAAAAGTTTTTCTTTACCTACTTCTCTAATTTTATTCTAATTATCCATGATAATTATTTATTTACCTATTATCCCTTTGGTTTTCGTATACTTCCCCATATTCACTACTACAGTTATCCATGATTGATTGAATCAATTCTAATATTGGACTTGGTATGGGTTCATAAAAGATAGTTGATGGATTGAAATGATTATAAAATTCAAGTTTTGGCAATAGAAATGTTTTAGAATTTTGATCTAGTAAATTCAATGGTAGTTCAATTTGATATTTTGGAGAATCTCTAGTTACTGAAATTTTAGTCTCTTTTAATCTAGAAATAACAATCTTTCCAGTAGAGTTTTCCTCTTGTATTTTCTTTGCAGAATTTCATGAATTTTCCTTTTGAATCTCTAGGTATACTCATAAATTTACAAAGACCTTAATATTATACAATAAAAATCATTCATTCCTCCTTAAACTATTTATGGATATCATTAATTGGATCTAACTATTTAGGGATCATGTAATGTTTCTCCTTAAAGTCAAAATATTTTTCACAAGAAAAATTAGTTGAACAATAAAAGCTTATTTTTTATTTGAGATAGGACTTTAAAATTGTAACTCGAAATGCAGATCGTGACATAAATATCTGAAGCATACAATTCTAGGTGCTTTGTTGTATATTTTTTTGTATTCTAGGCTTACTTCTCTATTTTCTATGTTTTCTAAGAAATTGTGGACAACAAGGGATTCCTCAAAGTATTGCCCCCAATGATATGTAGTTGAATTTACACTCACTCTCCTATGAACTTAGTTGGACCTGATGACCAGAGAGAGAGATTCATTAAGGGAATTGAGGGCTATTCCCTCATCCTCATAGGTAGTTATGGCACCACCTATAGTTCCATATCACATATTACCCTCAGGTCAAGACCCCATGGCAGAGGTTAGGCGGTTCACTTTCCTCTTGGAGGAGGGAAATGCACAATCAGCTATGAGGGTAGCTCACATCTCCACATTGGAGGATCACATTCAAATGAAATGGGGAGAGGTTTTAGAGGACACCCATACCATAGATGCTCACAGGAGTAGCTCTCGAACCAGGACCAGAGAGACTGGATAGTATTCTACTAGTTCAAGCCACTGGACCCACAGGACCGAGAAGACACATAGGTCCTATAGTACGCATGGAGCTAGCTCTTATAGGAGCCACAGGGATGGTAGAGGTGATGGTGGTGACTCTTAGGTTGGGGGTGTAGGCCCTCTGTAGTACATATCTATTGAGATATTTATTGTACCAATTTTTAGTATAAGGTTGAGGACCTACATAGTTGTAGCCTGCGGGTATTTTTGATGTAACTCCATGTACTCTTTTGACACACACACACAGACACACACACACACACATATATATTATATTGATAATTTATGGCTCATTATGTGCACTTGTGTATTTTTAATTTTTTGTTTATGTAATGCACATGGATGCAATGCTTATATGTTATGTTTGTTTGATGCTATATGATGTGATGTATGGATGACATGCACTAGATAGATATTTAATTTATGATTATGGTATGCAGTGATCTAGATGCTTAGATGTGCAATTTGATGATAGATGCATATGGATGCAATGTTTACTTAAATGCATATTTGATTTTTCTTTACTGCATGCATTTAATTTATGATGATATTGCGATATGTTGATGCAATGTATGTAATGCATTATTTACATGATGGTAATCTAATGTAAATGAACTTGTATGATTTAATCACTTAAATCATAAGGAATGAATGTGATATGTGTTTAAAAATCTAATGGACGACACCACATAATGTATGAAAATCATGAATGTAATTGAAATATCCTCATTACAAGAATTTAATCAATTAATCACCCATATATGAGATGCAATGATATGAAGCGGTATGATGCGAATGATATGATGTGTCATTCTATTTTCTTTTGCAAGTTTGAAAAATATACACAATATAGTCAATGGTCGTCTAGATATCATTTCTAATATCCATCCGATATCTATTCTATATCTTGATTTTTTTTTATATACTAATGTATCATGGATTCGATACTTTTCAGTTTGATGATTTGCATGACTTGGTATTGTGTTGCTATTAGAGAAAATTTTGAGGTTTTCCATGAGACTCAAACACCCTAGTAGACTTCTCAAACATCACATACTAACTGTACAAGGCTTTTGTTGGACAAGGATTTCGTCATGAATGATCCAACTGTTCATTACCCCTATGTGTGCATGTGAGCATTTTTAGATAGACCATAGGCATACCTCAGATGTCATTTGGGATTCTTCCTACCCATATGTGAGATTGGGTTCCTCCCATGTTCGTATCATCCTTGTTTTAGACTTGATTGGACTATACTGGTAGACAACCCTAGGCACCTAGAGCTAGCTCATCTCATAAATTGATCAGGATTACCCCTCCAAAAATAGTCAGGACTCTTTAAACCCATTGCTGAGTTTGGGGATCACCCGATAAAACTAGTACTCTAGAAGTATGCAGGACTCTTTCAACCCATCGCTACACTCGGGGTTCATTCTATGTCTTTGAAATGATGAAAAATCTAGGGATTCAAGTTCTCATCCTATTTTTATTTTTGCTCATATGTAGTGATAAAAATCACTATTTTTCACGTTTTATTCTGAGTGATAAAAATCACTATTTATTCCCATTTTACTTGAGCAAGGGATTTGTATAGTGCTTTTGATTCACTATATCATTTTAGATTTGAACTTTGAACTTTGGATTTGAAATTTAAATTGTGTATCTATGTACGAGTAGGGAAAATTCTTATCCTTTTGCCAAGGTTCACCACTCTAGACCAAACTATTTGCAAGATAAGAAGGTAATAAAACCCATCTCTCTAAATACCCAAGACCACTTTCGCAGCTTTCATCCTCCCTCATCTTAACAAGATGTTAAATGTGTTAGTTAGTGATGGTATCCTGATATGCCAATTACTATCACAACTAGTGACCTCATCTACAAAAGCAAACGCAACTTTCGATAACATCTGGGAAACCCACTATGTATGGCTAAGTGACTAGAAAACTTTGGTATACACACATATCTCATAGCAATAGGTGTTGTGTATGAATGCAGCGAATTATGATAAATTCAAAGGTGCATGATTAAGACACAAACATGGTGTCATTTGTAATACTGACAAACACAATCCCTTCTAATATGAAATACAATGGATGATGAATGTCTATATGCAATGCAATAATGAAATGAATGCATGTGTAAATGAAAATGCATAATGCAAATGCACATTTGGATTTTATAATTTTTATTGATTTTGAGCCTTTATATCTAACCAAACGGTGAGTACATGCCTCTGGAGCCTTTAGGAGTGACCAAACAGTGAAGAAATTATGTTGGAGCCTTTAAATTGACCAAGCAATTTAAAAAAAAATACTTGGAGCTTTTTAGGATGACCAAGCGGTTTTAACCAAACCCTCGGATCCCTTTGGGATGACCGAGTGGTTATAAGAAAACCCTTAGGGCCCTTTGGGATGATCGAGTAGTTATAAATAAACCCTCAGGGTATTTTACTGACATGACCAAGCAGTTTTAGGAACCCTTGGAGCCTTTCAGGGAGGGCATGCTACCCTATATGCCCCAAGTGTGCATGCCACTTGATGATGGTGAGGGAGATGCAATACCTCTAGACCCCTCACTTTGCCTTATCGAATTTTGTGTGGCTGGTGGGGAAGGTATGCTACCTTGAAGACCCCCAAAACTCATGCTATTCACTGAAATGTAATCAACTTTTTTAGGAAGAGTGATAGAAATCAACTCTTCCAAAGGAGGAACGGACCTCATAGGAGTGTCTATGTTTTGGTAGGGTTGAACGAGCGAACCATCCTCACGGATTGTGTCTCACTCCACTAGGTCTTAGACGGCCCTCTTAAACAATTGACAACCCCAAATATCATGTCCATACGCTCGATGATACACACAAAAGAGACCCTCATTAGGTGACCCAGTCTTGGATACCCTATGCTTGACTTCGGGTAATATGAATACCTTTGCCTCATGTAACTTTTGGAACAAAGTTAGAGTAGTCATATGAAATGAAACTACCCGTTGTACTAACTTATCAGGCCTACGAGGTGACTGATGACCTCGGGGTCACTCCTGAGGAGGTGTGACCTCTATTTTAGCATGTTGGGGCATTATGAGAGAACCATCTACCTTATAAACCCCATTATCTATCATGTTTTGCACCACACTCTTGAACTCATGACAATATTGAATGCCATGACCCTATATTCGATGATAGAGACAATAGTGATGCTCCTTGTAACCCATAGGTTTAGCTCTATTTGGGTTTAAAGAGGTGATATCCGGTAAGGTGATGACCTTAGCCTCATGCAACTTCTAAAATATGTCAGACATAGACTCTTTAAAGGAGTCCAAATATGCTACAACTATTTTGGGCACTGACCCATCTTGGATTGCTTTGAGGACCCACTGGTTGGGTTGGCCACATGGGCTCTTGCTTTTGCTAAGGCTTTTCCAACACTTGCACATGAAGCGATTCAGCCTCAAACAAAGGTTACTTTTGTGATCCTAGGTTTTCAAACCGGTTCATGATAAAATGCAATGCCTTATCTTGCTCATCCATTCGATGTTCCATTCATTCTAGATGACTTAGAATGGATTGCAAGACTGACAAATAATTCATGTGTATTTTCAATGACTGATTTGAAATACCTTTTTCTATTGAATAAAATAGAAAAGTGGATGTTAGAGATCCAATAGGTAATTGCAAATCACTTATTTCCTTCATTTTTATTGATGTGGAGGATTTTTTGACCACACACTTCATTTGTGCTATCCACATGCTCATGCCTATCACTCATCTCAAGTTGTTATTTCATTGTGTTGAACTGTGTCAGTTTTAGTGCCCCCAATATGATGTGAGGAACCTACCTGTTTGTGCTCTTGAGATGACACCATGAGAAATGAGTAAAGAGTGACTAATTTTAAAGGTTCTAGCCTTGGAAATGTGGAAACACCACTGGTTTACCTCATCTTTGGCTCTATGTGATTAGGAATCACCTGATATTCTAGCCTAATGTCAACCATTACCACAAACTCATGAGAATACTCCACAATTGTATGAGTCGCAGGTGACTCGTCAACATACTAAATACTAATCTTGGGTTAGAAAGTAATCATAAGTTCCTTATATGGTGGATAGACTGTATATGCCCAAAGGATTGTGATGACTTTTGAGCATTGACATTGCTCACCTGCCTAACTTACCTATTCTCAACCTCATGCTTGCATATGGGATCCTTAGGTAAGTCTTTTTGTTGTTCTTCGATAACCCTAGGCATGTCTATCCATCTAGAGGAATGGCTATCTACTTGCTTAAGTGCTAACTCTTGACGATGCTTTGGATGCATCGCGTTGACTTGTTGCCTAAGCACTCTATGCATGAGATTATTTTTGGGAGTTACCTCACATGATTGTTCTTTATATTATTTTTGTTGGTAAATCCTCTCTTCATGTTGTTGGAGCTCATCCAACCTTTATTGATGCGATCTCTTTCTCTTTGCACACTCATGCTCTAGACGCTCACACTTAATGCGCTCCTCCTCCAATTGGTCTTGGAGTAGTCATGTCTTATGAATTGCATGAGACTCAAGTTCCCTATACGACTAACTCATGGAGTAGGATCCACAACTCTCTATCTCACTAGGATGAGACCTAACAATGTGGGTTCTCTCCATGTGTGGAGAAACCTCATGACCTATATGGTTGAATCCCCTGCATGGCGAAGGGAGCTCGCGATTACTATCAGAGTGTCACACAGGGAGGATGAGATACTCAGGTGAATGATGAGTATGATGCCTAGCAAGGAGGTGTGCGAGGTTTGAAAGATCCTCAAGGGAATACCAAAGGCATTGAGGGCCTCTCCCCACATATTTTGAGTCATTAGCTTGTGAGTGAGCTCGACTATACCTAGTTGTCATGATGTGCCAACTAGACAAGTCTTGAGAGGAAGCCTCTCTTAATGAAAATTTTACCCTCAAGGAAGGCCTTATCTTGATGAATTATGTGATAAAGAAGCATACAAAGTAAACAATGTGATTATCTCCTTTACATTTTGAAAGTAAACCCTAAACTGTTTGATGTTGTTTCAATGATTTTTTGTATCAATAAAGAAACTCCTTATCATGTTTTGTAAAACTTGTTGGATGATATTCTCAGTTTAAATTGGCTTTCACCAGTACACTCACATATCGACAACCTGGGTGTGAATCCAGGCCACATAAATCCCCCGTGTGTGGCAATGAAATTCCACACCCAGATAAGGAGCACCGGTCCTACCAGTCCCTCACCCATTTTTCCCCAGTCAGAGTTATACCCTTCGAAGAGAATACATGTAAATTTTCTAGGGTACGAAAGGTTCTTGGGCCCGGCCTTGGTCTATAACAATAGGTACATGGGAGTTGGACCAACGGATGGAAATAGCTACCACCGTTGTTGGACCCTACTAGTGGTTGGATGTCACTCCCAACTCGCTAGCGTTTAATTGCAACATGGTGTGTGTGGTTCATTTTAATTTGCATAAAATAAAAATGCATAATATAGCATGAATTATTGTTTCCTACATGTAATGTAAAAATAAACATTTCATATTAAGAAATGCATGCTATATCCTACATGATTTTTGACAATGCAAGCTATGATGCAAATGGCCACTGCTTGGGCCTCAAACATGCAAACCAACACACAAAAACTATCAAGCATGTTGTGTTCTAGGGTGGACTACACTCAAAGGTTCGTTGTTCCTAGCAGTGCCTTTCTAAAGATGCAAAAATGAATACAAATCTAGGACCTAGTTTATTTCCCTTTTTTTTAGTTTTCCTAGTTGTATTGCAAATTTTATATTCTAGAAAAACATAGAGACAAAAAAAGTTACAGAGGGTGAAAAGTGGGACCTACCTCAGGTCCACATCCGATATGTATTTTGTCTTCTATTGTCTGATCTATCTGTTGTAAACCGTAGGTCCGTTCTATGGTTTAGGCTATAGGCCATACCTTGTAGTTGCGGGCCAACAATGAGATCGCAGTTGTCAGCTATAGTTTGCACCTACAATTCCAAAAATACAAGAACAATTAGTTAGATCGCTTGAAATGCAGATTTCCACCATGATCGTCTTTTGTGACCACCAAAATGGCCTCACACCTATGCTTCCTACTGCATAATTGAAATAAAAGACACAAAAGCAATGCATATGAAATTGACAACAAAATGAGAAAGAATAAGAACACTTTATTCCATTAAATGAGCCAATACCGATTACAAATACGTCCCTCTTAGGGATACCAATTTGATACTCTTATTATAGTAGGAAAGCATGTGAAATCCCTCTCAAGGGCAAATGTGAGTTTCAGGCCATTCGGGGTGACACAAACTGCCTAGGGTGGAGTTGACCCTCTTCTTCGCATTGAGGAAGGTATTTTGTGGTTGAATCTCCTTTAGATCTAATTCCCTACGGTCAAGAAACAACATAGAAGCATTAAAAACATTAGGAACCTCTCATTATGAGGTCCTTTGAGTAAATTGAACACAAAGATGCTATAAAAATATGAAATAAAGAAAGCATGCAGAATGTGTTAGACCTATGCTAAATTGATAAAGATTCCTAGATATGCATAAAGGAATAATACAACTAACTATATAATGACCTACTTATGTGAAATAAAGCATGAAAGCATGGAAAGAAACCATTAATTTCCTAAATGCTATAATAAAGTAAATCTACTCAAATATTTAATCCGGTTAGTCAAAGTCTCTAAAATATCAAAGAAACCATTAGAACAACTAATCTAACCTAAATAAGCACACTACAAAAGGAACAGTAAGGTGATCTTATACCTATTACAAACCTTAGCTTAGATTAGCGGTATGCACTATAAACTGTGGCTGACAATCACGATGATCAACTCAGTATTTTTGTAGTCTAATTCTAAGGCTATGGACTTGATCCTCCTTGTCAAATTGATGATCAAGGGTCACCTCAGTGTCCTTTGATAGATTTAGCGGTTGAATTGCTCGATTGGGCCTCTGTTTGCCCAAATTAGTGTTTCTTGGCATTCTAGCTCCTTAGGGCATCCATGGCACAATTCGTCATGATGCTCAATTGATTGGAAATTTATTAACAACACTCCCTCTCAATGCACTCAAGTGAGTCCACAATTCGACAGGGCTTCATTGCTTCAATCTCCAATGCTTGCTTGCTTCACTATTTTGACAGTGCTTCGCTTTTAAAATATATATATGCTATGTATATTTTGCCCTATCTTATAAGGGGTACTTATTTTTGCAAATTTGAGTTATTTTATGTTGTCATTGATGTCACATGGATCACATTGAGTTTTGGTGGCAAAAGCACTTCATAAATAATCATTTATGATATTTTAGAGAGCATGGATATATACAGGTTTTTGTGAAAACCAAGGTAGGCAAAATAAAAGGTCTTATTTAAAACCATGGATGGCATATTTGAAATGGGTTTTTCTTAAAACCCAAGTTGCCTTTTCGTTTCATCGAAAAAGGTGCCCCGGTGATGGAGATATTTAATTTTAAATATTTAATTTAAATTTTAAATTATTTAAAATTTTAATTTTAATTTTAAAATTAAAAATAAAAGTAATCCGTCGACATCATCAAATATGTGGGAGAAAAATATATAAAAGGATACATAATTTTTTTTAATCCTAAGCTTGCGCTCGTGAATTAATGTGATTGTTGGAAAGCGAAAAGAGCTTGTACAAAAGAGGGTTAAGTTATGGAAGCGAAGAATAAATTGGATGACATGTGAAACCCTAGTCACCTTGGGCAGTGTGGCGAATTGGAAAATATCTTTTGGCTAATGCAAGTGGTAGAATGAACATCAAGGTTTTGAATCCCCTTGGCTGCATTAGAAGGTGTTGGAAGAAAGAGCGCATGAAGCACTTTTGGTTTGCATGAGAGGGAGGAGTGTTTTGAAGCACGTGGTACCTTTCCCTCCCAAATGAGCATGTAGCTCGTGCGACATCTTGGCTGCGGATAAGATGCTAAGCAAGGAGGTATTGAGGGATTGAATCCCGTCAAGGAAAAAGGCAAGTTAATATTTTTTTTAATATTTTATTCTTCTAAAGTTGCCCTAGGAGAAATAAGGGTTGTGATGCACTTTAGGAAAAAGAGAGATTTCTGGTGATTTTCCTTTTGGAAGTATATCATATTATATATTGTTGGAAATATTATTTTGAGGGCTATTTGATTAACTTGCTTAGAAGGAGAAATAATATGTGTGTAAAGAGATATTTCTGATTTTGTAAAGGGGTTCAAAATGGAAGGTTGCTTTGTTCTTTTTCAAAGGGGATTAATTCTTTCATTGAGGGGACATGGTGTTTTTTATTGAGTAGGAATAATAAGGTTTTATCTGGATATTATTGTTGTGTTATTAATCAATATCTCTAACCCCTATTGAAAGTTGAAAAAGAAAGTTTGTTGAGTGTGGCAGATTTAGTGGACAACTAATAAGGCATCAAAAAATTATGAGCAATATTCTCCATTGACTTTGTTTATGGTGGTTGATTTCTGAAATATCATTGGAGAGAAAAGGATTGATTGTGGTTTCCTTTTTGAAAGTGGTTGGTTGAATGCTTCAAGGTTTTATGGTTTGAGAGTTGTGATTAAACCTTATTTTATAAGCATTGTTGTTGAAGCCCATTGCTTGTATACAAAACTTGAACTTGAGTTAGAGGAGAACATGAGTATAATTGTTATGTGAGAGTTATTGTTGAGTATTTTTGGAAATATTTTGAGTTGATTGATTCATGCTTGAACTAGGGTTTGTGAGAAAAATTTATTCCTTAAGGTGATTGGTTGAGTTGAGTTTATTGAGCCTAGTCAAGTGATTGTATGAAGTGGTTGTTCAAGTTCCATGAAACAAATTTCTATATTCTGATTTGAGTTGAGTTTGAGTTGAGAAAGAAATTAAGTTTGTAAATAGAACATATTGAGTCTCTAAAAATTATCTTTATGCTTCTATAATATTGAGCTGAGTTGAGATTGATTTGATTTAAGTTGAGTTGAGATCATTGTGGATCATTGTTGTCATCCATTGAAGAGTGCATTGCCATTGATTGTTGAGTTCATCATTGAGCCTTACCTTCATATATTTGTGAATGATATTTGAGTGCTACTTGAGCATGATTTATTGAGCCTTTGAGAAGGCTTTTGGGACAAATTTCTGGATAGATTTGAGGCAGATTTTATGCATGATTCATTGAGCCTTTGAGAAGGATTTTGGAATGGATTTCTGGATATATTTGAGGCAAATTTTATGCATGATTTATTGAGCCTTTGAGAAGGCTTTTGGGATATATTTATGGACAGATTTGGGACATATTTGAGCAAGTTATTGGTGAGCTTGTTGGAGCAAATTTGAGCAAGTTCTTGGTGAGCTTGTTGGAGAAGATTTGAGCAAGTTCTTGGTGAGCTTGCTGGAGTAGATTTTGAGCAGGTTCTTGGTGAGCTTGTTGAAGAAGATTAGTGGATTGCCTACCTTAGTAGATCAATGGATTTCCTACCTAAGAATATCAGTGGATTACCTACCTGAGCAGATCAAGATTGCCTAGCTGAGCAGATCAGTGGATTGCCTAGCTAAGCAGATTAGTGGATTGCCGTACTGAGTAGATCGGTGGATAGCCTAGCTTTGAGCATATCAAATTAATCATTTGTATTGGGATAAATATCCCTATTTCTTTGTGAAATATTATAAGGAGATTATCTTGTGGACTACCCCACATTGGGGGAACCACATTAAATCTTGTGTCTCAATTATGTGTGGTGATTTGTGCTCTTGCTTACTATTGTTATCTATGTTATTAATGCACACTGCTATATTTAGTTATTGCAATTAAGGACACTGATTGATATTGGTTTGGAAATAAAGTAAAAAGTGGGCGCTATACTGTTCACCCCCCTCTTAGTATAAGCTTATGTTCTTTAATTGGTATCAGAGCGGGTTCCTTCGAAAAGACTAACAAGCTTTAAGGCAGATTTTACAAGGTTATAGGATGGAAAATTGGTATATTGATAGTGGGTGCTCTATTCATATGACAGGGTATAAGGATAATTTCATTTCTCTAAAAAGGAACAATAGTGAATCTATGAGATTTGGTGATAATGCTTCAACTAAAATCAAATGGAGAAGAAATTTAAGTTTGGATGATGAAAAGACTACTACACAGGGTGTACTCTATGTTGAGGGTCTAAAACACAATATACTAAGTGTAAGTCAGCTTTGTGATAGAGGGTACACAATTACTTTTTCCTCTACAGGATGCAAAATCAGGGAAACAAAAATAGGGAAGCTTGTTGCAAATGCAGAAAGAACCAATAACAATCTATACATGCTCAAAGAAATAAAAATGGAAAAATGTCTTCTATATCAAGAAGAAGAAATTTGGTTATGGCATAAAATGTTGTGTCATTTGCACTTCGAAAACATAGTAAGGATAAGCAACAAACAAATTATCAGAGATCTACCAAAGATAAAAAGACCTTCAAATACAATTTGTGCACAGTGTCAGTATGGAAAGCAGAGAAGATCAAGTTTCAAGGCAAAAGAATATTCCTATTCCAAAGTTTTAGAATTGATTCTTACTGATTTATGTGGTCCTATGAGAACCAAAATCCTACAAGGTGAAAGCTACTTCATGTTGTTCATAGATTATTATTCTAGAATGACTTGGGTTGTTTTTTTGAAAGAAAAATCAAAGGCATTTGAGCATTTAAAATTATTCAAAGAAATGGTAGAAAATAAAACAAGAAAGAAGATCAAGTGTTTGAGATTAGATAGAGGATAGGAATTCATCTCTATAGAATTCATCAAGTTTTATGCAGAACATGGAATCATAAAAGAATACTCAGCAGCCAGGACTCCTCAGCAAAATGGAGTAATAGAAAGAAATAATATAACTCTTGAGAATATGGCCAGATTAATGCTAAATGAATCAAGAATCTCAGACGGGTTTTGGAAGGAAGCAATCAGTACAACAGTCTATGTTATGAATAGAGCTCAATTTAGAACAAAGAAACATAAGACTCCATATGAGTTTTGGAAAGGAAGACCTCCCACGATAAACTACTTTAGAATTTTTGAAAGTAAGTGTTATATCAAAAGAGAGGATAAGGACTTGTGCAAGTTTGATCCTAAATGTGATGAAGGTATTTTATTGGATACTCTACAAAGAGTAAGGCCTATAGATGCTACAATAAAAGAACACATACCATGGTGGAAAGTATAAATGTCAGAGTTAATGAAAGAACAGGAATAAAAGAGCCATATCAGGAAGATATTCTTGAAGAAGAAGATAGTTGTCAAGAAGAAATGGGTGAAGATTTAGATGAAGAAGATTTGCAGAATATACCTTCCAAAACCTCATCAAGATATATTTAGAAAAATCATTTAGAGGACATGATCATTGATCGACTATAGAAGCTTACATTTAATTTTATCAATCAGAGGGAAATCAAGGTTATATTTAAAAAGTAGCAATCCAGTATAGATATGATCATAGGAATTAATGCTCAAGTCTAGTTCAATTTACAGTTCAGAAATCATGCGTACATGTGTACAAAAAGAAATATAAAAATATGCAGTATGAATTATGTAGAAAATGGTAAATAAATGCAATTTATTATGAATTTTAACTATTAGGATCCTTATGCAATTTATAAATTTTATATATTTTATAATGCAAATCTAACTAATTCTAATCTAATGTAGGGGGTGAAAGAGCTCAGGGATTTTTGATTAGGAGTGGGCCTTGCCTCCTAAGTCGCAGTGTAAGTTCTTTTCACCTAAATGCTCTCAGTAACTAAATATTATGATTTATACTAATGTTTATTCATTATTCATGAATGCAGGTTACAATATTAACAGATTCAAAACAGAGAAGAAACAAATGCTAGAAATGATGAAAGTTACCATAATTGAAGAAATGCTATTTTATTGATGAAGGCTCAAATGTACAAGCTCTGTAACATGATTGAAATGTAACAATAATGCAGCAGAAAGAACGGAAGAGACAGACATTCCTCTATTTTTTTATGTATATTTATACTAAGACTAATACAATGTACAATATTTTCCATGTATGTATCTTGCTGAAAATGTGGAGTGATGACTGTACATGTATCATAAGATATCTTAAAGCTAAATATATTTTATTTGACTTGGACCTAAAAATATTCCTTTTGGTCCAAGTGGCATTACATGGAATATTTTCTATATAACTGACTCATAATAGGGTTGTATAAGACTTTTCAATTCCTTTAATGTAGGAAGTCTTAACAACTTTGACATTTGACAAATAATAACATTACAAATCCTTTTCATAAAGTTTTATCAGTTGGAGAGAATCTCATAACCAAAATGGAAAGACAAGATATATTTGAAGATATTTTAATTGTCATCATTTGGTTATGTCCATATTATGTTGTCATCCATATTATGATGCCTTCAATGGTCAATAATCTTGAGGTAAGTCTTCAAAAGTGACCTTTTATCCTTACGTAATTACTATCATTAATTACTTCCAGTAACTGTCTTTCATAAACTGAGACCATCCGCTGAATTATTCCAAATTCTAATGGTTGTTCTTCATATATGAGGTACAGGCTTGTAATTTCTTCACTTATTACTTGCATTTAACTCAGAACTTGAAAAAATTGGACGTAAGTTAACTATAAATATCAAATTACCATTTTAATCATTTTCATCAATAATTCATATTAAACTGATGATAATATATAAAAATATATTAAATATTCCAATAAAATAAATAAATATGATACAAAAATTAGTAGTAAATAACCTCTCATCATTCCCTTATACTAAATCTTATGCATGTCCTCATGCATACATAAAAAATAAATATAAAGGAAATAACAAATTTATGCATGCACAGTTCCAGAAGAAATGTTATAATATGAAGATATATAAAAAATTTATAAAATGTACTTATTTTTGTATCCAAAAAAATACAGGAATTCATCATGCAAGAATTCTGATGCAGAAATAATATAAGAATAATACAAAATTTAAAGATCAGCTACATCAAAAATTTTGTCATATTTTGCATGAAAATCAAAATACAGTAATCTGATAATAATCTCCAGAATAGAATTTAAATATCAAAATTTTTGTTATCATTTATAGAGAAACCTGATGATAATCTCCAAAAAATAATAAGGATTTGTAGCAGATAAACTTTTAAAATACATGCAATAAAATAGACTTTAAAAACATATGCAGTAGACAGATAAGCACATGCAGTAGATAGATCTTAAAAACACATGCAGTAGATAGATTTAAAAACACATGCAGTAGATGAATTTATATATAAAGAAACTATTTTTAAACAACATATACAAATACTAACTATCCATCCATACATATACAAATATACGAATAAAACTATTTTTCAAACCACATATAAATATATGTCTTTGATAAATATTAAAAAGTTTATAATGATCATTGATCACTGGCTAAGATTCTGGAAGCTCTTCCTCTTGTCCTAGGTGTTTTTTGTTCCTTTTTAACTTGTTGCACCTGTTTCTTAGTTTTCCTATTTGTAGCTGTTGTTGTAACTGGTGTTTCTACAGTTACAGTCTTAATATGTTCAACTTCCTGGTCGTTTTCTTTCTCTTTCGATTTTGCAACCTTAGCCTGAGAAGAAGGGAGATCTTCATCGGAGTCTTTATACCCTTTAAAAGTTGGCACAATTGGTTGAGAGATATTCTCATTTTGTTGAGAACTATCTTCATCGATAACTTTTGAAAAGTCAATGATTTTATGAGTGGATAAAAACTTACGAACGTTGACTGATTTTTTAGGCTTTCTACCGACTATAGATGGTTTTGGTGGGGAAATTTCAACAGGTGGCGACTGACTGGTAGGATTTGCAAGACCTACAACCTTATCATCTCTGAGTTGCTTGATTAGTTTAAATGACACAGAAAGATCTTGTTGAATAATTTTATGTTGTTCTGCTAAATCCATACTTAATTTATCAATTTTTTTTGAAGGGATTCATTCTGTGCTCTGAGATAAGACATGGTTTCTTCAACAAATTCATATATAGGAAATTTTGGGTCTTGGTCTTCTTCAGAACTTTCTATTATTTTTGTTTCTTTTTTGGATTGTATTATGAATTTAGTGTTTTTTTCATTTTTTCTTTGAACTTCCAGGTTTTCCAACATGGTCATCATAGTCACTTTACTCTTATGTAGATTATGCATCTTCAAATTCAGAGCTCTCCAATATTTCAAGTGCATTAGAATCTTCCACAATTCGACTCCATGATTCTTTTACTTCATGGGCATTTTTCAGAATTATGAGTTTAATCAAACCATGATGAGAAGTTAGATGTAATTTAGGTTGCCCTTCAGAATTTTTTGGCTTGACTCTCAGAACTGTATATTTTAATGACTGACACAAGAAGTATGGAATATTGATAACACAGTCTTCTTTGTCAAGGTATTTTAGGTTAAGAAGCATTTAAATATGATAGGCAGCTAGGATAGACATGCGACCTTCGACAGTGAATAATTTTATGATGAGGACAACTGCCTCTTGCCAAAGAAGAGGAAGTGTAGAGGTTTCTATTCCTCTTATTGCACCTTCTTTATTTTTTATAAGTGAACATTTTTCATCGAATCATTTTACTAGTTGGGTGACACTTTTAGTGTTTTTATAAAAGAGTGTACCAACCTCAGGCAGGTTTAGGATCTCAGAAATAAAACTTGGGGTTACCTTGATTTTTAGATTCCCTACATGAGTGACCATAGTGTTAGGGTTGCAATTCAGGATAAATTGTTGTGCTACCCCTACATCGTGTCCCTTAAATTTGGTAAGTGCTTCCCACCAGTGAGCATTTTTAAATAGCTCAATCACAGAGTCACTTGGACTTTGTGTTTCAATGGAATATGGTTCGCTGCACTTTTGGAAAACAGACTTGGGCATTTTTATTACAGATATCCTACAATATTGGAAGACATAGGAGTAGTTTTAGAGGCTAGAATTACTTATTAAAACATCATTTTTTATGTTTATATAGTTTTATGTTGTTTTTGTTGCCCTTTTTGTTTTTTATATGTTGAAAGTATATAGGTACAGGAAATGTAAACCATACATCAAAGGCATAATTTGCACAAAAATAAGATTTTTTTTTAAATAAAGGGGTAAAAATTTATTGATAAAAAGTCTGGATTACAAAGTACAGTTGAGCCCCCACCCAGGACTCAAATAAGCAACAAGACAGGCTAAATCATTAGACAAGGTCAACTCCCAAAGAAAACCAAAAAAAACAAACCACATTAAGTTTGAACATCCTTATGGATCAACTCCCGTAGGTGTTGAGAATCCCCAGATGGGAGACTCTCCCAGTTATCAATACTCTGTCCTGAATAAAAACCACATCCAGAGAATGAACACAAATCAAATCACGAACAATTTTTTGTCTAGGGATGTTGTTCAACCCCCTTACAATCCATGAAAGTATAATCATTTTTGGAGGTTATAAAAATGGGAGTCCAATGTTCTCACCAAACCTGACTCTTCCAAAGTCTCCCCCATTAACTTAATTTTATCTTGGTCTTTCTTTCGACCCACCTTCATATTCTTATCCGAAGCATTTTTTTTAATTATTTTATGCTGCAATCCCGACATCGTAGGAGTTTTACAGTCCATGGATGACTACATCAGTGCCTGGGTAGGAGAGGGCACATCTAAATCTGTGCCATTTTCTAAGATAACTTCACTTCCAGGGCTATGGCCAACCATATCACCTATACTTGAAACCAAAGCCCTTTGTTCTTTATTTAAACCCCCTATATCTGGTTCCCTTGGTTCCACCTCATGAAGAGACAACTGATTTGGTCTTGTTATATCTATAACAGGTAGCGATGTTTCAAGTATCTCCACGCACTGATCAAGATTCTCTAGAATTTCAAAATGATTGAGCTGAGCATCTGGCTGGTTATCCTTAATGTCTCTTTTTGCCTTTCTTCCTTTGTTTTGAGGTTTTACCATAACAAAGCCTTCCTTATCCTGATCCCCCTCCTTTATCGGGGCTTTTCCTTTATCCATATTTTGTATAGCTTGAGAGGGCCCAGGATTTGAAGCCATAGGTGGGACAAACTTAGTGCATTTTCTTTGTAAGTGGCCATATTCATGGCAAATATGGCAACGAAATGGAAGAGCTTCATAGTCAAGTTTTTGAACCCATGTGGTTGATCCAAACTGTATTTCAATAGAATCTGGAATAGGATTGTTTAAATCAATTTCAACACAGATACGGGCAACAAAGATTACCTTTTTATCCAGCGTCTGTCCTGACGGCCCAATCGGCTTCCCAAGTAGAAGGGCAATCATATGCAAGATGTCATTTCTCCAAAATTCCAAGGGGAGCCACGAAAGTCGAACCCATGATGGCTGCTCCTCTGATGGGTTGAAACCAACATGCCAGGGTTTAAGAAAGAGTCCCACTTGGTTACAGAAATAAGGACCTCCTTCAAATGCTTTGTTACGATCCGCAAGACAAGAAAAAACCACCATAAAATAGTTGTTTGCACTTAGCATCACCTCCACATCACCTTCAGGGTTCCAAGTCTTCCTAACCCAAGCCTCCACAAAGGGAAGAGAAATTTGGATGCCCATAAATTTACCAATAAGCGCATGTTTGGTTAAATACTCCACATCTTCCGCCATCGAGTTTGGTTGAACCACTAGAACCGGCCTGGCTTCACATCGTTCCAAACATCCATTGTTCTTTAACAAGCGATTCCTAGCATGCAATGGGAAATCCTATTCCTTCCAATCATTTTTAAAAGAAATACCAGCCCTAGCATGCACACTCTATGACGGACCTGATGCCATCACTACATTCCTCCAGTTGTTCATACCTCATCCAGAAACTGTTGCCATCCTTGTAGATCCCACCAGATAAGTCTCAAAAAAATTCCAGCAAAGCAACTTTCCTCATCAAACCCTAGCAGAGCAAACAAATCGCATAGAAATAAGATTTCAAAAGCAAATATGTATATTATAAATAAACTTATAAAAAAAATCATATTTTATACAAAAAAAAAAAATACACTTAGGGGATACGTAAATTGTACAGAAATAAAATATTTAGAAAATACGTATTCTGTATAGACTCAAAAAATACGTATTATGTACAGACTCAAAAGCTTAGAAAAATACGTATTCTATACAAAAACAAGAACTCGAAAAATACAGAAGCAAATACGTACAAACAGATCAAATAAGAACTTAGAATTCAGAAAACAAGTTTATAGGAAAACTAAAAAAAAAAAATACACTTAGGGGATACATAAATTGTACAGAAACAAAATATTTAGAAAATATGTATTCTGTACAGACTCAAAAAATACGTATTCTGTACAGACTCAAAAGCTTAGAAAAATACGTATTCTATACAAAAACAAGAACTCAGAAAATACAGAAGCAAATACGTACAAACAGATCAGATAAGAACTCAAAATTTAGAAAATAAGTTTATAGGAAAACTAAAATATATTTTAACTGTACAAACTCTTATTAAAACAAAAATTTTGATGTAGATTCGAAACCTCTTATATTAATACAAAAACCTCTTGTATTAATATATTTGTACAAACTGTATAACCTTTTATCAGAATTTTAACTATACAAACTAAAATAATAAATATATATATATATATATAATATGTATCAAAAATATAGGTATATATTTTTTTTTTTTTTTTTTTAATTGTACCAAAAATTTAAATCAAATTTTGCCAAAAATTCAAATTCCTTCGAAAAAATTGAGAATACTTTCGAAAAATTAAAAATTCCCTTAAAAAAATTACAGGGTTTGCATCAATTTCAAGATTCGAAACCTAGAATTTTAGGGTTTTTCTTATAACTCTGCAAAATATTAGGAATTTATAAATTAGGGCTTTTAAAATTTAGGGGTTTTGTAAAATTTTACAATTTCAGACATTTAGGATTAGGGTTTCAAATTTATACATGCAGAACAAACAATTATAGAATAAAAAATTTCTTTTTAAAAGCAGTACAAATTAATAAATTTTTGAAACCGAGAAAGGAATTACGTAAAAAATGATTAGGGTTTTAATTCCATAAATTCTAGAGTTTAGAAAATTAGGGCTTTTCCAGATATAGAGTAAAACAAATTAGGGCTTTTATGAATTCATTGAAATTTGGAAAAACTACAACCAAAATTTAAAATTTTATCCTAAATGTCGATCTTTACACCCTAATATCGATTATTTTAAACTAATCTCTAAGGAATTTGAATTAAAAACAGAGAAAAGTACCTTTCTGATGATAAGGATAACAAAAAGGCAATAAAAATTTTGAAAGGGAATATTTTACCTAACTTTCGCCTATCGCTATCATAGAAGACATTGGTGGCCACCTTACGTATTCCACCCTCAATCAGTTTTTGTTACTTACTTCGCAAAGACGTATAAAAGACTAGGGTATTCTGAATTTTCTACGCAAACAAATAGAATTTCACATGCCTCGGTCTGCATGGTAGAAAAACGTAGGGTAAAGTCTAAGCGACGAGAAAACAGGGTAAAGTCTGAGTGGCGAGACTGATTACCATTTTACCCTAATCCTTTTTACTTTAACTACAATCTACGGTGGAGGTTGTAAATTTGTGTAATCAATGATGGAGAACGGTGTTTATAGTCCCTCTAAACCCTAATTCGTAATTCATAATCGATGACGGAGAAATGAATTATAAGCTACGATCGACGACAGCGTAAATCATAATTTGTGTTTGTTTAAAACATTGATTATCCATCGATTAATACGTAATCAACGGTGGAGGAGTTGATCCGTGGTCGTTCACGTTGATTGGTTAAGATGAATGGTAGCTTTTATGTGTGGTGGGTTTAGAATGTCAATACGTGGTGAAGCCACCTTCCTTGTCTTCGACGATCGAGGTTTAGGTGTTTTTAGACTTGTGTGGTTTAGGGTCTAGGTTTATAAGGTAATTTAGGGTGTGTGGTACGTCTAGGTACGAGGTTTCGGGGTCTAGATTTGTGAGGTAGGTTTAGGTTTTTTAAGTTTTGTTTCGTGTCTATTAATAGGTTAGAGTATATGTTAGGTTTATGAAATTTGGTCGGGTCTAATAGATATTTTATAGTTTATAATTTGGTCGGATTTAATAAGTTAGGTTAGGACTTTAGATAATATAATGGCCATCCTAATATTAAATATATAAATATATATATATATATATATCCAAAAATATTTATATTATTAATGATTATTTATTAGTATATTATTTACATAGTTATATTATTTATATTTTCATTATTATATTGTTAGATAGTTATATTAACATTATAATATATATACTATATATATGAGGATATATATATATATATATATATATATATATATATATATATGATATATATATACATATATATATATATATATATATATATATTATAATTAAATTTTATAAAAGTTTATATATAAACAAATTTTAAAATTATTTATTTACAAAAGTTTTATTTATCATAACTATTTATGGATAGTATTTACGGAAGGTATTTATACATACTATTAAGAAAAAATTTCCTCTATTTTATTATTATTTCTTCCCTCAAGCTATATACACTTCCAAATTATATTATACACCTATATATTTGTATTTATCCCCTCCCCTAGACTTTAATTTTGGCTATATAGCCAAAACAAAGGAAATATAGTAGTAATTGTAATAGGAGTGGATATAAATTTTTTGGAGATTATGCTTCTTGTATGTCATTAAGAAGTTGCTATTGTCAGACATTAGAAAACATGGATAAATGAGAAGGAAAATTAAGTATAGGCCATGTTTTTAGAGAGAATTTTGAAATGATAGTACTTGTGAAAGATAATGGATTACTAGGAATTGCATAGGATGTTTCTAGGCGAATTCTTCAAGGTCATCAAACAACAGTCTAAGCATACTGAAAGAAACTTCACATACTTCTATTACAAATCAATTTAGTGTTAAGGTTATTCTAATATCTTCAAGCTTTCTTTCAAAACCAACTGTGTGTGCAGTGAAGATTCATTCCCCATTATGAGTAAAGGTTAAAGAACAACAAGGATTATATATGCCAAAAGCTAGTTGATCTTATAAGCATCTAGAGGTCTTGTCCAGACTTATTGCTAATACGTAAGGATACCTTTGAGAAAGAATATCCCATGGTATGTGAAATACTAAGAATTCCATGGATTCAAGCTCTTTTTGCCTTTTTTTTTTTTTTTAGACTTTTGTTTGGGATACTTGCTTAGCAAGGTATTTTATAATGCTTTTTGGGCTTCTTGCTTATTTAGAGGAGAAGCAAGAGTTTTATATTTTTCTTTTTGAGCTTTTGAATTCTTGTTTATTTATAGAGAACAAGAATTTGGGGGGAATACTTGCTCGATTAGATGAGGAGCAAGGGAATATTTCTCTCTTTTTTTTCTTTTCTTTTTTCTCTTTTTTTTCATTATTTTTTTCTTCTCTCTCTTCTTCTTTTTCAAGGGATAGTACGAGCTTGTCCTTTTGCCAATTCATTAGTAATCTAGACCATGCGTATAAATGGATGAGCAAGGAAAATTTTTCACTTATGGCACACATAATACAAGAGTTAATTTTCCAAAACATCACAATGTTATTTAAATGTATATGTGTATGTGGTTAAAAGAGAAAACTTAATCATCTTAGAAGTTACTCATAAAATTTCAAAATATTTGCTCTATTTTCAATGAGAATTTCCCTAATATACTAGATAGAATTTGAGTATTTGAAGAAAATACCTAGATTTCATCTAGCAACAAGGTACTATACATCGTGTGGTCATATTTCTCTATAGGGTTAAAGATAAAGAATTTGCTTTGAAAAACCTCTTGAGGACTGAAAAATAGAAGGGAATATAGAAACTTCATGATGAAATAAAGGAAGCAAGATCATTTTTTTGTTTTTAATATAATATTTACATTATTATGTATATATATGTATATGTATAAGTATGTATATGTATAAATATGTACATAATATATATTTTTTCTTTTCAAAAAGAAAGTCTATTGAATAGTGGTTGATTGTCGTTCAAAAATACATTGTAAATCATTTTGTTTTCTAAACTGATGTATGGATTCTTCTTTAGATAATGGCTTCGTATAAATTTTAAGCCTATGGCCATTTACTAATAGTTTTCTTGTTGAATCATCTATAAGCTTAAGTTTAACTATATTGTTTCCAAATATTTCCTCGATTTCATAGGGTCCTAGCCATATGGTTCTTAATTTACCTTGAAAATATTGGTAATGGGAGTCAAATAACAAGGCCCAATCTCCTGATTGAAATGTACGTGGTACAATATGTTTATCATGCCATTTATTTCATTGTTGTTGAGTTATTTTTGTTCTATGCAAGGTTTCCAATCTCTTTTCATCTAAAATATTTAGTTTTTCCAACCTTTCTTTTTGTGCATTATCCAAATCCATGCCAAGTTGAACTGATGTGCGTAATGTTTCAATTTCAAATTCAATGGGTAAAATGGCTTGTTTCCCATAAACCATTTCATAATTTGATAAACCTGTGGTAGTTTTTCAAGTTTTATTATATGCCCATACAACTTCTTTTAATCTTTCATTCCAATCACCCCTATTGATAGTTACAGTTTTTGTGATAATTTTTTCAAGTTCTCTATTTGTAACTTCTACTTTTCCATTAGCTTGTGGGTGGTATGGTGAAGTTTTTTTATGTTTGATTTGATAGATATGGACAAAATGTTCAATCACTTTGGAGGTAAATTGAGGTACATGATCAAAAACCAATTCTCTAGGTGCACCAAAGCGTTGCATTATGTTTTCATAAAGAAAATCAGCTACTAATTCAGCCTTAGCTCGTGGAAGTGCTTTAACTTCTACCCATTTGGTAATGTAATCTGTACATACTAATATGTGTTGATTACCATCACTAAGAGGTTATATAGGTCCTACAAAATAAATTCCCTATTTTTCAAATGGTTCAAATGCTATGTGTGGAACCAAAGGCATTTCCATAGAAGGAGTAGGCTTACTAGCTCTTTGACAAGCATCCCATCTATCAATAAATCTATGAGCATATTTATTCATTGTAGGCCAATAATATCTAGTTTTATATATTTTTCTGATTGTTCTTTGGGTTGCATAATGACCTCCACAAGGTTCTTCATGTGCCGCCCTAATAATATCATATACATCATTTTCTTGTCCACATCTTCTAATTATTTGATCTGGACATCTTTTGAATAAAATTCCATGAATCCAAGTAAAAGAAATACTTTTATGTATTAGTTTCTTCTTTTCATAAGGTGTAAAATGTTGAGGTATTGTTCCCTGTTACTAAATAATTTGCAATATCGGCATACCAAGGAGTAAAAATAGAAAGGGCAAATAAATGTTCATCTCGAAAATTATCTTGTATCAATTCATTGTCATCAAAAATTTGTATTCGATACAAATGATCAGAAATAACATTATCTTTACCTGCTTTATCTATAATTTTAACGTTAAATTCTTGTAATAAAATAATCCATCTAATCACTCTACCACCAACTGTTGCTTTATTTGTTAAGTATCTAATGGCAAAATAATCAGTGTGAACAAAAACTTCATACCTCGTAATGTAATGTTTAAATTTGTTAAGAGCATGAACTACAGCTAAAAATTCCTTTTCTGTAATAGTGTAATTGAGTTCAACTCCATGCAAATTTTTGCTTATATAATAAATAGCATAGGGTATTTTGTTTTCTATTTGTTGTAATATTGGTCCTATTGCATAACTTGAAGCATCACAATGTATATGGAATGGTAATTCCCAATTTGGTCCTCTTAAGATTGGAGCAGTGGTTAATCTTTCTTTTATTTCATCAAAGGCTTTTTGACATGCATTTGTCCAATTGAATTCATTGTCTTTCATTAAGAGCTTAAGCATAGGAGTAGCAACTTTACTAAAATATTTAATGAATCTATGATAATATCCTGCGTGTCCCAAAAAACTTCTTACTTCAGTTTGTGTTTTTGGGGGTTGAAGAGTTTGAATAACTTGAATTTTTGTAGGGTCTACTTTAACACCATATTGTGATATATAATGACCTAGAACAATACCACCCCTCATCATCATGAAACATTTTTTATGACTAAGAGAGATTTTTCTCTTGACATCTTATTAAAACTTTTTGCAATCCAAATAAATTTTCTTCAAAAGTAGTACCATATATTGTAAAGTCATCCATATAAACTTCTACGCATTCATTTATTAAATCATAAAATATAGCCAATACAACTCTTTGAAAAGTTGCAGGTGCATTACATAATCCAAAAGGTAGAACATTATAGGCATAGGTTCCTACAGGACATGTGAAAGTTATTTTTCCCTGATCTTCTTCAGCTATGGAAATTTGATTATACCCACTAAAACCATCTAGAAAACAAAAATATTTCTTTCCAGCCAATGTAATCCAAGACTTGATCAATAAATGGTAAGGGAAAATATTCTTTCTTAGTTACTTTATTTAATTCCCTATAATCAACACAAATTATCCATTTACCATTCTTTTTAGGGACTATCACCAAAGGTGATACTCATTAGCTATCTGAAATTGGGTATATAAAACCTACATTTAAAAGTTCAATGATTTCTTTTTTAACTATTTCTTTCATAGATGGATTTAATATTCTTTGTGGTTGTCTTACAGGACTACAACCTTCTTGGATAAATATATGATGGGTGCAAACACTTGGATGGATACCCTTCATGTCTTCATAGTTCCATGCAAATGCAGATTGATGCTTTTAAGCATATCTACCAATTATGACTCTTGTATGCTTGTGAGTTCATCACTGATGTTAAGAGTTCTTCTAGGTATAATATCTATTTGTTTATATTTTTCCATATTTGCATCTATTACATTTATTTCATGTTCAAAAATATTCAAGTCATAAGCATATGTTTCAATTTGAGATTGACTTGTGCTTGCTTCATTATTGGAAAATTGAGGTAAATTGCTAATATCTTGGTCTTGATTTTCTTGTTGATTTTTTAACAACAATGGTAAAGGTCCCTCAGCTTCTTGTTCAAGTTCTTCAATTAGAACATTAACTGATAAAGTTTGGATATCATCATATTCTCGAGGAAAATCATACCATAATTGTTTTTCTTCTATTTGTGATTCAGGAAATAAATTAAGATCTTTTGTATCTTTACCATTAGAAATAGTCATGTTTCCTAATCTACAACTAATGTAGGCATCAATTGTTGCAAGCCATGGTCTTCCTAGAATTAATGGATGTCCCCCTAATTTATTTTTGGGTTGTAAGACTATAAATTCTATTGGATATTCCCATGAACTTACTGAGACCATAATATCTTCTAATTTTCCTTCTGGCTTAATAGTAGATCTATCAGCGAGTTGAAGCACAATAGAAGTTAATTGTAATTTTTGTATTCCTAGGGAATCTGTTGTTTCTTTGGTCATAACATTAATAGCAGCTCCTAATTCAACCAAAACATTTCATAAGGTTATATTTCCAATATGCACATTGAGTATAGGTATTCCAGGATCTATATATTTAGGTACCATCTTATCTTCTATCATATCTCAGATAATTGTCCAATAACTTGAATAGTTTGAAATTCATTCTTCTTTTTACTTTTTGAGCATATATTTTTGATAAGTTTAGAATAGATGGGTATATCCTTGATAGCTTGTAATAAAGGAATTTTGATAGTAACACCTTCTATTTCTTGAAGAAAATTAAAAGTTGGCTTGGATGGTTCTTTTGGTATTGCTAGTCTTTGAGGAAATGGTACTTCTATTTCCTTACTTGTTTGAATTTCTTGTTGTTTGGTTGGAATGTTCTCCTCTTGAATTTTTGTTTCCTTCTTGTTGTCATTTTCATTTTCAACCAATTTTTCAATTGGATCATCAAAAATATTGACATTATTTTCTAACACCTTTCCTGATCTTAATTGCATTTGTTGACAAGGTGCTATAGATATAGAACATGTTTCATTTGTTTCATAGACTTGTTGGACATTTTTATTGTTGTTAGGGTTAGGAACTGGTTGAGCTGGAAGAGGTAACTACTTAGGAGGATTATTATTATTATTTATTGGTGGAAGAAGTCTATTTTGAGGTAGATTTTGAGTATTTTGTCCCCTAAATTGGTTTTGAGAATTTTGTTGTTGCATTGTATTTGGAGACCAATTAGTGCCACCTTGATTATTATTCCAACCAGGCATATTCTGATTTTGTGTCCCTTGATTCCATGGGAATTTTCCTCCATAAGTATTAGCCATAAATTGAGCCCATGGGGGTATATTCCAATCTTGATTGTAAGAATTCCAATTTGTCTAGTTTGGTATATTGGACCATTGGTTAGGTCTTTGTTGGTTGGGATAACTAGGGTTTGACCAATTTGATGGGCCATTAAATGGACCATTTTATCTTTGAGAAACAAAATAAACATCCTCTGCTTCTTCTACTTTAGGTTCTTTTATGGCAGCCTTAACAGCGGAGATATATTTACATTTTTTAGTTTTATGATCTTTATCACAAATTTGGCAACAAGAGAGATATTGGAGATATTTGTTATGTTGAGAGGGCATTCTCTTGAATTGTGTTTCTTCCTACATCTATGGCAGTAAATTTCTTCACTGTCCTTTGGTTTTTTATCCATTAAATCCAAATATGAGGTGAAATTACTCAATAAATCAGTTTTTAAACCTTCCAACATATTTCCAATTTCAGCTCTTGTTACTCCTACTCATGTAGATGTATATTTATTACTTCTCAAGGGTTTGTTTCTTGAATAGTTTCTACAAATATTTACAATCCCTTCAAAATATATAGAATGAATATCTCCTTTTGCCATAAGATTTAGGATTTCAAGAACATCTTCCTTTAATCCTTTCAGAAAAAGTTCTTTTAAGATTTCTTCTTCAAGCTCTATGTTTACTCTAGATCCTACAAATATAAATCTTTCAAGATAATATTCCAAATATTCATCTTCCTTTTGATTCATTTGGAAAAGTTCAGCTTTCTTGTCCCTAACTCTACAATAGTCTTGATATCTCTCAAGGAATAATTGTTTTAATCCATTTTCACCATCCCAATGATTACAAACTCCTTCTCCTAAACCCATAAACCATCTCATAGCAGCATATTTAAGAGTAGAAGGAAATAATATTAACTTTTGCTCATTTGTAGTGTAGAAATAAGCTTGACATACAACTTCAAATTCAAAGAGAAAGGCATCAGGATATTCATGTGGTTTTCCATGGAAGGTAGGTAATACAGAAAGAGAGATTGATTTAGGATCTCTTGCGATTCCATCTGTATGTAAAATTGGAAAAGTAAATGTTTTTCTTTGTCTATTTTCTACATGATCTCTTTCTTGCCTTGGTATTTCTTGTCTTTATTCCCTATTTCCATGATTTTCTTCTCCTAATTCACTTTCAGTGTCTACCATACTTGAATATAGGAATTCAAGAATTGGATCAGGTATAAGATCAGTGAATATTGAAGAATCTATATGATCATCAAACTCAGGACTTGGTAATAAGTATGTGTTGGGATCTTGTTCTAGGATTTCAGCTTGATTTGATGATGTGGCTCTAGTGTTTTCTGTTTTAAAAATCCCAGGTTGTCTAAAGTTTCTTGGGGATTTTTCTATTTTATCTATTTTTATAAATCTTCCTTTAGAGTCTCTCAGTATTTTCATGTATATTCTAAATCTATATTTATATATATATATATATATATATATATATTTTTTTATTTTTTATTTTGAATATAACACCTAGTCTTCTATAAATAACTTATGTATATCGTTGATTGGATCAAGTTGATCTGGTGTCATAAAATATTCTTCCTCAAAATTAAAATGATCTACCAATAGTTGAATCAGCTGACAAAGATAAGCTTTAATTGCTATAGAATTAGGAATTCCAAACTGTAGCTCGAAACATAAACCTTCGCATAATTTTCTAAAACGTACAACTCTAGGAATTCTAAAATACCTTTTGTTGTGTTGCAGGATTAACTCTCTTTTCTCTATTTCTACAAGAAAATTGTGAACAATGAGGGAATCCTCAAGGTACTGGTTCCAAGGATAAAGTGATGGATTTACTATAGTTCATCTATCCCAAATCCAATTTTCACAACTTACTCCCAGATTATCATAAGGTGTAGGATGATTTACCCTTAAAGTTTTTGCAATATTAATCATTTTTATCTTTTTAAGTTCTTCGGATATCTCATTGATAGAATCAATTCTTACACATAGTGCTTCCCATTCTGACTTGGTTGTTATAAATTTTTGATCAACTAGAAGATTAACCTCTTGCTGAATCAGAAATTTCTTGAGATCTATGAATTCAATCTGACTACTTTCAACCATTTGTTTTTTTTTTTTGAAAATGTTTTGTTTTGTTTTGTTTTTTTTTAGGTTTTGATTTTGTTTTCTATTTTGATCTATTATCTATTAAAACATAAAATTCAAAAAACTTTAAGAGAAAATAAATATGTATAATTTTAACAATCCTAATGTTATTAAAACCAGGATGCGATCCACGGTAAACGTAATATGTACAACCTAATTTTAACAATATTAGGGAAATTCCTAATGCTACTAAGTTCAAGTGCGATCCATGGTAAACGTAATCCATACAACCAAACTTAATATCATTAGAAACAAGTATACAACCTAGTATTACTATAATTGGGTACGATCCATGGTAAACATAATCCATGTAACCAATTTAGTAATAGTTCAGTGGAAATGAAATAATAGTACTAAAATAACAGGTAACTTCTTATTGTTTATTTTACTAGGGGGGCTTTCATCACAATCGTGTCACTCGCTTTTGACTAATTCCTACTCCCAAGACAGGGTATTATTTTCATCTACTATCTTCGCCTACTTCCTGAACTTGCCCATAGGACCCTACATCACCTAGACAATAATAACTACCCAAAGAAGAAAATTATAGGAAAGCAAATTTTAATCTAGGAAAGAAATTAAAACATGAAATCTTTATGAAAAAAACCTAACAACGTCGTAAGGCGGGGCTTGTTGTTAGCTACCCATGATAGGGAGGGCTATTGCATCCCATCTATGTCGATAACCACTCTGACTCGTATGCACACCAGGGGCTCATGTGTCCACAAGATCTCATACATACAAGTAAGTCCTCTCACTTTGCATTGCCAATGACTTCTCTGATCAACTACTACGACGTTACTTTTCCTAAAAATGGTGCCAAAATGATCGGTTGTAGAAGCTTACATTTAATTTTATCAATCTAAGGGAAATAAAGTTTAGATTTAAAAAGTAGCAATCCAGTATAGATATGATCATAGGAATTAATGCTTAAGTCTAGTTCAATTTCTAGTTCAAAAATCATGCGTAGATGTGTACAAAAAGAAATATAAAAATATGCAGTATGAATTATGCAGAAAATGGTAAATAAATGCAATTTATTATGAATTTTAACTATTAGGATCCTTATGCAATTTCTAAATTTTATATATTTTATAATGCAGATCTAACTAATTCTAATCTAATGCGAGGGGCAAAAGAGCTCAAGGACTATCGATTAGGAGTGGGCCCTACCTCCTAAGTGGCGGTGTAAGTTCTTTTTCCCCTAAACTACTCTATCAGTAACTAAATATTATGATTTATACTAATGTTTATTCATTATTCATGAATGCAGGTTACAGTATTTACAGATTCAAAACATAGAAGAAACAAATGCTAGAAATGATGCAAGTTACCATAATTGAAGAAATGCTATTTTATTGATGAAGGCTCAAATGTACAAGCTCTGTAACATGATTGAAATGTAACAATAATGCAGCAGAAGGAACAGAAGAGACAACCATTCATTTTTTTTCTAATGTATGTTTATACTAAGACTAATACAATGTACAATCTTTTCCACGTATGTATCTTGCTAAAAATGTGGAGTGATGACTGTACGTGCATCATAAGATATCCTAAAGCTAAATATATTTTATTTGAATTGGACCTAAAAATATTCCTATTGGTCCAAGTGGCATTACATGGAATATTTTCTATCTAATTGACTCATAATAGGGTTGTATAAGACTTTTCAATTCCTTTAATGTAGGAAGTCTTAACAACTTTGACATTTGACAAATAATAACATTACAAATCCTTTTCATAAAGTTTTATCAGCTGGAGATAATCTCGTAACCAAAATGGAAAGGTAAGATATATTTGAAGATATTTTAATTATCGTCATTTGGTTCTACCATCCATATTATGCTGTCATTCATGGTCAATAATCCGGAGGTAAGTCTTTAGAAGTGACCTTTTATCCTTACATAATTACTTCCAGTAACTGTCTTCCATAAATTGAGATCATCCGCTGAATTCTTCCAACTGCTAATGGTTGTTCTTAATATCTAAAGTACAAGCTTGTAATTTATTCACTTATTACCTGCATTTAACTTAGAATATGGGCAAATTGAATGTAAGTTAATTATAAATATCAAATTACCATTTTTAATCATTTTCATCAATAATTCATATTAAACTGATGATAACATATAAAAATATATTAAATATTCCTAGTAAAATGAATAAATCTAATATAAAAATTAGTAGTAAATAACCTCTCATCAAACATTGGCAGCCCTGATGTAAGACGGACAAGAAGAGGAATCATAGGCTCAACAGAACAAGCAAATGTTTCACTACTATCCAAGATAGAACCAAAGGATTTCAGAGAGGTAGAAAGTGATGAATGTTGGATTAAAGCAATGAAGGAAGAACTAGATCATATTAAAAAAAGTAATACTTGGGAATTAGTTCCAATACCAAAGGGAAAAAATGTAATTGGTACTAAATGGGTCTACAAGAACAAACTGAATGAAGATGGTCAAGTCATCAGAAACAAGGCAATATTGGTGTGTAAAGTATATGCACAAGTAGAAGGAATTGATTTTGATGAGACCTTTGCACCAGTTGCAATATTGGAAGCTATACGTATGTTTCTTTCAAGATACAAGAATTTCAAAGTATATCAGATGGTTTTCAAATCAACATTTTTGAATAGTCACTTAGAAGAAGAAGTTTACATTGAACAACCAAATGGGTTTAATCAAGCAGATAATACAAATTATGTATGTAGATTGAAAAAGGGTCTTTATGGCTTTAAGCAAGCTCCCAGAGCATGGTATTCAATACTAGATAAATATCTTCAAGAGCAAGGTTTCAGAAAGGGAACAATTGATAGCAATTTGTATATTAAAAATAAGGGAAATGATTTGATGATTATGGAAGTTTATGTGGATGATATTATTTTTTGGGGTAGCAATGATAGAATGTGTCAAGAATTTGCAAGAAATATGACTAATGAGTTTGAAATGTCTATGCTTGGTGAATTAACCTTTTTCCTCGGACTACATATTTCATAATTAGAAAAAGGAATATTTCTTTCACAAACAAAGTATATAAAAGAGATGCTTAAGGAATTCAAAATGGAAGATAGTAAGCCAATTAGCACTCCAATGGTTACAGGGTGCAAATTAAGCAAATATGACCAATATCCTGATGCAAATAAAACTCTATACAGATCTATGATTGGTAGACTGTTATATGTTACAGCCACCAGACCAGATATAATACAAGCAATTGGTTTAGTGGGAATATTTCAAGCAGCTCCAAAAGAATCACATGTGATAGTAGTGAAAATAATACTTAGATATCTCAAAGGAACAATGGAGTATGGTCTATGGTATCCTAGAAGCAATAAGTTCACTCTCACAGCATACATAGATGCAGATTGGGCAGGAAATATTGATGATAGAAAAATCACAAGTGGAGGAGCATTCTTTCTTGGTGATTTCCTAGTTTCTTGGCTAAGCAAGAAACAACCATCAGTGTCACTTTCCACAATAGAGGATGAATATATTGCAGCGGTAGCATGTTGTTCACAGATATTATGGATGAAATAGACTCTCAAAGATTTTAGTATATAACATAATCATCCTATTCCTATTCTGTGTGATAATGCTAGTGCTATATGTATCTTGAAGAATCCAATAATGCATGCCATAACAAAATACATTCCAATCAAGTATCACTTTTTAAGATAATAGGTTACAAAGCAACAAGTAAGATTGGAATATGTTCCTACAAAAGATCAGATTGCAGACATATTTACAAAACCATTACCAAGAGAAATGTTTGAGTGTTTGAGAGAATAGCTGGGAGTAAAAGTACTCCCACCCCAAAATTAATCACCTCAAGAGAGAAGGTGGTGAGGGAGCTAAGCTTAAGAGTCATATCTTTTAGCCCCATAGGTGTTCCTTTTTGCCATTGATATTAGAGGGGGAGAGATTTGAGTAATGGGGAGAGCATTGAGTTAGGGGGAGCAGCCTCCAAAGAGAGCATTGAGTTAGGGGGAGCAGCATCCAAAGAGAGCACTGAGTTAGGGGGAGCAGCCTCCATAGAGAGTATTGAGTCAGGGGGAGCAACTTTGATTCTTAGATATGGTTTTTTCAGTGATTATGGTGATTTGCATTAGAGGTGTTGGATTAAATCAATAAAGGAAGAACTAGATCATATTGAAAAAAGTAAGACTTGGGAATTAGTTCCAAGACCAAAGGGAAAAAATGTAATTGGTACTAAATGGGTCTACAAGAACAAACTAAATGAAGATGGTCAAGTCATCAGAAACAAGGCAATATTGGTGTGTAAAGGATATGCACAAGTAGAAGGAATTTATTTTGATGAGACCTTTGCACCAGTTACAATATTGGAAGCTATACAGATGTTTCTAGCACTTTCAAGATACAAGAATTTCAAAGTATATCAGATGGTTGTCAAATCAGCATTTTTGAATGGTCACTTAGAAGAAGTTTACATTGAACAACCAAATGGGTTTAATCAAGCAGATAAGCCAGATTATGTATGTAGATTGAAAAAGGCTCTTTATGGCTTAAAGCAAGCTCCCAGAGCATGGTATTCAAGACTAGATAAATATCTTCGAGAGCAAGGTTTCAAAAAGGGAACAGTTAATAGCAATCTATATATTAAAAATAAGGGAAATGATTTGATGATTGTGGAATTTTATGTGGATGATATTATTTTTGGGGGTAGCAATTATAGAATGTGTCAAGAATTTGTGAGAAATATGACTAATGAGTTTGAAATGTCTATGCTTGGTGAATTAACATTTTTTTCTCTGACTATAGATTTCACAATTAGAAAAATAAAATTTTCTTTCACAAACAAAGTATATAAAAGAGATGTTGAAGGAATTCAAAATGGAAGATAGTAAGCCAGTTAGCACTCCAATGGTTATAGGGTGCAAATTAAGCAAAGGTAATGAATCTCATGATGAAAATAAAACTCTATATAGATCTATGATTGGTAGCCTGTTATATTTTACAGCTACCAGACCAGATATAATACAGGTAGTTGGTTTAGTGGGAATATTTCAAGCAGCTCCAAAAGAATCACATGTGATAGCAGTGAAAATAATACTTAGATATCTCAAAGGAACAATGGATTATGGTCTATGGTATCCTAGAAGTAATAAGTTCACTCTCATAGCATACAAAGATGTAGATTGGGTAGGAAATATTAATGATAGAAAAAGCACAAGTGGAGGATCATTCTTTCTTGGTGATTTCCTAGTTTCTTGGCTAAGTAAGAAACAACCATCAATATCACTTTCCACAACAGAGGTAGAATATATTGCAGCGACAGCATGTTGTTCACAGGTATTATGGATGAAATAGACTCTCAAATATTTTAGTATAGAACATGATCATACTATTCCTATTATGTGTGATAATACTAGTGCTATATGTATCTTGAAGAATCCAATAATACATGCCAGAACAAAATGCATTCCAATCAAGTATCACTTTTTAAGATAACAGGTTACAAAGCAACAAGTAAGATTGGAATATGTTCCTACAAAATATCAGATTGCAGACATATTTACAAAACCATTACCAAGAGAAATTTTTGAGTGTTTGAGAGAATAGCTGGGAGTAAAAGTACTCCCATCCCAAAATTAATCACCTCAAGAGAGAAGGTGGTGAGGGAGATAAGCTTAAGAGTCATATCTTTTAGCCCCATAGGTTTTCATTTTTGCCATTGATATCATAGGGGGAGATATTTGAGTAAGGGGGAAAGCATTGAGTTAGGGGGAGTAGCCTCCAAAGAGATCATTGAGTTAGGGTGAGCAGCCTCCAAAGAGAGCACTGAGTTAGGGGGAGCAGCCTCCATAGAGAGTATTGAGTCAGGGGGAGCAGATTTGATTCTCAAAGATGGTTTTTTTAGTGATTATGGTGATTTGCATTAGAGTTGTTGGATTAAAGCAATGAAGGAAGAACTAGATCAGATTGAAAAAAGTAAGACTTGGGAATTAGTTCCAAGACCAAAGGTAAAAAATGTAATTGGTACTAAATGGGTCTACAAGAACAAATTGAATGAAGATGGTCAAGTCATCAAAAACAAGGCAATATTGGTGTGTAAAGGATATGCATAAGTAGAAGGAATTTATTTTGATGAGACATTTGCACCAGTTGCAATATTGGAAGCTATACGAATGTTTCTGGCACTTTCAAGATATAGGAATTTCAAAGTATATCAGATGGTTGTCAAATCAGCATTTTTGAATGGTCACTTAGAAGAAGAATTTTACATTGAACAACCAAATGGCTTTAATCAAGCAAATAAGCCATATTATGTATGTAGATTGAAAAAGGCTCTTTATAGCTTAAAGCAAGCTCCCAGAGTATGGTATTCAAGACTAGATAAATATCTTTGAGAGCAAGGTTTCAGAAAGGGAACAGTTGATAGCAATCTGTATATTAAAAATAAGGGAAATGATTTGATGATTGTGGAAATTTATGTGGATGATATCATTTTTGGGGGTAGTAATGATAGAATGTGTCAAGAATTTACAAGAAATATGACTAATGAGTTTGAAATGTCTAAGCTTGGTGAATTAACCTTTTTCCTCGGACTATAGATTTCAAAATTAGAAAAAGGAATATTTCTTTCACAAACAAAGTATATAAAAGAGATGTTAAGGGAATTCAAAATGGAAGATAGTAAGCTAGTTAGCACTCCAATGGTTACAGGGTGCAAATTAAGCAAAGATGATGAATCTCCTGATGCAAATAAAAATCTATACAGATCTATTATTGGTAGCCTATTATATGTTACAGCCACCAAACCAGATATAATATAGGCAGTTGGTTTAGTGGGAATATTTCAAGCAGCTCCAAAAGAATCACATGTGACAACAATGAAAATAATTCTTAGATATCTCAAAGAAAAAATGGAGTATGGTCTATGGTATCCTAGAAGCAATAAGTTCACTCTCACAACATACACAAATGCAGATTGGGTAGGAAATATTGATGATAGAAAAAGCACAAGTTGAGGAGCATTCTTTCTTGGTGATTTCCTAGTTTCTTGGCTAAGCAAGAAACAACCATCAATGTCACTTTCAACAATAGAGGCAAAATATATTACAGTGGCATCATGTTGTTCACAAGTATTATGGATGAAATAGACTCTCAAATATTTTAGTATAGAACATGATCATCCCATTCCTATTATGTGTGATAATACTAGTGCTATATGTATCTCGAAGAATCCAATAATGCATGCTAGAACAAAACACATTCCAATTAAGTATCACTTTTTAAGAGAACAGGTTACAAAGAAACAAGTAAGATTGGAATATGTTCCTACAAAATATCAGATTGCAAAAATATTTACAAAACCATTACCAAGAGAAATGTTTGAGTGTTTGAGAGAATAGCTAGGAGTAAAAGTACTCCCACCCCAAAATTAATCACCTCAAGAGAGAAGGTGGTGAGGGGGCTAAGCTTAATAGTCATATCTTTTAGCCCCATAGGTGTCCCTTTTTGCCATTGATATCAAAGGGGGAGATATTTGAGTAAGGGGGAGAGCATTGAGTTAGGGGGAGAAGCCTCCAAAGATATCATTGAGTTAGGGGGAGAAGCCTCCAAAGAGAGCACTGATTTAGGGAGAGCAGCCTTCATAGAGAGTATTGAGTCAGGGGGAGCAACTTTGATTATCAGAGATGGTTTTTTTAGTGATTGTGGTGATTTGCATTAGAGGTGTTGCCATAAATGACAAAGGGGGATATTGTTGGTAATTTGAGTTATTTTATGTTGTCATTGATGTCACATGGATCACATTGAGTTTTGATGGCAAAAGCACTTCATAAATAATTATTTATGATATTTTTGAGAGCATGGATATATACAAGTTTTTTTATGAAAAATAATGTAGGAAAAATAAAAGGTTTTATTTAAAACCATGGATGGCATATTTGAAATGGTTTTTTCTTAAAACCCAATTTGGCTTTTCATTTCATCGAAAAAGGTACCCCAGTGATGGAGATATTTAATTTTAAATATTTAGTTTAAATTTTAAATTATTTTAAATTTAAATTTAAATTTAAATTTTAAAATTAAAAATAAAAGTAATCCATCAACATCATCAAATATGAGGGAGAAAACTATATAAAAGGATATCTAAGGTTTATTAATACTAAGCTTGCGCTCGTGAATTAATGTGATTGTTGGAAAGCAAAAAGAGCTAGTGCAAAAGAGGGTTAAGTGATGGAAGCAAAAAATAAATCGTACAACGTGTGAAACCCTAGTCACCGTGGGCAGTGTGGTGCATTCACAATTGGCTTTTGGCTAAGGCAAGTGGCAGAACAAATTTCAAGGTTTCAAATCCCCTTGGCTATGTTAGAAGGTGTTGGAAGAAAGAGCGCATGAAGTGCTTTTGGTTTGCGTGAGAGGGAGAAGTGTTTTGAAGAATGTGGTGCCTTTCCCTCCCAAACGAGCCTATAGCTCATGCGGTAGCTTGGTCACAGATAAGGTGCTGAGTAAGGAGGTGTTGAGGAATCGAATCCCATCAAGGACGAAGGCAAGTTAATATTTTTTTAATATTTTATTCTTCTAAAGTTGCCCTAAGAGAAATAAGGGTTGTGATGCACTTTAGGAAAAAGAGATTTCTCGTGATTTTCATTTCGGAAGTATATCATATTATATATTATTGGAAATATTATTTTGAGGGCTATTTGATTAACTTGCTTAGAGGGAGAAATAAGGTGTGTGTAAAGAGATATTTTTTATTTTCTAAAGGGGTTCAAAAGTGAAGGTTGCTTTGTTCTTTTTCAAAAGGGGATTAATTCTTTCATGAGGGGACATGGTGTATTTTATTGAGTAGGAGTAATAAGGTGTTATTTGGATATTATTGTTGTGTTATTAATCAAGATCTCTAACCCCTATTGAAATTTGAAAAAGAAAGTTTGTTGAGTGTGGCAGATTTAGTGGACAACTAATAAGGCATCAAAAAGGTATGAGCAATATTCTCCATTGACTTTGTTTATGGTGGTTTATTTCTGAAATATCATTGGAGAGAAAAGGATTGATTGTGGTTTCCTTTTCAAAAGTGGTTGGTTGAATGCTTCAAGGTTTTATGGTTTGAGAGTTGTGATTAAACATTGTTTTATAAGCATTGTTGTTGAAGTCCATTTCTTGTACAAAGAACTTGAACTTGAGTTAGAGGAGAACATGAGTATCATTGTTATGTGAGAGTTATTGTTGAGTATTTTTAGAAACATTTTGAGTTGATTAATTCATGCTTGAACTAGGGTTTGTGATAAAAGGTTATTCCTTAAGGTGATTGGTTGAGTTGAGTTGATTGAGCCTAGTCAAGTGATTGTGTGAAGTGGTTGTTCAAGTTCCATGAAACAAACTTCTATATTATGATTTGAGTTGAGTTTGAGTTGAGAAAGAAATTGAGTTTATGAATAGAACATATTGAGTCTCTAACAATTCTCTTTATGCTTCTATAATATTAAGTTGAGTTGATATTGATTTGATTTAAGTTGAGTTGAGATTGATTTGAGTTGAGATCATTATGGATCATTGTTGTCATCCATTGAAGAGTGCATTACCATTCATTATTGAGTTCATCATTGAGCCTTGCATTCATATATTTGTGGATGATATTTGAGTGCTACTTTAGCATGATTGATTGAGCCTTTGATAAGGCTTTTGGGATAAATTTATGGATAGATTTGAGGCATATTTTGTGCATGATTGATTGAGCCTTTGAGAAGGATTTTGGAATATATTTTTGTACATATTTGAGGCAGATTTTATGCATGATTGATTGAGTCTTTGAGAAGGCTTTTGGGATAGATTTGTGAACAGATTTAGGACATATTTGAGCAAGTTCTTGGTGAGATTTTTGGAGCATATTTGAGCAAGTTCTTGGTGAGCTTGTTGGAGCAGATTTGAGCAAGTTCTTGGTGAGCTTGCTAGAGAAAATTTTGAGCAGGTTCTTGGTGAGCTTGCTAAAGTAGATCAATGGATTACCTACCTGAGTAGATCAGTGGATTTCCTACCTGAAAAAATTAGTGGATTGCCTACCTAATCAGATCATGATTGCCTAGCTGATCAGATCAGTGGATTGCCTAGCTAAGAAGATCAGTGGATTGCCTTGCTGAGCATATCAATGGATAGTCTAGCTTTGAGCATATCAAAGTAATAATTTTTAGTGGGATAAGGATCCCTATTTCTTTATGAAATATGATAAGGATATTATCTTGTGGACTACCCCACATTGGGGGAACCACGTTAAATCTTGTGTCTTAATTGTGTGTGGTGATTTGTTCTCTTGCTTACTATTGCTATCTACATCATTAATGCACACTGCTATATTTAGTTATTGCAATTAAGGACACTGATTGATATTGGTTTGGAAAGAAAATAAAAAGTGGGCGCTATACTGTTCACCCCCCCTTAGTATAAGCTTTTTTTCTTCATTTATAGGACTACCCAAGGGCTAGGGGTGGCTTCATAGAGAAGCCAAGAACAAGAAGAGGTGGTTGGGACAGTTGGATTGGAATCTTCCATCCTTCAACCATAGTCTTCTATAACACATGGTCATTAAAACTAATTTAGCTTGGATGAAAGCCAACTGAAGATCAGTTTAGACCACAGGTCACAACTGCAGCCTAGACTGTGAACCATGATTTTTAACTGTGGTTCATATTTGGGACCATAGGTATCAGTTGTGGTTCAATATGATTAGGCCAAGGAGACCAAATTGAGTGGTTAGACCCATTGCTCTATCTTGGAGTCTATCCAAGATCTTCCATATGGTCTTGTAGCATGTTTCATATGAGTAGTCGCATTTTATATGATGTTTTTTGGGTGTCTACAGTATTGGACCCACCCATCATCCTTTATTTACCATCATCCACCTTTCGTTTACAATCTAGAGCATAAACATTACCATAAGTTGAAGCATAGGTGATCATGTGCCCAGATTGAATTTTGTTTTTTATGATGCTTTGATACCCGATGTCAAAATTATTGTTCATCATTCCTGTCAAATTTTTGGTTTAGTTGTCCTTTGTTATTGTCTACCATGGTATATTATGGTGATTCCATCCATTGATATGTTGTCCCACCCATATGTTATCCATCCCAATGATCTAATTCCATCAACTACCTAGTTTCTAGGTCATATCTATGATGAACATCTAATCTAGGAGCTACCCTCACCATCATCGACCTCATCTATCTTGTTGTGGTGCTCCTTCCTACAAAAATATCACTTCCAAATGTACACCTACTCCATATCATCACTGGTTCCTCCTCATCGACTGATGGATATGATGCTCTGGTTATGAATCATTCCACACTATGTTATGGAATGTAACATTGTTACTTCTGCTAGACCACCTATTTCATCCAGTGTTCACAATTTTTCCAGGTAGTCCACAAAAAAAAAAATTGGTAGCACATAACCACTTATACAAAAATCCTTTTCCAAGATTGTCTTCTTTGCCCATATTTCCATCAATATCATTGGTTCACCTTATCTATGTGGTCTTAAATTTGCCATGGTATCCACTCGAATATGAGCACCCTAATTTTACCCCTTGAAAAACATGGCTTTTCTCGATCAGAGAATCCAATGCTGTACCCGTAGGTCCTATAGTATCGATGTCGATGTCACTCAGTCCACTCTCTGAGTTGTTCATCTGACTTCCATGTTGATTGATTTGCTTGTGTATCTTACATTAGTGGTTGCCATATCACTAGCAACATCAATCCACCCTCTTGGTCTACGCTTTCATCCATGTATGCCACCGGTCTTCTGTCAATCTCTATGTGGTATTTCACATGATGTCCTTTTGTACCCTATGGACAAAACATTTAAAACATAATATTAAAACATAAAAGAGGTGATTTCATAAATCAATGATTAAATCACCTATGGTTTCAAATCACTTTATTTTTTGTTGTAAAATTATCACCTCTTTATTATTTATTATTATTATTATTATATATATATTTATAAACTTTTATAGAAATATATTTTATATATATAAATATATGTATGTATATTTTTTTTTTATAAAATTATGAAGCTATCAAGATTACCTCAAAATAAAATAAAATAAAAGAGAAACTTTAAAATTAACATTTAAAACTCAAAACCAACAATTTAGACCTATCAAATGAAATTAAACAACAAACACTAACCAAGAAACACAGTCCCTCCAACCTATGAAAAACATCACCCAAAGACCACCAAAACTAACAAAACTAATATTTTAAATGTGGGTCCCCAATTTTGGGGCAAGTTGTGCGACAATCACAATAGGTCCCATTCAATTGGGATGAAGACTGTCAAAAGGCTTTTTCAAAGATCAAATGATACCTAGCAACACCACCAATTTTAACTCCACCTTGACCAGGTGTGCCTTTCTTTCTATACATTTCAGCCCTAGACTTTGCCCTAGGAACCATGTTAGCCCAAAAGAACAAATAAATTAGAGAACAGGCTATATATTACATTAGTCACACCTTGGTTAGTTATGAGCTGAAGTATGCATACGTTGAAAAGCTCTACTTAGTAGTGGTGTTTGCTACCAAAAATATTTTCCACTACATGCTAATTCATACCATGTATATCATCTCAAAAGAGAATCCTTTGCGATATATGGTGGGTCGCACGTATCATAATACACGAACCGCAAAGTGGATCATGCTATTGACGAAATTCAATCTTGAATGTATTAGTCAAAAATATATTAAAGTTAAAGTCATAGCTGATCAATTAGTAGAGGTACCTCTTTAGGATGATAAGCCTCTCGTCATAGAACTACCCGATGATGTAGTATTTGCACTATCTAAATTGCTTGAATCTGAAGAACCAAATAACAAAGTAGACAAGACTTTGTTCTTCGATGGTTCCAAGTGAGAGCAATGGGGTGGCATAGATATTGTGTTTTTCACACTGCAAGGAGCTCCTATGCTCATGTATTTTAAACTAAACTTCCCTTGCACCAACAATAATGTTGAATATGAGGCTCTAATATTGGGCCTCCAAACAACTATCACCATGAAGATTAAAAATCTAAATATCTTTGGTGACTCCTTGATCATTGTAAACCAAGTGAAAGGTATTTATCAATGTAGATGTCCCATATTGAAATCTTACAAATAGCTTATGGACACATTACTAGCCCAACTATATTAGTATGACATCAAGGTAGTCCCTTGTACGTTTAACCGATTTACAAAAATAATGGTGTCTTTGGGATCCTTAATCCCTCATAATCCTTTCATAGATTTTACTACCATCCATGTTAAAATGCTCTCACAATTAGCAATGTTGTGTGAGGCTTCAAGCAATAAATAATTAGTCCACATGATTCAGATATAACCAAATCATGAATGGTTCTATAAAGCACAAGTCTTTTTGAAACAGACATCCTAGGGGTCCTTGATCTTCTAGGGTCCTTCAGAGAATGGTACTACCATTCATCATAAGTTTATCTCCCAATATACATGTGTACATAATGAATTACAATAGGGAATTTTTTTTCAAATAGTTGAAGCTCAAACTTATCAGGGTTGTATCATCCAATAAAAATATTACCTAAAACTTGGTAGTATCTCTTAAGGATTGTTGCATGCTACAAAATGAGAATTTAAATAGAAAGTGACTAGATATATCTTGCTAGGAGATATTCTATATTGACAGAGCTAGGATGGAGTCCTCCTTCATTGTCTCAACCCCTAATAATCTACTTAGGCAATCTCACAAGCTCATAATGGTACCTACAATGGTCATTTTAGTGGTATGGCTATCATTAATCATATTCTCGGAATGGGTTATTATTATTCCATGATGGAGAAGTTTTTTGTGCATATATCATGAAATGCGTAATCTATCAGCATCATGCTAACCTATCACACTTGCCATCTCAAGCCTTGTAAACGATCCAATTGGCTTGGCCTTTCTCTCAGTGGGGATTCAATATGATTGGAAAGATATCTCCTCCATATTCAAGCTATCACACATTCATTATAATGGCAATTTATTACTTTACCAAATGGGTGGAAGCAATCCCTTTGACCACTATGACTAGAGCTCGTATTGCAGAGTTCATACTCCATAATATTATATGTTGTTTTGGAATTCCATCCAAAATCATATCGGTTAATGGAACTTCATTTAAGAACAAATATGTGTGGGCTTTAATATCTAAATATAAAATTCATCATAGCTTTGCAACACCATATTATCCACAATCAAATGGACAAGTAGAGATGTCTAATAAAACCGTAGTTGCCATATTGAAGAAAATCATAAAGGAGAATCATAAGGAACTTCATTTAAGAACAAATATGTATAGGCTTTAACATATAAATATAACATTCAGCATAGATTTGCATCACCATATTATCCATAATAAAATGGGCAAGTAGAGACGTCTAATAAGACCGTAGTTGCCATTTTTAAGAAAACCATAAAGGAGAATCATAAGGAATGGCACCTTTAATTACCTCTAGATTTATGGGCTTATTGCACTAGCATTCGAACACCCACTATGACAACCTTAATTTTTCTAGTATATGGCACCGAGGCCATTATGCCCTTGGAATTAAAAATTCCATCATTGCAATTCTCATTGAAAGAGTTCATCGATGATGACACTTCGTAACAAGCTCACCTTAATCAATTGAACCTTCTTGATGAAAAATGAGTGAATGTTGTTGAGAATCTCCATGATTGTCAGGATCATTTTAAACAAGATTATAAAACTAAATTCCATCCAAGAGAATTTAAGGTTGGGGTTCTTGTGCTTAAAGAGAACCAACAAAACTCAAACCTTCTACCTCATATGAGAGATAAATTTATAGCCAATTGGTTAGGTCCCTTCATCATAACAGAGAGAATATTACCCAAAAATTATCACCTAACTTTTCTAGAAGGTGTTGAGGAGCCTGAGACTCTCAATGTTCTTCACTTATGGGTATTTTATACTTAATTCATAAAACAATCCAAAATCACAAAAACAAAAAAAATTATCAAAAACTCCAAACAAATCATAAAACATGAAAAACAAAAAAAACACAAAAACAATACAAAACATTAAAATACAAAAACATTTGCATCATGTTATCATGTATTTAATTATATGCACTCATTAGTTGCATTGCATTAGGCATCTTAATCCATTGCACTTGCACTAGGATAGGTTGTGTTTACATTCTTATGAATGACACCATGTTTGTATGCCAATCATGAATCCATACATCATTATCATTCATATTTTTCTTGTGAGTAACTATATTTTTTTAATACAACTTATGAGTTTCTATATGGTGTATACTAGGGTTTTCTAGTCATTAAGTCATCCCTAGTTATCTTTTTCAGACTTTGTAGAAATCTATCTTGGCTTTTGGAGGTGAGGTATTGCTTTGATATTACCTTGCATATGTCATAATCCCAACACAACCAAACACGTTAACAATCCTAGTTTAGACAAGGAAGGATGACACTACAAAGTGGTTCTTGTCACCTGAAGTGAAAGGTTTTACTTACTCATCTTATTATGTGCATGGTTTAGAATTTTGAGCACTGTCAAAAGGACAAGCTCCCCCTACCCAAACAATTCTCTTGGTCTTACACAAAATGAGCAAATTTTCCAAAGCAATACAAAATAAACAGTGATTTTCAACACTAGGGAAATTCCTTGCTAAAAATAAAAAAAAAAATACAAAATAAACAGTGGTTTTAACCACTAGCATGAGCAATTATCCCAAGTAATCAAAAGAAAAGAAGGAGACAATGATCTTTAATCTCTAGAATATTTAGTATTCAAAATCCATGGGGTGATCTCCATTATAGTAATGGATTGAATGAAACCCACCAGGCAATGGTGTAGCCTTATGTGTGGATATATGTCTATCACATTAGCAATATTTTTTTATACAAACAAATGTCAACTTATGGATGAACTAGATTTTTATGACTTGTATTACCTAGTAGTCTAATCTAACTACATCTAAACTTAGGATCATTATGACCATAGGGTGATCCTCATTATAGAAGTGGGTTGAATGAAACTTGCCTAGAAATGAGGTAGTCTTATGCCTCATCTAATATATTCACCTTGCACACACAAGGATAGTGAATATCTAGGTCTTCTTAACAAGCTTGTATCTTTCAAAAGCCTTGTATATTTAGTAAATAACTTTTGATTAATCAACTAGAATGTTTGAGTCTCTATTAGTCTAAAAAGACCACTCTAAAGATAATGAAGATTTTGAAGCCTGAACTAGTTTTCAATTTTTGTGGAGAGAAAAAGAAAAAAACTAAGGCACAAAGCATGTCGCGACGTCGTGTCATGTTGAATTTTCATGGGTTAGAAGTAAAAATAAGATCCAAGGTTCCAGAATGTCACGATATCACGACGTGATGGAGTTTCTCGGGTTCAAAAGGAAAAGAGAGCTAAGGCACCCAAGATGTCACGATTTCACGGCATGACAAAGTTTTGTGGGCTCAAAGGAAAAATAAGAGCCAAGGTACCAAAATATCATGATATCATGACATGAAAAAGTTTTATGGGCTCAAAGGAAAAATAAGAGCCAAGATTCCAGAATGTCACAATATCATGACATGACAGAGTTTCGTGAGCTCGAAGGAGGAAAAAGAACCAAGGTACCAAAATGTTGTGATGTCGTGACATGTTGGAGTTTCACTGAAGATTTGAAAAAAAATAGAAACAAATGAATGTGCTTTTATAAGAATGTATTTTGGCAACCAGTGGCAGGAGATGATTGAAGCATCTAATCTTAAACTCTTGTTGTTGCCGATTTGATTCTCTCCTAAATTAATAGAAGCTATACAGAAATAGACTGGAATATTTTTAGTAAAAAAATTGTTGTAATTGATTATATATCATAGAGTTTGTTAGCTATCAAAATATGCTTACATAGAGTATATATAATAGGGAGCGTACCCATAATAAGTATCAGCTCTTAGATTTTTATAGGGCTAGATGTATGTACTCTAGATTTAAGCAATAAAATATGCTTCTATTGGTTTCTAGTTCATTGTGCGTAAATGTATGTATGAACGTTTGATGCTTCTATTTACATTACTGAAATATACACTATATTTTTTCTATCATCTGGATTCATGCGCATTATAAACAGTATTGTTAGATTTAATAATCTTATACATGCATGTGTTAGATTAATATCTAAATTACATTAAGGAACCATGATTTTTGCATGAAGGTATAGAAAATTCTTAGATTGTGAGTTACATGTATTTGTCATTGTTGTATTTTAATCTTTTCCATAATAAAATTTCTAGCAGTAGCTATATTTCCCTTCCCTTTAGTAATTTTCTTCCTTTCCTTTTCTTATAAAAATCACCAAGGAACTAGCCTTCTCTAGAGATTAGATGGAATCCCTTCGAACTTAGTTTATCTACTCAAAGTTAGTAAGGTTGTGGGTGAAATAATAACCATAGGCTAATTTTGCACCAAAATTTTTTGGTATACCTGGTGGGACCAAAATCCCATAGATTTTACATTTCAAAGGTTTGATGTTTGTCTTTGTTCTATTTATATCCAAATAAACCACCTGGAAACTCCGTTCGAATGTATAGACCCAAGAAATACCTTATATTTTTCTAGTTAAATATTGCAAACATCCATATTTATGATAACCAGATCCAAAGAAAAGAACTTTGAAGAGCCCATTTAGTTATTTAGTTACACCTTGGCAGCCTTAAGCTTCATCCAGTTTTATCTGCTTTATCTAACCCCCTACTACCAATTTCACCATCCTCATACCTGCTATCTTACCCAGCACTATTATCGGTATGTTTTTAAGTGTGACCACCAATAGTTCTATAGCACAAGCAAGCACAATAGCTACAATGGCTACACCTCCTCCAACTTACCTCACATGGAATCACACGGGTCTTCTAAACCCGATGACTCAAAATTTGATCCTTTTTATAGCTTTGAAGGTATTTCTCTCCTATGATGGTATAGGTAAGACAACTTATGAGAATTGTCTAGATGTTGCATCTTTGGTAGCCATATAAAACATAACACAGGAATATGCGATGATCATATTGTTGGTCATTTCCTTGAAAGAGAAAATGCTCTACTGGTATAGATCACTTCCTATTCAAACTATTACTAGTTGGGCTGAACTCACTGGTAGGTTGGTAGATGAATTTAACCAACATGCAGATCCTTTCTCCATTCTTAGCCAGTTCACTATTATTTAGAAGCATCCTCAAGAGGATATAGTATATTTTAACATCATATTCAATTGTACTTGGGAAAAAGTGTCTGATGGTCTGAGACCGACTAGCAAACAAGTTGTATACTAATATTTAAGGGCTTTTGATTATGATATCAGTATGATAATAAGGTAATCACAAGTACTCACTTTATCTAATATCTTTTAATAGGTATCCAAAGTGAATAAGGACCTCATTTCTACTGGAAGGTTCTTGCCAAAGGTAGTAATGCCAATTTTCCTAGATATTCCCCAAGCTTCTAGTGCTAGCCCCTCAAGTTCTTCTCATTATCCTAGCATAGAGCTTCCAAAATGGAGTGGGCAACCATCTATTATGGTGATACAAATGCCTCAAAATTTCCCAGAACTACCCCTTAGTCCTACGGTTCCTTTGCTACCTACACCACCTACTCAGTCGGCCCATGAACCTCAGCTTACCGTCTTACTTGACATAGAATTAGTAATGAAGAATTTGACTAATGAGATCACATCAATGAAAAAAATGGAAGCTAAAAGAAGTTTTCAACCAAGAATATTTCCACAAGTGATGAGGGATGAATATTCTTCAAGTAACAAGGGTCAGGAAATATCGAATGTGGTTTATGCAAATGATGATGAAGAATATGTGGCTCCTTCCACAGATTCTAACTACTAGTGTTCTATGTGTAATGATATACATGGGGAAATTTCATGTATGATTCATCAACACTACATAAAAAAAATAGTTATTGAAAAAATAGAGAAAACCTTGAAGGGACATCTGAACATGATCAGAAAAGAAAACCATAATTTCATGATGCCTTCAATAGAATAAGTAGCTATTCTAACAAGATCGGGTAAAAAACCTTTGCAAGTAGATCCCCAGGAACTCCAACCTTTGAGTTTTCCATCTATTCCTAAATCTCTTCCTAATAGGGATACTACCCATGAAAGAAGTCTAAAGTCCCTACCCATAATATTTGATTAGAGACACGTAAAGAATCTATCCCATTAAAGGAGGTTGAAACTCAAGAGCATGCTAAGGAGAAGTTAATATTTCCTTCTCTAACTAAGAGATAGAGAACAAAAGTCACTCAAGGATACATAATTAGATATGATGCTTTTTATAAAGAAAGAGAGAGGAATGTTGATTCGACTTCCTTCAACATAGTATAAGAGATGAAGAAGATCCCTTTAAAAGCAAGTATGTATGATGCCCTACAGTTTCCTGGTCAAATTGACCTATTCCATGTTTCTTTAAGATCAATGAAAAGCAAAGGTAGGAATCTCTCTTACTCAAATACAGTGCAAGAAAATATACCACCCCCCTTTTATCTATCTCTTCAAATGGAAGGATGGGTTGTACATAATTGTATGATAGATTCAGGTGTTGCTACCATAGTAATACCAAAAGCAATGTGTGATATTATGGGAATGGAATGCACTAGGAGCAGCCCAGGAGTTCTATAGTTGGATGGCACTCTAGTCAATATTATAGGAGTAATCAAAGACATCCCTATAATTCTTCATAGAATGCCTCAAATTGTAGTGATACAAGAAGTGGTGGTAGTGGATTTGGAACCATACTTTGGCATGTATTTATCTATGGAATTCATGGCTAAGATAGGAGGATATCTATATTTAGAATATTTGTATTTGGAAATTACTTTCAAAAGTAGAAGAATCAAGATATTTAATGAAAAACCATCCACCTTCCACATAGATAATATAGAAGAGTTTGGTACTGTAAGCATGATGACGGAGTAATTGGAAGACCGCATTCTAATGGAAGAAACCTTGGAGGAACTTCAAATAGAAGACTAGTTCTCTTTAAAAAAATTTAATGATATGGTATAAACTGAGATAGAAAGTTACTCTATTATGAAGCCAAAAAATATCAAAGTGTATTCCACTCCCAGAGAATACAAGCCTACTAATCAGCTCTGGTAAATTTTCTTTGACAATGGTAGATGCAAGAACAGAGCCAGTGCAGGTATAGTTCTAATTTCTCCCATAGGTAAAGAAAAGGTGTTCTCTTATAGATTGACTTGGAGTTGTACTAACAATGCATCTGAGTACGAAGTGCTCTACTTGGGTCTAAGAAAATATGAAAAGCTAGGTATCAAACAATTAAATATACGTGGATATTCAAAACTCATTGTGAATCAAGTCACATAAAATTGTGTAAGTAAACAATACTATCTTAAAGCATATAAGAATAAGGTCTGGGACCTTCTAGAAACCTTTGAAGATTTGAACATTAAAGTGATTCCTAGAGAGCAAAATACCCACACTGATCTGTTAGCATCTGTAGGAAAAAAATTTTGCCCCATCAACAATGTCATCCAGAAGTCCAAAATAGTAAGGCTCATATACAGACCCTCTATGCCAGATAAAAATATTTTTTGGCAAGTATTTGAAAATGATGAGAAAATATTAGATTTCTTGACCTATGAAATGAATTTCTCAAGTGACAGAATGCTAGAAGACGAAGAAGAATAAGGCCTAATATAATTGAAAAATAATCATATTCCAAAGGGGATGATCACCCTTGAAAGTATTTTTGATAATAATGATTGAGCATTAGGTCACAAAATAAAGGGTGATAAACATCGATACAAGGAAGTTCAACTATGTCCAAGAAAAATGATTAAATTTGGGTTAACTGTACATAATAAGAGTTAAACTATATTAGGAAATTATGCAAAAAATTCCCAGACATTATTGCTTGGATATATAGCAATCTCAAAGTATAAATAAAAGAAACCATACAACACACCATCTAGTTGGAAGAAGATGCAAAGCCCTTCAGGCAAAAACAAAGACCTGTTAACCCAAAAATAGAAGCATTGATGAAACAAAAGTTTTTAAAGCTCCTTGAAGCCAATATAGTATGCCCCATTAAATACTATACCCGAGTAGCTAATCTAGTCCCAGTTATAAAGAAAAATGGGGATATTATATTGTGCATAGGATTCATAAATCTGAACTAAGCTTCCCTAAAATATCATTACCCTCTTTCATAGATAGATCAAATTCTGAATACAGTAGCAGGGGCAGAGAGAGTACTTTTTATTGGATGGATTCTCTAGTTACAATCAGGTATGGGTTATATATGAATATCAATACAAGACTGCCTTCACCACCAAGTGGAGGATATTTACGTATCAGAGGATACCTTTTGATTTGTCCAATGCAGGAGCAACTTTTCAAAGGGCAATGGATGTGGCTTTTGGGGAATTTTCTAATAAGGTCATAGTCATCTATTTATATGATATGATAGTCTTATCTCACCATAAATAAGACCATATAGAACACCTTGAGCAAGTATTTAAAAAATACAGAGAATTTGACATATCTTTGAACCCAAAGAAATCCGTATTTTCTATAGAAGGAATTATACTCGGCCATGTCATCTCAAAAGCTAGATTGGCCATCGATCCTAACAGAGTAAAAACACTTTTGGAGCTTTTCCTACAAGAAAATAAGAAAGTCTTGTAATATTTTTTTGGATAGATAAATTTTGTATGTAATTTTATAGCAAATTTTGCACAAATTTTCAAACCAATGATAAAACTGCTAAATAAAGATGCTCAGTTCAAATGGACAGATCCAATAAAATAAGCCTTCAAAAAGATCAAGGAAAAAATAGCTCAAGCACCTATGCTTGTTAACCCTTATTACTTTGGAAGCTTCATTTTATATGTCATCAGAGAGGATGAAAGTTATGCTATAGTTCTCTCCTAGAAAGGATATGATAATGAAGAAAGGCCCATAGCCTTTCTAAGCCAAACTATGCAAAATAATGAGGAGAGATATAACTTCATCAAAAAAAAAGTGTATGTAGTTATGAAGTCACAAAAGAAGTTTAGGCACTTCTTGTCACAAAGTAAGACCATTGTCTATGTGATACACCCTAATGTTATAAATTTTGTAATACAGAGAGAACTTGGTGAGAAAAGAGTAGGCTGGATAATGAAGATATAGGAGTATGATGTAGAGATACATCCAACCAAGTTAGTAAGGATTAGAATCCTATTCCAAGATTTGGCTAAGCAAGCTCCAAATGATCATATAACCTACCAAGGCCTAATGTTGAATTCAAAACAAGATCAAACTCTGGAGAATACTGACTAGACTGATGACCTTATGGAGTATTTTTAGACTAGGAAATGCCTAGATAATCTGAACACTTCACTAAGAAGAAGGTACAGAACCCAAGCTTTGACATACACTCTTTTTCTAAAGGTATTGTATAGGAAAAACATAGATGGTGTACTGCTAAAGTGCATAAATGAGGATCAAAAATAGAGAGTTTTGGAAGAATTTCATTTAGGTCTATCTGGTGGACACTACTCAGGGAGGACCGTCACATTAAATATACTTAGAACAGGTTGCTACTGGACCTATATTTTCTTAGATGCTTTCAAAATGACTAGAAAGTGTGAATAATATTAGAGATATGTAGGGAGAAATAGAAATACCCCTATGCCTCTGAAGTCTATCCAAGTTGAAGAGCCTTTCCAATAGTGGGGGTTAGATTTCATCGGAGTAATAGAGCCAAATTCATTAACTGGTCACAAATATATACTCACTACTATGGATTACTTTACTAGGTGGACTAAAGCAATTCCCACTAAGAAAGCCGATCAGGAAGTTGTTGGTTCGACTTTTATACACACCCTGTGAAGAATGAGCATAAAATACCGATAACACTTATACGGGATAAATCCCACTCACTTTAGGATCTTGCTGGATATCCAAGGTGTGAGTTACAGAGTTGGGTCGAATGTCTATTCACTCTTTTCCGCTTCTGGAATAGTTTTAAGTGGACTGTCTGTTACCTTACAACAGGCTCGGGACTTCAGTTCAGTAATGTTTTTGGAGTTGGTTATCTTTATGGATAATCATATTTACAATCAGTTCTTTGATCTAGCTCTTTATGCTTTAGCAGATTTAAATAAAAGACAAATTTAAAAAAAGATAAAAATGGATCATTTCAAGGTGGAACAGAGAGAATAGGGTAGGTTAGAAAGAGAAGTTTATCTAACTTAGCTACAAAACCAAAACCACCAATTTTAGTTATACCGGTTAGCTTCAAAAATAGAACAAAATCAAAGAGAAAAGTGTCCAGCTTTCTAAGATCACCTTCCACTAAGAGCATAAGACAAAAACAACAACAGATCTAAAAGAAAATCACAAATAGAAGGGAATTCAGTTAAAATTGGTATCTTTCACCAACAGCCTAGCTCACACAGTGAGGACAGAGCAATTAGAACAGGCCTAAACCTTAAATCTATAATTTTCCCTAATATACAATAAAGAAAATGAAGCCTAACAGCATATCCAATCCTGGTAACATAGATCTACAACATAAATTAAATAAACCTTAATGAAACAAAAACAAAATAAGATGAACTTATCACAATCTGAAAGAGATTAGGCTCCTGGCCATGCTATCATAGAAAATGAAAGTCACACCAACTCTAAGTCTAGAACAAAGCATTCAAACAAGATTTGCAGGAAATTGCTCCAATAGCTTGTATTTCTAAGTTTTCGCCCCCAAAATTTACATTCAGAAGAAGTATTTATAGACTCAGGACAGACCCTGATATTTTTAGAAATATCTTCTTCTCAAACCCTAAATCTTATCCTCTAAACCTTACTACCTTAGTTTTACAATATAAGCCCCTTTAAAAATAGAGTTTTGAATAAACCCTAACCACTCTGCAAATCTTAGTGCAGTTACTTGCCATAAATGGAGAAGGCATGATCTGATATTATTCTCATCCATATGTTTTTTTTTGAAAAAAATGAAAAAACCTTGAATTAACACAAAAGACAGTTACAAGAGGGAGAAAGGGCATCCCAACCAAGCGCAGAGAGACCAGAAGTACAAAGGGCACGAAAACGCGACATGTCGCGAAAACGCGACATGTCGCGAAATCGCGACACAAAACCAAACAACCGTCGCGCCACAACACCCAGTCGCGATAACGCGACAAGTCGCGAAATCGCGACATGTCGCGATATCGCGACAAAAAGCGCCGGAACCACAACACCCGAAAAAGGTCGCGAAATCGCTACAGCACAGCACCAAATCACCCAAACGCCAAAAGTGTCACGAAATCACGATGAGAAAGCCTTAAAGCATCTGCTCCCCGAAACTGTTGCGAAATCACGACGAGGACCCCTTTGATCAGCAACTTTGAGAAAGTGTCGCGACATCGCGACGAATTTTCCTTGGAGTCCCACTTGGCCGGAAGTGTAGCGAAATCGCGACAATAAAACCAAAGGGCGCCCCATCCGTAAAAGTGACGCGAAATCGCGACATGTTTAGCCCCGAGGTGCCCATTACCAAAACAAGTCGCGATATCGCGACGTTTTTCCTGCCAGCTGTTTTTTCTCCAGAACTGTAGCGAAATCGCTACAGGTTTGCCCCTGTGCTTCCTTTCCATAAACATGTCGCGAAATCGCGACAGGTTATCCATTGGGAGGCTTTTCTCAAAAAGGTCGTGATAACGCGTCGGTTTTTCCTCCTTTACTAAATTTTTCTCAACACATCTCAAAATCACAACAAGGATGCCCCTATGAGTCCCTTCCTCAAAAAAAGCACGAAATCGCGACAGATTTTCCTTAGAGTAGCTTTTCACACAGATTGTCGCGATATCGCGACGGTTTTTCCCTTTCATGCAGTTTTTCTCAAAGCGTCGCGATATCGCGACACTTTTCCTCCAGCAGCAAAACCTACCAAAAAGGTCGCGACATCGCGACACCTTCTCATCAACGACCACGACGACGCAACATGTCGCGAAATCGCTACAAAAATCCTCCCAAGGCCACAGCAACCAGAAGGGTAGCGAAATTGCTACAGTTTTCCAGGATAGGTCGCGACATAGCGACAAGTCGCGACAGAGCAACAGGTCGCGACAGAGCGACATGTCGCGACAGAACAACATGTCGCGATAGAGCGACATGTCGCGACAGAGCAACATGTCGCGAAATCGCGACAGAAAACCAAACCGGGTCAAGACGACGCAATATGTCGCGATATCGCGACAGAAACAAACCTTAGTCATTTTTGAGCTCATGGATGTAGAGATCGTTCCAGGCCACTCCGAATCTCTTCATCTATCATAGGCATATCACTGTGCAGCTGGACACCTACCTCTTTCTCAGCACCCATCTTCGCAAGGAAGTCAGCTACCGTGTTCAGATTTCTACTCACATACACAGGGATGACATCATCTAACTCCCTCCATAACTCCTTGATTTGAGATATCAACATCCGCAGTCTCCAAGCTTTTAAAGAGAAATTCCGCAAGCAATCTAGAGCGCCGATCAGGACTTGAGAATCAGATTCAAGAATTATTCTCCGGTGACCCTGCTTAACAGCCCAGATAGACGCGGACTTAATGGCCAAGGCTTCGGCTTCATTGTTCGTGGCTCTGCCCAATCCCTGCAGTTCCCAGTAAAGAACCGCACTCAAGTGATCCCGACAAACAACACCAATTCCTGCGTTGCCCGGGTTGCCTTTTGCAGCCCCATCAGTATTGATCTTGATCCAGCCTTCAGGGGGGGGTTTCCAGCATGATCTATCTTGCCTCTCAAGACCCTCAACCCCCTCTTCAGGATGCCCAAGAGTAGCCTGATTCTTTTCATTGGCAAGAGTAGCAACAGTTTCTGTGACTTTGCTCCAGATGACCTGCCAAACACCGTCAATCGAGGAGAAAGTGTTTCTAAATATCCGGGCGTTTCTCTCCAACCAAAATTGCCACCAAATGAAGAGAAAGCCTAACTGCCAGCCAGTTCGGAGAGCAATAGAATTGAACCTGCCCCTTTTCCATTTTTCCCAAATATTGGTACGATTGAGAACACCATTAGCCTGGAGTTTAAATTGCAAGAACCAGCGTTCCCAAATCTGATGAGTAAAAGGACACTCAAAAAACAAATGGTCTGCAGGTTTCCTCATGATGGAGGCATAAAGCACATTGAGAGGGGCCATTGAAACCCCTACGTCTGAGATTGTCAAAGGTGAGAAGACCATTATGCATAAGTTTCCAAGCGAAGAAGTTCACTTTCGGCCAACCCTTTAAATGCCAAATCCTTTTCCAATGCTGAACCGGAAAAGAGTGTGGGGGAGGCTCAGGGAGGATCTCTTCATATCCAGCCTTAACTGAGTAGACCCCAAGGATTCCATGGCCCCGAGGCTAATTCATCTTCCTCATCCTTCCCCGTGAGGAACCTTTACGACAATATTTTTTTGCAGGATAGGCACCAACTCCGGAGAGACAGTAGTTGGCCACTCCTCCCATCGCTTAAACTTTTTAAAAGTATACCCCCCCAAATGACTGGTAAGAAGATACTTATCAATAAGGATCCAACCCTGGGCTTCTAAGGCGGTCATGATAGGAAGTAGCTCGGGGAACAAAACAATAATGGGCGGATGCTGGTCCCAAGAGTCTGTCCAGAAGCGAGCCTTGTCTCCTTTCCCCACTTTCCAGAATAATTGATCTTTGATAATCTGGGACCCAAGCTTGAGAGTCTGCCACACTAAAGAACCAGGACCTTCCAAGGGAAAGCGACCCACCTCATTGGGATGAACATGCCCCAAATATTTACTGGAAAGAATTCTGCTGAAGAGAGAGGATGGCTGAGAAACCCACCGCCAATACAGTTTTCCAGCCAAAGCCCTGTTATTAAGCATAGAGCATCTCAAGCCCAGCCCTCCTTTATCCTTAGGCTGGGTAACTTTATCCCACCCAACCAAGGCCCATTTTTTCTTCCCTTTTGCGCCTTCCCACAAAAATCTTCTAGCCATTTTGTCCAACTTTTTCCAGATGGTATGAGGGGCGATCGAGATTGAGAATTTATAGATCGGCAAAGCCTGAATAACTGATTTCAAGAAGGTTAATCTACCCCCGTAGCTTAGCCATTTATGGGCCCAATGATTCATTCTGTCTTTGATGCCTGCTAACAGGTTCTTCCAAATATCAGCATTTAACTTTTTGAAATGAAGGGGAACCCCCAGGTAAACAATTGGAAGAGAGGACCTTGTGAATCCCAGGATGTCAATAACACGCTCCTGAAGCCGTTGGTCGAGATTGAAAAAGACCACTTTGGACTTCCTGTCATTAAGAACCTGATTTGAAGCCCTTAGGTAGACATTCAAAGTGTCTCTGATTCCTCTAGCTTCCCGAAGGGTGGCCGCACCAACCAGACCCGTATCATCCACAAATTGCAAGTGAGTCAGAGTCTCCTCTCCAACCTTGATACCAGAAAGCCGACCTTGTTGCCTTCTCCTCAAAAACAGTCTTCCCAAACCCTCAGCCAAGAGAAGGAAGAGATAGGGAGAACAAGGGTCTCCCTGGCGGAGCCCACGGGAGGCGCCGAAAGGAAGCGAGGGAAGGCCCTTAATGAGAACAGAAAAGGAGGGAGAAGAAACACAACTCATAACCCAAGCAATCCATTCCTGAGAGAAGCCAAAGGCAGCCAGCATTTTCGACAAGAAGCACCACTCCACCCGGTCATAAGCCTTGGACATATCGAGTTTAATGAACATGCCTTTGTTGCCCGAAGTTTGCATTGAATGGATGGCCTCCTGGGCCAAAATCACCCCATCCAATATTTGTCTTCCCTCAACAAAGCCCCCTGTTCAGGAGAAATGATGCTATGAAGAAGGGGTTTGTGCCTCTCAGCCATTATCTTAGAGATGATTTTGTAAATCACATTGCATAAAGCAATAGGCCTGAAATCAGAGATATGAGTCCCCACTTCCCCTTTCGGAATTAAAGCAATGAAGGTGTGATTGATCGCCCTGAGCATTCTGCGATTGGATCTGGATTCCTCAGTAACAGCCAGAACATCCTCCTCCAAGGTATCCCAGAAAGCCTGAAAAAATTCAATAGGAAAGCCATCTGGACCAGGAGATTTTCCAGAACTCATACCAAAGACCACATTTCTCAGTTCATCCCTTTCAATGGGTCTAAGCAGGGTCTGGTTGTCCTCTTCAGAGATAATAGGAGGAATAACATTAAGAACTTCGTTCTGAGCCTCAATATCTTGCTGCATACTTTCCTTAAAAAGTTTAGAAAAGTAATCGATAGCATGGGAGTGCATACCGGGGAATAGTATCGAAGACATTTCCCTGTTCATCTTTGAGAACTTCCATATTGTTCATCTGTCTCCTAGCACAAGCTGACCGATAAAAAAATTTGGTATTTCTGTCCCCTTCTAATAACCAAGTATTTCTAGCCCTCTCGTTTCCGAGTATAACTCCTCTTGGTTGTCAATGTCCTCAACCGCTTTACGCGATTCGTCATCTTCGATTTGAGTTGCTCAGTAATTGACCCTTCCCTAAAAGTTTCTGAACCTCCTCCCATCTAGCCACCAAGGGAGCCCTTTGGGACTGGAAATCCGACTTATTTCCTTTCCTCCACTGTTTCAATTGAAATTTGACAAATTGAAGCTGTTTATGAAATTTGAACATTGCTGTCCCAAAAGGTGGGCGGCCTTCTGTCCACCATTGAGAAATTTTTTGTCGAAGGTCCTCCTTTTGTAACCAAAAATTCTCAAATTTAAAAGGCCTGTAGTGCTGTCCTCTCGAAGTCCCTCCCTCAAGCAAGATGGGAAAATGATCCGAAATAGGGCCCTCCAAAATCTGGAACTTTAAAGTCCATTTAACAAAAGCCTCCTCCGAGACCAAAAAGCGATCTAACTTGACCTTCCTGCTATGTGGCTCCTTTCTCTTGTTTGTCCAAGTGAAAAAAACACTAGGGCCTTGAACGTCCACTAGATTAAAGGCCTGAACTTGGGCAATCAAAAGCCGATCCCCTGGGTCTAAAGTAGGGGAGCCACCTTCCTGGTCCCGGACAGATAATTTTGCATTAAAATCCCCTGCAATAATCCAGTCAAAACACTCCCTGTTTACTCTCATATTGTGAACAGCGTCCCATTGGAGCCTCTGGCCTTCAAGATCTTGGGCCCCATAAAAGTTGGTAATAAGGATCAGTTCAGAATTGAAGTTATTTCTGAAAAGAGAAGAAAGAACACCCCTACAAGCTGCATGTTCTAAAGCAGTCCAGACCAGAGGGTTCCAAAGGGTAACAATTCCCTCTGAAGCTCCTTGGGCAGCCACGTCCATATACCCGACTCCCGCTGATTTTAGTAGCGGTTTTACTCATGATATCTAAAGACATTTTGGTCTCCTGGAGAAGCAAAAAATCTGTTTTTCGGTTTTCTAAGAGTCTTTGAACAACGATTGATGGGTTCTCTTGTTTAAACCCCTAATATTCCAAGTTTGAATAATCATTGAAAACCTTGTGAGCTGTAAGAATCAATGGACCTCACCAATCCTTCATTGATTAACTTATCTCCTTGGGCTATTAGTAATTCCTTATTGGATTTTCTTCCCGCTCCTTGAGAGTTATTGTTTCTTGATCTCTTTTCCACCTGGGAAATCCCTAAAGCAGGCCTCTCTCTGTTTTTCTCTGCATTTCCCATGGTAACATCTTTTATAGCCGGCTGTGTTGGGGAGTGAATAACCAAGGCCCCTGGATTCTCTGACTGCAGGTACTCAGCTGGCACAGTCACCTGTTCTACTACGGGAGTGAAGGAAGGAGAAACAAGAGGTGGAGTGTTGACATTCTCACCATTCCCAACCACTCCTTCCATAGAATGGTCCTCCAGATCCACTAATGACTTGAAAATTTCATACCGATTGTTTGGCTTGAGCTGTACCTGTTCCTTGCCATTTTTCTTTTTGTTTCTCTTTCGTTTCACCTGTTCAAAGCCATCCTGTTGAGCATCAGGACCTGGAGAATTTCTAGAGGGTTCATTGACCGGACTAGACTTACCCTCTCTAGGGCGGTTTGCCATTCCACTCGGAGCCTCCATTTTTGTGCTCACTGCGTTTGGGCAGAACCTTGCCAAATGTCCATGCTTATGGCATACACGGCACCTGAAAGGTAGGGCCTCATAGTCTAACTGCTGGATCCAGGGTACTCCTGCTAGCTCAAGTTCCACCTCAGCTGGTAGAGGCTGACTAATGTCCATCTCTACACATATTCTAGCAAAGACAGCAGAATTGCCCTCTATGGTATCTTTGGAGACTCCCAGAAATCTGCCTAGGGAATTACCTATTAATTCCAAAACCTGCTCACCCCAAAACTCCATCGGGAGAGCGTACAGCCGGATCCAGATCGGGACAGCCGTGGGTTCGATGCGGGGGTCGAAACCCACTCTCCAGGGTTGGATAAATAACCCTGCTGGTCCATGGTTTCTCTTCTCTGATTCAAATGCTCTGTTTCTATCTGCTAAAGAAGAGAAACTTATGATGAAATACCCATTGCTTATAGGCCATAGAGAGTACTCACCGTGTGGCTCCCAGTTCTGACGAACCCAGGTGTGCAGAAAATTCAGAGTGGGCCGGATGCCCATGAATTTGCGAGATCAAGTCGTGATTAGCTCGGTAGACGATTGTATCTTCGACCAGCATTGGTTCTATTACAATCTTAGGCCTGGAGGAAGATTGTGGGAGGCAACCATTAACGCGGTGAGCATGTGGGCCATTGGTAGCAGTCTTGAGTATCGATTGAAAAGCATTCCACTGAGCTCCGTCCGTGGAAGGCGAGGGAAAATCTTTTAGTTTCTCAGCATATGATATCTTTCTCCCAGCAGGAGAAACAGGAGGAGACCCCATCGGGCCCTCCCGGAACCACTACAGAATCTTCAGGCGACAGCAGAGACAACCCCCCAAAGCCCTAGGCAAAATCTTCGGGCCAGAGTCCCTCGAGCAACACCAGGCGCCGTCACAGAAAATTTCCTGCCAAAAGCCAAATCGCCAGAGCCGGGACGGAACTGCAAAGTTAAATTGATAAGTATTCTCATCCATATGTAACTGCAAGTAAATATCTTCATTTTTTGGTCGGCTGCCGATATATTCCATAAATGGGCACTGACTGTGAAGGTATCTGCCGGGAGGGTCTCATTAATTCCTCAAAGAAATTCAGATGATTCACTAGTTTCTTTGACATTTTATCTTTGCAGAGCCACATCTAAGTTAAAATTCTCTACAAGCCATTACTTTCACCATAAATTCTCCTGTTAAATGCGTCCATCAACAACTTACGATAACTATGTGTAGATATTTTTATTTTCCAGTCAATTTGCCAATATATCTCATTAAATGGGCAGTTGCTTGGTCATCGTAAAGTCTCTTTGCAGCCAGATCTATAAAATCTGGATGAACCAACAATTCTCAGCATCTCAAATTTCCATCTGATGGCCTTCATTTAATCCATGCTTATTTTGTCCTTTTTCGCCATTACTTCTGCTAGTACACAACTGCCAGCTCACTTTCTGCAAAAGACCAACAAGGATTAGTATTTTAAAATCATTAAATTAAACCCTAATGTTTATCACACGTGGCTTGCTTTCTTTTGACACGTGTCACAAAAACATGACATGTCACGAAATCGTGACATCCTCCGCACTTGCTTCCATTTTCCTCTTTTTCCGCAAAATCGTGAGATGTCACGATTTTGTGACATGTGAAATCATGACCTTTTCTTTGCACTTGGCTTTTGTTTTTTTTGCGTCACAATTTCACGATGTCGCGATATCGCGACATCGTAATTTCATGACGTTCTATGCCCTCGGCCCTTCTCTTTTATTTGCGTTGCGATTTTGCGACGTTCTATGCCCTCGGCCCTTCTCTTTTGTTTATGTCATAATTTCGCGACACCTTTGGGACCTTGGCACTTTTTGCATTAACTGTGTCGCAATTTCACGAAGTGCGAAAACATGATGTCACGATTTCGCGACACCTATCTGCGCGGCTTGGGCTCCCTTTTGCTATGTCGTGTCGCAATTTCGTGACGTCACAAAATCGTGACGTCATGATTTCATGACACCTATCTGCCTTGGGCTCCTTTTCATTTTTGTGTCATGATTTTGTGACGTCACGAAATCGCAACATCATGATTTCACGACACCTTCTCTTGATTTAGGCTATTTCTATTTTGTGTCACGATTTTGTGACATCGTGAAATCATGACGTCGTGATTTTGTGACACCTTCTCCTCTGTGGGCTTATGATTCAAACCCATGTCGCAAAATCGCGACACTTCCAAGACTTGCACTTTTCTTCCAAAACCTGTCGCGATATCGCGACACTTCCAAGACTTGCACTTTTTTTCCAAAACCTGTTGCGATATCGTGACGCTTCCAAGACTTGCACTTTTTTTCCAAAACCTGTCATGATATCGCGACGTTTTCCTCAAGACTTGTTTTCAACCAAAATACATCGCGATATCACGACGTTTCCAAAAATAAAAATGTCGTGATATCGTGACATTTCCAAAAACAAAAATGTCACGATATCGCGACGTTTCCAAAAACAAAAATGTCGCGATATCGTGACATTTCCAAAAACGAAAATGTCACAATATCGCGATGTTTCCAAAAATGGAAATGTCGCGAAATCGCGATGTTTTCATTACTTAGCAAATTTTCCAAAAATTGTAGGTTGACTCAAATGAATTCATTCATCTGTATTCTGCATTTTACATATCTGTGAAAGATATTTTTACTCAGAATGATTCTAACATTAAAGAAGTGAATTCTAAATTGAAATTAAAGTCACATGCAAGACTACTTAGATACTTTGGTATATGCAAACTTGAAGAAGAAGGAGGCAAGAAAAATTTGGAATAAAAACCTAGAAAACATCAAGAGGGTCCCTATTGTAAAATGAAAGCTAAATATTTTCAAAGGATGGAAATTCATTTTTTTAGTGGAGGTGTGTTGCTTCTCAACAAATGACAATATCTGCGGGGAAAATAGTAGCACTATTTTAGAATCCAAGACTCTAGTTTCAAACAATATAGACCATGTATCATGCTTTGCCACAAATATTCTTCAAAATAATTTAACTACTACTTGATAGTTGTCAAAATTTTCCAAGGACATACTAGGCTGAATCATTTAAGGAAGATTTTTAATGTGAAATTACAAGCGTATAAAACTTTCTTCAAGAATGACTGGGCATTCGAATGTTGTACTCTAGATTGATTAGCTTTTCTATATTGTGAAAGGTGAAACCGAGTAGGGCTCTGTTTACTAGTTTAGCCTTTTACAGCCTCGACAGAGTTACTATTTATATTTTCACGACCCTGATCCATAACTGTGAAGTAGTATCTACAACTTGGTAAAAGAAAACATCTTCTGAAGCCTTGGCTATCTCTTTCATTACATAACTTCTTCCTTCCCTCTTTTTTTTTTGTGTGTGGGAAATAACAGAGTGCCAGTTTTATGTTGTCTTGCTCAACTTTCACCTTCTCTCTCTCTCTCTCCTTTGAAATATACCGAAATCTGAAAAGCCTTGCTAAAAAAAAACATTTTTTTTTTTTTAATATTTCATCGATCTGGAACTGCTTCATCCTGGGTACTGATAGCCTCTATGGATACTCAAATAATTTCATGGATCAGAGTCTCCTCTTATGACCAACTTTTCTTGGATTCCCTAGGATTTTCTCCAGCCAAACAATATAGCAGTTTCTTTATAATTAAAATAATTGTGGCAAGCAAGACACAAAATCCAATTATCTTTCTACTGTTGTTCTGAATAACAAAATAGTTCCACTATTCAGTTTTAAGTAGACTATCTCAAATGTTAAATAAAAGGAAACAAAAATGAAAACACATTAGGCCAATTTTAAAATGTTGATTTGTGCTTTGCTGCCCAGGCAAAAACTTAAACAAACAAAATTTAAAAGCTAAAGAGAAATTTGTACAGACCCCAAAGATAAAAGACAAAACTTCAAACTTTAAATAAAACCAAATAAGAACACACTACTTCAAACTTTATTTACAATATATACATATGCACAAAGTCCCTTCAATTACTCAAAAAATGTAGCAAATGGAAAAGCAGAGAAATAGTGCCTTTAAAAATTATTGACCATTTGCAGGTAAATTTAAAAATATACCTTTCAGGTCCTGTTGACGAAATGCACTCCAGATTATGCTTCCCAAAAAATTTTTTTTTTTTTGCTACTTGGGAAAGACTTGTGTTTACCGTCTTACCACTCTTTTTTTTTTTTTTATATGGATCTTGTCCCACTGAAAAAACAAATCTGCAAGTCCTTCACCCTGTAAATTAGTCAAATCATATAATAACATGTGAAGTTTTCAACCCCTGCTTAATGTCTTATTCTATCAGCCCGTATACATACAATTTTATATGCCTCCTTCAAAATCAAGGCATTAACATGTTTATGCTTCTACTTGAGGGGCTTGCAGAATCCTTTCAAAGGGACGAAAAGTAAAAACCCCCCAGGATCAAATACCTTAAAGCCTTCATAGACCCAGATCATCACATCTTCAGACTTATGTAATAACTCAAAGAGATCACATTTTATTTGTATGTCATAGTTCTTAATAACTTGAACATTTTGTGGTTGCTCCACTACATCAATATCCAAGACTTCAATTTTTATCCTTTTAGTAGAATTTTCATAATTTGCTCTTTTACCTAAGCCTTGCTTAGATTTAACCTCATCAATGTGTAATGTCCAAATATCATTATTGTGATTGGTTAGAGCTGTAACTGGTCTCACCTTCTTAGTTGTCAAATTATAAACTCCAATATCTACATCAACATGGTTTACAACCTTTTCTTTGATATTATGTTCAGTAATCACAGGCTTATACTGAGACTCTTTATCTATTTCGAGTTGGTTGACCACATTCACATTTACTATCTTTTTCTCCTTTTCTTGAAATTCAATAGGTGGTCCAGAGTAAGTTTCAATCAAGTTATTCTTTTGTTCAACAATCTGAGCCAGCTCATGGAGGGTGATGTTAGCTTTAATTTTCTCCATATCCTCAATGATGTTATACTCCTTCCTAGTTACTTCTGCATAGTGATATTGAATCTTATTTTCATCATCCTTTGGTGAGGGAGGATCATCATCAGGAGTAGGTTCTGGATTTTCACATCTCAAATTATAACTGTCCCTTTGGAAATGTTGAAAATCTTGTATTTCATCCATAGGAATTTCTACAACATTTTCTGACTCTTTGGGAAAAGTGAATGAATCTGAAACCATAGTCGTACTATTTTTGGATGAACCAGAACCACCAATATTTCTCTGATTTTCAAGAAAATTTAACCCACCAGGAAAAGCTTCAAATTTGGGTAATGCTAGGTCACACATGTTTACTTCAAGCACTTCCACCTTGAACTTGTCAGAATCTCTCTATATTTTGCACATGGTGAGTGTGTGTCACGGTTAACGAAGTTTCCTTGGGTAGAGCATGACATGTTGGCACTAACTCATGATGTGGAATGGGATTCAAAATAGGCATGTTTTGTATAACATAGGATACCAAAGGACTACTCAAAATTTGAGGTCCTAACCATCTTTCAAGAATTAAAGCTTCCTTATAAGCTCCTGCCAGGGTTGTGATATTGATGTCTCTCTTGAGGAAAATAGAGGTCATCGAGTCCAATGAATTCTTATAGATTTCTAAGGCTAGATTTGCATTTGGGATGTAATGACCAGTCATTCTACCATAAGCTCTTTGGAACCTCATATTGAATGACCTGATAGCTTCACCCGACTCTCTCTTAATGTTGGAGAATTGTTGATATAACACACTGGGGTCAATCACTTCCCCAAATTGTGATACAAAAACTTTCTCTAAGTCATCCCAACTAGTAATAGAATCGTTAGTGAGATTCAAAAACCAATCGTATGCTCCCTCCTGGAGAGTGAACGGGAATAATCTGCAAGCCACATCTTCATGTTGTATATTTAACAATTTTAGAGCATTTTTATATGCCATCAGGTGTTCTTCTGCTGTTCTAGTTCCATCATGCTTGTATCTGGGAAGATACCTCTCAGGATTCCTGGGCAGATCATGGGCTGCACCAGGGATATTTAAGGCAGTGGAACCCAACTAGCTTGCCATTACTACTTGATTAGCGATGATATTCTCAGTTGTAGTTGGAGTAACTACAAGTGGTGATAAAACAATCTTTAACAACTACTGAACTTCAAGCCCTCCTTCTAGTGCCAATTTTAAATGTTGGTGTTGAGTTCTGCTGTTTAGGCAAAAAATCAAACAAACAAGTTTTAAAATGTTGAGGAGGAGGGAAAAGAGGCTACCAAACTCTGGATAAAACATAGTATTTGTTAAATACCACATACAATCATATTTCTCAACTCAAGCGCACTAAGAACGCAAGTTCGGCCCTCCTAGCACCAATTTTAAATGTTGTTTCGACTTTTATACACACCCTATGAAGAATGAGCATAAAATATCGATAACATTTATACGGGATAAATCCCACTCACTTTAGGATCTTTCTGGATATCCAAGGTGTGAGTTACAGAGTTGGGTCGAATGTCTATTCACTCTTTTCTGCTTTTGGAATAGTTTCAAGTGGACTATCTGTTACCTTACAATGAGCTCGAGACTTCAGTTCAATAATGTTTTTGGAGTTGGTTATCTTTGTGGATAATCAGATTTACAATCAGTTCTTTGATCTAGCTCTTTATGCTTTAGCAGATTTAAATAAAAGACAAATTTAAAGAAAGATAAAAATGGATCATTTCACGGTGGAACAGAGAGAGTAGGGTAGGGCAAAAAGAGAAGTTTATCTAACTTAGCTGCAAAACCAAAACCACCAATTTTAGTTATACTGGTTAGCTTCAAAAATAGAACAAAATCAAAGAGGAAAGTTTCCAGCTTTCTAAGATCACCTTCCACTAAGAGCATAAGACAAAGACAACAACAGATCTGAAAGAAAATCACAAACAGAAGGGAAGTCGATTAAAATTGGTATCTTTCACCAGCAGCCTAGCTCGCACAGTGAGGATAGAGCAATTAGAATAGGCCTAAACCTTAAATCTGTAATTTTCCCTAACATACAATAAAGAAAATGAAGCCTAACAACATATCCAATCCTGGTAATAGAGATCTACAGCATAAATTAAATAAACCTTAATGAAACGAAAACAAAAGAAGATGAACTTATCACAATTTGAAAGAGATTAGGCTCCTGGCCATGCTATCACAGAAAACAAAAGTCACACCAACTCTAAGTCCAGAACAAAGCATTCAAACAAGATTTGCAATAAATTGCTCCAATAGCTTGTATTTCTAAGTTTTTGCCCCCCCTAAATTTACATTCAAAAGAAGTATTTATATAGTTAGGACAGACCCTGATCTTTTCAGAAATATCTTCTTCTCAAACCCTAAATCTTATCCTCTAAACCTTACTACCTCAATTTTATAATATAAGCCCCTTTAAAAATAGAGTTTTGAATAAACCCTAACCACTCTGCAAATCTTAGTGCAGTTACTTGCCATAAATGGAGAAGGCATGATCTGATATTATTCTCATCCATCTATAATTGTAAGTAAATATCTTCATTTTCTGGTCGGCTACCGATATATTCCATAAATGGGCACTAAGTGTGAAGGTATCTGCCAAGAGGGTCTCATTAATTTCTCAGAGAAATTCAGATGAGTCACTGGTTTCTCTGACATTTTATCTTCGTAGAGCCGCATCTGAGTTAAAATTCTCTGCACACCATTACTTTCACCATAAATTCTCCTATTAAATGCATCCATCCACAACTTCTGGTAACTATGTAGATATTTTCATTTTTCGATCAATTTGCCAACATATCTCATTAAATGGGTAGCTGCTTGGTCACCGTAAAGTCTCTTTGCGGCCAGATCTGTAAAATCTGGATGAACCAACAATTCTCGGCATCTCAAATTTCCATTTGACGGCCTTCATTTAATCCGTGCTTATTTTGTCCTTTTTCGCCATTACTTTCGCTAGTACACAACTGCCAGCTCGCTTTCTACAAAAGACAAACAAGGATTAGTATTTTAAAATCATTAAATTAAACCCTAATGTTTATCACACGCGGTTTGCTTTATTTTGACACGTGTCACAAAAATGCGACATGTTGCAAAATCGTGACATCCTCCGCACTTGCTTCCATTTTCCTCTTTTGCCGTGAAACCGCGACATGTCGCAATTTCATGACATGTCGTGAAATCATGACCTTTTCTTTGCACTTGGCTTTTGTTTTGTTTGTGTCGTGATTTCACGATGTCGCGATATCGTGACATCATGATTTCATGATGTTCTATGCCCTCGGCCCTTCTCTTTTGTTTGCATTGTGATTTTGTGACGTTCTATGCCCTCGGCCCTTCTATTTTTTTTGCGTCACGATTTTGCGACATTGCGAAATCACGACGTCGCGATTTCATGACACCTTCGAGACCTTGGAACTTTTTGCATTAACCATGTCATGATTTCATGACATCGCAAAATCACGATGTCACGATTTTGCGACACCTATCCGTGCGGCTTGGGCTCCCTTTTGTTGTGTCGTGTCATAATTTTGTGACGTCGTGAAATCGTGATGTCACGATTTTGTGACACCTATCCGCCTTGGGCTCCTTTTTGTTTTTGTGTCATGATTTCGTAACGTCGCAAAATCACGATGTCGTGATTTCATGACACCTTCTCCTGACTTGGGCTCTTTCTGTTTTGTGTCGTGATTTCATGACGTCGCAATTTCATGACACCTTCTTCTCCGTGGGCTTCTGTGTCAAACCCGTGTTGCAAAATCGCGACACTTCCAAGACTTGCACTTTTCTTCCAAAACCTGTCGCGATATCGTGACACTTCCAAGACTTGCACTTTTTTTCCAAAACCTGTCGCGATATCGCGACGCTTCCAAGACTTGCACTTTTTTTCCAAAACCTGTCACGATATCATGACATTTTCCTCAAGACTTGTTTTCAACCAAAATACGTCGTGATATCACGACGTTTCCAAAAATGGAAATGTCACAATATCGCGACGTTTCCAAAAATAGAAATGTCGCAATATCGCGACATTTCCAAAAACGAAAACGTCGCGATATCGCGACGTTTTCATTACTTAGCAAATTTTCCAGAAATTGTAGGTTGACTCAAATGAATTCATTCATCTGTATTCTGCATTTTACATATCTGTGAAAGATCTTTTTACTCGGAATGATTCTAACATTAAAGAAGTGAATTCTAAATTGAAATTAAAGTCACATGCAAGACTACTTAGATACTTTGGTATATGCAAAACTTGAAGAAGAAGGAGGCAAGCAAAATTTGGAATAAAAACCTGGAAAACATCAAGAGGGTCCCTACTGTAAAATGAAAGCTAAATATTTTCAAAGGATGGAAATTCATTTTTTCAGTGGGGGTGTGTTGCTTCTCAACAGAAGTGGTTATTGAGTTCATAGAGAGCTTTATTACAATGTTTGGCATACCAGATGCATTGGTCACAAACAATGGATCAGTCTTCATCGAAGCAAAGATGATTGAATTTTCCTACAAATATGGTATATAGTTGAAGACCTCCTCCAATTACTACCCACAAGGGAAAGATCTGGTAGAGTATACAAATAGAAATATTATCAAAATTTTGAAGAGGACTATAAAGGATAACAAGAGAAGTTAGCACTCCTTGATAAACCAAGCACTGTGGGTTGATAGAATTTCAATTAAAAAATCTATTGATACATCACCCTATTATTTGGTTTATGGTAAAGAGGCTATTCTGCCCATACACATAGAAATACTAGCTTTGAAGTTGCTCAACCAGATCGATTTTGAAGGAAGTTAACCAATGGAAGCTAGATTTATGCAACTCCTATATCTATAAGAGCAAAGAGAGTAGGCTTATAACCGTCATTAGAAGCACATGACTGATACCAAAGGATGGTTCAATAAACAGACTACTTTTAAGAAGTTTAAATTTGAGGATTCAGTCTTAAATTGGAATGTGAAAAAGGCCAAACTAGGCCACCACTAAAATTTTGATGCCTTTTGGGAAGGTCCCTTCGAAATAATCTCTGAGAAACAATTTAATTCTTTTTAGCTAAAAGACAAAAGGGGTGAAGTTCAACCCATTCCAGTGAATGGTTTTCATTTAAAACTCTACTTCGGATAGATAGAAAAATATTCTTGTATATTATGTATATTGTATGGTATTTTTCTAAAATTTTCTCTAAGTGTCCAGATTTTAAATATTTTTGTCGTATTTTAGCGATCATCGAAAGTCAACCAACAAGAGGATAAAATAGAAAAAGCACTACCGTGTTGGGATGTAACGGCTAAAATTCAAATTTTGCTATGTAACCTTCCAATAATTTGTGAGAAGGTACCTCTTTTACGAATGATTAAGACCTTGAAGAGTGTGATATTTTGTTTAATGCAGTATTCAGTGATTGGCTAAAAATTTAGCATGTGGGAATATGGCAAAAATGACGTGCGGGAATATTCAAGAAATCCAAATTCACCAACCATAGTTAATGCAATCCATGCATGTTCCTTCTAATCGATGAGAAAAACCCTAATTCACTCTCGAGTGAGTTCTTCTACTACAACTTACTTTCTATTTTCATTTTCAAGCTTGAACCCAATGCAAATAGTCTATGTGAATGTTTCACCATAGCCCCAAAGTATAATAGCCAAAAGACAACATTGGTGGTGTCGTCTTTTGCTTCCCTAGTAGTAAGATGTGAAGATAAAGTAGATGAAAAATTCATCAACATAGATGCCAGAATCGATGATACTATTGTAACGTGGAAAAACCTAGAAAACATATGGAGGAATATCGAAGAGAGAATGACCACAGGTATTACTGCATCTTCTCCCACTACCTTCACCTTCAATTCTCTACTGTACTGGTATGTTTATGTTCTCATTCATCCCTGTCCTGAATTGGTTAAATCCATGGCTAATATTTATGATGTAAAGGAGAGAACTTTAAGAAATTCCTAGGGTAGAGCCCTTTTCACCTTGAGTCTAGATGCTTTTATTACCAACTTTGTTGCTGGTCATATGCTTGCATTAAAGCCAAAATATTTTGACCTCATAGACCAGGAAAAATATTTTATCCCATCCAAGAGCATAAGAAATTTTTTGGCATTGCAATTAAAGAAACCACCTACTAGAGGGACCATACCTGAAATCGCCATTCCTCTGGAAGATTTCAAAAACCCATAATTTTTTTCTATCTTGGCTATGGTGGTGGGCTTGAAGTTTGACAAAAAGGTCTATGGGTGGAAAATTGCATTAGTCAATTGCCTTTCAAACCCTAAAAATTATGATTCTTTGATTATGGATAAAAGTGTAAGGCCCATGTTTTTCGACTTGCTGGGATATATTTTTCACCAAGTTCATGAGGCTTTGTACTTGATGAAGCAGGGTTCTCAGGGTTCTTTCAAATTTTCTTTGTATTTAGTCTAGATTTTCTTTTATTTTATCGCTCAAGAGATCACTTTTATTTTAGTGCATGATAAATATTAAAAGCGAAGAACCTTACTTGTGTGTGAATGGACTAATTTTTTGTATAATATAGAGTCTTACTATGATTTCAACAAGGAATTTTTAGGGCCAACCCTAAAAATTATGTATAGAGAAATAAGAAAACTGACCCAAAATATGTAAAAAATTTTCATAATAAACATGTAAAGGAATGTGACTAGTTGATTCTCACTGAGGGGGTTGTTATCAAACTCTACGGTTTTATAGGGAAACCCTTTTTGCTTCCCCAATATGTCACATATGGGTTGTTTGCATTGGAATATGTTAGGCAAACAGAGCAAATCAATTTTAGATATAGTACATGTATAGGTAAAACTAGTACTTGTACGATGCCATTCCAGTTTGAAGGTATTATTATCTCCAAGAAATGACAACATGAATAGATTATTCAAGCCCTAAAAGAATTGGGGTTGTTGGGAATACAACAAACATGGAAGTATGACCCTATCAAAAAATTTGCAAAGAGGCAGGCCATTTTAAATCGAACCCCTATCAAAAGCTACCACATGTCCCCTAAGAAGGACATTGAGGATTGCAGGATTAATGCTAAAGATGAATAATTAGAGTGGCATGTGGAAAGGATGCAACCATTGCCTCCATGGCATGATTTTTATGAACATTTAGTTGACTATGATCCCAAGAATGATCCTAAGCATTTATTAGATGATAATACTATCACTAGGATGCAAATGAAGGGGCCATAATGGATAGAAGGGAAGGTCCATGCATGGTGGATGATGAGAGACCAAAAAAATATGATAGACTCTAGGTGGTCAGTTAAAAATGACCTCAAGTTTTTGGTTTGCTATGACCATTACCAAGCCACCTGGTCAGATACTTTCACCGAAAAAGTGCCACCAAGCATTCACAGCAACAATTAAGTAAACCTTGATGTTGTTCAAAAAATAGAAGTAAACCAGAGCAAAGGAAAAAGGGTTACAATTGAGAAATAGCAATCTCCTCCACATAATAGGCTCAAGTCCTCTAAGAAGAGGATTACTGAAATCATATTTATGGAAGAACAGAGAAAAAATTATGGGAAGGCAACCCAAATTATGGTAAAAATGGGATATGATGGCCGAGGACTAGGGAAGTATAGGCAAGGAATTACCTAGCCCCTACAAGCAAAGAAAAGAGGGAAATTTATGGCACTTAGTTTAGACTCATAAAAAAGCAAAAACCCATCCTTATAGGCCCCAAAATTTATTCCCCCTTCTCTCTCAAATACTAAATCAGATGAAGTGCCCCTAGGTGTTAAGAAAAGAAAGCTAAAATCTATGGTGGAGAATCAACAAAAGAACAAAAAGCAAGTTGAAATGACTCAGAATGTTGAAGAAGCCCCTCATAGTGGTGGAGATCAGTAGAAAAATATTGTTGAACACACTAAAAATTCAAAATAAAGTGAGCAAGTTGCTTGAGATATGGGTAATTTTTCTCAAGATGTTGAAATGATAAGAAATGATAATGCACCGGAGGAAGTTCAACATGATGTAATTGACAATGATGTTGAGGTTACTGAAGAGAAACAAGACCTAATCATTTTTTAAAATGTAACTATTAAGAGAGAAATCATTGAGCACAATGAAAACTAGTGAGGGGAAATCCCCAAAGATGTTGAAGTAATAAACCTAGATGAAGAAGAATATGAAGAAAGAAGAGAATTAGAAAGATCCTCTAAGCAAGACAAAATTGATAGTTTTGGTGCAAATGAGATCAATGAAGATCACATTGCAGAATATGAACACCAGCACATGCTCCCAATCGGATCAGGTATGGCCTCTCTATTATTTTATACTTCTCTTCCTCCTCATTCCAAAGTTGAATATCCTTCTATTTATATTCCAAAAGGATATAATATTTGCTTTGAAACAATGACTTCCTTCTCCAGAGACAACATCATCTTCACAAGTTCAATCTGAAACTAGCCAATATTCAAAGTTGCTTACTCATTCTCTAGTTTCTCTTTTGTATGTAAATGCTACCTTGGTATCGACCCCTTTTCTCCATGGTGCATGCATCCTAGCTATGAGATCCACCTCCATTGTGGCTAACAAAAATCATCCTACTATTTCAAAGTTGAAAAAAACTATGAAAAGGCTAACAAATTACCTTAGATTGATGGGAATCCCACTTTGTTGAAGCCTCTAAGGCTCTAGCCCACACCGAGGATGTAATAGAACTTGATCACACTACTATGCAATGACAGAAAGTAAATCTGACACCAATGGTAAGAAAGCGCAAAATCAAAATGATGATAAAATATTACCAAGCGAAAAGTATAACAGAAGATATTACTTAGCTTCACATGCAAGATGAATGGGGAATGGCCCAGGATCACTTGGGAACTATCTACTTGCATGGAGAATACTTCAAAGAAAAATTTATCAGAGAAGAAGAAGCTAGAAAGGAATTGGAATCTGCATTGCAAGAATAGAAGCTTATAGAGAAAGCTTTGAAATTAGAAGTAAAAATTTGGGAAGATAAGTTTAGTGAAGCTACAAGTGAAGCAGCTAAATACAAAGAAGAAGCTCAAAAAGTAACTAAACAAATTCATTCTCTGAATCAATAGATATAAGAGCTCCAAAGGTAAGTCTAGGAAGATCAGAACAAAGCGCACAACCTATCAAAAGAAAAGGCCAAAACTATTAGAAAAGAAATATTTGAATATATCTTGCAGTTGAGTCTCAGAACAAGGCCTATGTTGTTATACTTGGACAAAGTAAAAGAAGTGCTCAGGATAGTTGAAGATAATATTAAATCTTCAGTGAGATTTTTGAATAAAATATCATATTTTACAACAAGAATACGAGTCTTATTTGAAAACATGCCAGAAAATATTTCTACCAAGGTATGAAGTGAAGCCTGGTCGCAGGCTAAAATTGTAGCTAGGAGTTTCTTCAGAAGATTTAAGCTTGTCAACCAAGGAGCAAAACTCCTCCAGAAGCTCAAATCTAAAGCTAAATGGTAAGAAAATCACTTGAACCTAGAAAATAAATATGGTCTTCCATATCTTTGGGATGAAAATTCAAGCATTCTAAGTGAAAATGCACTCAAAGCATCCTTGAGATCCTTTATGGCTAATGAATCATAGATATAAGTTTGGGAAGAACCTATCCAAGAAATGCATGTGTTTTCTATGATTTAGGATCTCACATACATTAAATCATGCTTGCAAGAGTTGGTTCTGAGGTAGAAGACATTATCTTATGACAAAGTAGAAGAGTTACAATATGTGTATCATTTGTTTATGGATTCTTCATACCCTGATGATGAGACTTGGAAAGAAGTTTGCCTCACTTATGATGAAGTCATTAAAGTGATAGAAAAATAGAGAAGGTCCAAGGGAATTGAATAGAACCAGCTGATAGAAGGTGGGACCAGTGGCCAGACATAAAGAGGTTTACAAAAATCTGAGTAAAATTGGAGGTTTAATGTAATATAGTAATGTATATGTAAGCTAGCGAGGGGTATTTTGAAAGGTAATGTTTTTATTGTTCAAGAAATTATTTTATGATTTTTCAAAACTTCCTCTTCCATATTATTTTGACTTTTTTTACCAATGGATGAAGGTCCTGGATTCTAATATTTTGCTATAAAAATTCCCTAAAATGCAAAAATAATGTTAGTCTAAAAATACCACACTGAAGATAATGAATATTTTGAAGCCCAAACTAGTTTTCAATTTTTGCGAAGGAGAGAAAAAGAAAAAAACTAAGGCACAAAGTATGTCATGATGTCGTGACATGTTGGAGTTTTATGGGATAAAAGGAGAAAGAAGATCCAAGGTTCCAAAATTTTATGACATCATGACGTGATGGAGTTTCATGGGATCAAAAGGAAAAAAGATCCAAGGCACCTAAGATATCACGATTTCATGACATGATGAAGTTTTGCGGGATTAAAGGAAAAAGAAGAGCCAAGGCACCAAAATGTCATGATAGCACGACATGATGGAGTTTCACAGGATCAAAGTAAAATGAAGAGCCAAGGTGCCAGAATATGATGATATCACAACATGATGAAAAATAACCAAGGTACCAGAATGTCATGATGTTGTGATATGTTGGATTTTCATTGAACTAGTGAACAAAAATAGAAATAAATGAATATGATTTTAGAAGGATGTGTTTTGGAAACTAGTGGAAGGTAGTGATTGAAGCATCAAATCTTAAACTCTTGTTGTTGGTGATTTGATTCTCTCCTGAACCAATAGAAGTTATGCAGAAATAGACTGGCATATTTTTAGTAACAAATTTATTGTAACTAATTGTAGATCGTAGAGTTTATTAGTTGTCAAAAGATGCTTACATAGAGTATATATAATAGGGAGGACACCTAGAATAAGGGTCGGCTCTTAGACATTTACAAGACTAAATGTATGTACTCTGGATTTAAGTAGTAAAATATGCTTCTATTGGCTTCTGGTTTGATGTGCGCAAATGTATGTATGAACGTTTGATGCTTTTATTTACATTACTGAAATATACACTGTATTTGTTCTATCATTTGGATTCATGTGCATTATAAGTAGTATTACTGTATTTAATAATATTATACATACGTGTGTTAGATTAATATCAAAAACATATTAAGGAACCATTATTTTTGCATGAAGGTATAGAAAATGCTTATATTACGAGTTAAATGTATTTGCCATTATTGTTGTTTAATCTGCACCATAAGAAAAGTTTTAGTAGCAGCTATGTTTCCCTTCCTTTCAATAAATTTCTCCCTTTTCGTTTCTTATAAAAATCATCAAGGAACTAGCTCTCTAGAGATTAAATGGAATCCCTCTAAACTTAGTTCATCTAGTCAATGTTGGTAATGTCATGGGTGCAATCATAACCATAGGCCGATTTTGCACCAATAGTTTTTGGCACATGATCATAAGAAGGTTGGGAAGAACCTATCCAGGAAATGCATGTGTTTGCTATGATTCAGGATCTCACACAAATTAAATCATGCTTTCAAGAGTTGGTTTTGAGGTAGAATATATTGTCTCATGATAAAGTAGAAGAGTTACAATATGTGTATCATTTGTTTATGGAGTCTTTAGACCCTAATGATGAGACTTGGAAAGAAGTCTACCTCACTTATGATGAAGTCATTAAAGTGATAGAAAAATAGAGAAGGTCCAAGGGAAGTCAAAAGAACCAACTGACAGAAGGTGGGACCAGCGGCCAGACATTAAAAAGTTTACAAAAATTTAAGTAAAACTAGAGGTTTGGTGTAATATAGTAAGGTATACATAAGCAAGGAAGAGGTATTTTGAAAAGGTAATGTTTTCCTTATTCAAGAAATTATTTTTTGATTTTCCAAAACTTCCCCTTCCATATTGTTTTGACTCCATTTCCCAATGGATGAAGGTCTTGGATTCTAATATTTTGCTAGCAAAATTCCTCAGAAGGTGCCAATAATGTTAGTCTAAAAAGACCACACTGAATATAATGAAGATTTTTGAAGTTTGGACTAGTTTTCAATTTTTACGGAGAGACAAAGAAAAGACTAAGGTATGAAGAATGTTGCGATGTCACGACATGTTGGATTTTCATGGACTCAAAGGAAAAAGATATCCAAGGCACTCAAGATGTCATGATTTTGTGACATGATAGATATTTATGGGATTAAATGAAAAAGAAAAGCCAAGGCACTAAAACATCGTGATATCATAACATGACAAATTTTTTGTGGGCTCAAAAGGAAAAGAGAGCCAAGGTACCCAAGATGTCATGATTTTGTGACATGACAAAGTTTCACAGGCTCAAAGGAAAAGGAAGATCCAAGGCACCAAAATTTCATGATATTATGACATGACAGAGTTTCGTGGGCTCAAAGGAAAAAGAAGAGCCAAGGATCCAGAATGTCATGATATCACAACATGATGGAGTTTTGAAAGCTTGAAGGAGGAAAAAGAACCAAGGTGCTAGAATGTCGTGATGTCATGACATGTTGGAGTTCCACTGAATAAGTGAAAAAAAATAGAAATAAATGAATGTGATTTCAGAAGGACATATTTTGGCAACCATTGGTAGGCAGTAATTGAAGCATTGAATCTTAAACTCTTGCTATCGGTGATTTGATTCTCTCCTTAACCAATAGAAGCTATGCAGAAATATATTGGCATATTTTTAGTAACAAATTTGTCTTAACTGATTGTAGATCATCGAGTTTGTTAGCTATCAAAAGATACTTACATAGAGTATATATAATAGGGAGTGCACCTAGAATAAGGGTCGACTCTTAGATGTTTTTAGGACTGGATATATGTACTCTGGATTTAAGCAATAAAATATGCTTCTATTGGATTCTGGTTCATTGTGCACAAATGTATGTATGAAAATTTGGTGCTTCTATTTATGTTACTAAAATATATGTTGTATTTGTTCTATCATCTAGATTCATGTGCATTATAAATAGTATTTTTGGATTTAATAATCTTATACATGCATGTGTTAGATTAATATCTAAGTCACATTAAGGAACCATGATTTCTGGATGAAGGTATAGAAAACACTTAGATTGTGAGTTACATATATTTTCCATTGTTGTTGTTTAATCTGCACCATAAGAAAACTTATAGCAGTAGCTATATTTCCCTTCCTTTTAGTAAATTTCTCCCTTCCCTTTCTTATAAAATCACCAAGGAACCAATATTCTCTGGAGATTAGACAATCCCTCGAAACTTAGTCCATCTACTCAATGTTGGTAAGGCCGTGGGCACAATCATAACCATAGGCCGATTTTGCACCAACAGTCTCATGGAAAATCTAAAAAATACCCTCATAACAACAAATCATTTCATAAAAATATAACATTTTTCCTTATGAACTTTTGTTTATTAAGGGGTGTTCATAAAATAGGATAGATACTGGATGGATATCAACAATGATATTTAGACAACCACTAACTATTTTATGCATACCTTTTATTTTGCAAAAGCTTATAGGGAAAGCCTCTACCTTTCACACCATTTCATGTCACATATGGATGTACACATGATTAATTATTATGATAAGAGTTAACATTTTCATTCATGAATTTTATACATTATGTGGTGTCTACCATTAGTTTGTTACACATAAATTAAATTAATTTAGTATATTTTATATTATTAAAGCATACAGGTTCATTTTCTTAGACCATCTACATGAAATTAATGCATTACATACATATTACATCCACCATATCATATAACAAAAATAAAATGCATAAACAATTGAACATATCTAAACATGTGTTTAACATTAACTACTGCATCCATATAATCTTACATAGTAGTACATATATACATATTATATCATAAACTATAATCATACATAAATCATTTAATTATCGCATGGCATTAGTACATCACACATAAGCATCACATCCATCAATGCATCCATACCATGAACATAAAACAATACTACATACATTGATAATGAGGCAAAATAAAGATCTTATATATATATATATATATATATATATCAGAATTCATACTCTCAAAATATAGAGCACACATAGATAAGTTAGGTTGGACTTGAACCGTTGCTCTATCCTCCACCCTCAGCTCCGCTCCAACAAGGCTGAGAAGAACCACTAGCCTCTAACCTCTGTGGATGGTCTTGAAACATATGTACCTACTACCTCACTAATGGATACCCTAACTCAGCCTATCTTCTTTGATGAGAAGTCCCTGATGAAGATCATTTAGGTAATATACCTTTGCATTGCTCTACCTCATCCTCTAAGCTGCTAATATAAGCTCAATTTTCCCTATTACGAGTAGAATATGAAGCCACCTCTACCTACAATATGCCCACATCACCTGTATTCTATCCAACTATAACTATCTACCCCTATAATGCATTCAATATATTCACCTAAGTCTATAGATCATCCCTCTCTGTTATCCTAGCATCCCTCTCAATAGGTCGAGTAACTAGTTGTGTGTGAAGAGTGTCCCTATCCATCGTAACTTGATCAATTATTGTTTGCACTATCACCACCTAGGCCTTAAGGAGAGCTCTCTTCTTAGCATACCATCTCCATATCTGCTACCACATGCTCATCTAAATTTTTTTAGTAGCGAGATATGTATCTCACTTTGCAAACCATCCATGTGCATTCTATAGCTACACTTGTGTAGCCTATAGTCGTGCCCATAGTTGGGCCACCTCATTAGTAGGAGCATCCTCCTCACCCTTATCTTTAGCCTGGGGCTCCTCTGTCTACTCACTAACCTATCCCCATTATCTCTCAATCCTATGATGAATATGTCATTCATCTCCATCACCAACCTCCTTCGCTATTGCCTCTCTAGATCTGTCCATAGAACTGCCTCCTTGCCATAATTGGGTAAACCACTAGGTATCATACTCTGCGTTGGTCCTGGGGTTACCTAAAATAGTATCTACTACTATGGGATCCTTATCCTCTACTAGCACCTCCACTCTAGGTAGCTCAAGTTGTACCTCATAATTACAATGATGATAGCAGACTGACTCCTCTAGCACAGCCTAATAAATGTTGAAATGAGCCACCTCTCCCTCTTGAACTAAGCCAAGTAAGTAATCACCTTAGTCTAATCTAGGCAATCTAGGTAAGTCCTCCATATGACCTACTCTCTCTACAACCTATCCAACAATCCAACATAATGAGATAGGATCATGTGGCCATCGAGTTGTATACCTAATGTTTGTATCCCCTAGCTCAACTCGGGGTACCAACAATCCTACTAGCCAATCCACTTGGATGTGCTCCCATACCTATATATGGAGTAGTAAGTTGCATCCCAATCCCATGTGTATCAGGTATTGAATCTCATAAAGCTCATCATACAGATGAGCTAGCAGCATGCTCCCTCATGCCATGATGATCGAATATTGAATATCATACTCGAGAAGATACTACAACATGTCCAAGAGGTTCCAAGTGAACCTCACTCCTAAAGAGTCTGGTAGCAATATTTTGGATATGATATGCATAACAACTACATACCACCAAGAGAATACATGTGTATCATACCAATCATTGACTGGAACACCACCACAATCCATCTTCATTAGAGCCTCATCCACCCTATCACCAAAGATCCTTTGGAGAACTCTCAAACAATCCCAAAAGGAGTAGAAGTTATGGTAATTCCATTTATCAAAATCCTAAATATTTGGTATACATCCTTCATGATCATGATCATCTCACTAGTTGGGATATGTAAGGTGTTGGTCTCGCCATCCCAATAGCGAGCTAAGGCCATCAAATATGTCTGATCCAACATCACAGTTAGAAGGTGCACCACCTGTTTGAGTTCAATCACCTCAATCCACTTCTAGTCATCAACCGTCAACTGGCCTACAACTCAACTAGTAGACTCGACTCCCTACTATGAGCTATCATAATCTAAGGCCCAATAATTACATGATCAACAAATAATGCATAAAATAAAAAATAAATACATAAATAAACAAAAAATTGCAAAAATCATAAAAAATCAAATTTTTAGCAGTCATTCTAGGCCTATACGATCGGTATGCGAGTCATGGTACCCCATGATAGCCTATCCAATAGTTAATTTTTTTATCATTGAATTTAAAATATGGTTGCCATTCCCTGTGATGACCCCCATCCCACCAAAGGGGAGCCACTCCTGCCCAAGATGGCCCCATAGTGGCATCTATGTGGGGAACTTTACTCCCTAAAAATACCCAAAATTAATGCTACATACCCTTAATGTAGCCTAATATACATCCTAAATTAAGGTTAGGTTCATTATTTATAGTTTAATGAAGTTTCTTTATTTTATTAGTTAGTGAGGTTCATTTAACTTTGAACAATTTATGAGAGATGGATTAAGAGTTCTACCTTACTAGCTTTGGCTCCTCCACTTATTGATACCTCTAGCTGATCTACCATGGTGATGTCTTAGAAGTTTAGTAGCATTCCATGTCAATAGCTCTCTCCTTCACCTCACAACTCACTTTTCTCTCACTACCAACTATAAAATGACTTTAAAATTTACAAAAATTGCTTATATATTTTCAAAAACTAGTAGTTGTTCCCCTAAAGGATAGTTGCATTTCAGTATGATCGTGGTACCCTTTGACGACCCCAAAATTTGAAAAGTGCCATCGTTGTACCGTAGGATAGCATATTAATAAATATAAGTGCATATATTTAGTGAGCATCATAAGCCTCAATTCTTATCATTTTTATCCATGGTAGAATAAGAAGTAAAATATATTTCATTGGAATTGATTATTGAGGAGGGACATTTTTCGTAGGACTACCCAAACTATCGAACTTGTTTTGGCCATATTTCACTCATCCGGACTTGGATTGAGCTAAAATTTTGAGGGTAGATGCCTGAAAAACCCTAGAACATCTCCACCAATTTTTAGATCATTTGGAGCAACACAGATCCTAGCACATCCCTATGTGTGAACGAGATTTTTGGCAAGCAGTTGTGCGAGGGTTTCATCTGGGTTGAGTGCAAGCAGCTCCAGAGGTTGGTTTTTGGGGCCTTCGGGCCCTAGCGGCCAATATTTTTGTGGTTTATACTCAATATTTTAGTAGGATATGTTGCAGGGGATCCAATATGGGTTAGAAATCTATCTTTCAATAGATCATGCTATGAACTTGAGTGACAACGACTTCCAATTTGCTGCACAAAATAAAAGTGAAAACCATACCTTTCCACGACGTCTAGGGCAAGGATTAAAGAGATCACGAAACAAGTTTCAAGTAGCTGATCAAAAAATGGCTCAGATCTCAAGTGAATCTGGTGCTAAGGTGCACCCACAAAATAAATCTACTATGAAAACCCCTATCAAGGGTAAGAATTTCGAAGACTCAGCCCCAAAAATGAATTTTAGGGATGCCCTCCATGGTGGACAGCCTCAGCCCAATGCTAATATTAATCTTAGGGCTTCCCATAAACCTCTAAGAATGCCTAATATTGATCCCAGGAAAATGGAGTCAGGATGTCTTAAAGCAGTTGATGGAACTCCTATTGTTAAGCTTGATATGGGTAACATTCAGAAAGATTTGAAAAAAAGAGGACTAATTTGTCGGTTCATGGGTTTTCATCTAAGCCTATCTGCTTTCAAATTCTGGGCTGCAAAAATCTAGAAAACTAAAGGTGAGTTACAAATCTCTATTTATCCAAATGGTTATTTTCTTGTTTTATTTTCTAATAATGAAGATAGAGAGAAAACTTTTCAAGGGGGTCCTTGGTTCTTTGGAAGGGTAGGGCTTTTCATGAAGCCCTGGCATACTAAATTTAAATCCGAAGAAGAGATGCCTTCTATAGCTCCCATGTGGGTTAGACTCTTTGGCCTCCCTATTGAATTTTGGAATCCTACTATTTTTTCTTCAATTGGAAACTCTTTAGGAACTTTTATGATGACTTCTGATTGTACTCAAAATTTTGAACATATTATTTATGCTCGAATTTGTGTTTTAATGGATTTTGACAAACCCCTACCTAAAAATATCACATTACAATTTGGGGAAGACACTTGGGAGCAAGTAGTGGACTATGAGAACATTCCTTTTCATTGTAGAATTTACCATGAATATGGTCATTTGGCTAGTGCTTGCCCAAATAAAATTCTTGATCAAAAGAAAGAAGATATAAACTCAGCATGTTTCCAAATGCCTAAGAAGAAGAACACTCAGAAAAAACTAGTTATGAAGGATCAATCAAAGTCATCTGCTAATATGTTTGAAATCCTTTCCACAAATGATGTCCCAAGTGAGGAAGAGGAAATAATGGAAACAAAAATCTTAGAAACACAATTTAAATATGAAGGGAAGAACTCAGAGACAAACCAACAAATCAAAGGTTTTCAATAGAAAAAAGGGAGAAAATTTACACAAGAAAAACAATCTTTTAAATGTCAAAACTTCAAATAATACAGGTCCCAATATAGACTCTGTTGAACCCTCTAGTAAAATTTTGGCTATGTATGAGCATTCTTCAAGGTTAGAAGCCATCTCAGATTCAATTGGAGTAAGTCAAGAAATAGGGAAAAAAATTGAAGATGGATTCTAATCAAAAGGTAGGTCGCAAGACCAATCAATATCATATGGTAAAAGAAGGTGAAAAGCTTGTAGAGGAAGGTAAGATTAATGCCCTTCCCAAATTTTTTAGCCCTGGTATTAATGAAGATCATCACTTGGAATATTAGAGGACTCAAAGGGAGTCTTTCAAAACAAAATGAAATTAGAAGAATGATTCAGATAAATCATCCACATCTTGTTTTCCTTCAAGAAATGAAGATGTCAATAGAGGATATGGACTCAATTGCTAGTAAAATTTGGCCAACTGGAAAAGTGGTTTCCCTCAGTTCCCAAGGGACTTCTGGTGGCATTGCTTGTCTTTGGGACCCAAAAGAGGTAGTTATTCACCATATGGTTGGCATTTGGGGTCTTTTGGCTATAGCTATTCAAAGTAGACATTCCAACCAAATTATGCTCTGCATTACTATTTATGCTCTGACTACTTTGGAGGAAAAAAGAAGATAGTGGAAGGATATAACTTATATTATCTCTCATTTTCTTGAAGCTTGGATCTTGATCGAAGGAGATTTCAATACCATCCTCTCTCTGGATGAGAAAATGGGGGGAAATAGAAATTTGGACAAAAGCACTGACCTCATGAGCGAATATATTGCAAACCTCCATCTTGTGGACATCCAACTGAGATAATGGCCTTATGACTTGGTCTAACAGAAGGCAAGGCTTAGCTTGTATAATGGAGAGATTGGATAGGTTTTTGCTCTAAAAATTTCTTAATCCATGGTCACATTCCTAAAGTGAAGACTCTTAATAATGCTGGTTCGGATCATTGGCCAGTCATGGTGGAAATGTGGAAAACCAATGTGAGTTTCTCTCCTTTTCATTTTCAATTAATGTGGCTTGAGAGATAGTTCCTTTAGACCTCATGTGCAACAATGGTGGAAGGAAGGTAAGCCTAGGTATGGGACTAAGATGTTCTATTTTTCCAAAATACTGCAATACATTAAATCCAAAATCAAGACTTGGAACTGGAAGGAGTTTGGGGATGTTCATAAAAAAACATGAAGTTATTGCTCAACTTGAAAATTTGAATAAGAAAATCCATTTATATGGCCTCACAGAGAGTAGAAGTGTAGATGAAATTAAACTCACAACTCAGTTAGAGGAATGGGAAAAAGAGAAGAAATCTTATGGAAGCAAAAATCTAGAATTCAATGGCTCAAAGAAGGAGATCAAAACACAAATTTCTTCCACAAATCTCTTCTAGCTCGAAGATCTCACAACTTTATTTCTTCCCTAAAATCAGATTCTGGAGATGTTGTCTATACTTGGGATGGCATGAACTCTATTGTTGTCGATTACTTTTCCAATATTTTTGCTGCTACTCCTCTTGACTCAACTTCTCAACAAAATGTTCTTCAAGCAATCCCTTCTCTTATCACTTCTGAGGAGAACTCTATTTTGACTGCTCCTATTACTATCAATGAGCTTCAACAGGTAGTTTTTAAAATGCAAAAATGGAAAACCCTAGTCCTGATGGTTTTCCCATTGAGTTCTACCAAGAGTTCTGGGATATCCTTCATGTTGATTTATTAGAGGTGGTGGAAGAAGCCAAGAAAGCCAAAGAAATTTTGAAGGTTATCAATAAAACTTATATTACTCTTGTTCCAAAAGCTCAAGAGGTTGATCATATCTCAGCTTTTAGACCTATTGCTTTATGTAATGTTCTTCTCAAAATCATTACTAAGATCATGGCAGAAAGGTTGAAGCCTCTTTTGCATAAGATTATTTCCCCTGAACAAGGGGGTTATGTGGAAGGGCATCAAATAGTAGATGAGATAGTTCTTGCTCAGGAAGCCATCCATTCCATGGATATGCAAAAATCTCCTTCCATGTTCATTCGGTTAGACTTATCCAAAGCTTATGATAGAGTGGATTGGCACTTCCTTATCAAAGTTTTGAGGCAATTTGGTTTCTCTCAAGATTGGATGGATTGGATTATGGGATGTATCTCTTCAGTTTCCTACTTAGTTCTTATCAATGGTAGGCCTTCTCAGTTGTTCCCAGCTTCCAGAGGTATTAGGCAAGGTGACCCACTATCCCCTTATTTATTCATCATTCTTGTTGAATGCTTGGGTAGGACTATAACCAAAAAGAGAGAAAAAAACCTTTGAGGGAGTTACCATTGCTCATGGAGCTAGACCTATCTCTCATCTTCAATTTGTTGATGACTCTACTCTTTTAGGTAAAGCTACAGTTAAGGAAGCTTCTAATATTAAGCAAATCATTAGCTATTTTTCTAAGGCTACTGGGTAATTGATCAATGAAGACAAATCTAAAGTCATTTTCTTTCACTGCTCTTCTATAAGGAATCCATGGTCTTGGATAAATTAATATATAATAAGACCTCCCTTCGATCACTTATTTAGGTATTCCCATAAATATTCAAAGGCAAAAAAAATATTGGAATTGGTTGTTGGACAAAGTCAAGAAGAAAATTGGAAAGTGGACCAATAGGTGGCTTTCTTTTGGGGGTAGAATCACCTTGGTAAAATCAGTCCTTCAAGCTATTCCTATTTATGTTTCTTCTATGTTGAATATCCCAAAGGTTGTTCTTCAAGAACTAGATCAAATCAGTCATCGGTTCCTTTGGAGTGGTACTAAGGAGAAAAGAAAATGGGCCTTGGTGAAATGGGACACTTTATGTCTTCCTAAGAATGAAGGGGGTTAGGATTCCGGTCTTCTATTAATAACAACAAAGCTTTAGCTACTAAATTATATTGGAGGATGTTGCATAACCCCAATGCTCTTTGGGCCAATAATCTTCATGCTAAATATGTTGAGAACAAAAGTCCTGAAGACCTTGTTCGCTATCAATTGCCTACCAAAGGTTCTCCCATTTTAGCAGTTCTTAAGACTGGTGAGGATTTGATAAAGAAAATTTTATTTTGGATCATTCATAATGGTCAATAGGTAAATTTTTGGATAGATTCTTGGGATGGTCACAAGCCTTTGATAACTCAGTTTCCCGATTGGAGGCCTTGGATGGAGGAGCTTCACCGAGCTAACTGGATAAAGGTGGCTAATTACTATCGGTACCATACTGGTAATTCAAAGGTTGGTAGATATTGGATCCCTATTGAGGACTGGCCTATTCAAATCCCAGAAAGGCAAAGACAAGATATCCAAGGCATCCTTCATATGAGATCTCTCTCTTGGTCCCATGAAAAATATTGTTTTGGATGGAACAACACTACTAAGGGTGAGTATTCAGTTGCTCAAGGTTATTTGACCTTATGCCATAATAATCCCAACCAATCTTCTGACATATTTTCTCAGTTGTGGGCTCAAAATCTCTGGCCTAAGGTGAGGTTCTTTACTTGGCTTTTATTGCATCGTAGGGTGCTTACTTGGTGAGCAACTTATGAAGCATGGTTTTCATGGCCCTTTTAGATGTGAAATGTGTGGAGAGAATGTAGAAACTCTCAACCATATTTTTATTGAGTGTACTTTAGCCTCTGAGCTATGGAGGAGAATGGCCACTTTACTTGGCTTACAGTGGTCCAATTTTTTTACTTTTGAACAACTTTGGAGGGATTGGCCTAAACAAGAGGGTGTTGATCATTTTATTAGGCAGTTAGTTTGGATGGGTTCTACCATTCTTCTTTGGAATATCTGGAATGAAAGGAACAACCAAATTTTTAATCAAGATAGGAAGGATATTCACTATATTTGGCAAAAGACCATTGCCAACTTAGTTGAATCAGTCCAACAACTCCTTAATCACCCCCAAAACTCCCACCAAATATGGGATCAAGTGATGCAAATATTGAAGATTAAATCTTCTAAGGGCAACCAACTTAAAGGGAATGTGAGTAATTGTAATATGGATAGGACAAGAAATTGGCAACCTCCTCCTAAGGATTTTGGAAAATTCAATACTGATGGAGCCTCTAGAGGGAACCCTGGAAAAGCTAGTGTGGGAGGAATTGGTAGACTTTCAGATGGCTCCCTGGTTTTTACTTTTGCTGAGAATTTGGGTATTCTTTCCAATAACCTTGCTGAGGGGTATGGTATCCTCAGAGGCCTTCAAGAGGCTACTAAGGTTGGATGGGAAAAGGTGTTAGTTGAGTCTAACTCTCAACTCATGATTAATATTTTGAAGACTCCTAAGAATCATAAGGTTGATTGGAGAATAAAAATAATTATTGAGAAGATTCAATTAATCCAGATGGGATTTTTGAAAGTTGATTACAATCATGTGGTCAGAGATCAAAACAAGAGTGTTGATGCTTTAGCTAATTGGGCTTTGGACAAAGGTGATCTTACTTGCTATGGCCACCCTCCTAGATGGTGGGCTTCACAAATAAGGGAAGCTCTTCTTTCTATCATTTCTTTGGATGGCTCCAGTTCTGGAGGTACCTAGTTTCTTCTTGCTTTATTTTTGCTTCTCTTTGGTTCGTTCAAGGTATTTTAGTTCCCTAGCTCAAACTATTCTTTCTTTTGTTTCCTCTATTGATTCTTGCCTTAAAAGTCTTTTGGTCTAGAAAGGTCATTGTTATGTTCAATTTTTTTCTTTTTTCTTTTTTGTTTAGTTTTTTGAGGTGTGTGTTTTTTTGTTTTGTTTTGTTTTTGTGTTTTTTGTGTTGTTTTGTTTTGTTCTTGTGTTTTTTGTTATTGTTTGTTTTTGTTGTTCTTGTTCTTGTGTTTCTGTATGTTTGTGTTAATTCATGTTTTTGTGTGTGAGTGTTTTCTATGTTTTTTGTTTTTGTTTATTGTCTATTGTTGGTTGTTTTTTATTTTTATTTTTAATTTTTTTAGGTTTTGGTTGTTTTTGTTTTTCATGTTTTTGTTGGTTATGTCTTTGTAGTGTTCTGTTGTTTTTGTCTTGTTTGTGTTTTGTTATGTTGTTCTTGTGTTTTTTCTATGTGGTTCGTGTTGTGGTTTTTTTTATCTTATTGTGTGTGTGTTTGGTTGTGCTTTATCTTTTTGACACACTCAAGGAGCATGTTTTTTATTTTATTTTATTATTTTTATTTTTATTTATTTATTATATTTTAAATCTTATTGTGTGTTTGTTTGCTCCTTGAGTATGTCAAAGGTGGTAGGCTAGGTGCGAGCCTTGGGCAATTTTTGTGGAAATAGATACCCCTGCCTCCTTGGGTCTTACCCGAAAGTGGCATCCCTTCTGGGATGTTTTCCACAAAAAAAAATAATAATAAGCCTCAATTTGACCATTCAACAACATCTATCAGCATACTTTCATCAAAAATTATAAAATTAATAAAAAAATTAAATAAACAAAATTTCAAAAGTGCCTCATACCTAGTGATTTACCCTATTTACTTAGTGATTACAATGACTAGCTATCCATGCAATATGATAAATTGAGTAAATTACCATAAGGCCTGTTGGTTTGGCTTTCATACACACCCCATGAAGAATGAGCATAAAATACCAATAACACTTATACGGGATAAATCCCACTCACTTTAGGATCTTGCTGGTTATCCAAGGTGTGAGTTACAGAGTTGGTTCGAATGTCTATTCACTCTTTTCCACTTCTGGAATAGTTTCAAGTGGACTGTCTGTTACCTTACAATGGGCTCGACATTCGTTCAATAATGTTTAGAAGTTGTTATCTTTTTTGACTATCAGATTTATGATGAGTTCTTTGATATAGCTCTTTATGTTTTAGCAGATTAAATAAAAGATAAATTTGAAAGAAAATAAAAATGGATCATTTAACAGTAGAACAGAGAGAGTAGGGTAGGGTAGAAAAGAGAAGCTTATCTAATTTAGTTGCAAAATCAAAACTATCAAATTCAATTACACTATTAAACTTCACAATGGAACCAATCAAAGAGGAAGATGTCCAGCTTTCTAAGACACCTTCTACTAAGAGCACAAGACGGAGATAACATAGATTTGAAATAAAATCATAAATAAAAGGGAAGTCGGTGTTAACTGGTATCTCTCACAAGCAATCTAGCTCGCACAGTGAGGACAGAGCAATTAGGACAGACCAGAACCTTAAATATTTAATTTTTCCTAGCATATAACAAACAGAGTGAAGCCTAGCAACATATTCAATCTTGATAATACAGATTTACAACTAAAATAAATAGAACTTTAGTGAGACAAAAACAGAAGAAGGTGCACTTATCGAAATCTGAAAGAGATTAGGCTCCTGGCCATGCTATCATAGAAGAACGATTTCATACAATCCCTAGGTCCAGAACAAAGCATTCAAACAATATTTGTAGGAAATTGCTAGAATGTCTTTTATTCCAAGTTTTCACATCCTCACTTTACATTCAAGAGAAGTATATATAGACTCAGGACAGACCCTCACATTTTTTTAAAATATCTTCTTCTAAATATCTAAATCTTATCATCAAAATCCCACAATCGAAGCTTTACAATATAAGGTATTTTAATATTGAGTTTCGATAAACCCTAATCACTCTAAAATCTTCGTGTGGATTTCACCATAAATGGAGAAGATAAGATTTGATTTTATCCTCGTCAAATGGGCACTGCGTGTAAATGTATCTTTATCTTTCGGCAAGCTATCAGAGTATCTCATTAATTCTTTTGCAAAATTTGGATGACTCACTGACTTCTGAGGCTTTCCATCCTTGCACAGTCACCTTTTTTTGGTTCGAGTTGAGATTTTCGGCCCATCATTACTTTTGCCATAAACTTTTTGGGCAAATGGGTCCACCGGCAAATTCCTTGAAGCCTGTATTTGTGGCTGGATTTGCAAGATCTGGATGAGTCACTGACTTCCCGACGTCTCTTATCTTTATCTTTTGATAATCCGTCAGAGCATCTCATTAATTCCTCGCTTGATTTGTGCCAAAATTTAGATTTGTCTATCTTTCTCACCATTACTTTTTTTTTTTGGTAATTATTATAATAGATTAACAGTGGGTTTTTATAGAGGATCCCAAAACCTTATATACAAAATCAGCCTTACTAAATAGTGCTTCATGCCTCTTGGCTGGAAGAATAAACCTGTATGCAGAAAAAAAACAAAAAGTTGCTAATTGCTCGAGGGCTACAAGTAAGGCATTTTTTCCTGATTATCCTGGAAACCATGGCCATTATAACTGGGAAAACAAAAACTAGCTGGAGAAGCTGGACCATCGGAAAGCATAAGAAGACAACCAAGAAAACTACAAAAAATTCTCCCATACCTGGGAAATAACTTTCCACATTTTTGCTTTCTCGGAGGCAGAATTCGAAGCATACATGTTGGATAGGATCCAAGAAAAATGATTGGACTGAAACAAACCGTTGAAAATCCTGCTAGAAAATTTTTCCCTGGCCCAAATGGCCACTCTCATTAGTCTTCTCGCATCCAGGATTTCATCCATACGGTTTGAGGTTCTTCTTACTTCCCTTTCCCTGCTGGAAGGGAGTTTTTGGGATAAGCGCGTCACCCATCAGAGAATCGGAGTCATCCTGAAACAACAACCGTTGGGTTCCATTTGCAACATCAGCCGCAGTTTCTTTGTCTCTATTTTCCTTGTTGGGGGGACAGCCCTGCTTCCTTTCACTACCAAAATCCACCCCTCGCTTTTGACTCCTCATAATTCGAGGGCTAATATTACCAGGCTGGTAACCTCTTCTTCCCAGCAGGTAGTCTTCCAATAGCTTTTGTGCCTCGGGAGAGTTCCGGTCATAAATTTTGGGTGAATCTGCCTGAGTGGTGATAAGGGGGGGGGCTGTTCCTTTTCCTCCTATGGTCCTAGTTGGGGGCACCCACCACACTGCTCGGAGTCCGGACGGGTGGTGATTTCCTCTTCTAGTAAGGAGGATTCGAGATGGTCCCTGGATGGACCTAGAGATTCATGGCCTTTCACAAAAGGGTGCTTCGTCTGACCTTCACCGTGCTCCAGAGGGTTGCAGGGATCCCGCTCCTTCTTCCTCGGCTTTTGGAGAGGACAATTGGACTGAAGATGCCCTTGAGAACTACACTGAGGGCAGAAAGTTGGCCTGTTCTCATAAACGATAGCTTGCTTATGTAGAAAAGTACCCCCAGATCGCAGAGTAATGGAGGATGGGAGGTCCGTCTCCAAGTCCGCAAAAACACAGAACCGGGCTTGGACAAATCTAGTTCGAGCTCTGGTGGGAGGGTCTAAAGTGATCAGCTCCCCGATGGACCAAGCAATACCTCTGATTACATTTTCATGCCAATAGAAAAGGGGAAGACTCGGGAGCCTAACCCATATTGGAGCAATGTTGATATTCTGGGTATCGGGGTTAAAGTCCAAACCCCATTTCCTTAGAAAGAGACTCCTACGGCCCAAGGACCAAGGCCCTCCAGCCAGGATTTTACAATAGTCCTCCTTGTTGCTCAGCCTAATCACGAAAAAACCTCGAGTTAGGGCAGCCAGCTCTAAGTGACCAGAGGTCCGCCATTTTCCAGATGCCCACTTGCGAATGGTCTCCATGTCGGGACGACCACCAATAAACTTATCGATGAGGGTAAATTTTTTGAAATCCACAAAGCTTGAGAGAATTTCTGCCAGGATGTCCAACTCGTCCCCAAATGGAAATAACTCCTTGGAGAAGAGCCCACTTAGGGTTTCAGATGCCACTGCCAAAGCATATGACTTCCGAGGTCCATCTCCCCATTTGTCTGGCAGATCCTTACCGCGACTTGGCAAGGACTCCTCGACGTCCCCAGACTCTGTTTGCCCTCCCTCCACCCTGCCTAGCCCCTGCTTCGACCTGCCAACGCTCCTGTGCTCTCCCAGAATAGCCTTCCCACCCACTGTCATCCCCACCCTCCCAAGAAACCCTAATTTCATCACGCTCAGATTCTTTCTCGCCATTACTTTTGCCATGAATATAAGTGTTGAATTACTTTCTGCAAAAGAAAAAAAAGACTATAATTAATTAATTTTCCCATTTAAATACTTCTAGGATTTGGACTGTGTTGAAAATCTTTCACTTCCTTTGGATGGGTGATGAAAAATTTAAAGAAAATGGCCAAATTTTGCAAAAATGAATATAAAACCAAACATGTCGCGATATCGTGACATGTTCTTCAAGTTACTTCTTCCTTGCTTGTGCCTTCACGAAAATGGAACATGTCGCGAAATCGTGACATTTCCTCCACTTTGTGTTTTTCAGGCTTTCTTCCTCGCGAAAATGGAACATGTCACGAAATCATGACATTTTCTTCACTTTGCTTCTTTCAGCTTTCGCCCTCGCAAAAATGGAACATGTCGCGAAATCGTGACATTTCCTCCACTTTGTGTTTTTTAGGCTTTCTTCCTCGCAAAAATGGAACATGTCACGAAATCATGACATTTCCTTGACTTAGTCTCTTCCAAGTCTTGGCCCTCGCGAAAATGGAACATGTCGCGATATCGCGACATTTCCTTCACTTCATGTCTTTTAAGATTTTGCTCTCCAAAAATGGAACATGTCACGATATCGCGACATTTCCTCCACTTTGTCTCTTCCAGGCATTGGCCCTTGTGAAAATGGAACATGTCATGAAATCATGACATTTCCTTCACTTAGTATTTTCCAAGCATTGGCCCTCGCAAAAATGGAACATGTCACGAAATCGCGACATTTCCTTCACTTAGTCTTTTTTTAGCTTCTGCCCTCGCGAAAATGGAACATGTCGCGAAATCGCGACGTTTCATTCACTTGGTATTTTTTTTAGATTTTGACCTCACAAAAATGGAACATGTTATGAAATAACGACGTTTCCTTCACTTAGTCTTTTTTTTAGCTTCTGCCCTCACGAAAATGAGACATGTCGCGATATCGCGACATCGGACTTCAAAAGATTTTAGGATACAATTAATTTTGAGTGAAAGTCCGACAAGTTTGAAAATGTAACATGTCACGATATCGTGACATTTCCCCCAATATTTTCTTCTGAGCTTTTCCTCTTGCGAAAATGAGACAGGTTCGAAAATGGAACATGTCGCGATATCGCGACATTTCCTTCAAGCTTTTCTTCTACTCTGCAAACTCTCCAAAAATTGTAGGTTGACTCCAACGACTTTGTACACCTGTATTTTGCATTTTTACATATTGGTGAAGGATCTTCCTTACTCAAAAATAAATTTAACATTTGAAAAATGAATTTTAAATTGCTCAAGAATGATCAGCTTCACATGGTGTAGAAAAAATGATGAAAAACTCAAAGTGCCTAGAATTTTATGAAACTTTACAAGCATCTAAAAAGGCCCAAAGGGTATCCAAATCTGCAAACGGAGCTTAAAAATTCATCACGGTTGAATGGAAAATGTATTTAGAAGTTTTCTAGCCAAAAATAGAAATTGCTATTGAAATCAATGTCATATGCAAGTATACTTGGAAAATTTGATGTAGGCGAAGCTTAAAAAAAAGTGCAAGCAAAATTTGGAATTAAAAACCTGAAAAATCAAGAGGGTCCCTGCGAAAAAATGAAAATTAAATATTTTCAAAGGGATGGAATTTCATTTTTTTAGTGGGGGTGTGTTGCTTCTCAACAAGGCCATTTGAACCAAATCATTCATTTATTAATCAAAATATTGTCACTTCAACCCCCAAGAAGGCCATGCGGTTGGAATACTCCATGATAACGAGGTATCCATTTCATTATTCTATGAATTTTACATAAAATCATCAAACATAGTGAGTCACCTAAATATTTAATTGAATTTCTACCATCTTGATTCCCTAAGAAAGCCATGTGGTTGGATTGCTCCATGGGTTAAATATGTACAATTTCTAATATTGGTTGAAATCATAGTTGTAACAGGACTTTTCCTTTCACATTTATTATCTTGGACCACTTAAAACAAGTCATCTTGGTCAAGCGACTTGTCGCTTTCATCACTTACCATTTCCTCATTGACTCATCGCTTGAGAGGATAGTCATAATTAAAGAATACATAATAAAAATCAACAATTAAACACTTAATCATGCAAATTGTGTTCATCCATGAATCATTTCTAACAACTATCATAAGCTTCCCTATTTTTTGGGGAAAAAATTAAAAATAATAACTAAACCTTTGTCAGTCTAAACTTATGATCCGTGTAGCTTGATAATGCTACCTAAATGCCTTTAGATGTCAACAAAGTTTTACTCAAATTAAGCCTATCATTCTATTGGAGGTAATAATTCATAGATGCATGCTCTTTCTATGATTGAGGCATCTAACATTGATCATATCAATGAACATCAGTCAACCTACAATGTGACGTTAGGTTATCTATTTTTACTCAGTGTTGTGCTTTCACATAATGTATATAAAAAATGGACACTTGTAGACACCTAAAACATATCATGTTAAGGAGGCTACTCATATGGATACCTTTTTAGGCCATATGACTCATCTTGGGCTTCTCTAAGACCTAAAAGTAGTTCTAACCACTCAAACAGGGCAATTTGACCCTTTGCATCTTGAGTTGTGGTTCCCTTTGATGGCTTCCTGGTAGTCATGGTGATCCACGATGGTCTCTCAGTGGCTATTATGCCCAATTATGGCCTACAGTACCAAATATCAAAGCCACTAATGATCACACCTATAACAAACTTGGGCTTCCTAAGCTAAGCCAAATCAGTTACAGGGCAGTTGAGCTTAATGGATTGAGCACGAAGAAGCTTCCAAAAGCAATGCTTGGGATACCTAATCCTAACTAAATATTGATCTTGGCTTCCCTTGCAAGCCAATAATGCCAATTGGGAAATCTATAAAAATAGCCCAAGCCTTCACATAAATGATCATGAATTAGCTAAGATGAAGTGTTGTCATTTTGTTGGTTAGATAGAACAATCTCTCATAAGTTTCAAAGTGCTATCAAAATACAGTCATGAAGCTTGCCAACCCAAAAAGGGTGTCCATTGGATTTTGACGATCCAATTCCATCATTTTTTCCATCAAACATATGGATTTAGTGCCAATTATATACAATTCAATCGTGCATCAATCGAACGACCCTTGAACAATAAATTTGATAGAGGAATTAGATGTCTTATACCAAGATGGCTCATAGGTGGAGCCATCAAAGCTGATGATGTCCAATAGGCCAGGCTAATCTGATCAATGGTGGCCTCTCTGTAAATCTATATTTTTCATTTTTTCTTAGTTACAGTAGATTAGCAGTATTTAATTCTCTATTTTAGCATAGTTTATTTCAAATTTTATGTATTTCTTCATTTTTTTTAGCATTTTCCTTTCATTTACATATCATGGAAATGGGCCTCATCTTGAGAGGTTCTATATTTGCTACTAATTTATTTTAAGTGCTTATGTGTGCAAATATCAGGTTTCCACAAGATCAAATCATCATAAATATTTCTTAATATTTGCATCATCAAGTGGATGTCGCTAAGAAACCCTCCATAATAAGTTTTAGGATATTACAAAGATCTTGTGAAGACACCTATTATTGGGTTTCATATTGTAATATTGTATCAATTGGTGTAATCCCTAAGAGGGATATTTTGTAACATCTTGTAAAGATAATTTTTGAATATCAATGAGGACACTTTATTTTATCTATTTCTTTATCATTATGGTTACATAATTTGCATTATCAATTTGATTTCATATTACATGTTTAGGTGTTAGATATTTTATACATATTACAAGTTCTTCAAAATATTTTTTGTCAATGATTCACCATTAGTTAGGTGGTCAAGATCCACTAGAATAAATACTTGAGTGATTAATTTTTTACACTGAAACAAGGCAAGAGATCATTTTTTACAGAATAATTTACATACATCATACTATATGGAGCCAAGTTGCCCCCAAAAGTGCTCCTAAAATACTACCTCGAGTCCATAGTTGCACTAGATATTGCTAGGCATATAGCTGAGCAAGTAAAAATGAGAGATAACAAAAGGAATTCGAGGGTTCCCTGGCTCAAATTACCTTGTTGATTAGGACATTATATTTACAAGGGTAATTATAGCCTTATCAAAGCCATCTCAATAATGGATAACTATGACTTTGTTGAAATTACTTGGAGGGCCTATGATCCAAAAGGATATTATGATAAAGACATACAAAAGGTAATGAAATTACATATGGAACATAATAAGATCCTTTAAAAGAAACCATGTGGATAGCTATGATGAATGAAAAAATTGGGTAGATGCCTGGAAGTGTTGGAAATATTGAACATATTGAGTTTTCATTGATGTCAAAGGGTTGATGTCAAAAGGATGCAAGGTATTCAAGGAAGAAGTATTCTTCTAAGGTTGGACAATTATTCAAGGCAAGGTATATCCTAAAGAAAGAAAAATTGTTGAAAATAAAAGGATTATAATATTGATTTAAATATTATAGAGAAGGGGGTTGGTCAAGGGGTGGGGAGAGGTTTAAAAAAGAAGGTAAGGTTTAAATATTAAATGTGAAGTCCAAGGTTTAAAAGAGAAGGCAAGACAAAGGTTTAAATGAGAAGGCCAAGGTTTAAAATAAAAGGTAAGACAAAGGTTTAAAGTTTAAATATTAAAAAAAAAGACCAAGGGTTTAATAAAAGTCACTTGGGACAAAGGCTTGAAGACCAAAAGTTCAAAAAGATAATATTATAATATTTATTAAATATTATAATATAAAGTTATATGCATTGGTTCCAACATCTAGAAAGCAATTTTAATATTAAAAAATGATCAAGCATCAACGTCTTGAGAAAAGAGGTGAAAGGTATATAAATCAAACATTAAATCATTTGTATGTCTAATATTTTAAAGGATGTAAAATTTATCTCATTGTGTTGCATCTGAGAATATAAAAGGAGAAGAGAATAAAATCTATGTGGAAAGTGAACTAAGAACAAGGGCTAAGTGTTGCGCATCTAGTTTCAATTGGGTGGCTAGTCCAATTGGTCATTGAGCTAGCGCTAAGGCATTGGGGGCAGGAAAGTCACAGGGTCAAATTCGGGCAGGTCCGTTTTGCTTGGTAGTTAGAATAAATCATTTTGTTTGACAAGGAAGACTTCAACATGTTCACACTGTGTGGTTGTTACTACCCATGGGGGTAGCTCAGCTGGTAGCCCAACCTGTGGCAAGGTGTTGTGTGGGAAGAGGTTTGGTGTTCAATTCTCATTGTGTTCGCTAGCTTGTTTGGTTGAGGTATGAGCCATCAACTTTATTGATTAAAGTTTATGTGAAAATATTAATGTGCTGGACTTATTGGTTGAAGTTTTGATTATTGTGAAAAGGTTAATGTGTGGCTTATGTGGTTATAATAGAAGAAAAGTTTTGTTTATATTTTTATTTAGAAAGGGAGTCATAAGGTGCAACATTATTATTTGTTTTTATATTCTGCATTAAGTTAGTAGGAGTTATAAGGTGCATGGGAGTGAATTAAAAATTGTCATTTGCACATTGTGTTAGTAGGTGTTATAAGGTATATTGGGGTGAATTAAAAATTATCTTTTGTGTATTATAAAAGTAGGAGTTATAAGGTGTGATTATGGTTTAATTTTTAAATGTAATTTTGTATGATAGAAGAAGGAAATTTGAGGGTTTAGTCACTACTAAAAGCTTTATTTTGGGAGACTAAAAAGGAGTTATAAAACATAATTTTCAAGCCTTATTATGCACATATTTTGAGAAGGGTTTTAATGTGGATGATTTGAAAGAGAAATTTACTAACCATTTTTTGAAGTGGCACAAGAAAGGAAAATTATTTTTGAGACAGGTTTTGAAAGTACATCATCATCAAGGCAGTTTTTAGAGGTATGTGATTTAACTCTTTCTTAAGGTGGTTTTGTTTGAGGAAAATATTTTTGATGTCATATGATTGGAGGTATAAGGATTGATTTGATGTGCATTAGTGATTGATTGAAGTTGGGAGTAATTGTGAATTATTGTTGAATGAAAAAGCAAATATGTGCAAGGGTTTGGAAATATACTAGCAAGGGTTTGAGAGCAAATTGGTGCATTAACTTTGAGTCATATTGGGAATGAACTTGCAAGGGTTATAGACCAATCTTGTGAAGAAAATATATGCATTAGTTTTGAGTGATATTGGGAATAAATTTGCAAGGGTTATAGACCAATTTTGTATGGGTTGGAAATTTGCAAGGGCTATAGAATAGTTTTGTGAAGCAAGTATGTGCATTGGTTTTGATTAATTTTGGAAGTACATAAGAAGGTCAACTATCAAGTGCTATACTAGAGTATCCTTTTGAATGCAATGAATGTGAGACATGTGAAAGAAATAGACTTAATGAATGTGAGAAGAACATATTGAGTATTTGTAATGCATATCATTCTCTATATGTTCATGAAGAAAAATAATTTTGGGTAGAATATGTCTGAATTACTTTAGTCAAAGAAAGCACTTTTGGGAAAGATATATGCAATTGTTTCTATGCAAGAATTAGGAATGGTTGAGCAAGTTTTGTGAGCAAGTTGAGAAAATTTTGTGAGTAGGTTGAGAAGATTTTGTGAGTAGGTTGAGAAAATTTTGTGAGGAGGTTTAGTAGAGTTTGTGAGTAGTATTTGAGAGACGATTTGAGCAGGTTATTGAGGTATATTTGAACAAGTTGTTGAGAAGATTTGAGAAATATTTGTGTGTAGGATTGGAGCAGATTTGAGCAAAATTGAGAGTATATTTTAGATCAAACTTGATCAAGCCTTGTGTAAAGGCTTGGAGAAGATTACAACAAATGGTATTGAGGTATCTTATGGATGGAGGTCCAAAAACTAGAGTAAAGTAGATTGGTGTCTCCTATGGATAGAGGTCCACGAACTAGAGCAAAGGGGATTGGTGTCTCCTATGGATAGAGGTCCATGAACCAGAGTAAATGGGATTGGTGTCTCCTATGGATAGAGGTCCATGAACTAGAGCAAAAGGGATTGGTGTCTCCTATGGATAGAGGTCCATGAACTTGAGCATAGGGGATTTGTGTCTCCTTTGGGTTGGTGCCCATAAACATTGTAATAGGGAATTGGTTCCCAAGATATTTGTTGAGAAAATTTAGAAGAAATATTTTCTCCATGGATGTAGCCCACATTGGGTGAACCATGTTAAATCTGTGTCTCTTATGTGTGTGATGATCTGTGCATTATTTCATTATTGCAATTGATAATATTGGATAATACTACTTTGGAAATAAAAGTAAAAGTTTTATCTTATATTGTTCACCCCCCTCTCAGTATAAGCTTGTGTTATTCAATTGGTATCAGAGTGGGTTCCTTCATGAAATCCTAACAGCTTGAAGGAAGATCTTATAGGAACACACATGGCTCATAAGGAAGGGTTTTCATCAAATAAGGCTCCATTGTTTGATGGGACTAACTATGCTTTATGGAGTGTGAGGATGAAGACTTATTTGATGGCACATGGATATGATACATGGCAATCCATTGAAAATGGATTCACACCATCTACAACTCCTCCTATAGATGCAAGTGGTAAGAAACCATATGAAGATAATGCCAAGGCAATGAATATAATTTTGAGTGGGTTATGTGAATCATAGTTTGTGAAAGTCATGCAATGCACTTCAACAAAAGAAATGTGGGATAAGTTATAGAGAACATATGAAGGAGATGACAAGGTCAAAATGGCAAAACTTCAAACACATAGGAGGAAGTTTGAAGACTTGAATATGAAATATGATGAAGATATTGCTATGTATCTACTTTGTGTTGATGAGGTTGTCAACACTATTCATGGACTTGGAGAAAATATTGAGGAATCTACTATTGTTTAGAAAATATTGAGGTCACTCCCTATGAGGTATGATGCAAAGGTTTCAACAATAGAAGAGATGAAGGATCTCAAAAATTTAAGCATGGATGAGTTACATGGAATTCTCACAGCCTATGAGATGAGGACAGAAAAAGAACAAACATAAAAAAGAGAGGCAACATTCAAAGCTTCAAATAAGGAAAATAATAAAGAACAAGAATCAAGTGATGAATCAAGTAGTGAAGAAGAGGTTAACTTTGTGAGAAGAAATAAGAAGGGTCCAAGAAAACACAAAAATATGCAGACTATGAAATATTTTAGTTGTGGTAACATTGGTCACTATGCAGCTAATTGTCCATAAAATGGAGGTAGTAGCAGTGAAGAAGAAAAGGATTACAATAAAAATAAGGAAAGAAAGTTTTATTATGAAAATAAAAATAGGCATGGTCAAGGCAAGCATGAGAAGATTTTTTTCAAAGGTACAAGAAGAGTTTTTATGTTGAAGAAGAAAGCAATACTTCAAGTGAAAGTGATGAAAGCTTCTCCGATAATGAAAAAGAAGAAATTCTATTTTTGGCCATAGAAGAGAATGAAGATGCTCCTATTTTCAAATACCAAGAAGAAAAAAAAAAAAAAAAAGAAGAAAAAGTTTTAGAATATGAAAAGGAAGCCACAATTGATATGGAAGAGGAATTTTTTGTTGATCTTGAAGAGTTGAAAAGGAGAACTTAATATTGAAGGCTCAAATACAAGAGGATGAGAAAACAAAGGCAAAACTTCTACAAGATCTCACTGACTTAAAAGTTAAGGTTGAAGAGGTAAAGAAAGTTGAAGAAGGTATGGCTAAACAATTAAAGGTAAAAGAACTAGAATGTGAAATACTAGAACATGAAGCTGACATTCTAAGGAAGGGACTTGAGAAATTCAATAATAAGATATATCAATTTAGGAAAAGCTCAAAATATTTGGATGATATTATCAAAACATAGAGATCTCCATTTATGAATATTGGACTTGGTTATGAGGAAGGTCAAGAGGTACAAGAAGAGGATTCAAGCTCAAAATAAATAGAAGCATCAAAGAAGGTATTTGAAGAAGAGCCTAAGACCTATACTGATAAGTTGAGAAGTGGTAGTATCAAAGAGGAAGCAAACAAAGAATCATCAAGGAATATGGACCATCACAAGAAAAGAAAAGAAAGAACCATGAGATCAAGGCAAGATGAATATTTCTTCCAAGGTTATTGTTTCTCATGTAATAATTTTGGTCATAAAGCTATACATTGCAGGGTTCATGATAAAATTGATTATGGCTTCAACAAGAGAAATTTCAAGTCACTTGCACTTTCCAAGGACTACAACATCATGTGTTTCAATTGCAATAATTTTGGTCATAAAGCTATACATTGCAGGGTTTATGGTAAGAATTATTATAGCTTCACCAAGAATTCATTTGCACCTTTCAAGGACTACAACATTAGGTGTTACAATTGCAATAATTTTGGGCATAGAGCAAAGTGGTGTAGAACAAAATTTTTGGAACTTCCAAAGACAAGCAAGAAAAAGGATGCTCAAAATGTTCAAAGAGGTATGACTTCAAAAGTTTGGAAAAATATTGAAAAAGAAGAAGAGCATTGTAAGTTGGGAGTAGCTTTACTCCCATCCCAAAATTAATCACCTCAAGAAAAGGAGGTGGTGAGGGGGCTGAGCTAAGTGTTTTATTTTTAGCCCCAAAAGGAGCCCTTTGCCATTGATGTCAAAGGGGGAGATATTTCAGTGAGGGGGAGAGATTTCAGTAAGGGGAAGCAACTTGTCAGGGGGAGCAGTTTGGGAATCCAGTTGTAGTAAAAGAAAATTTTTTTAAGGGTTTCCATCAATGACAAAGGGGGAGATTGTTGGAAATATTGAGCATATTGAGTTGTCATTGATGTCAAAGGGTTGATGTCAAAAGGATGCATGGTATTCAAGGCAAAAATATTCTTCTAAGGTTGGACAATTATTCAAGGTAAGGTATATCTCAAAGCAAGGAAAATTGTTGAAAAGAAAAGGATTATATTATTGATTTAAATATTATAGATAAGTCCAAGATTTAAAGGATAAGGCAAGACAAAGGTTTAAATGAGAAGGTAAAGGTTTAAAATAAAATTCAAGACAGGTTTAAATTTTAAATATTAAAAAAAAAGGCCAACGATTTAATAAAAGTCACTTGGGACAAAGGCTTTAAGACCAAAAGTTCAAAAAGATAATATTATAATATTTATTAAATTTTTTTTTTTTTTTGAATTTACATGGTGGACCATGGGGATTGGAGGCTTTTTATGGGCGGCGGCCTCCACACGTATCTTCACGCAGCCACCCCTATAACCACCATGCCACAATCATTTTAAACCTTTACGCCACCTGAAAGCACCGGAAAGGACAAGACAAGCGTTGTCGCGGAGGCCCGAGATTTGAACCTTGGACCTCCATCCCCATTATGGGGTTTGGATGAACCAATTGGTCTACACCTCGGACCTATAATATTTATTAAATATTATAATATAAAATTATATGCATTGGCACCAACGTCTAGAAAGCAATTTTAATATTCAAAAACTATCAAGCATCGATGTCATGAGAAAAGAGGTGAAAGGTATATAAATCAAACATTAAATCATTTGTATGTCTAATGTTTTAAAGGATGTGAAATTTATCTCTTCATGCTGCATCTGTTAATCTAAAAGGAAAAGAGAATAAAATCTATGTGAAAAGTGAACTATGAACAAGGGCTAAGTGTTGTGCATCTATGTTCAAATGGTTGGCTAGCCCAGTTTTTCATTGAGCTAGTGCTAAGGCGCTAGGAGTAGGAAAGTCGTAGGGTCAAATTCAGGCAAGTCCATTTTTCTTGGCAGTGAGGAAATCATTTTATTTGGCAAGGAAGACTTCAACACGTTCACACTATGTGGCTATTACTACCCATGGGGGTAGCTTAGTTGGTAGCCCATCTTGTGGTAAGGCACATGGGCAGAGTTTCGGTGTTCAATTCCTATCACGTTCGTTGGCTTGTTTGGTTGAGGTATGAGCCAAAAAAATTGTTGATTAAAGAGCCAAAAAAATTGTTGATTAAAGTTTATGTGAAAAGGCTAATGTGTGGCTTATGTGGTTATAATAGAAGAAAAGAAAATTATATTTTTTATTTAGAAATGGAGTCATAAGGTGCAACATTATTATTTATTTTTATATTATGCATTAAGTTAGTAGGAGTTATAAGGTGCATGGGAGTGAATTAAAAATGGTCATTTGCACATTGTGTAAGTAGGTGTTATAAGGTATATTGAGGTGAATTGAAAATTATTTTTTGTGTATTATAAAAGTAGGAGTTATAAGGTGTGATTATGGTTTAATTTTTAAATGTAATTTTGTATGATAGAAGAAGGAAATTTGAGGGTTTAGTCACTACTAAAAGCTTTATTTTGGGAGACTAAAAAGGAGTTATAAAACATAATTTTCAATCCTTATTATGCACATCTTTTGAGAAGGGTTTTAATGTGGATGATTTGAAAGATAAATTTACTAACCATATTTTGAAGTGGCATAAGAAAGGACAATTATTTTTGAAACAGGTTTTGAATGTACATCATCATCAAGGTAGTTTTTAGAGGTATGTGATTTTACTCTTTCTTAAGGTGATTTTGTTTGAGGAAAATATTTTGATGTCATATGTGTAGACACTAAAATCATGTAAATCGGATAATATTGCCATGATGCCACTCTTATCGACACCATATGGCCCCATTGGGAAACCCTCAAGGGTTAATTAGGGGTCCTAACCACTTTTGGGAAGGTTTACCCCACTTTTGGGAGGTTTTGGGCCATGTAGCCATGGTCATCCCACCCCAGGATGACCATAGTTCATGGTCATCCCACCCAGGGATGGCCACAAGCAACCATCCCTGGGTGGGACGACCATGGTCCAGACCCCCAAAAATTCAAGGGCGGGACAAATGGCAATCAATTTCTACCATTTATCCCACCCAATGACTTATGATAGATTGGGAGACTATCTAGGCCATCACGAACTACAAATTGGAGGCCCAAATTGGAGGCCTCTTCCTCCCAATGCATGGCAAGGGCTTTGACAAGTGGCGGCACCTACCTTGCATGCCCCAACTTGCCCCTTTGCCCCTTTTGCCCTCTTGGGCTATAAATTGGAGTGTTTCCACTCAATTTTAGAGAGAGCTCTTTGCAAGTATTCACCACGAAGTGCTACCAAGATTCCCTCTCACCTTTTGCCCTCGTATTTGCCCTTGGAAACTTCATCAATCGAAGGTATTTTCAAGGCATCCCCAAATACGCACATCCCTTCCAAAACCCATCCATTCCTATGAGTGAATTTACCAAATTTGATGACAACATCCCTAGGAGGATTCTAGACCAGATCCCAGTGGAATTGGTGGCAAAAACCACCCTATTTTGTGGTCGTCCCCACCTGGGATGGTTAATAGTCCCAAATGGATCACCCAGGGATGGCCATGAATTGGCATATAATTTTGAATCAATTTTAGTGTAGATCAATTTTAGAGTAGTATATTAGCATCATACTTGAATTTGGTGAAGTTTGGAGTAGTTTTGAATCATCAATTAGGGTTTTTGTGATGACAGTCCTAATTGGCCCACCTAGGGATGACCACATATTCTGCTCATAATTTCACTTCAATTTCTACATAGATCATTACAAAAGTAGATAATATACATCATGCTAAGTTTTGGTATCATTTGGAGTAGTTTTAGATTATCTATTGCACTTTTTACATCCTATATTGCATGCATTTCATTGATATTATCTTAATCCACACATGCTATTAACCCATTTCAATTTCTTGTGTGTAGGTATAGGTATTCCAATGCATGAGGAAGGAGCTAAAGATTTGAATAAGGATAGCTCATTCAGTGGTAACAAAAACCCACGCTTCAATCATGAGTGCGAGAAGAACATTGAAAGCGTGCCATAAGTTTATGAAAGGATTGGATCCTTCAACATTGTAATTTGAATTGTATCAAATTGAGAGCCCTCAAGGGGATATTTTGTAACCTTCTATTTGAAAAATTAATCAATATAAAGAGAACCCCCCATTCCTTTCAAATATTTGTCATCTTTATGTTTACTTTATTGTCACTTTTGAATGCTTGATTAGAACAATAGATGCATTTCAATTTCCCTTGCTAGGTGCACCATTTTTCCACTCTATAGTGGTGATCATGGTGGGACCCTTGTCCCTTTTCATTTTTGCCATTTTTAACCTTGTTTTTGCACTTTGGATGTTGTAGGTTCTGGCCATTCTGGACTGAAATGACCCCTAAATTCCTAATTGGAACACCTAGGGATGACCACAACAACCATCCCACCCAGGGATGACCCCCAAATTTGCAGCCATCCCACCCTAGGATGACCACAAAATAGGGGTTTTCAGCCCAAATTTCTAGAAACAACAACATTCATAGATAGTCAAGGTAAGTGCCTAAACCTTCACTATGCATTAATTATGTTCAAAAAAGGGTAAATTTAAGTTTTTCATGTCTTCTCTTAGTTGATTGAAAGGTTAATTTTCCCCTTTCCTAAAATTCAAAATAACAAATAGAAGAAAAATAGGAAAAATAATAGTCTTAATTATGCATTTGAATGGTTTTCCTACTTGTGACCTACCTAATGGTTAGGTTTTCATATAGGATAAGTACTTTTGTAGGTTCTTTATTCATGCATATCTTTCTGAAAGTGAAATGTTCTTTGTGCATTTAGTGAACTAGCATTGAATGCTCTCTTATTTTACTTTCTTAAAGGATAAAAGGAACCACACACACCACATCACATTTGAACATTAGTGAGTTGGAATTTCATCCCCAACCACTAATAGAGACCAATGATGGTGGGTTTCATCTCCATCCATTGGCTCAAATCCTATGAACCCTATTTTTGGCCAAATCTAGCTCCAAGAACCATCTTAGCTATGGGAAAGAGCATGTATTTCTCTTTAAGAGGTATATCATTGACCATAGGTGAATATGGGTGAGGATTGGTAGGACCTGTGCTCCCTGATCGGGTATGGGCTTCATATCCATACTTTGGTTGGTTTATGTGATTAAAATTTCATTGTCGGTTGTCGAGCTATGAGTATATAGGTGAAATCCTTTAAAAAATTGAGAATTACATCAACAATATTCAAACACATGAAAAGATATTCCTTTGCAAAACAACAAATCAAAACACACCAAATAGTTTAGGAACACATATAAATTTTTAAAAGAGATAAATACTTGTATTATTGTGTGTTTCTATTTTTGTGTGTTGAATCATTAAAATTTGTAAAGGATATAATCACGTAGGTTTTAGAAATAAGTAGTTATGGTTTGCACCCATAGCCAAGCCCACTTAAGGGTTGACGCTATGGGGAGTAGGCAAGGAGATGTAGATCATCTCTGATTTGACCCTAAGGACTTGGTTATACCTCCTTGGTGGCCTCCTACTCGCCCAAGTCCTAGATTGTCAAATAAGGAACCTAGCCTCCAAGGGACCCCCATATGGGACACCCCTACAGGTTGTGGTCCTAATCAGGGAAATTATTTTCCAAGTATAGACACTTCACATGCCTTATTTCAAGAATGGAAATAATGCATTGAGGCACCAACACATAGAGCAATACCATGCATTCACGTGCCTGCTCGGTCTACCTCGCACACCTACGTGTAGGAGCAAGACTATGCACCATGGGCGGGGCTAAATGATCACAATACACCCTCAGATCACCTTGATAGGTCTCCATAGTATAAATACCAAGATGAGTATGATACTCATCACATTGGGTGAGCCAATTCTACCTCTTCCCTTCCTCATTTATGAAGGAAGACTCAAGGAGAATCTTGATTATCCTTGATCACATCATTCGATGCAAGCACGATGTGCTTCTATGCTAGTTGAGTATAAAGAACATCTGTTTAGGAGTGAGCCTCAAGTAAATATGACTTCTCTCAATCGAGGGAAGCTCATAGTAGATTTATTAGATCCTCTTGAATAGGATAGGTATCATGGACATAATGCTAGGGCTCATAGGCCCCACACAACTGAGTAGATAAACCAAGTTGTCAAAAGGTATGTTGATCACCAAGCCCAATTTAATCAGCTTTGGCTAGATAAATAATGCTTGGATCTCTTAGATCATCAACATCAATTAGAAAAACAAAGGATTGAATAGTAGATTCAAGAGACCTTGTGCAATGGGGTTCCTACCCCAAGTACGCATAGGTAGGGGGTTCATCAGAGGCAACCCACTTTTAACCAAAATAGGCCTCCTAGGCCTAATAAAATGGTGCCTCCTCGACCTCCTAGGCCTAATAGAGACTTTCTTCCTAGGCCAAACATAGATCACCTTCAGTAGGCATTAGTTCCTCCTTGTAGGCCAATTCTAGAAACACCTTACGGGGCCTATGATGATTTAGAACTAGAATAGGAATACCTAGAAGCACCTTATGGAGGTATGGTTGATGATAATCAACCACCATACCATATGCTTAAAATTCCTCACCCTCCACTATGGGGCCAAAGTAAAGAAGAGGAGATTAAATCCTCTGATGCGTATAGAGCATTGCTTGAGCGCATGGAAACCATAGAGAGCAAGACAGCTGGGTCTAGGCAACAAAATCCCACTTTGTGCTAGTTATGTAGTCAACCACTTCATCCATCTATTCCTTCCCCTCCATATCTAGAGCATTTTAAAATGCCCAAATTAGATAGATTTAAAGGAGAGGAAGATGCATAAGAGCACATCACTAGGTTCATGAACCAATGCTTCAGTATTCAAGATGATGATGCCTTACTCTTGAGAATATTTTTAATCACCCTCTCTGGCCTAGGAGTAGAGTGGTATAATCAACTTCCAAGGCATAGCATCCATACTTTTGAACAATTTGTAGATGCATTCTTGGAATGTTTCACCTTCAATACTAAGAGAAAGGTGACCTTAATAGACCTCATGGGGTTAAAGCAATATGAAGATGAGTCAATAATAGACTATGGTAATAGGTGGTGAACACTTCTTGCTAAGCTACCTTACCTATTTCCAGTGTCTAAGCTGACTAGGATGTTTTCAAAGAGTTATTTAAAGCCAATATCATTATTGCTACAACTCCAATAGTATCAAACTCTTGAAGATGCTCTAGCATAGGCTAGAACCATAGAAGAAATTAAAATTCAAGAGGGGGAAATCGTAAAACCTCACAAGGAGTGGACTAAGAACCCAAAGGGCAATCTAACACAATCAAAGTTGATAGTAGTGAACCAAGTTGCCATCAATGTCCTAGGGCCTATACAACCAATGCCACCTCAAAAGGTAAATTATTAGGCCCAACCTCCTCCTGCAAGTTATAACAACAACACTCAAGTGAACTAGGGGTAAAATTAGTAATGTCACCCTAGGCAATAATTTACGCCCTTTTCTGAGTCAATGGACTCCCTATTCGATCATCTATGTGTGGCCAAGGTGATTACTCTACCCGAGATCTAGCCTATAGACCCGAGTATAGGTAAATAAAAGCCTATGGGATGTTGTGAAGACCTATATTATAGATATCATAGGTATATTGGACATGACTTGCCAATGTGCTATGGTTTCAAAAACCTAGTACAAGATATGATCGAGAGGAATGACCTTCAAGTGGACAATCCTCTCATGACAAATAATCAATAAATGGGTGTTTTTAAAGACCCATTACCCACTCATGAGGTACAAGAAATCCTACCAAACAAGTAAATGAGGTCCATATGACACCCCCTAAACAAGGGTACATCAGGATGGTTAGCATTATGACAAGGAATAGATGCTATCCAAGTCAAGTTGCACCACCTATAGCTTCAAGTGATATTCCTTCAATGTCATAGCCTCCACCACCTCTAGTACAAAGCCTTCCACCTCATCCAATGGTTACAATAAAAAGTAAGCTTGCTCAAAGCTTATGAACAACATCGGCTAGAATTTCCATATATGAGCTTATTCAACAATCTCCACCTCATAGAGAAGCTCTTATGGATATTCTTAAGTCGATTGACCTGTAGCCCCAAGAGTCTAACTCTTTTATCAATTTTGTGGGGCACGTCCAGTAGTGTAAAGAACCAGTGATCACATTTCATGAACATGAACTCAAATCGATTGCAAGTGATGTGGTTGATCCTCCTCTACACATCATTGCATGTGTAAATGGAACACCCTATAAGAGAGTTCTAATTGATACTAGTTCATCAAGTAACATCATCACCACTAATGCTCTCAAACATCTAGGACTTCTAGCATCCCATATTGTTGCATCCACCTACACCCTCCAAGCATTCAATGATATGATATGCTCAATAGTTGGCACTATAGTCCTACCTATTTAGGTGGGATGTAAAACTATACCAATATTGTGTCATGTTTTGGAGGGTGCAATGGCCTACAATATATTGTTAGGTAGACCTTGGATTAGGGACATGAAGTGTGTACCCTCCATAGCTCACCAATGTCTGAAGTATACTTATGAAGGGCAAGTACACATGGTCTCTGCAGACCTTGAGCCCTTCAAATACTACAACTTGGTGCAACATATCCCTGAGTCGACCTTACCATCGACTCATGTGGACTTCCAACTGAATACATCTATTCAAGGTCCAATTCCCTCACCATCACCTTCCATTACTCCATTACCATATTCTTCCATACCATCATCATCATTGGCACCTTCAGAAACACCTTCATCATCATCCAATCCTCCATAGAGGAATATGTCGAAGAGGCCGATTGATGAGATCCCTCCCATCATTTCCACCATTTCTATGAAAGAGATTCCTAGTCTAGAAGACGAGGAACCATCTCATGAGGTAAGCATTGAGTCATCTCAAGCCTCATTTCCATCTCCTCCACCTTCACCATCCTAGGTCACAATCCATTTGGCTAGCACAGGTTTAGGAGAATATCTAGTGAAGAACATCACAATTCTAGCCATTGAGATAGTGCAAGATATGGGATGACCTCATCTTCCCATAGGTACCATTGTACCTCTAGGTATACCTCCCAATCAAATGAATTTCATATATGGGGGTATTAAATATGGAACAGAACCATCTCCTCAACTAGAAGAAGATGAGGAACCTTTCTCTGAGGATATAAATTACATGTCCAATCTCGACTATACCTTGCGATATCTCCATCACTGCCATTGGCATGGCTATGGTTTGGGGTTATATGAACAAGGCACTCATGTTCCTTTCCAGCCATAATATCAAATTCCATATGATAAATCTAGCCTAGGACACAACAAGCCTGTACCCCTTGATGTCCTCATAGAGAGTTTAGAATGCCTATGTTTGAACTATAGGGATGAGCTTGCATGTGATCCCTATGCTAATCCTAATCATGTCCACTCTTTGGGGGATTATTTTCCCATAAATATGATAGATCAAGGGATATCTCATGATTTCACCCAATATTTTGAAAAATGTGAAGGTTCACATACACTTCCATCTGATAATGAGGAAGAAGATCAAGGTCCCCCTAAGGAATGGATGATAGATGATGAATCAGATTATGGTGTAGCACCCATCAACTACCCTAGTTTAGATGAGGAATATGAGCAGGTCATCCCATTGGATGATGAAGAAGAATTCTATCTACGTATGTTCCTAGTGCAACATCCCATCTGGTGATAACTTTTACCACTTGAAGAGCAAGCTCATCACCTTCCACATAGACCACCATCGGTCATTCCACCTCCATCACAACCACCCCCATGAGTCTTGTGACAACCTATTGTCCCTAGACCTAATCGCCCATCCAATGGAAGTCATCCATCCATCAATATGATTTCCATAGATCTTACTACACCATTGCATGATCCGAATAACCCATCAAAGCCATTGCACCTCGACCTTGAGGTAATTGACTTTGATCAAGGAGATTCTCCCCCATCTCCATCATAGTATTGGCCTTGCGATGAAATGTTACAACCATTTCATTTTTCTCCAAGGACTACTCAAAATGTCTTTCAGGCTAAGGTTGAGCATGAGTTTCCAATTGATGACATAAACCCAATTGATGACATTCATTTGATCCCTACTCCACACCAGTTGGAAGAGGGATCTCATATGTCAATTGAGCCAACAATTGATAGGGATATCAACACAGATCTTGATAATCCCCAATTCATCAAGCTAGGGGAAGGCTTATCCCCTACTAAGCAAGCTGATTATACAAATATTTTAAAATAGAAGAAGAAAGCTTTTGCATGGTCTTATAAAGATATGCTAGGACTAGATCCCAATTTAGTCATGCATAATCTCATGATTGACCCAAATGCAAAACTAGTTAAGCAAAAGTTGTGCAAGATGCATCCAACAGTAGCCTTAATGGTGAAATATGAATTGCAAAAACTTGTTAGATGCCAACTTCATAATATCAATTGATTATCCACCATGGGTTTCCAATATGGTACCTATCAAGAAACCCGATGGAAGGATTCACATTTGCACTAATTTTTGAGATCTAAATAAAGTGAGTCCTAAGGATGAATTCCCTTTTCCAAACATTGATGCACTGGTGGATGCCACAATAGGTCATAAGATGTTATCCCTAATGGATGGTTTCTCTGGATATAATAAAATTTACATTAATCTAGAAGACCAACTCAAAATGACATTCACAATGCCTTGGGGGACATTTTGTTATAAGGTCATGCCTTTTGGCCTCAAAAATGTTGGTGCTACCTACCAACGAGCTATGACTTATATCTTCCATGACTACATGCATAAAATTTTGGAAGATTACATAGATGACTTATTGGCTAAGTCTTTACTTCACCATGAGCACATTGATGTATTGCACAAAGTTCTAGATCACCTCATCGAACACAATGTTAGACTAAATCCCAAGAAGTGCATCTTCGATGTCACATCTAGAAAACTCTTGGGATTCATAGTCTCTAAATGAGGCATAGAATTTGATCCAAATAAATTCAAGGTAATCCTAGAAATGCCTCCCCCTACTACTATCAAGCAACTACGTAGTCTGCAAGGAAATGTCACATCCATCAAATGCTTCATAGCACAATTGTCGGATAAGTGTCGACCTATGAACAAGTTGTTACACAAGGGGGTCACATTTAAGTGGGATGATGAGTGTCAAGCCACCTTTGATGATATTAAACAATATCTAGCTTCACCACTAGTATTGGCTCCTCCTCGACTAGGAGTGTCATTCTATCTATACATCTCAACTACTAAGCTTGCATTGGGCACCATGTTGGCCCAAAATAATGAATTGCACAAAGAATAGGCTACATACTATATTAGCCACACCCTAGTCAATTATGAAATAAATTATGCATACATTGAGAAGCTATGCTTAGTAGTGGTTTTTACCACTAAAAAGCTATGCCATTACATTCTCAATCATACCACGTATGTAGTATCCAAAGAGAATCCATTATGATATATGATGATTCAAACTTACCATAATAGTCACATGATGAAATGGATTATGTTGTTGATGAAATTTGACCTTGAATTCATCGAAAAAAATCAATTAAAGGTCAGGTCATAGCCGATCAACTCGTAGAGGCTCCCCTCTAGGATGACCAACCTCTTAGCATAGAGCTTCCCGATGATGGAGTCTTTCAGGTGTCAGAATCACTTGATCTTGAAGAGCCTGAAGCAAAGGCTGACATAACTCTATTTTTTGATGGCTCTAAGTGCGAGCAAGGGGGTGGTATAGGAATTATATTTTTCACACCACAAGGGGCTCCAATACCCCTATCATTTAAACTTGATTTCCCATGCACCAACAATAATGTCGAGTATGAAGCTCTCCTCATAGGCCTTCAAATGACAATCACCATGAAAATAACCAAGCTCAACATTTTTGATGATTCCTTGCTCATAGTGAATCAGGTCAAGGGAATATTCCAATGTAGATGCCCAATCTTGCAAGCCTACAAAGCCCTAGTGGATAAAATTTTGGTAAAATTTGAATGGTATGATATTGAGGCACTCCCTCATTCATCTAATCATTTTGTGGATACAATGGCCTCCTTAGGGTATTTAATCCCGTAGAACCCTTCTGATGATATAACAACCATTCAATTCAAAATGCTATCACACTCTATGACTAAGCATGAGGAGCTCAACTCCATGCCAAAAGTCCACATGATTCAAATTGAACCTTCTCATGAATGGTTCTCTCAACTTCACAATTGCTTAAATAATGCCTCTTGGGGGAATTTATTCTCTCAAACTCCTTTTGATAGCAACACAATGCTATATTTACAAGTTCTCTCTCAATCAACATTTATGAGAGATGAACTTCAAAAGGATCAAGCAATTAATGCAATTGAGGCTTCTTCAAAACAATATTGGTCCATCCAGCTAAAATATTACCTAAAGCTTGGTAATATCCCTTCTGGATTGTCGCATGCCACCAAGTACTCATTCAAGAAAAAAGTAGCAAAATATGTCTTACTTGGAGATATATTGTATCATCGAAGCTACGAGGGTATCCTCCTTCATTTCTTAGAGCATCAAGAGTTAGTTTGGGCAATCACCCAAGCACACGATGGTACATGTGGTGGCCATTTTAGTGGCATGGCCATCACCAAGTGCATTCTTTGCATGGGCTATTATTGGCCAATGTTAGAGCAATATTGTTGTGCTTATGTTAAGAAGTGTATCAAGTGTCAACACCATGCTAATTTGACACATGTACCTTCTCAGGCCTTACAACCGATTCAATCGTTTTGGTCATTTTTGCAATGGGGTTTGATTTAATCAGGAAAATATCACCCTCTTCTTTAGGTCATCATATATTCATCATTATGACCATTGAGTACTTCATAAAATGGGTGGAAGTAATTCCCCTTACCACTATGATTGGGCCTCGCATTATGGAGTTCATGTTATATAATATCATTTGTCATTTTGGTATCCCATCCAAAATAATTTTAGATAATGGGCCACCTTTTAAGAATAAGGATGTGCATGCTTTAACAACTAAATATAACATCCAACATAATTTTTCTATGCCCTATTATCCACAAGCCAATGGGCAAGCTGAGGCATCAAATAAAATAGTAATTGTAATCTTAAAGAAAATCGTTAAGGATAATCACAAAGATTGGCATAATCAATTGCCTCTTGCCCTTTGGGCTTACCACACTAGTATTCAGACACCCATTAGGGCAACTCCATTTTCACTAGTGTATGGTGCTGAGGCTGTCATGCCCTTAGAGTTGGAAATCCCATCATTGCATATATCCATGCAAGAGTTCATCGATGATGACACCATGCGGTAGGCTCACCTAGACCAATTAACTTTGCTTGATGAATGATGTGTTAATGCTCTTGAGCACCTATGTGTTTATCAAGAGAGGCTTAAGAGAGCCTATAACATGAAATTCCATCCTAGAGACTTTTAGGTTGGTGATCTTGTTCTAAAATAGAACCAACAAAATTCTAACTTGCCACCCCATCTACGAGATAAATTTATGGTAAACTGGTTAGGTCCTTACATTATCACTAGTCATATTGGACCTAGAACTTATCACCTAGCTTCCATTGAAGGATGTGAGGAGCCTGAGCCCTTGAATATCCTTCACCTATGGCCTTTTCATGCTTAAAGCATCACATCCTAAAATACTCCAAAGGTATCTATGAACCCTTTGGTCACCCTAAAATGCTCCAAAGGTATCTATAAACCCTTTGGTCACCCTAAAATGCTCCAAAGGTATCTATAAACCCTTTGGTCACCCTAAAATGCTCCAAAGGTATCTATAAACCCTTTGGTCACCCTAAAATGCTCCAAAGGTATCTATAACCCTTTGGTCACCCTAAAATGCTCCAAAGGTGTCTATGAACCCTTTGGTCACCCTAAAATGCTCCAAAGGTGTCTATAAACCCTTTGGTCACCCTAAAATGCTCCAAAGGTGTCTATGAACCCTTTGGTCACCCTAAAATGCTCCAAAGGTGTCTATAAACCCTTTGGTCACCCTAAATTCTCCAAAGGTATCTATAAACCCTTTGGTCATCCTAAAATGCTCCAAAGGTATCTATAAACCCTTTGGTCACCCTAAAATGCTCCAAAGGTATCTATAAACCCTTTGGTCACCCTAAAATCTCCAAAGGTATCTATAAACCCTTTGGTCACCCTAAAATGCTCCAAAGGTATCTATAAACCCTTTGGTCACCCTAAAATGCTCCAAAGGTATCTATAAACCCTTTGGTCACCCTAAAATGCTCCAAAGGTATCTATAAACCCTTTGGTCACCCAAAAATCTCCAAAGGTATCTATAAACCCTTTGGTCACCCAAAATGCCCCAATGGCATCCATTAAGCCCATTGGTCAAATATATATATATTTATCAAAATCCAAAAACATCATTAAAATATCAAAAATACAAAAATATTGCATTGCATTACATTTCATATCGTTGCATTATACAATCACTTGCATTAAGCATACCCATCATTGCATTTTGCATTTTAGAGTTAATCATACATGTCTAGCACCAGGTATGTACATTAGGCATCCTTCAAAATCACCTTTGTCAAAAGTCATTATTAATATTTCTACATTATAATTATCATTTCCATCCACATTTCATATGTGTGTCTGTTTCCCTTCACCTAGCCATTTGTTATAAGGCATCTTTAGGGTTTTTGGTCACTCATCCATCTCTAGTTTTCTTTTCAGATTTTGTAGAAAGCTATCTTAATTTTTAGAAGGTAGAGTCTTGCTTTGATTGTACCTTGTATATGTCATAATCCCAACATATTTTCACACTAATAAATCCAAGTGTTGCACAAGGAAAGATGAAACCTACAAAGTGGTCCATGTTACCTTAAGTGAAAAGTTTACCTCGCTCATCCCCTTGTGTGAATGGTTCAAAAATATTAAGAATTGACAAAAGGACAAGCTCCTCCTTACCCAAAGAAATCAAAATCCCTTGCTTCATGCCAAATTGGGGTAAGTATCCAAAGAGAAAAATAAATAGTGGTTGTTACCACTAAAAATATTCAAAATAAATAGTGGTTTTCACCATTAGAAAAAGAAAAAAGTAAAATAAATAGTGGTTCTCACCACTACAAAAATCCCTTTCTCACCAAAACAAAAATGAGCAAATCCCTAGAGCAATTCAAAAATAAAATAAAATAAGGGAGTACTAAACTTGAATCCCTATAATTCTCAACATTTGATAACCATAAGGTGATCCTCATTACAAGTTAGGTGGCATCAAGCTTACCTAGAAATGGTGGTATCCTTATGCATGATGATATGTCTATCACATTAGAAACCTACTTTTGTATAGACCAATGTTTGCATGCGGATGAGCTAGCTTTTGGTAGCATGTATTACCTAGTGGTCTAATCCAACTATGTACAAAACTTAGGATAATGATACTCGTAGGGTGATCTTCAGTACATATGGGCTGCATCAATATGGATAATGATCTTTATGGATAGCATAAGGGTGATATTTAGTAGGATAATGACACTCGTAGGGTGATCTTTAGTAGCATCACATGTTTCCAATTGTACCTACACTCCCTGCTCATAAAATTCATCCTCACCATAGTCATCCTATGGATCCCCCACATCAATGATATCTATCCACTCATCCTCTACCTGGTGATGCACATGTCACTCACCTAAGTCTGGCTCCTCCTCATATGGAGCCTCATCATGTCCCTCATCTAGAGCATCCCTATGAGCCTCCCCTATCACCGTAGCTGTATCACCTCCTAGAGGCCCCTCCCCTTACCACTGGTGCATCACCCACTAGGAGTCATACTCTATTGTAGTCCTTGCATCATCTAGCTTAGAGACATCCACTGTAGGATCTACCTCCTCTCCAACTACCTCAATTGTAGGCCAAGTGAGTGTCCTCTCATCTCCATGGTATTGATAGATCACTGGCTCACTAGGAAACCCCTGGCATAGCCCAAACTACCATAACACTCGAGCATATGGAAATTACTCTTACTCGGTCCTATGTTGACCAACTAACCATCTCCCTCACCTCACCCGATGAAGCTGTGCCTCAGCCTTAAGCCATGCTGGACAATCCCTGTAGGATCTCCAAGTAACCTCCTCTACCCTAAGTCATGCAAATGACTATGCATAATGATCAATCATGCCTGCATAGGGATAGCTCTGACCCCTCTCCTAGTATCACTACCATAGGATCCCATAGCCTATCTCCCTATCTATAAGTTATTCTTATGTCATCCAAGGTAGTCCCCATGGTCGATCCATAATAATGTGCTGCCATACCCACACCTATAGTAGAAATTTACATCCCAATCCTTTTCACCCATGGGAGTGGATCTCATACAACTCATCATATATTTGTATTATTAAAGTAGTTCCCTAAGCCATCACTAATGGCCTCTCTATGGTGCACTCCACAAGTGAAAATTCTAACTCCAAAAGGTTCCAAGGGAACCTGGCTCTTGATGAGTCTGGTAGCAACATGTTGGAGATCAACATCATCAGTAAGGCATGTCTCGTAGTCAATACCTCTACCTCATACCATAACTCCACTAGGATACCCCCACTAGGCAAGTCTCATAGTGCCTTCGACCAGTCCGCTCTAAAGTATCTCTATAAAATCGTATCTTGAAGATCATGATGAGTAGATACAATTGGATACCCCTCTATTAAAATGTGCAAAATCTGGTAGATGTCCTCTAACATCACTATCATCTCCCTAGTTGGTAAGTGAAAGGTGTTGGTGCGAGGGTCCCATAGATCTATCAACACTATCAGATAGGCTCTATCACCCACCACTAGCTCTAGTCATGTCACTTGCTTAAGACCAATGGCATCAAGCCATCTCTAGTCCTCCTCTATCAATAAGTCCCTGGTAGTCTAAAAAAGCATTAGAAATCGATACCGACTCTTGACCACCTGATAGAGGCAAGCAAGCTTAACAAAAATGCACCAAAAATGCAATAAAATTGCCCAAAAATGGTAAAAATAGCTCAAAAAAGGGGCCTTTTTCCCCCAAATTTGTGGTCGTCCCACCCAAGAATTACCCCCAAATTGGCAACCAGTCGTCCCACCCAGGGATGGACCCCAAAAATGCTAAAAAAGAGCCATTTTGGCCCCCAAAATAGGCATAAAACAACATAAAAACATTAAAAAATGGAATAAAATTGCACACAAACCAAAAATAAAGCACAAATTCCTAAATTATATCACTAATGTGGTTCATTTACCGAGATTTAGTGTGTGTGGTTGGAAAATGCAAAAATAATTACATCTCTAATTTCAATAAAGTATAGGAGCAAATGCAGCCTTTACCTATCTTGCACTGGCTCCTCCACTCATCGAGTCCTATGGCTGGATCATGGTGATTTTGGGATGGTTTTAGTAGTGCTCCACTCTATCCAATCAATCTCCTACTCCTCACCTCTCAATTTGCCAAGTTAGAAGTGTGAAAATGAGCTCATTTGCCCAATTTTGGGCTTAAAAAGCACTAGGATGAGCATGGCCATCCTAGGGTGGGATGGCCAGCCAATTGGCCAATTGTCCCACCCTAGGATGGCCATAAACTATGCAGCCATCCCACCCTAGGATGGCCACCAAAAAATCCCACAAAAATAGCTAAAAAAGATCAAGAAAATGGCCTAAAAACCACCAAAAATAGGTCAAAATTGATGAAATTCACAAAGGATCAAGATTGCATTCAAAGTGTTCATGGATGAATTGAAAAGTCTCTACTTAAATCCCTAATAATGCCATTATGTCTGGACCACTCCATGGGAAGGAGGTATTCAGTTCTTTTCTGCCATGAAATATCAACAAAACTATCAAAATCCTCACAAAATTGATAAATCTTACAATGGATAAAACTGAAGGTAATCCCAATAAAGTCATATGGGTCAAGTGACTCATCACTTTCATCATTTTTCATGCCCTCATTGACTCATCGCTTGAGGGGGTAGTCATAATAATGAATTCATAATCAAAATCAACACTTAAACACTCAAAAGTGCAACTTGCATACATTCAAAAGAATCATTATCAATGATAAATTTCAAGCCTATGCTGGGGCAAATAATTTAGCACAAATTCAAAATAAAGTCTTGGTATACTTGAAGCCTCGGGACATGTATCCCAATATAGGTAAAATAAGGAACCAAGACCAAGTATACCCTAGAGCCCCTAAAACTATCATTATAGTGCGACTGAAAGGTATACCAAAATCAATCCTTCAATTATGTCAAAAGCAAGGATTCCAAGAATGTATGCTCTTTCCACAATGGAGGCATCTAAATTTGGTTAGGTTACTAAATAAACTTAATCATTTGATGATTTAGTCATCTATTTTTTCTCAATGCTCTATTGCACACAACGCATCTCAAAAAGGGGCATCTGTAGACACTAAAATCATGTAAATCGGATAAGATTGCCATGATGCCACTCTTATCAACACCATATGGCCCCATTGGGCAACCCTCAAGGGTTAATTATGGGTCCTAACCACTTTTGGGAAGGTTTACCCCACTTTTGGGAGGTTTTGGGCCATGTAGCCATGGTCGTCCCACCCCAAGATGACCATAGTTCATGGTCATCCCACCCAGGGATGGCCACAAGAAACCATCCCTGGGTGGGATGGCCATGGTCTAGACCCCCAAAAATTCAAGGGTGGGATAAATGGAAATCAATTTCTGCCATTTATCCCACCCAATGACTTATGATAGATTGGGAGACTATCTAGGCCATTAGGAACTGCAAATTGGAGGCCCAAATTGGAGGCCTCTTCCTCCCAATGCATGGCAAGGGCGTTGACAAGTGGTGGCACCTGCCTTGCATGCCCCAACTTGCCCCTTTGCCCCCTTTTTCCCTCTTGGGCTATAAATTGGAGTGTTTCCACTCAATTTTAGAGAGAGCTCTTTGCAAGTATTCACCATGAAGTGCTACCGAGATTCCCTCTCACCTTTTGCCCTTGTATTTTCCCTTGGAAACTTCATCAATCGAAGGTATTTTCAAGGCATCCCCAAATATACACATCCCATCCAAAACCCATCCATTCCTGTGAGTTAATTCACCAAATTTGATGACAACACCCCTAGGAGTGTTCTAGACTAGATCCAAGTGGAATTGGTGGCAAAAACCACCCTATTTTGTGGCCATCCCCACCTAGGACGGTTAATAGTCCCAATTGGAACACCCTAGGATGGCCATGAATTGGTCCACAATTTTGAATCAATTTTAGTGTAGATCATTTCTAGAGTAATATATTAGCATCATACTTGATTTTGGTGAAGTTTGGAGCAGTTTTGAATCATTAATTAGGGTTTTTGTGATGATAGTCCTAATTGGCCCACCCAGGGATGGCCACATATTTTGCTCATAATCTCACTTCAATTTCTACATATATCATTACAAAAGTAGATAATATGCATCATGTTAAGTTTTGGAAGCATTTGGAGTAGTTTAGATATGTCGATTGCACTTTTTACATTCAATATTGCATGCATTCCTTTGATATTATCATAATCTGCACATGCTATTAACCCATTTCAATTTCTTGTGTGCAGGTTGTAGGTCCCGAAGGTAAGTTCACAAAATAATCATGAAATTAATTAACATATGCTATAGTTTAGTCTATGCTTAAATAATAGACTAACTAATAGTTTGTAGGATATAGCACTAACTACCCTCTAACAATAGAATAGGGAGGGAGTTGCGTGATTCTAACCACTAACCTAGGTAGAGAGTTCTAACCATAACACTAACCTAAATATCTAACATAGGATATTTAGGTACTTACCTAGTTTAACCATGAGGAAAATATCTCATGGTAATTACATAATTACATAGAAAAATAAATGTAATAACCCCATGTAGTGTAATGCAATACACTACCTTATTTTACCCTAACATCCCCCCTTTATTACATTACTTTGATATACAAAGTTTGCTCCAAACAGTTGAAATTTGACACGTCCAAGTGCCTTTGTAAAAATGTCTACAACCTATTCATCGGTGGGAATGTGTTGGAGATTGATTCTGTGCTTAGGAAATTCATCACGAATGAAATGACAATCTATATCAATATGCTTAGTTCATTCATGATGCACTGGATTCTTGACCAAGTTCAAAACACTTGAGTTGTCACAAAACATGTGAATGGGAAGTTTCTTTGGTAGGCCCATGGTAGCCAAGATGCGACTTAGCCATATCACTTCACACACAGCTCCATGTGCAGCACGATATTATACCTCAGTTGAAGATAAAGCAACCACCTGTTGCTTTTTACTTTGCCATGAGACAGGACCAGATCCAAGATGAAAAACATAGCCTCGATGTTGATTTTCTCGTCATCTATGGATCCAGCATAATTAGAGTCAGTGTAACTCTGTAATAAGAATGAGTTATTCTTCTTATACTCTAGACCATAATCAGCACTACCCTATATGTAGTGTAGGACTCTCTTAGCTACTTTCCAATGGGAGACCTTTGGTTCTTGCATGAACCATGAGAGATAGTTTACAACATAAGTAATATCTGGTCTAGTATCAGTCAGATAGATGAGGCTTCTAATCATTTGTCTATAAAGTGTTCCATCTATCTGTGGTGAGTCTTCATATCGTGATAACTGTAGCTATGATTCCATCGGTGTTGCTTTGGGTTTACAATCAGTCATACGATATTTTTCTACTAAAGTCTTGGCATACTTTGTCTGAGTCACCCTTAGATGATTCTTTTTCTATTCTATCTTAAGGCCAAGATAGTAGTGAAGTCCTAGATCTGTCATATCAAATGACTCTTTCAAGTCATCTTTCATGGTGTTAATCAAGTTCTCTAAATTGCCAGTGATGATCAGATCATCTACATATGACACAATAATCACTATCTCAGAACCTATGTTCTTGATATAGAGATTTGTGTCAGATGGACTTCTCTTAAATCCATGTTGTAGTAGGCGACTATCCATTTTTATGTACCATGCTATTGGGGCTTGTTTTAGCCCGTATAATGATTTGACCAATTTGCAAACATGTTTCTCATGGCCTACCTCTGCAAATCTAGGAGGTTGAGTCATGTACACTTCTTATTTTAAGTCACCTTTAATAAAGACACTTTTTACATCCATCTGATGTAATTTCCATCCGAAATGTACTACCATAGCACAAAGCACTCGAATGGTGGTCATCCTTGTTGTAGGAGCAAAGGTTTCCTCATAGTCAAGTCCTTCCTTTTGAGCATAGCCCTTTGCCACAAGATGAGATTTATGCTTATCTATAGTGCCATCTGCCTTATATTTTACTTTGTAAACCCATTTGCAGCCTATGGGTTTCTTTCCTTTAGGAAAATCCACTAGCTTCCATGTTTTATTCTTTATGATGGAGTTATATTCTGCATCCATAGCCGCCTCGCCACCGAGGCGAGTCTAAGTGCTTCATCAATCGTAGAAGGTTCATTCTCATCACATTTTGATAAGTAAACCCTCTCCTCATATATGTCCATCTCATCTTCCCTTGGTAACTCTCTATCAACAGAAAGATCTTGAAAATCTGCACAAATATCATCAACTAAAGTGGATGCTTCATTATTTTCTTTCTATGTCATGCTTCTTGTCTTTGGACGATTGAGAGTAAGATCAGGTGGGGAAGTGAGTTTAGAGTCTTTCACTATGCTTGTATACCATTTGGGTGGATTTTTCTATTGTGAAGAAGGAATTTGATGTTCCTCATCATCATCTAGGTATACTGATGTAGTGTTGGGTGTGAAAGCTTCATCAAACACTACATCTCTACTTACATGTATCTTCTTGGTAAATGGGTCTATCAACCGATAGCCTTTTGAAAATTCATCATATCCAAGAAATATACAAGATAGGGACTTCTCATCTAATTTCTTTATTTTCTCCTTAGGTATATGTATAAATGCATTACACCCAAATACCCTTAGATGAGTTATGGAGGGTTTCCTACCACTCCATGATTCCTGAGGAGTCATACCTTCAAGAGCCCTTGTGGGAGCCCTATTCATAAGATATACTACAGTTTGAATAGCTTCAGCCTAGTAATTTTGCTCAAGGTTGGCCCCCTTACGCATACATCGAACCATTTCCATTATGGACCGATTTCTTCGTAGCAACCCCATTGGATTGAGGAGTATAGGTTGTTGTTAACTATCTCTTTATCCCATGTGTCTATAAAAATGAGGAAAATTATTTTGATGTGTATTCCCCCCCTCGACCTGAACGGAGGGTCTTAATAAAGCATCCTGATTCCTTCTCAATAAGAGTTTTGAACTATTGAAAATAGGAAAATGCTTCAGACTTCAACTGCAAGAAGAAGACCCACATTTTCTGTGAGTGATCATCGACAAACAATTGAAAATACCGTTTTCCTCCACAACTTGTAGACATGGGACAACACAAATCTGTGTGAACCAACTCCAAAGGTACCTTAGCTCAAAAAAATCTAGGTTCAAAAGGTACTCTTTGTTGCTTTCCTGACAAGAAATCAGGAGCACACTGGAAAAGTAGATGAAAGAGTAGGCAGTCCTTTCACCATTTGATATTTACTCAACTCTAGTAAATATCCTAAACTCAAATGCCCAAATATCTTATGCCAAAGGGAAGTGGCCTCTTTTGTGGTTACTGCCATTGCAATATGGGTAGAGGTAATTGCATCTAAGACAAACAAACCATGTTTGTATGAACCTGTTGCTATTTGTTTTCCCTTCTTAGTGATAAAGCAACATTTCTTTTCTTTGTCCACTATGAAATTGACATTCATGTTATTGGCCAGGATTTGTGGAACTGATAAGAGATTATTTTTCAATCCTGGTATATAAATAACTTTTTGAATGTTACATTCTCCATCTGTAAGGGATACAGAAACACTTCCTTCTCCCTGAACTCGATAGGTCTGATCATCAGCAATGGTGATCGGTCTACCTTCTCGAGCCTCAAATGTTGCAAACCAAGATTTATCGCCAGTGATATGTTTACTAGCGTCTGAATCTATGTACCACATAGAGTCCTTGTGGGAGGAATATGTATGTGTCATGAGCACTTTGTGTGCTCTCTCATAATCTGAACTAGAATCTTCAGCTGCTATGTGGCCCTTTTGTTGTTTGTTCTTGTTATTAGGTTTGCCTTGGCCATTTTTGTTTCCTTGTTCATTGGGCGATTTGTTCTTAAACAAACATATTTTGGTTTCATGAGTGTCTTTGTCACAAATTTTACAATACTGCTTCTTCTTCGGAATATCTTTGGCTTTACCCTTTTCTTGATTATAAGAAGACCTTTTTGTTGATTCCACTTTTTCTTACAACCTTGTCTTTTTGAGAAAGGAGCATTGTTGGATGCCTCATCTCTTTGGAGTTGATTAGCTTCTTCTGTTTGAAGCATGTTTACCAACTCAACAAAAGTTACTGTCCTGCCAAAAAATTGTAGTGAAGTGATCAACGTTCGGTAGGAGTTAGGAAGAGCTCTCAAAATGATAGATTTCAAGACTTGGTCTTCCACTTTCTCTCCTAAGGATTGCAGTTTTGTTTTCAATTCTATGACTCTACAGAGGAATAGCTCTACTGTTTCTCCTGATTTCATATGTAGAGTATGAATTTGTGTTTGAAGGTTAAGAATTGTTGATTGATTCTTTCCCTCATAGATGGTATTTAAGGCATCCCATGCTGCCTTACCAGTCATAACTTCACTGATATGTGGTTGGATATCATCAGTAATAGCAAGCAATATCATTAAGGATAGTTTTTTATCCTTTTTATCAAAGTCTCTTTGATCTGCTCCAGGTGATTGAGGTCTAGTGACACTTCCATCCACTATTGACCACAAATCCTCTACAATTAAGATAGCTTTCATCTTAGTCTTTCAAGCTAAATAATTTGAACCTTTGAGCAGTTGGCTCTCAGTGAGATACTTGTGTATCATGGCCATGGTTTAGGTTTCAAATTTTACAGGACTAAGAGGGTTGTATCTTGCACTATAACCTCAAAAGAGTATATGGAATTTGTTTTCAATTTTCCTCTATAAGATATTTAATGGCACCTACCTTAACACCCTTACCAAGGGATGAAAAGTTGGAGGAATTTTAAGCCAAAAAAAATAGAGCAAATGAAAAAAGGGTAGGTTTTGTGTACAAATTTTAATTTTGCCCTCTAGGATATTTAATGGCACCTGCTTTAACACCCTTTAAGAAGGATGAAAAATTTGAGGATATTAAGCCAAACAAAGAGAGTGAATCAAGGTGATTTGGATTTTTGACCTTTTGATGGGAGTAAAAAATGACTTGTTTTAACCTATGCAAAGTTTAGCATGGTGTTTTGAGTGAAGTTTGGGTTTTGTGAAATGCTTCTTTTAATGTTGTATTTGAATTTTTAATTGCACACAAAAACATGAGTGTAAGTGCAATAATAAAAACATGAGAGCAACCCAAATTTGTATCACTCTAGGTGTCGGATGCAATCGAAAATGCACCTAGAACAAGCAATTTTTAAGAGAAGGTGTCGAGTAAAATCAAGAATGCACCTTTCTTACTTTGAAATATCCCCCCTTTGTCGTTACAATTTTGCAAACTATAGAATCCAAAAAAAATGAATTCTATCCCCCTTAATGTTTACAAAATGTAGAATTTAGAGCACTCCTTTCAAGACAAGTCGACACACGACCCGCATTTGAAATGCTTCCAAAACTAGTCGACACACGACTTAGTTTTTATGGGCCCAAGGTTACAAGGTCTTCTCAAGTTTGCAAAAAAAATAGCTGTGCAATTTTATGTATTATATCTCCTTGGAGAAAACAAATGCACTCTTTTAACTTTGATTTTTACAAAAATTTCAGTCTCCTTGTCTAATTTGCAAAAAAATATGTGATCCTTTCTTGTATGCTAAATTAACAAGGTTTGAGAAGAGTTTTCTAATTTGCAACAAAAAATTTGCTCTTGCTATGTCTCATATCTCCATTTTGTGAGAAAACACAAGCAAAAAAATTCTTTAATTTTAATTTGCAATATTTAAAGAAAGTTTAAGTAAATCATTTTAATTAATAATAAAAACTAAAAATACATGTTTTAAATAAATCAATTTAAATGTTTAATAGAAATTTATTTAATAAATAAAACATTATTTTAAAGTTTAAATTATTAAAAAAAAAAATAATACAAAAAAAAACTTTAATGAAAATGCAAAAATAAAAATAAAAAAATACCTTGGGTTTTTATAAGCCAAAAAAAATGCCTTTTATACCCGGTGAGAGTCGAACCCTGGACTCCCCGCCTAGGGCCTTAGCTTGACCCAATAAATCGGTCGGGCTAGAGAGATCGATGGGTAATAAGGCACAATACGTGCCTGTTAAATTTGGGGGGAGGACCCAGGTGTTGTAGGTGAGTTGGAGAGGAAAGGGCAATCCTCCAAGGGAGGTCCCAGGTTCGAATCTCCACCCTACCAAAAATTTGAATTGGGTACCCAAAATCCAATTGATAATGTTGGTGCGGGCAGGGCTGGGTGCAATCCCCGAGTGACTTTGATGGTGTAAAACCCCCTGTTCGTGGTATCTTAGACCAAGGCGACCTTGCAAGGGGTTTTTTGCTTAAAAAAAAAATCAGGGGGAGGTGGGAATTGGAAGGAATTTAAAATTCCTTCGGGACTTTAGTCCCACATTGCCTATGTGGCAATGTTTTTGCTCTTTAAATTAGCAAAAGCGCATATAGCACTTTGACTACCTTCGAGGAGTCTGTCCACCGCATGACTAGTTTTGCTGCCAGTCACGTGGACTATCTGAGTCGTGACACGTGGCTTATCTGCCACTTGTTGCCAGTGTTAGGTCCTATGACATGTGGCTAGTCTACCATGTGTATTTTCCATCTATGTTGGGTCATCATCCAGTGGTTGTCCACCACATGTCCGATCTTGGTCTAGTCCAGTCAACACCTTGGGGTGCATGCCAGGGTCAGTCCACGTGTCTGTCAGGGTGTGTGCAAGTTAGGCACAAAAATGTACCACATGTCAATCAAGGATTGGAGGGCCACCTGCCCTCTCATATCCTAAGATTTGGTGTCCACGGGGAGGGGATGGAGATCCTTCCCTCTCTGCTCTCCCATGAATGGGCCATGTGGCTCTGTGGGCCCTGGGCCGATGCGGGAGCCAAGGATTTGTGGCCTCGGGACATCGACCATGATCGGTCTAGGGGATTGCAGACCCTTGGCCTGCATCAAATGTTTTTGCCAAGTTTGTGGTCCAAAGCGTAGGCCCTAGTTGGTGTCCAAGGTGTCGATCGTGTTGAGCCTAAATAGGAGCACTACAACTGCTCCATTGGAGAGAGTCCGCGTCGAGCACCGCGGTTGCTTCGTGAGGGACTCCCCATGTCAAGCACCTTAGTTGCTCTGTGGGAGTCCGTCCAGTCAATGGGGAATGAGCGAAGCTCATATTCTCCTCCTGCAAGTGATACCAATGTAGGTATCGAAGGTAAGTTCACAAAATAATCATGAAATTAATTAACATATGCTATAGTTTAGTCTATGCTTAAATAATACAGTAACTAACAGTTTGTAGGATATAGCACTAACTACCCTCTAATAGTAGAATAGGGAGGGAGTTGCATGATGATAACCACTAACCTAGGTAGAGAGTTCTAACCATAACACTAACCTAAATATCTAACATAGGATATTTAGGTACTTACCTAGTTTAACCATGAGGAAAATATCTCATGGTAATTACATAATTACATAGAAAAGTAAATGTAATAACCCCACGTAGTGTAATGCAATACATTACCTTATTTTACCCTAAAATAGGTATAGGTATTCCAGTGCATGAGGAAGGAGGTAAATATTTGAAGGAATATAGCTCATTTAGTGATAACAAAAACCAGCACTCCAATCGTGAGTGCGAGAAAGACACTAAAAGCATGCCATAAGTTTGTGAAAGGATTGGATCCTTCAACATTGTAATTTGAATTGTATCAATTGAGATCCCTCAAGGGGATGTATTGTAACCTTAAATTTGATAAATTAATTAATATAAATAGAACCCCCCATTTATTTCAAATATTTTTCATCTTTATGTTTACTTTATTGTCACTTTCGAATGCTTGATTAGAACAATAGATGCACTTCAATTTCCCTTGATAGGTGCACCATTTTTTTTGCTCTACAATATTATTGGAGGTATAAGGATTGATTTGATGTACATTAGTGATTGATTGAAGTTGGGAATAATTGTGAATTATTGTTGAATGAAAAAAGTAAATATGTGCAAGGGTTTGGAAATATACTAGCAAGGGTTTGAGAGCAAATTGGTGCATTAATTTGAGTCATATTGGGAATGAAATTGCAAGGGTTAAAGACCAATATTGTAAAGCAAATATATGCATTAGTTTTGAGTGATATTGGGAATAATTTTGCAAGGGTTATAGACCAATCTTGTGAAGTAAATCTGTGCATTAGTTTTGAGTTATATTGGGAATAAATTTGCAAGGGCTATAGACCAATTTTGTGAAGCAAGTATGTGCATTGGTTTTCATTAATTTTTATAAGTACACAAGAAGGTCCACTATCAAGTGCTATACTAGAGTATCATTTTGAATGCAATGAATGTGAGACATGTGAAAGCGATAGACTTAATGAATGTGAGAAGAACATATTGAGTATTTGTAATGCATATCTTTCTCTATATGTTCATGAAGAAAAACAATTCTAGGTAGAATATGTCTAAATTACTTTATTCAAAGAAAGCACTTTTGGGAAAGATGTATGCAATTATTTCTATGCAAGAATTAGGAATGGTTGGGCAGGTTTTTTATGCATTTTGAGTAGATTTTATGAGTAGGTTGAGCAAATTTTGTGAGTAGGTTGAGAAGAGTTTGTGAGGAGGTTGAGCAGAGTTTATGAGCAGGATTTGAGAGAAGATTTGAGCAGGTTATTGAGGCAGATTTGAGTAGATTGTTGAGAATATTTGAGCAAGCCTTGTGTATAGGCTTGGAGTAAATTTAAGCATAATTAATAGGAGGTTTTGGATCATAGTTGAGAAAGCATTTTGTAAAGGCTTGGAGCAAATTAGATTAAAGGGGATTGATGTCTCTTGTGGATAGAGGTCCATGAACCAGAGTAAAGGAGATTGATGTCTCCTATGGATAGAGGTCCACGAACTAGAGCAAAGGGTATTGAGGTCTCCTATAGATAGAGGTCCACAAAATAGAGTAAAGGGGATTAGTGTCTCCTATGGATATAGGTCCATGAACCATAGCAAAGGATATTGGTATCTCCTGTGGATAGAGGTCCACGAACTTGAGCATAGGGTATTGATGTATCCTTTGGGTTGGTGCCCATAAACATTGTAATAGGGAATTGGTTTCCAAGAGATTTATTGAGAAAATTTAGAAGAAATATTTTCTCCATGGATGTAGCCCACATTGGGTAAACCGCATTAAATCTGTGTCTCTTATGTGTGTGATGATATGTGCATTATTTCATTATTGCAATTGATAATAATGGATAATACTACTTTGGAAATAAAATTAAAAAGCCTTATCATATATTGTTCACCCTCCCTCTCAGTATAAGCTTGTGTTCTCTAGGAAGAAAAAAGAAAGACCCTTTACTCAGATAGAAGAGGTTCGAAGGTATAGGGCTTAACTCAATGTACTCTGAATAAGCACCATGGAATATACTACCCCACTAGTCCTTGTAACTCAACCTAATGATTTCAAATATCCCTTCCTCCAAGTGATCAAAAATAATCTAAAACATTTTGAAGTAGTCATTTAGGAAGTCCAGTCCACAAAAGAGGGCTTTCAGAAAATCGAACAACCTTCTCAGAAACAATCTCAAGAGCAATCTATTTCAGGGGATGTGTCAAAAGTTAAAAAAAATGCAAAGAGTTGGTCATTGTTGCCTCTCATATAAAACATCAAAAAATAGTTAAATAGATTGGAAAGATGTTAATCAACCCCCAATAGAAAGTGGAGTTGGCAAGTGATGCACCTAGTATGCATCTAGTAATAAAATAATGAAAAACATAAAATCCCTCAAACCACCATGAAAAATATCACTTAGGCTAGATATCTCAAGAATATCCTAAGAGAACGTGTTCTAGAATAAGCTTCACCTCCTAGTTATCCACCATAGAAGAAGCTCAGGATAGAATCTAATCCAACTTTAGAAGCATATTATTCTATAATATTGACCAAAAGGAAAGAGACCAATATCCAGTTTAGTCCTCAAGAAGAATAGCAAATAATAGACATTGAGAAGGTAATTAATGATAAGACAGATCAATAGTTGATGACTCATCAAACCATCACTCAAGGAGGTCATGATGTCACCATTACATTATCCTTGCCTGAAAGTGTGATAGAATTTTAAGTTGTTTCAAATAAAAAAGAGATGACAGTGAAAATATATACTATAGATATGATGAAACTCAAACTATTGTTTCCATTGAAAAAGAGCTAAAATATTTGAGATCCCAAAGTTCTCAATTAAATTGGGTGAAGGAAGATAAAATACAACTACAATCCAATAATAAAATGCTACAAGAAGAGATAAATAGACTGCAAAAAAAAGTCAACTAGCTACAAGAGCAAGGACCACACACTCAGGCTAAGAAGTAGTTTGATAGTGTTGATTTTATAGAGCATTATAAGAAAGAATTGATTAAAGAAGTAGAAGGGGAGGTGAGACCTCATCCTAGGATATTCAAATAATTGGAAGAGATCATGGATTTGATGAAAGAAACAAGGACAATATTATATAATACCGATGAAAAGGTACTGGCTCTAAATCTTGTCTTCCTAAAGTGCAAGGCTAATTATGGACATATCGTAAGTAAAAACATTTATCAGTAGAATTCCAAAATTTGAGTGCCTACACCTATGAAAAGCCTTATTGGTAGAACATCCTCCAAGATACATAATATTGGACTAAAGAGATAGGCAACAAGAAGGTACACAATTGCGTCATACTTGGAGAACTCACCCTCGAAGATAAAATAGAACTCATGGCCAAAATAATTAAATTATTTGAATGTGATGATAAAGATGTTAAAAATTTAGCACATTAGCTCAAAGAACTCACTCAAGTGGTCCAAAATATAATAAATTTTGTAAATTAAAATGACTCCTCATCTGAAGGCCATATTAATAGGCTATAATGCATGAAATATGAAATCTCAATAACATCCTTATTTGGAGTCAAATAATAGATCTATTGGTATTAAGGCTATTAGAAGAGGACAAAGGTGAGGTTAGCATTGGGCCCACCATAGAAGAAGATAAAGAATTTGAGCCAATAGTAGGGCCAAATTAATAACAAACACTTTTTTGAAGAAGTTAGAACCAGGGAATTCAAAATGTTGGCCCTTGGTAACAGATGGTATTGTTTTGGATGGATGGCAATACTTCATGAATTTATACAGTTGTGATAGCCTATATATTTTCTATAACACACTCTAAAAATAAAATTTAGAGAGAGCTCCATCTAGAGACATCTATTCCACACACCTATAACAGAATTATAGGAATTCAAATTATAAAAGAGGCATCTGGAGCTAGAATCATCATCAAGCAATAGAATAGCAAATTTAGCAAGAGGTATTTTGATTTTTTTGTCCAGGTCGATTATATTTCCTTTGTTTTCCTTCATATTTTATTTCTTATTTCTTCTCACCTTTGTACAGGGATTTTCAAGATTATAATCAGCCCCCCTAAGATCATTTCTAGGAGTTGCATTGAGGAGATGGAGTTTTCATGTCACTAAAATAAATTTCATTCCCTTGTCAAATGAACAAGGTGAATATTATGTTATATTTTTGTGAGACCTAAGCACACTATCGGGCTCTACTATGTACTCATCAAGAACAAGATATACTACACATTTGAGTTATTATTGTTTGGTAAATTCCTAATCATTGTGTGTTGTGTTGCTTGTTTTTGTATTACATTATTTAAATTCACAAATAATGTCTTCTCTTTGTTGATATAATATTTGTGTTTATTACATAATTTGAATGAACATATGCATGTCAGTTATCTCTTTTCTTTTTCTTTCTAATTTAGAAATTTGATTAATCTCTGCTATAATTACCCAATGGATAAGACACCAGTCTGTCACTTGAAGCTAAGGCTAGGAGTACTATAATAATCTTGGTCATAACAAAATTTATCTCAATTTTTTTTGTAATCTGGTTGAGCACCTAACACATAATATCGGTTAATAATTAAGCTCATAAGAAGGGTATCCTGACCTGACCTATTCTATTATAATTTTATGTGTAAAATCCATTTCCAGGTCGAAGAGGCAAGTCCACTAGAGCTTGCATTTCTCATTGTAATGTTGAAAATTTGGGTAGCATGATAGATACCTTAAATATGCTTTAATTTTCCATAATATAATTTTGGTGACATTACCGAGGATGAACTTTTGCGTTATTTGCATACCATTTTTTTTAGTTTACCACCCTAGGACATTTGTGAATGCAACTGTGTTAAATATTTTTACTCATTGATGTGGGTACCTTTTAAATTTTTTTGTTAACACTCATGGGTATCTTTGAGAGTCCTTGAGAGATTGAGAGAGCATTAAGGCTAAGCAATCTTAGCCAGAGATATTATTTCTACACCATGGTGCTTGCAACTTTCAACTGAATGAACCCAAAGAAGATTCAATAATTTGATCTCACACACATTAGAAGTGGAAAATAACTCTATAAAGAATTCGAAGACCTAGAGCTATTTATCCATTATCGAAAAAACCTAGTTTCTAAAATTCAAGTCTACAAGACTAAATCATATTATAGCAGTAGAAATTTTATTAGCAATAGTGTTCCTCTAGATATAAGTGATTTTCATTTAGATAATTCTATTAAGAAAATTTCAACTATGAATCCTATCGTAAGTTTCATTGTTACTACAATCCATGTATCCATCATGGCCAGTATTACTCCAAATCACAATAATTAGAATAATCAAATCCTCCAAATATGGAGAACCAATAGATATAGGCCTTTTCGATTACCACCAGATCTGCATGACCTCCCTAGTAAGGCACATAAATACTTGCCAAAATTCCAAGGAAATAGTGCCATAACAGGAGAATATCATATTAAAAGCTTTATGTATGCATTAGACAACCTTGAAGTTGAAGAAGAATATGTAGTTCTCAGGTTATTCCTTCAGACCTTAGAGAAAGATGCTAGAGACTGATTCAAGAGCCTCCCTAATCATCATATCCCTGATTTCCAAACCATGAAAGAGGTCTTTCTAAAAATATGGGAAAAGAAAGAATGAGAAATCATTGCTAACAGAACTAGAAACTTTTAAGAAAAAGTAAAATGAATATATAGAGGATTATAAGAATATTTTTTAAAATAAGGAACAAAATTCCCATGAATCTGAGACCAATGATAATCAGTCTATCTTCTTCTAAAAAAATGCATTCCATGGAGAATTTAATTATGAGTTAAGATAGCAGATATTCACTACTATTTATGAAAGCATGGGAAAAATCCATAGAAATCAAAAGGAACATGATAGATAGCTAGAAAATAAAGTTGTATTCATCTAAGCTAGCTCAAATTCAAACCAAGATAGATAAAAAATCCAAAAAAGTTGGTTTCGCATTGTTGAAGAAAAGTAAACAAGATCCTATATAAAATTTGTTGAAGTAGTTAACTAAAATTTTTAGCACAATGAACAGTATATTATCCTATATTGAAAGAGATATAGGAGAAAATCAGGAGTTGTCTCAGCCTCAAAATGGAAATAGACCATCTTTCAAGAGAAACTTTAATAATAACTATAATAGAAATAATACATATGAGGGAATTAAAAATGGGAACAACAATCATGGTTGGAGAAAAAGATATGGAACAAATGATTAGAATATAGTCCCTAACCCAATGCCTTCAGTTAATATAGCTTTTGATTTCCCTTTACTTTACCCAACATGTGAAGCTCCACATAACCCAACAGATTGTGGTATATACTTGAGCATGCATACTGATGTTAATCTAGAAGAAGAATTTGATGAGGAAATAAAGGTAAATGTATGTTGAACAAAATATGACGAAGCTAGATAGATACAATTTGAAGAAGATATGATTAAATTACCTACTTCGGAAGGAACGCCTAAAGTCCTAGTCTTAGAAAATATGGAAATTTTGAAGAGATCTCAAGATAACAAGTTTGATAGAATGAAGCAAGGTAAATTGATACCTACAATGGAAGAGATAGAGGCATTGGAGAGAATTCATGTTGTAAATTTAAGGAATAGAACAATACTAGATAGAGTTGATGATAAAACCAACACTAAAAATAAAAATCAACAAAATCAAGGGAAATAAAAAGTGCCAAAAAGATAAGGTAACAATAAACAACAAGTAACACCTAAGATAGATATAGAAAAATATGTCCAAAAATAGCTTGATCCTGGGAGAAGCTTAGAGAACAAGAAGTTTGAATTCAATTTTGGACAAGAGTTAGCAAAATAGAAGATACATATCAATTTCGATGAGTTAATGACTTTTCCAAAATATAGATATTAGGTGAATAAGGCCTTTGGGCTGGTATATCAAGTAGAGAATCAAGTTTGTAGTGCCACAGTAGTTAAAAGCCAATCAACTAGAACCTCATATTCACTAAGACCATTCTACATATCTCTCAGATATACATCTGACCTAGAAGATCAGTATGTAATTCATAATTGCATGCTAGATAGTGGGGCCTCTCATAACATCATGCAAAAATAAATAGTAGACTAGTTAAGTTTAATTACACAAAATATTCTCCTCCCATATCAGTAATGGATAATAGGTAGGTTCCTTTTGTTGGGGTTATTACTGGTTTGTTTCTTTTCTTATATCAATATCTAAAGAAAGGGATAGTCATGGACGTAGCATTCATAGATGTGGATCCACTATTTTCTTTGTTGTTATCTAGACATTGTGCGGAGCAACTAGGGGGTTCCATGTAGTTAGATTGGTCATATGCCACCATCTCCTTATCATCCAAAGAATAATTTAATCTCAGAAGAGATCCATTCAATAGGTATTTATTAGAGCTAAGAAAGATAAATAACACTATCATAAATCTAGTCAATTTTGTTCAAGAAAAAGAATTGGGAGTTTACTCAGTTTGGCACACCCAATTTGTACTTGAGGTCCTCAAAGTCATAGATATGGATCCAAGAGAAGTAGATTATAAATACACTAGGGTATTGACATCTAAAATGTGGATTATGACTTTCGATGGTGCTAAATCATAATTTGGTGCAGGTACTATAGTAAACCTCACTGATATAAAAGGAAATTACCTAGGGATACATTACAGGTTAAAATTTCCATGCACTAACAATGTAGCTAAGTATGAAGCATTGCTGCTAGGGTTAAGAAAGGAAAAATAATTGGACACTAATTACCTAACCATCTATGGAGATGTAGAACTTAGATTCCAGTAGGTTAAAGATAAATATAAAACAAAACACCCTAGGCTAAGACAATACAAGCAAACGGTTCAAGATGAAAATGATAAATTTCTTGCTTTCAATAAATCCTATATCCCTAGAAGTGAAAATCATGTAGCAAACTTGTTAGATGTAAAGGCATACAATGTAGATTATTCTAAAATAAACATTGAATACATGGATAGATTTTCCACTATCTATGTTTATCATCCATCTATGCCAGATAACATTGTGTACTTGCAAGTTTTTTAGGATGATATTGATATCAAGGATTTTATGACCATGCAAAATCACTATACTGACATTTTGTGTGATGAAGAAGACAAATAAAAGTTAAAATATGTGATTGAATAACCTATGGAAGTGATACAATTAAAGATAAATAATATCCGAAAAGGATTAGTTTCTTTGGAAAACCTCTTTGATGATTTTGATAGAGCTCATAGGCCTATTTTAGGAATAAAAAACCAATGAAGTCAATATAGGGATAAATCAAGCACCCAAAATAGTAAAATTCAATAAAGCTTTGGCAAAAAAGAAATAAATTAGTACATAAGTCACCTCAAGAAGAATATGGAAGCCTTTGCTTGGAGTTATGAAGATATCAAGACTTTCAACACTAAAGTAATGTTTTACATTATTCCTTTAAAATAAGGTACAAAACCTCATAGACAAAAACAAATAAAATTCAATCTGACTTTACACCCTGTGATGCAAAAAGAAGTTCAAATATTGTTAGATGGCAAGATTATCAGGAAAGTCGTATTCTCTTCTTATATAGCTAATCTGATGTCGGTCAAGAAGAAGAATGATGATATCAGGTTGTGTGTAGATTTTAGAAATTTGAAAATGAATTCTCTAAAAGATAACTATCCACTACTGAATATGGAATAGTTGTTACAGGCAGTTATAGGATCAACTAAGATGTCATTGTTGGATGGATTTTAAGGCTACAATCAGATCCAGGTAAACCAAAGGGCAAATACAAAACTACATTTACTACTCCTTGGGGAACCTTTGAGTACCTCATAATACCATTTGGTCTCATGAACATAGGCACTACATTCCATAGGGCCATGGATTTTACCTTTAAAGGACTTATGTTTAAAATAGTAGTGGTTATTTGGATGATATAACATTGTTTTCCAAAAATCCAAAAGATCATTTCGAGCATTTGTCTCAAGTATTTGAAAGGTGCAAGCAATTTGGCATCCCTTTGAATCCTAAAAGTGTATTTTTGGAGTTATACAAAGCAATTTGCTAGGACATATAGTCTCCAAATAAGGAACCAACATTGATCCTCAAAGGACCAAATCCATTGTAAAATTTCATCCACCAAATAATTTGAAAGGAGTCAAGTCATTTTTTGGGAAAATTAATTTCACTCAAAGGTTCATTCTGAATTTCACTTAAATCACCAAGCCAATAAATGACATTATAAAGAAAGATGGAAATATCAAGTGCCTTGAAGATAACCTGAAGGACTTTCAAAAAATAAAATATGCAATCACACAAGCCCCTATGTTGACATGCCCTAATTATTGAAAGGATTTTAATATTTACTCCTTCAACTTAGAAGATACTATTGCTATTGTTTTGTCTCAAAAAGATCAAGAAAATAATGAAAGGCCCATAGCCTTCATGAGCACCAAAATGAAAGGAGCCCATCTGAAATATACTATGATATAAAAATAAACTTTCACTTTGATAAGGATTTTGGATCACTTAAAAGGTATATTTAGGTCGAATAAAGTGATATTCTACATCCCATACATAACAGTTAAAGATGTCTTCACGCAAAATGAGCCTATCGGTGGTTTAGCAAGATGGATGGTTAATTTGTAGCAATATGAAATTGAGTTCAAAGTAGTAAAAAATATCAAAGGATAGGGTCTAACTAAATGCATAGCCACTAAGGAAGGAGAAGACATCAAAAATATAGTCATAGTAGGAGATGCACAATAGAACATAAAGATAAACAGTATTTAAGATGATTGGTATAAAGATATCACATTATATTTATAATCCTTGTCATTTCCAATAGGTTTGTCGTAGAGCAGAATGAGGAGTATAAAATAGTAGGCTCTGAAATATTATATCCAATATAACAAGTTATATTGGAGGCATCCCAATGGTGTATTAATGTCTTTTTTCACCAGAGATAATAAAAGAATTTCACATTGGTTTCTATGGAGGGCATTTTGCACCAATGGCAATAGTAAATAACATTATGAGGGTAGGATACTATTGGCCTTCCATGTTTAGATATGTATACCTATTTATGAGAAAGTGCCAAAATTACCAAAAATTTTATAGTAAGAAGAAACTTTTCGCTATGCCTTTGAAGCTTCTGGTAATTGAAGCACCCTTTACTCAGTGGGGAATATATTTAATAGGAGAAAAAAATCCAAATTCTTCAAGATGTCACAAGTGGATAATCATGATAACTGATTACTTCACTAAGTGGGTAGAGGCAGCCCCATTGAAAATATCAACCACTAAAGTGACCATCAAATTATTAGAACAAAACATTCTGATCAGATTCAAAGTACCTAAGAATATGATAATAAATAATCAAAAGTATTTCACATCGTTCAATATGATAGAATTTTGTTCTAAATATAGTATATAACTAGCTCATTCTACGAATTATTATCCCCAAGGCAATGGTTTAGTTGATTCCTCCAATAAGAAACTTACCACCAGAATCAAAATATCACTAGGCAAGAACAAGATAAGTTGGGATAATGAGCTGAAATATGTTATGTGGGTAGATAGGCTTACTATTAAAAGGGCTACTAGAAAAGCATCATATAATCTAGTTTATGGAGAAAAGGTACTTTTTCCCCTCTGGTGGAAAGAATTTCTCTGACTCTACTTCTTAAATACCATGAAAGGCCAAATGTTTTACAAATAATATTAGACCAGATCATTAAAATGGAAGAGAACAAGAGAGAAGCTCTGGTAAAATTGACTCAAGAAGCCCTAAAGACAACCCATTTATTCAACAAAAGATAAAAATAAGTACCATTTCTAGAAGGTGATGTAGTATTATACTAGGATCCCAAAAATGATAGATGTAGTGAAAAGGAAAAGTTTGAGCCTAAGTGGATGGTTTCTTATCAGATTGCTTGGAAGGTCGGCCAACATACTTATAGGTTACAAGACATGAAAGGAGAAGAATTGCCCATACCTATGAATGGCCAACATTTAAATATTTTCAACCCTCTCCATGAGAGTAGCAAGAGGTGAAATTTGTATCATTAAAAAAAAAAATTGTATTCTTCAAAGTTTATCGTATTCCTTAGGTGATTAGGTAGAGGAATGTCTTCAGAGTGGTATGTGCAATAATTTTCCATTTTACAAGTCTAGATGATTAGGAATGGTAGTCATTTGTGATCATATTTGCAACATCATTTTCTTTTAATTTTTCATTTCATAGTTTTAGGTGATTAGCCAAATTTATATTTGTCCTTTCCCTTGTAGTTTATTTTTAAGATGATCAACGAGATATTTTGGATTTTTTAAGAGCATTCATATATCGTTAAGATCATTTACATACCCTATCCCAGTTAGAGCTAGTGTTGGGTTGCATAATCCCAACCTAGTCTATACCCCTAATTTTTCAAGGTATATCAAGATCAAAATTCTAGGTGATTTTAGGATGTCCTAGTCATTTTAAGAAATTTATGGGGTTATTAAAGTCCAAATTTCATTGATAATGATTTACAATGAGAAATATTGTCCTAAGATTCATTATAACCTTAAAAATTCCATGTTACAGTCCTTTCCCCTATGTTTTCAAAGAAAAAATCTCTAAGGTTTATAATCCCCTATCATCAAACCGTTCTGTTTTTCCATTTCATTCATGCAGTCCTTTCCATCTCACTTTATATCCCCTTAAAATTTAATTAAACCTATGAATATTCATCCACATCATCATTAGTCCTAAGTTCTATATTTCTACACTTAACATTTCCACCACCTAAGTCATTAGTCTGTAAAATCCCTTTCGTAAGTTATAATTAAGCCCTCATATAATTGCTTTAATATTTCCCTAATATTTTTATCATTTTCACCCATATCCAAAATCTAAGTCATCACCAAGGTCTATCCCATGGTCTAGTCCTAAGGTTAGTCCCTCAAAATTCAAAATATCAAAGTTCTCAACCTTTGTCATTGATCATAATCCTTTATCGTTGATCTATTGGTGACAAAACCAAGCTATAAATGAAAGTGCTAACAAAGAAGTGTGAAATATCCTCTTTGTCACTCATTGTGATTCCCATGTCACTGATCAATTAGTGATCATGTCGATCAAACGATGATAGTGTCAGTTAAACAATAACAAGTTCTTGCCCATCATTGATAAAGAAAACCCACCACTCATGCATCAGTGATAGGGCCAATTAATTGGTGACCATCCTATTCCACCCATGAAGGGTCTCATTATGAATTAATGGCCTAGGTCTCATTCAAAATAAATTCCCCTTTCATGATAATTCCTAAGTCCTCTGTATCACATAGGGTCTCAAAGGTCTAAAAATCAATGTTCGATTATGTTTTCATTGAGCCTTAACTCAACATTTTCCTAAATATCATCACCATGGTCTCATAAATATTAATCATCCAAGTCCCTAAGATCTTCAAAGGAATACTCCCCATCGTTGATGAAAATCTTCCATTGCCAATACATTGGTGATGATGTTAGCTTATTAGAAACAGTGTTAACTAAGCCCCACCAAGTCCTTTGGGTAAAAAAAGTCATAAATCCCCTTCATATCAATGCTCAATATGTCCAAGGTCTCTTCATCACCAATTCATCAGTTATGGAATAAGATAATCAATAATGGCTTGAATTTATGAGCAATGGGAGCATCATATCACATAAATCATGTCCCCCATTCTCATGAGACTAAATCACCCCATAATTAAAATTCCTTAGTACTAAGTCCTCACTAGGACCACCAAAGTCATAAAAATTCATCATTATCCCCATTGAACTCCAAAGTAATGTGATCTCAATGTTCTCAAAGGAATTTTACCACTATCGCTAACAAAAATGCTTATCGTTGATTCATTAATAATAGTGCTTCTCAATCGATGATAAGTCATCCTTGATCATAGATGAATGGCTTAGATCGCATTGTGCCTCCTTAGATTGATTATACACTCTTTATATTCAATACATCAATGACAAACCCATAATATCGATGAATGAAGTGGATCTCATCATGGAAATCAATGACATAGCCTTCGTCAAACATCAAGGAGTGATGATGTTTGATTGGTCCAAGAAAATCAAATGATAGCTCAAAGCATGCATGTATGCTTTCAAGACCTAAAAAAATTAAAAGAGTACCCATGGGCATCTCAAAAGTGATAGTCCTAGGAAAGCACAATTGACATGGGACCAATGAGAGTTAGGCATGCATAATAGCAAGATTTTCTAGACAAATCATGGAGCTAGGATTTTATGTCAATATTGTTGTAGTTGTTACAAAGGCTGAAGTGGGTAAGATTACAATGGATTTGTTTAAAGGTGGTGGTTTAAATAAGAATTAAAACAATACATGCAATACTATAGCACCCGCACCATTAAATATTGTACTTAGGAAGTGAAGAGGTTGCCATTACCAATGCTATCAAGAGTCAATAGAAGTTGAGGATTCATACATGAAGAAGTCTTACAATTCTTAGAACAATCGAAGTCATGGTATCCTCCAGTACACCTAAGTCACCTGACTTTGATATCACAGATAGAGTCTTGAAAGTCATTTAAGTCTAACCATATGAACAATTATGTTAAACCTATTAAGAAGAAAAAAGAGGATGTATTAGGATAGTCAGGACCTGATTAAAATATAACCGAAGAGTAGAAGCAAGAGTTCAAAGATATAGCTATCTATTATTTTGAAAACATGAAGGAAGATTATAGGAGGCACTAGATATCACTAAAATATCTCCTCAAGAGAGAAAAAATAGATAGGTATCATGACAGCTCTTTTTGTAATAAGTGGAACAACACTATTAGGAAGCTTATCTATCCCAGGTTTTACCATTCATCTAATCTTCTGTCCTAGTTTGTGGTGGTATACAATCCAAATTCTAAGGCCATCCTCAATCATCAAAATTAGGTCTCCATAATCACAAAGGAAGCAATTCAAAAAGTCTTCAAACTCTCCCCAACGAGGTTATGATTGAATGCCAAGGTAATTTCATTGCAGTCTTCTTTCATGCTTAATACCATGTTTTATCCTAAAATGTTTGGTTTCGACTATAAAGTGTCTTATGAGTTCTCAATCAGGAAAGTTACCCTTAGAAATTGGGCCAAAGACTACGTCACCATGATCAAAATTCTATTAGGGATGAGATACCTTGACAATGTCAGAAAGGAAGTAATGTATAAAGCCATGTAGTTGAATAAGAGGGAATAAATACCTATGTATCTATGGGAAAATATCATAGAATAAAATTTACATGGAATAATTCATCGCACTAAAAGAGGCCATAAAAGAACAAAGAGAAATGATGCCATAATTCATGTATTACTCCTTTCTCATCCATCTTATTGTAGGATAATTAGATGCATAGACAATTCAGGCCTTAGGAGGAGTAGACACAGAGTTGGTCCAGGAAAGTTTACCTTGGATTCATGAAGGCTACTCTAGTTATAGTGAGTTCTTCAAAATATTTTTGTCAGTCATTCACCATCAGTTATGAGGTCAACAACCACCTAGAATCAATACTAAAGTTGTTAATTTTTTACGTTGAAACAAGGCAAGAGATTGCTTTTTTATAGAAAAATTTACATACGTCAGGCTATATGGAGCCAAGTTACCCTCAAAAGCACTCCCAAAATACTACCCCAGGTCCATAGCTACACTATATATTGCTAGGAAAGTAGCTAAGAAAGAAAAAATGAGAGCTAATAAAAAGAAGTCGAGGGTTCCCTGGCTCAAATTACTTGCCAACTAGGACATTATATTTATAAATATTATTATAGCCTTCTTAGAGCCATCTGGACAATGGATGACTATGAATTTTCTGAAATTACTTGGAGGGCCTATGATCTAGAAGCATATTATAAAAAAGATATACAAAAGGTAATAAAATTGCATATGGGGCACAAAGAAGATCCTTTCAAAAACACCATGTGGATAGATGATGAACGAACAAAATTGGGCAGATGCCTGGAAGATAAAAGAAATACCCTTTACTCAAATAGAAGATGTTGGAAGTGTTGGGCACTGAATTGACATCAAGTTTTACTTGACACTAAAACTATCTATCTTCCAATTTTCTATACAGGCATGCACTCGATAGTCACAGCTCAGCACTCAAGCATTGGATGGAGCAAATACAACTTCAATCCAACCTCCAGAGTAGGTTTGTTCCTTATCAACTTAAAATGGTCTTGACTCAATTAAATCTCAAATAGGGTTTTGAGATAAGGGTTAGAAAAGTTTTAGGGTTAGAAATGTTATAAAAAATAGTGGTTAGATAGGCTAATAGCATAGGCAACTATAGTAAAAGGCACCCACAATCTATTTCTAGTGTCCCATTACTAAATATTAACATCACCCAAATCAATGAAACCTTTGCACATTAAAGCATAAACAAATATATATTGCAGAAAGCAATTCCAACATCCAATATTGTTAATCCAAATAGCAGAATAGACCAATAGTCATATTTAATAGAAATAAACTTCCTAACAATAAAAATCTAACCAAGAATAGATTTCAACTACTCTCACAACTAGTAATCCAATATGTTTGAATGAACTAATCATTCAAGTATTAACAGAAATATAGTTCAAGACTTTGAACCTCTTGCACAAGATGATGAAGATGACAAATTTGAGTCAAAATATCAAATTAATGCTCCTTCCATTAGCTCACAATAATATTTGTAGTAGGGCAAGCAAACACACTAGAGACAACCCTTGAAAATGAAGGTCTAGCCTCTATTTATAGTTTTTAAATGAAATAATATTAAGGAGACATTACAAAGATTGTATATTTATAGCTCAGCAGAGAGTTTATTGGCATTATATTACTGGTTGGAGAGCTCTAGGAAATACACTATGAGAAATCCACCATGGCAACATACCTCTGTAACTTACTGGTTTGTTGGTGGTAGTTAGAGTTCAAATAGTTGGACATTGCATCTCATCCATCAATCATTCTTAGAAGCTCAGCTTAACCATAGATCTGCAACCACATCTAGTTCTTGTTCTTAAAAATCATCGTTTATTCATCTTCCTGCCCTCTAACTAACTGCACTCTGATCCAGCAAGTTTTGGCCTTTTAAATCCTTCAAGAATGTCAACAAAACTTGGACCATCAATATTCATCATGGACGACTATGATTAAACCTCCCATGATACTATGCAAATGGGTAGGGAAAACCAAGGTGTCATTTTGCACTTTTAAATTGTTGATATCATTTTTTATAGCCTTGATCAAGTGGAATAAAATTTTGACGTAAAATGCATTAAGAGGTGAGCAGGATGGAATCCACTAATTAAGCTTCCTCTTCTGTTCTTTGGCTTCAAAGCAACCAGAATCTACACCATAAAGCATGTTGACATCACCTTTGCTTTTTAAATATGCAGAATTACCAATCCATTCTCAAGAAAGTATAAATCATCCTTTGTTGTCATTTTGCATCAACTACAGTGAAAAATAGCTTTTGTCACTAATCTGCACCTTCTGTAGTGTTTCCTACCTCTTTTATCATCAATACACAACAAAAAACTCTTGAGACTAGTGGAATTGACCTTATCGGAACTTAGCCATTCAAAGCATGCCAAAAAATACTCTCGGTAACCATTTCACACTTTCTTTTGCATTGACATCATCATCGCCAAAAAGAATTGTGGAATTAGGACTCGTCTCCAATCTACACCAAAATACATTATAAAAATAGCAGAATCACTCAGGGTAAAAAATGCACTCAAGTATTAGGCATATTAAGAAACAAATGTTGCAGATCTACTGCAAAATACACTAAAAAGTGTGCGAAAAGGAAACTTCATCCCTTAGAATGAAATTTTCAATGCTTTCTAAGGTTGTCGCAATTTTGGGCCTACATTCTAGTGCCTCTTGGGTGGATTTGCTCGTAAATCCATCAAAATTGGAGTCTTATTCATTGATCATTAGGAGTAAAAAATTATTATCTTCAAAAATTCTTTAACTAATAACTTCAATGTGAACACTACCCTCTAAAAACTTTATGGTCATCTTCGAGGATAAACATCCATATCGATAACATGCTTCATACATCCTAGAGGATAACTATTCACATGGAGACTATGCCATAAACATTAATATATGTGCCATTCTAGAAAAACTACTTCACTCCATAAAAGCACAACTATGTTCTCCTTATAAATCCTTCTTACAAATCATGATAAAAATACCTTCACACAAAAACTTTTTTTTCCACGTTTCTCTGGACTCATGCTTTTATTGTTTCTTTTTGACCATGTTAGAGTAAAAATGAATAAAAAAAATACAAAACTTATGACTACATATGTACAAAATAAAAATTGCTAAGCTTGTGCCCCTTCAGGGTCCGCAACATCTCTATTTGAATCCTCTTCTTGTTGGGCTTCTTCCTTAGCATTATCCTATTCTTGCTCTGTTTCTTCCTCTGGAGAAGATTGCTCTTAATTTTCCTCTACAGGATTATCACCAAACAGCTGCACCATCAACTTTAAAATATACAGGGCTTGTTTCCATATTAATTTTGAGGGTTGGAAGTTTCCTTCAGATGTTTATAAATGTGCTGGAGTTCACCAATATCTTCATAGTTAGCATCACTTCCTATGTTTACCAAGTCTTCCATGAGGTCTTTAAGCCTGGTAAAATCAATGATCATTTTTGAAGCTTGCTCTTGGTCAATTGGTTCTTCTAAAGCATAAATTTTAAAGTCATCTTGTAAGATCTCTCCAGTACTTTTCTTGATTTATTCAACTGCCAAAAAACTATGATCTTCCATCCATAACCCTTTGAAACCAATTTGGATCATTTCCTTATTAACATCCACTACATCCTTGATTACTCCTTCAATATTTTCATACAACAGCCAAGCCTTTTGGAGTACTCTGTGCTTCTTTACTACAATTATGGGAGCAACTCTAGTAATGTTCCAATCCTTATTAGGGATTGGCTTAGCAGAATCACTGAGTCTACTATCCACTAACCTATGAATTTGTTCAGTTGGAATTACCATAGGTTGTAGCTCTCTAGTTATTTTATCCATATGCTTCTAAATACTTTGGAGTAGGTGGATAGCATAATATAAATAGTCAATAATAAGTTGCAGCCTTGAGCATTTCTCTAGAACTTTAGAGAGAAATTCCTTTCTCACTTTCTTTAGTCCAGCCTTAGAAAACTAGAAGATTTAGCCTTTTCAATCTGGATTTGTTGCTTCAAACTTTGTATCTCCTTAGCCTTCTCCTCATTCTTTTTCTGGTGCTCTACAATCTACTCCTTGAGCTTATTATCCTCTTAAAACTTCTCTTGCCAACTCTTAGCTTCTTTTCTCAGAGCCTTCTCCACTTCTTTCTGATTTTTGATAGTTTTTTAAATATTTTCAATTTGCTTTTCCAACTTACCCACCTTTTCTTTGAAAATATTATTTTTCATATAAAAAGTTTCGAAGTGGGCTTTGGCTATGACCAATTCATCTTCATCAGGCAACTTTTCAATATCTTCTATGAACTCTTCTATACAATAATATTGGATAGTCATATCAGTTTTAGGCTTACTCACAAGGGGAATCATGCATCTATATATCCTTTGCCTTGAAACTAGATCAACAAACATGCTTCTCCTCTTTATGGCCATCCTATTAGAAGGCTTGGACAACTTTTTTGCCCAAAAATCATTGATTTTTTGTGTAGCTTCCTGCTCCTTCTGCAAAATGGCTTCGATAGGGTAACATGCAGCAAGAGGAGAAGAATATATAAGGAATTTAAGCGTAGAATAAACCATTGACAATAGCTATGCAGAAGTAGTTACAGTAGAATCTATGACCACAGTGGAATTTGTGACCACTTCCGCTATTGTAATTGGTAAACTCATGGAAATTGAAGTGAGACTCATAGATGGGTGAGGGGGTGAACTGGAAATAGTTTGCTTCTCAGATGGCGGTGGTGTTTGTAATGGAAAAGTTATAACTATGGGAAATTATGAAAGGGAAATCTTAGCTAATGAAAAAATAACTTGACGTGATGAAGAAGAAATTTGTGATGACCTTGGGGATATGGATTGGTTTGTACCTTAGTGGTGACCGATGAAATAGGAGGTGAACTATGAGGTGGGGAAGGTACCTTTGTTACAACTTCTTGTTTAGAAAGGGAGTGATATTTCCTTAGGGAATTTGGAGGAGGAAGAGGAGAAGAGGGATTAGGGACTATACCTTTGCCTACTAATGTAGGGTGTTGTAGATTTGTCTTTTTGATCTACTTTTGTTCTTGTTTTATCAACTCTTTAGCATCTAAAATAGTTGTTTTCTCAACTATATCCTCTTTATCCAGCTTTCGATTCATTGAAATATCTTTCTCAACCCTTTTTGGAGCCCTTATGGCTTTTCTTTAAAAAAATTGAAAGGTAACTTTCTAACTTTCTATCTCTTCCTTAGACAACCATTCCTATATTGTTTCCTCCAACAATACCTACTCAAAAATGGTATTTAATTCTACTGTTGCTGTAGTGGTGAAACTTGGAGGTGTAAACCTAAAATTCTTATCCTTTTCATTCCAATCTACATCTATGTCTTGGGGCTATCCACCTAGATCTAGGCATTTAGGCCTCTTTACTATCTCTATAACTGGTGCACTGATAGTCCTCTCATAATAAGAGTGCATTTACTCATCAACCATGCTCCCTTTGGAAAATTCTTTATTTTCTCATTTATGGGCTAAAAAGTCTTTAGGACTTCAACAACAGTCAATGGTGTATCAGGATCTTCCTCCTAAACTTCTTATTCTAAATGTGGATATGGGGAATTAGACCCATTTCATGTTATTTTGTATATCAGCACTATATTGCTTGGGTCTTTGGACCTCTAGGTTTTGACATTATTGCCATATATTTTAGAGAATTCACCATCAATTTTAATCCCAAACCTATATTTTTCTTTAACATTCTCAATTCTCATCTTCCACCAATCTAATATTTTGTCTTCGTTCCATTTCCCTTTATTCTCTACTTCCTCACAAGTAGGTTCTTGAGACTGAGGATCCTCTTTCTTTTCTATTTTTTCCTCAATATATTTGATGTTTTACATTGTTGTCTGGGTCAAAATCCATAATTTTATCATAAAATTATAACCATGGAGGAAGTTGATCATTTTAGAAATATTCCACTCTAAAAGAGCAGTTTCTTTGTTATTTCCACCTTGTTCAAAATGGGGCCTGGATATCTTTTCAAATTTGTAGGTCTTTTCTCCATTTAATGTTATATTTATTTTATATAATATATCATCTAGATCATATTTCCATATTTGAGGAATGTAGAACAAACCCAACCTATCCAGGTATTGGTCAATTTGTTCACCTTGCCACTTCCTAGTAATAGTTATATCACTAACATTTTGGTAGATCAACATAGATCTCCTCTTTATCCAAGAGCCATAGTTCAAATCTATATATTCTTCTTACCTCAAATATTCTAATACAAATAGCCTCTCTGTAACAAAGTGATGCAGTAGAAAAGGCTTACCCATAAATCCATACAGTCTAATGATTGTGCCCTCTTTTAGGAGATACTAATATCCTTCCTCTGCACCTTCTGCTCTCAATATTTTCTTAGCCAGAGGAGGTAACCTAGGGTAAAATCCATACATTATTTTCAATTCTAGCCCTAAGAATTCCAAATCAAATTTGTAAAAAGACTCAGTATTTCTCAGATTACTAATCCAATAATAAATTGGTAGGGGTTCTCCTTCACTAGTCTTGTCCTTGATTAGAATCTAGGGCATCATATCTCTTACAACAATGAAAAACATCCAGACCAGGATTGAGCAATGCCTAAAAATAGGTGCATCAGAGCTTATTTTTAGTTCTACTAATTGTTCATGCATTCTCTAAGTGAGGAATTCAGGCCAATCAAAATAAACCTAACACCTTTCTTCTTTGTGCCTTCCTCATACATTCTTTCATTGGAAATGCAATAAGCATCAACTATTTGCCAACCATGAACCATTTTATCAAATTCCAAACCATACATGCAAGCCAACATAGAATATAGCTCTAGGTGTTCAAACCGTTCAATATAAATTGGGACCTTGGGTAATCCCTTCCTGGCCCTAGTGTCCTTAAGTTGTTTATATACCCATTTTCTAAAAGACTCGCCATCATTAGCTCATTTGTCCAGAGAGTAATACCTAGCCTGGGTAGTTGTTTTAAACTATTTTGGTCTTACAGGTGGTTTCACTCCTATGGCAAAAAACTTGTGACAGTTTATAGCAGTGATGCTAAATAGATTTTGCCTTTAACAGTTTTTACTAGTTTCAATTTTGGGTCATAAAATTTAATGATGGCCACTTTTAACTTAGGACAAGGATAAAAAAATCGCAAATGTAAAAATAAAATAATGAGAGTACAACACATATACCTTCAATCGACATGGATACTCCTTTCTTATATCTATTGTTGATGCTTCTCCTGAGCTTCGATCTCTCTCTAAGGACCAACTCAGTATCTGCTACAACTTCTACTTTGTCGATCCCACTATCTTTTTTACCAATTTTCTAGCTTCTTTGGTTTCTTTGGAAGCCATCTACATCAACAATGACTTAGATTTTATGTGGAATTTACAAGAAATGTTTTTGCTATTGTTCTATTCTTTATTTAGTGAACATTGCTCTTTTCCAAATGAGTAGAATTCTATGCTTCAACACTTTTAATTACTATTGCACGCACATCCTCTACCATTAATGCATCTACTGCATGACTTGCCCACTAGAATACTTCTCAATTCAATATTCATTCCTTTTTGTGGCTTGGAGGTGGTGTTTCAACCTCTAATTGTTCAAAATTTAAACATGCTTCAACCCTTAATGTGTTGCTTTATCCTTTCTCTTTTGAGCATGGGAAAATTAGCATTTATTGTGGACATTTTTGCCCTTTTCCAAGTGGTATGATGTAGAATTCCTACCCCGCTCAAATGTAGACTTGAAAATGGTGGATTGGTGACACTTATTTTATTCTGGCCAACATAAATCTAGATTTTTGTGGATTAGGAACTTCCTCATTTTTCACATCAAAATTCTTGAAACCCGATGGATTGGAACCCGATCATCATTCCACTGGCATCGTAGTCCATTTGAGTGCATAAAATGGTGCATGTTACATTCTGCTAAAAATGTAGTTCATTTAGGTGTGTATTAGAACCTACTCATCATTCTGCTGGTATGATGGTTCATTTGAGTGCGGATTGGAGCTCAATGATATTCGGTTTCGCACTTAGTATATTTGAGTGCGAAATAGGCACTTGCTGCAACCTGTGGGAACACTTATCCAATTTTGCAAAATTTTCTCTCTTTTTTTTTGTACAACATGCTATTAAAAAAACTTGATACAAAGTGTAAAAAGGAAGGAAATATGATACAATGTATGTAAATATATTACAATGATCTTATATTTCAAAGTAGAGTTGAAGATGAAAACCATTAATCGAAACTGGTTGTATGTTTCCCTCTAGATCTTTGAGTTGGAAAATATTTGTATATTTGACCTCTACTATCTTGAAAGGGCCATCCTAGAAGGAGTCAAACTTTTGATGGTGACCTGGTTTTGCTCTTTCAAAATTCCACCTGAGAACTAGGTCTCCAACCTAGAATTTTTTGAACCTTACCCTTTTATCGAACCATGCTTTGATGTCCATGGAATGCTTCTAAAATTTCTCATAGGCCTGAGCTTTCTTTTCTTCCAAATGTAGTAGGTGTATCAGCATTATCTCCACTGGATTTTCCTCTGATTATTCTTTTGTATTTATCAATTTGAGTGTTGGAATTTCCAAATGGACAAGTAACGTTGCCTCCTTGCCATATACCAAAGCATCATGGGAAGTTTTTATGGACTTCTTAATAGTAATATTGTATACCCACAAAGATTGTTCCAACATTAGGTGCCAACTTCTGTTATTCCCCTCTAGTGATCTCCTCAAAATGCATAATAGTTTTTTGTTGGTAGACTCTTCGATTCCATTCCCTTGAGGGTAATAATTTGAAGTATTCTTAATGGTGATGCCATACTTGCTAGAAATTTCAATATATTTGGATCCTATGAAGGCTAGCCCATTGTCACTCACCAAGGCTTCTGAAAATACAAACCTTGAAATCAAAATTTCCATAAAATTGATCACAACTTCTTGGTCTAATTTCTTGGTAGGAATAGCCTCTATCCATCTCATGAGGTAGTATGTGGCAGTTATAATATACTTGTGCTCTATTTAAGAATGAGGATTGAAGACCCCTATAAATACCATCCTCCATTATTGAAAAGGCTCTTCAACTTGTATTAGCTTGAATGGAAATGAAGCATTTCTTGTCCTCCCTACATGCCTCTAGAATTTTTCACAGGCTCTAGTGACTTGGAAGGTGTCGGTAAATATAGTAGGCCAGTAATAGCCTACTCTTATGATCTTCAAATCTATAACTCTAGCTGAGAAACATCCTCCATATGGCCCTCCATGAAACTCATCAATGACATTTTATTGTTGATCATATTTCAAACACTTAAGGAGGACTCCATCAAGGTTCCATTTGTATAGCCCTTTTGGAAGTAATACATACTTCAAAGCTTGAAGTCTATGTTCATCTTTGTTATGCATTAAGTGTAGACACATAAAATTTGCACACTAATATACCTATATACTTGTAGATCCTTTTGGACACTTGTAGGTTTACATATGTCGTCCTAGGTAACCCTAGGCTATCATAGACTAGTGTAGACTATTGTGGATCATCATAGACATGCATATATTGTTGTAGTCATGCATAGTCATACGTAGACGACCGTAGTCATGTGTAGTCATTCGTAGATCACCATAGATTGTCATAGCATCGTGTAGACTCCCATATACTACTTCATCGGCTTTCAGGTCCTAAACCCTCATAAGCCTTCCAAATTACATCTAACACACTAAAATATCATTCGACGATCTATTCACATGCAATTGAGGCCCCCATGGGGTATTAGTTGACCAAAAAAATTAATAATTCAATACCCAAATTCTAATTTAATGTTGACTTCACTTAAGTCACTATTTAGGGTAAATTTGATTAAAAGAACCCTTAATCTTGATTAGTCTTAATCATATCCTACCACATGTGAGAGATTAGGGTTTGTTGAGATATTTCTTTAATCATGTTTAAATTGGCTTAAGAACCTCCTAATCAGGATTAGCCCTAATCCATCCTCACACATGTGTGAGGATGAGATATTTTTCATAAGGAATGTGATGATGCCACATAGCATTTCTTAACCTAACCCTAGTCAGAATCAAACCTAGGTTTAGTCTATCTAACCCCCCTACACCTTCCCTTTGCCTATAAATAATGGGTCCTAAAACCCTAATTAAGTATGATTCCCAAATACAACAAAGCACAGTTACTCTACTGAAATGGAAAGCCAACATTGAACAGCCACTTTCCAGTGCACATAGTTGGATTTCAATGGTACATAGAGGCACCCCAGCTGCCTAGGAGTTGACCCATCGAAAAGATTTTACAGAAGAAGCATCATAGCTCAGATCACCCCTTGCTCCATGAATCCGGCCTTAGTTCACCCCCTAGGTGGCAAATTGGGTCTGTAGGCCCCAAATCACTCCATATTTGGATGGTAAGCTCCATTTTGCTATATTATTACTTTCTGCACACTTTATTTCATGTTTTGTTATGGTTTTATAGTCATTTCATATTTATAAATATGGGGCCTGACTAAGGCAAGCCCCCCGAAGTATTGACCCCTTATTGCAAGTTTATTTCAAATTATCCAGCAGATTTGAAGGAGAACACCAACAAACAACAACCCAATGGTGGCCCACATACAAAGAAGCCCACCTACACTGAGGGACATCAGAAGAAGGCATCAGGTCTATAGTGTATTCATGAAAGGAAAAAGGGGAATTTGCCCTATTTGTAACCGATATCAAATTTATCATGAATAAAGCATTATATTTATAAATGACTTGTGTTATTACTTGTTGTTAGATCAAATGTCAACTTCTGGTCGTTTCATTCTGGCACGCCCGATGGGACCCCCACAATAGATAGTGCTAGATTCATTTTCTTTGTAAATTTGACATTATCCTCTATTTTTGTGTATTGTAGGTACCAAATATGTTGTTCACAGGGACCTCCAAAGCCCTAGGAACCATCCTAGGCCATCAGATTTCTGATTTGAAGCCTCTAAACCTAATTCACCCCCTAGGTCACGATTTGGATCAAATTCACCCCTCAGGTGGCGATTTGAGCATAAAAGCCTCAAAAACCCCAAATCAGTTGGGTGATCTCTTCAAGGGCCAAGAAAACCCCCCTTAGCATCAGAATCTAGGTATTTTCATTTTTTCTGCCTTTGTTGCAAGTTTTGGAAGTAGAAATACATTGACTAGTCGAATGACCATTACTAGGCCTAGTTTTGGGTTCATTGTAAAGTGGTTAAAGAATTAGGGTTTCTGAAATTTTTAGGACCTGCAACTTTCTAGCAAGTGTATAAATTTTTTTTCTCAAACAAATTTGCATTTGTCTTTTATTTTTGCATATGGCATAAGCCTAAGTTGTTCTTTCTTCGTTCATAGCTTGCATTGCTAAAAGGAATTTTACATCATAAAGTAAAATTAGGGTTTCTAATCCCCTCATATATTTCTAAAATAATTTTAAATTCTGAAATTTCATGTTAGGGTTTCATAATCCCCTTTATTCCAAACACATTTGGATTGCATGTTTCTACATTTTGCAAAGTAGATTAGTTTACTTCACAAATGCATTTAGGCTAGACTATTTCTTTAAAAATAGTGTAAGCTATCTAATCATTTGCTTTCAAAAATGCATTAGGATTATTTTTCTTTTGAAAAGGTAATTATTTAGTTTCTTACCTTGCAAACACCATTAGAAAAACACAAACCCACACACACTCACATGGTACCTTAAACAAATGGTGAGATTGTACTTCATACCCAATCCATCGCTCGAGACTGGTGTGGAACAAGTTGCACTCTCTATAAGCTCACCCTCATAGACACCTAGCAGCCCCATAGGAGTGGTTTTTTGGATTTCATCATCAAAAAATCCCCCTTTTGCGATTGGGCCTTGGATTTCATCACCAGTGGTTACCTGTGGAGTGGGATAGGATTAGCGCCTTCATCCACAAGGCTTGTATAATTTGTGGAATTGGTAACTTTCATTCTTGACTAAGCCTATTCGAGGGTGAAGCAAAAGCATGGGTATGCTAGTAGTATGTCTTAGATAGTTCCACCTCTTCTCGTGAGAGGATATTGTGAACTATCTTCAGCATAGTGAGTTCCACCCCTTTAGGATATCATTTTACTTCGCCTTCCATACATGTGACCATTCACACATTGTGGTACCATTCTATCCTTTGTATCTTTGGGTGTTGCAGGAGGTTTGATATTGATGACATTCCTAATTTTCTAGAGTATTCACTCCATTACCTATGATTCTACATAGAAAGTATCAACATTACAACACACAAAATGAACAGAACACTTTTACTTTCTCAACATTTAGAATTGATTCTGGTCTACCGTTGTTTGCATGATCACAGACCGATCTCAACACACTACACTATATATTATTTTGCTACCCATATTATGCCACTTACTTCACACTCATATTAGACACACTTGAGTCTACATCACATAGGGTTTATTCTTAAAAAACCCTTTTACACATGCTACTATGCCTGTGGTCACCCGTAGTAGAGTGCATGAGCAATCACGCTCTATGGAGGAATGACCTCCCCCTTCCTCTAGTCAGTCCACTCTTACTCCTTTGATCATGAAGGAGAGAATTGTAGACACATATGATTCATGCATATAATTCGATGCACAATTCACACACATGATGCCTCATGAGGAGACGTCAACTTCGAGTGAAATTCTTGCTACTTCACTCGTAGAATATTACCCGCTCTTTTTAGTCACCTAATCCATCGACCATGTTCTATGACCATGTGATATACATAGCACCAGGATAATATCCTCCATCCTTCATCGTAGATGAGGAGGTCATGCCTACTTCACCCACCTTTGCACATCCCTTCTTCTAGAATCTATCTCAATCCCTATTTGAGAATGATTCCTCCCTTCTAAACTGTACCCATCCTGAGATCACATCATTCACCTCTACCATAGGAATGGTGTCTGACCCATCCTCATCCACTATAAAAATCTAGAATCCATTCTTCCAAACTTTACAATAGATCCCTACCCAACAGGAACCATGAGCATTCCCTCAAACCTCACACCCATACTCTTCACAAGAGTACCAACCATCCTCTTCCCAAGAGCCATTATTCACCATATCTGAGGGTACCTCCCAGTACCATATTCAGGAGAAAGAGGTACAAATCTCAGTAGGAGTGTACACTTACACTTTTACCTCAACCCAAGATCCTATCTTGATAGCTTATCCCACATTTTTAGCAGCTTTCTCGCCTATCTCCCAAGTATCCAGAGGGTATGATGCCAAACCCTTGGAGCCACATTTTCCTATGAATACCTCTAGGATATTGCCACCTATTAATTTTTAGGATCCCACTACCCACCTCCATCCTACCTATGGAATGAAACCAACAGGTTATGCACCTACTCAACCAAATTATTCCACACAGTTTAGCTTCCCTACTTCCTACCCTCCAGGGTAGAGACAGATCCCATATTTTGATATCTCGTCTTATCCATCCCTAGTACTAGTAGCACCGACACCTACACTACCACCAACTACACCTAGCTTCTTTACGCCTCCTCCAGTTTGGTCATCACCACCCATGGTCCAATCAATGCAGCAGACTCCAAACCAATAAGTACCCATGCCACAACCGCATGTTGCCTAGTCATAGTACTATTATCCTCAACAGACACCTACCCCACAACCTATTATGCCTATAGACATGACATCACATGTCACTCAGTTTCCACCTTATCATGATCAAGCACAATAGTATTCCCCATAGTATTGTGAAGAACAACAATACCAATATCCACCACATCCACAAGGTTAGCCTACCATAGCTCAACCCTCGACTGCATTATATCCAAACTTCAACTCTTGTGAGATGAATTAAAAATATTGAACCTACGCACCTCTAACTACGGGAAAAAAAAGCCTTGCTATGATGAACTATGAAATGAGCCAGTTCATCCATAAATCCATATTCCTCCTTATCCCTATTGTTTTGAAATACTAAAATTCAATAAGTATAGAGGTAAGGAATATCCCAGAGAACATGTGAGAAACTACCACTCATCCTATTACCGACTTCATATTAGTAAACCTCTTATGTTACGTATCTTATCCATGTCCCTCATTGGTCCAACTTTAGATTGGTACAACATGTTACCACGCCATAGCCTGTACACCTTTGAACAACTAGCCAATTCCTTCTTAGAGCACTTTTCCATCAACATCAACAAAAAGATGACATTTTATGATGTCTACACCTTACAACAGGTGGATGATGAACCCATTACTAAGTTTTTTACTAGATGGAGAGCGATTATCCATGACCTCACCCATAGCATCCCCACCTCGGAGCTTGTGACACTCTTTTTCAAGAGCTACCACAAACACATTTCCACATACCTCCAACTTCACCAAATTCATACTTTTGAAGATGCTATCTTGCAAGAAAAAGTGATCGAAGATATCAAGGTCCAGTCTGGGAAGATTAATTTGAGAGCCAAATCCAACTATAACCCCAACTTTCACTTCAATAGACCCGCACCGAATCAACCTTACCCACGCCCACAACAAACCAACAAAGTCACACCTGCTACCCTAGCACTAGTACCGACTCCTCCACCCTATACACCACAATCACAAGAACTCCAAGCTAATGCACCTGCCCCACCTCGACCATAGCAATACTGTGGCATGTACCCACAGGGTCCATCGTGTAACTTTACACCCTTATTAGAACCATTACTAACCCTATTCCATAGATTGTACGAGGGCAACCATATCGTTCTACTTGATATCCTCCCATTGGATCCAAATTTACCTAAATCTCATGACTATAACGAGCAGCTCTTCTATCCTTTTCATAGGTAGTGTGGCCATAATATTGATTCATGTCACTCCTTTTAGGGGTAAGTTCAAGACCTAATCGATAGGGGCACTATTCAGGTAGCAAACCCTCTAGCCCCGTAGAACCAAAACCTAGGAATTTTCCAAAACCCTCTACCAAATCATAGAGGACCCAATCCCCTTAGACCTTTAAACAATCCCCTAGCACCCCCTTGCCAAGTCAACAATGTCCAGCATGATCCTCTATCATGTGGGGTAGTAGGTATGATCAACCTTACTATGAGAAACCAATGGTACCCGTCATGCTAGACAACACCTATTGTTTCTCCCCCTATCTAGTTCATGTCCCCTCAAACACCTCAAAATGTGATTATCATCCATGGTATTCTAACCCATCAGATATGTAATGCCCCCACTCAGCTATCCATCTTTGACCTCCTACAGTAGTCTCAACCCCATTGCAAGGTGTTGAATGACATCCTATGTTCTATTGACTTAAAGACACATGACACAAATTCTTTTGTCAATTTCATAAAGAACATCCCACGGTACCTTCAACCTTCAATTAGCTTCCATGACCACGAGATAACATAACTCATTGGTGAAGGAGTCGACCCTCCCCTCCACATACAAGCTAATATCAACGATATCACCTACAAGCGGGTACTCATTGACACAATCTCATCCATCAACATCATATCCATAGTAGCCCTACATCACTTACACCTCCCTCCAGCACATTTCATAACACATTCCCTGGACCTATGTGCTTTTGATGGTTCCATGAGACCTACCGTAGGATCCATAGTTCTACCCATTCATGTAGGTATCCATACGATCCCCATCCTCTTTCACATCATCCAAGGAGAAATGCAATACAATATTCTCCTTGGTCACCCTCGGATCAGAGACATACAATGTGTCCCATCCACATTGCACCATTGCCTCAAGTATGTACACAATGGACTTGTTCATTATGTCCCAGTCGATGGAGATCCCTTTAAGTTTTGTAATATCGTAGATCTTCCCCCTGCACCTTCATTCCCATATTTCCAATTATTCCTTGTATATTCTCATCAGGTAGTAGGAGCATCGATATCATTCCCAATTTTTACCCCAACATCTCAGTGTTCATCAACAACACAAGCCTCGATATCTGCACCATTAGGATTATCTTTCGAGGGACCTAAAACTGATACCATACCTTCCTCACCACCATTATTATGGCCTCCACAATCCTCTCAACCTCTACCATTCCAATTTCCACCCGTGGTGTCACAACCACCATTGCCACCCATCATACAATAGACTACATTACCTCCTCCACCCTTGCATATGGAAGCCCCTATCCTTCCTACACTACAAACAACGCCTCTTCCATTTCAAATGAAATCTAAAACATTTACGTCTCCACATATCCTTGCACCTACATCGATGTCATCCCCCACACAGAGCAAAGAGCTTATTCAAGCCATAATAATTGAACATCATGAAATTGAACAACCAACACCCAGCTCATATGAACCTCCATGCCCTTCAGCTACCACCATTAGAGAATCCCAACTTTCTCCTTCATCATATGATTTGGATACACCACCCCAATCACTAGAGTGTGCCATGCCATGCATATTCATATTCATAACAAAAAATGGCCTAGGAGACTATAACGTACGTGACACCAACGTATGTGACACACCTATCCAATCTACCTAAGATTTTGGTTGACCCTCAGCCTCAGTGTTGAATATTAGAACCGTCATACAGTTAGGAAGTCCTGAAAACCATACCAACTTTGTGTATGTAGGAGTAGACTCTTTGATCCCCTCATCAACTTCTTCACCACCACAATATAGCTCTGGTGATGCAATTACACACCTATCCAACCCTCAATTTGCCTTGCGCTACTTAGAACACTTTAATTGGCATGAGTTTGGGTTAGGCCGTTATGAGCAAGGCCTACATACACCTATTAACCCTCGTGTCTGATCACCTACCAAAAAAATTGGCCTAGGTTATCACCCAACTACCGTCTATACATTATAATATGAGATCCAAGATCTCTCTTTACATCCTCCTCTACGTCCAACACACACCTTGGAAGAGTACATTGATATGGATATACTAGAAGACATGCCTTCACCCACATCAACCATCACTATCCCCTATGATTCTTCCAAGAATCTTCTACACCTGATACATCCTTGTTTTATGATTTTTAGATATTGGCATAACACTTTGGTACCTTATCCTTGGCTACACTATCAATAGAGCCAAACACACTTCTGCATGATCCACCATCGATAGAGTCAAACTCGGTTTTGCCTGACTTGCCACCGATATGCTTGCCTGTATTCCTACCTATACATAGATAGTTATAGAGAGTAGCCTCTCATCCTCGTTCACCACCAGTCATCTTGCTACCTCCCTTGAGCCTCTTAGGATGTGCACAACCTATCCAACCTCCATCACCAGATTATACACCACCTACTTCACCTATAGCATCGATTAACATGGTTGAGATAGACTTACGCTCTCCCCTCTGCTACAGCCACTAGCAAATTTGATATGATACCCCAAACCCAAACTTTATTGATCTCACACACATCTCACACATACCAAAAATTGGAGACTTTCTTCTCTCTCCTCATGTCTTGCGGGCAGCAAATACCCCTTCCTCATCTACGTCATCCCAAACCCCTCAAGTCCATAACAGAGGTATTTACATAGACGATAAATACAAGTTTAGTGAGGCCATCGACAACTTCAATCTCATTCTTATCCCTAAATGATTGCGTTATAGATCTCACATGCTCATCGAGGACACGATCGACATAGATATCGATGATGATCTAGAAAATCCACATATCCTCAAATTAGTGAGTAGCCTCTCACCCAAGGAGCGCATTGCCTTCATGAACTTCTTATGCAAGTATATAAAAGTGTTTGCATGGTCTTACAAAGACATGTCAAAACCTGACCCTATCGTAGTAGTGCATAATATTATACTAGATCCCAATGCAAAACCAGTAAGATAGAAGTTGTGACGCATGCATCCAACTATCGTATTGATAGTAAAATCGAAGCTCCAAAAGCTCCTAGATGTTGATTTCATAATACCCATCGACTATCTCGAGTGGCAGCGTTATGCATAGCAGTGAAACTTCTTCATTGGGGTGAAAAAACCTATTTTTGAAAATTCAAATTCATGAAATTTTTGAGACCCAGACGTCGGCCATGTAGCCAAAATTTTTTGAGAAAAATAAATTTTCGGTGTCGGTTAGCCATCCTTTGATGAGAGTATCAAGAATATTTTAAAAAAATTTCAAGTAATCCCGCCTAAATAAAGTACCCTTTTAGCCCTAAAATTTTATAATTTCTAAATTATCCCACCAAACTCGCCAAGTATACCTCTATATATAATTAAAACCCTAGGGAAAATACCTACACAATTTGTCACAACATCGAAACCTTTTTTGCCACTGACCGCAACAAATTCAACAATCGAACGAAATAGTGTCCTGTTCTACTGTCGGACAGAACTAATTTTGTAACTAATCAAAATAGTGTCTTGCTCTATAGCTGGATGGAACTAATCTTGAAATTAGTCAAAACTATGTCCTACTCTGCAGTCGAACGAAACTAATTTTGCAACCGATTGGAATAGTGTCCTGCTTTGCAACTGGATGGGACTAATTCTATGCATCCATACGGAACCTGTTGTGCAACTGACCAGATGAAACCTTTTGTGTAGCCAAGTGGAACCTTCTATTCAGCTAGATGGAACCTTCTATGTAGCCAGGCAGAACCTTTTGTGCAACCGGACAGAACCTATTGTGCACCCGACCGAACACTTTTGTATCTGTAACCTACTATGTAGTCGAGTGGTACCTTCCTAGCTTTTGGCCACTATCGTGCAATCGGGTAGACTCTTTATGATTTCGAATACAATCGCACAACCAGGTAGGACGTTTATGAAGTCAAAAGGAACCATTTTCTAAATTCGAACACTTCATTGCAATGAGACAAAACCATTTTTGAATCTGTACACTTTTGTGCAATCAAACGAAACCATTTCTAAGTCTGAATACTTTCATGCAATCAGACGGACCTATATTTACCAGGATCATTGTCTACCTCCAACCGAAACTAGTATCTTTGCATACAAACATACTATCTTTTAGCATCAGGTTCTCTATCACTTCCATGCTTTTCTTTACATTGCCATGTTCTGCTTGTTATTTTTCTAGGTTTTGAATGTCATTGCTCTGTTGAGTGTGTTCCCTTTTTTTTCTTTGTTTTGTCATTGCTCTGTTGAGTATGTTCCCTTTTTTTCTCTGTTTTACTTTGATTCTTAGTTTTAATTAAGATATTTTTTTATTGCTAAGATTATACATAAGTAAATGCTTTGGTTCTCTATTGACATATTGATGCTCTTTTTCTTTGTTAGAGTGCTTTCACCAAAAAATAACTAGTGGCATAAACTAATAAAATCATAATAAAGAATGGCTGGAAAAAAGTATGTATAATTTACCACCCAAAAATTATTTATTCTATTTACAATATTATCTAAAGGCCTCTAGAAAATACACCCTCTTTAACTTTTTTTTTGTCACTAGTAAATTGTCACCCAATGATGGAAAGAAGGGCACCAAATCTTCTGTTGAAAAGAGTATCCTCAAATATTTTAGCCAAACTTCAAAATGCGATGAGCCAATGACATCTATGCAAATTCAAGGTACAAATGATTTTTGACTTCCCAGTATGTGCTTGATTGACAATTTGAATATTTTTTTGTAATTTTTTTCATCCAATAGTGATAAAAAATATTATGGTATGCTACTATGTAGAATACCCTATCGATCCTGATATGCCTCCACTTGAAGATATTTCCCAAGAAGAGATGACTTTCATTGAAAATCCCCTTAGAAATGACATCCAACAAACACCTGAAGACAACATGCAAAATGACATCACAATTGAAAATGAAAGTGATAAATCAAAATCATTACAAGCTTCAATTGAATCTTCAACCAAAAATTCCAAAAAAAGAAAAGCATCTCTCTGGATACTTGGAAGGGGATTTAGGAAATAATGGGTAGAAATATTTCTCTGGCTTGAGCCTGTCATGACTGAGGATAACCAAATTGATGAAAAATAATGTAGATGCAAAATTTGCAGTTGGAGACTTGGTAAGGATCATAGGCTTCAAAACAAGATTGATACAATTGAAAAACATGCTGGAAAATCTTATGTAAAAGTTATAAAAAGTAATGGTGAAGTTAGTAAAGAAGTTAAGTGGAAGGATGCATCGGAATGTATGCATTTAAGATATGCTATAGAATATGACAATCACTTAAAGCAACAACAATCTCTTGTTGAGAAAGGTGGAACAATTGGAGCCCAATTTCACAAATTATAGAAGACTGTTTTTGCTTCAAAAAGTAAGCAATTTGCCATTGTTTACAATATTCTCAAGAAAGGTAGACCAATGTCCAATTTTATTGATTATAAGCAACTATTATGCCTTTTTAATGTGCAAAACATTCCTAGTTCTCATTGGTCAGACCGAAGTGGTTGGGAAATGGTAAAATGTTTATCTTTGGTTGAGAAAGAAGACCTAAGGGAGCAAGTAAAACTTGCCAAATTCATTTCACTTTCTATTGATGAGGTGCAACGAATTGTGGATAACACTTCTTGGATTTGCATGCATGTGTACACATTTCAAAATCATGTTAGAAGGCCTATTTTGTTGGGAATACATAAGATGTTGGAAAGTTAAAATGCAGAAAATATTTATAATTTTGTTGTTAAAAGTTTAAAGAATATTGTGGGAATGAATGATATAGACATAGCAACAAAGTTAATTTGTGTTGGAGCTGATGGAGCTGCTATTATGCAAGGTCACAGGTCTAGTCTGTGTGTTCGAATCCAAACCACGGTTGCCCCATATATGATCCCCATTCATTGTATGGCTCATAGAGTAAATATTGCATATAAAATTGTGAGCACATTTTCAAATGTTGCTAAAGTTGAAAACCTTGTTCGTGATATTTATTCTTATTTCTCATTAAGTCCGAAAATATTTGTAGAGTTTCAAAAATTTGCACTAGGAGTTACAGAAGGGAAAAAATTGTTAAAATATGTGGATACAAGATGGATTTCACTGTATCAACCTGCTCAAAGATTTTTGGTAGAATATCAATCATTGATAGGGTTTATGCATGCAAATCGTAGAATAGTTGATAAGGCAAAATATATGTTGTTCCGTTTGACTGACTTGGAAACACTTTTGACATTATGTGGTATTCTTCCAATGTTAAAAGAAATGAACAGATTAATTAATCTTGCACAAGAGAGATCCATCTATATCATTGATTTTATGAGGATGAGAAAAAAAATATGCATGCTTCTTGATACATTATATGTGTCTAATGTAGATTTTATAGAACCTCGTATTTGATAGTTGGAATACATTGATAAACGTGAACAATCCAAAAAGCTTCTTGAAGTTTGACATCAATGATCATCTCCGTATTAATGTTCATGAAAAGATGATACATCGTTTATTGTTTTGAAAGGTAATCAAGTATTGTTGTGGAAGATTTTGAAGAAGTTTCTGTAACACATAATAGATTTCATGTTGTAATACAGAAAACAAAGAATAATTTGTCAAATATAGCAAAAACTTTGACAGGTGATATAAGAGAATGGTTTCAGAGATATGAGTTGCTTGATTCCATGGGTGTGGTTAACCCCATGTTTTTGGGGCCTTGTACTGAATATAGTTCTCCAAATAAGTCAATGGTGTTGAAATTAATGGTATACTCAATAGTGAATTTTTGAAAGAACAGTCATCGCATTTTGGAAGAACAATGGTTTTGCAAACATCACTTATGACAAGTATCCATGAGATTGGTTCCACTACACGTTTGTGGTAAAAATTGTATCCAAGCATAGTCTTAAAAGATGCTATAAGTGAATACTTTCATTTATATGAATTATGTGAAACAATGATTTTGGGGTCAGTCGAAGATGAAAGAGTTTTCAATGCACTTGCTTTTGTTAAATCTAAAATCCGCAACAGACTCGACAAGAATTTAGAAAATTGTTTAAGAATTTATGTGTCCTCATATCAGTTGGATACATTTATGTATGACAGAGTGTTGGAATACTGGAGTTCCTTGGTAGATAGAAGAGGAACATTGAATACGATCGATAACGATGATGATGATGCTTTCAGTGATCAGATGGTGGAGACACATAATGATTTTGGACAAGCTGATATGTTTCAGCTTCCATAGTGATAATTTTCCATGATTTCATTGACAATAATAAACACAAAGTGATTTGATAGCAGATTTCTCAATATTGTTCCAGATTTATATGATTTCAATGAATTGTTGTTTTAAATCATATTATTGTTTTAAAATTACATGGCTTATATCATTTTTTGTAGATTGTAAAATTGTATGTTTGTGTCTTAGTGTCTCAACTCTCATTTCATGGACAATGATAATAATGAATTTATTTGATAGCATATTTCTCAATATTGTTCTAGATTTATATTATTTCAAGGAATTGTTTTTTAAATCACGTTATTGTTTAAATTACATGGCTTATATCATTTTTGTAGATTGTAAAATTTTATGTTTGTGTCTTATTTCTCAACTCTCATTTCATTGACAATGATAAACACAAATTGTTTTGATAGCATTTTCGATATTGTTCGTTTTTTTTTCAATGAATTATTTTTTTCATAACTTTCATGTGCATCATAATTTTTTCAAACTGAAATAAGCTATTGCATCCCTTTTAAAATGTTTTCAAATAAAACTAGATATTGCATCATAACTACAATTTTTTTTTATTTGTGGAAAACATCCCAAAAGGGATGCCACTTTCGGGTAAGACCCAAGGAGGCAAGGGTATCCATTCCGCCAAAAATGCCCAGGACTCGGACCTGGCCTACCACCTTTGACATACTCAAGGAGCAAACAAACACACAAAACCAATTTAAAAATAAGTAAATAACAACAAAAATAATAAAATAAAATAAAAAACATGCTCCTTGAGTGTGTCAAAAACAAAAGCACAACCAAACACGCACAATAAGATAAAAGAAACCACAACACAAACCACATAGAAAAACACAAGAACCACATAACAAAACACAAACAAGACAAAAACAACAGAACACTACAAAGACATAACCCAAAAAAAACATGAAAAATAAACACAACCAAAACCTAAAAAATTAAAAAATAATAAAATAAAAAACAACCAACAACAGACAATAAACAAAAACAAAAAACATAGAAAACACTCACACATAAAAACATGAAATAACACAAACAAAGAGAAACCCAAGAACAAGAACAAAAAAAACACAAGAACAATAACAAAAAACATAAAAAAAAAAACAAAACAACAAAAACACAAGAACAACAAAAAACAACACAAAGAACACAAAAACAAAACAAAACAAAAGAACCCACCCACCTTAAAAAACTAAACAAAAAAAAAAAAAGAAATAAAAAATGAACAAAACAATGACCTATCTAGACCAGAAGACTATTAAGGCAAGAATCAACAGAGGAAACAAAATAAAGAATAGAATGAGCTAGGGAACTAAAAAAAACTGAATGAACCAAAGAGAAGAAAAAAAAAAACCAAGAAGAAACTAGGTACCTTCGAACCTGGAGCCATCCAAAGAAATGATAGAAAGAAGAGCTTCCCTAATTTGAGAAGCCCACCATATAGGAGGGTGGCCATAACAAGTAAGATCACCTTTGTCCAAAGCCCAATTAGCTAAAGCATCAAGCACTATTGTTTTGATCTCTGACCACATGATTGTAATCAACTTTCAAAAATCCCATCTGGATTAACTGAATCTTCTCAATAATTCTTTTTATTCTCCAATCCACCTTATGATTCTTAGAAGGAGTCTTCAAGAGATTAATCATAAGTTGAGAGTCGAACTCAACTAACACCTTTTCCCATCCAACCTTAGTAGCCTCTCGAAGGCCTCTGAGGATACCATACCCCTCAACAAGGTTATTGGAAAGAATACCCAAATTCTCAACAAAAGTAAAAACCAGGGAGCCATCTGAAAGTCTACCAATTCCTCCCACACTGGCTTTTCCAGGGTTCCCTCTAGAGGCTCCATCAGTATTGAATTTTCCAAAATCCTTAGGAGGAGGTTGCCAATTTCTAGTCCTATCCATCTTACTAATACTCACATTCCCTTTAAGTTGGTTGCCCTTAGAAGGTTTAATCTTCAATATTTGCATCACTTGATCCCATCTTTGGTGGGAGTTTTGGGGGTGATTAAGGAGTTGATGGACTGATTCAACTAAGTTGGCTATGGTCTTTTGCCAAATATAGTGAATATCCTTCCTATCTTGATTAAAAATTTGGTTGTTCCTTTCATTCCAAATATTCCAAAGAAGAATGGTAGAACCCATCCAAACTAACTGCCTAATAAAATGATCAACACCCTCTTGATTAGGCCAATCCCTCCAAAGTTGTTCAAAAGTAAAAAAATTGGACCACTTGTAAGCCAAGTAAAGTGGCCATTCTCCTCCATAGCTCAGAGGCTAAAGTACACTCAATAAAAATATGGTTGATATTTTCTACATTCTCTTCACACATTTCACATCTAAAAGGGCCATGAAAACCACGCTTCATAAGTTGCTCACCAAGTAAGCACCCTACGATGCAATAAAATCCAATTAAAGAACCTCACCTTAGGCCAGAGCTTTTGAGCCCACAATCGAGAAAATATGTCAGAAGAATGGTTGGGATTATTATGGCATAAGGTCAAATAACCTTGAGCAACTGAATACTCACCCTTAGTAGTGTTGTTCCATCCAAAACAATCTTTTTCATGGGACCAAGAGAGGGATCTCATATGAAGGATGCCTTGGATATCTTGTCTTTGCCTTTCTGGGATTTGAATAGGCCAGTCCTCAATAGGGATCCAATATCTACCAACCTTTGAATTACCAGTATGGTACCAATAGTAATTAGCCACCTTTATCCAATTAGCTCGATGAAGCTCCTCCATCCAAGGCCTCCAATCGGGAAACTGAGTTATCAAAGGCTTGTGACCATCCCAAGAATCTGTCCAAAAATTTGCATGTTGACCATTATGAATGATCCAAAATAATTTTTTCTTTATCAAATCCTCACCGAGTCTTAAGAACTGCTAAAATGGGAGAACCTTTGGTAGGAAGTTGATAGCGAACAAGGTCTTCAGGACTTTTGTTCTCAGCATATTTAGCATGGAGATTATTGGCCCAAAGAGCATTGGGGTTATGCAACATCCTCCAATATAATTTAGCAGCTAAAGCTTTGTTGTTATTAATTGAAGACCGGAATCCTAACCCCCCTTCACTCTTAGGAAGACATAAAGTATCCCATTTCACCAAGGCCCATTTTCTTTTCTCCTTAGTACCACTCCAAAGGAAACGATGACTGATTTGATCCAATTCTCGAAGAACAACCTTTGGGATATTCAAAAAGTAAGAAACATAAATAGGAATAGCTTGAAGGACTGATTTTACCAAGGTGATTCTACCCCCAAAGAAAGCCACTTGTTGGTCCACTTTCCAATTTTCTTCTTGACTTTGTCCAACAACCAATTCCAATATTTATTTTTCTGCCTTTGAATATTTATGGGAATACCTAAATAAGTGATTGGAAGAGAGGTCTTCTTATATCTTAATTTATCCAAGACCATGGATTCCTGTCTAGCAGAGCAGTGAAAGAAAATAACTTTAGATTTGTCTTCATTGATCAACTACCCAAGTAGCCTTAGAAAAATAGCTAATGATTTGCTTAATATTAGAAGCTTCCTTAACTGTAGCTTTACCTAAAAGAGTAGAGTCATCCACAAATTGAATATGAGAGATAGGTCTAGCTCCATGAGCAATGGTAACTCCCTCAAGGGTTTTTTTTCCCTCTTTTTGGTTATAGTCCTACCCAAGCATTCAGCAAGAATGATGAATAAATAAGGGGATAGCGGGTCACCTTGCCTAATACCTCTGGAAGCTGGGAAATACTGAGAAGGCCTGCCATTGATAAGAACTAAGTAGGAAACTAAAGAGATACATCCCATAATCCAATCCATCCAATCCTTAGAGAAACCAAATTGCCTCAAAACTTTGATAAGGAAGTGCCAATCCACTCTGTCATAAGCTTTGGATAAGTCTAACCGAATGAACATGGAAGGAGAATTTTGCATATCCATGGAATGGATGGCTTCCTGAGCAAGAACTATCTCATCTACTATTTGACATCCTTCCACATAACCCCCTTGCTCTAGGGAAATAATCTTATGCAAAAGAGGCTTCAACCTTTCTGCCATGATTTTAGTAATGATTTTGAGAAGAACATTACATAAAGCAATAGGTCTAAAAGCTGAGATATGATCAACCTCTTGAGCTTTTGGAACAAGAGTAATATAAGTTTTATTGATAACCTTCAAAATTTCTTTGGCTTTCCTGGCTTCTTCCACCACCTCTAATAAATCAACATGAAGGATATCCCAAAACTCTTGGTAGAACTCAATAGGAAAACCATCAGGACCTGGGGTTTTCCCTTTTTGCATTTTAAAAACTACTTGTTGAAGCTCATTGATAGTAACAGGAGCGAGTCAAAATAGAGTTCTCCTCAGAAGTGATAAGAGAAGGGATTGCTTGAAGAACATTTTGTTGTGAAGTCGAGTCAAGGGGAGTAGCAACAAAAATATTGGAAAAGTAATCAACAACAATAGAGTTCATGCCATCCCAAGTATAAACAACATCTCCAGAATCTGATTTTAAGGAAGAAATAAAGTTGTGAGATCTTCGAGCTAGAAGATATTTGTGGAAGAAATTTGTGTTTCGATCTCCTTCTTTGAGCCATTGAATTCTAGATTTTTGCTTCCATAAGATTTCTTCTCTTTTTTCCCATTCCTCTAACCGAGTTGTGAGTTTAATTTCATCTGCACTTCTCTTCTCTCGTGAGGCCATCTAAATGGATTTTCTTATTCAAATTTTCAAGATGAGCAATAACTTCATGTTTTTTTTTATGAACATCCCCAAACTCTTTCCAGTTCCAAGTCTTGATTTTGGATTTAATGTATTGCAGTATTTTGGCAAAATAGAACATCTTAGTCCCATGCCTAGGTTTACCTTCCTTCCACCATTGTTGCACATGAGGTCTGAAGGAAATGTCTCTAAGCCACATTAATTGAAAACGAAAAGGAGAGAAACTCACATTGGTTTTCCACATTTCCACCATGATAGGCCAATGATCCGAACCAACATTATTAAGAGTCTTCACTTTAGGAATGTGACCATGGATTAAGAAATTTTCAGAGAGCAAAAACCTATCCAATCTCTCCATTATACAAGCTAAGCCTTGCCTTCTATTAGACCAAGTCATAAGGCCATTATCTCGGTTGGATATCCACAAGATGGAGGTTTGCAATATATTCACTCATGAGGTCAGTGCTTTTGTCCAAATTTCTATTTCCCCCCATTTTCTCATCCAGAGAGAGGATGGTATTGAAATCTCCTCCGATCAAGATCCAAGATTTAGGAAAATGAGAGATAATATGAGTAATATCCTTCCACTGTCTTCTTTTTTCCTCCAAAGAAGTCGGAGCATAAACAGTAATGCAGAGCATAATCTGGTTGGAATGTCTACTTTGAATAGCTATAGCCAACAAACCCCAACTGCCAACCATATGGTGAATAACTACCTCTTTTGGGTCCCAAAGACAAGCAATGCCACCCGAAGTCCCTTGGGAACTGAGGGAAACCACTTTTCCAACTGGCCAAATTTTATCGGCAATTAAGTCCATATCCTCCATTGACATCTTTGTTTCTTGAAGGAAAACAAGATGTGGATGATTTACCTGAATCATTCTTCTAATTTCATTTTGTTTTGAAAGACTCCCTTTGAGTCCTCTAATATTCCAAGTGATGATCTTCATTAATACCGGGGCTAAAAAATTTGGGAAGGGCATTAATCTTACCTTCCTCTACAAGCTTTTCACCTTCTTTTACCATATGATATTGATTGGTCTTGCGACCTACTTTTTGATTAGAATCCATCTTCAATTTTTTTTCCCTATTTCTTGACTTATTCCAATTGAATCTGAGATGGCTTCTAACCTTGAAGAATGCTCGTACATAGCCAAAATTTTACTAGATGGTTCAATGGAGTCTATATTGGGACCTGCATTATTTGAAGTTTTGACATTTGAAATATTGTTTTTCTTGTGTAAATTTTCTCCTTTTTTTCTCGTTGAAAACCTTTGATTTGTTGGTTTGTCTCTGAGTTCTTCCCTTCATATTTAAATTGTGTTTCTAAGATTTTAGTTTCCATTATTTCCTCTTCCTCACTTGGGACATCATTTGTGGAAAGGATTTCAAACATATTAGCAGATGACTTTGATTGATCCTTCATAACTTGTTTTTTCTGAGTGTTCTTCTTCTTAGGTATTTGGAAACCCGCTGAGTTTATATCTTCTTTCTTTTGATCAAGAATTTTATTTGGGCAAGCACTGGCCAAATGACCATATTCATGGCAAATTCTACAATGAAAAGGAATGTTCTCATAGTCCACTACTTGCTCCCAAGTGTCTTCCCCAAATTGTAATGTGATATTTTTAGGTAGGGGTTTGTCAAAATCCATTAAAACACAAATTCGAGCATAAATAATATGTTCAAAATTTTGAGTACAATCAGCAGTCATCATAAAAGTTCCTAAAGAGTTTCCAATTGAAGAAAAAATAGTAGGATTCCAAAATTCAATAGGGAGGCCAAAGAGTCTAACCCACACGGGAGCTATAGAAGGCATCTCTTCTTCGGCTTTAAATTTAGTATGCCAGGGCTTCATGAAAAGCCCTGCCCTTCCAAAAAACCAAGGACCCCCTTGAAAATTTTTCTCTCTATCTTCATTATTAGCAAATAAAACAAGAAAATAACCATTTGGATAAATAGAGATTTGTAACTCACCTTTAGTTTTCCAGCTTTTTGTAGCCCGGACTTTGAAAGCAGATAGACTCGAAAGAAAACCCACGAACCGACAAATTAGTCCTCTTTTTTCCAAATCTTCAATGCCAATCTGAATGTTACCCATATCAAGCTTAACAATAGGAGTTCCATCAGCTGCTTTAAGACATCCTGACTCTGTTTTCCTGGGATCAATCTTAGGCATTCTTAGAGGTTTATGGGAAGCCCTAATATTGATATTAGCATTGGGCTGAGGTTGTCCACCATGAAGGGCATCCCTAAAATTCATTTTTGGGACTGAGTCTTCAAAATTCTTACCCTTGATAGGGGTTTTCACAGTAGAATTATTTTGTGGGTGCACCTTAGCACCAGATTCACTTGAGATATGAGCCATTTTTTTATCAACTGCTTGAAACTTGTTTCGTGATCTCTTTAATCCTTGCCCTAGACGTCATGGAAAGGTATGGTTTTCACTTTTATTTTGTGCAGCAAATTGGAAGTCGTTGTCACTCAAGTTCATAGTATGATCTATTGAAAGACAAATTTCTAACCCATCTTGTATCCCCTGCAACATTTCCTACTAAAATATTGAGCATAAACCACAAAAATATTGGCCGCTAGGGCCCGAAGGCCCTAAAAACCAACCTCTGGAGCTGCTTGCACTCAACCCAGATGAAACCCTCGCATAGCCACTTGCCAAATATATCATTCACACATAGGGATGTGCTAGGATCTATGTTGCTCCAAATGATATGAAAATTTGTGGAGACATTCTAGGGTTTTTCAGGCATCTACCCTCAAAATTTCAGCTCAATCCGAGTCCGAATGAGTGAGATATGACCAAAACCACATCATAACTACAAATTAGATATTAAATATTGCAGTCTTTTTCAAACCCAAATTGTGTGCATCACATATTTTTCAAACTGACATTATATATTGCAGTATTTTTAAAACATTTTCAAACAAAAAATTTCAAATTAGGTAGTTCAAAAATATTTATATTACATCGTTCAAAATTAGATATTACAATATTTTTAAATCAAACATAAATTACATGACATTTTCAAACAGAATGTTTCATATCAACTAGTACAAAAAGAAACATAGCATTTTCAAACAGAAATTAATATATTGCAATATTTTTTTAAACATTTTCCAACCCATATCTCAAATTTTACATACCAATTACAAACATAAATTCCCAAATATTAGATAACATTTTCAAACTCAAGTATTACATAACATTTTCAAACCCAAATTTTGTGCATCATAAATACAAATTAACTATTTCAAAAAGACATATATCACATCTTTCAAACACTTTAAACCTAAATATTACATACCATTTTCTAACTCTACTACATAAAATTTTCAAACCGAAAATAAATATTTCAGTATTTTAATACATTATCAAACAAAAATTACATGACATTTTCAAACAGAATGTTTCATATCAACTAGTTAAAAAAGAAACATATTACATCATTCAAACATTTGTAAACATAAATATAACATAACATTTTCAAATAGAAATTAATATATTGCAATATTTTTTTAAACATTTTCCAACTCATATCTCAAATTTTACATACCAATTTCAAACAGAAATTCCCAAATATTAGATAACATTTTCAAACTCAAATATTACCTAACATTTTTAAACCCAAATTTTGTGCATCATAACTACAAATTAACTATTTCAAACACTTTAAACCCAAATATTACATACCATTTTCTAACTCTACTACATAACATTTTCAAATAGAAAATAAATATTCCAGTATTTTTAAAACATTATCAAACAGAAATTACATCATTCAAACATTTGTAAACTCAAATATAACATAAAATTTTCAAAGAGAAATTAATATATTGTAGTATTTTGAAAATATTTTCAAACTCAAGTCTCAAATATCACATACCAAATTCAAATAGAAATAACATATTTCAGTCTTTTAAAAACATTGTCAACATTTTCAAATTCCAATTTTTTGATTGGTGCATGGATGCTTCACTAGTGTTTGGAGTTGTCATTTCTTTTCCTTTATCAGCTTCTGTTTCTTCTGGCAGTGCTCCAACTCTAACAAGGTTGTCACGTACTTTCACAATACTTGACACACATGCAGCTTCATCTTTGTTTAGATCTTCAAGTTTTGTTGGAAGTGTTTCTTTCATTTTATCAAGCACCATTTCTGGATCTTCATGCAGCTTCTCTATGATGAATTTTTTTTTGCAATCTTTGACTGCATTTTCTTTTTCATTTCTATTGATTTCATCAAACATGATTTTGCTGTAAGAATATTGACATCCATGCTCTTAACCTATTTTTTAATGTTTTCAAAGTCTGACTACAAAAAAAATTGAAAACTTTATTCAAAAGGGATACATTAAAATTATTACAAATTTTCAATAAATATAAAAATGTAAATGCAATAGAAAATTGAAATATATATAACTTTTTCACCTCAGCCAATTCTTTTGCAGCCTCAGCAACTACAACCCTTTCTTTATCATAAGCCCATAAGTTGTAAAATACTTGGGCTTCAGCATTAACATTCTCCAATCTACCAACAACAACATTTAAGACATCATCCTCATAAATAAAATCAGATTTAACTATTTCTGAAGTAGCCTGTTTTAGCAAGCCATCAAGTTTTTCAGGTTCATATTGTTGGAATATGTAATGCAACATTGTGTAAATTATTCTTAGACAAAAATCTAAATTCTAAAGAATAATATTTGAATTATAATATAATTCGATCTTCTGTAAAATATTCCCATCTAATTAATAAATAAATTAAGGGTGCTAGGAATATTTAATTTCTTGAGAAAAAGTTATTTCCCTTTTCTAGCAAATATTAGAAAGTAACTAATCACTTTCTAATATTTGATAGATGTCACTTATCACATATCTCAAAGATTAGATTGTGATAAAATTAGAAAGTAACTAAAGCACTTTCTAATATTTGATAGATTGTGATAATATTAGATTGTGATAAGATTTAGGGTTGTAGTAGAAAAAATTCTATTTAAATAGAGGTGTTTTCTACAACATATGATCATATCTTGTCATATTGACCTGTGTTGTAGTTTCTGTTGATGCATATTGTTGCATAACATTGAAGTATTCTTGTATTATTGAATCATTGAGTAATATAGTGAGCTTCATAGTGGATGTTTCCCTTCTTCATTTGAAGTAGGGTTTTACCACTCAATATTTATGTTGTGGGTTTACCTCTTTTATGTGTGATTGATCTTGTGGAGCATTCTTCGATCTTGGGGAGACTTTGTTTGTCTCACATGTGGTATTAGAGCGGTTGGGATATCCATCAAGTGTCTTCAATATTTTGAGATGAAAAACCCATTAAGGTATTTTTTTTTTGCATGCATTTGATATTTGGGTATTTTATGTAAACTTATTTTGCAAATATGCCATTAGGGTTTATAGATTTATTATGTTTTTAGATCTAGTTGTTAGATCTTTTGCAAATAGTATTTTCATTTTAAATCTATAAAAAAAAAAATGGCATTAAGCTTTTGCTGGAAAGGTTTTTGGAGCCAAACGGACCCCATGGTTGCGCCCGGAAGACCCAAAAACCCCTATTTCCATATATAGTCATTTTTTTTATTTATTTAAAAAAACAATCGGCTATATATATATATAATAATAAACAATTTTGCTTTATAAAAAAAAAAACAGTTTTGCTTTATAAAAAAATAGTTTTGTTTTGTTTTGTTTTGTTTTTTTTAATTTTACTTTATAAAAAATATATTTTTTTTTTTGAAAAATTTTTGCTTTATAAAAATATTTAAACTTTTTCATGCCATTTTTTTATTAATAAAATAAATTTTATTAATTTAATTGCATTTTTTTAAGCAATTTTTGTATTAAAAATTATTATTATTCTCCTTAAAATGCAATATTTTTTTGTCTCACATTAAAAATGGTTGTTTGTGAGTTTGCTTGTTATGCAAGGTTATCCAGGTATGTTTTGGAGTATACAAGGCAATTTTGGATCAACTTTTTGACTCTCTTCCTCTATTTTTATTAATTTCTTCTAATCTCTCTCTAGTATTTGCTTGAAGCATACTGTAAATTAATGTAACTTGTATCTCTCATTATGAAAGTAAAAGAGAATGAAAGTGAGAGTGAGAGAGAGAAAGAGAGAGAGATAGAGAGAGTGTGTGTGTATCTGTGTTTTGTTTTGTGTCTCCACTATCTCTTGTTCATCTTTCTTACATTTTGCATCTCAACTAATCTAACTACTAACTTGCTACTAAACAATCTACTAACCAACTAACTTACAATTTACTAATTTTCATATTAATCAAGAAGGTTAAAAATGAATCAACTTCCTAACCACAACTTTAGTATTTGATTAAAATTTACTTAATCTTGCAACACAGTTTATATTTGCTAAACACCTATTGAATCCAAAATAATCCACTCTATCGATAGCAAGTCCTTTTCGGGTCCTCGTACCCGTACCCTTTTGGATAGCTTGGTTGACCTTGGGTGATATGAATTGGTAATTCATTAGGCTATAGAAAAACCTTAAAATTAACATTAACTTACTAACTTATTGACTATCTAACATTTAACAAATGTTTTATGATTCAATTCAAGTAAGTGATTTTTGTTGCAAGATGATTGTTATGGTTAGTTACCTTCTTATTGCAAGTTAATCTATTGCAAGTTGATCTTGGTTTATTTAATTTATTCAATTGCAATATGGTTATAGTTTTTTATTGCAATATGGTTATAGTAGTTCATGATGATGTTGATTATCTTTCATGATGATGCTTATCTCTCTTAATGATGCTTAACTTTGATTATCTTTCATGATGTTTTATCTTTGATGATTGAAAAGTAGATTACTTGACAGTTATGTTTTTTTTATATATTCAAGTATGTTTATCTACTTTCTTATTGCATCATTTATTTACTTTGTCAATGCATCTTATGTTTTGATTATGTTCACTTTCTAGAATGGTTGACCATGGAATCTCCTTCACACCTAAGCAAATCCTTGATGGATCAAATTTTGGAATATGGGAACCAAGGATGAGGGCTGAATTTCAAGTAAGAAATTTATGGCCCATTGTGAATGGAGATGAAGCAATCCCAACCTAGGCAAAGGCACTTGAGACATACAACAAAAGGAGTCACCTTACACTTTCCATGATTATCAATAGTGTGAGTGATGAGATATTGCTCACTATAAGCCATTGTGAGCATGCTAAAGATGCGTGGGATTTGCTAAAACAAGTCCATCTAGGGTCCAACACATCAAGGAAATTCACTTTATTGTCCAAAATTCTTAGCACTATGTAAGGTGAAGAAGAAAGTGCCTTGATCTTCCTCTCAAAGATGAAAGACATGAGAACTCAACTATTGGTTTGTAATTGTGATTGGATAAGTGAGAAGCTCTTAAGCTTTATCATTTTGAGGAATTTGTCAAGCAAGTTCAAGAATTTTGTCACCATTATTGATACTAGGCTAGAGCAAGAATAGGATGGCATTCCTCTCAACACTCTTTCACAATTATTGATTCAACATGAAGAGTCTCTTAATCGAGACAAAGTGAATGGTCAAGTTGTCAAGGAGAAGAATGTTGCCTTGAGTGCCACTAAAGCTTCCTTCAAGAAGAAATACAAGGGAAGGAAAAATCAAAATTTCCAACCCAACAAACCTAGAGTTTATTTCACTTGCAAATTTTATGGCAAGAAAGGCCACAAGGAACAAATTTTTTTCAAGAAGAAGAAGATTGCAAAAAAGGAAGAGCAAGAAAAGGCTAAGGGACAAGGACCTAAGAAATGGTTTGGCAAGGGAAATAAAAAGAACAACAATGTAAAGAAAAATTCTAATAAAAATGACTTTTTTTGTGCCCTCTACTCCATTGACTCATCTAATTATAATGAATGGGTGTTATATTTTGGATGCACTAACCATATGTGTTTTGAAAATGATAAGTTTGTGGACTTTCATAAGCACTCTTCAGATTCAGTTGTTATTGGTGATAATACTAGACTTCAAGTAGAAGGTGTTGGCAATGTTGTAATTGAAAGAAAATTACTTGATAATGTCCTACATGTGCCTAATCTTAGGAGAAATTTAATTTCAGTTTTGCAAGTTTCTAGAAGTGGTCACACTATTGAGTTCAATGCAACTTCATGGAGCATTAGGAAAGGCATGTTACCAATCATTACATGTTATGTGAAGAATAATATTTATGTGTTAGGTCATTCTCCTCCTAAAGTGTGTTTAGCAACTAATGTTTCTCCTAGTAGCATGCTTTGGCACTTACGGTTAGGCCATACCAAATATCAAAATATTCAAATGATGAAGTCCAAAAATTTGGTTGAAGGCTTGCCTAACATTTCACCTATTCATGGTTTGTGTGAAACATGCATCTTAGGCAAGATGAGCAAACAAAATTTTACAAAGGACAAGTCAACAAGGGCCACATAAATTATTCAACTCATTTATATAGATATTATGGGTCCATTACATGTTAGATCACTTGGTGGTGCATCCTATATTCTCACCTTTATAAATGATTATTCAAGATTGATCTTTGGGTATCTACTTAAGAATAAATCAGACTATTTTGAGACATTCAAGGAGTTCAAATATTTGGTAGAAAATAAAAAGGGAGCAAAGATCAAAATGATTAGAAGTGACAATGGAGGGGAGTGTAGCACCCTAAATTTGGTGCAGTTAAACCATCAATAAAAAATAGAAATTTGAATTTTAACCCTGAAATCGTTCGTTAATCGCTCACCTCATTTTTTGCACCATTTTTAGAGGTTTATGTGACTGTTGGACGATATCGTCATCGATGTGATGATATCATCCCAAATCGGATGAATTCATCTAGAACAGAACGTCCAGATGATTTCATCCCAAAACTAATTTTTTGCAATTAGCTTTTGTTCCAATGACCTCTCCAACTTGGGCAGAAGTGTGTCTACACGGTTGGAGATTCCCACATTGGGGATCTCCTAGATTGGGATGATCCCCAACCTCCTAACCTCCCCCTAATCCTATATAAACTAGGAATTTTCTAGTTTATCCCCCTAACTCCCTACCTGGCTACCTGGTTGATTATTTCCCTACAATTTTAGTTTTTGTTGTGATATCCCATCATTTGCACTTGTGTTTTCAACTTTTGATGTAGTATTTTACTGTGTTTCAGTTGGAGGTAGCTCGAATCATCACAGGCAATTCAACTACAATTTTAGACGATATTGTCAAGATCGACGACGATCTTGTACAATTATAGATGATCTTGTCTGCAATTCAGCTTGGGGGCAATCAGAGCCCTAAGTTTGCATTCTCTATCTCATTTTCCTTATTTATTGGTGCATTAGATTAATTTACTTCTATTTTGCATCTTGGAGTTCACCTCATTTAGCATAATTGCATGATAAAATTCAAAATAAGTTTCCAAAACAATACATCTCATTTAATTTGATATCTAGATTTGTCATTCAAACATCTATACTCTTATTTCTATCATTTTACATCATTCTTGCAATTGTATTTTTGGGTTTTGGTGTCTATTTTCTTGATTGCAGGTTTCTGACGAATTTGTCTAACAAATTCGTCAGGTCGCTGATGATCTTGGGTGATCTCGGATGATCTCCTATGATTTGGGATGATTATGTACAATTACAGATGACCCTATCATATCTGAGATGATCTGGACTCTTACAAGCTTTAGAATCTTTATCAGACATCAAAAATCAGGTGTACTCTTCTCCATTTTATATATTCTTTGTATTCAATCACATTAGGATTCATTTATGTCTATTGTCTTCATATAAATTAGAATCTTCATATAGAATAGCTCAACTTCATTTTGGCCAACCTAGGAATCTGAATGATTGAACATAAAACAAACAAATCAAACCCATTCTCAACCTAGGCGTGGAAACTGCCACTCAAAGTTTCTTGGTGAACCCCACCATCCATAAAAAATTCACCTTTATACCCCTCCCCCGAGAGGCGCGACCTTCAAAAGGTCTCTCCGTCTGAGGTATTGTTCCATCCTTTTCTCACCCCCCTTCCGGGTATGGATCCTTTAGCCTGAAGGTAAGGGTACAAAAAATTTGGGCGATACATTTTGGTGAACCCGACGTGAAACTAAAAACACCTTTTGAAAACAATCCAAAAAAAACACATTATTAAGAACATCTAGAATCATTAGAAAATTGTTAAATTTGCATATCATACTTAGATGGTAGATTATAATAGAATACGAGTTGTCTCCATAAATGTTGAAAATAAATTAACGGCCATAGAGATTACTTCTATTCTTAGAGTACCTCAAACATACAGAGCCCAACCTTTGTGGGATGAACTTGATAGGAGATTGGGTATTATTTAATCTAGATCTGTAGAACTTAGGCAAATTAAGAGGTTTGTCCTAGATAGAATCCTAGATCCTGATCAGGTGACTTTATATCATGAACTTTAGAGAGCTTGCCATAGGTGGTTAGCCGATAAAATAGCACTTGTGTCTTCTAAATTATACACCTTTGAGAAATACCTTGAGAACACAGTTGTAGTACATAAATTTCTATCTCGTGTAGAGGATCAAGAAGTCATTCGATGGAATAAAGTTCCTAAAGCTGTGTTGTATCGAGAGTATTACCATGAACTTTATTTTTCCATGTCAGAGTCTGAAATAGATCATATTACCATAGCACACTTTGTCAAGTTCTTGAAAAACAACTTCCAATTTGAAGAGGAGCATTTCATGACTCCTGATGAACTTGACCATATCAATGATATCCATAAACTATTCATAGAAAGCTAAGTGATTCTTTCTACTATTGTTTCTTACAACTAGCATGTTGTTTGTTATTTTTATTCTCGCAAAATAATAGTATAATAAAATCACACAAAAAAACAACAAAATATTTCCTTTTAAAGTATTATAGTAGGTATATAGTTAAAATATATACCTCTCAACCCTATCGCATATATATATATATATAAGTATATATATATATATATATATATATAATTATATATATTTGCTAAAACCTAATTTTAGCACAATGCCTAGACTTAGGAATGGAAAACAAACCGAAGAATATGAATATTGGTTAGGAAGACCATTAACTGACCAAAATGTCCCTCCTGAGTACCAAGTTCAGGAAGAAGAAACCCTAGACCAGCAAGAAGAAGAGCTTGTTGTAGGAAATGGACAAGAAGAAACTATTAGAGAGGAAGGATCCTCATCCCCTAAAATGTCTCCGGGAGGAGCTATCACTTTTGAGAACATGGAACAATTCTGGAAGTTTATTAACACTAATATTGGTGTTTTTAATAGAGCAGCCCATATGGACAAGGATCAAATTAGTGACACTCAAGCAACTCTAGAAGAAGTATTTCAAACACACGCTAATCCCTTGTCCTTCATTGAACAAGAGAGTGATCAAGTTGGACCACCCAATTTGGATATAGTAGTTGCGATCCAGAGCATGCAACAACAGCAGGTTACCCAACAATCTAAAGTGGATGTTAACAAGCCTAGGGTCATTCTTGCATAAAAGAAACCATTATTTACTACTCTATTTCACCAAGATCTTGATCAACATACCTCAAATCAATAAAATCCAAAACAAAACCGAACACCAATTACCAACAATATAAGGTACAACATAATACTATTACAAATCCCTTTCATAATATTCTTCCTACCAACACTTTGCATAATAGCAATGTAACATTTAATCCTTATGTCACACCATCATACACTCATAGATCCCATACCTATGTGCCACCAAACCAATATGGTGGATAAACTAGCAATCTTGAAGCCATGGTGAAACAGTTAGTTTCCCGCATGGACCAGATAGATCCCTATCGTCCCTCGTACAATTATTGAGAGATGTGTAGTTAGCCTTTAGATCCTATAGGTGTAGCATAGCCATATCCTAAACATTTTCCTATGCATGTTCTTCCCATATATAAAGGAACCAAAGATCCCATAGAGCATCTTCATATGTTTAGGATAGCATGTCATGATATATCACATGATGACTTGTTATTACTAAAAATATTCCCAAAAATCTTGGGAGGAATGGCATTAGAGTGGTATTATAAATTACCCACTAATTCTTTGAGGAATTTCGAAGAAACTGTCGAGTATTTTGTTCATCAATTTAGTGTTTACATCAAAATATATGTGACCATTAAAGATTTGTATAACTTAAAAGAGGGCAAATATGAATGCTTTGCTGATTTCCTAGCTAGGTGGAGACATTTGATAGGAAAATTGTACTTTGTGTTACCTTATAGGGAGATGTTGGACATCTTTATTAATAATTTGCAAGAGCAACTATCTTACGAATTATCAACTACTACCTTGACCACCTTTGATCAGGCTATAGACTTATCCCGAAGAGTGGAAGATGCTCTCATTAGGAGAGACCAGCTTAAAAAGGGAGACGATGAGAAAACATCCAAAAATCAATATAAGAATAAACAAGTTGTGGGTGACCGAGTCACTAATAGCAAAAATGCTTCTAATGTTAATTTTGTGAAGACAGTAGAGAAGTTTGTATTGAAACCTCCTGATAGACCTCCTCGATAATTTACTAGGTTAAATCAACCTTTATCAACTATTCTACCACAATTATTAGAACGAGGTTTGATTCAATTACCAAATATTCAGGAACCTGATCCAACTATACCCAGATACAGAGCATATTTACACTGTGACTTTTATAGAGGACCTGGACACACTACCAACTCTTGTAAAATATTAAAACATAAAATATAACACTTGATTGATAACAATGATATGGAGGTGCAAGCCTTTCAACCTAAGCAAAATCCTCCTAATAATGTTCAAAAGAACACCCCACAAAACCAGAATCAGAATGCCAATCAGTCATTAGACAACTTTCAACATTCCTTACCAAAACATGGTAAAGAGGTGGCTAATAAAGTTGAACATCTAATGTCCCTCCTCTTGCCTGATATGTAGGAACTATTAGTGGGCATTTATATGTTCATGATCTGGAAATCTTTGACACAAATTTATCTGTGGTTACAACCAGGCCACTATTTAATATTCAGATACATGATCTTAGTGATACAAAATACGAGACTAAGAGTGATATGGAAATCACATCAAATCAATCGAATAGTTCTAAAGATGAATCGGATCCTATTCACCCTATCACAAGTTATATGGTTCCAGAAGAGCCATTTCCAAGAAGAGTCACTACTATACCATCATCTCTCACCGATTACTTTATAATGAGCTAGCTATAAATGCTAGACCAAGACCCATTCATCATCCGTAGAATAATATTATGGGTACCATCGGAGCTGTTACTAGACAACAGGCTCAAAATTCTCAAAAAGATCAAATTCAGAATGGTGGATCAGCTCCATTTGTTTTGAAGGTTCCTAATAAAGGTAATCATTCACCTAATGTTAAACCTAAACCTCCTTATAATATTAATGAAAAATTATCAAATATTTTGCTAGAATTTCTCTCTTGGACCTTTTAAGATCTTCTCCTACACATAGAGATGAATTAATGCTCACATTAAGCCAGATGATGGTACCACAAGACATTCAACCAGAAGCCATTTCTAATACTATAATAACTCGTGAAGTTGATTGTATTGACTTTCGGGATAGAGACATACCGCAACATAGTTTACATAAAGATAACCCCTTGTATATTACCGCCTTAATTGGAGATGTAGTAGTCAAACGAGTTTTGATTGATAATGGTTCATCTTTAAATATTTGTACTTTTGACTTCTACCAAAGATTTGGGTTTAGAAGTGATGAAATGAAAATAACTGATATGATTATAAAAAATTTCAATGATGAAACACAAGAAACATGTGGAGTTATTACCATTCCATTGCAGGTTGGTCCAAGAACCTTGGATATGACTGTGTTTATTGTACATTTCCATTCATCGTACAATATACTCTTGGGTCGTCCTTAGATCAATGCGATGCGAGTTGTTCCCTCAACTTTACATCAATGTGTTAAGTTTGAATTTAAGAATCAGTTGGTTACCATTCATGGTGATCCAAGACCCTTTGATATGTGTGCTTTGGCAGAACCTATTGGAGTTCAATTTTGCCCCGCTCTATCATCCACACATCCTAATTCTCATTATCCATCTAAACGTGTGAAACTCACACCCACAACTTCATCTACTTCTTCTCCATCAGTTGCACCTCCACATATAGTTCAACCATCTTCTGAACAAACCGCATTAGGACCTAAGAAAGATCCTAATCCCACAACCAATGTCTCTTGTTCTACTCCTATAACTTCCATACCTGTAATAGACCCATCTATCGACACCTCTACACCATCTACATCCACCAAATTCATATTTTCCATATCGAAAGACGTAGGGAATGTTCCTTCTACCTCTTATGCTCTTACTGATGAGCTCTTACCCGATCTATCTAAAATTCTTATATCAGAATAAACAAATTCTTCTATGCAAGATTCCCTTATTTTAAATAATTTACCACCATCTCCTCGTACCTTGGGCCTCCCACAGCCTATGGGAAGTATTTACCAAGTCGGGAGTTGTGCCTTTATTTATAAGGGATATGACTAGGGTAGAATACCTAGAAACATCAGAACTCATTATGATGGATATGCTCGATGTTATTTTACTAATGAGTATATTAAAGCCAAACCTATAATGCTTAAATTGGGATATAAAGGGAAATGTTTGGGACCTTTCCAAAATGGTATGAAAGAACCTTTTGAGGTAGAAGCGAGGCTCGCCCAATGTGGTGTGGGCCTATTTTCTATTAAGGGTCAGCCATTCCCATTTGAGGATGATGACCATATTATATGTTACCAAGATTATTTAGATGAATGTGATGCTTTGTGTTTAATGAATAAGACATTCACATGTAATATGCTATCTATAGCTTATCCTAAGATGATCGCTGAATCCGACAATGAGTTGGAGGGAGATATCTTTCACGATGTCTCCATTGAGGAATTATTACATAATGGATTTTATTTTGATGGCTCTATACCTAGTATAGCCCATCTTGAGGCCACGACTCCTCAAGATGAATTATCCAAGCTAACCTTGGAAGAATTACAAGAATTGGGCATTTCACTCGCCCCACCTAATTTTGAGAGAGATCTACACATGGAAGTAGAAAATTTCATAAAAATTAACATTGGAACCAACGATAACCCTCACATAATCAACATTGGATCAGAATTGAGTCAAGAAAAATAGGATAAATATATTGCATTTCTTAAAGAATATAAATATTTTTTTGCTTGGACATATGAAGATATTAGACCCTTCTCTAGTTATGCATCACCTAGTAGTGCATCCGGATGCTAAACCTGTTAAGCAGAAGCTTAGAAAAATGCATCCTAAAGTGGTCTTACTAGTCAAAGGGGAGTTAGAAAAACTCCTGAATGTTATTTTTATACAAGCCATTGATTATGCTGAATGGATATTGAATGTAGTTCCAGTAACTAAGAAAGAAGCTACTAAGATTAGGTTTTGTATAGAATTTAGAGATATTAACATTGCATACCCTAAAGATGATTTTCCCCTTCCCAATATGGATTAGATCATTGATTTTACTGCTGGGAGTGGAATGATATCCTTAATGGATGAATTTTCTGGTTATAATCAGATCAAGATAGCTCCTGAAGATCAGGCTAAAACAACCTTTATTACCCCTTGGGGGGCTTTCTGTTGGAAAGTGATGCCATTCGGTTTGAAGAATGTAGGTGCAACCTATCAACGAGCCATGACTTATATCTTTCATGATATGATGCATGATATACTACATGATTATGTAGATGACATTATAGCTCGTTCTACTGAATAATATGACAATTTAGATGACTTGAGAAAAGTATTTGATCGGTTAAGGGAATATCTTATTTGATTGAATCCAACCAAATGTATATTCAAAGTTAAGTCAGGTAAATTATTGGGGGTTATAGTTTCTTTATGTGGCATCAAAATTGACCCTCTCAAGATTACGACTATCATTGATATGCCCGCACTTACAAATATATCTGAATTATGGAGTCTACAAGGTAATCTTCAAGCTATCTGTCACTTCATAGATAAGCTGGTAGATAAAAATGGACCCTTTCTTAAGCTTCTTAAGAAGGATGTCTCTTTCCATTGGGACAAAGAATGTAAGGAAGCATTTGAACTCCTCAAACTATATCTTCTTAACCCACCTATACTTTCACTACCTAAACCTGATTGCCCATTTATCTTGTATGTTTTTGCTTCAGATTTTGCTTTAGGAGCTATGTTAGCTCAACTTGATGATGAGAAAAGATAGCATGATAATTATTACATTAGCATAACATTAATTAGTTATGAAACCTGCTACACAGCATTAGAGAAGTTATGTCTAGCAGTCGTATTTTCTACACAGAAACTATGCCATTATATGCTCAGTCAGAAAACATACATTATTGCTAAATCCGATCCCTTGTGGTATCTCATGAGTCAACCTTATTTATTTGGTCGCACAGCGAAGTGGGTTCTTGCTCTAAGAAAGTTTGAACTCACGTTTATAGGATAGAAGTCCATTAAGGGTCAAATCATAGTAGATCAATTAGCTACTACACCCTTAGAGTCCACCCATCCCCTCATCATTGGGTTTCCCTATGAATGCCTTAACCTAGATGCGGTTCATTCAGAGCAATGGTCCCTATACTTTGACAGAGCCCGATGCATGAGTGGGGTTGGTGCAAGTATTATTTTGATATCTCCACAGAAACATCTCATACCTCTATCCTTTAAATTAATGTTTGCCTGTACTAATAACACTGTTGAATATGAGGCTCTAATCCTTGGATTACGAGCTACCCTGGCACTAAAAATTAAAAATATATTAGTTTTCGATGATTTTCAACTTGTTATAAATCAAATTAATGATGTTTATCAGACCAGAGATGATAAATTGTGCCCATAAAAAGCATATGTATTACAATTAATATCTTTATTTGATCAAGTTACCTTGGAAGCTATTCCTAGAACTAGCAATCGTGCGGCTGACACTATGGTCGTAGCTGCATCTCTTTTACCCTTGGAGTTATATGACAAATATGCTACCATCATTATTCATTGACTCCAGGAAACCACTTCAACTAAATCATGCTTGGAACCTTTGGACGTGTTTTTAATCAATGAAACTATTTCTGAACTTTGGTACACTGACATCCTCAATTTTCTTCAAAATGGGACCTTCCCTGAAGGTTTTAATAGAAACCAACACCGGTTATTATGTAGACAAGCAAGTTGCTTCGTAATAATTGGCAATACGTTATATAGGAGATCTTTTGAAGGTATCCTATTGAGATTTTTGAATCTAGAAGAGTCTAGATCAGCTTTGAGTGAAGCCCACAATGGATATTGTGGGGGACACTTTAGTGGTAGTGCCATTTCTAAGAAGCTCCTTAGGATAGGATATTTTTGGCCTACCATGGAGAATGATGCACATGATTACGTGCACCATTGTGACAAGTGCCAAAAACACGTTGACCTTGTCCATGCGCCTGCACAAGAACTGCAGGCTATTTCATCTCCTTGGCCCTTTTCAAAATGGGGCTTAGACATCATCAAAAAAATCAATCCTGTGTCATATGATGGACATAAATTCATCATAACCACCATCGAGTATTTTACGAAGTGGGTCGAAGCTATGCCCTTAGCTTCTTGCACTGGAACGCAAGTTTCCAAGTTTATTCTGAATCAAATTATTTGTAGGTTCAAAATTCTTGCAAATCTCATCTCGGATAATGGAACTTGTTTCAAAAAAAAATATGTAAAGAAACTATCAAAAATATAAAATTCAACATCGTTGGTCCACTCCCTATTATCCTCAAGGTAATGGCCAAGTAGAAGCATCTAATAAAAAATTAATTAAAATCCTCAAGAGACTGGTCAATAAATCTGGCCGTGATTGGCACATTCAATTATATCTTGCTTTGTGGGCTTATCGAACTAGCATTCGTACTCCCACGGGCACTTCACATTTTGTTTTGGTTTATGGCATTGAAGTTTTTTTTCCCTTTGAACTAGAAGTTCCTTCTTTGGCTCTGCTACTTAAAGATACTGAAGTAGGAGATGAATATCATGCTGGAAGATTTAGTCAGTTGGAACTCCTAGATGAGAAGCGCATTAATGCTTTGGAGTATCTTTGTGCCTACCAAAACAAGCTCAAACGAGCATATCTCAAGAAAGTTCATAATCAATCCTTTGAGATCGGCGACCTCGTCTTAAAAGAAAATCAAAAAAATGCTAATGCAACTAAAGACCTTAAAGACAAATTCGAGCCTAAGTGGCTTGGGCCATATATTATCACTGCTAAATTTGGATCGGGAGCATATAGATTAGCTACCTTAGATGGTAAAGATCTTAAAGAACCTATGAACATTATGCATCTTAAGTGCTATTATGCATAAATCTGGTAATTTTGTCACTATATATATTATACATATTGTCTCATATTAGTAATTCATATAAAATTTTCAAAAACAGTAATATTATGTATTCTCTCAATTCATAAATTAAAATCAAAAAATAAAAAAATCAAAATCATCAAAATCCTCAAAAAACATCTTCTATTTTGTACCTGTCAATTCTTAAAGTATTGCAGTTATATTTTTAGTTATTTTGGATAAATTAGCATTTATCTGGAATCCCTCACTTTCACACTCACATGAATAAATATCTTGATCTTATTTGGTTTGATTATTAATCTCTCTTATATCGAAGTCCACAGTTGAATTAAATAAAGTTTTGAGCATAGAGAACTGATCTTGTTATTTACTTGAACCAAGTACACCTTTTCACATTAAAATGATTTCATTGCAAATTCAAAATGATGTTACACAGTAGAAGTGGTCTCTTGAGCGAAAAGTTTCCCCTGTTATCCTATCATGCACATGGTCTAGAATATTTGAGAATTGACAAAATGACAAGCTCACCCCTGCCTAGAATAAAAATCCCTTGCTCTACAGCCAATCCGAGCAAGTATCCCTAGTATAGAAAGAAAAAGAAAAAGAAAAATAAAATCAAGAAAAATCATGAGAAAAAGAGAAATTATTCAGAAGCATTATTTCAGTATCATTTTGTACCATCTCAGCAATATTTCAGCTTTATCTCAGTGTCAAGCAAAAAAAAAAAATAGAAAAAGAAAAGAAAATAAAAAGCAAAAAGCAATAAATCCCCCCCCTTTGAAAGAAGGAAGTGTGAAGCTTGAATCCCTGTAATTCTCAATTATTCGAAAACTGTGAGGTAAACCCCATAACAGGTGATTTGTGCTCAACTTGCTTGACATTGGGTAACTCCTAGTGTGGTGATATGTTTGTCACATTATCGACCTTCTTTTGTACAGACCTATGTCCGCTTATGGATCAAGTAGCTCTTGATGACCCGACTTACATAGTAGTCTGGTACGGTTACATGCATATAAATCATGGTCAACGAACACTCATTTGGTTAATTCAAATTACTTATATCAAATTATCTTGCTCAAAATTGGTAAATGAACATTACAATTGCACACACATTTGTGTTTGAGATATTTTGTATCATTGTGATAGATAAAGATCGGAAATGAACTCACGTATGCACACGGGGTTCCTTATAAATCTAAATTTTGTCTTTGAGATAATTTAAAATATTTATTCAAATCTTCTAGAATAATTTGACTTTCTTACTTGAGAATATCTGCTTAGCATAAAATCAATTAAATACATTTTTTTCAAAAATCCAAAATTTTCTTGCAAAACATGTTCAAAAATCTAGCAATAAAGTCACATTTATATATTTTTGACTTTCGCGACGATGGTATAGTTCCTAAACCTAAATTGGAATTTTATGCCTAGTGCAAGTCCTCATTTTTATATTTTTTTTATCTCAAAATCAAAATCAACTATGCAATAAAACTATTATATCAATTTCTTCTTTGGATTTCGCGATGATGGTATAAGTCTATACCTAAAATTCTATGCCTAGCGCAAACCATCATTCTAATTTTATTTTCCATTTATTTAATCCATAAAAGCATATGGCTTAAATCATTATGTTACACAATTGTGCTTTAAAAAAGAACGAAAACTTTCCTATTTCATTTCATTATGTCAACATTCATTTTTTTTGCGACGATGGTATAATTCCTAGGGAATTGTTCAAATTTTTATCATACTTAGGAATTTTATGCCTAGCAAAAATCATATTTTTAATATTTCATGCATAATATTTTTATGGAAATCTGAAAACAAATCATCACTATCATCATTTTTCATCATCACAACACAAAGTCTTAAGAAAGTCTCTTAAGCACCATTTTACTTTTAGCAATATTTCTCTCATACCGGGATTAGCTTGATGACCTAGTGAGCGGCAACTCCATGAAATGGTCATGTAAAAATGAAAATGTCCTTTGAAATTATTGTTAGAAGTCACTTTATTTTCATCAAAAAACACCACAACAACCAGTTTGTTTACAATAGATTATTTCATTAAATTTTATAGCATGAAATAAAATTATAATATTTTCAACGACATAATTACATGAATAGTCAATCAACAATTAAAATATTAAAGCATCATAAAACATATGCACAAGTCATATCACAAAAATAACATCATATATCAAGAAGTATATACATCATATCAAAACGGATTGGTATGCCATAATCTATACCTTGGCATACTCAATCATATAAAAAATAGTCTATGTACAAAGTGCATCTAGTATCGAGAAGACCTCGAGCTCTCAGCCTCATCTCCTCTCCTACCCTGAGGTGGAGGACATGGTCCCATCGAAGCTCGTACTGTATCGTGGGTCCTCGACGTCGATCATGATGATATCCTCGATGACCCAATCTTGATCAGCTCTGCAATGTTGGCTGGCAACTATATCCTTTGACCCTTTAGAACCAGCTGGTAGTACACTCCCTAATAGAGCATGATTTGAGCAACCGACCGCACCAGCTCCAGAATGCTCACCCCTCTACTTTGAGCCCTGAGCTGTGTTGCCTCATCTTGTAGAGTCTGCACTTGAGCTCATAGGTGGGCATTCTCTACTTGGAGAGCTGCCATCTCGTTGCTCTCCCCCACCTTGATACCCTTTCCCCTATCGAGCGATGGTGGTCTATCCCTCTACTGAGGAGTGAGTCTTTCTCTCCTATCCTCTCTCCTCTCCTCCCTCCTCTCCTCCCTCCTCTATGGTTGTTTTTGTCTCTCCGAAGCCTGTGGTACTCTCTGACATCTCTCTTGAGGAGGTTGTCGCTTATCCCTCCCTCTGTGACCCCTCATTGCATCGATGGCATCTTGGCATCGCCTCTTTATCTGTTGCACTATAGTGTGCATTATACCCTGTGCCCTCATCATCCAAGGAGGGTGGATGCCTACATACTAGGCATCATATTTGTATGCTATCCCCACAGCATCCCCATCCACTAGTTGAATGGGGACATCATCAGCATCCTGACTCCAAAACCACTGCATGTCTAGAGCCCCATTTAGTGTGGTACTATCCCGCATAGTCTGGGATTACTCATAATCCCTACGAGTAGGGATCCCCTATTGTAGATTGAATTACCTCAAAACTTGGTCATAGCTATGGAGCTCTACCTCTCTCTGCTCTGTCCTCAATCATATGACTTGCTTGATGCGAGCCAACTCTTGTTCGTTCTCTACCCACCCTGGATTCTCTCTCCATGGTCTCCAGGCAATTCGATCTAGGGTGAGGTCATCCAGAAACCTCTAGGATATCGACAGATATATCCATCGTTGTGACCCTCTCTGGAGCCAAAAATAGAGAACCCAAAGTCTCTTTCGATCAACTCCTGTTAGTGGAATCCCTATCGGTCTTCGCACTGCAATGTGCTTCCAACACCAAACCTGTAGAAGTGATGTCAGCACCAAACATTGATCCCCCTTGTATATGATGTCGTAAAGGATCCTATACAAGTGGCATAGTACAAAGCTGCCCCAAGAAAACTTGTATACGTGGTCTCTCATGTCATAGACCACATCTAAAAGTAGCCACGGTAATCTACATCCGCTCTAGTGGCATAGAAGAAGGCCACCCACCACCCTTGCCAAAACCTGGGTCAACCGAGATGCCCTAGGCATCCACCTCAAAGCCTCGATGTTCACTCTGCCCTTCTCCAGGATGAAGCTTGGGTCCTCGCATAATCTCATCATAGCATGGCCCTGATTGGTCGAAAAGGTCATGAATTGACCATGTCTGGGGATACTCAAGATCCTCCATACATCCTCTAGAGTGGGAATCATCTCCCTTATCGGTATCCATAAGTAGGATGACTTTGAATACCATCTCTCTACTAGGGCTTTCAGTAGCCCCATGTTTTTAGGAAATTGTGGCATCTCTACCACATTTTGTATTCCTACCTCTGCCAATCTATCTAGCTTGACCTGATCGAGCGTAGACAAATCATCTCTTAGACCTCTGTATTTCCACTCTAGACTCTTTAGCCCCCCCCTCTGCAAAATAAGCAATAAAACAACAACAATCATTAGTGCATAATCATTTTAAAAAAAATCAATTAAAATCAAATCATCCCATAAAAGTTGATATCGCCCATTATTGGATGATATTGTGCCAAATTTAGATAAAATCATCCTTAATAGGACGAAATCATCTCTATTATTCAATTTTGGGATCACCCCTTATTGGACGAGATTGCCCCTATTTCTCTGATTTCGTCCCTAGACGAAATCGGCAATATAGAGACGATTTCGTCGACGGCCTAAAAACGGTTGCGACGTCCAAAAACACTTAAAATTCAAGTCAAAAATCAATTAAATCAAGGTAAAAACATAGTAAACTAGGTTTAGATCCTTACCCACAACCCGCACTAGATCTCTGTCGATCTGTGCACCGTTTCCACCATTTTGCTTGTAGAGCTCTAAAACAACGAAAGTGAACAATAAAAATGAATTAGGGTTTTACCCTATTTTTCTTATTTTTATTCAAAACAACATTTTTTTAATTTTTGCTTTTTCGTGCTTTTACCTCAAATGTTCGATTTGGGTAAAAACTCGAAGGGGGCACCATAGCAAACAGTCGTACAATTCGACCTAGAATTATCGTCTAAAAAATGGAATAAATTTTTTCTTTCTCGTAAAGCATGAAGAACTCGTCTTTAACGCATTTTTTGGAAAATTTGCTAAAGAGGGGGCAAAATGTAGCACCCTAAAATTGGCACAGTTAAACCATCAATAAAAAGTAGAAATTTGAATTTTAACCCCGAAACCGCCCGTTAACCACTCACCTCATTTTTCATGCCATTTTTAGAGGTTTTTGTGACCGTTGGACGATATCGTCGTCGATCTAACGATATCGTCCCAAATCAGACGAATTCGTCTGGAACATAACGTCCAGATGATTTCGTCCCAAAACTAAATTTTCACAATTAGCTTCTATTCCAACGACCTCTCCAACTTGGACAAAAGCGTGTCTGTGTGGTTGGAGATTCCCACATTGGGGATCTCCCAGATTGGGATGATCCCCAACCTCCTAACCTCCCCCTAATCCTATATAAATTGGGATTTTTCTAGTTTATCCCCCTGACTCCCTACCTGGATGCCTGGCTGATTATTTCCCTACAATTTTAGTTTTTGTCGTGATCTCCTATCATTTGCACTTGTTTTTTCAAGTTTTGTTATAGGATTTTACTGTGTTTCAACCGGAGGTAGCTCAGATTGTCGAAGGCAATTCAACTACAATTTTAGATGATATTTTCAATATCGACGATGATCTTGTACGATTATAGATGATCTTGTCTGCAATTCAGTTTGGGGGCAATCAGAGCCTTGAGTTTGCATTCTCTATCTTATTTTCTTTATTTATTGTTGCATTAGATTAATTTACTTCTGTTTTGCATCTTGGATTTCACCTAATTTAGCATAAGTGCATGATAAAATTCAAAATAAGTTTTCAAAATAGTGCATCTCATTTAATTTGATATCTATATTTATCATTCAAACATCTATACTCTTATTTCTATCATTTTGCATCATTCTTGCAATTGTATTTTTGGGTTTTGGTGTCTGTTTTCTTGATTGCAGGTTTTTGACAAATTTGCCTGATGAATTCGTTAGGTCGTTGATGATCTTGGATGATCCCGGATGATCTCCTATTATTTGGGATGATTCTATACATTTGCAGATGATCCTGTCATATCCGGGATGATCTGGAATCTTGCAAGCTTCAGAATCTTCATTAGACATCAAAAATCAGGTGTACTCTTCTCCATTTTATATATATTTTGTATTAAATCACATTAGGATTCATTTATGTTTGTTGTCTTCATATAAATCAGAATATTCATATAGAATAGATCAGCTTCATTTTGGCCAACCTAGGAATCTGAATGATTGAACATAAAACGAACAAATCAAACCCATTCTCAACCTAGGCATGGAAACTACCACTCAAATTTTCCTGGTGAACCCCACCATCCGTCAAAAATTCACCTTTATACCCCTCCCTCGAGAGGCATGACCTTCAAAGGGCCTCTCCATCTGAGGTATTGTTCCATCCTTTTCTCACCCCCCTTCTAGGTATGGATCCTTTAGCCTAAAGGTAAGGGTGCAAAAAATTTGGGTGATACAGGGAGTACAATAGCAATGATTTCAATGAGTTTTGTTCTTCTCATGGGATCAAAAGGTAGTTTACTTATCCATACACTCCTCAACAAAATGGTGTTGCAGAGAGGAAAAATAGGACAATAATGGAGATGGTAATATGCATGCTTGGTGACCACTTACCTCAATTTCTTTGGGGTGAAGCAGCCAGTACAACAATCTACATTCTTAATAGGTGTCCTTCAAAATCAGTTGAGGGGAAGACTCCTTATGAGGTTTGGAATGGTAAGAAGCTGAATTTCTCACACTTAAGAGTGTTTGGATGTGATGCATTTTCATATATTCCTTCAAAAAAGAGGAAGAAAATAGACAAAAAGTCTCAAAAATGCATCTTTGTTGGCTATGATGCAGAACATAGGGGCTACAGGTTATACTCACCTTCTTCACGCATTGTATTTGTTTCAAGAGATGTCAAATTCAATGAATACCTTCTTAAGTTAGAAAAGGGTGGGCCTTGTGTCAAAAGGACCAAGTGGTTGGATCATTCTAGGGGTCCTAAAGAGCATAATTCAGTTAGCCAAAGGATAACTAGAAGTATGACCCTTAACATGTCTCTTCTATCTAAGATAGAGAATGATCATGAGCCTACTTCTTACCAAGAAGCTTCACAAAACTCTTTTTGGGTTGATTCCATGAATGTTGAGATGGATTCTCTTCTAAAGAATAAAACTTGGGATCTAGTGCCTTATCCTAATAAGAGAAATGTTATTGGGAATAAGTGGGTCTATATAATCAAGTACAATTCTAATGGAGAGAGAAAATTATAAGGCTAGATTGGTTGCTAAGGGTTATGCTCAAAAACATGGCATTGACTATGATGAAACTTTTGCACCAATTGCCAAAATGCCCACCATTTAGCTTCTCATTACTATTTTTGTTGCTCAAGGTTGGCATATTTTTTAGCTTGATGTGAAAAGTGCCTTTCTAAATGGTGATTTGGATGTGGATATCTACATGAGTCAACAACAAGGATTTGTTTTACAAGGTAAGGAAACACTTGTGTGTAAACTAAATAAAACCGTGTATGGTCTGAAGCAAGCACATAGAGCATGGTACATGAAGATTTCAGGTTACTTCTTGTCTCTTGGTTTTGATAAATGCTATTCAGATACATATCTCTATGTGCTTACGAAGGATAACTTGGTCATTTTAATTGATCTATTTTTTGATGACCTTGTTGTGACTAGAAATGAGAATGAGGCCATTTTTTATTTCATCTCCAAATTAAAGTCAGAGTATGAAATGATTGACCTTGATCTTCTACACTACTATCTTGGCATGCAAGTTTATCAGCATGAGGATTGTAACTTTTTGAGTCAATCCAAGTATATTGGAGATCTTATTAAAAGGTTTGATTTGGAGGATGGCAATCCTACTTCCATTCCTATTTCTATAGGGGTTAAGTTGGAAGTAAGTATAGAATCTTAGTTGGTTGATGCTACATTGTATAGGCAGCTCATTAGTAGTCTTCTTTATGTTACCATCACAAGGCCAGATATTGCTTTTGTAGTTGGTATGATGGCTAGGTTCATGCAAAAATCTTATATTGAGCACTTACAAGCTACCAAGAAGATTTTGAAGTACCTTGCAGGTACTAGAGATTTGGCACTCAAGTATTCTAGGCTTCCTTCCTTTGCTCTTTTTGGCTATGCTGATTCTGATTTTGGAGGGGATATAATAGACAAAAAGTCTACCACAACATATGTTTTTAGTATTGGGTCTGTAACTATCTCTTGGTCTTCCAATAAGCAAGATACAATTACTCTTTCTACAACAGAAGCAGAGTATAAGGCTACTATAGTAGCTACACAGGAAGCGATTTGGCTTCATACCATCATGAAGGAAATTGGCTTTGAGAAATTTGGTCCTTCACGTTTGCTCTTTGATAATCAATTAGCTATTGCCTTGGCTAAAAATCTTGTAGTGCATCAAAGGACAAAGCATGTTGAAATCCAAGCCCATTTTATCATAGAGAAGGTATTGTATGGGACTATTCAATTGGAGTATTGCCCATCATCTTCTAATTATGCTGATTTGTTCACCAAACCTCTTCCCAAGGAGCAGTTTTGTAAGTTAAGGGATTCACTTGGTTTGGTGAAGTTATCCTCAAGGGGGAATAAAGTGTAGTTACACTTGTGTGATGACAACTTCATCCTTATGAGGTTTTTTGTGCTATATATATGAGTTGATCTTTGATGGTATAATTGCTTTTTGCATCTCTTTTGAACATGGTACTCTCTTGTTTGCCTTGTGCAACTTTTGTACATGTTACTTTGTAGATGGCATTGTGCAATTATGGTATATGATGCAATTGCTTTATGTGACTCTTTTACATGGTACTTTCTTGTTGCCTTGTGCAACTTTGTACATGTTTTTTTTATGTAGTTGGCATTATGCAATTGGTTTATCATGGTACTTTCTTGTTAGCATTTATGCTACTTTTGTACATGATATTTTATGGTTGGCTTTATGCAATCGGTGTGCACACTTTATTATTTTCATATACCTTATTCAACTCTTGTACATGGTACTTTTTTGTTAGCCTTGTGCTACTTTTGTACATGGTACGTTAGAGTTTGCATTATCATGGTACTTGTTTGCTTTATGCAACTTTGTACATGATATTTTTTTATCAACTATATAGCACGTGACTATAAGTATGGCTTGACATATTTTTGTGATGACTTATAGTTCACTATTTGTTAGATCAAATTTGTTATCATCTTTGGATGTTCATATATGTTGTGGTGAACATATTTATGATGATGTATCTCACTGATTTTATGTTGAGCTGCTTATAGCTTGTAGGTACTTCTGTTTGGGATTTTGTAGGCTTACTGAAGAAACCCTTGTGATGTTTTTTTCTTTTCATTTGCAACCACTTGTGGTTGATGGATGGCTTTGTAATATGCTTGTATCTGAAGCTACTCTGTTGGGGGATTGTAGTCTCATTTTGGCCTATTTTGTATTGGTGCCTTATTGTAGACCATTCTTGGTTATAGAAGCTCATTGTAACTATATTACTCATTTGATTCTCATCCTCATTTGTATATTTAGGGAGAGAATTTTTCTTTGTCTCATAATTCCTTTTCCCAATATTGCATTAAGGGGGAGTGTTGGAATATGTAATGCAACATTGTGTAAATTATTCTTAGACTAAAATATAAAGTCTAAAGAATAATATTTGAATTAGAATATAATTCTATCTTATGTAAAATATTTCCACCCAATTAATAAATAAATTAAGGGTGCTAGGAATATTTAATTTCTTGGGAAAAAGTTATTTCCCTTTTCTAGCAAATATTAGAAAGTAACTAATCACTTTCTAATATTTGATAGATGCCACTTATCACATATCTCAAATATTAGATTGTGATAAAATTAGAAAGTAACTAAAGCACTTTCTAATATTTGATATATTGTGATAATATTAGATTGTGATAATATTTAGGGTTGTAGTAGAAAATCTTCTCTTTAACTAGAGGTTTTTTCTACGACATATGATCATATCTTGTCATATTGACTTGTGTTGTAGTTTATTTTGATGCATATTGTTGCATAACATTGAAGCATTCTTGTACTATTAAATCATTGAGTAATATAGTGAGCTTCATAGTGTATGTTTCTCTTCTTCATTTGAAGTAGGGTTTTACCACTCAATATTTGTGTTCCGGGTTTACCTCTTTTATGTGTGATTGATCTTGTGGAGCATTCTTCGATCTTGGGGAGAATTTGCTTGTTTCACACATATTTGAATAAAGAATAAATATAATCTCTTTTTTCATAATTTTTATATCGAGCATTAATTTCCTTAATAAGGACTTTTACCCGATATTCTCATTCTTTCAAATCTTGCAAATATTTCAAAACAAACTCCTGAATTGTTGACTCGATACTGGCTACCAATGAAATATTTTCATTAAAATTGACAACATCATCCTCAGTTTGAGGACCTTAAGGATGACGGTTGTCTCCTTGGATGGGTGGTTCTAATGTCTTTTGAGTTGTAGGGACTTCTTCTCATTTGTTGCCCTGAAGCCTTCAATCGGGCCCTGCATCATGTAATCGTCATTAAGAGGAATATTGTCCAATTCCTGTCTAGAACATTCAGGTGTAAAATACGGAACAACTCGTATTATTCAGCAATGCAAATATATAAGGTTACAGAATCCGATAATAGAACATCGGCGTAACTGAGCTTGTTACAGCAGTTGTAACAGAGCAACAGTTTGTCTAACAATGTAATAAAGACAAACATAATACAGTACGCTAACATCCCCCTTTATTACATTATTTGGGTAATGTAATAACTAATAGCTATACTAACATCCCCTTACATTATTTTGCAATACAAAGTGAGCTGCGAAACAATTCAAATTTGACACGTCCAAGTGCCTTAGTGAAAATGTCTGCAACTTGAGCATCGGTGGGAATGTGCTGAAGCTGAATTCGATGCTTTGGAACTTCCTCTCGAATGAAATGACATTGTGTGTCAATGTGCTTTGTTTTTTCATGATGGAATGGATTCTTGACGAGGTTCAAAACACCCTGATTGTCGCAAAACAAGTGTATTGGATATTTTGATGGATGGCCCATACTTGTCAGAATGCGACGTAACCATATCACTTCGCACACAGCTTCACGTGCGGCGCGATATTTTGCCTCTGTTGATGAAATAGCAACCACCTGTTGCTTCTTGCTATGCCAAGAGACAGGACCGGATCCCAAATGAAAAATGTATCCAGAAGTTGACTTGCGATCATCAAATGATCCAGCATAGTCGGAGTCCGTGTATCCTTGCAAGAAGAATTTGTTGTTCCTCTTGTATTCTAGGCCATATTCCATAGTACCACGGAAATAGTGAAGAACACGTTTTGCTACTTTCCAATGAGTGGTCTTAGGCTCCTGCATGAACCTCGAAAGATAGTTGACAGCAAAAATGATATCTGGCCTAGTATTGGTCAGATATATGAGACTCCCAATCAGCTGTCGATAGAGAGTACCATCTACCTGAGGTGAGTCATCATATCGTGATAACTGAAGTCCATTCTCCATAGGAGTTGCCATTGGCTTGCAGTCAGTCATGCGATATTTATCCAGCAATGTCTTGGCATACTTTTTTTGAGACACTTTGATGGAGTGCTCCTTCTGGCTGAATTCCAGACCAAGACAGTAATGGAGAAGTCCGAGATCTGTCATCTCAAAATATTTGCACAAGTTTCTTTTGACAGTAGAGATCATATCTTCTGAACTCCCTGTAATGAGCAGATCATCCACATAGAGTACAAGCAACACTATCTCAGAACCTTGTTTCTTGAAATAGAGGTTTGCATCTGACGGACATCTCTTAAATCCATGCTGCATAAGGTGATTGTCCATTTTTATATACCAAGCTCGAGGAGCTTGTTTCAGACCATACAAGGATTTGACCAATTTGCAAACTTTCTACAGTTGGCCTTCCACTTCAAATCCTTCAGGCTGAGTCATATAGACTTCTTCTTGGAGATCACCATTAAGAAAGGCACTTTTGACATCCATCTGGTGAACTTTCCACCCATATTGTGCTGCCATAGCACACATAACCCGAATTGTGGTCATCCGAGCGGTAGGTGCAAAAGTTTCCTCATAGTCGATGCCTTCCTTTTGAGCATAGCCCTTTGCAACAAGTCGGGCCTTATGCTTATCAATTGTTCCATCCGCCTTGTACTTGACTTTGTATACCCATTTGCAGCCAATAGGTTTCTTTCCATGCGGCGGATCAACAAGCTTCCAAGTTTTATTCTTCATCGGAGACTCATACTCTGTATCCATAGCGGCCTTCCACCGAGGCTCACTGAGAGCATCTTGCACTGATGCAAGTTCAAGACTATCTATGGTAGACATGAATGCCCTGTCATCATCAATATCCATATCCTCAACTTCTCTACTTGGAGTCACAGAAAGTTCCTCAAAAGATTGACAAAGATCATCAACCTCACCAGTTTCTCTGGCTTCTCTTTCCTTTTGAGCCATACTACGTGTACGAGGTCTATCCAAATTCAAATTGGGAGGAGTGGATAAATTTGCGTCTCTGATTGTATTTGTACACCATTTAGGATTCTTCTTCTGTGGTGGTGAAGAAGATGTAGAAGGACCTCCAGTCTGTGCTGACGAAGGAATCTCCTCTTCCTTAGTTTTCACAATATCCTGGTGTACTGTAGATGTGCTCTGTGATGTGAAAGCTTCATCAAAGACAACATCTCTGCTGATATGAATTTTCTTGGTCAAAGGATATATCAACCGATATCCTTTAGAGTGCTCAGAATATCCAAGAAAAATACATCTCAATGTTTTCTCATCTAGTTTCTTCCTTTTCTCTTTCGGTATGTGCATGAAAGCTTGACATCCAAAAATACGTAGATGAGATATGGAGGGTTTTCGACCACTCCATGCTTCCTGTGGAGTCATTACTTTTAGGGCATTTGTGGGTGCCCTATTCAACAGATACACTGCAGTGGTGACAGCTTCTTCCCAATATTGTTGCCCAAGAGTAGCACCTATGAGCATACAACGAACCATTTCCATTATAGAACGGTTCCTTCTCTCAGCAACTCCATTTTGCTGAGGAGTATAGGCAGTTTTTAACTATCTCTTGATCCCATGCTTATCTAGGAATGCAAAAAATTCATTAGAGGTAAACTCTCCCCCTCGATATGAGTGGAGGGTTTTGATAGAAGCTCCTGACTCCTCCTCAATGGATTTCTTGAACTGTTGGAAGAATGCGAAAGCTTCAAATTTTAGTTTGAGAAAGAAAAACCACATCTTTCGTGAGTAGTCATCTATGAATAACTAAAAGTACCTCTTCCCTCCAACATTGTTGGGTGTGAAAGGACCGCATAGATCGGTGTGAATTAGCTCCAGAGGTTTTCTTGCTCTTGTAGAGCTCTTCTCAAATGGTACTCTATGCTGCTTTCCCGCCAAGCAGTCAGAGCACACTGGCAATGTGGCAGAAAGGGAAGGAAGACCCTTTACCATCTCATACTTTCTGAGCTCAAGTAAGTAGCCAGAACTAAGATGCCCATATCTCTTGTGCCATAGGGAAGTTGCCTCCTTGGTAGAGACAGTCATGGAAACATGTGGAGTAGAGATAGCATCCAGTGCAAATAAGCCATGCTTATATGAAGTCGTTGCAATCGCTTACCCTTCCTGGTAATTGTACAACACTTCTTTCCATTCTCAACATGAAAGTTGACAACCATATTTTTGTCCAGGATTTGTGTCACTGACAACAAATTGTTGGCCAATACCAGAACATAGAGGACCTTTTCAATCTGACACTTGCCATCAGGAAGAGTGACTGAAACTGTACCCTCTCCTTGAACCTTGTAGGTTTTATCATCAGCAATGGTGACAGGTTTTCCCTCCTTGGCCTCAAATGATTCAAACCACGATCTGTCGCCAGTCATATGTTTGCTAGCTCCAGAATCGACATACCAAATAGGATCCCTCTGAGTGGAATCTGTGGTAGTCATGAGCACCTTGTGTGCCCATTCAGAATCTGAGTCAGATTCTTCAACAGCAACATTCACCTGGGGTTGCTTGTTTTTATTTTGTGGTTTTTTTTGGCCTTTCTGCTTGTTCTTATGCCAACACCTGTTGGTGTCATGGTTGTCTTTCTCAAAACTCTTGCACCACCTCTTCTTCTGTTGAGGTTGTTTGCCTTTTCCTTTCGTATCTTGTTGAGAATTTCCTCCTTTCTGAAAGTTGCCTCCTTTTTGCCCATTACCTTTCTTCCTAGAACCCTGCCTATTGGTGTATAGGTCTGTATTGGAAGAATCATCCTTGTGAAGTTGGCGTGCCTCCTATTGTTGAAGCAGATTGACCAACTCGATGTAGGTAATTTGTCGTTGGGACACCTGGATGGAGGTTATCAACATATTAAATGAAGAAGGTAAAGCTCTCATCACAAGTGAAATGAGAAGTTTTTCGTCCACAGTATCTCCAAGAGAACTCAATTTCTCTTTCAACTCAGACACTCTGCACAGAAAGAGTTCAACTGTTTCACCCTGCCTCAAACTCAGGTTATGAAGTTGTTGTTGAAGATGAAGAATGGTTGAATCATTCTTCCCCTCATAGATGGTTTGAAGGGCATCCCATGCCTCTTTACCACTTGCTTTATCAGCTATATGAGGTTGCACTTCATCTGAAACAGCAAACAAAATGAGCACCTTTGCTCTACTGTCTTTCTTGTCAAAAGCAATCTGATCTGCTGAAGGACCTGTGGATCCTACTGTTGGTGAAGGCTTGGTTGCTACTCCAGTAACAATATCCCACAAATCTTCCATTTGGAGAATTTCCTTCATCTTATGTTTCCATGGTGTATAATTTGGACCTTTCAATAACTGATGCGGATCAGTCATCAACTTTGCAAAAGTGGCCATAGTGAAGGTTCCTTATATCACCAAATTGGTCCCCCTTTCGATATACCTTTTGCTAGGCCAATATACCGTACAAAATACCCGCCCTTACGTGAGGGAAACTATAGGTATTTAGAAATATCAACAAAAATCACCCGCCCTTACGTGAGGGAGACTATAGGTGAATTTTAGAGATCATACGATACGTGGAACATAAGCGGTACTGAAAGGGAATCACCTTGTTGATGGCACCTACCATAGAAGATTCTTCTCATGCGTGGGGCGTAACTTCCCCTAAACACTATGAAGAATACTTCGTCAGGATTTACGCCTAAACACAAGTGCGATAAAGGGTAGTGGCTGGAGTAAAAAAATGCAAAAATGGCGTGCTTATTCCTCCCCGACGATTTATAGAGAACAAGCTCAGACGTCGTTATAGCAGCTATATTAGGCGGCAGATACAGTAGCCAAATCACGATAGCTTTACCTATAAGTGCTGGCCAGAGGTATCGCAAATACCAAACGCTGCAGTGCAATAAAATTGCATAGATGGGTTTTATATTTCGGGGACTTAGGGAGTGTTTTGATTTTAATTTTTAATGTTATAGTGCAAAAATGAAATATGCAACATACAACAAAAAAAATTGCCCACAAGAATAACCCACAAGGTGTCGGTCACAGCCGAAAATGCACCTTTTACAATGCCAAATTGCTATTTTTCGAAAAATTACTCTCTATCCCCCTTTGATTTTTCGAAAAAATATCCCCCCTTAAAAGGCTTTCTTTAACAAAGCATTTTTATAATCATTATCAATTTTAAAAATTAAAATAAATAATTTTAATTTATATAGTTTTAAAACTTTAGAAAAATAAATAAATTAAAATTAAATTTTAATTTATTAAAGTTTAAAAACTATATTAAAAAAAATTAAAATTAAAAATTTTAATTAAAAATAATAAGAATTAAAAAATGACTTTGAAAAAAAGAAATTATACCTTGGGGGAGTCGGCAGGATTCGAACCCCCGACCTGTAGGCTCCCTGAGCCTTACCGCACGGCTCACGACCACGTGAGCCAGCGGGCTGATCCGAAATGATCAGTAAGCCACCTCCCTTTTCAACACCCCGCTGCTTCTCCTCTGCAACGCGGTCTCGGCTTCCGGTTCCCTGGGTCGCGCGCTTGGAAAAAATCACCCGCCGATTCCCGGGCCTTCCCTCTGCGTCCGCGAGCAGCGGTCCGCTCGGCACCTCCCTCCGCGTCCGCAAGCACCTCTTTTTTTTTTTCCCGAAAAAAAATGCGGGTGGCAGCGGCAAATTTCGGGGGGGGGGTTCTCCCCTCCTCGTCTGCCGCACGCGGGTTCGGCCCGGCAGGGCTGCTCGCGCACTATCGTGCAGCTGCACGTGTCGCGGATTGCAGAGCGTGATGTCTGCACGCTCTTTGTCGCGACACGGGACTGCGACGTCGCGTGCCGCCTGCGCGTGCGAGGGGCCTCTTTGTCGCGACGTGCAGAGTGACCGACGGCCTGTCGCCACCTGCGCGTGCGAGGGGCCTCTCTGTCGTGACGTGCCGCGTGGGGCGTCTACGATCTACGACAGACGTCCTGTTGCATGGCGTCCTGCGCGCTCGGGGGGCGGGGTCCGTCCACGTCCGCACAGCGTCTGCACTCGCGACGCTTTGTGCCTCCGCTGCGTACTCGCGCGGAGCTTTTTTTTTTTTTTTCGATTAATCACGATTGCGTGATTAGAGATCGCGGAAAAAAAAAAATTAAAAAAAAATATTTCCATGCTACGCATCCGCCTCCAACCTTCGGCTTCTCACAGTTCCCTGCAACTTGGCTCTGATGCCATGTAAAATACGGAACAACTCGTATTATTCAGCAATGCAAATATATAAGGTTACAGAAGCCGGGAATAGAACACCGGCGTAACTGAGCTTGTTACAGCAGTTGTAACAGAGCAACAGTTTGTCTAACAATGTAATAAAGACAAACATAATACAGTACGCTAACATCAGGTGCCTATGAATTTGAATAAAATGTAAACTAAGAGAATCCAATTCCTAAAAAAATTGGTGCTGGTCTTTGTGATGTCTGTGGTTGTGAAATACCATGCCTAAAATTTTGTGAAGTTGCTTGTGAAAACAAACATTTTCCAACACCGAATTGCCCTCGCATAGGTTGAGGTTGTGACTGTCCCTGTTGCTGATTGTGTATAAAGGGTAATTGTCCCTATTGCTGATTGTGTATAACCAATGAGTGTGATGCTTGTGGAGGATGTGGTGGTGGCATATGCCCTCTAACTTGTGATGTTACTACTTTATCACGAGAATCAATTGAAAACAATCAAAACAATTGTTACAATTCTGCTTAAAATAAAAATAAATCTAAATTTTAATTAACTACACATAGAATCATAGATTTACCAGATGAAATGTGATGCAATTGTTCTACATTAGGGGAGGGGTTGGCCACACTAGATTCGGCTTACACATTTTGTGCAAACCTAGATGTATGAGACACCCCATGAGTAGTTGTTTTCCTGGCATGTTTGTGTGACCTCTACATAGTAACAGGTGTTGCTTCAGAGCCCGTATCTTTAGAATCACCTATTTTCTCCAGTGTGTGACCCCTATTGGCAACAATCTATTTAGTCCTTGAAATTTTTGCCTTTGCCTACATATAGATGAAAAAAATAAAAAATAAATAAATATTGTAAACTATAAAATAGTATGTCAAAGACAATGATGTAGTTATTACCCTCAATTCCTCTAGTCTCATGGCATTAGACAATAGTTTTGAATGCATAACAGTTGGTACAGGAGTAGTTGAAAATTTATGAAAAGACTCAAAATATAAAGCTAAAATATAATTTACATTGCCCACAATGGGTTGAGTCTTGGGGGGTTGAGTCTTGGCAGTTGCAAGTTTGACCACGTGCAACTCAGTCCTGAATCGATCAGAAATATATGTACACTAATCAAACTTTTCATTTTTTTCAGACTGAACAATATAATACAGTGCCCAAAATAGAATTTCTGGTCTTCCCAATAGAATAATCTTGGCCTGGAAAAAAATGATAATAGCCTTTAGAGTTTGATGGCTAACATCGTTAATAACTAAACCTCTTTTTGTTTTGTCGTTAGAAGTTGCATAAAAAAATTCAATGTCAATTTAGAAATTTAAAACATTGAAAATTAATAAAATACATTTAACAAGATTTATACCTGCTAAATATTCTAATGAAAGACCGTAATTGTTATCGAGGTGTTCTTTGTCATCTGGAGAAAGTTGTGACCTTGGTGACACTTGATTAAAACCAATAAATGGAAGACATGTCAATCTGTGAATATCTCCAAGGGTGATGTTGAAAACAATATTTTAAGATCGTAGATTAATGCTTACAGTACCCCTGTCATGGTCATAACCAGAGATAATATGTTGCAGGAGCACTTTGTCTATTTTGAAATGTGGCATGGAAACGAGGGTTGATAAACCTACGTTATATGAAGTTCATCCTTGGTGTTGTCATAAGATATGAAATCAAAGTGCACATAAAATTCTTGAATTTTGGTTGGATTGTGGAAGGGATATCCATTGGAAGTAGTTGAAATTGGAAGAAAAATGATTGGGAATGGAAACTAAAAGGTCGATCAGAAAGGTTAGCTCTGGTTGTAGTTGTCACAGAAAAGAAATGGGAAAATGATTTGTTGCTACCCTTTTATAGACTTGAAACATATTTGACACATGGCAACATCATATTAGACATGCAGGACAGGACATGCAGTATTAGACACATGGCAGTACGGTGGCGGTCGGACTAAACTATGCTACCGGTTCATAATATGCATCTAGTTTAATGATGGAGCATAGTACGCATTCGGGGAACTATGCGGTTGCATATTATGCAACCGGTTTAATTTCAAAGCATGGTTTGCATTCGCCCGGCATCCAGATGCATAAAATACACCTGTCCACCACCTGGATGCATAATATACTCTAGTTTTAAACCGGTTGTATAATTTGCAATCATTCGGTACCTAGATGCATAAATGCATCCGCCTGATGTTCGATGCATTTATGCATCCACCCGGTGCTTGGATGCATTTATACAATCGGTCAGTGCCTGGATGTATTTATGCATCCACCCAATGCCCAAATGCATAAATGCATTCACTTGATGTTCGTATGCATTTATGCATCCACTCAGGGTCCAGATGCATAAATGCATCCACCCGGTGCCCAGATGCATAAATGCATTTGCTCGGTGCCCGAATGCATAAATGCACTCATTTGGTGTCTAGGACCATTGTACCGTTGTGACATTAAATGCATCCATTCGTTGCATCCGATCCATGGTCATAAAAGGCCAAGATCCAGGACAAGACATTTTGGTCTTCTTTCTGACGGGTGTAATGGATTTCTTGCCCACTACACCCGTCAAAAAGAGGCTACCCTTCTTGTCTTGAATCTTCAACTACTTTACTATGAAGGAAGTTTCTTATTTAAGCTTTGAAATTAGAGTACACTAAATCATGTGGCATAAATAGTTATGTGGGATAGATAGTTATGTGGGATCAACTTTAACAATATTGCATGTGTTTTCCCCCTTACAACGTCAATAGCGATAAGTTGCTTTGTGCTACAATCCTTATGTTTACTAGATGCCATATCATATCTCTTACTTGAATATTCGGTACTTATTATGCACATGACTCAAGACCGTTTCATGTTTTGCAACCCGTTTGAAACTGGATCATATTATGCATTCGTTCCATGATCGAACTGCAATTCGCATCCAAGCTTTTGCCAATATTTTAAACATAGCCGATATCTTTTTGTCCTAGTCCAAAAAAACTTTAAAATTCTTCATTTTTTTCCAATTTTTTGAGAAAAATTAAAATCATTCGCCATGCCAGCATACATGCAGTTCGACAGATTTCACCGTCGTTTCAAAACAATTTCACCATTTTTTATAAGTACCTTTCGAGTCCTACCTCTTATGCATAACCTTGTCGAGTGGGTATCTAGCATGGTCCCTATCCCCAAACCATCCAGTGATGTTCACGTCTACACAGATTTTCATGACCTAAACAAAGCTTGTCCCAAAGACAATTTCCCTTTACCCAACATTGACTCCCTCGTTGATTCCATCGCAGGTCACGAAATGATATCTCTCATAGATGGATTTTTTGGATATAATAAAATTAGGATCAACCCAGCCGATCAACACAAAAATTTCTTCACAACATCTTGGGGGACCTTTTGCTACAAGGTCATGCCCTTTGGCCTTAAAAATGCTAGGGTAACCTATCAACGAGCCATGACCTACATCTTTCATGATCTAATGCACAAAAATGTGGAAGACTATGTAGATGAACTTATAGCCAAATCAAAGAAACGTGCTGATCATATCGAAGATCTCCATCAGATTTTTGATCAACTACTAGAACACAATGTGCACCTCAATCCAAAAAAGTACGTGTTCGGTGTTACATCAATAAAAATACTAGGATTCATTGTCTCCCAATGAGGCATTGAAGTAGATACTAGTAAGGTGAAAGCCATCATCGAGATGCCTCCTCCTACCATCCTAAAGAAATTGCATAGCCTCTAGGGCAATATTACCTCTATTCACATATTTATAGTGTAATTATCAGACAAATGACAACCATTCAATCATATCCTACAAAAATGAGTACACTTTAAATGGGATGAAAACTATCAAGTTGCATTTGATGCTATTAAAATTTATCTTACGATGCCACCGGTCATGTCACTGCTGCACCCACAATTACCACTAACTCTATACATCTCAAACACAAAACTTGCACTAGGTACACTCTTAGCTCAAAAGAACACTCTCGACAAAGAGCAGGCTATCTACTACATCAGCCACACACTAGTTAGTTATGAAACAAGATACGGATACATGGAAAAGCTATGCCTAGTAGTAGTATTCGCTACCCATAATCTAAGACACTACATGTTAAACCACACAACTTTTGTCATCACTTGAGATAATCTCGTATGGTATATGATGAACAAGAGTTATCATAACTCACGCACAGCCAAATGGATCATGCTCTTAACCAAGTTTGACCTAGAATTTGTATCTCAAAAGTCTATTAAATGGCAAGTCATTATTGACCAACTGGTTGAAGCCCCTATAACTGACAATCAACCCCTACTCATTCAACTCCCTAATGACTCTATCTTACATATAACCGAATATGAATATGTCAAACTAGAATTCGTGGTTGACCTAACCATGTTCTTTGATGGTTCCAAGTGTCTCCACTTGGGGTGTAGGCATTGTCTTCTTTACACCTGAAGGAGAACCATTTTCATTCAAACTCAATTTCCCTTGTACCAATAATAATGCAGAGTACGAAGCCCTAATCCTAGGACTAAAACAAGCACACTCTATGCACATAAAATGCCTCCACATCATAGGCGATTCACTTTTGATAGTCAATCAAGTGTAGGGACTTTGGCTATGTAATTTCCCAATTCTCCAACAATACAAGAAAATCGCCCAACAACTCCTATCACAATTTGAATGGTATTACCTCGAAGCCGCACCACCCTCATCAAACTATTTTGTAGATGCCATGGCCTCCTTAGGGTCCCTTATCCTACAAAACCCAACTTCTAGCACAACATATGTATCCATTCATACACTTGCAAAATCTGCTATATCACCCACACCTCCCACAGACGATGGTGGCGTATATGTGGTAAACACTAAACCTCAAGACCCATGGTTCTCACAAATCAAAGAGTACATCAAACTAGATTTTCTACCATGTTATTTTCCCCATGCCCAATTTCGAACCTTTAAACAAAGAGTGATTCGCTACACCTTTTTGGGGGACATCCTTTACCACCGCAGTTATGACGGTATACTCTTGTGTTGCCTAGAACCGCAATAATCGTAATGGGTTGTACAAGAAACCCATGACGATACTTGTGGTGGCCATTTTAGTGGCATGGCGATTACCAAATGTATTCTCTGTATGGGCTACTACTGGCCTAAAATGGAGCAAGACGGATGTGAGTATGTTAAACATTGCATCAAATGCCAACAACATGCCAACCTAACACATTTACCATCCCAAGCATTTCAAAAAATCCAATCCATGTGGCCCTCCTCCCAATGGGGCCTAGATCTAATTGGACAAATTACACCTGCTTCCTCTAGCAATCATAAATTTATCATCATAGCAATAGAATATTTTACAAAGTCGGTTGAATCCATCCCACTAGTGCAAACTATAGGAGCCAAAATTGCGGCATTCATCATGGAGCATATCATATGCGGCTTTGGAATTCCCTCCCAAATTATTTTATATAATGGAAAATCCTTCAAAAACAAGACTATTCGATCCTTGTGTGATAGATTTCACATACACCATAGTTTTTTGACCCCATATTACCCTCAAGGAAATGGCCAGGCAGAAGCCACTAACAAAACCATCTGCTCTATTCTCTGTAAAACTATAGCAGAATCTCACCGGGACTGGCATAATCAAATACCCATAGTCTTGTGTGCATATCGTATGAGCATTCATACTCCTACTGGGGCAACACCTTTTTCACTTGTCTATGGGGCAAAAGCTATCATGCCCCTTGAGCTTGAGATACCCTCCTTATGGATATCTATGAAATATTTCATTGATGATGACATTGCTCGCCAAGCTCGTCTAGATCAACTAACACTCCTCGATGAACGTCGCATCCATGCCATCGAGCACACATGAGTATATCAAGATCGCCTTCATCATGCCTAAAATAGTAAGGTACATTAGTACGAATTTAAGATTGGTGACTTGGTTCTCAAAGAGAACCAACAAATCACAAGTCAACCTCGCTAGCAGCATGATAAATTCACCCCAAACTAGTTGGGTCCATTTAGCATATTTGCGTATTCAATGCATGATGCACAAACACAGCCACCATAACGAGTGTCACATAGTGTTAGAAGTAAATCACCAAGCACATCACTGTGTGAATCAGTTATTTTTGCTTTATTATTTCTTTATACATGTATGTTTTACCTTTCTACCATTTTTATGCTCGGGGTATCTATTTTTCCTTTTACATGACTCACATCATCAGTAGGAGAGCTCTACAACAGCCTCACCTACCACCATGCAGGACCATATGTAGCCATAGCAAAAACCCATTACACTGGCCAATCTCACCTGACCACCAACTACCCTTCATATGAGGCACTCCTCGCATTCATCCCATTTATATCATCACACCTCACCTCGATACCATTCCCATCGCCAGTTAGGTTCATCATATTCACCACACTCTAGCGATAGCCAGATCACCATATCCTCTTTTGATGACAAAGAGGAATCCACCCAACCTCAAGCATAGGGATCATCCTCCCATCCGTCTAATGATCTCAGACATCACTATTCACCTAAAAATCATCCCCATCATCCCATAGGATCCTATCGCCCACCTAATATGGAGTACACACCTCATCAACCTCACCCTGCATTTCTACATGCTCCCCTTACCAATGGTGAGTCTACCTATGCCCAGGCTTTGCAAGCATGCGCGACCCAAGCTACTCAAGTTGGTTGCACAAACATCCCTCCTTCCATTCGCATCACTGCTCAGGGCCATCGCCTATGCCACCGATCCTCAAGACACCACTTTCACCAGTACGAGGCTTACCATCCTAGCCAATTTTATAATCACCATAGTCATTTCACTCCGTTGCTTCCTCATCATAGCCTTATCATTTTTCTACCATGGATCGAGCCATTCCATTTGCCTTGGAATCTTGATTTCCCCCTTCCCCAATACCATCGCTACCACATCATAAGATACAACATCTTATTTCATGTATCAAAGCTCTGGAATTGCATATGAGCCATTGTCATTGCCACATTCACCCACGACAGTCTCTTATGACCTGTCCATCCTCATTGCCTAGTAGATCCCTTCCCCGACCCTGGATTCGACCCATGCCAAAACCCAAACCCATGCCTCCATTACCAGATCATCCTTCACCTAGACCTCACTCACCTCTAGCATATCCATATGTCTATCCTATGTCTATTCCACACACGCCCATTTCCAAAATGTTCCATCATCTCATGCATCAGGGTCTTATTGACCTAACTGATATTTGACCTATTCGTCGTGTCCAAAACCACACAACTACAATGAGAATCAATTTTATATTTACCATCGCTAGCCAGGAAATGATATAGAAGATTACAGATCATTCAAAACCCTAGTGCACAACATGTTGCATGACGAGCATACCCCATCACTAGAGCATTATTTTTCATTTAGTCGGCTTGTTAGTCCTTTGAGTTGCACCACTCCCAAGACTTTACCACCCTATAGTACCCTAACAGCACCCACCCACTATATTCCTAACATTTCCAACTATGGCTCCAACCGCAATTCTAGCCATGTCATCACTTCACCATCCTATTCTCACCCGGATCTACGTCATTTCGCCCGACAGGAGTGTTAGTTACTCTTCTTCTTCTATCTCATTCTTCTACTTCTTACATATGTTTATTTGTTTCTTCTCTTCTATCTTTCCTGGTCGTTGGTGATCCCCTTTTCTTGATTGGTCACTAATGCCTATTTCTTCTCACTTCTTCCACCTATACATACCACTCTCACATCTTCCTTCTTATTGACGACCATTACATACACTTATACAACTCATAGCTTATACATCTACTACACACACATCCCACACACTGGGGCAACCATGATCATAGCATCACACTTTTTTTTATCATTACACACTTTACTCATCTATAAATAGGTTCTTCTAAAATTCTCCTTCTACATAACATAACTTTCTTCTTGTGAATATCGCATTCATTCACTTGCATCACTTAAAGTTACATTCATTGCACATATTCATATGCTTTATAGTTAAAATTTTAATTCATTTTTATACATTCTCCCCCAAAATGTGCCTCAATAGGAATAATAGATGCACTTGTTAGCATCACCACCTGGATATCCATTCCTATTTTTAGGTTTAGGGTATACATAGGTGTCGTGTTTAATTTTGACTACTCTGTAGTTTAGGCAATCAAGTGTCACCTATAGCTACTGAGTCTTGTAAATTCTTCTTATGGTATTATAGGCTGGTTCAACTTCTCTCATGAATCACTCACAACAGGTTACACATTAACAATTTTAAACCTAGGAAAGAGGACATCTTGAGTAGATATTGCCATCTAGCGAATGGTATCCCCTACTCGTCCTATCACCTGCATGGTCAACATATGACCCAGGGATAAACAAAGGGATCAAGCATAAGCAAAATTTAAGAATAGGGTAGAAAACAAATGCAATACCCTTAGAATAGACAAAAAAAAAACATCATAGAATAGCAAAAAAAAAAAAAGAAGAAAAGAAACTAAAAGAGCATTACCACAATTAGATAGGTTAACACTAGAACAGGGGTAGAAAACAAAAGGAAATGCCTCTTAATATCACACATGTTATGCTTATTTCCTTTGTCCTTAGATTCAACAAAACACCATGGGATGATTCCAAGAGCCTGCCTACCAGTGGAATAGTCTTACAGGTGACAACACATCTCTTACATTAGCATCTCGCTTTTGTAGAAATCACTATTGTGGATGGATGAGCTAGCTATTCTGGTAGCATCTACAACGGGTTAATCCTACCTCCCTCAAAATGGATAAATGAACCTTACACATTCACACACATAGGTCCAAGACAGACTTTGAACCAACCCGATCATGTTATAAGTTGTTACAAAACTTGTATAGCTAAGGGTTTGAGATTTTATTGTCATAACTATGTTAGTCAAAACCATTACACATGCCTTACATTATCCACAGTACCTAAAATCATGGAATGGATTGTATCCATATAGGTAAATGCCATGATACAAGTGATTCCTTGGCATATTTCAATAAGTCCATACATGAACCTATGCATCTATGTCATATACATTTGCTACACCTTATATTTATGTATTTATCTTACATACATTCATGCAATTAACTTACATTATGCATTCATGCTACACACATTCCAAAATAAAATTATAACATTGCATTTATTCTATGTACATTCATTACAACATCACATTCGATATCACATCACATTGCATTTGAAACATAATCATGCATAACACTCTACAATTCATCCATACGAAATAACCATAATAGATCTAAACCATTCACACACATGTATCTACTAATCATACGTACCTACGAATTATATTGTGTTATCTATGCAAACATAAACACAACACAGTTCAACCCATCAAAACAATATATGTATATATAATAGCCGAAATCAAGAGGTATATATATTATCATCCAAAAAAATGCTTGAAGGCTACAACCTGGGACCATGCCTATCACATATAATATCCAAAATACTCGTAGGCTACAACCAAAGATATAACTCCTAAATATCATCATGAGTCTCCCCACACCCCTCTCGGCTTGTGCACCTCTCTGCTGCTTGACTCGACTCTACAAAGACCTTTGGAGCTGGATCTACCATAGGATTCTCCATAATCAACAAATCCTGCACCTTAACTCTAGCAGCAACCTCTACTATCGGAGCAACACTATGCTAACTTTGATGAGAGGGTTCCCACACTCGTGACTATATCACAGACTATGATACCACCTGTGTATAGTCAGGGAGAGGAATCCTACACACCGTTAGGGAAGTCTCGCACAATAGCATCCTAGTAGTCTTCCTACCCAGCTGACCATTCAGGTTTGTAATCATATGATCCTGCCTCATCACCATAACCCTCAGCTACTCTGTCTTGGTCCCCTACCTAAACATATCATCCCATAGCTACTCCACCTCAACCTCCAACCTATGGACTCTATCATGTAGTGCTTATGCCTCATCCGTTGCATCTTCCCTTGTAGGGATATCAATAGGAATCTGATCTGCTACATCCACAAACACACTAATGTCAATGGTGTCATATACACCACCCACAACAGTATCAACACCTCTCTCTACCTTAGCTCCAGTAGCCTATACTATACCATCATCTACATCCTTGACTACCTGCTCCACCCTCACATATTGGATACTCGCTCCACTACCCAAGTGACATCATGAGCACCATAAAAGAACCTCCTCTGCATCGATATCCACACCCTGATCCCAAGCTCTCCTACCCAACATCCCCATCGATGGAGGTACCTCAACATTATGTGCCACCCACTGATCAACCATGCCCCTGCTAGGCACCCAACTCTACCAAGCCCACCATGCATCAAAGGATGGAGTCATCCCAAAATTCCTTAAATCTAGGATATCCATAGGAGGATCTCTTTCACCTCCATGGTGAAAGAGATCTTGTTGTAACCCATGGTGGCACGATAGGCCGCTCTCCACTATCACCCTATCACCTAAAGTAAGTCACAGGAACTCCTGGGACATCTTGTTGTAAACCAAACTACCTCCTCACTCGATCAAACTAAAAGTACTCAGTCTATTGAGTATACCTCCCCACCAACCATATGGCCTACCTTATGGCCCACAGCTACTCATCAGCCTCGTCCCAACTCACTCCACCCAACCAGGGTCTCCACCTAATGTCCTCAAGATTAGCATTCTCAAACTTACCCCTCCAAAATAGTGGGTCACCCTCATGTGGCCTATTAATACCCTGCTCTACCTCTGTACTCCTAATACCATAAGGCAAATACTCCTTGCTCTCCACATGTACAAGGTTAGGCAACAAATATGGCCTCTCAATCACAATGTGTTCCCATGCCCATACCTACAGTAAAGGGATCACACTCAACCCTATCTTCCAGTCCTAAACAGCCTCGTACAACTCTTGATAGACTTGAGCCAACATTGCAAGCACCCAAGAAAACACAACTTTATGCTCCACCATATCACTAACCAATTCTAGTATGTTCTAGGTAAACAAAATCCTAGAACTATCAGGTAAAGCATACATGGAGATCATCATCATCGCCATGCACTGTCGATCTGATATCTTATCTCGTACCCACAACCACTCATAATATATCTTAGAGATATCAATTTTTCTCCATGCTACCCCAAATAATCTCTCCAACACAACCTCCTTCCTATCAGCTACGGTGGCCCTCACAAGTACTCCCTCAATCGGCAGCCGATAAATACGATATACATCTTCCAAAGTCACAGTCATTTCCCCAATGGGAAAATGAAAAGTGTTCATGTCTACATCCCACCGCTCACATAATGCAGACACATATGCTCTATTAGTGTGGATACTCTTACATTCCCACACACCCTAAAAATTTATTTCATCCAACCACCATAACTCGTCATCAGTCTTCATCAATGCCTCAAAACCCTCCTTGAATTTCCTCACCCGATGATGGGGCTCAAGCATCTTCACCTGTCCAAAACACAAAAAACCACGCATCAGTAACTCACATAAAAATACAATAAAATCAAACTACATCAATCAAAATTTGAAAATTAAATACATTTAATTTGACATGCACTTCAATGTTAGACGAGGCACAAAACACATGACAACAAAAATTGACATAGCAATCACACATTTGGACACCCATTTTGACATTTCATGGCAAAAGTTTAAACTAACATGACAAACAACATCATTTGGACTTCCAACAGCCCAGTTCAAATTTACAACTACCTATTAATTGACATGCACATCAAACATAAGTCAAACAACAACATCTACAAAAAAAAATATCACTTTTGGATACCCATTTTCCCACTTATCAGTAAATGTGTATTTAGAAACAACATACCAATCTACACAAATCTAACAGTCAACTCTATCATAAATACACCAAAACTAAACACACATCTAGACACACAATCTAAAAATAACAGTCATATTTTTAGATACCCATTTGCCCACTTAGCGGTGAAAGTTCAAACAGACGTCAAGTACAGTCTAAATCGGGCTCTCTATAGCTCATTTTCAGTTTACCACTACTCTACACCTTGGCATGCAAATCAAAGGCAAACCAAATGAAGGCAATCATCAAAACAACTAACATTTTTGGACACCCATTTTGCCCTTCTACGATGAAATTTTCATTAGTTTTCCAAAATTTTATGCCTAACATGTCAAATCTAACAGTCTAGGTTTGATATATTACTCCTAAAAGCGATAAATTCAAAACTCACATCAAACGAAGTCAAAAAAAACAGTCACAAAATAGGATACCCATTTCCTACTTTAGCGAACAAAATGCAAAAACATGTTAATTTCAGTACACCATTACTTCAAAAACTGACAGTCAAACTTCATATCGACTCTACCCATTACCCGATCAAATTAATGACAAAACAAGTCTAATTTTGAAACGGATCGCATTTTTGGGTACCCATTTGGCTCGTCTACCACTACGTCTTCAAATTTCCATTAAAAATCACCAAAAATTTTAAATTGGGACGAAAACCTCCCCACCCTTCATTCACATTTCTCGGGAAATTAAAATAAAAAAAAAACAAAGCAAAAGAACACTTACCATTGGGTCCCCATGCCTACTGCTAGCTACTCTGCGTCCCCTCGTCATTGTCGCTCCCAAAGTCGCTAATTTTATTCTCCTCGTATTGTTGGATGCCTTCACAAATCACTTCTCACTGTCGTGCAAATTCAAATGAGCCCATTCCAAGAAAATTAGGGCTTAAATATGCATTTATCATCGATTCGCCCAAGGGGCAAAATGAACCAAATTTGCCCCTTGGGAGGCGATTTAGGTCAAATTTACCCCCCGAGTGGTAAATTCAGCCAAAAAACCCCCAAAACCCTAGGAAAGTAGGCATTTTTCTCATAAAACCCTAGGAACCTTCCAAACTTATCTTTTCACTTCATTTGCATTCATAATCATCATGCATTGATATTTATTTATCAATCGATACATCATCAATTCATCACACTTCATTCGCCTCATTGTTGATTCCTCGTTTGAGGGGTATTCATATCCAAAGTCAGCTTTGCATGCAACCACAAAATCAAATATCCAAAAGTGCGGTTAGCGCATTTGTCTACGAATTTTTTTGCTAAATATTATCATACAATTATAATATCAATCCCAAATAGACATGGGTTACATCAGGAGAGTTACGTGTTACCATGGAGAAGTCAATCTAGCATTCATGTACATCGAGTACACAACGGATGATACGTTTGATTAATCCTAGCACAACATTTGGAAATGGACTTCGTGACCACGTTGATCTGGTCATGAGTTGATGATCCAAATGTTAAACTAATTCAAATGGTTTGACACTTGTCACCATGTTCTCATCAATCAATCAATAGCAAATATTTAGTTAGGCTTTTGTCCTAATTATACTTTTGGACCACTTTGATCTGGTCACAAAAGCAAAGCAGTCAAAACTTGCCATTCTCAAGAAACTGATATGGCATCGTAAATGTCATATGGACTCAAAAAAATCACATCATTGCATTCATAATCATTCATTTTCCTTTACCAGCATTGTTTTTTTTATCTCTTTCCTCTTTTCCTTCTTTCCTTACTCTCTTCTTACCCTGTGGACATCAAGTTGATGTTGTATGGTCATGCTTCAAGCGGCTACATACCTTTGATTAGATTCCATTCTTTCTAATATTTTCCTTGGATACCTAATTGATTTGTATGGTCATGCTTCGAGTGGCTACATACTCTTTCATTGGATTCCATTTCCCTTCTATCCCTTTTCCTTCTGCACAAACCTTTCATATTTTTGTATTAAACTGTGTTCTACATGGTATAGTACAAAAAGGGGCAAATGTAGACACCCAAAATTTGCACACTACTATACCTACATACTTGTAGATCCTTTTGGACACTTGTAGGTTTACATAGGCCATCCTAGGTACCCCTAGGCTATCGTAGACCAACATAGACTATTGTAGATCATCCTAGACATGCGTAGATTGCTATAGTCATGCGTAGTCATACATAGATGGTCATAGTCATGTGTAGTCATGCGTATATCGCCATAGATTTTCATAGCATTGTGTAGACTCCCATATACTACTTCACCAGCTTTCAGGTCCTAAACCCTCATAAGCCTTCTAAATTACATCCGACACACTGAAATATCATTCAATGGTATATTCACATGCAATTGAGGCCCCCACGGGGTATTAGTTGACCAAAACAATTAATAAGTCAATACCTAAATTCTAATTTAATGTTGACTTCACTTAAGTCACTTTTTAGGGTAAATTTGATTAAAATAACCCTTAATCTTGATTAGCCTTAATCATATCCTCCCACATGTGTGATATTAGGGTTTGTTGAGATATTTCTTTAATCATGCTTAAATTGTCTTAAGCACCTCCTAATTTGGATTAGCCCTAATCCATCCTCACACATGTGTGAGGATGAGATATTTCTCATAAGGAATGTAATGTTTCCACATAGCATTTCTTAACCTAACCCTAGTCAGAATAAAACCTAGGTTTATTCTATTTTCCCAAACCCCTAATTAAGTCTGATTCCCAAATTCAACAAAGCATAGTTACTCTACTAAAATGTAAATCTAACATTGAACAGTCACTTCTCGATGCACACAATTAGATTTCAACGGTACACAAAGGCACCCCAACTTCCTATGAGTTGATCAACCAGAAGGATTTTATATAAGAAGCATCACAGCTCAGATCACCCCTTTCCCCATGAATTCGGCCTTAGTTCACCTCCTGGGTGGTGAATTGGATCTACAAGCCCCAAATCACTTCAAATTTGGGTGGTAAGCTCCCTTTTGCTATATTATTACTTTCTGCATAGTTTATTTCATATTTTGTTATGTTTTTACAATCATTTTGTCTTTATAAATATGGGGCCTAACTAATTCAAGCCCCCCAACGTATTGACCCCTTCTTACAAGTTTATTTTAGATTATCTAGTATATTTGAAGGAGAAGATCACCAACAAATAGCAACCCAATGGTGGCACACATACAAAGAAGCCCATCTACACTAAGGGACATTAGAAGAAGGCATCAGGCCTATAGTGTATTCAAGAAAGGAAAAAGGGGAATTTGCCCTATTTGTAACCGATATCAAATTTATCATGAATAAAGCATTATATTTCTGAATGACTTGTGTTATTACTTGTTATTAGATCAAATTTCAATTTCTGGTTGTTTCATTAAGATCAGGAGGGCATACTCCAGTTTGAAAGTAATTGATCATCTAGTCTACCCAATTAGAGTCACCTGGATGTACTCCTTCAATATAATCATCTTCAGTTGCCTAACAAGCTATTAGTTCAACTGATGTTGTTACCTCTATTAGACCTTGGCATAGGTCCCTACCTCTTACCAACTTGGTGGGGTGTATTTCCACATCATATTCCTAGAACTTGGTGATCCATCCAGCCCTCTTATCTCCTAGTTCACCTTGTAAAATAAATTTTCTTACATCTAGATGAACAACATAAAGCAGGGTCTTGCTTTGAACCAAATACTACCTAAACTTCTTCAATGATTTCATCATAGAAAATACTTTTTTCTCAATAAAATTATACTTAACCTAGTAATCATGGAAATTCTGGCTATAGAATAATATAGGGTGCTGCTCACCTTGATCATTCTTTTGGGTGAGCACTGAGGCATACCATTCTTCAGATCCATAAGCATAAAGAATAAAATACTTACTAAAATCTAGATTTACTAGCACTGGAGTTGTTGCAATGGATTGCTTGATAATCTTAAAGGATTTTTTCCTTACTTCAGTCCATTTTAACTTTGCATATTTCTTAAATAGTTTAGATATAGGCCTGACCTTCTACACAAAATTAGAAATGAACTTCCTGGTAAAGTTTATTTGGCCAAAGAAGGACTGCAAGGCTTTCTTGTTTATAGGCAGTGGAAGAGCAAGAATGGACTGGATTCCATTTTTATCTTTGGTCATACCTTATTTTGAGACCACATGATATAGAAACTTTCCCTCATGTACTACAAAAATGATTTCTTAGGATTGAGGTAAATGCCAAATTCTTTGCACTTTTAAAAAACTTGCTCAAAGTGTGCTAAGTGATCATGCTTTTTATGGGAAAATACTATTATGTCATCCATAAAAATCAAAATGACCTTATTAATAAGTTCCCCAAAGGAATAGTCCATGGCTCTCTAAAATGTGGCTCCCATATTGGACAGCCCAAAAGGTATTCTCTGGTAGACAAATGTGCCCCATTTTGTGGTGAATATTGTTTTATATTGATCTTAATTTTTCACCCAAATCTGGTTGTATCCAGAGAAGCCATCCAATAGTGAGAATCTCTCTACCCCTGCCACTATCTCTAATATCTGATCAATCTATGGAATGGGGTAGTGATCATTAAGATACGCTTGGTTAAGATTTTTGAAATCTACACACAAGCAATTATCACCCTTATTTTTTCTCACAAGTACCAAGTTGGCTACTCAGGTTGAATGTTTAATTGGATAGATGATCTTAGCCTTTAATAACTTTAATATCTCTTCTTTCATTATGGCTTCAATCCTTGGATTTACAAGATTTTTTTTCTGCCTAAAAGGCTTTGCATTAGGCTCTAGCTCAATGATGTGTTGGATAATATTTTTATCATATACTTTGAGGTCTTCATATGACCAAGCCAAAATGTCTTTGTACTTTATACATAAAGCTTTAATATCCTCTTCTTATTTTGGTGAACATCAAATTCCAACCATGAGTCTCTTTTATTTTTCTATTTCAACTTCTTTATATATTTTTTCATTGACTTCCATGGATCTGATCCTTCTCCTGTCTTCATTGTCAAACAGGCTTTCTAGAGTGACCAACCCTCTAGGTATGTGATTATTCCTAAGTTGAATAACATCCTACTGATTAATTTCCTCTAGATATTCTTCTTGGATAGTGTAGAGACATGCTTCTCTTACCATAAAATAATGATCTGTTCATAACTCTCAAAAACCTGCCAAAAAATTTGCTCATCTGGTACTGGAGGCCTAAAAATCATTTTGATTCCCCTATATTTATTGACTCCTATATCTACATAAGGTTTGAAGTTAGCTCCCCTTTCTGCTAAGGATTGTTCCAAAGTATTCTTTTCTCTGGGAATAATGTTTATATTTAGGGCATTAAAAGATTCCATCATATCCCATACCCTATTTTTATATACTTTTAGGTAATGGTGCTTACTACTGCACCTTTCCCTTACCTAATGGTTGATTAACTCAGAGTTGTCATATATATGTAGGACCTTAATGTCCATATTTTTTGCTTTCATTAGTATGAGGTATAAAGCCTCATATTCTATAGCATTATTGGTGCATGATCATGTTAATCTATAGGCAAAACTCTTTGTCCCTTCTGATTGGGATTGTAGTACCACACCAGCACCATTTTTACATCTAGCATTGTCAAAGTGCATGGTCCATACCTCTATCTCCCTTAGATATTGGTTAGATATAGCAGGAATTTTCTTCTCTGATTCTACAGAAATACTATGTGTGCCCATGCCTGTCCCAAACTGATTTTAATCCTCTCTAAAATATAATTCATCTTTTAGTTCTATTTCTTAAAATTTATCCACAATTTCAAACTCTTCAAGAGGAGTGAGGTTGCACGTCTTCTTAAATTTTTTCTATATGATAATACATAATATTTTCAAGTGTTATCCTTATCCTCTTCCCTTTGAAGGGAATGATCATGCTGGAATAATCCATATACATGCATCCACTTAATTATGCAGTGAACTCCCTTGAGAGGCATAAACCAAAGTAGGGTTCTAGATCAACCACAACTATTTCTTGTACTATGGTCACCTCAGTGGCTCTATGTAATCTCATTAAGACATCCTTTATTACTTCCACTATTTTCATAGGTGTTCTATCCAATTACAGTACTCCAGGGCAATATTGGGTATACTCCATACCCATATCTTCACATACTACTTTAGGAATAATTATATTTGATGCTCCTGAATCTATCATACAATTTTAGACTACCCAACCTTCCATCCTTAAAGAGATATAGAAAGGAGGGGGTTTATTCTTCAAAATAGCAGGGGACATTTCTTTCTATTTTGAGGGTATACTAAGGATTGTGGTGGTCTACCTATCCTGTGGATACTTGTTGAGAGAAGCTTTAAGCAAGTCTATCTAGTCGGGAATGAAAAGGGTATCATATAAACTAGCTTTTTATGGAATCCTTTTCATATCTTCCATAATATTGTAATCATACTTAGCCAAAGTGGTCCTCTCAGGTCTTCTTTCTGGCTCATCATATTTTCTTTTATATTGCTGAGTGGCTTCTATTCTTTGTCTTTTGGTAATAGAAGGGAATCTAAGCCTCTCTTGAGCCTCATATTTAGACTTCATTTGGTCTCCTTTAGTTTCTTTCTCAAATCTCTTGGGGAGACTATTTATCTTCTCTTTCTCTTTAGCCTAGGGAATAGGAAAAGTATCACTACTTTGGGGAAGTGGGTCATTCTTTTTCTAATAAGGAACCTAGAATTATCCCATATTTTGTGGATCTACTTGCAAAGTTTTCTTCCCTAACATTTTCATAATAGTAATTGGACCATAATCATCTAGCTCTTTCCCAACCATGATCTGGTTAGGCTACCATAACATATTTACTCTTCCCTTTTGATTCCTCTCAGCTTGATCCATAGCTTGTTGAACATGGTGTTGGTACATGACATAGGACTGTGAATCATGAGGATCATTACACACCAAACACCAGATATTAACCAGAATTATCTCTAAAGAACACTCAGGATCTTCATATGTTGTGTTTACTCTGACCCTAGTACTATTACTAGGACTAGGTCTTTGATCTTTATTCACATATGGAAATCTCCTCTATTGATATCTCTCCTGATCCCTTTTTGCCATTGAATTCATTCTGTTACTTGGATTTTTTAAAGTATTTTGTATATCAAGAATGACAAAAAACTCTTGAGTCTAAGAAGGAAGGGGAGGAAAAGGAATTGTAGCATATGGTGCTATTGGGTGAGGAATGGGATTCATTTGTGTATATGGAGATGACAAGGAAAGGGGATCCATGTAAGATGAATTTGTAGCTTGGCTTTGGCCATTAGTGGTTTTTGAACTATAAGGTAGCACAGCTTTGGGAGGCAACCTCCCCACATTAATTAGGATATTATTGGCATGAACTATTGTATTATAAACTTGTGGAAATATTTTCACTCTATATTTTTGGGTTTGCAAGCCTATCTCTGATCCAAGAGATCTGATATAATATATATAATCCAAGCATGCAGCTAATCTAGCTACATGGAGAATTCTCTTCCATGTTCTACTAAACCTTAAATTAAAATTTGAGATAGTCTCTTGCTAAGATTTTTGCATGGATATAAACTAATTAAGCAAGGAGAAAGGGTCAGCAGATTCATTAAATTCTTCCATAAAAGGCTCAGCCAATGCTGCCCATAAAGAGATGGTGTTATCCTCAAGATTCCTAAACCAATGCAAAATATTTCCTCTGAAGGATAGGCTAGGATTATCACAATAACATCCTCCTCATTTATGTTGTGGATTGCTACTAGATTCAAAATGTCCTGAAAATGCTCATATGTTGTCTTCCCAAATCTATCATAAGTGGGAATAGCCTTGGACACAACCTGGGGAATGGCATTCATATAGGCTAATCTAAGGGAACTAGCTATGTTCCAACTGGGAAATTTTTTTAATGGTTGATTTGGGGGTACATTTCCCTAATTTGTTGCTATATTTCCAGCCATATTTCTAGGTGTAGGTCCTGCTGGGGGGGCTGTTGGATTAACTACAAGATTTTCCTCAGGAAGATCTTCTTTTGAGAGGAAATCTTGATTCAAACTTCTGATAACAGTAGACCCTCTATAAGATAGCTCACAATAAAAATATGAGTTAGGGTTATTCCTTTTGAAAGACTTTGTATACATGAAAAGACACTGGTTTACAGGGGTAATTATTTTTTGGTTTAAAAGATCAGGGAGTCGCCAGGTGAATTTTCTATTCTCCACTTAGCAATGTCAAGACTATTCACCAAATCTTGATTCCTTCAGGTAGATATAAAACAATAACTTATATGATGGGTTTTTGTGTTCCTTGTGAATTGGTCCCATCGAGCATGCCAAAAACTATTGGGTACTAAATTGACATCAAGTTTTACTTGACATTGCAACTATCTATCTTCCAATTTCCTATCCAAGCATGCACCCGATAGTCACATCTCAACACTCAAGCATTGGATGGACCAAAGACAACTTCAATCCAAACTCTAGAGTAGGTTGGTTCCTTGTCAACTTAAAATGGTGTTGACTCAGTTAAATCTCAATTAGGATTTTGATATAAGGGTTATAAAAGGTTTAGGGTTAGAAATGTTATGAAAAACAATAACCGGATAGGCTAACAGCATAGGCAACTACAGTAAAAGGCTCCCACAAGCTATTTCCAGTGTCTCATTACTCAAGATTAACATCACCCAAATCAATGAAACCTTTGCACATTAAATCATCAATGGAGATATATTGTAGAAAGCAATTCCAACATCTAATATTGATAATCCAAATAAAAAAATAGACCAATAGTTAGATTTAATAGAAATAAACTTCCTAACAATATAGATCTAACCAAGAATATATTTCAACTACTCTCACAACTAGTAATCCAATAAGCTAGAATGAACTAACCATTCAAGTATTAACAGAAATGTAGTTCAAGACTTTGAACCTCTTGCACAAGATGATGAAGATGACAAATTTGAGTCAAAATATCAGAGTAATACTCCTTCCATTAGCTCACAAGAATATTTATAGTAGGGCAAGCAAATGCACTAGATCCAACCCTTGAAAATGAGGGTTTAGCCTCTATTTATAGTTTGTAAATGAAATAATATTAAGGAGACATTACAAATATTGTATATTTATAGCTCAGCATAGAGTTTACTGGTATTATCTTATTGGTTGGAGAGCTCCAAGAAATTTGTTGTGAGAAATTTTCCATGGTAGCATACCTCTACAACTTATTGGTTTTTTGGTGGTAGTTAGAGTTTGAACAGTTGGATACTACATCTCATTCATCAATCATTCTTGAAAGCTCTATCATAGATCTACAACCACATCTAGTTCTTGTTCCTAAAAATCCTTATCGCTTCATATTCCTGCCCTCTAACTGACTACACTCTGATCCAGTGATTTTTGGCCTTTTAAATCCTTCAAGAATGTCAAAAAAACTTGGATCGTCGATCTTCATCATGGACGGTTGTGATTAAACCTCCCAAGATACTCTACAAATTGATGGGGAAAACCAAGGTGCCATTCCACACTTTTAAGTTGTTGACGTCATTTTTTATAGCCTTGATCATGTGGAATTGAATTCTAGTGTAAAATGCATTAAGAGGTGAGCAGGATGGAATCCACTCATTAACCTTCCTCTTCTCTTCTTTGGCTTCAAAGCAACTAAAATCTGCACCATAAAGCATATGGACATATCATTTTCTTTGTAAAATGTGGAATTGTCAATCCGCACTCAGGAAAGTGTAAATCATCCTTTGTTGTCATTCCACACTAGTTGTAGTGTAAAATAGCTTTTGTCACTAATTTGCACCTTCTATAGTGTTTCCTACCTCTTTTGTCGCCAATCCACAACAAAATACTCTTGAGACTAGTGGAATTGACCTTATCGGCACTTAGTCGTTTGGATCATGCAAAAAACTACTCTCGATCGTCATTTTGCACTTTCTTTTGTGCTGACATCATCATTGCCAAAAAATTTTGTAGAATTGAGACTTGTTGCCAATCCACACCAAAATATGTTATAAACCGAGCAAAATCGCTCAAGGTAAAAAATGCACTAAAGTGTTGAGCGGATTAAGAAATATATATTGCGGATCCGCTCCAAAATATACTAGAAAGTGTGCAAAATGGAATCATAATACCTTAGAATTAAATTTTCAATGCTTTCTAAGGATGTGGTCATTTTGGGCCTACAAGAAGGTATAGGTTTGAACTCAATGTACTCAAAATGAGCACCATAGAACCTGTCGCCCCACTAGTCCTTGTAACTCAACCTAATGAGTTCAGATATACCTTCCTCTAAGTGATTTAAAAGGATCCAAAATAGTTCGAAGTAGTCATTCAATAAGTCCAATCCACATAAGAAGGATTTTAGCAAATCGAACAACCTTCTTAGGAATATTCTCAAGAGCAATCTATTTCAAGAGATGTGTCGAAAGTTGAAAAATTAAAAGAGTTCGTTGTTACCTCTCATATGACAAACCCAAAAATATTTAATGAGATCAGCAAGATGCTAATAAATTCCCAACAGAAAGTAGATGTGGCGAGTGATTCACCTAGTGTGCATCTAGTAATAAATAATGAAAAACAAAAATCCCTCAAACTACCATAAAAAAGATCACTCAAGTTGGAGGTCTTGGAAATATCCTAAGAGAACGTGTCCTAGAAGAAGATTTACCTCCTAGTTATCCACCATAGAAGAAACTTAAGATAGAATTTGATCCAGCTTCAAAAGCATCTCATTTTGTAACCTTGACCAAAAGGAAAGAAATTGATATCCATTTCAATCCAAAAGAAGAAGAGCAAATAATATAAATTAAGAAGGTAACTAATGAGAAGATAGCTCAACATCTAATGAATTAGCAAAGCATCACTCAAGGAGATTAGAATATTACCATTACATTACCCTTGCCTGAAAGTGTGATAGAATTTTATGTTGATCAAAAGAAGAAAGAGATGATGGTGAAAAGAGATGCTATAGATATGATGAAAATTGATCTTCCAGTTCATTATCAAAATGCCATTTCCATTAAAAAAGAGCTAAAATATTTGAGGGCTCAAAGTGCTCAATTGAAGTAGGTGAAGGAAGATAAAATATAGTTACAATATGAGAATAAAATGCTATAGGCAGAGATAAACAGACTGCAAGAAGAAGTCAACAAGCTGCAGGAGCAAGGACCACACACTCAGGAAAAGAGATAATTGATAGTGTTTCTTTTATAGAAAATTATAAGCAAGAATTTATTAAATAAATATAAAGGGATGTGATACCTCTTTCCAAGATACTCAAATAACTACAAGAGATCATGAATTTGATAAAAGAAATAAGGACAATATTATAGAATGTAAATCAAAAGGTACTAGCTCTAAAACCTATCTTCCTAAAGTAACAAGGCTAATTATGGATAAATCAAAATTTAAAAAGTTTATCAATGAGAACCTACACATGTTAAAATCCATATTAGGAGAACATCCTCTAGGACACAAAAGAGTGGACTAAATATATTGGTGGTGAGAATGAACACGATTGTGTCATACTTGGAGAACTTTTCCCCAAAGATAAAATAGAATAACCCATGGCCAAAAGAATTGAATAATTTGAATGTGATGATAAATATGGTCATAATTTGGTACAAGAGCTCAAAGAACTCACTCAAGTGGTCAAAAATATAATAAAGTTTATAAACAAAAATGACTCCTCCTTTTGTGATGAAGTCTGGAGTCAAATCATAGATCTATTGGGAGTAAGGATATTAGAAGAGGAAAAAGGTGAGGTCAATACTAGGTACACCATAGAAGAAGATAAAGAAGTTGAGCTAGATGTAAGACCAAATTAATAATGAACTCTTTTTTGAGGAAGTTAGAACCAGGGAACCCGAAACGTTGGCCCTTGGTAACATATGGTATTGTTTTGGATAGATGGTAGTACTTCATGAATTTTTATAGTTTGTGATAGCCTAGGTCTTTGCTATAACACACTCCAAAAATTAAATGTAGAGAGAGATCCAAGTGGAGACATCTATGCCACACACCTGTAACAAAATTCAAATTATAAGAGAGACATCTGGAGTCAGAATCATCATCAAGCAATAAAATAGCAAATTTTGCAAGAGGTATTTTGAGTTTTTTTTCCAAGTTGATTATATTTCTTTTTTGGCCTTTGTCTTTCTCTTATTTTTTCTTCTCACCTTTGTGCATGGATTGTCAAGAGTATAATCAGCCCCCCTAAGATCATTTCTAGGAGCTGCATTGAGGAGATGGAGTTTTAATGTCACTAAAATTAGGATAGGAAATGTCATTCCCTTGTTACATCATTTGAACAAGGTGAATATTGTGTTATATTTTTTGTTAGATCTAAGCACATTGCTAGGCTCTGCTATATACTCATCAAGAACAAGATATAATACAAATTCTAGTTCTTACTCTTTGGCAACTTCATAATCATTGTGTGTTATGTTTCTTGTTTGTGTATTGCATTATTTGAGTTCACAAATAATGCCTTCTCTTCACTAATTTAAATTTTGTATTGAACGTAGGCATATCAGTTATATCTTCTATTTTTATTTTTTATTTATAAAATTGATTAATATTTGCTATAATTCCCCAATGGATAAGATACCAATATACTACTTGAAGCTAAGGATGGGAGTGCTATAATAAGCTTGATCATAACAAAATTTATCTAAAAATTTTGTGTAATTTGGTTGAGCACCTAACACATAATATCGATTAATAATTATGGTCATAAGTAGGAGATCCTGACCAGACCTATTCTGTTATAATTTTGTGTTAAAATCTATTTCAAAGTCAAATAGGCAAGTCCACCAGGGCTTTCTTTTCTCATTGTGATCTTGAATATTTAGGTAGTGTGACAAATACCCTAAGGATACCTAATTTTTTTACAACAAGCATCAATGGATCATTATCTTGAATTTTGAAGCATGCATTGATGAATGCACTTACATGCTCTTAGGGATCCTCTTCTCCTTTGAATTTTTCAAGCTTCGGTACTTCAAAACCAGTAGGATATGGTAGCGAGGGTACCAAAGGATGAATATGATGATTGACTAGTTGCCACAATGAAGGCTTTTGATATGCCACTCCAACTGTTTGCATGGCCAAACTGTCAATCTTATTTTGTAAAAATTGAAATTTTGGGTCATCCAACGATGGTTGAAACCTAGATTTTTTATTTATGTGTAGTTTGAAAGTGTTTGTTGTGTGATAAACTAGGTGGATAAAATTAGGTTTTTATTGGAAAGCGAGTTGATGTTGGTTGGAATTTGATGGTGCATGATGTTTTATTGGTAAGCTAGGAGTTGTTGATGAGGGAATGGAGGAATTGTGGTACATTGTGTCAATGTAGCAGCATATATGTTTTTAAGTGGTGGTATAGGTATGGTGATGGTGGGAGGGAAGGATGCCCATGCTATATCCTACATGAAGAAGGTATTTTATGTCAATATTGGGGTTTATTAAAGTCTACCACTTATGATTGGGGTTGTAACATGGGATGGATATCTTGATTAATGCTATCGTCTAGCATCTGTTGCAAGTGTTGTAAGGATTTTTTGATGGCGATTATAGATGTAGGTGAAATAGTCAAATGATATGTAGAATATTGATCATTATGTGTGGTGACATAATTAATGGATGTTGATGGAGGATATGTGGTGAAGGGTATCATTATTGAGTGAGGGATGATATGTTTCATATGCTCAATAGGAGATAATGATGCAAGGGGAATCGATATCAAAATTTGTGAAGCAATATTAACATGTGCTTCATAAAGTGGACTGGATTAGGTGATGGTATTAATAGATGGATGGTTTTGGTCCATGCTCATCGATGTGGATTCGAAGAGGGGATTGATAATAAGGTTGTTGGTGTGTTGAGAATGCAAATATGTGGCTTTTTGCTAGAGTATATGAATGGAGTAGGGTGGAATGTTGAGAGGGGGTAAATATGGAAAAACTATGTTTAAGCTTTGATGACATTGATATCCAAGTACATGATACATGGTTCGGTGGGTGTTGGTGGCTATGTATAGGGGGTCTCTAGAATAGAGGTATGGGTGGTCCTCTGCATCATGTCTAGATCATGTTTAGCCTATTGCTCTTCAGCTAAAGGGGGTGCATGATGGGAAGGTCCAGTAGATATATCCATGTAAATAGTTTACAATGCACCCCCTTGCTCAATCACAAGAGTGGCTGAAGCATAGGATTTTTGGACATAATGCTCCATGGATGAAGTGGTTTGAACTTGAGTGTTGGATTGGGTGTTAGTCTAGGCTTTAGTTATAGCTCTAGCTTGATGTTGAGTCAATACCATAAGCTAAGGATTTGGGATGAGATGATGGAGGTGAGGATTATGTGTGTAGTGACTGTGGTGAATATGCAACTTGTGCTATAAAAAAACAAAAAATCACACAGACAAACAAGTTTTGCTCTTTTTCTTCCCTTTTTATTGTTTTTATTTTGTTCTTTTTTTTTTAAGTTTTGGAGTTTATTTTTTTAAGGATTTTTGGTCCTTATTTGTGTTAGGACTCTAATCCTAACTTAATAATTGCATTAACTTTAATTATATTTATTAAGGACCAACACTTCCTTTCACCTTTATAACTCTTGACATATTTAAATATACATTCGATGAATGTTTTTAATACATCATCAAAGACATATCAATTAATTTATTGATTGGTTTCTACCATCAATTTAATCATGATTCAATAAAAAAGTGATTCAATTCTACAATTTACATTATCTTTGTTTGCATACTATTTGAACTCTTCAAGTTCCTTGCATCTTGGTATCAAATCCAAGTCATAAGAAAAGGAAAAAAAAAATTCTTCGATTACAAGTAAAGGATTTTGGATGATCACCAGTGCTTCTATTCAAATTGTTATAGCCTAAATATAGATACAAATATGTCATATCCACGATCTTGAAGCCATATTCCACCTTCCTTAAAAGTTGCATAGGATTCTCTTTTCATTTCACAGCTTAGTGAACGATCTACTAAACATATCTCCATCAAACTCTAATGATCAGGAAGCAGAACAAACCATAAAAAAAAAAATTATTATTTTGAATTTAATAGAGGTGGACCGCTATCACAGATATCATGGAATTCAAGAACCATATATAGCACAGATTTCACTAAGACGCTACCACCAAGACACTGATAGCAATAACAACAACAGACAACATTCAAACATTTTTAGGTGAGTAATATAAAAATTGATGATAAAATATTCATTAACCTAAGGTTTTAAAATTAATTTACCCATCGGCGACAACTGTTCACATCACCCAAAAAAAATTCATCGAGGTTTAATTTTTTTTTGGGATATTAATATCCCACATCGAACAACCAGGGGATATCGACTTGTTTAAAATTAGCAGTGCTCCAATAGTTGGGTGTGACTGCCACCCGATAGCCACATGCTTGCACAAGGTCTCACCTGGATCCTTGAGATTCATTTGTTACCACTTTCAAATGCTCTTTGACTAGTTGCTAATTGTCCTTGGTCGTTCAAGATTTACCCTCGTGGCCACTAGTGATTCGCCTTGAAATTGCTTCGATATTCGCCTCCAACACTCTGCTACCACCACCCTCACCACCTTGCTTTGCCACCTCCACCCTTTTGATACCACCACTCTATCCCACATAATTTTAATAATTATCCTAATAATTCTTGTTGTGTTGAATTTCGTGCCCTAAAAAAAATAACTATCAACGATAAATTTCCTATTCCAGTCATCGATGAATTACTAGATGAACTTCATGGGGTTCCATATTTTTCCAAACTTAATTTACAATTAGTCTACCACAAAATTCGATTTAAAGAAAGTGATATACCCAAAACGGCCTTTCGCACTCATGAAGGGCATTATGAATTTTTGGTGATGCCATTTGGTCTTACCAATGCCCCTTCTACATTTCAAAGTCTAATGAACAAGGTATTTTACCCTTTCCTTCAGAAGTTTATTTTAGTTTTCTTTGATGATATTTTGATTTACAATAAAACATGGGAAGACCACTTAATCCATATATATTAAGCATTAAAAACCTTGGAGGATAATCAATTATACCCCAAAAGATCAAAATGTTCCTTTGGAAAATAAGAAATTGAATACCTTGGACATATTATCTCTAAAAGACTTAAAGTAGACCCTCGTAAGATTGAAGATGTGTAAAATTGGCCTATTCCAAAAAAATTGAAAGGTTTGCATGGGTTCTTAGAACTAACAAGCTATTATCAAAAATTTGTCAAATATTATGATAAAATCGTAGCCCCCTTAACAGAACTACTTAAGAAGAATGCTTTTTTATGGTCTCCAAAAGCTAATGAAGCCTTCATTACCTTAAAAAATGCCATGTGTACCACCCACGTCTTAGCCATGCCAGATTTTTCTAAACCATTTATTATTGAGAGTGATGCTTCAAGATTAGGAATAGGAGCCGTACTCGTGCAAAATGAAAAACCTTTAGCCTTCACTAGCAAAGCATTCTCAAAAAATAATTTAGAACATTCCACATATGAAAAAGAAATGTTAGCCATTGTTCATTATCCAACATTGGAGACCTTACCTTATTGGTAAACATTTTATTATCTGCACTGATGACCACAGTCTAAAGTACCTTCTTGAGCAATGTATAAACACACCAGAATAACAAAAGTGGGTTATAAAACTACTAGGGTACGATTATGAAATCATATATAAAAAAGGAAAAGATAACATGGTTGTTGATGCCCTCTCAAGGAAGTTTGAAGAATTTTCCCCAATTACATATTTTTTTCTCTCCTATTCCTAAATGGATAGACCAAGTCAATGAGGAGCAGTTTAATGACCCTACCACATACACCTTAATTTAACAACTTCAAAAAACCCCATGAGCAAACCTCACTATTCTTGGAGAGATAACATAATACAATATAAATAATGTATTGTCATCTCTCCTACATCTTCCTATCGTACAAATCATCTCCATGAATTACATGCCACACCCACTGTAGGACACTCGAGATTCCTAAAAACTTATAAAAGAGTGACTAGATATTTTTATTGGGTAAGGATGAAAAACGATATGAAGAATTTCATAAATAAATGAAAGACATGCCAAAGGCATAATGGAGAAATAGTGGTTATGTTGAGTCTTCTTCAACCTCTTCCCATACCAACAAAAACATGGGCTGATATTTCGATGGATTTTATTAAAGGCCTTCCAAAATCTGTAGGAAAAACAACCATTCTAGCTATGGTATATTTTTTATCTAAATATGCCCATTTTTTCTTGGTGGCCCATCCTTATATAGCTAGTACTATCACTCAAATTTTCCTTGATAATATCTTTAAATTACATGGTATGCCTTCCACTATAGTTAGTGATTGTGATCCCACTTTCACTAGTAATTTTTGGAAAGAATTATTTAAACTCCAAGGCACTCAACTTTGTATGAGCTCCGCTTACCACCCCCAAATAGATGGTCAAACTAAAGTTGTTAATAAATATTTGGAAATCTACCTTCGTTGTTTTATTTCTACTCAACCCCTTCACTGGGTTAAATGGCTTCCATTAGCCGAATGGTGGTATAACACCACATATCACACGACCATTAAAATGACCCCATATGAAGCTCTATATGGCCAAACACTACCATCCCTTACCTCTTATATTTTAGTAAGTATAAAGGTGCTAGCAATAGAGATGGAACTTTCTACTCGAGATAACATTATTCGCATTCTTAAAGAAAATCTACACACCATCCAACACCATATGAAGCAACAAGCAGACCAACATCGAATTGAGTATACTTTCCATGAAGGGGATATGGTATTCTTTTGCCTTTAACCATATCACCAAACTTCACTAAAAATCAAAGGCTCTCAAAAATTAGCACCCAAATTTTATGGACCTTATAAAGTTCTACAATATATTGGACTAGTTGCTTATAAACTTGAGTTACCCAAATCCTCTAAAATTTATCCTGTGTTCCATGTCTCTTGCCTTAAACCAGTAATAGGTACACACATCACTACCCAAACTCAACTTCCAAATTTTACCAAATATGGGGCACTCATGGTTGAACTCAAAGCTATCCTATATTATCGTATTTTCCACCTTCGCAATCGCACCATCATCGAAGTTTTGATTCAATGGAAAGGTCTACCTTCAGAAGATGCCACATGGGAGACACTCCATCATATCCAGCAGCAATTTCCTCAATTCCATATTTGAGTATAAATCTCGTATTAATGAGGGTGGCATGTTAGGACTCTAATCCTAACTTAATAATTGCATTAACTTTAATTATATTTATTAAGGACCAACACATCCTTTCACTTTTATAACTCTTGACATATTTAAATATACATTCAATGAATATTTTTAAGACATCATCGAAGACATAAATTAATTCATTGACTAGTTTCTACCATCAATTTAATCGTGATTCAATTAAAAAGTGATTTAATTCTATTTACATTATATTTGTTTGCATACCATTCGAACTCTTCAGGTTCCTTGCAATTTGAAAAAGCATTGATTTCTCTTCTTCTTCTTTTTGGTGTTTTATATGTAACCTAGTCCTAAAAACTATGAAAGTTGAGTGGTGAAGTGGAATTTGATTGGGTGTGTCTGCACCCACCCCTCTTTTGAGGAATAAGTAGTGAATAGCTTAAGTGGCTTCCTAGATGGAGGATTGGTGATGGGTATATCCTAATGGGACCAAAATTACCTCCCAAGAGAGGCTACACTATTTGATTCCTACTACTGGTCTATCCAAACTTTCACTTCACCCTCAGGTAGACTCGAACAATAATGCCAGCTACACTCCACTAATTATTTATCCATATGGTTAAAGGGCATATAACTTTATGATCACCTTGAGCTAATCTCAAGAGTAATCATCCTCTTGGTGATGAATTCCAAGAGACTCTTGAACTAACTATGGCTTTAACTAGGGTAATCATTGGTTGGTGATGAAATCCAACTCACTAATTGGTTTTCCTTTCTTAACAAAGGCAAACCTATTTTAGCATGCACTTTAGATTTTTATACCTACAAAAAGTAATTTCTTAACCTACACTACGAAGATATCATCCAACTACATGAAAATAGAGGCAAATAAATATTTTCTTTAATAGCAATTTGAAATAGGCAAAAATCTAAAACACTCACTTGTAAGCCTTAAGCTCTACTTATGGAGGTTCAAACATAGTCGAGTGCATTTTTGTAGGTCCAAATATAGTAGATTGCATTTCTACATGTGTAAATTTATAAGAGTGCATTTGAATTTTGGTGGCTCATTTTCACCACTCCTCTAACCCTCAAGAAATTTTGAACCCTCAATAACCTACAATCAACAAAAAACATAAATTAGTATAGATAAATGTAGTAAGGTGCCACAAAAATCCTTTGGGGGTCCCATCATGATCACCAAACTTATAGCATGAAAATACACACCCTAGAAATGAAAGTAGCAAGACAAGAAAGTATGAAAATGTGATATATTATATTGGAAAATTTATGAGTCATGTTCTTCCATTTACATCCAACACCCCAAGGTGCAGGGGTGAAAATATAGTATAAGATTATCTTGTTAATACAATGAATAAAAGGAGATAAAACCCTTTTATAGATAAATTAAATAAGGGAATTTTTGGTATTCATGTTCCAATAAAAAATGTGGATGGGCTTGTGTATCCTTATGGACCACCCTAGCTTCAATAGCCTTCAAACTGCAACTTGTATCAAATCTCAATGAAAACAAATTTAATAGAATGCACAGAGCCTCTTAGGATGAGGCCCACAATCATGAAATATATGTAAAACCCTAATGCTATTGAACACAAAAATTGTAGAAAGCATGAAATCATTTGTAGATCTTGAACATAAACAAAATATGCCTTACCAAGTGTTTTACCTATGCTGATCCGATGTCGAGGTGCTAGTTGCCTAGGGCTATGCAAACATAGCAATGTGCATTTTTGTAGGTGCTAACGTGAAGTACTACATTTCTTAGATGTAAATATAGTAGGATGTATTTCTTATGTGCAAACACAATGGGCAACATTTGGGGCTTCTCAGGAAAGAAAACTTGATTGGTTCTCGTTGGGTTCTACAACACAGACCTTGAAAGGGGTGTGGTCTTTTTGGCATGAATATAGAAGTGTAACAGTATGCAATATCCTCTCCTAGTGGATGGAATGATGGGGGTACTTTTAGGATTATGGGAGGTGACAAGTGTGAGGATAGGTGGTAGGCTAGGGCATCCAAGTGGCAAGGGTAGTTAGAGTGGGACACTTGAGGTGTCTCACTTAGGGGGGAGGTAGCAAGTAGTGCATCGATGAGGGCTAGGAGATGTGGCAAGGGTAGGGGTAGTGGTAGTTAGGACATGTGGTGAAGGGAGATCATATTAGAATATATTTTCTAGATTTTATTAAATCTAGACAAAGGAATAATGTGAGCAGAAGATAATCCTAAGTACAAGCCTTAGGAATATTATTGGCTATATGAGTGGTTATAATTTGGTGTCTATAGATAGAACCACTAAAACTATCACTCATGCCCCAACACTATCACTTTTAGAGCAATAAATACTTCAAATTTGGGAACAAGGAAGGTTAATTCAATTTGGTTGATTAAAAGGCTAATTGATGAAAATAATTAGAAATATTAAAGATTGATCATTTGTTCAAAACTAGGTATCTACAGAAACTTAATTGAGGATTACTTTAGGATCTTAAAGACACTAGTGGTTGACTCTCTCCATATTTTCATTGGATCCCATTTGATTATTTTGACTATTTTTAGGACTCATTATATTGGTAGATTGTCTATCTAGGAACCCTATTTGATTGGCAGGTTATATTTTGTTGTGTAAGGTTTATGATATTTGAGACATACCATACAAAGGATTTGCAATCATGTTTGGAATAGTGGATCTAGAGGAGGCCCAAGCTTGAACCATATAGGTATATTAAGGTCATAAAGGGGGATGTTGATAAGGAAAATTTATTCTATTAACCAAAAGGAAGATAAAGGTGTGGATGAAAGACCTTCATTAGTTGTGTTTTCTATTGATAGTGTTGGGATTTATTCATTGCCTTCACATATCCATATGATAGTTGTATTCTTCTTCCCTTTTGTATTTCTCATTTGGTATGGAATAAATGTTAGCTTTTGATTATATATGCAGTGGGAGAGATCTAACACAAGTCTTGATAATATAAAATAAAATGATACTACAATATGACTTAAATATGTTATAAATAGAAAGTGGTGAAAATACAATGCAGTATGGAGGATATCATCAATTTATTAATATAACCTAAAGAACTACATTGTGCTCCATATAGGAGCTCTACTACTATATACTATTCTACTACAATTCTCTTGATATCTATATGTTGTGTCTTGTGATATATCACTATGAGGCCCTTTATATAGGAAAATATATTCCTTGGCTAACACTCTAGTTGTACAAGTGGACACCTTGCACATTACAACATGCACATTGACACTTGTGCATTTATTGCATTGCTTGAAGTAAGTATCTAACTTACCCCTAAAGTATTATCTAATCTATGTACCAAAGGTGGTACATTTACATGACCCAAATGATGTAATATACTCTAACTCTAACACCCCCTGTATTACATTATTTAGGTATTGAATATTTCAATCTTCAATATGGATCTTCCTCTTTGTCTTGGACATTGTATTCTTCTTCTCTATTCTCTGTAACCTATTCAAGCAAGTATTTAGTGTCTTCATATCTTGTATTTCTTGTTGAAAGAGCTTTCACTTCATAAACATGTGTAGATTCTTCCGGTTCTTCAATTTCTTCTATCCTTTGAGCTAGATGTCCTTTCTTATTATCTTTTTGATATTCCAATTAGGGATAATTGGTTGGACGTTGAGCTACTAATTTTTATATTATTATGGTTGAAATCTACTCCCATTGTTCATATTATTAACTTGATTCTTATTTTTGGTATTGAATCTACAATAGTTAGTACTATGACCTTTTCTCTTGTATATATGACAATACCTGTTATACCATGGTCTTTGTCCTCTTAATGATGAAGCAATTTTCCCATGTGGATTATATTTTGATGTCATTACAATGTTATTAATTTCATCTTTAATTGTATTTTATACCTCATATTCCTGTAGAATATTGATTAGATTACCAAAATAAGTATCTTTACTTAGGACTTGTAAGGATATAACCAAATGTATATAGCTATCTAGAAGTGCTCTGATGGTTAAGAAATTCATCTTTCATCTCTTCTCCTAAGATTAATAATTTATCTTTAATATCTGCTATAATTCTTAGGAATGGTTATATTTTCTCTCCATTGTTCATTTTAAGAGAATGTAGTTGAGTTTGAAGATGAAGGATAGTGGCTTTATTTTTTTCTTAAAATATATTTTCTAATATTTTCCATGCTTCTGTAGATGTCTTTTCTAAACTGATATAATATTGTATTTCATCAGTTATAGCAAATGTAATTATCATTAGGGATTTTTGATCATTTTCATTAAACTTTTGAATTTCGCTATAACCTATATTTGGTCTTTTTGTTGTTCCTTGAGTTATCTCCCAAAGTTTTTCATATACTAAGATTGCTTAAACCTTATTTTTCCAAGATAAAGAATTTGGACCCTTAAGTAATTAGGGTTCTGCAAGAAATAATTTGCTTTATGCCATGATGATCCTTGTGGTCTTATTTTAATTTCCTTAGTATTGATTTGATGATCCCTTTGTAAAATTCTAGGTTTTGTAGGATGCCTTATAACTCCTTAGTGATTTTGGATATGATTTATGATTGATAAAGTGCTTTTTAAGAATAATAGTTCAAATTTGGGTTGATTTTGTAATGTTTTGTAAATAGCATAAATCAACTTCTATTACACCTTATTACTCCTATTGAAATTAAGCTCTTTCTAGTTTGATGAGGTTCTATTGGTTGGATTTTTTTTGTCCCTTTAATATGGTTTGACACAAGTATGCCAATTTATTTCTAAATCTTGATTTTCCTTAATAGCCTCATTTATAGACTTTTATATTTAATGTTTCTAATTTCCAATAATTTATTTGGTGTAGTATTCCTTATGACTCCCTAATTTGGAATATTAGAAAACAATATAATATTTGCAATAATAGGGTTTTTAATTTTCAACTTGAAATCCTTATTCCTCCTTTATTATTTGCAAATATAAATATTTTTGGAATATGTTTTCCTAATATATTACTATTGCTAAGTGAATGAATTGCAATAGTAAATATAATGTGCCCTTATAACTCCAATATATCCTTAGTCTATAGCAAGCAATAAATAGAATGGGATTTACCTTCATATGCCTTTGCCTTAACGTTGTGAGGTGGTAGATTTGAATGTTTTGAAATGGCAATCAATACCTTCTTTGATCAATGCTAAATTCTCCCTTGTGTAGCACTTCTCTTCTTCATAACCAATACTGAATTCTTTTTTGCATAGCACTTCTCTTCTTCATAACCGATGTTGAATTCTACCTTGCGTAGTGTTTCTCTAATTCGTAATCGGCATTGATATTTCCTCCACAAGTCAGATGTCGGTGTGGCTAGCCTTATGATGAATGTCTTCTATGATTGAGGTGTTATATTTCTAACCATATGATAGCTTCTTTAATATTTATTTTCTCCTTTGAATGGTACATAGGCTTGAATTAGCCTTCTTCCTCTTAATATACTTCACACCATTCAATACTAGTCTTCTCTTTGACCTCTGGCACTTTTCCTTCTTCAGTCTAGATGCCTTAAATAAGACTGCTTTCTTGAAATTTTTGGGTAAGTGTCACTTGAGCATTACTTTAGTAGGCATTGATATTCCAACGCATGCAATGATGAGTTTGGTGGTAACGTCCTAAAGACTTGTAACTCCTCTTGGGTGAACGTTGGAATATTTATGAATGTTGGATGCTTAGAGCTCTTGTACCAAGTGGCACTAATAACTTGTGCATGTATACCTTTCTTCTAATGCTCCAATGATGGGTGATGATACCCTATCTTTGCCTATATATTTGAATTATGTGTTGGCTTTCTATGTTTCTTGAAACACAAACATTTCCTCTTCACTATTTGCATGTTTTCTTGATGAGGATAATTGGTGGCACCATTTGTATTGCTTCTTGGTTCTATGGGCTCTCAATTGTGTTCCTATGGCAACTTGTTGTGCTCTTCAATGGTGGTAATTCTCTCCAAGTAGAAACCTTGGGTATATCACTTCTTCTTTTGAATATTTATGCCTATAATATGTTGTTTTTATATCTTTTATAATAGTTGATTTCTAGCATTTTTGCTTGGATTTGATAGCACTTCTTCTAAGTAGATGATCTCCCTTTGTATGCTACCTTTTCCTCTACGCAGAATTGGATAGTAATAGCTTCAATGTTGCAAGTGACACGCTTGCTTCTAGGGTTGGATTAGACATGGAGATAAGGTGTTTTTAAACACCTTGTTTCTTAGACTTGTGAGCTCTTCGATGGCTCCTTCCTCTTGCTTGAACTCTGCCCTTCGACCTACAAAATATGATGTTTGAGCTGCTTCCTGTAAATACGATTACTTTTATCATTTTAAGGAACAAAAGAGGTGCCTTGTAATAGCTATATTTGCACCAATACAAAGGACCTTTTTATGAAATCCTTCTCAAATATTTTAATATGCTTCTTGGATCTTTTAATGATAGTGAATCCAAGATAATAAGATGCTATTTTAGAAGTAAGGATTTTTGCACTCTACACTTAAATGAAATCCTTATATTCTTCTTGAATCTTGAGATACCAAGTCTCGATTTGAGGCTTCCTTCAAGGATATTAATGGTGGCTTCCTTCTCCAAATTTTTTCTTGTATTGGTAGCTTCATTTGGCCATGCAGCTACATATTTTTGTGCTAGTTTTGTACCTTTAACAATACAAACAAATTTCTTGAGAGTAACTAGTTAAAGATCAACTAGTATAGTCCTTAATGGATTAATAATGCACTTTTAATGATAATAAACTCTCAGAATGAATTCTAATGCACTAAATAATCTTTTGCAATTCTTAAGAGTAATCTAGAAAGAACCCTTTATGCAATATTCTACAATTTTCACTATAATAAATATTGTAGGATGTAGTCTTCTTGATTTCTACATAGCTAATAGGTAGATAATAATTTTCTTTCTTTAAAAAATTTCCAAATCCTTTTAATGTGCAAATACATCTTAAAATTAATTCTCCTTTTTGCACTTTCTGGAAGACTATAGTAGGAGCCCTTCTTCTTTTGCAACTTTAATCCAAATATGGTGCTTAAAGGAATTTGATAATGAACCCTAATTTAAGTTCAACTAATTACACCCTAGTTGCTTAACTTTAATGGCTTCTATAGTAGATGTAGATCTTGGTGTTATGTTTCGCCAAGTTGTTACCCTATAGTGGATGAATTCATAGCTTCTTGTTGGCTATCTAGAATAGCTTCCTACTTCACCAAACTGAGGTCTTGAACTTTCTATATTGAGCCTTAGGTTTGTTGGCTTGATCCTTCTAGTGATCTTCTACCTTCTGCTATAGATTTAGAGAACTCATTTCTCTAAACTTTTACCTTCTTGCTATGAGAGGCAATCCCTAAATATCTTGGATTTAGTAGGCTTCTTCTATCTGAATATTCCTTCAACCTCCTTGTTGAATTTTTACTTCAAACAAGATCTTCTTCTTCTCAATATTTTGGATGTCTTGAGGTATTCACTGCATTATTCTTCTAGGATTTAGCACTCCTTACCAAATTCTTATTCTTTTGATCTTGTTATCGAATGGTGATAATTGTCCCAAGTTCTTCACTATCAAGAAATTTTCTTTGGTAGTGGAATTCTCCAATGAGTTCTCCTAGGAACTCTTTTGATGATGCTTCTTTGAGCTCTACAACAATGTTCTTCAAGCCTTCTTCTTTTTCTCCTTGAGACCTCTCCAAGCTCTTCTATCTTGCAGCTTCTCTGGTCTTCAAACTAAGACCTTTTCTTCAATTTTCTACTTCTTGAAGTGTTGGTGGTGAGATCTTCTTCTCGGATCTCTGATTCTACTGCTTTCAAATTTTGGAATGGGACTTTGCTAGTCCTTTCTCTTTCTTCTACAATTTGTAGGCTTTTATGGAGATCACCAATCTCCTATTTCTTGGACTCTTCTCTGGAGTCTTCTTCATGAACTCCTTTTTGGAGTTTTCTTCAGAATCAGGAACTTTTCTTCTTAATTAGGAAATTTATTATGGAATTTTCTCAAAGATATCTTCTTTGGAATCTTCTTCTAAATTAGGAATTTATCTTTTGAATCAAAAAAAAATCTCTAAAATTTTCTACATAAATGCTTCTTTGGAGTTTACTTTTGAATCAGGAATTCTTCTTCTGAATCAAGAATTCTTCTTTGGATTATTCTTGAGTCTAGAATTATTTTCTAAACTTTTCTTTAAAATTAAGGCTTCTATGGTCTTCTCCTTGATCAAGGCTTCTATGGACTTTTATATTTCTACAATATGTAGGTATTAATCTTAAATGGAGATCACCAATATCTTATCTCCTCCTTGACTCAATTTTTGGAGTCTCTTCTTCCTTGAGTCTGCTATAAGGCAATTGTGGCCTTTTTCTTCACTTCTACACTTCACAAGATTGCAGCTCTTGTAATGGGACCTTTCTCAAGGTCTTTGAAATATTTAGTCTTCTCCTTGTTGTTGTAATTTCTGGAATGATTCTAAGAAGATATTCTTCCTAAATATCTTGTAGGAAGCTTCCCAACCTTTTTCTAAATCTCCTTTTCTTGCAACAAGTTGTTAGAAACTAGAACGAAAGAACTTATAAATCTAGAGATAATAATATTCACTAGTTGATTTGTAAATCTAGTGTTATTAATGTTAAGTCCTAGTCTTCACGAGTTTTTTTGCAACTCTAGAAATACTCTAGCCAGATATAATCTCAAAATTTTGCAATTAAGATTTTATTTCATTCCTCACTTAATATTCTCTCCCTATTCCTATTGACCTACTGGACTTCTTGATGGATGTAGGTCCTCCTATTCTTGATTCATCGTGGCTCTGATACCACTATTAGCTTTTGAGGATATATGCAGTGGGAGAGATCTAATACAGGTCTTGATAATTTGAAAGAAAGTGAATCTGTAATATGACTGAAATATGATATAAATAGAAAGTGGTGAACATACAACGTAGTATGGAGGATATGGTCACTCCATTAATATAAGCTAACTAACTATATTGTGCTCCATATAGGATCCCTACCACTATATACTATTCTACTAAAATGCTCTTGATATCTATATGATGTATATTGTGATTTATCACTCTAAGGCCCTTTATATAGGAAAATAGATTCCTTGGCCAACACTCTACCTAGTTGTACAAGTGGACACCTTGCACATTACAACATGCACATTGACACTTGTGCATTTATTACATTTCTTGAAGTAAGTATCCAACTTCCCCCTAAAGTAATCTCTACTCTAACTATGTACCAAAGGTGGTACATTTACATGACCCAAATGTTGTAATATACTCTAATTCTAACAATGAATTCAACTTGATTGAATTTTTTAATTGATAATTGTATCTTTGATGGTATATTAATAAGCTTGGAATACATCTATTTTTTACCTACATCAATAAAAAAATTGGGTTAGTAAAAGAAACCTTTTTTAAAAAAAGAGTGATTCACTCCCTTTTAAAAATAGTTATCCACAAGTTGCAAGCTTATTATAGTGGTAAGGGCTTTCGCCTCTCTTTGGGAGGACCAAGGTTAAAATCTCACTCAGTATGAGGGGACTAGGACCCCTCATAAAAACCTATGTAAACTCATTGAAAAAATGGTGATCCGCTCAACACTAGAAAAGAATTAAGAAAAATATGAGTGAATCATTGTTTTTTGGAAATTGGGTGGTTTTATCTTAGAAAATAAGTGATTCATTATCCCAACACTTAGAAAAAAATTGTCTTTTAAAATTAGCAAATTGCTTATTTGATGAAAGTGAAGCAAGAATTCTTTAAAATTGGTGAATCATTTTTTACCAATAACAGTCACAATTTTAAGCTAAAGATCAAGTAGATTGTCAACTTTCATGAAATGTTACCCTTTCTTTTCAAAATAACTAATATGCTTATTCGAAAATTGGAATGCATGTCTCTTGAAATTTTACTCAAATTTATTATGGAGTCACCATTCCATGAAGCATCTACAACTTCAAAATCAAAATTTCAAAAGATAGGTTAATTAGATTCAAATAAATTGTAGAAGGGATTAAACTTGATTTCAACATGGAATCAAACCCTTATTCCCATAGGGCATGCCAAAAACCTATTAAATACCTAAAATTCCAATTTTAATTGTATTGTTTCAACAATTATAAGTGAATCATGCCTCCTTTGACCTCCATATTTAGGTTGGCTCCCTACTATTCTTGGTAATATAATCCAGTCTAAAATAAACCAAGTACTAAAAATAAATGTAAGAAACTAATGCATGAAGGTAAGGGTGTGAGAAAATAAAATATGACCATGGTCATAACAAGGAGAGTGTATGATTAAGCAAAACATGAAGAAATTAAAAACATCAATGTGATCTTATGCATGTGAATCAATATAATAGAAGAAAAAGACTATGAGGTGAAAGGGAAGTGTCACAATCATTATGCATTCCATAATCCAAAAGAGTAGTGCCATAATTAAAAATCAAATATCCAGCATAGTCTTTCTATTGTTTCAAAAACCAAAGCAAAGTATAATGTGATGTTTATAGAGTGTAGATCTAATTCCTTTAGTAGAAAAAATATGTTTATAATGGAGCCTATGGCTCCTATTTAGAGAAAATTATTTGCTTTAAGTTACCTAAGGTAGAAAGTTTCTAATTCTAGTAAATCTACCAATTTAGGGGTATCTCTATCAAAATAATATATTACTAAATGTTACATTCTTCCAAAATCATATTTAAACTACTTAGAAGCATTCTATCTCACTTTTGGTGCAATAAAATTATAGAACTTTATTTTGTAGTTAATTGCCTTGAATTTTATGCCTCCTTATCCTGCTTGGCCTGATGATGAGCAATGGGAATGGAGTGATTCATTACTTATGTAAAATAGAAATTTGCTCATGGGTGAGTGTTTTCTACTCAAAATTTCATGGGCACCCACACTAGTAATTTGATGCACCCCACATTCACACCTCGCATAAAGCAACATAGTTGGAAAACTATGTGGGTGAGGGACACACTCATAGGGAAACCTCTAAGATTTTTTTGAGGTTGGCTCCTCATTTAATGTGATATTTAGTGCATGGTATTCTAACTACTTACATGCATTCAAAGGAAAAGGAGAATAGATATATTGTACAAAATAAAACCTAAGCTATGGGGAAAATGTGTCAAGATCAAAATATTATTCTATGTATAACTAAAATGAAGTAAACCAATTTTTCATATGCTAATAGCTAGATAAGTGAACATAGTTTTAATCTAACACAAGCATTCATGCTTCAAATTTATACACATAAGAATCAAGGTAGAGGGAAATTAACCACAAATTCTTACACACACACACACACACACACACACACACACACACACACACACACATATATATATATATATATATATATATATATATATCACAAATGTTTTATAGAGATGCCATATTAAAAGAGGCTTTAATGCTATTAACAAAATGACTCAAGGTTTGAGTCCAAACTGTACATAGAATAAAAGTGAAATGAAATAAACACAAGGCAAAATATTAGGTATGAGTAGGCAATTTCTAATGCCTTACAATGAAAATAAAACTACTATTTATATGCTAAGACTAGGGTCTTCTTTCCTCAAAAATTGTATAAGAACTCCAAACTTTTCTCTCCAAGATCAAGTGAGGGATGGGTCTGCATTCAATGTTGATGGTATTAAGGTCTCTTGGATTTAGATATATTAATATCAAAGTACTTGGGTCTCTATATTTGGAGCCTTTGTCACTATTACCATCTACTTTTATTAGGGATTCCCCAAAAAACTAAGCATGGGATTCATCTACAATAAATGGCAGTGGACTCAAGGTCTCTAGAACTAGAGCTTTGTTACCACTACCTTTAAGACACCATTTACTTCCATATAATGTCATGCTTGGGTGGTGTAGGTAATGGGGCAAGAGACTCTTATGTAACTGCTACATTTATGAGCTTAACTAACTTTCTTAGGAGGCTACACATAGATGGTACCTATAATAAAGGTACATATTCATCATGGAGGTTTCTTGTTATGAAAGGTAAAATATTCATGATGAAATTTAATTGGCCATTGTCACCACTTTTCCAAAATTGAGGTCTATCAAGTCAAATTATTTTATCCTTGATTGTACAACTATAAAATCTTCTCAAGATATCCTCCCTATTCATGTATATCTTCTTGGTCCATTAATAATTGAGATTGGATGATTGGCATTGCCCATCAATGTTATATACCTCATGTCTTTTCTCAATTTACATGAGTTGTTGAATTGGGCTTGAGTGTGAAATGGAGAGAACATGTGACTAGCATATGTATGGTCATTGTGGGATTACTCAAATATGGAAGAACTAATATATAGATATTAATGTTACAATATTTTAACCAATGGAAGGGTGCTTTTGTTAATGTTGAAGAGATTTTTGAGATGGCATGGGTCGTATTATGCTAATATTGAATGGTTCACAATATTTTGATACTTTATTGTTTCAACATTCCTTCCTATCTTTCACAGGCCATTAGATCATTCTCAACCATATCCCCAATCATTATTGTCTTCTAAATACAAAGTGGGGATATCATGTAGAAGCTACATATATGGCTATTATGAGCTTATTCAAATGTAGAAGTATTAGATCTATTATCTATATTAGATGAGGGAGAACAAGTCTATAATAGTTATCTTCACCATATTCCAACCAATGATAGGGTTGTTTTTAGTTATTGCTGAAAAGGCTCTTGTACTCCAACCAATGGCAAGGCTTTGTTTAGTTATTATCAAAAAGGATAAAGATATTATATAAGCCATTTAATATCATGATTGGATGAGTCACATAAATTTTACGATCTGCATGTCTCCTCATTGTCTTCAAAACTCTCTAGGTTGTTGGATCTCGCTTTTGCCTAAGATCAATGGAAAATCTCTTGCAAGGCTTTGTTTAGTTATTTTCAAAAAAAATAAAGAGATTATATGAGCCATTGAATATCATGATTAGATGAGTCACATAACTTTTATGATCTGCATGTCTTCTCATTATCTTCAAAACACTCTAGGTTTTTGGATTTTGCTTTTGCCCAAGATCGATAGCAAATATCCTCTGGATTTGCACCTTAATGGGACAACTACTTCCTTATACAAATATACAATCTATCTACCATGTGCTTAAGTCGTAACTAGTGGTAGGAATATCTTCTAACACCTTCTTAAAATAGTCTCAACAAATAGTGTAGGTCATTGGATGAGCAATTGATAACTTACATGACTTTGAAAACCTCTTTTTGCTTGCTTTGATGGAAAAGAGTGCCCACCATTCATCATAATATTAACAAATCATGTTTATTTAAGAACTTTTTCCTTCTTTCACTTTTGAAAATCAGCATCCATTATCGATCAATGTGATTGGATGGCTAACACAACATCAAAACTTTTACTAAAGCCTATTTTCATAGAATTGGAATTCACCATTGATTTAGGAAATCAATGGTGCATGCTACCTTATCTCTTTTGCAAACTACTTTTTCTCTACAAATAAATGCTTGTTATATATCTCAAAATTGATGGTGCACTTTACTCTTGCTTTTCTTCTTCTACGGGTCTACTCTTCGCCAAGGCGTACTTTCAAAATTTGGCTAAGGTAAAAAATTTCCCTCATAGTGAATTTTTAACCATAGTTTTGATGATTCATATGGGATATTCTATTTTTAGGAGATAAGGAATACCAAAAAAATTATAGCCTTATCCATTGAGTATGGAGTCAAATGAAATAATGGAAGATTAAAAAAATTGAAAGAATTGAAATAAAAATGGAAAGAATGAGACGAATGGGAAAAATGAAGACATAATACAAGGCTATTGATTGGATAATTTGTCCATAAAGGCTTTGATTTCTCCCCACTCATCATATAAGGGCAAATCTACTTATTAGTATTGGCAATAGCATCTTTGAATTTTTATTTGGTCATAGTGCAAGAAGTTCATTAGTTTGTCCATGGCCTTATGAATCCACATCTCAATCTCTACCATGGGCTTGATGGCTTATGCTACACCATCTAAAGTGGAGGAATCTGTCCATTTATAAAAATATATTTACCTCTCCTTCTATTATTTAAGTAGTTATGTATACTCCTACTCTAAAAGGATCTTATTATCAAATTTCCATGGCAAGGGTAGACCCTTTTGAATTAAATATTCAATGGGACCTCTTAATTTTGTGACCATGGTGGCTAGGATGTCTATCTAGGTTTTGCATTCCTATGTAGAATATTCTTGTCAAATATGTCTAGCACTTTTTGCACCACTATTTCTCAGTCTAGAATATCTACAGTTGCCAACTTCTAGTTGAATGAGGTGGTGAGTGCTATTCTAAACTTCTTTGCTTTGGTTGACCTCTCAAAATTCATAATTAAGGTTTGCGACTTCTTGGCATATTTGGGTTCTCTTCTTGGTGGTTGCATCAATGAATTCAAGAGTCTAGGATAATTATTATGTGGCTTTGGTTATGTTGTTCCAATATACCTAACAAACCTCTTTAATAAATTTTGTTATCCCCTACAACTAATTTATCTGGATTGCACTCTTCTTTCTCTCCTCCTTGATCTACTTTTGAAAATCAATACTCTCCTTGTTAATTTAAGCCTCTTGGGAAATGATTTTATTGGTGAGGCTTTGGTTCTTGCTCTTTTCTACCTCTAGGAGAGAAGTTGGCACTTGTGTGCTTGCCAACTAGTTAATCTAGTTTTGGATTCCTTTGACCTCTAGCTAGGATTTCTTGAGGGTAACTTTTACATCCTCAATTTCTTTCTCCTTCTTATCCAAATTCTCTCTAGGGATAGGTAGTGATGGCTTATGACCTTATTGGCTTGATCCATGAACTCTATCTTGTCCCTGGCTTGGACATATTGAAAATCAATCCCTATTGTTGTCATTTTAAAATCATGTTCCTACATTTGGCATTTTAGCTTATAGATAGTTAGGGTTATGTGGGAAATGTATAGCATGGCATCCTAAGGATCAAAATAACTCCTCATCCTTTGCTTTATGGGCCACATATCTCTCTTGGCTTCTTTGTTTTGGATGTATTACATTATCTTATCCTTAATTTCTTTGAATTATCATAGTCCATTGAATATAGGATGAGGAGCTCACGATCTTGTCATCTATCCCTATGGATCCAAATATAGGTACAATGGTCTGAAGAATAGTAAAGGTAGGGAATATGGATAAGTGAAGGGAGGAAGAAAGCATCCTTCCACCAGAATAGGTTGAGGACCTACAAATGGGGTGATAGGAGTGAAATTAATGGAGGTGATAGCTTTAGAGGTTACAAATGATAGAATTGCCTAAATGGAGGCTATTATTTTTTTTTTGTTACATAGAGGAGTTGGTTACAGCCATAATTTTTAGTAACTAGCAAGTGCAAGGTTCAAACCACAAGGACTACTCCCAATAGTTGTTGGACATTTTGAGTCCCTAAGTCAAAGTTGTCATTGATGTCACCATTGATGCCACCAGAAGGAGTCATCATTAATTCCAAATATTTCAGAAGGAAATAAAGGCGACAAATATGGTCATTTGATATTCAGCAAGAAGGCAGAAGTTCGAGTGAAATAGTGCAAAAGACAGAAGTTAAAAAGGAGTGATAATATTTATTTTATAAATTATTTAAATTCAGGATGAATTTAAATTTTATAAATAAATATTAAAAGGTACTTTATCAAAGGTGAAATATTATAATGGTTAGAAGTGCCATGGTGAAAACCCAAATAAAATATTTGTAATTTTCATTACAATATTTTATATTGCAAAAGTGGGTTTACAAAGTCTAAAAATATTTTAATAAACCCAAAGGTTGGGTTAAAGGTTGAAGACCAAAGCATATTTTAAATAAATCCAAAGGTTGGATTTAAACAAGGCAAAGCTTATTTCCGTCGACGTCGTAGAAGACAAGGGAAGCGTCAATATTTTTAATATAATGGGAATGCATATTAATACCATGCCAAAGTTAAGTTTCGAATTACCCTTGCTCGATTTGAAAGAGAAGTGCATCGAATTTAATGCAGAGCTCGTGATAGTGTTGTGCGAATTTCATGGTTTGACTTGATGGCGAAAGGGACAAAAGCAAGCGCATTGATTGTTTGGAAGCCAACAAGGCACTTTGGCCTAGTGGCAAGTGGGCTGCAAGCGTACGTTTTGGTGTGCATGGTGGTTAGTGTTCGAATCCCATGAAAGCTTTTGGTGGATGCGTTGAAGGCGCCAATCAATAGGCGCATACATTTTTGCAAGGCTAGGAAGGAGTCTTGAAGCACGTGGTGCTTCTTCCTTCCCAACGAGCTTGTAAGCTCGTGTGGTGTTTGCACCATGGGCAAGACGTTGTGAGGGCTGCGTTGAGAGTTCAAAACTCTCCAAAGGCAAAGGTACATTTTTAATGTTTTATTTTATTAATGCCTAAGTTGGAGGTATAAGGTATTTGGTGGTTGAAGTCTTTGCATTGTGATAAAGGTTGGTAGTTGAGAAATATTATTAGGAGGTATAAGGAGAATTCTATTTTTATTTTCAAGTCTTAAATTTTGCTATTGTGGAATATTGAAAGGTTAAGACTTTGTGAGTTGTGTGTTATTTCTAATAAAGGGTTTTGTGATTATTGTGAGGATATTGCTTATTGTTTAAGTTGGAGTGATAAGGTGTAATTGTGATATTATTTTTGTGATATAAAAATTATCCTCTAACCCTTATTGAGTTTGTCAAAGAAGTAATTGTGAGTGTGGCAGATTTGTAAGGACAACTACTCTTCAAGAAAAGGTATGGGCAAAATTCTTCTTTGTTGAGTTAGATGGTTGGCTTGATTGAAAATTAAGTTTGGAGTGAAAAGGATTTGATTAGGGTTTCCTTTTCAAAAGTGGTTGAGTTAATGCTTCAAGGTTTTTTGGATTGTGAGTTGTGATTAAACCTTGTTTGATAAGCATTGTTGTTTAGACCATTGGTTGAGTGAAGTACTTTGAGTTTATGCTTCAAGGTTTTTTGAATTGAGAGTTGTGATTAAAACCTTGTCTTATTAGCATTGTTGTTGAAGCCAATGGGTGATGCAAAGAACTTGAACTTGAGTTAGAAAAGAACATGAGTATCATTGTTATGTGAGATTTGTTGTTGAGCATTGTTGGAAATATTTTGAGTTGGTTGATACATGCTTGGACTAGGGTTTGTGAGAAAGGGTTGTTCCTTGAGGTGATTGGTTGAGTAGAGTTGATTAAGCCTAGTCAAGTGGATGCATGAAGTGGTTGTTCAAGTTCCATGAAACAAAATATTCTATATTCTGATTTGAGTTGAGATTGAGCTTTGAGAATAGAACATATTGAGTCTCTAACAATTCTCTTTATGCTTCTATGAGATTGAGTTGAGATTGAGCATTGAGTATAGAACATATTGAGTCTCTAACAATTCTCTTTATGCTTCTATGAGATTGATTTGAGTTGAGATTGAGCTTTGAGAATATAACATATTGAGTCTCTAACAATTCTCTTTATGCTTCTATGAGATTGAGTTGAGAAAGTGATTGAGCATTGAGTATAGGACATATTGAGTCTCTAACAATTCGAACAAGTTCTGAGTGAGCTTGTTGAGCAGATTTAGACAAGTTTTGTGTGAGCTTGTTGAGCAGATTTAGACAAGTTCTAAGTGAGCTTGTTGAGCATATTTGGACAAGTTATGAGTGAGCTTGTTGAGAATATTTAGACAAGTTTTGAGTGAGCTTGTTGAGAATATTTGAGAAGGTTCTGAGTGGACTTGTTGAGCATATTTGAGTAGGTTCTGAGTGGACCTGTTGAGCATATTTGAACAAGTTTTGAGTGGACCTATTGAGCAGATTTGAGAAAGTTCTAGTGGACCTATTGAGCAGATTTGAGTAGGTTCTGAGTGGACCTGTTGAGCAGATTTGAGCAGGTTCTGAGTGGACCTATTGAGCATATTTGAGAAGGTTCTGAGTGAACCTATTGAGCAGAGATTTGGAGGTGATAGAGTAGAGAGGACAGAGTCTCCAGTGGATAGAGATCCATCAGCCAAGACATTGAGGATAGGTCTTCTAAGTGAGGACAAGAGTCTTCAAGTGGAGAGAGATCCATAATCAGTGTAGTGGAGGTAGTGTCTTCTAGAGGATCACCAGCTAGAGCAGAGGAGGAGTTCTCCTGTGGATAGAGATCCACAAACCATATTTAGGGGATCATCATCTCCTTTGGACTGAGGTCCATAAACATTGTAATAGGGAAAGGATTCCCATGAGATTATTTGAGAAATATTTAGAAGAAATATTTTCTCCGTGGAGGTAGCCATATTTGGGTGAACCACGTTAAATATGTGTCTCTATTGTGTGTGATGATTTGTGCATTGCTTTGGTTATTGCTATTGATATTGCCATTGATTATATTGATTAATACTATTTGGGAAAGAAAAGTAAAAAGTGGTCTTATACTGTTCACCCCCCTCTCAGTATAAGCTTGTGTTCTTCAATTGGTATCATAGTCGGTTCCTTCGGAAGAAGTTTAACAGCTTGAAGGAAGATCCTACAAGAACACAAATGGCAAAGAAAGGCAAGAGTAGAAGCATGAGACACAAGAAGAAAAGAACACCTATGGTCATGAAAGAAAAGGAAGATGAGTTTAATATTGTTGTGTTGGGAGGACAAATGGAAATAGATTCAAGAGATGAATCAAGTAATGGAGAAATATCTAGACTAATAAAGTTTTGTACCAGATGTGGGAACACAGGTCACCATGCAACTTATTGTCCACAAGAATGTTTTGTTTGTGGTCAACTTGGCCATGATGCAAGATATTGTAATGGGTTTAGTAGCAGTGAAGATGAAGATGATATTCTCAGAAATGAAATCCTAGAGATTGGTTCAAGAAAGGATAACAGGGACAATCAAAATAGGTATGAAGAAGAAACTCTACTTTCAGTAATAGAAGAAAAAGAAGATGCTTCAGAAAAAGAAAAAGGGAAAGCCACTCTTAAGGAGCTTATTGAATTGAAAAGAGAGAATTTAGAATTGAAGGCTCAAATACAAGAAGATGAGAAATGTAAGACAAAGCTTCTACAGGATATCTCTGACTTGAGAGATAAGGTTGAAAAAGCAAGAAGAGTTGAAGAAGGTATGATTAAACAGTCAAAGGTAAAAGAGATAGAATGTGAAAGGCTTATGATTACTCTTGGAGAATTAAAAAGGGAGAACTCAGGATTAAGGGTTCAAGCTCAAGAAGATGAGAAAGAAAAAGCAAGGTTTCTACAGGAACTCACTAACTTCAAAATCAAAGTTGAAGAGACAAGAAAAATTGAAGAAGGTATGGCCAAAAAATTAAAAACAAAAGATCTAGAGTGTGAAAGATTAGAGCATGAGATAGTTTCACTAAGGATGGAAGTAAAAGGTTCTAAGGACAAGCTACACAAGTTTGAGGAAAATTCAAAGACCTTGGAAAGGACTATCAATGCACAAAGGTCATCAGTCACCATAACAAGACTTAGTTCTAAAGAAGAACAAGGGAAACAGGAAGCAAAAAAAGGAGAGTCAAGCTCAAACACCAGAAAAGAAGAAGAGTCAAAAGAAGTAAGTAAGAGAGAGTGAGACTTCTAAGGATAAGTTGGACAATAGAAAGTTCAGCAAGGAAAGGAACAATGCACAAGTAAGGAACAGATGGAACAGGAAACAGGTAGAAGAGACTAAGAGACCAATGGGGTCTAGGCAAGGTTTCTTCAATGGAAGATGTTTTTCATGTCACAGGTTTGGGCACATGGCTTCACAGTGTAGGACACATGAAAGACAGGAATATGGGAAAGGACAACTTTTCCATGGGTATTGCTACTCATGTAATGAGTTTGGTCACAAGGCAATGAATTGCAAGATTCATGATAGAAGAGGATATGGCTTCACTAGGAGAAATCCTAAGATAGTTGCACCTCCAAGGAATAATAACATTAAGTGTTATAAGTGCAATAATGATGGTCACACAACAAGATGGTGTAGAGAAAATATTCTAGAAACAAGCATGAACAGGAACATGAATGAAAATAGGAATATGAACAAGAATGGATGAGAATAGGAATAAGAACAAGAACATGGATGAGAACAAGAATAGAAACATGAACATAAGTGATGACAGGAATATGGATGATGACTTGGAAAGAAAAGAGGATTCAAAAAATTCAGAAAAGAAGAGAAAAAGATAAAGGTAAAGAACAGTGCTTTTGGGGAGTAGAAATACTCCCACCCTAAAATTAACCACCTCATGTGGAGGTGGGGGAGGGGCTAAGCTAAGAGGCTCATTCTTAGCCTCGAGCCCCAAAGGTGACCCTTTGCCATTGATGTCAAAGGGGAGAGATTTGTGTATTTTGGGGAGAGATTTGATATGGGGAGAGATTTGATATTTGAGAGAGCATTGAGCTAGGGGGAGCAATGTCCCAAGGGGAGCAGAAGAAAAAGAAAGGTCAGGTTTCAGTAAAAGGATATGGGTTGCCATCAATGACAAAGGGGGAGATTGTTGGACATTTTGAGTCCCTAAGTCAAAGTTGTCATTGATGTCACCATTGATGCCACCAGAAGGAGTCATCATTAATACCAAAGATTTCAGCAGGAAATAAAGGCGACAAAGATGGTCATTTGATATTCAGCAAGAAGGCAGAAGTTCGAGTGAAACAATGCAAAAGATAGAAGTTAAAAAGGAGTGATAATATTTATTTTATAAATTATTTAAATTCAGGATGAATTTAAATTTTATAAATAAATATTAAAAGGTACTTTATCAAAGGTGAAATATTATAATGGTTAGAAGTGCCATGGTGAAAACCCAAATAAAATATTTGTAATTTTCATTACAATATTTTATATTGCAAAAGTGGGTTTACAAAGTCTAAAAATATTTTAATAAACCCAAAGGTTGGGTTAAAGGTTGAAGACCAAAGCATATTTTAAATAAATCCAAAGGTTGGATTTAAACAAGGCAAAGCTTATTTCCGCCGACGTCATAGAAGACAAGGGAAGCACCAATATTTTTAATATAATGGGAATGCATATTAATACCATGCCAAAGTTAAGTTTCAAATTACCCTTGCTCGATTTGAAAGAGAAGCGCATCAAATTTAATGCAGAGCTCATGATAGTGTTGTGAGAATTTCGTGGTTTGACTTGATGGCGAAAGGGACAAAAGCAAGAGCATTGATTGTTTGGAAGCCAACAAGGCACTTTGGCCTAGTGGCAAGTGGGCTGCAAGCATACATTTTGGTGTGCATGGTGGTTAGTGTTCGAATCCCATGGAAGCTTTTGGTGGACGCGTTGAAGGCGCCAATCATAGGTGCATACATTTTTGCAAGGCTAGGAAGGAGTCTTGAAGCACATGGTGCTTCTTCCTTCCCAATGAGCTTGTAAGCTCGTGTGGTGTTTGCATCATGGGCAAAGACGTTGTGAGGGCTGCATTGAGAGTTCGAAACTCTCCAAAGGCAAAGGTACATTTTTAATGTTTTATTTTATTAATGCCTAAGTTGGAGGTATAAGGTATTTGGTGGTTGAAGTCTTTGCATTGTGATAAAGGTTGGTAGTTGAGAAATATTATTAGGAGGTATAAGGAGAATTCTATTTTTATTTTCAAGTCTTAAGTTTTGCTATTGTGGAATATTGAAAGGTTAAGACTTTGTGAGTTGTGTGTTATTTCCAATAAAGGGTTTTGTGATTATTGTGAGGATATTGCTTATTGTTTAAGTTGGAGTGATAAGGTGTAATTGTGATATTATTTTTGTGATATAAAAATTATCCTCTAACCCTTATTGAGTTTGTCAAAGAAGTAATTGTGAGTGTGGCAGATTTGTAAGGACAACTACTCTTCAAGAAAAGGTATGGGTAAAATTCTTCTTTGTTGAGTTAGATGGTTGGCTTGATTGAAAATTAAGTTTGGAGTGAAAAGGATTTGATTAGGGTTTCCTTTTCAAAAGTGGTTGAGTTAATGCTTCAAGGTTTTCTGGATTGTGAGTTGTGATTAAACCTTGTTTGATAAGCATTGTTGTTTAGACCATTGGTTGAGTGAAGTACTTTGAGTTTATGCTTCAAGGTTTTCTGAATTGAGAGTTGTGATTAAAACCTTGTCTTATTAGCATTGTTGTTGAAGCCAATGGGTGATGCAAAGAACTTGAACTTGAGTTAGAAAAGAACATGAGTATCATTGTTATGTGAGATTTGTTGTTGAGCATTGTTGGAAATATTTTGAGTTGGTTGATACATGCTTGGACTAGGGTTTGTGAGAAAGGGTTGTTCCTTGAGGTGATTGGTTGAGTAGAGTTGATTAAGCCTAGTCAAGTGAATGCATGAAGTGGTTGTTCAAGTTCCATGAAATAAAATATTCTATATTCTGATTGAGTTGAGATTGAGCTTTGAGAATAGAACATATTGAGTCTCTAACAATTCTCTTTATGCTTCTATGAGATTGAGTTGAGATTGAGCATTGAGTATAGAACATATTGAGTCTCTAACAATTCTCTTTATGCTTCTATGAGATTGATTTGAGTTGATATTGAGCTTTGAGAATAGAACATATTGAGTCTCTAACAATTCTCTTTATGCTTCTATGATATTGAGTTGATAAAGTGATTGAGCATTGAGTATAGGACATATTGAGTCTCTAACAATTCTCTTTATGATTCTATGAGATTGAACAAGTTCTATGTGAGACTTGTTGAGATGATTTAGGAGCAAGTTCGAGTGAGCTTGTTGAGATATTTAGGAAAGTTTGAGTGAGCTTGTTGAGCAGATTTAGACAAGTTCTGAGTGAGGACTTGTTGAGTATATTTAGACAAGTTTGAAGTGAGCTTGTTGAGCATATTTGAGCAGGTTTGATGTGGACCTATTGAGAAGATTTGATCAGGTTTTGAGTGGACCTGTTGAGCAGATTTGGATAGGTTCTGAGTGGACCTATTGAGAATATTTGGTAGGTTCTGAGTGGACCATGTTGAGAATATTTGAGCAGGTTCAGAGTGGACCTATTGAGCATATTTGAGTAGGTTTTGAGTGGACCTATTGAGCATATTTGAGAAGGTTCTGAGTGAACCTATTGAGAAGAGCTTTGGAGGTGATAGAGTAGAGAGGATAGAGTCTCTAGTGGATAGAGATCCATCAGCCAGGACATTGAGGATAGGTCTTATGAGTGAGGACAAGAGTCTTCAAGTGGAGAGAGATCCATAGTCAGTGCAGTGGAGGTAGTGTCTTCTAGAGGATCACCAACCAAAGTAGAGGAGAAGGAGTTCTCTTATGGATAGAGATCCACAAACTAGATTTAGGGGATCAACATCTCCTTTGGACTGAGGTCCATAAACATTGTAATAGGGAAAGGATTCCCATGAGATTATTTGAGAAATATTTAGAAGAAATATTTTCTCCGTGGAGGTAGCCATATTTGGGTGAACCACGTTAAATATGTGTCTCTATTGTGTGTGATGATTTGTGCATTGCTTTGGTTATTGCTATTGATATTGCCATTGATTATATTGATTAATACTGTTTGGGAAAGAAAAGTAAAAAGTGGTCTTATACTGTTCACCCTCCCTCTCAGTATAAGCTTGTGTTCTTCAATAGCTTATTTGTCTCGTTGTTGTTGACCCGATGTGATATGGATACCGTTGGTTGATTTGGGATTGTACCATCATCATCAGTATGGCACACACTCATAAGATTCAGCACAAACTACTACCTTTGCTAAATGCTGGTAATGTGCCCCCGAGGTCTGAACCTAGGTCTCTTCTTGGCAAGTACTTGGCTAGTCAAGCCTTCACCAATCCACCTAACCCTTGGGGACTAAATGGAGGCTATTGTTGAAATAATGGGAAGAATGGAAGCCAATACAGTTGCAACAATAGGCATGGAGGTCAATGGGTTTGAAATAATAAAAGAAATTGTTGGAGATATTACATTATTTGGTAAATGTTAAAGTACCCCCATGGTACATTTGTATATTTGTAAATATTAGATTAGGGAGTGTGATTTATATTTCTCTAATGTATGTGTCAATGTGTGAGAAGAGTCCAAGTGTTATGTAATAAAGTGTGCAAGTGTTGGAAGTGTGAGAGAGTGCAATGTGTCATGTAAGTCAATATTCATAGGTGTAGGTGTCAACTACGTAAGTGAAGATTCGCATGATATGTAGCAAGATGTAAAGTGAAGAGACATGAGATTTTTTTATATGTGAGGAATAAAAATGATGCATCTCCCAAATTTTTGATGAGAGCAATAGTCAAAGTATTAAAGAGTCACCTTGTAAGGTTATATTATGGAGGTAAAGCTCCATGCATTGTAATACAATTTGATCTCATGTAACTCAAACTTGATTTATGAATAATATTTGAGTGATTTTTATTATGAAATATTATTGTTATTTTATGAATGTGATTCATTGATATTGATATTATTCTAAGAGTGGGCCTTTATATAATTTATACTAGATCCTAGGAAAGTGGACCTGTGATTTAATCTAGCTAAATAGCCATCAATGGTATCAAAGCTACACTCTAGCCAAATTGTGATTTGAAGATTTGTGGAGGAAATTTGAGAAAGTGATTCATTTGAGAAGAAGAATAGAGTTGGTGACTCAAATTGATTAAAATATATTGATTATTGGAGGAGATTTGGATGAGATTTTTGAGAGAAGAATTTTTATATGTGTATGCAAGGATATGTTGATTAGCTGGATAATTTGATGATTGAATAATATATTGTAAACAATTTATTTTGAAGAGGACGTATTGAGTTTGTTGGATTGTTGGAAATAAAAATTATTTTGAAGAAACGTTTGATTGAAGTCATGTGATTTATTGATAATGACATAAAACTACCATGATGCATTCAAGAGATAATATTATCATGAGCAAAATACTAGAGTTGATGTCGATGTTGTAGTTTCTTTGGTGAGTAGAAAACAAAATATTATTGAATATATGAATACAAATGAACCTTCCTAAAGCAAAGACCTTGTGCAGTGAAGCCTAAAACGGAAAACTTGTCTAAAGTAAAGAGAACCTATGTAAAGAAGACATTATCCTAAAGCATAGAAGTCTATGAAGAACCAACAAAGGAGCCCTTGTTAGGATCCTATCCTAACACCATTTGTAATTCTCATTTACTTATGTAATGAGCCACTTCCAACTTGGGGGATCCCATTATGATATTATTTTGTAATACTTTGTAATGTATGTGGTAAATATGGTGCCCAGCCAAGTGGTGCCATCTCATGTAACCATTTTTATCAATATTGTAACTGATGGTAGGTAGGAGATTCTAGCTTGAGTGGCATTTTGCATGTAAGCCAACTCTTGAGCCTTTATGTAGGGTTGCATGAATTTTTTATTTAAAAGATATGAAGCCATGTACGAATTCATCCTTTTACAAGCTAATGAAATATTGAATGAGGTTGCCCCCTCGAAGAGGCCTGCAATTCTATGTTATTGTGATATTATTCCATTTTTGCATAGTGTTATTGAGTTATTTGATGTATTTGAGTTATTTTTTAGTATTTTGTGTGAGTGTGCTTATTTTTAATAGTGAGATCCTAACAAGTGGTATCAGAGCACTTTCCAGGGCCGAGTTCTGTTGCAACTGAGATTATTTTTACCATCAATTTTGCTTGTTAGGTATAATTTTCCATGTTTTTTTGTTTCTATTTTTTCCTTTATTAAAAATCCAAAAAAAAATATAGTCTATTTTTTTCGGCCAAAAAAACTAGAAAACACAAAAAAAAATACAGTCTCTTTTTTAGTAGTTGTGTAGGTTAGAAACCCTATGCTGAGGTTTTTTAAATATCATGAATGGGTTGTCATTATTGGTTAAGCTAGATAGCCCATAAAGCATCTAGTGAAGTGAGGGGCGATCAGGCTCCAATACCTAGGCCTTAAACAACACTCGTGCACGGACTTGAGCTCCCACACATCTTCAAGTGTATTAGGAGACAATCTAGGTTTAAACAAAATTTTATCTAGTAGGAAGATTTTTGGCCTTGTATTATCCATACTACATGGGACACAGCATCCTGAATGATGACCCTCTTGTACTTTCAAAGAGGTAGATAGTGTGCTTAAGGGTATGTGTGGAATTCTCCTTGGATAGTGGCCTAAAATATTGGTTCGAGCACTATTGTTTATCACTACTGTTTAACAGAGGGTCTATGGGTATTACATACTCCCTTACTTAGCATACCTTGGTTCTACAAAACATAACTTCCATCTACAAATCAACACCATCTCTATTCTGTTATCCTGCATCCATAACCCCAAAAGTGAGCATATGGAGAAGGCATTCCTTATCACAGAAAACAAACTTGCATGCACCAAAAGTCAAGATAGATTTTGCAAGTGTCTGCAATAGCCTTGATTAGAGATAGAATAGTCAGGATAGTGATATAAATAGTCAGATCAGTAACAGTGATAGTCAGGTCGATAGTAACAACCCTATATAATAGTCAAAAATTACAGACCTCTAGTTTCAAAAATAGTATTGTTAGTTTCAGAGAATCCCCATGGTCAGTAATAGAAACCATATTAGTAATCATAGTACAAGTGATAGAGGAAGATACAGGATAGTGGCTGGGTGTTTAGGGTGCAGACTACAGGTCAGCGATAGTTGATCTTGAATCCTAACCTTTGAACCATAAATCCAAATCATAAATCAACAGCACCAGTAGACTCATAAACACAGCAAAAAAAAGTATTGAAATTTCATTAAAATAGGGATATCTCTTCACACAGAGCTCATATTGACTCAAAATTTTAGTAGATAATTCTACACTCTATTCCAAAAAAAATTGTCCTTGGCAGCCCCTGGTCAAATTTTGCATTGATTTTTCAAAAATGGTAATGTTTTATTTTTCTTGCTACGGCCATAATTTTTCAATGGTCAATCTAATTGATCCAAATTTTTGGGAATAGAAGCTACTTGTTATTCTGCACCAAAGTCCAAGTGGAATAAATTACCTTGAAATTTACTTGCAACCAACCAGGAGATCACAAAATGTCAAGAAATTTAGTATATCTCCTCATTAAGCACTCAGATCAAGCAACCATTGAAGTGGACCCTATCCTAAAATAAGTGATGCAATCCATTTCCTAAATTAAATTTTGGACCTGTTGGCATTTTTGCCACATTGATCTTGATTGAAATATTAATGCTTATATTGTTGCAGATCTAACCTCTATTTTTAGTTTTGATGCGGTTTTGAGCAAAAAAGGAGCGAAAAATAACTAAGTCTAGAAAATGCAGCGATTCGCTGACATGTCGCGGAATCACGGTCAACACGGTCAACGCATGCATCTTGGGAGAACCGTCGCGATATCACGATGTGTTCTATTTTCGCGGTTCAAAATGAGCAAAAGAGGAGCAGCGACAAAATGTCGCAAAATCGCGACAAAAAGTCTAGCCGAAGACACAAAGCAAAAGTTGCAGCGCATCGCTGACATGTTCCAAAATCGCGACGTCAGGAGCTTCAAAGATTCAAATGGTAAAATTGCAGCGACACGCTAACGTCTCATTTTTGCGGAGTAGTGGCTCCAAAAGCCTTAAGTCTAAAAAGTGCAGCGATTCGCTGACGTTCCGAAATCGCGCGGCGTTTGGCTTCAAGGGTCTAAGTGTTCAAAAGTGCAGCGATGCGCTGCACATTTTCGCTGAGCATTGTTAAGGGAGGTGTCTAAGGCCGCATATTCCAAGTTGTAAGCTATTTTATTTCTAAGGTTGCATATTCTAAAGCTCGGGGTGTTTATTTACAAAGAGTCCAAGATGCAAGAATGGTAGCGATGCGCTGACTGTTTTCGCAAAAGGCATAGAAAATGTAGCGATTCGCTGCAAGTTCTGGGCAACAAGGCGGAGTGCGAAGAGAATCAAACAAAAGACAAGGAGATGACAGTGATTTCATGACGCATTGATTGAAATGCTTGAATGACTCAAGTGCATAGCGAATTCTTGATAAGGAAAGAATAGAAGACATGCAAAGGGCAAGAAGTGTTCCATTTTTGTGACCCGTCCATGAAGCCGTACAAAGTGCCCAAAACATGTAGCGATATCGCTACATGTTCCATTTTCGTGGAGCAAAGCGAAGAAAGGAGCCAACGACCAAAAGACGTAGCGAAATCGCTACATGTGCCGTTTTCACGTGGATAAGCTAGCGATGGAGAAAAGGAAGCCGAAGATGCAACGAAAGAGCGACATGTGCCATTTTTGCGGGTCAAAGTGGTCAAAGCGTACGGCATAAAAATATGTCATGATTTTGTGACCCGTCACGTTTTCGCGACCTGCACATTTTCCCGCCAAGTGCAGTATGAACGGCCCGAGGGGTTTTTCTCAATTTCCAAGTATTTAATGCTGACCCGAATTTAATGGTTTGTGGGTTTCCAAGGCATTCAAAGTCAAAAACGTGCCCAGGCCACCAAAATTGCAGATTTTATGTGTTCAAGGCTGATGTTCATGGATCAAGTCAATGGTTTCACGCTTATTTTCAAAAAATGAATTTAATGAAGGAGACCGCTATTGCTTAATGGTATTTAATCTTTGCTCCCTTAACGCTGCAACTAAGGGGATCGTGTTCCTAATGTCCGCCATATAATTGTAGATCACGAGGAGGATGGTGGCAAAAATTTAATGCTGTAGAGAGGACGGACCTCTATAAAAACCAATGTAATTTTCATTTACAAAGGTTGGAAAAACTTTCTGCTAGAGACTGGAATTGTATTTGCAGGAATAAAAGGATCAACTTCTAATTTTTCAAGCGTTGCATGGATGAATTTCTTTTCTATTTTTCTACATTTCTAATAGCGTTCATACTCCTGCATTGCTGTTACATTTAAATTCTGCTTTTGGATTTAAATATTGCTGTCAGGGTACGATTTCTGGAATGTGGGTTTGGAGGGATCTGCTGCATGCGATTGTGCGAAGATTAAGTTAATTCCTTATGTTACTTGTTGTTGTTACGTTTGTAGTTTCCTGCTGTTGTTTTTCTGATCCCATCACTTCGGCCTGTGGCCATATTTCCCATTTCTTTCTACAACTTTTAAATCTCTTTCCAGCAACCCTTATCTTTAACCAGATTTTAGAGTAGTGAAGGGAACCAACCCACTCTGGAGATTGGTCTGGGAGCCATTTCTTGCTTCCAGCCTTTCAATGTTGGTCGGGTCTAGGGTGCACTTGTAAAATCCTTTCCTGTGGTAGATTTTGGACCAACAGGACCCTTACTAAATATAGCAACTCTTGAAACCCACATCTATTTTTAGTAACTTAGTAAAAGAAGGCCCACAATGGCGAGTAGTACTCATGGACAAAAGGAGTTGAACTTACCATAATATTGGTTGATATGCAAAAAACCCTTGACTACTTGACCACTATAAACCACACCATAAGAGAAGATATTTGAGAGCTCTAAACGTATCAGGATACCACTAGAATCTGCTTAGAAAAACAACTTACAAAGGTTGAGACACAATTGCAGGGTATTCTCACATTTGAACACCAAGCTGAAAACTTTGAATGAGGTTGAAGAAGGGAAACAGAATACCGAAGAAGGGTAACTGAAGGCACTCACGATGACCATGATCTAACCTTCAAAATGCCTAAATTGGATTTCCTAAAGTTTAGTGGAAAGGATTTTGATGGGTGGTTATGTCGAGTTGATCAATTATTTAGACTCCACAATGTCCCTATATATCATCGAGTTCAGATGGATTCCTTTAACTTAGAATCTGAAGCCTTACATTGGTTCTAATGGCTACAATCCACTACCCTTGATCTATCTTAGGATGACTTTGAGTCCTAACTACTCACCTGATTTGGCCCTAGTGACTATGAAGACTTTATAGGAGCATTGACAAAGCTGAAATAAACTACCACAGTTCATGATTACCAGACACAATTTGAGAAATTGGCCAATAAAACAAGGGGTTTGAATGAGGGATTTTTTATGAGTTGTTTCTTTAGTGGGTTGAAATATGATCTTCAAGCTGAATTCAATATGTTTAAACCACAAACCATGATAGAGGCTATCAGTTTAGCTCGATTGGTCAAATCTAAACTCTCAGATCAATGGTGGACACCACAATTTTCTCAAGTTCAACCTCCCTTTCCTCCTTGGTTCCAAAATAATATTGATAATAAACCTCCTGCTCTTAAGTAACTGACTATAGATGAAATGGATGGCACGTCGCAGCCAAGGGATATGTTATAATTATGATGTAAAATTTGTGAAGGTGCATAGATGTGCAAATAAGATATTTTTCTTAATAGATGCATAGGAACCCGATAGAAGTGACCATAGTGATGAGAAGAGTGACACAGTTGTAGCACCAACTCAATAGGAAGAGGAAACCCAAGAACCTCAAGTAGAAATTTTTGTCCATGCTCTTTCCAGGGTTACCACTCCACAAACCATAAAAGTTGTGGGTTTTTTCAAAGACCAATATCTTACTAATCGTATTGATTTAGGTAGTACACACAACTTTATTTATCCTCAAGTTGTTAATAAGGCCAAGTGCTATATACACATGCAATTCATTTGAATTCATTGTGGCAAATGGAGGCACTTTACCTTGTAAAGGTAAATGTCGTAATGTTAAAATAAATCTAGGGGATAATGAACTCAATGAAGACATGTTTACCCTCCAATTTGGAGGATGTGACATTGTGTTGGTATCCCAATGGTTGAGCACATTGGGCACTATCTCCTAGAACTTTGCATAACTATGGATGCATTTTTCACAACATAGATAAACACACACCCTCCATGGTGCCAAAACAGACCCTTTCCAAATTATCAGTTCCAATCGTATGGAGAAATTGTTGAAAAATTCATCTCATGGGGTCATTGCACAAATATTTTCAATTCAACCAAGCACTTCCATAGCGGATCAAATTCCAACAAATTTACAACTTGTTTTGACCAAGCATGATGGCATTTTTTTAGAACCAACTACCCTGATTACTCGTCGCTCACATGACCATGCTATTCCACTACTATTAGGTAATGCACCACTCAACATCATATTGTATCAGTATCCTCATACTCTCAATTTTGAAATCAAGCAGATAGTACAAGAATTGCTCAAAGTTGGTGTCATTCGACCTAGTACCAACCCTTACTCTTCTCCAGTTTTACTAGTTTGCAAGAAATATGGCTCGTGGCGATTATGTATAGAATACCATGAGATCAACAAAATTACCATCAAGGATAAATTCTCCATTCTAATCATGGATGAATTGTTGGATGAATTACATGGATCTATGTGCTTCTTCAAGTTAGACCTTCATTCTGGCTACCATCAAATCAGGCTCAAGGATGAGGATATTCCCAAAACTGCATTTCATACTCATGAAGGTCACTATGATTTCTTGGTAATTTCATTTGGTCTAAAAAATGCTCCTTCCATATTTTAGAGCCTGATGAACAACATATTTCACCCTCTCCTGCAGAATTTCATCTTGGTTTTCTTTGATGATATCTTGTTTTATAGCCACTTGTGGGAGGAACACCTTATCCATGTGGATCAGACATTACAATTGTTGGTACAACATAAAAATTTTCTAAGTGGTCCAAGTTTTCCTTTGGTCTGATTGAAGTGGGGTATCTAGGACACATTATCTCCAAATATGGCATCAAGGTCAACCCTAAGAAGATTCAAGCAGTTTAGGATTGGCCAAAACCTTGCACTTTCAAGGAACTTCAAGGATTCTTAGGGCTTACAGGTTACTACCACAAATTTATTTGTAATTATGGTTAAATAGTAGCCCCCCTCACATACATGTTAAAGGACTCTTTTACTTGGATAGGGCCCACTTACCAAGCCTTCCTTAAATTGAAGCATATTATGACCACAACACCAGTTTTAGCCATACCAAATTTTTTCAAGACTTTCATCATTGAAAGTGATGCTTCCGGTCGTGGCATCGGGGCAGTGTTGATGTAGGAAGAGAAACCCTTGGCTTTCACTAGTAAGGCACTCTTTGATCATAACTTGGAAAAATCTACATATGCCAAGGAGATGTTGGAAATCTTACATGTCATAACCCATTGGTGACCATATCTCATTGGGCATCATTTCTCCATTAAAATAGACCATCAGAGTCTCAAATACTTCTTGGAAAAATGGGTTGCTACCCTAGAACAAAAAAAATAGTTTTCTAAACTCATGGGATATGATTACGATATCACCTATAAGAAGGGTAAATAGAATCTTGTGGTTGATGCTCTCTCTCATAAATTTGAGGCCCTCAATATGTTATGTGTCATTTCCTCACTAGTTCCTCAATGGATAGATTCCTTATGACATGAGGTACTTCAGGATGTGGACTTGCAAGCTTTGGTGGCCTCACTCCGTTATGATCCTACTTCATTCTAGGCTACAATTGGGATGGCCATGACCTGCATTATTGCCAACACCTTGTTCTTCCTCGCACATCCCCACTTCATGAGCTTTTCATGAAGGAACTACATACTGCTCCCTCTATCGACCATTCAATATTTCTTAAAACATATGAACGCCTCAAGCACACATTCTTCTAGAAAGGTATGAAACAGGACATCCATGATTTTGTTGCAGCTTGTGATACCTACCAATGGATGAAAGATGAAATGGTATGTTATTCGAGTACTCTTATACCCTTGCCCATTCTAGATCAGGTTTGGACTAATATTTCCATGGATTTTATATAAGGGTTACCTAAATCTAGCAGTAAGTCTATTATTCTCATGGTAGTGGATCGCCTTTTGAAGTATGCTCATTTTTGTTCCCTTGGCCATCCTTACACAACCTCCACCATTGTCCAAATATTTCTTGATTCTATTTTTTGCCTTCATGGTATGCCCACCTCCATTATATCCAATTGAGACCCAACATTCACTAGTCATTTCTGGCAAGAATTGTTTAAGTTGCAGGGAACTCAGCTCAGAATGAGTTTAGCCTACCATCCACAAACAAATGGTTAAACAAATATTATCAAAAATGTTTGGAGACCTATCTTTGTTGCTTTACATTAGATCATCCTACTCAATGGGTGAAGTGGCTTCCTTTTGTTGAATGGTGGTACAACACTTCCTATCATATAGCAACCAAAATCATCCCTTTTGAGTCCTTTTATGGGTGCCCTTCACTCACGTCTTCTTCATACATCCCAGGCAGCTCCAAGGTCCAGGCAGTCGAAACTACTCTCAGTCAACATATCGATGTTCTCCGCCAGCTGAAATAGAATTTGGACATGGCCCAGAATCGAATGTGATAACAAGCTGACCAGCATTGTTTTGAGTGTAGCTTTGATGTGGGTGACATGGTCTTCCTTCACTTATAGTTGTACAAGCAATCATCTCTATAACTTCGTCGATACCAGAAACTTGCTACAAAATACTATGGACCCTACCAAGTTCTTCGATGGATTGGTTCCACTACTTACAAATTGGCTCTTTTGCCCACCTCCAAGATCCATCCTATTTTACATGTTTACTCTCTCAAAAATGATGTGGGCACACAAGCACAAGTTCAGTCAGCATTACCAGAATTGAATGAAGAAGGGTCCATATTACTCAAACTTGAACAATTATTGGATCATCGAACCTGCACTCTCCGCAACCGTACCATCACAAAATTTCTTGTTCAATGTCATGGGCTCTAGCCATAAGATGCTACATGGGAGTCTCTCTATCAGCTCCAACACCAGTTCCCTCATTTTTAGCTTTAAGTACAAAGCCTTCCGAATGGGAAGGACATGTTAGGATCCTATCCTAACATCATTTTGTAATTCTCATTTACTTATGTAATGACCCACTTCCAACGTGGGGGATCCCATTATGATATTATTTTGTAATACTTTGTAATGTATGTGGTAATTATGGTGCCTAGCCAAGTGGCACCATCTCATGTAACCATTTTTATCAATATTGTAACTAATGGTAGGTAGGATATTCTAGCTCAAGTGGCATTTTGCATGTAAGCCAAATCTTGAGCCTTTAGGTAGGGTTGCATGAATTTTTTCTTTAAAATATATGAAGCCATGTACGAATTCATCCTTTTACAATATAATGTAATATTGAAGGAGGTTGCCCCCTCGAAGAGTCCTACGATTCTGTGTTATTGTGAGATTGTTTCATTTTTGTATTTGATTTTTTCATAGTGTTATTGAGTTATTTGATGTATTTGAGTTATTTTTTAGTATTTTGTGAGTGTGCTTATTTTTAATAGTGATATCCTAATAGCCATAAGCATGGAGAAGCATTACAAAGGAATATCGAGTGTCAAGAGTGCCAAGTCAAAGACAAGCCAAAGGTTTTTTGTATGGTAAAGGAGATGTTTGAAATGTCTGATATTAAACTTGACATATTACTACCCTGACATACCAGATGATCTCAAATTGAGTGATTAAATTTTGGGATGATTAAGGTATGCATTACTCATTTGGGGTGACATTACTTAAATTTTAAGGGCCAATTTTTAAGTTAGAGTTATAAGGTTTTTTACAAGCAATTTGAGGTCTTATAAGGTTTAACCTTGGAGATAGAATTTGACTTGAAATTAGAATTGATTGGAGTGAGGGTGAAATTTGTTAGAAATAGAGTATATTACATCATTTGCGTCATGTAAATGTATCTTCCAAGGTACATACATAGGTCATTAGATTACTTTAGGGTAAAGTTATCTAATTACTTCATGCAATGTAATAAATGCACAAGTTTTAATGTGTAAACTGTATATGTGCAAGTTCTCCCTTGCACAGCTAGGTAGAGTGTTGGCCAAGGAATCTATTTTACCTATATAAGAAAGACCTCATTGTAATATATATATAGAGAGATAGAGAGACAAGGAAATAGTAGCTTAGAGCATAGTACATTTTTGTGTAGATCACCATATAGTGGTGATGGGTGCAATGTAGTTTAGTAGCTTTATTAATGGAGTGTTCATTTCCTCCATAGCTACATTGTATTCATTTATATCATTTCTATTTATGCATATCTCAATCATCTAGCAGATTCATCTAGGATATTTACTTTCTTTCATATTATTCTGCATATTATAGTTATTATCTGCCTATGGCCATTACATCAAAATCTAACAGTTGTATTAGAGCCATGGTAGATTTAGTCTATGTAGATAAATAGGGAAACCACCATTATTATTAATTATAAGTTTTATATCAACCTAACACAAAACCGGACCAGCCACTATCAAAACTCTCAAAAGAGTCTAAGAGGTAGAATTAGAGAGAGTCACAAGTTAGGACTGGAAGAAATCTTAGTTCTAGAAATACTAAGATTGTATTTGAATAGAGTATTTCGATAGAGTTACAGGAAAACTTGTGAAGACCAGGACTCAGCATTCAATCCACTTGATTGAAAAATCATCTGGTGAAGATCATCTAGGATATCAGGAACTTTCTAACTATTACCCAAAGTTTCTTTTATTGTAGATAATTAATTATTAGAGGATTGGTACTCCTACAATAAAAATATAGGAGACTCCAAATTTTTTGCCCGAAGGTTGGTGTGCCCTCATAGTGCAGATATTAGTTCTTGTGTAATAGAAGAAAATTGTAGAAGAAGACTTCTAGTGAAGAGTCATGGTGAAGTTAGGAGACTGAAGATATCCATTTCTAGATTGAATAACTTCATAGTTTAATAATAGGCCATAGAATCCTTGATACAAAAAGGCCATAGTAGACTTGAATAAAAGGCCATAGAAGCATTGAAGAAGAAGCCACATAATTCTTGATACTAAAAATGCCACAGAAGCCTTGGTATTGAAAACATGCCATAGAAGCCTAGATACTGAAAAGACCATATAATCCTTCATATTGAAAATATCATAGAAGCCTTTATACTAAAAAGGCCACATAAACCTTGATATTGAAAATTCCATAGAAGCCTAGATACTGAAAAAGGCTCTAGAAGCCTTGATCCTAAAGAAGAATTCAAAAAGAATATCTGATTTGAAAGTAGATTAAGATTTTAGTACTAATATATTTGTTTCAAGGAAAGAAGATTCAATGAGTTGGGAAACTTCCTAAAAGAAATTTAGGAAAAGTATCTTCTTTAGAATAAATTTAACAACTGAAGCAAAATATCAGGAGAAGATCTCATTGAAGGACTTCCAAAATTGGAAGAAGAAGAAGGACTACAAGATTCCTACTCAAATATAGAAGTAGAAGAATCAAATATCCAAAAGAAGATCTCACCACCAACACTTCCAAGAGTAGAAGGTTGAACAGGCCTTAAGGAAATACCAGCATTAGCTACAATATCAAAGACCTTGGGAAGGTCTCATTAAGCATCCAATAAAAGGCTAGGAGAACCTTACTAAAGAAATCTTCAAATGAGAACTCACTGGAGAAATCCACTACCAAGGAGAAGCCCCTAATAGTGAAGGACTTGGGACAATTATCGTCATCCGACAACAAGCCCAAGAGAAGGAGAATTTTGCAAGTAGTGCCAAATTTGAGAATAAAAATTTGGCAAGGAGTGTCAAATCCTAGAACAATAATCTAGTGAAAGACCTCAAGACATTCAAAATCTTGAGAAGAAGATCCTGCTTGAAGTTGGAATTTGATAAGAAGGCTTGAAGATAGAATAAGTTCACCAAATCTAGAATATTTGAATATTACCTCTCATAGTAAGAGGGAACTACTTTAGAGATAAAAACTTCCTCAAATCTATAGTAGAAGGAGGATAACACAAGAGGGGAACAAGCCACAAAAATCTTAGACTCGTGAAAGAAATTTTGAGATCTTTTGGTGAAGAAGGAGTTGTTCAAGACAATCTACAAAAATATGAAAGATCCCACTCAAAGTAGAAACTTGGTGATCTTAGAAACCAAGATCCACATCCTCTACAAAAGTGGTAAATGAGCTATAGAAGATTTTTAAAAAGGTATGCAACTATTGGTGTTAGCTTTCTTATTAATTGGATTACTTATTATATTCATTGGAACATCTTATTTAGATTAAATTTGCAAGAAGGGAAAGTAGAATTATAGTCTTCAAAAGTGTAAAAAGAAAAAGGTTCATTTTAAGGTTCATTTGCACATTAGGGTTTGATTAGATTTTAGATTTATCTATCAACTACCTATCTTCTACTTTGAAAAAAAAGGAAAAAGAGGACTTAATACTACAACTATGTTTATAGTGAAATATGCATGGGCTCATTCCATTTTATGCTTGAAAGGTTGCAATGAAATTATTAAGTCCATTTTTAAGAGATTAGTGGAGCAATAAGGTAAGATTATTGTTACCATTAAAAGGTGCATTGTTAAGCACTATACTAGTTGATTTGATAACTAGTTATCTCAATTAATTTATGTTGTTGAAAGCATAAAAATTATCACAAATCTATAGAACTTTCGTAGTCTATAGAATCCACCATTGGAAGCAAAAGGTGAAGAAGAAAACCACCATTGAAGTCCTTGAAGTAAGCCTCAAATCGAGACCTTAGAAGTCTCAAGATTCAAGGAAATTATAAGGGGTTAATTTTAGTACAGAGAGCAAGAATTCCTATTCAAAATAAACATTATCTTGGATCGTCTATCATCCAAGAAAAAGAAAAAATATTACATAAAACAATCTTCATTTTGGTGCAAAAACTATGTATTACAGAAGCACCACTTTTGTTCTTTTGGAAGGACATAAGTATTATCTACAGGGGGCAGAAAGGATGTTTTATCCAACAAAATAAAGGAGCCATCGAAGTGCTCATATGTCCAAGGAGTCAAGGTGTTTACAAACACCGGTTTTCAATCTTCAAATCAAGCCCTAGAAGAGTATGTATCACATGCAGCATTGGAAGAACAAAAAGGAGCCAAAAATTAGTCTAAGGTTGAGACCTAAAGATTAAATTAATTATAAATTAATTATAATAATTTCATTATAAATTAATTTATAATTTAATTTGATTAACTCTAAAGAGTTATTAAATTAATTATAAGTTAATTATAATTTAATTATAAGTTAGTTTATAACTTAATTTAATAAACCCTAGATTTAGGGTTATAAAGGGCATATGCAAAGCGTCGACGTCATATTCTATCTCCTCCGTCGACGTCAATAATTTTCAAAGAATGGGTATAAATACCCCAAGCCTAAAAGGCTTCAAACTCATCCACGATTTTAATTATCTCCTAAGCAAAAATCGTGTGCACAATTTTTGTAAGCAAGAGAGGGAAGAAGTCCCCGTTGACCCTTTTTGGTAGTTAGCGAAGGAATAAAAGGCACAAGGCATGAAGGCCTTGTCACCACCTAGCCAGGTGGGCTAGCGGTAAGTGGAAGCACCTTGGGAACATGAGGTTCCATGTTCGACTCACAGCAGGGTTGGTTGTGCAGTGTTTTTGGGCACCAACGATGCCAAAGCTTTTTGCTTTGGGCGCCGAAGTAGAAGACAAAGCACCATGGGTGCTTTTGCCTTCCACGTGAGCACTTAGCTCACGCATCTTGGCTACCATGGCTAAGGCACTAGAGGCACTGTGTTGTGGGATCGAATCCCATCGGGAGCACTTTGTGAGGTAATAAAATTTTGTTATAAATTGATTTGTGCTTCTAAGGTTGTATGGTGTATTTTTGAGCTTAGGGAGATATAAGGTTGATGAAATTAAATAATTTTTTATTTAATTATTTGGTGGTTTGAGTTGTTTAAGAGTGGAGTTATAAGGTTTAATAAAAGATTTATTTTTATATGTTTTGGTGAATGCTTATTTTAAAGGAGTAATAAGGTGTATTTGAGTTTAATTATTTTTGTAATTGTGAAATATCTTGAGGGAGTGTTAGAGTGATAATTTTTGTCATCTAACCTTTGAAATTGGCAAAGAGGGAAATTGTGTTTGAGACAGGTTTTGAGGTCAATTCTTCAACAAACAAAAGGTATGGGCACATCTTCCTTGTGAGTGATTGTTGGATGTTGTGAATGCTAAGTTGGAGAGAAAAGGGTTGTTTGATAAGCATTGTTGAGTTTAGTTTTTTGGAAAGAAAGTTGATACTAGAAACCTTGTTTGATAAGCATTGTTGGAAATATTGAATGAATATTCATATGCATGATTAGGGTTTGTGCAAGATCATGAGTATCATTGTTATGTGAATTTGAGAACTATCTTGGAACTAGGGTTTGTGCAAGATCATGAGTATCATTGTTATGATAAGCATTGTTGGGAAAGGGGGTTGAGTGTTTGGGGTTTTGGGTTTTTTATTGAGTGATTGGTTGAGTGGAGTTGATTGAGCCTAGTCAAGTGGAAGTGTTGAAGTGATAGTTCAAGTTCTGTGAAACAAATTGTTCTATATTCTAAATTTTATTTGAGAAAGAGATTGAAAGTGATTGAGCATTGTTGTGAGTGTGAAACATATTGAGTCTCTAACAATTCTCTATATGTTTCTATGAGATTGAACAAGATTTTGTGTGAAGCTTGTTTGTGTGATTGAAGAGGATTTTGTGTTAGATTGAGTTTAGTTGAGTAAGATTTTGTGGAAGCTTACAATTCAGATTTGAGGTAAGTCTTGGTGAAGGCTTGTTGAGCAGATTGGACAAGTTCTAGTGAGGACTTGTTGAGCAGATTTGAGGTAAGTCTTGGTGAAGACTTGTTGAGAATATTGGACAAGTTCTAGTGAGGACTTGTTGAGTAGATTTGAGGTAAGTCTTGGTGAAGACTTGTTGAGCATATTGGACAAGTTCTAGAGAGGACTTGTGGATAGATTAGTGTGAGCTTTTGTGGAAGCTTACAAGGTATATTTGAGATAAGTCTTTGAGAATACTTGAGAGTAGAGTTGATTGATTGATTTGTTCAAACCTTGGGTTAAGGTTTGGGGTAGATCTAGTAGAGTTGATTTGTGATTGAGTCAAGATTTGTGTTAAGGCTTGAGAATAGATTTGTGCTAGACCGAAGGACTATGTTTAGTGTATATTTGAGGATAGATTTTGAGGATATTTGAGGACTATGTTTAGTGCTAGACTAAAGATAGATATTGAGAATATTTGTGCTAGATCAAAGGACCATGTTTAGTGTAGATTTGAGATAGAGTTAAGAGTAAGATTTGGAGGTGATAGAGTATAGAGGATGATAGTCTCTAGTGGATAGAGTTCCATTAGCTAGGGTAGTGAAGATAGGTCTTTTGAGTGAGGGTAGGAGTCTTTAGTGGATAGAGATCCATAAGCTAGTGTAGTGGAGGTAGTAGTTCTTCTAGAAGATCACCAACCATAGTAGAGGGGATTGGTGTCTCCTATGGATAGAGATCCATGAACTTGATTAGGGGATTGGTGTCTCCTTTGGATAGAGGTCCATAAATATTGTAATAGGGAAGGATTCCCAAAGATATTTGTTGAGAAAATATTAGTGAAATATTTTCTCCGTGGAGTAGCCCACATTGGGTGAACCACGTTAAATTGGTGTCTCTATTGTGTGTGGTGATTTGTGCATTGCTTTGATTACTGTTGTTGATATTTCCATTGATATATTGCATATTATTGATTGGGAAAGAAAAGTAAAAAGTGATCTTATACTGTTCACCCCCCTCTCAGTATAAGCTTGTGTTCTTCAATTGGTATCAAAGTGGGTTCCTTCAAAAGAGTTTAACAGCTTGAAGGAAAAGCTTACAAGAACACAAATGGATTCTAAGAGTGGATCCTCAGATAATTTAGCACCAGTATTTTATGGGAGCGATTATGTATTTTGGAGTATGAGAATGAAGATTCACCTGATGGCACTTGGCAATGAAATATGGGAAGTAGTTGAAAATGGATACACACCACCAGCTACTCCACCTATAGATAAATATGGTAAGCTTCTACATCATTACAATTCAAGAGCAATGAATGCAATTTTGAGAGGTTTGCATAGAATAGAGTTTGTTAAGGTTATGCATTGCAAATCAGCAAAAGAAATTTGGGATAAGTTGCAAGGCATATATGAAGGAGATAAAAAGGTCAAAAAGGTAAAGTTGCAAAATCTCAAGGGACAATTTGAAGATCTAAAAATGAAGGATGAGGAAAACATTAGTGCTTATCTACTTCGTGTAGATGAGGTTGTTAACTCCATGCAAGGACTTGGACTTGAGGTTCAAGAATCTGATGTTTGTGACAAGATCTTAAGATCACTCCCAAAAAGGTTTAGTGAAAATATTTCAGCTATAGAGGAATCAAAATATGGTGATATTTTGACAAGAGATGAATTACTTGGCATTCTTACAACTTTTGAGATGAGAACAAAAGAGGAACCTAATCTCCAAAAAGAAGCAACCTTCAAAGCTACTAAGAATATTAAGGGTAAGAAGTCAGATTCAAGCAATGAGTCATCCAGTGATGAAGAAGCAAATTATGGTAGAAGGAACAAAGATCCAAGAAATTTTAAAGGTACAAAATTAGTTAGATGTTTCAATTGTGGAAAGTATGGTCACTATGCAACTGATTTTCAAGAAGCTAGAAATAGCAATGATGATGAAAAATAGGATCATAAGAATAGGGAAACATAAAAATACAGGTACCAAAAGAAAAGCAAGGATGGACAAGGCAAGCAAGGAAAGAAGTTCTTTCAAAGACATAAGAAGAGTTTCTATGCAGACAAGGCAAGTAAGTACTCAACTGATATTGATGATAGTTCCTCAGATAATGATAAATATGAAGTTCTATTTCTGGAAAAATAAAAATAAGAGGTTAAGAAAAGGTCACCAATAATTCTCAAGTGTTTTAGATGTGGTAACTTTGGTCATCTTGAAGATAGTTGTACAAGGAATGGTTTCAGTTTTAGTGATGATGAATATGAAGATACACTTGAAGGACCAGAAGAGAATATTCTAATGGCATTAGAAGAAGAAGGAGGTGATCCTATAAAATATGAGTCAAAAAATAATGAAGATGTTTTCAAAGGTAAAAAAATAGAGGAAGAATCAGAGGAAGGAGAAGTTGATCTTGAGGGAGAGCTTATTCATGCCCTTGATGCATTAAAGAAGGTAAGAAAGAAAAACTCCCAACTTAAGCTTCAGTTTCAAGAATGTGATGAAGAGAAAGGAAAGCTTATAGAGGATCTAAATAAGTCAATGGCTAAGACAAGAAAGTTCAAAGACAAGTTAGAAGCAAAGGTCTTAGAATGTGAAAGGTTAGAGCATGAAGTAGCTTCACTAAGGAAGGAAGTAAAAGAGTCTAAGGATAGGTTACACAAGTTTGGAAAGAGCTCAAAAATCGTAGATAAGATGATCAAGGTACAAATACGATCAACAAACAAGACAGGTCTTGGTTTTGAATAGGTACAAAAGAAACAAGGAGAGGAGTCAACCTCAAGTTCTAAAGAAGAAGAAACTTCAGAAGAAGAGAGTGTAAGAGAGAGTGAGACTTATGAGGATGAGTTGGACAATAGAAAGTTCAACAAGGAAAGGAACAATGCACAAAAGAGGAACAGATGGAACAGGAACCAACATAGGGTAAAAGAGACTAAAAGACCCATGGGGTCAAGGCAAGGTAATTTCAATGGATGATGCTTCTCATGTCACAGGTTTGGGCACAAAGCTTCTCAGTGTAGGACACATGAAAGATAGGAATATGGGAACTTCAGAAACATGCAACTATTTCAAGGGTATTGCTACTCTTGTAATCAGTTTGGTCATAAGGCAATGAATTGCAGGGTTCATGATAGGAATAGATATGGCTTCACCAGGAGAAATCCCAAGATATTTGCACCTCCAAGGAATAATAACATTAAGTGTTATAAGTGCAATAATTATGGACATACAACAAAGTGGTGTAGAGCAAAAATTCCAGAGACAAGCAAAAATAGGAATAGTCAGAGGAATCAGAAGGATCAGATGAGAAGGAAAGTGGACAAAGGTAAAGATCAGTGCATGTTGGGAGTAGAAATACTCCCACCCCAGAATTAACCACCTCAAGAGGAGGTGGGAGAGGGGCTAAGCTAAGAGTTTCATTCTTAGCCCCGAGCCCCAAAGGTGACCCTTTGCCATTGATGACAAAGGGGGAGAGATTTGAGTAAGGGGAGAGATTTGAGTTAGGAGGAGAGCATTCAGTCAGGGGAGCAGTTTCTCAGGGGGAGCATAATAGGAAAAGGTAAAAGGAATGGTAAAAATAAAGTGGGTTGCCATCAATGACAAAGGGGGAGATTGTTGGAAATATGAGCAGGATTTGTTGTCATTGATGTCAAGAGTCAGTTTCAGTGAGCAGGACAAAAGGAAGGATGTCAAGGAGTCAGTTATGCAAGAAAAATATTGCTTCTAGACCTAAGGAAAATAATATTATAATGTCCCTAATTATAATATTCAAGGTGGTCAAATGAGGTCTAAAGAGCAACAGGAAGGCCTAAGAAAAATAATATTATAATATTTTATTATAATATTAGAGGTCTAAGGTTGAGACCTAAAGATTAAATTAATTATAATAATTTCATTATAAATTAATTTATAATTTAATTTGATTAACTCTAAAGAGTTATTAAATTAATTAATTATAAGTTAATTATAATTTAATTATAAGTTATTAAGTTAGTTTATAACTTAATTTAATAAACCCTAGAGTTAGGGTTATAAAGGGCATATGCAAAGCACCGACATCATATTCTATCTCCTCCATCGACGTCAATAATTTCCAAAGAATGGGTATAAATACCCTAAGCCTAAAAGGCTTCAAACTCATCCACGATTTTAATAATCTCCTAAGCAAAAATCGTGTGCACAATTTTCGTAAGCAAGAGAGGGAAGAAGTCCCCATTGACCCTTTTCGGTAGTTAGCGAAGGAATAAAAGGCACAAGGTACGAAGGCCTTGTCACCACCTAGCCAGGTGGGCTAGCGATAAGTGGAAGCACCTTGGGAACGTGAGGTTCTGCATTTGACTCATAGTAGGGTTGGTTGTGCAATGTTTTTGGGTGTCAACAATGCCAAAGCTTTTTGCTTTGGGCACCTAAGTAGAAGATAAAGCACCATGGGCACTTTTGCCTTCCACGTGAGTGCTTAGCTCACGTGGCTTGGCTACCATAGCTAAGGCACTTGTGTTGTGGGATTGAATCTCTCCGGGAGCACTTTGTGAGGTAATAAAATTTTTGTTATAAATTGATTTGTGCTTCTAAGGTTGTATGGTGTATTTTTGAGCTTAGGGAGATATAAGGTTGATGAAATTAAATAATTTTTTTTAATTATTTGGTGGTTTGAGTTGTTTAAGAGTGGAGTTATAAGGTTTAATAAAAGATTTATTTTTATATGTTTTGGTGAATGCTTATTTCAAAGGAGTAATAAGGTGTATTTGAGTTTAATTATTTTTGTAATTGTGAAATATCTTGAGGGAGTGTTAGAGTGATAATTTTTGTCATCTAACCTTTGAAATTGGCAAAGAGGGAAATTGTGTTTGAGACAGGTTTTGAGGTCAATTCTTCAAAAAACAAAAGGTATGGGCACATCTTCCTTGTGAGTGATTGTTGGATGTTGTGAATGCTAAGTTGGAGAGAAAAGGGTTGTTTGATAAGCATTTTTTTGATTGTTAAAGGTTTTTCTGAGTGAGAGTTGTTGATAAGAAACCTTGTTTGATAAGCATTGTTGGAAATATTGAATGAATCTTCATATGCATGATTAGGGTTTGTGCAAGATCATGAGTATCATTGTTATGTGAAGTTAGGGTTATGCATAAGAGGTAGGACCTGAAAGATACTTATAAAAAAAGGCTAAACCATTTCAAAACCTCGATGAAACCTGTCGAACTGCATGTATGATGGCATGGCGAATGACCTTAATTTTTCCCAAAAAATTGGCAAAAAATGGTGAATTTCAAAGTTTTTCCAGACCAGGTCAAAAATATTTCAGCTATATTTAAAATCGTGGCAAAGGCTCAGACGGGAAATTTAGCCCGATCTTGGACCGAATGCATAATATCATCCGGTCTCAAACCGGATGCATAATATGGTCCGATCTCGGATCGGGTGCATAATATGTACTGGTCTCGGATCAGATGCATAATATCATCTGGCCTTGAACCGAATGCATAATATGGTCTAGTCTTAGACCTGGTGCATACTATGTACCAATCTCAGACCGGATGCATAATATGGTCTGATCACGGACTGGATGCATATTATGTCCCAATCATAAATCGAATGAATGTTATGATCCGAACAATGATCGAATGCATAATAAGATTCGATAGCGAACCAGATGCATAATATGATCCAGAGGTGGCCTAGATGCATAATATGGTCTAGTGATGCCTCAGATACATCTTATGATCTGATGTCACCCTGGATGCATATTATATCTCGATCACAGATCAGATGCACAGTTTGGTCTAGCCGTCGCCCAGATGCATACTGCAATTCGATCACCTAAATTTTATCGAATGCAAAAAAGGTTTGTCTACCACATGTCCAATACTGCATGTCTAGTACGATGCTTCCACATGTCAAATATATTTTTCAATCTATAAAAGGGTATCAATTATCATTTTCCCATTTTGTTTCTATGACAACTACAGCCAGAGCTAATCATTCTAATCATCCTTTCAATTTTTATTTCTAATCCTTTTTCTTTCACTTCCAACTACTTGCAATGGATACCCCTTCCACAATCACACCAAAATTCAAGAATTTTGTGTGGACTTTGATATCAGATATGATAACAACTCCAAGTATAAACTTTCAATGGCTCCATAATGTAGGTTTATCAACCCTCATTTCCATACCACAATTCAAAATAGATAAAGTTCTCCTACAGCATATTATCTCTAGTTATGACCATGACAAGGGTACAGTGAACATTAAACTATGAACTATAAATGTGTTTTTCAACATCACCCTTGGAGATATTCATAGATTAATAGGTCTTCCATTCATTGGTTTTAATCAAGTATCGACGAGATCGTAGCTTTTCTCCAGATGACAAAGCACACCTCAATAACAATTACAATATTTCATCAAAAGATTTGGTAGGTATAAATCTTGTTAATTATATTTTATTAATTTTCAATGTTTTAAATTTGTAAATTGACATCTAATTTTTTTTATGCAGCTTCTGCCACCAAATAAAAAAGAGGTTTATCGATCAACGATGTTAGCCATCAAACTCTAAAGGCCATTATCAAATTTTCTAGGCCAAACTTATTCTTTTGGGAATATTAGAAGTTCTATTTTGGCCACTTTATTATATTGTTCAGTATAAGAAAAATCACAAGTTTGATTGGTGTCCTTATATTTCAGATTGAATTAGGACTGAGTTGCACGTGCTCCAAGTGGCAATCGCCAAGACTCAACCCATTGTGGGCACTATAAATTTTCTTTTAGCTTTATATTTTGAGTGTTTTCATAATTTGTTGACTACTCCTGTACCAACTTGGTGCATGCAACACTATAGTTTATTTCCATGACACAAGAGGAATTGAGGGTAATAACTACATCATTTTCCTTGACATACTATTTTATAGTTTACCACATTCCCTTTTTAATTTTTCTTTTCATCTATATGCAGGTGAAGATAGAAATTTTAAGGAGTAAACAGATTGTTGCCAACAGGGGTCATAGGTTAGAACAAACAGGTGATTCTAAATACACTAACTCTAAAGCAATACATGGTCCTATGTAGATGTCAAACAAACATTCCAAGCAAGCAGCTACTCATGGGGTTTCTTGTACACCTAGGTATGCACAAAATATACAAGTCAAATCTAGTGTGGCCAAACCCTCCCCCAATGCAGGACAATTGTAGTGCATTTCATTGTCTTCAAGTAAATCTATGTTTAGTTAATTTAAATTAAGATCTTTTTTATTTTAAGTAGAATTCTAACAAAATGTTTTTTACTATTTTTAGTTGATTCTCATGTTCAAGTAGTAACATCACAAGTTAGAGGGCATATACCACCACCACCTCCACATGCATCATACTCATTGGTTTCACCACTTCCACCCAATCAGCAATAGGCACAGTCACAGCCTCCGACAATGCCTATGGGAGGGCAAGTTAGTGTCAAAAAATAATTGTATTCACAAAGATCACAGGACACTACATGAAGTTTTGGGCATGGGTTTTCACACCCACAAATATCACACATGCCAGCAACAAGTTTTGGGCATGGATTTTCTCAATTTACATTTTCTACAAATTCATAGGTACCATAATATTTTGGACAGGGATTGGATGATATTTGACTTGATGAGGATTCATGTTGTAGTGAAACATTGTAGGCTTCAAGGAAATATATGTGCTTAAAGATGTAGCACAATAAGAAGAAACCCCTGCAACTGAGAAGACATCAATGCCACCCTCTCAAGGAGACAACCCTCATCCTCAGGATCCTCGAACTGAGGATGATGTTGTCAATTTTAATGAAAATGTTTCATTGGCTGAAAGTACCAAGTCAACAATTAAGGAGTTTATGTTGAAAGATTTGCAAGAGTTGAAAGAATGGGAATATCGGGCAAAGGTCCTTATTAGGGAAATTAATGCTTGATATAAAAATTATGGAAAAAGGGAATCTATTTATTCTTTGGTCAAATATGAACCTAAAAAGCTTGATGGCCTACTAAAACAGGCTACATCAGGAATAGTTAAATCCGATTTTATTTATGATGATGATGTGTTAAATGTTGTTGTTGGTATATTGGAGAATGTTAATGTTGAAGCCCAAACATTTTACAACAAATGGGCTTCTGATAAGGGGTTGTAGTTGTTGAGTCTACAAAAGAATTGGCTGAGGTAAAAAAGTTATATGTATTTCAATTTTCTATTGCATTTAAATTTTTATATTTCTTGAAAATTTGTAATAATTTTAATATATCCCTTTTGAATTAAGTTTTCAATTTATTTTTGCAGTCAATTTTTTAAAATTTGAAAACACAAGTTAAGAGCATGGATGTCAATATTCATACAGCAAATACATGTTTGATGAAATCAATGGAAATGAAAAATAAAATGCAGGCAAAGGTTTCAGAAAACAATCATTTAAAAAAATACATCAAAGAGAAGCTGAGAGAAGATCTGAATAAGGTGCTTGAGAAAATGAAAGAATCGCTTCCAACAATACTTGAAGATCCAAACAAATAAGAAGCAACATGTGTGTCAAGTATTGTGAAAGTATGTGAAAACCTTGTTAGAGTTGGAGCACTGCCAGGAGAGAGTGTCATAGAAGCTGATAAAGGAAAAGAAACGGCAACTCCAACCACTAGTGAAGCAACCAAGCACCAATAAAAATATTTAAAATGTTGAAAATGTTTTAAAAATACTACAATATGTAATTTCTATTTGAAATTGGTATGTAATATTTGAGACTTGAGTTGGAAAATGTTTTAAAAAGACTACAGTATATTAATTTCTGTTTGAAAATGTTATGTAAAATTTGGGTTTACAAATGTTTGAACGATGTAATATATTTATTTTTGAACTAGTTAATATGAAATTTTTTGTTTGAAAATGTCATGTAATTTCTGTTTGAAAATGTCATGTAATTTTTGTTTGAAAATGTTTTAAAAAGACTGCAATATCTAATTTCGGTTTGAAAATGATATGTAATATTTGAGTTTGAAAATGTTATATAATATTTGGGTTTACAAATGTTTGAACGATGTAATATATTTCTTTTTGAACTAGTTAATAAGAAATTTTTTGTTTTAAAATGTTTTAAAAAGACTGCAATATCAAATTTCGGTTTGAAAATGTTATGTAATATTTGAGTTTGAAAATGTTATGTAATATTTGGGTTTAAAAATGTTATGTAATATTTGGGTTTACAAATGTTTGAACGATGTAATATATTTCTTTTTGAACTAGTTAATAAGAAATTTTTTGTTTTAAAATGTTTTAAAAAGACTGCAATATCAAATTTCGGTTTGAAAATGTTATGTAATATTTGAGTTTGAAAATGTTTTTTTAATATTTGGGTTTAAAAATGTTGGAACTATGTAATATATTTCTTTTTGAACTAGTTAATTTGTAGTTATGATGCACATAATTTGGGTTTGAGAATGTTATGTAATATTTGATTTTGAAAATGTTATGTAATATTTGGGTTTATCATTGTCAATGAGGGTTGAGACACTAAGACACAAACATACAATTTTACAATCTACAAAAATGATATAAGCCATGTAATTTTAAAACAATAAGAGAAAGAAGAGACAAATATGCTATCAAATCAATTCGTGTTTATCATATAAATTTGGAACAATATTGAGAAATATGCTATCAAATCAATTTGTGTTTATCATTGTCAATGAAATGAGAGTTGAGACACTAAGACACAAACATACAATTTTACAATCTACAAAAATGATATAAGCCATGTAATTTTAAAACAATAAGAGAAAGAAGAGACAAATTTGCTATTAAATCAATTCATGTTTATCATATAAATCTGGAACAATATTGAGAAATCTGCTATCAAATCAATTTGTGTTTATCATTATCAATGAAATGAGAGTTGAGACACTAAGACACAAACATACAATTTTACAATATAAAAAAATGATATAAGCCATGTAATTTTAAAACAGTAAGAGAAAGAAGAGACAAATATGCTATCAAATCAATTCATGTTTATCATATAAATCTGGAATAATATTGAGAAATTTGTTATCAAATCAATTTGTGTTTATCATTGTCAATGAAATGAGAGTTGAGACACTAAGACACAAACATACAATTTTATAATCTACAAAAATGGTATAAGACATGTAATTTTAAAACAATAATATGATTTAAAACAATTCATTGAAATCATATAAATATAGAATAATATTGAGAAATCTGCTATCAAATCAATTCATGTTTATCATTGTCAATAAAATCATGGCAAATTATCACTATGGAAGCTGAAACATATCAGTTTGTCCAAAATCATTATGAAGCATAGCAGAAATCTGTCTCCACCATCTGATCATTGGAAGCATCATCATCATCGTTATCGATCATATTCAATGTTCCTCTTCTTTCTACCAAGGAACTCTAGTATTTCAATGCTCTGTCATACAAAAATGTATCCAACTGATATAAAGACACATAAATTCTTAAATAATTTTCTAAATTCTTGTCGAGTCTATTGTGGAGTTTAGATTTAACAAAAGCAAGTGCACTGAAAACTCTTTCATCTTTGACTGACCCCAAAATCATTGTTTCACATAATTCATATAAACGAAAGTATTCACTTATAGTATATTTTAATATTGTTCTTGGATACAATTTTTACCACAAACGTGCAGTGGAACCAATCTCATTGACACTTGTCATAAGTGATGTTTGCACAACCATTGTTCTTTCAAAATGCGATGACTATTTTTTCAAAATATCACAATTGAGTATACCTTTAATTTCAACACCATTGAATTCCACACTCTTACTAAAATGGTCAATGAGGTTACCCATATATTTAATAAACAACTCATTTGCAAAACTGTATTCAGTACAAGGTCCCAAAACATGGGGTTAACCACACCCATGGACTCAAGAAACTCATCTCTCTAAAACTGTTCTCTTATCTCACTTGTCAAATTTTTTGCTATATTTGACAAATTACTCTTTGTTTTCTTTATTACAACATGAAATCTATTATGTGTTACAGGAAATTCTTCAAAATATTCCACAAATATACTTGATTGCCTTTCAAAATAATAAACAGGTATCATCTTTTCATGAACATTAATACAAAGATGATCATTGATGTCAAACTTCAAGAAGCTTTTTGGATTTTTCACGTTTATCAATGTATTCCAACTATCAAATACAGGTTCTATAAAATCTACATTAGACACATATAATGTATCAAGAAGCATGCATATTTGTTTTCCCATCCTCATAAAATCAACGATATAGATGGATCTCTCTTATGCAAGAATCAATAAAATCGGACATTGGTCTACCTTTCTTGAGAATATTGTAAACAACGGAAAACTGCTTACTTTTTGAAGGAAAAATAGTCTTCTGTATTTGGTGAAATTGGGCTCCAATTTTTCCACCTTTCTCAAGAAGAGATTGTTGTTGCTTTAAGTGATTATCATATTCTATATCATATCTTAAATGCATACATTCTGATGCATCCTTCCACTTAACTTATTTACTAACTTCACCATTACTTTTTATAACTTTTACATAATATTTGCCAGCATGTTTTTCAATTGTATCAATCTTGTTTTGAATACTATGATCCTTACCAAGTCTCCAGCTACAAATTTTGCATCTACATTATTTTTCATCAATTTGGTTATCCTTAGTCATGACAGGCTTAAGCCAAGGAAATATTTCTACCCATTATTTCCTAAATCCCCTTCCAAGTATCCAGAGAGATGCTTTTCTTTTTTTGGAATTTTTGGTTGAAGATTTAATTGAAGCTTGTAATGATTTTGATTTATCACTTTCATTTTCAATTGTGATGTCATTTTACGTGTTGTCTTCATGTGTTTGTTGGATGTCATTTCTAAGGGGATTTTCAATGAAAGACATCTCTTCTTGGGGAATATCTTCAAGTGGAGGAATATCAAGATCGACAGGATATTCTGCATAGTAGCATACCATAATATTTTTATCATTATTGGATTAACAATTTACAAAAAAATATTCAAATCGTCAATCAAGCACATACTGGGAAGTCAAAAATCATTTGTACCTTGAATTTGCACAGATTGAAGAACACAAGCTTATATTAAGAGGGGGGGTGAAAAATATAAGACCACTTTTTACGTTTCTTTTCAATTCAATATTATGCAGTGTATATACAGTAGTATCAATAGCAGTAATCAAGCAATGCACAAAACACCATACATAATAGATACACCACAGTTTACGTGGTTCATCCAATGTGGGCTACTCCATGGAGAAAATATTTTACTAAAACTTTCTCAATCAAATTCTTTGGGAATCCTTCCTAATTACAATGTTTATGGATTTATGTCCAAAGAAGATGTTTATCCCCTAATCTCAATTTTGTGGATCTCTTCCATAGGAGAACTCTTTCCCCTTATACTTTGGCTAGTGATCTTCTAGAATACTCTGTCTCTCTGTTGTACTGATTAATGGATATCTCTCCACTTGAAGACTCCTCACTCAAATTTATCTTCAATTATGTTGGCTACTAGATCTCTATCCACTAAGACTTTGTCCTCTATACTCTATCACCTCCAAAGCTATATCAATAGGCTCACTCAAAACCTTCTCAATATGCTCACTCAGAACCTACTCAACAAGCTCACTCATAACTTGTCCAAATCTACTCAATAAGCTCACACAGAACTTGTCCAAATCTGCTCAACAAGCTCACATAGAACTTGTCCAAATCTACTCAACAAGCTCACACAGAACTTGTCCAAATATAATCAACAAGCTCACACAAAACTTGTCCAAATCTACTCAACAAGCTCACACAGAACTTGTCCAAATATAATCAACAATCTCACATAAAACTTGTCCAAATATGATCAAGCAAGCTTACCAAGAACTAGCCCAAATATGCACTAGCAAGCTCACCAAGAACTTGCCCAAATCTGCTCTAGAAACCTTCACCAAGAACTTGCTCAATAATTCAATATCATACAAGCATAAAGAGAATTTTTAGAGACTCAATATGTTCTATACTCAAATCCCAATCTCATCTCAAATCAATCTTATAGAAGCATAAAGAGAATTGTTAGAGACTCAATATGTTCTATACCCAAATCCCAATCTCAACTCAAATCAATCTTATAGAAGCATAAAGAGAATTGTTAGAGACTTGATATGTTCTATCCTCAAATCTCAATCTCAACTCAAATCCAGAATATAGAATAGTTTGTTTCATGGAAATTTAAAAACCACTTCACACAATCACTTGACTAGGCTCAAACAACTCTTCTCAACCAATAACTCTTTCTTACAAACCCTAGTCCAAGCATGTATCAACCAACTCAAATGTTTCCAACAATGATCAACCACAAATCTCACATAACAATGATATTCATGTTATTTTCAAGTTCAAGTTCTTTGCATAACCAATGGGCTTTAACAACAATGCTAATAAAACATTCTTCACATAACAATGATACTCATGTTCTTCTCAAACCCTATCTCAGGTTTTTCACACTACTAATGGCTTCAACAAAAATGCTTATAAAACAAGTTTTAATAGCAACTCTCAACCCATAAAACCTTGAGATATTCAACCAACTACTTTCAAAAAGGAAACCACAATTAATCCCTTTCTCTCCAATGATATTTCAGAAAATCAACCACCATAAACAATCAATAGGAGAATGTGCCCATACCTTTTATGAAGATGAAGAAAGCTTTTGGTTGTCCACAAAATCTGTCTCACTCAACACACTTTATTTTTGAACTGCTAACAAGGGCTATATATATTGATTAATAACACAATAATAACATCCAAATAACACCTTATTACTCCTAATCAATAACATACACCATATCACTTCATAAATGAATTAATCTCTTTTGAAAAAGAACAAAGCAACCTTCACTTTTGAACCTCTTTATAAAATCAGAAATATCTCTTTACACACACCTTATTTCTCCCTATAAGCAATTTAATCAAATAGCCCTCAGAATAAGCTTTCCAACGATATATAATATGATATACTTCTAAAAAATAAATCACCAAAAATCTCTCCTTTTTTAAACATGCATCATAACCCTTATTCCTCCTAGGGCAACTTTAGAAAAATAAAATATATCTAAAAATTATTAACTTGCCTCTATCCCTGATGGGATTCGATCTTGTGACCTTCCTTACTCAATGCATTAACCACAACCAACCTTCCGTTGGGCCACACGCCCTCACGTGCTCAAAAGGAGCACACAACAAAACCTTATACCGTGAATATTTGCGCCCTTAGAAAATAAAACGCACTTCACGCATTGCAACACAGCAAAACACATCCGAAAAGAATCGAACGCATGACCTCCTACTTCATACACAATGCATAAACCACTAGGCCAAGGAGGCCTATACATTTGTCTTTACTCCATAATAGTCTCTTCAATGAACATGAAAATCATAAGCCTTTTAAAATCCTTTTCACGTACACTTCGACACACGATGCGCGGGCTCTTTTACCATTCAAATCCAAATATCAAATCGAGCACTTAGAGAAATAAATCAAAACTTTGGAAAAACATATATATGTCCTCCTCCTTTCCTTTGATGTCGGTGCTATAATTTAAATATTAGTTTTATGCCTTTTCCTTTCTTTGACGTCGACGCTATAAATTAAATTTTAATTTTAATTTTAAATTTTAATTTTAAATTTTAATTTTAAATTTTAACTTAAATATTTAAAATTAAATATCTCCATCACCGGGGCACCTTTTTTGATGAAACAAAAAATCCAACCTGGGTTTTAAGAAAAACCCATTTCAAATCTTCCATTCATGGTTTTAAATAAAACCTTTTATTTTGCCTGCCTTGGTTTTCACAAAAATCCTGTATATATCCATGCTCTCCAAAATATCATAAATGCTTATTTATGAAATGCTTTGGCCATAAAAACTCAATGTGATCCATATGACATCAATGACAACATAAATCACTCAAATTTCCAACAATCTCCCCCTTTGTCATTGATGGTAACACCTCTATTGTAAATCACCACAATCACTGCAAAAACTATCCCTGAGAATCAAAGTTGCTCCCCCTAACTCAATATTATCTATGGAGGCTGCTCCCCCTAACTCAATGCTCTCTTTGGAGGTTGCTCCCCCTAACTCAATGCTCTCCCCCTTACTCAAATCTCTCCCCCTTTGACATCAATGGCAAAAGGGACACCTATGGGGCTAAAATATATGACTCTTAAGATTATTCCCCTCACCACCTTCTCTATTGAGGTGATTAATTTTGGGGTGGGAGTACATTTACTCCCATATTACATTGTTTCTTTCCTCTGTAAACCTCCTTCCATATTTTTCTAATATCCTTCTCTTGATGAATTACTTGATCTTCTTGTCTTGAACCTGTTTGACCTTCTTGCCTTGAAACTGCTTGACCTTCTTGTCTTGAACTTGTTTGGAATTGAGTCCTACACCATTTTGCAATATGTCCAAAGTTATTGGAATTAAAATACTTGATATTGTAGCCTTTGTATGGTGCCCATATCCTGAATTCTTTCTTGAAATAATTTCCATATCCATTCCTTTCTTGAACCTTGTATTGTGAAGTTCTATTTTCATGACCATTATGACCATGACTTTTGATTTGTGTATCTCTAAAACCAAAACCATGTTGCTCATTTTATTTGCACTGATAAGCTCTATGACCAATATTGTTGCATAAGAAGCAATGTCCCTGAAAACCGTAACTTCTTCATTTGAAGTTTCTTCTAGAAAAATCAAACTTCTTTGATCCATGGATCCTACAGTGTATAGCCCTGTGTCCAAATCCATTATAAGAAAAACAATGTCCTTGAAAATCCCTTTGTTCATGCCTTGGTTCCTCATACCTTTCTTGATCATTATCCTTGTAATAATATTTGACTTATGCATTGTATCCTTGAATGTTCTTTGTAGCATCTAAATCCTCTTCCTTAATTTCTTCCTTGTTTTCCTCTTCAAGAATTTATTTTCCTTTTGAACTTGATTCACCTATCTCAAAACAAGATCCAAACTAGATGTTTGGAGCCATAGGAACTTTGTAACTTTCTTCATAAATCTTAGGTGCTTCCTTGCTTTCATATTTTAGAACTTCCTTTCCCTTTGAGTGTGATTCCCCAAACCTAAAATATGAGACCTTTGGTGCTTTGGAACCTTCCTCTTCATTCTCTTCATTTGTGTCAAATAGTAAATTGGCACACATCTCTATAGCCTCTGAAATGCAAGTATCCATTTTTATTGCTTCCTTTTCTTTAGGGACCGGTTCTTCCTTATAGATTTCTAAAACAAAGCCTCCTGATATAAATAGAGGTCCTTGTGTGTTTATTTTTTATTTTCTTTCTTCATAACCAAGCCCCGTCTTTATAAATGGATCTCGTTGTAAACTCAAAAATTATCCAGAGTTTTTGAAATCCTTTGAAATCATGCTAACGCATTTATGTAGGTCCCAAAACATTTCTAATATTCTTCTTTTTCTATTTCCAAAAGTGGTATTTCTTCTATTTGGAGTGAATGTTCTTCTTCTATTTCTTTTATCCCATAGAAAAACCCTTCTTCATCTTCACTGTCACTAAGATCATTATAATCTTCTATAGCAAACAAAATCTCAAGATTTCTTTGACCATACCTGTTTCCTTGATGTGTCATCTCATATTCACTATCACTGAAGCCATTGCAATATCCTGATCTATGATCTCTTTGACCACACACAAAGCATTGTTCTCTTTCACCTTCTATTCCTAGGAATAGATGTTCTTATTTTTCATCGTTTGACTTGTCTCTATCACTGTGATCTAAGCTATCACTTGCTTCTTCAATGTAGAAACTTTTCTTTGTCTTATGAAAACTTTTCTTCTTCTCATACATGTTTTGCTTGTATCTGTCATCTTTGTCATGTTTATGCTTTCCATATTATTTTCTTCTATGACCCTATTTTTCATCATCATTATTTTCTTCATGTGGACACTTGTATGCATAGTGACCAAAATCACCACACTTGTAGCATCTGACTTTCTTCATATCCCTGTAATTTCTTAGTCATTTTTCCTTTTGATGAAGTTAGCTTCCTCATCATTATCTGAATCTCTATCTATCTCTGGAACTTTACCTTTCTTTTTCTCTGAAGCCTTGAATGTAGTTTCTTTTATTGGAACTTGATTCTTACTTCTCCTCATCTCATAAGTTGTGAGTGTTCCTTGTAGTTCTTCCATTGTTAGCTTGTTGATATCCATTGTTTCTTCTATTGCTGAAACCTTTGAATCATACTTCATGGGAAGTGATCTCAAAACCTTTTGAGTAACATTTTATTCTTTCATATCAAATCCTAGACCTCTCATGGTGTTAGCAATCTCATCAAATCGAAGTAAAAACTATGCAATATCTTCAAAATCTTCCATTTTCAATTCCTCAAATATTTTTCTATGAGTTTGTAGTTTTGCCAACTTTACCTTGGAATCTTCTTCATAGGTATTTTGCAACTTGGTCCACATTTCATTTTCTAAATTGCATACCATGACCTTTGCAAAATATTTCTCATGTAGCCCACTCATAATACAATTCATTGCCCTTCCATTGATCTCAACCAATTTCCTTATAGTCTTATCTGCCTCAGGATCACCTTCAACCTTGAACTCTTTTGCAACCATCTACCATACCGCATACCCTTGTAATATCAAGTAGTTCTTCATTCTCATGCTCTAGGAAGCATAATTGTTATCTTCAAATAGTGGAGCTTTATTTGTAGATTCTTTTAAGCCATCTGTGTTCTTGTAAAATATACCCTCAAGTTGTTAGCCTTTCTGAAGGAACCGGCTCTGATACCAATTGAAGAACACAAGATTATACTAAGAGGGGGGTGAACGGTATAATACCACTTTTTACTTTTATTTTCAATTTAATATTATGCAATGTATAGGCAGCATTATCAATAGCAATAGTCAAGAAATGCACAAAATACCATACACAATAGAGACACCATAGTTTATGTGGTTCACCCAATGTGGGCTACTCCATAGAGAAAATATTTTACTAAAACTTTCTCAATCAATTTCTTTGGGAATCCTTCCCAATTACAATGTTTATGGATCTCTGTTCAAAGGATATGTTGATCCCCTAATCTCAAGTTCATGGATCTCTTCCACAGGAGAACTCTTTCCCCTTCTACTCTGGCTAGTGATCTTCTAGAAGACTTTGTCTCTCTACTACACTAACTGGTGGATCTCTCTCCACTTGAAGACTCCTCACTCATATTTATCTTCAATTATGCTAGCTTCTGGATCTCTATCCACTAAGACTCTATCCTATGTACTTTTTCACCTCAAAAGCTCTATCAATAGGCTCACTCAAAACTTTCTTAAAAGGCTCACTTAGAACCTGCTCAACAAGCTCACATAGAACTTGTCCAAATCTTCTCAACAAGCTCACATAGAACTTTTCCAAATCTACTCAATAAGATCACATAGAATTTGTCCAAATCTACACAACAAGCTCACATAGAACTTGTCCAAATATGGTCAACAAACTCACACAGAACTTGTCCAAATCTGCTCAAGCAAGCTTACCAATAACTTGCCCAAATTTACACTAGCAAGCTCACCAAGAACTTGCCCAAATCTGCTCTAGCAAGCTTCACCAAGAACTTGCTCAATAATTCAATCTCATAGAAGCATAAAGAGAATTATTAGAGACTCAATATGTTCTATACTCAAATCATAATCTCAACTCAAATCAATCTTATAGAAGCATAAAGAGAATTGTTAGAGACTCGATATGTTCTATACTCAAATCCTGATCTCAACTCAAATCAATATTATAGAATCATAAAGAGAATTGTTAGAGACTTAAAATGTTTTATCCTCAAATCTCAATCTCAACTCAAATCTATAATATAGAATAGTTTGTTTCATGGAACTTGAACAACCACTTCACACAATCACTTGACTAGGCTCAAATAACTCTTCTCAACCAACTACCACAAGGAACAACTCTTTCTTACAAACCCTAGTCCAAGCATGTATCAACCAACTCAAATATTTCCAACAATGCTCAACCACAAATCTCACATAACAATGATACTCATGTTCTTTTCAAGTTCAAGTTCTTTACATAACCAGTGGGCTTCAACAACAATGCTAAGAAAACATTCTTCACATAACAATGATACTCATGTTCTTCTCAAACTCTATCTCAATTTTTTCACACTACTAATGGCTTCAACAACAATGCTTATAAAACAAGGTTTAATAGCAACTCTCAACCCAGAAAACCTTGAGACATTCAACCAACTACTTTCAAAAAGGAAACCACAATTAATCCTTTTCTCTCCAATGATATTTTAGAAATCAACCACCATAAACAATCAATAGGAGAATGTGCCCATACCTTTTATGAATATGAAGAAGCCTTTTGGTTGTCCACAAAATTTGTCTCACTCAACACACTTTCTTTTTCAACTTTCAACAATGGTTAGAGATATTGATTAATAACACAACAATAACATCCAAATAACACCTTATTACTCCTACTCAATAACATACACCATGTCACTTCATAAATGAATTGATATATTTTGAAAAAGAACAAAGCAACCTTCACTTTTGAACCTCTTTACAAAATCAGAAATATCTCCTTACACACATCTTATTTTTTCCTCTAAGCAAGTTAATAAAATAGCACTTAGAATAAGCTTTCCAACGATATGTAATATGATATACTTCTAAAAACTAAATCACAATAATTCTCTCCTTTTTTAAACATGCATCATAACCCTTATTACTCCTAGGGCAACTTTATAAAAATAAAATATATATTTAAATTATTAACTTGCCTCTGTCCCTAACGGGATTCAATCTTGTGACCTTCCTTGCTCAGCACCTTAACCATAGCCAACCTGTTGTTGGGCCACACACCCTCACGTGCTCAAAAGGAGCACACAACAAAACCTTGTGCTGTGAATATATGTGCCCTTCAAAAACAAAACACGTTGCAACACAGCAAAACACCTCCAGCAAGAATCGAACGTAGAACCTCCTGCTTCACACACAGCACATGAACCACTAGGCCAAGGAGGCATATATGTTTGGCTTTAATCTATAATAGTATCTTAAATGAATGTGAAAATCGTAAGCCTTTTAAAACCCTTTTCACACACACTTCGACACATGATGCGCTGGCTTTTTTACCATTCGAATCCAAATATCAAATCGAGCGCTTAGAGAAATAAATCAAAACTTTGCGCATATATATATGTCCTCCTCCTTTCCTTTGATGTTTGCGCTATAATTTAAATATTAGTTTTATGCCTTTTCCTTTCTTTGACGTCGGCACTATAAATTAAATTTTAATTTTAATTTTAAATTTTAATTTTAAATAATTTTAAATTTTAATTTTAAATAATTTAAAATTTAAACTTAAATATTTAAAATTAAATATCTCCATCACCGGGGCACCTTTTTCGATGAAACAAAAAGCCAATCTGGGTTTTAAGAAAAATCCATTTCAAATCTGTCATCCATGGTTTTAAATAAAACCTTTTATTTTACCTATCTTTGTTTTCACAAAAACCCTGTATATATCCATGCTCTCCAAAATATCATAAATGCTTATTTATGAAATGCGTTGGCCACCAAAACTCAATGTGATCCATGTGATATCAATGATCCATGTGACATCAATGACAACTTAAAATCACTCAAATTTCCAACGCATATGTCGTTGGCTTGTCGCATTTTGAATTTTGGCTAAAATATTTGAGGATACTCTTTTCAGCAAAAGGTTTGGTGCCCATATTTCCATCACTGGGTGAAATTTTACTTGTTACAAAAAAAAAGTTAAAGAGGGTGTACTTTCTGGAGGCGTTAAGATAATATTGTAAATAGAATAAACAATTGTTTGGGTGGTAAATTATACATACTTTTTTCTAGTCATTCTTTATTGTGATTTTATCAATTTATGCCACTAGTTGTTTTTTGGTGAAAGTACTCTAACAGAGAAAAAGAGCATCAATATGTCAATAGAGGACCGAAGTATTTACTCATTTATAATATTAGCAAGGAAAAAAAGATCTGAATTGAAACCAGGAATAAAAGAGTTTTAAAACATTCAAAACATGACAAAACAGAGAAAAATAAGGGAACAGAGCAATGACATTCCAGATGTAGAAGAGGGGCTTAGATATTGGTGTGGTGCAAAATAGGATTGAAAAATCATTAAATAAATAAAAACATGCAAAACCAGATAAAATAACATGCAGAACATGGAAAAATAAAGAAAAACATGGCAAGCAGAGAAGTGATAGAGAACCTGGTGCAAAAAGACATTTTTGTCGTATGCAGAGAAACTAGTTCCAGTCGTATGTAGGTAAAGATCCTGGTAAACGTAATCTCGTCTGGTTGCACGGTAGTTTCCAGATGCAGGAATGGTTCCATCCAGTTGCACGGTAGTTTTCAAATGCAATAATGGTTTCATATGGTTGCACGGTAGGTTCTAGATGCAAGAATGGTTTCATCTGGTTGCATGGTTCGATCTGGATGTGGGAAAGGTTCCGTCTGATTGCACAGTAGGTTCTATATGTAGGAATTATTATGACCGATTGCACGACAGGTTTCAAATGCAATAATAGTTCCATCTGGTTGCACAATAGGATCCAGATGTAGGAAAGATTTTGTTCGGTTGCATGGCATGTTTTGGATACAGGATTGGTTCCGTCTAGTTGCACAGTAGAATCTAGATGCAGAAGTTACTCTAACCAATCATAGAAAACTATCCAGTTGTAGAATTAGTTTCATTCGGTTGTAGAATAGGACACGATTCCGTTCGATTGCTGAATTTATTGTTGTCAATCGTAGAAAAGGTTCTAGTGTTGTGAAGAATTATTTCGGTCTTTTCATCGGGTATAGAACATAGTCTGAAAATGGAAATGTATCCCTCGGGTGTTATTTATATATAGAGGTATACTTGGCAAGTTTGACAGGATAATTTAGAAATTCTAAAATTTTAAGGTGAAAAGGGTACTTTATTTAGGCAAAATTACTTGCAAATTTTTCAAAATATTTGTGATACTCTCATCAAAGGACGGTTAACCGACATCAAAAAAAAAAATCTTGAAAATTCTGGCTACATGATCAATGTCCAGGTCCCAAAAATTTCACAAATTTGAATTTTCAAAAATGGTTTTTTTCGCCCCAACGGCAAAGTTTTACCGCTATGCAAAATCCTATGTAAATTTGAGAACTATCTTGAAACTAGGGTTTGTGCAAGATCATGAGTATCATTGCTATGATAAGCATTGTTGAGTGAAATTTTATTAAATGATTGATTGAGTGGATTTGATTGAGCCTAGTCAAGTGGAAGTGTTGAAATGATAGTTCAAGTTCTGTGAAACAAATTGTTCTATATTCAAAATTTGATTCGAGAAAGATATTGAAAGTGATTGAGCATTGTTTTGAGTGTGAAACATATTGAGTCTCTAACAATTCTCTATATATTTTTGTGATATTGAACAAGATTCTGTGTGAAGCTTGTTTGTGTGATTGAAGAGGATTTTGTGTTAGATTGATTTTAGTTGAGTAAGCTTTTGTGGAAGCTTACAATTCATATTTGAGGTAAGTCTTGGTGAAGGCTTGATGAGCAGATTGGACAAGTTCTAGTGAGGACTTTTTGATCAGATTTGAGGTAAGTGTTGGTGAAGGCTTGTTGAGCATATTGGACAAGTTCTAGTGAGGACTTGTTGAGCAAATTTGAGTTAAGTCTTGGTGAAGGCTTGTTGAGCAAATTTGAGTTAAGTCTTGGTGAATGCTTGTTGAGTAGATTTGAGGTAAGCCTTGGTGAAGATGTGTTGAGCATATTGGACAAGTTATAGAGAGGACTTGTGGATAGACTAGTGTGATATTTTGTGGAATCTTACAAGGTAGATTTGAGGTAAGTCTTTGAGAAGACTTGTGAGTAAAGCTGATTGATTGATTTTTTCAAACATTGGGTTAAGGTTTGGGGAAAATCTAACAGAGTTGATTTGTGATTGAGTCAAGCTTTGTGTTAAGGCTTGACGATATATTTATGCTAGACCGAAGGACTGTGTTTAGTGCAAATTTGAGGATAGATTTGAGGACAAATTTTGGTGTAGATTTGAGGACAAGTTTGTGCCTAACCAAAGATAGATATTGAGCAAATTTGTGCTAGATCAAAGGACTGTATTTAGTGCAAATTTGAGATAGAGCTAAGAGTAAGCTTTGGAGGTGACAAAGTATAGAGGATGACAATCTCTAGTGGATAGAGGTCCATTAGCTAGGGTAGTGAGGATAGGTCTTCTGAGTGAGGATAGGAGTCTTCAATGGATAGAGATCCATTACCCAATGTAGTGGAGGCAGTAGTTCTTCTAGAAGATCACCAGCTAGAGCATAGGGGATTGGTGTCTCTTGTGGATAGATATCCACAAACTTTATTATGGGATTGGTGTATCCTTTGTACAAATTTCCATAAACATTGTAATAGGGAAGGATTCCCAAAGATATTTGTTGAGAAAATATAAGTGAAATATTTTCTTTGTGGAGTAGCCCACATTGGGTGAACCACATTAAATTGGTGTATCTATTGTGTGTGGTGATTTGTGTATTGTTGTGATTACTATTGTTGATATTTTCATTGATATATTGTATATTATTGATTAGGAAAGAAAATTAAAAAGTGGTCTTATATTGTTCATCACCCTCTCAGTATAAGCTTGTGTTCTTCACTATACTCTTCAATGTACATGAAGACTCAAGCTCTCACCAAGAATACATTACACATTCTTGGAAGGAGGTTCACATTCTTGAGAGGAGTTATAAACCTCATAATTGTAGGGTTTACATTGAAGGAATCTATAAAAGCATTTTAGGTGAAACTTATCACAAAGTGCAAGCAATTCATCCTATTTAAGGCACCAAGGAGGTCAAACAAGCAATACAAAAGGTAATACAAAGCTCATTTGGAAATAGAAGACTATTTTCCTTCCATAAACCTTTCATAGGTGTAAGAAGTGCATTTAAAGCACTATCATAAAATAGCACTTGAATTTAGAAGGAGACAACACATTTCAATATGGAGAAGGATCGCCATACAGGAGAGAAGAAAGTGCAGGTCAAAGGAGACTTTGACTCCCATAAGTACCTACATTCAGCATTGAAGACAAAGAATCTCCATTGATTCCAGCACCAAAAGTAACCTTAATACTATTGTTATATCCAGCCAAAAAAAACATTGAACAGTGAGGATATTTAGCATCTAAAGGTAAGGTTTAATCCCATTTTATTATTGCTTTTATTTTTGGAGATATAAGGGTTATAAGCTAAGGTTAAATATTATATTTTTGAAAGCAAAAGCTATAAGGGATAACTTATCAAATTGAAATAATATTTGCAATACAACCTAGGAGAAATAACGAATTCTACTTGGATTAAATTCTTTAAAATTTTGCAAATATTAATTATTTTCTAATTTTCCAAATGTGGGAGTGATAAGGGTTACAACATAAAACTAGGTTATCAAAAATTAGAAGCATTTGAATAAAATCCTAGGGGTTACAAAAGAGGTTATTAAATATTTTTTCTTAAGGTTGGAAATTTATAATTTTCTTGTCTCAAAATTTCTCAAAAGGGACAAAAGGAATCCAACATTAAAACCTCTTCAAAATTGGAAAAGTGCTTAGTTCAATTAGGAGTAATAAGGTGTTAGAAAATTTGATTTTTGATCTTTATAAAACTATGCAAAATCAACCATAAATTGAACTGTATTTTACAAAAGCACTATATCATACTCCAAAATAATTAGGGAGTCATAAGGCTTTCTACAAAACTTGATAATAATATCTATCAAATATTATCAATTTGGGAAGATATAAGCTTTCTTCAAAACCTAAAATTAGGTGTTCATACTCTCATTACTAGGGAGACATAAGGAATCCTACAAACCTAAGGATTAATAAAGGTTTCATCAAATCAAGCTTATATACTTCAATAAGGGAGCTATAAGAAAGACTACAATTCTATCTCATTTCTTCAAATTCAACCTCTTCAAATGGGTAAAGGAATTTCATACAATGAATGTAAAACTTGCTCCAAAAGAAACCGGTTCAAAAATCATGAACACATGTGGTATATTGACTCGGGAGCCAGTCATCATATGATAGGAAATATAAAATGGTTTGATTGTCTTGAAGTTTCTAAGGGCTATAGACTAAGAATTTTAGATAACCAAACTTATCATGTATATGGATATGGATGTGTAACACCTAGCAAATCATTTCCAAATATTCTACTACAAAAAGTATTGTATGTTCTTGGATTAACATTCAATCTCATATCAGTAAGCAAGTTAGTATAAAACAACTATATGATTAACTTTGGATATATGAATGGTATCAATACATGTCTCATTGTGAATCAAGATAAAATAAAAGCAACAGGTTCAATCCATGAAAATACATACATCCTAGACTCAATGGAAATCTCACAAGATATTATGGTTTTTCAAAATGATAGTAACATATATACAAAGGAACATGTTGAAGAAAATGAAGAACATTACACCAAAAAGGTAAGCATAGAAGGATCAAAAATAAAAATATGAGAGGACAATTGCACCATGCCCTACTCATTCATCAACAATCAAAACCAAATGGAGATACTTGCAAAGAGAACTATAAATGTGGATGGATAGAAGACAAGGATGATGAATCTAAACAAGCCAAAGATCATCCAATGAAAGAAGAATCTTTAGCTTCAGCTACAGCTTAATCTGCATCATATGAAGACACAAATTACCTGCTGAACCTGAATACAAAGAATACAAAAGAAGAATACAAAGCTCAAGATGAAGAAGATGAAGATCCATATTGAATACTAAAGTCTTCAATACCCAAATAATGTAATATAGGGGGGTGTTAGAAATAGATTATATTACATCATTTGGGTTATGTAAATTTATCTTCCAAGGTACATACTTAGGACATTAGATTACTTTAGGGAGAAGTTATCTAGTTACTTCATGAAATAAAATAAATGCACAAGTGTCAATGTGCAAGCTATAAATGTGCAAGTTATCCCTTGCACAACTAGATAGAGTGTTGGCCAAGCAATCTATTTTTCCTATATAAGAAAGGCCTCATTGTAATATATATAGACAGAGACAAAGAGTCGGGGATATAGTAGCTTAGAGCATAGAACAGTTTTGTGTAGATAATCATCCAGTGGTGATGGGTGCAATGTATTTCAGTAGCTTTATTAATGGAGTGTTCATTTCCTCCATAGCTACATTGTATTCATTTATATCATTTCTATTTATGCATCTCAGTCATCTAGAAAATTTATTTTCTTTAATATTTTTCTGTATCTTGTGATTGTTATCTCCCTGCGACCATTACATCAAAAGCTAACAAAATTATCATTTAAAGGAGAATTTGATAAATTATTAATTAAACTGGGAGATATAAGAAGATAAAATATAATTTGAAATTTGTAATTTAGTCGATATAAGTAGAGATTAAGAATTGAAATTAAAATTTGAATTTGGGATATATAAGGAAAATAGGGATAGTATAATACTTTTTTTCAAAGGGACCGTAAAAATTTAAATTATTTAGATATTTGGTAAATGCACTCAGCTTTGGTGTAAACCACTCTTGTTGTGCTTTATGGTTTTCTTGTACTACCTAGATCAAGTCCTTGCCATTATTTATGGCGACCAACCCCAAAAAACTAAAAATTAGCTTTGGTATCATGGGAGACAAGCTTGATGAGAATATTGCCCATTAAGTGCCCATGGAATTTCATCCTAAAGGTAGTCCATGAGGTAAGGTTTCATCCCTTTGTGTCATTTTCCCTCTACAATATCTTGATTCTACATGCAATTGGCTTGAGCTACACACCCTAGTAGGTAATATTGTTGGTCGTATCTCTAATGATTTGATCCTAAGGGATTGGGTCAACTCATCCTAGGCCTTGCATGGCATAAAGGTTACACATGTTCAAAACCTTACCAAGGGTTTTTTCCTTTTCTAGTTTGTTGACCCTACTCATGTAAAATATCTTTATTAGCTCAGTCCATGGCACATACAATTTTCTTTATTAGTTCTTTCATCATGGACCCATTATTTTACTATGTTTGAGGATAAAATAAACATAGTCTAGTATAGATTCAATTTTGTGGTCTTCTACTTCATTTATGGATTGATTTGGATCAAATCATGGGTGTGCTAGGGCATGTTGTTCTACTTGAACCTAAAAAATTCTTCAATGCCTATCCTCCTAAGTAGGTCTATGTAGATGTAGATTTTCCTAAGGATCTTAAGGATTCCATCAACATCCAAGTGGGGGATAACATCATCTCACATAGGGTTATTTATATCAACCTCTCAAACATCTATTTTTGTTGTCAAGCATCTGATCATAAGGTGAAATATTATTCACTTATGTCATATAACAAGTTGAAGCTAGCTCCTACATCCCCACTAGGGAAACCCTTCAACCTAATGAGGAGGGTTGGACCACTATGGGAAGCCACAAAAATTAGTACAATTGTGATGCTAAAGCATCAAATCCTAAGCCATCTATGAAGGTGGTGGTTGTAGCAAATTCATTGCCTTTAGATAAGACAACAACTTAACCTATTGAGCAACCATTTGGTGGTCCTTCAATAGCAGATGTGAATAAAGAGGTCCCACAACCTTTCCAGAGCTATACATTGATCTCAAGTAGGATGGTTTCCAAAGGGGAAAAATCAGTTTCTCCTCCCTAGTCTCCTTGCATTAGCACACACCACTCCTACAACCCTAGGAGGGATATGGAGGTGGAAGATTTTGTTTTAAATAATTTGCTTCACCTTACCAACATCCAATTAGGGAGATTCAGAGTTGAATCTGAAGACTCCAATAGTTTCAAATATTTAGAGTTCCTTTACAGTGAGGATATGTCATTAGACTCCTTACCTTAATGAATTTTATCTCAAATAATGTGCAGGGCCTCACCAACCCTAAGCATAAATACATGGTGCATTAATTTTGTCAAAGGTTTTATGATATAGATATATTATACCTTTAGGAAATAAAAATAATAGTTTTTTTGTTGGTAGTTGTATGTTGAGTCATCTAGCATGAAAGTTATTTTCTTCATAGTGAGCATGACCAAGGTAAGGTGGCATTACCACCTTCATCTCCCCCTGCTAGCTGCCTCACTTGGTAGCACATGGTTGTAACCCCATATTTTGTGTGTTATGGATGGTTTTCTCTATCTGCAATCATCCATTCATGATATTTAATATTTATGCATCCAATGATGTTATGGATCATGCCCAACTATGGAGTTGGTTAGCTGAGCCTCTCCCTACTGCCACTTGGCTGGTCTATGGCAATTTCAACATAATTGAGGCCACTATAGAAAAATTTGGTGGACACCCATTGCATTAGGTTGCGCAAGGTGAACGGTCAGCATGGTTTTACATGTTCAATAAACTGGGGCTTTATGACCCCAATATCGACCACTATCGAGACAACAAAATTTGGTACACATGGTCCAATTTGTGCTCTGGTAAATACCGCATAATTAAAATATTGTACAAAGCTTTGATATCCACACAACCAATTTTTACTTTTGCTTAATTTTTTTATCTCCCAATAGTTCCACTCCTTGAGGTGGTCCTCTTAGATTACTCACCCATATGCTTTTGCATTGAATGGGTGGGAGGTGGAAAGCCCATGCACAATAATAATTTTTTTTTTAATATGTTGGTGTTTAGTCATCAACATATAATTGCTCATATTTAGCACATTTGGAATTTGGATAAGTGCCCTTCCACACTTAATGAATGGATTACATGGTGGAATAATGTAATGGAGCACATCATTCATTTCCTTCACATCTACAAGTACCAACTATATTTCTTTTGTAGGTAGGGAGACAAGACCACTACCTTGGAACTCTAGTGTATCATGCGAGAGTTGGAAGCACAACCCCTCTCCCCTATACTACAGCTTCAAGTGACCAAGCTTCACCAATAGTAATAAATTACATATGCTCATGTCGCATGGGGTGCCCAACTCAAAGGTAGATTTCATTTGCTAAAGGTTGAATATAGAGTCCCCAAATAATTCTTCCAATCCCTCAAAGGAAAGAGCCTAGATCAAAAAATTAAATACATTTGGGATGGGCAAAATAGTCTTACTAAAATTCCAAACATTATGTATGCTTTTGTGATGGGGACACAAAAAAATCAACCCAACCAAATCTGAATTTTCACGCAAAAAATTGCTAACAAACTTTACAAGAACAAAAAACCCAATGTTTCATTCGATAACTTGTAAATATTACAATAACAGCCCGCAGGCTTTACAGAAACTAGCTCTCAGGCTTAGTTCTTTCACTAACTGGTGCACAGGCACAGTTCTCTCACTCTTTGTTGCAGATCTCTCACTCTACAACTATGGAAGGAAAAGCACTCAAGCCGGTTCAGAATGGCTCTTGGCCCTCGACTCTACAACATGATTGTGCAACTCTGCAACTGCCATTTCCAACCCCTGTACATGCCTCTACTTCATCCTTTTATAAATTTTTGTGACTCTTCGTCTTCCATCTGGCGGTCCTTCAATTCATTTCTGCCATGACTGTTCGTCTTCGCCTGCTCCATAACTGCAATCTATAACATCCTTTGTAGCTGGCATAACGTCTTCTATTAAATGTTCATCTGTGCCTATTTTTACTACACGTGCCATGTGTTGCTCTGTGCTACCATGTGTCATTCTGTAATGGTCCCTAAAAATACCGCTCGTCGTAATTTCATGACGTTTCCTCCTTCTTCCTTGTCTTCTTCTCTTCCTGTCATGATATCGTGATGTTTTGGCTTCCCTGCGCTCCTTCTCCATTTTGGTCATGATATCACGACATCTTCCTTCGGACACATTCACTTTTTTGCTTTGGTCATGATTTTACGACATGTCGTGAAATCGTGACAATCTCCTTGGCATCTTCTTCCTCTTGCTACTGGTTGCAATTTCGCAACAGTCGTGATTTCATGACATGTCGTGAAATCATGACATTCTCATTGGTGTCTTCTCCAGGCTGCCCTGCGTCACGATTTCATGACAGTCATTATTTCATGACATGTCACAAAATCATGACATCCTCCATGCCTTCTATGCCCGGCTGCTCTGCGTCGCGATTTCGCGACAGTCACGATTTTGCGAAATGTCACAAAATCATGACATCCTCCACGCCTTCTGCACCTGGTTGCTCTATGTCACGATTTCGCGATGTTCATGATTTCACGACATGTCACGAAATCATGACATCCTCCATGGCACTTTCTCTCTCCTACTACCTATCGTGATTTCATGACACTTTTTCTGTCGCAATTTCACAACACCAAGGCAAATACTAAGAAATTTTCTTTTATATGCAAGGTTGTTTGGCCGCCATTAGATGCTCCTGCATCAGACACTCGGGGTTGATGGAGAAGTGATCTTCACTTCTATGATGTTCGATTGTTGCCTCCTACAACATCTCCAAACGTGCACCTGCCTTTGCAGTCTGATTCAACTCCATTTCTTGGCCTCTACTTCTTAGTTTATCTTCACACTTTCTGTGCAGCTCCTCTTGCTTCTACAAATCCATTCTGAGCAGCTTCTTTTGTAGGGCTTTCACTTGCCTCTACAAATCTCTTCTGAGCCACTCCTCTTGTAGAGCTTGCATTTGCCTCTGCAAAACTCAAACATCTTCTGCTGTCACCATGCCTCTCCCACCAATAGGGTTTCTTCTTGGAGGCATTCTGCTCACTCTCTCATTAGCATTTCCATAGATCCTGGTGTAACTGCCTCACGTTCGGCAATCTATTACACACTCAGGAACTTTCAGCTCTGATACCACTTGATGGGGACAAAAAAATTGAACCAACCAAATCTAAATTTTCATGCAAAAAATTGCTAACAAACTTTACAAGAACAAAAAACCCAATGTTTCATTCGATAACTTGTAAATATTACAATAACAGCCCATAGGCTTTACAAAAACTAGCTCTCAGGCTTAGTTCTTTCACTAACTGGCGCACAGGCACAGTTCTCTCACTCTCTATTGTAGATCTCTCACTCTACAACTATGGAAGGAAAAGCACTCAAGCCGATTCAGAATGGCTCTCGGCCCTTGACTCTGCAACACGACTATGCAACTCTACAACTGCAGTTATCCAACTCTTCAACTGTGCGTGACTCTTCATCTTCCATCTGGCGGTCCTTCGATTCATTTTTGCCATGACTGTTCGTCTTCGCCTACTCCATAACTGCAATTCGTAATGTCCTTTGTAGTTGGTGTAACATCTTTCATTAACTGTTCGTCTATGCCTATTTTTACTGCAAGCACCACGTGATGCTCTGTGCTGCCATGTGTCATTCTGTAACGGTCCCTAAAAATACCACCTATCACAATTTTGTGATGTTTCCTCCTTCTTCCTTGTCTTATTCTCTTCCTGTCATGATATCACGACATGTCGTGATATCATGATGTTTTGGCTTCCGTACACTCCTTCTCCCTTTTGGTCGCGATATCATGACATGTTGTGATATCATGACATCTTCCTTCGGATGCCTCCGCTTTTTTGCTCCGGTCACAATTTCGTGACATGTCGCGAAATCATGACAATCTCCTTGGCATCTTCTTCCTCTTATTGCTGGTCACAATTTTGTGATAGTCGCGATTTCATGACATGTTGCAAAATCATGACATTCTCATTGGTGTCTTCTCTCGACTGCACTGTGTCACGATTTCACGATGGTTGCGATTTCGTGACATGTCACAAAATCGTGACATCCTCCCTTTTGCACCCAGCTGCACTGCGTCGTGATTTCATGACGGTCATGATTTTGTGACATGTCACAAAATTGTGACATCCTCCACGCCTTCTGCACCCAGTTGCTCTACGTCGTGATTTTGCGACGATAGCGATTTCGTGACATGTCACGAAATCGTGACATCCTCCATGGCACTTTCTCTCTCCTACTACCTGTCGCAATTTCACGACACTTTTTCTGTCATGATTTCATGACACCAAGGCAAATACTGAGAAATTTTCTTGTAGATGCAAGGTTGTTCGGCCGCCACTGGATGCTCCTGCATCATTTTTTCAACCACTATCAGAAGGTGTTTCAAGCCCAGGAACCCTAGTGTGTTAGAGTGGTTCCTCATCACCTTTTATTTTTTCAACAAGCCCTCTATGATAGCCCCCTATCACTAGAAAAGCTTAGAATTATTAAATTTTCCATGGCCAATGATAAGGCCCCTAGTTTTTTTGGGTTCCCTTGTGATTTTACAAAACCCTTTGGGATACAATGGGGCTATATTTACACCAAGTTTAATTAGTGGCTCTAAGTAAGGGCTCCCTTGGAAATCTAATCAAAAACAACAATTTCAAACTCATCCCCAAAATAGGGGATATTGAAGACATCTAAAATTGGCAACCCATTACCTTGCTTAACATCTCATATAAAATTATAGTCAAAGCTCTGGTGCTCAAGATCAAAAACTTACTCTCTTTGATTTTTTGTCTTGAATAGACTAGGTTTATCAAGAGCAGGTATATTTTGGACATTATTGTTGTCTAGGAAGGCATGAAATGGGCAAGACAATCTCAACAAAAGATTATTTTTCTTAATTTTGATTTTACTAAGCCTATTATCATATTGAATGGTCTTTCATCTTGGCCATGCTTCAAACCTTAGGGTTTGGAAACCCCTTTCTTTGATCTATTCAAATACTTTTTGTATATGCTTCTACTTTTCTAAAAAGTAATGGACATCAATCTTCATTCTTTGGTCTCTTTATATCCATTAGGAAAGGGTGCCCCCTTAATCTAGCCCTTTATGTTCTAGCTACTAAGGGCCTTGGATAACTTATGGTTGATGTTATTTCCTAGGGCAGAGTGAAAGGAGTTGTTCTTCCTGACTCCTCTCAATATCTTATCAATGGTCATTTTGTAGATTACTCCAACCTGATGCTTTCTAAGGAAGAAAGTACCATTTATAACATGTTGTAGTGCCTTGACATATTTTATGAAGATTTTGGGTCTAGTATCTAGTGGAAGAAAACCTAGTGTTACAAACAGTCGTTTTTGGCCAAGCCAGATTGGTTATGTCAATTTCAATGGAAATGGATATAACATGGGAAAATGTTTTTTTGGTGAGGCATTCTCTTTGTCTTTCAATATTCTTCTATTCTATGTCAATTTTTTCAAGACAAAATGGAGAGTAAGATTCACAAATAGATTTCTAAGCCTCTATTGCTTGTTGGTAATTTTTAGGTCTATTCACAAATCTTAGCTACCACTCATGTTTACTATTTTTCTTATGGGGCTCCATCCAAGGCATCAGACCAAAAGTTGAAGAAGCTCCTACAAGATTTTTTGTGGTCCTTAATAGATAGAAAAGGCTTCCACTATGTTGCTTGGGAATTTTGTTGTCTTCCAAGGACCTTTGGGGGTTTTGTCCTTCTTAATAGCTAGAGACAAGGAATAACTATCTATGCTAAATGGGTCATCAAAGCAATGTAGGACAATGAAGCTTAGAAGGTGTTTCAATGATATTGTATCTCCTCAAGTGTCCCTTATGGATGAAAAGCTTGTAAGGGCCTTGGTTTTCCCTCTTTTTTTGTTATGAAGGTTCATATTTAGATCCAAGGTACTTTTATAGCCAAAAGTATATGGAGGGCTTGGGATTCTCTCAAACCTTAGCTCCATTGTACTGGCAGTGGCTTATGATATTGTTTATCTATGAATAACCTCTCACTTTGGTGGTCTCGTATCATCACATATGAAGACCAACATTTTTCCAAGTTGCCCTGGGTGAAGGCTCTTCATTTTTATAAGGAAGCAAAATTCATCTTTGACCTTTTCTCCAACCACACTAAATATTGGCTCTCTTGGCATGAAGTTAAAACCCAATTCAACCTCCAAGAGTAGGATAGGGAGATATTTCAAACAATCAAAGAAGCACTCATGTTTGACATGCTTCACAAGTTGGAGTTTGCACCTCATTTCCATGGTGGAAAGATGATAAGTGGTATCCAAATACCCATTTTAGAAATTATAAATCCAAAAATGGGCATCATTGGGTTTTCCCTCATCTACTCTGGCTCCTATGCTCGATGCTCACTAGCATATTTAGTCCTCTCTAAAGGACTGGTAAAACATAATTTCCACTATTTAGAACCTAGATCTAGAACCCAAATTAGTGCACTTCTCTTGGTGCCTACTTTTCCAAGGTTTATTAATTGGGGACCGATTAGTTCATTTGGGGGTTCAAAACCCTAGATGCCCATTCTATCAATGATAGGATATTTTCAAGTGCTTATTCTAGTTCTATCCTAAATCCCAAGTAGTTTGGGTCTGGATTTATATATCTTCCATCCATTTTGTCCTTAATGTTTCTCATGGCATATGGCTCTTTTTAGGGATAAGACAGGCATGCCTACAAGCATTGATCAAATATGGCAATTTTTTAGATAAAAAAAATTGTTTAGCATTTAGAAGGATTTGTAGGCACCTAACATATGTCATGTTTATGAGGCTACTAATATGGACACCTCTTTAGGCCATGTGACTCATCTTGGACCTTTCCAATACCTAGTAGTGGTCCTAACCACTCAATCATCCATCATTGTTGATATCATCAATAGCAACCATCGTCATCATCGATGATCAGAGTGGTTGTAGTCTAGTCATTGATGTCGATAGTATCCATGGTTAGAGCTACGCATATCAATAGTTGTAAAGCCTATAACAAACATGGGATACCTGAGCTGAGCAGAATTCATTACCAGCAATGGTTTCTTGAGCGGTTACACCTGCAAAGCTTCTAGAAGCATAACCCTAACTTATCCAACCTAATAGATTCTTGATATTGGATTCCTTGAGAAGCTAATATGTAGATTTGAAAATTCTATTTAAGGTACCCAAAATATAGAAGAATGATCCATCCTCATTTGCTATAATGGAGTACTACCAAACTGTAAACAGAGAGAGAAATGTCTCATAAGAATTCAAGTGCTACCAAATTTGCATCATAAGTTGCATTCATGGCCATGGATTACATTGGAGTTTTAAGAGTCACTTCTACCATTTTTTAAAGGATAATTCACCATGAAATCATGCCAATTCCTACCCTAAGTCATTCTACAAGAACGCACCAAGAACATCAACCAATTTGATATTGGAATTGATCATCACCAAGCCTAGGATACAGATAATAGAGCCTCTTTCCTGCGGCCACTATTTTCAATAGTGGCTCACAAGCACCACCATCGACATCAATAATAGCTAACAGAGTCCACTGCCCTTATTGACAATGGATATGGGATGATGTATCATTTCTTGTATTTTAGCCATTAGATTAGTCATTAGCTACATTTATTTGATTTCTAACCTAGATTAACAGATTTACTTTTAGTATTTCAGCTTTACTTTCATTATTTTCATGCATTTTATTATTACTTTATGTATTTGCTTCATATTTTGCAATAATCATGAAATGGCCTCATCTTGAGAGGCTTTACTCTTGCTATTGATGCTTTGTAGGTTTCCTTGTGTGTAGGTTACAAGCCTTATCAGGAGCAGATCATCCTCAAGATCATCTTCATTAGCATCATCAAATGTAGGTCACTAAAGAAAACCCTCCAGAATCAGTTCGTGGGGATTCTAAAGATCTATTGAAGACACCTATCATTTGAATTATTGATTGTAATATGTATCAAAATGGTTAATCCCTCAAAGGGATATCTTGTAACCTTGATGTAAAGAGCAATTTGCAACATGAATAAAGGACACCATTTCTTTTATCTCTTTTTCTTTGCATTGTTTATATGATGTTATATTGCCAGTTTGATTTCATACTTCTTTAGGTGTTATATTTTTAGAAATCTTTCAGGATCGTAATAGTGTTATTTTATCTAGCCTAAATATTTCTATAGATTTTTTAGCTTATGCTAAATACATAATTTGTTCTAATATTATGGTACAAATTCAAGCATAGGCTAATAAGGTGGCACTTGAAGTGGAAGACTTACAAAGATTATTATATCATTGGGTAAATGCCCTCTATTACGTGGATAAGGACCCTCCTATGGGCTCTTACAAAGGGCAATCTACCTAGATTGTGTGTGGATGAAGCCATAGCTCCCATGCCCAATGAGCTTGTAGCTCATGTTTAGACAAACAATCCAAAAGCCTTCTATAGTAATGGCATTCCCCTATTTCATTTTGAGGTTGGTATGTCGCCCCACCCTCTTCCTCTAAAATGATTGGCTAGGGTGGGATATACTACTTAGGGAATATGCTAGAGAACTTCCCAAAAGTAGGGTTAGTATTCCGAGGACTGTTGTTCTTCCATTGGTTGGGTTCCCTCTAAAGACACTTTTTTATCATTATCTATTGTTTCTCTTATATGGGAGAATGTTTCTAAAGATCCTAACCCCCTGCTTGGATGGGGCAATACTAAAGACAAAGATCCTCCCTCTTTTGGTGGTGCCATAACCAATTAATATGTTTTCCTTGGTATGGATGTTATTTTTTTGTTTATAATATTTATACTATTGTTGTAATCCCTAAATCATTCTCTTATTTTTACTCTAGTTGGCTATTTATTTTAAATTTTTTAGGTGCACCTTTTTTTGCCACCCACCTTTTTTTCTGACTAATGTATTATTTACTCTTTAAGTAATAAAAGGCTCTTTTCAACAGAGATGAGAAGTGTATCTATTTGTAAACTCTCAAGCTATAAACAAAATAGATGTAATTTTCAAGTGTGGAGGACCTAAGTACAACCCCTTATTATCAAGCACAAAAAAAATGCACTTTTTAACAAATAAAATAAAATATATTTAAATTTAAATTTGATTAATAAATTTGAAAATTGGTGAATGTGATGGATTTGAAAGAATTTTTGGGAGTCAAAAATGTTGATAAATTTTAAATTTGAATTGAATGAGTTCCATTATGAAAAATAGTGAAATTATCCTTTTTGAATCACAACTTTTGAAAGGACCAAACTTCATCATGAAAAAATTAAAAAAAATTATTTTTCATTGTTGGAAAACTTTGGGATATAGTGAATGGAACAAAGAATAGGCCAAAATATGAAAGAGGAAAAAAAAATTAAATAAGATGATGCATAAGCCCTTATTCTAATCACATTTGGGATAATTTATGAAATTCAGCCATATATAAGTGAAGCAGAGGCTTCAAAAGTTGCTTGGAAAAAATTATGCAAAATATTTGAAAGAAAGAACAAAGTAACTATCTTGCAATTCTTCAAGAGTATGAAGTGGAAATTTCATTCAAATATGAGATGATCAATCATGCTTTAATATCAAAGTAAAATGTATCAAGTAACATTGTAGGATCATCACAATCTCATCTTGAATGGAGATAAAGATATTGTCACATATGTAATAAAAAAGGTCATACTACAAGTATTTGCAGATAAAATTCTTTGAATTAAATGAATAGACCTTTTCAAATATTTTAGACAAGGCATTATTAGCCTCAGTATCAACATGTCCAACAATAAAAATAAAAATAAAACCATAAAAAAGGAAATTTAGTTCAAGAAATTCAATAGGTTAAAGATACAAAAGTTGAAGAAAATGAAATAAGAGATCTTATAGTAAGGATTGTAGACACTAAAGATAAAGACCAAATTGAAGATAATTATGAAAGGAATTAAAATGAAAATCATTCAAAAATTCCTAATGGCACTAATATTTTAGATGGTGAAATAAAAGTAGCTTTAAGACAACAAAAATAGATGAAAGGCACAAATTAAAATGAAGATCATTTAGAATTGCAAAGTTTGTGAAAGAACCAAACCAAAAACATATCACAAAAAGAAAATTAAAGTACACTATGGATGGATCAAAAAATTAGACTAGAACAAGGTTATAGATATGTTCTAATATTTATTATTGACATAAATAAATTCTAATATATACTACAGGGAATAGGTTAACAGATCAATACCAAAAATTTAGGTAGTTCCAAAGCTAAAGTTGAAGGATGTAAACTAAAATCAGAGATTGAAGACTAAAATTGTTTAAATCAAATAATGTAATACAGTGGGGTGTTGGATATATTAAATTATTTGTTAAATATTAAAGTACCCCCATGGTACATCTATATATTTATAAATATTAGATTAGGGAGTGTGATTTATATTTCTCTAATGTATGTGTCAATGTGTGAGAAGATTCCAAGTTTATGTAATAAAGTATGCAAGTGTGCAAAGTGTGAGAGTGCAATGTGTCATGTAATTAAGTCAATATCCATAGGTGTAGGCATCAAGTATGAAAGTGAAGAGTCATATGATATGTGGAAATATGTAAAGTTAAGAGATATGAGAGTTTTGTCATATGTGAGGAATAGAAAATGATGCATCTCTTGGATGTCTGAGGAGAGTAATAGTCAAAGTATTGGAGAGTTGCCTTGTGAGGTTATATTATGCAAGCAAAGCTCCAAGAATTGTAATACAATTTGATCTCATGTAACTCAAACTTGATTTATGAATAATATTTGAGTGATTTATTATTATGAAATATTATTTTTATTCGATGAATGTGATTCATTGATATTGATATTATTCTAAGAATGGACCTTTATATGATTTATACTAGATCCTAGGAAAGTAGACCTATGATTTTATCTAGATAAATAGGCATTAGAAATAGGAGGCCATTGGTTAGTACCCAGGTAAAAGTGCAAACATTATGGAGGAACTTACTAGATATTGGGAATGGATTAGCTTGTAGTTGTGTCTCTAGGGTGTCCTCCTTTCTCTTCTTTGATAGTAGAGGACTTGCTTTGCAGACCAATACTCTCTTCCCTTGTTTTTTAGGCCCTTGTTGGGCTAGTTGTGGTGGTGGTTCTACTATTGCAAGAGACAATTGAGGAGAGGTAGAGGTTGGATCTTCTTTAGGTCCTAGTGAAGATTCTTCTACATGGATGATTTCCTTGGTTGTTGCCTCCACCCTTTCAATTGTTCAAGGTAATACATCACATATTCCCTCCTCATTATCTTTGTCTGTGTGGGTGCTTTCAATGTTTGAGTGCTCCTAGTTGTATATCTCACTTAATTTTTCATCCTCATTTAGGTCATAATTTTTTGTAGTGTCCCCTACCTCTTGATGGAATTTTCACCATGCATCAATTTTTATCTCCTTTATGTGTTCCTCTTTCAAAATTTGTTTCTTCTTGGCACTAATTTGGATTTGTGGTTTATTTGGAACTTCTTCTCATAGAAGGTCTTGTAATACCTTGGCTATTGCAAGTTCTTAAAAGTTATCTTTTTTGGTTGCATGCTTTACTCCTCTACTAGGTTCTTCATGGTTTTGGTGTCCATTATGGGCTTATTGCATGAACTTCTTCAAACTATCGATGCTTTCTATATAGGAAATGATATTATCTTTCAAGTCATAGATCCACTCACAAGGCATCATGTTGAGCCTTATATCCCTCAGTTTGTCCCCCAAGATAGAGGTAATATTTATCTTCACCAATGTTACTCCACCAGGGTGTTAGCTTTTGATGGTGTATGCTAAGGGAGAATACAATCACAGGATATGAAATTTGCAAAAATGTAATATGTTGAAAAATACTTAATGGAAAGTAACAAAAATGATACAATGCAATATGAAGGAAATAAACACTCCAAAACTGATACTAAAGAACTACATTGTACCCCATCACCAATCTATATGGTGATGGATACAGTATACCTACTACTACCTACAACAATATATAATCACTCACTATGAGGCCTTTTATATAGAAATATGGATTGCTTGGCCAACACTCTACCTAGCTATACAAGGGGACACCTTACACATTTACAACTTGCATATAGACACTTGTGCATTTATTATATTACTTGAAGTAAATAGCTAACTACCCCGTAAAGTAATATCCTACTCTAGTTATGTACCAAATTTGGTACATTTACATAACCCAAATGATGTAATATACTCTAACACCCCTTGTATTATATTATTTGGGTATTGAATACTTTAGTCTTCAATAAGGATCTTCTTCTCTTGAGTAGTCTAAATTATATTCTTCTTCTCTATCTACAAGAATATGTCCAAGTAAGTAATTTGTATCTTCACACAAGACCGAGAATGCTTTGGTTGAAGACTCCTCCAATTCTTGAGTTTGAGTATGTTTATTTAGTTATGTCTTTATGGTTTCTTCTTTGTTCATGTCTTCTTTACTATGGTTTATCTTAGTGTACCTTTTATTTATGTTCCTCCTTCTCCTATGATTTTGTATTACACTTGTGAAATTTATATTTCATGATGAGTTATTCTATCATCACAGTAATATTGATTTGTATTACTAGTTTGTTTCATGTGTTGCTCAAGTACAAAACAAATTAATGATAGGTAAATCATCAAATATTCCTCTCATGTAAATATGACTAGTTTTTGTGAATTCCACCATGCAGTGAAGAGAGCTTCATGAATATATCAATTAATGTTGTAAAGTTGCCCTCTTTTGCCTCAAGAAATAATGAGAATCTCTCTTTATCACTAGTAGATAGATACTCATATCCTTCAAGAGTATCTATTAAGTTTTGAGAGTAGAATTATATTTCATTTAATAGTTATTCATTATTAAAAGCATTTCTTAGTATTTCATCCATGTTTTATTGATCTAGATATTTGAGAATATTTTGAGTAGTCTACCTTGTAACTCCCTAGTTAAGAGTAAATGAGTTAATTTGATAAAACTATTCAAGTCTTAGCTTTTGTAAAATCCCTTATTTCTACCTAGTTAATATATGTGAACTAATTTGATAAAACCTTTTTAGAATTATGTTTTGTAGGCTTCCTTATGTCCCCCTAATAATTAGAATATGCTTAGTTCACCTGCTAAGTTGATTTTGTAATGTAATGAGAATAATTAACTTTTTAATTTTGCCTTATCTATCCCAATGAAGTATGCTTTAATAGTTGGATTTCTTCTTGTCTCCTTAGATAATTTTTACCAATTAATTCCAACTCTATATGAAGGTAATTGATTTGCTTCTCTTTCCAGTAAATTAATTTTATAAATTTCAATGTATATAGTTTGAAGTAGTATGTCTTATATCCCCCTACTTTTTGGAATATTAGAAAATAATGGTATTTACAATTTGATAATGATTTAATATAAGTTGAAAACCCTATATCTCCTACTTGGTTAATTGCAAATATGAATATTTAATATCTTGAAATAATCTTGCTTGATAATCACTAATGCTTGTTAAATTTATTCCAATGTAATAGTCTATATCACCTTATAACAATGCAATAGTCTATATCACCTTATAACAATGCAATAGTCTATATCACCTTATAACTCTAATTTTAATTAAAGATAGCAAGTTTAATCTTTACCTTTGTAAGGATTTATGCTTTATGTATCCTTGAGTAGCTCCACGTACTTTGATGGCTGATTGGTATGTATCTCAATGTTGTATTAATGTTGCTTTGATCTTGTTGTTCAACAAAGGGCCTATGTTCTTACTTTGAACTTTGTGCTTCCACAATACCTATTTTGGCTTGGTCTCCTTCTTAATGGGTGCTTATCACCACAGGAATTGAATGCTAGTTAATGAGATTCTTCACTACCTCCTTTGGCTCTAATTTCAATGTGCTCTTACTGACTTGAACATTGTAATTTTGCTCCAATTTTACTTCACATCTACACCTTGGAGTTGAATTCTTTATGTAGCTACGTGGCACATGCACTTTGAGTAACATCTAAGGTATTTTTTTAATACTTATTTGAGTGATGTGCAAGTGGATTCTAAGCTCCAACATGCATGGGGCTTCTTTTGTAACACTTATGGCTAATTCTAACACTTTATCCAAGTGGCTTATGGCCTCCAATTTGTGAATGGAGATGTAATGTTCCTTCCTATCAAAGACACTTTGTAACTCTCTTTGCTCTAACGTTCAATCATTTTCTTATGATATGGGTACTTATTTTTAGTGATGAAAAATGGTAGATTGCATGTATTTTCCCTCCAATTATTCTCTTCTTATATATATATTCCTCTTGCCAATGTAAATCTAGTTGTTTCTTGTTCCTCAATGCTTCTTCCAAGCGAGTATGGGTTGGATCTTGATTTGATGGAGGTCTTAGGAGATTAGATATGGTTCTATGGTGCTTCAAGATCTAATTTGAGAACTCCTTTAATAGACATATTCTCCAAGCAAGGGCTTGGATATTGCTTCTTTCGCTCTATGTTTTTCCTCTCAATACGTTGGTTCGAATGCTCCCTTCACAACTATGCTTTTCCTTTCAATATGCTAGTTTGAATGCTCCCTTTGCAATGTTCAATGGATGAAAACCAACATGGATTAATAATGACCCTTTTTTGATATTTTATGCTTTAGATTGGTTGTTGGAAACACCTGCTTTCATGGTTGCAAGAGTATATTTGGACTCTTTGTTAGATCTTCTCTCTTGCTTCTGATAGTGCTCCTCTATGGGTGCTTGTATGATATTCCTCACTTGTGGAGGATATGTCTTTAAGATATTAAAGTTCTATCCTCTTTTCTATGTAGGACAAGAAGTTATGGTGTAGTATAATGTAAATAGACGTGTAATACAATACCTTGATTTTTCACCTTCTCTTTTGCAAGCTTCTTTTGTTGGTTTTAGTGGTGACTTCTCTGCACTGCTTCTTGTAGGCAAGAGTTGATTGATGTTTTCTTCTCTTCTATACAACTCTCTCCTTCTATTGGTTAATATAGTAATGAACCCAAGCTAATAATTATATAGTTAAGATGCCCTTGAAGTAATAAATTTTGCACTAATATTTTACCTACCTATAATGAGATCTTAGTGCACCTTGAATTTGAGACTTACCAAGTCTTGATTTTTGGCTTCTATCACAGATTTAATGGCTGCCTTCTTCTTCTCCACTCCTTTGAGGAATTCCAATCTGCTTGGTGGCTTCTATAGGCCACAATACCTTATAGGTATTGAGTTCTAAATAGTGTCTTTAAACACTTTGATTATATTGTAGATTTGTGTGTCCTTTATCGTAATAATCAATACACGAAATAACCCTTTGAGAGTAACTAGTTTAATGAACAACTAGTATAGTGCAATGAATCAATAATATTTTCAACTTAATGCACTTAAATAATCTCATCTTATTGCTCCTATTAATAAGCTTTCAAAGTAGTTTAAAATGCACTAATGATAACTGCAAATTCCTCAATGTAGTCCTCTTTTCAATAATTAGATAATAGGAAGAATGTATCTATAACTCCTATTAATGTGCAGGTAATGAACCTTAATAGAAACTATATTCTGCACTTTCTTTGAGTACTTTAAATGCAATCTTCTATTTTGCAACTTCCAAATTCTAATAAGGTGCTCGAATGAACTTAAATAGTAATCTAAATAAGTGTTCAAGTAATGAACCTTTTGCACCTAAATTGCTTATCTTTGATGATGAAAATCTTGATGAGTTGATTTACCAAGTCTCTTATCTAGAATGGTGGTTACTCATAGCAATGAATGCTTATAGTCTGCTACTCTAAATTTGTAGTAGATGATTTTCAACTTGTCCTTTAGGATTTGACCTAGAACTTCGAAGTCTTGTAGCTAGTAATGTTATATTGATTGTTGTCCTTTAGAATTCAATCTATTCACTAAAATATTGTCCTTCTAGAACCCTTTTAGAAATTTTTTGTGAATCCAGCAAATATCTATATGTGCCTTCTTTAGATATGAATGGCAATCTCCAAATATTCTTGGATTTGGTGGGTTTCTTTTGTCTGAGTTCTTCTTAAACCTCTTTGTCAGGTTCTAACTTCAAACAAGATTGTATTCTCTATCTTGAGGTCTTCAATGTTCTTCTTTAGGATTTGGCACTCTTTACCAGATTCTTATCCTTTTAGGATTTTTGTCAGATGGTAACAATTATCCCAAATCTTTCACTATCTTTTGTGAATTTCTCCAATGAGTTCTCCTAGGAACTTCTTTGATGGCTTCTTCGATTTTTGTAATGAGGCTCTCCAAGCCTTCTCCTATTTCTCCTTGAGACCTCTCCAAGGTCTTTTAGTCTTGAAGCTTCTTTGGTCTTCTTGATGAGACATTTTCTTCAATATTCATCTATGTAAGTGTTGGCAATGAGATCTTCTTCATGAATCTCTAGAACAAGACTTTTGATAGTCCTTCTCTATCTCTTCCAAGGATGGAAGTTCTTCAATGAGATCTTTGATGGGTCTCTTTAGCTTCTTCTAGATGAAGTATTAAATTAGCAAAGGATATCATAAATCTCCTATATTTCATGGACTCTTCTCTGGAGTCTTCTTCTAATTCAATGACTCTTCTTTGGAGTCTTCCTCAGTTTCAAGGCTTCTAAGGCCTTTTTTTTTAGTAAGGCTTTTATGGTATTTTCTTCTGAAATAAGGCTTTTGTAGCCTTTTCTTCTGCAATAAGGCTTCTATGGCTTTTTCTTCTTCAATAAGGATTTTTTGGTCTTTTCTTCTACAATAAAGCTTATGTGGCCTTTTTTTATACAATAAGGCTTATGTGGTCTTTTCTTCTTCAATAAGGATTTTGTGTTCTTTTCTTCTGCAATGAGGATATTATGGCCTTCTCTTCTGCAATGAGGATATTATGGCCTTCTCTTCTGCAATGTGTAGGTATACAATAGGGCTTCCTTAAATTTCCTTTTTCTGCAAAAATATATTAATAAGATGATTCCAAATCTTATCAATGATGAATTTTCACTAGTTGATTTGTCAAACTAGTGGAATGAATTTTGAGTCCTAGTCTTCACAAGTTTTCTACAACTCTATGGAAAGACTAGCCAAATGCAATCTCAAAAATTTTGGAACTGATATTAGCTTCTCTGATCTATCTCTCTTGTGGCTCTCCCTATTCCTATTGACCTACCATGGATCTGATACCACTATTACCTTTTGATGGTGTATGCCAAGGTAAAATACAATCACGGGATATGAAATATAGAAAAATATAATATGTTGAAATATGCTATTAATGGAAAGTGAAAAAAGTGATACAATGCAATATGGAGGAAATGAACACTCCAAAATTGATACTAAATAACTACATTGTACCCCATCACCAATCTATATGGTGATGGACACAATATACCTACTACTACCTACAATGATATATAATCACTCACTATGAGGCCCTTTATATAGAAATATGGATTGCTTGGCCAACACTCTACCTAGCTATACAATGGGACACCTTGTACATTTATAGCTTACACATAGACACTTATGCATTTATTATATTACTTGAAGTAACTAGCTAACTACTTCCTAAAGTAATATCCTACTCTAGTTATGTACCAAAGGTGGTACATTTACATGACCCACATGATATAATATACTCTAACACAAGGCTAAGGGGAAGCTTATAAAATTTTATCTTACCCTTCCTATTCCTGTAGATCGCATCAATTATGTCCATATATCTTAATAGATCCAAAAAAGAACTCCTTTTCAAGATCAACTTAGGTATATGATAGACAAACTTATAGAATCCATGCATTCTCAAAATAGTGGCATACTCCATGAAATACTAGTCTCCTATATGCTTTCCCTATACAAATTGGATAATGTCCATCAAGAGACGTTGTGGCTTGCACCCACTTAGAGTCACAAGGGTTGGGACTAAAAATTTTTCTATAAAATTATAATAGGAGGTCTTGCTTAGGATCTCCATCCAAAAGGAAATGGGTCATTCATGGATAGACACATCTACTTGATTTAAAACCAACCTAGGGTATATCCTAGGGTTTTGGAACAAAATCAAATGGGCTAAAAATGAGGAAAATTGAAAAAAAAATTGTCCTTGAATTTGGACAATCTTTTATGAATTTGATCAACAATAAAATAATATAAATAAAAAATCTTCCTTTCCTTTTGGGGTTTCCATCTCATCATGTACAAAATTTTGAGGTAGGCCTATACCATGCTCTTGTCATCTTCAAACCTAAAAAAATGCCAACATGCTCATGATATCCCTAGCACTATCCCTTAGGGTTTTGCAAGTCAAGGGGAATTCTAGTGGTATGGTGTCCTTGATACCATATTCATCCAACATGAACCTTGGATTGTCTAGTATGGATTCATAATACCTGGTGGTATTCTCCAAATTTATGGCAAGTCTTTTTGTCTCTACTTGTAGAATATTTTAGATGGCATGGGTGGTTAGGGTGACCCTAAATATTTCATCATGTGATTGGGCTTCCCTAGCCTAGGTTTTGTAGAATTTTGCATATGCAGCCACTATCTCATAGCAATTATACCCCTCAGGCATCATGTATTGTGATAGAGTGCTATTCCAAATCCATGCTCTAAAGGACTTGAGATCACTGGATTTGAACCTCTACCAAGTCCCTTCCCTTAGGTTCTTGGTCATCTTAGACAACTTAGGGTCTATGAATCTCTTCACCAAGTCCTTCAACCACTCAGGGGCTATAGCTTGGGGATCTCTAACTATTTTTTCTTGACCTAATGTGGAAGGAGAGGTTGTATTTTCTTTTGTAGAAGTAGTGGATGGACCAACTCTAGTTTCATATGGGTGAGTGGTAATATTCTTCTTCTCCTTGGTGCTTTGAACACTTCTATTTTGGGGAACTCAATTTCTTTGACTTGACTTTGAAACTGTAATATTTTGTGATCTCTAGGATCCTTGTTCATTTTGATGCTTGAGAATCAATGGGAAAATATGAAGGCAAGATACCCTTTTATGGATTTTCTACTTGAGGATCAAGATACCTTCCTACACAGAATTCATGTTACATGAATTCATTTCATCTCTCACAAAGTAGGTGGGAATTGTCTATCACTTTTCATAATTAAATCCATCTGTTAAAATTAGTTTTTCCTTCTATGCAAATTCAATGGGTAGATGCTACCACCTACTCCAAGAACTATGTTTCTATATTTTGCATCAATTTATCATCTCATCGATAATGAATTCATATTAGATGCATTTACTTCCCTTTTTAGTAGATCCAATGTAAAGAGGTTGACACTCCTCCCAATGCATTGAATTTATTCCATGTGAAATTATATTTTCTCATTTAAGTTTGGTAGAAGGATGTTTCCCTCCTTCTAGAATTTTATTCATGTTATGTGAATTCATTTCATTTTGTATGGTAGGTAAATGAAGAAGGGGGGCACCACCCTTTTTGTTGATCGAATGGTCTACGAACTATCATTATCAGCCAGTCAAATGATTTATGTTGTCTTAAGGAGCCATTTGATTTTTATATTCTAGTAATGATCATTATCCATTGATGATATTGAATAGATAGTTTACACCCACCTAGGGAAACTATTTTTATCTTATGCTTTAGAAAATTATTTCATATATTGATTTGTTTTGATCATATGGTGCGCACTATTCTAGCCTTGGGTCTTTCTTTTATAAATTTTTATTTTGTGTACAAGCACCACATGTCCTAATCCTTTATTATTTGATAATTGGTGTTATTTTATAGAGTTATATTTGTCTTCTTTATCTTGAAAATGAACATCATTCGTTAAATATTTGATCAGACTACTTGGATGGTTTTGGTGTTGAAATCTCCTTATGTAGCTTCTAACTTAGCATGATCTAGTGAAATGTCATTGTTAATGGTGTTCAACCACATCCCCTTGATTCAACTTTTGGGAAAATTTTGGCTATGTAGAACATACATGCAAGAGGAAACCTTGTGGATCAAACAATTCTTGAATTACTTTTCTTTGATGATCAAACAATTGCCAGAGCCCCAAAGACCTGTTTGCAATTATTTATTCAACAAATAGTGTTGACTATTGTTGATTTAATAGAATGGATAATTCTAATTGGGCTAGGTATTTTCTTTTATGGCTTCTAATTTAGCACAATATTACCACATATTTCCGTAGTTTTATGATCCAATGGTCATAACTACTTGGGAAGGGAAATCTCCATCTTAGCACCTTAGTAATTGTGTGGTCCATTGATTACAATCAATTGTTGGCTTCTAATGATGCATATTACCCCATAACTTCTTTTTCAATCCCCACCATCTCATTATCCTTTTTTTTTAAACCAATGGATGCTTTTGACCAGTGATCTTGATCAAGTTCCTAAATATGGAACCTATTTCAAAAGATAAACTAAAGCACAATGTTAAAATATAATGACTTTCATTTTTTTTGTATATCAAAGCTTAAAGGTAGCTCCTCAAGCAGATCCCATTAAATGGAATTAAAAATTTATCACTATCATGTGTTAAAATTTTGAATAAATTCTCTTTTTTGTAGGTGGTTATGACATAGGGATCTCTATATGACATTAAAGTTGATATAGCCCCTAGTTTGCTTCTATCTTCATCCCATTTGAGTACTTGATAAACAATATTGAAGATATAGGGATTTTCCCTCATTTCAAACCATCTCTTAACCACTTCTTGATGATTCAATGGTTGTTCCCTAGTTTTTTTTCCTCTACTCTTTGAGCTTGAGTAGCGTACTTATTCTTATGGTCAAGGTATTATTCTCTTAGAGCTCTAGCTAGTGAAGCAATTATAGTGTTGACAATTCTATGGATATGAGAAATCTTACCTCTTTTCCTATAGACCAAAGTGTAAGGTGAACAACCTATAGCCTTCTTTGAAGTAATTTTATCATCCCATAAGGCTCTTCTAAGATGGAAGTGCCATTGTCTCTAATTATTAGAACCAATCCTCTTCTAAATCTTGATTAAATTCTTGTTGGTATATTTTTCTAAGCCATTATCTTGAGGGTAAAAGTTTGAATAAGCATTCATATATATACCATATTAGAGGGTGAATTGAGTGATATTGTCCCTAGTGAATGCCTTGGCATTATCTGTAGTAACAATTTTTGGGATACCAAGTCTAGTTATTATCTTCAAGAAATCAATGATTACCTTTTTAGTGGTTTCCTTCAGTGAGACTACTTTGATCCACCTAGTGAAATAATAAGTAGTAATAAGAATTCATTTATGGACTTTGCTTAATGGTGGGTTGATCATGCCAATGAAATCTAAGCCCCATTAGTAGAATGGCTCATCTATTATTATGGGTTTCAAAGGCATGGGTGTATTTCTCCTTATTCTAGTGAGTAAATTACAGCTATCACATCTCCTCACTCACTAGTGAATATCTAAAAACAGGGTGGGCCAATAGTATCTAGCTCTCATGATCTTGGTGGAAATAGCTTGAGCTAAAAATTGCCCTCCTAAGAATCCTTGATGGAACTCTTAAAACAAAGGTTGAGTTTGATCCATTTAATACACCTTAAGAGGACACCATCAAAGTTCCTTCAAAAAAACATCTTCAATTAAAGCATAATGAGCATTTTGGATTTTGAATGCCCTTCTTTGAGATTAATTAAGGCCAAATGGATATTATCATGTTTGTATATAATTAATCCTATGATCTATCCATTATAGTACCTCTTCATTCAAACTGATCAAGCACATATCCTTGTTAATATTTTCTTCAATGATATCTTCATCTAGTCTTTGGCATAAGACCCTTTCCTTAATCAACTTTGTAGGCTTGATATATATATCATATTCTAGGATTTTGGTAATCCATCCTAATCTCTTCTTGTTGAATTATCCACACAGTATATACTCCTTTATGTTGCAGTGGATGACACGAGTGATGAGCTTATGTTAGAGACCAAGTGTTTGAATTTATTCAAGGCTTTGATCAAGGCATACACTTGTTTTTAATTAAATTTTTACCTCTCCTTGTAGCCCTTTAATATTTGGCTACAAAATACAATTAGGTGTTCATGTTGATTACCATATTTTTGGTTGAGTAGAGTTGTAATGCTAAATTCACCCCAAATGCATATAGTATGAAATCCTTGTTAAAGTCTACATAATCCAGCATCGAAGCTTCTATTATAGCCTTCTTTATTTATTTAAAATCCTCCTTTCCATTTTAGGCCATTTTAATGGTTGGTCTTTCTTTAGCATGAGGGTCATGGGCCTGATTATGCTAGAAAAGTATTATATGAACCTCCTTACAAAGTTTATTTTCCCAAATAAATATTGGAGAGATTTCTTGTGTTGGGGTAATGAGAGATTTCCAATGGCCTCAAATCAATCAAAGTTGATGGAAATACCTTATTTCAATACAATGTGTCCTAATAATTTTCCATGAGACACATAGAATATGTACTTCTTTGGATTTAGCCACACTCCAAACTCTTGACAACACTTGAAAATCATCTTTAAGCATGCAAGGTGATATTCCTTCTACTTAGATAAGACAATCAAGTCATCTAGATAGACTAAGATGATCTCATTGATTAGGTCCTTGAAGGTGATGTCAATGGCTCTCTAAAATGTTATTCCAGCATTTGACAAGTCAAAAGGAATTCACTAATATGCAAAGGTTCTTGATTTGGTGGTGAAGTTTTTCTTATGCTAATATTCATCTTTCACCCACACTTAATTGTAACCAAAGAACCCATCCAACAAAGAAATATTTTGAAACTGGAAATAATCTATAGGATTTGATACATTGAAGGCAAGTGGTAATGGCCTTTCAAAGAAGCTTTTTTAAAGTCTCTAAATTCAATGCATAACCTGATCTTTCCATTATTTTTTCTTATAGGTACCAAGTTGGAGATCCACATGGTGTTCTTAAGGATATATATGATACCTGACTTGATCAATTTAGCCAACTTCTTCTTCATAAGAGGCTCATTCTTTAGATTGAATAGCCTCTAATTTGGCCTCACTGGTTTAGCCTCATGAGCTATCTTTATAGTATATTGGAATATATCTTTGTGGTATCCTTCAAATTATTCATAGCTTTATGTTATTACTCCATCATACCTTTAGAAAATATGGATCAAAAATTCCTTAGCTTCTTAAGTGGATACTACGTCTATATTTGAGGTTTGCCCTAAGGTAGCCTCTATTTCTTGGTAGTCTTGTTTATCAGCAATCATCCTTCCTACCTTTTAAATGACCATTGAGAATAAAAAATGATTCCAAAGTTACAAGCCCCTTGGGAACCTTTTTGGATTTTAGTTGTATAATTTGGTCCCCATATGCTTCCTTAATTTGAGGGATTAGTTCTTCTAAGAACTCAACGTCTTACTGAATAAAATGAAAAATATGCTCATCACTATCAAATACCTACTAATAAATATCATTGTTAGGAATGGCTAGCCTGACTACCAAATTCACATATTATTGATTTTCTATCAGATCACTTACATAATTGAACTATGATCTGATAACTATCATGTAGTCAGCATCCACATTATGAGTCCTCAAGAGGACTTCAAATTTTATGGCATCAAAGGACTCAGTAAGGTCCTAGACTCTATTCTTATAAGATCTTATTAGTCTATTATTTACTAAGAAGTGATATCTTACCTACTTGATCACTAGATCTATGTCACCAAAGACTTGAAATAACTTGATATCTTGATTTTTAGCAAGTTGGAAGCCAAGCACTAAGGCCTCAAACTCAACAACATTGTTTGAGAAGTTAAATTGCAATTGATAGAACTGCAATATCTTTGTCCCCTTTGGTTAAATTAGGTAGATACCAGTACCAAATCTACTTTTGCTCTTGGCCTTGTCAAAGTACTTCTACATGCCATTTAGGTATTCTTCGGTCTTCATGATTTAGGGGATAGAGGGGTTTTATTTTTTAATAAAATAAGCCCCCACACTTGTTTATTCAAAGACCTCATAAGGATTTGAATCCCATATCTTAGTTACTCACTAGTCTATTTGATCATCAGGAATAAAGGAGAAAATTTCATTGATAGATAGGTCTGACTCAAACTACTCTTCTTTTGTAATGCAGACTTGTTTTATGTCTAACTTGAATGATGGAACATGCTACAAGTGATGGATATTGAGAGGTTCTAATGGAATATTTAGTTTGGTCCCAAATATGGTTTTGAGCAGCATGTACATCTAATCCAAATACCATTAGCCTCTAATTTTGGTAATGAAATCTCTAGATAGGCAAATGCTAAAGTAGCTAGGAGACCAATGTTATATCCTAATGGACTATGAGATTAGGGCAAGCTTGTAATGTGAGGGGAAGATTTCAAACAAGTCTAAATATTTTATTAGGAGTTCCATCTAGTTGAACCACCCCTTTATTAATAGGTTCATATGTTATTCCTAATAAATTGGCTACCCTTCAAGGCATGACTGAAGTACTTGACCTAGAATCTACCATGCAATTATGAATCAAATTATTATCATAGATCAAAGCTAGGTAAAAGGATATAGTTTTAATTCTATTTACCTCAAGGATAGATATTTGTAGGATCATAGGTGGTTTTTTCTTACCCAATACTTTTTGTCTCTCTAGAGATTCCTTTCAAAATTTTCATATGTTTTAGCATAGATAAGATATTCCAAAGAGGCATGGCCATAGTAGACTTCTTTAGATGGTCTACCACATTAAATGATCCAAAAAAATAGATCCTTTGAGTCATGTTTGATATACATTAAGGCTTGGACCTATCTACTGTGGGTTGAGAAAATATAATAGGCTTAAGAATTAGTGTGTGTTGCCTTGGGGCTTTTGGGGCATTTATCCTAGTGATTGCCAAGAGGTTTTGCATATTCTGATTAGGTGAGACCATAGGAGAAACTCCTTTTCTAGGATCATTTGGTTTATTTTAGATATTAAGACTCACTTGATTAGCCTTCCCTTGCTCCTCCACTACCTTCCTTTTATCCCTTTTCATATAGTCCAATTAGACTTGTGACCTACTAGGCACTTAAGTACATGCCCCATTAGACACAACATATACTTCTTCCTCATCCCAAGTTATCAAGGTTTGCTTGAAGTCATGGAACACATCATAAGGATAGGGTTTGGTGGTTGGTTAGAAGATTTTTGGCTCTATAATTGTGTATCCAATCCTGAGTAAGAAGTACATGATTGGATGTGTACAACTTCATTAGACATGAATATGGTTTTCTAAGGCTCTCCTCCAAGATAAGTATTAGGAGGATGGGCATTGGGGTAGGGGTAATACCATGCATTGGGGTCCTCCACATAGTTGTTTTGTGTGGTGACTATATCCCTAACTAGGTTAGGGATAATCTATTCCAATGGAAGTTAAACAGTCACTATCTTCTGGTTTGAGTTTTGTGGTTGGCCTATGCTTTTATTGGATTAGAAAGTAGAGTTGTGATATCCAGTTGGAGGAGGCCTATAACCTTGGTTTTTTTTGTTAGCTTTTTAATATTTAAATAAATAAAATGCACCCACAAGTATGGAAATAAGCATGCAATGTTACAGCTATGATAATGGCTAAATAATATGCATGAAAATATTATAGAAAACTTGATACAATGCTCAAGAAATGCTCATATATGAAAGCTCATGAAAATATACAATGCTCTCCAATGGAGGTTACAACCTCTCCATTCTTGCAAAATGGATCTACATTGTATCTACTACTACTCAATCCATGCACACCAAAATCCTCTCTATATTCTATTCTATGAAGGTCTATTTATAATGAGATGCAACTCTTTACCTTCAAGACACCTCACTATTCTATTCTAAGACTCATGTACATGTGGACTTCATGCACATTTACAATCATTGCACATTATTACACTTGTGCATTTATTACATTACTTTAATAAAACACTTAACTCCTAATATAATCCTAATCTAAATATGTACCCATGATGGTACATTAGTAAGGAACCAAATAATGTAATATATTCCAACACCCCCTTGTATTACATTATTTGGTTTTTGAAGACTTTAGTCTTTAATATGGATCTTGATTCTGGTTCTGGATTTTGTATTCTCCTTCTTTGTTGTCTTCATGATATGTTATTCTTGCTAAAAGAGATTTGACTTCATGTTCATATGTAGGTTCTTCTAGTTCTTCTATTTCTTGAATCCTTTGAGCTAAGTGTCCTTTCTTATTCCCTCCATGATATTCCAATTGAGGGTACTGATTCTGGAAAGGATAAGAATGATAAAACTATTTCTTTTGTGGTTGATACTGCCTTGGTCAAAATACTCTATTTTATTGGTTTCCATGATTTTTTTTATTTCTCTGATTTTGATTTCTAGGATTGAATCTACAGTTTAGTGCTATGTCATTTTCTCCTGCATACATGATAATATATATTGTTGTAAGGTCTTTGTCATCTTGAGGATGATGCAACATTTCCCTATGGGTTATATTTTGAAACCAAGGCATTTTAGTCATTTCATCTTTAACTTTATTTCCTACCTCATATTCTTGAAGAATGTTTACTAACTCATCAAAAGATGTATATTTACTTAGAAGTTGTAAAGATGTAACTAGATGTTTGTAGCTATCTGGAAGTGCTCTTAGAGTTACTTGAACAAAAAAATTATCTTCAACTTTTTCTCCTAAGGTTAATAATTTTCCTTTAATATCTGCAACCTTCCTTAGGAAAAGTTCTAAATTTTCACCACTATTCATTTTCAAGGAGTGTAGTTGAGTATAGATATTTAAGATAGTGGCTTTGTTCTTTCCTTCAAATATCTTGGCTAAATCTTTCCAAGCATCTGTAGAGGTTGTTGTTGAATTAATGTATGGTTGTATTTCATCTATGATTGCAAAGGTTATTATCATGAGAGCCTTTGCATCATTCTCTTCATACTTTTGAATTTTTGACTCACTTGTAGGTTTAGTCATTGTTCCTTGGACAATATTCCAAAGTTTTCAACTGTTAATATTGCCTTTACTTTATTTTTTCATATTGATTGATTTGGTCCTTTGAGTAGTTGGGATTCTGTAAGGATAAATTTATTTGTTGTCATGATGGTTCTTGTAGATTACCTTATAACTCCCTAGTGATTAGAATATGCTATGGTTTTGATAGAATGTTTAGCTTTCAAGATTTTAGTTGAACTCCTTTTGTCTCCCTAATAAATGATAAGTTTAATATAATGTTCAACTCTTTTATCTCCTCTGGTAGAAATCTTATAGATGATGCAGATTTCAATAAAATTCTCAATATCTTTAAGATATTCAAGTTGGATCTTCTATGTCTCTTCAACTTGAGTATGAGACTAATGAGTTCACTTTTCCAACTAGTATTTGATGCAACCAATAATCTTCAACTAAGAATCAATGCAATGATAGGTTTCTAAACTTCTAAGCTATAATTTTGATGTAGGATTCCTTATATCTCCCAAGTTAGAAGTTTTTAGAAGAATTATATATTTGCAAATCAGTTTTACTATCCTTATAACTCCTTGGGATTAAGGTTTGCAAATATTGGAAGCAATAATAATAAATATTTTAATGCTTCTATTTTCCTCTTTCTTCTCAAAGTAAGCAATGTGCTTTCTAGGGTACCTTTTATTACCTTATAACTCCTACTAAATATCCCTAGATTATGAAATCTTAATTAATATCAATTTTAATATGTATATCCTTATTACTCCTCAAAGCTTTGTAAAAGTAATAAGACTTTAATATTACCTTTATAATATGCGTTGTTCACTATGTTATGCACTCAACTAAACCTACAATCAACTTGTGCTCTTCTCCAACAATAATAGGCTAATCGGTGCTATTTCCTATGATGGCCTCACATTATTTATAGGCTAACATTATGTTCTTCCTTATGATGGTCTCACATTATTTAATGCTACTGCTATCTCCTATCAATGACGTTCTTCACTGATGAGTTTTGTTGTGCACTTCTCTATGACTGCCTTAGCTCCTTTAATGTTGCTTGAATTTTCTATGCACTCTTAATTTCCTTCTCGCTTTGTTACGTGCTCTTGTAAATGCCTTTTAATATGATTTTCTACTAAGTAATGTATGATAAATATCATGATTCTCTAAGGCAATGAACGTTCCTTCCTATTGGGTGTTACTAGCTGAGTAGGGCTCAAGATAAATGGCACCAACCTTGCTTTGAATGCAAATTTGAAGTATTACAAGCTTATGACAAGATAAGACAAGTGGCTTTGATCTTATATGCAATGGTCTTCTCCCTTTGAAGCATTTTTGTACCTTGTTGGCTTCCTCCAAGTGTTACTTCAAATGGACACCCTTCTTCCTAGTCGTGGGTGTTATGAGATGATTCTCTTCCTTGTGCCAAGTGGCACTCTCCTCCTTGCAAGGTCTTGGCAAGTGTTCAATCTCCTTTTTCATGTGATTTACCTCCAATGTATCAAAAAGCTTAAAGCTTTAACGCTTGCCTTTGGCCAACTATTCTAGGTTATTTCACTCTTATGTGATAGCGAACTCTAAGATACCTTTCTCCTCTAACTTGGACAATTCTTTCAATATGGATGGCATGATGTGTAATGGATTTCTCTATTGCTTGGGTAATGATTACACCTTTCTTTATGCTATGTTATTGCCAACTAACTATGATATCTTGCCTTGGTTTATCAATTGTAACAAGATATACTCCTTGCACTATGTTCACCTTGTTGTCCTTGTATTGTTGTAGGTTTTCAATGTGGCAATTAACTCTCACTAAGGTGCTGCCCTTGCATCACTTGTTGCACCTAGCTATGGTGCTTTTAGTACCTTGATATGGTGGACATTGAACTCTTTGGATGGCTCCTCTTTCAAGCACTCTGACTATGCTTTTTCTCTCACTAATGGTGGTTGCTTATATGCAAGACAATGGTCAATGTAATGTGTCCTTGAGACACTCCTACTTTTGTCTTCTTCCAATGTAGGGTAGATGATGATAATGGTGCTTGTAGCAATCTAATTTTCACCACTATTTTGAGAGTTTCCTTTCTCCTTCTACTATTATTAAACCTATCTCCCTTTCCTTGGAGATACTTCACTTTTTAGAGCTCTCTTGTATAGCTCTAATGAGATGCTTATGCAAACATAGAGTAGGATGATGTAGATGTTTGCCCCCCTATGCTCTTAAACTGAGCCTCTTGACTTCTCAAAATGTAGGCTTCAACTTTCTTTGTTGGCTGATATAGATTGAAGCCAATATTACCTTCAAACCTTTGGTAATATTTTCCTTTGCTTGGCTATGTTTACACTAATAAATCCAAGATTTCAATATTGTATTTTGCACTATAGGAAATGCAAAAATGTAGAGTCTTATTTTGCTTAGAAATAGTCAATAGAATGTTGATATGTTTCTTTCTCTCGAAATATATCTAACTTCTATTTATTTTTCTTGTGCAAGTTTGAAACTTGTAGATTACACCTTTTTGCACTACCTTTGAAGACTTAAATGAACACTATTATTGCAACCTCTAAACCTTGAAACTGGTGCTTAATAACCTTAATAAGAATCCAAATATAAAAGCTCAACTAATGAAATTTTGCACCTTTTGTTGCATACCTTTCTATATTTATAGATGATGATGGTGGTGATTTAAGTCACCTAAATTGTTATCTTTTGTAGATGATATTGCAGCTCTTCTAGGCTGTCCAAAAATAGCTCTTTGGCTCACCTTTTTGTAGCTTTAACACTTCACTAGTCTTCTGCTCGAAACTGTGATTTGGTGGCTCCAATACTTCTTCAGGATGTACCTCTAAAATCTGAACCTTAGCAGCTACCAATGCTGCCCAAATTGCTGCCTTTTTCTGTCCTCAAATATTAAAAAAAAAATTTTAGATTGTAAAGTAGTCACAAAACTCACTAAAATCATTGTCCTTGAATCTCAAAATTTGGTAGGACACTCCTCCAAATCGTAGCTGAGATATTTCTCAAGAACTCTCCAATAATATATTGTAGAAATCAGCAAATATTCTATCTTTGAAATGACCTTCAAGCCTTCAATGGCAATCCCCAAATCTCTCATATTTGGTGGCTTTTCTTATCTCCTTTCTCTTGTCAAATTCTTTGTCAAAATATGACTTCAAACTTGGCCTATCTAATGGCCTTCTTCTCAATATTTTGATTGTCTTGAGATCTCTCACTATTCTTCTCTAAAATTTGGCAATCTCCTTGCCAAATCCTTCTCTCTTGGGCTTGTTGTCGGATGGCGATAATTGTCCCAACTCTTTAGTTATCACGAACTTCTCCTTGGTAGTAAATTTCTCTAATGAGTTCTTCTAGGAACTCTTCCAATGAGGTTCACCAAGCCTTCTCCTTGTTTCTCCTTGAGACCTCTCCAAGGTCTTCAATCTTGTAGCTTCTAAAACTTTAATGAGACCTTCCTTGATCTCTTCAATCTTTAACTATGGAAGTTTTGCAATGATATCTCCTCCTTGGATCTCCTAAATCTGCTGCTACTAAAATATTGCAATAGGAATTTTGTTAGTCCTTCTCAATGCTCAATATTCCAAATATGGAAGTTCTTCAATAGGGCCTTCTATGGACCTCTTCTTCAATGTGAAGTTTTCAATCTTCAATGGAGATCACCAATCTCCAATCTTCACTAGGACTCTTCTCCTTGAGTCTCTTCTTCCTTCAATGGGATCTTCTTTCTAGGATCTCCTTCTTAGATTTGCAACCTTCAATGTGGCTTCCTTGGCCACTAGATCTCTTCTCAATATCCAACTTGGAGTCTTCAATTTGTAAATATTTCAATGGGACCTTTCTCCTTAGGTCTCCAAATATTCAATCTCTATTTTTTTCAACAAAGAACTAATCCCTACACGAGGAAAGTACATAGAATTTCAGGAAATAAAGGTGAAATCCTTCTCTATCTATTGTAGGAAGTTTCTCAACTTCTAGGAGTTAATTTTCTGCAACAAAAATATTAGAAATAGAAATTTTTGTAAATCTATAAAAAATAATCTTCACTAGTTGGATTGCCAATCTAGTGGATTCAATGTTGAGTTCTAGTCTTCACAAGTTTTTCTGCAACTCTATGGAAAAACTCTAGCCAATAGTAAATTTTAGAAATCTAAAAATGATATTTACAATCTCCTCTCAATAACTCTTGTGGCTCTCTCTATTTCCTATTGATCTACCGTGTGCTCTGATACCACTATTAGTTTTGAAGCTTTAAACTTAAAGGAAATGCACACACAAGTATGGAAACAAGCATGCAATATTTTTTTATATGGTGAAAATGGTAGCCACCACAAATTTGGGTAGGCTTTCCAGTGCTTTATGGATGCCATAGTATTTTGCGTTGTCCACCCTAGAATCCACCACATAGATAGCCTTGCAGTCTTCCCCTATAACCACCATACCACGATCTTTTTAAACCTTTTATGTTGCTAAAAGCGAAATGGATCAAACGTATTCCCCGGATAATAAGCATGCAATGTTATAACTATGATAATGGCTAAATAATATGCATGAAAATATGATAGAAAACTTGATACAATACTCAAGAAATGCTCATATATGAAAGCTCATGAAAATATACAATGCTCTCCAATGGAGGTTACAACCTCTCCATTCTTACAAAATGGATCTACATTGTATCTACTACTACTCAACCTATGCACTCCAAAATCCTCTCTCTCTTCTATTCTATGAAGGCCTATTTATAATGAGATGCAACTCTTTGCCTTCAAGACACCTCACTATTCTATTCTAAGACTCATGTACATGTGGACTTCATGCACATTTACAATCATTGCACATTCTTACACTTGTGCATTTATTACATTACTTTAATAAAATACTTAACTCCTAATATACTCCTAATATAAATATGTACCCATGATGGTACATTAGTAAGGAACCAAATAATGTAATATATTCCAATAGTTTTACTAGGTCTTTGATTATTCTAATATTGAATTATCTAGGCATTCTATTATCTTATGAGGTCTATGACCTCATTGGATATTGTCCTTCGCAAGTTCTCCATTTCATCTAGCTCTTTAGAGGAGTAAGAACTTGTACAAATATGTTCTAGATTAGGGAGAGAAGTATAGGCATTTATGGGGTTCACAATAGGAGCCAGCTGGAAAGTGATAGGTTGAACTACTCAAGGTGTTCGATATGGTGGTTGAATACTTAGAAATAGAGATATAGGGGGGTCTATAAGCTAACATTCCTATCTGAATTAAATTTTTTTGGGCTTCAATGGCTATCCCATAGGCTACTAGTAAATATTTTTTCCCCAAGATTTAATCATTATGGCTATTTCTAAGTTAATAGCTTTTATGTAGTAAACGAATGCCATACCTAGGAGGGATAAAATTCTATTGGGGATCCTATTCCAATTTTTATGAAATTGAGTATTAAATTCATCCATGGTCTTCATGGGTGTTCTCTTAATGGTCAACTACTCTAGAATAGATACATCATTTGCCTTCTCTTTGAATCTATCGACCAACAAGTCTATGAGTTGGTCCCTAAATTTTTTATTGAGTGTGGGACAAGGCATATGTACCACTCTTGCACTTTGTTTTTCAAATATGTAGCCAATAATATAAAGGCCATGTTCTGATCCTCAATGTTGTGCACTACACATAGGCTTACCATGTGATGTAGGTGTTTCGTAAGTTTTGTTGCATCCGCAATAGTGAAGGTATGTATTTGAGCACCAAGGCAAGGATAGTGTCCCATGTTGCTAGAGGAATAGATAGTTACAAGGGCATTTATCATTCTAGGTTGGGTATCTTCTTGGAGGTTGATTTTGTTCCATAACCATGTTTTCACGTTGGGCTCTTCTTTTAGGTCCTTAGTTTAGTGCTTATGGATTTATTTTGGCAAAGGACCTAGTAGTGGGTTTTGTACTCATAAATTTATGGGTCCTTGTTTCAAAGTGTAATTACTATGTTAATGTTCAATGTGCTTTCATAATCCAAGAGACTAATATTTTTACTAGAATATCAATCTGGTATCTCTTCAGTGATTGGTGGGGTGAAGTGTTAAGCTTGTCCCATAGGGCATGCCAATAAAACCGTTATGCATGCATGGTGGGTACTTCTTTTGTTCTTCTTTGCTTTTCTTTTTTTAGTGGGATTAATTAGTGGGATTCCTCCCATCTAGCATGCCAGTGAAATTATTGTGTGCATGATGGTTTTTTTAGGTCTTCTTCAATGGAGTCACCAGGTGAATGCTTTTGTGCTTCAATAAATAAAATTATTTGAGATCTTAATGAGAATCCCAATAAAACTGAATCAAGTTTATTGGATAAAATATCAAGTTTATCCCACTAGATGTGCCATGGAAATTGGTGTTCATTCAAAATGTCATGGGCACCTATGGTAGTAATTGGATGCACCTGACACTTATACCTTGTATAGAGAAACATATTTAGTAAGCTCTATGAGTGAGGGACACACTCAAAGGGGAACCTCCAATATTATTTTGAGGTTGGCTCCTTGTTCGATGTGATTTTTAGCACACGGTTTCCCACATATTTGCATGCATTCTAGGGAAAGGGGAGAGAGATATTTGAAAATAAAACCTAAGCTACAAGGGTGATGCACCAAGATCAAAATATTCTTCTATTTATAATTGAAATAAAGTGAGCACATCTATCATATGCTAACAACTAGATAAGTGAACATAATTTTAATATAACACAAGCATTCATGCACAAAATGTATACACAAAAGAAATAAGGCAAAGTGAAATTAGTTATAGCTTCATATATATATCATAGATTTTATTTATAGAGGTGCCAAATTAAAATAGGCTCGAATGCTATTAACAAAATGAGTCAATGTTTGAGTCCAGAGTATACATTGAATAAAAGTGAAAGGAAATACATACAAGGTCAAATATTAGGTATGAGTAGGCAATTTCTAAAACCTGACAACAAAAATGAAACTATTATTTATACACCAATACTAGGGTTGTCTTGCCTCAAAAACCATATAAGATATCCAAATTTTACCCTCCAATATCAAGCAAGGGATGGGTCTACATTCAATGTTAATGGGATCAAGGTCTCTTAGATCTAGAGCTATTAATGTTAAATAACTTGATCTTATGGATTTGGAACCTTCATCTCTATTTTTGACTGCTTTTACTAGGGATTCCCCTAGAAAATTATTGTGGGATTCATCTACAATCATTGTCATTGGACTCGAGGTCTTTAAAATTGGATCTTCCATCACCACTACCTTTAATATGCCAACTACTTCCCTAGAATATCATGCCTTGGTGGTGCAGGTGAGTGGGCAAGAGGCTTATATGCAATTGTTGCCTTTATGAGCTTAACTAGCTTTCTTGGGAGGCTACACATAGATGCTACCTATAATAAAGTTGTATATTCATCATGGAGATTCCTTGTTATGGAATACAAAAGACTGATGATAAAATTTGATTGGACACTATTTTAATGGTTGGAAAAGCTTCTTCATATCTCCTCCTTGTTCGTGTATTTCTTCTTGGGATATTGATCCCTAATATTGGATGATTAGAATTTCCCTTCAATGTTTTATCACTCATGTCTCTTCTTAATTTGTGTGACCTATCATATTGGACTTGAGTGTAGAATGGTGAGAATACATGGTTTTCATGTGTATGGTCATTATGGGCTTACCTAGATGTAGAAGAACTAATCTATGGATATTAAATTTGTTGTATTTCAACCAATGGTACGGTGCTTTTGTTAATTTTGAATAACTTCTTGAGATGGTGTGGGTTATTGGATCATTTTTTACTAGATCTCCAGTCGTTAGTGTCTTATAAATACAAAGTAGAGATATTGTATGACAAACACATGGACAAACGTCATGAGATTAACTAGATGTGGAAGAATTAGGTCTACAAGCTCGATTGGATGAAAGAGAATAAGTTTGCAATAGTTTTTTCACAATATTCCAACCAATGGTGGGGTTGCTTTTAGTTATCATCAAAAATGCTCTTGCATTCCAACCAATGGTGGGGCCTTATTTAGTTATTGCCAAAAATTCTAAATTGGTTATGCGGGTTATTGAACATCACAAACGGATGGCTTGCGTAACTTTTATGATTTACATGTCTTCTCATTCTTTTCAAAACTCCATGGGTCATTTTATCTTATTTTTACCTAAGATCAACTGTAGATCTCCTCTAGATGTGCACCTTGATGGGATAGTTGCTTCTTCTATGGATTTCCAATGCATCTACCATGTGCTCAAGTCTTAACCAATAGCAGGAATCTCTTTTGAGACGTTCTTCAATAATCTCAAGAAGTGATACAAGTCATTGGATGAGTAATTAACAACTTGTGTGTCTTTGAAAACCTTGTTTTGCTTGCTTTGTTGGAAAAAAGAATTCGTTGTTCATCACAAGATCAATATATCACTTTTCTTTGAGAACTTTTCCCTTCTTTCACTTTTTCAAATCAATGCCCTTGTTTATTAGTGGGATTAGATGACTAGTATGATATTGAAACTTTTATTGAAGCCTTTTCCTTCATAGAATTAGCGTTTGTCATTGATTTGGAAAATCAATAATGCGCACTATCTTATCACCTCCACAAACTACTTTTCCTATAGAAATTAGTTTCCATCATAGATCTCAAAATCAATGGTATGCTTTTCTCTCACTTTTATTTTTCGATAGTCTACTGTCCATCAAGGCCGATTTGTAAATTTTGGTTAAGAAAAAAATTTCACCTTGGTGTAGTGAATTTTTCACTATAATGAGTAAATTGCATCCTTGGAGTTGATCGTAAATTTTGGTGCCCCATTGCATATCAGGGGTTTGGGAGGCAATTGCTCAAATTCTTGGTTCTTTGATCCTCCTACCCATTAAGGATTCCAAGGTAGTAACCAAGCTACTATATTTATCTATATAATTTTAGTTGTTTTTTGATAAGTTTCTCAACTTTAACAACTTTAAAGACTTAATAATAAACTATTATGTGACATTATTAAACATAGAAAATTTATTGAAGAAAAATATGAAATAATTAAATTTCACAATGATGAAATTCAAAGTAAGAAGAGTTATAATGATAAAGTGTTATCTCATCAAATAATGTTAGCTTAACCAGTTAAATTCCTCAAATTTCAAGGAGGAGACCCAGGTTAAAATTTTGCCAAGCAACACATGCATAATTATCAATTTATCATAATACCACTATATGGTCATGATGTAATATGAATGAGGCTCATTTTAGTCCCATACAACCAATTTGAAAAATGATAAATTACTATCCTAAATAAAGGGACAAGAAAAAACCCTTAATAGTATTTCAAAGTGGTATGATGATGTAAGAAGGAAATTATAAATTAAAATTATTGGTTTAAAAGATAAAATTACTTTTATTCAAATTGCAATGAAGGATAAGTGAAATGTGATCTCATTCCTTGTCATGTAAAATCTATGCATGTGGTTTTAGGAAATTGTACTAGTCCTGATATGAACTTAATAGCAAAAATGATATATAAAGGTGGAGAATTTGGGCAAAGTCATAAAGGAGTGATTGAGCCTATTATCCGGTATTTCTTATTGGTATATTGGGTGTATTTTTTGGGCCCACTCAATTGAAGTTATATGAAAATGTTGATGCACACAAAATACAATATAAGTAATATATTGAAGATGGATTAAAGGAGAAATCCAAATGCCAACATCTTCAAGTAGTTATGAAGTCAAAAGACTACTAACTATAAATTTTTGATAAAGAAGAAAAGTAAGTGTGCATATAATTGTTAATAAAGCCATAATATTAAAGTGTTGGAAGTTTTGAATCCATATAATTGTTATGGCAAAAAAACTCAATTTTTTCCACTATTGGCATCACTACAAGCATCCTAAGTTATTCTCTTCTAAACATGAACACAAGATAGCTTTGGTTCCTATGTTGCCTTTGAATTATATTGTTTAAAATTAAGTAATCCTTTTTTAACTCGTTTTATTTTAGATATGTATATTTATTATTGTTGTGGAGTTCTACCTTTTCATGATAATTATTTATGTATATTTATTTGATCTTACTTAAATTATGATTAATATGAGTGTTCTTTTATAATATTTGCATAATGTTAATTTTTTTATTATCATTACCATGTATATGAATCTTTCTATCTATTTATCAATCTTGATACAAAATTTATAGAATCAATTTTTTTTCAAATTTTAAATCTATCTACAATATTGTGATCTATTTTTATCTTGCTTATCATTATTTTTTTTTAATTTTAGTCTGATTTTAAATTTTAGTTATTCTAAAATCATCTTCATTTATACTTGTCAAATTTCCATTTATTTTGAATATTTGATTTACTAAATTGTAAGTGATATTTCTTATTATCATGGATAAATTGTAATTGATCCACTAATTCTTATTTACCATCTTAATCAAGCACTTTTTTTATTCTATTTGATATTTTTTTTCTTGGATAACAAGGGGTTGCACTCGAGTCCACCACCCTTGACAAATTATAACTCTCTTCTTTAGAGCTTGAGAGTTTACAAATAGATTCACTTCTTATCTCAATTGAAATGCTATAGCTAGAAACCTACATCATTTTACATAAAATGTTTGTATTCTTGATTTTCATTTTTTGGATCTTTTCAATTTTTTGTATGAAAACAAATATTCCAGAATTCAGCATCCTTCTTAACATTTTTCTATAGCATCCTTCATAATACCAAAACTTCACCTCTACTATCTATGCATTGCATCTTAGTAGAGTAATATTTCCAAAACATCGCACTATCGTAATTCGCTTACCAAATCTAGATTGCTAGTTTCCTTCGTGAAACACAAGTACAACCACAAAATTATAATAAATAGTTTATATGAAAGTATATTAATGTTATAAAATAAAGCAAATATTACCAATGGAAAACATTAAAGTAAATCTTAACCATCATTTTATTTAGGGAGTCAACAATTTCTTGCCATCTTCAACTAAACTTACTATATCCTCTAACCATGGAAAAAAGAATTTAACTTCATGATCTTAAATTAAAACCCCTCTATTGGCTAGCCTATCTGCACATTATTTTCCTTCTTAATATATGTGTAAAGCTGATTTCTTCAAAATATTTAGCAAGATCTTGAATTTCCACAATTATCTCTTGTATGTTCCATAGAGTAGTTGCTTTCCTCAAAATTGCATTTATTTCTATGAGTGAATCTCCTTCTATTCACACTATTCCATTTCATTTGTTTGCATATTTATAACCCTTATAAAGTTGCCCAAGCTTCAAATTTATTATTTGTCTTAAATATTGAAAGTGTAATGAGATAAAATCTCTCCTCTATTATTTCTAATTATTCCTCATTCTCCTACTAGTCCTGGATTTCCTTTAGATTCTCCATCAAAATTCAATTTGACCAACTCCACATCTGGTGGTTTCCACTTTATATTATTTACCTTTTTTTTGTTTCTCTTGTATCCAACATCATAATTCCATTTGATGGTTTGAATCCATCTATAAAGGCTCTCTGCTTCCATATTAGGGACTGGGTGAGTGTAACATCCCTCCCAAATGCACCAATTAGTTTGCTTGCTTTATTTGTAAGAATATGGTATTGCTAATGGATCGGTGGATGCAAGTGCAAATAGATCTTGTTGGATAATCAAGCAAGGGAACTGGACACCTCCTCCTGACAGCATGAAGAGGGCAGAAATAGAGGTAAGTTGGGGATATATGATGAACGACAGGATATTTGCAGTTTTAGGGTGAAAGACCCTAATAGCAATATGCCTATCCAGTGGTTCATGTAAGTGCATACATGTAGATGCATTTAAGGGTCTGTGATTGAATACAAAAATAATTATTTAATATTTTAACCTATAAAATATATATATACAAATTCGTAATAGATAATAAATATATATATTATATAATAAAATAAAACAAAAATAATAAATAATAAAATAAAATAAAATAAAAATATACATACATAGCATGCTATTGGGAACCACTTGGCAAAATAAAACGAGGATAATTGCATGAATCTCTCCATGTGTTAAACATAAGTTTGTTTTCCTCATCTATAAAACAACTTAACAAATTTGGAAAAAGATCATTCTTCGGTGGGGAATGCTTGGAGAAGTTCGTTGGAAGAATATTAAGAGAAAGTTTCTTCATATTTACCAGGTTAGACCCTAGAATAATCTTTTACTATATTAATATTTTTGGATAAAGAAATGTTGTTGAATGGTTTGTGCTGGTGTAAGGTTATTCTCTAAAAATAGATTTTCTTTAAAATAGATTATATATTTTCTTTTGTATCTTAGAGTAGCATATACCTCTATCTCTTAGCATCTGTTACTTTCTTCACTGTTGGCGGCACCTATGGTAGAACTTGTTTGTAGTTGATTCAGGGAACGCAGGGCTGAGTAGAAGATTGGGAAGGTTGCTTACACTCTTCTTGCTTAATATTTTCCATTGTTAAGGACCTGTTGTCTGAATCCATACTGTTCCACCGCTATGTGATACATTATGGATTAGAGTTTAATATGGATGGCATTAATGTAATGTAAACTCAGTGAAATGTACAAAAATATTTGAATAGTATTCTATCCATAAAAGAAGGCCATGTTGGGTACCATTTATGCTCATTTTATGTTTAATATTGTCTTCTATGCCCTTTGCATCGGGTGGAAATTGATACTACGATATGTTTAATCAAGAAATACGTCTTAAATTTAAATTCATGATAGTATTTTCCATATGGCCACCTTGACGTGTTGTCCAGATTGTTGCAATATATATATTATGTGATGTTGTAAATCAACTGAAATACGAGTAAATCTTCTGCAGATATGTCACAAAGTATATAAATTTAGTTAATTACTTGGTTGAAATTAAATATTATAGACATAGTTGATTTAGGCGATGCCATATCTTTTGAATCCCGGACATGGTCTATATAGAGTAGTTTTTCCCGTTTTGTCGATTTTGCTTGACCCTGTAAGTGTAATCCATATATGAGATGTATTCTTGTTTGTATAAGCTGAAGTCTTCTATGTACTTTTGAATAAACATTGTTGGTAGGATATATATATAGCCTTATTAATAAGTTCAAAATTGTAATTAAATGTGTCGACTATTCTTATATACGCCCACTCCACATATGAAGCTAATGGATTACAGAACGATGGTCTGTGTTTATCGAAGCAATATTTCGACTATTCCAAGATATAGTAATGTTTTCTAGCAAGTATAAAAAAAATAGATTAGAATTTTTATTATATGGGCAAGCTTTGTCAGAATGTTTTTCGAATGGACGGCGTCCTTGATGATAAAACTGATTAGATTCCAACTTGTGAGAAACCTTATTTATGTGGAGGAATGTAGCTTAGCTTTACAGAATGATTTTCGAAATTTTTAAACATTAAGCTACCAATTGTCCGTGTTGTCATTGCTTAGGTATAAATCTAAAATAAAGATTAGGGTCATGTCAAAACCAGTAGCTACCACGTCTTGTTGTGCAAAGTAAATTGAGTTTTCCTTAATACATTTTTTAGGTAAACATGACCGGTTTGTTGTGAGAAATGAGACTGCCTTCGAGAAACCATCCACCGTCATTACTTTACTTGTAGTATTGCACCTTTTACGATGTTAATAGATTATTAACGGTATGATATATGGTATTTATGGTTGGAAATCTAATGGTAGCATGACGGAATCTGTAAACTGTTGTCAGTGGAAGTCTTGTTGATATATACCAAAGTCCTATAGGAAAGCAATGATATGATTACCAAAATATGTGTTGTCCAGATGAACCACGGTTAAAAATTCCACAAAAAGAAACACTAGTAGGTTATGTTAGGAACATGATGAGACAACCGTCATCAGAATATTAGAGAAACCAGAGGAAAATTATTTAATCTCTGAACTTAAATTCGTAGCATGTTTAAGGTTTCGAAAACTGAACTTGACATAGAAAGGAGGGAAATTATAAGTTTAGCAAAACAATGGCGATCAATGAAAAAAAGACTTCTACAATATAGATGGAAAGATAGAACACGTAGTTCAATGAAACATCTCCAATTAACAAGAGTAAAGGAGAGGAAGTTCTGCTATCACGTTTTATGAAGTTTTAGAAAGGCCCTAGCTTTTTAGTTGATTAATTTAAATAAGCTTATGGGCTGAAACTATGAGTATAACTTCTATATTTTATTTTTAGGTAGCGGAAAAAAAATCACTTAATTAGAGTTTTTAACGATACATACATGTAAAAACGAGAACTAAACGAGCGGAATAATTGTTGATAAGATACATTAAATACCAATGAGGAATTTGTAATTGACTTTGGGAGGAAACATTTTACCAAATATATATATATATAACCATTATAGGTCTTATACTCAAATAGATATTGAGTGCTTTTATTATGTTGTCTTTTAAAATCTACTTCATATAGAATTTTGGTTGCATAACTATGTTTTAAAAGAAGAGTAAATATTATTATCTTTTAAGCTTAGAGGCATTTGATTGTTAAGAAAAATAATCTTTCGACAATCAATTATATTTATGTGGATATAAAAATAAAGGTTAGGAGACGTTTTTTTAAGCCATCGTGATCAGTCATTTTTAGGTATTTCAACCTAGGATGAGTAGATCTTATTACCTTGAACATTTGACGAGGGGTGGAATGGGACACTCACTATAGACTGATATGCGAGTGGTACATGAGGGTATCTCACGACCCAAACTCAAGTGGGGATTCGCTAGCAGATATCCAGCTAGTTCAAGAGGAGTTGAACTCTTGGAGCTAAAATATCCAATGAGTGTTGGAATGGGACAACACTTTGTCACTTGTAGTTAGGTCTGGGTTACTTGGTCCTAAACTAGAGAAGTGGTGGACCTCACTTGGATCCCAGAAAAGTGGGTGTTCAGCTAAACACTAGGTATTCACACGCTAAACCATAGCATGTGTCAAGCACAGATAATGGATCGTATATTCTAAACATACCATGCTATGGACGGGGAATTACGTGTCCATCCTTTCAAATGATATGGGCTCTGAAAGGACAACTCTTTACCGTGAACATAGACCTTGGGCAAAGGAGACGAATGTGTTCACATGATGGTACTCTATGTGAGACTTGGCCAGTCTTGAATGTTTAAGGGATTGTATGCAGCAGTCAATTACCTTGAAACGAATATCTAATATTTTTGTATCAATTAAAATGTTGGGTGTAGTTTAAAATTCTCTTTGTAAAATCAAAATTTAGGCTTATGATTTTTGGACAACTAGGTGGGAAGACCTGGGTTGTTACAATGATTTGATAGGGTTGGTTTAGACTCCTTTATGGATAAGCATATCTTCCTTTTCATTCCCTCTAAACTATTTTTCTTTCCTATAAATATACTTCTATTCCTTTCTAGCCATATAGTCTAAAGTATTGTATCTTTTGATATATCCCAAATTGTATGTAAAGCCTCACTTTCATAATTGCTTTACCATTACTTTAACCATTATTCAATTTTGTTATTCATCACCATGCATTTACCAAACATATTAAGAATACATTACCATAATTTTTAGACTATTGAGCAATGTCCTAAGAGATGGTTTATACTCTCCTCCTCCTTTTTACAAATAACACATTGAGAGGGGCCATGAAACCCCTTTTCATAAGGTTATCCTAAGATAAAAAAATTTATGACCTACTAGCCAAACAAACATTTTGACTTTAGGAATGCTTGGGCTATCCCAAATATCTCTCCATATTCTTATGATATTTTTTATTTTTTTGGTACTTTACATTATATCCATTTCTTGTTGTGTATTCTCCTAAGATATTCAACTCCTAAATCAATTTATCTTTGGCTCCTATTGAAATAATCATAGTTGTTATCTTTCTACTCAATTGCCTCCTAATATCATTGTCTTGTATACTTGTAAAAAAAATCTTCTTTTCATTTGTATTTTCCTTCCCAATCCTTGTACAAAATATTTTAAACCCTATCACCATATTTATCTTGAAGTAATCTCATCCAAGGTTTCAAAATTGGATCTAGATTGAGTGGTTTTTTATCACACCAAGTATCCATCCAAGTAGAATTTTTTTCTCTAGATCACACCACCCATCTTAAACCTTTACTCACTAGATCAATAAAAATTTTTAACCATTCCAAAGTGCATAACCATTTGGTAGAGAGAATGCAGTAAATATTAAGTTTGGGTCATTGGGCTCAACATACTTAGAAAAATTCTTGTCCATTGTCTTTGACTCTCTTTGTACAATCTCCATATTACTTTTTCCCTAAGAGCTAAGTTTGCATCTATATGAACTCTTATAACCGAGACCTCCCCTAGTTTTATCATCACATACCTTGTTTCATTTTACCAAAGGAAATTTCCTTTTATCATATAAAGTTGACCATAAAAATGATCACATAATATAGACTAAACTTTTTTCTACTGATTTTGGCATAGTATACAATGAGATATAATATGTTGGAATGGCCTGTAAGATTGAATTAATTAGCTACACTCCTCCTTCTACCAATAGCCATCTACCTTTCCATGCCAAAATTATATTTTGAACTTTACTTATAACTGGATATCATAATTCCATCCTCATTCTCCCCTCAAAAAAGGGCATCCCTAGATAATTTGTTGGTAAATTTACCTCCTCCATTTGAAGTAACCTTCAAATTCTTGCTTTGATTTTAGCTAGAGTGTTTAGGAAGTAAATTTTAGATTTTGTCCTATTAATTTTTTGCCCTGATGCTTTTTTATATTCCTTTAATAAGTTATGCAAATCTCTGGCCTCATTTATCCTTGCCCTTCCAAAAAGGGTTGTATCGTCTACAAATTATTGATAGGTGATGTTGGTGATGTTACTACTAGTCTTAAGTCCACTTATAAGCTCATATTTGTTAGCCTTCTTTAAGTTCCTACCTAAAATCTCTACCATAATAATGAAAAGATATGGTGATAGAGGATCTCCTTGTCTAAGGCCTCTCTTGACCTTAAAATATTATGTTACTAACCTATTGACCAACACTAAAAATGAAATTATAGAAACATAAGATTTAATCCATCTAACCCATTTCTTCCAAAATACAAACTTTTCTAATATTGCAAAATACAAACTTTTCTAATATTGCAAAAAGAAAATCCCATTTAATCCTATCATAGGCTTTACTCATATCAAGTTTTAAGATTATTGCTTTATCTTTTCTTGATGTTGTTGAATGTATAACTTCATGAGATACTATGATCCTATCCAAAATATGTCTCCCTTTCACAAATCCTCCTTGCTCTTCTGAAATAATTTTGTCTAACAATGGCCTTAATTGATTCACCATCACTTTGAAGATAATATTATATGCCATATTACATAGGCTTATGGGTCTAAATAAATTAAACAATTCAACATCCTTATTTTTTGGAATTAGGGTAAGATATGTTGCATTTATTTTATAAGGTATGTATTGTTTTACCCTAGATGATACCACTACCACCAATAAAGAATCCTTTCCTATATCCCAATCATGTTGATAATGTTAGAGTTAGAGGATATACATTATTTGGTTATCACTAGAATAGAAGATTACATCAAGAGGAAGTAAGCTAGTTACTTCAAGCAATGTAATGCACAAGTGTCAATGTGTAAGGTATCTCCTTACACAGTTAGGTAGAGTGTTGGTCAAGGAATCTATCTTCCTATATAAAGAGCCTCATTGTCATGACCCTCCCAGATGGACCTTTTGACATGGAAAGTAATGTATTAATTGATGGTGTTTTAATACTCGATTTTGTGCAATTAAGTAGCTATGCAATGTTAGTAGATATTGAAGAGCATGATACTGCTAAAAAATTGCCAATGTGTAGGATCATGTACACTCGTAAGTGGAAGAAGTTGAGTCATCCACCAAAGGTGAGGGTACTTGAGGTTGGGGAAATGATGATAAGGCAACTCAAAGGTAACATTGATGGATACCTTCATATAGGTATGCATTCGGTTAGGGATAATCGTCAATAGCTAGCCACCTTGAGCCCCAAATTAATAGCCTAGTAGCTATCGTAAGTTCTAGAGGCTGAGATAGGTGACCAAATTGATGGAAATATTTCCCTCTTTGTTTGTTGCACATGTTTGATTGTCTTTTACTTCATCACTATTGCCTCAATAAATTGGGAAGTATAAATGGATAGGTTATCTTCATAACTCCTTATGTGTTTAGGCAGATAGAGTGATAAAGTAAATACTTTGTTAAATGATAGTAAGTTTCATTTAAAATTTATAAATGTTTTATTTTAAATGATAGTAAGTTTCATTTAAAATTTATAAATGCTTAATTTTAAATGATAGTGGGTTTCATTTAAAATCTATAAATATTTTATTTAAAATTAAAAAATCTTTCATTTTAAATGATGAAAAAGGTTTCATTTAAAAGTTAGTAAATATTTTATTTATAAATAAATAAGGGAGAATTTCATTTCAAGGTAGCATTTAAAATGTATTAATGAAATTCTACTATAAATAGCTTTACCCCCAAAAAAAGAAAATAGATGGTATCAATGAACTCCCATCTCAAAACCCCCCTTAAGGCCACTAAATATTTAAATAATAAGGTGGATAAGATCTACCATAAGTTTGAACATTGGGAAATATGTTTGATATGGGAGCACCTACCAACCTTGATAAAAAGGAGCTCCATTTATGAAACTTGAGCAAAAGGATGGGGTGGGTGACCTGGTATCGACTTACCATCAACGAGAATGGATGGGGAGTTATGTTGGATAGTGAGCACGGTAGTCGAGGTAGATAAGATGGATGTTGTGGTATGAATGGAAACTACGAAAAGAAGGAAACTACATAAAGAAGAGGGACATCGATTGGGAGAGGAAAAAACTAGGCGAAGATAAGGAGACGAGGAGAGCTCAAAAAAGTATGCTAAAGCAACGCTGCTCAAACCACCTCCAAGGAAGCAACAGTGAACCAGGTTGGATTTAAATCTATTGCTTTGTGTTATTAATTGGTTCTTATTGTGTGGTTGTCCATCGCCATGGTTTAGCTTCAACTACCATCGTGGTTGTCTGGTATAAATCTTGTTGGTGTAAAGCTTACTATGTAAATCTTGTTGGTATAAAGGTTGATGTGTGTAAAGCTTATTGTGTGTAAAGCTTACTGGTGTAAAGCTTTTTGTGTGTAAAGCTTGTTATGTGTGTATCTTGTTGTCATGCTTGCTGAGTGAAAGGTTTGTCATCATGGTTGTCGTGTGTGAAGCTTGCTATCAGCTTGTTGAATGAAAGATTTTCCATCGTGGCTATCATGTGTGAAACTTATTGTCATGCTTACTGAGTGAAAGGCTTGCCATCATGGCTAGTGTGTAGCTTGTTTTTGTGCTTGTTGAGTGAAAGGTTTACCATCGTGGCTACCGTGTAGCTTTCTATCATGCTTATTGAGTTAAAGGTTTACCATCGTGGCCACCATGTGTAGCTTGTTGTCATACTTGTTGAGTGAAAGGTTAACCATCATGGCTACCATTTGTGAAACTTGCTATCATGCTTGTTGATTGAAAGGTTTACCATTGTGGCTATCATATGTGAAGCTTGTTGTCATGATTACTGAGTGAAAGGCTTACCATCATGGCTTTTATGTGTAGCTTGTTGTCATTCTTGTTGAGTGAAAGGTTTGCCATCGTAGCTATCATGTGTAGCTTGCTATTGTTCTTGCTGAGTGAAAGGTTTGCCATTGTAGCTACCGTGTGTGAAGCTTGCTATCATGCTTGTTGAGTAAAATGCTTACCATCATGGCTATCATATGTGAAGCTTGTTGTTGTGCTTGCTCAGTGAAAGGCTTACCATCGTGGCTATCATGTGTAGCTTGTTATCGTTGTTTCTAAGTGAAAGGCTTGCTATTATGGCTACCATGTGTGTAAGGCTTACCATCACGATTGTCATGTGTAACACTGTCATCCTAACTGGCTGAGTGAAAGGCTTACCCTCGTGGCTACCTCATGTATATAGCTATATCATATTATTGGTGACTTGTGTGGTTGGGTATCCTTTAAAGGAAGCACATAATTTTGGGAGCACTTTTTATCTCCACTATCTCTATTTCCTTGAGCCTATGACCAGAAGACGTCGTTGCCCTTAGTGAGGGAAGTGATGTTCACCACCATAGGTAACCCATCCTCCTCCTACCATAACTTGGACCGTGAAGGTATGGTTATTCATGGACCAGTGAGGAGGTTTTTCCCTACAATGAAATATTCACCTGCAAGAGCGTCATGCTTGACGTCGAGCTGCCAAAGTGTCCCTGAGTCTTTGAAGACTTTAATTAAATTAAGGTCATCTCTAATGTTCCAAAGCTTGGCTACTTATTAAAATGATTTATGAATGATTTAATAAGTAGAGTTAGAGAACTTTATTTATATTAAAATGATTTATGAATTGTTTAATAAGTAGAGTTAGAGAACTTTATTTATATTAAAATGATTTATGAATTGTTAATGAGTAGAGTTAGAGAACTTTACTTATAATGGAAATTGGTTTGTTTTGTAAATTAAGGGTATGGGACTTTAATTTATGAAATGAAAGGAAAATGGTTTATTTATGAATTAAAGTAGTTGACTTTAATTTAATGAATAAATATGAAATTGGTTTGTTTTGTAAATTAAGGGTATGGGACTTTAATTTATGAAATGAAAGGAAAGGGTTTATTTATGAATTAAAGTAGTTGAATTTAATTTAATGAATAAATATGAAATTGGTTTGTTTTGTAAATTAAGGGTATGGGACTTTAATTTATGAAATGAAAGGAAAAGGGTTTATTTATGGATTAAAGTAGTTGACTTTAATTTAATGAATAAATATGAAATTGGTTTGTTTTGTAAATTAAGGGTATGGGACTTTAATTTATGAAATGAAAGGAAAAGGGTTTATTTATGGATTAAAGTAGTTGACTTTAATTTAATGAATAAATATGAAATTGGTTTGTTTTGTAAATTAAGGGTATGGGACTTTAATTTATGAAATGAAATGAAAAGGGTTTATTTATGGATTAAAGTAGTTGACTTTAATTTAATGAATAAATATGAAATTGGTTTGTTTTGTAAATTAAGGGTATGGGACTTTAATTTATGAAATGAAAAGGAAGGGATTTATTTATGGATTAAAGTAGTTGACTTTAATTTGATAAATAAATATGAACCTAGATTATTTGGCAATTAAGGGTATGGGACTTTAATTGTTGAATAAGGGTTGAGTCATTTATTGCAAGTAAAGCCTGTGATCTAGATGTATTGTTGAAAGACTCTCATAGGAGGATGAGAGGAAAAATAGAAAGAGTAGTTTCTATGATATCAACTATGCATTAGATAGTTGAATTGCTTGGGTTGATTGTATAGTTGCAATTTGGTAATGAAATGAGTAAATGCATTTAGAAGCATGTCTATCTTGAACTATGAGTGTCTTGATCCCCTACTATCCTCACTTGATCGATGGAAGAGCGGGAGGACCAAAGTTATAGATGGACCAATGCACAAGTTTGCTCTCTACTTTACATCTTGTTTATTTATGCAAATAGATTAGATTTGTGGGGAGATTTCCCTGATGAGATTGATGTAATGTATTGTTTAAAGGTATGGAGGTTTTACCATACATGCTTATGTAATAAATGAACAATATGGCTGATGCACCTTTGTATTCTATTTGATTTAATGTGAATGTATTTAAATCCTTTCTAATGCATGTTTATTCTTTAATTATTGTTCCATGTTTCTAGTTATCTTTTGCATGTTTAATGAATTATGTTTTGTTAGATTTAGTATCTAGATTTATCTTTTATTTTCTTGTTTGAATAACTTTTCATAAGAATTCAGTAGTAAGTTCTAGGGTGAACTTAGAGGATAACCTAAGGGCTTGAGACCCCCTTAGGGAGAATGGTAACTAGGTTTATAGAAGATCGTACCTGAGTTAAGATAGCTTGTCAGAGGATAAGATTGATAGCTTAACTCGTAGTACACGTAGCATACCTATGCATAATGGCTTGCGTAGAATATGGAGATGCGTGTACACCTTCTAATGATTGAAGGTGATAAGTCTAGCTCATCAAGGATGATGAGATGGATGGACTTATGTGCATAACATGAGATATGCCTACGCAGAAGGGACTTGTATGAGGGGAATCTTGTGTGGTATAGTTCTTGAGAAACTTAGGGTTTGTTAAATATTAAGTCGATCTAAGGTTGGTTAGGGGTTTATGAATCCCTCTCCTTAGTCAAAAAAAATTCTTTCTATTTCTGTGTGTTTTCTTATTTCTTGATTTTAGGGTCATTACATTTGGTATCAGAGCTCTAGGTACGAGGGTATAGAGCTTCTTATGTGCTAAAAGAGATTTGGATATCTCCAATGAAGGCTTGCTTAAGTTTAAGCTAAAATTTGGGATGACCTAGAGTCTCTACTTATTAGAATCTAATGGAGTTGATCCCAAGGGTAGATGAATGTTACGATACCTCAGTATGGGCTTTGGTATTAATGATACATCATAATATTGGAATATTATCCTAGTTAGATTACTAATGTTTTGGCAAGGAGAACTCTGTAATGTGGTTTGAATTAGTGGTTCAGTTTAAGATGAAGTTGTAACCTAATTCTTTTCTTGGTTGAAACTAGGTCAAGATGCCACCTAAGGCCAGAAGAGAGAGACCTACACCTAGGCAGACTCGACAAAGTAATGTCGAAGAAGGGATCCAGAATGAGGATCCAAAAACTCCCAATAGGGGAATGGAAGATCTCATTACTACAATTGCCATCATGCAAGGATAGATAAAGCAACAAGGGGAACTAATAGACCAGTAGAGAGAGCAATTGAATCAGTGTAAATTGATGAATGAATACTTTTTGGCAAGTCTACCAAAAGAGAGCCAACAACCCCAAAGAAAAAGGGTAAGTGATGGTTTCCTAAAGTGGAAAAGCCAATGTAAGGATCGGGTAAGCCAACCAAAACTAGCCATCAATGTTGGCCTAAGGAAATGGAAATCACCTCATCATACCTTTGAGAAAATTTAAAAATAACCAAGGACACCTCGAGTGGGATAAATCAGGAGATAGACTCAGAAACCCCATAGGTTTCTTTTGAAGGTTGTTATGTATGTGGGGGATCACATTATGTAGTCAATTACCTAGGTAGAAAGGCACTAAGCCTCTAGTCCAAGGAGATAAGTCTTGGGGCACAAGTGATAGGAGGGAGCCATCAACTAGAATGGGACACCCCTACCATGAATTTGGGAATGTAAGTTTTCTACCTCTCATTGAGCAGCTTAAAAAGGAGAAAATTTTAGTAAGGATTGTTTCCTTGTTTATATATATGTAATAATAAAATTAGCCAAAGATATGCTAGAAAGGCCAGGATATTTGGCTCATGGATGGAAGGTCGAGTATGGTTCTGGATAGACCTACTCCGTAAACCAATGTTTTCCTATGATGGAAATTGCTTTAGCTAGTGGAACCATGGAAGGTTGCTTATATGTAGCTCCACTTCATGCCTTCGATGTGATCCTAGGGATGGATTGGTTACAGGCCCATAAAGTCGTAATCAATTTCCAAGATAGATGGATCAAATATTCTGAAGGAGGTAAGGAAAGGCTACGAATTCATAGCGAACATGGGGTATTCAAACCCCAAATGTTATCAATTATGCAGTTGAAGAAAGCCCTCGGAAAGGAGGGATAGTCTATGTAATAAAGCTAAATGAAGTTGGAGAAGACCGAAAGAAAGAGGTGTTGGAAACACACCCAATTTTGCAGGATTTCAAGGATGTATTTCCTAAGGATTTACCTGGACTCCCTCCTATGCGGGAATTTGATTTCACTATTGATCCTATGAGCAAAACCAATTCACAGATCTCCGTATAGGATGACACCTATCGAGATGCAGGAATTAAAGGTACAATTGCAAGGGTTATTAGAAAAGGGGTTGATAAAACCAAGTGTGTCACCTTGGGGTGCACCTATTTTATTTGTGAAAAAGAAAGATGACTCTTTAAGATTATGTATTGATTATAGGATGTTGAATAAAGCTACAATCAAGAACCGGTATCCCCTACCTAGAATCAAAGATTTATTCGATCAACTAAGAGATGCCATGATGTTTACTAAGATAGATCTAAGGTCAGGGTATCACCAGTTAAGAATACGTGAGGAGGATACTCACAAGATGATATTTAAGACTAGGTATGGACACTATGAGTTTATAGCACCTAGACCAGTTTGTCCTTGTATTTCTAGATGATATCCTAATATACTCTCGAAACAAGGAAGAGCATGATAAACATCTCAAGATCATGTTAGAGTTACTAAGGGAAAATCAACTCTACGAAAATCTGGCCAAGAGTGATTTCTATGTTTTAGAGGTATGATATTTAGGGCATATCATATCAGTAGAAGGAATTGTTGTGGATCTAAAGAAGATCGAAGCCATACTAAATTGGCCACCCCCTACTAATATTACTGAAGTAAGAAGCTTCATGGGGTTAATGGGCTATTATAGACGTTATATAAAGGATTTCTCAAAGATTGCTTCGGTAATAACTAACCTTCAGAAGAAAGGGAAGGAATTCAAATGGATGGAAAAGTGTGAAACTACCTTTGCTTTGTTGAAGTAGAAGCTCACTACCGCACCAATATTGAAGATTCTAGATCCTCAAGGAGATTTTTTAGTATGCACTGATGCATCGCTGGAAGGGTTAGGAGGAGTACTCATGCAAGAAGAGTTAGTAGTAGCTTATACTTCAAGGAAGCTTAAAAAGCATGAAGTCAATTATGCTACTCATGATTTAGAGCTAGCCATTGTGGTGCATGCTCTAAAGGTCTGGCACCACTATCTGGTGGGGAGACCTTTCGAGTTAAAATCTGACCATCAAAGTCTAAGGTACATATTTACCCAACCAATACTCAATGCGAGACAAAGAAGGTGGATCGAGTTTCTCGTTGAGTATGACTTTGAAATTGAGTACATAAAGGGAAAAGAGAATAAGGTTGTTGATGCCTTGAGTAGAAGGAGACACATAGCAACCATAACCAGGAGTCACATAAATCTCATGGATCAAGTGAGGCAGGAGCAATATCAGGATGAATATTGCTAAGAAATTCGAGCTAGAATAGATAGAGACCCTGAGGGCAATAAGGAGTTTGGGGTGATAGATAACCTTTTGTGCTACAAAGGTAGAATCATCATACCAAAATCAGGTGATTTAAGAAAGCTAATAATGCAAGAAGCCCATAGATCTCCTTATTCATCTCACCCCGAAGGGGTAAATATGAGGGAAAACATGAAAATAACCTTCTTCTAGGTAGGAATGAAGAAGGATATTATCGATTTTGTCACTCGATGCCTTGAATGTCAGAAGGTTAAGGTAAAATGCAAGCATCCCATAGGATAGTTGTATCCACATAGTATACCTACATAGAAATGGTAGGTCATATCTATGGATTTTATAGTAGGTTTACCTAAGACCAGGTACCAACATGATGTAATCCTAGTAGTAGTCAAAAAATTGACTAAGGTTGCACATTTTATACCTAGGAGCACCAAGGATGATGCTTAGGTGGTGGCTAATAGATTTTCCAAGGAAGTGTTCCGATTGCATGGATTTCTTAAGGTAATCATCTCATATAGGGATTCCAAGTTCACTTTTGAGTTTTGGAAAGCCCTTCATCAAGCAATAGGTACAAAGTTGAACATGAGTTTGACATACCACCCTAAGATAGATGGTCAAACAGAGTAGGTAAACCAAGTACTAGAAGACATGCTCTGCATGTATTGCATGGATCACAAGTCTCATTGGGAAGACTACCTACCTTTGGTAGAGTTCACCTATAATAATGGGTATCACTCATCTTTGGGAATGGCACCTTTCGATGCCTTGTATGGATGGAAGTGTAGAACACCACTATCATGGGATAACCTAGAGGATAGGGTTGTGATTGGACCAAAAATGGTCAGAGAAATGGAAGAGCAATTGAAGGTAATCAGGCAAAGACTCAAGGAAGTTGTTGATAGGTAGAAGAGTTATGTTGATTTAAAGAGAACTCCAAGGGAGTACTCGGTAGGAGATAAAGTGTTCCTAAGGGTCAAACCAATGAAAAGTGTGATCAAATCCACAAAATTGGATCCATGGTTTGTAGGACCCTTTGAGATCACTAAAAAGATTAGTTTGGTTGCATACCGACTTGCTTTACCTCCTAATCTATCAAAAATCCATGACACTTTCCACATATCTTTGCTTAGAAAATATATTGTTGACCCTGAACATGTGTGGGATGTTTCTAATTTGTAGATGGTAAATCCAGAGGCAATTGAAGTAATGCTAGTAAATATTCTTGAGTTCCATTCTAAGACTATGCGAAATCGAACTCTTGAGCAATGTAAGGTCTAGTGGGACCATTTCTCTGAAAGGAATACCACTTGGGAGAAAGTGGCAGATATGCAAAAATATTTTCCTTTTTTGTTTGAAGATCTCTAAAATGTAATAATTTACTTTTTATTGTGTTGTGATTATGTAAAACTGAGAAACACCGGGATGGTGTTTAGTCCTAGTGGGGGAGGATGTCATGACCCTCCCAGATGGACCTTTTGACATGGAAAACAATGTATTAATTGATGGTGCTTTAATACTCGATTTTGTGCAATTAAGCAGCTATGCGATGTTAGTAGATATTGAAGAGCATGATACTGCTAACAAATTGCCAATGTGTAGGATCAGGTACACTCGTAAGTGGAAGAAGTTGAGTCATCCACCAAAGGTGAGGGTACTTGAGGTTGGGGAAATGATGATAAGGCAACTCAGAGGTAACATTGATGGATACCTTCATATAGGTATGCATTCGGTTAGGGATAATCATCAATAGCTAGCCACCTTGAGCCCTAGATTGATAGCCTAGTAGCTATCATAAGTTCTAGAGGTTGAGACAGGTGACTAAATTGATGGAAAGATTTCCCTCTTTGTCTGTTGCACATGCTTGATTGTCTTTTACTTCAGCACTATTTGCCTCAATAATTTGGGAAGTATGAATGGATAGGTTATCTTCATAACTCCTTGTGTGTTCTAGGTAAATAGAATGATAAAGTAAATACTTTATTTTAAATGATAGTAAGTTTCATTTAAAATTTATAAATATTTTATTTTAAATGATAGTAAGTTTCATTTAAAATGATAGTGGGTTTCATTTAAAATCTATAAATGTTTTATTTAAAATTAAAAAATGTTTCATTTTAAATGATGAAAAAGGTTTCATTTAAAAGTTAGTAAATATTTTATTTTAAATAAATAAGGGAGAATTTCATTTCAAGGTAGTATTTAAAAATGTATTAATGAAATTCTACTATAAATAGCTTTACCATAAAAAAAGAAAAGAGATGGTATCAATGAACTCCCATCTCGAAACCCCCCCTTAAGGCCACTAAATATTTAAATAATAAGGTGGATAGGATCTGCCATAAGTTCAAATGTTGGGAAATATATGTTCAATATGGGAGCACCTACCAACCTTGACAAATGGGAGCTCCATTTATGACGCCTGAGCAAAAGGATGGGGTGGGCGACCTGCTACCGACTTACCACCGATGAGAATGGATGGGGAGTGATGGTGGATGGTGAGCACATAAATCGAGGTAGATAATATGGATGTCATGGTATGAAGGGAAACTAGGAAAAGAAGGAAACTACATGAAAAAGAGGGACATTGGTTGGGAGAGGAAAAAAACCTAGGCAAAGACAGGGAGACAAGGAGAGCTCTGGAAAGTATGCTAAAGCAATCCTTTTGAAACCACCTCCAGGGAAGCAACAGTGAACCAGGTTGGATTTAAACCTATTGCTTTGTGTTACTAGCTAGTTCTTATTGTGTGGTTGTCCACCACCATTGTTTAGCTTCAAATACCATCATGGTTGTCTAGTATAAAACTTGCTGGTGTAAATCTTGTTGTGTCTAAAGCTTGTTGGTGTAAATCTTGTTGTGTGTAAAGCTTATTGTGTGTAAATTTTATTTTGTATAAAGCTTACTGGTGTAAATCTTATTGTGTTTAAAGCTTATTGGTGTAAAGCTTATCATGCTTGTTGAGTGAAAGGTTTGCCATCATGGCTATCATGTGTGAAGCTTGCTATCGTGCTTGATGAGTGAAAGGCTTGCCATCGTGGCTATCATGTGTGAAGCTTGCTATCATGCTTGATGAGTGAAAGGCTTACCATCGTGGCTACCATGTGTAGCTTGTTGTCATGCTTGCTGAGTTAAAGGTTTTCCATCATGGTTGTTGTGTGTAGCTTACTATCATGCTTGTTGAGTGAAAGGTTTTTCATCATGGTCATCGTGTGTAGATTGCTACCATGCTTGTTGAGTGAAAGGTTTGCCATCATGGCTATCGTGTGTGAAGCTTATTATCGTGCTTGTTGAGTGAAAGGTTTTCCATTATGGATACCATTTGTGAAGCTTGCTATCATGCTTGTTGAGTGAAATGTTTACCATCATGGCTACCATTTGTAGCTTGTTTTCATGCTTGTTGAGTGAAAGTTTTGTCATCATGGCCACCGTGTGTAGCTTATTATCATTCTTGTTAAGTGAGAGGTTTACCATTGTGGATATTTTGTGTGAAGCTTATTATCGTGCTTTCTTAGTGAAAGGCTTACCATCATGAATATCATATTTGAAGCTTGTTGTCATGCTTGCTGAATGAAAGGCTTTCCATTGTGGCTATTGTGTGGAGCTTGTTATCATGGTTACTGAGTGAAAGGCTTGCTATTATGGTTATTGTGTGTGTAAGGCTTGTCATCGTGGCTACCATGTGTAACAGTACCATCATGGTTGGTTGAGTGAAAGGCTTACCCTTACGGTTACTTGTGTATATATATCTATTGTGTTATTGGTGACTTGTGTGACTAGGTAACCTTTAAAGGAAGCCCATAAGTTTGGGAACGTTTTCCATCCCCACTGTCTCCATTTCCATGGGCCTGTAACTAGAAGACATCATTGCCCTTGGTGAGGGAAGTGATGTTCACTGTCGTAGGTAACCCATCCTCCTCCTATTGTAACTTGGGCCATAAAGACATGGTTATTCATGAACCAGTGAGGATGTTCGTCCCTGTGATGAACGGTTTGCCTACAAGAGCATCATGCTTAACTTCAAGCTACCAAAGTGTCCCTGAGTCTTCAAAGACTTTAATTAAATTAAGGCCATATCTAATGTTCCAAATCTTGGTTGCTTATTAAAATGATTTATGAATGATTTAATAAGTAGAGTTAAAGAACCTTATTTATATTAAAGTGATTTATGAATTGTTTAATAAGTAGATTTAGAGAACTTTATTTATATTAAAATGATTTATGAATTGTTTAAAAATGGGTTGTACTCAGGTCCCCCACCCTTAACAAATTACATCTCTTCTTTAGAGCTTGAGATTTTACAAATAGATACACTTCTCATCTCAATTGAGATGTTATAGTTATAAACCTACATCATTTTACTTATGAATTCTTGATTTTCATTTTCTAGATCTTTTCAAATCTACATTAGTAGAGTAATATTTCCAAAACATTGAACTAACATAGTCCCCTTTACCAAATCTAGATTTCTAGTTTCCTTCCTGAAACACAAGTGCAACCATAAAAATTATAATAATTCGTCTAAATGAACACACATTCTTATTACAAAATAAAATAGATATTACCAATGGAAAACATTAAAGTAAATCTTAATCATTAATTAATTTAGTCAATCAACAATTTTTGTCAGCTTCAACTAAACTTTCTACTTCCTCTAACCATGGAAAGGAGATGTTAACTTCACGATCCTCAATCAAAACCTCTCTATTGGCTAGCTTATCTGCACATTTGTTTCCTTCCCTTAATATATGTGTAAACATGATTTCTTCAAACTCTTTAGAAAGATCTTGAATTTCCACAATTATCTCTTGTATGTTCCATGGAGCCTTTGCTTTCCTCAAAATTGTATTTATTACTATGAGAGAATCACCTTCCATCCAAACTCTATTCCATTTCATTTGTTTACATATTTTTAACCCTTCTAAAGTTGCCCAAGATTTAGCTTCATTATTTGTCTTAAATCCACAATTGAAAGCATAATGAGACAAAATATCTCCTCTATTATTTCTAATTATTCCCCTCATGTTGGTCTTGGGTTTCCTTTAGATGCTCCATCAAAATTCAATTTAACCCACTCCACATCTGGTGGTTTCTACTTTATATTCTTTACCTTATTTTTTCTTCTCTTGTATCCAACATCATAATTCCATTTAATAACTTGACTCCATATATCAAGACTCTCTGCTTCCAAATTAGGGATTGGGTGAGTTGATAGGGTTGTTTTAGACTCCTTTATGGCTAAACATATCTTATTTTTCATTACCTCTAGATTTATTTCCTTTCCTTTAAATATTATTCTATTCCTTTCTAGACATATAGTCCAAAGTATTGTATCTTTTGATATATACCATATTGTCTATAAAGCCTCACTTTTATAAGTGCTCTGCCATTGCTTTAACTAATCTTCAATTTTGCTATTCATCACCATGCATTTACCAAACATATTAAGAATCCATTACCATATATTCCAGACTATTGAGCAATGTCCCAAGAGATGGTCAATACTCTCCTCCTTATTACAGAAAACATGTTTAGAGGGGTCATGAAACCCCATTTTCATAAGGTTATCCTAGGATAAATTCTTTTATGACATACTAGCCAAACAAATATTTTGACTTTAAGAATGCTTGGGCTATCCCAAATATCTCTCCAAATTCTAGTGATATTCTTATTATGTTGGTGTTGAAAATTATATCCACTTCCTGTTGTGTATTCTCCTGAGCTATTCAACTCCCAAATCAATTTATCCTTGGCACCCTCAGAATAATTACAATTTTTATCTTTCTACTCAATTTGCTCATAACATTGATGTCTTGTATACTTGTAAAAAAATATTCTTTCCATTTGTATCTTCCTTCTCAATCCTTAAAATGTTTGAAACCCTATCATCATTTTTATTGTGAAGCAATCTCATCCAAGGTTTCAAAACTGGATCTGAATTGAGTGGTCTTTTATCACACCAAGTATCCATCCAAATAGAAATTTTTTCTCCAGTTCCCACCACCCATCTTAAACCTTTAATCATAATATCAATAGATTTTTTTAACCATTCCAAATAGCAAAACCATTTGGAAGAGAGAATGCATTAAATATTAAACTTGGGTTATTGGGATCAACATACTTAGAATAATTCTTGCCCATTATCTTTGACTCTCTTTGTAAAATCTCCAGATAGCATTTCCCCTAAGAGCTAAGTTTGCATCTGTAAGAGCTCTTAAACCAAGACCTCCCCTAGTTTTTTCATCACACAACTTGCTCCATTTAACCAAAGAAAATTTCCTATTATCATGTAAACCTGACCATAAAAAGGATCGCATAATAAAGATTAAACATTTTTCAACTGATTTTGGCATAGAATACAAAGACATATAATATGTTGGAATGGCTTGTAATACTAACTTAATTAGTTGCACTCTTCCTACTAAATATAACCATCTACCTTTCCAATTTGGAAGCTTGTTTTGAACTTTACTAATAACTGGATTACATAAATCTATCCTCATTCTCCCCTCAAATAAAGGTATGCCTAAATAAGTTGTTGGTAAATTTACCTCCTCCATTTGAAGCAACCTATAAATTCTTGCTTTGATATTAGCAAGAGTGTTAAGAAAGTAAATTTTGGATTTAGTCCTATTAATTTTTTGCCCTAAAGCTCTTTCGTACTCTTTTAAAAAGTTATTCAAAGCTCTAGCCTCATTTATCCTTGCCCTTCCAAAAATGGTTGTATCATCTATAAAATATTGATGGGTGATGTTATCGATGTTATTACTAACCTTAAGTCCACTTATAAACCCATATTTGTAAGCTTTCTTTAATTTTTTTACTCAAAACTTCTACCATAATAATGAGCAAATAAGGAGATAGATGATCTCCTTGTCTAAGGCCTCTCTTGAATTTAAAATATTCTATCACTAACCTATTGACCAACACTGAATTACAAACTGTAGAGATACAAGCTTTAATCCATCTAACCCATTTTTTCCCAAAACCAAACTTATCTAAAACTGCAAAAAGAAAATTCCATTTAACCCTATCATAGGCTTTACTCATATCAAGTTTTAATATCATAGCTTTCTCTTTTGTTGAAGTTGTTGAATGTATAAATTCATAAGCTACTATGATTCCATCCAAAATTTCTCCCTTTCACAAAACCTCCTTGCTCTTCTAAAATAATTGTGTCTAACAATGGCCTTAATCTATTCGCTATCACTTTGGAAATAATATTATAAGCCATATTACATAGGATTATGGATCTAAAAGAATCAAATAATTTAGCATCCTTATTTTTAGAATTAGGGTAAGATAAGTTGCATTTATTTTATAAGGAATGTATTATTTTATCCTAGATTGTTCCACTGCCACCAATAAAAAATCCTTCACTATATCCCAATTATGTTGGTAAAAAACTATAGAGAGCCCATCTCGACTAGGGAATTTATCCTTATTAAAAGAGAAAAGAGCTAAATGAACTAATTCTAGAGTAATAGGCTCCATCAATTTCCTATTGCCTTCATTTTTTATAAATGAAGGAACATCTTGAAGAAGTTTATCATTAAGAACTTTGGTCTCCTCTAAACCTAGAATATTCTGATAAAACGACTTAGCCTCTTTTCTAATTTCACTCTGATCTTCAATTCAAACCCCTTCTATTGATTTAATTCTACCAATTCTAGAAGATCTTTGTACTATAGCCATCCTATGAAAAAACTTTGTATTTTTATCTCCTTCTTTTAACCAAGTTTATCTTGATTTTAATCTCCAGAATTTCTCTTCCTTACTCAAAATATTATGATATTCTCTAAGAAACTCACTTTCCTCTGAACTTGTATTATTTTCATCACCTTTTTAAAATTTTGAAAGTTAATCTTTTAGTTCTTCTTTCTTCTCAAAAATATTTCCAAAGGTGTTTTTGTTCCATTCTTTTAATCTAGATGTACAATTTATGAATTTTTAAAGAGTAGAGGTAGAGAACTTTACTTATAATGGAAATTGGTTTGTTTTGTAAAGTAAGGGTATGGAACTTTAATTTATGAAATTAAAGGAAAAGGGTTTATTTATGAATTAAAGTAGTTGACTTTAATTTAATAAATAAATATGAAAATGGTTTGTTTTGTAAATTGAGGGTATGGGACTTTAAATTATGAAATGAAAGGAAAAGGGTTTATTTATGAATTAAAGTAGTTTATTTTAATTTTATGAATAAATATGAAATTGGTTTGTTTTGTAAATTAAGGATATAGGACTTTAATTTATGAAATGAAAGGAAATGGGTTTATTTATGAATTAAAGTAGTTGACTTTAATTTAAGGAATAAATATGAAATTGGTTTGTTTTGTAAACTAAGGGTATGGGGCTTTAATTTATTTTATTCTTTTGGTAGGCAAAATTGATTAAGTGTGGGGTTTAAATGGGCCCCAAACCCAAGTACATAAACTAGTAGCTAATCCAATAGCATAAGATAACACAAGCCTGCATATTGGCCAGCAACAACCTGAACAAAAAGGTCCAAACAGCAACAAAGAAGGTTGGATGGAGCACTGATGTCATATAAACAAAAATACAATCCGAGCAATACCCACGTAGGGGTTGCTTAATAGAAGTAACTACCTGAAAATACTATAAATGATCTATGACAAAAACTCGTGCAGGGAAGCTCGCAAAAGATCCAAAAAAACTATAATAGACACCTGTACAAAAATGAACATAGTGCTCAAAAAGGCCCACACAGGGGCACTATATATTATAATTAAAATCCCACGTAGGGGATCAAAAGACCAAAAATAGAGAGACCAAGCATGAGAACAAAGTACTCAATAGACCCAAACCTAGACCTCTGTAACATCTTCATTTGTAGGAGCATCTCTAGGATGGTTCAGGAGTAGCACCTTAAGAGTCTCGTTGATCTTATTTATGGGCTAGCACTGATAGCAAGACAAAAAGTCACACTACTTAGAAAATTCCCACCATAAGAATTAGAACCAAAGAAACACATCATGTTGAAAAGGGTTGGGGCTTTAATTTATGAAATGAAATGAAAAGGGTTTATTTATAAATTAAAGTAGTTGACTTTAATTTAATGAATAAATATGAAATTGGTTTATTTTGTAAACTAAGGGTATGGAACTTTAATTTATGAAATGAAAGGAAAAGGGTTTATTTATGAATTAAAGTAGTTGACTTTAATTTAATGAATAAATATGAAATTGGTTTGTTTTGTAAATTAAGGGTATGGGATTTTAATTTATGAAATGAAAATGAAAGGATTTATTTATGGATTAAAGTAGTTGACTTTAATTTGGTAAATAAATATGAACCTAGATTATTTGGAAAGTAAGGGTATGGGACTTTGATTTTTGAATAAGGGTTGAGTCATTTATTGCAAGTATATCCTATGATCTAGATGTATTGTTGAAAGACTCTCATAGGAAGATGAGAGGAAAAATAGAAAGAGTAGTTTCTATGATATCAACTATGCATTATATAGTTGAATTTCTTGGGTTGATTGTATAGTTTCAATTTGGCAATGAAATGAGTAAATGCATTTAGAGGCATGTAAATCTTGAACTATGAGTGTCTTGATTTCCTCTATCCTCACTTGATCGATGGAAGAATGGGAGGACCAAAGTTATAGATGAACCAATGCATAAGTTTTCTCTCTACTTTACATCTTATTTACTTATGCAAATAGACTAGATTTATGGGGAGATTTTCCTAATGAGATTGATGTAATATATTGTTAAAAGGTATGGAATTTTTACCATACATGCTTATGTAATAAATGAAAAATATGGTTGATGCACCTTTGTATTCTATTTGATTTAAAGTGAATGTATTTAAATCCTTTCTAATGCATGTTTATTCTTTAATTATTGCTCCATGTTTCTAGTTATATTTTGCATGTTTAATGAATTATATTTTGTTAGATTTAGTATCTAGATTTATCTTTTATTTTTTTGTTTGAATAACTTTTCATAAGAACTCAATAGTAAGACCTAAGGTGAACTTAGAGGTAACCTAAGGGCTTGAGACCCCCTTAGGGAGAATGGTAACTAGGTTTATAGAAGATCATACCTGAGTTAAGATAGCTTATCATAGGATAAGATTGATAGCTTAACTCGCAATACACATAGCATACCTATGCATAATGGCTTGTGTAGAATATGGAGATGTGTGTACACCTTCTAATGATTGAAGGTGATAAGTCTAGCTCATCAAGGATGATGAGATGGATGGACTTATGTGCATAACATGAGATATACCTATGTATAAGGGACTTGTGTGAGGATAATCTTGTGTGGTATAGTTTTTGAGAAACTTAGGGGTTGTTAAACATTAATCTGGTCTAAGGTTAGTTAGGGGTTTATGAATCCCTCTCCTTAGTCAAAATAATTCTTTTTATTTTTGTGTGTTTTCTTATTTCTTGATTTTAGAGTCATTACATTTGGTATCAAAGCTCTAGGTACGATGGTATAGAGCTTCTTATGTGCTAAAATAGATTTGGATGTCTCCAATGAAGGCTTGCTTAAGTTTAAGCTAAAATTTGGGATGACCTAGAGTCTCTGCTTATTAGAATCTAATGGAGTTGATCCCGATAGTATATGAATGTTACGATACCTTATTATGGGCTTTGGTATTAATGATACATCATAATATTGGAATATTATCTTAGTTAGATTACTAATGTTTTGGCAAGGAGAACTCTGTAATGTGGTTTGAATTAGTGGTCCAATTTAAGATGAAGTTGTAACCTAATTATTTTCTTGGTTGAAACCAGGTCAAGATGCCACCTAAGGCTAGAAGAGAGAGGCCTACACCTAGGCAGACTCAACAAAGTAATGTCAAATAAGGAATTTGAAATGAGGATCTAAAAACTCCCAATAGGGGAATGGAAGATCTCATTGCTACAGTTTTTGTCACACAAGGAGAGATAAAGCAACAAGGGAAACTAATAGACCAACAGATAGAGCAATTGAATCAATGTAAATTGGTGAATGAGTACTTTTTGACAACTCTTCCGAAAGAGATCCAACAACCCTAAAGAAAAATGGTAAGTGATGGTTTTCTAAAGTGGAAAATCCAATGTAAGGATCAGATGAGCCAACCAAAATAGCTATCGATGTTGGCCTAAGGAAATGGAAATTACCTCATCATACCTTCAAGAAAAGTCAAGAACAACCAAGGACACCTCGAGTGGGGTAAATCAGGAGATAAACTTAGAAACCCCACAGTGTTCCTTTTGAAGGTTGTTATGTATGTGGGTATCACATTATGCAGTCAATTGCCCAAGTAGAAAAGCACTAAGCCTTTGGTCCAAGGAGATAAGTCTTAAGGCACAAATGATGAGAGAGAGCCATCAAAGGAATGGGACACCCCTACCATGAATTTGGGAATGTAAGTTTTCTACCTCTCATTGAGTAGCTTAAAAATGGGAAACTTTTAGTAAGGATTGTTTCCTTGTTTATATATATGTAATAATAAAAATTATCCAAAGATATGTCAAAAAGGCCAGGATATTTGGCTCATGGATGGAAGGTCAATTACGGTTCTGGATAGACCTATTTCGTAAACTAGTGTCTTCCTATTATGGAAATTGCTTTAGCTAGTGGAACCACGGAAGGTTGCTTATATTTAGCTCCACTTCATGCCTATGATGTGATCCTAGGGATGGATTGGTTACAAGCCCATAAAGTCGTAATCAATTTCCAAGATAGATGGATTGAATATTCTGAAGGAGGTAAGGAAAGGCCACGAATTCATAGCGAACAGGGGGTATTCAAACCCCAAATGTTGTTGGTTATGCAGTTAAAGAAATATCTCAGAGAAGGAGAGATAGTCTATGTAATAAAGCTAAATGAAGTTGGAGAAGACCGAAAGAAAAATATGTTGGAAACACACCCAATTTTGCAGGATTTCAAGGATGTATTTCCTAAGGATTTACGTGGACTCCCTCCTATGCAGGAATTTGATTTCACTATTGCTAGGAGCAAGACCAATTCATAGATATCTATATAGGATGACACCTATCGAGATGCAAGAATTAAAGGTACAATTGCAAGGATTATTAGAAAAGGGGCTGATAAAACCAAGCATGTCACCTTGGGGTGCACCTATTTTATTTGTGAAAAATAAAGACAGCTCTTTAAGATTGTGTATTGATTACATGATGCTAAATAAAGCTACAATCAAGAACCAATATCCCCTACCTAGAATCAAAGATTTATTGGATCAAATGAGAGATGCCACGATGTTTACTAATATAGATCTAAGGTCAAGGTATCACCAGTTAAGAATATGTGAGGAGGATACTCATAAGACGACATTTAAGACTAGGTATGGACACTATGAGTTTACAGTCCTACCCTTTGGACTAACTAATGCCCCAGTCACCTTCATGAATTTAATGAATAGTGTGTTCAAAAGGCACTTGGACCAGTTTGTCCTTGTATTTCTAGATGATATCCTAATATACTCTCAAAACAAGGAAGAGCATGATAAACATATCAAGATCATGTTAGAGTTACTAAGGGAAAATCAACTCTACGAAAATATGGCCAAAAGTGATTTCTTTGTTCTAGAGGTACGATATTTAGGGCACATCATATCAATAGAAGGAATTGTTGTAGATCCAAAGAAGATCGAAGCCATACTAAATTGGTCACCCCTACTAATATTATGGAAGTAAGAAACTTCATGGGATTAATGAGCTATTATAGATGTTATATAAAGGATTTCTCAAAGATTACTTCGTCAATAACTAACCTTCAAAAGAAAGGGAATGAATTCAAATGGACAAAAAAATGTGAAACTGCCTTTGCATTGTTGAAGCAAAAGCTCACTACCGCACCAATATTGAAGATCCCAGATCCTCAAGGATATTTTTTGGTATGCACCGATGCATCACTAGAAGGGTTAGGAGGATTACTCATGCAAGAAGAGTTAGTGGTAGCTTATACTTCAAGAAAGCTTAAAAAGCATGAATTCAATTATGTTACTCATGATTTAGATCTAGCCGTTGTGGTGCATGCTCTAAATTTTTGGCACCACTATTTGGTGGGGAGACCTTTTGAGTTAAAATTTGACCATCAAAGTCTAAGGTACATATTTACCCAACCAATACTCAATGCGAGACAAAGAAGGTGGATTGAGTTTCTCACTAAGTATGACTTTTAAATTGAGTACATAAAAGGAAAATAGAATAAGGTTGTTGATACCTTGAGGAAAAGGAGACACATAGAAGCCATAACCATGAGTCACATTAATCTCATGGATCAAGTGAGACAGGAGCAATATCAAGTTGAATATTCCTAGGAAATTCGAGCTAGAATAGACAGAGATCCTGAGGAAAATAAGGAGTTTAGGGTGATAGATAACCTTTTGTGCTACAAATATAGAATCATCATACCAAAATCGAGTGATTTAAGAAATCTAATAATGCAAGAAGCCCATAGATCTCCTTATTCAGCTCACCCTGGAGGGACAAAGATGAGGGAAAACATGAAAAGAACCTTCTTCTAGGTAGGAATGAAGAAGGATATTACCATTTTTATTATTCGATGCCTTGAATGGCATAAGGTTAAGGTGGAACGCAAGCATCCCATAGGAAAATTGTATCCACATAGTATACCTACTCATAAATGACAGGTCATATCTATGGATTTTATAGTAGGTTTACCTAAGACCAGATACTAGCATGATGCAATCCTAGTAGTAGTCAAAAAAATGACTAAGGTTGCACATTTTATATCTAGGAGCACCAAGGACGATGCTCGAGTGGTGGCTAATATATTTGCCAAGAAAGATGATTGCATGGATTTCCTGAGGTAATCATCTCAGATAGGGATTCCAAGTTCACTTCCAAGTTTTGGAAAGCCCTTCATCAGGCAATAGGTACAAGGCTAAAAATGAGTTAGGTATACCACCCTGAGACAGGCGGTCAAATAGAGTAGGCAAACCAAGTACTAGAAGACATGATTTGCATGTATTGCATATATCATAAGTCTCACTAGGAAGACTAGCTACCTTTGATAGAGTTTGCCTACAATAATAGGTATCACTCATCTTTGGGAATGGCACCTTTGCCTTGTATGGATAGAAGTGTAGAACACCACTATAATGGGATAACCTAGAATATAGGGTTGTGATTGGACCAAAAATGGTCAGAGAAATGGGAAAGCAATTGAAGGTAATCTGGCAAAGACTCAAGGAAGTTGTTGATAGGCAGAAGAGTTATGTTGATTTAAAGAGAACTCCAAGGGAGTACTTCGTAGGAGATAAAGTGTTCCTAAGGGTCAAACCAATGAAAAGTGTGATAAAATCCACAAAATTAGATCTACGGTTTGTAGGGCCCTTTGATATCACTAAAAAGATTAGTCTGGTTGCATACCGACTTGCTCTACCTCCTAATATCTCAAAAATCAATGACAACTTCCACATATCTTTACCTAAAAAATATATTGCTGACCCTAAACATGTGTGGCATATTTCTAATTTGCATATGGCAAATCCAAAGGTAATTGAAGTAATACCAGTAAATATTCTCGAGTTCTGTTCTAAGACTATGCAGAATCAGACTCTTGAGCAATGTAAGGTCTAGTGGGATCGTTTCTCTAAAAGAAATGCCACTTGGGAGAAAGTGGTAGATATGCAAAAACATTTTCCTTTTTTGTTTGATGATCTCTAAACTATAATGATTTACTTTTTGATTGTATTATGATTATGTAAAAAAACTAAGAAACACCGAAACGATGTTTAGTCCTAGTGGGGAAGGATGTCATGACCCTCCCATATGGACTTGTTGGAAATTTGAGTGATTTTATGTTGTCATTGATGTCACATGGATCATTGATGTCACATGAATCACATTGAGTTTTGGTGGCCAAAGCATTTCATAAATAAGCATTTATGATATTTTGGAGAGCATGGATATATACAGGGTTTTTGTGAAAACCAAGGTAGGCAAAATAAAAGGTTTTATTTAAAACCATGGATGGCATATTTGAAATGGGTTTTTCTTAAAACCCAAGTTGGCTTTTCGTTTCATTGAAAAAGGTGCCCCGGTGATGGAGATATTTAATTTTAAATATTTAAGTTTAAATTTTAAATTATTTAAAATTTAAATTTAAAATTAAAATTAAAATTTAATTTATAGCGTCGACGTCAAAGAAAGGAAAAGGCATAAAACTAATATTTAAATTATAGCGTCGACATCAAAGGAAATGAAGAGGACATATATATGCCCAAAGTTTCGATTTATTTTGCTAAGGCCTCGATCTCATTTTTGTATTCGAATGGAAAAAGAGCCTGCGCATCGTGTGTCGAAGTGTGTGTGAAAAGAGTTTGAAAGGCCTATGATTTTCACGTTTGTTGAAGAGACTATTGTGGAGTAAGACCAAACATATAGGCCTCTTTGGCCTAGTGGTTTTTATGTTGTGTGTTACGCAGGAGGTCCTGCGATCGATTCTCATCGGAGGTGGTTTGCTATGTTGAAACATGTGAAGCACGTTTTGTTTTCGAAGGGCGCAAATATTCACAGCATAAGTTTTGTTGTGTGCTCCTTTTGAGCATGTGAGGGCGTGTGGCCCAACGGCAGGTTGGCTATGGTTAAGGCATTGATCAAGGAAGGTCACAAGATCGAATCCCGTCAGCGACAGAGGTAATAATTTTTAGATATATTTTATTTTTCTAAAGTTGCCCTAGGAGGAATAAGGGTTATGATGCATGTTTAAAAAAAATGAGAGATTTCTGGTGATTTAATTTTTGAAAGTATATCATAATATATATCGTTGGAAATCTTATTATGAGGGTTATTTTATTAACTTGCTTAGAGGGAGAAATAAGGTGTGTGTAAAGAGATATTTCTGATTTTGTAAAGAGGTTCAAAAGTGAAGGTTGCTTTGTTCTTTTTCAAAAGAGATCAATTCATTTATGAAGTGACATGGTGTATGTTATTGAGTAGGAGTAATAAGGTGTTATTTGGATGTTATTGTTGTGTTATTAATCAAGATCTCTAACCCTTGTTGAAATTTGAAAAAGAAAGTGTGTTGAGTGAGACAGATTTTGTGGACAACCAAAAGGCTTCTTCATCTTCATAAAATGTATGGGCACATTCTCCTATTGATTTTTTATGGTGGTTGATTTCTGAAATATCATTGGAGAGAAAAGTATTAATTGTGGTTTCTTTTTCGAAAGTAGTTGGTTGAATGTCTCAAGGTTTTCTGGGTTGAGAGTTGCTATTAAACCTTATTTTATAAGCATTGTTGTTGAAGCCATTAGTAGTGTGAAAAACCTGAGATAGGGTTTGAGAAGAACATGAGTATCATTGTTATATGAAGAATTTTTTATTAGCATTGTTGTTGAAGCCCATTGGTTATGCAAAGAACTTGAATTTGAGAAGAACATGAGTATCATTGTTATGTGAAGAATGTTTTATTAGCATTGTTGTTGAAGCCCATTGGTCATGCAAAGAACTTGAACTTGAACATAACATGAGTATCATTGTTATGTGAGATTTTTGGTTGAGCATTGTTGGAAACATTTGAGTTGGTTGATACATGCTTAGACTAGGGTTTGTAAGAAAGAGTTGTTCCTTGTGGTAGTTGGTTGAGAAGAGTTGTTTGAGCCTAGTCAAGTGATTGTGTGAAGTGGTTGTTCAATTTCCATGAAACAAACTATTCTATATTATGGATTTGAGTTGAGATTGATATTTGAGGATAGAACATATTGAGTCTCTAATAATTCTCTTTATGCTTCTATAAGATGGATTTGAGTTGAGATTGATATTTAAGGATAGAACATATTGAGTCTCTAACAATTCTCTTTATGCTTCTATAATATTTATTTGAGTTGAGATTGAGATTTGAGGATAGAACATATTGAGTCTCTAACAATTCTCTTTATGCTTCTATAAGATTGATTTGAGTTGAGATTGGGATTTGAGGATAGAACATATTGAGTCTCTAACAATTCTCTTTATGCTTCTATAATATTGATTTGAGTTGAGATTGGGATTTGAGTATAGAACATATTGAGTCTCTAACAATTCTCTTTATGCTTCTATGAGATTGAATTATTGAGCAAGTTCTTGGTGAGCTTACTAGTGCAAATTTGAGCAAGTTCTTGGTGAGCTTGCTAATGCATATTTGGGCAAGTTCTTGGTGAGCTTGCTTGAGCAGATTTGGACAAGTTATGTGTGAGCTTGTTGAGCAGATTTGACAAGTTTTGTGTGAGCTTGTTGAGAATATTTAGACAATTTTTTTGTGAGCTTGTTGAGCATATTTGACAAGTTTTGTGTGAGCTTGTTGAGCATATTTGGACAAGTTATGTGTGAGATTGTTGAGCAGGTTTTGAGTGAGCCTATTAAGCAGGTTTTGATTGGGCCTATTGACAGAGCTTTGGAGGTGACATAGTACAAAGGACAGAGTCTTAGTGGATAGAGATCTAGCAACCAACACAATTGAAGACAGATCTGAGTGAGGAGTCTTCAAGTGGAGAGAGATCCACCAATCAGTGCAGCAAAGAGACAGAGCCTTCTAGAAGATCACTAGCCAGAGTAGAAGGAGAAAGATTTTTCCTGTGGAAGATATCCACGAACTTGATATTAGGGGATCAACATCTCTGGACAGAGATCTATAAACATTGTAATTGGGAAGGATTCCCAAAGAAATTGATTGAGAAAGTTTTAGTAAAATATTTTCTCCGTGAAGTAGCCCACATTGGGTGAACCACGTAAACTATGGTGTCTCTATTGTGTATGGTGTTTTATGCATTGCTTGATTATTGCTATTGATACTGATGTCTATACACTGCATAATATTGAATTGAAAAGAAAAATAAAAAATGGTCTTATACTGTTTACCCCCCTCTTAGTATAAGCTTGTGTTTTTCACTTTTGACATGGAAAGCAATGTATTAATTGATGGTGTTTTAATACTTGATTTTGTGCAATTAAGCAACTATGCGATGTCAGTAGATATTGAAGAGCATGATACTGCTAACAAATTGCCAATGTGTAGGATCAGGTACACTCGTAAGTGGAAGAAGTTGAGTCATCCACCAAATGTGAGGGTACTTAAGGTTGGGTAAATGATGATAAGGCAACTCGGAGGTAACATTGATGGATACCTTCATATAGGCATGCATTCGATTAGGGATAATCGTCAATAGCTAGCCACCTTGAGCCCTATATTGATAGCCTAGTAGCTATCATAAGTTCTAGAGGTTGAGATAGGTGACCAAATTGATGGAAATATTTCCCCTCTGTTTTTTGCACATTTGATTCTATTTTATTTCATCACTATTACCTCAATAAATTGGGAAGTATAAATGGATAGGTTATCCTCATAACTCCTTATGTATTTAGGCAGATAGAGTGATAAAGTAAATACTTTGTTAAATGATAGTAAGTTTCATTTAAAATTTATAAATGTTTTATTTTAAATGATAGTAAGTTTCATTTAAAATTTATAAATGCTTAATTTTAAATGATAGTGGGTTTCATTTAAAATCTATAAATGTTTTATTTAAAATTCAAAAATGTTTCATTTTAAATAATGAAAAAGGTTTCATTTAAAAGTTAGTAAATATTTTATTTTTAAATAAGGGAGAATTTCATTTCAAGGTAGTATTTAAAAAAAATGTATTAATGAAAGTCTACTATAAATAACTTTACCCAAAAAAAAAGAGATGGTATCAATAAACTCCCATCTCAAAACCCCCCCTTAAGGCTACTAAATATTTAAATAATAAGGTGGATAGGATCTCCTATTAGTTAGAATGTTGGGAAATATACATTCGATATGGGAGTGCCTACCAACCTTGACAAAGAGGAGCTCCATTTATGATGTCTGAGCAAAAGGATGAGGCGGGTGACCTACTACCGACTTACCATTGATGATAATGGACAGGGAGTGACGGCAGACGATGAGCGTTGAAGTTGGGATAGATAAGATGGATGCCGTAATAAGAAGGGAAACTACGAAAAGAAGGAAACTATGCAAAGAAGAGGGACGTCGGTTGGAAGAGGAAAAAAACCCTGGCAAAGATAGGGAGACGAGGAGAGCTTTGAAAAACACACTTAAGCAACACTGCTCAAACCACCTCCAAGGAGGAAATAGTGGATCAAGTTGATTTAAACATATTGCTTTGTGTTACTATCTAGTTCTTGTTGTGTGGTTGTCCACCGCCATGGTTTAGCTTCGACTACCATCATGGTTGTCTAGTATAAAGCTTGCTGGTGTAAAACTTATTGTGTGTAAATCTTGTTATGTGTAAAGCTTGTTATGTGTAAAGCTTGTTGTGTGTAAAGCTTGCTAGTCTAAAGCTTGTTGTGTGTAAAGCTTGATAGTGTAAAGCTTGTTGTTGTAAATCTTACTGTGTGTGTAGCTTGTTATCATGCTTATTGAGTGAAAGGTTTGCCATCGTGGCTATCGTGTGTGAAGCTTATTGTCGTTCTTGTTAAGTGAAAGGTTTGCCATCATGGCTATCATGTGTGAAGCTTGCTATTGTGCTTACTGAGTGAAAAGCTTGTCATCGTGGCTATTGTGTGTAGCTTGTTATCATACTTGTTGAATGAAAGTTTTGCCATCATGGTTGTCGTGTGTAGCTTGCTATCGTGCTTGCTGAGTAAAAGGTTTGTCATCGTGGTTGTCATGTGTAGCTTGTTATCGTGCTTGTTGAGTGAAAGGTTTGCCATCATGGTTGTCATGTGTGAAGCTTGTTGTCGTGCTTGCTAAGTGAAAGGTTTGCCATCATGGTTGTCATGTGTGAAGCTTTTTGTCATGCTTCCTGAGTGAAAGGGTTGTCATCGTGGATGTCATGTGTAGCTTGTTGTCATGCTTTCTGAGTGAAAGGTTTGCTATTGTGGTCATCATGTGCAGCTTACTGTTGTGCTTGCTAAGTGAAAGGTTTGCCATCATGGCTACCTTTTGTGAAGCTTGTTGTCATGCTTACTGAGTGAAGGGCTTGCCATCATGGTTGTTGTGTGTGAAGCTTGTTGTGGTGCTTGTTGAGTGAAAGACTTGTCATCGTGGTTATTGTGTGTAGCTTGCTATCATGGTTACTGAGTGAAAGGCTTGCTATTGTGATTATCGTGTAAGGCTTTCCATCGTGACTGCCATGTGTAACACTACTATCATGGTTGGCTGAGTGAAAGGCTTACTCTCGTGGTTGCCTTGTGTATATAGCTTTGATATGTTATTAGTGACTTGTATGGATGGGTACCCTTTAAAGGAAGCCCGTAAGTTGGGGAGCGTTTTTCATCCACATTGTCTCTATTTCCTTGGGCCTATGACCAGAAGACATCATTGTCCTTGGCGAGGGAGGCGACGTTCACTGTCATAGGTAACACATCCTCCTCCTACCATAACTTGGGTCATGAAGGCACGACTATTTGCAGACCGATGAGGACGTTCATCCCTACGACAAACTGTTCGCCTATGAGAGCATCATGCTTGATGCTAAGCTGTCAAAGTGTCCCTGAGTCTTCAAAGACTTTAATTAAATTAATGTCATTTCTAATGTTCCAAAGCTTGGCTGCTTATTAAAATGATTTGTGAATGATAAAATAAGTAGAGTTAAAGAACCTTATTTATATTAAAGTGATTTGTGAATTGTTTAATAAGTAGAGTTAGAGAACTTTATTTATATTAAAATGATTTATGAATTGCTAATAAGTAGAGTTAAAGAACTTTACTTATAATGGAAATTGGTTTGTTTTGTAAATTAAGGGTATGGGACTTTAATTTATGAAATGAAAGGAAAAAGGTTTATTTATGAATTAAAGTAGTTGACTTTAATTTAATGAATAAATATGAAATTGGTTTGTATTGTAAATTTAGGGTATGGGACTTTAATTTATGAAATGAAATGAAAAGGGTTTATTTATGAATTAAAGTAGTTGACTTTAATTTAATGAATAAATATGAAATTGGTTTGTTTTGTAAACTAAGGGTATGGGGCTTTAATTTATGAAATGAAAGGAAAAGGGTTTATTTATGAATTAAAGTAGTTGACTTTATTTTAATGAATAAATATGGAATTGGTTTGTTTTGTAAATTAAGGGTATGGGATTTTAATTTATGAAATGAAAAGGAAGGGATTTATTTATGGATTAAAGTAGTTGACTTTAATTTGGTAAATAAATATGAACCTAGATTATTTGGCAATTAAGGGTATGGGACTTTGATTGTTGAATAAGGGTTGAGTCATTTATTGCAAGTATAGTCTGTGATCTAGATGTATTGTTGAAAGACTCTCATAGGAAGATGAGAGGAAAAATAGAAAGAGTAGTTTCTATGATATCAACTATGCATTAGATAGTTGAATTGCTTGGGTTGATTGTATAGTTGCAATTTGGCAATGAAATGAGTAAATGCATTTAGAGGCATGCCCATCTTGAACTATGAGTTTCCTGATCCCCTACTATCCTCACTTGATCGATGGAAGAACAGGAGGACCAAAGTTATAGATGAACCAATGCACAAGTTTGCTCTCTACTTTACATCTTGTTTACTTATGCAAATAGACTAGATTTGTGGGGAGATTTCCTTGATGAGATTGATGTAATGTATTGTTAAAAGGGTATGGAAGTTTTACCATACATGCTTATGTAATAAATGAACAATATGGTTGATGCACCTTTGTATTCTATTTAATTTAATGTGAATGTATTTAAATCCTTTCTAATGCATATTTATTCTTTAATTATTGCTCCATGTTTCTAGTTATCTTTTGCATGTTTAATGAATTATGTTTTGTTAGATTTAGTATCTAGATTTATCTTTTATTTTCTTGTTTGAATAACCTTTCATAAGAACTCAATAGTAAGATCCAAGGTGAACTTAGAGGTAACCTAAGAGCTTGAGACCCCCTTAGGGAGACTGGTAACTAGGTTTATAGAAGATCGTACCTGAGTTAAGATAGCTTGCCAGGGGACAAGATTGATAGCTTAACTTGTAGTACACGTAGCATACCTACACATAATGGCTTGCGTAGAATATGGAGATGTGTGTACACCTTCTAATGATTGAAGGTGATAAGTCTAGCTCATCAAGGATGATGAGATGGATGGACTTATGTGCATAACATGAGATATGCCTACGTAGAAGGGACTTGCGTGAGGGGAATCTTGTGTGGTATAGTTCTTGAGAAACTTAGGGGTTGTTAAACATTAAGTTAGTCTAAGGTTGGTTAGGGGTTTATGAATCCCTCTCCTTAGTCAAAAAAAAATTCTTTCTATTTTTGTGTGTTTTCTTATTTCTTGATTTTAAGGTCGTTACACTCAGCTCCATACGAATGTATCACTCTATTCTCAATAATAAGAAGTTTTTCTCTTTTCTCTCTTTCTCTTGATATGATGGAATGATGCTAAAACCATCAGGTAAAATGTTAGAGAGTCCATCTAGAACTTGGGGATTTATCCTTATTAAAAAGAGCTAAATAAGCTTCTAGAGTAATAGGCTTCATTAGTTCCTATTGTGTTCATTCGTTATAACTGAAGGTACTTCTTGAAGAAGTTTATCATTAAGAACTTTAGTCTCCTTTAATCCTAGAATATTCTGATATAAATACATTTCCTCTTTTCTAATTTCACTCTAGTCTTCAATCCAAACCCCTTCTATTGATTTAATTATACTGATTCTGGATGCTGATCTTTGTACTATAGCCATCCTATGAAAAAACTTTGTATTTTTATCTCCTTTTAACCAAGTTTGTCTTGATTTTAATCTCCAAAATTTCTCTTCCTTACTCAAAATATTATGATATTCACTAAGCAAATCCCTTTCCTCCGAGCTTGGATTATTATGATCACCTTTTTGGAATTTTAAAAGTTTATCTTTTAGTTCTTTCTTCTCAAAAATATTTCCAAAAATGTTCTTGTTCAATTCTTTTAATCTGTGTCATTGATTTAATTTGTTTTGAAAGTGCATATAGCCCACCATTTCCTAAAGAATTCCACATTTGTGCCATCATATCAACAAATTGAGGATGGTCTTCCCACATTTACTTATATTTAAAATATGATTTTTTTATTCACTTACCACCATTTTAAGTCTTATTGGTCAATGATACGAACCAATCCTTATTAAGGTATTAATTTTAGCACAAGTTCCTTCATCTAGCCAATGATTTGAGAGTATGCATTTCTCTAATTTTTTTGCTATTAAGGTTTTGGCCTCTCCTATTGTTTTTTTTTTTTGCTTTATAGGAGATTTGGTTACAACCACACTATTTTTAGTAGGTGACAAGTGAATGGTTCAAACCACAGGGGTTGCATCCACCAAACCTATTCCACCTCATTGTTTTATAGCTCAACGTGAAATGGACCATTGGGTGCTCAAAATTCGTACCATCATCGTTAGTCTAGCACACACTCAGGATTTGGATCAAACTACAACCTTTGCAACAGGCTTCCCCCAAGGTTTGAACCTTAGGTCTCTTCTTGATAAGTGTTGAGTCAGACTAGCAGTTACCAATCCACCTAGTCCTTGGGAGTTGGCCTCTCCTATTGTTAGTCCATGTATAGTTGTCTTCTTCAAACTCAACCTCTCATAGATTATTATTTTTCTATTTGATATTCGTACCAATTTAACCTTTTGGTTTTAATCTTTTTGATGTTTAAATTATTATTCATACCTAATGTTTTTAATCTTGGTATGTTAAATCTTGAACAATTTTTCTTTATTATCATTGTTAAAAATATATTTAATTAATAACTACAAGCTTAATGCTTTGGCCTCTCTTTAGGAGGTCAAGATTCCAACCCCACTTAGTATAAGGATACTAAAACCCCCCGTAAAAACATGTAAACTCATTAAAAAATAAATCTATTTAATTGATAACCAGTTAGTCATATTAATTTTTTAATTATATTTTTAACTTTGCCACAATCACTTTTGTATTTCTAAAAATAATTCAACTTTTCATTATAAATTGTAGAATATTGTAACCACCTTTTAACAAATTTTTTAATATCATAAATAGTAAAGATTTCAATAAATAAATTTTATATAAACAAAGCTTTGCATATTTATAATGTTTTATAAATTACTTAACCCATTATTATTTTATAAATCACTATAGCGGCAGCTTTAGCTTTCTGATTCGAATCATGTTTGTGGGAATAATACGATGGTGACTATTGTTGATTTCCCTTATCTCTTTGAAACATAGTTAAATTATAAAATAATTTTTTAAATAATCAATTTTTTATTAAATAATAAATAAATAAATATCGCTACACATTATTATTATTTAATACTAGAGGAATCGATAACATCATTGGACGTTGTTACTATAAACCTTAGCCACGAAGTCAATGAGACCCCGATCTTGAGAAGCATCGAAATAAGGCAGCCAACTAAAAAACAGTTGGTTGCTACCATCCAACCCATCCCCTTATAGCTATGTTATGGTTTGAACCTTGAACTTCCTCAAAGATATTTTTTTTATACATAGAGGAATTAGTAATGGATGGAGTTGTTGTCCCTATAAATCCTAACCCACTAGATAAAATAAAATCAACAAGACCTCCACCCTTGAGGACATCGAACTAGGACAGCCTGGCAAGCACTCGACTGCTACCATCCAGCCTTATTCCCTACTGGGTGCGCTGAACCTTGGTCTCCCAAAGACAACCCACAACCCTTACCAGTGTATTGTCCTTGCATACTATTATTATGATGATATCAACACATCAACCCAACACTCTAAATTTTATTTTTAAATTGGGAAAAAATGGTGTATAATGTCTTGCAAGTCAACCTTATCTTATGATCAACTTGTCAATACTTAAATTATTTTTTTAACAATATTATTATTTAATTTTTTTTTTTGGAACAATCTTCGTCATATTATTCTTTCGAACACAAATCGAATCCAAAAAGGGCACGGTTCGAACACAAATCGAATCCAAAAAGGGCACGGTTCGAACACAAATCGAATCCAAAAAGGGCACGGTTCGAATCCGGAAAGCTACCGCTATAGCCCCGTCCCGCTCTAGCCCTAGCCCCAGCCCCACCTCGATAAGATTTTTGCTCCAAGTGATGAAACCATACCAATTTCACAAACATTATTATTTGACTTCAATCCCACCTCAACAAGATTTTCATTCCAAGTGAAAGGACCATACCAATTTCACTTATATAATTTAAGTAGTTAATTTCGTCTCTCCTTCGTAGTCGCAATTTTTGTTTTATCTTCTCTCCCTCAATATATAAGTTGTGCACACTAAGATTAATTGACGATAATTCATGACTACTTTAAAACTGTCATCCGTAATCTATTAGCTTAGACTCCCCTGTTTAATCTATGCACACTTACTACCAATGTGTAGTCAATACCCAAATCATATTGTTATGGGAGACATGAAAATAATGAAAGAGAAAATACATCACACAATTGCATGTATTCCAAAATGGGTCGCTAGTTTCCATTCCCATTTGGAAAGTTCCCACGACTATCTCAACTTAATGAGTTATTGTTTCCTTGACCACATTAAACAAAGTACCAAATTATTATGACTTTTAACAAACCTTCAAGAAATCTCATTCATTTCTCATCAACTTTACAATCGCCTTTTTGTCTTTAACTACCAAAATTTGCTACCCTTAAAAAGAATCTTTCACGGGTTTACTTTCCCTACGGACCAGACGCTTGTTTAATGGTGTCCAAATGTGTAAATGGTGTCCTTCGCCATCATTAACTGGTACGTAACCCAAAAAAAATTACAGGTAGGAAACCACAAATCACTAATAACGTTCTCTTAAGTCTAGCAATAAATTCCTGTAGAAGAACCAAATAGAAGGCGGAAAGGCGCGTGGGGTTCCAGGTACTTCTGATATAAGTCAGTACAAAGTAATTGCTCTTTGTTTCCACAGAGAAAGGATAAATTTTGGACATTCAGTACTAACTAGTAACTTCCCAATCAGTTCTGCACTCGCCAGAGCTTTCATCTTCCTCTGCGGAGTTTTCTCACCGAGAATGGCGTTTTGTTTTGAAAAGCTGACGTTGCCGGGGAATTTCGATTTGTAAATATTGATTACGACGCCTGCAGGCACGCTAAAATATGGAAAAAGTTAAAAAAAAAAAAAGGGCGATAGGCAAAAAGTGGGACCAGAAATTAACTTCCACGTAATTTCTTCCAACCAAGTGCAAGGAAATTTGATTGGAGTAACTAGGGTAAGATGATGGTTATTATATACGATTCTCATGCATGAACGGGGATTTGGTGACATTAAATATTTGTTAATAATTTGATTTAGATTTAGTTTATGGGTAGAAAGTTGGAGGTGGAATTTGGTAGGCCCCCGGCGGTTGAGGATGTTAATTGGTTTCCCCGAGGGTGGCGGAATAAATTGAAAGTAACTAATTTTTGCTAAATGTTGCACACCTGCAAAACAGCTTAGGTATAGAGTGGACTTATATCTAGGGGCGTTGCGCGCATAGAGAATTCTCCGCCAATCGTAAGTTCAAGTAATATGGTGGGGATTGCTTCCAATTTAGGGAGTAGCGGCACGCCTAGTGGATTGGTTTAGTGCTTCTCCTCTGTATTTGGAGGGGAAAAACAGTGGAGCAAGTTGCAACCAAGTAAACCGACTCTTGATTTTCTCTCCAACGGCTATAATAAGCACTGACACCGCTTTCATAACCTACAAAAGACTTTTGTGACACGGAAATAAACGAATAGCCGTCTGTGTAGCCCGCTATAGGCGGGCTTTTTTTTTTCCTGATTTCTTGCCATGCACGTAACACTTAAATTTGACCGAGAGTAGCCAAATCCAGCACGGAATTTGACTATGAGCTGTGTAAATTTGAATCGGCGAATAAATGTGAGCATACTTTGTACTAGGCAGGGGCCGTAGCCACAAGGTCAAAGGATTTATATGGTCAAAAAATTGATAGAATTTTAGGGCTTCTAGATCCAGTCGAAGTGCCGCTTAACGAATTAAAGTAGCGATTTGACGACTTTAGCGACCAATTTTGCTCCTTTTGCCAACACCGGAAGACAGGAAATTGTTTTTTTCTAGTTGGCCGCGACCCTGTGCAAAAATCTAGCGGATTAAATAGGCCTGAAAGACGGAGATTTGTACCGCATCTGGCCCCATTCTTCTTGATACGCATTTGACTGAATGACATATTAATTGCATGTCCAGCAGCTTTCAAGTTCAGTTGTCTCTCAAGTCTGAACTCCGATGTCTGTAACAGAATGTTGTTACTGTTATCATGTCCTTCGTAAAGAGAAAAACCCAAATACATAGCCGGAATAGAATTAGTATATTTTCAATTTAAGGACCGAAACAGAACTATCACAAAGCATCGAAAAAATTATCGGCAAACTATAATTAGCTTACAGTAGCAGAGGGCATTTAGCTTAAACGGGCTGAGGGGCTGAGGATTGTTTTTGACGTCAATAGGAGACAGACGTTGTACTCAATGGATTCAGAGCAGAGAGTAGAGTAGGATTGCATTGGCAGGTACAGCTGATTCTGATCAGCCGGCAGAGACCAGGTTTGAAGGCAAAGAGCTGCGGCTATCTCCTCTGCTAGTTTTAGCATTTGTGTCATAAAAGCTGTGGGACGGTGGAGGTTAGTGACATGGACATGCACATGGATGTAGATTTTACCTCATATAACCGTCTGCCCGCAGGCACTCTCATATAACATCATATCATATAACCGTCTGCCCGCAGGCACTCGGATGTAGATTTTACCCCGGACCCATCGGTTGATTTGGCATTTATGCACTGTGCATAGTGAAACCACCAGATTACATTGCAGACGAACGACGACGTATTGTGGACAAGAATGCATAAGCTGATTTGGCATTTTTTTTTCCGAGTTCATCCACTTGATCCGATCTGACAAACGTCAACCCGTTTGTTCAGCGTACGATCGTTTACACGCGTCGCGTATTATTCTAGTTGCGCCCTCACCGGCCCTATCCTTCGATCGACGGCCTCGGACCACCGACTTTTGTCGCGTAAAGAAAAATCGTAACCGCTTAAGCCTCCAACGAAACTACCTGTGGTAATACGAATGACGCAAAAACGCCCTCTATGTCGAGAAAAAACCAGCTCCGCCAGAGTTATTGCGCTGGTTGAAGTAAATTAAATTTATCAACGGGATAAGTAAACAGACAGAATAATCATTAGGTGCAAAACCTCGAGAAAAATCTAGTGGTTAAGCCGTCCAGTTTTCGGTTATATACAATACAAATCTATACATGCCAAATGAAAGAATTCCTATTTCTGGTAAAAACTATCAACATTGTGATGAAGAGGTTGGAGATCATCTTAACCTGACACAGGCAAGAGAAAACTCAGTGGTGTGCGGTCCTCGAGTCTGGAGATAAATCCCAGAAAACAAACAATGAAAGCTAGCACTTTGCGAGCGTATAAAGAAAATGTTGTGTGTTTCTTCTGATTGCCAGCGTGCAAACAAACAGTCCAGCGTGATGGAAGTGTAAAATAAAGAAATAGAGGCAAATGATCTAGTGTCCGAAATCTTGGAAAGTCTTGCTGTTAAAATTCGGTTTTAAAACTTTGCACGCAGGCGGGAAAAAGCGTTTAGGTTTTAAATCATTGGGTTCGGGTTCTAACTGCTTAGGCAAAGCAATCATACTTCTTTATCAGATCAAGTTCAATGGACATCTCCAGCGGTGAATTTTGGAGCTGAAATCATCATCTTCATCGTCTTTCAAGACAAATCCCCGTCGTCTTTCAAGACAAATCCCCGCCCATATGACCTCGTCCGAAGAAAAACAGCAGATGTATTTTAATGGACGATGACAGCAGATGTATTTTAATGGAGGTTGACTGTGTCATGTTAGGGTTTTTAAATTTTTTTAAAAACCTAAATTCAAATTATTATATTGAATCTGGTTAATTTAATTTTTTTTTTAAATTAGGGTTTATAATAATTACAAATAAGTTAAACCAGGTATCAATCGTAATTTACAAACTTAAATTTATGTAAGGTTAAAAGGAAATAGCACGTGTTAAACCTTGAGGGTTCCGTTTTGACAGGGAAGGATTTTAACCGGCCATGGTCCAGAGGAATATGCCAGCGGCAAAAGGGACATTCTTCCAGCGGCGACTCCACAAGCCCTTGTGGCCTGCAAGGACCATGCGAATATGCGGGAATAATTAATTCTTTTACCAAAGCGTTGAACCTTGCGGACAAAATACACGCAAAGGATGCTGGCGTTTTTTTTCACAGGTTGTAGCTGACAAGGCGGGTCAAAAGTGTACAAGTCAGCAAATTGCTGTTCCATTTACGATTAGTGCAGCGGAGCGGAATAGTGTTTTGAAAATTAGTGAAGGTGGACATCCCTGACGTAAGCAAGAGATGCTTTTTCAACGGTCCCGATCCTTCCGCCTCATGCGACGCCCATCCATCCGTCGACGACCGTGTCTGCCCACCGCCACTGTACTTTTGTTCCCCACCTTCACACTCGCCCCATCCCGTTGCACTAGTTTTTGATTAATTTCATTCACTCCTCCACTCCAAACTTGAGAACCGTCACCAAATACGGAGGACAATAATGGCCTCTCAAAGAGTTGAATATTATTATATTTATGAAAACCAGATGAATAACTAGGGCGTCGTCAACCGTCGCAGAGGAAGGGGGGCATTTCATTTCCATAAATTTGCTCCCCTGACGCAGGCGTGCGATCCACCGTTGGTGTTTTTAACTTATTATCCATCGGTTTATCTGGACATTAAGAAAAAGCTAATTGGAAAAGGGACAAGAGAAAGGGGAGGAAATAGGTAGTAGCATAGAGAGTATCGAGGGTTATATTAATCACGGTTCCCAAAAGAAAAGGCATCCAACCAACCACACGAACCCAAAGGCATAACATACATGTTCTGGTCCTTAACCTTGCTCTATTTCCATCCCCTCCCACGGCGCTCATACCCTTGTCCGTTCCATTTTGCCTTTTGCTTCAACGCCGCTCCGTTCGCTGGGGTCCGACGGTTCCGTTGCGTGAGAGAGAAAGAGAAAGAGAAAGCTCCCGTTCGTTGACAGGGAGGGTGGAGGGTCCGCCCGGCTTTTGTCTGTGTGTCTGTCTGACGGCGGGCGCTCTCGACAAACGGCAGTTTAGCTTCCTGAAGACGCCATATCTCCTGCAAGCTTCCGCTGGTTGGTTTTGGTTACTTCAAACTAATTGATGGGCCCTCTAACATTGTTTGCAATTTGTTTTCCTATTCAATTTCGTGTGGGGCTATTGAAATTTCTTGACTTGGGAAAAAAAAAAATTACATTGCAGCTTCTCCTTCTTGTCCGAAATCTGGCTTGAAATTCTCCATGCTCTGGCCATTGCAGCACCCACAATTTTTTTTTTTTTAAAGATTCTCCTTTATTCTTTTATTTTTGGTGCGCAGGTTGAAGAAATTTGTGGACCCAGTGTAACGCGCGCCGTGGAAAATCATAGCAGTTTTTGAAGTTTTTGTGGAAGGAGCAGTAGTAGTATTAGGGAATTTTAACAGGGTGTCTCGGTTCTTCGGGAGGGGAAAACAAAATAGGGCTGTTGTAAATAACAAAGTGGCTGCGATTACAACGAGAAAAACATTATGTAGTGTGAGTGGGTGGAATATTTTTTCTGTTTTTTTCTTGGGGTAACATGCAGTAGGCGCAGAAGCGCGGTCAAATTCTACTTTCAATCGTGGCTCCGCGCGCTTCAAAAATGGGGAAATACATGAGAAAAGGAAAAGGCGTAGGGGAGGTGGCGGTTATGGAAGTCTCGCAGGGGTCTCTCGGGGTGAGAACGAGGGCGAGGGCTCTCGCCTCCCAGAGGGACCAACGCCGAGGCGCTCTGGCTACCTCTTCAAAGTCCAGTGCAAGTGCTAGTACGGGCGTGAGCACCAAGCAACATCAAACGCCGGCGCCCCCTTGCTTTGAGTCCCCCATGCACACATCTTACCTCGAGCTCCGAAGTAGAAAGCTCGAAAAAATAATATGGAGATGCGGGCAGCAGCATCATCACCAGCGGTCTCAGGAGGCAACGACGCACCACGCGTCCAAAAGCATGGGCGAGCCATCAAGAATGGCCCTTTCAGAAGGGGAAGCCAAGGCCAGCGTGGGAGTTGCCAGCGACAAAAGCAGCCGCAGAATGCCATCTTCTGTGGCACATTCACGCAACAATTCTGCAACCTTCTCCCATGCCCACTCCAATGCCAAGCCGGCCAAAGCTCGAAGGAAAGAACAACACCACGATCTGCAGGCACAGCCTTCGGAAGTTTCTAACATGGAAATCAAGGATGATAACGATGCAATGGAGGTGAAATACCTACAAAAAAAATTTATTCTCTGATTTTTTTTTTTCCCCTTCCCCTCCTCCTCCCAACCCATCGCTGACATGAGCACCTAAAAATATTATTGGCAGGTGGAGGCGTCGTTTGGGGAAAATATAATGGATCTCGACCCCAGGGAAAGGTATTTCTCTTTTTTTTGCTGGTTTTTTTTTTGTTTTCCATTTTTCTCCATGCAATTCTCGGGAAAGAAAATTACTGTTGATTTGTATTTGGCCAGGCGAACCACGAGAGAAACGACGCCTTCGAGCCATGTGAGGGATGTGGAGACGCTGGAAACGCCGGGGTCGACGACGAGGCCGGCTCCGCCCGCCTCCGGCAGAAGACGACCTCAAAACGAAGGGCACAGTCATAGTCGTAGCCGCAGCCATAGCGCAAGTCAACAGCTTCATGTTCCCACCTCCAATGAAATTGAAGAATTTTTTGCAGGTGCAGAGCAGCAAGAGCAAAGGCGATTCACAGAAAGGTGAGCATTACACTGGCACTTATAAAATAAGGATAGGCCTTTTTTTTTAATTTAATTGGAAAAAAAAAAAACACTATTCTTTGGCATTCCTTTTTGAAAACTTTTCGTCCTATGTTTGGTGAGGGGAGCAGAGACAGCAGGATCTCTGACAGTTAACTGCTGGATTTTAATTTTGAACAGGTACAATTATGACCCAGTAAGTGACTCGCCTCTACCAGGCCGGTTTGAATGGGTTAGATTGAGGCCATGAAACAAGAATCCATTCCACAAACAAATAATTGTGGGACGGGCAGGCATAGATGGAGATATACCGCTCCAGCCATAATATGAAGGAAAAATATTTCTGTTGCTCTGCTTCATTGTTGAAAATTTGGTGGGAGGACAAAAAACCAACCAAAAGAAGGGGAGGGAGGGGGGGGATAGAAGAAAAGGGAGAAAGAGCCACAAGGCCATGTTTCTTCTGCACAGTTATTAATGGTGCAGCTTGTATAAAGCGTTGTAAATTGTAGTTTCAATGTACAATATGAAGCTGGCATGGCTTCCCTATGAAGTATTTTGTAGGGGGCATTTTTCCTTTTTTATTTCCAACACAAAAAATGCAAATGCAAACACAGAAGCCTCTTTTTTGTTCTTGTTGGAATTCTCAGGAACTGACATGTATTGGAACACCACGATGTTATTAAAGGAACCCTTGTTTCACGCAGCCTGTGTTTTGTTTGTTATGCGCTGATGAATTAATTTTTCCAATGTACATATAATTTCTTTTATTATTTAGCACTTAAAATTTATATTGATCTCTAGAGCTAGTTATAAGAATGGGAAAACTGTCTGGTTCCTTCGGTTCCGTTTTTAATCCACGATTACATGTTAGGTGTAGAGAATCTTTCTTGTCTATGGGAAGGACGGGAGGTAAGTCCCTTGGCATTTTGCGGAAAGTAATTTGATATATGCTGTTTTCAAATGGACTGCATGTGCTCGTTTCGTGTCTTTTTCTGATCTACAATAATACCAATTCACCGGCTGCTTTTAATCCTTTATTGGCTTTTTATTTTCCTATTTAATCTTTAGTTTTCTCCATTCTGAACCGAGGATTATAATAGTACCAATAATTAACTACTTTTTGTTTTACAATTCCATTGCAAACAATGTTAAATCACACTCTTAGATTTGTTCCCAACAAAATTGCAATCTCTAATTGGATGCTTTAATGACTTGGTTGATAAGCAGTAGTTTAATGTTTCATACATTTTATGTGATATCAATTTACAGGGTGTGCTTGGAAAATGCAAACTTGACACAATGTTGGGAGACTAACTACTTTTTCATTGCTGAGAGCAATCAAAATTAAATTAAATTAAACTGATAGAAACCTGAAAAATGCTTATAACTTATGAAATCGGTTAAAGGAAAGCTAGAGTTAATTTTTTGATAGCAAATATTGGGTTTGGGACAAACGTGCTTCTAAAGCAAACAAATAGAAAATCAGATTAGTAATAAGTGGACCATTTCAGTTATTCTTGTACAGAGAATATGAGGGAGCCACCATGTACACTTTACGGCAAGTATTCATGTTATCTATTTTCAGTATCCACGTTTTTATTCAGCAAAATTTATATATTAAATATTAAAAAATTTGGTGGGGTTCAAATGGATATGACTAGATGGGAGGAGCAACCTTTGTGATTTAGAAAATTTAGATGGGTAGCAACATAGTCAAGTCATATATATATATATAGTATATATGAAACAAAAACGTATAGAAAATTTTTGGAATAAAATTTTTATTTATATATGAAACAAAAATGTATAGAAAATTTTTGGAATAAAATTTTTGTTTATATGAAGTTGAGAGGATATGGAAGGTGTTGCAAAAACTTAGAAATGAATGTTTGACACATTACACAAATAAAAATAGGAGGTATTATGCCGATTCACCTGCATCCAAGCTTTGTTGATGGTGACATTTCAGCTTGTAAAACAAGGACGCAGCTTGAGAACTTTGAGAAAAGCATCTTTTAACTGAGACTCCCAGGTTATAGAGGCCAGTTGGCATGATAAATTAGAATAGGGCCAATTTTCATGATAAATTAGGATAGAAGCAAGAATACACTGAGGAACTGAATTGCTGGCTAAGGTCTGTTATCAGGATAGAGTTGAATTACAGATTCCGGAGTTTCGCAATAGATAATTTATGTTCCTTGTATTTACAAGGTGGTTTAAATTTTCTAGCATGACATCACATCGTACAAATCATCAGATGTCAGACTAACGCTCATAAAAGCAGAGCAGACTGTCCAAACAGCGCTGCACAAAACAGGGTGTGCAGAAAGCCCTAATTCAAAGAACATACATTATTGGAAAAAATATTACAGAGAACCAACTATGAGCCATTTCCAGCAAATAAGAAGGAATGCCCCTTTTGGCATTTTCAATATAAAAGATATTTATTAAACGATAACAATGATGCACAAGCTTAATTTAAGGTGAGGGAGATTTTATTTATTCTTCACATATACAGATTGTGAATGGCAGACAGAATGATGATGGCTGGAGTTGCAAGTAATCAAGTAAGACTCGTTAATTAATTGCTGATTATAAACATTATGTGTGAAAATCAAATGTTTCAATGGCCTTCCCAACAGACCCTATATGGATGAGTTTCTTTGAGTGTACCAGTTTATGTTAAAAGAGACATTTTTGTCAAAAGGCTTCCAGAATTTCCATCAATAGATGTTCATGCTGAAGAGAGAGTAGGCTTTTGTAAGTCCACACCGCCATACAGGCATACGAACTTCATCCATTTAACCAATTGATGAGTTTCTTTGAGAGGCCATACAGGCATATGAACTTCATCCATTTAACCAATGGATGAGTTTCTTGAGTGTACCAGTTTATGTTAAAAGTTACATTTTTGTCAAAAGGCTTCCAGAATTTCCAGAATTTCCAACAATAGATGTTTAATTTGAAGAAAGCCATAAAAGTAGAGTAGGTTTTTAACCAATGTGTTGAACCAACCAGATTCTGATACCAGAACCAATGTGTTGAACAAACCTTGAACCTCCTGTTTGGAGAACAATTCCCATTTCAAATAACTGCTTCAACCATGAGATTGCTAGGACTGCAAATTAATGCAGATCATTTTATGCACATAGTTATGTCCTGTTACAAATCCCAATGATAATGCAAGCCTTGCCCAGTGCAAATTATTGCAGAAAATTAAAAACATTCTAAAGATATAGATGACAAACAACAAAAGGCAACTCAAATCTTAAGGCTTGTATCTACATAATTGTTATAATCCGTTTGCTTTCTATTCCTTTGTAACATCTGATCTGGAGTGTACTCTTAATTACTATAAAGCGTCTGGGCTATCTTGTTCTGATGTAAAAAATAGACAGTAGTTTATATTCCAGTTACTTATATAACATGCAATATGCATTTCCACTACAGCTTTATTTAGTATGTTGATTTACTATATATCACCAGTGTTCCCAGTTTTGTCAGCTTTTAAGATCAAGTGGCGTGGGAATGAGGTTAAAACCATACCAATGAACAAAAATCAATTTACAACATTCTGACAAAGCAACTGTTCTAAGGCATTGGGTGTCACAGTTGGAACCCTTGAGTAAATAATTTTTGGAGAAACAAAAAATGTGGCTAACAGCTTGAATAATACAACAAAGGCAGTCTAGTTGTTACTCTCAGAAGGTATAAATTTGGCTGCAGGCTTCTGACTACTTTATCCATTAATAAAATTATCAATCTGAACCAACTAAAAAAACTGAGTTACACAGGCATATATGGTATCTCCTAATTGCATATATCGGGAGACAAAAATTGCTTCTGACTACTTTGTCCATTAATACAATTATCATTCTAAACCAACTAAAAAAATTAAGTTATACAGGCATATATGGTATCTCCTAATTGCATATATCAGGAGACAAAAATTGCATCCCAGGTCAATTTTATGGCTGTATGGATCTTGCCAACAGACATTAAAAAGGGACCAGTCCAGCAGTGATTAGATATGTATTCAAAAGGTTTTATGATTCTATTTAGGCACTTGTGGCAATAGGGAATGTTCTAAAGGACGGACTAATTTTTCTTTTACTAACCCTAGAGTTACAGTATCATTTCAAAGAATAGTATTATACTAAAGGAAAACCTTATAAGTTCCTAGTAAAACCTGTAAGTTTTGGCAAATCTATTTTTTTAGAATGTATATAAAAATGTGATGAATACATTGTAGAAACCTTCTAACTGGTGAATTAGATAAACCTTCCTAATAGTTTCTTGCTTAGCTAATCATGTAGGGTTTTTGACAATTAGATAAACTAACTAGCCACAGCCTAAAAAAGCATGACATTGAGTCATATATTTTGAACATGTATGAGATCTTTTTGCCATATTACAAATATATTAGTACTTGCCTACATAATGTGAGGAAGAAAACTGATCAAGACAAACTAGTGATTTTAACATGCCTTCCATTAACATGCTGAATGATAAGACATTTTGATTCTGAAAGCAGTTCAACTTCATACAATTACAGTATGAAGACACACAAATTTAGAGACTCAGTGCATTTGAAGACATAAGATTGATCTCACTAAATTTTTAAATTTGTACACATTAAGCTATATCTAGATTTGCGGGTCGAGATGACAATTGATCCTTCCATTAACCAAAATAGGAGGGAAATACCCATCAAAGTTCAGGGCAAAATTATGCACCTTGTGAGTAATGTACTGAAGCATAAGGCATAAAGTTCAACTACATACAGTCAGCCTGCAATTGAAAGATAGGCATATTAAGCAACAAAGAAATCTTTCAATGGATCTTTACTTGAGAAGTTCAAAGTTAGTCTTCTTAGAAGAACAAAAGAAGAATATGTTTTTACCTGGTAAGGTAAAAAAATTATACCATAGACAACATTGAATTGTTTTATAGGCCTACACTGAACAGCTAACGTTTTCAGCAATACCAACACTAGATGGCAAACACAACATGAATCGAAAACTGTAAAAAGCTGCAGCTGTCCATTTATACTTCTCATCTGCATAAGCACCCCTTACAGAACTAGATGTCCTTAAAGCAGCACTGTTCTGGAAAAATTAACTGATCACAAAAGCAAACAGTTCACAAGGTATAAACCAGTTGACTGTTTATAACACTAATCAAGTATGATGTTTATAACCAGCTGGGACAAGTGCACACGCCAAGAGATGTTAGCTTATGCACTGTGGTACTTGACATTGGACAAGTGATTGGTAGAATATGAAGTTTCACTAATGAAAAGAAAATATAAGTATGATTACCTTGGGCAAGCTTTTTTGTTGCATATATAACTTTGTTTTACTATGCACTACAAAGAGTCCCCAACATGCGTTTGTAGCATAAGAATACATTTAGAATATAAATGCTATCAGAAACAGTAAGAAAGATGTGTCAAGGCTATATAACCTTGGAATGCTGAAAAGGAAATATATGACTGAAGATCAATTTAATCAGGAAGTAATGATTGCAGGATTTTGCACATAGAGATAATATTTAAAGAAACTTGTTTTGTAAGAACTCCGCGATGTTATGCTTAAAGAATAATATAACTACCAAAACATGGAACAATAGGGGAATGTTTCCTGTATGTTGTGTATGTAAAGGGAATAGCCCAGACCCATCTAGGACATGTTTCACACAACTATGCTGCAATTGGGATATCTGGTTATCCTTCAATTCTTGGTTGTCTACGTAGCTCACGAGCTAAGCTGTGACTGTAGTTAAGTGCTTCTCATCTAAGCAGAAGAAAATCACCCCTTAGTTTCACCACAACATTATAGGGGATTTACATTTTGTTTAAATGATGTGCGAGAGTTTGGGCCAAGATATGTCTAATCATTGGTTTAATGTCAGACTGATGTTAAAAGAGCAAAAAGAAATATCGTTAAAATGTAGATTTTCAGGTAGTATGTGAATTTGTAACATATTTTTCTATTTTGGGACCTGCCATCCCCTGAAATCAGTGGCCTCTCTCCATCCTCAAGACAACTGTCGTTCCCATATCTCCCTTGTTCTGGAAACATGGCGTAACCTTGGTGTACAGTGCCCAGACATGGGATACATGCGGTCACCTGATATTATGGATATAGTAATATGTTGAATGTTAGTCTGGATAAAATGAATATGCTACAGTTTTATGTGTATAGCCCATGAATTGTTTCCATTATATAAGCAACATTTAGAGTGGAAATCTATTGTACGTGCAGCTTTTACTATTATTAGTGTTAAGTACCAATCAGTAATTCCTTGATGGTATCATAAGGTTTATGTGGACTTTCACAGGATATCATAAAGTTTGAATGGACTTATATTGCCTTCAGTTTTAAGAACCTCAAACTGTAATGTCTCTTTGGAAAGGATCATCTTCTAATATTAGCTCTGCCAATCTTTATTTCAGCATGCAGAAAATAGAAGTTTATCACTCATGACTCCAATGGTCTTGGAATTACCATATAGAGCTTTTCCATCAAATAAATAATAAATACTAAGCCCAATCTGTGAAGTTTCGTTGCAGGAGTTGAAGGTGTATTGCTCCTGTGTGCTCATAGTATTATATAGCACCAGCCAAACAACATCTCAACCATAAAGTATATGGAACAAATTATGCTGTCATGGCAATCTGGTATATGTTAACCTGTCCGCGAAGAAGCCAATCTGGTATATGTTAACCTGTCTCTGAAGAAGCCAATCTAGTATATGTTAACCTGTGAGGGCAGAAGCCAATCTGGAAGAGCATTATTAACAATCTTGCTCATTAATTATTACACTCTCTTAACCAACATTGGTATCAAAGTAAAGTCCATGACCGTCATCCTCGCAAAGAAAGAGAAGCCTCTGTCGTCCAGAACAAAAATTCAGTTAGAACAATTAAATGACTATTGCCTTATGCTTGTCGATGCATATTCATTACTTACCTAGTTTTGCATTGCCCTAAAGGTGCTCAAAAATCATCATTAAGGCTTTGCCTGAGTGGTAGATTCAAATTCATTATTGTCTCATTCAAGTCAATAACCATGGATCTCCCTTTTTAATGCAATCGAAGACCTATACTCAACCCCCAGATTGTATCAAATTGGAAGTCAAAAAACACTTCAAATGAACAGCTTTTTTGGAAGTCAAAAACTACTGCAGAACACACTGGCCACCATTTTCACTTCAAATGAACAGCTTTTTTGGAAGTCAAAAACTACTGCAGAACACACTGGCCACCATGTTAACTTCAAATGAACAGTTTGTCAGCACTATGCTGCCAATTAATTGCAGTATTTCTAATACAGAAATCACCCATATAACAAATCCATTTGCCCTAGAGAGGATTAGAGACAATCTGTAAAAAGCAGTTCAAGAGCTATCCTCAGCTTTGTCCAAAAGGTCCAACTATCCTCACCCCCAAGCAATTGCACAGCCAAACCCTCACAAGTATGCAACACTGAGACTTCAGTTCCTCAATATATAACACTGTATCTACAGGAAAATGCCCAATAATAATCCATGAGATTGTTTGTAGAGGACCTGCCACCAAAAATAGGAGAGTTAGAATCTAGTAACAAATACTGAAACTGTTAACTTCCTAGATAAGACACATGCTTCTACTAAATTGTAAACAAATGTTTATAAAAAATATTTAATAACATGAGGAAGGATAGTTGGTATTGTAAAGCAGACAAGTGATAGTGAAATTATCTATGTGAAATAGATATTAAATTACGAATTTTAAATTTCTCCAATAACTGAAAATTTGTAACCCAACAACATATGCAGAAAGATTAGACAGATTTTTAGTGAGTGAAAACCTTCTGGCTCTTTTCCCTCTACTTTCCAGCCATATAGTTCAAAGTGCAATTTCTGATCACAAACCAATTCTTTTGGAATGGGGTCAGAACAGCCAGCAAGTCAGAAAGACTCCGTTCAAATACAATCCAGGATGGGTAGAGCAGGAAGATTTTTGTAAACTGGTTGAAAATGGCTGGAAACAAAAAACCTCCCAAACAAGGCCGCAAGATATTTGGAAAGAAAAATTTTACATCTCAAGTTAGAAATAAGAAAATGGTTATCCAAAAAACCAACCCAAAGAAAAGAAATAATCTTGCATCAGCTTGAGAAATTGGAGACAAATATACAAGATTCTGCTCCTCTAACTCAGCATAATGATCAACGAAAAGAGTTGCTGGCTGATTTGTATAAACTTAACTCCGAAGAGGAGGTACATTGGAGACTGAAATCAAGAATGATTTGGCTGCAAAAAAGGGATAAAATACCAAGTATTTCCATCTCAAAACTCTACAAAATTATCACAGGAACACTATTAGAGCTATAGAGAAGGATGGCATCACATACTATGAGAAAGATAAGATAAAATAATTAGCCCAAGAGCATTTTTCTAGGCTGCTCACTCATGAACCAAGTGATCCTCAAGCTCAAGACCTTTTGCTCCAAAATATTCCTTTCATCCTTAATCAAGAGGACAAAGCTGCTCTGTGTGCTTAAGTAACTAAAGAAGAACTAGAATCTCAGTGATAAGCTCTCTTCGATAACTAACGAAGAACTAGAATCAGTGATAAGCTCTCTTCCAAAAGATAAATCTCCTAATCCAGATGGATTCACAAATAATTTCTATCATCAATTTCTTTACATAGTTGAATATGAGATGCCATGTATGATAGCAAATATCAGAAAAAGAGGTATGCTTTTTGGAGCTATTAATTCAACTGTTCTTGTTTTAATTAATAAAGAGAATAACTCCACTTCCTTTGATAGATTTAAACCAATTTCTTTTTGCAACTGTCCTTACAAAATTATTGCTAACTGGATTAAAAAGTTGCTCAATAAACTGATTTCAGAAGAACAAGAAGTTTTATTCCGAGAAGCAAATCTATGATAATATTATCATGGTGCATGAGACTCTTCACTCCTACTCCCACTCCAAATAAAAAAATATAGTTATCAAACTAGACATGACCAATGCCTTTGACAAGGTCAATCTTCAATTTTTAGAAAAAGTTCTCATAAAGTTTGGTTTGTTCATCTAGTAAGATGGATAGGAGCATGCATCAAAGCTCCCTATATCTCCCCATTAAGATCCTTCTTCCTTCTTCAAAGCTTCTAGAGGAATATCTGCCAAGGCTGTCCCCTTTCACCATACCTCTACATCTTGGTAGCAAAAACTTTAGGAAGAGCCATGAGCAACATGCGAAGGGCTGGAGATCTTCAAGGAATCAGAGTTGATAGAGGCGTTAGACATTTCACGCATGCCCAATTTGCTGATTACACTATCCTGCTTGGAGAAGCAACTAAATACAATAATAGAAAGTTCAAGAGTTGTCTCTCTTGCTTTGAAGCAACTTTGGGAGCTTTAATCAACTACAAAAAAAAAGTCAATTTTACACAATCAATACCTCTCCTGCTGAAAATAGAGGGTTTGCCAAAATACTTAGATTTAGAGAAGGAGTTGATCAACACTTCAGATATCTAGGAGTCCCGATGGGTTTCCATCTCAAACCAAAAAGAAGTTGGGAATTAACCATTGAAAAACTACAAAAGCGAGTGCAGACTTATAGTAACAAATGGCTGAGTCTTGCAAGAAGATGAGTGTTAATCAGGTCAGTCCTTACGGTGCTCCCTCTATGTAATGTCCCTTTTTTAGAAACAGCAAACCCTTACTACGAAAATGCAGAAATTAAGTACAGCAAGGAAATAACTCAGAAATTGCTCATAAAATAACACAAGTATGAGGAGAAATCAGCCAGTATCATATATTAAATATTGCCAAACCAATACAACAATTGGAATGGACACCCCAAGGCTGAACAGATGCAAAAACTCCTCAAAAATGAACCCAAATACAAGCATAGGGTTTGGGGCTGCCAACAGATCTAAAACACATGACACAAATGCTCCCAAAAATGCCACGAACTCCTCACGGATGCCTCTTTTTGTATTTTTGATATTTTAGGGCAATAACACCTGCAATGATATTGCCAAGACCCCAACCATGCACCTCCAATGCACTATGGGAATGAGCAAGACCTGCAATCTCAACTCATGGAACCTCTAGGGTTTCAATATTCAATTCCGATATCAACATAACATGCCCAAAATGGGACGTCTCACTCCCTTATATAGGGTGAGGTTCTAATTTGGAGTTGACATCTCCCAACCCTAAAATCACTTAAAGTGCCTTATTACAACATAAAAACATAAAACATAAATAAACACAACTTAAGTTATGTCTCCTAGTCACATGAACCCCTTTTTCACTTTTATAATTAAGTGTAGGAGACATTTACAAAAAATATTTATTTTTGGGACATTACACTCTATACCAGCTCTTAGTTTACCACACTCCTAAGATTTTGGTAGAATAATCAAGAGTTTCCTTTGGCAAGGAGGTAAACAAAATGAAAAAAGAAAGTTCCACTTGGTCAACTGGGACTCAATTACCACAAGGACAGATAAAGGTGGCCTTGAAATAATAAAAACTGAAATTATCAGCAAATCTCTAAGAGCCAAACTATTGTGGCATTTATCTCAGCCTACAAACTCCCCTTGGAAAAGGATCTTGAAAGCTAAATATGTAGACTCTGCATCAGGATTACATCTTTTAAGAAATGTAAGCATAAAACCTAGGGCATCTCTAATTTGGAAGCATATAGTAAAAGCCAATTTGATCCTTAGCAAGGTCTCCCGGTTCCTCGGAGATGGTTCACAAATCAATCCTTAGTCTGACCCTATTCTTGGTAACCCTCCCTTTACTTAGAAGTTGTAGTCCAACCCTTAAAGTAGAGCTTCAACATTCACAAATATCCAAAATTAATGATCTCCTGCATTGGAGCAACAATACAGTGGAATCAGGTCTAAGGGCCTGGTCCAGTGGTCAAAACGTTCCTGTGGGAGCACGGAGACCACGGTTCCAATCCCTTAGGCCTCGTAGTACCAGAGGCGTGTCATGCTAGCGCCGCCGGCTATGTTAAAAGTTTTACCCAATGCAACTGGAGGTTATAATGGCAGCAAGGAGCAGGATTGAGCAGGATTTGAACCCACGAAGAGGTGTAGAAAATTGTAACGAGTTACCGACTCCTCTAGTATAATAAAATAAAAAAAACAATACAGTGGAGTGGTTGAATCCTATATTGCCACCATCACTAGTAGCAGAATGGGTCCATTTCAAGAAAAAAAAACAGCAGCATGAAATTATTAAGACAATATTGTCCAAATCAGCTTATTTGGGGAGAGATTAACAAATCATGAGATTATATTGTCCAAAGCGGTACTCAATTGCAACTACATGGAGCTCCCAATAAAAGATTGGCCTCTATTTGGAAAATAAATTTACCTCCAAGGATTCAAATCTTTACCTGGTTGGTCTTACAAAACAAGATTCTAACAGGTGACAATCTTGAAAAGAGGAATATAGTGGGTCCCCACATGTGTTCCAAATGCATGAAGAATAGTGACACCATGCCCCACTTGTTCTTTGAGTGCAAATCAGCTATTCCAATATGGATTCAAGTAGCCAATCGATTGGGCTCTCCCTTATCAGGTTCCTTGAATACGGAAGAGTGCCTAATTAATTGGCAATCTAAATACAAATGGGGCCTCAAAGGGAAGCCACTAATCAAATCTCTCTAGACAACCATACCTTTCTTTGTTATTTGGAACATTTGGAAAGATAGAAATAGATTGATCTTTGAAGGCAAAGGGGAAAAAACAATGCTCTCTCTAAAAGAATAATTAGAGGAATAGTTACTAATTTGAAAGCAGACTTTAAGCATAAGAAGAATTAGCAAAGCTTGAATGCTCAAGAATTAAATCTAATCAGTCAATATGATCTTCAAGACTTCATTTCAGCTAGCACAAACATTCCTACTTTTACTCCTCCAAAGATTATTCTTGCTGCTTTGTTCTTTGATGGGGCATCCAAGGCAAATCTAGGCATAGCAGCAGTAGGGGGTGTGATCATGGCAAAAGGAAAATCACCTACTATCAATTATTGCATCAATTTAGGTGCCACTTCTAACAATGTCGCGGAGGTGTTGGCTTGTGAAATGGGAGTGAAATTGGCAATAGATCAGCAAATAAAAAATTTGCATATCTATGGAGACTCTACCCTCATTATAAAATCTCTCCAATGATAGAAAGGTCAACTCTCTTCAGCTTCACATCATCTTGAATAGAATAAAGATGCTCATTCAACAGTTTACTCATGTCCAATTTTTCCACATTCGAAGGGAATTTAATAAAAAAACAAACGCACTCGCCAACAATGCTATAATGCAAGAGTGTTTCATCCTTTGAATCATAAGGTAACGAGCTCAACAACAAAGGAGTGGAGCACAAGAACATGAAATCAACAAAACATATGCAAATTCTAGAAATACTCAAGACTCTGGCTCCTTTATTTTATCTGGCACTTTGGAAAAATTTGACGCTCCTGTATCTGATTCATAGTATAAGTTCCAAAAAAAAATTTGAGCTCTAGAGTCCCGAACAACAAAATTTTCCAACTGTTTCGATCATTAGAGTTCTTCAAATGTTATGAGCACCGAAGTTTTGATAAGAATCAACACTGAAGTTTTCACAAACTTGGACGCTCGACTTCTGATTCTTGTGCCATCTGTATGAGTGATGTCTTCTTGCATTTTGGATTATGGTATATTTCAAAAAATCCAAACTCTAGCTTCTCTGTTTTTTCCAATGCCTTCTATGTTTCTAGTGCCTTTGATTTTTTCACTGCTTGTGGAGTTAAATTCTGGAACTCAAATGGATTTTCGCGCCCTTGCCAGCTATAGAGTCTCTAATTGCTCTCTTGTTAAAACTTTGTCATTTATTCTTGGTTGTTCCTTCTTTCGAATAGTTTCTCCAAGCTATGTACTGGATAAACTTGTTTTGCTCTCTCATTAATATAAATTTCCTTTTCAAAAAGAAAAAAACATATGCTTCATAGAACATCAACCAATTATTTGTAGAATTCACCTTTGATTCATCATAGTAAGTGTAGTTGGTACTACTAGTCCTGAAAACCAGTTTCAAAGACTATTAGTAGGACCAGAATATTTTTAGCAGTTATCATCCTCTTTGAATATAAGATACAGGGTTGAAATCTTGAAACAGGTGATCATGGGTGGGCTCGGGCTCCAAATTTAGCAACTGTGAACATGTGCAAGTACAAGTATGGGTCTAGTACATAGTAGGTGTGTATATGATAATAGAGAATTAAAATCAACATGATTTGTTGAAATTAGATTCATATTTCATAATTCTATATGGATCATCAAATCATCAATGTGTTTAGGCCAAAACAATGATAAAATCATCAATTATCAAAATTATAAGACAGCCAAAACAAAAACACAAATTGAGTCATGGAATGCTTGAAAAATCAATAGTTCTCATCACAGTCTCCAACTCTTCACCTTGTACATTAAGTTGCATTTGACCTAATCATAAGAATCACTAATTTAAATGTGACTGAAAGCAGATGCACATAGGTCACTATCCATAGTAATATTGGTACAAAATACGGCTTCCCTGTCTCATCTAAATTATTTAGTTTAATCATAGATGAATTATAAGAGTGGATTAGAAAAGATAGGGGAGGAGATGTATACATTGCCAGATAAGCTTTGTTATTGTTGATTTAAGTAGATGATGTTGTACTATGGGCAAAACAAAAATATAGCTTACCAATACATCTAACAGCTTTAGACAAATGTTGCAACTACTTTGAAATGTAAGTTAATGTAAGCAAAACAAAAGTAACGGTTGTTGGTTCTCAAGATAAAAACATGAAGTGTCACTTTTAAGGATGAGAAATTGGAGGTGGTTCCTTCATACAAGTACTTTGGATTTTAATTTGATTCAAGCTAAAACTGGAATGTTTGGTGTAGAGAAATGCATAATAGGAGGTACGAAATCTCTTTATGCCATGCTAAATAAATGTAGAGGAATTCAATTATAGAATTAGAAATGAAGAAAAGTTTTTTTTAAAACATTGATATAAAAGGTAGTTTATATAATTATCCTGTTTGGAGTCCTGGCCTATCAAAAGAAGGTTGGAAAGACGTTGAGAGAGTTCATAAATGCTTTTTGCTAGAAGAACTAGGAGGTCAAGATTCAAACTCCTTACCACATGATATTAGCAGAAATATGAATGTTACCATTAGAAGGAGAAGCATTGTGTCAATTTTGATATATATAATCAAAATAAAGCATGGATAAAAGCAAATTACCACATCAACCAATGCTTGCAATTCAAGAGAAGAGTTGGTACTAGAACAACATTAAAATGGATTAAAAAATGGGGAATTGATAAAAGCAATTTACAAAAAGACTCATCAAGAACTTGATACATTATTAAAAAATAATAATATTATTATTTATCATGAGCCAATTTGGACCAAGTCCTCATCATCTTGCAATTGAAACAAAAATATGGAAAAATATTAATTGAGAAGAGTGTCTTTGTTTACTCTATAAGCAAGGAGAAGTTGAGGATGAGAAACATATGATGTTACGTTATCCTACATACCAATATTTAAGACAAAAGCACTTGTTAAAACATGACGACTTGAGCAGCTTAGATAAGTTATTTAAGTTTTACAATCTACAAGAGGGGTGGATATCTTAATGATGCTTTGAAATATAAAAGAATGAACACAGACAAACCTTTGTGGGTTAATATAGTGACAATATTGAAGGGATGAATTGGAACTGAAGGAAAAATATTATTTATGTAATCTTTTCTTCTTATTTTCTTTTCTGCCCTATAGATCCTACAGGGTCTTCCGTAGACAGAATTAAAAATATTTTATTTCATTTCATGTCACTAATTACCTATCTTCAAGACATAAGCATTTGAGTCTCCTTTGGAAATTACATCCCAAAATATTGAAGGGTCCTACTCCTCTTTGTAGTCTGTCTTTGCATGGAAAAGAGGGGCAGACTTCGATAATAAAGATGGATATGTATGAACAAATTAAAGGAAGAACTCATTAAGATGATCATAAACCAATAATAGAGTCCAAAAATTAAGGAATTCAATGTTAATGTATGAAAACAAATAGATAGGATAGAGATAAGCGAGGAAGAATACGATGGACAAAACCCAAGAAAAAACAAAGAAGAAATGTAGTGGAAAATAAAGAAGGAAGATAGCATACAACTATATGGAAACTTACAATAGTTGCTAAATGTAAATGGCTTATTTCCCCTCCCAAATTCTTCATATTGCATTTATGTATTTTAATTTAAATCTTGATTTTCAAAGGTGCATGATACATGACTGACATAAACTATAACAGTTTATTTTGTGGCCTGACTTGCAATGGGTGGTCTTGGATGGTAAGTGTCTATATAATAAAAGAATCTACAAATAAGGGATACATGAGAATAGTAATCAATGTTCAATGAACATTATTGTGCTATATCTATATAATCACTCAGTCTGTTCATTAATGGCTGCATCCCTAATTCTACCTCTTTACATGTATGCCAACCCTTGTGACCCATAAATACACCATATTAGTCTTTAAACCTGTTCATCTGAATTTTTAGAATGTTGTCCTTTTTGTTAATCACAAATTCAATTTTGTTCACTTAATTTTTAAACACCCAACTCCACAAGCAGTTAAAGATCTTAAAGCACTCAGTTCAAGTAATGAAATTCAGAAACATTTTAAAGGAGTCAGAAAGCACCTTACAGATCTATTATACCATTAAAAACAATGTTCCCCTTTTTGGTTGGCATTAACAGTAATGATTTTCATAAGAGAATCCAAATTATGGTGATGACCAGAAAGATCACAATGAACATGCTACAGACCTTTAACAACAAAGTTTGACAAGAGAAAATAGAAACTATCAATCCTAAGAATATATCCTTTTTATATTTTCAGTAAGCAAGCCATTATACACATTTCCTATGGGAGAAATATCTCCCAAGCAAGCAATTCTTGCTTGCATTATCCACTGGGGTAATGGACTATACCACAAAATTTGTTTGGTACACTTGCCCCACTGAAATTCGTAGTGCCAGATTTGGAAAAGGTAGATACATCTGTCTACAACTCACAAATCCACATATCTTGAATGAACCAGCTCCACTGAAACTTCCAACCAACCCTTACTGGTTGCATTTCCCACTAGGGTAATGGACTAAAATCACAATAACTTGTTTGATATATTTTCCCTAGTCTAATTCATAGTGCCAGATTTGGCACAGGGACATTCTTTTGTATACCCAAACTGGCAAATCCACATATCTTGGATGAACCTGTTTCATTGACACTGTTTAGGCTTCTCAAACATATGACTCCAATAGAACAATTAATAATAGAAAAGAAAGGAAAAACACATAAATCACAGATTGTGATCAAGTCCCTATATATTTTTAATTATTTTATTAGTAAGAATGAAAATGACTCATCAAAAGACCCGTGAGGGATACTGTAGTGGTAAGTCCTTGGGTTTTCATCTAGGAGACCCAAGTTCAAACCCCGGTAAGAGGGGACCAGGACCCCTCATAAAAACCCGTGTAAACTTAAATTTTATCAAGTGGCATTAGCTCAACCAGTTAGATTCCTCAACATTTAAGGAGGAGACCAAGGTTCAAATCTTGCCAAGCGATACATGGATAATATCCAAGCTTTGTTGTTATACCACTATGTGGTGATGATGAAATATGGGTGGGGCACGTTTCAATCCCATATAACCAATTGAAAAAAAAGAAAATGACTGATCAAATGTCAATGGTGTTTGGGGTAAATGGTGGGGCACAAAGAGTTTCACATTGTAGAGAGAATGGTGTAAAGAAGATTTTTCACATTGTAGACCAAGGTTTCAATCCCATGGGTAGACCTTGACATTTCATCAAATGGCATGAGCTTGACTAGTTAGAAACCTTGACTTCAAAGGAGGAGACCCAGGTTTGAAACTTGCTAGTCGATAGATGCATAATTGCCAAGAATGTTGTTGTAGTACCACTATGTGGTCACGACGGGTGGGGCCTATTTTAATCCCATATAACCGATTAAAAAAAGAAAATGTCTCATCCAATGGCATGAGCTCAAGTGGTTAAAAATGAGGAGTTTCAATGTAAAGACCTAGGTTCAAATCTTATGAGGTGGTATATGCATAAATGCTAAAACGTTAATATATTAATACCACTATGTGGTTGTTGAAATACCATGGTAAAGCAGACATGATGTAAACAATAATAAAAGTGAGGTCCTTTTTCAATCCCATATAACACATAAAAAAGGAATGAAATATACTTGGACATCCAAAGTAGTTTCAAAACAATTCAAATGGTTACCCTACTCTCATTTGTCAATTGCCATCACTTAACCAAACACTTGGGTAGATACCCTTTTTTTACATTTTTGATAAGTTTTTTTTATAAGTAAATGTCATCTCCAGAATCTCTATAAATATAGCCCAATCTTTGTGTGGATGGAAAATATAAATCACATCATAGGCACAAATACATATCACAAAAGCCTCACTGACTTGAAAAATTAATTACAGAAAAGGAATATGTATTCATTCCTAAACAAGAAGAAATTAGAAATATGTGAGCCACAGGAAGTGATTGTTAGCAATATCCAGCAAGGTAATAACTTATAATCATATTCAAGACAGTGAAACCCTTCAACAAAACAAGTTTTGAAGCAAAATTTAAAACAATGCTGACATGCATTCCAAAGACTTATCATGGCTTGCAATTAAAAATCATATATTAGCTCGTGATGTTCTGATGTAAAAGGACTAGCAAAGGCCATCCCAATGCTTCCACAGTTAGCAACATATAGAACTAAGATACCACATCTGTTTATGCAAGTGCACATGCCAAAATGCTTTGGAAAATAACTCTTTGTTAGTTCAATCAAAACTTTAATTTGATTATCCTCTCTCAAAGTCATGGCCCTCGTTGAGGAAATTGGTGATTTCAAATGAAATTCATGAATTAGATCATAAGCATGGTTCTTTAAGCAGATAGAAAAGCTCAGATATTCCAAGGAGACACTCAGTTAATTGAATATCTCCTGAATATTGTCTTGTCAAATATAAGGCAGGTACGTCTCATCTTGCAGACTCAAAATACAAATAGGAAATCCAACCCCCTTGAGATCATAAAACTGAACTTTATTGGATGTTAAGTATAATATATACTGGTAATCTTAAGGTTCACCTATGGGATTGAAACTTTGGTTTACAATGTGAAATTCCTCATTCCCCACCTCGTGCCCTAGAGACCCAAATACACAAATGTTATGGTTCACCCATGAGGTTGGAACTAGTGTTGGAAAAATCATGACTTACATTTATACGGATTTTTCCAGCCCCCCCAATTTATTTGTGTATAGCTGTTTTTTTCAAAAAATTGCCAATATTTTCAACAAAAGGGCTAAAAATCACAATTTTGGCCCGAGTTTTTTCTGATTAATTGCTGATCATGAATTTTTCAACTTTTGTTAAAACCTTGACCTATGGTGTGAAAGCCCATGCTCCCCATTGCTTGCTGCAAACCCAATAGAGGAAATTGTTAAGGTTCACCCATGTAACCGAAACCTTGAATTATAGTGTCGAACTACTTGCTCAACACCAATTGCCCCAAACACAACGGACAATGTTAAGTATTATGTTAGTATGAATCCTTGTGGGCAACCATCCCATGTAGGCATTTTTAAACTGAATTTTGAAGGCTGCTCAAGAAACACCCCTGGAAAAGCAGGATATGGCAGATTAATTAGAAATGGAACGCATAACATTAGGATTTTTGACACAATCAAATTTAGACAAGTAGCAACACAAGAGTGCCATACATGGGCATTCAGTGACTTTTTAACAGGATAGTTATTGCAGAAGATTCACTAGACATGTTCCTTTTTTTTCTTTCTGTTTTTTTTCTTTTTTTTAATTTTTGAGCTGGTTAAGCATATAGGGCTCAAAGGCTAAGCCACACTTATTAGCTTACCAAGTTAGCTGTTGGCATTGGAGTTGTCCGACAGGAGGTCTGCACTGGTCAACACCAGCACACAAACACACTGACATTACACCTAATTGCAAGACGAATCACTCCAGCTGTATGGACAGGGAAAGCCCATTAGTCTCACCTCTATGTTTTCGATAAGAGGGTTTGTCATCATTAATTAGTAATCTTCAATGTCAATGCAATCTGCCACCTAATCTATAGAAAACCCAGAATTCATTAAAAATTGCATAATGATCTCTGGATTTTGGGATTTAAATCATATTCCTAAGATGGACCAACCGACTCTCTGGCCAATGAAGAGGCCTCCTTATAGCCACATCGCCATATGTTCAGTGCACCTCTTTTCAGGTTCTACCATGAACATAAGATTTGGAGCATAATATTGATGTCTGGATTTTGGGATTTAAACCATATTCCTAAGATGAACCTACCAACTAACTTTCTGTCCAATGAAGAGGCCTCCTTATAGCCACATCACCATATGGTCAGTGCACCTCTTTTCAGGTTCTGCCCTGAACATAAGATTTGAAACATAAAAATGATGTCTGGATTTTGGGATTTAAATCATATTCCTAAGATGAACCTACAGACTGACTCTTTGGCCAATGAAGAGGCCTTATAGCCACATCACCATATGGTCGGTGCACCTCTTTTCAGGTTCTACCCTGCACATAAGATTTAGAACACAATTAGATCTGTTCTAAGCATAACAACTTCGATCTGGCCACCACTGCAACTCTGCTCAAAAAGTATAGTGAATGACAATCCAAAGACTGCAAAATAGCATTGTTGAAGAAACCAAAAGTCAGGTAGCTTGAGAGTCTTACAAAGACAGTCCTCAAGGCTTCCACATTATATATACCCAGTTGCTGTCCTTCCTTACATTCTACCTCCTGCACCTTTTCCTACAGACCCCATTAAACTTGCCAGCTGTTCACGTTTTACCGTGGCAGAAGCATTTTCGTTGTGTGCCTATTGCCTTGGTACCTGCATTGACAAGCATTTTGATGCCATTTGATCACTTGGGATGAGACAAGGAAATTCTGCTCCTATCAACTAGAGGAGAGAAGCATATTACTTGGATAGATATCCCAAGAGCTGTACACTCTCAACAAATGACTTCTGCCCTACAGTACTGCCGCATCTATCCTCCTCTGCATCATCATGAACATGAGGTTTGGGTAGGTGACTCTGTTCCATATTTCCAGATTGAAGAGATGCCTCCAAACTTACTCTGGAATTATCGGGATAATTGCACTAACACCAAGCTTAAGTTTCAAAAGCTCAAAATTCAGATGGCAAATTTGCATCATAAAGTCCAACATGTCATATAATTTGGTGGTTCCTTTAATTCTTTTCATTTCATTTAGTTCTTTGCATGGTTTATGGATTGTGTCTTCCAAGGTTTTGGTTGCTTGATTTCACATCAATATGGACCGAGGCATTACTTGAAAGTAAATTAGCCATCCAATTTTGATTATAATTCATGGTTTGCTCATTCAATTAAATCACTTGTCTGCCAGTAAGGTTTACTCCCTCACATTACATACAACTTGATATACTTTGACATTGTCTTGAATAAGGTAACTTGGGTTTGTAATAAGCATTCAGTGCAAAGTGTAAACACATCACATGTATCTTTTGTGGTGCACTTTGATTTTTATCCATGCAAGTACCTAAAAAGGATTGGATGGAGGCAACTTTCATAGGCCTTTGCAGCTATTTCTCTTGCCAGATTTCTTCCATGCAGCTTTCTTTCTTCTTCGTCCTCTTCTTCTTCTTCTGTATTTATTTATGTGGCCCTTTCCTTTTCATATCAAAACTTGTCTAGTTCTTCTAATATGCATTGCAAATAGGATAGAAAAGGATCAAAGAAAATAAAATTGTACGTTTAATTCATGCCACAAAATAAGATGAAAAATATCTCCTTAAACTCAAAGCCAATTTAATGGAGAATATGCAGTGCCCATTAGAATTGAATATCCTTAATCGATCCGACATCGACTATCTCAAACACAATGTAGGCATCTTTTTCTCTGTTATCTGTACAGCAGTTCATAGATTTTGTTTTGCTGCCACACTGCATGACTTTCCATTACTACATATTCTTTCATACATATCTTGTTGAACTCGGTGCCAATTTAATACAACAGATGCAGTGGATCATTAATTGGACCGACATTGGTAAGGCTAAACAAGAAGGACACAATGTCAATTTAATCCAACATATGCAGTACCTCCCTCATTGGTCTGACATCAATTATCTTAATCATAAAGGCTGCGTCTTCAGCTCCATCATGTATAGGGCATTTCATAGATTTTGTATTTGCTGCCAAACTGTTTTCCAATAATATTTATCTTTCATACAGTTTTACAGTAGTTCCAGCACTGATAGTTCATAAAATGGATACAAACAGATTATGTATGGATGTTAGAATTCATATCCCCATAGTCACTTCTTTACCATGTTCAAGAAAAGAAGCGGACCATATTCAAAATTCCAAACAGAAGAATGCTACACTATTAGGTTTGTTTGGAACTTACACATCACTAAATTTGATAAAAGGAAACTAATAACATTGGTTTCAGTGAAATATATGCAACGTATGATCTTTAATACTTAGGTTTTCACAAGAGATAAAAGATGACTGCTTTATCATTTGATTGCAAAAAAAATTTCGTTGCATTGCTAACATCTTTTTTATAATATCATACATTTGTTATATGAGAGAGAGGGGTTTTATAACCTTACCTGATGTTTTAGAATGCAAATAACATTTGGTTGTAGTGCTAACTTTTTTTTCATAATATCAAACATCTTGTACATGCGAGAAAGAGAGAGAGAGAGAGAAGTTTTATGACCTGACCTGAAGCCTTAAAATGCAAGATCTTCTCGTTAAAATTTTTATATTGAGAGGTTTTATGACCTAACCAGAAGCTCTAGAATTCAAGAACTTCGTAAAAATCAGTTTGTACAACAATCTACCTACCTAGGTGTATGATTTTCTGACTCGATCTTCAGGATTTCTTCTATAAACTGATCTTAAGCACAGTCGTTATTATAAAACATAATGTTTCTAGCTTAAATTTTCAGTCTCCTCACCAAAAAACATGTGTTTGATGCTCTCATTAGATCCACGAATTCTAATTGGACCAAAGATTTGGGACCCAGCTTTCGTACAACTGACCCTTAATCAATAGAATTCAGATGATCATACTTTCTTAGTTTTAACTGTATACATTACAAAGACATTCATTTAGTCATTTGAATAAAATTTGTTCATTCTTGCACCTTTACCATGTGTAGAGACTATTGAGACTATCTTCACCTTTATCTCTTATTCATGTATCCATTTTTGGCTGTAGAGTTTTGCAATTTTAACATAACTTCAATCATGGATTGTCTGGGTGATGTAGGCATTGAATCCAATTAGAGATCTCATCAATTCAAATAATGGGAATATGCTATCACTATGACCTGACAAATAAACTTGTGGATAAATATACCATGCAAATGTTAAACTTCTGTCACACATGGAAGAGTGTACACAGCTACAATTAATATTTACTACCTGATTATGTGTCAGAACATAACCAGTCTGCTATAGGAATGGTCTTGTGATGTTATCATCACCTATCTCAGAATCCCTCTTAATACTTGGAGAAATATTAATCAATAATTGAGAAACCACTTTTGAAAACAATGACAAATAAGTTATGGGCATCCCCTAGGGGATAAAAACCATCATAACATTAGCAATCATAGATAGAAGACCACAATAGAACCATAACTTTTAGTTTAGCATGGCTGCTATCCTTACATTACATAGAAAGCTAGTATGCCAGTAATCAAACCACCTCCAGTGTAGTCCACAATTTGGTTGTATACTACATATGTACCGTCACAGCTACAAATGTGCACCAAAGTTATCAACAGAGGGTGTAGGTGCAAGTGGATGTACAAGCATAAAGAGGATGCCTATGAAATACATTTTCCAAACTTACAATTTGATAATTTAGCAATACGCATATATACATGCATATGTGCATGCGTACATATATACATATCTGCCTGCCTGCTTGCCTATACACATACATACATCCATATGATACGATTACAAACAAGTGATGAAATCTTGCAAGACTCGAGATTAATTAGCATGTGCATATTTCATAAAATTTAATTCATAGCCCATAATTTCATAGTACACATTGATAAAGCATAAAAATGTTTATCGCTAAAGCATCATAATGCCTACAAGCCAAAATGATGAGATCATCTGAATTTTAACCAGCATAAACTTTAAAGGAAAGTGTAACGAGTGCAAAGACTCAAGCAAAACTTAAGGATTATGCATCCAACATGAGCTTCTAGATCTTATTCAGAAATTAGCAATTTTTAAAAAATAAGCACCCAAGTCTTCTTTTGGATTTGCATCCCGCAACTTTGAAGGCCCCTTTTTGTAGTATTCATTTTCATGGAAATGATGCAGAAATTTCTATAATAGAGAATGTGTATTATCAAATTACAGGAGATAAACCAACACAGTTCAAGAAGCAAATAATTGAATGTTGAAATATGAAGACAAACAGATTGGATATGGATGAAAGAGGATGTAGTAGATAAATCTAAGCAAAGGCAAAAAGGTTATGTAGAAAAAAAAATATATGAACAAGAACATATGACAATATGTAATACAAACGAAGTATGATCTATGCATATATTCTCCCATGGAATAATTAATGTTTCATTTTACCTGTTTGATTCTAAAAATGGGTTTTGAATCTCGAGAAGTATGATGCAATACAAACAAAAGTATGATGTATGATGTACAAAACTTTGACACCATTTTTTAACTAGTTTGCTTCAAGGTCTGATTCATGGTGGGTGGTCTTCAGGAATTTAAGGTGGAAGGCTTCTATAGAGTAACTGATTATAATATGAGTGATGGATAAGAATAACAATGATCTTAACCACCCATTGCAAAGCAAAATGGGTCCCACACTCAAGGTCGAGCTTGTGTTTATGTATGCACAAATTTTCGGCTTCAACAAAGAATAATAATCAATTGCTACAGTGGTAGGTGGTGATAAAGCCATAGAATCGCCTCTCTCATTCGTAGGTGTATCCTTAAATTTTACGTTTTTACATATATATACCAATAAATTAGGGCCATAAACGTACATTAACAAAAAGAATGCAAAGTCTATAACTTCACTCATCTACAATTCAGAAAATTATTTTTTCTCTTTAAAAAGTGATTACAGCTTCAATTTTTTTATTTAATTACAACTTACCCCAAAAGCAATTATTATTAGTCTTGAAACAGTTACGTCAATATGTAATTCAGAAACATTTAGAAGGAAATTGAAAGCATTTTAAGAACACACTAAAGCATTAATACCAATATCTCACTGTTTGGGTTTGTACCAATAGCAATGGGTTTTACATAAAATTCACCAAAAAAAAATAAGTTAAAAAAAATGATAATTATACCTAAAGCAATCCAATAAAATCATGAAAACAAACTAAACTCTAGTAATAAGAAACAAAATCTACCAATGTGATATACTCCCCTTCTTCTTTTTCTTCAAGCATGCCACTAGGCACATTTCTGACTGAGGGAAATGCCTCTTGATTAAGCAACCCTTAGTATTTGCTTTTCCAACTATAAGCAATGGACCCAAAATGATACTTTGCTTTGGTGCATCCCATAAACTCAATTCCTATCGCTGAGCTTTGACACTAATGCAGATCCAGTGTGGATAACTAACTCCTCCCTACTAGATAAACTGGATCCAATTACAGGGGACCAAGTTTGGATATCATAATGGTGTCTTAAGCTCTTAAGCATACAAAATTAGTACCTAATTAAAGATCCAAATAAAGAAAGTAAGAAAACAAATTGAGTGTGTCACAAGTCCCTATTTATTTTGAGTCTTCCTATGATATGGGTCAAGTCTTCATAAATACTTTTGTAAAAATACAAAGGACTGCCTGACTCCCATCAGCCAATTACCATCACTTGACCAAGCACTTGTGGGAATAAAATCCTCTTTTCCTTTCCTTTTCAAATGAATTCTTTAGTCAGCCAATTACCATCACTTGACCAAGCACTTGTGGGAATAAAATCCTCTTTTCCTTTCCTTTTCAAATGAATTCTTTAGTTTTCACAACCCAATTCATGCTTAAAATCTCCATCCTGTCACTCAATTGCCATCACCTATTTGTGAGAACTTTTCTTTTTTTCCCTTTCCAAATTAATTCTTTAGTCTCTACAAGTTAAATCATCTCTAAAATACCAGTAAATATAACTTAATAGTCTCCATTTTTAAGATGCACTAAGGGAGTAGATATCAGATAACCATCCTGTTTCCCTTGTCAGTTGTTCATCATTATCAAGGCCGGCAAAATAGCAGTCAAAGAAGTACTACAATGTCTAGTAAAAGCCTCTCTGACTTTCCTCTTAAACAACTAGATAAAAATCCACTGCAAAGAAGTACTGTTTGTGTATACAATTCTGAAATCTCCTACATAAAAATCTGAAATGTATTGTCAGCTTTTGACTTTTTTGACAAGCGTTTGTTGGATCCATATTTCTTCCTTCACACCAACATGACCAGATGTGTGGAATGCCAATTGACTCTAAACATTTTTATTACTTGTGGGTTGCTCATTTTTTAAGTTGTCTGTCTAATGACAAGTCTACTCCATTCTTATGACTTTGTCTTAAATAAGCTAGCATGGGCTGGTAATAAGCATTCATGCAAATACATCATATGCGTCTCTTTGTCCTGCATTCTGATTATTATACATGCAAGTGCATAAAGAAAAAAATATGTAGATAGTTTTTCATTGACATAGATTATTATACATACAAGACAACAAACAAGTGTCATGACATCCTCAAATTAAGCTCTAGAATGCATTAACTTCATTTTGAAGATGTAAAGTTGGCCTGTGTCTTCATGCAACATGGGTAATCAGAATCTAAAATCATGGTCTGAAGCATCTCTAATTCTGCTATTGAGATGGTCATGTCATCTACATGGTCAGGTGTACAATTTTGGGGTCTCATCTTAAGCATTGATTTTAATTTTTACAAACTGATCTCAATTAGAACTTTTTGCATAAGAAACAATGTTTCTATCTTCATTGATTGGATGTCATCATCTTGATGGTTTGATACTCTTGCCAGGGCCACAATCTCTAATTGTAATTCCGCTAGTGTGATGGTATCATCATCTGCCTGTTTAGGTGTCCACTTTTTGGATCCCATCTTCACCATTCATTTTAATATTTTACATTGAATCTAAATCAGAACACTAGCATCAGAAATAATTGGATATAGTCACCTCCAAACAAAAGTTTACACTTTCATCATGTTCACAATCTCTTTGCAATTCTGCTAGTGAGATTGTCTAACAATCTAGTCCTTCAGGTGCACACTTTTCTTTAATTTTAACATTTTATAACCTAATCTCAATCACAACCATTTTTATAAGACGTAATGTTTCTAGCTTTATTTTTTTCTGATATCATTTTTTTTTCCCATTCTCACCTCTTTTTCCACTTCCAAGGAAAAGAAAGAAGCCAGATGCTCACTTGTTTTTATTATTTAACAGAAAATAATTATAACATTAACTCTCAAACCATTTATGCCTTGTCATCTTCCTAAACCTATAGCAATGTCATCACTATTTTTTTTTTAATTAAAATTTGGGACAGCATAAAGTGTTATGACCTTACATGAAGCTTTAGAATCCATTAACTACATTTTGAAGACACAAATTTGGTATGTTCCCTCATGCAATGTAGATAATCAGAACCTAAAATCATGGTCTCAAACGAAACTAGGGCATCAGTTGGGTAGCCAAAGAGATTTCTGGTTACTGTGGATTTGAAGACAAGATTCCTGCCCCGGGAGGGTCCAATGGGGACACCTCCGGATCCTCTTCTAGAGAGACATAGTTCTTTTGCAGATTTGTTAAAGGATAAATCTCCATCAAAGACTGAAGAAGCACAAAAAACTGCATTAAAAATGCTCTTTACGGCTGTTGGAAATAGATCAACATCTCAACGAGTTAATGGATGCTTGCCACAGTCAGAATCAAGGCCAAAGATTGTCATTGAGCAAAGGATGGTTGAAGAAACAGTTTTATATAGAGCCAATCATGATTTGATCTGTAAATTCATGGGTATTCGCCCTACCTTGAATTTTTTGCATTCCTGGGTCCGGCAAAACTGGGAGCCTCTTGGTGAGTATTCTTTATGGTTTATTAGCAATGGATATTTTATTGTTAATTTTTCTTCACTTGCCGATAGAAATAGGGCTTTCGAATCAAGAAAAGAGGAATCATGGTCCGGCAGGATTATTTGTTCAACCCTGGAGAGTGGGATTTGATCCTCGAATTGAACCCATTGCTATCCCGGTTTGGATCCATTTGTATGCACTTCCAATGGAGTTTTGGAGTGAGCAGGTATTGGAAATTATCGGTAATTCCCTTGGAAGACATTTGGGTGTTTCCAAAGACACAATAGAAGGAAACATAGCTGTTTATGCAAGATTATGTGTGGAAATGGATCTTAGCCAGCCTCTACCGGGAGAGGTGGAACTTGAACTTGCGGGACTATCTTGGATTCAACAAGCTGGATTATGAGGCATTGCCCTTCAGATGCAGAGTTTGCCACAAATATGGGAATTTGGCCCGATCTTGCCCAAATAATATGAACATAAAAATGGAGGCTCCTCTAGGAATGTCAAATCTTCCTAAGGAGGGTAAGTCAACAATCAACAAAGAACCAACGAATATTTCTCAGGGTAAAGAAGCACAGGGAGATGGTTTTGAACAACCCAAAAGAAGGAGAAGGCAAAAGAAAAAAGATGGTAAAGAGCAAACCCAACTCAAGCCCTCCAATAGGTATGAGATATTTAAGACACTAATGGACCAAGAAGAACAATTCATGGAAGGAGTGGATGGGAATAATGAAAATAATAACATCCATGTTCAAGCTCCTCTTTCATCTCCCCCCATCATAGAGCGAGGTAATTGAGTACGGTGAGTTACCGACGATCGGAGAGTGCAGGGGCATTGATAGTGCATAACCAAGAGCAGCCAATAATTAAGGATGTCAGCATGGGCATAGCAAAAAAGAATAGAGAAAGGCCAACTTTAGGGATAACTCAGGTGGAAAAGAGATCAAAAAATAACAACTCTCAAGGAGTGGGTAGAAAATCAAATAAGGAATTGATAGCAGTTCAAGGAGACAAAGCGATCACTTGGAGGATCGGTGAGGCCAATAGATTTTTACTGCTCTCAAGGTAACCAATGATTATACAATCATGGAATGTTAGGGGTTTAAACAGTAGAACCCATCAATCTGTTGTTCGAAGACTCTTAGAAAAATGTAAAACAAATTTTTTGCTTATCCAGGAGACAAAAATGTCGTTAGATCTTATGTGTAAAACAGTTAACAGAATTTGGAGGGGTGTTGGTCATATGGAAGTGGCTGCCCAAGGTGCCTCAGGGGGGATAGTTACTCTTTGGAACTCTCTTGAATGGACTGCAATAGAACATATAGCTTGGAGGGGTGTTCTCACATCACATTTTAGAAATAATGTCATAGCTGAACATGTTTTAATCACAAATTTTTATGGGGCTCAAAACCTAGATGGTCAGATGCATCAATGGAAAGTTGTGCATAACATGAGAGTCTCAAGGGAAGATTTAGACTGGATTATTGTTGGGGATTTTAATGCTAAATTATCCTCTAGATATCGGGAAGGGGGAACCCCAATTTTGGACCCAGGGGATCGACTTATGATTGCCCAAGTCCGGGCATTACACTTGGTGGATATTAAATGCCCTGGAACCAACTATACTTGGAATAATAAGAGGAGGGAGCCACATAGCAGGAAGATGAAGTTAGACCGTTTTTTGGTTTTAGAGAAGGCATTTGTAAAATGGAATATAAAATTTCAGATTTTGGAGGGTCCAGTTTCGAGATCACTTTCCCATTTTGTTGGAAGGAGGGATCAAGACAGTGCGACATCACAAACCATTTAAATTTGAAAACTTTTGGTTACAAAAAGAGGAACTTCGAAAGAAAATTCCACGAGTGGTGGGAAGAAGGTTGCCCAACATATGGGACAACAATGTTTAGATTCCACAAACAACTTCATTATGTCAAAGATCAACTGAAACAATGGAGGCGAGCTAACAAGACAGACTTCCAGGTCCAAAGAGCTCCATTGGTGGCTAGATGGGATGAGGTTCAAAAACACTTTAGGGAAGGAACAATTACAGAGCAGCTCAAAGAAGAGGATGATGCATTGCGTAAAGCGGTTGAGGACATTGACAACCAAGAGGAGACCTACTGGAAACAGAGAGCAAGAACCACTTGGTTATTAGAAGGTGATAAAAATACCAAATTTTTCCATCGGATTTGCTTGTGCTAGGAGACGGATGAACAACATGGAAGCTCTTCAAGATGAGAACGGACACTCCTTTGATACAATTCCAGTTATGCATTTCCATTCAATGGATTATTTTTCTAAACTATTCAAGGAAAGTATGGTGCAAGATGAAGAGGCTCAAAAAGAAGTTATTGTTGTCATACCCTCTGTTATCTCTGAAGAAGAAAATCAGACCCTACTTAAACCCATTGATAGAGAGGAACTGAAGAATGTAGTCTTTGGAATGAGCACCGGAAAAACACCAGGTCCAGATGGCTTTCCAATTGAGTTTTTTCAGGCCTTCTGGGATAACTTGGAGGAGGATATAATGGTTGTTATAGAGGAGTCCAAAGGTAGTAAAAGAATGCTTAAAGCATTAAATCATACTTTCATTACCTTAATTCCAAAAGGGGAGGAGGGGGTACATATTTCAGATTATAGACCTATTGCCTTATGCAATGTCATATATAAAATAATCACAAAGGTAATGGGTGAGCGGCTAAAACCTCTTCTACATAACATTATCTCCTCGGAGCAAGGGGGTTTTGTAGAGGGTAGGCAGATCTTGGATGGTGTGGTTCTAGCTCAGGAGGCAATCCATTCAATGCAAACATCTGGTAATAGAGGAATGTTCATAAAATTAGATATGTCAAAGGCTTATGATAGGGTGGAGTGGAGCTTCTTGTCAAAGATGATGGCAGCCTTTGGTTTCTCTCAAGATTGGATAGAATGGGTCATGAGTTGTGTTTCTACTCCGACATACTCAGTGTTAATCAAGGGTCTTCCCTCACAACCGTTTGGAGCTACTCGAGGCCTTCGTCAAGGAGATCCTTGCTCTCCCTATCTTTTTCTCATATTGGTTGAAGGATTGGGTAGACTCATCTTGAGGAGAAGACAACAAGGTTTGCTAACAGGTATCAAGGTGGGTGAGGAAGTTTTGACTCACCTACAGTTTGTGGATGACACAGGATTGGTGGGAGTGGCCGGCTTCAGGGAAGCAAGAATGATCAGAGATACACTTAATGTCTACCTTAGGGCTACAAACCAAGTCATCAATGATAAAAAATCAAAAGTGGTCTTTTTCAATCTTGATCAAAGGCTTCAGGACAAAATTTTAGAGATCTTGGGATTCACAAGGACTTATCTCACAGTGGTATACTTGGGGGTCCCTTTGCATTTTAAAAAACTAAAAATAGATATCTGGAGGAATCTTTTGGATTGTATCAAGGACAGAATTAATCATTGGTCTCACAAATGGTTAAGCTATGGGGGTAGATTAACTTTTTTACAATCAGTCATTCAGGCCATGCCAATTTATAAATTTTCTATCCTTGCTGCCCCACATACCATATGGAAAGAGTTGGACAAGATGGCTAGAAAATTTTTATGGGAAGGAGTAAAAGGAGAGAGGAAATGGGCCTTAGTAGGTTGGGATAAAGTAAGCCAGCCCAAGGTAAAAGCGAGGTTTGGGACTGAGAAGATCAAAGTTAAATAATAAAGCTTTGGCTGGAAAGCTTTATTGGAGGTGGATTTCCCAACCAAATTCTTTATTCAGTAGAATCTTAACTAGTAAATATTTGGGACATGTAAACCCAAATGAGGTGGGTCGTTTCCCTTTGGATGGTAATGGATCCTTAGTGTGGCAGGCTCTCAAGTTAGGATCTCAGGTAGTAAAAGATAGATTATTTTGGAAAATGGGGAGAGGGGAGAAGGCACGATTTTGGACAGATTCATGGGATAAATACCCACCTATCATTGTTGAATTTCCTGAATTGCAACCAATAAAAACAGCCATAGAAACCAAGGGATGGGTCCAAATTGATTATAAGTTTAAGCAGTTTAAGAAGTTGGATGAGTGGCCAATTTCAATCCCTCCGGATTTGACACCCATCATGACTAAAATCTTGGCAAAAAGATTTCTCACAGGTAGAGACGAGGAGGATGAATTAGCTTGGGGCTATGGGAGCCTTGGTGTCTACACAGTGAAGGACGGATATGATAAGATCCTTCCAGAGCCTCCTCCTCATACATATCAGGTTGAGGATTGGAGAAAGATTTGGTAGTCCAAGGGTTGGCCGAAAGTAAACTTTTTTGCTTGGCGGTTCATGCATAATGGAATTCATACTTTTGATAATCTCGGATGCGGGGAATCATTGGTCCATCTCAATGTGTTTTATGCTACAAGAGCGAGGAAACAACTGATCACTTGATGTTTGAGTGCCCATTCACGCGCCAGATTTGGGAGAGATGGTTTTTATATTATAAAATTCAGGTTAATGGCGATTTGAATCGGATTAATATTTGGGAAAGATAGGTCCGAGGTGTAGACCAATTGGTTCATCCAAACCCCATAAGGGGGGCGGAGGTCCAAGGTTCAAATCTCGGGCCTCGTCGGATTGAACGCTTGTCCCTTTCCTGGTGCTTTCAGCGGCGTAAAAGGTTTAAAATGATTGTGGCATGGTGGTTATAGGGGCGGACTGCGCGAAGATCTGTGTGGCGGCTTACGGAGCGGACGGCGCGAGAATATTGTGGCGGCCATAAAAGCTGGACAGCTTGCCCCGATTCGTGGCGGCTACCGATTCCACCATGTAAATTAAAAAAAAAAATATATATATATATATATATATTTGGGAAAGATGGAAGAGGGGTAGATTTAAATCTAAATCTCTTTGTATTGGTTGGGAGCTTGGATTAAACTTTATTTGGTGGCAAGTGTGGTTGGAGAGAAATGCTAGAATTTTTAGATAAACTTTTTCTTCTTTAGATGGAGTTTGGCAATTCATTTGGAGCAAAGTCACAGAAACTGTGGCAGTCTATGCTAAAGAGGAAACTCAGGTTGTTATTGGGGCAATGGAGAAGGAAGTTGAAGTGCAAGAGGAACAGGACAGAGCTAGTTGGAAACCACCCCGAGAAGGTTGGATTAAAATAAATACTGATGGAGCTGCAAAAGGCAATCCGGGTAGAGCTAGAATTGGAGTGGTTTGTCGGAATCATGTTGGAACAGTGCTCTATTGGGAACTGCAAGGCTTGGGAAGAGCTACAAACAATGAAGCAAAAGCCTTAGCTATCAAATTTGCTTCTATTTGGGCAATAAAACAAGGTCATAGGAGGATAATCCTAGAATTAGATTCTCAAATAATGGTTGGAGCTCTAGATTGCATGAGGAACTTTGATTTGAAAACATGGAGGTTGAGGATTCTTGTCACTTAAATTAAGGAATTATGGAGGGAATTAGATGATGTGATTCCGGTTTATGTGAGTAGAGATCTAAATAAAGTGGCAGACTTCCTGGCTAAGATGGGTACTGAGAAGGAGGTAGGGGTTCGAGTGGCACAGTGGCATGGCTATTGAGGATGAGATGATTAGGCGAGGTTCGTGAGCAAATCCGAGTGCTTAGCTAATTTGGATAACCATTCCAGAAATATCTGTTTAGGAGATTTATGTTTCAATGTAGATCTTCTTTTATAGTTGTAAACAGTGTGAACAGTCATTGTAGAAATATGGTTTAAGAGATTTGGCTCCAATGCAAATCTTCTTTTACTATTGTAAACATGTGTTCTCTCTGACTAAAGCTGGGAAAAGTCTCATCCCAACTTGTAAATGATCTTTGTTTTAATACAAGTTTTTTCAAATTATTTTTACAAAAAAAATCATGGTCTCAAACATCTCTATCTCTGCTAGTGAGATACTCATGATATATACATGTTCAGATGTACAGTCTTCAGGTCTTAACTTCGACATTCGTTTTAAATTTTTACACCCTGATCTCAGTCAGAACCTTTAGCATAAGAAATAATGATTGTATCTTCATTAATTGAATATCATCACCTCCAAAGTTTGATACTCTTGCCAGGGCCACAATCTCTAATTATAATTCTGCCAGTCAGATGGTATTATCATTCACCGGTTTAAGTGTCCACTTCTTTGGTGCCGTCTTGAGCATTTGCTTGATATTTTCTTACTAAATCTCAATCAGTATCTTTAACATAAGAACTAATTGGATATAGTTACCTCCAAAAAATAGTTTGATACTTCTGCCAGGTCCATGAGCCCCAATTGTAATTCTGCTAGTGAGATGGTCTCATCATCTACCTGTTCAGGTGCATATTTTTCTGGTCAATTTAACATTTTATAACCTGACCTCAATCAGAGCATATATTATAAGAAATAATGTTTCTAGCTTTATTTTTTCTGATAACATCATTTCAAAACGATAGTTTGATACCCTTGCCAGGTCCACAAACACAAACTATCTTCAAGCTTCTCTCTTATTTACAAAGGATCCAATCTGCATGGAGCTTTATTCATCCATGTTTAGTTTTAAACTTTTATGCTTTTCAACCTTCTCAGCTAACTCACATTAGGGACTGTCGGAGTAGGGATTGAATGGAGTCCCTAACTTCAAAGTGCCAAAAAGGCTAAAAACCACGCCATTGAGAAAATTCAACATTTGTTACAACAGCATAAAAATGGATGGATTACAAATTGCAAATTGCATTGGGTCCACAAACCACAATATGTTTACGAAGTGCAGAATAATGGCAGCATGCATCTGACCCACAAAAAATATGCATCACAACACAATTGGGTTATTTGACAACTTCTTAAGTATGAAATATTGAACAAAACCTTTTATGACTTCAAATTCATCCAATTCCACAGTTGTGTTGTTTGAATTGCATCTGAATCATGGAGTGGTAGACCTATTTTCTTTCTTGCGTTCAAAACACTGCTTACAGTAGTCCAAAAATTTACCAGAGAAAAAGTAGCAGTAAAATTATCAACTTCTGCTGAAAAAAAAAAGATTTATCTTTCTTTATTTTCTGCAAGTCTCGTATAAAATCTCTATTTTTTCAACAGAAGAACATAAGTATTTAAAACATTTAACTAAATAAGGCTTATCTAAAACATTTAATTAAACAAGGTTTATCTAATGGCAATGAACAAGAATACAGTCGAGAGATTCTGTGTGCAGAAATATGAACTGTTCTTGGGACTGGCACCAACCTTCAAAGGATTTGAGATGGGAAAAAAGCACAAAGTATCACATTGAATGTACTGCAAGACTGACATGGATCTGACAAATCAACTTCTTTAAATGTTGCAACTATAACAATATAGCGACCTACATATTGGATGAAGTACATGAAAGCCATTTCAAGATAATACGAGGTTGTCAGGTAGGGACAATCTCCAAGCTTTTATCTCCAACCAATTGTTGCATTTGGCACAGAATAAAGAGGACCATAGTAAAAGTAGAAGCAAGAATAAATACATTCAGAAAGATTGAAGGAAGAATAAGAAAGCCAGATGAGAGGACTATCTAACACTATAAAAAAAACATTTTATTCCTACAACCTTCTACAACAAACATTATCATTAAAGGGTCCCATATTCCACAAAAAGACAAGGTTATCCCTGCAAAGAACATGGTGAGTTAAATGACAAACTCAGGGAAATCCCAAGTCAAACTTTAAATTCACAGTATTCCATATTGCTCAGTGAAATGTGATCAAGGCAAAGATCACATCAGCAAGCATAAGAGATCATGCAACACTGATCAGAAACTATCATCATATGAGTAGGCATTACAGTAGCCTTCACCATGCAAAATTGAGCGTTACAAGAAAATGCTGGCAAATTCAATGTGAATCTCTCAACTTAAACTTATACTGCTTATGATAACCTTCAGAAACTGATTGTGATTACCTTTGGAAGGACATAACAGAAGAAATATTTCAAACTAATAGCCTGGCAACTTCAATCCTTCAGCACCTACAAGACCACAATGAATATAGAGAGTATACGAGCCACAAGTATGATATCTATGTTTTATAAAAAAAAGTTTCATCATTCATGTTGTTCTAGAAGTCATATGTTCATAGACAGGACTCTCATCCAATCTAGTTCAGTGAATTTTCCAAAAATTCTTGAATTCTAATCCACATGTTGAAAATGCTCCAATGGTGAATTTGACAATGATGGCATGAAGCCTTTGCACAACAGATTAGTACTTTCTATCTGCAAGCTAATTAAATTATCTGGTCTTCTTAACACCTAGCCCAATTTCCCAGATAAATATGCAATGTGGTGCTTCTATTCAAGCCTCTTGTACTCTTTCTGAATCTGTTGCTTTAGATGATTGTTCAGAAGTTGGTCTCAATATTAGGAATTTTTGCAACAGACAATAACTTTAAACACTCAGTAAAGAAGGTTGTTTTGATTCTTTTGAATACTATGTCACAACCTCCAAACATGGCATTTATTATAAAGAAAACCTCACAAAAATTGCCCACAATTTGAACTAGCATTTGCAGAGAGAGTAAATAACTCTAACTAGTAAAGACTTGTTCCATTTGTCTTGTGGTTTATCCTGTCCACAAAGACTACGTCAAAGTGTATGAAATAATATAAATTCCACTACACAAGGTGACAACAATATATGGATAATTGCTATAGCACAAAGAGAAAGCCCGTGTTTCAGATCTTCATTGTGTGACACCATGTATCCTACCTACAAATTAAGTACAATATTAAAACATGACTAAAAATCACCTAACTCTATCAAATGGCATTAGCTCAACTGGTTAGATTTCTCAACATTCAAGGAGGAGACCTAGGTTCAAATCTTGCCAAGTGATACATGAATAATATCCAAGCTCTGTTGTAATACCACTATGTGGTGATGATGTAATAGGGGTGGGGCCTGTTTCAATCCCATATAACAAAAAAAAAAATCACCTAACTCTACAATTTGTCTTCATAGTGTTCTATCATTAGGCCAGTTTAAATTATGCCTCATATATTAGGATTTTTGGGCTTACTTTCTTTTCATAATTTTTTGTGTTTGCATCACAGCTTGCACTGTTCTTTTTAAGATAAATGTTTCTTAGACACCACTCATGCTGGTGGCATCTTAACAGATTGTACTTTGTGGTCCCACTGATCTAATTTTCATCATTCCTCTACAATAATATACTTTCCTCTTCTTTTCTTTTTCTCAAATCACAGATATCACAATTTACGAATATCTGAAAAAGAAAGGAAAAGAAATCGGCATATTGGTTAACTAAGAAATTGGGATACAAGGTTGCAAAGGCTAGCTGCCCACTCTTAGCACATAGGGCCAGCCCTTCAACATGTGGCTGAGTAAAGCCACTTCAATAACACAGGACCAATTTTCTGATCAACATCCAAAACTCCAAAAGGACTATGAACTGCACAACTCCCAAATCTCCAGATACCTTGAATAAGATCTTAATTGTAACTATTACAAAATCTGACGAGGTCCCTATATGTGACTTGATCTATTTTTCTTTGCTTTTGCTGTATAATTTGAAATGGTATAGTTTTGAAGTTAATAACATATGATTAAAGTTGTACCATATAAATATATTCAAGAAAAACATCAAGAGATTTTGTAGGTGCTTTATGCCTCCTTTCCAAGGAAAACAATATTAACATGGATAAATATATAATACCTTTTTATTAGGTTGAAATGAAATCATACAATATCATTAATGATTCAGTCGGAAAAACTAGTAACAACCACCTATGATATATATACAAGAATGCTGGCCAGACACAACCTACAGGAGTAAAGTCAAAAACATTATTGCAATGAAGAATTTCAACAACCACCAATAAGAGAGCATGAGTGATCCTGCATTTGTGTCATTGTATGCATGTAATTCATATACCAAGCTTTCTCATGGAGGTTATAAGCATAACTCCTCAACAAAAAGACTAGAATAAAACTTTATTTTTCAATAAAAACTTCAAGCTGAATTGATCAGATTGAAAAGAAAAAAGTTGTAGCTAGGTTATGGCTGCCTATAAAACATAGAAACAGTTTCTGATGCAAGTGTTTCTTCAATTTTGATATGTACTCTAATGAAGAATCATATAGATGTGGACTCAAATATATTTTCAAGCCTTAGATGAACCTACAGGACAAAATTTTATGCTCTAACCTTCCTCACACCCTTTAAGGAAATGAATGAATAATCTGATGGAGGCTCATTTCCTATGGTCTCAACCATGACCTCACATTGAATTCGATACAGATCACAAACTAATAAAAATGCACAAATAATGTCTAGATGACTTTGGTTTACATTTTCTACCCTCCTATCCATCATATACAAACCAATCATGTTGCATCAGTCCCAAAATAATTTCAAATGTGACTTTTTTATCATCTTTTCTAGCACAAATTGTTTATCAAATCTATGAAAAGCCAATCCTTGGGGCTTCTGCATCTCCCATGGTATAAGTCTAATCCGTTTATAGTTATACAACTAGCCTTTTCATAAGAGCAATTTACTGTTGATTGATGTGAAAATTACTTGCAGTGATGACTGTTTCCCTTACTAACTTTTAGGAATGCCATCCTTTGCATATTTGTGATTACTACAATAATTATCTTCATTAAATCTCAAGGCACCTTCAAATTCAAGTCACTTCTACGCTACCATATCCTTGTGGATGACTTAAATACAAAGTGCAGATCCTTCAATGAATGAAGACAGTTCCAAAATGTGAAAAGTGAAAAAACTAACAAAGAGAGTAAAACTTAAAAGCCTATCATGAAATAGTTGCAACTATAGAATCAGTTAAGGCATGTCAATAATGGATGATCTACTTGTGGGGGTTGAAATTTACTAGCATGGACCCCTTGCAAAATGTGCTCTCACTGCATGTACCATATACTTCCTCGCATAACCTCATTAACAATCTTGCATGATGGTTAGTTGTATCTTCGCTTTCATAGGAACATCAAAAATTGATTTTATTGTATTCAATCAATTTAATCAAGTCAAACAATGCAGTATAACATAAATCATTAGAATTAGCATCCCATGCTTTGACTTGATCATAGCAATCTTGTCATGACTACAAGTAAATCTGCACAAAAGATGAATATGTAAACCCTGAAGACATTTGACTGCTAAGACTAAATAGAGAATAGCATGATACACGTGATCAGCGAGATAAACCTAACAACACCAATCCCAAAAAGATGATCAAGAGCCCCTTTATGCTGACGTTGTAGCATAAAATAAAACAAATGAAATGAATAGCACTTATATAATATTAATCTCATGGGAAATCTTTAAGAGCGTAAGCAGGTGTCCACTGAAAAACCAAAAATTACTGATTTCCTTCAAAGTTAAATAGACTTAACAGAATACTTGTTCACCCCAAACTAAGGAATTAATATTCTATCAAATTTATCTTGTTTTATCTGAAAATGGAGAATGGGAGTGAAGAATTCATCATTCTGAGCCATCTCCTTGACCAAACCCATTTCATCCATTAGACCTGGGATACTTTTTTCAGGAAAAGCTGAGATAAATCTAACAACAGATCAAAAGACTAAACCAATCTGCATCAAGTGATTACTTTATGAGATGATTGAAAGCATTGGAAATCTTGGGGAAAGAACCACGGATGGTAATACTAACCCAAATTCCAGTAAAGGCAGGTCAGATTGCCTCCCTAGGAATCAGAAACCATCTTGCCTCATAACCAGAGAGGAAAGGAACCCAACTCCGAGAAAACAAGCCGATCACCTGCATTGTTGATGAGATGAATGACAGCCCTTGAGTTTGATGCAATTTTTATCATGGAATACAAAGATAGAGGGACCATAGTTTGCCTATCTTAACCAGTGTCTGATTGGTTGTTGGGATAAAGTCTATGTTTATTAAACAGTTGTTAAGGAATAAGAACTTACACGTTGAGGAAGGCAAGACGCCTGAACATGGAATATCTCTGATGAATGAATGAATGCCTGGAATACAACCCACCTCACCCTTGAGATGATGGTGATGGTGATGATGCAGTTGATGCAACACCCCCCAAATGGGCTGAAGGCAAAGGAAGAAGAAAATACATACAGATTGCTTATACTATGTAATGTTAGGCGCGGAGGACTGCGCTCAATTTATTTATTATATGACACTGGATTTTACACATAAAATCAACAATAATTCTATATCTAATCTAAATAAACGACATTTACAGCTCAGTCTTCTAGTTCCAACAATATCGGTGTGATTAGTTTCATTTCTTCTAAGTCAGTTTAACTACTCGAGTTTAGGGTTCATAGGGGTTTAATTAGATGTACGAGTCTCAGTCTTTCTATTATGGATGACAAGGAAGCTATACGACTGTAGGTTGGAAGGTGCCACTCTAAACATGTTAAAAGAGTGAATGTATATAAATTTGAGATGTTGTACATGTTATAAATATTTTTCTCATCGTTTAATCTTGTAACGTAAATATATAATTTTTTAAAAATAATTATAAAAGGTAAAATAGTTTTCAATTAGATTATAGAAATGAAATGAAAAATTTTAATTGTTTCCAGACCTAAATATGGCTTCTGGGATCCTAAATATGGAAACACAATTATTCAAATCATATAACCATTAATATGCTTGAGAAGGTTGTTTCTTCTCCTGCTGATTTGGGTTAGCAACTTCCCAACTTTTTTTTATTTTGTTGTCTTCAAATAAAAATAACTTATCATAGAAATAACCTATCATAGACCCTTTTCGCAGCATTTGTATTTGCCACAGAGGTTTGAAAAACTAAAGCATTCATAGATGAAATGTTCCTCTGTCTCTATTGCCCCTGTGTTGCATAGAGTACATATCCTCTATTGCCCCTGTGTTGCATAGAGTACATATCCTTTCTTCCCATTATTCCTTGGGCGTTGTCCATCTCCCTGTTTTACATCTAAGCCTATGAAACCTAGTCCTTATCTGAGCAATGAGGATTTTTTCCCTCCACTTGATTTCAGCGTCTATATATACTTTTTCGTCGTGGTCATACGTTGGGTTAAACTTTACAATATAGTTTTGTTTTTTCTTGTTTGCATTTTTCCACATTCCACTTCTAAGTTTTTCATTCACATAATTTTTTATGTCTTTTTTAAAATTTGGGCATTCATTTATGTTGATTTCCCAATGTTTCATCCCTTTTTTATTTTGTTTCATCTATATGTTCTTCCGTCTATGCAGCTCTTCATCCCTAACTGCCCAAAGCCATGTGTTGTTTTCATGTTTTATGTTTTTTTCAAGTAATATAATAGCTTGGTCATAGCAATTGCTTCTAAAGGGGACATTCCAGTTTCAGCTAGAATAATTTCATAGGAGCTGTGATCTTAATTCTAAGAAAATTTGTAATTATACGTTTTTGAATTCTTTCTATTTGTCTTCATTTTGTATTTGTCACCCACACCTTGCAATCATACAACACAATATGTGTGACAAGTAGGTCAAATAAGACCTTGGTGGTCTTCCAGTCCCACAACTCGGTATTCCTACACCGATTTTAAAGTGCATATAGCTCTCTCCAACCACTTAGAGTTCTTTCATCCTATATGTATTTCAATTGAGCTTGTCATGAAAGTCTTTGCCTAGGTATTTGTATTCTACCACTACCTCAAAATGTTCTCCTCCAAACTGAAATTCGAGATGTTGCTAAAAAAATCATGATTTTTGTTTTGCTCGTGTTCACCTACATCCAACTTCCTTACAAAAGAGTTTTAGAGCTCGAAGGTGATCTTCTAGATCTTGAGTTGTTTCGACCACAAAAATTACATCATTTGCATATACAAGGAGTTTTACCACATATTTGACTAAGTGCACACCCTCTCCCCCAAATTTGTTTATCCATTCTTCTAACTTGTCAATGTACAACCCAAATAATGTCAGAGATAAAGGGTAACCTCGTTTGACGCATATGTCACTCCTAAAACATTCAAATAATCCTTCTTGCCTCCTAATTCTAACCTTTACATGCTCATATAATATGTGAATTGTTGCCCTGTAGTGAATTGGAACCTCTAGCTCTTCTATTTTGCTCCATTATTTTTTCTTTGGTTATCTTTTCAAGGATGTTATACATTTAATATAATTAATTCAATCATATTCCAACGCTTACCAAAATATAGTGAAAAACGCTAATTTAAAACCCTTTAACCCTTATTTAAAATTTCTATGACTAGGGCTAGGTGGATTGGTAAGACGTTGGGCTAGGTTCAAACCTCGCGGGCATGCCCACTCTAGGGCAAAGGTAGTAGTCTGACTAGAATCCATTGAGTGTGTGTCAACTTGATGACGACGATACCAACCCCGAGCCACCGAGGGTCTCCCTCACTCCAAGTCGTGTTTACCGAGGCGAAGTAGGGTTGCGGTACCAACCTCGAGCCATCGAGGGTCCCCCTCACTCCGAGACGTGTTTATCGAGGTGAGGTAGGGTTTATAGTGGTAGCTCCATGATTTGACGCTATGACTGGAAGTAATATGATTTGACCCTATGTGACCAGTTATTCAAAAAAGAAAGGCAGTTGCCAACTCCCCTATGTATCAAAATAAATAAATAAATAAATCTATGACTAAATCGTTCAAATTCCATAAAATTTAATGGTATTTGTTTTGAAATAGCAAACTTACCTCTACATCACTTGCTCAAACACATTCCAAATTATTTGGTGAGATTGAAAACTAGTATGAAGAAGCTCTATCATTTTTTTATCCCCTTTTGTGAGTTGAAGATGAATGGACCCTGTTCAATAAACTAAAGTTATTGGTATTAAAAAATAATAAAATAAAATATTATATAATATTTGTGATTATGTTTTTTAAGATATGATATAATTTATATATGTGGTAAATTTTATTAATAATTTTAATTGTATAAATTTTATTAGTATTTTTATTTAGAAGTGATTTTTAATTTCAGGTTCATATAAAGGTAAAAATTAAAGGGAGGAGGAGGAAGTGGCGACGAGAGTTTTTTAGGAGCAAGCAACAGTGATAGTTTTTCAGGAGAAAGTGGCGGTGATAGTTTTTCAAGAGCAAGAGGTGGTGAATTTTTTAGAGCACAATTTTTTGAAGCAAATAATGATTTTTTTGGAGCAAGCAACAACAACAAATTTAAAAATTGTTGGAGCAACGGTTATTTTAGAGCAAGTGATGGATATCAAACCCTCGTGTGAAAAAAGGGAGAAAAGCATAGCAATTCTTTGAAGCAGGTGGTGGATTTCAAACCCTATTACATGTCTTGACAAGTATTTTCCTCTACTATTTACTTTTCTAGATAAAAGTAAAAATTATTTTTGGAGATGTGTTTGGGGTTTTTTCAAATACAAAAGTTTGGGTAGCCATAAAAGAGCAAATTTTCATTTTGATAAAACTTTACAGTACTTATCGTTTGGGTAGGCGATAGTCTGTGCAAGTAAGGACTTAGTGGAAATATAGATGGAAAACAATAGTGGGATTTCACAGGCCTTAAAGCATAACCTGGGGCTTGCTCTTGAATGGACAATAGAAGAACAATATGTACTTAAAGAGGGCCTTCAACAGTTTGAAGGAGAATCCAATATTTTTAAATATCTTAAAATTGTTGCACTTTTGCCAAAAAAAAGTATAGGATGTTGCACTAAGGTGCAGATGGATGTTAGAGGTGTCTAAGATCTCAACTTTGACAATGAAGAAGGGGTCAAGGGGATACAAAGAGGACAAGGAGAAATATGGGTCACTACTACAACTACCATTGCAACTGTTAGATCTATCACACAACCCTTGGTTCCAAGTTGTATCACCAACAAGATGTAGCATCTCAATAGAGGGTTTGAAGGAGGTATTTGCAAGGGGTTTGTTGGCAAGTTCAGTGTTAAATAGAGCAATGGTTGAGGAGGGAGAAAATGAGAATAAACTAGGGCTATGGCCACTAAGGATGGAGCCATCATCACATGACATGTATCTTAACCCTGTTGTAAAGACATGGGCTAATAGGATATATTTTTAGAGTTTTTCTGACAAGATTGCCACCATGGTGAGTGAAGCAGAGGGTGATAAAGACAATGGGACATTCTCTATCGAGGCTAGTTTTTCTAATGCAAACGCTAATGGAGAGTCCCTCGATCTTGAGGCTATAAGGAGAATGCAAGATTTTGAAAAGGAAGGAAGATTTAGGGGTTTTCTAGAACAATGTCATGAAGAAGAAGTAGTGGAAGAAAGTTTGAAAGAAAGAAGTATGCATCTTTGATTGTGGAAGAAATTTTAAAAGAAAAAAATCTCCTTTAGAAGAATTCAAGATTGGGCCTCAAACGATGATGATTTTACAAGAAGACACTCAACTCTTGGATAAGAGATGATTGGGATATGTCCTCTTTAGAGCAAGTTCAAAATAGGTAATTACTCTCTAGTCAGGGCTATGAGGGAAAACAAAAGAATTTGGAAGGAGGAAACCCAAAGAAGAATCCCTTGGAAGCACGTAAAAAGGCAACCAAGTGCATTTGAAGGAAGAGTAATAGAGCAAAATTAGTCCTAGGAGAAGATGTGAAAATGGGGGAAGTCATTGAACTCTCAGAGAAAATGCTTATTGGAAGGTTTATGGGTATGCATTTTTTAAAAATTCCTTGGCAGATTGGATGGCCAGGGAATGGATGGAAGTTCTAGGGTATGTGCCTAGTTTTTTACTTCTAGTAAGAGGGTGGTTGTCATTTCAATTAAGGACTAAGGAAGATGGGGAAAATATTATGTCAAAGAAATTGTTTTAAGGGTCGACTTTGTTAATACTCAAACGGTGGAACCCTTGTTTTAACCCTAGGACCAATCGAATACCTTCTCACCCTGTATAGGTAAAGTTACTAGGGTTGCCATTATAATTTTGGTCTAGAGATGTTTTCCAAGCCATAGGCAATTGCATTGGTTCTTTCTTGGAGGTGGATGAGAGGTATCAGTCCTCATGCATGAGGATAGTGGCCAAGATTCTTGTTGATGTGGACTGGAGAGATGGATTGGTGGGGGAAATTGTGTTGAAGTATAACAAAGGGATGCATGTACAAACCCTAGACTATATTGGTGTGCCTTTTAAGTGTGCATGTTGTCATAATTATAGGTATATTGCAAGGAATTGTTCTCTTAAATTTTTAAGGAAGGTTTGGTATCGTAAGGAAGACAAAGGGATCTTTGAGGGTGAGAATGAGATGCAATTTTCCCTTTAGGTACATAACTTATAGTCTAATTTTATTATTGAATTAATGCATAAGGAACACAAACTAGAGAAATTAGAGGAAAAAACAAAAATGCAAAGAAGGTGGAGACAAATATTTTTATGCCAAACCAAGTGATGGATTCATAATCATCTCATATTAAATTAAGGCAAGGATTCTTATAGCAAAAGTTGGATGTCATGCTCTTGGACCCAGATCAGGGTTATGCATAGCGATGAAAATTCGCCATTGGGGGTGAAAAGTAGCATTTTCAAAAATTCAAATTTGTGAAATTTGGGGGACCCGAACGTCGACCATTTAGCCAAAAAATTTTGGGACAAATAAATTTTAGGTGTCGGTTCACCGTGCTTTGATAAGAGTATCACGGTTATTTTGAAAAATTTGCAAGCAATCCCACCTAAATAGAGTACCCTTTTCACCCTAAAATTTTAAAATTTCTAAATTATCCCACCCAACTCGCCAAGTATACCACTATATATAATTAACACCCTAGGGATACATTTTCATTTTTGAACCTTGTTCTACACCCGACGGATATACTGACCCAGTTCTGCACAAGATCAAACCCATTTCAGCACCAAACTGAAACCTTTACATATCAAGGCAGGATCGGATCCATTTATGTACCATATCAAAACATATTCTGCAATCGACCGATACTAGTTTTGTAACCATTCGACACCAGTTATACAACCGACCGGAACCATTTCTACAACCAAATTTTTTTTTGCAACCAGCACCTATTGTGCAACTGACTGAAACCATTTTACAACTGAAACCTGTTCTATAATCGATCAAAACCATTTTGCAAGTGAATCCTGTTCTACAACTGATCGAAACAATTTATGCAGTCAAAACCTATTATGCAACCGGTTAGAACCATATTTGTAGTCGAAACATATTCTACAATCGATCGAAACCATTTTTGCAATTGAATCCTATTTTGCACCAGATAATCAGGCCTCTTTTTGCACCAGGCCAATTTTTGGACCCTATTCTGCATCCGGACCTCATTCTACACTAGGTTCTCTATCACTGCTCTACTTGCCATGTTTTTCTCTATTTTTCCATGTTCTACATGTTATCCCTTGTTTTCTCTCTTTCTGTTAAAACTCTTTGATTCTTTATGAATAGGTGAACCGAAGACATTGTGATTCTCTATTTCTAGTCCATTTTGTACCATAATATTATATTTTTTGACATGTATCTTTAATGATTTTTCAATCTTGTTCTGCACCACACCAATATTCGAGCCCTCTTCTGCATCCGGATGGTCATTGCTCTGTTCCCATGTTTTCTCTATTTTGCCCTATTCTGCATGTTTTAAAACTCTTTGATTCTTAGTTTCTATTCAGATATTTTTTTCCTTGCTAAGATTATACATGTGTAAATGCTTTGGTTCTCTAAAGACATATTGATGCTCTGTTTCTCCGAAGATATTTTGATTCTCTGTTTCTAGTCCATTTTGTACCATAATATTATATTTTTTGACATGTATCTTTAATGATTTTTCAATCATGTTCTGCACCACACCAATATCCGAGCCCTCTTCTGCATCCGGATGGTCATTGCTCTGTTCCCATGTTTTCTCTATTTTACCCTGTTTTGCATGTTTTAAAACTCTTTGATTCTTAGTTTCTATTCAGATATTTTTTCCTTGCTAAGATTATACATGTGTAAATGCTTTGGTTCTCTAAAGACATATTGATGCTCTGTTTCTCCGAAGATATTTTGATTCTCTATTTCTAGCCCATTTTGTGCTATAATATGATATTTTTTGACATACATATCTCCAATTATTTTTTGCATAAAGAATATTTTTCTTAAATTGATTTCAATTTGAATGTTAATTACCTTTGTGCTCTTGTCAGTTACAAGTGCTTTCACTAGAAAATGAACCAGTGGCATAAACTGATAAAATCACAATAAAGCATGGCAGGAAACAAGTATGTATAATCTACCACCCAACCATTTGTTTATTCTATTTACAATATTATCTTAAGGCCTAGCGAAAGTACACCCTCTTCAACATTTTATTACTCTTCTAAATTGAAAAACATTTTTCTTACAAGTAAAATGTCACCTAGTGATGGAAAGAAGGGGGCCAAATCTTCTACTGAAAAGAGTATCCTCAAATATTTTAGCCAAATTTTGAAATACAATGAGCCAACGACATCCATGCAAATTCAAGGTACAAATGATTTTTGACTTCCCAATATGTGCTTGATTGACGATATGAATATTTTTTTATATATTTTGTTTAATCCAAGAATGATAAAAAATATTATGGTATGCTACTATGCAGAATACCCTATCGATCCTGATATGCCTCGACTTGAAGATATTCCCCAACAAGAGATGCCTTCTAATGAAAATCCCCTTGACAATGACATCCAACAAACACTTGAAGACAACCCTCGAAATGACATTACAATTGAAAATGAAAGTGATAAATCAAAATCATTACAAGCTTCATATGAATCTTCAAGCAAAAAGTCTAAAAAAAGAAAAGCATCTAATTGGATAATTGGAAGGGGATTTAAGAAAGAATGGGCAGAAAGATTTCCCTGGCTTGAGCCTATCCTGACTGAGGATAACCAAATCGATGAAAAATAATGTAGATGCAAAATTTGCAGTTGGAGACTTGGTAAGGATCATAGGCTGCAAAATAAGATTGATACAATTGAAAAACATGTTGGAAAAGCTTATGTAAAAGTTACAAAAAGTAATGGTGAAGTTAGTAAAGAAGTTAAGTGGAAGGATGCATCAGAATGTATGCATTTAAGATATGCTATAGAATATGACAATCACTTAAAGCAACAACAATCTCTTGTTGAGAAAGGTGGAACAATTGCAGCCCAATTTCATAAAATTTAGAAGACCATCTTAGCTTCAAAAAGTTTGCAGTTTGTCGTTGTTTATAGTATTCTCAAGAAAGGTAGACCAATGTCTGATTTTATTGATTATAAGTAGCTATTACACCTAGCTAATGTGCAAAACCTTCCTAATTCCCATTGGTCAGATCGAAGTGGTTGGGAAATGGTAAAATTTCTATCTTTAGTTGAGAAAGAAGACCTAAGGGAGCAAGTAAAACTTGCTAGATTCATTTCACTTTCTATTGATGAGGTAACGACTATGGACAACACATCTTGGATTTGCATGCATGTGTACACATTTCAAAATCATATAAGGAGGCCTATTTTGTTGGGAATACATAAGATGTTGGAAATTTCAAATGCAGAAAATATTTATAATGTTGTTGTCAATAGTTTAAAGAATATTGTGGGAATGAATGATATAGACATAGCAACAAAGTTAATTTGCGTTGGAGTTGATGGTGCTGCTATTATGCAAGGGCACAGGTCTGGTCTTTGTGTTCGACTCCAAACCATAGTTGCCCCATATATGATTCCCATTCATTGTATGGCTCATAGAGTGAATCTTGCATATAAAATCATGAGCACATTTGCAAATGTTGCTAGAGTGGAAGACCTTATTCGTGAAATTCATTCTTATTTCTCATTCAGCCCAAAAAGGTTTGCAGAGTTTCAATAGTTTGCACTAGGAGTTACGAAAGGAAAAAAATTGTTAAAATATGTGGATACAAGATGGATTTCACTGTATCAACCTGCTTAGAGAGTTTTTGCAGAATATCAATCATTGATAGGGTTTATGCATGCAAATCATAGGATAGTTGATAAGGCAAAAGATATGTTGTTCCATTTGACTGACTTGGAAACACTTTTGACCTTATGTGGTATTCTTCCAATGTTACAAGAAATGAACAGATTAATTAAACTTGCACAAGAGAGATCCATCTATATCATTGATTTCATGAGGATGAGAAAACAAATATGCGTGCTTATTGATACATTATATGTGTCTAAAGCAGATTTTATAGAACCTTTGTTTGATAGTTGGAATACATTGATAAACGTGAACAATCCAAAAAGCTTTTTGAAGTTTGACATCAATGATCATCTTTGTATTAATGTTCATGGAAATATGGTAGCACTTTATTGTTTTGAAAGGCAATCAAGTATAGTTGTGGATGATTTTGAAGAAGTTCTTGTAACACACAATAGATTTCATGTTATTGTACAAAAAACTAAGTGTAATTTGTCAAAAATAGCAAAATATTTGATAGGTGAGATAAGAGAACGGTTTCAGAGAGATGAGTTGCTCGAGGCCATGGGTGTGGTTAACCCCATGTTTTGGGGTCCTTGTACTGAATACAATTCTACAAATGAGTTATTTATTAAATATATGGGTAACCTCATTAACCATTTTAGTAAGAGTGTGGAAGTCAATGGTGTTGAAATTAGAGGTATACTCAACAATGATCTTTTGAAACAATAGTCATCGCATTTTGGAAGAACAATGGTTGGGCAAACATCACTTATGACAAGTGTCCATGAGATTGGTTCCACTGCACGTTTGTGGTAAAAATTATATCCAAGTACTATCTTACAAGATACAATAAGTGAATACTTTCGTTTATATGAATTATGTGAAACAATGATTTTGGGGTCTATCAAAGATGAAAGAGTTTTCAGTGCACTATATTTTGTTAAATCTAAGCTCTACAACAGACTCGACAAAAATTTAGAAAATTGTTTAAGAATTTATGTGTCATCGTATCAGTTGGATAAATTTTTGTATGACAGAGCATTGGCATACTAGAGTTCCCTTGCAGATAGAAGGGGTACCATGAATACGATCGATAAGGATGATGATGATGCTTTCAGTGATCAGATGGTGGAGACACAAATTTTTGCTATGCTTAATAATGATTCTAGACAAGCTGATATGTTTCAGCTACCTTAATGCTAATTATTCCATGATTTCATTGACATTGATAAACACGAATTGATTTGATAGCAGATTTCACAATATTGTTCCAGATTTATAAGATTTCAAAGAATTGTTGTTTTATATCACATTGTTGTTTTAAAAATTACATGTCTTATAACTTATTGCGGTTTTTAAAATTGTATGTTTATGTCTTAGTGTCTCAACTCTCTTCATTGATAAATATTTATGTTTCATGTTTTAAATCTTGTTATTGGTATATTATTGTTGATGTATGTATGTTAAACAACAATAAATTTAGGATCTATTTTAGTTCATGAGATATTAAAAGATGCTTGGTTTGATTTCTATGATACTTAAGATCATTGTTTTGGTTTATTTTAGTTTTAAAAATTTTACAGTTCATGAGATCTTAAAGATGCTTGGTTTGCATAAAGATCTATAATGTTATCTATGATGCTTTTGTTGTTTGAGATGAACATAGTAAACAATATTAGCCAGAAATAAACTAAAATAGCAACACAAATTTATAAATGCAAATAAACTTTGAATGATGGAAAACACAAAATGAGAAAATGTCATTTTCATTAGTTCGAATAGAAATATATTACATCATACAAAATTGTTGACTACAGTCAACTTGATAGCATATTACATTGTCAAACATTTGATTGGGGCTTTGATGCTTCACTATCGGTTGGAGTTGCCATTTCTTTTCCTTTATCTACTTCTATGACACTCTCTTTTGGAAGTGCTCCAACTCTGACTAGGTTTTCATATACTTTCACAATACTCACCACCAATGTTGCTTCTTCTTTGTTTGGATCTTCGAGTATTGTTGGAAGCATTTCTTTTGTTTTCTCAAGTACCTTTTTTGGATCTTCTTTGAGCCTATCCCTGATGTATTTTTTTAAACGATTATTTTTTGATATTTTTGCTTGCATTCTCTTTTTCATTTCCATTGCATTATGCAAAAATGTCTTCGCCCTATTAATATTGACGTCCATGCTCTTAACCTGTGTTTTTAAGTTTTCAAAATTTGACTGCAAAAACAAATTGAAAACATAATTCAAAAGGGTTATATGGAAATTATTACATATTTTCAAGAAATATAAAAATTTAACTGCAATAGAAAATTGAAACATAAAAAACTTTTCTTACCTCAACCATTTCCCTTGCAACCTCAACAACTGCAACTTTGTCCTTATCGAAAGCCCAATGGTTATAAAATGCTTGGGCTTCAGCATTAATGTTCTCTAATCTACCAACAACAACATTTAAAACATCATCATCATAAATAAAATCAGACTTTACTGATCCTGATGTGGCCTGTTGTAGCAGGCCATCAAGCTTTTCTGGTTCATACTAAACCAAAGAATAAAGAGAATCTCTTTTTGTATAATTTTTATATCGGGTATTAATTTCCCTTATAAGGACCTTTTCCCGATATTCCCATTCCTTCATCTCTTACAAATATCTAAGCACAACCTGCTTAATGGTTGCTTCAGTATTTTCAATCATTAAAATATTTTCATCAAAATTTACAATATCATCCTCAGTTTGAGGACCCTGAGGATGAGGGTTGTCTCCTTGAGTTGATGGCAATGATGTCCGCTCAGCTATAGGGGAAGGGGCTTCTCCTTGTTCTACTTGACCCTATGGTTCATGAAGCACATCTATTGCCTTGAAGCCTACAATGTTGCCCTACAAAATAAAATCATCATCGAGTTGGATATCATCCAATCCCTCGATTGAAACTTTTGGTGCCTGTGAATTTGTGTTAAATGTAAAATATGACCAACCATACCCAAAACTTGGTGTTGGCATGTGTGATCTCTGTGAGTGTGAGAACCCACACCTAGAAATTTGTGCGGTCCCCTATGATCTCTATGAAAATAATTATTTTCCAACATGGATTTGCCCTCGCATTAGCATAGGTTGTGCCTATCGTTGATGTGGTGGAAGCGGTGGCTGTGGTGCAAGCGGTGGGTGTGATGCAAATGGTGGCTATGATGGAGGTGGTGGTGGCATATGGCCTCTCACTTGTGGTGTTTGTACTTGTCATTGATTTTGAGAATCAACTAAAAATAGTCAAAAACATTTTGTTACAATTTTTCAGAAAATAAAATAGAACAAGTTCTTAATTTAAATTAACTACACATAGATTTACCTGAAGATGATGAAATATGTTGAATTTGGGTTCCAATGGGGGAGGGGTTGGCCACACTAGATTCAGCCTACACATTTTGTGCATACCTAGGTGTACGAGAACCCCCAGGAGTAGCGGCTTGCCTGGAACGTTTATACGGCCTCTACAACGGTGTCGCTTTTGATCCTGTGTCTTCAGAATCACCAGTTTGTTCTGGCCTGTGACCCCTATTGGCAACATCCTATTTACTCTTTGTAATGGCTGCCCTACCCTGCATATAGATGAAAAGAAAAATTAAAAAATGAAATGTGATAAAATATAAAATAGTATGTCATGGTCAAAGATGCAGTTATTACCTTCAATTCCTCTGCTGACATTGCAATAGCTTGTAGTGTTGCATGCACTATAGTTGGTATAGGAGTAGTTTGCAAATTATGAAAACACTCATAATAGAGTGCTAAAAGGAAATTAATAGTGCCCACAATGGGTTGTGTCTTGTTGGTTGCCATTTATACACCGTGTAACTCGGCCTTGATCCGATCTGAAATATACGTGTGTTGTAATCACAATGACACCGAGAGGGGGGTGAATCAGTGTGTTCTTTAAAATTTCTAAAACATATGATTTTAAAACCAAGCAATAGTTTAAAGCGAGATAAAAGAGATACTAAATGCATCAAGAAAGCATCACACATAACACAACATTTTAACGAGGTTCACCAATGTGGCTACTCCTCAAAAAGACCGCTTGGACTACCATCCAAATCCAGTCAATGCAAAGCTACAACTTTACATAATCCTTTACCAAAGACCAACTGGAAGGAGCACCAACCCCTTAACTTTATCTCGCTTCAATGTAATGGAGCACCAACTCCTATTTTACCAAGGACCTACCGGAAAGAGGCACCAACCCCTTAATCCAAGCAACAACTTGGAAGACAATAATAAAAATTACAGAATAAAACTTTCACCTCAATTTTCACGATCTGCTATTTTTTTCGCATTCTCGTCGCTTCTACGCAAAATGAGTCGCACTATTCCACCTCTTCTCTCGTACTTCTTTGCACTCTCTCTCGCATTCGGATGATCGATCACTTCTATAAACGGTGCATTGTCACTTCGGACTTAGAACACAACTTCTGCACATCGCGCTCTTATCTTCGCACAAGTCACTCTACTCGCTCTTCGCACATTATCTCATCGCAATGCACACCTTACTGCAACTCCGAAGAACTATCACTTCGCCCTCATTCTAAATCGAAACGACTTGCTCTCGGCTCAACACGAACTTCACTTTCACAAACACTATGCTCGCATTTGCACTTTATCTTTACACCCCATCTTTCAAACTCGAAGAAGCCCTCCTTTTATAGAAGAAATTTCAGGAACAAACCCTAGAAGAACGTCGACTGAGAAACCCTAGAATTTGTCAGCTGCCAAACCCTAAAATCCGTCGGCTGTAACCCTAAGAATGTCGGCTGCAAAACCCTAGAAATTGTCGACTGCCAAACCCTAAAATCCGTCGGCCCGCATTTAACTTTGTCGGCCTCAAACTCTTCTACCACCTTCGTCACTTTCCTGTAGCTTATTGCCGCGAAATAGTAACACGTCGGCCCTTTTAATTTAATTTAATATTTTAATTTAAATTTTAAATAAAATAAAATTTAAACTAAATATTTAAAATTAAATATCTTCATCACCGGGGCATCTTTTTCAATGAAACGAAGAGCCAACTTGGGTTTTAAGAAAAACCCATTTCAAATCTGTTATCCATGGTTTTAAATAAAACTTTTTATTTTGACTGCCTTGGTTTTCACAAAAACCTTTAAAATTTAAACTAAATATTTAAAATTAAATATCTTCATCACCGGGGCATCTTTTTCAACGAAACGAAGAGCCAACTTGGGTTTTAAGAAAAACCCATTTCAAATCTGTTATCCATGGTTTTAAATAAAACTTTTTATTTTGACTGCCTTGGTTTTCACAAAAAACCTTTCCGCTTCTTGACATCTCAGGTTCTGAAGACTTCTTCTTCTCATTCTGAATTATGTTTTCTGTTTCTGTGCATCTATCATTTAAGGACTCATGATCTGACTAACTTTTGAACTTTATCCTCTGCATCTGAGTGACTTCTAACTGCCTGTCCATTGCATCATTAGATCTAACCGACCGTATTGACAACAATGACAATCCTCCCGCAACACCTTGCTCAACACCGAACTCCTATCCATTGTACTTTGGCTGCACCTTGTCGTTCAATAAACTCTTGTCCATTGCATCAATAAATCTGTCCGACTGTGTTGACAACAATGACAATACTGTTTCCTGCACTTTGCTCAACAATCTCCCCTTTGGAATTGTTGGCAACACATGTGCAATTTTCCTCTAAATCTTCTCCCCTTTGACAATAATACCAAAGGGCCGCTGCAGACTCCCCCTGAGTCTATGCACAATATTCTTAGACACAAATTATTACAATTAGCAAATATTCCAAGCATGAACAAGAAGAAAAACAAATACACAAATGCTCCCCCTGAGTCCAAGACTACTTCATTTCACTGATTGACAACATCATGATAAGCATAATAGGCATCAATAAAATCAACAATGTGAATAGCAACAATAACCAATGAATGACACCATCACCGTCAACTTCACCAATATAACATGTGTAAGAACATGACCGAACCACTGTCTTCTGTGCAACTACCCTCCGTTGCTTTGCAAACTCAAACTTGTCCACCGTTAGTGAAGGCATACAATAATCTTATATAGCCAACTTTTTGTTCTGCAATGCCAGCAACATCCGCATACAACTTCACCATGCATCTTGGATATATTCTCAACAAGCTTGAACCTAATGACAGTTGCTTGTCTCTCTCTACGAGTGAGAATCCAAGCGAGCTACCTCAATCCACTTTCAACTCGTGCAAGTACCAAACACCCGTACCACAACGACAACCAACATCTTTTCTCAACCAATTAGGGCTTTAGCAACAATGCTTATAGACAAGGTTTAACCAACATCATTCAACTCAAGATTAACCTTGAAGCATTCAACCAATCACTACATGAAAAGGAAACTAGTAGACATCCTTTTCCTTCCAAAGGTATTTGAACAAGACAACCACCAACATAAATCACCAAGGCAAAGAATAACTTGCTCAAATCAAACTCAATGGAGTAAGCCCAAATCATGTATCAAGAAAAGCATTAACTTGATCAAAACAACCACTATGAAAGCAACTCAACTATTCATCACCAGGCTGGAAATCATCTGTCTGCTCATTAAAAAAACTTTTTCTTCAATCTTCCCATTCAACATGCCGATTTCACTTTTGTCAACAGAATTGACAAGTGACTCACATCTGTACCAATTTTTGTCCAAAGACTGCAATTTTACTGCCAACTCTTACTTTCAACTATGCATGTCGAAAGACGACATTTTGTCAAACACTTTATGGCCAACCGTAGTGCACCTTACTCAGCCTCAAGCTTCTTATCCTTGGACTGGCATTAAATCAATAGTTAAAACAAAACTGTCTGTGAATTAAATATATTCACCAAGGTGTCATGAAAGATCTGGCAATCTTCACATCAAAGAGTAAAAACAAATACATGCTGCTCGAAACACAAATACACAACTAGGGCAAGCATTCTTTCGTTGAGCAAATTATCTGGACTATTATGATTCGTAATTTTGAACAGTGGTATTAAGAATCATCAACAAGTACAACAGTGACATATCTCAAAACTACCAATGGTGACAACTCTCAAATTAAACACCACACTTCACGGCATTTCCACAAACCACTATATAAACTGAAAAACACACTTTAACAACTATACAACATTAACCTGACTGCTTACCTTTCATCCTCAGATACCTAGACAAATACATAGGAGCATTAAAATAAAACTTTAATATTGCTCCTCCTGAGGATGTGCCATCTGGAGTTGCTTAGAGCAATGGCAGAGTAGCCTCCTTCAGTCCAAGGAGACACAATTTCCTTTCTTCTGTCTTCCTCTGGACTTTCCTGAACTTGGGCTTGGGTTTTTCAACAACATCCCTATTTTGCTCCTGTTCGTGAACTTGAACATTTCTCTTGTGGGGTTGTCTCTTGTGCATTCTTGATGGATGATTATTTTCTTTTCTTTTATGCACATGATATGTTCCTTGTCGGTGTTGTCCTCTTTGTGTCTGATGAAATCTAGGGTTTTGCCTTAGATTAGATATAGAAGTGCTTGGACAGAACCTTGCTATGTGCCCTTGACCGTTGCATTTAAAACATTGCACATGTTTTATTCCCTGTCTGTATTGCATTCTATGTGTATGATGAAATCTATGGTATTGCCTTAGATTGGATACAGAAGTGCTTGAACAAAACCTTGCTATGTGCCCATGGCCATTACATTTAAAACATTGCACAGGGTGTTCACTCAAAAAAATAGAAGTATTTTTATCAGGATAACTCTTTGATCTATTGTTCACTCCACAATAAATTGCCTTGTGACCAAAGTGGTTGCATTTAGAACAATAGCCATAAAAAGCATTATTATTAAAAGAGTGAGAGTGAGAGAACCTCTTTGTCTGTGGTTGCTTTGTCGTAGATCTTCTTTGATATTTTCTTCCTTTTGAGGATTCAACTTCAGACTTTTCTTGTTTCAATCCTTCAACCGAGGACTTCTTCTTCTCTGCATATTTGGAGGATGAAGGTTGTTCAGCTTCATATCCAAGACCAAACTTAGCTGTGGAGCTTCTTTGTTGATTTATCATTGTATCTAGCAACTCTGTGCTCTTCTCAAATTTAAGATTTATATTGGCCTCTTTTAGTTGTTTCTTCAATGAAACAATCTCTTCTTCTTGTTGGCAACATACGCTCTCTTTCTCATTGATCTGAGACCTAAGAATATCTTCAATCCTTTTGTTCTGTTCTACTTGCAGCTTTAGATCAACAATAACCTTTTTATATTCCTCTTCACTTGTGCTGTATACATCATTCTTATTATCCAGTTGTGTCTTCAAGGCTTCTTCTGATTTCTTGGCCTTTTGAACTTGTAGGAAGAGATCTTCAATCTCATCCCCATATTCTTCCAATTTCTTGGACAGTATTTTGTTCTTTTTCTTTTCTATACTCCACTCTTCAAGTGCAGATATCAACTCTCCTTCAAAATCTACTTCAGCCTCAAGATTTTCATCACGGACTTCAGGATTCACTTCTTCTACCTTTTTCGGTTCAAATTTCTCTTCTACAGAACTCGAAACTGACTGGGATGCCTTTTTGGATGAGGATCTATTCTTCTTAGCCATTGTGTACTAATCCAAGATCAACCCCGACTGATTTAGCCAAAATTGGGAACCTGGCTCTGATACCAATTGTTGTAATCACAATGACACTGAGAGGGGGGGTGAATCAGTGTGTTCTTTAAAATTTCTAAAACATATGATTTTAAAACCAGCAATAGTTTAAAGCAGATAAAAGAGATACTAAATGCATCAAGAAAGCATCACACATAACACAACATTTTAACGAGGTTCACCAATGTGGCTACTCCTCAAAAAGACCGCTTGGACTACCATCCAAATCCAGTCAATGCAAAGCTACAACTTTACATAATCCTTTACCAAAGACCAACCTGGAAGGAGCACCAACCCCTTAACTTTATCTCGCTTCAATGGAATGGAGCACCAACTCCTATTTTACCAAGACCTACCGGAAAGAGGCACCAACCCCTTAATCCAAGCAACAACTTGGAAGACAATAATAAAAATTACAGAATAAAACTTTCACCTCAATTTTCATGGTCTGCTATTTTTCTGCATTCTGTTACTTCTGCGCAAAATGAGTCGCACTATTCCACCTCTTCTCTCGTACTTCTTTGCACTCTCTCGCTGCATTCGGATGATCAATCACTTCATAAACTCGCGCACAGTCACTTCAGACTTAGAACACAACTTCTGCACATCGCGCTCTTATCTTCGCACAAGTCACTCTACTCGCTCTTCGCACATTATCTCATCGCAACGCACACCTTACTGCAACTCCGAAGAACTATCACTTCGCTCTCATTCTGAATCGAAACGACTTGCTCTCTGCTCAACACGAACTTCACTTTCACAAACACTATGCTCGCATTTGCACTTTATCTTTACACCCCATCTTTCAAACTCGAAGAAGCCCTCCTTTTATAGAAGAAATTTTAGGAACAAACCCTAGAAGAACGTCGACTGAGAAACCCTAGAATTTGTCAGCTGCCAAACCCTAAAATCCGTCGGCTGTAACCCTAAGAATGTCGGCTGCAAAACCCTAGAAATTGTCATTGCCAAACCCTAAAATCCGTCGACCCGCATTTAACTTTGTCGGCCTCAAACTCTTCTACCACCTTCGTCACTTTCCTGTAGCTTATTGCCGCGAAATAGTAACACGTCGGCTCCTTTTAATTTAATTTAATATTTTAATTTAAATTTTAAATAAAATAAAATTTAAACTAAATATTTAAAATTAAATATCTTCATCACCGGGGCATCTTTTTCAACGAAACGAAGAGCCAACTTGGGTTTTAAGAAAAACCCATTTCAAATCTGTTATCCATGGTTTTAAATAAAACTTTTTATTTTGACCGCCTTGGTTTTCACAAAAAACCTTTAAAATTTAAACTAAATATTTAAAATTAAATATCTTCATCACCGGGGCATCTTTTTCAACGAAACGAAGAGCCAACTTGGGTTTTAAGAAAAACCCATTTCAAATCTGTTATCCATGGTTTTAAATAAAACTTTTTATTTTGACTGCCTTGGTTTTCACAAAAAACCTTTCCGCTTCTTGACATCTCGTGTTCGAAGACTTCTTCTTCTCATTCCGAATTATGTTTTCTGTTTCGTGCATCTATCATTTAAGGACTCATGATCCGACTAACTTTTGAACTTTATCCTCTCGCATCCGAGTGACTTCCGAACCGCCTGTCCATTGCATCATTAGATCTAACCGACCGTATTGACAACAATGACAATCCTCCCGCAACACCTTGCTCAACACCGAACTCCTATCCATTGTACTTTGGCTGCACCTTGCTGTTCAATAAACTCTTGTCCATTGCATCAATAAATCTGTCTGACTGTGTTGACAACAATGACAATACTGTTTGCTGCACTTTGCTCAACAACGTGCACCAATCAAACCTTTGATTGTTCTCAGATTGAACAATATAAGGTAGTGCCCAAAACAAAATTTTTGGTCTTCCTAGTAAAATTAGTCTAGCCTGGAAGAACTCGATAATGGCCTTCAAAGTTGGATGGTTAACATCATTTATTGTTAACCCTCTTTTTGACTTGGTGGCGAAAGCTGCAAAAACAAAATTAGATGACAATTTACAAATTTGAAACTTTGAACATTAATAGAATATAAATAATAAGAATTTTACCTACCAAATATTCTAATGATAGACTGTAATTGGTTTCGAGGTGTGCTTTGTGATCTATAGACAACTGCAACCTCGTCGACACTTGAGGAAAATCAATGAAAGGAAGACCTATCAATCTGTTAATATTTGCAGGAGTGATGGTGAAAAGTAAATTTCTATTTCGTACTTTGATTTTAACTGTAGCCCTGTCATGGTCATAACATGCTATGATATGTTACAAGAGGACTTTATTTGTTTTGAATTGTGGCATTGAAACCAAGGTTGTCAAACCTGCATTATGGAGCCACATAAAGTCCATACCTAGGTTTATCATTAAATTTGAAATCATAGAGCAAGAAATATTCTTGAATTTTGATGTAGGGGTGGAAGGGGTGGTCGTCGCCAAAAGTTGGAAGCCAAATAAATAGGATTAGAAATCGAAAGGTTGATTGAAAAAGTTAGCTTTAGTTGGTGTAGTCGCATAAATGAAATGGAAAAAATGATAGTTGATGCCTTTTTATAGATTGAAGAAATAGGGTTGACACATGGCAGTATTGTATTGGACATGTAGTGTTATTGAATGAACATGTGACATGTGGTAGCCGAATATTTATTTGCATCACGACTGTATTCTACACGAGACCCCAAAATTAGACCTTATTCTACATCTGGTCTGATGCCAAACCAAAATTTGCATCAGGCCTGATATCAAATCAAAATTTTCATCTGGTACAATGTCGAACCATATTATACATTCGATCTCAAATTGGATCACATTATGCATCTAGTGTTGGATCAGATCTTATTATGAATTCAATCAATGATCAGATCATATTGTGCACCCAATCCGAGATCGAATCATATTATGCACCCGATCTGAGACCAGACCAAATTCTGCATCCGGTTTGATACTGGATCATAGTTTGCATCCAATCGGTGACTAGATCATATTATGCATCCAATCCGAGATTAGATTATATTATGCATCTGGTCTGAGACTGATCATATTATGCATTCAATCCAAGACCGAATAATATTATGCATCTGGTCCGAGATCGGATCATATTATGCATTCGATCCGAGACCGAATCATATTATGCATCTGGTCTGAGACCGGATCATGATTTGTAAATTGGCCATCGTTGCTGAAACTCCTTTTCCACTTGGTCCAGTTAGAACTTTGAAATTCACCATTGTTTACCAATTTTTGTGAAAAATTAAGGTCATTCGCCATGCCATCCTACATGCAGTTGGCCAGGATTCACTGGGTTTCGCAATAGATTCACCATTTTTTTACAAGTATTTTTTGGGTCCTACTCCTTATGCATAACCCTGACTCGGATACAAAATTTCAAAGCAAATCTATTACCAAATATCATTTCTCATATGATATTATAGGTATTTCTCTTTTGAGTCGCTCAACTAACCAATGGCTAGATTTACTAGTATGTAAAACAAAGTCTCCACTAGAATAAGGTAAGGTTGGAGTTGAGAGGCAAGGAGGATACTTGAATTCCTCTTCCTTGGAAGTAGATCTATACCTTGGTTTAGACTCTGGTAAATTCTTTAGTAATTCTTCATAAGTAAATCACTCTAAAATTGGTTTCCCTCTTCATATTACCTGTGGTCGAAAAGGTTCTATGTCCCCATAAACCCATAGGTATCCCCTACAATCCCTAAAAGGCATAATAGGTCTAAGGGAAGAAGGATTTGGGGGAGGCCCCAGTAAATATGTGGGGGATAGAAGTCTTACTAGTAGGAGGGGCAAAAGAGTTTTTACTTCATTGGCTAAGAATAAAAGCCTCTGTGAAGTTCAACAAGGTAAGCAACCATCCTTAAAGGGGATCCTTAGAGCAAGGATGATCTCGAACACAATTTATCAATGAAAGTACTTTCCTTTAATATTCAAGGGATGGGTAGCTTTGCAAAAAAAGTTGCTTTATGTAGGTTGGTAGAAATTCATAATCCAGAGATTTCGCTAATTCAAGAGACAAAAGGGTTAGCTATGAAAGTGACGGAAGATATGAGTAATTTTCTTAAAGGATGGGATTTTATGACCCTTTATGTTGTAGGAGCCTTAGGAGGAGTGGCTACAAGGTGGAAGGCAAATCAGTTTAGGCTAACCACATTTGCATTGCTTGACTCAGGAGTAGGGACTGAATTCTTTTCAATGGAGCTCGGGGAAATGGTGACAATGGTGAACATTTATGGTCCTTATAAATACAATATGTAGTATTGGGATAAGCTTATGGATCAAAAGTTTTTAGAAACTAATAATTTAATTTTAGGAGGTGATTTAAAATTAACTCTCTTGAGGAGTGAAGTGTGGGGTTTTGTTGCTATAACTGATCCACTAGCTAATTACTTCATCTAAAATTTTGAATCCAAGGAGCTAGTAGACCTAATGTCTATAAAATATATCTAAACTTGGAGAAACATGAGGACTAGAGTTGATAGAATTCCTAAGAGAATAGACAGATGTATCAAAGAGTTTGGTAAATGGTACTTACAAATTGAAGTCTTGGATTGAAGTTGGAGGAAACTCTTATCACTCCCCTATCATGCTTCTTATAACAAAAGAGGAGAAAAAACCATATTGTCCTTTTAAATTCAATTATGAGTGGCTAAAATAGGATAACTTTGTAACTCTAGTCAAATCAGAATGGGTGAAGTTTGATCCTAGTTTGAGAGAATTTGCTAGTATACAATTTGTAGAAAATCTAAAAAGGATTAAGGCAACAATGGTTCGATGGGCCCATTAAAAAATGGATGGATGAGCAAAAATTGAAGGATATTGAGGAGGAGCTTGCAGTGTTTCTAGCATATGACTTTGAAGAATAAATGGATGAGGAAATAAGGCTTAAGTATAAAAGTTTAGAACAAGAGAAGAGAATATTATTGGCAAAGAGAAGTGCAATGGAGGCTTAAAAGTAGAGCACTATGGATTTCAAGTGGGGATGGAAACACTAATTTTTTCATAGCTTTGCAAATCACAAAAAACAACAAACTACAAACTGGGAGCTATAAGGACAAGATGGAAGTAAAATCTTCTTCAAAGGAATAGTTGGCATGGGTGTAAGACATTTTGGTCAACTATACAAGGATCCTAGTCAAGTTAATATTAGCTAAAATAGTTAAATAGCTTCTCTCTTTTCTATATTTATAGATGATGAAGCCAATGGTGAGTTGGTTAAGGAAGTCTCAAAGGAGGAGCTCAAAGTTGTTTTAACCTCCTTCCAAAAAGATAAGAGTCTAGGACCTGATGAGTGGACTATGGAATTCTTTCTTGGGCTCTATGACCTTTTGGAGTCTGAACTACTCAAGGTTGTGGAGGATTATAGGCTAAAAGGAAAGGTAAATTTAGTATTCAACTCTACCTTCATTGCGCTTATTCCAAAAGAGGATAATCAAGGTTGTGGAGGATTATAGGCTAAAAGGAAAGGTAAATTTAGTATTCAACTCTACCTTCATTGCACTTATTCCAAAAGAGGATAATCCTTCTTCCTTGATGATTTGAGGCCCATTTCATTGTGTAACTATTTGTATAAAATAATAGCAAAAATAATTGCATCAAGAATTAAAAGGTTCTTCTCTACTTATATACCTATTGATCAATTCAATTTCCTATATGCTAGACAAATTCATGAAGCAGTCGGTGCTGCTCAAGAAAGTCTTCATACCATAAAATCAAAGAAACTACCAGCAAGATGATGAAGTTAGATCTCTCCAAGGCTTTTGACAAAGTAAATTGGCTATATTTAAGAATGATACTTACTCATATTGGGTTCTATGTGCATATGGTGAACTAGATTATGGGATGTCTTTGTTCTGTTTCTTTTGCAATTTTGGTTAATGGGTCAGCTTCTCATTTCTTCAAAGCTTCTCGAGGGATTAGACAAGGTTTCCCCTTGTCACCGCTATTATTTATTTTGATAGTTGAGGGATTAAGTAAGTGTATTATAAAATTCAAAAGGGAAGGAGTAGTAAAGGAAATTAGAATAGGTAGAACAATGGAAGTCACCCATCTAAATTCTGTAGATAATATTCTCTTTTTCACATATGGAACAGTAAGAGTTGTAGAGAAGTTAAAACAATATTTAGATCTTTTTTTTTGGCAACAGGTATGTAGATTAATGCACAAAAGTCAAGCATCTATTTTAATTGTGTAGATTAGAATCAAACCATAATAATAGGTCAACTTTTCCCCTTTAACATATTTGATCTTCAAGAGGGGTTTAAATATATGGGGTTCTTTTTGAACCCCAATGACTATACTAAACAAGATTGTAATTGGTTGATAAATAAGATGGAAGGAAGAATTAATATATGGTCCAAAAAATGGCTCTTTTTGGAGGGAGATTAACTTTGGTCAAGTCTATGTTGGAGATAATACCAATATATTGGTAATCTTTGGCTCATATACCAAAAGGAGTTTTGGAAAAATTAGATAATTAACATATAGGTTCTTATGGATAGGGATAAGGTAAAGGGAAGGTATTCCCTTGGTTAAATAACAATCCTTAGCCAAGTGATGAGGTTTATTTAGCTTAGACTTTAGGATTTTATTTAATTTTTATTTTTCTTAGGTTTCTAAGTTGTATTTCCGACAAAGCCATGCCGACATTCCTTGTCGATAAGCTTGCCGACATGCTTAGGCATATTTCTGTTTTGTTGACATGACTTGGCACACATCCTATTGATCTTATGTTTATTTAAATACTTGTAAATAATATAATAGACCAGTTTTTGTTTGGCATACCATATCATTTTTGGTATCAGAGCCAAGGATTGATGGTGGTTTTGGGTCATTTTTGACCCCATATTTTAATCTTGATAAAACTATGATTGTTGTTTTTCAATATTGTAGTCCATAACACCATTACGATTCTACAACATTATTATTTACAACTTCTATAGTTTTGTTCGATTTCATGCTACCCCATAGTAGCAGTCAATGGATGCCATTGATAACGTTTGTACCTACTCGATGCATTGAGGTTGTTGCCTTTACACCAAAAACTTCCTGCCTTTGTAGCTATCAACCCCTGATGTCATGGAATCTATGACCTGGCTATCAGTGTAAGGAGGGCCTTTTTGGGCTCACATATTTCAATCTGTTGTGCCTTATTTCTGGTGAAGAACACGAACTCTGCCTCACTATCTTGTTGTACTTGTTGTTGGCTATAGAATCTATAATAGCCTCATGAACCGCTGTCTAAGGCAAAGTCATCCAGACCCTTGAGTTCTAAATGTGAAGTTGCATTCCCTTCTTACCTTGATCTATTATCGAAAGAAGAGATCGCATGCTGCCAGAAGAAGCAGATGCTTCGATCTTTTGTTGGAATGTAGTGAGGAGCCGACGTCGTCAGAAAAGTGTGTGCCACGTTCTGTGGACACCATCACTTATAGAATCCTCCATCATTGAAGCTGCCGCTTCTTTGTTTGATTCCCATTTGAATCTCTTACTGCCTGTGCGATAATCGAAGAAGCAGTCTCTACACTATTTGTTTACGGTCTCTCCGAATCGATGCCGGTCCGTTGAAGCTAAACTACCTGCGTTTCTTAGCCATCGATGCCATTTTTGTTTCCTTCCTCCAAACAACGTCGAATCTTTGTTGAAGCAAGCTCCCTATTTCATTTGATGGTAGCTTAATTGACAGGCATATTACGACTTTGGCGAGGGTTTGTTTGTTTGTTTTTTTTTATCATAGATTATGAGGGCTACATCGGGGGTCACCGAATCACACATTTATTTCATAATGCAAAGGTCACTAAGTGGAAAGAACATGCCAGTTCTTATCCCGCATTTGGTGGGATACCGCATCCGTAAAATTGAAAAGGACACATATATCCTTTAGACATAGCCAGCGTACGTAACACAAGTGCCATTTGCGCTTTAACTTTGTGATACGTGGATTCTCTGTGGAATTCACACGTGGCTTCCGCTTACATCCTTTTTCAATACCACCACGATTGACTTTCAAAGGCCGTCGCTGCTCGTAAGTCGTATATACCAAAAAAAAAATATATATATATATATAATTTATTTTGGTCAAGGGAAATTATTGTAGTGCGTCTCTTAGTGCATCTTCTTGTAAAATTGCATTTCTTCTTGCAATTCTTTTGGCACTTTATTTCATTGACACCTTTTGAAACCCTTTTTGTTCATCCTTGCTGGCATGAACTCGAGCTCAAATGGTTGCCGAATTGACCGACAAAATGGCTCAACTCACCCAACTTGTGAGTGCCTTGGACGATAAGGTCACCACTCAAGATATTCAACCGCATTGTGATGTTCCCATCTATGATGGTTCACGGGATCCTAAAGTTCTCAACAACTGGATTTTAGACATGGATAGTTGGTTTGAGTACACCAAGTTGGAGAAGGCCCAAAAAGTTGCATTTGTAAAACTTAAATTGTTAGGCCTTGCTAAGATCCTTGTCACTGATCGTCAAAGGATGCAAAATCCCATTGACACATGGGATGAAATGCAACATGTCTTGAAGAGTAGTTTTTACCCTTCAAACTATGCTGAAGACCTTGAAATCAAATGGCTCCGTCTTCGACAAACAACTCATATGAGTGTTCATGACTATGTGTTGCAATTTAACAAATTACGAATTTTGAATTATGTGCAGGATACCGCTACTCAACTTGTTATAAAATTTAAAAGTGGGTTGCGGGAACCACTTTATCGTAAGTTGAAGTACAAAGTCATTGTTAGTATTGATATGGATTTCAATCAAGCCATACTTGCGGAGGAGGAATTATGAGAGTCATCGCGCGGGACTCGCTCTTCATCATCGGGAGGAAATCCAAAGGCTTCACAATAGTAATCCAAGGCGGCTAAGTCTTCTTCTTATTCCTCCTCTTCTCCTTCTCCCAATTCTTCTTCTTCCTCTTATTCTTCTCAAACATCTTCTAAAACTCCTGTGGAATGTACTTATTGTAAGAAGGGCCATCAAAAACATTAATGTTTTAAGTTGAAGAATTTGAAAAAGAAGTCCCTAGTTGTAAAGCCTTCAAATGAGGAACCTCAAGAAGGTCCCATTGAGGCTACAGGGGAAAGAAAGATATATAAGGAATTGGCTGGGTTGAATAAATTAACCCTCATGAACACTTCAAAAGGGGATCGTGAGAACTTGTTTGTGACCACGGTTCACATCAATGATTCCTTTGTAGTTGATTGTATCATCAATAGCGGCTTGTAGAAGAATCTAATTGCAAGGTCCATTGTGGACAAACTAAAGCTACCAATAAATCCTCATCCTCATCTGTATCCTTTAGGGTGGAAGGATAGCGGGACTTCATCAGATATCACACACACATGCATTGTGAATTTTGCTTTCAATCCCTCTTTTGTGGACATAATTGTGTGTGATGTCACTCCAATGGACTGTTGTGGTTTATTGCTTGGGAGACACTATCAATATGATAGGAGGTTTATTCATGATGGGTTAAAAAACACATATACCTTGAACAAATATGATAAGGTCTACATAATCAGAAGCACTCTACAAACTCCACAAAATTTGATGCTAAGTTGTAGACAAGCACGTAAAGCTGTAAATCAAGCAAGGGAACTATCACTCATCTTTATCAGACCACATAATGAACATAATCAAGTACCTAAGCAAAAACAACATATGCATGCTTCAGTTAGTTCTTTGCTACAATCATATTCATGTTTGTTTCAAGAACCTACAAGTCTTCCACCTCAAAGAACAATTAATCATAGCATTGAAATTGTTCCTGTTGCTTTACTTCCAAATACTCCAATATATAGGCAATAAATAGTGCAAATGGAAGAAATTAAAAAACAAACTCATGATTTGTTAGCAAAAGGTTTCATCAAACCTAACACTTCTCCTTGTACTTCACCTATTTTGCTTGTATTGAAGAAATATGGTACTTGGAGACTATGCATTGATTTTAGAGCATTGAATAAGATCACCATAAAAAATCGATATCCACTTCCACGAATTGACGATCTCTTGGATCAGCTCCAAGGAGCTAAATTCATTTCCAAGATAGATCTCAAAAGTGGGTATCATCAAGTCAGAATTGAGGCAGAGGATACCTGGAAGACTGCATTCAAGACTAAGATGGGGCTCTTTGAATGGCTTGTTATGCCCTTTGGTCTTACAAATTCTCCAACCACATTCATGCGGCTAATGAATGAAGTGTTCCATGATTGTTTGGATAAATTTGTGATCATTTATTTAGATGACATCCTTGTTTTATCCCCAAATTGGAAAAGTCATCTTGAGCACTTGGAATATGTTCTTCAAACTCTTCAAGAGAACCAATTGTATGCCAATCTTCCCAAGTGTTCTTTTGGGTAAACTTCCATTGCCTATTTGGGATTTGTAATCAGTGAAAAAGGAGTTCAAGTGGATCCTGCTAAGATCAAAGTCATTATCCAATGGCCAAATCCTACTTTTGTTATAGAGTTGAGGAGTTTTCTTGGACTTGCTAATTTTTATCGCAAGTTCATTGCAGGATATTCCACCGTTGCTGATCCACTGCATCATTTAACAAAGATCAAAATTTAGTTTCAGTGGACAAAGGAACAACAAGAGGCCTTTAACACTTTGAAACAAAAATTATGTAGTGCACCAGTCCTTGTGTTGCTAGATATTGCACAACCTTTTGAGATTGAGACAGATGCTTCACAGTATGCACTTGGATTCGTGCTTAAAAATAATGGCCATCCAGTGGCCTACCTTTCAGAAACTTTTTTTGAGGCCAAGAAAAATTATTCCACTTATGATACGGAGTTGTATGCATTTGTGCATGCCATCAAATATTGGAAACATTATCTTTTGGGCAAAGAGACAGTGGTTCACACAGATCATATGCCCCTTATGTTTCTTCAATATCAGTCTAAAATTGAAGAGGCTCGACATATGAAGTGGGGATCTCATTTACAACAGTTTAACTTAGTGATTAAGTACATGAAAGGGCAAAAAAATGCAGTGGCATATTGTCTCAGTTGACCTCCATCAGCTCGTGCTTTGATTGTTGTAACTATGTCTCATATTGGCTTCTAGTCGTGGCCTTCACAATATCCATTGGATCCTGATTTTGCCAAAGTATTTCAACAACTTTATCATCCTTCATCTACCAATTTGAGAGCCCTTCATGACTTTCATATTCAGGATGGAATGTTGTATAAGTTGGATAAGCTTTGTGTTCCTCATGAGCATAGGGTGTCTCTCATGAAGGAGGCTCATTCTACACTTTATGGAGGACACTTTGGCAAGCAAAAAACTCTACATCATCTTCAACGATTTTTCTTTTGGCCCCACATGCAGAGATATGTCCTTCACTTATTACGACAATGTGCCATCTGCAACCGTTCTAAATTCACAAACAAGAAATTGGGTATGAGTATGCCTTTGCCCATTCCCTATCGTCCTTGGGAGGGAGAGCATTTCCATGGACTTATTGAGCAGTTTTACAATGACAGTGAGGCAACATGACTATGTCTTCGTTATTGTGGATAGATTCAGTAAGATGGCCAAATTCATTCCATGTCACAAGACGAGTACTGCTCAGGACCTGGCCCAACTTTTCTTTGAAACAGTGTGGTGCTCTTTTGGTCTTCCTATCATCATTGTATTCGATCGAGACTCACAATTTGTGGGTCACTTTTGGCAATCCATTTGGAAGATCTTAGGAGTTTCACTTAACTTCTCTACTGCTTATCATCCATAGTATGATGGGCAGACGGAGGTGGTTAACTGTACGCTTGTGCAGAGTTTGAGGATTTACCATCATTCCACTCTAGCCAGGTGGGATTTAAGCCTCATTCACATTGAGCACACGTATAACAGGGCCATTCATAGTTCTACTGGGCACTCTCCTTTTGAAGTTTGCTTTGGATTTCAGTCGTTGGCTCCTTATGAGTTACCTTTGTCCTTGCCCTCACCAGCTACCATGCATATTCAAAAGGAGCAAGAAAAGACAAACTCTTTTGTACAGCACCTGCAGAGCATTTAGTCCAAAGTGGTTCAGATTCTTCAGAAGACTCAGCAGAAGCAACGACAACAAATGGATTGACACCGTACTCATCATTTTTAGGTCGATGACAAAGTATGGTTTTATCTCTATAGACAATGTTTTGTGGATAAGGTACATAGCAAAATCAAGCCTCTCCGCTATGGACCTTATACCATTGTTCAACAGATCTCAAAGAATAACTTTTTCTTGGATATTTCGGCTCATCTTAGCATTCATGATGTCATCAATGTTGATCTCCTCAAAACATACTATGATTCCACATTGGAATCCATTCCAGCTATTAGTCATCCTATTGATGTGGTTCCTGATGCACAACTTCCACTTGTTTTCGATACCCTCTTTGATATGAAGACTCAGCAGACTCGTTAGGGTACTTCTAATTCATATCTTGTTGCCCACCATGGCCAATTTCCACACCAGGCTCGCTGGATTTCTGCTCACCATATATCCCAGGATTTTTCCTCTTTGTTAAAAGCATTGGAGTCCAATGCTTATTTTTTTGGGACGACTGATGAGGTTTAGTTAGCTTAGACTTTAGGATTTTATTTAATTTTTATTTTTCCTAGGTTTCTAAGTTGTATTGCTGAAAAAGCCATGCCAACATTCCTTGTTGATAAGCTTATCGACATGCTTAGGCATATTTCTATTTTGCCAACATGACTTGGCACACATCCTGTTGATCTTTTGTTTATTTAAATACTTGTAAATAATAGAATAGACCAGTTTTGTTTGGCATACCATATCACCAAGCCCAAGGAAAATGGAATATGGGGACTTAAGAACATCTTTCCATTTAGTAAGGCTCTAGCAAAGAAAGTGTGTTTGGAAGATAATATCAAAGGAAAGCTTATGAAATAAGATTATACATGAAAAGTATTTAGAGCCACTCACAGTTGAAGAGTGGATAAGGGCCCCAATGTTTCAATTTGTTGTAAGGTAATGATTCAAGTATTTTATAATATAGGTGATTGAATTACCTAGAAAATATGGGATGGTTCAAGGATAAGACTAGGATTGGACCCTTGGATTGGACCCTTGGATTGGTTGTGGTGATATGCACAGATTACCAAATAATGTAATTCAGACCCTAAGATCTCAAGGGATTGGAAATCTTGCCCAAGCAACTGACTCAAAATATTCTACAAACTAGAGTCAAGGATGGACAACAGTGTTAGGGCTTCAGGGCTAGGAGGCATACCAGTGGGAATAATATGTGAGGAGACTTAAAGTTGAACATATCAAGCTGCGAGAGGAAATTGATCAATTAGTCTAGACAAAAAATGGAGCTATGAGGGAGTACACTCCAAAGTTGGGGTATAAGACTCTATTGGAAGATAGCAATGGCAATCCAACATGGTGGTGGAAGACACTCCAGAAGCAAAAAACACCATTAAAGACAAAAAATTTCCTATGGCTTGCCATGAAAAATAAGGTTATAACATGGGAGGTATTACAGAAGAAGAATTGGAATGGTCTAGGAAGGTGTTATTTATGTAAGTCATACAATAAAATAATTGATCATTTACTGGTAGCTTGCTCCTTTACTAGATAGGTTTGGAGGGAGGTTATAGCATAATTAAAGCTTCCTATAGGATGACAAGAAGATTCCTTAAAAGAGTGCTTAAAATCTTGGTTTGAAAATAGGTCTTCCAAAGAATTTATAGCTCTCCCATTGTTTATGTCTTGGGAAGTATGGTTATCTAGGAATGCAATAATTTATTAGGATCAGGAGAAGCCTACTTGGCAGGTATCCTCCCAAATCATTGGAAGTTTCAATAACTGTAAGGTTTTGGTAACATCAAAGGTAAAAAAATAAATCATCCCTCCAAATATTGATAAATCAGGGGCCTGTGGCTAGATAGGGGGTCCTTGGAGTTCGTGGAGCAAGAGGATTACTATATATTTTTCTCAATACTTTAAATTCAAGGCTGGATTGGGAGAAGGTTTTAATAATTATGCTAATATTATGGCCCTCAAATTGCTGGTTTAATTAGCAGAATCAAAAGGAATACAATAAATTCAAATTTACGAAGATTCACAGGTGGTAATAAACTGGATTCTTGGTGTTTTTAGGATGAAAAACATGATTCTACAACCCATCTTCTCTCAAATAAAAGAAGCTATGGATCAAAGTTAAGCTTTTACTTTTTGGCATATTTATAGAGAGTTGAATAGGGAAGTAGGTGAACTCTCAAAGGAAGCACTTCAGATTGATCCATGTACATGCTTAGTACAATAATTCAATGATGAAAATGCACTACTGTTGGTCCAAATCTCTATTTAAGGGGATTAATACACTTCAGTTAAAGCAAACACATATAAAGCAACTTATTCAAAAAACTCAGAAGTTAGTTATTTAAAGGATACTATTTGATAAATTGGGAAGGTGTCTAAGGATATAACTTAGCATGATAGAGATAGCTAGTTATAATGTATAAATGACCTGAATTTTAGGTCACTATTGAAATTTTGAAAAATTCCAAAGAGGCATCTGAAGAATGTAATTTCATATTTGCTAATATAAAATTATGACTTTTTTTGAGGAAAAAATATAAAAAATAAATGGATTATATCATCATAGTCTTATGGATTTTATGACTCGACTGGAAAGGTCTATGCTTATACCTTTTTATTTATATTTTTTCTTTTGTGTTATGAATCTATTTTTCACTTAAGGTTATATGTCATTGTTTGATATTTTATTTTATTTTATTTACATGTTTTTTTTTATTGGTAAGAGGGGTTTTGAAAGGATCCCGTAACCTTTTACAAGAATATGAAGGTTGGGAGAAGATTTCCCAACCAAAAAAAGTTAAATAAGAAGACCCTCTATGGGCTATAGGACAACAACAACTAAAAAATGAAAAAGAGAAGCCCTCGCAGGAGCAAGGGAGGAAGCCACACAAGCTAGGAAGAGAAGCCCTCATAGGGGCAGCAGAGAAAACCTCACAGGTACACACAAATTTGAAAAGGATTTTTCCGTATAAGAGAAAAACCTCACACCAATTTGAAAAGGGTTTTCCCACACAGGAGAAAACCTCAGAATTAGAAGGCCATCCGCAAATGAAACAAGATCATCCGCAAATGAAATAGGACCATCCGCAAACGAGTCAGGACCATCCACAAACCCCCCACACACACACATATATATTTTATTTATATGTTTTTCATGTTATGTTATCATAATCATTTTAGTTGTTTTTAAATTGGTTATGCCTTACCATAAGCAACCTACTTGTCTAAAAGAGGTTCAAAATTTTATAACTCTTAAATGACCCTTTTCTAGGCCTATAGTAAAATTGTTAATATCTTTGAACTCTTGAAATGGTCTAAAATCTTATGTATTCATCATTTATTTGTCATGTTATTATAAAAAATCATTGTCATTTACATTATATCTTGTCAAATATTACATTCTTACTTCTTTTCCAGGCTTATAGTAATATTGTTAATATCTTTGAACTCCTAAAATGGTCTAAAATCTCATTTTTTAATCATTTCTTTGTCATGTTATTATAAAAAATTATTGTTATTAATATTATACCTAGTCAAATAATACATCCTTAATGACACACCAGTGACACTACTTCTATAACATCAAAAATTTATTCAAAGCCTATGAGATCTTATTAGAACACAAAACATATGACCAAGATCAAGGTGTTATATCATTCTCTTATAGTTTGTCAATCAAACAATATTTTTGGCTCACTATCATTCCAATTGATTGTCATTCCAATCGATTCACTCATATTCACTTATCGATATGTTTCTTCATTTCATTGTTTTATGTAAATAGCGGTAACCTTAATTACACAAGAAATTTTAAGCTAGGTTTTCTTATTGTTTTACATAAAGTTTTTTCATATAGTTGTTATATCTATTATAGTGTTGCTTGTATATTTGTTTAATTTCAATAACATTGTACTTCAATTGCAATTAGTTTTATTTTTTGTTCTTGTTTTTTTTGCTTTGGCAAACCCTAAATTACTTAAGATCCTTGAAATAAACCTCATCATGCACTTCTAGTAAGCCCTTGTGACCTTAAGGTATTTGTTAGGAACCTTTTTAAGAACACAAGCTTATACTGAGAGGGGGGGGGGTGAACAGTATAAGACCACTTTTTACTTTTCTTTCCCAAATAGTATTATCTAATATAATAAATGGAAATATCAATAGAAATAACCAAAGCAATGCACAAATCATCACATACAATAGAGACACCAATTTAACGTGGTTCACCCAATGTGGGCTACTCCACGAAGAAAATATTTTACTAGTATTTTCTCAATAAATCTCTTGGAAATCCTTTCCCTATTACAATGTTTATGGACCTCTATCCAAAGGAGACACCAATCCCCTAATCAAGTTCGTGGATCTCTATCTATAGGAGAACTCCCTTCTCCTTAGCTCTGGATGGTGATCTTCTAGAAGAACTGTTGCCTCCACTCCACTGGATAATGGATCTCTATCCACTGAAGACACATGTCCTCATTGCCCTGGCTGATGGATCTCTATCCACTAGATACTATCATCCTCTATACTCTATCACCTCCAAAGCTTGCTCTTAGCTCTATCTCAAATCTGCACTAAACATAGTCCTTCGATCTAGCATAAATCTACTCAATATCTGTCTTTGGTCTGGAATAAACCTATCCTCAAATATGCACAAAACTTTATCCTCAAATCTGCACTAAACACAGTCCTTTGATCTAGCACAAATCTATTCTCAATCTATGTCCTTTGATTTACACTAAACACAGTCCTTCGATATAGCACAAATCTGTCCTTGATCTCTGTCCTCTGATCTGCACTAAACATAGTCCTTCGGTCTAGCATAAATCTATCCTCAATATTTGTCCTCTGATATACACTAAAATAGTCCTTCGGTCTAGCACAAATCTATCCTCAATCTCTATCCTCAAGTCTTAACACAAAGCTTGACTTAATATCAAATCAACTCTGCTAGGTCTGCCAAAAATCTTAACTCAAGGTTTGAACAAGTTAATTAATCAACTCTGATCTCAAGTCTTCTCAAAGACTTGTCTCAAATATGCCTTGTAAGATTCCATAAAAGCTCACACTAATCTATCCACAAGTCCTCTTTAGAACTTGTCCAAATCTGCTCAACAAGACCTCACTAGAATTTGTCCAACTCTGCTCTCAATTTCTATCCTCAAATATATAATGTAAGATTCCACAAAGGCTCACACAAATCTATCCAAAAGTCTTCTCTAAGACTTACCTCAAATCTACTCAACAAGTCCACACTAGAACTTTTTCAATCTCATAGAAACATAAAGAGAATTTTTAGAGACTCAATATGCTTCACACTCATCACAATGCTCAATTACTTTCAATCACTCTTTTAGAAATATATAGATAATTGTTAGAGACTCAATATGCTTCACACTCACAAAATCTCAATCACTTTCAATATCCCTTTTATCACAGAAACATATAGAGAATTGTTAGAAACTCAATATGTTTCACACTCATTAACACTCAACCTCTTTCTCAAATCAATTTAGAATATAGAAAAATTTGTTTCATAGAACTTGAACTATCACATCAACACATCCACTTGACTAGGCTCAACCAACTCTACTCAACCAATCACTCAATGAAATAATCCTTGCTTACAAACCCTAGTCCCAAATCATGAACATTCACTCAAATGTTTCCAATAATGCTCATCAACAAATCTCACATAACAATGATACTCATGTTCTTTGCAAACCCTAGTTCAAGTTCTTCACTCAACCAATCACTTCAACAAAAATGCTTATAAAACAAGCTTCACATAACAATGATACTCATGTTATTTACAAACCCTAGTTCAAGTTCACTCAACTTAATTACCTCAACAACAATGCTTATAAGATAAGGTTTTATAAACAACTCTTTACTCTAGATTACCTTGAAGCATTAATTCAAAAACACACTCAACAATGCTTACCAAACAATCCTTTTCACTCCAACCTTACATTTATAACATTCAACAATCACTCACTAGGAATATGTGCCCATACCTTTTGTTTGATGTAGAAGTGCTCTTAGAAAACCTGTCTCAATCACAATTTTCCTCTTTGCAAATTTCTATGGTTAGATGATAAAATATCACACTAACTCTCTTTCAAAATATTTTTCAAACACAAAAATAATCAATTCCAAATACACCTTATTACTCCTTATTGAATTTAGCAATCATCAAATTACACATAAAAATAATCACTCAAAATGCTCCTTATAATCTCCAATTTAATAAATCAAAATTTCAAAAATAACTCTTCAAAAATATTAATTGCCTAACCTTCTATCTCCCTCAAAACACCTAATAACCAATTTTAATTTAGGTAAAAATTAAATCTTACAAACCATCAAAAATTATTTTTCAACCTTAGGCACCTAAAAATATATATTTTTTATTTTCCTTCAACCTTAGAACATTTTAAATTAAGCAACAAATCTAACAATCATCAGTGCATACCTTTGTCTCAACCACTAAAAAGGCCTTGGTGGGTTTTAACCTCAAACCTCTCCGTCCAGCGCCTTACCAAGGTGCTAGACCACCACGTGGGCTAGGCGATCCCATGAGGAGGGGAAGGTACTTTCCCCCTTTTATCTCCTCGTTGGTGTCACTTCCAAAAATGACGACCTTCCTTCCTTGCAAAACGTGAACCCCATGGGATTTGAACCTGCGTCCTCCCTGCCAAAAAGCGTCTTAACTCCTTCTACCATCGCCAACTGTGCTACATGGTGCTTGTGCAAGGTGAGAGGAGCCTAGCTCCTATTTGTTTGTTCCTCTGCCTTGAAGACTTTTCAACGCGAAAATGTTGCATCCTTTCTACGCTTGTTTTCAAACTTAGGGGTATTCGAATTAATTGCATGAGGGACTAAGGCAAAGGTTTTGCCTTCATATATACATAGTGCCTTGATGTTATAACACGTCGACGCTTCAAATCGAATTTTAAATTCGATTTATAAACTTTGCTTTATAACCCTTTTTAGGGTTTATTAAATTAATAAAAATTAATTTATAATTAAATTAAAATTAACTTATAATTAACTTAAGTAACATGAACATTAATTAAATTAATTTATAATAAATTTATATTAATTAATTTATAATTAATTTAAATTTCCTTTTTAATATTATAATAAACTATTATAATATTATTTGTCTGGGCCTCTTCTTTGCCCTTTGGACCTCATCTGATTGCCTGGAACCGGGTCTTGATCAACTGAAGGCAGACTATCCTTTTACACTTATTGGAGAACCTGAAACTAATGCTGCCCACTGAAACTGCCACTGACTGGTGCTTAAAGCTTGACATCAATGACCACTTACTCTTGACATCAATGACAACTCATCTACTCAAAATGTCCAACACCTTTATTTTTATAAACATAAATCAAACATCTGATATGCAAAAATATTAAATAACCCAATCATAAATTATTAATCCACATAAATACATATAGATAATACCCTTTAGAAAGAACAACAACAATAATACTCCTTAAAGAAAAAATAACTCCATAATATCTCCCAAAGAGACTTATTCTATAAGCAAAGATAGTACAAAAATATTGATATGAATGATGATTTACAATCACTAGATTCTTTTTTTATATAATCATCATCTATTGCTATTTTGGAAAGGGTATAACCCTAACCCTAGTCAACTCATTATAATATAGTGTCATGATAATAGATCTAGGGTTATTTGTGACCCATGACAACTACCCATATAGAATACAATATTATATCCTAAGTTACCTACCCCTAGGTACCATAATAGTCTTTAGGTAGTTTTCTCTTTTTAATATCATACAATCTTTATCATTGCACTCTTCTTTGAATGATTATCATTTTATTGCACACATTTTGGTGAAATCCATGCAACTTAGCCTTTTAATTGGTTGAGTTTTTTATAGTATTTGTAATTGAATTTAGTGTTTCCTCATCCAAATTAGCTTATTCCCATAACATTATATGCTTATACTATTAGTTCTCTAAAGAATGTTATATCAATACTACTTTCCAACTCAATGGGGTAAAGGCAATTATTTTGAAGATCCCAAAATCGTTGAGGAGATGATATTTTCTTAAACTTGTTATTTAACATTTATTTTTAAAAAGTAGTCAAACCCAATTTTTTTGTATTACAAGTTAAAGAGAATATCCTATGTAGTCAAACCCTAAGTTATATCCTTATGTACCTACCCTCAATAACATAACAATTATTTGGTAGTTTTCTCTTTGTTATTTCATGTGATCTTTGTATGTACACTCTCCTTTGAATGGTTATCATTTTGTTGCATATGTTTTAATGAAATCCATGTAACTTAACCTTTTAATTAGTTTCTCTAATTTTTGTCATTGGCTTTAGGGTTTCATGATCCAAGTTAGATTATTCCCATAATAAAATATGTTTTTGTTATTAGTTTACCCAAAAAAGGTTATATCAATACCATTTTCCAACTCAAGGGAATAAAGGCAATTATTTTTAAGATCCCAAAATAGTTGAGAAAGCATTTTCCCTTCAAACTTATAATTTAAAAAATATGTTAGAAAGTAGCCAAACCCTAAGTTTTAATATAAGACAAGTTAAAGAGAATATATAAACCTTGAAATTATTTACATGGATGTAATACTTAGACAATTTATGTTATTGATGAAAATTAGACCATTGCTCAACTATGGGAGAAGGATGAATTTGATGAATTTCTTCTAAAGATATTCTTAAACCCATTCAATATCATTATTATTAATATCCAATACAAGGGTGACAAACATGCTTTAGAGGAGTGTATGCATTCAATAAGACATGTATGCTATAGAGTGTGGTAAAATGTCATACCCACACTAATTTGTCTAGCTCCCAAAGATCATTTCCTAGAAATATCATCATAAACAAAAGCATTACAAAAAGTGATGGTTACAACAATTTTTTATATTCTACATGTAGACACCTAAAATGTGTTATCTCAAGGAGACTCCCAAAAAAACTCCTTTCTAACCCGCATGATCCACCTTGGGCAGCCTTAGGGCTAATTCCATGGTTTTCTCTAGCAGTAGACAACTTTCTCCATGGGAGGCTTAATCGTCTCGACCCGAGACAGTCTCATGTTTGCAACCATATTGATCCAAGAATGGTTGCACAAAACTAAAAATAAAAAAATAATGGGTAGTCAAACTACTTGTTAGCATTGCACATGACTTTGCATCGATGTCAATCAACCTATAGGTAGCAATTTCACATGCCATTTATAGTAATTTGTTGAAAGCTAATCAGGCTACCCCTGATTGCCACCTGCCTAATTTACCTCTTACCAAGAGGCTATGAAATGACACTCCCCAATCTGCTTTTAGGATCCATGAAAATTAAAATTACTCTCCACAAAGTGCTACCAAAAAAATTCTCCAGGCCCTCTTGTTGCAAAAGTCAATGTTGCTAGATCACCACTCAAGATTTGGAGTCATACCCTTCTCCCTTGCTTGATTGCTCATGTTGCTCCGCTAACCTCTTGCACCCGTTCACTCAACTTTATGCTTGCAAACTTGTCACTAAAAGATATAATGTGTTGCCTTGAATGCCTTCAGGACCTGGTTGCACGAAAACATAGACCCATGGCAGTGATTGTCTTACCCCAAGATGGTCTGTAGATGAAACCGTATTGACCTAAGATGGTCATAGTTAGGTGATAGGTTTTTAATTTTTAATCACATTTTATCCTAGATATTGCATGTTTGTGGCATCCTAGATCGATCTTTACATTTCATGCATCGTTTTTATTATTTCCTTTTTATCTAAGCATAACTTGATTTGATACGGGTCCCACTTCTCATGGACCCTGAATATGCTATTGATTCACTTTCACTTACTTTGTGTGCATGTTACAGGATTTGAGAATAGTGAAAGGCTCAGATCTCATCTTACGTGGTGCTTTCAAAAAAATCTACTCTCCAAGTGATGTGCTGGCACAGGAAGATAAAGATTGCACTTATTTGGTTGAGAAAGAAAAAGGGGAATCACACCCTTATTTGTAATATTATATCATTAGTGAAATCCTCTCAAAGGGGATTCTTTTGTAACACATTGAGATATCAATATAAGCATATAAAATTCATTGATTCAATATTGTGTTTCATTCTATTTTATGGTGCAAATTTTTGTCCTTCAAATGGTGATCACGGTGGGACTTAGTCCCTATTTTTCACTATATTGTTGTTTGCCATTCCTGTAGGATTGACTAATTACTATTTATTTTTGTGATTGCAAATTTTAGGGTTAACCGTATCTACCCGAGATGGTCTTTATTTTGAAATCATCTTAGTCTAATATGATCCCCATTTTGAAACTGTCTCATCCTGAGATGATCGTTGATTAGAGGCCTAAAATTGCTCGTTTTTTGTCCCAAAGTATAGTTGTACGAATGACCAAAATTTTGGATCAAGGGTGGAGCCCTCAAACCCCTAGGAAGGGAGGAACCTAGTTGGTTCCCCCCTACAACCCCCCTCAGTACACCCGATGTATACGAACAACGCATGGAGAAGGATTACTGAACTGCACCACCATGCACCTCTCTACTGGAGAACACTGAAGATCTGGATATTGACTTCACCTTCTAACAACTAAGATGGTGACTAATCAAAGGCTCGAATTATTGGCATATCCACTCTTAAACAGAAAATTTTACGTAGGCTATCATATTTAGGATCCTTTTATTTTTCCTTTCCATTTTTCATGTTCTTTTCACATCATTAAAATCATCGTGTGCTATTTTTCACTTTTGTAATAAAAAAAACTCACACACTCATGCAACACTCAAACATTAATAAGTTGGATTTCATCACCAACTGTTGATAGAAATCATGCGATGTAGGCCTTCACTCCCATCGTGGACTACCCCCCTAAAAGCCATAGTAGCCCCCATGAGTGGTTTTTTGGACTTCATCACTGAGAAGCCCCCTACTCTTGGGTGCATCCTGGAGTGGGTTAGGTTTAGATGCCCTTTAACCATGGGGATTAATAATTAGTGGAATGTAATTTTCGTTCTTATCCAAGCTTGCCCAAGAGTGAAGTGAAATCTTGATTGGGTAAGTAGTAGAATTTAGACAGTGTGACCCCTTCTTAGAGGGGTATTTTGTTATTCCCATAAGGATACCTATCATTTATCTATCATCATAGGAATCCATATTGACCATTTGTGTCACATTCCTTGATAAGGGTTGTGCATAAACTATCTTTTTCTATAGCATTCATTCCATCCACCATAATTATTTTAGGAATAGGATTCAAAAAAACACATCAAAAACAAAAAAAAAACACAAAACCAAAATCAAAATTAAAAAAAAAACAAAAGAAAATATTTCACAAGCAACAACAACATCAATTATAAAAACTATTTTTCTTGGTTACCTTGCTTGATTTGTTTGGGTAGTTCAAAAGTGCATTCTGTTTACTTAGCTTATGGTCATGACACACAGTCAAGCTCAAACATGAGCAAAAATTGCCAATCTAATACAAAGAGTTATGGATCAATTCCTACCAAATCAATAGGGTAGCTTGTTTAATGCACCCTCTCACCAAGACCTTGGCCCACTTGAGTGGAAACATGTCCAGTATGACTCAAATATTAAGTACGGGGTCACTCTTGTCATAAAGCAAATTTACTTTTCATATCCTTAGTATAGAGATCGCTCCCTACAAGAAGCACAAGATCACTTATGTCATCAAGCCGCTTTCCTTTTCATGTTCATAGCATAGAGGCCACTCCCTACAAGAACTGTGAGGTTGATCCTATCACTAAGAAAAATTTACTTTTCATATTCTTTGCATAGAGGTCTCTCCCTACAAGAAGCACCAGATCGCTCCCATCATCAAGTAGATTTACTTTTCATGTCCTTTGCATAGAGGTCACTCCCTATAAGAAGCATATGATCACTCCCATCATCAAGAAAAATTTACCTTTCATATCCTAAGCATAGAGGTTGCTCCCTATAAAGAGTAAAAGGTTGCTCCTCACAAGGGATAATGTTTTTTGCATACCTTTAGCAGTGAATTTTATTTCCAAAGACCAAGTTTTAAATTCAAACGCCACTCCATGACACCAAACCCAATTGGTTAAGTTCCATTTCAAAGGCCCCAAATCACTTCGATCATCTTCCAATTCATGCTTGGGGGTGCCAATACCCCTTCTACTCACATTGGTTTCCAGTCTGGGGGTGCCATTATCCTCCTATCATATCTGGCTTGCACATTCTATATAAAAAACAACATCAAAGAACAAAAAAAACAAAAACCTCAAAACCATATGTGTTTGCTTGGTTTACATTTTTGGTTGTTTAGATAAAATACCTCATTCACCAACATCACTTCCAAATCCATCTATTCCCAATATTCATATTGATCATCCAATTAACCATCTCATCCATACTGACTTATCACTTGAGTTGGACCAAGCAAATCCACTCACACAAATCATGACCATCCCATACCACCACATCACCATCTTCTCTTTATTTTACATAATCATCCATTGCATCCATTCATCCATCCTAACTATTCCAATCACAAATCATATTACTACTTAAGTAGGATGATATTACCTAATCAACGTTGTTACAAATCTTGATCAATACCCAACATCTATTTTTTTGGGGGATCTATGTTTATCCTAAAAACATTTCCTGAGACTATCATAAACCCTAATTTGCTGGGTCTAAATGCAGACTTTCTCTTATCAGTCAAACTCTAAGTAAATTTAGTTTATTGCATGCCATGCCTATGTGTATCGCCCAAATTTTTTGCACTCATACATTCAGGCTAAAGGATCTGTACCCGGAAGGGGGGGTGAGAAAATGATGGAACAATACTTCGGACGGAGAGGCCCTTTGAAGGTCGCGCCTCTCGGGGGAGGGGTATAAAGGTGAATTTTTGATGGATGGTGGGGTTCACCAGGAAACTTTGAGTGGCAGTTTCCATGCCTAGGTTGAGAATGGGTTTGATTTGTTCGTTTTATGTTCAATCATTCAGATTCCTAGGTTGGGCAAAATGAAGATAAGCTATTCTATATGAAGATTCTGATTTATATGAAGACATAAGACATAAATGAATCCTAATGTGATTGAATACAGAGAATATATAAAATGGAGAAGAGTACACTTGATTTCTGATGTCTTATGAAGATTCTGAATCTTGTAGGAGTCCAGATCATCCCAGATATGACAGGATCATCTGTAATTATACAGAATCATCCCAAATCATAGGAGATCATTCGAGATCACCCAAGATTGTTAGCGACCTGACGAATTCGTTAGGCGAATTTGTCAGAAACCTGCAATCAAGAAAATAGACACAAAAAACCAAAAATACAATTGCAAGAATGATGCAAAATGATAGAAATAAGAGTATAGATGTTTGAATGATAAATCCATTTATCAAATTAAATGAGATGCACTATTTTGGAAATTTATTTTGAATTTTATCATGCAATTATGCTAAATGAGGTGAACTCCAATATGCAAAACAAAAGTAAATTAATCTAATGCACCAATAAATAAGGAAAATGAGATAGAGAATGCAAAATCAGGTCTCTGATTGCCCCCAAGCTAAATTGCAGATTGGATCGTTTGTAATCGTACAAGATCGTCGTCGATATTGACAGGATCATCTAGAATTGTAGTTGAATCGCCTGCGATGATCTGAGCTACCTCCGACTGAAACACAGTGAAATCCTGAAAAAAAACTTGAAAACACAAGTGTGAATGAGAGCAAAAATTACAGGGAGATAATCAGTCAGGCAGCCAGGTAGGGAGTCAGGGAGGGAATCAGGGGGATAAACTGGAAAAATCCTAGTTTATATAGGATTAGGGGGAGGTTAGGAGGTTGGGGATCATCCCAATCTGGGAGATCCTCAACGTGGAAATATCCAATCACGCAGACATGCTTCTACCCAAGTTGGAGAGGTCGTTGGAATAGAAGCTAATTACAAAAATTTGGTTTTGGGACGAAATCGTCTAGATGTTCTGTTCCTGACGAATTCATCCGATTTGGGACGATATCGTCATATCGACGACGATATCGTCAGATCGACAATGATATCATCCAATGGTCACAAAAACCTCTAAAAATGGCATGAAAAATGAGGTAAGCGATTAACAGGCGATTTCGGGGTTAAAATTCAAATTTTTACTTTTTACTGATGGTTTTACTACACCAATTTTAGGGTGCTACACTATGTTTGTATGGTTTCCACATGCCTTTGCTACATTGAGGTAGCATCACACCCACTTATAATCGATCACAACATCGTGAGAACACCTACCATATGGTTGGCTTGTATACCCCATCTCTATTTGGCAAGCTCCATGCCTATATCTGCATAATTTATATATGCCTATGCTACATCAAGGTGGCATCACATCCACTTATAATTAATTATAGTATCATGAGAACACCTACCATACGATTGGCCCATGTGCCAAGTCAGAATAATTTTATCAATCCATCAATGATAAGGTTCAAAGATATTTATCCCTTCCATAAATTAGGGTACCTTACATTGATAATAATTCATAACATTCTTATATCTCCTTTTCAGGCATCACTTCATCCACCTTGCATCCGTTCATCCACCACCATCATCACCCCATCAATCACCAACTCAATTTCCTTCCACTATTCTAGTCTAGGGGAGTCCACCCTCTTTCACGACTACCTGCTAGTCTAGGGAGAGTCACTTCTCCTTCCATCCAATTTTCTGCCTAAGGGATTTCACTCCCTCCATTACATCCATATCATTGCATTAGACACATTCATTGCATTTATCTACCCCACTCATCCATTATAGTATTGCATAAGGCTTCTAAATGTGCTAATATAATCTTGTTTTGGTTTCATCTACATGCATCCCATAATTTTGATTGGTAATTAATCAATGCTATCAAATAGTTGTTCATATGATGTATATTTCTATATATTGCATATTGTTTATTCCATCCTTGTCCATTATGTCTTGTTTGGTCATGTGTTCTATCATCTTTTTCATCGTCTAGTACATCCATTATGTTTTGTTTGAATATTCATCACACACCACACTTGTTTTTGTTGTCCTAATGTCTTAGGACTCTTAGAATTAGAGGTCATTTTGGTTATTCAGCCATACCTAGTCCCTCAATCAACCTCCACCCAAAGTCATTAAGTCTTTGAGTGCTACAAGCCTTTTTTATTTGTTTCGAGTTTCTTCTTGGATAATGCACAAAATTCATACAATAATCAATTTTTGTGTCTAGGAAAGATGAACCCATGAGTCACAATTGCCATAAATCAAATGGTTTCCCCTACCCCTCCTATCATGTGCATGGTCTAAAAGCTAATAATTGACAAAAGAACAAGCTTCCCCTAAAAAAAAGCAAAAATAAAAAAATCCCTATGCTCCTCTACAAAACGAGCAAAATCCCCAAAAGCAAAAAATCTCTTTGCTCATCCACAAAATAAGCAAAAACCCCCCACCAAAAAATAAATGCTTGAATCCCTAGAATTCTTAGTTTTGACAACCATGGGGTAATATCCATTGAGGCTATAGAAATCTGATTGGTAGTGGACCATCCTTACATGTGGTGACACATATGTCACATTAGCAACCTTCTTTTGTACAGAACAATGTCAACTTACAGATGAGCTAGCTAATAATGACTTGAGTTACAAATGGTCAAATCTAACCTTGCTTAAAATATAATAAAAACATCACTACACACACTTTGGTCCTTGAGCAACTTGACTCACTAGACCGGTTCTTAATATCTTATAGTCCTTTATTGATCAGTAGATGACATTGATTGATGCTACTAGGATGTTTGAGTTTCTTGAAATGCTTATAAAACCTAAGATATCTAGGGCAACACAACATGTTTGTTCCACACCATTCATTGCACATGTGTCTTAATGTCTCCATTTGTATAGTGTATCACACATTAGTCACTATCATTTACTAGGTCATATATCACTATCCATGTCTTATGTCTCACTCCCATTATCATTGTCATGTCTCATATTTGTTCTTTGTGTCATGGTGACCACTATTTTATCATTGATTAATTAAACTAATTAAGATAAGGAAGTGCCTATACACCTCTCCAAAGCTTGATTGAATAAGCATCTATGAGTCATGGCCCACCATATCTATCTACTCCACTCCATCTTGTCATATAGCATGAACATATAATCAAAGATCATCCATTATAAGCATCATCAATAATACACATCCCCATCATCACCCATCACATCCACATACCATATCACATATCATGACTATCTAATCACATGCATCTATCCATCATTTAAAAAAATACATTTTTGAAACCGCCTTGAGTTAGGATGGTCTTAAAATTTACTTTTTTTTCTCTCATTCAAACACTAATCATCCATTTCATTCTAGTCATTCCACCTTTGTCAAGCACTTTGTCACTGTCATCATTTTACCTCTCCTTCACCAACTCATCGCTTGAGGGGGTAGTCAATACCTATAAATTTTTGTCTCAAATAAATTCAAACACTCAAACACTCAATTTTGGAATCATGTTCATCCAAGAACCTTTGCTAGAGACTATCACAAGCCCTCACTTGTTGGGGCAAATAAAAAGCAAAACTCAATCCATTAAAATTTGGTAAACTCGATGCCAATATTTCTAAGGTTACTCACACAATTGCTTCATTGAGGTGGCAACACATCCACTTACAATCGATTGAAGCATCACGAGGACACCTACATCTGGCTTGTCAACTTACTAAATCAATCAAGGTTAACAAAGCCATCAAAAGCAAAGTTTCAAGGATACTCATCCCTTCCATAATTGGGGCACCTTACATTGATCATGACTTGAGATAATATTACACCACTCTCCTTCAAGATCATTTTCATAAATCAACATCATTCATCATCAATTCAACCATTTTAGATCATTTATTTTTGCTCTGCATTGTGCTTACACACAAAACATTCCAAAAAGGGTCATCTATAGACACCTAAAATACATTATCTTGAGGAGACTACCAAGAAGCCTCCTTTTCAACCCACTCAATTTATTTTATTAGCTCTAAGGCTAAGTCTATGGATCTCTCCAATAGCATGTAGTATTCTACAAAAATATTCATGTTCAACATAACCATATTGAGTCGAGACGATCTCATTTTCCTAATAATATAAACCTAATACAGTCCCAAAAAATAAAAAACAAAAAAATCAAATCAAATCACAGGAAGGTAAACTACCAGTCAGTGACTGCGTGTAGGCCATATTTTCACACCTAGCATCACACTGGCATCAATCACTTAACAACTACTGAAGAACACAAGCTTATACTGAGAGGGGGGGTGAACTAGTATAAAACCACTTTTTGCTTTTCTTTCCCAAACAGTATTATCCAATATAATCAATGGTAATATCAATATCAGTAACCAAAGTAATGCACAAATCATCACACATAATAGAGACACCAATTTAATGTGGTTCACCCAATGTGGGTTACTCCACGGAGAAAATATTTCACTATAATTTTCTCAACAAATATCTTTGGGAATCCTTCCCTATTACAATGTTTATGAACCTCTGCCCAAAGGAGACACCAATCCCCTAATAAATTTCATAGATCTCTATCCACAAGAGAACTCCTTTCTCCTTAGCTCTAGTTGGTGATCTTCTAGAAGAATTATTACCTCAACTACACTAGCTAATGGATCTCTATCCACTGAAGACACCTATCCTCACTACCCTGGCTAATGGATCTCTATCCACTAGAGACTGTTGTCCTCTATACTTTGTCACCTTAAAAGATCTATATCAAATATGCACTAAACACAGTCCTTCGATCTAGCACAAATTTGATCAATCTGTCTCTAGTCTGACACAAATCTGTCCTCAAATTTGCACCAAAATATATCCTCAAATATGTACTAAACACAGTCCTTTGGTCTAGCACAAATCTGTCCTTAATATCTATCCTTTGATCTGCACTAAACACAATCCTTCGATCTAGCACAAATCTATCCTCAATCTCAATTCTCAATCCTTAACACAAAACTTGAATTAATCTTAAATCAACTCTGCTCTCAAGTCTTCTCAAAGACTTATCTCAAATATGCCTTGTAAGCTTCCACAAAAGCTCACACTGATCTGTCTACAAGTCCTCTCTAGAACTTGTCCAAATCTGCTCAACAAGTCCTCACTAGAACTTGTCCAAATTTGCTCAATAGGTCCTCACTAGAACTTATCCAAATTTGCTCTCAATCTCTATTCTCAAACTGTATTGTAAGCTTCCACAAAAGCTCACACAAATCTGTCCACAAGTCTTCTCTAAGACTTGCCTCAAATCTACTCAACAAGTCCACACTAGAACTTGTCCAATCTCATAAAAACATAAAGAGAATTTTTAGAGACTCAATATGCTTCACATTCACCACAATGCTTTTTACCACATAAATATATAGAGAATTGTTAGAGACTCAATATGCTTCACATTCACCACAATGCTCAATCACTTTCAATCTTTCTTTTTACCACAAAAACATATAGATAATTGTTAGAGACTCAATATGCTTCACACTCACAAACTCTCAATCACTTTTAATCTCTCTTTTATCATAGAAACATATAGAGAATTTTTAGAGACTCAATATGTTTTACATTCATCAACACTCAATCTCTTTCTCAACTCAATTCAAAATATAGAACAATTTGTTTCATAGAATTTGAACTATCACATTAACACATCCACTTGACTAGGCTCAACCAACTCTACTCAACCAATCACTCAATGAATTAATCCTTGCTTACAAACCCTAGTCCAAGCATAAGAATACACTCAAATATTTCCAACAATGCTTATCAAACATTCTCCACATAACAATGATACTCATGATCTTTGTAAACCCTAGTTCAAGTTCACTCAACTAATCACTTCAACAACAATGCTTATCAAATAAGGTTTTATCAACAACTCTTTATTCCAGAAAACCTTGAAGCATTAATTCAAAACACACTCAACAATACTTACCAAAAAATCCTTTTCACTCCAACTTTGTATTCACAACATTCAACAAACACTCATTAGGAAGATGTGCCCATACCTTTTGTTTGATGTAGAAGTGACCTTAGAAAACCTATCTCAATCATAATTTTCTTCTTTCCAATTTCAATGGTTAGATAACAAAATACACTCTTAACACTTTCTCAAATATTCCTTAGACAAAAAAATAATCAAAGCTCAAATACACCTTATTGCTCCTTGGAATTAACATCCATCAAATCATACATGAAAAATAATTATTTGGATACACCTTATAATCTCTAACTTAAAATAATATCCAACACCACAAAACCTTAAACAATCTTCCTAAAACACCTTATTACCCTTTTCAAACATTAAAGCAAATAACACCAAAAATTTATTTTGCATCAACCTTATAACTCCCCTTAAAACCTTACAAGCCAAATAAATTATGCAATTATTAAATTTTAATAGCTCAACTAATTCCTCCAAAATTTTTGGTGCTCAACTAATGCATACCTTTGTCTTCTCCCCAAAAGGGTTTCGACATGATTCGAACCATCGTCTCCCCAAGCGCCAAGTGCCTTAGCACTTTGGTGCCCACTGTGTGGGCTATAGATGCCCACATGAAGGAAGGAATACTTCCTTCCTTTTCAACCTTTGTCCATCGTCGATTTCAACACAAAAAAAAAGATAATCCTCCCACGGATTCGAACATGTGCCAATCATTGCCCTCACGTCTTGCTCATGCTACGGTTGCCAACTACGCTACCAACGCTTGGTGACCAAGGATCCCTCCTTGGTGGGTGAAATCCTTTTGCCTCCTCTAAGCACTTTAATAAAAACAAAATCCTCTTGTTGCACAACATGATTCGCACAAGCTCGCATAGCATTAAATTTAATTCGAAGGCATAAGAGACTTTGGCTAAGGTGGGTAAGTCCCCCTTTTATACACACTTGGTTAATTTTCTCCCCACGTCGGCGCTGTCGAATTTGAATTTTTGAATTCGACTTAATAACCCACCTTAGGTTATTTAAAATTAACATAAATTAAATTATAATTAATATTTAAAATTAATTAATAATTAATTTAAATAACTTATAAGTTAAGTAAATTAATTAATAAATTAATTTATAATAAAAATTATTTTAATTAATTTATAATTAATTTAAACTTCCTTGTATAATATTATAAAGAAATATTATAATATTATTCACTTGGTCTTCTTCTTTGCACTTTGGACCACATCTGACTTCCTAGAATCGGGTCTTGATCAACTAAAAATGGACTATCCTTTTGCACTTATTGGAGAATTTGAAACTAATGTTGGCCACTGAAACTATCACTAACTAGTGCTGAAAGCTTGACATCAATGACCACTCACTTTTGATATCAATGATAACTCCTCTACTCAAAATGTCCAATAATCTCCCCTTTGTCATTGATGGCAATCCAAATTATTTTTACAAAACTTGACCTTTTTCCTGTTCTGCTCCCCCTAACTCAATGCTCTCCCTTTAAGTCAAATCTCTCCCCCTTTGACATCAATGGCAAAGGGTCACCTTTGGGGCTCGGGGCTAAGAACAAGTCTCTTAGCTTAGCCCTTCCCCTACCTTCTCTTGAGGTGGTTAATTATGGGGTGGGAGTAAATCTACTTCCATCTTGCAAAGCTCTTTTATTTTGTCAACTTTCTCTTTCGATACTTTTGAAGTCATACCTTTTTGAACCCTCTGAGAATCCTCTTTCTTGCCTGTCTTTGGAAGATCTGAAAATTATGCTCTACACCACTTGGCTATATGCCCAACATTATTGCACTTATAATACTTAAGGTTGTGATTCCTTGAAGGTGCGAGTATCTTGTAGTTTCTCCTAGTGAAGACATATCCATTTATGTCATATGCCCTACAATTTACTACCTTGTGACCAAACTGATTACAAGAGTAACAATACCCTTGAAAGTGATGCATGTTTCTAAAATTTCCATATTCCATACTTTCATGTGTCCTGCATTGTGTAGCCTTATGCCTAAACCTGTGACATGAGAAGCATCACCCATTGAAGAAACCTTGCCTTGACCCCATTGGTATCTTAGTCTCTTCTATCCTGTCATGTTTCCTGTTCCATATTTGTGCATTGTTCCTTTCCTTGTTGAACTTTCTATTGTACAATTTATCCTTATAAATATCACTCTCTCTTTTGCTTTCTTCTTTTGAAGCTTATTTTTCTTTGGTGCTTGAGCTTGACTCTCCTTTTTTTGCTTCCTTTTTCCCTTGTTCTTCTTCAAAAATCAGTCCTATTTTGATGACTGATTATCTTTGTGCATTGATAATCCTGTCCAAGGTCTTTGATTTTTTTTTTCAAACTTGTGTAGATTGTCCTTAGAGTCTTTTACTTCCATCCTTAATGAAACTATCTCATGTTCTAATCTTTCACATTCTAGATCTTTTGTCTTTAATTTTCCGGTCATACCTTCTTTAATTTTTCTTGCCTCTTCAACCTTGATTTTGAAGTTGGTGAGTTCCTATAGAAACTTTGCTTTTGCTTTTTCATCTTCTTGAGATTGAACCCTTAATATTGAGTTCTCCATTTTTAATTCTTTGAGATCAACACTAAGTCTTTTGCATTCTTGCTCTTTTACATTTGAATGTTCAACCATATTTTTTTCAGCTCTCCTTACCTTTTCAACCTTATCTTTCAAGTCAGAGATATCTTGTAAAAGCTTTGTCTTAAATTTCTCATCCTCTTGTATTTGAGCCTCTAATTCTAGGTTCTCTCTTTTCAACTCAACATGTTCCTTAAGTGTGGCTTTCTCTTTTTCTAAATTTTTCTCTTTTCTTTGGTCTTTTATTTCTTCTATTGTCCAAAGTAGAGTTTCTTCTTCATACCTATTTTGACTATCCCTGTTATCTATTTCTGAACCATCCTCTAGGACTTCAATTCTAAGAGTATCATATTCATCTTCATCACTACTAAACCCATTGCAATAACCTGCATCATGACCGAGTTCAACACAAACAAAATATTCTTCACCTTCTTGAGGACAATAAGCTACATGATGACCTATTTTTCTACATCTGGTACAAAACTTTATCAATCTGGCCTTTTCTCCACTGCTTGATTCATCTCTTGAATCTATTTCTATTTTTCCTCTCAAAACAACAACATTGAATTCATCTTCCTTTTCTTTCATTACCACGTATGTTCTTTTCTTCTTGTGTCGCATGGTTCTACTTTTTTATTTCTTTGCCATTTGTGTTCTTGCAAGATCTTCCTTCAAGCTGTTAAATCTTTTTCGAAGGAACCAACTCTTTTACCAATTGAATAACACAAGCTTATACTGAGAGAGGGGGGATGAATAGTATAAGACCACTTTTTAATTTTTTTTCTCAAATAATTTTATCCAATATAATCAATGGCAATATCAATAGAATTAACCAAAGCAATGCACAAATAATCACACACAATAGAGACACCAATATAACGTGGTTCACCCAATGTGGGATACTCCATAGAGAAAATATTTCACTATAATTTTCTCAACAAACATCTTTGGGAATCCTTCCCTATTACAATGTTTATGAACCTCTGTCCAAAGGAGACACCAATCCCCTAATCAATTTCATGGATCTCTATCCACAGGAGGACTCATTTCTCCTTAGCTCTGGATGGTGATCTTTTAGAAGAACTATTGCCTCCACTGCATTTTCTAATGGATATCTATCCACTGAAGACACATGTCCTCACTACCTTGGCTAATGGATCTCTATCCACTGGAGACTGTCGTACTCTATACTTTGTCACCTTCAAATATCTATCTCAAATCTGCACTAAACAAAGTCCTTCGGTCTAGCACAAATATACTGAATCTCTATCTCTGGTCTGGAATACACCTATCCTCAAATTTGCACCAAACTCTGTCCTCAAATTTGTACTAAACACAGTCCTTCGGTCTAGCAAAAATCTATCCTCAATCTCTATCCTTTGATCTGTACTAAACATAGTCCTTCGGTCTAGCACAAATCTATCCTCAATCTTTGTCCTCAAGCCTTAACACAAAGCTTGACTTAATCTCACATCAACTCTGCTCTCAAGTCTTCTCAAAGACTTATCTCAAATATGCCTTGTAAGCTTCCACAAAAGCTCACACTAATCTATCTACAAGTCCTCTCTAGAACTTGTCCAAATCTACTCAACAAGTCCTCACTAGAACTTTTCCAAATCTGCTCAATAAGTCCTCACTAGAACTTATCCAAATATTCTCTCAATCTCTATTCTCAAACTATATTGTAAGCTTCCACAAAATCTCACACAAATCTGTCCACAAGTCTTCTCTAATACTTACCTCAAATCTACTCAACAAGTCCACACTAGAACTTGTCCAATCTCATAGAAACATAAAGAGAATTGTTAGAGACTCAATATGCTTCACATTCACCATAATGCTTAATCACTTTCAATATTTATTTTTACCACAAAAATATATAGAGAATTGTTAGAGACTCAATATGCTTCACATTCACCACAATGCTCAATCACTTTCAGTCTTTCTTTTTACCACAGAAACATATAGAGAATTGTTAGAGACTCAATATGCTTCATACTCACAAACTCTCAATCACTTTCAATCTCTCTTTTATCACATAAACATATAGAGAATTGTTAGAGACTCAATATTTTTCACATTCATCAACACTCAATCTCTTTCTCAACTCAATTCAAAATATAGAACAATTTGTTTCATAGAATTTGAACTATCACATCAACACATCCACTTAACTAGGCTCAACCAACTCTACTCAACCAATCACTTAATGAATTAATCCTTGCTTAAAAACCCTAGTCCAAGCATAAGAACACTCACTCAAATATTTCCAACAATGCTTATCAAACAATCTTCACATAAAAATGATACTCATGATCTTTGCAAACCCTAGTCCAAGTTCACTCAACTAATCACTTCCAACAATGCTTATCAAACAAGGTTTTATCAACAAATCTTTATTCTAGAAAACCTTGAAGCATTAATTCAAAACACACTCAACAATGCTTACCAAACAATCCTTTTCACTCCAACTTTGAATTCACAACATTCAACAAACACTCATTAGGAATATGTGCCCATACCTTTTGTTTGATGTAGAAGTGACCTTAGAAAACCTGTCTCAATCATAATTTCCTTCTTTCCAATTTCAATGGTTAGATGACAAAATATCACTCTTAACACTTTCTCAAATATTCCTTAGACACAAAAATAATCAAAGCTCAAATACACCTTATTGCTCCTTCTTGGAATTAACATCCATCAAATCATTACATGAAAAATAATTATTTGGATACACCTTATAATCTCCAACTTAAAATAATATCCAACACCATAAAACCTCAAAAAATCTTCCTAAAACACCTTATTACCCTTTTCAAACATTAAAGAAAATAACACCAAAAATTTATTTTGCATCAACCTTATAACTCCCCTTAAAACCTTACAAGCCAAATAAATTATGCGAAAACTAATTTTTAATAGCTCAACTAATTCCTCCAAACATTTCTGTGCTTAACTAATGCATACCTTTGTCTTCTCCCCAAAAGGGTTTCGACGTGATTCAAACCACCGTCTCCCCAAGCGCCAAGCACCTTAGCGCTTTGGTGCCCACCGTGTGGGCTATAGACGCCCACGCGAAGGAAGGAAGACTTCCTTCCTTTTCAACCTTTGTCCATCGTTGATTTCAACACAAAACAAAAGATAATCCTCTCTTGGATTCGAACCTGCGCTAATCGCTGCCCTCACGTCTTGCTCATATTACGGTTGCCAACTGCGCTACCAACGCTTGGTGACCAAGGTTCCCTTTTTGGTGGGTAAAATCCTTTTGCCTCCTCTAAGCACTTTAATAACAATGAAATCCTCTTGTTGCACAACATGATTCGCACAAGCTCGCATAGCATTAAGTTTAATTCGAAGACATAAGAGACTTTGGCTAAGGTGGGAAAGTCCCCTTTTATACACACTTGATTAATTTCCTCCCCACATCGACACTCGATGTCGAATTCAAATTTTCAAATTTTGACTTAATAACCCACCTTAGGGTTATTTAAAATTAACATAAATTAACTTATAGCTAATAATTAATATTAATTAATAATTAATTTAAATAACTTATAAGTTAAGTAAATTAATTAATAAATTAATTTATAATAAAAATTATATTAATTAAATTATAATTAATTTAAACTTGTATAATATTATAAAGAATTATTATAATATTATTCACTTGGGCTTATTCTTTGCACTTTGGACCACATCTGACTTCCTGGAACCGGGTCTTGATCAACTGAAAATGGACTATCCTTTTGCACTTATTAGAGAACCTGAAACTGATGCTGCCCACTAAAACTGCCACTGATTGGTGCTGAAAGCTTGACATCAATGAACACTCACTCTTAACATCAATGACAACTCATATACTCAAAATGTCCAATAACTACAAACTTGCCAACGATAACAAATAACCTACCATCAATCACCTACAGACCACATCTACCAACTCCTCAATTGCCTCCCCCTTTTCATCACCTGCCTCTTTCCAAGAGGCTTATAAATTGGAACTTCCTCTTTTTTGAAAAAGAGAGACAAAACAAATTTCACGCAATGAATCACTACCAAGAATCCACTAGGTCCTCTTGCTGCCAACGAAATACTGCTAAATTTCCACCAAGGATTCAAAATTAAATCTACCATTTCTCTCGCATAAACTCTCCTCATTATCTTATTGGTCTTCGATGCCCATTTCATCTTCCTCCCACATGCAACTCGATCATCAAATCCTTCATACTTCACCCCAAATTTGGCCTGGACCTGTTCACATCGAAACACAAACCTATAATAGCGACCGTCTCCCCTCGAGATGGTCTGTAGATAAAATTGTATCGACCTAATATGGTCATAGTTAGGTGACAAATTTCCAAGTTTTAATTGCATTCTTAGCCTAGATCTTTCAAGTTTGCTATATTTTAGATTAATTATTTACATTTCATGCATCATATTTTCTTGTTTTGCTTTGCATAGCTTGATTTGATATGGGTCCCACTTTGGTGGACCCTTCATATGCTATTGATTCATTACTTTTTCCCTTGTGCATAGGCGACAAGACTCAAAGAGATCATAGGCTTCAAGATTCGATCTGACATGATGATCATAGGAAAACCCACCCACCAAATAGTGTGCTAGCAAGGAAAATAGAGATCACACCATGGATATTTTGTAAAAGGGGATATATCCCTTGATATAAAAAACATCATTGCATGAACACCTTGAAAGAGGATTTTGTTGTAACCAAAGTACTCTTCTTTATTATGCAATAAAAAATATCAATCATTATTTATTTTATAATATGGTATGTTTTTTCATTCTTTCACTATGTTAGTTTTGTGGTATCTGTAACATAGAAAGATGATAAAGATGCCATTTAGGTACCTGAAAAGCTAACAAGAAACATGAAAAGTGTGGTGTCCCATCATGATTGCTAGAATGAACACCATGGAAAATGTGTCATTTGCATTAAAAAGTAAAAGGGGGAATAAGATTGGTCCTTTTTACAAGATTTCCCCATGGGCAAAAAAATAAGGGAGCCCTCTTCCAGTGAACGGTTTAATGACACCAAGGGTCTTCCATAGGATCCTCAAAATGAGTGGAATTACTACATGTGGGCCACTGTTAGTTGTAGAAGGTCCTCTAAACCTGCACAACCCTAAAAAAATGGTTAGTAACATTAGGGAGCATGTCTCAATCAGACCCATTGTGATAGAAGACAAAATACCAAATGAAACTAGCCTATTGCATGATAAAAGTGACATAAAATAGTAAAAGGATGTTATTTACCTAACTCGATAGTCTGTTATAGATTTTTGAACTAAAATATGCCCTTGAAGGGATTGTACCCTTAGGTATGAACCTTTTAATTATACTTGTCTATACAATTGACTCTGTGTTAACCAAGCAAAAGGAAGTTGTGTTGTGGAGGTTCTTTTGGTGTTTCTGGAGCTCCTTCCTATGTTGGATGACCTCCTATACCTACAATTAGGGCCAACTTACAAAAAAATAGGGGTTATCAATAAGCACATGTGGGTATTCATGGTGGTTAAAGTTAAGTGATGGTGAGTGATGGTTAAGTGCACTTAGTGTCTAGAGTGATTTTTACAAAGTTTAGGGATGCGAACATCCAATTCTTAGAAATGGTAGAAATGGCCTTCTATTTATAGTATTGGCCAAGGCTATGGGATGGGTTGAGGTGTTCTTTGAGGTGTCCCTTGAGGTTTCATGCCTCATAAATAGATTTGGGTGAAAGAAGTCCTCACCCATCCATATGCAATAAATGGACATGGGTGAGGCATGAAATTTTTCTTTCCATTATGACATGGTGGAGGATGACTCATCCATGCTTTCAATGCCTTGAATGCCTTAATGCAAAATATCTTCAAATGTCATTTATGACATTGAATGCACATGGGGATGTGGAGGGGAGCAAGAGTTAAGGTCTAACCATAGTTGGGTTAACCATGGGTTTAGGGTTGACCAAGGTGAGGTGGAGGCTAGGCTAAAGTAGGGTTGACCATGGGTTAGGTTGACCATGGTTAGGATGACCCTAAGTTTGAGTTTGACTATGATGTGGAGTTTGACCAAGGTTAGGAGTTAACCAAGGTTAGGCTAGGGTGAACTAGGCTTAGGTGAAACTTAGACTAGTCATAGGGTAGACTTGGACAAGGTGTCCCTAAATTAGACCAAAGGGATGGTCATAATGTGACCAAAGACTAAGCATAGGAAAGAGCTTAAGTGGCCCAGAGGGCATAAGTGGGATGAATTGTAATTTTTGGGAAATTATATAAATTTTATGGGTTTTGCAAATTAATCGACCGTTAGCACTGCATAAGGATAAATGTGACATTTTTGGGTGTCTACAAGACTATTACACAATAGTTCAACATAACAAATTTAACTGTAAACATAAACTAGGGACGAGGAAATTTATGATGAAGATATAAAATCCAACTAAATATTACATTGAAAATGATGTTTTTAAATAAGCACAAAATTTTACACGAGTTTCTACCTCATAGGAACATATAGGAAACAAACCTGGTACTAGAGGATAACAAAACAATAAACAAGATAACAACTAATAACTAGAACTCTAATTTAATCTAACTATAATTGTAGATTTGGAAACCTTATCGATGCTAAGGCATATACGTGGAGGAGACTTCCTCGCTCGAGGGTCTCTTTCCAAAGGAGACCTTGAATATATGGATGTCTTTTACACAAGTAGGTTGTACTCAATGCAGTTTTTCAAGGTGTAAATATTGATTAGGCTTGTGTAGTAGTGTTTTATGAGTTTTATTCAACAAACACCTAAGGTTTTGAATCGCTCAATATGAATTTTTTCGAGCCTTAAAAGGTTATTTAAACTTAAGGTGAAGATCACTAAAAATGCATGCTAAGATTATATCACACAAATGCAAGAAGACAAGAGCTGACCTAAATGCTTTTCATTTTTTATGATGGGCTAAACTAAGGAGATATTTCCCTTTCAAGGCAAACAAGGAATGATGCAAGAAGATAAGCTAGCCTAGAATGCAATCTATATGCTTTTTGATTTCTTGCCTAAGTACTTGGAAATGAAAAGAAGTTTCAATTTGATATGATTCTTTGATTTTGACCAATATAAATATGTTTTGTAAAGCAAATTGAAATCTAGACTAGGGTTTTACTTGATTTACCAAATGAAATGTGATTTCAAATAGAAAATAGTAGCAAGTCGATAAAATAATGCAAAAAATGATGAAAATAGAGTTTAAGGAAGTTCCAAGTGGAAATATTACCTCAACTTGTGCTTGTATGAATTCACCACTGCTGTTCAAAATTGCCACTAGCAATTTGGTCCTAACTAGAAAATTTGGGATCTACAAAAGAAGACCAAAAAAATTAGATTTTCTATTTTGGGGGGTCTGTCTAAGTGTTGGGAAGATGATTTTCTATATTTTTAGCTAATTAGACCCCCTATTTATAAAAAAATGAGTATGTTTGCCTTCCTTGGAATGAAATATAGATTTACCATAAAAAATCGATATCCACTTCCACGAATTGACGATCTCTTGGATCAGCTCCAAGGATCTAAATTTATTTCCAAGATAGATCTCAAAAGTGGGTATCATCAAGTCAAAATTGAGGCAGAGGATACCTGGAAGACTGCATTCAAGACTAATATGGGGCTCTTTGAATGGCTTGTTATTCCCTTTGGTCTTACGAATGCTCCAACCACATTCATGCGACTAATGAATGAAGTGTTCCGTGATTGTTTGGATAAATTTTTGTGATCATTTATTTAGATGACATCCTTGTTTTATCCCCGACTTGGAAAAGTCATCTTGAGCACTTGGAATATGTTCTTCAAACTCTTCAAGAGAACCAATTGTATGCCAATATTCCCAAGTGTTCTTTTGGGTAAACTTCCATTGCCTATTTGGGATTTGTAATCAGTGAAAAAGGAGTTCAAGTGGATCCTGCTAAGATCAAAGTCATTATCCAATGGCCAAATCCTACTTCTGTTATGGAGTTGAGGAGTTTTCTTGGACTTGCTAATTTTTATCGCAAGTTCATTGCAGGATATTCCACCGTTGCTGCTCCACTGCATCATTTAACAAAGATTAAAATTTAGTTTCAGTGGACAAAGGAACAACATGAGGCATTTAACACTTTGAAATAAAAATTATGTAGTGCACCAGTCCTTGTGTTGTGAGATATTGCACAACCTTTTGAGATTGAGACATAACAACATGAGGCCTTTAACACTTTGAAATAAAAATTATGTAGTGCACCAGTCCTTGTGTTGACAGATATTGCACTTGGATCTGTGCTTAAATAGAATGGCCATCCAGTGGCCTACCATTATGAAACTTTTTCTGAGGCCAAGAAAAATTATTCCACTTATGATACGGAGTTGTATCCATTGGTTCAGGCCATCAAATATTGGAAACATTATCTTTTGGGCAAAGAGACAGTGGTTCACACAGACCATATGCCCCTTAAGTTTCTTCAATATTAGTCTAAAATTGAAGAGGCTCGACATATGAAGTGGGCATATTATTTGTAGCAGTTTCACTTAGTGATTAAGTACATGAAAGGGCAAAACAATGCAGTGGTAGATTGTCTCAGTTGACCTCCATCAGCCCATGCTTTGACTGTTGTAACTATGTCTCATATTGGCTTCCAGTCGTGGCCTTCACAATATCTATTGGATACTGATTTTGCCAAAGTATTTCAACAACTTTGTCATCCTTCATCTACCAATTTGAGATCCCTTCATGACTTTAATATTCAGGAGGAAATGCTGTATAATTTGGATAAGCTTTGTGTTCCTCATGAGCATAGGGTGTCTGTCATGAAGGAGGCTCATTATACACTTTATGGAGGACACTTTGGCAAGCAAAAAACTCTACATCATCTTCAACGATTTTTATTTTGGCCCCACATGTAGAGATATGTCCTTCACTTCTTATGACAATGTGCCATCTGCAACCGTTCTAAATCCACAAACATGAAATTGGGTATGAGTATGCCTTTGCCCATTCCTTATCGTCCTTGGGAGAGCATTTCCATGGACCTATTGAGCAGTTTTCCAATGATAGTGAGGCAACATGACTGTGTCTTCGTCATTGTGGATAGATTCAGTAAGATGGCCAAATTCATTCCATGTCGCAAGACGAGTACTGCTAAGGACCTAGCCCAAATTTTCTTTGAAATAGTGTGGCGCTATTTTGGTCTTCCTATCATCATTGTATTCAATCAAGACTCATAATTTGTGGGTCACTTTTGGCGATCCCTTTGGAAGATCTTAGGAGTTTCACTTAACTTATCTACTGCTTATCATCCATAGTACGATGGGTAGACAGAGGTGGTTAACTGTATGCTTGTGCAAATTTTGAGGATTTACCATCATTCCACTCTAGCCAGGTGGGATTTAAGCCTCATTCATATTGAGCACATGTATAACAGGGCCATTCATAGTTCTACTGGGCACTCTCCTTTTGAAGTTTACTTTGGATTTTAGCCATTGGCTCCTTATGAGTTACCTTTGTCCTTGCCCTCACCAACTACCATGCATATTTAAAAGGAGCAAAAAAAGACAAACTCTTTTGTACAACACCTATAGAGCCTTCAGTCCAAAGTGGTTCAAATTCTTCAGAAGACTCAGTAGAAGCAACGACAACAAATGGATCGACACCATACTCCTCATCATTTTTAGGTCGATGATAAAGTATGGTTTTATCTCGATAGACAATGTTTTGTGGATAAGGTACATAGTAAAATCAAGCCTCTCTGCTATGGACCTTATACCATTGTTCAACATATCTCAAATAATAACTTTCGCTTGGATATTCTAGCTCATCTTAGCATTCATGATGTAGTCAATGTTGATCTCCTCAAAACATACTATTATTCCACATTGGAATCCATTCCAGCTATCAGTCATCCTGTTGATGTGGTTCCTAATGCACAGCTTCCGCTTGTTGCCGATACCCTCTTTGATATGAAGACTCAACAGACACGTTAGGGTACTTCTAATTCATATCTTGTTTCCCACCATGGCCAATTTCCACACCAAGCTCTCTAGATTTCTGCTCACCATATGTCCCAAGAATTTTTCTCTTTGTTAAAAGCATTGGAGTCCAATGCTTCTTTGTTGGGACGACTGATGATGTTTAGTTAGCTTAGACTTTAGGATTTTATTTAATTTTTATTTTTCCTAGGTTTCTAAGTTGTATTGCTAAAAAAGCCATGCCAAAATTCCTTGTTGATAGGCTTACCGACATGCTTAGGCATATTTCTGTTTTGCCAACATGACTTAGCACACATCCTGTTGATCTTTTGTTTATTTAAATACTTGTAAATAATAGAATAGACCAATTTTTTTTTGGCATACCATATCACCAAGCCCAAGGAAAATGGAATATTAGGACTTAAGAACATCTTTCTATTTGGTAAGGCTCTAGCAGCAAAGTGTGTTTGGAAGATAATATCAAAGGAAAGCTTATGGAATAAGATTATACATGAAAAGTATTTAGAGCCACTCACAATTGAAGAGTGGATAAGGGCCCCAATATTTCAATTTATTGGAAGGTAATGATTCAAGTATTTTATAATATAGGTGATTGGCTTACCTAGAAAATATGGGATGGTTCAAGGATAAGACTAGGATTGGACCCTTGGATTGGTTGTGGTGATATGCACAGATTACCAAATAATGTAATTCAGACCCTAAGATCTCAAGGGATTGGAAATCTTGCCCAAGCAACTAACTCAAAATCTTCTACAAACTAGAGTCAAGGATGGACAATAGTGTTAGGGCTTCAGGGCTAGGAGGCATACCAGTGGGAATAATATGTGAGGAGACTTAAAGTTGAACATATCAAGCTGCGAGAGGAAATTGATCAATTAGTCTAGACAAAAAATGGAGCTACGAGGGAGTACACTCTAAAGTTGGGGTATAAGACTCTATTGGAAGATAGCAATGGCAATCCACCATGGTGGTGGAAGACACTCCAAAAGCAAAAAGCACCATTAAAGATAAAATTGTTCCTATGGATTGCCATGAAAAATAAGGTTATAACATGGGAGGTATTACAGAAGAAGAATTGGAATGGTCTAGGAAGGTGTTATTTATGTAAGTCAAACAATGAAACAATTGATCATTTACTGGTTGCTTGCTCCTTTACTAGATAGGTTTGGAGGGAGGTTATAGCATAGTTAAAGCTTCCTATAGGATGACAAGAAGATTCCTTAGAAGAGTGCTTAAAATCTTGGTTTGAAAATAGGTCTTTCAAAGATTTTATAGCTCTCCCATTGTTTATGTCTTGGGAAGTATGGTTATCTAGGAATGCAAGAATTTATTAGGATCAGGAGAAGCCTACTTGGCAGGTATCCTCCCAAATCATTGGAAGTTTCAATAACTATAAGGTTTTGGTAACAACAAAGGTAAAAAAATAAATCATCCCTCCAAAGATTGATAAATCAGGGGCCTGTGGCTAGATAGGGGGTCCTTGGAGTTTGTGGAGCAAGAGGATGACTATATATTTTTTACTCTCAATACTTTAAATTCAAGGCTGGATGGGAGAAGGTTCTAATAATTATGCTAATATTATGGCCCTCAAATTGCTGGTTCAATTAGCAGAATCAAAAGGAATACAATAAATTCAAATTTACGAAGATTCACAGGTGGTAATAAACTGGATTCTTGGTGTTTTTAGGATGAAAAACATGATTCTACAACCCATATTCTCTCAAATAAAAGAAGCTATGATCAAAGTGAAGCTTTTAATTTTTGGCATATTTATAGAGAGTTGAATAGGGAAGCAGGTGAACTCTCAAAGGAAGCACTTCAGATTGATCCATGTACATGCTTAGTACAATAATTCAATGAGGCAAATGCACTACTGTTGGTCGAAATCTCTATTTAAGGGGATTAATACACTTCAGTTAAAGCAAACACATATAAAGCAACTTATTCAAAAAACTCAGAAGTTAGTTATTTAAAGGATACTATTTGATAAATTGGGAAGGTGTCTAAGGATATAACTTAGCATGATAGAGATAGCTAGTTATAATGTATAAATGACTTGAATTTTAGGTCACTATTGAAAATTTGAAATTTTGAAAAATTATAAAAAATAAATGGATTATATCATCATAGTATTATGGATTTTATGACTCGACTGGAAAGGTCTATGCTTATACCTTTTTATTTGTCTTTTTTCTTTTGTGTAATGAATCTATTTTTCACTTAAGGTTATATGTTATTGTTTGATATTTTATTTTATTTTATTTACATGTTTTTTTTTATTGGTAAGAGGGGTTTTGAAAGGATCCTGTAACCTTTTACAAGAACATGAAGGTTGGGAGAAGAGTTCCCAACCAAAATAAGTTGAATAAAAAGACCCTCTGTGGGCTATATGACAACAACAGATAAAAATAGAAAAAGAGAAGCCCTCACAGGAGCAAGGGAGGAAGCCATACAAGCTAGGAAGAGAAGCCCTCGCAGGGGCAGCAGAGAAAACTTCACAAGTACACACAAATTTGGAAAGGGTTTTTCTGTATAAGAGAAAAACCTCACACCAATTTGAAAAGGGTTTTCCCACACAGGAGAAAACCTTAGAATTAGAAGGCCATCTACAAAAGAAATAAGATCATTTGCAGACGAAATAGGACCATCCGTAAACGAGTCAGGACCATCCGCAAACCACACACACACACACATATATATTTTATTTACATGTTTTTTATGTTATGTTATCATAATCATTTTAGTTGTTTTTAAATTGGTTATGCCTTACCATAAGCAACCTACTTGTCTAAAAGGGGTTCAAACTTTTATAACTCTTAAATGACCCTTTTCCAGGCCTATAGTAAAATTGTTAATATCTTTGAACTCTTGAAATGGTCTAAAATCTTATGTATTCATCATTTATCTGTCATGTTATTATAAAAAATCATTGTCATTTACATTATATCTAGTCAAAAATTACATTCTTACTTCTTTTCTAGGCTTATAGTAATATTGTTAATATCTTTGAACTCCTAAAATGGTCTAAAATATCATTTTTAATCATTTCTTTGTCATGTTATTATAAAAATTATTGTCATTAATATTATACCTAGTCAAATAATACATCCTTAATGACACACCAGTGACACTACTTCTATAACATAAAAAATTTATTCAAAGCCTATGAGATATTATTAGAACACAAAACATATGACCAAGATCAAGGTGTTATATCATTCTCTCATAGTTTGTCAATCAAACAATATTTTTGGCTCACTATCATTCCAATTGATTGTCATTCCAATCGATTCACTCATATTCACTTATCGACATGTTTCTTCATTTCATTGTTTTATGTAAATAGTGGTAACCTTAATTACACAAGAAATTTTAAGCTAGGTTTTGTTATTGTTTTACAAAGTTTTTTCATATAGTTGTTATATCTATTATAGTGTTGCTTGTATATTTGTTTAATTTCAATAACATTGTACTTCAATTGCAATTAGTTTTATTTTTTGTTCTTATTTTTTTTTGCTTTGGCAAACCCTAATTTACTTAATATCCTTGAAATAAACCTCATCATGCACTTCTAGTAAGCCCTTGTGACCTTAAGGTATTTTTTAGGAACCTTTTTAAGAACACAAGCTTATACTGAGAGGGGGGTGAACAGTATAAGACCACTTTTTACTTTTCTTTCCCAAATAGTATTATCTAATATAATAAATGGAAATATCAATAGAAATAACTAAATCAATGCACAAATCATCACACACAATATAGACACCAATTTAACGTGGTTCACCCAATGTGGGATACTCCACGGAGAAAATATTTTACTAGTATTTTCTTAATAAATCTCCTGGAAATACTTTCCCTATTACAATGTTTATGGACCTCTGTCCAAAGGAGACACCAACCCCTTAATCAAGTTCGTGTATCTCTATCTATAGGAGAACTCCCTTCTCCTTAGCTCTGGATGGTGATCTTCTAGAAGAACTATTGCCTCCACTCCACTGGCTAATGGATCTCATCCACTGAAGACACATGTCCTCACTACCCTGGCTGATGGATCTCTATCCACTAGAGACTATCATTCTCTATACTCTATTACCTCTAAAACTTACTCTTAGCTCTATCTCAAATCTGTACTAAACCTAGTCCTTTGATCTAGCATAAATCTACTCAATATCTATCTTTGGTCTAGAATAAACCTATCCTCAAATCTGCAACAAACTCTATCCTCAAATCTGCACTAAACACGGTCCTTCGATCTAGCACAAATATGTTCTCAATCTCTGTCCTTTGATTTTCACTAAACACAGTCCTTCTGTATAGCACAAATTTGTCCTAAATCTTTGTCCTCTGATCTGCACTAAACATAGTCCTTCGATCTAGCATAGATCTGTCCTCAATCTTTGTCCTCTGATCTGCACTAAAATAGTCCTTCGATCTAGCAAAAATCTATCCTTAATCTCTGTCCTCAAGTCTTAACACAAAGCTTGACTTAATATCAAATCAACTCTGCTAGGTCTGCCAAAAATCTTAACTCAAGGTTTGAACAAGTTAATCAATCAACTCTGCTCTCAAGTCTTCTCAAAGACTTGTCTCAAATCTGCCTTGTAATATTCCATAAAATCTCACACTAATATATCCACAAGTTCTCTTTAGAACTTGTCCAAATCTGCTCAACAAGTCCTCACTAGAATTTTTCCAAATCTACTCTCAATTTCTATCCTCAAATTTATATTGTAAGCTTCCAAAAAGGCTCACACAAATCTGTACACAAGTCTTCTCTAAGACTTACCTCAAATCTACTCAACGAGTCCACACTAGAACTTTTTCAATCTCATAGAAACATAAAGAGAATTGTTAGACTCAATATGCTTCACACTCATTACAATGCTCAATTAATTGCAATCACTCTTTTAGAAATATATAGATAATTGTTAGAGACTCAATATGCTTCACACTCACAAAATCTCAATCACTTTCAATCTCCCTTTTATCACAGAAACATATAGAGAATTGTTAGAAACTCAATATGTTTCACACTCATCAACACTCAACCTCTTTCTCAAATCAATTCAGAATATAGAACAATTTGTTTCATAGAACTTGAACTATCACATCAACACATCCACTTGACTAGGATCAACCAACTCTACTCAAACAATCACTCAATGAAATAATCCTTGCTTACAAACCCTAGTTCCAAATCGTGAACATTCACTCAAATGTTTCCAACAATGCTCATCAACAAATCTCACATAACAATGATACTCATATTCTTTGCAAACCCTAGTTCAAGTTCTTCACTCAACCAATCACTTCAACAAAAATGCTTATAAAACAATATTCACATAACAATGATACTTATGTTATTTACAAACCCCAGTTCAAGTTCACTCAAATTAATTACCTCAACAATAATGCTTATAAGATAAGGTTTTATAAACAACTCTTTACTCCAGATTACCTTGAAGCATTAATTCAAAAACACACTCAACAATGCTTACCAAACAATCCTTTTCACTCCAACCTTACATTTACAACATTCAACAATCACTCACTAGGAATATGTGCCCATACCTTTTGTTTGATGTAGAAGTGCCCTTAGAAAACATGTCTCAATCACAATTTTCCTCTTTGCAAATTTCTATGGTTAGATGACAAAATATCACACTAACTCTCTTTCAAAATATTTTTCAAACACAAAAATAATCAATTCCAAATACACCTTATTACTCCTTATTGAATTTACAATAATCAAATTACACATAAAAATAATCACTCAAAATGCTCCTTATAATCTCCAATTTAATAAATCAAACTTTCAAAAATAACTCTTCAGAAATAATAATTGCCTAACCTTCTATCTCCCTCAAAACACCTAATAACCAATTTTAATTTAGGCAAAAGTTAAATCTTACAAACCGTCAAAAATTATTTTTCAACCTTAGGCACATAAAAATATATATATTTTATTTTCCTTCAACCTTAGCACATTTTAAATTAAGCAACAAATCCAACAATCATCAGTGCATACCTTTGTCTCAACCACTAAAAGGGCCTCGGTGGGTTTTGACCTCAAAACTTCTCCGCTGAGCGCCTTACCAAGGCGCTAGCCCACCATGTGGGCTAGGCGATACCATGAGGAGGGGAAGGTACTTTCCCCCTTTTATCTCCTCGTTGGTGTCACTTCCAAAAATGATGACCTTCCTTCCTTGCAAAACGTGAACCCCACGGGATTCGAACCTGCGTCCTCCCTGCCAGCAAGCGTCTTAACTCCTTATGCCATCGCCAACTGCGCTACATGACGCTTGTGCAAGGTGAGAGGAGCCTAGCTCCTATTTGTTTGTTCCTCTGCCTTGAAGACTTTTCAACGCAAAAATATTGCATCCTTTCTACGCTTGTTTTCAAACTTAGGGGCATTCGAATTAATTGCATGAGGGACTAAGGCAAAGGTTTTGCCTTCATATATACATAGTGCCTTGATGTTATAACACATCGGTGCTTCAAATCAAATTTTAAATTTGATTTATAAACTTTGCTTTATAACCCTTTTTAGGGTTTATTAAATTAATAAAAAATAATTTATAATTAAATTAAAATTAACTTATAATTAACTTAAGTAACATGAAAGTTAATTAAATTAATTTATAATAAAATTATATTAATTAATTTATAATTAATTTAAATTTCCTTTTTAATATTATAATAAACTATTATAATATTTGTGTGGGCCTCTTCTTTGCCCTTTGGACCTCATCTGATTGCCTGGAACCAGTCTTGATCAACTGAAGGCAGACTATCCTTTTGCACTTATTGGAGAACCCGAAACTATTGCTGCCCACTGAAGCGCCATTGGTGGTCTTTGAAAGCTTGACATCAATGACCACTTACTCTTGACATCAATGACAACTCATCTACTCAAAATGTCCAACACCTTTATTTTCATAAACATAAATCAAACATCTGATATGCAAAATTATTAAATAACTCAATCATAAATTATTAATCCACATAAATACATATAGATAATATCCTTTAGGAAGAACAACAACAATAATACTCCTTAAAGAAAAAATAACTCCATAATATCTCCCAAGATAAGAGACTTATTCTATAAGCAAATATAGTTACAAAAATATTGATATGAATGATGATTTACAATCACTAGATTCTTTTTTTATATAATCATCATCTATCGCTATTTTGGAAAGGGTATAACCCTAACCCTAGTCAACTCATTATAATATAGTGTCATGATAATAGATCTAGGGTTATTTGTGACCCATGAAAACTACCCATATAGAATACAATATTATATCCTAAGTTACCTACCCCTAGGTACCATAATAGTCTTTTGGTAGTTTTCTCTTTTTAATCTCATACAATATTTATCATTGCACTCTTATTTGAATGATTATCATTTTATTGCACACATTTTGGTGAAATCCATGCAACTTAGCCTTTTAATTGGTTGATTTTTTTATAGTATTTGTAATTGAATTTAGTGTTTCCTCATCCAAATTAGCTTATTCCCATAACATTATATGCTTATACTATTATTTCTCTAAATAATGTTATATCAATACTACTTCCCAACTCAAGGGGGTAAAGGCAATTATTTTGAAGATCCCAAAATCGTTGAGGAGATGATATTTTCTTAAACTTGTTATTTAACATTTATTGTTAAAAAGTAGTCAAACCCATTTTTTTTTGTATTACAAGTTAAAGAGAATATCCTATGTAGTCAAACCCTAAGTTATATTCTTATGTACCTACCCTCAATAACATAACAATTATTTGGTAGTTTTCTCTATGTTATTTCATGTGATCTTTGTATGTACACTGTCCTTTGAATGGTTATCATTTTGTTGCATATGTTTTAATGAAATCCATGTAACTTAACCTTTTAATTAGTTTCTCTAATTTTTGTCATTGGCTTTAGGTTTTCATGATCCAAGTTAGATTATTCCCATAATATAATATGTTTTTGTTATTAGTTTACCCAAAAAAGGTTATATCAATACCATTTTCCAACTCAAGGGAATAAAGGCAATTATTTTTAAGATCCCAAAATAGTTGAGAAAGCATTTTCCCTTCAAACTTATAATTTAAAAAATATGTTAGAAAGTAGCCAAACCCTTAGTTTTAATATAAGACAATTTAAAGAGAATATATAAACCTTGAAATATTTTACTTGGATGTAATGCTTAGACAATTTATGTTATTGATGAAAATTAGACCATTGCTCAACTATGGGAGAAGGATGAATTTGATGAATTTCTTCTAAAGATATTCTTAAACCCATTCAATATCATTATTATTAATATCCAATACAAGGGTGACAAACATGCTTTAGAGGAGTGTATGCATTCAATAAGACATGTATGCTATAGAGTGTGGTAAAATGTCACACCCACACTAATTTGTCTAGCTCCCAAAGACCCTTTCCTAGAAATATCATCATAAACAAAAGCATTACAAAAAGTGATGGTTACAACAATTTTTTATATTCTACATGTAGACACCTAAAATGTGTTATCTCAAGGAAACTCCCAAAAAAACTCCTTTCTAACCCGCATGATCCACCTTGGGCAGCCTTAGGGCTAATTCCATGGTTTTCTCTAGCAGCAGACAACTTTCTCCATGGGAGGCTTAACCATCTCGACCCGAGACAGTCTCATGTTCGAAACCATATTGATCCAAGAATGGTTGCGCAAAACTAAAAATAAAAAAATAATGGGTAGTCAAACTACTTGTTAGCATTGCACATGACTTTGCATCGACGTCAACCAACCTGTAGGTAGCAATTTCACATGCCATTTATAGTCATTTGCTGAAAGCTAATTAGGCTACCCCTGATTGCCACCTGCCTCATTTACCTCTTACCAAGAGGCTATGAAATGACACTCCCCCCTCTACTTTTAGGATCCATGAAAATTAAAATTACTCTCCACAAAGTGCTACCAAAAAAATTCTCCAAGCCCTCTTGCTGCAAAAGTCAATGTTGCTAGATCACCACTCAAGATTTGAAGTCATACCCTTATCCCTTGCTTGATTGCTCGTGTTGCTCCGCTAACCTCTTGCACCCATTCAATCAACTTTATGCTTGCAAATTTGTCACTAAAGGATATAATGTGTTGCCTTGAATGCCTTTAGGACCTGGTTGCACGAAAACGTAGACCCATGGGAGTGATTGTCTTACCCCAAGATGGTATGTAGATGAAATAATATTGACCTAATATGGTCATAGTTAGGTGATAGGTTTTTAATTTTTAATCACATTTTATCCTAGATCTTGCATGTTTGTGGCATCCTAGATCGATCTTTACATTCCATGCATCATTTTTCTTATTTCCTTTTTATCTAAGCATACCTTGATTTGATACGGGTCCCACTTCTCATGGACCCTGCATATGCTATTGATTCACTTTCACTTACTTTGTGTGCAGGTTACAAGATTTGAGAATAGTGAAAGGCTCAGATCTCATCTTACGTGCTGCTTTCAAAAAAATCTACTCTCCAAGTGATGTGCTGGCACAGGAAGATCAAGATTGCACTTATTTGGTTGAGAAAGAAAAAGGGGAATCCCACCCTTATTTGTAATATTATATCATTGGTGAAATCCTCTCAAAGAGGATTCTTTTGTAACACATTGAGATATCAATATAAGCATATAAAATTCATTGATTCAATATTGTGTTTCATTTTGTTTTATGGTGCAAATTTTTGTCCTTCAAATAGTGATCACGGTGGGACTTAGTCCCTGTTTTTCACTATATTATTGTTTGCCATTCCTGTAGGATTGACTAATTACTATTTATTTTTGTGATTGCAAATTTTAGGGTTAACCGTATCTACTTGAGATGGTCTTTATTTTGAAATCATATTAGTCTAAGATGATCCCCATTTTGAAACTATCTTATCCTGAGATGATCGTTGATTAGAGGCCTAAAACTGCTTGTTTTTTGTCCCAAAGTATAGTTGTATGAATGACCAAAATTTTGGATCAAGGGTGGAGCCCTCAAACCCATAGGCAGAGAGGAACCTAGTTGGTTCCCCCCTACAACCCCCCTTAGTACACCCGATGCATATGAACAACGCGTGGAGAAGGATTACTGAACTGCACCACCATGCACCTCTCTACTGAAGAACATTGGAGATCTGGATATTGACTTCACCTTCTAAAAACTAAGATGGTGAATAATCAAAGGCTTGAAGTATTTGCATATCCACCCTTAAACACAAAATTTTGCGTAGGCTATCACATTTAGGATCCTTTTATTTTTCCTTTCCATTTTTCATGTTCTTTTCACATCATTAAAATCATCGTGTGCTATTTTTTCACTTTTGTAATAAAAAGAACTCACACACTCATGCAACAATCAAACATTAATAATTTGGATTTAATAAACAACTATTGATAGCTAAAAGCATGTCTACGGAAGCACAGGTGCACTGGGTGCGATGCAAACAAAAGCAGTTGTATTAACGAAACGCTAAGTGCATGAAAAAGGGAAAGCGAAGCATGAATGAAATGAGATGTAAAGCAAAAACAAAGGTGCAGCCTCTTTTATTAATTTTTCTTATGATCAGGTTACAATATGTCTCCCCCCCTTTTCAGGGGCTCGGAGCGTTCGATACAATTTTGTTACACCAACGGATGGTACGCTTCCCTTCGGGATCTTCCGCGTGCCCACATTCGAAATGGGTGGGCCAAACGTCACCGCCGCTTGCGTGAATGCATTCTTAGTTCCTTTCTGCCCCTCCGGTGTCGAGATCCTACGTATACAGAGAAACAGCAAATGATTAATAGCACATGCGGATGGAGGGAAACATGCAATCCCCAAGGCCTCCGGTTAATGCATACATGAAATAATTAAAATAGTGATCAAAACTTATCAGAATGAAATGAAATTTGAACAGAAGCATGTAAACACCATCAGGGACACATTGCAAAAAGAACAGTCAAGAAATCTACTGTAGATTTCTAATCGCTCCGGGGTGGGACGATTAGGACTGTCATAAAATGTCCAAAAGTGACCTCCCAAATGTCCCATCCAGAGGCCTCCAAAACACCTGCAAACTTGGGGTTAGGCAAAATGGGGCATTTTGAGACGACCCAGAAGGTCGGATTTTGCAGATTCTACCCCGATCGCCCTGTATCCGAAGGCACTCCCTGTATGTTAGTAAAAGCGTAAAACAATGAAAACACAGTCAAAACAAGTCAGAATGCATTGAAATTTGAACAGCAACATATATGAATCACATAAAACAAGATGCAAAAGAAATAGTGAAGAAATCTACTGTAGATTTCTAATCACTCCGAGGTGGGGCGATTAGGACTGCAACAGTGCGGGGGGCGCCCGAGGGCAGGACGCCCGTCGTTTGGGGCTTGGTTTTGACACCAATCCACTTGGGATGGGTCCAAAACCTCCTAGGGGGTTGTGTCAGAAAATTGGGTGTGGGATTGTGGCCAATTGTTTGGGTTTTGGGTCCGGATTGCGCTCCTAATGTTCACCCGATAACCTCCCTTCCAAAAGAGAGATCAAGGATGTAGGAAGCACAATGAGGGTGAGGGTATAATTCGGCAGCACTCCATTGCTCCAAATGCTCCTGCTCCATCCTTCTTTTGGGGTGAGAAGACTCACCATTTTATAGACCTGAAGGTCTGCTTTGAATGTGCATGCAGGGGCACCACTTGGCCATCATGCCTTGTCAGGGGAGAGAAGATTCCTCCCTGATTAAGGGCTCCATGACTGCCTCTATGACTGCCTCTTTGAGCTTTGAAATGCTCACTCGCACTCCCATGCATTGAAGGTGGAGTTGAGTGGCGGATCTGGGCTGCCATTTGTCAAGGTTTGACTTTTTGCCCATCAAACCTGCTATTCGCCCCACCCTAGAGCGATTGCTGCTAATCATCCCGGGGTGGGGCGAATAGCATTCTAATCGTCCCAGGGTGGAACGAGTAAGGAGCAGGGTGCTTGAAAGGTGCCAAATTGACCTCTGACCTTCCAAAACTACTTTGGGAGTGGTTAGGACCACTGTTTAACCTCTGGGGGCTGCCCTAGGGGCTATGTATGCCAATTCGGTCAGTGCTTGTAGCCACATAATCAGATTGGTGTTGTTTTGGTGTCTATAGATGCCCCTTTTTGGGATGCGCTGTGCGTGGCGCAGTGCTGAGCAAAAATAGATAACCAAAGCACTTAATGATTAGGGTTTCTCAGTAACCTAACCAAATTTTGATGCCCCAAGTATGGAAAGGGCACGCATTCTTGAATCCTTGCTTCTGACGAGCTAAGGAGCTTAATTCAAGTGTTAACCTTTTTCGGTGAGGTGTTACTTGATCTTGGACATTGTTCAGTCATGAATAGGCAAAGGGCGCAACCTTTTGTCTATGGGAACCTTGAGTTCATGATTCTAGAATGCCAAGTGTTTGATCAGCTTGTGATTATTGCTTGTTTGCTGCCCCAAGCAGGAGCGTGATTGTCTTTGTCAATGATTCTTTGAATGCATGCCATTTCCTTGATTGGGTGTGTATTTGTTGATTGGTGACTAAGTGTGACTACCCCCTCAAGCGACGAATCGATGAGGGAATGACCGACATGAGAAAAGCGATGAGGTGCTTGACCCAAGATGACTTTTGTAAGGGTGCCTTCAGTTGTTTTCCATTGAATGCTTATGCAGTTTCCCAACAATCGGACCTATTTTTGGTGGGTTTTAACCCTTTTTGTGACGCTTATTGGGGCTGAAATTGTCAAAAATCCGTCCTCCCGTGGAGCGGTCCGGCTATGGTAGCCTTCTTAGGGAGTAGGATATTGATAATTTGTGGCCCCGACATCGGTTTTGTATGCCAAGAATGTCAGGCGCAAAGGCGCCTTTGTTCGGCAATTTTATTATTGTTTTTTGGTGGGTTTTGACCCTTTTTGTGACGCCTTTTGGGGATGAAATTGTCGAAAATTCGTCCTCCCGTGGAGCGGTCCGGCTATGGTAGCCTTCTTAGGGAGTAGGATAGTGAGGATTTGTGACCCCAACGTCAGTTTTGGATGCCATGAATCAGCAAAGTGCCTTTGTTGGTTTATTGTGTTTTGGTGGGTTTTGACCCTTTTGTGATGCCTTTGGGGTTGAAATTGTCAAAAATCCGTCCTCCCGTGGAGCGGTCCGGCTATGGTAGCCTTCTTAGGGAGTAGGATAGTGATAATTTGTGACCCCAACATCGGTTTTGGATGCCATGAATGTAGGCGCAAAGGTGCCTTTGTTCGGTAGTTTTATTGTTTTTGGTGGGTTTTGACCCTTTTTGACGCCTTTGGGGATGAAATTGTCAAAAATCCATCCTCCCGTGGAGTGGTCCGGCTATGGTAGCCTTCTTAGGGAGTAGGATAGTGATAATTTGTGACCCCAACGTCGGTTTTGGATGCCATGAATCGTAGGCGCAAAGGTGCCTTTGTTCGGCAGTTTTATTGTTGTTTTTGGTGCATTTTGGATGCAATTTTGGTTGTTTTTTATTTTCTTGCTCTGTAATCGTCCCAGGGTGGGATGAATACCAGTTTTGTAATCGTCCCAGGGTGGGATGAGTGCTAACTAGAGCGCTCATCCCAGGGTGGAACGATTACAGGCCTAAGAGCCTATATAAGGGCCAAAACTAGGTTTTGGGCTCATTTGCAATTGTTTTTTCTGGCGATTTGGAGTTGTGAGGAGGAGGAGTGCTAGTTTGCGTAGCGGAGCGCTGCCAAATTTTCGTGGACACCATGAGTTCAAGGACTGGATCCTCGAGTGGCGGAGCCGAGGCGAGACCGGTAGGTGCTCCTTCTTTCTTTTTTTTGTTTGTTTTTATATGAATTTTTAAAACTCGCATTTTATCATTGTTTTTTGTCACATTAAGGTTAAAACCCTAGATGAATGTTGTGGTTTTATTTGTTTTGTTTTGTTCATCATAAGGTTAAAAAACCCTAGTTTGAATTTTTTTGTTTTGATTTGTTTTTTTAGGTTAAAAACCTAGTGATTTTTGTTTTATTTTGTTTTTGCGTTTATAATAAGGTTAAAACCCTAGTATTTTTTTGTTTGTTTTGTTTTTTGTTTACACTTAAGGTTAAAAACCCTAGTATAGTTTTATTGTTTTTGTTTTTTTTGTACACTAAGGTTAAAAACACCTAGTATGATTTTGTTTGTTTGTCACTATAGGTTAAAAACCCCTAGGTAATATTGTTTTTTTTTTTTTATTGTTCTTGATTGTAGGTTTAGTTGATTGATCTGTACTTTGGTAATTTGTTTTTTTTTTTTGTAATTGTTTGTAAAGTATTATTTGAATGTTTTTGTTTAAATTAAGGTTGAAACCCTAATTGTTTTTTGTTGTTTTATTGTTTTTGTGGTGTTTTTGTTTTTTAGGTTGTGAAGAGTCGGTATCATCAACCGATGGTATTTTTTGATGCTCGGGATGCACTGACTATGGTGGATTGGGAGTGGCTTGATGCCCTTGGGCTCAAGCAGGTGACACGGTTGGAGCTTGTGGTGGGGGATCGGGCATATCTGATTGCCTTGATCAATTTGTGGGATCCCTGCACCAACACCTTTCATCTCCCAATAGGGGAGATGATAGTGACTCTGGAGGACGTGTATCGGATTCTATGGATTTTGATAGATGGGCTGCCCATTCGGATGACTCCTCGTGATCGATGGACGACGATGTCGACACGGTGCTTTGGGCATGCAATGAGATGGGGGTGGATAGGGTGGTGGAGAGGGTAGAGGGGGACTGCTTGATTGGTGGGATTCTGGTGCGGTGGTGGTTTGAGAAGGGCATGTTAGGGGTGAGGCATGCTTTGATGATGACCCTCATCTCCAACATGCTGCTTCCCGACTCCTTAGGTGCGAGGTTCCCTTGGAACCTGCTTGAGGTAGTGTTTAGACTTGTGGAGTGTCCGATAGTAGCACCACTGATTATGAGGTGGGGTCAGACGCTATTGGCATAGTTATATGACGAGTTGTACGAGGTCCGCTATCGGAGGCGGAAGGGGATTGGGTGCAACTATCTGTTGCAGTGTTGGGGGTGGCAGCACATAGCTGTGGAGCGGCCGTAGGGGTTGCCTTGGACCACTCGGGGAGAGATGGTGGATAGGGAGATTGGGTATGCTGCTCTATGGTGGAGGTCGGAGGAGCAGGGGCAGAGTCGGCGATGGGCAGGTGTCGTAGGGCACTATACTGATGCCTTCTCTCGTCTTGCTCTAGGGGAGGTGTTCTGGCGGCCATACCGGGACTGTCCAGCTTGGCTTGAGGTTGGAGAGTGGCTTCGATGGGTGCGCAGGGGGAGATGGTTGATCGGGCGACATGGGACCGAGTAGGAGTACTTCTCATACGTTTGGGTGACTCGATAGTTTGGGGTGTACCAGGGATTTCTTGGTGAGCCCTTGATCTATCGATATCGGGGTGACGAGAGGACTCTAGCCTGGCCGATTATTGAGCCACTAGGTGAGGAGTCTGATGCAGTGATTGATGTCCTTAATGTGGACAATGTCGGGGTGACTTTCGAGTATGACCAGTGGTGGACGATGCTGTGATGGCGGGGTGAGGGGCCTCTAGGAGGTCCGGATGCAGCAACAGCAGGTGGTGGGGTTGCAGAGGCACCGAGGGAGGGTTGGGGGGCTCCGCTCGATGATGCAGATATGGTGGAGGTAGATGACTTGACTGGGGATGATGTAGGGGTTCCGGAGCAGCCGGATACACAGGACGTCCCGGAGCAGTGGGTGCTGGAGCAGCATGCCATCCCGGAGATGCCCATGCCTCAGGCAGTCCCAGGGGATATGGAGGCTAGGTTTCATGCTGAGATAGCATGATTGGAGGACCTACTACGGAGACGGGATGAGGAGCACAGCGTCGAGAGGGATCGCCTACGGGCTCAGTTGGCATAGCGGGATGAAGCATTGGCTGCGTACCATCGATGGGATGTGGAGTGGGGTCGATGTCGGGTGGAGTTGGAGGCCGAGATTATCCACCTCGGTGGACAGTTACCTAAGCTCACTGGAGGTGGATCGTTGTACTATACGAGAGGCAGCGAGACTGAGCAGTCAACTTCCTCTCATCGTAGGCGGGTGGGTGAGGGTAGCGCTAGTGGGCATGATGCGGGGGCTAGCAGTAGCTGCCCTGAGAGGTCCCATAGGACCCACACCACTGGGGGTAGTTCCAGTCGCACCGATCCTACGTGATCATGGTGGCCGACTCCCTAGGCTTGGGGTTTTTGAGTTTTTGATTTTTTTGTGAGGTCAGAGGACCGACTTATTGTAGCCTACGGGCATTTTTGACCTAATATATACATGACTCTCTTTTTTATTATACACTTGTCATGATTTATCGTTTATTTTATGCACATTTATTTACGTTGATGTATGCATGTGTTATTATGAATGCGACTGTTTCTAATTATATGATGTATGCATATGGAATGGATGAAATGATTTGTTGATAACTTGGCGGTGGCACCATAGACTGTACAGGATTTACTGGCTTTCTGTACTATGTGATTGCTTTGTGGAATGACTTTGCATGTGTAATATTTTTTTGTTTGTATTTTTTGATGGTGATGTAAGAATGGAATGTACCACAGGTGTTCTAGAATGTAGTTAAGGTTTTTCTGAGACTCAGATGTTTTAACTAACTAGCCAAGACTGTACATTTATCTCACAAGACTTTTGAACAAGGTACGAATCAGACTTGAGTTTGACCAAGTTATTTCACATCCTTGTGTGTGCGATTGAATTTGTTTATGTGGTAGTTGTCAGGATACCGCCAGTGCCAGATAGGCTATCAACCAAACCTGTATTGAGGATCACCTAATTAGCTCCACTAACTCCTTTGTTGTATTTAGTAAGATTAATCTACGGTGCAATCTAGGATACCATAAGCTAGCTCATCCACATGCAAACATTGATCTGTACACAATTTAATGTGATAGATATATCATCATGCGGGAGGTTTGCCGCCAGTGACCAATGAGGCTATCCACCAAACCGATACTGAGGATCACCTCATGACCTTTCGAATGTTGAGAGTTCCAGGGATTCAAGTTCGACTCCCTTATTTTCTTTACTTTTATTGGGATACTTGCTCGCGTATGTAGTGATAAAAATCATTGTTTATTTTTATTTTTTTTCTTTTGAGCAAGGGATTGGAATTTTGAGTGATGAGAATCACTATTTCTTGTGCTTTTTGATGTATGCACTGTGTGGGTTTTGATGTCAAACTTTGGAGTTTGTACTTTGACTTTTTGCAATTTTTTTTTGGATATTTGCAACTTTTTGAGAATTTGGGATGCTTGGGGAATTGGGTAGGGAAGATGCTTGTCCTTTTGCCAACTCTCAGCATTCTTGGGGTCATTCGCACAGGGGGATGAGCGAGATAACCTTTTCACTGTATGGTATCCTAGATTGCTTTGCGAGGTTTCATCTTTCGTTCACACAACTTGGGAATTTTTTATGTGTTTTAACTTGTGTTGGGATGCGACGTAACAAGGTGTGATCCAAGTAAAACTCTACCTTTGTAAAAATCTGTCTGACTTTGTACAATTTTTGGCTAGAAATCTAAAGACAAGCTGAATGACGAAAGCCCTGGATACATTAGAAGACAATTGATTATGATATGGTGAAAAATGTGGATGGCGTTTATTTTTGCTGGACTATTTACAAAGTGGAAAAATGTGGAAAATGATGGAATTGCCGAGTAATTACAGTCTATGGTGCATTTGACCTGTATGACCAACAAATATGCAATGTATGTATGCGATGCCTAATGCAACTTATTTTTTTGTGTTTTTGATTTTTAAGAGTATGCATGGAAGTGAGATGCAATTTTTTTGTTATTTTTTATTATTTTATTGTTTTTGAAAATTTGTTATGGTTGGTTTATCCCGAGTGGGTGTGGACCAAGTGATTCTTTTGGATCCTTGGAGGTTTTGACCAAAGGGATTATAGATACCTTTGGGGCATTTTGGGTGACCAAGCGGTTGTGGGAACCCTTGGGGCTTTTGGTTTGACCAAAGGGTTTATAGATACCTTTGGGGCATTTTGGGGTGACCAAGCGATTGTGGGAATCCTTGGAGCTTTTGGTTTGACCAAAGGGATTATGGGCACCTTTGGGGCATTTTGGGTTGACCAAGTGATGATGGGAATCCTTGGAGCATTTTGGTTTGACCAAAGGGATTATGGGTACCTTTGGGGCATTTTGGGTTGACCAAGTGATTATGGGAATCCTTGGAGCTTTTGGTTTGACCAAAGGGATTATGGACACCTTTGGGGCATTTTGGGTTGACCAAGCGATTGTGGGAATCCTTGGAGCTTTTGGTTTGACCAAAGGGATTATGGGTACCTTTGGGGTTTTGGGTTGACCAAGTGATTGTGGGAATCCTTGGAGCTTTTGGTTTACCAAAGGTTTTGGTTTTGGTGACCAAGGATTGTGGGAATCCTTGGAGCTTTGGGGTGGGCCATGGCTCTTTTAAATGTGGAATGGCCTCAAATGACTGATGTTCAAGGGTTCTAGTTCCTTGATTCCTTCAAGAGAGGCGAGCCGGTATGTTCTAGGTCCTATTTTACTGTCGATTACATAAGGACCTAACCAATTTGCCATGAACTTGTCCCTTAAATGGGGTGGCAAGTTAGAATTTTGTTGGTTCTCTTTTAAGACCAAGTCACCAACCTGAAAGTCCCTTAGGTGAACTTTCATGTTGTATGCTTTCTTAAGTCGCTCTTGATAGATACGTAAATGCTCGAGAGCATTGATGCGTCATTCATCGAGCAACGTAAGCTGGTCTAATCGGGCTCGCTGCAGTGTCATCATCGATGAACTCTTGCATTGATATGCGTAGGGAAGGTATTTCCAACTCGAGAGGCATGATTGCCTCGGAGCCATACACTAGCAAAAATGGAGTTGCCCTAGTGGGCGTCCGAATGCTAGTGCGATAAGCCCATAGAGCAAGTGGGATTTGAATGTGCCAATCCTTATGACTATCTATGACTATATTTTTAAGGATGGCAACTAGCATTTTGTTTGACGCCTCTGCTTGCCCATTTGCTTGCGGATAATAGGGTGTCGAAAAATTATGCTGAATTTTGTACTTTGTTGTCAAAGCATGCACATCTTTGTTCTTAAATGACGTCCCATTATCCGAGATGATCTTGGATGGAATACCAAAATGACATATGATGTTATGTAAAATAAACTCCGTAATGCGGGTCCCAGTCATAGAGGTAAGCGAAATTGCTTCCACCCACTTGGTGAAGTACTCTGTGGCCGTTATGATGAATGTGTGATGGCTTGACGATGCAGGGAGATCTTTTCGATTAGATCTAAGCCCCACTATGAAAATGGCCAAGCCGATTGGATCGGCTGCAAGGCTTGAGAAGGTATGTGTGTCAAGTTAGCATGGTGTTGACACTTCATGCACTTCCTCACATATGCACAACAATCTCGCTCTAAATATGGCCAATAATAGCCCATGCGAAGGATGCACTTGTGATGGCCATACCTTAAAGTGGCCACCACATGTACCATCGTGCGCTTGGGTGATCGCCCAAGTGGACTCTCTGCGTCCAAGCAATGGAGGAGGATCCCTTCGTAGCTCCGATGGTACAAAATGTCTCCTAGCAAGACATGGTTTGCCTACTTTGTGTTTGAATGGATATTTAGTCATCATGATCTATAATATTCAAAGTTAATGCATGTGATCATGGAAGATGTATGTCATAGCCGTTGGTAGGTGCACCATTTTTAAGGCAAAGGGCATGACCTTATAACAAAATGTCCCCAAGGTTGTGAATGCGTTTTGAGTTGATCATCGAGATTGATACAAATTTGGTTGTATCCCAAGAAACCATCCATGAGGGAAAGAATTTCATGGCCTACTATAGCATCTACCAATGCGTCGATGCTAGGCAAGGGGAAATCATCCTTGGGACTCACTTTGTTTAGATCTCAAAAATTGGTGCATATGTGAATCCTCTTGTTAGGCTTCTTGATGGGTACCATGTTGGACAACCATGGTGGGTAATCTATGCAGATGACAAACTGTGCATCCAATAATTTTTGTAGCTCGTATTTGACCATTAAGGCTATTGTTGGGTGCATCTTACATAGTTTTTTCTTGACTGCTTGACTGTCGGATCAAGCGTTAGATTATGCGTGACTAGCTACGGGTCTAGCCTTGGCATGTCTTTGTAGGACCATGCAAAAACCTCCTTCTTCTCTTTGAGAAGGGCAATGTAATTGGCTTGCTCTTTGGGGATATACTTACCCCAACTTGATGATTTGTAGATTCATTGGATCAGAGCCGATGTCTACGTCAGTTGTCTCTTCGACTGACATGTGGGACCCGTCCTCCAACTGGTGTGGAGTTGGGATTAGGTGGATATCATTTTCTAAATTTAGATCTACGTTTGGAATGTCGGGTTCCTCTTCAGCGTGGAAGATATCTTGAGTTGGTCCTGGGGTGAAATGAAGCATCTCATCGCAAGGCTAGTACTCTGATGGGGATGGTGGTGAGTTAGCATGATCCCAGTTTATGGCATCTAGGTTTAGATACAATGGTCATGTTGGATCGGTTGGATTATGGATGGGGGTGGTTAAGTCAATGGAGATCATGTTGATGAAGTGAATTTGGTCTCCATTACCGCATGGGTGGTGACTCGGACATCCTTGGTGATCTTTGTGCTTCGGATCTGGCTCTGTGGGTATTGGCACAAATGGATCGGCCCTATGTGTGGATAGAAGGATAGGGTCTACCCTTGGCATTGATGGCTCTATAGGGTCTCTGGGTGGAAGGTGCTCTCTGTATGCCTAAAGTGGCGGATGCAGCACTTGGTCCAACTATGCTTGGTTCAAATGCCACCTATGCCTTGGCCCCATGTTTAGCTATTCAAACATGTCATCAATGTCCATGGGGTATTGCTGCTATTGCATATGGTTGAGATATGCCATCTCAGTCTCATCTTCATAATCGCTATCGAAGATCCATAGGCCTTCATTGGCTCCGACAACTATTTGTGGCATGTGAGGCTCGTTCTGCTCGAGCAAGTTGATTTGGTCCCATCGGGGTTGTTCCACTCTCTATGGGAGGACCTGATTCTCTTGAGGTGGCAATCGCTCGATTGGAGCATTCAAGGGGAACATTGCCACGAAGTTCTCCTGATAGTCATCTATGGGCGTCACTTGCGAGTGATTGCTATCGGACTCGAAAGGGTCCCAAGGTGCTACCTCATACTCTGACTCATCTTCTGAAGATCCTTCTTGGCCTTGTCTATATCCCTCTTGGAGGCAAGTTCTTGAACTTTCCCCTTTCTCGATCAAAGGGGAGGAGTTGTTGAGGCCCACAAGGTTGGTTGTTAGCAATGGGAGATAATCCCCCAATGTGTATGTTGTGTTAGGATTGGCATATGGATCTTGTGCCAACCCATCCTTGTTGCCTAGCCCTAGGCCTTGCATGTTTTCTACCAAGATGTCAAGGGGCAAAGGGTGGTTGAACCCTACTCCTGATTTGTCATATGGCATCTGATATCTTGGTTGACAAAGAACGCGCACCCCTTGTTCATATCTGCCCAACCCATATCCATGCCAATTACATTGGCCAAGGTATTTCAAAGTGAAGTTCGGGTTGGACAGATAGTTGACATTCTCAACAAAGGGCTCTTCATCCTCTTCCTCTTGTAGGTAAGGTTCAATGCCATTGTCGAGGCCCCCATATACAAAATTTGTCTGATTTGGTGGGTAGCCCAAAGGGACAATAGTGCCGATGGGGAGGCGAGGTCTCCCCATGTCCTGCATGGACTCAAGCATGGGTGTTGCTACAATGTTCCACACTAGATACTCCCCCAGGCCCGTATTGGCCATCTCAACGGTGATCGTTGGTGGTTGAGGGGGAGGGAATGGGAGTTCTTCCTGGGTCCACTCCATGTTGGGTGAACCAGGCATCTCGACTTCCATTTGGTTGGGCACCTCTTCGATAGATATGGTTGAGACCAATGGTGGTATCTCTTCCAGGGGCTTCTTCCCATTGTCCTTCGATGTGGCCACCGTAGGTGGTGTCATTGGTGAAGGACCAGATGATGAAGATGGGCCCGGTTGGTGATTTGATGGACTTAACAATGGGGATGTATGCGAAATCAGACCCTATTTGGATGGATTCAACTGAAAGTCCAAATGTGTCGATGGGAGGGTCGATTGTGGCATCAGCTGCACCGCATTGCAATACTTGAAGGGCTCTAAGTCTATCGGGACTACATGCACTTGCCCTTCGTATGTGTACTTTAGGCATTGATGGGCTATCGAAGGGACACACTTCATGTCCCTGATCCAAGGCCGGCCTAGCAAGATGTTGTAGGCCATCTCACCTTCCAGGATGTGGCACAACGTAGGAATAGTCTTTTGTCCCACTTGGATGGGCAGGACAATTGTGCCAACCATCGAGCATATCGCGTCATTGAATGCTCGAAGAGTATAGGTGGAGGCCACAATGTGAGATGCTGGCAACTTGAGGTGTTTCAATGCCGCTGTTGTGATTATATTGTTGGATGAGCCAGTGTCCACCAACACCCTCTTAAATGGAATCCCGTTGACCCACGCAATGACGTGCAGGGGTGGATCCACCATATCACCAGTCATCGATTTTAGTTCGTCTTCTCTAAAGGTGATGACTGGTTCTGTACATCATTTTACATGTCCCACAAAGTTGTTGAAAGAGTTTGCTTCATGGGGCTGTAGCTCGATGGCTTTGAGTATCTCCATTAGAGCCTCCCGATGGGGTGGTGATTGTTGGATGAGCTCATAGATGGAGAGCCTAGCCGACGTGGTCCTTAAACTTTGGGTAAGTTTAGTCCGAATCGTGGCCACTGGTCTAGGTGGGGGAGGTTGTGTAGGGTGCTGTTGAGGTTGTGACGTTGATGGAACCTCTCCTGTAGCTATAGCGGGGGCAGCTATGCTTGGGTACCTCTTGTTCCGTGTCACTATGCTTATCATCCCTACATACCCCTGCATGGGGCAGTTTTGTGTCACCTCATTGACTTGTAGAGTCTTTGCCTATGCATCATGGGTAGGCAGGGGGTCTTTGAAGACCTCCATCTATTGGTTGCTTGGTGCTACGGGATTATCCACCGCTAGCGTTTTGTTGTCTATTAGGTCTTGCACTAAGCTTTTGAACTTCCAACATGCGTAAAGGTCATGTCCTTTCTATCGGTGAAATCTACAATATAGGTCTTCCCTATAGCCCTTGGGTTTTGGCACGTTGGGGTCTACGGGTCAACTTTTTGGTAGGTTTATCAAGTTTGCCATGGACAAGTGGTCAAACAAGGAGTCTTTAGACTCTGTGAAGGGTGTGAATTGTCGCCTAGGGTGACGCTGCTAATTTTTCTCTTGCCTATGATTTTCCTTCTCATAGTTGTCAAGAGGAACTGCCTGATAATTAGCCTTTGGGGGCTGTGTCGTCTATGCAGGCTTTGGTATGTTTATGGCAACCTGATTGACTACGACGGGTTTCGGTTGCATGGACCCAGTTTTGGCATTTTTGGGCCACTCTTTCTTGCATGGCTTGGCAATCTCGCCATCCTGTATCTTGATCTCCTCAATTATTCTGGCTTGCACCAGGGCTTCCTCGAGAGTGGCATATTGCTGCAGCTACAATAGCATGGAGATCGACCTTAGGCAACTCTTTGAGAACATTTGGGTCAGGTCGGCCATGGGAGGGAGGTAAGGAAGCCTTGAAAGCAATGTCCTCCATCGATTTCCATAAGCCACCATGGTCTCCTCCTCATACTATCTGAGGCTAGCTAGGTCACTTAATGATGCCTTCTTCTTGGTGTTGAAGGTGAAACGTTCGAGGAACGCGTCCACTAGCTGGTCTAGGTTGCTGATGCTATGCTTCGGCAATTGGGTAAACCAATCCGAGGTAGGGCCTATGAACGTGGTTATAAATGTTCTTAGAAGCAAAGCATCATTGTCCTGAATGCCAAAGCATTGACTCAAGAATCTTGTCACGTGCTCTTGGGCATCTTCATCCCCTCTAAAGATTGCCAATTGAGGCATTTTGAAGTGTTCAGGGTATGGGGGTGCCGACACTGAAGGATGCACAGGGTGACTACGGAGCTGGCGTAAAGTGGGCTTTTGGGGCCCAGAAGTCTTGGTCTCCATAGACTCTAAGCACTCTAGCAACGCTTTGTATGCATCGAAGGATTTGATCTCTTCCTCCTTGGTTTGTTCCCATTGTGAATTGTGGGGAACTTGAGGCCTATGGAGGGGTAGCCGGATAGCGCCCCCCTGCCTTGGTAGGGCATTTCAGCCCGCTCTTCTTCTTGCTCAAATTCCTCATAGGCTTCTTGAGGAGTTCCTGGGCGTGACCTATAAACATGGGTGGGTGCCCGAGGAGGGTGCCCATCATTGGCTCTAGGGGTGGCCTCCCGCTCAGGTCTAGGAGGTCTTGGAGGCAACGCTTGATAAGGTCATGGAGACCTGTCTCGTACCAAGGGGTTGTGCCTCTCATAAAGCTCTATCTTATGTGTGCGAGGGGTTGGAATCCTCTCATGCATAGTGTTGTGGAGCAACTCATCCGTCTGATGCTGAATGCGCTCTTTGCTAAGATGGTACAGGTGCTCTAACTATTGTTGATCTTGCTCAAGCTACGTGATTTGTGCTTGGCGGGTGGTATGTTTGGCAAATGCCAAGTCGATTTGTTCCATCGTCTTAGGTCTAGGAGGCCTAGATGCCTCCCCTACATATCTACCTCGGTCGTAGTGATCCGAGATCTCTATAGGTCACTTCCCTCTATCGAGGTTAGCAGCATTCACCCGAGGCTCTAGCCTCAGTAGGTGATCCTGATAAATAGCAGGTGTGGAGGCGCATTGCTCCCATGCTGTGTATTGCTCTTGAGGAATATAGTGGTTTTCCTCATGCTCCCTTTCATATATGTGAAAGGGGTGGGCAGAGTTGGCTCGCCCTATCTGAAGAGCCTTGCGCTCTGGATTTGGCCTATTGTTTTTGACAGTAATGAGGGGTAGAGGAGGGATGATATAATCATGTGGCCCCTCCTTATGGACCCTATGTTGTTCTAGCACTTCATCGCACGGTGGCCACTCATAATGAGTGTCTAAGGGGGCCTTCCCATGTATGTACTCCTCCTGAAAGGGTCTATGTTGAATGGGAGTGCCCCTCGAAGGGGTGCCTCTATAGTCCTGTTCCGTCATGGTATGATGTGGACTATTTTGTGGGTCAGGCCACCAAGGTGGTATGACCAAGTCCTTGGGGCTATAACGGAGGCGACTTGTGCCTCCTTGTACACTTTCTACCGCTTCTGCCCGTGATTGGGCTTGGCTACGGGTGTACACCATGGTGGTGATTCTCTAAGGGATACATATGTTTTTATCTTCTTTACAATTTTTTATGCTACACTAAACAAAGGGGACCACACAATCAAAGAAATGATTATCTCATTTATAGATTAAAGGTGTGCCCTAAATCTGGTTTAGTGTGTTTTGATTTTTGTTGTGCAAAACCTTGTAAAGAAAATTTTGTTGTACATGCAATATGAGGGCTCTTATATCTCCCAAAATGGTCGCCCCTTCAATATACCATTGCCAGGCCATTATACCGAACCTCTCAATATACCCGCCCTTACGTGAGGGAAACTATTGGTACGCGAGAGCAAAATAGTACATGGAACATAGGCGGTACGAAAGGGGAATCACTCTATTTTTGACACCTACCATAGAAGACTTATCCTCATGCACTGGGAATCACCCCCACTACACTTGGTCAGCTTTCGTCAGGATTTACGTCTAGCAATAGTCACGATCGGGGTTATGTATGCAAAATTCAAGCCAAGGTGGTGATGAAATCCACCGTTGGTCTTGATCAAGTGTTGGGGTTTTACGACCAACTCCTTGATGTTTATATTATCACGTGGTGTGTGTGGTTCTTTTTACTTGTGCAAAGAAAGAAAACATGCAGTAAAATTTTCCATGCAAGCAAAGAAAATAGAAAAATCATAGAAACAGAGACAAAAAATTATAGAGGATGTTCAGAAAACCTACCTCTTCTCTGCCCACACCAGATGCCCCTGAGTTTCTGCTCAAAAAATGCATAGAGAGCTAATCATCCTGGGGTGGGATGAATAGCATATCTGTATTCATCATAGGGTGGGATGAATGCCTATTCGTCCCTGGGTGAAACGAATACCAGCTCTGTATTCGTCATAGGGTGGCACGAGCAGCAGTCCAACGCCTGAAGGATTAACACCTGCAAGCAAAAACACAAAATTTTGATCAAAAATTTGATCCCAAAATTAGGGGATAGAGTCCCACCATGATCACCACTGAAATCATGTCTACGGAAGCATAGGCACATCGGGTGCGATGCAAACAAAAGCAAATGTAACGCTAAGTACTACGAATGAACAAAGAACTAAGTGCATGAAAAGGGAAAGCGAAGCATGAATGAAATGAGATGTAAAGCAAAAGTAAAGGTGCAGCCTCTTTTATTAATTTTTCTTATGATCAGGTTACAATATGTCTCCCCCCATTTTCAGGGGCTCGGAGCGTTCGATACAATTTTGTTACACCAACGGATGGTACGCTTCCCTTCGGGATCTTCCGCGTGCCCACATTTGAAATGGGTGGGCCAAACATCACCACCGCTTGCATGAATTTGTCTGTAGTTCCTTTCTGCCCCTCCGGTGTCGAGATCCTACGTTCAAAGAAATAAAAAATGATTAATAGCACATGCGGATGGAGGGAAACATGCAATCCCCAAGGCCTCCGGTTAATGCATACATGAAATAATTAAAACAATGATCAAAACATATCAAAATAAGATGAAACTTGAAAAAAAGCATGTAAACATCATCATGAACACACTGCAAAAAGAAAAGTCAAGAAATCTATTGTAGATTTCTAATCGCTCCAGGGTGGGACGATTAGGACTATCATAAAATGTCCGAAAGTGACCTCCCAAATGTCCCATCCAGAGGCCTCCAAAACACCTACAAACTTGGGGTTAGGCAAAATGGGGCATTTTGAGATGACCCAGAAGGTCGGATTTTGCATATTCTTCCCCGATCACCCTGTATCCGAAGGCGCTCCCTATATGTTAGTAAAAGCGTAAAACAATGAAAACACAGTCAAAACAAGTCAGAATGCATTGAAATTTGAATAGCAGCATATATGAATCACATAAAACAAGATGCAAAATAAATAGTGAAGAAATATTCTATAGATTTCTAATCGCTCCGGGGTGGGGCGATTAGGACTACAATAATGCGAGGGGCACCCGGGGCAGGACGCCCATCGTTTGGGGCTTGGTTTTGACACCAATCCACTTGGGATGGGTCCAAAACCTCCTAGGGGGTTGTGTCGGCAAATTGGGTGTGGTATTGTGGCCAATTTTTTAGGTTTTGGGTCCGGATTGCGCTCCTAATGTTCACCCGATAACCTCCCTTCCAAAAGAGAGATCAAGGATGTAGGAAGCACAATGAGGGTGAGGGTATAATTCGGCAGCACTCCATTGCTCCAAATGCTCCTACTCTATCCTTCTTTTGGGGTGAGAAGACTCACCATTTTATAGACCTAAAGGTCTACTTTGAATGTGCATGCAGGGGTGCCACTTGGCCATCATGCCTTCTCAAGGGAGAGAAGATTCCTCCCTGATTAAGGGCTCCATGACTGCCTCTATGACTGCCTCTTTGAGATTTGAAATGCTCACTCGCACTCCCATGCATTGAAGGTGGAGTTGAGTGGTGGATCTGGGCTGCCATTTGTCAAGGTTTGACTTTTTGCCCATCAAACCTGCTATTCGCCCCACCCTGGAGCGATTGCTGCTAATCATCCCGGGGTGGGGCGAATAGCATTCTAATCATCCCAGGGTGGAACGAGTAAGGAGCAAGGTGCTTGAAAGGTGCCAAATTGACCTCTGACCTTCCAAAACTACTTTGGGAGTGGTTAGGACCACTGTTTAACCTCTAGGGGCTGCCCTAGGGGCTATGTATGCCAATTCGGTCAGTTCTTGTAGCCACATGATCAGATTGGTGCTATTTTGGTGTCTACAATAGCAATCATGCGATGTAGGCCTTCACTCCCATCGTGGAATACCCCCCTAAAAGCCATAGTAGCCCCCATGAGTGGTTTTTTAGACTTCATCACTGAGAAGCCCCCTACACTTGGGTACATCCTAGAGTGGGTTAGGTTTAGATGCCCTTTAACCATGGGGCTTAATAATTAGTGGAATGTAATTTTCGTTCTTATCCAAGCTTGCCCAAGGGTGAAGTGAAATCTTGATTGGGTAAGTAGTAGAATTTAGACAGTGCGACCCCTTCTTAGAGGGGTATTTTGTTATTCCCATAAGGATACCTATCATTTATCTATCATCATATGAATCCATATTGACCATTTGTGTCACATTCCTTGATAAGGGTTGTGCATAAACTACCTTTTTCTATAGCATTCATTCCATCCACCCTAATTATTTTAGGAATAGGATTCAAAACAACACATCAAAAGCAAAAAAAAAAAACACAAAACCAAAATCAAAATTAAAAAAAAAACAAAAGAAAAGATTTCAAAAGCAACAACAACATCAATTATAAAAACCATATTTCTTGGTTACCTTGCTTGATTTGTTTGGGTAGTTCAAAAGTGCATTCTGTTTACTTAGCTTATGGTCATGACACACAGTTAAGCTCAAACATGAGCAAAAATTGCCAATCTAACACAAAGAGTTATGGATCAATTCCTACCAAATCAATAGGGTAGCTTGTCTAATGCACCCTTTCACCAAGACCTTGGCCCACCTGAGTGGAAACATGTCCAGTATGACTCAAATATTAAGTGCGGGGTCACTCCTATCATAAAGCAAATTTACTTTTCATATCCTTAGTATAAAGATCGCTCCCTACAAGAAGCACAAGATCACTTATGTCATCAAGCCACTTTCCTTTTCATGTTCATAGCATAGAGGCCACTCCCTACAAGAAGTGTGAGGTTGATCCTATCACTAAGAAAAATTTACTTTTCATATTCTTTGCATAGAGGTCGCTTCCTACAAGAAGCACCAGATTGCTCCCATCATCAAGTAGATTTACTTTTCATGTCCTTTGCATAGAGGTCGCTCCCTATAAGAAGCATATGATCACTACCATCATCAAGAAAACTTTACCTTTCGTATCCTGAGCATAGAGGTTACTCCCTATAAAGAGTAAAAGGTTGCTCCTCACAAGGGACAATTATTTTTGCATACCTTTAGCAGTGAATTTTATTTCCAAAGACCAAGTTTTAAATTCAAATGCCACTTCATGACACCAAACCCAATTGGTTAAGTTCCACTTCAAAGGCCCCAAATCACTTTGGTCATCTTCCAATTCATGCTTGGGGGTGCCAATACCCCTTCTAATCACATTTGTTTCTAATCTGGGGGTGCCATTATCCTCCTATCATATTTGGCTTGCACATTATTGTACATTCTATATAAAAAACAACATCAAAGAACAAAAAAAACAAAAACCTCAAAACCATATGTTTTTGCTTGGCTTACATTTTTGGTTGTTTAGATAAAACACCTCATTCACCAACATCGCTTCCAAATCCATCTATTCCCAATCTTCATGTTGATCATCCAATTAACCATCTCATCCATACCACCTTATCATTTGAGTTGGACCAAGCAAATCCACTCACACAAATCATGACCATCCCATACCACCATATCACCATCTTCTCTTTATTGTACATAATCACCCATTGCATCCATTCATCCACCCTAACCATTCCAATCACAAATCATATTATCACTTGAGTAGGATGATATTACCTAATCAATGTTGTCACAAATCTTGATCAATACCCAGCATCTATTTTTTTGGGGGATCTATGTTTATCCTAAAAAACTTTCCTGAGACTATCATAAACCCTACTTTGCTGGGTCTAAATGCAGACTTTCTCTTATCAGTCAAACTATAAGTAAATTTAGTTTATTGCATGCCATGCCTATGTGTATCACCCAAATTTTTTGCACCCTTACCTTCAGGCTAAAGGATCCGTACCTGTAAGGGGGGGTGAGAAAAGGATGGAACAATACTTCAGACAGAGAGGCCCTTTGAAGGTCGCACCTCTCGGGGGAGGGGTATAAAGGTGAATTTTTGATAGATGGTGGGGTTCACCAGGAAAATTTGAGTGGCAGTTTCCACACCTAGGTTGAGAATGGGTTTGATTTGTTCATTTTATGTTCAATCATTCCGATTCCTAGGTTGGCCAAAATGAAGATAAGCTATTCTATATGAAGATTCTGATTTATATGAAGACAAAAGACATAAATGAATCCTAATGTGATTGAATAGAGAGAATATATAAAATGGAGAAGAGTACACCTGATTTCTGATGTCTGATGAAGATTATGAAGCTTGTAGGAGTCCAGATCATCCTGGATATGATAGGATCGTATGTAATTATATAGAATCATCCCAAATCATAGGATATCATTTGAGATCACCCAAGATCGTTAGCGACCTGATGAATTCGTCAAACAAATTTTTCAAAAACCTGCAATCAAGAAAACAGACACCAAAAACCAAAAATACAATTGCAAGAATGATGCAAAATGATAGAAATAAGAGTATAGATGTTTGAATGATAAATCCGGATATCAAATTAAATGAGATGCACTATTTTGGAAACTTATTTTGAATTTTATCATGCAATTACGCTAAATGAGGTGAAATCCAAGATGCAAAACAGAAGTAAATTAATCTAATGCACCAATAAATAAGGAAAATGAGATAGAGAATGCAAACTTGGGTCTCTGATTGCCCCCAATCTGAATTGCATATCGGATCATCTGTAATCATACAAGATCATCGCCAATCTTGATAGGATCATATAGAATTGTAGTTGAATCGCCTGCGATGATCCGAGCTACCTCCGACTGAAACACAGTGAAATATTGCAACAAAACTTGAAAACACAAGTGCGAATGACAGCAAAAACTAAAATTGTAGGGAGATAATCAGTCAGGCAGCCAGGTAGGGAGTCAGGGAGGGAATCAGGGGGATAAACTAGAAAAATCCCAGTTTATATAGGATTAGGGGGAGGTTAGGAGGTTGGGAATCATCCCAATCTAGGAGATCCTCAACGTGGGAATCTCCAACTATGTAGACACGATTCTGCCCAAGTTGGAGAGGTCGTTGGAACAAAAGCTAATTGTGAAAATTTGGCTTTGGGACGAAATTGTCTGTTCGTTCTATTCCAAACGAATTCGTTCGATTTGGGACGATATTGTCATATCGACGATGATATCGTCCAACAGTCACAACAACCTCTAAAAATGGCATAAAAAATGAGGTAAGCGGTTAACGGGTGGTTTTGGGGTTAAAATTCAAATTTCTACTTTTTACTAATGGTTTAACTACACCAATTTTATGGTGCTACACTATGTTTGTATGGTTTTGACATGCCTATGCTACATTGAGGTAGCATCACACCCACTTATAATCGATCACAACATTGTGAGGACACCTACCATATGGTTGGCTCGTATACCCCATCTCGATTTGGCAAGCTTCATGCCTATATCTGCACAATTTATATATGCTTATGCTACATCAAGGTGGCATCGCATCCACTTATAATCAATTATAGTATCATGAGAACCCCTACCATACGATTGGCCCACATGCCAAGTTAGAATAATTTTATCAATCCATAAATGATAAGGTTCAAAGATATTTATCCCTTCCATAAATTAGGGTATCTTACATTGATAATAATTCATAACATTCTTATATCTCCTTCTCAGGCATCACTTCATCCACCTTGCATCCGTTCATCCACCACCATCATCATCCCATCAATCACCAACTCAATTTCCTTCCACTCTTCTAGTCTAGGGGAGTCCACCCTCTTTCACGACTACCTGCTAGTCTAGGGAGAGTCACTTCTCCTTCCATCCAATTTTATGCCTAAGGGATTTCACTCCCTCTGTTACATCCATATCATTGCATTAGACACATTCATTGCATTTATCTATCCCACTCATCCATTATAGTATTGCATAAGGCTTCTAAATGTGCTAATATAATCTTGTTTTGGTTTCACCTACATGCATCCCATAATTTTGATTGGTAATTAATCAATGCCATCAAATAGTTGTTCATATTATGTATATTTCTATATATTGCATATTGTTTATTCCATCCTTGTACATTATGTCTTGTTTGGTCATGTGTTCTATCATCTTTTTCATCGTCTAGTACATCCATTCTATTTTTTTTGAACATTCATCACACGCCACACTTGTTTTTGTTGTCCTAATGTCTTAGGACTCTTAGAATTAGAGGTCATTTTGGTTATTCAGCCATACCTAGTCCCTCAATCAACCTCCACCCAAAGTCATTAAGTCTTTGAGTGCTACAAGCCTTTTTTAGTTGTTTCGAGTTTCTTCTTGGATAATGCACAAACTTCATACAATAATCAGTTTTTGTGTCTAGGAAAGATGAACCCATGAGTCACAATTGCCATAAATCAAATGGTTTCCCCTAATCCTCCTATCATGTGCATGGTCTAAAAGCTAAGAATTGACAAAAGAACAAGCTTCCCATAAAAAAAGCAAAAATAAAAAAATCCCTTTGCTCCTCTACAAAATGAGCAAAATCCCAAAAAGCAAAAAATCCCTTTGCTCATCCACAAAACAAGCAAAAACCCCCCACCAAAAAAGAAGAGCTTGAATCCCTAGAATTCTTAGTTTTGACAACCATGGGGTAATATCCATTGAGGCTATATAAATCTGATTGGTAGTGGACCATCCTTATGTGTGGTGACACATATGTCACATTAGAAACATTCTTTTGTACACAACAATGTCAACTTATGGATGAGCTAGCTAATAATGACTTGAGTTACAAATGGTCAAATCTAACCTTACTTAAAATATAATAAAAACATCACTACACACACTTTGGTCCTTGAGCAACTTGACTCACTAGACTGGTTCTTAGTATCTTAGAGTCCCTGATTGATTAGTAGATGACATTGATTGATGCTACTAGGATGTTTGAGTTTCTTGAAATGCTTATAAGCTCTGGAGCCCTAAGATATCTAGGGCAACACAACATGTTTTTTCTACACCATCATTGCACATGTGTCTTGATGTCTCCATTTGTATAGTGTATCACACATTAGTCACTATCATTTACTAGGTCATATATCACTATCCATATCTTATGTCTCACTCCCATTATCATTGTCATGTCTCATATTCATTATTTGTGTCATGGTCACCACTACTTTATCTGATACGGGATCTGAACCCAAAGTGAAGCTGGATTTTTATTTAATATAATGCAGTATATATAGATCACACAAGAGCCAGTCGATGGAAGGTTATAATAGCCTATAACCAATATGCCAACAGGGATAACCACTCGACCAACATGGCATGCAAATAAGCTAATTGTTGCTAGGTGACAAATCTCCCCTAACAGTCCAACAACATGCTAAAACAATCACTCTTACGTGGGCATACTATGCCTCACGTATTACAACATGTGAAATAAAAAATATAAAATAATACAAATCATATCTTAGGTTGTAATCAACCTAAGTATCCGCAACACTCCTCCCAACCATAGAAGCATTGGACCCCAATGCTCTCAACAAATCTGGAAGGTCACGAGCCATCTGATGGTGGGAGATCCAGTGTGCCTAGTGTGGAAGCTGACCGCGGTGGGCGACAAGGTAGGAAGTGGTCGAACCCTGTCGAGTCTGATGAGTCTTCATGTCAAAAACTCTATCTGTATCAAGCGGAAGCTGAAAGTTAGGTACCACATCTACTGGATGGTTGATGACAGGTGCAGTATCCAAAGTTGAGTCCTGATATGGCTTCAAAAGATCCACATTGACAACATCATGGATGCCAAGATGTGAAGGAAGGTCCAAACGAAATGCATTCTCAGAGATCTACTGAATTATGGTGTATGGCCCATAGCGAAGAGGCTTGAGCTTGTTATGTGCCTTCTCTGAAAAACGTTGTTTGTCTAAGTGAAGCCAAACTCTGTCACCAACCTGAAAAGTATGAGGAACGCGATGTCGATCCATCGCTTTCCTCTGTTGCTGTTGAGTCCTCTATAGGATCTGTGTCACCTTAGCTTGGAGGCTTTGCAAATTTTGTATGAAAGAGGTTGCCTTATCTTGCTCCTTCTCCATGTGTGTAGTGGTGGGAGAGGGCAAGGCAAGAGGCAACTTGTAAGGTGCAAGTGGCTGAAATCCGAGACAAACCTCAAAAGGTGAATGTGTTGTGGAGTTGTGAACCACTCTATTATATGCATGCTCAATGTGAGTGAGGCTCAAATCCCACTTAGCCGGTGAGGTGTGGTGGTAGATCCTCAAACTCTATACTAGTGTGTGATTCACAACTTCAGTCTGCCCATCTGACTGAGGGTGGAAAGCCATGGAAAAATTAAGGGAAACTCTTAAAATTTTCCACAAGGATCTCCAAAAGTGTCCCACAAAATGTGGATCTCAATCAGAAACAATGATGGTGGGAATACCAAAGGATCGCCACACTATCTCAAAGAACAATTGTGCCAAATCAGGTGTTGTACTAGTCTTCCTGCATGGAATGAATTTGGCCATCTTATTGAATCGGTCCACAATCACAAGAACACTATCATGTTGTCTCACAATCATGGGAAATCCACTCACCAAGTCCATGGATATGCTCTCCCAAGGACGTGAAGGAATGGGCAAAGGAACACTCAAGCCCAACTTCCTATTTGTTGATTTGGAGCGACAACATACGACATACTATGTCAAAAATCGTAGGACATCTCTCTGCATGTGAGGCCAGTAGAAGAACCGTTGCAAGTGGTGGAGTGTTTTCTGTTTCCCAAAATGACCTCCATAAAGAGTTGAGTGGGCTTCTTTTATGAGAGAAACCCTATGCTCCTATGGTACACAAAGTTTTTCTAGCTTGTACAAAAGTCCATCCTTCAAGTGATAGTCCTGAAAAGGAGTGAGGTTGGAAGATGAAGGGTGTACAAGATGATGGTGCACCTTGCTGAAATCTGTATCAAGAGCATAAAGAGGTGGCCAAGTCTGAAATCCAATATGGGAGGTAGTCACAATTGTTGTCAAGGTTTGGGCCATGGGTGGACGACTCAAACAATCAGCCACTATATTAGTTGTTCCTTTCTTGTACTTGATGACCAAGTGGAACTGCTGCAAGTAAGTGGCCCACTTCATGTGTCTAGCCTCTTCAATCTTGGTTTGTGACTGAAGAAACTTGAGTGGCATGTGATCTGTGTGGAAAATTGTTTCTTTCCCAAGAAGATAGTGTCTCCAATATTTGATGGCTTGGACCAAAGCATACAACTCTTTGTCATATGTGGAGTAGTTTCTTTTGGTAGCTAAAAAGGTCTCGAAATGATATGCCACAGGGTGTCCATCTTGCTTCAAAATTGCTCCCATCACAAACTGTGAGGCATCTGTCTCTATCTCAAATGGATGAGAAAGGTTGGGGAGTACAAGAATAGGGGCAGTGCATAGTTTGTGTTTCAAGGTCTCAAAGGCTTGATCATGTTCCTTGAGCCAATGAAATCTAATTTTGGCTTTCGTGAGATGATGCAAGGGGTGAGCAATGGTAGAGTAGCCAAAAATGAACTTACGATAGAAATTCGCAAGTCCAAGAAAACTCCTAAGATCAGTGACAGAGGAGGGAGTTGGCCAATTTTGGAGTACTTCTACCTTTGTGGGATCAACATTGATTCCTTGCTGATTTATTATAAAGCCAAGATAGGAGATTGAATTTTGAGCAAATGAACACTTAGGAAGGTTAGAAAAAAGTTGGTTCCTCTCAAGGGTGTGGAGAACCTGATCTAGATGTTGCAAGTGTTCCTTCCAAGTAGTAGAGTATACAAGGATATCATCCAAGTATATGATCACAAAGTTGTCTAGGCAATCCCTAAACACTTCATTCATCAACCTCATGAAGGTTGCGAGTGCATTTGTAAGACCAAAGGGCATCACCAACCACTCAAAAAGCCCAAATTTAGTCTTAAATGCTATTTTCCAAGTGTCTTCTGCTTGAACCCTTACTTGATGATAACCACTCTTAAGATCAAATTTAGAGAAAATTTTTTCCCCTTGAAGTTGATCCAAAAAGTCATCAATGCGAGGGAGAGGATATCTGTTTTTTATTGTGATTTTGTTCAATGCACGAAAATCAATACAAAGTCTCCATGAGCCATCTTTCTTAAGCACCAAAAGAATGGGGGAAGCACAAGGGGAAGTGCTAGGCTGAATGAATCCTTTTGCCAACAAGTCCTCAATTTGACGTTTGATTTCATCCATTTGTATTATTGATTGCCTGTACATAGGTGCATTTGGAAGTGAAACTCCTGGAATTATGTCAATGTTGTGATTGATATCTCTCTCTGGTGGTAGAGTGGTGGGTTCATTAAACACAACTTGATGTGATTGCAAAATATTTTGAAGTGAAGCATTCTTTGTGTGGAACTTAGAAGTTTTTGTTTGACCTTCTTTTTGTGTGGGTCTTATGAATATGAGTGCCAACTCTTGTGCTTGATTTACTGCTTTGCGAGCTTGCCTACAACTTAGCACTAGATTAGATGTGTCCTTAGTGCATTCCACCAAATATTGTTTGTTATCCAGTTCCAATGTGTAGGTGTTATTTTTAGCATGGTAGATGGCATTCCTATCATATTGATAGGGTTTACCCAACAACATTCCACAACAATCCATGTCTGTGACATCACACTTAACCTTATCCACAAATTTGTCACCAAAGGCAAAGGACACGGTGCAAGTGTGTGTGATGTCTGAAGTAGAGTCAACATCCTTCCACCCAAGTGCATAGGGTTGAGGATGTGGTTTGGTGGGGAGCTTCAGCTTCTTTACAATGGATCTCACAATCAGATTTTTCTGTGAGCCATTGTCTATGATACAATCAACAGAAACATTGTGTGTAAGGTGGGCCTTAGTGACAAACAAATGGTCACGACCCCCATGAGCAGAAACATTTGTCATAAGGGTAACCTTATTGAGTTTACCCTTCAAGGCAGGATATTCTTCCTCTCTCCTTGTAGCCATAATGGGGCCATCTTGTGTGCCCTCATCTGACTTTACAACAAGGGATTTCTTCTTCATTCTCCCAAGTACAAAACAATTTGCTTTGGTATGACCATTCTTTTTACAATAATTACAAAACAATGAAGAAGAAGAATTTTTAGAGCCAGAAGAGGAAGAATAGGATTTAGATGAATGGGAAGGAGTAGAAGAATTAGGGGAAAAGGAGTTCTTCACCTTTTGTTGATGCTGATTTGAACCCTTGGATGAGCTCTCATGTGCCTGTCGTGCTTTGTAGGAACCACCAACTTTCTCCTCCGCCAAGCTAGCATGTTTGAATGTTGATGACAATGTGACAAATGGAATGAATTTCAACTCCCTCATTATAGGATCATGCAACCCACTTAAAAATTTTTCAATAAGCTCTTTGTTAGAAGAAGTGATACCAGAAAGAACTCTAAGCTTATTGAACTGAAAAATGTAATCAAAAATTGGCATATTGAAACCTTGCTTTAACCTATACCATTTGATCCTTAGATCGGCCTGGTAGTTAGGTGGAAAAAAGGTATCCTTCAAAAGTGTGACTAACTCTTTCCAATTTTTTACTTTAGCTTTCTCATCTGAAACGAGCATCTTTGCTAACCCTATGAGTTTTATCATGGAAAAAGGTACTCTTTCATCTTCAGGAACCTCGGCATACTCAAACCAAGTTTCCATATCTAGGATCCAAGTGGACAATACGTCGAGATTCCCGGATCCATCATAAGGTTTTACATCACACTTTGCTTTGTTGGAGTATTTGTTGTTGTAGATTTTGACATCATTTTTTACAGTAATTTCTTTCACCCTGTCCATCAAATCTCCTACTACAGTGGCGATGTTTGCCACTTGTGTTGCAAGATCATTGGCCATGTGGGCTCTAGTGTATGCCAGTATATGAGGGGTTACAAGAAGAATTCAAATACAATTTGTTTCCTTTCCAATGTTGCAATTTTAGGGGTAAGTGCAAAAAAAAAAAATTAACTTCCTCCAAAGTTACTTACAAAATTGCACTTTTAAAAAATCTCAAAATTTTGTTCCCCTAATGCAAGATTTTGACCATTAATTTTGCAAATGAAATATGCAAAATTTTAAAAAAATGTGACAAAGTTTCGTCACCTTGCTTCCAAGTTGCACCAAACCGTCAATCCGGTGTCAAAAAAATCTTTGCAGGCATCAAACATGCGTTGCAGGGCGTCAAAAAACGTCGCGGGGTGTCAAAATGCGATGTCGGGCATCAAACTATGTCACCGGGCGTCAATTTCACCGTAGGGCATCAAATCATGTCGTAGGGCATCAAATCATGCTACGTGGGCGTCAAACATGTAGTGAGGGCATCATACGTGTCGCGGGGGCATCAAACGACATCGTCGATGATTTTTGGGAACCGTTGCAATCCTGCAATGTGATTCCACGTCCTTCCAAAGGTGCTAGTATACTCCCAGATGCATGTGATGATTATTGGAGGTCAATCACATGCAAAACTTTGGATTAAATCGCGTGGCCAACCTTAGTAAATAAGGTAAAGAAAAATAAATTTTTCTTCTCGCAGATATTAGTAGGGGTATCTTCTCGCACATCAACAATACATCATCAAGGAAAATTCTGAGTCCACGCACCAATTGGCTCGAGTAATCAACTTGTCCAGAGGCCCCCAAACCTTAACAATGTATGAATTATTTAATACCTCCAAAAATTGCTATCGATGAAACTTTCATGTTATTACACCGAGGAATAAATCACGTCGTAGGCAAAAAAATTACTCAAATTCTTAGTGCGGTAGAGAGAACTCAGCTACATGAATGACTCGATTGGCGAGCAGATCCTCCACTGTACACAATATCTGGTCATCGAAAAAAAATGTCAGGGAATGTGCATCACCAAATGTTGGAAAAATGGTGATGAAATTCTCTTCCAACCGAATCGTAATTTTCAAGCCTTCAAAATGTCGAGCGATCATCAAATTTGATCGACAATTATTTATTGTCATAATAGACACGACGTCTTCAGAGGTCAATATCACGACAATAAAAATCAATTCAAAAACCTTATTGAACTTAAGGTTTTACCCCGACGTAAAAATATTTTGGGCCGAAAAACTTTGAAACCTACAACTCTTCCTGCTACTAGCCGAATGTAAGCGTCTTTCTGCAAATGAGGCAAGGGAGGTTACCCGTTTAGGTTAACCCTTTGATGTCTCCGTCAAGCAAACTGGGAGTAGGGGAATGGCAGTCCTCTGTCACCCTGAGCTTCACCAAACTATGCGGCTGGTAATGGAGGTCAATTTCACGCAATCGCCAACACAGGATCTTCTCCTTGTCTCTGAATACCAGTGATACGGGATCTGAACCCAAAGTGAAGCTGGATTTTTATTTAATATAATGCAGTATATATAGATCACACAGGAGCCAGTCGATGGAAGGTTATAACAACCTGTAACCAATATGCCAACAGGGATAACCACTCGACCAACATGGCATGCAAATAAGCTAATTGCTGCTAGGTGACAAATCTCCCCTAACAGTCCAACAACATGCTAAAACAATCACTCTTACGTGGGCATACTATGCCTCACGTATTACAACATGTGAAATAAAAAATATAAAATAATACAAATCATATCTTAGGTTGTAATCAACCTAAGTATCCGCAACATTATCATTAATTAATTAAACTAATTAAGATAAGGAAGTGCCTATACACTTCTCCAAAGCTTGATTGAATAAACATCTATGAACCATGACCCACCATATCTACCTACTCCACTCCATCTTGTCATATAGCATGAACATCTAATAAAAGATCATCCATTATAAGCATCATCAATAATACACATCCCCATCATCACCCATCACATCCACATACCATATCACATATCATGACTATATAATCACATGCATCTATCCATCATTTAAAAAAATACATTTTTGAAACCGCATTGAGTTAGGATGGTCTCAAAATTTAATTTTTTTTTCTCTTATTCAAACACTAATCATCCATTTCATTCTAGTCATTCCACCTTTGTCAAGCACTTTGTCACTGTCATCATTTTACCTCTCCTTCACCAACTCATCGCTTGAGGAGGTAGTCAATATCTATAAATTTTTGTCTCAAATAAATTCAAATACTCAAACACTCAATTTTGGAATCGTGTTCATACAAGAACCTTTGCTAGAGACTATCACAAGCCCTCACTTGTTGGGGCAAACAAAAAAAAAATTCAATTCATTAAAATTTGGTAAACCCAATGCCAATATTCCTAAGGCTACTCACACAATTGCTTCATAGAGATGGCAACACATCCACTTACAATAGATTGAAGCATCACGAGGACACCTACATTTGGCTTGTCAACTTACTAAATCAATCAAGTCTAACAAAGCCATAAAAAGTAAAGTTTCAAAGATACTCGTCCCTTCCATAATTGGGGCACTTTACATTGATCATGAATTGAGATAATATTACACTACTCTCCTTCAAGATCATTTTCATAAATCAATATCTTTCATTATCAATTCAACCATTTTAGATCATTTATTTTTGCTCTGCATTGTGCTTACACACAAAACATTCCAAAAAGGGTCATCTATAGACACCTAAAATACATTATCTTGAGGAGACTACCAAGAAGCCTCCTTTTCAACCCACTCAATTTATATTATTAGCTCTAAGGCTAAGTCCATGGATCTCTCCAATAACATGTAGTATTCTACAAAAATATTCATGTTCAGTGTAACCATCTTGAGTCGAGACGATCTCATTTTCCTAATAATCTAAACCTAATACAGTCCCACAAAATAAAAAATAAAAAAATCAAATCAAATCACAAGAAGGTAAACTACCTATCAATGACTGCGTGTAGGCCATATTTTTACACCTAGCATCACACTGGCATCAATCACCTAACAACTACTGAAGAACATAAGATTATACTGAGAGGGGTGGTGAACTAGTATAAGACCACTTTTTGTTTTTCTTTCCCAAACAATATTATCCAATATAATCAATGGCAATATCAATATCAGTAACTAAAGTAATACACAAATCATCACACATAACGAAGACACCAATTTAACGTGGTTCACCCAATGTGGGTTACTCCATGGAGAAAATATTTCACTATAATTTTCTCAACAAATATCTTTGGGAATCCTTCCCTATTATAATGTTTATGAACCTTTTCCCAAAGGAGACACCAATCCCCTAATCAATTTTATAGATCTCTATCCACAAGAGAACTCCTTTCTCCTTAGCTCTAGCTGGTGATCTTCTAGAAGAATTGTTACCTCCACTGCACTAGCTAATGGATCTCTATCCACTGAAGACACCTATCCTCACTACCCTATCTAATGGATCTCTATCCACTAGAGACCGTCATCCTCTATACTCTATCACCTTCAAAGCTCTATATCAAATATGCACTAAACACAGTCCTTCAGTCTAGCACAAATCTAATCAATCTCTGTCTCTAGTCTGACACAAATCTGTCCTTAAATATGCATCAAAATATATCCTCAAATTTGTACTAAACACATTCATTTGGTCTAGCACAAGTCTATCCTCAATATCTATCCTTTGATCTACACTAAACATAATCCTTCGATCTAGTACAAATCTATCCTCAATATCAGTTCTCAAACCTTAACACAAAGCTTGAATTAATCTTAAATCAACTCTGCACTCAAGTCTTCTCAAAGACTTATCTCAAATATGCCTTGTAAGCTTCCACAAAAGCTCACACTGATCTATCTACAAGTCATCTCTAGAACTTGTCCAAATATGCTCAACAAGTCCTCACTATAACTTATCCAAATTTGCTCAATAAGTCCTCACTAGAACTTATCCAAATCTGCTCTTAATCTCTATTCTCAAACTGTATTGTAAGCTTCCACAAAAGCTCACACAAATCTGTCCACAAGTCTTCTCTAAGACTTACCTCAAATCTACTCAAAAAATCCACACTAGAAATTATCCAATCTCATAGAAACATAAAGAGAATTGTTAGAGACTCAATATGCTTCACATTCACCACAATGCTTAATCACTTTCAATATTTCTTTTTACCACATAAACATATAGAGAATTGTTAGAGACTCAATATGCTTCACATTCACCACAATGCTCAATCACTTTCAATCTTTCTTTTTACCACAAAAACATATAGATAAATGTTAGGGACTCAATATGCTTCACACTCATAAACTCTCAATCAATTTTAATCTCTCTTTTATCACAGAAACATATAGAGAATTGTTAGAGACTCAATATGTTTCACATTCATCAACACTCAATCTCTTTCTTAACTCAATTCAAAATATAAAACAATTTGTTTCATAGAATTTGAACTATCACATCAACACATCCACTTGAATAGGCTCAACTAACTCTACTCAACCAATCACTCAATGGATTAATCCTTGCTTACAAACCCTAGTCCAAGCATAAGAACACTCACTCAAACATTTCCAACAATGCTTATCAAACATTCTTCACATAACAATGATACTCATGATATTTGCAAACCCTAGTTAAAGTTCACTCAACTAATCACTTCAACAACAATGCTTATCAAATAAGGATTTATCAACAAATCTTTATTCCAGAAAACCTTGAAGCATTAATTCAAAACACACTCAACAATGCTTACCAAAAAATCCTTTTCACTCCAATTTTGGATTCACAACATTCAACAAACACTCATTAGGAAGATGTGCCCATACCTTTTATTTGATGTAGAAGTGACCTTAGAAAACCTATCTCAATCACAATTTTCTTCTTTCCAATTTCAATGGTTAGATGACAAAATCACACTCTTAACACTTTCTCAAATATTCCTTAGACACAAAAATAATCAAAGCTCAAATACACCTTATTGCTCCTTCTTGGAATTAACATCCATCAAATCATTACATGAAAAATAATTATTTGGATACACCTTATAATATCCAACACCACAAAACCTCAAACAATCTTCCTAAAACACCTTATTACCCTTTTCAAACATTAAAGAAAATAACACCAAAAATTTATTTTGCATCAACCTTATAACTCCCCTTAAAACTTTACAAGCCAAATAAATTATGCAATTATTAAATTTTAATAGCTCAACTAATTCCTCCAAAAATTTTGGTGCTCAGCTAATGCATACCTTTGTCTTCTCCCCAAAAGGGTTTTGACGTGATTCAAACCATCGTCTCCCAAGTGCCAAGTGCCTTAGCGCTTTGGTGCCCATTGTGTGGGCTGTAAATGCCCACATGAAGGAAGGAAGACTTACTTCCTTTTCAACCTTTGTCCATCGTCGATTTCAACACAAAACAAAAGATAATCCTCCCACAGATTCGAACATGTGCCAATCGCTGCCCTCACGTCTTGCTCATGCTACGGTTTCCAACTATGCTACCAATGCTTGGTGACCAAGGCTCCCTCCTTGGTGGGTGAAATCCTTTTGCCTCCTCTAAGCACTTTAATAAAAACAAAATCCTCTTGTTGCACAACATGATTCGCACAAGCTCGCATAGCATTAAATTTAATTCGAAGGCATAAGAGACTTTAGCTAAGGTGGGGTAGTCCCCCTTTTATACACACTTGGTTAATTTTCTCCCCACGTCGGCGCTCGATGTCGAATTTAAATTTTTGAATTTTGACTTAATAACCCACCTTAGGGTTATTTAAAATTAATATATTAACTTCTAATTAATATTTAAAATTAATTAATAATTAATTTAAATAACTTATAAGTTAAGTAAATTAATTCATAATAAAAATTATTTTAATTAATTTATAATTAATTTAAACTTCCTTGTATAATATTATAAAGAAATATTATAATATTATTCACTTGGTCTTCTTCTTTACACTTTGGACCACATCAGACTTCCTGGAATCGGGTCTCGATCAACTAAAAATGGACTATCCTTTTGCACTTATTGGAGAACTTGAAAATGATGTTGCTCACTGAAACTACCACTGACTAGTGTTGAAAGCTTGACATCAATGACCACTCACTCTTGATATCAATGATAACTCATCTACTCAAAAGGTCCAATAATCTCCCCTTTGTCATTGATGGCAATCCAAATTATTTTTACCAAAACTCGACCTTTTTCCTGTTCTTCTCCCCATGACTCAATACTCTCCCCTTAAGTCAAATCTCTCCCCCTTTGACATCAATGGTAAAGGGTCACCTTTGGGGCTCGAGGCTAAGAACCAATATCTTAGCTTAGCCCTTACCCCACCTTCTCTTGAGGTGGTTAATTTTGGGGTGGGAGTAAATCTACTTCCATGTTGCAAAGCTCTTTTATTTTGTCAACTTTCTCTTTCCATACTTTTGAAGTCATACCTTTTTGAACCCTCTGAGAATCCTCTTTCTTGCCTGTCCTTGGAAGATCTAAAAATTATGCTCTACACATCTTGGCTATATGCCCAACATTATTGCACTTATAACACTTAATGTTGTGATTCCTTTAAGGTGTGAGTATCTTGTAGTTTCTCCTAGTGAAGCCATATCCATTTATGTCATATGCCCTGCAATTTACTGCCTTGTGACCAAAATGATTACAAAAGTAACAATACCCTTGAAAGTGATGTCTATTTCTAGAATTTCCATATTCTATACTTTCATGCGTCCTGCATTGTTTAGCCTTATGCCCAAACCTATGACATGAGAAGCATCACCCATTGAAGAAACCTTGCCTTGACCCCATTGGTCTCTTAGTCTCTTCTATCCTGTCATGTTTCCTGTTCCATATTTGTGCATTTTTCCTTTCCTTGTTGAACTTTCTATTGTCCAATTTATCCTTAGAAATCTCACTCTCTCTTTCACTTTCTTCTTTTGAAGCTTCTTTTTCTTTGGTGCTTGAGCTTGACTCTCCTTTTTTTGCTTCCTTTTTCCCTTGTTCTTCTTCAAAACTTAGTCCTATTTTGGTGACTGATTATCTTTGTGCATTGATAATCCTGTCCAAGGTCTTTGATTTTTTTTAAAACTTGTGTAGCTAGTCCTTAGAGTCTTTTACTTCCATCCTTAGTGAAACTATCTCATGTTCTAATCTTTCACATTCTAGATCTTTTGTCTTTAATTTTTCGGTCATACCTTCTTTAATTTTTTTTGCCTCTTCAACCTTGATTTTGAAGTTGGTGAGTTCCTATAGAAACTTTGCTTTTATTTTTTCATCTTCTTGAGATTGAACCCTTAATATTGAGTCATCCATTTTTAATTCTTAGAGATCAACACTAAGTCTTTTGCATTCTTGCTCTTTTACATTTGAATGTTCAACCATATTTTTTTTAGCTCTCCTTACCTTTTCAACATTATCTTTCAATTCAGAGAGATCTTGTAAAAGCTTTGTATTACATTTCTCATCCTCTTGTATTTGAGCCTCTAATTATAGGTTCTCCCTTTTCAACTCAACATGTTCCTTAAGTGTGGCTTTCTCTTTTTCTAAATTTTTCTCTTTTCTTTGGTATTTTATTTCTTCTATTGTCCAAAGTAGAGTTTCTTCTTCATACCTATTTTGACTATCCCTATTATCTATTTCTTAACCATCCTTTAGAACTTCAATTCTAAGAGTATCATATTCATCTTCATCACTAATAAACCCATTGCAATAACCTACATCATGACCAAGTTGAACACAAACAAAATATTCTTCACCTTCTTGAGGACAATAAGCTACATGGTGACCTATTTTTCTACATCTGGTACAAAACTTTATCAATTTGGCCTTTTCTCCACTGCTTGATTCATCTCTTGAATCTATTTATATTTTTCCTCTCAAAAAAACAACATTGAATTCATCTTCATTTTATTTCGTTACCACGTACATTTTTTTCTTCTTGTGTCTCATGGTTCTACTTTTTTATTTCTTTGCCATTTGTGTTCTTGCAAGATCTTCCTTCAAGATGTTAAATATTTTTTGAAGGAACCAAATCTTATACGAATTGAAGAACACAAGATTATACTGAGAGAGGGGGGGATGAATAGTATAAGACCACTTTTTACTTTTCTTTCTCAAACAATTTTATCCAATATAATCAATGGCAATATCAATAGCATTAACCAAAGCAATGCACAAATCATCACACACAATAGAGACACCAATATAACATGGTTCACCCAATGTGGGCTACTCCAAAAAGAAAATATTTCACTATAATTTTCTCAACAAACATATTTGGGAATCCTTCTCTATTACAATGTTTATGAACCTCTGTCCAAAGGAGACACCAATCCCCTAATCAATTTCATGGATCTCAATCCATAGGAGGACTACTTTCTCCTTAACTTTGGATGGTGATATTTTAGAAGAACTATTGCCTCCACTCCATTGGCTAATGGATATCTATCCACTGAAGACACATGTCCTCACTACCCTGTCTAATGGATCTCTATCCACTAGAGACTGTCGTACTCTATACTCTGTCATCTTCAAATATCTATCTCAAATCTACACTAAACACAGTCCTTTGGTCTAGCACAAACATAATCAATCTCTATATTTGGTCTGGAATAAACCTACCCGAAAATTTGCACCAAAATCTATCCTTAAATTTGTACTAAACACAGTCCTTCGGTCTAGGTAAAATCTATCCTCAATCTCTATCCTTTGATCTACACTAAACATAGTCCTTCGATCTAGCACAAATCTATCCTCAATCTTTGTCCTCAAGCCTTAACACAAAGCTTGAATTAATATCAAATCAAATCTGCTCTCAAGTCTTCTCGAAGACTTATCTCAAATATGCCTTGTAAGCTTCCACAAAAGCTCACACTAATCTATCTACAAGTCCTCTCTAGAACTTGTCCAAATCTGCTCAACAAGTCCTCACTAGAACTTGTTCAAATCTACTCAATAAGTCCTCACTAGAACTTACCCAAATATGATCTCAATCTCTATTCTCAAACTATATTGTAAGCTTCCACAAAAGCTCACATAAATCTGTCTACAAGTCGTCTCTAAGACTTGCCTCAAATCTACTCAACAAGTCCACACTAGAACTTGTCCAATCTCATAGAAACATAAAGAGAATTGTTAGAGACTCAATATGCTTCACATTCACCATAATGCTTAATCAATTTTAATATTTATTTTTACCACAGAAATATATAGATAATTTTTAGAGACTCAATATGCTTCACATTCACCACAATGCTCAATCACTTTCAATCTTTCTTTTTACCACATAAACATATAGAGAATTGTTAGATACTCAATATGATTCACACTCACAAATTCTCAATCACTTTCAATCTCTCTTTTATCATAGAAACATATAGAGAATTGTTAGAGACTCAATATATTTCACATTCATCAACACTCAATCTCTTTCTCAACTCAATTCAAAATATAGAACAATTTGTTTCATAGAACTTGAACTATCACATCAACACATCCACTTAACTAGGCTCAACCAACTCTACTTAACCAATCACTTAATGAATTTATCCTTGCTTACAAACCCTAGTCCAAGAATAAGAACACTCACTCAAATATTTTCAACAATGCTTATCAAATAATAATCACATAAAAATGATACTCATGATCTTTGCAAACCCTAGTTCAAGTTCACTCAACTACTCACTTCCAACAATGCTTATCAAACAAGGTTTTATCAACAACTCTTTATTCCAAAAAACCTTGAAGCATTAATTCATAACACACTCAACAATGCTTACCAAACAATCCTTTTCACTCCAACTTTGAATTCACAACATTCAACCAACACTCATTAGGAAGATGTGCCCATACCTTTTGTTTGATGTAGAAGTGACCTTAGGAAACCTGTCTCAATCACAATTTCCTTCTTTTCAATTTCAATGGTTAGATGACAAAATATCACTCTTAACACTTTCTCAAATATTCCTTAGACACAAAAATAATCAAAGCTCAAGCACACCTTATTGCTCCTTCTTGGAATTAACATCCATCAAATCATTACATGAAAAATAATTATTTGGATACACCTTATAATCTCTAACTTAAAATAATATCTAACATCACAAAACCTCAAAAAATCTTCCTAAAACACCTTATTACCCTTTTCAAACATTAAAGAAAATAACACCAAAAAGTTATTTTGCATCAACCTTATAACTCCCCTTAAAAACTTACAAGCCAAATAAATTGTGCGAAAATTAATTTTTAACAACTCAACTAATTCCTCCAAACATTTGTGGTGCTCAACTAATGCATTCCTTTGTATTCTCCCCAAAAGGGTTTTGACGTGATTCAAAACACCGTCTCCCTAAGTGCCAAGCACCTTAGCAGTTTGATGCCCACCGTGTGGGCTATAGACACCCACGTGAAGGAAGGAAGACTTCCTTTTCAACCTTCATCCATCGTTGATTTCAACAAAAGATAATCCTCTCGTGGATTCGAACCTGTGCTAATCGTTGCCCTCACGTCTTGCTCATATTACGGTTGCCAACTGCGCTACCAACGCTTGGTGACCAAGGTTCCCTCTTTGGTGGGTAAAATCCTTTTGCCTCCTCTAAGAACTTTAATAAAAATGAAATCCTCTTGTTGCACAACATGATTTGCACAATCTTGCATAGCATTAAATTTAATTCGAAGACATAAGAGACTTTGGCTAAGGAGGGGAAGTCTCCTTTTATACACACTTGGTTAATTTCCTCCCCACGTCGAAACTCGATGTCGAATTCAAATTTTGACTTAATAACCCACCTTAGGGTTATTTAAAATTAACATAAATTAACTTATAATTAATAATTAATATTAATTAATAATTAATTTAAATAACTTATAAGTTAAGTAAATTAATTAATAAATTAATTTATAATAAAAATTATATTAATTAATTTATAATTAATTTAAACTTCCTTGTATAATATTATAAAGAAATATTATAATATTATTCACTTGGGCTTCTTCTTTGCACTTTGGACCACATCTGACTTCCTGGAACCGGGTCTTGATCAACTAAAAATAGACTATCCTTTTGAACTTATTGGAGAACATGAAACTGATGCTGCCTACTGAAACTGCCACTAATTGGTGCTGAAAGCTTGACATCAATGACCACTCACTCTTGACATCAATGCCAACTCATATACTCAAAATTTCCAATAACTACAAACTTGCCAACGATAGCAAATTGTTGAGCAAGGTACAACAACAGTATTGTCATTGTTGTCAACACAGATCGATGCGATCAGCTTGATGCAATGGGACAGGAGTTAAGAGGTTCTTCAGAGTATGTACATTGATTTTCCAAAATATCGAAGTGGCCCATATACTAAAAATCAAAAGAAAATCACAAGGAAGAAAACTATCGCTCGATATCGCTACATGTTGAGCAAGAAAGAAAAACTATCGTGATATCGCGACATGTTGAGCAAGAAAGAAAAACTGTCGTGATATCGCGACATGTTGAGCAAGAAAGAAAAACTGTTGCGATTTCATGACATGTTCGGAGAGCAAGTGCAAGCAAGCAAAACTGTCACGATTTCGTGACATGTTCGAAGAGAAAGCGCAAGCAAGCAAAATTGTTGCGATTTCGTGACATGTTCGGAGAGAAAGCACAAGCAAGCAAAACTGTCACGATTTCACGACATGTTCGGAGAGAAAGAGCAAGCAAGCAAAATTGTCATGATTTTGTGACATGTTGGAAGAGAGAAAGGCAAGTAGAAAAAGTGTCATGATTTTGTGACATATTGCAAGAGAGAGTACGGAAGAAAAAGTGTCGCGATTTTGCAACATGTTGGAAAAGAGAAAGGCAAGTAGAAAAGTGTCGCAATTTCGTGACATATTGCAAGAGAGATTGTACGGACGAAAAAGTGTCACGATTTCATGACATATTGCAAGAGAGATTGTACGGATGAAAAAGTGTCACGATTTTGTGACATATTGCAAGAGAGATTGTATGGATGAAAAAGTGTCGCGATTTCGCAACATATTGCAAGGAAGTTTGTACAGACGAAAAAGTGTCACGATTTCACGACATATTGCAAGAGAGATTGTACGGAAAAAAAAGTGTCGCAATTTTGTGACATATTGCAGGAGAGATTGTCCGAAAGAAAAAGTGTCACGATTTCATGACATATTGCAAGAGAGAGAGTCCGAGAGAAAAAGTGTCACGATATCACGACATGTCATGTTTTCGCGACCCGAAGGCAAAAGAAAGAGCAAAGGAGAGAAAGTGTCGCGATATCATGACATGTCATGTTTTTACGACCCAAAGGCAAGAGAAAGAGCAAAGGAGAGAAAGTGTCGCGATATCAAGACATGTCACATTTTCATGACTAAAGGAGAAGAGAGAAAGTAAGAAGGTAGAAGTGTCGCGATATCGCGACAAAAGTAAAAAGGAAGAGTACAGAGGCGAAAGTGTCGCGATATCATGACATGTTGTGTTTTTGCAGGTACAAGCCAAGAAGAGAAGCATAGAGGCGAAAGTGTCACGATATCGCGACATGTGTTTTCACGAGTTAAAACCAAGTAAAGTAGCAAAGAGGTGAAAGTGTCGTGATATCGCGACATGTTGTGTTTTTGCAGGTCCAAACCAAGTAAAGTAGCAAAGAGGTAAAAGTGTCACGATATCGCGACATGTGTTTTCGTGGGTGAAAGCCGAGAAGAGGACAAAGAGGCAGAAGTGTCACGATTTCACGACATCGTGACATGTTGAGCAAGAAAGAAAAACTGTCGTGATATCACGACATGTTGAGAAGAAAGAAAAACTGTCGTGATTTTGTGACATGTTCGGAGAGAAAGCGCAAGCAAGCAAAACTGTCACAATTTCATGACATGTTCGGAGAGAAAGCGCAAGCAAGAAAAACTGTCATGATTTCATGACATGTTCGGAGAGAAAGCACAAGCAAGCAAAACTGTCACGATTTCATGACATGTTTAGAGAGAAAGCACAAGCAAGCAAAACTATCACGATTTCATGACATGTTGGAAGAGAGAAATGCAAGTAGAAAAAGTGTCACGATTTCGTGACATATTGCAAGAGAGATTGTACGGACAAAAAAGTGTCATGATTTCATGACATATTGCAAGAGAGATTGTACGGACGAAAAAGTGTTGCAATTTTGTGACATATTGCAAAGAAGTTTGTACGGACGAAAAAGTGTCGCGATTTCATGACATATTGCAAGAGAGATTGTACGGACAAAAAAGTGTCACGATTTCGTGACATATTGCAGGAGAGATTGTCCAAAAGAAAAAGTGTCACGATTTCACGACATATTGCAAGAGAGAGAGTCCGAGAGAAAAAGTGTCACGATATCGTGACATGTCACATTTTCATGACCCGAAGGCAAGAGAAAGAGCAAATGAGAGAAAGTGTCGCGATATCGCGACATGTGTTTTCGTGACCCGAAGGCAAGAGAAAGAGCAAAGGAGAGAAAGTGTCACGATATCGCGACATGTCGCATTTTTGCAACTAAAGGAGGAGAGAGAAAGTAAGAAGGTAGAAGTGTCACGATATCGCGACAAAAGTAAAAAGGAAGAGTATAGAGGCGAAAGTGTCGTGATATCGTGACATGTGTTTTCGTGGGTAAAAGCCAAGAAGAGAAGCACAAAGGCAAAAGTGTCGCGATATCGCAACATGTGTTTTTGCGGGTTCAAACCAAGTAAAGTAGCAAAGAGGCGAAAGTGTCGTGATATCATGACATGTGTTTTTGCGGGTTCAAACCAAGTAAAGTAGCAAAGAGGCAAAAGTGTCGTGATATCACGACATGTGTTTTCATGGATGAAAGCCAAGAAGATGACAAAGAGGCAGAAGTGTCATGATTTTGCGACAGGTCACTTTGGCGCGAGCTAAGAAGAGAACCCAGCCGAAATAAGATATGTGATAGTTAACTGAAGTTATACGATAGTTACAGGTGCATTTGTAGAAGAAAATCATGCAACTAAAATAAGAAGAGTTAACTAAATCCAGGACGTCAGTTACAGGTGCAGTTATAGAGAAAAATCATGTAGCTAAAATAAGAACAGTGAACTGAAGTCAGAACGACGATTACGAGGACCCGATTACTGAAGTGAAAGCATCGAGCGACGGTTAAACTGAAAGTCATCAGTCAAAGACCAAACAAAGAGCTGTAACTATTAATAGGATGCATGAGAGAATACTATGTGATAAAGGAGTTACATATAGAAGTTTCCATTAATAAGTTGCATGCAAAAATATGGAAGTTAAAAATAGAATAAGAACTTTGTTATAAAAGGAGGTCTGTGTGGAGAATTACAAGGGGCTGTAAGAGGGTTGTAAAAGAGAGAAAGTGCTACAAAAAGAGGGTTGGAAGAGTGCCGTAAGAGAGCATTATGCAGAGCTGTGAGAGCCATAAGAATGCAGTAAGAAGCGTGGCAAGAGGGCTGTAAAGAGAGAAAGTGTTGTAAAGAGGGTTGGAAGAGTGTCGTAAGAGAGCGTTAGGCAGAGCCGTGAGAGCCATAAGAATGCAGTAATAAGCACAGTAAGAGGGTTATAAGAGGGCTGTAAAAGTGTAGTAAGCAGAGCCTTAAGTGTGTGTGATGTTTTGGTGAATAGTGAGAGAGGTTGGGTTAGCAATAGACCAGTCAGGGTCTTGTATAAGCAGAGGCATTTTTATGTCAATATTATAGTTTCAAAATTGCAGTCCAAGTTGGTGCTTGGAATTAGGGGTTGGTGCTCCTTTCTGTTGGTGCAGATAAATCAGGGGTTGGTGCTCCTTTTTGTTGGTGTAGATAAATTAGGGGTTGGTTCTCCTTTTTGTTGGTGTAGATAAATTAGGGGTTGGTGCTCCTTTCTGTTGGTGTAGATAAATTAGGGGTTGGTGCTCCTTTTTGTTGGTGCAGATAAATCAGGGGTTGGTGCTCCTTCCAATGGGTGCTGGTAAATTGATTATAAAATTTATATTTTGCAAAGGTTGGATTTGGATGGGAGTCCAAACAGTCAATTTTTGAGGAGTAGCCAAAACTAGTGAACCTCGATACATCTTGTGTTGTGTGATGCTATCTTGTTATATTTGCTTTATGTGGTTTTAAGTTTTCATTGTTTTGGCTTTAAGAGTTGAAGTTTTTAAGTTTTAAAGAACCACACTGATTCACCCCCCTCTTAGTGTCATTGTGAAACTAATAATTGGTATCAGAGCCAAGTTCCTGAATAAAGCTTAACCACCTAGGGTGATCTTGGATTAGTACGCAATGGCAGGTGGTGAAGGCTTCTCATCAAACAAAGCACCATTGTTGGATGGAACTAATTACACATTTTGGAAACTCAGAATGTAGACATATCTTTATGCTTTGGGATACGACATTTGGGATTCAGTAGACAGTGGATACACAATACCCACCACTCCTCCAACCGATGCTGCCGGTAAGAACCTATTTGAGAATAACTCTAAAGCAAAGAATGCTATCATGTGTAGTTTAATGGACAGTGAACTGATAAATATTATGAGTTGTAAAATGGCAAAAGATATATGGGACAAACTAAAGAGCATTCATGAAGGAGACGACAAGATCAAGGAGGCCAAGTTACAAACACATCGAGCTCAGTTCGAAGCATTAAAGATGAATGACAATGAGAACATAGAGGCATACATGCTGAGAGTTAATGGAATCATTAATGTGATTAGAGGACTCGACGAGGAAATGGAAGATGCTGTCGTTGTGAAAAAGGTACTAATATCTCTTCACCAAAGATTTGATTCTAAAGTTTCAGCAATAAAAGAATCTAAATATCTAAATAAGTTTAGTATGAATGAGATGCATTGTTCTTTGAATGCATATGAGATGAGAATAGGAAAAACTAAACCCACAGACATAGAAGATGCTTTTAAAGAACATAAAAATATAAAAGCAAAACTAGAATCCAAGGAAGAAGAGACATCAGATGAAACGAAAGCAAACTTTGTTCGAAAACTAAAAATGGGAAAAGAAAAATACAAAGGAAAATTACTGTTTAAATGTTTCAATTGTGGAGGCGTTGGGAATCTTGCAGCTAAATATCCACTTAATGAGAAGAACATAAGTGATGAAGGATTGCACCAAGAAAGAAGTGACTGGAAGAACAAAACAAATTTCAGAAAAGGCAACTTCAAGAAGAAAAGTTTCATCTCCAAGAATGTCGGTTCATCGAAGACAAATGCAGGTGAGGATTCTGAAGAGGAAATAGGTGAAGTTATTTATATGGAACTCAAAGAAGAAAAAATAGAAAAAGAACAAGTATGTGATGAAAACCTAGAGGTTGAAGTAGATCTAGAAGGTGAGTTGATCGCTACACTTGAAGAGTTGGGTTTAGAAAGGAAAAAGAACAAAAGACTATCCAAGAAGTTGGAAGAATATGAGGGTAATATTGAAGATATCTTCTTACAAATTCATAAATCCAAGAAAATAGAAGAAGATTTGAGGTCACATATCAATGAGAAAGAGATTGTTTGCTACAAACAAGAAGAGGAGATTATTGTATTGAAGAAACAACTAGAAGATGCCAATACAAATCTCAAATTTGAGAAAAGCACAGAGTTGTAGATGAAATGATAAGGCAACAAAGAAGCCCCATGTCTAAGCTTGGTCTTGGATGTAAATATGAACAACCTTCATCTTCCAAATATGAAGAGAAGAAGAAGTTCACTGTTGAAGGATCGAAGCAAGAAAAGTCTGAAGCTGAATCTTCAAAAGGAAGAAAATATCAAAGGAGATCTACAACAAAGCAACCACAACAAAAGAGGTTCTATCACTCTCACTCTATTCATAATAATGCTTTTAATGGCTATTGTTTTAGATGCAACCATTATGGTCACAAGGAAATTTATTATGGATTGAATAATAGATCAAAGAGTTATGCTGGTAGAAATACATCTGTTATTCTGGTTGAACACCATGTGCACTGTTTTAAATGTAATGGTCATGGGCACATAGCAAGGTCTTGTCCAAGAACTTTTGTATCTAATCTAAGGCAAGATAGTAGATTTCATTAGACTCAAAGAATGCAACACAAACAGGGAAGAAATCATTGCATAAAAGAAAGGAAAATAATCATCCATCAAGGATGTACAAGAGACAACCACCCAAGAGAAATGTTCAAGTTCACGAAAAGGTTCAAAATAGGGATGCAGTTGAAAACCTTCAGCCTAAGTTCAAAAAATATTGGAGAAAGAAAGAAGAGAGGAAATCATGTCTCCTTGGACTGAAGGAGATTACTCCTCTATTGCACTAAGCAGCTAAAGGTAGCACATCCTCAAGGGGAACAATGTTAAAGTTTTATTTTAATGCTCCTATTTATTGTGTGGATATCTGAGGATGAAAGGAAAGTAGTCGGGGAGTGGTCGTATAGTTGTCAAAATGTGTTTCAGTTCATGTAGATGTTTGTGGAGATAGTATCAAACTGATGTGCTTTAGCAAAACAACATGGTGTACAACTAGGTTTTTGATGCAGTAACTGATAGGTGCTATCTGAGATAGAACACGCAGCACAGGTCGACGCGTCATGGAAGCATAAGTTGGCAGGTGCTTGTTTTGAAGCCTGTAACATTCCCAATCTACAAATAAAATAGAATTCATGTTGTGAATGGGAAGGTGTGCATTTATTAACCAAAAATACAACACATCGTTTGGTATAAGAGACCATTAATTTTCTCTAAAGAAGTAGCAGTTGTCAAAGAGATGCCAGAGTCAAAGCAAACAGTGGCACTAGCACCCAGTTGGTCAAGAGTGCAAATTGGCACATGCAAGGCAAAGACATTGAGTAGCTCTGACATATGCCCTAGAAAGAAGCAGAATACCGAGTGTTTATGACTATGCACATATTGAGGTTCCAACGCTAGATATAATGGTCCACTGTCAATACCTGCGCAGATGATGAAAAAATTCATGGCAGCTGTTAGAAACCAGAGACATTGAGCTACACAATGGATGCGAGGCAAAGTCATTGGTCACAGAGGAGGTGGCAGTCAAGAGGCTAAAGAAAATTATGGAGATTGCCGATGTTAAAGTTGATGAAGGTAGGGAACGAGTTATAAGCATAGTGGTTGAAGCCCATTGGTTGTGAAAGAAGAGTTAGAAAAGAACATGAGTATCATTGTTATGTGATATTTGTGGTTGACCATTGTTGGAAATGTTTGAGTTGGTTGATACATACTTGGACTAGGGTTGTGTGAGAGAGAGTTGTCCCTTGTGATGATTGGTTGAGTTGATTTGATTGAGCCTAGTCAAGTTATGTGTGAAGTGATCTTTAAAGTTCTATGAAATAAATTATTCCATCATTCTATGTTGAGTTGAGATTGAGGTTAGAAAATTTTAAGTCTCTAACAATTCTCTTTATGCTTCTATGAAGTGGATTTGATTTGAGATTGCCATTCATTGTTGAGTTCATTTTGAGTACTACTTGAGCATGATTGATTGAGCCTTTGAGAAGGCCTTTGGGAAATATTTGAGGACAGTTTTGGGACAGACTTCTAGAGTAGATTTGGGCAAGTTCTTGGTGAGCTTACTAGAGTAGATTCAGATAGGTTCTTAGTGAGCTTGTTGGAGCAGATTTGGACAGGTTTTGTATGAGCTTGTTATTCAACATTGGACAAGTTCTATGTGAGCTTGTTAAGCAGTGTTTGAAGAACACAAGCTTATACTGAGAGGGGGGTGAACAGTATAAGACCTCTTTTTACTTTTTCCTTTATACTTCAAAATAGTAAAGCAATATACCCAAAGCAATATCAAAACAATGCACAATATCATCCACAAAGTGACACCAATTTTAACGTGGTTCACCCAGAATGCTTGGGCTACGTCCACAAAACTTTTCTCTAAAAGTTATCTCAAAGTTCTTTGGGAAACCTTCCCAATTACAATGTTTATGAGCCTCGGCCCAAAGGAGATACCTTCCCCCAATCTGAATTTATGAGCCTCTGCTCAAAGGAGATACCTTCCCCCAAGGATTTGAGCCTCTCCCAAAGGAGATACCTTCCCCTCTGCTCTGGAAATGATCCCTCGGAAGATCAACTGCCTCTACCTCTTGCCAGCACATGGAACTCCTTTCCATCGAAGACCTCCTATCCTCAATGCTTAGCCTAAGAGACCTCTGCCTTCTATGATCACGTCCATAACAGCTCGACACCTGTACCAAACATAGTCAGTCGGTCTAGTACAAGTCTTCCTCTGTCTATCGGATCTGTCCAACTCTTGAACAAATCAATCCTCTACACACAAGCCTTCTCAAAGACTTGCCAAATCTATCCTCGGGTTCTTCTCAAAGAACCAATGCACCTCTGTCCTCAAGTTCTCTGGATAGAACTATCAAAAACTCAGCTCACAAGTCCTCTGCTAGGACCTGTCCAAATCTGCTCACAAGTCCCACACCACCGTCCAAAAACTCAAACATACAAGTCCCCATTGGAACCTGTCCAAAACCTCAAGCTCACCAAGAAAAACTTGCTTAGCATGAACCCACAAAGAGAATTGTTAGAGACCCAATGTGATTCATAAACCTCATAGAAGCATAAAGAGAATTGTTAGAGACTCAATATGTTCTATACTTAACTCCCAATCTCAATCTCAAATCTCATAGAAACATAAAGAGAATTGTTAGAGACCCAATATGTTCTATACTTAACTCCCAATATCAATCTCAACTCAATCTCAATCTCAAAAGAATAAGATAGATGTAGTATGCTTTTCTCAAGAATATGAAACACAACCCAACAATTGCCAACCATGCAATATCTCATATAACAATGATACTCATATTCTTTTTACCAACAATTAGGGTTTCAACAACAATGCTCATCAAACAAGGTTTAGTCAACCAACACCATTCAACTCAACATCAACCTTGAAGCATTCAACCAATCATCACAAGAAAAGGAAACAAGTAGAAATCCTTTTCCCTCCAAGGATATTTGAACAAAACAGCCACCAACACAATATCACCAAATGCAAAGAATAACTTGCTCAAATCAACTCAATGGAGTAAGCCCAATATCATGTATCAAGTAAAGCACTAACTTGATCAAAACAACCTCTATGGAAGCAACTCAACCATCAATATCAAAACAGCCAACTAAGGGTTTCATCATCTCAATGCAAGTAGCAAGACTTACTAACATAAACCCTAGTGCAAAAAATGCTTCCTCTTCCTCAACCAGAATTATGCATTCACCCAAAAACTCATCAATGATTTTAATGCATAAACAATCTTCAATATCCAGAAAATAGGATTTACACCAAAAATACCTAGTAGACAACCTTTTCACTCCAAACTCAATTTCAGAAAATATACCATCAACAATATACATGGAAGAAGTTGCCCATACCTTTACTTTGATGAAGAAGGAGAACTCAAAATCTGTCACAACACTAACTCTCAATTTGCCACCAATTAGAGTTAGCAACTATACAACAATATACAATAATAAAGATCCAAATTAACACCTTATTTCTCCAACTTAATAAAAACCACCGAAGTATAATATACATACAAAGTAAAACCTCTTTACACCTTATTACTCCACATAAACATTAAGCATCAATAAAACAATGTCAAAGCAAATATGATACCTTAACCTTATACCTCCAGCGCATTCACAACCACTATCCTTTGCACACCGCGACCAAAAGAAAATTACCCACGAAGAGAATCGAACTCGGCACCTCTGCCTTCTAGCGCCTTCGCTAAAACGCCACCGTCGTTGGGTCACAAGTGCCCAATGAAGAAATACAATGTTGCCCTATATTTTATCTTCCTTTGACGCCAAGAATCTAGAAAACGTAAATGTCTTCCTCAAGCCACATGCAAACTGGTGAGCGCTGTCCAAAACGTAACTTACTGGGCAACAAAAATAATCATCCACACAGTGCAAACAGAAAACTGTTATCCTTCGTGCAATCCAATCAATCGTAGGTGAAAGCAAACTACCGGATGTCAAAGCGCAAACTAAAAACGTAATTCGAGTGCAGTCCCAACAATTGTAGGTGAAGCGCAATCTGTCGGATGTCAAAGCGCAAACTAAAAATGCAAGAAATTACTTGGGCAACTCAATATCGATAATCAACTCTCAATGAAATACAACGCTTTCTCGAAGATCACAAAGCTACGATTTTCATTACTCGGAGTTACAATCACTTTAGAAAATCATCCCCACTTATATAGCCATTTCTCCTTAATTGTTTGACGTCGGCGCTCCTCCAACGATGGCAACACATCGGCGAAAGAAATCTTTTTTCTCCGTCGCTTAAGGGTTGAAAGACCCTTTAATAATAATTAAAATAATAATTATTATTATTTTATTAATAATAAATTAAACTTAGACCCTTGTCAAAGGTTTGAGTTAATTTAATTATTAATAATAAACATGGACCTTCAAGGTTTTTCAAGAAGTAAAAACCTTTGCATTAAGTTAAGCTTGGTTTTAATAAAAACCCTTAATGAGTCCAAATGGTTTTAAGAAAAACCTTTAACCTTGTCACCATGGTTTTAATAAAAACCCTTTAACATTATGAAGCTTCTCAAGATATTTTTGACATCACACTCTTTTTGATATCAACACAAAAATGCCTTTTGACATCAATGACAACTTATACACTTGAGCAAAGGCAATGTACCCAAAGTACCCAAAATTGCCAACAATCTCCCCCTTTGTCATTGATGGCAAACCTTTACTGAAAACACTTCTCAAGAGCCAAAACTGAAACCAACTGTGCTAACAAGCCGACCAATTGTGCCCACAACTGAGAATCTTCCTTTGAAGTTTTGCTCCCCCGACTTGAAGCTTTCCTCTTCACTTTGAAGCTCTCCCCCTTACTCATATCTCTCCCCCTTTGTCATCAATGGCAAAGGGCCACCTTTGGGGCTCGGGACTAAGAAGGAGCCTCTTAGCTTAGTCCCTCCCCCACCTCTCGATGAGGTGATTAATTCTGGGGTGGGAGTAAAACTCCCATTAGGCACTGATCATCATCAGCGTCTATAACTTCCTTGTCGGGCCTTCTCTTGAACTCTTTGTCCATATTCCTGTTCTTGTCACTGTTCTTGTTCTTGTTCTCATCCCTATTCTTATCCATGCCTTGATCCTTGGACCTATTCATACCATTGTTCCTATTCTTGTACCTTGGAATTTCAGCTCTACACTGTCTAGTTGTGTGACCTTCATTGTTGCACTTATAACAAGTAACAATGTTATTTCTTTTAGGCATACCTATTCTTTGAATCCACCTATTCTGACTAAACCTGTTCTATTAAATTAAATGACCAAACCTGTTCTGATCAAACCTGTTCCTATTATTTGCCTTGCAATAAACTGCCTTGTGCCCAAACTGTTGACAAGAGTAGCAATACCCTTGAAAGTAACTAGCACTTCTGAAACTGTCATTTACCTTCTTCACTTGAGCCATGCAATGTGAAGCTATGTGACCAAACCTGTGACAAGCAAAACATCTGCCTTGAAACTTTCCTTTATTTGACCTCTTAGGCTCTGAAAACTTCTTCTTCTCATTCTGAATTCTATTTTCTATTTCTGTGCATCTATCATTCAAGGACTCATGATCTGAAATACTTTCCTCATCAGAACTCTCTTCCTTTTGGAGTCTCTTACTAGACTCTCCAACTTGTTCCTTGTGAGGCTTAACAAAACCAAGGCCTATTTTATCTGTTGTCTTTCTTTGACCTTTGATGAGTGACTTAACCTTTTTGGAGCTATCTTGAAACCTGTGAAGCTTATCCTTGTACTCTTTAGTTTCCTCTTTCAAAGAAGCCATTTTCTGTTCTAACTCACTATACTCAAGAACCTTAGATTCTAACTCATCCTTGAGTTCTTGTGTCTTAGCTATAGAGAAGTCAAGACTTTCTATAAGATCATCTCTCTCCATACAACATTCATCTAACTTATCCTTGAGTCTAGCATTCTTCTTTCTTTCCTTTTTCAAAGCACTAAGAGCACTAATAAGTTCACCTTTAAGATCTACTTCTCCTTCCTCTATATGTTTGCCTTTTGAATCATCAAAGCCTTTTTCAGATTTCTTATCACTAGAGGTGCTACCCTTTTCAAAAACCATACATGCATCTTCCTTATAGTTTTCTGAAGCATCCTCATACATACTAGAAACCAAATCATTATTTGTGCAATCATCCTCAAGGTGACCAAAATTTCCACATCTAAGACATTTCATGATAATGAATCTATGTTTTGGTTCTTCCTCTTTTTCTGATATGAACAACATCTCATTTTCATTATCACTTGAAGAACTTTCACTATCACTACTAGAACACTTACTTGCCTTGTCTAGGTAGAAGCTCTTCTTGTGCTTGTGAGAGTACCTCTTTCCTTGATTGTTGTGCTCATCTTTGTTTTTCCTGTGATGCTTGTGCTTTTTAGAATCCTTGCTCTTACAATCCTGTTTATCTTCATCACTTTCATCCTTGGCAACAGTACAATCAGTAGCATAATGACCAAACTTTCCACAATTGAAACATCTTACATTTTTCATACTTTTGTGCTTTCTAGAGAACTTGCCTTTCTTGCTGTAATATGCCTCTTCATCACTAGAAGACTCATCACTCTCTTGAAGCTGTTTACCCTTGGATTTCTTGGTAGCCTTGAAAGCTGCCTCTTTCTTGACATCAACCTTCACTTGAGTTCTCAACTCAAATGCTGCAAGTATACTATGGAGCTCATCCTTTTTCAACTTATCCAAATCTTTAGCTTCCTCAATAGCAGAAATATTTTCACTAAATCTATTAGGAAGAGATCTTAAAATCTTATCACAAACATCATTTTCAGCAAGCTCAAGACCTAAGTCTTTCATGGAGTTAACAACCTCATCCATACGAAGCATGTAGTCACTAATATTTTCATCATCATTCATCTTGAGTTGTTCAAACATACCTTTGAAGTGTCTCAACTTGGCCTTTCGACATTTGTATCACCTGTATGAACCACCTTCAACTGATTCCACATTTCACTAGTTGTCTTGCAGTGAATCACTTTGGTGAGATCTGCTTTCTGTAAGCCTTTCAGGATTGCATTCATTGCTTTTGAATTGCTGTGATGTAGGAGCCTTTCTTCTTTAGTATTAGGACCATGTTCAGGAATAGTGTACTCATCTTCAATCACTTCCCAAACCTCATTCCCAAGTGCCATTAGATGAACCTTCATCCTTGCACTCCAAAGACCAAAATCTGACCCATCAAGAATAGGTGTTGCATTGCCACTTGAATGATCCATTGTGTTCTTTACTAGCTTTTCCTTCAAGTCTGTTAAACTTTTCGAAGGCACCCGCTCCGATACCAATTGAAGAAAACAAGCTTATACTGAGAGGGGGGTGAAAAGTATAAGACCTCTTTTTACTTTTTCCTTTATACTTCAAAATAGTAAAGCAATATACCCAAAGCAATATCAAAACAATGCACAATATCATCCACAAAGTGACACCAATTTTAACGTGGTTCACCCAGAATGGTCAGGCTACGTCCACAAAACTTTTCTCTAAAAGTTATCTCAAAGTTCTTTGGGAAACCTTCCCAATTACAATGTTTATGAGCCTCGGCCCAAAGGAGATACCTTCCCCCAATCTAAATTTATGAGCCCCTCAAAGGAGATACCTCCCCAAAGAGCCTGCTCAAATGAGATACCTCTCCCCAAGGAGATACCTTCCCCTCTACTCTGGAAATGATCCCTCAGAAGATCAACTACCTCTACCTCTTGCCAGCACGTGGAACTCCTTTCCATCGAAGACCTCCTGTCCTCAATGCTTAGCCTAAGAGACCTCTGCCTTCTATGATCACGTCCACAGCAGCTCAACTACCTATACCAAACACAGTCAGTCGGTCTAGTACAAGTCTTCCTCTATCTATCAGATCTGTCCAACTCTTGAACAAATCAATCCTCTACACACAAGCCTTCTCAAAGACTTGCCAAATCTGTCCTCAGGTTCTTCTCAAAGAACCAATGCACCTCTGTCCTCAAGTTCTCTGATAGAACTATCAAAAACTCAGCTCACAAGTCCTCTGCTAGGACCTGTCCAAATCTGCTCACAAGTCCCCATCGAAACCTGTCCAAAACCTACTCACAAGTCCCCACCGAAACCTGTCCAAAACCTCAGCAAGCTCACCAAGAAAAACTTGCTTAGCATGAACCCACAAAGAGAATTGTTAGAGACCCAATGTGATTCATAAACCTCATAGAAGCATAAAGAGAATTGTTAGAGACTCAATATGTTCTATACTTAACTCCCAATCTCAATCTCAAATCTCATAGAAACATAAAGAGAATTGTTAGAGACCCAATATGTTCTATACTTAACTCCCAATATCAATCTCAACTCAATCTCAATCTCAAAAGAATAAGATAGATGTAGTATGCTTTTCTCAAGAATATGAAACACAACCCAACAATTGCCAACCATGCAATATCTCATATAACAATGATACTCATATTCTTTTTACCAACAATTAGGGTTTCAACAACAATGCTCATCAAACAAGGTTTAGTCAACCAACACCATTCAACTCAACATCAACCTTGAAGCATTCAACCAATCATCACAAGAAAAGGAAACAAGTAGAAATCCTTTTCCCTCCAAGGATATTTGAACAAAATAGCCACCAACACAATATCACCAAATGCAAAGAATAACTTGCTCAAATCAACTCAATGGAGTAAGCCCAATATCATGTATCAAGTAAAGCACTAACTTGATCAAAACAACCTCTATGGAAGCAACTCAACCATCAATATCAAAACAGCCAACTAAGGGTTTCATCATCTCAATGCAAGTAGCAAGACTTACTAACATAAACCCTAGTGCAAAAAATGCTTCCTCTTCCTCAACCAGAATTATGCATTCACCCAAAAACTCATCAATGATTTTAATGCATAAACAATCTTCAATATCCAGAAAATAGGATTTACACCAAAAATACCTAGTAGACAACCTTTTCACTCCAAACTCAATTTCAGAAAATATACCATCAACAATATACATGGAAGAAGTTGCCCATACCTTTACTTTGATGAAGAAGGAGAACTCAAAATCTGTCACAACACTAACTCTCAATTTGCCACCAATTAGAGTTAGCAACTATACAACAATATACAATAATAAAGATCCAAATTAACACCTTATTTCTCCAACTTAATAAAAACCACCAGAAGTATAATATACATACAAAGTAAAACCTCTTTACACCTTATTACTCCACATAAACATTAAGCATCAATAAAACAATGTCAAAGCAAATATGATACCTTAACCTTATACCTCCAGCGCATTCACAACCACTATCCTTTGCACACCGCGACCAAAAGAAAATTACCCACGAAGAGAATCGAACTCGGCACCTCTGCCTTCTAGCGCCTTCGCTAAAATGCCACCGTCGTTGGGTCACAAGTGCCCAATGAAGAAATACAGTGTTGCCCTATATTTTATCTTCCTTTGACGCCAAGAATCTAGAAAACGTAAATGTCTTCCTCAAGCCACATGCAAACTGGTGAGCGCTGTCCAAAACGTAACTTACTGGGCAACAAAAATAATCATCCACACAGTGCAAACAGAAAACTATTATCCTTCGTGCAATCCAATCAATCGTAGGTGAAAGCAATCTGTCGGATGTCAAAGCGCAAACTAAAAACGTAATTCGAGTGCAGTCCCAACAATTGTAGGTGAAGCGCAATCTGTCGGATGTCAAAGCGCAAACTAAAAATGCAAGAAATTACTTGGGCAACTCAATATCGATAATCAACTCTCAATGAAATACAACGCTTTCTCGAAGATCACAGAGCTACGATTTTCATTACTCGGAGTTACAATCACTTTAGAAAATCATCCCCACTTATATAGCCATTTCTCCTTAACTGTTTGACGTCGGCGCTCCTCCAACGATGGCAACACATCGGCGAAAGAAATCTTTTTTTCTCCGTCGCTTAAGGGTTGAAAGACCCTTTAATAATAATTAAAATAATAATTATTATTATTTTATTAATAATAAATTAAACTTAGACCCTTGTCAAAGGTTTGAGTTAATTTAATTATTAATAATAAACATGGACCTTCAAGGTTTTTCAAGAAGTAAAAACCTTTGCATTAAGTTAAGCTTGGTTTTAATAAAAACCCTTAATGAGTCCAAATGGTTTTAAGAAAAACCTTTAACCTTGTCACCATGGTTTTAATAAAAACCCTTTAACATTATGAAGCTTCTCAAGATATTTTTGACATCACACTCTTTTTGATATCAACACAAAAATGCCTTTTGACATCAATGACAACTTATACACTTGAGCAAAGGCAATGTACCCAAAGTACCCAAAATTGCCAACAAGGTTCTATGTGAGCCTATTGACAGAGTACAGAGGACAAAGTCTCAATGGATAGATCTGAGTGAGGATTCTTCAAGTGGAGAGAGGTCCACCAGTCAGTGCAATAGAGATACAGAGTCTTCTATAATATAACAATTGGAGGGAGGTCCACCAATCAGTAGCAGATACCTTCACAATAAATTGCGAGTGGTCACATTTCCCAAGAACTAACTAGCTATCGGGACCACATTCTCAGGGGGAGCATTTATATATTTGATTATCTTTTTGCTTATATTTGTAATTTTTGCTAACTATCATAACGTGTGCCTGAGAATGTTGTGCATGGACTCAGGGGAAGTCTGCAGCAGCCCTTTGGTATTATTGTCAAAGTGGGAGAAGAATTACAAGAAATTGCACGTGTGTTGCCAACAATTCCAAAGGGGGAGATTGTTGAGCAAGGTGCAGCAAAAATATTGTAATTGTTGTCAACAAAGTCAAATAGATCGGTTGATGCAGTGGACAGGAGTTAAGAGGTTCTTCAGAGTATGTACATTGATTTTCCAAAAGATCGAAGTGGCCCATATAAAATCAAAAGAAAATCACAAGGAAGAAAAATGTCGTGATATCACGACATGTTGAGCAAGAAAGAAAAACTGTCGTGATATCACGACATTTTGAGCTAGAAAGAAAAACTGTCGCGATATCGTGACATGTTGAGAAGAAAGAAAAACTGTTGCGATATCGCGACATGTTGAGCAAGAAAGAAAAACTGTCGCGATATTGTGACATGTTGAGAAGAAAGAAAAACTGTCGTGATTTCGTGACATGTTCGGAGAGAAAGTGCAAGTAAGCAAAACTGTCACAATTTCGTGACATGTTCGGAGAGAAAGCGCAAGCAAGCAAAATTGTCACGATTTTGTGACATGTTCGGAGAGAAAGCACAAGCAAGAAAAACTGTCGTGATTTCACGACATGTTCGGAGAGAAAGCGCAAGCAAGAAAAACTATCATGATTTTGTGACATGTTGGAAGAGAGAAAGGCAAGTAGAAAAAGTGTCACGATTTTGTGACATATTGCAAGAGAGAGTACGGAAGAAAAAGTGTCACGATTTTGCGACATGTTGGAAGAGAGAAAGGCAAGTAGAAAAAGTGTCGCGATTTCGTGACATATTGCAAGAGAGATTGTACGAACGAAAAAGTGTCGCGATTTCACGACATATTGCAAGAGAGATTGTACGGATGAAAAAGTGTCACGATTTCGTGACATATTGCAAGAGAGATTGTATGGATGAAAAAGTGTCGTGATTTCGCAACATATTGCAAGGAAGTTTGTACGGACGAAAAAGTGTCACGATTTCATGACATATTGCAAGAGAGATTGTACGAACAAAAAAGTGTAGCAATTTTGTGACATATTGCAGGAGAGATTGTTCGAAAGAAAAAGTGTCACGATTTCGCGACATATTGCAAGAGAGAGAGTCCGAGAGAAAAAGTGTCGCGATATCGCGACATGTCATGTTTTCACGACTCGAAGGCAAGAGAAAGAGCAAAGGAGAGAAAGTGTCACGATATCACGACATGTCATGTTTTCATGACCCGAAGGCAAGAGAAAGAGCAAAGGAGAGAAAGTGTCGTGATATCGTGACATGTCACATTTTCACGACTAAAGGAGGAGAGAGAAAGTAAGAAGGTAGAAGTGTCGCGATATCATGACAAAAGTAAAAAGGAAGAGTACAGAGGCGAAAGTGTCACGATATCGCGACATGTTGTGTTTTTGCAGGTACAATCCAAGAAGAGAAGCATAGAGGCGAAAGCGTCGCGATATCGCGACATGTGTTTTCACGAGTTCAAACCAAGTAAAGTAGCAAAGAGGTGAAAGTGTCGTGATATCGTGACATGTTGTGTTTTTGTAGGTTCAAACCAAGTAAAGTAGCAAAGAGGTGAAAGTGTCACGATATCGTGACATGTGTTTTCATGGGTGAAAGCCGAGAAGAGGACAAAGAGGCAGAAGTGTCACGATTTCACGACAGGTCGCTTTGGCACGAGCTAAGAAGAGAACCCAATCGAAATAAGATATGTGATAGTTAACTAAAGTTATACGATAGTTACAGGTGTAGTTGCAGAAGAAAATTATGCAGCTCAAATAAGAAGAGTTAACTGAAGTCAGGACGTCAGTTACAGGTGCAGTTACAGAGAAAAATCATGCAGCTAAAATAAGAACAGTGAACTGAAGTCAGAACGATAGTTACAGGACCAGTTACGAAGTGAAAACATCGAGCGGTGGTTAAAATAAAAGTCATCAGTCGAAGACCAAACAAAGAGCCGTAACTATTAATAAGATGCATAAGAGAATACTGTGTGATAAAGGAGTTATATATAGAAGTTTCTATTAATAAGTTGCATGCGAAAATATGGAAGTTATAAATAGAATCAAAACTTTGTTATAAAAGGTCTGCGTGGAGAATTACAAGGGGCTGTAAGAGGGTTGTAAAAGAGAGAAAGTGCTACAAAAAAAGGGTTGGAAGAGTGTCGTAAGAGAGTATTAGGCAAAGCCGTGAGAGTCGTAAGAATGCAGTAACAAGCGTAGCAAGAGGGCTGTAAGAGAGAGAAAGTGTTGCAAAAAGAGGGTTGGAAGAGTGTCGTAAGAGAGCATTAGGCAGAGCCATGAGAGCCATAAGAATGCAGTAAGAAGCGTAGCAAGAGGGCTGTAAGAGGGCTATACAAGTGCAGTAAGTAGAGCCTTTAGTGTGTGTGATGTTTTGGTGAATAGTGAGAGAGGTTGGGTTAGCAATAGACCAGTCAGGGTCTTGTATAAGCGGAGGCATTTTTATGTCAATCTTATAGTTTCAAAATTGCAATCCAAGTTGGTGCTTGGAATTAGGGGTTGGTGCTCCTTTTTGTTGGTGCATATAAATTAGGGGTTGGTGCTCCTTTCTGTTGGTGCAGATAAATTAGGGGTTGGTGCTCCTTTTCGTTGGTGCAGATAAATTAGGGGTTGGTGCTCCTTTCCGTTGGTGCAGATAAATTAGGTGTTGGTGCTCCTTCTAGTGGGTGCTTGGTAAATTGATTGTAAAATTGATATTTTGCAAAGGCTGGATTTGGATGGGAGTCCAAACAATCAATTTTTGAGGAGTAGCCAAAACTAGTGAACCTCGGTACATCTTGTGTTGTGTGATGCTCTCTTGTTATATTTTCTTTATGTGGTTTTAAGTTTTCATTGTTTTGGCTTTAAGATTTGAAGTTTTTAATTTTTAAAGAGCCACCCTGATTCACCCCCCCTCTCAGTGTCGTTGTGAAACTAACATAAATAACCTACCATCAATCACCTACAGACCACATCTACCAACTCCTCAATTGCCATCCCATTTTCATCACCTGCCTCTTTCCAAGAAGCTTATAAATTGGCACTTCCTCTTTTTTGAAAAATAGAGACAAAAAAAATTTCACGCAATGAATCACTACGAAGAATCCACTAGGTCCTCTTACTGCCAATGAAATACTGCTAAATTGCCACCAAGGATTCAAAATTAAATCTACCATTTATCTCACATAAACTCTCCTCATTAGCTTATTGGTCTTTGATGCCCATTTCATCTTCTTCCCACATGCAACTCGATCATCAAATCCTTCATGCTTCACCCCAAATTCGGCCTGGACATATTTACATCGAAACACAAACCTGTAATAGCGACCGTCTCCCCCCGATATGGTCTATAGATAAAACCGTATCGACCTGAGATGGTCATAGTTAGGTGAAAAATTTCCATGTTTTAATTGCATTCTTAGCCTAGATATTTCAATTTTTCTATATTTTAGATTAATTATTTACATTTCATACATCATATTTTCTTGTTTTACTTTGCATAACTTGATTTGATATGGGTCCCACTTTGGTGAACCCTTCATATGCTATTGATTCATTACTTTTTCCCTTGTGCGTAGGCGATAGTACTTAAAGAGATCATAGGCTTCAAGATTCGATCTGAGGTGATGATCATAGGAAAACCCACCCACCAAATAGTGTGCTAGCAAGGAAAATAAAGATCACACCATGGAAATTTTGTTAAAGGGGATATATCCCTTGATATAAAAAACATCATTGCATGAACACCTTGAAAGAGGATTTTGTTGTAACAAAAGTGCTCTTATTTATTATGCAATAAAAAATATCAATCATTATTTGTTTTATAATATGGTATGTTTTTTCATTCTTTCACTATGTTAGTTTGTGGTATCTGTAACATAGAAAGATGATAAAGATGCCAATTAGGTACCTGAAAAGCTAACAAGAAACATGAAAAGTATGGTGTCCCATCATGATTGCTAGAATGAACACCATGGAAAATGTGTCATTTGCATTAACAAGTAAAAGGGGGAATAAGATTGGTCCTTTTTACAAGATTTCCCCATGGGAAAACAAAAGAAGGGAGCCCTCTTCCAGTGAACGGTTTAATGACACCAAGGGTCTTCCATAGGATCCTCAAAAGGAGTGGACTTACTACATGTGGGCCACTGTTAGTTGTAGAAGGTCCTCTAAACCTGCACAACCCTACAAAAATGGTTAGTAACATTTGGGGGCCTGTCTCAATCAGACCCCTTGTGATAGAAGACAAAAGACCAAATGAAACTAGCCTATTGCATGATGAAAGTGATTGAAAGTGACATAAAATAGTAAAAGGATGTTATTTACCTAGCTCGATAGTCTGTTATAGATTTTTGAACTAAAATATGTCCTTGAAGGGATTGTACCCTTAGGTATGAACCTTTTAATTATACTTATCTATACAATTGACTCTGTGTTAACCAATCAGAAGGAAGTTGTGTTGTGGAGGTTCTTTTGGTGTTTCTAGAGCTCCTTCCCATGTTGGATGACCTCCTATACCTACAATTAGGGTCAACTTACAAAAAATAGGGGTTATCAATAAGCACATGTGGGTATTCATGGTGGTTAAAGTTAAGTGATGGTGAGTGATGGTTAAGTGCACTTAGTGTCTAGAGTGATTTTTAAAAAGTTTAGGTATGTGAACATCTGATTCTTAGAAATGGTAGAAATGGCCTTCTATTTATAGTATTGGCCAAGGTTATGGGATGGGTTGAAGTGTTCTTTGAGGTGTCCCTTGAGGTTTCATTCCTCATAAATAGATTTGGGTGAAATAAGTCCTCACCCATCCATATACAATAAATGGACATGGGTGAGGATGACTCATCCATGCTTTCAATGCCTTGAATGCCTTAATGCAAAATATTTGCAAATGTCATTTATGACATTGAATGCACATGGGGATGTGGAGGGGAGCAAGAGTTAAGGTCTAACCATAGTTGGGTTAACCATGGGTTTAGGGTTGACCAAGGTGAGGTAGAGGCTAGGCTAAAGTAGGGTTGACCATGGGTTAGGTTGACCATGGTTAGGATGAACCTAAGTTTAAGTTTGACTATGATGTGGAGTTTGAAGAAGGTTAGGAGTTAACCAAGGTTAGGCTAGGGTGAACTAGGCTTAGGTGAAACTTAGACTAGTCATAGGGTAGACTTGGATAAGGTCTCCCTAAATTAGACCAAAGGGATGGTCATAATGTGACCAGAGACTAAGCATAGGAGAGAGCTTAAGTGGCCCATAGGGCATAAGTGGGATGAATTGTAATTTTTTGAAAATTATATAAATTTTAGGTTTTGCAAATTAATCGACCGTTAGCACTGCATAAGGATAAATGTGACATTTTTGGGTGTCTACAAGACTATTACACAATAGTTCAACATAACAAATTTAACTGTAAACATAAACTAGGGATGAGGAACTTTATGATGAAGATATAAAATCCAACTAAAGATTACATTGAAAATGATGATTTTAAATAAGCACAAAATTTTACATGAGTTTCTACCTCATAGGAACATATAGGAAACAAACCTAGTACTAGAGGATAACAAAATAATAAACAAGATAACAACTAATAACTAGAACTCTAATTTAATCTAACTATAATTATAGATTTGGAAACCTTATCAATGCCAAGGCATATACGTGGAGGGGACTTCCTTGCTTGAGGGTCTCTTTCCAAAGGAGACCTTGAATATATGGATGTATTTTACACAAGTAGGTTGTACTCAATACAATTTTTCAAGGTGTAAATATTGATTAGGCTTGTGTAGAAGTGTTTTATGAGTTTTATTCAACAAACACCTAAGGTTTTGAATCGCTCAATATGAATATTTTTCGAGCCTTAAAAGGTTATTTAAACTTAAGGTGAAGATCACTAAAAATGTATGCTAAGATTATATCACACAAATGCAAGAAGACAAGAGCTGACCTAAATGCTTTTCATTTTTTATGATGGGTTAAACTAAGGAGATATTTCCCTTTCAATACAAACAAGGAATGATGCAAGAATATAGGCTAGACTCAAATAAAATCTATATGCTTTTTGATTTCTTACCTAATTACTTGGAAATGAAAAGAAGTTTTATTTTGATATGATTCTTTGATTTTGACCAATATAAATATGTTTTGTAAAGCAAGTTGAAATCTAGACTAGGGTTTTACATGATTTACCAAATGAAATGTGATTTCAAATAGAAAATAGTAGCAAGTCGATATCATAATGCAGAAAATGATGAAAATAGAGTTTGGGGAAGTTCCAAGTGGAAAGATTACCTCTTGTATAAATTCACCACTGCTGTTCAAAATTGCCACTAGCAATTTGGTCCTAACTAGCAAATTTGGGATCTACAAAAGAAGACCAAAAAATTAGATTTTCTATTTTGGGGGGTCTGTCTAAGTGTTGGGAAGATGATTTTCTATATTTTTAGCTAATTTATAAAAAAATGAGTATGTTTGCCTTCCTTGGAATGAAATGAAGATTTACCAAATTTGCCACTGATGACCAAATTTACCACTGGCAAATTTGGCTATGATTGGTGAATTTGGACTATGAATTCCAAAGAGCTAAAATTACTAATTGCTATATTAATAGGCAAATTTGATCTAAAATAGGGCTGAGATGACTTTAGGGTCAAATTTGGAGTGGTTTTTGGAATTTTTTGTGAAATGTTGCAAGGGTGATGTTGTACTGAGGGTATGCAAGGTCTACAACTTACAAATTTTGGGATTTGAGTCCCAAAATATTACAAATTAAATTATGGAAGTGAATGGTATGCAAAATGAGTGGACAATCCAAAATAGATGCAATTTGGGAAGTTTTGGGAGTATAAAGGAGTTCAAAATGTTCACAAAGGGGTTAGGAATACAATGAAATAGATTAACTAACCCTTAATTAGAACAAAATGATGAAAATCAATGTGTAATGAAGTCAAATGCTATGAAATACAAGTGTTGTCATAAATTTATGAAATCTACAATAATGAGAGAGATGAATGCATAAGATAATGATTAATAAAAGGTTATTGGTGGGATAACAAGACAATGATAGTCTTGTATCCAATACCACAATAGATTGGAATTGAAAGAGCAAATATATATGACTAAAAATATGAAAATAACATGCAATATGTAATGGAAAAGAGATGCAAAAGAGATTTATGACTAAAATGATGCCTACAAATGAGAATGAACTAAAATTAAATGTGCATGGAGTGGAAAGAAAGTGTTAGTATGCTGATAATGAGAAGAAATCATACTATGAATGCAAAGAACAAAAGCTTATTGTGAAGGAAATGAAGTAAAAGAATGAAACAAAACCCTGCAATGAAGAAGATTAGTGGCCAAAATATGTGCAGCAAACCAAAATGAAACAAAATCCTACAATGAAGAAGATTAGAGGTCAAAATATAGGTAGAAAGCAAAAATGAAATAGGAACCTTGCAATGAAGAATATTAGTGGCCAAAATGTGGGCAACAAGCCAAATATGCTTGGATAAACCTACAAAAGGATATTAGAGAGTTGAAATGATGATGAAAAATCTTAAATAAGACCTGCAATGATGATATTAGAAGCTAAAAGCAAAGATATACCCTACACAAAGAGATTAGAAGCATGAAAATAGAAGGAAAAATGCAAGCAAATGGATATTCAAGTTAGCAAGGCCAACATTAAGAGAGTAAAATGCAATGAATGGAAGCAAAGGAATGGAGAGAGGAGAGGTTCTAGGAATGCTATCACCTAGCAATAGTCTCTCCTTGCCTCCAAGAAGACCTCCTTGCCCCCAAGCCCTTTTTCCTTGCTTGACTTACCTCCAAAGGAATGTTTGTTAAAAATGCTTAAAGAAGAATGCTAGAGAAGGAGAGATAGAAGAATGTTGATATTATATAATTAGCTTGAGAATACTTGTTGAATGCTTTCACCAAGGGATATTTAAATAGGATTTGGAGGAGATATTAGGAGGGAGAGTTTCTTAGGGAAAATTAAAAAATTGCAGGCCTAGTTCGTTGCTAGAGCATGTGAGGTCAGAGGAGGTAGTGGGATGAAGGAATCTACATGCCTATGGCTAGTGTAAGAATATTCTAGCCATTTTCCAAGTTTTCTACGTAGACCAAAATAGCCAGTGGAAAATTTGGGTTTGACTGGCATTTTTAGTCAATGATCAATTTTGATTGCTAACATTTGACATTTTAGAAAATTACTAAATTTGCCATTACTGACCAAATTTCTATTGGTGACCAAATTTTCCATTGGAAAATTTGGTATTGATTGAAATTTTGGTAGGAACACAAAATGATGCCTAGATTTTCAGTTTTGGTCTATTTTGATGTTTGATGATGATGTTGGTGACTTGCTTGGTGCATTTTGCTTTGCTGTTGTGTCAAAAATGGGTGTCTACAAAAACCTATCTTTAGAAGTTGATCTAATAAACACAATCTAACATGAGCTCTTAGAAGCTTCATTTATGACATTAGAAAACATAGAAATCCTAGAAAATAATAAATGAATAAATACCTAAGCCTAAGTATAAATACTAGATAGACATCCTCACAATACCTCCCCACAATATAAGCATTGGATGTTAATGATTTTTACAATAGAAGAACAATCAGCCTAACGTGGAAGAACTCCAATGAAGTGATGAGTTAAAATGTATGTCACTCAATTAGGATCTAGCAAAAATTAATAATTAGGTATTAGATGGATAGGAGTACTAATGATGTTGAGAATTCCAAGGGGTGCCTTATCTATAAGACAACACTTGGCTATAAATTTTTCACCAATTTTGGAAGGAGGAGGAAGTCCATAAGGACCAATGGCTTGTTGTTGGTGTTGTTATGTAATCTATAAAATAGGAACCTACTTGGATAAAGGAGGCTACAATAAAGGGTGATACTCAATGCTAGGAGTAAGAGGAGCATCAAGAGGAGGTTTCATAGGTGAAAGAGGGATTAGCTCCTTATGAGGATGCAGTTGTTGCTAGTATGCTATGTGGCATAATAAAGATAAGAGAAATATTTTTATGGTTGAATGGAGCATAGCATAAGTGTGGTATTCATAAGAAAATAAATGAGAAATGTATTATGATCATGATGTAAGGTGTATGTGTTGTTAAAAACATCATATTGATATATTTTTCCAAAATATGGGCTAAGTAAAAAGGATACCATGCAAGTTTCTATGATGTATGATGTGGAACCATTATCCTTCCATCCAAGTGAGTATGGATTAGGATGTGGTTCCAAAGGTAGCTACAACCTATTGACTATAGATATCACAATCAAATTATTTTATGAGTCATCAATGATAAAATCCATAAAAAATTAATTTAGGTGGGTCCTCATGTTAGAATTACTCCTACGTAGATTCTCATTTCATTATTGTTAGCATATAATCCTATTTTTCGAATTATTGTTATCTTAGCATTTTATTGTTAGGCATCTTCTTGTTATGATTGGTTAGAGGTTTCTACGCTATCCATCCTATTGTGATATTATTGGTTAGTAGTATTTTAGGGTTTAAAATCTATATATCTATTGTAAGCCTTGATTTCAAATTAATCGAATGTGCATTATTATCACATTTTGGTATTAGAGCTGGGTGAGTGGCGAATACTGGTTGGATTCTATATCTGGGTGGACACTGTCTACTTGACCCTGGTGATTGGAGGTTGATTGGACCCTCTAACTAGGTCAGGACATATGCTATTAGGCATGATCCTTGTTGGATATGTCGAGCTAGCTGCAGACCAAATCTGACAAAGGTGATTGGCATGCACATCCACTCAGGACCCATAGACTAGATCACCCTAATGGTGTGTTGCTAATGTTAGTCCAACATGGATACCAACTGGAGATATAAATCGGGACACGTGTAGATGTGGATGTGACTCCTAGTGGTGACTAGACAGGATGAACGTGGGTCTTCGTGGATTTATCCCAAGGGCTGTCTTGATGGCTAAGCGACCTAAGAACACCTAAGACTAGACCTGATGTGACTGGACAAGTCATGACTAGACAAGTTATAACACAAAGACATGAGGAAACCTGACTTGAACTCCTACTAGGCGGCTACGTGAACCAAGCTTACTAGGTGGCTATGTGGACCAGGGGGTTAGGTGTGACAACTACATGGACCAGGACGTGGACATACGCGACCAAAAAAAGGTCAGGAGGAGTTAACTTCCATCATAAGGTGGACATTAAATAATTAGATTTTTTTTGGTTTTAAACCATTAATCATCCCTTGTATGTTGTATGTGGGATATTCATCCCAAGACACCGACGAAGTTTTGCAAACGCTGTATCAATAAAATAATTTTTTTTTTTGCATATGCTGTGTCGAATGAAAACAAGGGTTTATAGACACTATGATATATCATGGCTTTGATGAATTCAAATTCAGGATCGTACACCAGTGATAAGGCAAGGAGACTACAATGACCAAAATAATAGGAGACTTTGATGATCCAGATCGCAAAAGGAGAAATCATTTAGAGTTTGTAGGAGTTTGTTGGTAAAGACCATAGGTCAAGGGTTTGAATGGGCCAAAAGGTGCATCAAAATTGTACTTTATAGACCGTGCGGTGACACTTTGTGATCCAAAGGAAGGCAGGCTAAGCTAGGTTGAAGTTCTTGCATGGCGGGTTGCATCAGTCGTCGTTGTCATTGGGACATGCATAGTTGGGTGGATAAAACATTTTTTTTGTCAAAGGCACCTGTAAGATTTACCAGGAGCTAAGTTTCTCAGAGGGAAGTTGGCAAGGCCCCCAAAAGGAAGCCATAAACTTCTAGCTGGCTAGATCTTGGGTGAATAAGGTATTTATTTAAAAAAAATACACAGACATAAAAATTGTCTAGTATCTTATTATTTTTTTCTAACATTTGGGGAAGACGGTATTTTAAAAAAATTGTAAAAAAAAATTGTCTATTGTAAGATTTGAAAGGCCAAGTGATTTGAAGGGCCAAGTGAGGCTATTTTTTTTGTATCAAACAAATACCCGTTGCATAGTTTTTTTTGCTATTTAAAAAAAATAGAGAGAGGTATTTTTTGTTTGTGTTTCTTCCCAAAGTATTGTTGATTAAGAAATGGCAACAAATAATAATCTTCCCATTCCTGAGTTTAATGGGCTAGATTATGAGTATTGGTCTATCAAGATGAAGACCTTACTCATTGGAAAAGGGCTATGGGATATAGTCGAAGAAGGCTACACCGAACCTGCTGATTGGACAACCTTGAGTGCAGCAGATAAAACCAGCAAGAAGGATGCCCAAAAGAAGAATTCTTTTGCCCTCTACCATCTCCAAGCAGCCTTGGAGAAAAGCATCTTTCCAAGGATTGCATCTTGTACATCAGCTCTAGATGCATGGAGAGCCTTGAAAGATAGCTATCAAGGAAGCGATCAAGTGAAGCAAGTGAGGCTTCAAACCTTGAAGAGAGATTTTGAAAATCTCAAAATGCAAAATGATGAAAATGTAGGTGATTATTGTGTTAGAGTGAAAGCCATTGTAAACAAAATGCAAACCCTTGGAGAAGACATCAAAACTGAAGTAGTTGTGAAGAAAGTGTTGAGAACACTTCTTCATAAATGGAACCATATTGCAATCATTATTGAGGAGTCTAAAGATTTGTCTACTCTAACTTTTGATGCTCTAATTGGTTCTTTGATGTCTCATGAAGAGAGACTACAGGGTTCTACATCATCAAGCTATGGAGGTGATGACAAAGCATTCTCATCCAAGGAAGGTGAGACTCATGGAAGAGGACAAGGAAGAGGACAAGGAAGAGGACAAGGAAGAGGACAAGGAAGAGGAAGAGGAAGAGGAAGAGGTAGATCAAGAGGTGGCAACCAAGGAAGAGGAAGAGGAGGTGACAAATCAAAGAAATCTTGTTACAATTGTGGTAAGCTTGGTCACTTTGCTAAAGATTGTTGGTCCAAGACTTCTCAAGAAGGGAGAGGTAAATATGGAAACTATGGAGAAGAGGAAGGAACTTCTTCAAATTTGTTCCTCACATATGGAAAATCAGATCAAAATCTTAATGAAACTTGGATTTTGGATACTGGTTGCTCAAATCATATGAGTGGCAAAGAAGAGCTATTTGCTACAATGGATTCCACCTACAAGTCAAAGATCAAATTGGGAGATGACAAGGCACTACAAGTTGAAGGCATGGGAGCCATGGAGGTTCCAACAAAAGAAGGCACAAAGAAGGTAAACAACATCTATTACACCCCCAAACTCCAACATAATTTGCTTAGTGTTGGACAAATAATGGAAAAGAACTATAGGCTTGTTTTTGAAGATGGAAAATGTGTAATTTTTGACAAAAATAATTGTAATAGAGTTGTTACACAAGTACCTATGACAAATAATAGGTTATTTCCTCTTAATTTTGGGGAACAAGGAGGTGCCCAACTTGCTAATGTGGCCATAGAAAATCCAAGTGTGCTTTGGCACTTGAGATATGGTCATCTTAACTTTGCAAGCTTGAAGTTGTTGACTTCTCAAGCTATGGTGTGTGGATTACCAAAAGTTGAAGAGAACAAGGAGGTGTGTGAAGGATGTGTTTTGGGAAAACACTCAAGAACAAAGTTTCCAAGAGGACAAGCATGGAGAGCAAGCCATCCACTACAATTGGTACATTCAGACATTTGTGGTCCAATGAATACCAAAATCTTGGGTAACAATTCTTACTTTCTCACTTTCATTGATGATTTCTCTAGAATGTGTTGGATTTATTTTTTGAAAACTAAAGATGAAGCTTTTGAATGTTTCAAGGATTTCAAAAATAATGTAGAGAATCAAAGTGAGTATGTTGTAAAGATATTAAGGACTGATAGAGGAGGGGAGTTTTGTTCAAATGCATTTCTCAAATATTGTAAATATTGTGGGATCAAAAGGCAATTAACTACTGCCTACACCCCACAACAAAATGGTGTGGCTGAAAGAAAGAACCACACTATTGTAGAAATGGCTAGATCAATGCTTCAAACAAAGAAACTCAGTAACATGTATTGGGCTGATGTTGTTAGAACAAGTGTTTACATTTTGAATAGGAGTCCTACTTCTAGTTTAGATGGGATGACTCCTTATGAGGGATGGTATGAAAAAAATCCAAATGTAAAACACTTCAAAGTTTTTGGTTGTCTTGCATATGCACACATTCCTGATGAGACAAGAAAGAAACTTGATCCCAAAATTCAAGCATGTATTTTCATTGGGTATTGTGAGTCTTCAAAGGCATATAGACTCTACAATCCAAAAACACACAAAGTTGTAATTTCCAGAGATGTGATTTTTGATGAAGGGGGAGTATGGGGTCATCAAAAACTTTTTGTTGATGATGGATCTCAAGATGCAAGCTCCTCTCAAGTGCAGCCCATTAATAAAATCAGCACTGGAAATCCTCCTCCAAAGAAGAGTTCTACTCCAACAAGTGCAACAAGTGCTACTCCAAGTTTTTCTCCACAAAGATCAGCAAGTTCTTCTCCAATGCCAATGGAAATAGATTCACCATCAAGAGGTAAGAGAACACTTCAGTACCATCCCTCCTACCAAATGTTGGATAAGAATTTTCAAAAAAGATACACTAGAAGTCAAGCTAGTGAGATGAATGAAGTTTTGAAAAGACTTGAAAATTTGCACATGTATGGTGATGATGACTCCCAAGAGCCTAAGGGAGATGTTGTAAACTATGCTTTAATGACTAGTGTAGAGCTAGAGCCATCTAGTTATGAAAAAGCATGTACTCATGATGTATGGCAACAAGCCATGAAAGAGGAAATGACCTCTATAAAAAAGAATGATACTTGGGAGCTAGTGGAGCTTCCTAAAGGCAAGAAATGTGTTGGATGTAAATGGGTCTACAAGACCAAGTTCAATGCTGATGGGAGCATTGAAAGACACAAGGCAAGGCTAGTAGCAAAAGGGTTTACTCAAAAGTATGGGATTGACTATGAGGAGACCTTTGCTCCTGTTGCTAGACAAGAGACCATCAGACTAGTACTTTCTTTGGCTGCCCACAAAGGGTGGAAAATTCAACACATGGATGTTAAGAGTGCCTTTCTTAATGGGTACTTGAATGAAGAGGTTTTTGTGCAACAACCTCAAGGATTTGAAGAACAAGGTAAGGAGAACCTTGTCTACAAATTGAAGAAAGCATTGTATGGCCTCAAGCAAGCACCAAGGGCATGGTACTCACGCATTGATGGCTACTTTCAAAAGTATGGATTCACTAGGAGCAAAAGTGAACCTACTCTCTACTACATGAAACAAGGTAAAGACATTCTCATTGTATGCTTATATGTGGATGATCTAATATTCATGGGTAGTAGTGCTAAGATGAATAAGGAGTTCAAAAACTCCATGATGAAAGAATTTGAAATGAAAGATCTAGGCTTGATGCATTACTTCCTAGGCATGGAGGTACATCAAATAGGAAAAGGGATCTTCATATGTCAACACAAATATGCTCAAGATATGATAAAGAAATTTGCTATGGAGCAATGCAAGTCTGTTGCAACTCCAACAGGTCATGGGATCCAATTAAGCAAAGAAGATGGAGCACCAAAAGTTGACATGACCACTTACAGGAGCATGGTTGGGAGTCTAATGTTCCTCACCAACACAAGGCCAGATATTCAATATGTTGTTTCTCTAGTTTCAAGGTATATGGCTGATCCATCTGAACTTCATCTACAAGCAACTAAAAGAATTTTGAGATATGTAAAGGGTACATTGGATTATGGGATCCATTACCACAAATGTAATTCTATAAAATTAGTTGGCTTTAGTGATAGTGATTGGGGCAGCAATATAGATGATAGAAAATCTACTTCAGGGAATTGTTTTAGTCTTGGATCAGGACTAATTACATGGAGTTCCAAAAAGCAGACTGTTGTAGCATTATCATCTACTGAAGCTGAGTACATAGCAATCACAAATGCTAGTACCCAAGCTTTATGGTTGAGAAAAGTTCTTGAAGAAATAGGTGAGAGACAAAGTGGTCCTACCATATTGTATTGTGACAATATGAGTGCCATTCAATTGGCACATAATCCTATCCACCATAGCAGGTCAAAGCACTTTGATATGAAGTATCACTTCATTCGAGACATGGTGGAGAAACAGGTGGTTGAGCTACGACATTGCAGCACTTTGGACAACATAGCAGACATCTTCACCAAAGGAGTTGCTAAAGCTCAATATATAAAGCTGAGAGACTGTCTTGTCAGCCCTCTCAACTTTAAGGGGGAGAATGTTGGAATTACCCCTACGTAGATTCTCATTTCATTATTGTTAGCATATAATCCTATTGTTAGGATTATTGTTATCTTAGCATCTTATTGTTAGGCATCTTCTTGTTAGGATTGGTTAGAGGTTTCTGCGCTATCCATCCTATTGTGAGATTATTGGTTAGCGGTGTTTTGGGCTTTCAAACCTATATAACTATTGTAAGCCTTGATTTCTAATTAATCAAATGTGCATTATTATCACACCTCATGATGGAAAAATTTCATGGGAAACCTTAGACAACTAATGAGACATCAGGGTTATATTGTTCGGCTTACCATTGAACTAATAATACTCCTTATCCTCTCCTATAACCATGATGGGATCATTTTGTGGTGGTTCCTCATGGTGAGGTTTTACAATGAGATTCTTCTTCTTCCTTAAAGAAGTCAGATTCCACATGACCTATCCTATGATAATAAGTATACTTTTACTACTATTGAATGGAGGATAAGAATAATAATAAGAAGAGGAGGGGGAAGGAGGTGAAGGAGAATAAGTGAAATAAGAAGAATTATTTTTCTTGTATGGCTACTATGGAGACAATGAACTGAAAGTCTTAGAAGCTCCTTGTAATTGCATAGCATATTTTTCTTCTACAAATTAAGCAGTTCACACTTCCACAAGATACTCTCATTTTGGCATTTATCTTGATTTTCATCCTTTGGCCCCATATGAGTTTCCTCTATCCTTGCCCTCTCTAGGTACTATACACATTTAAAAGGGGCAATATAATGCAACCTCTTTCATACAACACTTACAAAGTCTTCAGTCCAAGGTGATCCATATCTTGTAGAAGACTCAATAACAGAAGAAGTAAGCTATGGATCAACATTGTATTCCTAATTATTTTTAGGTTGGATATAGAATTTGGATATACTTGGATAAACAATATTTTTTAGAGAATACACATAGTAATATTGAACCACTCTGCTATGGGCCTTAGCACTCTTTAGTAGGTATATGTTAATTCCTTCCAACTCATTTTCTAGCTCACCTTAGCATTCATGACATCATAAATGTGGATATTTTGAAGCCATAACATGATTGTACTTTGGAGACTAATTTTGCCATCAACCATATTGTAGATGTGGTACCTAATTTTTAGATTTTGCTTGATCATGACCAAGTGTTCAACATGAAGATTCATAAAACTCAACAAGGTTATCCTACTTATTATCTTATTGCCCACTGAGGTCAACTTCCACACCAAGCTCGTTGGATATCACACCATCACATGTCCCACAATTTTCCATCCCTTTTGTGAGCATTGGATTCCAATGCTTCTATGGTAGGGAAGGATGATGAGGAATACTTATAATGTACTAGTTGGGCTTAAATTTTTATATTAGGTTTAATTATTTTATTTTTCTTTTCTCCTATATACTATGAGAATCTTCTGTAGCTCATGATCAGATCTAGTTTGTTAGATTATTGTTAGCATCTAGCATAGCTTATTAGTTTGTTATGATCTCTATCTAGCTGGTAGATAGCTATATTGCCTAATTGTAGTAATAAAAAATGTACCATTTATTAAAATAAAACCATTATTACAAAAATTATTAACAAATACTCCTTTGAGCTATAAATGAGGGTCTTCCAAGAATGAAGCCTTTTTTCAATCATGTTTTATAGAAATCCATGTCTCTTATTGCCACCTTGAAGTGCAATTGGGTTTTGAAGCTTCGATAGCTTAATGGACCACCCTTGGTTGTATGTGCCTCCAAGAACCCTATACACAACCAACAAAAAACTAGTTAGTAGCACATGTTTTACAAAACAAAGTGCAATAGCGAAACGTTAAGCTAATGTGTTAAATACAACTTAAAAACAAGTTAAAAGGTATGCTAAATCATTTTACTCACAATGCATAAGTAGATATTAGAGAAATTTTGACAAAGTTATGGCATGTAAGAGCCTCTCTCCTTAAGAAAATTAAATGGGGGCATAATAATAATATTTCCCAATGGTGGAGGAGAATTATAATGGGGCAATAGGATGATGAACAAGTGGCTTGGGTCAGAGAACAGAGGAATCTTAGGTTCCCAACTTGGTTTCTTGGGTAGGAAAATGTGCAACATTCTCTATTTGGAGCTGTGACATCCTATGATGCATTATGATATGCTATGACATGCCTCACTAATGTTATTTGGATGGAGAGATTCCTCATCCATCAAAAATGACATGCTTGATCAATGTGCTTGGGTGGAGGGAATCCTCATCCATGTGCAATAATGTGCTTGGAATGTAGAGGAAAAAGAGGAATTAATGCCAACTAGAGTTAGGTGAATCGAGGTTAAAAAATAGCAAGATGGTCTCATAAATGACCATGGGTTAGGCATGGGAAGGTGCTTAGGATGGTCAAAGGGGTTAGAATAGTCAAAATTAAGATTTGTAAGGTTGTAATATATTAATTAAATAATTACATAATTTATTAAATATTAATATTTAGCCATTACAAATGTGACACTTTTTGGGTGTCTATAAATACCCCTTTTTGTACCACATTATGTGCAAATACAATATGGCATAAAAACTAGTGAGACCGCGTAAAAACTAGTGAGACCGACTACTGGATTGATGATGAAAAGTGACAATGATTAGTGAATGATGGATAAGGACCTTCGAATTAAGGAAAGTGATGCATGATTATCTCAAATTAAGAACAATGTAAGATGCCCTAGTCATGGAAGTGATAAATTCCCTTTAATATTTACCTTTGAAAAAAAATGAGGTTACTTTGATTAGAATTTTGAATTTTTGAATCAGAGTTTTAATTAGAATTTTAAGTGTTTGAATCAGAGTTCTACTATTTGCCCCAATAGAGAGGGAGTTAATGATAGCCTCGGGAAAATATTCTTGGACTTAAGTGACTCCAAAACTAAGTGTTTGAGTATTGAACTGATTTGGGACATAATTTTATGGATATTGTTTGCCCCCTTAAGCGACGAGTTGGAGGAAGGAAAAAATGACAATGATGAAGCACTTGAAAAAATGTGGAATGGAAAATAGAAGAATGGAGATGGGATGGTCAAAGAGTGACATTTAACATGAAATATAAGGGGACATTGTGGTTGTTATGGGTGGGTTTTTTTTTTGGATACTAAAAGTGACCTTATTGTAATCTTCTCATCCTATCAGATTGCATGGATAACCAATCACTGAAACTTCTAGGTATGCTAGAGTAGATCACTGCATATGAGATCCACTCAAAAAGGAAGAAAATTGCATGGAAAAGAATACTAATAAAGGAAATGTAAGCATGTAAAGGATATGAGACAAAATCTACACTAAGAAAGTAGTAAAAGACATGACATGAAATCTACACTAAGAAAGTAATAAAGGACATGAAATAAAATTATATACTAAGAAAGCAATAAAATTTTGGAAAGGAAATCTAATCTAGAAAACAAGTAAATTACGTGAAAGGAAATCTAATCTAGAAAGCAAGTAAATTGTGGGAAAGGAAATCTAATCTAGAAAGAAAAGAAATTATATGAAAGGAAATATAATCTAGAAAGCAAGTAAATTGCGTGAAAGGAAATCTAATCTAGAAAGCAAGTAAATTGCATGAAAGGAAATTTAATCTAGAAGGCAAGTAAATTACGAAAGAAAGCAAGTAAATTGTGTAAAAGGAAATCTAATCTAGAAAGCAAGTAAATTGCATGAAAGGAAATATAATCTAGAGGGCAAGTAAATTACGAAAAAGGAAATGAAGCAAAGAAATTGTAGGAAAGTAAATCTATTTTAGGAAAACAAGGAATGACATGGAAGTAAAGCTAAGCTATATGCAAGAAATTAAGTCTACGCTACCAACATGAAAGGAAATCTAATCTATGTGTAGGAAATATGAAATTAAATCTATTCTAGAAATATGAAATTAAATTTATTCTATGTACATGCAACATGAAAATAAATCTAATCTATGAAAGCAATAAAATGCAGGAATGGAAATCTAGTATATGAAAACAAGAAATTATAGGAAATAAATATATTCTAGAAAGCAAGGAATGACATGAAAGTAAAGTTATGCTATGTGCAGACAATTAAGTCTATGATACCAACATGAAAGGAAATCTAATCTATGCACACGAAATGTGAAATTAAATATATTCTAGAAACATGAAATTAAATCTATTATATGCATAGGTAATATGAAAATAAATCTAATCTAAGAAAGCAATAAAAGGAAGGAATGGAAATCTAGGATATGAAGACAAGGAATTATAGGAAAGTAAATCTATTCTAGGAAAGAAGGGAATGACATGAAAGTAAAGCTAAGCTATGTGCAAGAAATTAAGTCTATACTACCAACATAAAAAGAAATCTAATCTATGTGTAGGCAACATGAGAATAAATCTAATCTATGCACATGCAACATGAAAATAAATCTAATATATAAACATAAAATTAAACTTAATCTATGAACAAGCAACATGAAAATAAATCTAATCTGCATAGGAAACATGAAATGAAATCTAATCTATGCACATGCAACATGAAAATAAATCTAATCTATGCATAAGAAACATGAAATAAATCTAATCTATGAAGCAAGTAAATTGAGTGAAAGGAAATATAATCTAGAAATTAAGTAAATTGCATGAAAGGAAATTTAATCTAGAAGGTAAGTAAATTACGAAAGAAAGCAAGTAAATTGTGTAAAAGGAAATCTAATATAGAAAGCAAGTAAATTGCATGAAAGGAAATCTAATCTAGAGGGCAAGTAAATTACGCAAGAGGAAATAAAACAAAGAAATTGTTGTTGGAAATTTGAGGTAATTTGAGGCATTTTATGTTGTCATTGATGTCACATGGATCATTGATGTCACATGGATCACATTGAGTTTTGGTGGCCAAAATATTTCATAAATAAGCATTTATGATATTTTGGAAAGCATGGCTATTTATAGGGTTTTTGTGAAAACCAAGGCAGGCAAAATAAAAGGTTTTATTTAAAACCATGGATGGCAGATTTGAAATGGGTTTTTCTTAAAACCCAGGTTGGCTTTTCGTTTCATCGAAAAAGGTGCCCCGGTGAAGGAGATAATTAATTTTAAATATTTAAGTTTAAATTTTAATCATTTAAAATTTAAATTTAAAATTAAAATTAAAATTAATATTTTATTATTGCCGACGTCAAAAAGGAGGAGGCAAATAATATTAAGTCATAGCCGACGTCAAAAGAAAAATGTGGGCATATATAAATATGCCACTAAAATTTTTATTTTCCCTAAGTCCTCGATGAAGATAATCCGTTCGAAGCGCTAAGGGAGCAAAAGTGTCGTATTCGTTCGAAAACCAGCGAAGAGAAGAGGGAACAAAGGTAAGGGAGGTTCCTTACCTATCACCATAGGCGCTTGTGGCCTAGCGGCAAGAGGAAGGTGCATAAGGTGTTTAAGCACCAGCAGATCCGAAGTTCGAATCCCGTCGGCATTGGTTTTTGCAAGGTAAAAAGGGAGAACCTTTTGCGCACGTGGTTTTTGAGGGCAAGTTCGGAGGAAGCAAGAAGGAGGTCTTGCGCTCTTGGTTTCTATGTGAGTGGTTGGCTCACGTGGTTGTTGGCACCATGGTTTGAGTGGTGCAGGGGCAGCGACAGGGGATCGAATCCCGCTGAGGTTAAAGGCAAGTTATTAATTTTTCCAAATATTTTATTTTTCTAAGGTTGCCCTAGGAGAGATAAGGTTTGTGGTGCATGTTGTGAAAAGGAAATATTTTTGGTGATTTTCCTTTTAGAAGTATATCATATTATATATCGTTGGAAAGCTTATTTCGAGGGCTATTTGATTATTTTGTTTAGAAGGAGAAATAAGGTGTACATAAAGAGATATTTCTATTTTTGTAAAAGGGTTCAAGTGAAGGTTGTTTTGTTCTTTTCAAAGTGTGTTGAGTGTGGCAGATTTTCCAAAGGGGTTTCTTCATCTTCATAAAAGGTATGGGCACATTCTCCTATTGATTTTCTATGGTGGTTGATTTCTGAAATATCATTGGAGGGAAAAGGATTGTTTGTGGTTTCCTTTTCGAAAGTGGTTGATTGAATGCTTCAAGGTTTTCTGAATTGAGAGTTGTGTTTAAACCTTGTTTTATAAGCATAGTTGTTGAAGCCCATTGGTTGTGAAAGAACTTGAGTTAGAAAAGAATATGAGTATCATTGTTATGTGAGATTTGTAATTGAGCATTATTGGAAACATTTGAGTTGGTTGATACATACTTGGACTAGGGTTGTGTGAGGAAGAATTGTCCCTTGTGGTGATTAGTTGAGATTGAGTTTAGAACATATTGAGTCTCTAACAATTCTCTTTATGGTTCTATAAGACTTGGTGAGTTGAGTTGAATAAGCCTAGTCAAGTGATGTTTGAAGTGATTGTTCAAGTCCTATGAAACAAACTATTCCATTATTGATTTGAGTTGAGTTGAGATTGAGCCTAGAACATATTGAGTCTCTAACAATTCTCTTTATGCTTCTATGAGTTGAGTTGAGATTGAGCCTAGAACATATTGAGTCTCTAAAAATTCTCTTTATGCTTCTATGAGTTGATTTGAGTTGAGTTGAGTTGAGATCATTGTGGATCATTGTTGTCATCCATTGAAGAGTACATTGCCATTCATTATTGAGTTCATATTTGAGCTTTGCCTTGATAGATTTGTGGATGATATTTGAGTGCTACTTGAGCATGATTGATTGAGCCTTTGAGAAGGCATTTGTGGATAGTTTTGAGAAAGCTTTGTGGACAGTTTTGGGGCAGATTTGTGGGTAGATTTGTGGATAGATTTGGGATAGTTTTGGGCAAGTTCTTGGTGAGCTTGCTAGAGATATTTGGACAAGTTCTTAGTGAGCTTGTTGGAGCAGTTTTGGGCAAGTTCTTGGTGAGCTTGCTAGAGCAGATTTGGACAAGTTCTTAGTGAGCTTGTTAATTTAGATTTGGACAAGTTCTGTGTGAGCTTGTTATTAAGTTTTGGACAAGTTCTGTGTGAGCTTGTTATTCATATTTGGACAAGTTCTATGTGAGCTTGTTATTTAGCTTTGGACAAGTTCTGTGTGAGCTTGTTATTCAGATTTGGACAAGTTCTGTGTGAACTTGTTATTGCCTAGCTTTGAGCAGATCAAAGAAATCATTGTATTGGATATTTCTATGTGAAATATTATAAGGAGATCAGCTTGTGGAGTACCCCACATTGGGGGAACCACGTTAAATATTGTGTCTCAATTGTGTGTGGTGACTTGTGCTCTTGCTTACTACTGCTATCTGAGTTATTAATGCACACTGCTATATTTGGTTATTGCAATTAAGGACATTAATTGATATTGATTTGGAAAGAAAGTAAAAAGTGGTCTTATACTGTTCACCCCCCTCTCGGTATAAGCTTGTGTTCTTCAATTGGTATCAAAGCGGGTTCCTTCGAAAAGGCTAACAGCTTGAGGGCAGATTCTACTAGGTTACAGGATGGAAAAATGGTATATTGATAGTGGGTGCTCTAGTCATATGATTGGGTATAAGAATAAGTTCATTTCTTTAAAAGGAAACAACAGCGGATCTGTGAGATTTGGTGATAATGCTTCAGCTAAAATCAAAGGGAAAGGAACTTTAAGTTTGGATGATGGAAAGACAACTACACAAGGTGTACTCTATGTTGAGGGTCTAAAACACAACCTACTGAGTGTAAGTCAGCTTTGTGATCGAGGGTACACAGTTACTTTTTCCTCTACAGGATGCAAAATTAGGGAAACAAAAATAGGGAAGCTTGTTGCAACTGTAGAAAGAACCAATAACAACCTCTACATGTTCAATGAAATAAAAAGGGAAAAATGTCTTCTATCTCAAGAAGAAGAGAGTTGGTTATGGCATAAAAGGTTGTGTCACTTGAACTTTGATAACATAGTAAGGATAAGCAACAAATAAATTGTCAGAGATCTACCAAAGATAAAAAGACCTTCAAATACAATTTGTGCACAGTGTCAGTATGGAAAGCAAACAAGATCAAGTTTCAAGGCAAAAGAATATTCCTCTTCCAAGGTATTAGAATTGATTCATACTGATTTATGTGGGCCTATGAGAACTAAAAGTCTACAAGGTGAAAGCTACTTCATGTTGTTCATAGATGATTATTCTAGAATGACTTGGGTTGTTTTTCTGAAAGAGAAATCGGAGGCATTTGAGCATTTCAAAGTATTCAAAGAAATGGTAGAAAATGAAACAGGAAAGAAGATCAAGTGTTTGCGATCAGATAGAGGAGGGGAATTCATCTCTACAGAATTCATTGAGTTTTGTGCAGAACATGGAATCAAAAAAGAATATTCAGTAGCCAGGACTCCTCAACAAAATGGAGTAGTAGAAAGAAAGAATAGAACTCTTGAGAATATGGCCAGAGCAATGCTAAATGAATCAAAAATTTTAGATGGATTTTGGAAGGAAGCAATCAGTACAACAGTCTATGTTATGAATAGAGCTCAAGTTAGAACAAAGCAACATAAGACTCCATATGAGTTTTGGAAAGGAAGATCTCCCATGGTAAACTACTTCAGAGTTTTTGGAAGTAAGTGTTATATCAAAAGAGAGGATAAGGACTTGGGCAAGTTTGATCCTAGATGTGATGAAGGTATTTTTCTTGGATACTCTACAAAAAGTAAGGCCTACAGATGCTACAATAAAAGAACACATACCATGGTGGAAAGTATAAATGTCAGAGTTGATGAAAGAATAGGAATAAATGAGCCACCTCAGGAAGATATTCCTGAAGAAGAAGAAAGTTGTCAGGAAGAAATGGGTGAAGATTCAGATGAAGAAGAGTTGCAGAATATACCTTCCAAAACTACATCAAGATATATTCAAAAAAATCATCCAGAGGACTTGATCATTGGCAGTCCTGATGTAATATGGACAAGAAGAGGAATCATAGGCTCAATAGAACAAGTAGATGTTTCACTATTATCCAAGATAGAACCAAAGGATTTCAGAGAGGCAGAAAATGATGAATGTTGGATTAAGGCAATGAAGGAAGAACTAGATCAGATTGAAAAAAGTAAGACTTGGGAATTAGTTCCAAGACCAAAAGGAAAAAATGTAATTGGTACTAAATGGGTCTACAGGAACAAACTAAATGAAGATGGTCAAGTCATCAGAAACAAGGCAAGATTGGTGTGTAAAGGATATGCACAAGTAGAAGGAATTGATTTTGATGAGACCTTTGCACCAGTTGCAATATTGGAAGCTATACGGATGTTTTTGGCACTTTCAAGCTATAGGAATTTCAAAGTATATCATATGGATGTCAAATCAACTTTTCTGAATGGTCATTTAGAAGAAGAAGTTTACATTGAACAACCAGATGGGTTTAATCAAGCAGATAAGCCATATTATGTGTGTAAATTGAAGAAGGCTCTCTATGGCTTAAAGCAAGCTCCTAGAGCATGGTATTCAAGACTGGATAAATATCTTCGAGAGCAAGGTTTCAAAAAGGGAACAATTGATAGCAATATGTATATTAAAAATAAGGGAAATGATTTGATGATTGTGGAAGTTTATGTGGATGATATTATTTTTGGAGGTAGCAATGATAGAATGTGTCAAGAATTTGCAAGAAACATGACTAATGAGTTTGAAATGTCTATGCTTGATGAATTAACCTTTTTCCTCGGATTACAGATTTCACAAGTAGAAAAAGGGATATTTCTTTCACAAACAAAGTATATAAAGGAGATGTTGAAGAAATTCAAAATGGAAGATAGTAAGCCAGTTAGTACTCCAATGGTTACAGGGTGTAAATTAAGCAAAGATGATGAATCTCCTGATGCAAATCAAACTCTATACAGATCTATGATTGGTAGTCTGTTATATGTTACAACCACAAGACCAGATATAATACAGGTAGTTGGTTTAGTGGGAAGATTTCAAGCAGCTCCAAAAGAATCACATGTGACAACAATGAAAAGAATACTCAGATATCTCAAAGGAACAATGGATTATGGTCTATGGTATCCTAGAAGCAATAAGTTTACTCTCACAACATACACAGATGCATATTGGGCAGGAAATATTGATGATAGAAAAAGCACAAGCGGAGGAGCATTCTTTCTTGGTGATTGCCTAGTTTCTTGGCTAAGTAAGAAACAACCATCAGTGTCACTTTCCACAATAGAGGTAGAATATATTGCAGCAGCAACATGTTGTTCACAGGTATTATGGATGAAATAGACTCTCAAAGATTTCAGCATAGAACATGATCATCCCATTCCTATTCTGTGTGATAATACTAGTGCTATAAGTATCTCGAAGAATCCAGTAATGCATGCCAGAACAAAGCACATTCCAATCAAGTATCACTTTTTAAGAGAACAGGTTACAGAGCAACAAGTAAGATTGGAATATGTTCCTACAAAAGATCAGATTGCAGACATCTTTACAAAACCATTACCAAGAGAAGCGTTTGAGCGTTTGAGAGAACAGCTGGGAGTAAAGATACTCCCACCCCAAAATTAATCACCTCAAGAGAGAAGGGGGTGAGGGGGCTAAGCTTAAGAGTCATATATTTTAGCCCCATAGGTGTCCCTTTTGCCATTGATGTCAAAGGGGGAGAGATTTGAGTAAGGAGGAGAGTATTGAGTTAGGGGGAGCAGCCTCCATAGAGAGTATTGAGTCAGGGGAGCAACTTTGATTCTCGGAGTTGGTTTTTGCAGTGATTGTGGTGATTTGCATTAGAGGTGTTGCCATCAATGACAAAGGGGGAGATTGTTGGAAATTTGAGGTAATTTGAGGTATTTTATGTTGTCATTGATGTCACATGGATCACATTGAGTTTTGGTGGCCAAAATATTTCATAAATAAGCATTTATGATATTTTGGAAAGCATGGCTATTTACTAGGGTTTTTGTGAAAACCAAGGCAGGCAAAATAAAAGGTTTTATTTAAAACCATGGATGGCAGATTTGAAATGGGTTTTTCTTAAAACCCAGGTTGGCTTTTCGTTTCATCAAAAAAGGTGCCCCGATGAAGGAGATAATTAATTTTAAATATTTAAGTTTAAATTTTAATCATTTAAAATTTAAATTTAAAATTAAAATTAAAATTAATATTTTATTATTGCCGACGTCAAAAAGGAGGAGGCAAATAATATTAAGTCATAGCCGACGTCAAAAGAAAAAGGTGGGCATATATAAATATGCCACTAAAATTTTTATTTTCCCTAAGTCCTCGATGAAGATAATCCGTTCGAAGCGCTAAGGGAGCAAAAGTGTCGTATTCATTCGAAAACCAGCGAAGAGAAGAGGGAACAAAGGTAAGGGAGGTTCCTTACCTATCACCGTAGGCGCTTGTGGCCTAGCGGCAAGAGGAAGGTATGTAAGGTGTTTAAGCGCTAGCAGATCCGAAGTTCGAATCCCGTCGGTGTTGGTTTTTGCAAGGTAAAAAGGGAGAACCTTTTGCGCACATGGTTTTTGAGGGCAAGTTCGGAGGAAGCAAGAAGGAGGTCTTGCGCTCTTGGTTTCTATGTGAGCGGTTGGCTCACATGGTTGTTGGCACCATGGTTTGAGTGGTGCAGGGGCAGTGACAGGGGATCGAATCCCACTGAGGTTAAAGGCAAGTTATTAATTTTTCCAAATATTTTATTTTTCTAAGGTTGCCCTAGGAGAGATAAGGTTTGTGGTGCATGTTGTGAAAAGGAAATATTTTTGGTGATTTTCCTTTTAGAAGTATATCATATTATATATCGTTGGAAAGCTTATTTCGAGGGCTATTTGATTATTTTATTTAGAAGGAGAAATAAGGTGTACATAAAGAGATATTTCTATTTTTGTAAAAGGGTTCAAGTGAAGGTTGTTTTGTTCTTTTCAAAGTGTGTTGAGTGTGGCAGATTTTCCAAAGGGGTTTCTTCATCTTCATAAAAGGTATGGGCACATTCTCCTATTGATTGTCTATGGTGGTTGATTTCTGAAATATCATTGGAGGGAAAAGGATTGTTTGTGGTTTCCTTTTCGAAAGTGGTTGATTGAATGCTTCAAGGTTTTCTGAATTGAGAGTTGTGTTTAAACCTTGTTTTATAAGCATAGTTGTTGAAGCCCATTGGTTGTGAAAGAACTTGAGTTAGAAAAGAACATGAGTATCATTGTTATGTGAGATTTGTAATTGAGCATTGTTGGAAACATTTGAGTTGGTTGATACATACTTGGACTAGGGTTGTGTGAGGAAGAATTGTCCCTTGTGGTGATTAGTTGAGATTGAGTTTAGAACATATTGAGTCTCTAAAAATTCTCTTTATGGTTCTATAAGACTTGGGTTGAGTTGAGTTGAATAAGCCTAGTCAAGTGATGTGTGAAGTGATTGTTCAAGTCCTATGAAACAAACTATTCCATTATTTTGAGTTGAGTTGAGATTGAGATTAGAACATATTGAGTCTCTAACAATTCTCTTTATGCTTCTATGAGTTGAGTTGAGTTGATTTGATATTGAGCCTAGAACATATTGAGTCTCTAACAATTCTCTTTATGCTTCTATGAGTTGATTTGAGTTGAGTTGAGTTGAGATCATTGTGGATCATTGTTGTCATCCATTGAAGAGTACATTGCCATTCATTGTTGAGTTCATATTTGAGCTTTGCCTTGATAGATTTGTGGATGAGATTTGAGTGCTACTTGAGCATGATTGATTGAGCCTTTGAGAAGGCATTTGTGGATAGTTTTGAGAAAGCTTTGTGGACAGTTTTGGGGCAGATTTGTGGGCAGATTTGTGGACAGATTTGGGACAGTTTTGGGCAAGTTCTTGGTGAGCTTGCTAGAGCAGATTTGGACAAGTTCTTAGTGAGCTTGTTGGAGCAGTTTTGGGCAAGTTCTTGGTGAGCTTGCTAGAGCAGATTTGGACAAGTTCTTAGTGAGCTTGTTGGAGCAGTTTTGGGCAAGTTCTTGGTGAGCTTGCTAGAGAAGATTTGGACAAGTTCTGTGAGCTTGTTATTCAGATTTGGACAAGTTCTGTGTGAGCTTGTTATTCAGCTTTGGACAAGTTCTGTGTGAGCTTGTTATTCAGATTTGGACAAGTTCTGTGTGAGCTTGTTATTCCAGCTTTGGACAAGTTTTGTGTGAGCTTGTTATTCAGATTTGGACAAGTTCTGTGTGAACTTGTTATTGCCTAGCTTTGAGCAGATCAAAGAAATCATTGTATTGGATATTTCTGTGTGAAATATTATAAGGAGATCAGCTTGTGGAGTACCCCACATTGGGGGAACCACGTTAAATCTTGTGTCTCAATTGTGTGTGGTGACTTGTGCTCTTGCTTACTACTGCTATCCGAGTTATTAATGCACACTGCTATATTTGGTTATTGCAATTAAGGACATTAATTGATATTGATTTGGAAAGAAAGTAAAAAGTGGTCTTATACTGTTCACCCCCTCCTCTCAGTATAAGCTTGTGTTCTTCAATTGTAGGAAAGTAAATATATTTTAGGAAAACAAGGAATGGCATGAAAGTAAAGCTAAGATATGCACAGGAAATTAAGTCTATGCTACCAAAATGAAAGGAAATCTAATCTATGTACAAGAAATATGAAATTAAATTTATTCAATGCACATGCAACATGTAAATAAATCTAATCTATGAAAGAAATAAAATGCAGGAATGGAAATATAGTATATAAAAACAAGAAATTATAGGAAAGTAAATATATTCTAGAAAGCAAGGAATGACATGAAAGTAAAGCTATTCTATGTGCAGAAAATTAAGTCTATGATACCGACATGAAAGGAAATCTAATCTATGCACAAGAAACATGAAATTAAATCTATTCTAGAAACATGAAATTAAATATATTATATGCATAGGCAAAATGAAAATAAATTTAATCTAAGAAAACAATAAAATGAAGGAATGGAAATCTAGTATATGAAGACAAGAAATTCTAGGAAAGTAAATCTATTCTAGGAAAGTAGGGAATGACATGAAAGTAAAGCTAAGCTATGTGCAAGAAATTAAGTCTATACTACCAACATAAAAAGAAACCTAATAAATGTGTAGGCAACATGAAAATAAATCTAATCTATGCACATGCAACATGAAAATAAATCTAATCTATAAACATGAAATTAAAAATAAACTATGCACAAGCAACATGAAAATAAATCTAATCTATGCATAGGAAACATGAAATGAAATCTAATCTATGCACATGCAACATGAAAATAAATCTAATCTATGCGTAGGAAACATGAAATAAATATAATCTATGAACATGATATTAAATTTAATCTATGTATAGGCAACATGAAAATAAATCTAATCTATGTGCAGGCAACATGAAATTAAATATATTCTAGAAACATGAAATTAAATCTATTCTATGCACAAGAAACATAAAATTAAATCTAATTTATTAACATGAAATTATATTTAATATATGCACATGCAACATAAAAATAAATCTAATCTATGTTTGGTGTCTGTATTTGTCTGTGTTTCCACTCTAGGTGGTTATCTGTGTCTATGACCACTCTGGGCGGTTGTCTATGTCTATGGTTGCTTTGGGAAGTTTTCTGTGTCTATGAACCCTTTGGGTGGGTTTATGTGTCTATGTAAATCTAATTTAATGCAAGAAAGTAAATCTAATTTCATACACAGGTAAGGAAATATGATCTAATGCATGAAAGTAAATCTAATCTAATGCATGATTTGATTGATCAATTGATTGGATTTGATTTGATGGTCAATTGAGTAATTGAGCCTTTTGATTGATTGATTGATTGATTAAGCCTTTTGCTTGATTGATGGAATGATTGAGAATTTTTATTTATCGTTTGATAGTTTTTATTTGATTTTATTGATTTATAAAAAAAAAGGGGAGATGATGGTGAGTAAAGGTTTCCAAAATGTGAGTTTTTTTTTTTGAAATGATATGAATATAATGTGTATATGGATATGTGATGGACTGAATTTATTCATTCACAAGAGGGATATGATGATGAGGTGATGGTTGAAGTGTATGGATGGTATAAGGTATGTGTTTAGGATGCTTAGATTGTGGTACTTAATGGATGCATGTGGTTGAATAGATAATATGACCTAGATATGAGATGTATATGCGATGGATGATGATGTATAGTGATTTATAGCTAGAGATAGGATAGAAATATAATGGATGGATGTTGAGGGTGAATAGAGGGTTTTGATGGTGGGTTGGGTGGTTGTTGTGATGATTTGGAAGGTTTATATATATATATATATATATATATAAAATGCACTATTTACATAAAAAAAAAGATCAACAAATGATCAAACAAACAATGATTATGTTGATGTTCAAGTGTGTGTGTTTGTGTTGTTTGATGTTGTTTTGCAATTTTTTTTGGATTGTTTGATTTGGTCATTATTAGGATTTTGGAGGTTTTTGGTGGTTTTATCTTTTATTTTTTATTTTTTTTTCTTTTGTTTTTTGTATGTTTTGATATTCCTTAGTCCTAATAACTACAAAAGGGATGGATAGAGTGATATATACAAGGGTGTGTTTATACCCATCCCTCTTATGAGAAGTGATACACAAATGACTAAAAAGGAATTCCTAGGATGGAGGGTTGGCTCTAAATATCCTAAGGGGACAAAATGAACCTATTGAGAGATATCGCATTGTCTAAGTCCTACTACTGGCCCAACTGAGATTTCACTTCATCCTCGATTAGGCTCAGATGAAAATGACAGCTACATGCCCACTAATTATTGAGCCCTATGAGCAAGGGTATCTATCATAACCTACCTTGAGGTAATCCCAAGAGTAGGTGATTTTTTAGTGATGAAGTCCAAAATATTGCTTGTGGGGGATGCTATGGTGTCTAGGGGATCAATCAACGGTTGGATATGAAATCCAACATCGTTGATTACAACCGATAGTTGATGATGAAATCCAACATCGTCGGTTTGTTATCCTCACAAAATATTTGCAAAAAATAATATACAAGTGTGTGTGGGTTTTTTTAATATTTTTTTTATGTTTTGGTTGGTTTTGATGCCTATTTGTAATGCAAAACTCAAGGTGAAGATGCAAGATGGAATGCAAACAAATATTATGCCTAGAATGTTGTTTTTTTTGTTTTTTGTTTTTTGCTTTTTTTTTTTGTTGTTTGTTTTTGTTATTTATTTATTTGTTTGTTTATTTTTTGCTTTTTGCAATTATTATTAAACCCAAATCCAACTAATGAAGATTTAGAATATGATAGATTTTTGGTTTAATTTGTAGTTCTAGCTTTGTTTCAAAGCTTGTGCATTATAGTTTTTTTTATAAGAATAATCAAGTTATTATTTATTAATTTTAGGGCTTGAAGATTTTATTGAATTGTTATTTAATTGTTAAATATGTACTCCTCTACTACTTCTTTTAGAACTTGTTGATATGGTTAATATTATATGTTGAATTTGGACTGTGATCATTATATCAACAATAGTAAGGCTTTGCCTGAAGCAATGTATATTATAATGAACCCTACACTTGAGAAGCATGTTTTTTATGTTTATTTTCATCAAAGAGTTGATGGTATTTATCAGAATGATTGAGTTGCCAATCACAACACATTTTTCAAACATATATGAATATCATGAATAATATTCATGTGAATACATATTATGAAAACTAGTGTGGCTAAGTGGAAATAGAATGGAGGAAATCAAGCTAAAACGAATCTTATTTGGAAAACATACAGAGAATGCTTTCATGCTAAAATGAATCTTCTTTGGAAAACATACAGAGAATGCTTTCATGCTAAAACATATCTTATTTGGAAAACATATAGAGAATACTTTTAGTGAAAAATGGAGGGCATGGGTTGGTATGTGTATTTCTAACCCTCGCTTTTTGATCCTGATCAATGGATAATAATTTGCATTCTTTCCTTCTTGTTGGTAATTTTGGGTACCTTGAGTACATTGCATTTTCTCAAGTGAATTAGTTGTCATTGATGTCAAGAAGATTTTGAAAGAATTTGATTTGATGTAAAAATAATGTGTTTTGTTGAAGGTTCGGCTTGACAGGTTCGAAAGAAAGTAAGTTGAAAAAGTGTCGCGATATCGCGACATGTCGCATTTTCGCGACTTAGGTAGGAGAGAGAAAGATTTTTGAAAAAGTGTTGCGATATCACGACATGTGGCATTTTCGTGACTTAGGCAGGAGAGAGAAAGCTTTTGAAAAAGTGTTGTGATATCGTGACATGTCGCATTTTTGCGACTTAGGCAGGAGAGAGAAAGATTTTTGAAAAACTGTCGCGATTTCGTGACATGTTGGCAGAGAAAGAGAGCAAGGTGGAAAGTGTCGCGATTTCACGACATGTCGCATTTTCGTGACTCGAAAAGTGCAGGAAGGCAAAGAAGGAAAAGTGTCACGATTTTGCGACATAATGCAAGGAAGGTTGTATGGACGAAAAAGTGTCACGATTTCATGACATGATGCAGAAGGGAGAGTCCGTAGTGTGAACTATCACGATTTCATGACAAGTTCAAAGAGAGATAAAGTATCTCAAAAAGTGTCATGATTTTGTGACATGCTACAAAAGACTAAGTGAGGAATGTCATGATTTCACGACATGCTGAAAAGCTCGAAGTGAGAACTGTCACTATTTTGTGACATGCAGCAAAAGGAAGAGGCTGAAATGAGAAGCGTCATGATTTCGCAATAGGCTACAAAGAAGTTGTACGGATGCAGAAAGTGTCACGATTTTGTGACAGGTTGAAGAGAAAGCTTGTGAATGCAGAAAGTGTCACGATTTTGCGACAGGTTGAGATGGCAGCTTGCAGTTGGAGAAAGTGTCACGATTTCATGACAAAAATAGTTAGCAAGTATTCAACAGAAGAAGCATCACGATTTCACGATGAATTGAAGAAGGAAGAGCTCAAAGGCGAAAGCGTTATGATTTCACAACATGTTACAGTTTCACGGGTGTAAGGCAGAGAGAAGCTCAAGGCAACGAAAGTGTCGTGATTTCGTGACATGCTTCATTTTCGCTAGTGCAAGCCTAGAAGAATACCAAGAAGACTAAAGTGTCACGATTTCACGACAGGAGTGAAGATGACATCAGCAAAGATAGAAGTGTTGCGATTTCACGATAAGAACGTAGTCAAGGCAGACAAAAGTAAAAGTGTCATGATATCACGATAATAGCCAAAAAAAAGTGTACGACTGCAAAAATGTCATGATATCATGACATGTTGTGGTTTCATGATAGAAGCTACTGAACCACAGAGGCGGTTGAAGCCGACAGAGTTAAAATTGGGCCGACAAATATTAGGGCATGCAGCCAACGGAGTTAGGGTTTTGCATTTGCATAACAGTCGACTAAGACCAAGGTTTAGATCTTGATTATGTTAGTATAAAAGGAGGGCTATTTGAAGAGATTTGGCATTGATCGAAGTGTGTGTTCAAAGTGCGATATTCATAGATAGAGTGCAGGGGAGAAGTTTTATCGTCAAAAAGCAGAGTGTGCAAATACTGTGCTACTATGATTGTGTAGAGGTGCATCAATTGATGTTCGATCGAGTGCTGCTGTGTTTGCACAATTAGTGCAAAAGTTGGTTTTGACCAAATGTGACTGTAACAGAACAAAAAGAGATTTGAGGATAGACTTGTGCCAGATCGAAGGACTGTGTTTGGTGCAGACCAGAGAAAGAGGAAGAGGATAGACTTGTGCCAGACCAAAGGACTGTGTTTGGTGCAGATCAGAGAAAAAGATAGAGGACATTTGTGCTAGACCGAAGGACTATGTTTAGTGCATTTTCAAGGACCAACTTTGAGGTGATAGAGTTGAGGAAAAAGGTCTCCAGCCAGAGTAGGGAAGACAGGTGTCTTCTATGGATAGATTTCCACTTGCTAAGGGTAGCATAGGTAGAGGTCTTCTAGAGGATCACCAGCCAGAGCAGAGTTAGGGGATTGGTGTCTCCTTTGGGTTGGTACCCATAAAATTTGTAATCGGGAAAGGTTTTCCCAGATTTGGTTGATAAAATTTTAGTGAAAATTTTATCCATGGAGTAGCCCACCTTGGGTGAACCACGTAAATTGCTGTGTCTCTATTGTGGATGGTGTTTTCTGTATTGCTTTGATTTCTGCTTGATACTGCTTTCTATACACTGCATAATATTGTATTAAAAGTTAAGTTGAATGAAAAAGTAAAAAGTGGTATTATACTGTTCATCCCCCCCCTCTCAGTATAAGCTTGTGTTCTTCACTTCTACCAAAGGAATCAGGCAGGGATATCCATTATATCCATATCTCTTTATCATTATGGTAGATGCCCTAGGAAGAACTTTAGAAATAAAGTGAAAGGATGGTAATATCAAAGGTCTGAAATATTCATCCATTAGTGAAGCTTTGTCCCATTAATAGTTTATGGATGATACTTTCTTGCTTGGGGAAGCTATAATACAAGAAGCTTTAGAGTGTATATAAGTCCTTGATTCTGATGAAAAAGTTATGGGCCAAAAAATAAATTATGAAAAAAGTAGGATTATCTTTTTAAACATGGAGGAAAGTAGAAGATATCAAATAAAAGTTTTAGGTTATAAGAAGGAAAAGTTACCTATCACCTATCTTGGTTTTCCTTTGTTTATAGGTAAAATGAAAGATGAACTTTGGAATCCGATTATTAATAAATTTAATAGGAAACTTCAAGGCTGGAAGGGATCTCTATTATCCTCTATGGGGAAAGTACAACTTATTAAATGCATGCTTCAAAGCCTCATGTATTTCCTAAGGATGTTAAGGAAAGTGGAAGATATTTTAGAAAGATCACAAAACAATTTCTTATGGGATGTCAATGAATGCAAAAAATGTATACATCTGGTAGCCTAGGATACCTGTTGCTAGTATTTACAAAATGAGGGTCTTGGATTAAGGAAGTTGAGAAATATAAATAGAGCTCTTCTAGATAAACATGGTTGGAGGCTTTACACTGAAGCATCAGGGAAATGGACTAGCATTATCTATAATAATACTTGCAGGTCAAAAACCACTTTATTAGTTGTTCTAATCCTCCACGTGGATCTATTTTTTGGAAAAATATTATCAACAGTAAGAAAGTTCTATGGCAAGGGCTAAAATGGAAAGTAGGTAGGGTGGACAAAATAGAATTTTGGAAAGATCCTTGGATTCAAGAGGAGCCTTTAACAAACTATAGAAAGTTCAAAGATATCAAAGAAAATTTAACCAGAACCTATGGTAAGAAAATTAATGGCTACATTCATAGGGTGGGTGATTATTAGGAGTGGAAAATCCTACAAGAAGATATACAAGGCCCAAGGGGGTAAATATTTGCAAATATTTTTAAGGAGTTATTATTTAGGTAGAGGATTAGAGGAGGATCAGATAATTTGGGGAAGAGACCAACAAGGCCAGTACTTGGTGAAGGATGGGTATAGAGTCTTCGATAAAGTAACCTAAAAAAACCTGAGATTAAAAGAATTTTAAAGCTAAACATCATCCCTAAGGTTGCTATATTTTTTTGGACTGCCATTCTCAATTATATCCTCATGAAATATAATATGTTCAAAAGAGGAATTGTGGTTCAATATATTTATGCATTGTGTAACAAAGAGGATGAGTGCATGGACCACCTAGGATGAGTGCATCAACCACCTATTTTAAACTTGTAATTTTTTTGAGATATCCTAATGTAGAGGGGGAAAACCACCCTATCGCGTACGATTCTCGATTGGATCCACTGTGAGACAAGGTGAGCTGGTGAACCATGGGGGTGTGTTATATTATCTACACTCATGGACACAAAAGGATGGGTTCACTAGGAATGGTTTTATGACTCACTCCAAGTCTGGGGTGGAAGTGTTTGATGTGTTAATTAAGCATACACCTATTATTTGACCTTTCTAAACTAAACTATGGAAAGGAAAGAACAATGCAAGAGACACAAGATGCAAGAATACAAGAGCTAACCAACCCTAGGATTGTAAAATAAAGTCTTTGAGTAAGGATCCCAGGGAAATGCACAAACAATATTAAAACCCTAGATGCACACTATATGCTTTTGTTCTTTCAGATGCCTTGAAATTCAATCAAATATGTTTCCTTTTATTGCGATCTAGATTTTGAATAGAAATGAATAGAAAGAAAACACCAAATAACCTAAATATATATTAGGGAACTTATCTGATTCGATGGTTAATCCAAGATTTATCTTGCATCCAGAGTATCCAATGGTTCCAATCCTACATAATGACTTCACAAAACCTAGAAAATTTGATCAACATTTGGGGTTTTGCTTAGGCAACTATAAAATTGAGCTTGGAGGCACAACAATCAAGCTCCCTTGGTCATTTTAGATGAAATATTGAAAGTAAAATTAATATTTGACCTTTGGAACATGCACAAACAAAGCAAAATATATATGTAACAGTAAAATAAAATGCAGATAGGATGAACATAACAAAATACTAAAAATGCATAATGTAAATTAGGGCTTTGGGGTGCAAAACTTACTCCGAAGCCCTAATTTACAAAATTTACACCCTATAAATAGGGAGCATAAATCTGGATTACCAAATTCACACCCTATATGGGTGGGGTGTGAATTTGGTTGAGATGCCCTTTTTTGGCCTCAAAACGGTGAAAAATTAAGCATAAAATAATGAAAATATACTTATGAATTAAACTAAAGCAAATACATAACTTGATAAGATGATGGAGAAAGTAAGGAGCAATGAAGAGGTGGAATAAGTTCTCCAAGAAGTTTAATCTATGCAATCATTAAGACTCCTCCACTCAATCCCTAAGGGCAGTAATAATCAAAGACTAAAACAATAAAATAACAATTTACAATAGAAGAGCACTTGATAACATGAGAAAATGAGTGAGTTAAGAATTAGAATCTCCAAAAGGACTTGTTGGAAAACTTAGGGAATCCAAACCCTTATTTATAAGAGGTTTTGAGGACAAAATGAGTGAGAAAATAAAATTTCACCATGGGCAAAGGTCGACCCCAAAATGGGCAGACAAGAGTAGGGGTTTTAGAGAGAAAACCCCTAGAATTCCAAATTCATGCTCTATACAAGGTGACCACAAATTTAGAAAATATTTTAATCCTAATTCGTGCTCTATACAGGGTGACAACGAATTTGGTTCAACTAGATCCAAGTGTAATTTTTCTACATTTTAGGGGACAAAACAATATCAAAATGGGACAAAACTTATGTCGTCAGAAAGCTCTTTCCAAGCCTAATATAATAGCATAGGTTTTGGAAGGAATGGAGAAAATATTATAGGGGAAAAGTCTCAAATATGATCCTACTTTTTTGAGAGAAAAACTAAGGATCTAAGGAAAATGACTCATCTTAATGGGTCAATTTTCCATATCTATATTTTACCCCCTCTTTGATGCATTTACATCCAGATAAATGCATAAAAGAAATATGTAGACACCTATGGATGAACACAAAAAGGGGTGATAAGTTTTAGATGAATGGGTGATGCAAAAAGGGGTGTTAGCTTGAACACCACAAATTTACATGCAAAACAAGGAATTACTACCATTAATGCCTCTAAGGCTAGGGGTGCCCCCTTGAGTTTTGAGAGGAATATAAAATTCCTATGAAAACTCAAAAAAGATAGACCTAGAAGAAGAGAGAACAACAAACAAAGAAGAAAAAAGGATGAACAAGAAAAGATGAAAGTGGACTGGCTCTTAAGCTCTATCATTTGCTCTTTGCTCTTTTTTTTAACATGAGAATCATGAACATAATGAATGTAATGCAAAATATTCCTAACAAATATACAATGTAAGCTATCATTCAAGCTAAAATAAATATAGGGTGGAATGAAAGAATGAGCAGATGGAAAAATAAAAAAGGTAAACAATGAAAGAGAGAAGAAAGGCAAAGGAAGAAGAAAATAAAAGCTCCAAAAAGGTTAAATAAAACAAAATAAAATAAAAATAGTGGAACCCTATGAGGATGTATGTTCGCATATGATCGAATGGAGGCTACCCCTCACTATTGGCCATGAAGCTATCCTATAAGGGTGTTATGCTTGCAGAGATGGACAGGTGGAGCGATACCCGCTATGGGTGTAGTGCTTTCTAATGGCTAGAGAAAAGAAGAGATATACCCATTGGGATGTATGCTCGCAAATGGTCGAATGGAGGCTACCCCTCGCTCGTGACCATGAAGCTATTCGTTATGGAGTGTTGAAAATGATATGATTGATATTTCCAAATCAAGAAATACTCAATAAGGATGTGGTGTGTGCAAAATATGAGTGATCAAAGTTAAGCATAACTTGTGTGCACATGCTAGAAAATAGAGAGAGAAAATAGAGGTAAAGAAGAAAATAGTGTGTATACATCCTTCTCAAAGAAGAATATTGAGAAAGAAAAAAGTGTAAACAAAATCAAGATTCGCAAATGAAAGGATGAACATGTATCCTTGTCTTGGGGAAAAGAAAGAAAAAAATATGCAAGGGACAAGGATACGTAGAAGAACTATACTCCTTGACTTGGGGAAGATAAAAATATGAGCATTAAAGCTTTTATGGTCAAGTATAGAATGACATGAGCGGATGCAATGATATGAGCCTTAGGTTGTGGATTCGCTAGGCATCAAAGATCTAATGTGAATACAATGCATGTGAACTATGACCTAACTAGGTTTCATCACTTGCTATTATCATGAAGTCCTCAAGAAACTATATGATCAAGCAATCATGCAAATATGAACAAGCAATAATGCAATTGTATGACAAGTTGAATGCAAAGAATAGAATATTAGATAAAGCATGCAAAATATGATAGGCAATCATGCAGTATGAACAAGCAAACCAAATGTAGTATGAAAACTAAGCTAAATGCAATATGAAGATGCAGAGTGCCAAGTTATGCATAGTATCTCTTTAGATGCATTATATTCATTGGGTCTTTAAGTTCTTTATCATCCAAGGGGAACCAACTTAGGGTGCACCAAATTTACCACATTGCAAAATAGAGAGGGAGAAGGTGGTCCCTCATCCTCATCATTCCACTCCAAACCTTGATGAGATATATCTAGAAGAGGTTCTTGAAGAAAAGGATTGACTTGATCCTATGATGAAATATTGATTAATGGTTCCTCACTCACTTTTAAATTTTCAAGTTGCTTGGTTATGTGAGATGAGGAAACTGATGGACATAAATGAAGATCAAATTGAGCTTGCTCAACTAGTGAACATTATTCAAATGGGTGAGGATCATCCAAAATGGTGATAAATTGATTCTTAAATTTGAACTTCAAACATTGATGAAAAGTAGAAGGGACCACCTTCATCGCATGAATCCAAGGACATCTAAGAAGAAGATTAAAATATGTAGGGCAAGACACCACATAGAACAAGGTATCTAAGATTTTAGGTCCAACCCTAAGGGGAGGGATATAACACCGCAAGATTCTTGGGACTCATTGTTGAAAGCTTTTATGATGATGTTGAACTTAGTTTAGTCTTCCTCCTTTAATACAAAATTTTGGAAAAATTGATAAGTGCATAAATTGAGGGAAGAACCATTATCAATCAATATTTGGTTGATAAAAATTTCCTAAATAAATGTAGTAATATAGAGGGAAGAATCCCCTTGTAAGTCTGAGGAAGGCATATCATCATCCGAGAATGTGATATGATGTATCCCAAGAGAACTCACAACATTTGCTATAGCACTAGGGTAAATGTCTTGAGGAACAAGTTCTTGTCTAAGAAGCTTCAATAAGGCTTCCCCATGAATAGGAGAAGTTTGTAAAAGTTCTAAGAGAGATCTTGGTTAGGGTACTAGCTAATTGTTGTTGAATGTCAAAGGAGACTTTAGGTTGTGGCTTCAACACTAAAGATGGGTTTTCTACTCTTGTGCTCCTTTTTGGGTATTCTTCAAAATTAAGGTGGGTGTTGATAGTGGGTTGGATGAAGAACTCGTCTCTCGATAAAAATTTTGAGTCGGTTGATTTTGTGCTTGTTGCCTTATAGTATTTGCTATCGCACCAACCATATTATCATAGGTAGGTGTCACATTCTTATATGGCACTTGATTAGCTATTGGTTGACCATGCTTAGGTAGGGGATCTTGTAATATTCCCATGTCTTGATTAGTTATGGGTGCTTGTTGTGTAGGAGGTTGATTTTTTGTTGGAGGATTGGATCGATAACCTTCTATAACAAGGCATCCTTCATAAATTAGATCTTGAACCACATGTTTCAACCTCTTACATGAGTTTGTCATATGCCCCTCCACTCTATGATACTCCCAATGTTGTCCAAGCTTATACCAATCAACTGTGGTATCTGATTTCCTTATGATAGGTAACTCAATCATGTTACCTTCTAGAAGTTGCTTTAGGACCACTATCATAGGTATGTTGAGTCTTGTAAAATTTCTTGGTGGGGGTTTTTGAGGCTGGCAAAGCACCATCTTTTGTAGGGTATTAACCAAACTGTTAATAGGCCTACTATCTATTACCCCATCACCAACTACATGCTTGTTATTATACTAATTTTTAGTGGTCCTATCTTATTTTATCTTAAGTTTACCTCTTCTAATAAGGGCTTGTTATACCCTTCTTGCTAGATCTATATCCTGATTAAAATATGTGATAGTTGTCGTTTCTAATTCATAAGAGATTTGCTCTTGTAAGTTTCCAATAAATATCTCAAGCATGTCTCGAGGAGGTAAGGTATATCTCAAGAATCCAACTAGACTCCTCCAATGAGACAAGAAGTCCAAAAAAAAATCATCCTTACCTTGCTTCAAAAGGCATAAATATTTTATAATCACATTTTTCTCCACATAAGCTCCAAATTGTTGAACAAACAACTCTGTTGTTTCCTCAAAATTCCTCAAAGAATGATTAGGCAATTGATAATACCATTTCAATTCCATACCACCAAGGCTCTTAGGGAACATCTTTAGTAATAATATGTCACATGTAACATCATGGCATGTTATCCTAAACATCCTTAAATTCTCAATTGGATCCTTTGTTCCCTTATAAATTGGTAAAAGTGGTATTGAAAAATGCTTAGGAGGACCTAGAGGCAACGATAGGTTCTAGGGGATGATTGTACATTTGCTTATAGCTATAGGTGAAACTTGGAGGTTGAATCATACCTATTCTTGAAACCAATTATTTCACCATATTTGTTAAACTTTGCATCTTAGGGTTGTGCGATACCCCTAGGTTCCTTAGGGGAGGGGTATAGGTAGGTTTTTGAAAGTGAACTTGGCCTAAATTGAATGCAATGACAATGTTATGGTATGGGTTGTGATATGTGGTATCTTGCTGTGATGGATAACCAACATTTGGTGGAACAAAAGCATGAATGTTGAGATGAGTATAATGAGGAGGAAATTGAACATAATCTTGATATGCACTACTAGTTGGAGGGACTTGTGGAATTCTTCCAACGTTGGTGGTTGTATTAGTGACATATTTTGGTTTAGTACAAGGATCAACATGATGCAAAGATTCAAACAATGAACTAGTATGGACATTATGAGGAGAAATATTTTGATGATGAGAAGTCCTAGCTTCCTCGAGTTAGTCTTCCTCATCCATAGCCTTATTCAAGGTCTCTCTATGATATTTGTAGAAATTCTAGATATGATCAAATTATTTAAATATAAGGTTCCCATCAGGCCCCTTAGTAGGATCAAGATCATTACCAACTTCTTCATTTTCTTCCTCTTCTAGATTATGATTCTCTTTATTAATTTGATCATTTTCTTGAAAAATCTCATCACACTCTAAAATCCTTCACCTACTCCTAAGGTTGGGATCCATTAGAAGAGAGAGAAAGGATAGAGTGGAAAAGGAGGAAAACTAAAGACCAACGAAAATACACAAAGGATTTTTCAAGATGTTTTTAATATTTTATGATCTAAACAAACAAAAATATTGGTCTTATTTAAATTTTTCAAAAAAAACACAATGGAAGAGGCTTCCTATCTTGGCAACTAAGATATGTGTTCATGTCGGGTTCACCAAATATGTAGAGGGGGAAAATTGCCCTACCACGTATGATTCTTGATTGGATCCACTAGGAGTAGAGGTGAACCATGGGGGTGTGTTATATTCTCTACACTTAAGGACATAAAAGGATGGGTTCACTAGGAATGATTTTAGGACTCACTCCAAGTCTAGGGTGGAAGTTTTTGATGTGTCAATTAAGCATACACCTATTATTTGGTCTTTCTAAACTAAACTATGAAAAGTAAAGAACAATGCAAGACACACAAGATGCAAGAAGACAAGAGCTAACCCTAGTATGATTTTGTAATTCAATGACGTTTAATCCTAGGATTGCAAAATGAATTCTTTAAGAAAGGGTCCAAGGTAAATGTACAAACAAGATTAAAACCCTATATGCACACTATATGATTTTGTTCTTTAGATGCCTAGAAATTCAATCAAATGCTTTTCCTTTTATTGTGATCTAGGTTTTGAACAGAAATTAATAGAAAGCAAACACCAAATAGCCTAAATATCTATTAGGGTACTTATCTAATTTGACATTTGTTCCAAGATTTATCTTGCATCTAGAGTAACTAATGGTTTCAATCCTACAAAATAGTTTCACAAAACCTAGAAATTTTGATTAGCGTTTGGGGCTTGCTTAGGCTGCTATAAGGCTAAGATCAGAGGCACAATAGTCAAGCCCCCTTGGTCCTTTTAGATGACCATTCAAAATTAAAATTGATTTTTTATCTTTGTAACATGCACAAACAAAGTGAAACATATATGTAATAGTAAAATGAAATGCAAACAAGATGAATACAATAGAATACTGAAAATGCATAATGCAATTTAAGGTTTTAGGTGTGAAACTTGCCCCCAAGCTCTAATTTATAAAATTTATATATTGTAGATAGGGAGAATAAATTTGGATTACCAAATTCATGCCCTATATGGGTGGGGCACGAATTTGGTTTAGATGCCCTTTTCGGACCTCAAAACGAGCAAAAAATTAAGCATAAAACAATGAAAATAGAATTGCGAATTAAACTAAAGTAAATACAAAATTTGATGAGCTAATGGAGAAAGAAAGAAGAAATTAAGAGGTGGAAGAAGCACTCTAATAAGGTTCATCTATCCAATCATCAATACTCCTCCACTCAATCCCCAAGGGTAGCAATCACCAAAGCCTAAAACAAGAAAACAACTTAGAGTAGAAGAACACTTGATAGCATGAGCAAATGAGCAAATCAAAAATTAGAATCTCCAAAAGACCTTGTTAAGAGATTAGGGAATCCAAACCCTTATTTATAAGAGGTTTGGAGGGCAAAACGAGTGGGAAAATGAAATTTCACCATAGGCAAAGGTCGATCCCAAAACAGGCCGACAAGGGGAGGGGTTTTAGAGAGAAAAATCCCTAGAATGCCAAATTTGTGCCCTATACAGGGTGACCATGAATTTGGAAAATATTTTTAGCCAAATTCATACCCCATAAAATATAGGGCATGAATTTGGCAAGTTAAACTTGCCAAATTCGCACCCCATACGGGGCAACTGTGAATTTGGTTCAATTAGACATAAGTGTAGTTTTTCTAAATTTTTGGGGACCAAATGGTATCAGAATGCGACAAAACATATACCATCATAAATATATTTCCAAGCCTAATCCAATAGTATAGTTTTTGGAAGGAATGGAGAAAATTTTATGGGGAAAAGTTGGCTCATAGATAACCCTACTTTTTTAAGAGGAAAATTAAGGATCTAAGGACAATAAATCATCTTAATGGGTCAATTTTCCATGTCTACACCTAAATATGTTATTGAGAGAAGTTAATGTTGCTTGGGTCATTCCATATTCTCTAATCAAGATTTGGGATTGGGAAGCAATATTTTTTTGGCAAAAATGCATTCCACATATTTGTTTGGTTGGAAAGAAATAAATGAATGTTCAAAAATAAAACCAGAGGAATAATTGGGGTTTATTCTAGGATAAGAATAGCCTTCTTGGAGAATTTTATTAAAAACATTGTCTACCAAGAAAATATTGTAATGATCCTCTCTAGAGAAAAAGATATCTTAAATATGGAAAAATTCAATAAGGTGAGACTATATACTAGATGGGAATGTCCTCACAAATACTGGGTAAAAATTAATTTCGAAGGGGTTGTAAAAGGCAACCCGGATCATGCTGGTGGTGGAGGCCTCATCAAGAATGATAGATATCAGGTAGTGGTTGCATATGCTAAGGATCTAGGAATTACCACAAATCACCAAGCTAAATCAAGGGTGATGCTTACGAGCCTTTGAATTGCGGTGAATTTAGGTTTTAGGAGAATTATTCTTGAGGGGAATTCCAAGAATATTATAACTTCCATTCAAAATGGGAGCTAAATAGTTCTATATTTTTTCAAATAATTACAGATGCGAGGACTATTTTGAGAAACCTAGAAGAAAGTCAAATTAAACATATTTATAGAGAGGGAAACAAAGTTGCCGATAAAATGGTAAATATGGCAACTAGATCTAAGAATTTCAAGGTCTGGTCATATGCCCCCATGAAATTGAGAGAGATTACAAGAAATTATAATTAAGCTAGTAGATAAAGAGGGCAGAGTAAAGAAAAATACTTATTGGGATCATGCAACGAAGGATTTGAGCACACTAAATTACATTTATGTCAATGGTTTCTTTATCAGTCATGTGAAGCATTGAGCACTGCATAAGCCTTGTTAAATAGGAGGATAGCGGAATGGATATTTTTTTAGCTTCTCCATAAGCAGGTTTAGCCTAGGTTTGTTTGTTTTACTAAGATAGGGCTATCTTGCATTTGTATGATCTTATCTTATTTTTTTCCTATACATATTTTGACCTCTTTGTAAAGGGTCGGGGCCCTTCAACCCCCTTTTTTATCAATACAAAACTAAAAGAAAATATACAAGGAATAAAATCCAATATCCTAAAATAAGAATGAAACCAAAATATAGAATACAATTTAATAATAAAATATATTTCTTGGAACATAGAATTCATTTAAATTTTAAAAAAACCCTTACAAAGATAATTCATGCGTAAATGTAATGCAAAAAAATAAAACTAAAACATTTTTTAATTAAAAAAATAAATATAGAGGGTTTTATAGTACCTACATGCATTTCCAACCTCTCGAGGTTTGATAGGTTTTGAACAACACATTCAACCATAGAAAATAGAGGATTAGTTTTCCTTAGAAAGCTAAGTAATCATAAAAAAATATGGGTTTGTCCCACCATGATCATCATTTGTAGTAATAGAAAATGTATCATTTATTGAAATAAAACCATTATTACAAAAATGATTAACAAATGCTCCTTTGAGCTACAAATGAGGGTCTTCCAAGAATGAAGCTCTTTTTCAATCAAGTTTCATGGCACTCCATGTCTTCTATTGCCACCTCAAAGTGCGGGTGGGTTTTGAAACTCCAATAGCTTGATGGACCACCCTTGGTTGTATGTGCCTCCAAGAACCCTACACACAACCAACAACAAACTAGTTAGTAGCACATGTTTTACAAAAAAAAGTGCAATAGCAAAAATTTAATTTAATGCGATAAAAAAAACTTAAAACCAAGTTAAAAAGTATGCTAAAGCATTTTAATCACAATGCATAAGTAGATCTTAGAGAAATTTCAATAAATTTATGGCATATAACAACCTCTCTCCTTAAGCAAATTTCCCAATGGTGGAGGAGAATGATGATGGGGCAATAGGATGATGGACAAGTGACCTAGGTGAGGGAAGAAAGGAATCTTAGGTTTCTGCACTTGGTTGCTTGGGTCGGCAAATGTGCAACATTCTCTATTTGGGGCTATGACACCCTATGATGCATTATAACGTGCTATGACATGCCATGACATGCCTCACTAATGCTATTTGGGTGGAGAGATTCCTCATCCACCAAAAATGATATTCTTGATCAATGTGCTTAGGTGGAGGGAATCCTCACCCATGTGCATTAATGTGCTTGGGATATGGAGGAAAGAGGGAAATTAATGCCAACTAGAGTTAGGTGAATCAAGGTTAAAAAATAGAGGGATGGTATCATGATGACAGTGGGTTAGGCGTAGGAAGGTGCTTAGGATGGTCAAAGGGGTTAGAATAGTCAACATTAATATTTGTAAGGTTGCAATATATTAATTAAAATAATTACACAATTTATTAAATATTAATATTTAACCATTGCAAATATGACCCTTTTTAGGTGTCTACATTAATTATCTAGATTTAGTTGGCTTATTATTGTTTGTTGTATGTAATTATTTAAGTACTTACTTTAATGATCATTTTATCTTCTTGTTAGTTCCACATCAACTAGAGGTTACATTGATACCAAATGCTACAAGTGTGCTTAAGCATGTGTTTAATTGGTATACAAAGTGTAATGAAATCTCACTACACTAGTCAAATCCTATCTAATAAGGAAATCAAGTAGATTGTTGTTTAGAGCCAAGCTAGATGAGAGGACCTAAAGCTCCTTTTACCTACCAAGTAGCTAATAAGAAGAGGATGTTGAGGATGTTTTTAAGGGAAGACCTATGCCAATAGTTGCTAGCAAATTATAAACTCCTTATGTCTTGTGGTAATGTTGACTCACTAGGCTAGAAAATATTATGATATATAGCTTTTTTGGTGGTAGCTAAGTCAAATATCACTATTGGTAAGAGTCCTAGAAATTTCTCATTGACAACTAAAATGACTCTATCTTTAGTGACACCCCTTCTTATAAAACGGTCACAAACTTATCCATCACTTAGATGGTAGGTTTAGAAATCAAAATATCCTCAATTTGTCATTGAGTTCATAGTGGCTATTCATTAACTCACTAATCCTTGGTGCCTATACCAAGGCAACATTAGTAGAGGGCCCATGTAAGTAGAACTCAAGAACAATAGAAGAATAAGAAGGGACCTGAGGTGATTAAGAAAGATATTGGCATAATCTAGAAGAGCTTACCATTTGTAAAAATATGAACATCTTAGGTAATTCAAGTTAAACTTTTGCAGATCATATAGCCTTCTCTATCTTATAAAAAGGTCACCCTAACCATGGAAAGAAAGAAAATAAAATATTTTTGGACCCTATGATTCAAGCACACTCACCAAATGAAGAAGTTTGATAATATTACAGAAAAGGAAATTTTGAAGCATCAAAAATCAAGTAGGAGAATAGGAAGAGTGACATTAAACAGAATAGGATATGAACCATGTTGAAACTCCAATTAATATTCAAGATTGAAAAACTTTCTTGAAGTCATAAATTTTTTAAAAAATATTGTTTTAATATCCCAAGCACACCTTTCCTAACTAAAATATTGCTTAAAGTTTACATAATATATTATCCACCACACTAAATATTTAAAGGTAACCTCCATTCAAATTAGAGCTATGCAATGAAGAAACACCACCAAAGCAACCAAGTTTCTAAAAGGAGTCCTGAGCTAAAGGTTGTTGTCAGAATTTGATCCCTAAGAGATAAAAGATAGTGGGATCAAGGAAAACACCAAAAAAGCAATGATACCTCAAAATCCTCACCAAATACCTTGGCCACCAGAAACTCAAGGATGGATCGGTATAGGAATAAAATAGGTTTGGTAAAAGGCCAAGTAGAGTAGTAGCCTAAGAATTAAGTAAACATAGGGATGGGGCCCACACTGTCTCAAGGATTGACCAAGAGGATTTTATTCCCATGAGTAAGCATAAAGCTCAATTTTCCAAAATAAATACCCATTAACATCACATTATGAAGGTCGATTCTTCCTAAAGATAGAATTAATGATGACTAAACCTGGGAACCACTTAGTGTAGTACTTTTGGCTTAGAAACTAAGGATAACACAGGTGCTCCCACCCAAAATAGTTGGGGAAAATTCAAATTTTGAATTTTGATATAGGTTGTATAAATAGCTAGCTTTGTATCTTAGTTAAGGGGAGGAAGAATGATACTTTTATGTGCCTAGTATCTGGCCCAAAGTATATTTTTCTCCCATTTTATCTTGTGTATTGTTTTAGACTCAAACCCTAAGTCAATTCATGTACAAGCCCCTTCGAACCTTTTTATTTTACTATATGTATAAGATGCTACTAACATATATATATATATATATATATAAGTTGTGATTATTTACTCTGTCCCATTCTTTGTATATGTGTAAAATTGTGAGGGAAAGTGTGACTAGTATATGTCCCTTATGCAAGTTTCATATGAAAGAAATATATTTTGTTCTAGAATTGTGTTTATTTTCTTGGAAATATTGATGCATGTTTTCATTTATCCCATGAATGCATAAAGAGACTTATAATTCTTGACACATCATCCCTATAGTCTAGGCTAGTTAGCTTTTGCTACTTTCATTTTATTGCTTTTATCTCATCCCTTTTCCTAGATAAAATCTAGTAGACTAGGCTAGATTAGGAGAAAGTTCACCAATATCACACCTAAAAAAGAATCCATCCTTAGTTAAAAAACATAAAGGCTGTCCTTAAAGCCACACCCCATGCTCCCCAAACTTCCCAAACTATACCCTCATCATGGAGCATGGGAAATGGATCCACCCACCAACCACAATGGATGGTCATTATACCTAGACAATGAGCTGGATACATTTTGGTTCCCAATAGTTAAACTGCATGCCTAGTGGGATGAAATCAAATAATCATGGGACCAATCCTCACAATACTGGTCTTATCTAAATAAGATATTGGTGAACTTCTCAGTTGTCTACTTGTTGAAGCATCTACAAACTTCACTTGGTGACTCCACTACTCAAATAAATCATTGAGTGGTGACTATAGGGTTGAAGGTGAAGAACACAATCTTATACTGAGAGGGGGGGTGAACAGTATAAGATCAAACTTTTAATTTTCTTTCCAAAGAAATATCATCCAATATTATAAATTGCAATAATGAAATAATGCATAGATCATCACACACATAAGAGACACAGATTTAACGTGGTTCACCCAATGTGGGCTACATCCGCAAAGAAAATATTTCTTATAAATTTTCTCAACAAATATCTCAAGAACCAATTCCCTATTACAATATTTATGGGAACCAACCCAAATGAGACACTAATCCCCTATAATTTGGTTAAGGGACCTCTATCCACATGAGACACTAATCCCCTTTTCTTTGGTCTGCTCTAAAGCCTACTCAAATTTACTCCAAGCCTACTCACAAGGCTTGCTTAAATCTGCTCCAAGCCTACTCACAAGGCTTGCTCAAATCTACTCCAAGCCTACTCACAAGGCTTGCTCAAATTTACTCCAATCCTACTCACAAGGCTTGCTCAAATATGATCCAAGCCTACTCACAAGTCTTGCTCAAATATGATCTAAGCCTACTCACAAGGCTTGATAAAATTTTCTCCAAGCCTAATCATAAGGCTTGCTTAAATCTGTCCCAAGCCTACTCACAAGGCTTTCTCAAATCTACTCCAAGCCTACACACAAGGCTTGCTCACAACTCTACTCAAATCTACTCCAAGCCTACACACAAGGCTTGCTCACAACTCTGCTCAAATCTACTCTAAGCCTACACACAAGGCTTGCTCAAATCTACTCCAAGACTACACACAAGGCTTTCTCAAATATACTCCAAGACTACACATAAGGCTTGCTCAAATCTGCTCCAAGACTACACACAAGGCTTTCTCAAATATACTCCAAGCCTACACACAAGGCTTGCTCAAATCTACTCCAATAACCTGCTCAAATCTATCTCAATAACCTGCTCACATCTGCCTCAATAACCTGCTCAAATTTGCCTCAATAACCTACTCAAATCTATTCTAAAACCTACTAAAATATACCTTAATAACCTACTCAAATATGCCTCAATAACCTGCTCAAATCTGCTCTCAAATCCTACTCACAAACTCTGCTCAACCTGCTCACAAAACCTGCTCAACCATTCCTAATTTTTGCATAGAAACAATTGCATATATCTTTCCCAAAAGTGCTTTCTTTGACTAAAGTAATTTAGATATATTCTACCTAGAATTAATTTTCTTCATGAACATATAGATAATGATATGCATTACAAATACTCAATATGTTCTTCTCACATTCATTAAGTTTGTCGCTTTCACATGTCTCACATTCATTGCATTCAAAAGGATACTCTAGTCTAGAACTTGATAGTTGACCTTCTTATGTACTTCCAAAATTAATCAAAACTAATGCACATACTTGCTTCACAAAACTGGTCTATAGCCCTTGCAAATTTATTCCTAATATCACTCAAAACTAATGCATAGATTTACTTCACAATATTGGTCTATAACCCTTGCAAGTTCATTCTGAATATGACTCAAAGTTAATACGCCAATTTTCTCTCAAACCCTTGCTACGATATTTCCAAACCCTTTCACATATTTGCTTTTCTTTACATTCAACAATAATTCATAATTACTCCCAACTTCAATCAATCACTAATGCACATCAAATCAATCCTTATACCTCCAATAATATGACATCAAAATATTTTCCTCAAACAAAACCACCTTAAGAAAGAGTAAAATCACATACCTCTAAAAACTACCTTGATGATGATGTACTTTCAAAACCTGTCTCAAAATTTCCTTTTCTTGTGCCACTTCAAAAACTGGTTAGTAAATTTCTCTTTCAAATCATCCACATTAAAACCCTTCTCAAAAGATGTGCATAATAAGGCTTAAAAATTATGTTTTATCACTCCTTTTTAGTCTCTCAAAATAAAGCTTTTAGTAGTGACTAAACCCTCAAATTTCCTTCTATCATACAAAATTACATTTAAAAATTAAACCATAATCACACCTTATAACTCCTACTTTTATAATACACAAAAGACAATTTTCAATTCACCGTAATATAACTTATAACACCTACTAACACAATGTGCAAATGTCAAATTTTTAATTCACTCCCATGCACCTTATAACTCCTACTAACTTAATAAAAACAAATAATAAAGTTGCACCTTATGACTCCCTTTCTAAATCAAAATATAAACAAAATTTCCAGTGCATAACCTTTTCACATAAGCTTTAATAAAAAATTTAGGCTCATACCTCAACCATACAAGCCAACGAACGTGATGGGAATCGAACACCAAACCTTTGCCCATGTAGTGCCAAAGCCAAGGCTTGTCATCCAATTGAGCTACCCCCATGGGTAGTAACAACCACACAATGTGAACATGTTGAAGTTTTCCTTGTCAACCAAAATTATTTCCTCACTATCAAGCAAAATGGACCTACCCGAATTCGACCCTACGACTTTCCTTCCCCCAGCACCTTAGCACTAGCTCAATGACCAACTGAGCTAGCCAATCAGTTGAAACTATATGCACAACACTTAGCCCTTGTCCTTGGTTCACTTTCCACATAGATTTTGTTCTCTTCCTTTATAGATTCATAGGTGCAGCATGAAGAAATACCATACACTTTCTTCTCAAACCTTCGCATTGCAAATGATTTGATGTTTAATTTACATACCTTTCACATCTTTTCTCATGATGTCGGCGTTTGATATTTCAATATGGTATTTGAATATTAATATTTCTTTCTAAAATTTGGTGGCAATGCATAAAAATTTATATTATAATATTATCTTTTTGAACCTTTGGTCTTCTTTTTAATATTTAAACTTTAAACCTTTGTCTTGCCTTTTCTTTTAAACCTTGGCCTTCTCATTGAAAACTTTGCCTTGCCTTCTCTTTTAAACCTTGGCCTTCTCATTTAATATTTAAACCTTACCTTCTATTTTAACCCTTTGGCCCAAACCATTCTATTCCAAGTAACTCTTAAACCTCTTTGTCCTTCTTTATTATATTTAAATCAATATTATAATCATTTTCTTTTCAAAAAATTTCCTAGATTTGAGATATACCTTACCTTGAATAATTGTCCAACCTTAGAAGAATATTTCTACCTTGAATACCATGCATCCTTCTGATATCAACCATTTAAAATTAAATGACAACTCAATATGCTCATTATTTCCAACAAAAGGAAAATCCAATGATTTATGAGCTCCAAACCTTTTATGAGGTCCAATAAAAGGGTAAATCCATAGTTGTTGTTACACCACTAAACCAATATCATAGAAGGAGAGGCTAATAGAAGAACATAGATGTAATATAGAACCAACAACAGAGAAGGATACCAACATGGAATGACAAGGGCTTATTGTAGACATCGACCCCACTACTACATGGGATGGGATTCTAATATCAATGTTAAAATACTTGTCATTCTTCACCATAGAAGATGCAATAACCCCAATAGAGTACTTCAAACACATGGTCACTCTTTGCACATTATACAACATCAATGAACGACATGTGGTGGTAAGGTTATTGGTAGCCTCTTTCAAGGGGAAGGTGAGGGAATGGTACATTTCACTCACCCCACATTATATTTTGGATTGGGACCAGCTTTCCAATATATTTATGGATAGATTAGGAGAGAAGGTAGATGGAGTGTCCCTCCTAGAGCAACTATCAACTATCAAAAGGGCTCCTATGGAGGCAATTTATAATTTTAATACCAAATTTCATAAGAGCTAGCATAGAATTCTTGAAATATATGACCCCCACTAGGTATGTCCTTAATATACTATCCCAATATTTTTATTTAGAGATAACTATCATTGTAAAGTCAAGGGGAGAGAATACACTATTTGATACTTATAGGATTACCATTTAGGCCAAAAGAGATCTTATCCAAATCAAGATAATAGCTTCAAGACCCTTTGTTTCCTAACATCCAACCACCCTATCAACTACTTCCATCTATGTAGCCTACTAGTTTTTAGCAAACCATATTTTTTAGTCAAGTTCTGGTACAAGAAAACCTCCCTACTATAATTCAGTCTCCCATGAATTTCCAATCCTCAAAAATTGATAGTTTGAATAACACCATAAAGAACTTGACTGATAAAAATGGTGGTCTCAAGTGGCAATAAAATTTTCAAAGGTATAGTTATCAAAATTATCCTAATCCTCCTTCCTAACCAAGCAACCAATGGTATTTGCCTCTTAAATTTTTTTATCATAGGTATTCATCCTAATACAATAGGGAGGTGAAACAACCCCAAACTTTTAGATCATAAATAATGCCTGTGTCGATCCCCATGCAACAAATTTACCCATACTTGTTAAGGGAAGTGGTCCTAGTTTAGAAAAAAACTACATAGAAGACCTATATTCTTGGTACTATCCTTACCCTGACCCCTACTTATCTAACTAGGAGGAACTCTAAGAGGTCACATGCCTCATACCTTAGGCTACATACTTTAAGAATATGGTGTAATCATTAAGAACAACCACTCAAAGCTTTTACCCAAAGGCCATACCAAGTCCCAAAAGCAAACAATTAGAGCAGACATTGGTAACATAGGATGAAGGAAAAGTTTATGTCACCGTTGGAAGGATAAATTCCCTACCAAAAAAATAGCCTTAGGTACAATCCAATGTCCTTACAAAATGGAGGAGAAGGGCTATAGAGGAGGACCAAGGGTAGTTTAGAAGGTATAGAGTCCAACATCGAAGGATGACAACTCAAGACCAAGACAATCCTAGGAGGACAATCAAATAAAGGAAGGAACACTCATACCAAAAGCCTACAACCAGGGGAGTAGTCAAATAGAGACATGTGGAACTACACCAAAATTGATCAAGGTGCCCAAACCCATTATAGAAAGACCAAGGCCCCATTTTATCATTGTTAGCACACCAAGAGTTCATCCATTGGAATCCTTCAATATGATTGAGAATCTAAAGAAATCCATTATACTTATGCTACTTTGGGATGTTCTCACCCTACCAGAATAGATGAAGCAATTGGATGAGGATTTGAAAAAGTAGAAGATAATCCAAAAAAAAAGGCACTGGTAGTTCTATAGATATTTAATCCTAGATGCAATAGATTGAAGCCCCTACCCATCTACCTAACACTCATATGTGGGGATAATATTATCCACAACTACATTATGGATTCTAATTTGAGCAATTTAATCATGCCTAAGTCAGTGGTTTATGAATTTGGGCTATCCTACAAGCTACATAATTAAAGAGTCATGTTGTTGGACAATACCCTAGTACCAGTCTTGGGTTTCATAAAAGGTCTATTACTCACACTTCATGCCTTCCTTACCATGACTATCACCCAAGCTATAGTGATAATTGAATTGCTAGCTTCCTTTGGTGTCTATCTCTCCTCATTCTTCATGACCAATACTAGAGGTTGTCTATCCTTGGAATAGATGCATACGTTAATAAATAATTGCTATGAGACCAAGGTAAATATTCCTTCCAAATCACTCCATATGCACCATGTGGATCATGTCCCAACAATCAAAGTTGAAGCAAAGGAAGAGAGATCATAATCTAAGCTGCTAAAGGATGACATCCATATTTCAATATTGGATAACCAAATAGATGAGTGTTCCACCAAGACATGGGGATTAGGCCCTCTTGATACTTTTGAGCTAACCACAGTAGGCACATACCTAGTCCAAGAAGATAAAACCTTCATCCTTGAGATTTCTAAATTCATGAAATCTCATCACTCATCAAATATGACTAGCCATAAATATTTAGTAACAACAACTCACATGTTATAGACAATAGATAGGAAGGAGTAGCAAAAATTTGGGTCATGTTGGTACAGACACTACAAATTCTGATTAAACACCACATGAAATATTTAATGCGTAAAATGTGTGTTGTGTATCATATGGAAAAATAGGCAGAATTGATAACAAAGCTAATGAAACCTATTTGTAGTATAGTTGTTGGTTGAAATAAGTATAAACATATAAAAAAGAGGCGTAGGTCAAAGTATTCATGTGAAACATATTTTGGGAAATACACCTAGCATTTCATGTGTACGAATGGAGAAATATTGCAAGAGCTAAAAAGTTTGAGAACCAACAAAAATAACTAGAAGAGAGCATTCCCTAAGTAACCATCAACCACGTAGAAGTTTTCAAGTCAACTAAAATATGACCATCATGGCCAAACACAAGGTAACATAGTAGATAACCATGTCTTTGTTGATTAAAATACACATAAATCATCATTAGCTTTCCAAAAATGGATCAAACGAGAGGATTGATTGGATAGTGGACTCCAATAATGTTCCCAGTGGAAAGACCAATAAAAGAGGACCTCTTCTTATAAAATCTCATGAGATCCCTAACAAAATATTTCATTCAAGTGAGAAATATGTCTCCCATATCCTTGAGTCTCATTTTATAGGATTTTCCTCTATAGACTCCATGCCCAATAGATAAGACTACTGTTTCTAGGTTCCTTACCTCTTGTAAGTAGAAGTTCCTTATAAATCACCAAACTATAGTGAAATATCACTATACTAGGCAAATCCTATCTAAAAAGGAAATTTTGATAAGATTATTGTCTAGAGTTGAGCCAGATCCAAGGACCTAAAGCTCCTTATACCTACCAAGTAGTTGATGCTAAGGATATCATTAAGGGAAGGCTTGTAATGAAATTTGTTAGCAAATTCTAAACTCCCTATATCATGTGGCTATGTTGATCCATAATACCAAAAAATATTATGATCTATAGTCTTTTTGGTGGTAGCTAAGTCAAATATTGCTATTGGTTAGAGTCCCAAAACTTTCTTGATGATAACTAAAAGGAATCTGTCATTAGAAATACCCCTTTTTATATGGTGGTCATGAAATTGTCCATTACTCAATGGATGGGTTCATAAACTAAACTATCATCTTTTTGTCATTGATTTCATAGTGACTATTTGAGAAGTCACTAATCCTTGGGGCTATTACCAAGGCAACATTAGTAGAGGATCCAAGGAAGTAGAATTCAAGAACAATGGAGTAACAAGAAGGGATTGAGAATGAATGTAAAATAGATTGGCATCATCTAGAAGAGATTACCATTTGTAGAAACACAAACATCTTGGTTAGTTCAAGTTGTCAAACTTTCACAAATTGTATAACCTTCTTGGTATATAAATGGTGACCCCGATCATGGCAAGAAAGAAAAGAAAAGTTTTTTGAACCCTATGATTCAAACACACTTGCTAAATAAAGAAGTATGGAAATATTGCATGAAGGAAACTTTGAAGCATTAAAAATAAGACAAGGAGCAAGACAATAGCTTAAGCGAAATTTAAAAGACCAAGAGATGAACCATGTTGAAACTCTAGTTAATATTCAAGATTGAGAAACTTGCTTGAAGTTATAAATAGTATAGAAAATATCATTTTGATAACCCAAGAAAACTTTTCTTCACTAAAATATTGCTTACCATATATAGATTCTTCACCACATTGAAGATTCAAAGACAACCTCCATTCAAATCAAAGCTACACAATGATGAAATGCCACCAGATCAAGTGGGTCACTGAGAGGAGTCCTGAGTTGAAGGCTATTGTCAAACTCTAGTAGTTGATCCCAAGAGATAAAAGATAAAGGTATCAAGAGAAAAAATAGAAAGGCAATGATACCTTGAAAGCCTCATAATGACCTTGTCCATCAAAACCTCAAACAAGGATCAATCGATACATGCATCAACTGGGTATGGTAAAAGGGCAAGTAGGGCAATAGCCTAGAAATTAGGCAAATATAGGTATGGAGCTCATGCTATCTTAAGTATTGACCAAGAGGATTTAATTCCATTGAGTAATCTTGAATATCAATTTTACAAAGAAAGACCAATTAATGTCACATTTATTGAGGTTCATTCTACCTGTAGATAGCATTTATGATGACTAGATCTAGATCCTACTTAATGTAGTACTTCCAACTTAGAAACTAAGGGTGATGTAGGTGTGTAGACACAAAAAAATGGTCATCCACAAAGTCATAATTTGGCATCCCACATCAAATAATGCATAATAATTTATATGCCTAAGTTTAGACTTAGGTATAAAAAATATTGCATATTATCCTATTTTCTATATTTATTAAATATGGAAAATCAGCCTAGGATACCCTGCCTACCCACTAGATATGTGTCCTAGCCACCTCACCAACATCCCTTGCCACATCTCATACACCCTTGTCCCCTTTGTCCCTTCACATAGGGAAACCCTCCACATAGCACTTTACTTGCATCCACCTCTCCCTAGTTGAGTGAGACACCCTAGGTGACTCACTCTAACTGTCCCCTCCAATTGACAGCCCAAGATTACCACTTGGTAATCCTAGCTTGCCATCTCTCATTTCCCTCTAAAACCCTAAGGAGACTATAAAGGCAACTTCACCCCACCAAATCAAAGGGATTGAACATTTGTACTGTTAGGCTACTGGAATAGGACTAGAGCTCTACACGCATCTTGAGGAGAACCAAGATCCTAAGCCTAAAGGTCCATTTTTGAAGCAACCTTACATTCAGTTTGTACTGCATATCCATGGTTTTGCAATCAAAACCATACCTATGCAGTTTACCCACTGCCTGTGCATGGTTTTATAGTTGCCACCACACACCTACGATTTCTTAGAGCTAAACACAAAAACCAAATTCGATTAGTAAGAAGTTTATGTTCGCAGCAAGGCATTTAATTTGTTTTCTTTGTTTTAGGCTTACATGTTTTCTTCAGTTAGGGTTTTATAGTAGTATTATTTATCTGGATTTGTAGGTGCTACTAACCCTCATATGGTTTTCATGTGTGTAGGAAACAGGTATTTTGGAGAAGCTAACAAAGTTGGAGTGGTCCTTGCATTGGATACTTGAAGCCCACTCACCCCTCTAAAGTTGTAGTAGAAAGGATGAAGAGCACCAGTTGATTGTTTGGAAGACCACATTCTGTCATTTGGACACTTTTTACATTGTAATATTACACCCAATATACTTGGGGTAATTCAAAAAATATCATTTTAATATTGGGAGATTCAGGTTCCCCTGTTTAATACAAAGAGAGATCATTCTTTTATTATTGCAAGTGTTCAATTTGTGTTATATGTTTGGTGTTGTTCTTTTGGTTACATAAATGGTGATCACGGTGGGACCCCCTAAGGGTCCTATTTTTTTTTGCCTTGCTTGATTCACTTTACTAATTTGTGTTTTATATGAGTGCAGGTTTTGGGAGTTGGAAGGGTACGCAAATTTAATATTGGATTGACAGATTCGAGACCTATTGCTGTTTAGTCCCATTATTGTGAAATCATGCACTTGCAGTTTCAAACCTGAGAAAACATGTAACTATGGTGGAGCACTTGACAAACCACACACAGATGATATAGATCTATAAAAATGTAATCTGATGGTGGAGTGCTTGTCAAAATGAATACGGGCAATTTTGGGACTATGGAATCGTGGGCCTATAGTGGAAGCAAACTAGAAGAAGTGGTGAAAGGAACATAGGTCTGTACCACTATAACTCCTTTTGTTTATGGTTTTCTAGTTTTTAGTGTCTACATCTAGGCTAAATTAGAGGTCTTTATCCTGTGTGTGCCTTTTGTTTGCATTTAAATATTAGGATAGGTATATTTATCTTTCGTTAAAGCATTCTTAAAACATAAAAAGAAAGAAAAAATATATAAAAGGATCTACATCTGCATTTAGGAATTAGAGTATTCTGCATAGCCGGGTTAGAAATAAATCAAACATATTTTTAGGGTTCAGGCCTGGTCTACCCTATTCTATTGTTCATTTGGAACCATGCACCTATAGTTGGGATCTCCCAAACACTTGCACGTGGTTGGTAAACCATGCAAATGTGGTTTATCAGAACCAACCGCCCACCTGGGTTTTGCTAGATCTCATCTAAAATCAGCATCTCAGCCCCTGATATGATTCTGTTTACTATTTTTGTTTCCTATTTTCTGTATTAGGAATAAAAAATAAAATTGCATCGTAGTTTGCATAATACAATAGTTTAAAAAAACCTCACACACTCACATAAACATTGTAAATGATTGGATTTCATCACCAACCACCAACATATTATTACCCCATTCATGGCCAAATATAACTCCAAGAATTATCCTATCCATGGAAAATAGCACACATTCCTCTTCAGAGGGTGTATCACTGCCCATGGTGTTCTAGGTGAGGATCGGTAGGACCTGTGCTCCTTGACTAGATATGGGTTTCATCTCCATATTTTGGTGGGTATGGCTATTTGGACTTCATCACCAGGCTTAGTCACTGCGAGTATAGAGGTGAAATCCTAGACTTATCTTAGGGAAAAAAACATTTGCACATCACTTTTTCTTTTTATCAAAAACCTTCAAAACTTCAAAAAAATTCAAAAGTAAAAGAAAACATCAAACTTTATGTGAACTTAGGAACAAAAACCTTGTTTGTTTGTTTACATTAAGTGTTGTCTTGAATTGTGCTTCTCTCATGCATTCACACACTTACACTTGCATTTCATACATCATCACACCCTAGCGTATGGTAACAACCCATGGTCAGGCCAAAAAGTTAGCATTAATTCATAGTTAGTCGTCCTCCCCTATGGATCCATCCTAGGTTAGTCAGGTCCCTAACACTTCGATGGTAGGGAAAGTTAGTGTAGTCCCTAGTATGTCCTAGAACTTAAAATTAGGACCCTCCAATAGTGCCCCTATTTCAGATAGAGACATCATGCATAGGGCTACCCATACTGCTATTCTTGAGACTCTTAGGAATGAGCCACTCACACCAATGGATGGTCATGTCACTCTTGTAGACATGGACACTGTTAGGATGTACTTGAATGTAGCTACTATGGTTTTTTCATTATTACCACTGATCACCATACCATATTGTACCATGCCATAATTGCATCAGGATTATACTTTCACACACCCACAATAATTCAATCTATCCTTCACAAATATGCTTTTTGAACCGACTACTGCTACCTTGGATAGTCATCCATCATCATCTAGTCAACCACCCATCACCTTGCCACATAAAAATATCATTTACACCAACCTCCTTTGCAAAGCATCAACTCAAGTCACTTCATAGGTCCCCACATCCATTCCATCTACCACCCCTATGGTCCCCACACATCCTATCATACATCATTCAATGGCAATGCATTTTGCCACCTACCCTCCACCTACATCTATTGATATGGTTGCTTTGCAACCAGTCCAACTATCCACTTTATATGTGACTGTGCCTACATCATCTATGATTTCTATGCAATAGGATTTATTGCATCTACAACAAATGATCTTGGATTATGCTAACTATAGCATTAATCCTTGATCAAAACCCACCATCAACCTATCATCAAGCGCATGCCTTTATCCAAGATCCATCTTGGGTATTATGCCCCCAAACCACTACCATAACAACTAACCCACTTCATCATATGTATGTTTATGAGGCCTGGATAAGCCTCATTTATAGCATGTTTTAAATAGTTAAAACTGCCTAAAACTCTTGTGAATTATCTTATATGCTAATTAAGTTGATTTAATATGTTGTGTATTAACTGTTTGCATGATTGAAGTGTTAAGGACATTATATTCTGATTTTTAACAGTTCTTGTATAGTTTTATGTTATCTTGTCATGATTAGGTTGACATCAGCACTTCACTAGTCTTATTTTGATGATCATTAAGCATTTGTTTCTCTAAATTCAGCAAATAGTACAAAGACTTATTACTGTGCAGCAGAAAACTGGTTTTGCCATATAAATTCCAGCTAGCTACCAATGAATGGCAAGGAATGGAATTCATATCCAAGGAAGAATGAAGACTATTGCAATCTGATCTCAAGGGCTAATGCACCTAATAAATGCAGCCAAAACCATTTGGAGTCAACACAGTCGGTCATTATAAATATCTTCGAAATGAACAGTGTCTTCGGAATGAACACAGTGTCTTCGAAATGAACACAGTGTCTTTGGAATGAACACAATTTCTTCGGAATGAGAAAAGAAATCACTTTTTGACTTGTTGAATAAATTTTTGTGGTGGAAAGGGGATAATAAGGTTGAGAAAGTTAAGGAAAAATATCTCCCATCTAACTTTGTCGTCCTTGTCGTCCAAAGCCACCATTTATGGAAAAGATCAAATTGATCCTCTTCTAGGATAAACCTAGGAAATTCTGTAGGATATCAGGAACATCATATTTTCTGTTTGTAATTAGATTTTAGGCATCTATAAAAGATAGCTCCTGTCCAGGTTGAGCTATTAGATAGAGGATATAGAAAATAAATAGGGAGATAATAGAATAGTGATTTCAGACCTGTAACAGATTTCAACATAATTGTAATTATGTTTCTAAAGAAATAAAAGTGCAGTTTCATTCCATTTATTTTGTTATGTGAGTGTGAGTAAGACTTAAAGAAGAATTCAAACCTTCTTCTGAGAAAGGAGGCTGGCCACTTCCAAACCTAGGAGGAGGACTGACAAACAGGTTTTATTCTGATTTTGCTACAGCAGAATAAGTTGTGAAGTTGTCATTTTCATTATTTTGCACAAATAATATTCCTAGGTGTTTAATTCTTATTCATAATGTTTTTGTGATATTATTAGTGGTATATCTGGTTATTCTTTTCATTCCCAACAACTTTCCAATTCACTGCAAATTTCCATTTCCAGCAATTTACAAGTTTTTTGTAATTTCCCTGCATTCTTGTTTTTGTTGTCAAAACCCTGCATAGAAGATTGACGACCTTCTGTTACAGAGCATTGACAAGATCTAGTTTTTATGCTTCATTTCAATTATTGCAAGATTAAACAGACTTTCAATTCTGCAACTATAACTAGAGTTTCAATTCTGTAATTTAATTAGATTTCATTCTTGCAACTGTAACTAGGGTTTCATTTATGTAATTAGAAATTAGTTTTCATTCTTGCAAATAGATTAAAGTTCAATTTATGCAATTTAGGGGTAGAAGTGACACAAAACACCCACACAATCAATTCCACCAATAAGACCTACTACTTCTAAATGAACTGAACTACAATCTTGCTTGAACTTTCTCTCGTAAATAGCCTTGGACATCACCCTAGATTGACAAATTCATTGAGAATTAATGATGTGCTTAATGATAGCCCATCATATGCTACCTAATTAGTCCAGTATGCTAACATACCCCCATCACCTCATCAATATCAGAACCTCCATCAACCATCATATCATCATTCATTTCAACCAAACATCCCCCATCATCTACATTCTACTTACAGTGCACAATACTACTAACAAAAATAGGCAAACCAGGGTTTTAACCCTATGGAAGATCCTAAGTTCCAATTCCTGCAAAACCAGATTGATAGCCTTACCATGTAGACACCAGGTTTGCAGTATCAAAATCCCACCTTACGATAACTACTCAATCACTCGATCCTTGCTTCAGTACCCGTACCACCTTATCCAGATGATTTTTAGATATCAAAGTTTGATACATTTAAGGGGGATGAGGACCCTCGAGAGCATGTGAAAAGGTTTATTCACATGTGTTTCAGGATTAGAAATAATGATGCACTCATGCTACACACCTTTACTCATAAATTTAGGGGAGAAGCCTAGGATTGGTACACCCACCTATAACATCAACATGTTTATACTTTTGAATAGCTTGCAGACCAATTCCTGGAGTGATTCACCCTGAATGTTAGGAAGAAAACCACATTGACCAATCTGCTTAGTTTAAAGCAATATGATGATGAATAAGTCCATGGTTTTTGCAACCTTTGGAGGGTGGTTATGATAAAATTGCCATTCTCCCTCCCCATGATCGAATTAATAAGAATGTTCATGAAGAATTATACCAAGCCCATATCTTTGTTGCTACAGTTGTAATAGTATAGAAAATTCGATGAGGCACTATCCCAAGCCAAAGTGATAGAGGAAATAAATATTCAAGAGAGTGAGATCAAGCCTAAGAAAAAGGAGTGGTAGAATAAGAACCAAAAGGGGAATAACCATGACCAGTCCAAGGCCACACAAGTTAATAAGATAGTCTTGGGCCAACCCTCACAACCAAATCAACAAGCCCAAGTTCAGATCCAAAAACCCCAACATCAACAACAACAACTACAACAATTGAATTATCAAGTGATTACATCCCCATAGTAGGTACAAAAACCAAACGCAACCTATAGAAATGCAACAACATCAATTTAGGCCCAAACATAATTACACACCATTGCAAGAGCCCTAATCATCTATCTTTTAGAAATTGTATGCAACACAACTCTTTGTGCTACCAAATATTAAACCCGAAGACCCTAGCAAGCAAAAATTGAAGGCCTACAAAGATCATTTATATTACATATATCATCGACAAAAAGGGTATGACCTCAAAACTTGCCATGGGTTTAAAGGCATTGTGCAAGATTTATTGGAAGCGGGAAAAATCAAAGTAAAAAATACACTAGCCCAACCTAATTAGAACCTTGGAATTTATCAGACACATTTGCATCATCATGAGGTAAAGAAACAAGCAACATGAGTGTCAACTTCTATAGTTCCTTCCAACCAAGTGAATTATGTGTCTCAAATGTACCAAGGTTTTATAGGGGTTATCAATGTGATCACCTGTAGGTAGAGACAAGTGAATCACATAACCCAAGATCCTACAACACAACCTAGTGTATCCATACAATTAGGACCATCCATTCCACCTCCATCCATCCATAATCCAAGTAATCCATCTCACCCAACCATCACCCTAAATAGCCGATTAACACAGAGTTTGAAAATAGCATCAACAAAGTTATCAATTTATGAGCTAATACAATAGTCTCCTCCACATCGTGAGGCATTGATGGAGATATTAATACCTTCAAAACCTTTGTGGAAAGTGTAAAAAAAATCATGGAGCCCTTGATAGCATTTTATGATTTTGAGGAGAAGAGTGTGTCATCAAATTTACTAGATTCTTCATTGCACATAGTCGCTCATATTGATAGGAATCCATTCAAGAGAGTACTTATTGATACCGGCTCCTCCATCAACCTCATTACCACTCCTACTATCAAACACATAAACCTACCATCATCCCACATTACATCATCCACCTTCACCTTAAGGACCTTTAATGATGCTTTATGCTCAACTATGAGGAACATAGTTCATCCTATCACTATGGGGGTGAAGACTATTCATGTGCTCTTCCACATCTTGGAAGGGGTGATGCAATACAACATACTTCTTGGATGTCCTTGGATTAGGGAGATGAAGTGTGTACCCTCAAAATTATACCAATGTCTAAAATATGTACATGAGGGTAAAGTACATTTCATCCAAGTAGACACAAGGCTTTTTAAATACTAAAACTTGATCTTAAATTCTTATGAGCCACTACTTCCATAAACCCACCTCTCCATCCAACCTCTCATCATTTGAACCACTCCCACTAAGATCACCTCAATAAAGCCCCCATATCAAAGGAATTTTTGATAGTTGATCTTGCTTTTACATACAAAGGCATCAGCTCTAGTCAACCCTCATACACCACATTTCATTTATCCACCCCAAAAAATCATCTTGCTAACCAATCACCAAATTCATTAGCCACACCACCCACTTCACAAACACCATTCAAATTTTTAGCTCAACCCACTCCATCAACTAAAAATCCCATCAAGCCTAATCCACCCCAAGCATCAACACCCATCATATTGCAGATAGGGTCACCTATCCAAGAGGAGCCATCACCTCCACCTAAATCATAAGCCACTACCAAATCACCCTCATAATCCACTGAGCCATCATCATCCCAACCATCCCAAGTTGTAGTGCATCATGCCAATCCAAGCATTGGTGAGTATATCATTGAAAGTGTCACAGTTACACCACCTATTGAGTCAGTAAAAGATTATGGTCACCCATGTGACCCACCTTTAGCCATAGGTGTAGTGTATAGAATGAGTTCCTAACCAGAAAGGATTAATTTCATATATGGGGGAGTGGATTCCTTATCTGATCCACATCCTCCTAATGAGGAACCCTTACAAGAGTTTTATGCCAATTTAGAGTATCTATCCAACCCAGATTTTCCTTTGTGATATTTTTGTAGGGTAAACTGGTAGGGATACAGACTTGGATGACATGAGAAAGGTCCACATCATATTGTCGAGCCTGAATACTAAGAAGCACATGATCGCTCTGGTCTAGGATACAAACCTTCTATCTCAAACTCTTCCTTCAACCGTACATTTCAATGATTTACTCTTGAGTATGAAGAAGAAGATGAGGAGAGTGATGATTGAGATGATACTGATGATGAGTACCTGGAACCTAAATTTGCACCTCATTTACATGAGGCATTTCTAAAGATTGTATTGTACAAATTCATGATTGATTATATTCTAGATGATTACATATTTGATGAAGATTTTAGGGATTATATCTTTGATGAAGATTTTAAGGAATTCCAACAGATGGAAGCAAACCTAGATTATATCATTCGAATATTTTATGGTACCCAATAAGATGTGGCACCTATAGAGCCCATCAATAGATATGAGTATTATATCAAGATGTTTTCAATAGATCACAACATATTTCAATTCAACAAGGAGTATGAGTGCCCTAAGCCAGATCTGCAACCACCACCTTAGCCACTCTCGCAACATCACCATTATTCCACCTTAGGTGAGTTGCAATCTAGAGAGAGCGAGCCATCACTCCTAAAATTGCATCCATCTCATTTCCACCAAGTTAACATGATTTTTGTTAACTTGTTCACCCCACATCATAACTCGTATAATTTGGTGAAGCCGATTCTCATCGATGCTAGCCTTATCACCATGGATAGGATTTCATACCTGTCATCTATCACTAAATTTATCATGTATGAAGAGTTACTATGAGCTTCAAACACTTACATTCCATAGCAACCCTCACCCTCCTCTACCTCAGTTTTCCAAACCAAAGTAGAGGGGGAGTCCTCTAAGTCATTTGAGCATGTGGAGAATGATATCCATATCATCCCAAATACACATTAGTTAGAGGAAGGTTCCTATATGCTTATCGAAGAATCTATTGATGTGAACCTTAGCCAAGATGCAAAAAATCCAAAAATAGTGAAGATTACAAAATATTTGTCCATATAGGAGAAAAAGACTATGATCAATGTCTTAACAAGGAAGAAAGACATATTCACATGGTCATACAAGGACATGCCTGGCCTTGACCCCAATTTGCTGGTCCAAAACCTTACCTTAATGCCAGATGCTAAGTATTTCAAGTAAAAACTAAGGAAAATTCATCCAACTATAGCATTAATTATCAAGGAAGAGCTAAAAAACCTACTAGACATGAATTTCATAGTCCCAATTGATTATCCATAGTTTTTCTCTAACATGGTACCCATTCGCAAGCTGAATGGGGGGTACGTGTATGCACCAAATTTTGAGATCTAAATAAAGCATACCCCAAGGATGATTTTATACTACCTAACATCGATCAATTGGTAGACTCATGCATAGGCCATGAAATACTTTCATTAATGGACAATTTCTTAGGATACAATAAGATTTAAAATAATCTAGAGGACCAACACAAGACGATATTTACAATGCCGTAGAGAAATTTTTGTTATAGGGTGATGCATTTATGCCTGAAGAATGTAGGATCTACTTATCAACATGCCATGACATACATCTTCCATGACTATATGCATAAAATCATTGAGAATTATGTGGATGATCTGATTGTAAAATCCAAAACACGTCTTGAGCATATTGAGGTTCTAGAGAAAGTTTTTGATCAATTTCTTGAACATAAGGTAAGGTTGAATCCTAAGAAGTGTGTATTTGGTATCTAATCAGAAAAACTTCTATGATTTATTATCTCTAAGTGAGGCATTGAAGTGGACCCTAATAAGGTCAAGGCCATCATTGAGATGCCACATCCAATAAATGTGAGAGAGCTACATAGTTTACAAGAAAAGATCCAATCTATCTGACAATTTGTTGCACAACTCTCAAAAAAATGTAGGCCTTTAAATTGCTTACTATAGAAGGGGGTGACATTTTCCTGGAAAACCGAATGTCAAGAGACTTTTGATGACATAAAGAAGTATCTGGCTTCACCACCAATTATTACGCCACCTCGTCTAGGAATCCATTTTAAACTTTATATCTCTACAACAGATTTTTACTTAGGGAAAATTCTTGCTCAGAAAAACAAAAATCACAAGGAACAAACAATTTATTACATCAGTCAAAAATTGGTAAGTTATGAGACAAGATATGCTTACATCAAAAAGTTGTATTTAGTAGTGGTTTTTACCACTAAGAAATTCAGACATTACATGCTACGTAACACTAACTATGTCATAGCTAGAGAGAATCCTCTGCGTTACATGATGAATCCTCATACAACAACACCCATACCTCAAAATAGATAATGATTTTAATAGAATTCAACCCCAAATTCATTAGCCAAAAATCCATCAAAGATCAAGTGATAGCCGATCTGCTTGTAGAAGCTCCATTACCAAATGATCAACCAATACTTATTGAGCTTGTAGATGTTTCAGTATTTTTCATCATCGAACAAGAAGAACTAGTCCCTCCCAAGGTTGATATTGACATGATAATGTTCTTTTAATGGATAAAAGTGCGAAAAGGGATAAGGTGTTGGAGTCGTGATTTACACACCTGAAGGAATTCCAATTCCTTTATCATTCAAACTTGACTTCCCATGCACAAATAACAATGCAGAGTATGAAGCCCTAATATTTGGGCCTCAATAAACTATAGCTATGGGTATTAAATGAATACACATATTTGGTGATTCTCAACTTATCATTTGCCAAGTGAAAGGAGAGTACCAATGAAAAGAACCTTGAAGCAGTATCACAAAGTAGCAATGAAGTTGCTAGAGAAATTTGATTGGTATGAGATTAGCAACTTGCCTCATTCAATTGAAATATTTACAAATGCAATGGATTCTTTGGGATCCTTGATTCCTAAGAATAAACATGGAGAAGTCCAACTGATTATCATAACAACAATGTCCATGTTGACAATCAAATGAGTAGAATCTAAAGGTGAGAAGAGTGTTTGTTTGTTCCACACGGATCCATATAATTATTACCTTGATGAGATAAGAGAATTTCTCAAGTTTGAGACCTTACCATTAGAATTGATGTGAACTACAAAAATAATGTTAAAAAAAAGTAACTCGTTTTACTCTCTTGGGGAACATGTTGTATAGACATGGCTATGATGGAGTCCTACTTCGATGTCTAGATCCCATAGAGGCACAATGAGCTATAACTGAAGCCCATGATGGTACTTGTGGTGGCCACTTTAGTGGAATGAACATTGCAAAGTGCATTTTGCGAATGGGTTATTATTTTCCCACCATGGAAAGTGATTGTTATCAATACATCAAGAAATATCAAAAATATCAACATCATGCCAACTTGACTCATCTACTGTCACAAGCTTTACAACCCATTCAAAGTCTTTGACCCTTTTCATAATGGGGCCTAGATTTTATTGGAAAAATTTCATTTGCCTCTTTGGGATAACATAAGTTCATCATAACTACCACAAAATACTTCATAAAATGGGTCAAAGCAATTCCAATGACCACAATGACTGGACATCAAATGGCGAAGTTTATACTTCAACATATTATCTATCATTTTGGTATTCCTTCCAAGATTATTTTAGACAATGTCAAGTCTTTTAAGAACAAGGATGTTTGAGACTTATGTAACAAGTACAATATACAACATAGTTTCTCAACTTCTTATTACCCATAGGCAAATGGATAAGCCAAAGTGACCAACAAGATTGTGATAGCCATTCTCAAGAAACTTGTCAAAGAAAATCATAGAGATTGGCACACTCAAATCCCCTTGGCACTATGGGCTTATCAAAAAATAATCAGAATGCCATCTGGAGCAACACCTTTTTCATTGGTCTATGTCATCGAAGCAATCATACCTCTTGAGCTTGATATCCCTTCTTTACAAGTTACATTGCAAGAATTCATAGATGACGATACAACTAGAAAAGCACATCTTGACCAATTAATACTTCTTGATGAAATATGGATCAATGCATTAGAACATCTATGAGTATATCAAGATTGCATCAAGTGTACCTACAATACAAAAGTCCATCCTTGTGAATTCCAAGTGGGAGATCTTGTACTTCAAGAGAATCAACAAAACACCAATGCATTGTTGCACTTGAGAGATAAATTTGTGGCTAATTGGTTAGGTCCATACGTTGTTAAGCAGAAGTTGGATCCAATAACATATAGACTTACCAAATTAGAAGGAACATTGGAACCTAAGCCATTGAACATAATACATATAAAGGCATTTTATGCATAGTGCAACTTATATATATATATACATATACAGGGATAAAAATAAAGAACAAAGAAAATACCAAAAATATTTCATTTGAATCTCATATATCCATCCATGTATTTTAAGTATTTTGTTTATACCACTCAATACATTGGATCATTTGGTTAATTTGTATGATTGCTAGTAAACTATGTCTTGTTGCCTTAATCAGGGGCATCCTACATCACTTAGAAATCCATCAATCACAATAATATGCAACTTTCCCTATAATATTTTGCTAATTAAGGGACTCACATAAAGTAGGATAGATATCGTATAATTGTTAGCAATAACAATTATGCGGCCACTGATTATTTTGTGTGCATCTTTTAATTTTCAAAAGATTGCATTGAAAGCATCACAAGCATCCTCGATCACATCAACCATAAGCAAAATCCAAATGTTTTCAATCACTTAGCCACTCCTAGTATTTTTAACAAACTTAATTCAAAGTCAAAAAATATTTAGATGCAACAAGTCATTCCTGATCAATCAAGTTTCCTCTTTGACCACACACATCAAACATATTTATTGTGAACCTTGGGAATAACGAAGTCAAAGTTGCTATCACCATAAGTGAAAGGTTTCCCTTGTTCCTCCAATTATGTGCATGGTCTAGAGTGCTATAGAGTTGGAAAAAGGAAAAACTCTTCCTTCACCCTTTCAAAAAGAAAATCCCTTGCTCTTCATCAAAGTGAGCAAGTATCCTAAAAAGCATTTAAAAAAAAAAAGAAATTCTTTGCTCTTACAAAAATGAGCAAGTATCTCAAAAAGTGCCTCAAAGCAATAAAGTTCCCCTTGATCTTTCAAAATGAGCAAGTTTTCAAAAAGAAAAAAAAAATCCAATTGCTTCATCACAAAAAAGAGCAATCCCCAAAATACAATGAAATAAAAGAAGGGAAGGAGCTTGAATCCATGGAACTCTTAGTGTCTCAAAACTCGTGGAGTGATCCTCATTACAACAATGGGCTGAATGGATCCCACTTGGCAATGGGGTACCCTTACGCCTGGTGCCACATCTATCACGTTAGCGACCTTTTGTACATACCTATGGCCACTCTTAGATGAACTAGCTTATGGACATAAGTCACAATTGATAAGTTTAATCTAGTTCACAATGAAGATAGAACAATCATTGCACACATAGTTGGTCCTTGAGATATTTGAAACCACTAGAAAAACCCTTGCATAATAAAGATCTGTGAAATACATAAATGGATTTTTTTGAAGTCACTAGGATGTTTGAGTCTTTGTAAGAACACCCTAGATCATCCACCCAATAAAACCATAATATTTTCATTACCACATATCATAAACCATGTCAATACCATCTATCTATGCCCCTGATTAAAAAAATAATGTTGATGAAGCAAAAGTCTATAGCACCAAATGAGCATTAGAACATAGCATCAATTAAAATTACATCATACATCACATTATTTCATATGCATCCATACATAAAATAAAACAAAAGTGCACAACAAAATAATAATAATAAAATCCATGTATATATATATATATATATATATATATATATATGAATCACATAAGTACAAAATACCCATAGGCTGTATACATCAGAGCACTAAGGCTCATAAAAAAAAACAAAAAAATACAAAAATAGGTAATAACGCACTACTAGCTAGCACTCCAATGACCCCTGTTAGGCCCCTAAGTTGATTCCTAGGAAGCATGTGAGCCAGATGGTCTATGAGATCATAAAACACCTAGCCTAGACTCAGTTAGCCTACTAGAACCTAACACTGAAGAAGAAGGTTGAAGTGGCAACAAAATAAATTATTGGTGCAAAGTATCTTCAAGGGATGCCACATTTTATACCTGTATTTAAGTAACAACCAAATATTTACCCTTACATGCTGCCCACTGGGTTATCTCAACTCTAAGAGTTGCGATGGTAGCAACATCATCACCCCCACTCAGCATAGCCTATAGCCCATCCACCTCATCCTGTAGTTGGGTCACCTCACCCTAGAACTGAGTCACCTTGCCTTTCAACCTCATCACCTCCTCACCTAGGCTATCCCACTATGCATGGAGTATACCCCACTCCTCCTCTATTTGGTGAGGAGGAGAAACTTGGCCCTGATCATCTCCATAATCACCCACATCAAAATCATCACCCACATCTACATCATGACCTACATCATGGCCTCCATGGCCTCCATCACCACCATCTCTACCAACCTCAATACCAACATCTATCTACTATATGCCAATGGTAGACTGCCTCCTACTCCCACTACCCCAAAAACACTTCTACCACATAGAAGCCTAATCACCAACATTATTTTCATCCCTGCTAACAACATCGTCCACTACCTGGCTTAGCCTCCAAGGAGATTGTGTTGTAAACCAAGTGTCATAGTATGCAGTTGTCCATGCATCATCTATATAAGGAATATCCACTACTGCATCATTTATTGCATCATCCACTATCCAAAATTCTAGAGTCAAGGGAAGATTGAGCTCATCTCTCCACCACCTGTACATCATGGGAGCATTTGGAACTTCTGGCACTAGGCCAAATTGTCTCAACACTCGTGAGAACTGGATGTACTCCATCGCTTGCCCATGGCTTTCGACCATCCATCTGCCTCATTGATGTAGGAGCATATAGTGGTGTAAGGTTATTCTTGCATCACCAAAAATAAAGAAATTGCATTTTCTCTTTCAGTTGTAATTTTCTTCAGTTGTTTTGGAGTCTAGAATGACACTTGGGAGTTGTAAGTCAGTTAGAAGTCTAAAAAGGTAAAAAATAGTCACAAGCTTTAGTAAGTCAGCCTAAATTGGAATATATGAATTTGAAAATTTACCCCAAGGAGTGGTATTAAAAAATGTATTCGGTGGAAAAATAATCACTCCAATATCCTGAACATTTTGAGAGATATTAAAGTTTTCATCTTGAGAAATCTTGCTAATAAGGTTTAAAAATAAAATTTGAAGACCTTAGAGACCCCAAAGAAGGTTGGGAATTTGAATAAATTATCATTATATCATTTTTTCATTGTATATACCTTCTCAAGATTTCCAATGATATATTATAATAGCCAATCAGACACTCGAGTCAAAAATTACGAGTTTGGGAAGCTATGCCACCAAAATTCCAATTTGAATATCTTTTTGGGTGGGAAAAATAAAAATTCAAATTTCAAATGAATATCTTCTTAAGTGGGAAAAGGGGAGTTATGCTTTCTAAAATGTTCTTTAGGAGTTATAAAAATGGAGAAGAGGGATAACCAAGAGGTAGTCTAGGGGAAGACAAATCGTGGCTCCAGCTTGCAAATTTCGAGTCGATTTTCTTTGTGATAAAATTAGCCTTGTGGTCATAGCATTGTAACTCTAATTTTGTAATTCACAACATTGTAATTTCTACTTCTATAATTTCCATTTCATTGAAATAATATCAGATGTTGTGTTTCTTCTAAATTTTTTTGTGATTTGAGTATTGTGTGTGTGTTGGGTGGAGTAGCCCTTCACCAAGTGGTATCAGAGTGGGAGTTCCTGAGTGTGTAAACAGATTGTCGAATGTGAGGCAGTTTGCACTAGGACCTAGGGTTGATATTGTAAGAAAAGTGATCATAATACCTCCATGAAGAAGTACTATGGTTACAGAAGAGGTTTTTAAAGCCCTATAAAGACAAGTTAAAGCACTGCAAGAGGAGCTGCATAGAGGGTTTGAGCCAAGAAGAGAAGAGTAAAGTGAAGATGATGCTGAAGATGAAGAATCTCAACTTGAATAAGAATAGGAGGTCATAGATCCTGTGCAATCCAGATTATTTAAGGCCATCTCCAAGATTGGAAAAAGGTCGAAGATTAATGTTTCTACATATTTTGGGAATCTTAACCTAGAAGATTTGATCGATTGGATCAATGATATGGAGGAGTACTTTGTATGAAACCAAATTGCTCATTAATCAAATAATTGAAAATACAAAGCTTATATACTTAGGGAAATAACCGCTAAGCTATTGTTGGAGAGAATAAAGGAGAGGAGGAGAAGTTTTAATCAAATTGGAAAATCACTTTCGTCGACCACTTGCCGACCACTCTTGCCATCTTCCTTGCCGTCCACCTTGCCGTCCACATAGGTGGGTTAAATGCCAACATTCTCCCCCTTAAAGTTGAGAGGTCTGACAATACAGTCTCTCAGATTTATATATTGAGCTTTAGCCATGCCTTTGGTGAAGATGTCTGCAATGTTGTCCAAAGTGCTGCAATGTTTAAGCTCAACAATCTGGTGCTCCACCATGTCTCGGATGAAGTGATACTTCATATCAAAATGTTTTGATCTGCTATGGTGGATAGGATTATATGCCAACTGAATGGCACTCATGTTATCACAATACAATCTGGTAGGACCACTTTGCCTTTCTCCAATCTCTTCAAGGACTTTTCTCAACCATAGAGCTTGAGTACTAGCATATGTGATGGCTATATACTCAGCCTCAGTAGATGACAATGCTACAACAGTCTACTTTTTGGAACTCCATGTAATTAGTCCTGACCCTAGACTAAAATAGTTCCCTGATGTAGATTTCCTATCATCTATATTGCTGCCCCAATCACTATCACTAAAGCCAACTAACTTGACAGAATTACATTTGTGGTAATGGATTCCAAAATCCAATGTACCCTTTACATATCTTAGAATTCTTTTAGTTGCTTGTAAATGCAGCTCGGATGGATTAGCCATAAACCTTGAAACAAGAGAAACAACATACTGAATATCAGGTCTTGTGTTGGTGAGAAACATCAAACTCCCAACCATGCTCCTGTAAGTGGTCATGTCAACCTTCGGTGCTCCATCATCCTTGCTCAATTGGATCCCATGTCCTGTTGGAGTTGCAACTGATTTGCAATGCTCCATGGCAAATTTCTTGATCATATCACGAGCATACTTGTGTTGACATATGAAGATCCCTCTATTTGTTTGATGAACTTCCATGCCTAGGAAGTAATGCATTAAGCCAAGATCTTTCATCTCAAATTGTTTCATCATGGAGTGTTTGAACTCCATATTCATCTTATCATTACTACCCATAAATATGAGATCATCCACATATAAAAAAACTATGAGAATGTCTGTACCTTGCTTTAGGTAGTAGAGAGTAGGTTCACTTTTGCTTCGAGTGAATCCATACTCCTTGAAATAGCCATCAATGCGAGAGTACCATGCTCTTGGTGCTTGCTTGAGGCCATATAAGGCTTTTTTTAGTTTGTAAACAAGGTTCTCCTTACCTTGTTCTTGAAAGCCTTGAGGTTGTTGAACATAAACCTCCTCAGTTAAGTACCCATTGAGAAAGGCACTTTTTACATCCATGTGCTGAATATTCCATCCTTTGTGGGCAGCCAAGGAAAGTACTGATCTGATTGTTTCCTGTCTAGCAACAGGAGCAAAGGTTTCCTCATAGTCAATGCCATATTTCTGAGTGAAACCTTTTGCTACAAGTCTTGCCTTGTGCCTTTCAATGCTTCCATCAACATTGAATTTGGTCTTGTAGACCCATTTACATCCAACACATTTTTTTCCTTTAGGAAGCTTTACTAGCTCCCAAGTATCATTATTTTTTATAGAGGTTATTTCCTCTTTCATGGCTTCCTGCCATACATTATGAGTACATGCCTTCTCATAGCTAGATGGTTCTAGTTGTGCACTAGTCAATAAAGCATAATTGACTACATCTCCCTTAGGGTCTTGGGAGTCATCATCTCCATACATATGCAGATTTTCAAGTTTTTGCAAAACTGAATTCATTTCACTAGCTTGGCTTCTAGTGTATCTTTTCTAGAAATTTTGATCCAACATTTGAAAATATGGATGATGTTGTAATGTTCTTTTACCTCTTGATGGAGAATCAATATCCATAGGTGAAGAACTTACTGATCTCTGTGGAGAAGGACTTGGAGTAGCTGCTGATGTACTCGAAGTAGTACTCATGCTTGGGCTTGGAGGAGGTGTGCCTTTGCTCTTCTTAGGTGTCACCTATTGTATTTGAGAAGAACTTGCATCATGGGATTCATCATCAACAAAAATTTTTTGATGACCCCATTCTCCCCCTTCATCAAAAATCACATCCCTGGAAAGTACAATTTTATGCGTCTTTGGATTGTAGAGTCTATATGCTTTGGTAGACTCACAATATCCTACAAAAATACATGCTTGACTCTTGGGATCAAGCTTCTTTCTTTTTTCATCAGGAATGTGTGCATATGCTAAAGAACCAAAAACTTTGAAATGTTTTACATTCGGCTTCTTGCCATACCACCCCTCGTAAGGAGTGATCCCATCCAAACTAGAAGTAGGACTCCTATTTAGAATGTAAACACTGGTTCTAACAACATCGGCCCAATACATGTTATTGAGATGCTTAGTTTGAAGCATCGATCTGGCCATTTCTACTATGGTGCGGTTCTTTCTTTCTGCCACCCCATTCTATTGTGGAGTATAGGCAGTGGTGAATTGCCTCTTTATCCCACATGCTTTACAATATTTCAAAAATGCCTTTGAAGAGTACTCTCCTCCTCGATCTGTCCTTAGACATTTTACAATGAACTCACTTTGTTTCTCTACATTATTCTTGAAATCTATGAAGCAATCAAAAGCTTCATCTTTGTTTTTCAAGAAATAGATCCAACACATTCTAGAGAAATCATCTATAAAAGTGAGAAAATAGGAATTATTACCTATGCTTTTTGTCTGCATTGGACCACAGATGTCCGAATGCACTAATTGAAGTGGATGGTTGGCCCTCCACGCTTGTCCTTTTGGAAATTTGGACCTTGAGTGCTTTCCCAAAGCACATCCTTCATAGACCTCCTTGTGTTCATTAATTTTAGGAAGTCCTGTCACCATAGCTTGAGAAGTTAACAATTTCAAGCTAGCAAAATTTAGGTGACCATATCTCAAGTGCCAAAGCACACTTGGATTTACAATAGCAATATTTGCAAGTTGAGCACCCCCTGGTTCTCCAAAATTAAGGGGAAATAACCTATTTTTGGTCATAGGTACCTGTGTGATGACTCGATTACAATTGTTTTTATCAAAAATGACACATTTTCCTTCATCAAAAACAAGTTTGTAATTTTTCTCCATCATTTGTCCAACACTTAGCAGATTATGTTAGAGCTTCGGAGTATAGTAGATGTCATTCACCTTCTTTATGCCTTCTTTCGTTGGAACCTCCATGGCTCCAATGCCTTCAACTTGCAAAGCTTTATCATCTCCCAACTTGATTCAGGATTTATAGGTGGAATCCATTGTAGCAAAGAGTTCTTCTTTGCCACTCATATGGTTGGAGCAACCAGTATCCAAAATCCAAGTATCATTCAGATTTTGTTCTGATTGCCCATAAGAAAGAAATAGATTAGATGTTCCATCTTCCTCACCATAATTTCCATATTGACTGCTGCTTCCCTGAGAAGACTTGGACCAACAGTCATGAGCAAAGTGACCTGGTTTACCACAATTAAAACAAGCCTTTTTGGATTTGTCACCTCCTCATCCTTGATTGCCATTTCGGCCTTGATTTCCACCTCTGTTTTGATTTTCGCCTCTGTTCTGATTTCCACCTCTGCTGGGATTTCCTCCTCTGTAGCTGCTTCTACCTCTACCTCTTCTTTGTCCTCTGCCTTGACCTCTTCCTTGTCCTCTTTCGGCACCCTCATTGGATGCGAAGGCTTTATCATCGCCTCCATAGCTTGTTGAAGGAGATCCCTGTAATCTCTCTTCATGAGACATTAATGAACCGATTAATGCATCAAAAGTTAGAGTGGAAAGGTCTTTTGATTCTTCAATGATTATAGCTATGTGATTCCATTTTTGAAGAAGTGTTCTCAACACTTTCTTCACAACTATTTCAGGTTTGATTTCTTCGCCAAGTGTTACCATCTTGTTGACAACTGCTTTGACTCTTACGCAGTAGTCACCAACTTTTTCATCTTCATTCATTTTGAGATTCTCAAAATCTCGTTTCAGGGTCTGAAGCCTTACTTGCTTCACCTGATCGCTTCCCTGGAAACCTTCTTTCAAGGCTTTCCATGCATCTTGTGCAGTTAAACAAGAGGTAATTCTAGGGAAAATACTTTTCTCCAATGCTGCTTGGAGATGATAAAGAGCAGAGGAGTTGCTCTTTTGTGCATCTTTCTTTGTCTTCTTATCTGTTGCACTCAATGTAGCCCAATCTGTAGGTTCTGTGTAACCTTCTTCTATTATGTCCCATAATCCCTTGCCTATGAGTAAGGTCCTCATTTTGATGGACCAGTACTCATAATCGTACCCATTAAATTTTGGAATAGGTAGATTATTATTGGAGGCCATAGTTGTTTGAAATAAACTAGAAACACACTTTTATTTCTCTATTACAATCAAAGCACTCTGCTTTTCAAAGAAGGAAAGAAAAATAAGTTACAAATTTAGATCAAATCTAGCTTGATTCACTCTCTCACTGATGGCCTGTTCTTCTTGTTGAGGTTCTTCTATCACTTGATTCACAAAGTTGTCTACAACTGAATCTTCGTCATCACTTATGAGAATTATTTTTGGTGAATATGGTTCTGGCTCTAGTATTTCAACTGAGTCACTATTACTGAGATGTGGATTCTCTGACTCCTGTGGTACAACTCCTACAGATTTTGACTCTTCAAATCTGCTGCCAAAGGAATTGTCTTCTGAATCTGCTTCATATCCTGAATTTGGATGTCTTTGATGAGCTATTACTGCATTTTGCAATTGACTAAATACAGTATGCAATCCATATGTGCGAACTTTTTCATCAAAATATTTAGGGTTTTCTCTTACTAAAAGAGAACAAAGGGCTTGATAGCAACCTGTAGATCGTATCATGAATGATTACACAATTCTACCCTTCGATGCAAATTAATCCCCCCTTAAAGCCTCTTAGGCTATTACACAATTTTTCAGCCTTCAAGTCTCTCAGACTATTACAAAGAATTTCACCCTTCAAGCCTCTTAGGCTTTTACAATAATTTCCTCTTAGGAAATGTTTGTCTCTATGCCTTCCTTTCTTTTAAATGTTGCAAAAAATAAAAAAAAATAACTTTATTAACTATATTAATTAATAATAAAATAAAATATTAATTAAAACATTTAAAAAAATATATTTTAATTAATATTTTAATTAAATTATTAACTAATTTTAATAAAATTATTTTATTCTTTGCAATAAATAAAAAAATCAACTTTAAAGCATATAATTTTTTTTAAAGCATATTAGTGCCGTCGGGTTTCGAACCCGCGACCGGGCGGAGGGCAAAGGCCCTAAGACTGGCTCCTCGAGCCAGTCGGGCTACAACGCCCGACTTGAAGTCATTATAGAATGACTTCTATGTAAAGCAAAGGGCTCGTCCCTTTTTTAAAAAAATTGGATTTCATTTATCCCACATTTGTTGTAGCGTGGGAGTATGAGGCGTTTAAGAGCCTCGACGCGCCAACTATCAATCGATTGCCTTCGAGAAATCCACCTTGCCCCTTTTGCCACCTCCTCAGCCAATTAAAACTCACCACGTCGCCCTCCTTGCCACGTCACCTTATTGCCACATCAGCATTCTTTGGTCCACCATGTTACCGCCATGTCACGGTCCGCCCGCCACGTCAGCTCTCCAACAGATAAGTATCTAGTTTTCCCTACTACATCAGCCTAGGTCCACCTTCCACGTGTCTGATTTCTCCTACTACATCAGCTTGGTTTTTCCTACCACATGTCTGGTTCTGTTTGCATCAACCTGGGTCTACCTACCATGTGTTCAATTCTGCTTGCATCAACCTAGGTCCGCCTGGTCTACGAGCCTCCTCGCCTCGGGTTCCACACTACTCTGCAAGCCTCCTCACCTCGCCTAGGATTTTGTGCTCTACGGGCCTCCTCGCCTCACCTCGGGATGCATGCTCACTCTACGGGCCGCTCTCACCCTCGCCTCGGGATTCGGGTCACACCTCGAAATCCATGTGCCTGTTCTGGGCCCTCGACCTCCTCGACCTACTCCGGATCTAATACCAAGTATGAAAATGAATTGCTCATTAATCAAATAATTGAAAATACAAAGCTTATATACTTAGGGAAATAACCGCTAAGCTATTGTTGGAGAGAATAAAGGAGAGGAGGAAGTTTTAATCAAATTGGAAAACCACTTTCGTCGACCACTTGCCGACCATTCCTGCCGTCTTCCTTGTCGTCCACCTTACTATCCACATAGGTGGGTTAAATGCCAACACTTTGAGCATGAGGAAGTGGAAGATCCTCAAAGGGCTAAATTTACAAAGACCAAGTTGAAGGTTCACACTAATATATGGGGAGGGAAGTACAACTAGATAGAAATAGAAGAAGAAAAGAAAAAATAATAAGATGGGATCGGATGGTGGAAAAGTTGAAGAGATAGTTTATTCCAGTTGATTATAAGTTAGATCTATTGAAAAAAATGCAAGGTTTGAGGCAAACAAGTAAATCTATCAAAGAGTATACAGAGGAGTGTTGCAAGGTCATGATCAGAATAGGTCATCCTGAGGCTAACAAAAAAAAGGTAGTTTGTTATATAAATGGATTGAAGCCAAGTATTCAATATGAGCTAATTTTAATCAAAATGACTACCATAGAAGATGCTTATCAGTTTGCACTGAAGGTAGAAGAGAAGCTGAATAGAAGATTTTAAAGCAAGCAGAGAGAAAGAGGTTGTGGTGGAAGGACTGGTGGAAGACCATATGGAGGATGAAATGAATACCAAAAGAAGAATGAAGAAGTTAGTAGTAGTTAGAACTAGAAATGGGATAATGCCTACCACCCATGTGAGCAAAATAATAGTGACCAAAGAGGAAGAGGAAGTTTTGGATGAGGACATGGAAGAGGAGGATTTAGTGGAATCTATTTCCAATATGGAGAAGGAAATCGAGCATACAAGTATCCATAGCATCAAGGAAGGACGAATAAGAGACCTGAAGGTAATGCACAAGCTACCTATGTAGATAAATATGAAGATGCTAAAATTGACCATTCTAAATAAGCAGAAGGAGGATAAGTTCTTGTCATAAGGAGATCCTTGCTAAATGAGGAGAAAGATCTAGTTTAGAGGAAGAGTTTATTTCACACAAGGTACAAATGTGAAAGTAAAGTTTGTAATGTTATGTTAGGACCCTCCTAGCATGTCCTAATACTTATATTATTTATTAATTATATTCTAGGGTCACAACCCTTCACTCTTACAACTATTAGACTAGGTATTTAAATGCAATCCAAATATGATAATAAGGCATCATCGAACAAATATATTAAGTCTATTGTGGGTTTTTATACCTTACAATCAAAAAGCAATTCAATATAAAAATAATTCCTCCTTCCACACTATTTAGTTTCATACCATCTAGATCAAAGCTAGATCAAGGAGAAAATTCACCATTAATTTTTTTTTCCGCCTGCAGCCCTACCAGTCTACCTTCCTGCCTACCACCCTGTCAGTCTGCCTTTCGCCTGCCGCCCTGCTGACCACCGTGTGCTCTCGACCCTGACGCCTCTACAAGCTACCTATTAAATAACAGAGAGCAACAAATTCAAAAATTTGATAGGGCATTGCCCACAAAATTTTTAACAAATTTTGAAAAAAAAAAAAAATTTGCTAAAACAACTTATAAAGTTGTTAAACAATTTTTTTTTTGCTCACCTGTACCAAGTCATATTGATCGTTACCTACACCAACCGCAATGGAAGAAGGAGGACGATCATTGGATTCCATTCATGAGAAACATGAAAGGCTCGCTGAAGAAGTTCAATAGGAAAGAGAGGAGAATACCCGTAACACAAGAGAACTCTTCGAGAAAATATTTGCAATGGATGTTAAACTTGATGCCATTAGTCAAAATCAGGCAAAAACACATGCAAATTCAACCAACAACGGGTCATCAAACCGAGCAATGTTAGGAGGTCCACAAAATTCCATTCTACCACGGATGACCAAATTAGACTTCCCAAAATTTGAAGGAGGAGACCCTACAAACTGGATCTACCGAGCAGAGCAATATTTCTCACTAAATCAAAATTCAAAAATGCAAAAAGTGCATATCGCCTGCTTCCACTTGGAAAATGCTGCCATCCAATGGTACCAATGGTTCAAGAAAACTAACGGCATTCCGACATGGTCAACCTTTACATAAAATCTATTAGTGCGATTCAGCCCTAGCAAGTTTCAAAGCTTTATAGGGGCCCTCACTAAATTATGCCAAACCACTTCGGTAAGCGAATACCAAGCATAATTTGAAAGGCTAGGTAATTGAACATCCGTATTAGACGCTGCCTTCTTTCAAGAATGTTTTTTCAATGGATTAAAAGAAGAAATTTGAATAGAGGTGCAAATGTATAACCCTACAAACATGTTAGAGACCATCGACTTGGCAAAATTAGTGGAGGACAAAATCAAGGCACGAAATCGGTTCACAAAACCAACTTGGGGGAAACCATCAAACACTTATACCAACCCCAAACCAATGCAAAATGGATGAACCCAAAACTCCTACACAACCCCCAAAATTAACCCCGCTCTACCAATTAAGCATCTGAGTTTTGAGGAAATGAAGGAAAGATAAGGTAAGAGTCTTTGCTACCATTGCGATGAGAAATTTGATAGAAATCATAAATGTGCCTCACGAAAATTATATATTCTAGATGCCACAGAGGAAGGGAATTCTCATCGAAGAGGAACCTAAAATCTAAGAAGAGGTATTATCCAACACACTTGAAAGTGACGAAGAAAATGCACCAAAGGTTTCCTTCAACGCGCTTGCTGGATTTTTCGCCCCTCAAACAATGCGAGTAAAAGGGTATTTTAAGAAACAAAACCTTACCATGCTCCTAGATTCTGGTAGCACACACAATTTTATCGATCCAAAGGTGGCTAAACAAGCAAATTGTTTTATATACCCTTGCAATAACTTCGAAGTGATGATTGGAAATAGCAAAAAAATTTCATGCAAAGGAAAATGCAGAAATATAAAACTAACTATGGGGGTTTATAACATGAAAGGTGACATGTACGTCATACCCATAGGTGGGTGCGATATTGTACTAGGCGTACAATGGTTACGAACCTTGGGCATAGTCCAATGGGAATTTGATGAACTATGGATGAAATTCACAACAAAGAACCAAACCTATATTATCTAAGGCCTGAAATCAGGACCCTCCCAAATCGTCAGCTCGCATAGAATGGAGAAAATTATCTGAAAAGGAAACAAAGGAATGGTCACCCAATTATTTTCAATTCAACCTAGTCACAAAGAAGACGAGACACCAGAGTTACAAAATATTTTAGACCACCATAAGGTGGTATTCAATGATCCAAAAGGACTACCTCCACAACGAAGTCATGATCACACTATTCCACTATTTCCAGGGCATCAACCTCCTAATATTAGACCTTATCGTTATCAATACCTCCAAAAGACCGAAATAGAGAAATTAGTACAAGAGCTTCTTAAGGCAGGAGTCATTAGACCTAGCAAAAGTCCTTACTCCTCTCCAATTATTTTAGTTAGAAAAAAGGATGGCTCGTGGTGTTTATGTGTCGATTTTTGAGCGCTTAATAAAATGACCATCAAAGATAAATATCCTATTCCAGTCATAGATGAGCTATTAGATGAACTCCACGGGGTATCTTATTTTTCTAAGTTAGACATACGGTCAGGCTACCACCAAATACGAGTCAATGAAAAGGATATTCCTAAGACGACCTTTCGCACTCACGAAGGGCACTACGAATTCTTGGTGATGCCATTTGGCCTGACCAATGCTCCTTCTACCTTTCAAAGTCTAATGAATAAGGTATTTCACCCTTTTCTTCGTAAATTTATATTAGTTTTCTTTGATGACATTTTTATTTATAGCAAAACATGGGAAGAACATTTGGACCATATTAGACAAGCGTTCCAAATCTTGAAGGAAAATCAACTTTATGCAAAAATATCAAAGTGTTCCTTTGGAAAACAAAAAATTGAATACTTAGGGCATATTGTCTCAAAGGAAGGAGTTATGGTAGATCCTTCCAAAATCGAGGAGGTGAAAAATTGGCCTATTCCAAAAACCTTAAAATCTCTACGTGGGTTTCTTGGACTAACGGGATATTATAGAAAATTTGTCCAAAATTATGGTAAAATCGCTGCTCCTCTAACGACATTACTTAAGAAAAACACTTTCAAATGGTCGTCTAAAGTAGTTAAGGCCTTTATCACCTTAAAAATTGCAATGTGTACCACCCCTGTTCTAGCCATGCCCAACTTTTCTAAACCGTTCGTTATTGAAAGTGACACTTCAGGAATAGGAATGGGAGTCGTACTCATGCAGGATGAAAGGCCTCTAGCTTTTATAAGCAAAGCATTTTCTCCTAAGAATTTAGCTCGCTCTACATATGAAAAAGAGATGTTGGCGATTTTCCATGCTATTCAACATTGGAGGCCTTACCTTATTGGCCAACATTTCATTATACGCACTGACCATCATAGCTTGAAGTATTTTTTGGAACAAAGGACTAATACCCCGAAACAACAAAAATGGGTTACTAAACTTCTTGGCTATGATTATGAAATTACATATAGAAAGAGAAATGACAACATGGCAGCCGATGCACTTTCTAGAAAATTTGAATATATGCCTCAAGTCCATGCTCTTTCCTCTCTTATTCCTAAATGGGTAGATGAGGTGCATGAAGAATGGATAAATGATCCTACTATCCATGCCTTAATTCAACAACTTCAACATAATCCTAGTAGCAAACCTCCATACACTTGGAAGGACAATATATTAAAATACAAAGGGAGGATGGTCCTCACCCCCAATTCAACTTATCATGAAAAAATTCTTCATGAGTTACATACCTCACCCACTGCAGGCCACTCAGGGTTCTTAAAAACCTATAAAAGAGCCACTACCTCCTTCTATTGGGTAGGAATGAAAAATTACATCAAAAACTTTGTAAAAGAATGTGAAGTTTGCCAAAGACAAAACGGGGAGACCCTCGCTATTCCAGGATTACTTCAACCTCTTCCTATACCCACCATAACATGGGTAGATATTTATATGGACTTTATTGAAGGATTACCAAAATCAGGAGTAAAAACAACCATTTTTGTAGTCGTTGATTGTTTATCTGAATATGCCCATTTTTGCTTCGTGGCTCATCCTTATACCGCTAGCACTATAGCCCACCTCTTCCTAGATAACATATTTAAATTACATGGTATGCCCTCCACAATTGTTAGTGACCGTGACCCAACTTTCACTAGCACCTTTTGGAAGGAATTGTTCAGATTACAAGGTACTAAACTTCGTATGAGCTCCGCTTACCATCCTCAAACCGATGGCCAAATAGAAGTTGTAAATAAATGCTTGGAAAAATACCTTCGATGTTTTGTTTCTACTCAACCACTCCATTGGGTAAAGTGGCTTTCACTAGTAGAATGGTGGTATAAAACTTCATACCATACGTCCATCAAAATGACTCCTTATGAAGCACTATATGGTCAAACACCACCATCCCTCACTTCCTATATTCCAGGGACTACAAAAGTCCATGCGGTGGAAACAGAACTTGCTAATAGATATGACATACTACGGATCCTAAAATAGAACCTACACACCGCCCAACATCGCATGAAGTAGTAGGCCGATCAACATAGAAGCGAACGTAGTTTCCATGAGGGTGATATGGTTTTCTTACGTCTCCAACCTTACCGTCAATCCTCTCTTAAACAAAAAGGTTCTCAGAAGTTAGCACCCAAATTTTACGGGCCATATAAATTTCTCCAATGTATTGGGACCGTTGCTTACAAACTAGAGCTTCCTCCCTCTTCCAAAATTCACCCCGTATTTCATGTATCTTGCCTTAAGCTCATAGTTGGAGCCCATATCATGACACAAACCACTCTCCCTGAATTATTCGATACTGGAGTACTTCTAGTCGAGCCAGAAGCTATCTTGGATCACCACTCATGTCATCTTCATACTCACGATATCACGGAAGTTTTAATCCATTGGAAAGGTCTACCTTTAGAAGATGCAACGTGGGAAAATTTTCAAGATATCCAGCAACAATTTCCAAATTTCCAGCTTTGAGGACAAAGCTCCTTTAAGGGGGTGGCATGTTAGGACCCTCCTAACATGTCCTAATACTTATATTATTTATTAATTATATTCTAGGGTCACAACCCTTCACTCTTACAACTATTAGACTAGGTATTTAAATGCAATCCAAATATGATAATAAGGCATCATTGAACAAATATATTAATTAAGTCTATTGTGGGTTTTTCTACCTTACAATCAAAAAGCGATTCAATATAAAAATGATTCCTCCTTCCACACTATTTAGTTTCATACCATGTTATCATTGATAATGGTAGAATTGATAATCTAGTTTCAGAGGGGATGGTTAATAAATTATGGTTGGAGAGAAAGAGACATCTGCATCCATATTGGATTGCATGGCTATAGAAGGACCATATAGCTTTGGTCAATGAGCAATGTTTAGTGAAGTTCAAAATTAGGAGTTACCATGATGAGGTACTTGTTGAGAAGCAACACACCCCCACTGAAAAATGCATTCCAATTTTCTTGAAAACTTTGAGCTTTCATTTTTGCAACAGGGACCCTCTTGATATGTTTCAGGTTTTAAGTCCAGTTTTGCTTGCTTCCCTTTCAAGTTGTGTTTTTCCTGTCTTTCTAGCCCATGTTTTCTCAGACTTAACTTTTACATGCTAGAAATAATTCATGCTTAAACAAAATCTTGCATCGGTACGAGAAAAATGCTGAAAATAGATAGAAAATTCATGAAAAATCAAACTTTCCTTTTTAGGCAATGTCGCGAAATCGTGACACTTCCATTTATGGAAATGTCGCGAAATCGCGACAGGAAAATAGAAAACCCGCCAAGTCAGTTTTGTGTAGCGAAATCGTGACACTTTCCATTTTTGGAAGTGTCGCGATATCGTGACATTTCCATTTTTGGAAAGTGTCACGAAATCGCTACCGGCCCGAGGAGAGAGAAGGAAGTTGTGCGGAAGGGCACGATTTTGCGAGCATTTTCGCTGAGTAAAGGAGAAAAAAATTGACTAAGTCCAGAAACCGTTGTGATTTCGCAACGCATTGCGAAATCACGATCAACACGGTCAGCGCATGCAGCTTCGGACAAACCATCCCGATATCGCAACAAAGATCTCAGCCGAAGAATTAACTCAGAAAAATTGCAGCGATGCGCCGATGTCCCAAAATCGTGAGGCATTTTGTTTCAAAGACTTACGTACTGAAGTTTGCAGTGATGCGCTACAGAGTTGCTTCAACGAAAGTCCAAGGTCAAGGTTGCAGCAATGCGCTGCAAGTTGACGGAAAGGGAAGTCTCAGCTCGAAAGTGCAGCGATGCACTGCACGTTTTATAATCACATTGAGAAAAGAGACAAAGGAATAAAACTACAGCGATTCGCTACAAGGAAATCATAGTTCTCAAAGTCAAAAAGCGTTTCATTTTCGCGATGGGGCGGCTTTAATAGTTCAAGTGTTCTAAAGGTGCAGCGACGCGTTGCATGTTTTGAAGTCATGGGGCGTTGGTTGCAAAAAGAGGGCTTAAGTGTTGAAACTGTAGTGATGCACTGCACGTTTTCAAGTCGCGAGAAGTTTGTTTCAAAGGCCACGTTTTCCAAAAGGGATGCCGTTGGTTGCAAAGACTTAAGGGGTAAGGACGGTAGCGATGCGCTGCACCTTTTGAGGAAGTCCAGCAAAGCAAATATACAGCGATTTCGTGACTCAAAATGGCGATCGGTACGAAGATAGAAGGATGTAGCGATATCGCTACTTGTCTCAAAATCATGGGAGTTTTGGCTCAAAGGGAAAAGAACATCAAAGTTGTAGCGATTCGCTACAATTTTAACGATAAGGCCAGCCAACATGAATATGCAGCAAAATTGTAACAAGGAATGAAAATCGAACAAAAGACAAGGAGGTGTTAATGATTTCATACCACATTATCGGAAATGATTAAGTGCTCAAATGCATGGCAAAATTGCGACAGGAAGAAGGTTGAAAGTATTCAAGGGCAAAAGGCGTTGCATTTTCGCAACCTATCCACTCGACCGTACAAAGTGCTTAAGACATGCAGCGATGCGCTGCGTGTTCCGTTTTCGCGGGGTTGGGCTAGCGATGCAGAGGAGATGTCATGATTTCGTGACATGTCGTGAAATCGTGACATGTCATGGTTTCGCGGCCTATGAAGCAAGAAAGGTTTCCAGCGCAGAAGATGTCTTGATTTCGTGACATGTCGCATTTTCGTGACCCTGGCAGGAAAATTGCACAGAATGCTTACAGCCGGAAACAGACACGTGTCACGATTCTATGACACGTGTCAAAGCATGAAACAGACAAGCAGAGGCCGACATGCAAGAAATATTAGGATTTTGATATGTTTTAATGTTAAAGTATTGATTTAATGTTTATTAAAGTGCTAATTAATCTTTTTGTCTTTCATGCAGGATTCCACCTGTCACCTGCGGGACAACTGAAAAGGGGCCATAAAGACAAAGTTAAAGTGCAAATTTAATCAAGGACCGCCATGCTAGAGGAGAAGATGTTGGTGAAAGCATTCAATGGAGATTTATTGCAGAATTAATAGCATGGAGACAATTTCAACTCGGGGATGGATATGCGGAGTTCAGATGTGAGAAAAGTGGTGACTCATCCGGCTCACCAACGAAAATTAATGAAGGCATTTATTTGCAATTGCGGGTGAATGCAAGCTGCATTTGATTCTATCTTCTCCATTTATGACAGCTGATCGCCCTGATTTGCGAAGGGTTAGGTTTTATCCAGTCTTTGTTTTAAAATGGCTTTTATTGTAAAACTCGGTCCTAGGGTTTAAGATGATAAGATTTGCAGTTAAGAAAAGATATTTTCTATAAAGATCAGGATCTGTCCTGAGTCTATAAATACGATTGCAAAATGTAATCGCAGGAGGCGGAGACTTAGAAATAAAAAGGCTTATAAGCAATTTCTTGCAAATTTTGTGAAATCTTTTGTTTTCTGGATAGGGAGTTGATGTGCTTTTGCTGTTTTCTATGGTAGCATGGCCAGGAGCCTAATATTTTATAGATCTGTGATAAGTGTATCTTCTTCTGTTATCCGTTCCATTAAAGTTTGTTAGATATATGCTATAAATCTGCCATTATCAACTTTAAATATGCTGTTAGGCTTTAGTTGTTCCATTGTTTGCTTGGGAAATTACAGATTTCAGGTGTAAGCTTGTTCTAATTGCTCTATCTTCACTGTGTGAGCTAGGCTACCGGTGAATGATATCAGTTTTAACCAGTTTCTCTTCGGTTTATAATTTTTTGTTAGACCTGTTCCATTTTGCCTTGTGCTCTTGGTTGAAAGTGATATTAGAAATCTAGACGCTTTTCTCTTTGATTTGTTCTATTGTGAAGCTGATAGTATAGATGAAATTGATAGTTTAAGTTTTACAGTTTAAAGTTTGATAAACTTCCCTTTCTGCCTTACCCTACCCTCTCTTTGCTTACCGTGAATGATCCATTTTTACTTTCTTTATTTGTCTTTTATTTGAATCTGCTGACCCATGAGAGCTAGATCAAGAATCAAGTTAAATCTGATTGTTAACAAGTAACAACTCCTGCAACTACTGAAAAAGTTCAAGAACCCCCTGTAAGGTAACAGACAGTCCATATTGAAATCTATTCCAGAAGGAGAAAAGAGTGAATAGACATTCGACCCGACTCTGTAACTCACACCTTGGATAACCAGCTAGATCCTAAAGTGAGTGGGATTCATCCCGTGGGTGTTACCGATGTTTATGCTCATTCTTCACGGGGTGTGTATGAAAGCCGGACCAACATTTAATTGGCGCTAGAAGGAGGGCCTGTTGAACTCAGTTCAAGTATTGTAAGTTTGTGAGTGCTGATTTAAAATTCTGTGGTTAGAGTTTTTTCCTGAACAACAACACTTATCACCAACATTTAGTTGTCAGTACAGTATTTAAAATTGCCAGAGAAGACCTCAAGTTAAGAGCAGTTTTATCACCACTTGCAGTTATCCAATTACAACTCAGAATATCACTGTCAGCCAAGTAGTAATGGCAAATTGGTTGGGCCCCACTGCTTTGAATATCCCGGGTATAGCCAATGACCTGCCTAGAAGCCCGGAAAGGTATCTCCCTAGATATAAACATGATGGGACAAGAACTGCAGAAGAACATCTGCTAGCTTTTAAAAATGCTCTAAAATTGTTGAATATACAGCATGAAGATGTTGCCTGCAGATTGTTCCCGTTCACTCTCCAGGAGGGAGCTTATGAATGGTTTCTAAATCTCACCAACAATTCCATTACTAGCTGGGATGACCTAGAGAAAGCTTTTATATCACAATTTGGGGAAGTGATAGACCCCAGTGTGTTATACCAACAATTTTCTAGCATCAAGAGAGAGTCGGGAGAAACTGTCAGGTCTTTCAATATGAGGTTCCAAAGAGCTTACGATAGAATGAATGGCCATTACATCCCAAATGCAAATCTGGCCTTAGAAATATATAAGAATGCATTGGATTCGGTGACCTCTATTTTCCTCAAGAGAGACATCAATATCACAACCCTAGCAGGTGCTTATAAAGAAGCCTTAATTCTTGAAAGACAGCTAGGATCTCAAATTATGAGCAGTCCTTTGATATCCTATGTTACACAGAACATGCCTATTTCAGATCCCATTCCACATCTTGAGTTAGTGCCAAAATGTCATGCTCTACCCAAGGAGACTCCGTTAACTGTGACATCCACTCAGCATGTGCAAAATATAGAGAAAGGTTCTGACAAGTTCAAAGTGGAAGTGCTTGAAGTAAACACTTGTGATCTAGCATTACCCAAATCTAAAGTTTTTCCTGGTGAGTTAAATTTTCCTAGAGATCAAAGAAATATTGATATTTCTAGTTCACCCAAAAACAGTACAACCAGGGTTTCAGATTCTTTCACTTTTCCTGAAGAGACAGAAAGTCTTGTACAAACTCCTATGGATGAAATGCAAGATTTTCAACAGTTCAAAATGGATAGTTATAATTTGAGATGTCAGAGTCCAGAACCTAACAATGATCCTTCCTCATCAGAGGATGATGAAAGTGAGATTCAATGTCACTATGCAGAAGTAACTGAGAAAGAGGATAACATCATTGAGGATATGAAGGAACTTAAAGCTGACATCACCCTCTATGAACTACCCCAGATTGTTGAACAAAAGGATAGCTTGATTGAGGCTTACTTTGGACCACCTGTTGAATTTCAAGAAAAGGAGGAAAAGATAGTAAATATGAATGTGGTCAGCCAACTTGGAATTGATGAACTGTCTCAACATAAGCCTGCAACTTCTCAACATAATATCAAAGAAAAGGCTATAAACTGTGTTGATGCAGATATTGGATCTTATAATTTGGCAACTGAGAAGGTGAGAACAGTTATAGCTCTAATCCATCACAACAATGATGTTTGGATATTACACATTGATGAGGTTAAATCTAAGCAAGGCTCAGGTGAAAAAGCAAATTGTAAACATTCTGCTAGAGAGATAAAAATTGAAGTCTTGGATATTGAAGCAGTAGAGCAACCACAAAATGATCAAGTTGTTAAGAACCAGGACATACAGATAAAACATGATCTCTTTTAGTTGTCACATAATTTTGAAGATGTGGTGGTCTGGGTCTGTCAAGATTTTAAGGTATTTGATCCTGGGGGTTTTTTTTGCATTCAGTCCTTTTGAAAGAACTCTGCAAACCCTTCAATTAGAAGCATAAACATGTTATCATATGATTTGTTATTATATGATTTGTTTAATTTGAAGGAGTTGCAAATTTGTTCTTCAGTGGGACAAGATCTAAAAAAAAAAAAAAAAAAGAGAGGGAAGACGGTAAACCCAAGTCTTTCCCAGGTAACAGGAAAATTTGGAAGCATAGTCTGGAGTGCATTTCGTCAACAGGACCTGAAAGGTAATTTTTTTGAATTTACCTGCAAATGGTCAAAATTTTTTTAAGGCACTAATTCTCTACTTTCCCAACTGCTGCATTTTTTGAGTATGAAGGGAAGTTGTAACATGTGTATACATTGTAAATAACTTTGCAGTTTATTTTGCTTCTTTTTCCTTTGCTGCCTGTATAGTTCTTTGCAGTTTATCTGCTTTAGCTTAAATTTTCTGTGCAGTGCTGTGTAATTATTTTAATCTTAGTTGCCTGTGCAGTTTTTAGTTGCTGTGTTTTTAGTTAATCTTTTGCAGTCTGTGCAGTTTTATTTTTGTTTTGCTTTAGAGGCCTGTGTTTATCCTTGGAATCCTGTACAAAGTCCTTTGGCTTCTAAAAAATTATGTTCTTTGCCTTTGCCTGAGCATCAATGAAAAGTCAGCCTTCTAAAAGTTTGCTCTAGTCTGAGCTGATCAATCCAGTCTCCATCCAATGCTCATTATTCTAATTCAGATAGTCTGCTTAAACTGAACTGTAGAACTATTTTGTTATTCAGAACAAAGGTAGAGAGATGATTGGATTTTGTGTCTTGCTTGCCACAGTTGTTTTAATTATAGAGAAACTGCTATGCTGTTTGGTTGGAGAAACTCCCGGGGAATCCAAGAAAAGTTGGTTATAAGAGGGGACTATGATTCATGTAATTATTTGGGTGTCACCAGAGGCTATTAGTGCCTAGACTGAAACAGTTCCGGATTGATCAAATGATAAAAGAAAATTGTGATTTCTTTAAAGCCTTTCAGATATTGATATATTTCAAAAAAAAAAGAAAAGAGATAAAAAAAAAAAGAGAAAAGAGTTGTACAATCAGAGAGGCAGCCAGATTCCAAAAGCTATTTTTCTTTTACCAAGTTGCAGATTCTACCCTACAGTTGTAAATTTGGGTCGTGTAAATCTAAAGGGTAACTCTGTCTAGGCTGTAAAAGGCTAAACTAGTAAACAGAGCTCTACTCGGTTTCCCCTTTTACAATCTAGAAAAGCTGATCAGTCCAAAGTCCATCATTCAATCCAGTCATTCTTGAAGAAAGTTCTATACCCTTGTAATTGCACATCAAAAATCTCCCTTGAAGTAATTCAGCCTAGTATGTCCTTGGGAAATTTTAACAGCTAGCAGTTAGTAGTCAATTTATTGTGAAGAATGTCTATGGCAAGGCATGATGCATGGTCTTTTTGTTTTGAAACTAGAGTCCTGGGTTCTAAAATAATGCTATTATTTTACCCGCAGATATCGCCATTTGTTGAGAAGCAACACACCCCCACTGAAAAATGCATTCCAATTTTCTTGAAAACTTTGAGCTTTCATTTTTGCAGCATGGACCCTCTTGATATGTTTCAGGTTTTAAGTCCAGTTTTGCTTGCTTCCCTTTCAAGTTGTGTTTTTCCTGTCTTTCTAGCCCGTGTTTTCTCAGACTTAACTTTTACATGCTAGAAATCATTCATGCTTAAACAAAATCTTGCACCGGTACGAGAAAAATGCTGAAAATAGATAGAAATTCATGAAAAATCAAACTTTCCTTTTTAGGCAATGTCGCGAAATCGCGACACTTCCATTTATGGAAATGTCACGAAATCGCGACAGGAAAATAGAAAACCCGCCAAGTCAGTTTTGTGTAGCGAAATCGTGACACTTTCCATTTTTTGGAAGTGTCGCGATATCGCGACATTTCCATTTTTGGAAAGTGTCACGAAATCGCTACAGGCCCGAGGAGAGAGAAGGAAGTTGTGCGGAAGGACGCGATTTTGCGAGCATTTTCACTGAGTAAAGGAGAAAAAAATTGACTAAGTCCAAAAACCGTCGCGATTTTGTGACACGTCGTGAAATCGCAGTCAACACGGTCAGCGCATGCAGCTTCGGACAAATCGTCCGGATATCGCAACAAAGATCTCAGCCGAAGACTTAACTCAGAAAAATTGCAGCGATGCGCCGACATCCCAAAATTACGAGGCATTTTGTTTCAAAGACTTACGTACTGAAGTTTGCAGCGACGCGCTGCAGAGTTGCTTCAACGGAAGTCCAAGGTCGAGGTTGCAGCGATGCGCTGCAAGTTGACGAAAAGGGAAGTCTGAGCTCGAAAGTGCAGCGATGCGCTGCATGTTTTATAATCACATTGAGAAAAGAGACTAAGGAATAAAACTGCAGTGATTCGCTATAAGGAACTCACAGTGCTCAAAGTCAAAAAGCATTCCGTTTTCGTGATGGGGTGGCTTTAATAGTTCAAGTGTTCTAAAGGTGCAGCGACGCGTTGCATGTTTCGAAGTCATGGGGCGTTGGTTGCAAAAAGAGGGCTTAAGTGTTGAAACTGCAGCGATGCACTGCACGATTTCAAGTCGCGAGAAGTTTGTTTCAAAGGCTGCATTTTCCAAAAGGGATGCCGTTGGTTGCAAAGACTTAAGGGGTAAGGATGTAGCGATAAGCTGCACCTTTTGAGGAAGTCCAGCAAAGCAAATATACAGCGATTTCGTGACTCAAAATGGCGATCGGTACGAAGATAGAAGGACGTAGCGATATCGCTACTTGTCTCAAAATCGTGGGAGTTTTGGCTCGAAGGGCAAAGAACATCAAAGTTGTAGCGATTCGCTGCAATTTTAACGATAAGGCCAGCCAACATGAATATGCAGCAAAATTGTAACAAGGAATGAAAATCGAACAAAAGACAAGGAGGTGTTAATGATTTCATACCACATTATCGAAAATGATTAAGTGCTCAAATGCATGGTGAAATTACGACAGGAAGAAGGTTGAAAGTATTCAAGGTCAAAAGGCATTGCATTTTCGTGACCTATCCACTCGACCGTACAAAGTGCTTGAGACATGCAGCGATGCGCTGCGTGTTTCATTTTCGTGGGGTTGGGCTAGCGATGCAGAGGAGATGTCACGATTTCGTGACATGTCACAAAATCGTGACATGTCGTGGTTTCGCGGCCTATGAAGCAAGAAAGGTTGCCAGTGCAGAAGATGTCACGATTTCGTGACATGTCACAAAATCGCGACATGTCGCATTTTCGCGACCTTGGCAGGAAAATTGCACAGAATGCTTACAGCCGAAAACAGACACATGTCATGATTCTATGACACGTGTCAAAGCATGAAACAGACAAGCAGAGGCCGACATGCAAGAAATATTAGGATTTTGATATGTTTTAATGTTAAAGTATTGATTTAATGTTTATTAAAGTGCCAATTAATCTTTTTGTCTTTCATGTAGGATTCCACCTGTCACCTACGAGACAACTGAAAAGGGGCCATAAAGACAAATTTAAAGTGTAGATTTAATCAAGGACCGCCATGCTAGAGGAGAAGATTCCGGTGAAAGCATTCAATGGAGATTTATTGCAGAATTAATAGCATGGAGACAATTTCAACTCGGGGATGGATATGCGGAGTTCAGATGTGAGAAAAGTGGTGACTCATCCGGCTCACCAGCAGAAATTAATGAAGGCATTTATTTGCAGTTGCGGGTGAATGCAAGCTGCATTTGATTCTATCTTCTCCATTTATGACAGCTGACCGCCCTGATTTGTAGAAGGGTTAGGTTTTATCCAGTCTTTGTTTTAAAATGGCTTTTATTGTAAAACCCGGTCCTAGGGTTTAAGATGATAAGATTTGCAGTTAAGAAAAGATATTTTCTATAAAGATCAGGATCTGTCCTGAGTCTATAAATACAACTGCAAAATGTAATCGCAGGAGGTGGAGACTTAGAAATAAAAAGGCTTATAAGCAATTTCTTGCAAATTTTGTGAAATCCTTTGTTTTCCGGACTGGGAGTTGATGTGCTTTTGTCTGTTTTACGTGGTAGCATGGCCAGGAGCCTAATATTTTATAGATCCGTGATAAGTGTATCTTCTTCTGTTATCTCTTCCATTAAAGTTTGTTAGATATATGTTGTAAATCTGCCATTATCAACTTTAAATATGCTGTTAGGCTTCAGTTGTTCCATTGTTTGCTTGGGAAATTATAGATTTCAGGTGTAAGCTTGTTCTAATTGCTCTGTCTTCACTGTGTGAGCTAGGCTACCAGTGAATGATATCAGTTTTAACCAGTTTCTCTTTGGTTTATAATTTTTTGTTAGACCTGTTCCATTTTGCCTTGTGCTCTTGGTTGAAAGTGATCTTAGAAATCTGGACGCTTTCCTCTTTGATTTGTTCTGTTGTGAAGCTGATAGTATAGATGAAATTGATAGTTTAAGTTTTATAGTTTAAAGTTTGATAAACTTCCCTTTCTGCCTTACCCTACCCTCTCTTTGCTTACCGTGAATGATCCATTTTTACTTTCTTTATTTGTCTTTTATTTGAATCTGCTGACCCATGAGAGCTAGATCAAGAATCAAGTTAAATATGATTGTTAACAAGTAACAACTCCTGCAACTACTGAACAAGTTCAAGAACCCCCTGTAAGGTAACAGATAGTCCATATTCAAATCTATTCCAGAAGCGAAAAAGAGTGAATAGACATTCAACCCGACTTTGTAACTCACACCTTGGATAACCAGCTAGATCCTAAAGTGAGTGGGATTCATCCCGTGGGTGTTACCGGTGTTTATGCTCATTCTTCACGGGGTGTGTATGAAAGCTAGACCAATAGTACTGTGTGACATCCTACCTATGGATGTTTGTCATGTGCTATTGGGAAGGCCATGGTAATTTGATCGGTGTGCAATACATGATGGACATGCCAACACTTATTCCCTGACAAAGGATGGAGTTCACCACAAGTTGAAGCCCCTGAAGGAGGTGGACAAAAAGGTATGTAGTATTGGAAGAATTTGTTTAGTTGATGGTAGAAAGTTTTTGGATGGTATGAAGCATGAGCATATGTGCTATGCATTGATTCCTAGAGTTAATAAAGAAGGATATGAAGATATACAAGTAGAAGTCTCATATCTATTGGGAGAATTTGAATATATTGTATCAAATAATGTACCTGAAGGGTTGCCACTAGTGAGGAATATTAGTCACCAGATGGATTTGATACTAGGAGTCAATTTACAAAATAAGGTAGCCCATAGAATGACTCTTGTAGAGAATGAGGAGTTGAACAAATAAGTTCAAAAGCTATTGAAGAAAGGATTGATTCTAGAGAGTCTGAGTCCATGTGTAGTACCTATAGTACTAGCACTAAATAAATATGGAGAATGAATAGTGTGTATAGATTCTTGAGACATTAACAAGATCAATCAAATATAGATTTCCATTGCCAAGGATGAATGATCTTATGGATTGTTTGAGTGGAGCCAAGTACTTCACGAAGATTGAACTAAAAAGTGGGTATCATCAGATCCGTATCAGATAAGGAGATGAGTGGAATACAACATTCAATACTAAAGAGGGCTTGTATGAGTGGTTAGTCATGCCATTTGGGCTAACCAATGCACCAAGCACATTTATGCGACTCATGAATGAGGTATTGAAAGAATTTTTGGGAAAATTTGTTATTGTTTATTTGGATGACATTTTGATTTTTATTAAGACATTAGAGGAGCACCTGATGCATATTCGAAGAGTTTTTTAGAAGCTAAGGGAGGAGAAATTGTTGATTAATCTAAAGAAATGTAGTTTTGTGAAGAAAGAGTTGGTGTATATGGGATTTTTTATCTTAGTTGAAGGTCTTAAAATGGACCTAGAAAAAGTGAGGGCTATCATTGAATGGCCTACACCGAGCAGTGTTACAAAGGTAAGATCATTCCATGGTCTAGCAAGTTTTTATAGAAAGTTTGTTAAGAATTTCAATAGTATTTGTACACCCCTAACAAAGATAATGAGAGGGGATAGAAAGGAGTTTAAGTGGACTACATGAGCAGCCATGAGTTTTGATATGTTGAAGAAAAATGTCATAGAGCAACCTATTTTGGTACTTCCAGATTTCAATAAGGTATTTCATGTAGATTGTGATGCTAGTGATAGCACCATAGGATCTGTTTTGAGTGAAGAAGGTAAGTCCATTGCCTATTTTAGTGAGAAGCTTAATGATGCCAGAAAAATGTATTATGTCTATGATCAAGAGTTTTATGCCATAGTTCAGGCTTTGAAGAAATGGAGACACTATTTGTTGCCAAAAGAGTTTATTTTATATACTGATCATCAGGCCTTGTAGTATATTAATAGTCAAAGGCACTTAAAATGGATTGATTTTTTATAGAGTCATACTTTTATGTTGAATCACAAGAGTGAAAAGTCAAACAGAGTTGCAGATGCCTTAAGTAGAAGGTAAAATTTATTGATAGAGATGAAGGTGGAGGTTGTTGGGGTGACGAACTCAAGAGTTTGTACCCTAAAGATCTAGATTTTGAAAAATCCTGGAGAGCTTGCTTGGAACCTATTACTTTGGATAGAATGAAATGGTTGGATTTTCTTAATCCAAGATGGGATGTTGTTTAGAAGAAACTAGTTTTTCATTCCAAGGAGTTCCATGAGAGAGAACCTGATCAAGGGGAAGCATAGAGGAGTATTGGCTGGATAATTTTGTAGGGATAAGGACATTGCTCTTGTTAGTGAGAACTATTATTAGCCATAGTTACAACAGTATTTGAAGAAGTTTGTACAAATTTGTAAAGTATGCCAGATGACCAAAGGTGTAAGATAGAACACTAGGCTATATCATCCATTATCAGTACCAGAGAAACCATGGGAATATATTAGCATGGATTTTGTTATTGGATTACCAAGGACATAGAGAGGACATGACTCAATATTTGTGGTGGTTGACAAGTTTTCTAAGATGACACATTTCATTCCTTGCCATAAAACTAGTGATGCAGTGCACATTGTAGAGTTGTTTTTTAGAGAGGTGGTATGACTACATGGTCTACCAAAGAGTATAGTTTTAGATAGAGATACCAAGTTTATTGGTTATTTCTAAAGGACCTTATCGAAGAATCTGAATATAGATTTGAAGTTCAGTTCTACACACCATCTGCAGATTGATGGCCAAACAGAGATGGTGAATAGGAGTTTGGGCAACCTATTGAGATTATTAGTAGGAGATAAGCCCAAGGGATGGGATTTTATTTTACAATAGGTAAAATTTTCTTACAACAATTCTATCAACAAGAGTACTTGTAAATCCCCATTCCATATTGTATATGGGAGCAGTCCAAGGAATGCTTCTGTGTTGAAGTAGATGGACAAAGGAGAGAAGAATAGTGCCAAAGCTGAGGAATTTATAGAGAACCTAAAGAAATTACATGAAGAAGTAAGGAAGCATATTAATAATATGAATACTTAGTATAAGGCAAAATCAGACCAGAAGTAGAGGTTTAAGGAATTCTGAGTTGGAGATGAAGTTATGGTTCACCCAAGAAAAGAAATATTTCCTGTTAAGACATATAACAAGTTGAAAATGAAGAAGTTTAGGCCATGTAGGATCATAAAGAAACATGAATCAAAAAAGTCATATGAGGTGGAATTACCAAGTTAAATTAACATATCACCCGTGTTTAACATTTTTGACTTGACAGAGTATCATGAAGGAGACAATGAGGATGGACTAGTAGAAGAACTATGGAATATTCCAGCATCTACTCCAGAGAAATATGAGATAGAAGAAATCTTGGATAGTCATTTGGGTAGAAGTACAAGAAATATGTAGTATGAAGAATATATGGTTAAGTGGAAAGGGAGGCCAGTTGAAGATTCCTCATGGTTGTCTAAGGCAGAGGTTGACCGTCTGGGTTTTCCTCCAACACTAAAGAAGTGAAGGTCACTTCTTAATTTACCTTAGGTGTCTGATGTAGGAGCATCCAATGGTGTAAGGGCAATATTGCATCACCAAAAATAAAGAAATTGCATTTTATCTTTAGATTGTAAGTTTCTTCAGTTGTTTTGGAGTCCATGATGACACTTGGGAGTTATAAGTTAGTTAGAAGTCTAAAAAGGTAAAAAATAGTCACAGGATATTTTTAGTAAGTAAAAATAAATGGGCATATATGGATTTTAAAATTTACCCCAAGGAGCAGGATTGAAAAATGTACCCGATGGTGAAATAATCACCCCAATATCCTAAACAGTTTGAGATATATTAAAGTTTTTGTCCTGAGAAATATCTCAAATAAGGTTTAAAAATAAAATTTGAAGAGCCTAGAGGCCCCAAAGAAGGATGGGAATTTGATTCAACATTATAGATACCTTCTCAAGATTTCCAATGATATATTATAATAGCCAATCAGACACCCGAGTCAAAAGTTACGGGTCTAGAAAGCTGTGCCACAAAAATTCCAATTTGAATATCTTGGGCAAGAAAAATAAAAATTCAAATTTTAGACGAATATATTCTTGAGAGGGAAAAGGGGAGTTATAATTTCCAGAATGTTCTTTGGGAGTTATAAAAAGAGCAAAGAGGGATCACCAAGAGGCAGTCCGAGGGAAGATAGATCGTGGCTCCAGCTTGCAAATTTTGAGTCAATTTTCTTTGTGATAAAATCGGCCTTGTGGTCGTAGCATTGTAACTCTAATTCTGTAATTCATAGCATTGTAATTTCTACTTTTGTAATTTCCATTTCTTTGAAATAAATATCAAATATTATGTTTCTTCTAATTTTTTTTTGTGATTTTATTATTATGCGTGGGTTGGGTGGAGTAGCTCTTCACCACTCGTCTCACCCGATGAAGCTGCGCAACATCATCCTCCCAAGTCAGACCCATCCAAGGTTACCAATAGATGTCATCATGATTAAAACCACTTAGGTTGTCTTGGTAAGTCTTTGCAATGCAATGAGGATGAGTAAGAGAGGACTCCTCACTAACCCACCAATAAAAAGCACAAGGAAGTGAACCATCGTAGGCACAGGGTAGCTCCTCTGGGTGATGCCCAAATCTAGAGCACCAATCTGCAACCAAAGCCATTTCACTCCTATCTCTTCACCTCATAAATCTCACTATAAAACTAACACAAGATAGCAGGAGCCCAAGCATAGATCTGTGGCTTAGCTATCAAGTGCAATATAATAGAAACCTGGTTCCAAGGGAACCTTGAGCCCATGCTATTAGGCAATAACATGTTGCCTAGTATGTACATCAAAAAGTCAGAAGAGCACCCAAATTATTACCCTTGTAGAGGTTAAGGTAAGGAATACCACCCTTCCCATAGTAAACATCCCAGTCATTGTTGTAGATGGGTCTCAGTGTGTAGAGGGGGAAAACTGCCCTACCACATACAATTCCCAAACAAAAGGATGGATCCACAAGGAGAGAACCTTTCGTGGGGTGAACCACAAGGGCTATGTTGTAATATACACTCAGTGCTAGGGGGATGGGTTCATCAGGAATTATTTAAGAACTCGCTCCAAGTCCTCAAGAATTTTGGGATAGTTTAATGTATTTAGTTTTAAGAAAACACCTAAGTTTGGTGTTTCTAGATCTAAGCTAGAAAATATAAAGGACAACGCAAAAAATAGAATATAACAATAGAAAATGAAATGCAATCATAAAAAATCTAGCCTAAAATTATTCTATCCTTTTGATGCTCACTAACCTAGGGTTTATTCTAGAAAACCTTTGAAGCAAAAATATGCAAAGTAAATGCACAAAAAGTATCCCTAAATGCAAACTAAATGCTTTTTAATTTTAGATGCTGAAGAGTCAATAATTAGATAAAATATTCAACCAATAAAATGATTAGAGTACTTATCTAGACCAGTGGTTGATTTAGCTCTTTCTACCTCTTGTCCAATGATATCTGGAAATACCTATTTCTGCAAGATAACTCATAAAACACTGAAAATAGAATTAACATTAGGGGGCCTGCTTAGGCCACTATGTAATAGTCCTTGGAGGCATAAAAATCAAACCCCCTAGGTCCTTTTAGATGACCTTTTAAAACAAAAGCAAAAATTGACCTTTGGATAATTAATCATAAAACAAGAATGCAGTAATATAGAACAAAAAATAGAATGCTGCAATATGATCTAGATGCAAAATAAAATGTAATAGTGAAAACATAATATTGAAATTGCCCTCTATGTGCCTTAGAGCAAAATTGTACCTCGTTTGGAGCGAGTGCAAAAATGTAGCAGCAAAGTCACACCCTACCTAGAAAGGTCATGATTTCACCTTTGTAGACTGGTTTCCCCTAATTATGGCAAGTGAAGTCGTACCTTGCTAATTCTAGGTGCGATATCATTGTAAATTAATGAAAATAAAAGTGAGTGTAGAATATGAAATAAATGTTGGGAACAAAGTGAGCAAACCCTAATGGATGTCATAGAAGCAGGAGAAAAATACTGAATTATCCAACTGGTCAATCTATCTCTCTGAGTTACACCATGGATCCACCAAGTCACACAGTAAATCAATCCAATCCATGAAATAGAAGATAAAATCTGAACTTTTCACTTTGGGGTTAGCTTGTAGCAAAGAAAGCAAGGAAGAAGAATGAACTATATAAATTTTGAGCTTAATCAATAATCAGAATTTTACATTAAGATCACATATAAAAAAACATACATATTAAACTTGCACACACATATATGATTGAGTAAAAACATCCTTACTTTTATAGATGAAATCAGAGGGAAAAATGTGGGCAAAATAAACCCAAAGCTGATGCCAAAAAATGCTGGAGGGTTTAAACCTAGGTCTAAGTGAGCCAAAAAGAATAAAATAAAAATTTAATTTAAAAATAATTTAAAAATAGCGAAGTCGTTCCCCATCCTAATAGGGTGCTATATCACTTGCATGAAGTCGTTCCCCGTGGAAATGAGGCACGATTTCACTAAAAGACAAAATAAACTAAAAATAAGGGGCAAATAGGTCTTCCCTTGCTCTTGGTAGGGGTTGAGGGCCTCTTAGGGGTTACAAGGAATATTACCCACTAAAAGTGGGTCAATTTTCCGTGTCTACATTTTACCCCCTCTTTAATGCATTTATGGCCTATTAAATGCATCAAAGAAAGGATGTAGGCACACACACTAGGAAAATCAACAAGCAAAAATGGGGTGGATGGGTTAGAAGAAAGGAGTGGTGTAAAAATTATTTCATTTCAAACACTTTTAATTTTGTACGCAAATCGAGGAATTAGGGATATTAATGCCTCTATAGGCTAGGGTGCCCCTCGAGTTTTTATGAAAAAGTGATTTTTCATAAAAACTTGAAAGAACTAACATAGAAGAAATAAAGAGAAGATTGACAACTGAGAAAAATAAAAAAGAGGGTAAAAAGAAAATAAAAATAGGGTTAAAAAGGTAAAAAGGGATAAAACCCTAATTCATTTTTACCACGAAGAGGAGAGAAAGCAAAGCTTTGGGAGAGAAAGGATGATGGTGCTTCTAGTTCACTGAGCAACGACCATGAGGGGTGAGGCTGGGGTATGAGAATGGGTAAGGATCACTTCTGACTCTTCTCATGCAAGTTTAATCTCTTTTTTCATGATTTAATTAGGGTTTTTGATGGATTTCATCGTAGAAATCGATAGATTTTTTGCCACAACCTGGGCATAAATTTGATGCCCGGGTGCATTTTTGCCTCGGGAAAAGCGCAAAAAAATCACACCTGGAAGAAATTGAGTGGATTTCGTGAAGTGGCATTCGAAAAATAGTGGGCGCAATTTCATGAAAGCGAAGTTGCGCGCCCTAAAAATGGGATGAGATTTCGCAAAAACTAAGAAAAAAAGAAGAAAAACAAAAGGAAAGAGAGAAAAATAAGAAAAAGAAAGAAAGCAAGTAAAACCCGAAGTGCAATTTTGAATTGAAATTTTTGTATGCTTAAAATGTTGGATTAATTTTAATTTCTTTAACTTTATTATGGAACTGATTAAATTTTGTTTTATTTGGTGAATGCAACTAGGTATTCTTGAGAGTCGAGAGTGGCAGGTAGGGGCTCTGGTAGAGAAAGATGCTTTGGGGTAGGTGGAGAGGTCCAAGCTAGAGGCGGTTGGGCTGGACCATGTGGTGAGGATGCCACAGATAGAGACAAACATGGTGATGCTCACCATCCTAGCAGAGAGGTGGTATCCATAGTCTTCCACTTTTTGGTTACCGATAAGAGAGATGACCATCACACTAGAGGATGTGTGGCAGATCTTGAGGATCCCCATCATGGGAAGCAAGGTCTACAAAACATGAGGGTAGGTGACCACCCTTTAGAAGTTTTCTATAGGTTTCACCCACCAGGTGCAAGAGGGTACCATATTAGTTGATGACCTGGTTGGCCACTATGGAGCGGACCCTCTGACCACAATGCTCTCAGGGATTGTGGCTGGTCTCTTGACATGCCATACTAGAAAATGATACTTGCCATGGGCACTGGTAGGAGCAGTAGTAGACATGTGATATCAAGGAGTTTGATTTGCATGGGGCCCTTATGTGTTGGCCCATTTATATAGGATGTTGTACAACATCATGTATAAGCGATGTACAGGACCGATGTATACAACTTTGCTCCAGGTGTGGTGCTAGGAGCACATTGCGGTGTAGAGATCATTAGCACTACCAAGACCATTGTTCGACCTAGAAAGACCAACAACATACAAATGACTGAGATCCCTAGAGAGGATCGTGAGGGCCTATCCAAGGAACCTACCACTAGCGAGGCAAGTTATTAAGATACACAGCTCATCTATCAATCATAGAGGCTTCACCCTTGCTAGGTGAATGATATGATAGAGCTAGCTAGGGTGAGGAGGATCAAATGGCTGAGATTAGAGAGGGGAGAGCTAGAGGTACTTAGGTTCGATCGAGTCCTATGATAGTTCAGGATCTTACAAGGAATATCGAACTTGGGGGACTATTGGTATCGAAGGGTGACCCAAGACCCAATAGGGTTGGAGGTGAGCCAAATCTCATCAAATGGGCTAAGGAGGACATAAAAAATCCTCCTTACATTGACCCAAGGGTAGGTGATGCAGGGGTGGCCATCAGGTATAGGTGGTGGTATAGAAGAGTCATGCCCTAGAGGATCTCTCTGCTCGTACTAATATAGAGGTATTAGGTGATGGAATTGAGAATGCAGCAAGCATTCTAAGAGGTAGCACGTAGGGCCACAGAGAGGGTATAACAATCTCCTGTTGTGTTGAGACAAAGACTAATACAGGTCCAAATTTGGGTAGTAAAGGAGACCATCCTAGTAGCAGGGACCAGAGAGAGAGGGGTGAGAGATAACCCCACACAGGTAGAGGGGCTATAGTTCAGAGACCCTGCGGAGGCATCCATATCAGTAGTAATGGGAGGCTAGAGCCGGGGGATAGAGGGGCTACGGGCACAACTAGCTTCTCTACAAACATATATGGCCTAGTTGTAGGCTGAGAGGGACACCGCACTGGCAGAGGTTACATGGCTTTGAGGAGAGGTAGCCCGACTATATGGAGAGTGCCAGTGGGCCAAGGCTAAGGGGATAGCTATCATTGTGAGTATCCAAGCAGGGGATGTAGTGCAACTCCTTCAGACAAAATTGTAGCGATCAAGCGATAGGTTGAAGGTAGCTATTCGAAGGGCCATATTTTTTGAGGTAGCTTACTATGCATCTATCCCTCTAGAGTGGATGATGGAGCCTCATCTATCCCATTGATTAGTGAGCAGATCATGATCTTGATCACGAGCACTGATGATATCTCAATAGTCAACGATTCAGCTGAGATTGCCTCCACCTCAGGGAGAGCCAGAGGGAGCTAGCTCTCAAATCTAGGAGAGGATAGGCTAGGGATAAGGATGACGTGCCAAATTTTGAGTGTTGTGTGCATCCCTAGGTTGAGTGTACCAAGTTGGGATTGTGGTACACCAACCTCACATGATGTACTCTTTTTCCTATGAATAATACATAGCTATGGATATTATTACGATTTTATGTGCTCTATGTGTAACGATTTAATGCATGTTTTATATATTTTGCTTATTTATTTTAAGTGTTTTTATGTATTTAAACTATCCTAATGCACACTACATGAGGATGAATGAATGCAAAAGAATAAGAACAAGAAGAATAAGGAAGGAGAAACAATACCAAGCAAGAGAAAACAAGAGAAAGAAAGAAGAAGAGAAAAAGAAGCAAGGGGAAAGAGAAGAAGAGAGAAGAAAGATAAGAAGAAGCAAAAACAAGGAGGTCCAAAGGTCAACCATAAAAAAAGGAGAAGAATGAACGATCCATAGAATAAGACTAGCATAGGTTGCAACAAACCAGTGTAACCAGACACCATGGATCATATTAACGAAATGGCTAGACCCGCTATGGGTATAGCACTTACATCGATGTGAAAAAGTGTGTGTGGAGTGTTGACCCGCTATGGATGGTTGATCACTTATTGACTGGTATGAGGTGATTACCCACTAGGATGTATGCCAAGGTCTACTAAAAATGACCAAGGAGCTTATCCTATAATTGGGTGTTGAGCCTACTGAGTCAAAAGAGAGTATGACCTAATATAATATCATAAATAGTGCAATACCTGCTAGGATGTATAAGTATCCCATGTGGGGTGTAATATGTGTAAAAATAGTATGCAAGTGCTATCCCATATTGGGACTTTGAGAAATATTTTGTGCAATAAGAGTTATCAACATCATGAAGAAATCAAGAAAATGAGAAGTGATCATAAGAAAAGAAGAAGGAAGGAAAGAATCCCTAGGGGGGTCTTGCTAGGCATCCGAGTCCTAGTGAAAAGTGCAATGCATGTGAGCTATGACCTAACTAGGTTTCATCACATGCCATTGTTGCAAGATCCTCAAAAATCTATATGAAAAAGCAATCATGAACAATCAATCATGCATTTTTGATAGGTAAACATGTGAGGTGTTAAGTTAGATGTCATGCAATCATGCAAGGATGACAAAAAATAATGCAATATGAGCAAGCAAGATAAATATGCAATAGAAAATGAAGATGCAACTATATAAAAGTTTTTGTTATTTTTTTTATGGAGAGTTAAAAACAATGCAAAGTCTAAATGCACTATACATCTTATCAAAATAAATAGGTGTGCCATGAGGTGTTGGATCAAATACATCCTCAAAATCATAGAGAAGCACTTTTAATGCTTTTCATTCAACATTCATGGCATGATAATCACAACATTTCCTAATAGCACCATTATTTTTAGAATAAAAGACATCATACAAAGATTCATATTTTTCTCGAACATAAACAATGTTATTTTTAGAACAGACAAAATCAACCATATTACAAGAAATTATCTTAGGAGGAAAAGAAAAATTAACACTTTGTTGGCATTTTTGCCACATTGTTTCTATTGTTACTGTTAATGTAAAAGAATGCACAAATTGTAGAGATATTAATGCTTCTGTTTGTCCCTCCATGTAAAAATCTCTGCAAGTTTTGTGTTAGAGCAAATCCAATACAAAAATCAGCTAAGTATGGAAAATGTCGCGATATCGCGACATGTCGCGTTTTCGCGGTCAAAACAGTCAAAGGCAGCACTAAAATGAAAACTGCGATATCACGACATGTCGCAGTTTCACGGTCAACGCAGTCAACAGGAGCACCAAAGTGAAAATTGTCGCGATATCGTGACATAAAGCAGCAAGGAAGAACGCTAGAAAAAATTGTCACGATATCGCGACAGAAAAGCAAGAAAGGAGCAAATGGTACGGACTGGCGCGATATCGCGACATGTCGCGTTATCGCGAAAAGGGCTGAAAGAAAAACACAAGGCATGAAAGACGTCACGATATCACGACATTTTTAGAAATGAAGCTAAGTAAGAGAAACTTGTCGCGATATCGCGACAGGAAGCGGCAACAATAGAGAAAGCAAGAAAATGTCGCGATTTCGTGACATATTGGACAGGAAGGGCAAAGTGCGAAGAATTGTCACGATTTCGTGACATGTCACGTTTTTGCGAGGCGAAAGCAAGGAGGCGGCCAGATTGTACGGAATGTCACGATTTCGTGACATGTCGAATTTTCGTGGCCTAAAAGCATCAAAGTGCAAGAAGACAGAAAATGTCACGATTTCGCGACATGTTGAAGATGAAAGAGCCAAATGGAAAAAACGTCGCGATATCGCGACATGTCACGTTTTCACGACCTGTCGCATTTTCGCGGGTAAGAAGGCGAAAAAGACAGCGCAAGGAGAAAGATGTCGCGATTTCGTGACATGTTTCATTTTCGCGATTTGGAGCAGCAAACGAAGCCAGATAGAGGAGAGTGTCGCGATTTCGTGACATGTCATGGAGATGAAGCTGAATGAGGAGAAGATGTCACGATTTCGTGACATGTCACATTTTCACGACTGGTGGTAGAAAGAGAAGGCAGTAAGGTAAAAATGTCACGATATCGCGACATGTCACATTTTCGCGACCTGTCACATTTTCGCGACCAAAGCAACAACAAAGGCCCGATACAGTTCAGTTTGCATTTTCCTTCAGGATTGCATAGGAGAACGTGCAGAGGAGATAAGGATCAAGTAAAAGCTCTCCAACTATTTTTGAGATCGTGGTCAAAGAAGCGGTTCCAAGATTAAATGCTGCTGATTACCGATGTGCGCAAGATGGAAGAACCTGAGGCAGTTTTCGATGCCGCCAGAATTAAAGATGCCTCCAATATTCAAAGCTCCTGTTCGTGATCTCTTAACAACTTCCAGCTTCCCTTGATAATGGTCATTTAGTGAAGAAATATGGGCCCTTGTTTCTGTTTCATTTTTGGTTTTAATCCATTAAAATAGGGACTGTCATTTCTCCGAGGTAGATTAAGGGGATTGTTTCTTCGAAATCTGTTTCATGTATTAAATGTTGTAATACGAAAGGAAGAGGACGGACCTCTATAAATACCAATGTAAAACTCAAGCAAAAGGAGGAGGATCTTGTTGCAAAAATTGAAATAGAAATCCTAGATGCAATTGCTTCCATTCTTAGTGTCTTTCGGAGTTGGTGATCTAATTTGTTGTGTATGTTTTGCTTTCTATGTGATTTACTTCTGTGTAGTCCAGGGTAATATCAGTTAAATTTTGCTGTGTTGAATTTGGTTGTATTGGCATTTGAATGTTTGAAGTTTATTTGGAAGCGAACTCATGGCTAATGCGTGATCCAATTTCTGTATACGTATTCTAAGAGTCAGTTGTTGCTTAGCTTTAGGATCTAGTTGAAGTTATTGTTGTTCGAGGTTGTTCTCCCCATTAACGATCGGCTTCGGCCATATTTACATCCCTTTCGGTTATTTCCCATTTCTTTTTGCATTATTTCCTATTTCTTTCCGCATTTTCCCATTTCTTTCCTGCATCTCTAGTCTTGAAACCAGTTTAGATTAGTGTGGGAGCCAGCCCTCTCTGGAGATTGGCCCGGGAGACATCTCTTTCTCTCGGCCTTTCAATGTTGGCCGAGTCTAGGGCACACAAATGATTAAATCTTGTACTTAGGCAGATTTGTGACCAACAATTTTTGGCACGCCCGGTGGGACAGGCTATTTCTGTCTCTAAAAGATCCACAATCGAGTGGGACAAGCATTATTCTCACAAGTTCCATATTTTGACACCCGAAGGAATCAAGATTTTGATGAACTGTCTTGACCTCAAAGCGGCGATTGTAAGTTCATCTGGTGACTCTGTTGAAGGTGACTGTATAGTACCCAAAAGTTTCTAATTGTGAAGCTGGTGAAAATATTTGCTTCATGATCACGAGATCAAGTGCCAAAGATTCGAAAGATCCAGTCGAATTCTTCGAGATTGATGTTCAGAACTGGAGGGAGCGCTCAAGATTGGTAAGTCCTATGAACCCATCATTTGTTATCTCATCGTAGGCTGCAGGTCAGTTTGTGCCATCCCCGACTCCTCCCAGTACTACTACGAGCTTGCTACATCCAGATCCATCAGTCCAAATGGCCCAGCATCCTCCACCAAGGAAGTTCTCGGCATGGAATGGTTCGGGAGCCTTGAATTTACCGACACAAAATCCAGTTCCTCAAGCTGCTTTGAAAGCTTTGCCGACCTATGATGGTATTGGTAAGACTGCTTATGAGCATATTAATGATGTAGCCTCTTTGGCGGCCATTCATGACATAACGGATGAAGATGTAATGATAAAATTGTTGGTGTTGTCATTAAGAGGGAAATTGTTATATTGGTACCGATCATTGCAACCAGGCACTATTACATCATGGGATGAATTAGGAGAACTGTTAGTTAAAAATTTTCATGAACAAGCTGATCCATACTCCTTGTTGCACCAATTTCATGCAATTCAAAGGCACCCACAGGAGGAGATAGGCGACTTCAATGTCAGATTTACTAGAAGCTGGCAGAGAATTCCTGATGGTCTTCGGCCCACTCATGAGCTAGCTGCATTTTATTATCTCAGAGCTTTTAACATAGACATCGGCTTGGCTGTCCGGCAGTCCAACGTAACTACATTTCCAGAGCTGTTTGAACAAGCACAAAGGTGAAAGCTGACTTGATTGCCATAGGTAGGCTTCCTCCAAAGGTAACAATGCCTATCTTACCTGATCTTCCTAAACATTTGTATTCTGGTTCATTTTCATAGCCTATGCCTCCCATGTATCCTATTCCATCATGGAGCTCAAGTGCGCCTCAGATCGCACCCATCCCGGTTCCCCATCTCCCTGCTCCAACTATTCCACAATTGCCTACACCAAGCATTCCGCAATTACCAACTCCCACTTCATTCCCAGCATTACCTACACCGCTAGCACCTCTACCTCTATCGGCACCTCCTGCGCCCTCAAATCTTGATCCCTTCACAATCCTGTTACAAGAGGTACAATCTGCTAATTCAGCTATAAGAGCGATGGGAAATAAAATTACAATCATTGAAAGAAAGCAGGCCGAGAGAGATTTCCAACCCAGGAGATTTCAACCTCCGTCGATCACTAGAGAACAAGCGGCTTCAACAAGCAAGGTGCCAGAAAAGAACCCGACTGTGTTGACGAATGAGGAAGCTGGCCCTGCAGAAAGAACATATTGGTGCTCTACATGTAATGATCCACACGGTGAGGAGACTTGTATGGTTCATTTGAACTATCTACAAACATTGGCTGCAAGCTCTTCTGGAGGACAAGTTAATATGATTACTGAGGTGGATCATAATTTTATGGTTCCATCTGAAGAACAAGTCTCAGTTCTCACGAGAACTAGGAAGAAGCCAGTCACTGTAGATCCAATAGAAATGGAACCATTAAGGGTACCGACTGATCCGAAGATGCAGAATGAAAGAAAACAAGTACAAGTGAAAGCTCCTATTTCAGTATCGACAAAGCCAGATCCACCTGTTTCGTTAAAAGATCTTTTGCCACCATGAGCAAAGGAAAAGTTGCAAGAAAAAGCATCAGCTTCACAGGCGAGAGCTGAAATAGAGGAATGAGCCAAAGAAAAGCTCAAGTACCCATATTTGACTAAGATACTGAGGGTAGAAGCTACCCAACAATATCGAAGCAAATATGAGGACACTAGTGAAAAGAGGGAGTCTGGTGCATCTGCATACAACATTGTTGAAGAATTGAAGAAGGTTCCGACCAAGGTTAGTCTCTATGATGCATTACAATTACCTGGGCAAGTTGATCTGCTACAAGAATCCTTGAAGTCTATGAAAGATAATGAGAAGAATCCTACCCAGATGATTTTTGCTCAAACATTAACTTCTTCAGCCACTGGGAAAAATAGACCACCCCCATTTTACTTGTCACTCAGAATGGAGGGTTGGATTGTGCACAACTGCATGATTGACTCTGGTGCTGCAACAACTGTCATGCCAAAGGCAGTTTGTGAAGTCATGGGTATGGAGTATACAAGAAGTAGCCCTGGTGTCTTGCAGTTGGATGGGACTCCCATGAAAATAGTGGGTGTAATCAAGGATGTTCCTATTGCTCTGCATAGTATGCCTCAGATTACAGTAATTCAGGAGATAGTTGTGGTTGATTTGGAACCATATTTTAGTATGTGTTTGTCAAGAGAATTCACTGCCAAGCTGGGAGGTTACCTTTCTCTGGATTATTCTCACTTGGAGATTCCTTTCAAAGGAAGAAGAGTCCGGATCTATAATAAGAAGCCTTCTACTTTTCATGTAGAGAAGATGGAAGAAGAAGAAAGATCCAAACATTCTGTTCACATGATCACTGAAGAATTGAAGGATCCTGATTTGATGGATGAAGTCCTGGAAAAGCTTCACTTGGAGGATGAGTTTTCAATGCTTGATTTTAATGCCATGGTGGAAACTGAGATTGGTTGTTATTCTATTCTCAAGACTGAAAAGGCTCAAGAACAGAATGATGGAAGTCAAGATCAGCTCTATTTCGATGGAGCACAATGCAAAAATGGCACTGGCACTAGGACTGTTCTAGTATTACCTTCTTGTACTTTGACCTGGAGCTGCACAGATAATACCATAGAGGATGAGGCTTTATGCTTAGGTTTCAAGATGGCTGAGACACTTGGAACGCGACAGTTGCAAATCTTTGATGACTCCGAGCTGATTATCAATCAGGAGACCACTGAGTGTCTGTCCAAGGTCTGGGATCCAGGAGATCATAGAGCCATGTTTGGGTTCGTGTCTCTCCCGAGAGTTCACAGCTAATTCGGGAGTTACCTTGTACATAGAAAAAAAAAAAAAGGAAAAAAAAAAAAAAGAAGAAAAAAAAAATTTTTAACTTCGGCTCTTTTTGCATGCGAGCCCGTAGGTACGTTTATTTCTTTTCCTTTTTCTTTTCCTTCCTAGTAGATAGTGGCTTCCTCTCTACTTCTTCCTTCCCCTCTACTTCATTCCCTTCTTCTCCTACTCCTTCTTCTTCTGCAAATAATCAAGCCACTACTGTTGTTTCTACTCCCCTCTCTGATGTCCCCTTTCCTTCACTTCCCTTTCTTCTAATTCTTTGTCTTTTGAGTACTTTTTCATAGCCACACTTCCCACCACCTCCTTCATTCCATTCACTTCTATTTTCATTCTCTGTTTTCATAGAATCCCAGCAGCTGGTAGCACAGTAGCACCCTGTTGCTGTATCTACCGCTTCCATTCCTCCATATTTCTTCATTCACCATTCTCGTTCCATGGCCTGCGCATCCATGGGTCATCACTCCATTCATTTCCATTTTTGTAATTCAGGTGCTTTTCACTACTGCCATGGAGATCCTTGCATAGCACCTGGTGATTACCCAGCTCATCCGAGCTAGGCAAAGTGTAGTAGTTCTAAAGAAATAAAGGAAGTTTTGTTCTTCCAAATTTTTGTTGAAGGTCCTATTTTGAGAGCCGAGTACCAGCAAGAGCTTGTTGCAGTAGTCCGTAGAAACGCGTCCAACATCAACCAACACTCACTTTTCCTGCTCCTCCAGCTTCTTGACTCTGTTGCCCAATGGATAAAGGCCTGAGATTCGTGCATACAATAGAACTGTATACCCCACGAGCCGCCAAGAATGTTGGCATTTTTGCCACATTGTTTTTGTTGTTACTGTTAATGTAAAAGAATGCATAAGTTGTAGAGATATTAATGCTTCTATTTGTCCCTCCAAATGTAAAAATCTCTACAAGTTTTGTGTTAGAGCAAATCCAATACAAAAATCAGCTAAGTATGGAAAATGTCGCGATATCGCGACATGTCGTGTTTTCGCAGTCAAAACAGTCAAAGGCAGCACTAAAATGAAAACTGTCATGATATCATGACATGTCGTAGTTTCACAGTCAACACAGTCAATAGGAGCACCAAAGTGAAAATTGTCACGATATCATGACATAAAGCAGCAAGGAAGAATGCCAAAAAAAATTGTCACGATATCACGATGAAAAAGCAAGAAAGGAGCAAATGGTATGGACTGGCGCGATATCGCGACATGTCGCGTTATCGTGGAAAGGGCTGAAAGAAAAACATAAGGCATGAAAGACGTCATGATATCATGACATTTTTAGAAATGAAGCTAAGTAAGAGAAACTTGTCGCGATATCACGACAAGAAGCGACAACAATAGAGAAAGCAAGAAAATGTCACGATTTCACGACATATTGGACAGGAAGGGCAAAGTGCGGAGAATTGTCATGATTTCGTGACATGTCACGTTTTCACGAGGCGAAAGCAAGGAGGCGGCCAGATTGTACGAAATGTCACGATTTCGTGACATGTCAAATTTTCATGGCCTAAAAGCATCAAAGTGCAAGAAGACAGAAAATGTCGCGATTTCGTGACATGTTGAGGATGAAAGAGCCAAATGGAAAAACGTCGCGATATCGTGACATGTCACGTTTTCGTGACATGTCGCGTTTTCACGGGTAAGAAGGCGAAAAAGATAGCGCAAGGAGAAAGATGTCACGATTTCATGACATGTTTCATTTTCATGATTTGGAGCAGTAAACAAAGCCAGATAGAGGAGAGTGTCACGATTTCATGACATGTCATGGAGATGAAGCTGAACGAGGAAGATGTCATGATTTCATGACATGTCACATTTTTATGACTAGTGGCAGAAAGAGAAGGCAGTAAGGTAAAAATGTCATGATATCGTGACATGTCACATTTTCACGACCTATCACATTTTCACGACCAAAGCAATAACAAAGGCCCGATACAGTTCTGTTTGCATTTTCCTTCAGAATTGCATAGGAGAACGTGTGGAGGAGATAAGGATCAATTAAAAGCTCTCCAACTATTTTTGAGATCATGGTCAAAGAAGCGGTTCCAAGATTAAATGCTGCTGATTACCGATGTGCACAAGATGGAAGAACCTGAGGTAGTTTTTGATGTCGCCAGAATTAAAGATGCCTCCAATATTCAAAGCTCCTGTTCGTGATCTCTTAACAACTTCCAGCTTCCCTTGATAATGGTCATTTAGTGAAGAAATATGGGCCCTTGTTTCTGTTTCATTTTCGGTTTTAATCCATTAAAACAGGGACTGTCATTTCTTCGAGGCAGATTAAGGGGATTGTTTCTTCAAAATCTGTTTCATGTATTAAATGTTGTAATACGAAAGGAAGAGGATGGACCTCTATAAATACCAATGTAAAACTCAAGCAAAAGGAGGAGGATCTTGTTGCAAAAATTGAAATAGAAATCCTAGATGCAATTGCTTCCATTCTTAGTGTCTTTCGGAGTTGGTGATCTAATTTGTTGTGTATGTTTTGCTTTCTGTGTGATTTACTTCTATGTAGTCCAGGGTAATATCAGTTAAATTTTGTTGTGTTGAATTTGGCTGTATTGGCATTTGAATGTTTGAAGTTTATTTGGAAGCGAACTCATGGCTAATGCGTGATCCAATTTCTGTATACGTATTCTAAGAGTCGATTTTTTGCTTAGCTTTAGGATCTAGTTGAAGTTATTGTTGTTCGAGGTTGTTCTCCCCATTAACGATCGGCTTCGGCCATATTTACATCCCTTTCAGTTATTTCCCATTTCTTTTCGCATTATTTCCTATTTCTTTCTGCATTTTCCCATTTCTTTCCTGCATCTCTAGTCTTGAAACCAGTTTAGATTAGTGTGGGAGCCAGCCCTCTCTGGAGATTGGCCCGGGAGACATCTCTTTCTCTCGGCCTTTCAATGTTGGCCGAGTCTAGGGCGCACAAGTGATTAAATCTTGTACTTAGGCAGATTTGTGACCAACACACTTTTATTATAATCTATTGATAAATGTTGATATTTCATGTATTCTGCATAAGTCATAAGATGGTCATCATCCTAAAAAGGTAGAGGCTCATTCTTATTAGGTACAAAACCTATACCACATCTCCCAGGCCAAATATCAACATCCAAGGGTTCTTGAATACCCTTATGTTGTGGTCCCAATCCTTTACCTGCATATCCCATATTGGATAGGATTTGCTTAGGAAGGGGATAATCATTAGTGAGATAGCATTGAGCAAAATAGTGCTCATTGAGAGATGGGTTGCTACCATGGAGCTTTTTTTGGAAGCCATTACTTCAAAGATAAAATCACATGTGCCAATGTGTATAACATCACCCTTATTATGAGGCAAGCCCATATTTCAGGGTGAAGGCGATAGCTTGGCTAGATCTAGAAGAGGCTCCTAAAGAAATTGACTATCATGATCCAAGGGGAAAGAATGGGTCTTATGTTCCTCACTCACTTTTAAACTTTGAAAATGCTTGAAAATTTGAGATGAGGAACATGGAGAAATTATCAAAGAAATAAAAGGATAAGAATAAGAATCTATTTGAGCTAACTCTATATTTGAATAAAATTCAAATGGTTGAGGGTCACCCGAAATGGTGATAACTTGATTCTTGAATTTAAATTTAAGACATTGATGAAAAGTAGAAGGAACAACCTTCATTGCATGGATCCAAGGTCATCAAAGAAGAATATTAAAAGATGCAGGACAATGTACCGCATAAAACAAAGTATCCAATATTCATGATCCCACTTTTAAGGGAAGAGATATGACACCACAAGCCTCTTGGGACTCATTGTTGAAAGCTTTAATGATGATATCAATTTTTGTTAAATATTCCTATTTTAATCTAAATTTTTGAAATAATTGATATGTACACAAATTGAGGGATGAACCATTATCAATCAAAACTCGCTTGATAAGGGTATCCCCAATAAGTGTGGTGATGTAAAGTTATGGATCTCCATGTAAGTTTGAGGAAGGTTTATCATCATCTGAGAATGGGACATGATGTATTTGTAACAACCTAGGTCTACTAACCTGGTTGTCAAAACACAAACTCAAAATTTTGATAAATTCAAACACAATTGTCACTTATTGACAAAACACACCCAAATTTGTATTAGTACATTGGCATAGAAGTTCACACTTTAGGATCCTTTACCACTGTAGATGGTATCCTAAGTTCTTGGGACCAGACAAATTCTCGTAATAAGTTGTCATCTAAAATATCCTTACTCCTTTTCTCGAGTTTCTTTGATCTTAGCATGGGGTTGCCCATCCAGGACCCATAACACCTGAAAGGATGGATGCACTAATTCTCCATTGGATTCACAATCCTATTATTGTTCTTAATGGTCTACTGACTTGTAAATTTTTATGGATTCATGGTTTAGGTTAGCGTAGCTATGCCAGTGCCTGATCATTGAACTATAGCTAAGGTTTAACCAAGTTCTGCTATCACATGGATTTTAGACTAGATGTCTCAGACCCAATTTTGGTTAATGGTAATGCTGCCCATACCATCTACCGCTGGACCTTCCAACCTCATGGACCAGCTCACTGGCCATGAGTTATGTTGGAAATTCTACAATTAAAGTAGGTTCATGAGCATCCTCATGTACTACTCATATTATAACCTGGTACGATGTCCCATTCCATCATGCGTTACTCTCCATAGTTTAAGACCTTTGTCCTTTAAGAATACCAAAGAACGGTTACCTCCGATTCACAACAATTGCTGCTATGAACTATTGGATTTGGGTGGAATATACTCATCTTAAAATCATCAATATCATAATTTTTTCCTGGATAGACATCCTCCTCGATGTTATCCTCTTAAGCTGATATTTTTCAACCTTTATATAGTATTGCTCTTAATTCTAGCATTTTCTCCAGCTAAGGTTTGTATTTGGTTAAAACACAAGGGTCCTTGTTCTCACAAGGTAATATTTTAATATCATAATAGAACCACAAAATTAAAAATTCACATATGATATGCATCTAAAATATTAGAGCTTCAAACAAATCATCACAATAACGATACTTGAGATGGTATTTATATAAATTGTCTAACCTTTTTAAGTTTTGAACTTCAATCAAGTTAACCACCACCTTGAAGAAATAAATAATTATTTCAAATAATTCACTGTTATACGTTAGAATGTACTTTCAATATTCATTAAACAAGAATCGTTTTAAACCATTGCCTCTATCATGCTTTCTATAATATAATAAGAAAATTATAAAGCTAAATCTTCTTATACCCTAATATACATAATAAGAGACCCACTTAACCATTATTTTGCTAGAGAATTAACTAGTTTTTTTTTTGTTATTCCTTGTCCTATAGTTTTTTGCCTTGGAATAACTTCCAATTGGATAAGCAGTTCAAGTTTTTAACCTAAAACTTAGTGGTATGTATAGTTTATTTTTCATTTTCTTCTCATATATTAGTCCAGTCATAGAATAATCTTAATCCACACACTAATTTGATAATCTAAAACCATATTATTATATGAAAGCAGGAACATTTAAGAACAAGAAGTGTAAGTATATGATTTCATATTTTTTTTCCGTTAATTAAATAAAGAGTTTATATGCTAACTAAATTTTTTATATAAATATAACTCTTCAGTTTTACAATTAAGTTTTCCCTATGATGTTGCAGTCCATGACTATGTTATTATTCTATTTATTCTATTAGACATACACTTATATTCACTCCTAAATAATAATTAAATATTTAAGGCTCCATGATCAACTCACTTACTAAGACTATATAGCTAATGCATAATAGTCTTTTATAACTATTGTGTTAGTTTAAGTATCTAACTAACCATACTTCGAAAATAAATACTTTTCATTTTTTTTTTTTCTAAAATAAAAGCCAATATCTTTTGTGGCTACCTTATATGGATACGATACACACACTTATGTGGAGGTTATAATGTTTTAAAACATAATCCCTCTTAAAATAGGTTCCATCTTACTATCTTTAAGGATCATATATCAATCTGATTACCTCACAATTTTTTTTTTTTTTAAGAACAAACCCAAATCCCAATCTCAATTTTTAATTTGAAAAGATTTATCATAATAATGCTATATTAATTAATTTATTTTTTTCTTAATATTAACCTGTCAACAACTGTATGCAGCTATGGCACTCCCAACTTCAAGATAAAGGGTTGTTCCATAACATAAGTTCAATCTATGGTACCTATGTACATGATTTATTTTTGATGTATAACATTCGCCTAAGTTTCTACCTGGTTATTTATTTAACCAAGAACCCAACCCAATTATATCTTCCCTTAAAGTTTTAAAGCTCAGATAGAAGAATTCTATCAATGCAGAATTATAAAGAGTTGAATTGGATGGACAAGTGGAAAAATCCTTATTATTCCCTATTGCAAGGCTCAAAATAAAAGGTCTTCTATCAATGGTAAACTTTCGAAGATAATCACAACATAGCATGAAAAGATTTAAATACAATTGGTTTTTTTTATAGAAAATATATTCGCATTACCCACTCCACATAAACTAAATTTACATTTGTGCTATCATTATTTATTATCATTCCATACTGGTATTATGAGCATAAATGTCAGATTTTTCAGTCACTAATTTTTTCCAGCAACCAAACTTTTGAAATATGGATATATATCAAACTACCATCTATCCATAATTGTGTTATTTACGCATACTGGCTGAATAGATCATTTTATTGAACTATTAGAAGATATCATTGTTCAAGACATCTGAGTTATTATTCATTTCGCTATCATGTTGGTCCAATGCTTCCATAATTTATACTATTCTCAACTCATTATAGAAATATACAACATAATTTTTTTTTTTTAAATATCCAACTATGCAAGTCATGTACCTCTGCTTGATTTATGAGATCCTCTATAACTGGTTTGTTTGGACCACCATGGCCCCACTTAGCAGCTCTCCCAAACTTTGGTAATTTTTTTTACCCAAACCTATTGGCAAGAGATAAAGAAAAGCTTTTAATAGGGTCAGCGTGGCTCTATGAGATGCAACTAAAGAATGTAGTAGACCGTGCGGACAAAAGCAAGTCCATTTTCTAATTTTTCAATTTATCATTCATGAACCTAAGTTGCTATGGAAATTACACAGTACCATTATTGTACATCTCTCTAAATTTTATAATAGTGAACATAGTACAACACCCATTATTTTCAATGTTTCTAGAAAAATTCCAACATGTAATCGATAATAAACGTCAACACACTAAAAAGCAACATGCAAAGCATACAAATAAATCTTACAGTGTTCATTAAAAGCACTTCCAACCTGGTATGTTAATATTCTATGAATCACTTGCCGAAGGCTTCTCTGCAATTCTTTCACTGTGAGCGCTTCTCGGCATTCACTCGTGACGATGATAAAAATAACCATACCTTCACCTCGAAAGGTTCTTATTTAAAATAATTTGTGTATCTTAGTAAGAAGAAACATAAGATTCTTATGTATACACATGTCATGTTTGCTATCTTTTGGATGGAAACATCCATTTAAGCAGGTAGGGAGTTTTTTTTAAATTAAAAGAAATTTATTTATTTCATTATATTTTTGTTTAGTATAATGGTAATATTTATTTTTATATATTTCTTAATATAATAATAATTTTTTTAATTATTATTCCTTATTAGTATTTATTATTATAGTTTATCCTTTACAGTATATATACACACACACATATATATATATATATATATATATATATATATATATATATATATATATATATATATTGATCTAAAAATTCTTTAATAACAAAACAAATCACTAATTTTATTCAGTAGTCAAAATGCATTTTATGCAGACAGGCAAAATGTAAGCACAAGAAGTATGTCCTATATGATTTTTATAGTGGTCTTCCTTGTACCCATGAGCCACAGTACCTTAGGAACAACATCATATCCCACTTACCTGATGATTCCAACCATTGTCTTCGCCAGGGGTGGGTATTTGACTTGTCCGGTTCATCTATCATGAAGTGGAAACCTGCACCTGCAACCATAAATACTTGCAGCAGTATCACATTCTTCTAAAAAATATGATCAAATAATGGGAATGTTAAATTTTCCCCCCTCAGGAATCAACATAGTCCCTGTGTTAGCCGATATATACATACTGCAGGTTTCAAACTATATACACAAAAAACATACAGCGATGGAGTAAGCAAACATATAGCATTATCACATGAATAGTCCAATTATGTTTCAAAATACCAAGGTATCATAGCAACATTCAAATTATTCTTTTGTTTAACAATTTTCAAACAAGAAATAAAATTGTCATTTCATTTCAGTTAGATTCTCCTAGGTAGCATTTCTTTCTGAGTAGTGATGCCATTGGATCCTACATGGCTCAACTGATATTTTTCTTAGTTGTTTAGTTCTAAATCCTAAAATTTTGACTGATTGAACCGCAATAAGTTATGGGTACGATGTATGCAAGGGATAGACCAGCTATGTATTTGTGGAGAAGAGACACATGGAAAACACCGTAGATCTTAGAAAATTTTATAGGTAACAAAGCTTATTTTGGCAATGATGTCAAATGGACCAACACATCTAGGGCTTAGTTTGGTAGACTTAACAGAGCTTTTAGTTGGTTTGATTTTGAGAAAGGTCTCATAGCTACTATCAAATTATCAAGGTGTTTGTGTAAGATCTGCATAGCTCTTCTAACGGTATGTGGCTTCACAAGTCGCTGACATATTTCTTTAAATTGGACCTCCATTTTCTTAACAGCATCAGGACCAATCTCTTCTCGATCGCCCAAATTTTCCTATATTAATGGTGTCCTGTACCTATTCCCATATAGGGCTTCAAAAGGGGCCATGCCCAATGTGGTATGATAAACGTAAATTCAACTAGGAAGAGATAATATTCCTACTTACTTCGGTAGTCCATATCTTACAGCACCTAATTTTCCCTCTCAGTCTGCCCATCTATCTCAAGATGATAGGCTGTGTCAATATTTGTGCTCTATACTCCATGTAAAGCTTGCTAGTATTCAAAAGTAAATCTCAAATCTATATCTGAGATAATTATTTTAGGGAAAACCATGCAATCTCACTATTTACCAAGCACACTTTTGTGCAATTATGGAGGCATCATCATGCACATTTCCTGGTAGAAAATGTGCTTCTTTAATCAACTAATCTATAAACACAAAAATTACATCATCCTAGAAATGAGTCTTGGGAAGACCAACTATAAAATCCATGGAAATTACTTGCCATTTCTATTCTAGCACATCAAACAGGTGTAGTTGTCCTCTTAGATGCTGATGCTCGGCTTTGACCAATTTGGACCATATCCTTCTTCATCCTAGACCAAAAAAATCCCTTCTTCAAAGTTTCTCTCATTTAAATCACACCCGGATGAGTAGATTATAGTGCACAATGTGCTTCTTGCAAAATCATTCTCTTTATCCCTTTCTTATTAGGTACCTTTATCCATTTTCAAGAATATATCAGATCTTGTTTGATACTTAAATTTGTATGCTGGTCTGTTTCATTCTTGACCCTAGCTCGACATAACTTGTAAAATCATCAATTTTTCTACATATTCCTAATTTTCTCTATCAATCCATTCTGTGAGAGCATCATATGTGGCCAGGAATTTTATCTATCTTTGTTTTCTAGAATTTAGCAAAAATTAGGTGAAAATATACCTCGAACTTTGATGTTTGGTTTTTAACTCCAATTTTTTTTATCTAACAAATAGTGTCACCAAAACTTACGAGCATGGATTTACAGTAGTATCATAATTTATATCATGCTTCTTAGCTTTCTGGAGTTGTATGCTAGAGTAATTATTGGTTGTTTGATCACGTTGGTCCAGATCCTTAATCAGTTCAACAATCTACAACATATCAATTGATCCTTTTTGTCAATCATTTTGTTTTCAAATAATAACCAATCTATACTAAAGCATGTAGAGGATCAACAATTTGGAAACTTATAGATGTTGTTACACCTTAACTCAGTTTATCAGATATTTTTGACATAATTCATATCAATATTACCAAAAAGGTAAACTTTTAAATCATTTTCTTATGAGGATTATCTTCAATTCATTTTCCTCTTGCCTGCTCCTTTCGATCATTGATTAACATAACTCACTTTTTGGACTTTTATTTGTTCATTAATGCCATATATTTTCAAGTGGTAGTCCTATAAGAGTAAGGGTCTTATTGGGCTCTACCTTGGTTAACTATCCTTTGCAAAATATATGGGGAATACATGGAATGTATTGTGAATGATTGGGTGAGTTAATTTGAGCCTTGCTTGTCCTGGCATTCTAGCTAAGCATATTTTGCCAGATGAAAATATTCCTCCTTCTTGCTTACATGATGCAACAATGTACTTTTTTTCTTGTTTTGACCTGGCCCTTACTCGACCTTCTTAATAACACATTTGTTCTATTTGTCATTAATTTTAGTGAAGTTACTGACGAACATAACTTATCATATACATATCAAAAGTTATTTATATTAAAAAAGATAGGTCATAAAACATATTTCTTCCAAAAAATAGTATCATTAGTCCTGATATCGCTTACATCACATAAATTCTTAGTGTGTTTAGAAAAAGTCCATATTTGGATGGATTCTTTTTTTTTCCTTTACAACCTGCCACTTTTCAAAGTAGAACAATCTTTAGGTTTGTATCTTTATTCTTATTTCTGAACATGACTTGTTTGTCTTGGTGCAGATCTTCAACTATCATATGAGATTGATCGGTAGGTGCTTTCTCATGATTTAATCTTAGTGGCCAATTTTTGGAATAATTTTCCCCTTCATAGGTGAAGCAACCTATTTTCTTTCGATTAATCCTTAACGGGAACATTCTTGCATAGTGGGACTCTCCAGAGGTGAAACACCCTAATACCAACACTCTAGTTCTCCCTTCTTGACCAATTATTTCCTTATGCTCAGGTTCCTTGATGTACTTAAGGCCCTTTTTTGTAGTTTTGCCTTTTCTAGTGGATTTCACTTTTATCCTTTGCTTGGTTCTCTTATTTTGTTGCCTTATGAAAATTTCCATGATTTATTTCTAAATTCCCATTCTATCCACAAGTAGTTTCATCAATGATGATATCTGGTCCATATGGTATTGAAATATTTCCAAATTTGATGCAAGATCCTCCATATGTTACATAAAATGAAATGATATCAATTTTCTTGAGGGAGTATGCCATGAATAAAAGAAGAGCTATGTGACTTTTTAAACATGTGGCCTAGGGTTTCATAACCTAGGCTCTGATACTAACTATAAAAACCCAGGTCTACTCACGTGGTTGTCAAAATTCAAACTCAAAATTTTGCTAAAATCAAACACAATTTTCACTTATTAACAAAACACACCCAAATTTGTATTAGTACTTTGACATATAAATTCATACTTCAGGATTTTTTACCACTATAGACGGTATCCTAATTGCTTGGGACTGGCTAGCTTCTCGCAATAAGTTGCCATCTAAAATATCCTTACTCATTTTATTGAGTTTCTTTGATCTTAGCATGGGGTTGCCCATCCAGGGCCCATAAAACCTGGAAGGATGGACACACTAATTCTCCATCTTGAAGCATGAGGGACTTGGATTCACAATCCTATTATTGTTATTAATGGTCTACTAACCTATCAATTTCTATGGATTCATGCTTTGGGTTAGCGTAGCTATGCCAGTGCCTGATCATTGACCTACAACTAAGGTTTAACCAGGGTCTGCCATCGCATGGATTTTAGACCAGATGTCTTAGACCCAGTTCTGATTGATAATAATGCTTCCCATACCATCTACCACTGGACCTTCCAACCTCATAGACCAGCTCACTAGCCATGAGTTATGTTGGTAATTATGCAATAAAAGTAGGTTCATGAGCATCCTCATGTACTACTTGTATGGTAACCTGGTATGATGCCCCATTTTATTGTACATTACTCTCCACAATGTAGGACCTTTGTACTTTAAGAATGTTGAAGAACGGATACCTCCGATTCACAATAGTCGCCACTACAAACTATTGGAGTTGGGTGGAAGATACTCATCTTAAAATCATCAATATCATCATTTTTTCTTGGATAGAAATCCTCCTCGATGTTATCCTCTTAAGATAACGTTTTTCAACCTTTCTATAGTATTTATCTCAATTCTAGCATTTTCTTCGGCTAAGGTTTGTAATTGGTTAAAATACCAGGGTCCTTGCTCTCACAAGGTAATCTTTTACTATCAGAATATAACCACAAAATTAAAAATTCACATATGATATGCATATAAACTATTAGAGATTCGATAAATCATCATAATAATGATACCTAAGATTGTATTTATATAAATTATCTAACATTTTTAAGTTTTGACCTTCAATCAAGTTAACCACCACCTTGAAGATTAAATGATTATTTCAAATAATTCACCGTTATACGTTAGAATGTACTTTTAGTATTAATTAAACAAGGATCATTTTAAAGCATTGCCTCTATCATTATTTCTATAATATAATAAGAAAATTATAAAGCTAAATCTTCCTATACCCTAACATACATTATAAGAGACCTGCTTAACATACATAATAAGAGACCCACTTAACCATTGTTTTTCTAGAGAATTAACTAGTTTTTTTTTTTTCGGTTATTCCCTGTCCTATAGTTTTCCACCTTGGAATAACTTCCAATTGGATAGGCAGTTCAAGTTTTTAACCTAAAACTTAGTGATATGTATAATTTATTTTTGTTTGCTTCTCATATATTAGTCTAGTCAGAATAATCTTAATCCATACACTAATTTGATAATCTAAAACCATATTATTATATGGAAGTAGGAATGTTTAAGAACAAGAAGTGTAGGTATACGATTTCATATTTTTTTTTGTTAATTAAATAAAGATTTTATATGCTAACTAACTTTTTTTATATAAATATAACTCTTCAATTTTACAATTAAGTTTTCCTTATGATGTTGTAGTCCATGACTGTGTTATTATTCTATTTATTCTATTAGACTTAAACTTATATTCACTCCTAACTAATAATTAAATATTTAAGACTCCACGATCAACTCACTTACTAAGACTATATAGCTCATGCATAATAGTATTTTATAACTATTGTGTTAGTTTAAGTATCTAACAATACTTCGAGAATATATACTTTTCAATTTTTTTTGTAAAATAAAATCCAATATCTTTTGTCACTACCTTATATGGATACGATATACACACTTATATGGAGGTTATAACATTTTAAAACATAATTAGCTCGGGCCTTAGGTATTGAGGACAAACCTTCCATTCCTTTGCCCAATCCCAAAAATGGGATTTCTTGGGAGCCACCCCCCAGGGTTGGTTTAAACTAAATTTTGATGGTGCAGCCAAGGAGAACCCGGGAAGAGCTAGAGTTGGAGGAATCAGGGATCATCAAGAAAATCTGGTCAAGGCCTTCGCTAAACCATTGGGAATCAGAACTAATAATGAAGCAGAAGCTAGAGCCCTTTGGAGAGGGTTGCAAGTAGCCCAATAAACTCAAGGTAACTTGATGATTGAAGGTGATTCTATGAACATCATCAACCTGTTAACCAATGGCAAAAAGCCTCCATGGAGAATCGAGGGAGTCATCCATGAAGTTAGGATCCTTTTTGTGGAAAGATAGAACAGGAGGGCTCATCACGTGTATCGTGAGGCCAACAGGTTAGCTGGCAAATTAGCCAACATAGGTGTTGATGTTGGTAGTTTGGTGACATGGACACAAGGTGTGCCACGTGAAGTGGAAAACATTATTAGTCATGAAAATAAACCTAACCGTTAAGGAGAAATATGAATGGGTTTTCTTTCCCCATGGAGCTAGTAATAACTATGAGGTTTCCCTCTAAATCATACCAAATTGGAAATAAAGGTAACAGGGTTTAAGCCTTGGAATATTTTGACAGAGAATAGGAAATCGGCAAGCAATAGGTTTCACAAGTGCAAAGTTCCAAAATTCAATTCCTGTCAATGTAAGTAATGTTTACAGTTATGTTTAGGTATGAGTGTGCTTTGTTAATAAGGTGTTGTAGGGGATTCAACACAATTTCTGGTAAGAAAGCTTCAAAGATGACTAGGATCTACAATATCAGCAGAAGGCTAGATATTGTAATAGGTTTTGGGTTAACCTGCAAAACCCGGTAATTAATGAAGACTTTAATTTACCAAAAAAAAACATTTTAAAACATAATCCATTTTAAAATAGGTTCCTTCTTCCTATATTTAAGGGTCATATATCAAGCTGATTACCTCATAATTTTTTTTTTAAGAACAAACCCAAATCCCAATCTCAATTTTTAATTTGAAAAGATTTATCATAAATATGCTATATTAATTTGTTTATTTATTTTTCTTAATATGACAACTGTACACGGCTATGCCACTCCCAGCTTCTAGATAAAGGGTTGTTCCATAACATAAGTTCAATCTATGGTACCTATGCACAGGATTTTTTTTTGCTGTATAAAATTTTCCTAAGTTTCTACTTGGTTATTTATTCAACCAAGAACCCAACCCAAGTATATTTTCCCTTAAAGTTTTAAAGCTCAGATAGAAGAATTCTATCAATGCAGAATTCTAAAGAGTTGAATTGTATGGACGGGTGGAAAATTTCATATTATTCCCTATTGTAGAGCCCAAAATAAAAGGTCTTTTATCAACGACAAAATTTCAAAGATAATCACAACATAGCATGAAAGGATTCAAATACAATTGTTTTTTTTTTAGAAAATATATTTGCATTACCCACTCCACATAAACTAAATTTGCATCTATGCTATCATTATTTATTATCATTCTAGGATGGTATTATGAGCATAAACATTAGATCTTTTAGTCACTATTTTTTTTCAGCTACCAAACTTTTGAAATATGGCTATATATCAAACTACCATCTATCCATAATTGTGTTATTTACACATATTGGCTGAATAGATAATTTTATTGAACTGTTAGAAGATATCATTGTTCAAGACATATGACTTATTATTCATTTCACTATCAATATGGTCCAATGCTTCCATAATTTATACTGTTCTCAACTCATTATAGAAATATACAACATATATCTTTTAAAAATATATCCAACTACGCAAGTTGTGCACCTCCACTCGATTGATGAGATCCTCTGCAACTGGTCTGTTTGGACCACCATGGCCCCACTTAGTGGCTCTCCCAGAATTTAGTAATTTTTTTTACTCAGACCCATCGGCGAGAGACAAAGAGAAGCTTTTAATAGGGTCAGTGTGGATATATGAGAAGCAACTAAAGAATGCAGCAGACCGTGCAGACAAAAGCAAGTCCATTTTATAAATTTTTAATTTATCATTCATGAACCTAAGTTGCTATGGAAATTACACAATACCATTATTGTACATCTCTCTAAATTTTAGAATAGTGAACATAGTACAACACCCATTATTTTTAATATTTCTAGAAAAATTCCAACATGTAATCGATAATAAACATAAAAACAACAAGTAGCATGCAAAGCATACAAATAAATTTTACACTGTTCATTAAAAGCACTTCCAACCTGGTATGTTAATATTCTGTGAATCACTTGCCGAAGGTTTCTCCGCAATTATTTCACTACGAGCGCTTCTTCGCATTCACCTGTGACGATAAAAATAACCATACCTTCACCTCCTTGGAAGGTTCTTTTTTAAAATAATTTATGTGTCTTAGTAAGAAGACACATAAGCATATTCTGTATACACATGTCATGTTTACTATCTGCTAGATGGAAACATCCATTTAAGTGGGCAGGGAGTTTTTTTTAAATTAAAAGAAATTTATTTATTTCATTATAATTTTGTTTAGTGTAATGGTAATATTTATTTTTATATATTTCTTAATATAATAATAATTTTTTTAATTATTATTCTTAATTAGTATTTATTATTATAGTTTATCCTTTAAAGTATACACACACACACACACACATATATATATTTATCTAAAAATTCTTTAATGACAAAACAAATCACTAATTTCATTCAGCAGTCAAAATGTATTTTATGCAGACAGGCAAAATGCAAGCACAAGCAATATGCCCTTTATGATTTTTATAGTGGGCTTCCATGTAACAATGAGCCACGGTGCCTTAGGCACGACATCATATCCCACTTACCTGATGCTTCCAACCATTGTCTCCACTAAGGGTGCGTATTTTCCTTGTCTAGTTCATCTGTCATGAAGTGGAAACCTGCACCTGCAACCATAAATACTTGCAGCAGTATCACATTCTTCCAAAAAAATATGATCAAATAATGGGAATGTTACAGTATCCCAAAAGAACCTACGATGTCAACTATGGCATCAGGAGGGATATCTAGGGAAACAGATTGTTGTTGTAAAAATTTCATTAAATCATTTATGTGGTCAGGAGAAGTCTACAAAATTTCTAACACTGATATATTTGCTGGTGTATTAGCTAACTGCTTCTGAAGATCAAATGAAACCTGTGATTGTGGTCTCAATACTATAGGTAGAATCCTTGTAGCTGAATATTTTTTCTAATTCTCCTTTAAAATTGTATTGGATTGAGATACTAAACTTTGTCCTTGCTAATGTTGCTAATTTTGAGCTTGTTTCCTTGTAGTTACCCCAACCATACCAACCACATTGCTATGGCATAGGGAATCATCTTGATGAGCCACTTGATTGGTTGTTTACTGCTCATGCTTTGGTAGGGAATCCTTAAATATCTCCATGTCTTGATTTGTTATTGGAAATTGTTGAGTAAGAGTTTGATTATTTGTTGATTGGAGATTTCCTAAATTAATGCGTCCTGCATCAATCAAGTCTTGAACTACATGCTTCAACTTATTACAAGTTTTTATCCAATGTCCTTCTACTCTATGGTAAGTGCAATATTGATTTACCTTATACCAATGAGCGGTAGTATCTGGCTGTCTTATTGTAGGTAATTCTATTGCCTTAGCATCCAATAGTTTTTTTAAAACCGATTCCATAGGGATATTAAGTCTCATGAAATTCCTTTGAGGAGGCTTCTGAAGTGCAATATTTTGTAGGTTATTATTGACATTATTAACAATACTATCACTATAACCTCCTATATGTTTACTCTTAGGTTGAGACTTAATTGGCTTAACTTCCTTAACCTTAAGATAACCTCTCCTAATGAGAGCTTGTTCCACTTTTCTTGCTAACTCAATTGCTTGATCTAAAGATGTGATAGTAGTAGTTTCTAGAGCATAAGATAATTGTTCTTGTAGATTACCGATGAATATATCAAGCATATATTTTTGAGACACAGGTTGTCTTAATTGACCAGATAAACTTATCCAATGGGCTAATTTTTTTGAAAAAAATTCTTATTTACTTTGTTTTAAATCATATAAGTCTCTCACAATCACTTCATTTTCAATATAAGCACTAAATTGATGAACAAACATCTATGCAGTCTTCTCAAAAATATTCAAGGAATAGTTGGGAAACCAATAATACCACTTTAATGCCACTCCAACAAGACTCTTTGGAAATGTTTTCAATAAGAACATATCATAATAAATAAGATCATGCAAAGCTATCTTAAATCCTCTTAAATGCTATATTGGATCTTCAGTCCCTTTATAAATCGATAAAAATGACATGGGAAAATGCTTGGGATAAGGTCTAGAAGCAACACTAGGATCCAATGACTGACTACACATTTCTTTATAACTGTATGTAAATCCTGAAGGATGATTCATATCCATCCTTGAAACCAATTGATTCACAACACTTATCAAATTATGTATTTCTGAATTATTATGTGTGTTCCTCATATTTCCCAAAGGAGGAATGTATGTATGTTGAAACCCTGATGTTTGATTTAAGTTATGGATACTTTGGTTGTATGTGGCATTTTATGGATAGATAACACCTGGTGGAATAGAAGAAATGGTGTTGACATTAGAGGATGAAGGAGGAAATTGAGAATAATTTTTTGGACCACTACTAGTAAGAGGGACTTGAATATTCTCTCCAACATTGGTGGTATTAGTAATGGCACAAGTCACTTGGTTCTTAAAATTTTTTTGATGCAAAGATTGAGATGTAGGAATGCCATGATGAAGCAAAGAATACCTATTGGGAGGGGAAGAAGTAGCATCATTTTTTTCAAGACGAGCTTCTCATTCCACATATTCCAATAGTTTTTCTTTATGAGATTTCATGAATTCCCAAATGTAATCAAATGATGAAAAGACATAACTTCCATTAGGTCCAGCAAAAGGATTAATATTAGTTTTAGTTTCCATGTCTACCTCTTCTTGCTCTTCTAGATCTACATTAGGGTCTTCCCTATCAATCTGATCATCTTCCAAAGTAAGATAATCAAAATCTAATTGTTTCCTCTGAATTCTAAGGAAAGGAGCCATTAGAAGCAGTGAAAAAAAAAAAGGGGAAAACACTAAGAAGAAAATTTTAATTACTTAAATATTTTTCAAATAGAATTAATGATCTTGCTTAGTGTTTGAAAGAAAAGGAGGTGTTCACGTCAGGTTCAAAAAAAATGTAGAGGGGGAAAACTACCCTACCATGTACAATTCCCAAATAAAAGGTTGGATATGCAAGAAGAGAACCTTTCATGGGGTGAACCATAGGGGCTGTGTTGTACTCTACACTAGAAAATATTTTGGGATAGTTTGATGTATTCAGTTTTAAGAAAACACCTAAGTTTGGACTTTCTAGATCTAAGCTAGAAAATATAAAGGACAATGCAAAAAATAAAATATAATAGTAGAACATATAATGCAAGGATATGAGAGCTAGCCTAAAATGATTTTGTCCTTTTGATGTTAAATAAACTAGGGTTTATTCCATAAAATATTTAAAGCAAAAATATGCAAAGTAAATGCACATAAATTATCCCTAGATGCAAACTAAATGCTTTTTACTTTCAGATGCCTAAGAATCAATAACTAGATCAAATATTCAACCAATAAAATGATTAGAGTACTTATCTAGACTAGTGGTTGATTTAGCTCTTTCTACCTCTTGTCCAATGATATCTGAAAATACCTATTTTTGCAAGATAACTCATAAAACACTAAAAAATAGAATTAGCATTAGGGGGCCTACTTAGGCCGCTGTGTAACAGTCCTTGGAGGTGAAGTAGTCAAGCCACCTAGGTCCTTTTAGATGAAATTGTAAAATAAAAGTAAAAATTGACCTTTGAATAATTAATCATAAAACAGAAATGCAGTAACAAAAAACATAAAACAGAATGTTGTATTATGATCTATATACAAAATGGAATGTAACAGTGAAAACAAAATCTTGAAATTTCTCTCGGTGTGCCCTAGAGAAAAATTATGCCTCACTTGGAGTAGGTACGATAACGTAATAGCAAAGTCACACCCTACTTGGATAGGGTGTGATTTTGCTTTTGCAAACTGGTTTGCCCTAATTAGGTCAAGCAAAGTCATGCCTTGCTAATTTCAAGCGTGATATTGCTACAAATTAATGAAAAATAAAAAGCAAGTGTAAAATATGAAATAAATGTCAAGAACAAAGTGAGCAAACTCTAATGGATATCATAGAAGTAGGAAGAGAATACTGAAGTATCCAAGTGGGCACTCTATCTCTCCGAACTACACCACGGATCCACCAAGTCACATAGTAAATCAATCCAATCAACGCAATAGAAGATCAAATCCAAAATTCACAGTTCAGGGTTAGCTTGCAGTAGAGAAAGCAAAGGAAGAAGAACGAACTATAAAATTTTTGAGTTTAATTAATAATCAGAATTTTGCATTAATATCGCACATCAAAAAACTTGTATATTAAACTTGCACACACGTATATGATTAAGTAAAAACATCCTTCATTTTATATACAAAATTGAAGGAAAAAAAATGAGCAAAATAAACCCAAATCTGACACAAAAACATGCTAGAGGGTTTAAACTTGGGTCTAAGCAATCCAAAAAGAATAAAATAAAAATTAAATTAAAAATAGTGAAGTCACGCCTCGTGGAAATGGGGGTGAGATTTTGCTAAAAGATAAAATGAAATAAAAAGGAGGGGTAAAGAGGTCTTCCCTTGCTCTTGGTAGGGGTTGAGGGCCTCTTAGGGGTTACAAGGAAGATTGCCCACTGAAAGTGGGTCAATTTTCCATGTCTACATAGTGTTGCCTACTTGTCGTGACCCACCCTCATTGGTAGGCCCTCGACAAGCACATGAAAGATACGATATACATATTCCAAGGTCACAATATGCTCCCTTGTCAAAATTTGAAAAGAACCCTTGTTAGGGCCCCACCTCTTGACCAATGTAGATAGAAACTCCTCATTAGCTCAAAAAGTCTCTCTCCATTTGTAGCCCTCTAAGCCCACAACCTCCAGAAACTTCCACTCGTCAGCTGTGAGAGCTTTCCGCACCTTGGATATGGTGTGAGGCCATCAGTGTCTAGCAGTAATAAAATTAACCTTAAGCACAAAAAAAGACAAAATCAGTGCATATCCAAATTAAAAACAAGAAAAACGAAAAAAACATTGCATATCATAATAGCATAAATTGTATGGAAAAACATTTTACATAAATTTCAAGTTTAGAAAAACATAAAAACATTGCATATCATACTAGCATAAATTGCATGGCACATCATTTTACATAAATTTCAAGTTCAGAAAAACACAAAAACATTGCATATCATTCTAGCGTAAAATGCATTGCACATCATACTACATACATAGAATTTCAAAAACAAAAAAAAAACTTTCAACCTCCCCCATTCATGCATTTCAAAAAAAAATAAAAAATAAAAAACTTTTGCCAACCCCTCTTAGTGGTTGCAAAATCAAAAAATAAAAATAAAAACAAAATAAAAACTTTTGCCAACCCCTCTTAGTGGTTGTGATATCAAAAAATAAAAAAAAAAATTAAAAAAAAACTTCTGTCAGCCCCTCTTAGTGGTTGCAAAAAAAAAAAATTAATTAAAATTTTTCCAGCCCCTCTTAGTGGTTGCAAAAACAAAAAAATTAAAAACAACAATTTTTTTTTGCCAACCCCTCTTAGTGGTTGTAAAATAAAAAAAAAAACAAGGAAAAACAATAAAAACCTAAGCTAAGGGATAGAACACCTACCTTAACAAAGTGGACACTGACTTCTGCTCCAGCCGAGCCACCACCACCCACACCCACGCTAACTCCACTCCCCTCACCAGCATTTATCTCACTTTCTCTTCTCGAACTGCTCAACAAATTTGCACTGCAACAATGAAATGAAAATGATCCCTCACCCCTTTATATAGTCATTTTTCATGGTGTAAACTGCACATCCGCATTTTCTGGAGTGCACAAAAACCCAATCCCATAGTTTGTAGCTAAAATAGCGGATGCATAGTTAAGGACGGGAAGAACCGCACATGTGCGCTTTATCAAAAATAAAAAAGGGAGAACACCCCAAAAAAAATCACATCATCAATTCTCACATCATCATTATCATCATCATCATCAACACATCAATTAGTGAACCTCGTATCTAGTGAATTATCCTATACACCTAGCGGTTGCAATGACTAGCAATCCATGCAATCCGGTAGGATGGATAGCTCACCATAAGGACACTCATCATAAAATAAAAATGACATTTAATCACATAGGTCCCTCAATATTTTAAACTTGGTTTTGTTCAAACCAGATTTGCATAAGATTATCCGTCAACCCCTTCCATTGGTTAAAAAGCAAAAACAATCAAATCAATTTTGGTAATAATCAAAAATCACGTGAGCATCAAATTCCCAGAATGACTGGTTCCTTGAACCCATCATTTGGAAGGAATTTCTACAGTCACAAGGGAACAAGAACTCCAAAATTGGTTGATGATTTTACCACAACACTTACCACAAATGAACCAAAGGAAAATTTGCAAAATACAAACAATGCCAAACTTGGGGCATCAAGTTGAGTCAATATCATATATTTGTATTACATTCACATCATTCATCATTCACTTCATTAATCATCCAAATTAAGTTAATTGACTCATGGTTTTTATTCTTTATCCATTTTCCAATTGAGGGGGTAAGCAAACAAATCAAAATGTCATAAATTTTTTTCAAAATCACTGCAGCTTGTGCATCGAGAAGAGTTGAGTCCATCCATCCAATAAAGATAGGTGTCATTGGTTTTTGCACCACATCGTGTTTCACACAATGTGGTACAAAAAGGGGTATTTGTAGAAACCAAAAATTGGTCATCCATTAAGTCATCATTTGGTACCCCACATCAAATATTCCATAATAATTTATATGCCTAAGTTTAGACTTAGGTATATAAAATACTGCACATTATCCTATTTTCTAGATTTATTAAATCTAGAAAATCAACCTAGGATACCCTACCTACCCACTAGACATGTGTCGTAGCCACCTCACCAATATCCCTTGCCACATCTCATACACCCCTATCCCATTTGTCCCTTCATATGGAGCAACCCTCCACATAGCACTCCACTTGCATCCACCTCACCCGAGTTAAGTGAGACACCCTATGTGACTCACTCTAACTGTCCCCTCCATTTGGCAACCTAGGATTACCACTTGGTAATATTAGCTTGCCATCTCTCATTTTCCTCCAAAACCCTAAGGATCCTATAAAGGCACCTTCACCCTACCAAATCAAAGGGACTAAAAATTTGTATCGTTAGGCTACTGAAATAGGACTAAATCTCAACACACATCTCAAGGAGAACTAAGATCTTGAGCTCAGAGGTCCATTTTTGAAGCAACCTTGCATTCAATCTTCACCCCATGTTCATAATTCCATTGTCAAAACTCACCTACGTGGGTTTCCCACCGCTCATGGATGGTTTGCTAATCACCACCACACACCTATGGTTTTTTAGAGTCAAACACAAAAACTAGATCCGATCAATAAGAAGTTTATGTTTGTAGCAAGGCATTTAATTTGTTTTCTCTATTTCAGGCTTACATGTTTTCTTCAGTTAGGATTTTATGGTAGTATTATTTATCTAGATTTTTAGGTGCTACTAACCCTCGTATGATTTTCATGTGTGTAGGAAATATGTATTTTGGAGAAGCTAATAAAGCTAGAGTGGTCCCTGCATTGGATACTTGAAGCCCACTCACCCCTTCGAAGCTATAGTAGAAAGGACAAAGAGCACCAGTCAATTGTTTTAAAGACCACATTCTATCATTGGTCACTTTTTACATTGTAATATTGCACCTAATATACTTGGGAGAATTCAAAAGAGATCATTGTAATATTGGGAGATTTAGGCTCCCCTATTTAATACAAAGAGAGATCATTCTTTTATTATTGCAAGTGTTCAATTTGTGTTATATGTTTGGTGTTGTTCTTTTGATTACAAGGTGATTCTACCAAGAGTAGTTAGGGGAAAATTTAAATTTTGAATTTTTATGTAGAGTATCTTAGTTAAGGGGAGGAAGACCAATACTTTCTTGTGCATAGTATCTTGCCCAAAGTAGATTTTTCTCTCATTTTCTCTTGTTTATTGATTTGGAATCGAGCACCAAGTCAACTCATGTAAAGGCCCCATCAATAATTTTCATTTAAATATATGTATTTGATGATGTTTATATATATATATATATAAGAGTTGTAAGTATTTACTCTCTGTCTCATTCTTTGTGTATGTGTAAACTTGTGTAGGAAATTTTGACTAGTATTAGTCCCTTCCTTTACACAAATTCATATGAAAGAAATATATGTTGTTCTGGAATTGTGTTTATTTTCTTGGTAGCATTGATGTGTGTGTTCATTCATCCCATCAATGCATAAAGAGCCTTGTAATTCTTGGCATATTGCCCCCATAGGCTAGGCTAGTTAACTTTTACTGCTTTTATTTTACTGCTCTTTTCTCATCCATTTTTCCAAAAAAAATCCAATAGAATAGGCTAGATTAGGAGAAAGTGCACCAATATCACACACAAACAAGGAGCTAGCCTTAGTAAAAATTCCTAGAGGTTTTCCTCATATCCATGTCCCACACTTCCTAGACTTCCCAAATTATATGCTCCTCACAAGGCATGAGCACTAGATGCACCTAACAACTGTAGTGGGTGGTCATTGTACCCAAAGCATGAACTAGACACAATTTGGTTCCCAACACAAAGTATGAAAAATTTGAAGCAGATAACTTAAAAATTTTAAGGTGTCAATCACCATCGAAAATACATATTTTACAATAAATACTACCCCTTTTTAATTTTGTAATTATTCACTATAGTTTATTTAAAAAAAAAGTAAATAGCTATAAGAAATTACAAAATAAAAAAACCATTTCCTTCATAGGGTAGTAAAACAAATGTTGTCTTTGGTTGGTTTTGATCCATTTATATTTATTTTTAAAAATGCATACTTTGTTTCAACTTGCCAACTTCCCTACTATTGGTTCATGCATAAAGAAAGGGACAATTTAATTTTAACCTTTTTTAAAAGCATTTATGTAATTTTAAAGCAAAAATTAACACAGAGTTGAACTTGAGATCTCCACCCTTGAGAGTCTTCTACTTTATCTTGATGTCAATGTTGCTATCTCAAATTAATAGCTTTGAACTTTCTTCAGATTAACACCCACAAAATTCTTTGGATTTATCTATCTCTAAATTTTCCACTAGCATAAAACTTTAGATTTTTTGTTCTCCACATCAAAAACTAGCTTTACACTATTTTTGGATAAAAAATACCTTACTCCAATGGGATTCCATGGTGATGAATGAACATGTAATATTTTTGATGCCGACACTGGTAGTATGAAAGATAATAGTACACATTTAATCTTAACATGTAATTGTTTGTCAATTAACAAAAATAATAATCTAGGTAATCTTAACAACTTGTTATGAGCAGAGAACATGGCCACTAGCAACATCCTCAATGATGTCAAATTTCATAATATTCTCTTCCACCAAGTTGGATGTGTAGGATTCCATTAGCATTCATAAATTCACTCACTGGGTGAACGAGAATGTCATGAATGCATGTATACTAGGAATGGAAATAAATTATATTATTTTAAAACCCGAGGAAACATACCCACCATAGATAGTTATTGGGGAAAAATGGAGGATATTTTTGAAAACAATTATAAAAGACAAAAGTATGTATTGACATCAACTAAAAAAAACAAAAAAATATTATTTCAAGAAGAGAATGGTGATTATTCAAAGGTATGCATTGAAATAAACTATTATGGTAAGAAGAGAATGGTAATTGATGATAGAGGTCAACTGATAGACAATTTCAAAAACCAAAGTGCCATCTCAAATTGGTTTTCTCTGATACCAAAAATAAATCAAGCATGGAAATGATTTTTTTTATTAATTTAGAGCATCTAGGTTGTACAAACATATATACATTAAGATATCTCTTGGTGCTTTAGATACCAACATATTATTTGTATTATATCTTTTCAAATATTACACAAATAATGTAATAATTATCTAGCATTACTAAGGAGTTAATAGGTTTTTATGACACTAAGATTATTTGAATAAAAGAAACAATAATAAATGTTGAGGAATATAAGGATGTATTCCAAAATATTTAGAAGAGAAGGGACTATGGATAAAAAGATTCACCCACCTGTATATAGTGTTACTGTTAGGAACCTATTATTAAAATAAAACTCACCCACACAAAATACTGAAAAATAATTGAAATACATCAAATAACTGAATAACACTATGCAGAAAGTAATTGTAAAATTGAAATAATCTCACAAATAACTCAAGAAACGTAGGCCTATTCAAGGGGAAACCTCCTTCACTATTTCATTAACTTGCAAAAATATACATTCGTATATGGCTTCATGTATTTTAAAGATAAATTTGCATGCAACCCTACCTAAAGGTTCAAGAGTTGGTTTACATGCAAAATTCCACTCGAGCTAGAATCTTCTACCAACCATCGGTTATAATCTTGATAACGGTTACATGAGATGGCACCACTTGGATAGGTGCCTTACTTGCCACATACATTACAAAGTATTAGAAAACAACATTATAATAGAATTTCCATATTGTAAGTGGATCATTACATAAGCCAATGAGAATTACAAAATAACGTTAAGATGAAATCCTAACATGTCCTTCCCCTTCAAAAAACTTTGTGCTCAAAGCTGAAGATGAGGAAACTGGTGCTAGAGTTGGTGGAGAGACTCCCATGTAGCATATTTTGGTTGAAGTCCACGCCACTGAACAAGGACCTTAGTAATGGTGCGATTGCAAAGAGTGTGAGCCCAATGATCCAACAATTTATCAGGTCGAGCAAGATAGAACCTTCTTCATCCAATTCTAGGAGTGCAAATTGAACCTGTACTTGAGTGACCATAACCTTTTTGAGAGAGGAGACATTAAAAATAGGGTGGATCTTGGAGGTAGGCAGGAGGGCCAATTTGTAAGTTGTGGTACCAATATGTTGTTAAACCTTATAAGGACCATAGTATTTTGCAACAAGTTTCTGGCTCTTGTGAAGTTGGAGGGATGACTATTTGTACGAATGCAAGTGAAGGAAAACCATATCACCTGCATCAAATTTGCACTTAGAACAATGTTGGTTAGCTTATTGGCGCATCCTATTTTGGGCCACATCCAAATTCATCTTTAGTTGGTGGAGGACATCCATGTGTTTATTGAGAGTAGTGTCAACAACATGGAACTTGGATTTGCTCAATATGTAAGAGGAACGCGTGAGTGGAGGGCACCTATAAACTACCTCAAAGGGGATAAACTTGGTTGTTGTGTGATAGGAAGTGTTGTACCACTATTCGGCCAAAGGAAACCACTTTTCCCATAGAGTAGGATGATCAGATGCAAAGTAGCGAAGGTAGATCTCCAAAAATTTATTGACAATCTTAGTTTAGGCATCCATTTACAAATGATATGTTGAATCTATTTTGAGCTGAATTCCTTGCAAATTAAATAATTCTTGCTAAAAATAATTAGTAAAGGTTGGGTCACGGTCGGACATGATGGAGGTAGGTATACCATGCATGTGGAAAATAGAATAAAAAAATTTAGGCAATGGTGGAGGTGATGTAAGGATGGGTGAGGGAACAAAAGTGAGCATACTTTGAAATACGATCCACTACCACAAAGATAATAGATTTGCATTCGAACTTAGGTAACTCTTCAATAAAATCCATGGAAATACCCATCCAAATCTAGTCATGAATGGGAAAATGTTGAAGAGTTCTTGGAGAATGCACTATTTCACCTTTCATCCATTGAATGGTATCACAAGCTACCATAAAATCTTGAATGTACTTTTTCTTACCATTCCAAAACAAAGTGCGCTTAAGTCGTTCATATGTTTTGAGAAATCCTAAATGGTCTGTAGATGGGGTGGCATGTAGTTCTTTCATGAGAAGTTCTCAAAGAGGGGACTTGTGGGGAATAGCAAGGCATTGGTGGTAACACACATCATGGTCATCCCAAGTGTAGCCCAAACATGAAGTTTAATAGTGTGTAGGAAGGCAACCAAAGTTTGCAAATCAAAATATTGAAGTACCTCCTGGTGTAAGGAATCGATCCATTAGGGAAAAAACAATGAAATGGTACACAACATACTAAGAGCCTCAAATTGGTAAGAGAGAGCATCGACCACAATATTCTCCTTGCTCTTAATATAGGTGATATCATAATTATAGCCAATGAGTTTAGAGATCTATTTTTGTTGTTCGGGGGTGGCAAACCATTGCTCCAAAAAATATTTGAGACTCTAATGGTCCATTTTAATGGAGAAATGACACCCAATGATATATAGTCGCCAATGAGTTACTGCATGCTGAATTGCCATCATCTCCTTGGAATAAGTGGATTTTTACAAATTACGACTAGAGAGAGATTTACTAGTGAAAGACAAGGGCCACCCTTCTTGCATCAACACAACACCAATATCATGACCAGAAGCATCGCTTTCAATGATAAAATATTCAAAATAATCTAGCATAGCTAATATTGGAGTGGTGGTCATAGCATGGTTCAACTCTAGGAAAGCCTATTCAGTGGGTCCTAACCAAGTAAAAGAGTCCTTATTTAACATGGGAGTGGGGGAGCTACAATTTTATCATATTTATAAATAAATTTATGGCAATAACCTATAAGCCCTAAAAATTCTCAAATACCCTTGAGAGTGTGAGGTTTTGACCATTCCTAAACCGCTTGGATCTTCTTGGGGTCAACTTTGATGCCATCCTTGGTGATAATGTGTCCCAAATACTCTTCTATCAACCCAAAAGAACACTTGGATCACTTAGCATAGAGTTGATATTGTGCCAATAATTGTAGAGTTTGATCCACATGAACAAGATGCTCTTCCCATGAGCGACTATATACGAGAATATCATCAAAGAAAACTAGGATGAATTTTCGAAGGAATGGATGAAATATGTTGTTCATAAGGCTTTGAAAAGTGGAAGGAGAAATAGTTAAGCCAAATGGCATCACCAACAACTCATAGTAACCTTCATATGTATGAAAATTAGTCTTGGGAATATCCTCATCCTTGAGCCTAATTTGATGGTACCCAGAGCAAAGGTTTAATTTAGAAAAGTACATAGTCCCATGTACTTCATCCAGTAATTCATCCACCACTAGGATATAAATTTTATCCTTGATGGTGAGTTTATTGAGCTTATGGTAATCGATACACAACCACTAGGATCCATATTTCTTGCACACCAATAAAATTGGAGAAGAGTAAGGACTATTGCTTGGTCGAATGATTTTGGCTTTTAACAATTCATGTACTAACTTCTTGATTTCTAACTTAAGAGCATGAGGATATCGATACAGTATAATGTTGGGTGGTGCATTGCTAGGTAACAAAGGAATACCATGGTCATGAGAGCGATGAGATGGTAATTCTAATGGTTCATCAAAAATAGAATATTCTTGGCCAAAATAAGTTGCAAATATGTAGGAGTGGAATCCTCCTCTAGAGGGTAATATTGGATCAAAAATATCTGAGCTATGACACCCCGAGATGATTTTTTTAACAACTTCTCCATCCATATTGAACTAATAATCTGTGAAGGCCTTGATTTTGAACCATGGAGAGTGTGAGATTGTTCATTCTATGAAAATTGCATCCAAAGCTCAACAAATTTCCATGAGATGGTTTCCAATGTGCCCAACCATTGAGCTCCCAACACGATATCACATCTCCCTAGTTTAAGTGCAAAGATATCTTGTTTGAGCTCATAGTCCCCAATATTGACCTTAACATTACAACATTTACCTTTGCAAGGTAAGGTCCTACCATTGGCTACCATAACCTCAAATGAATTACATGTGTGTACGTAATAATTTATCTGCTTGACAATTCGGGGATTAATAAAGTTGTGTGTGCTACCAGAATAAATCAAGATGGTAAGATTTAGGTCTTTGAAATAACCCACAAATTTCATGATTTGGGGAGTAGTAATGCTAGCAAGAGCATGAACAAAAATTTTAGCTTGTGGTTCATCTTGGTTTTCTTCCTCTGGTTTGGGAGGTTACTCTACTAATTTCATGTCATCATCATTGTTGTCGCTGGTGTCAGGCTCATCAACATCTATGAGGAATAATTTATTTTGGGTGCACCTATGCTTGTGATAAAACTTTTCATCACAATTGTAGTACAACCCTTGAGCACATCACGCATCCATTTTAGTAGTGGTTAGACATTTGGGTGAAACAGTGGGTGCAACAGATTTTTGTTCATTTTGATTTTCGAATATTGGAGGAAAAAAGGGTCTAGCCTATGGAAATTTAGATATCCACCTCTGAGCTAAAAATTTGGATTTGGTCAAATGAGCCAACTTGATAGCTTACATCATGGATTGTGGTTTACACATCGTGCTTGGATATCTTCCCTCAAACCGCTAACAAAACAACTCATAAAGAACCCTTCATTAAGCCCCTTAGTTTAATAGGCCAATTTCTCAAATTATATTTGGTAATCTCAAACTATCGAAGTTTGTTTCAAATTTTTTAATTGTCCTATAAAATCATCATACTCACTAGGGCCAAAGCAAGTTGGTAATTAAGACTCAAAGTATTCCCAAGAAGTATCATGGGTAGTGTTCTGCAACCATTGGTACCACTGTAAAGACTCAAATTCCAAGTTGAAGGAAGCCATTTGAACTCACTAAAATATGCAGACATCATGGAATTTAAAACATTGAGTAACACGACATAACCACCCATCCACATCCTTACCATTAAACTTAAGAAAATCTAATTTAGGCATCTTAAAGGTAGGATCACAATCATATCAAGGGTGAGAGTCATTTTTTGCCCTTCCTTTACCTCTATCAGAATATGAGTATTCAGTACTGTACTAAGACTTGCTTGTACCACCTTGCAATTTGGACTCAACATCTGCAAGTTGTACTTTTATGTAGGTTCTGGAGGTAGCATAATCATCTCTAAAATTTTGAAGCTCTATCATCATAGTTTTATTTGAGATTTGCATGCTATAAATGGTGCTTTAGAGTATTTCCAACAATGAGGTGACCTGATCTATCTCTTTTTTATGTCCACGAGTGCCACCAACCATTTTAGAGTCTTTAACCTCTTTTACTAAATTACTAAAAATAGAAGTGTGGTTTTAGGAATTACTATTTTTAGTAAGGAGTCCAAAAAAGTGCTTGGGTGTTATATATTAAAATGATCAACTCAAAAAGATGGTCACACTGAGTTATATCCCACAACACTAATTTTGGATACCCCCAAAATTTTTTTGGTCCTCTATTTTGACAAGTCTACTGGTGTGGTCAATTTTTGATTCTGAGATACGGTTCAAAAGTTGGGTTTTGGATCAACTATCTATGACCTGTGTATTCTATCGATTGACCACCTTATCACTATCCCTATCTCTTGTACTGTAGTTACTGACACTATTCACATCTCTGACCTAGGATCCTTTGTACTGTGCAGTTACTGACACTAAAAATCCTATTTTTGACCTTGACCATGTTAGCATAAATTTTTTTGCATAGTTTTTATTACATTATATGGGATATATAAAAATAGTGCTTCATAAGCACTCTCTAGTTCATGAGGTGGTTAGCCAACCACTTGAGGTGGTTCAACCACCTAAACCACCTTATAGTCTTGTATATAACCAACACATGAATCAATGATATTTGCTTCGGATTATTCTCTTCTTGAACGCTGTCTAAATTCTACATGGTACCAGAGCAGTGGCATGGAGACTGGGCAGACAGAGGAGACCCACGAGGTCCGAGCATGAGGCCCGAGGAAACCAGACAGAGGAGATCCATGAGGTTTGAGCATGAGGCTCGAGGAGATCTTAACTACTGACTGGACAGTAGGAAAGCATAATGATAGACCCATAACGGGTAGACCGAGGTGACAGGAGAAGGCACTAGACATAGATAAAAGGCACATGAAACGAGGCAAGACCAAAGACACAAACAATAGGCACATGAAAAAAAGCAAGACCAAAGGACACATGGCATGTCGACATTGGATCGAGAGTGCATGTAAGGAGCCACAGAGGATAGAGCAGACATACCAAGGACAGAGATTCAAAAAAAGGAGGGCTTGATTACCCGAAGGCAACCAAAATGGTTAGTGCGATTTCGTACTAATAAACCATCCCACAGTCATAGCACAACGCATGTGGGATTATTTCTTTTTTTTCCCACAATGTGCTACCTGTGGATGAAGAAGGATATTCTCCTTCTCTATTCTTGTCATGCCCTTTAGCACACGTAATTAGTGCCTCTGTTGTTTGGTGAGAGGTTCTTGGTTCAACTCCCTGCGAGTCCACTTGTGCCTGTGCTGCATCATTTGATGCCCATCGAAGATTTTTTGATGCCTGGAGCATTTTTGACACCTGTGCCATGTCATTTGACACTTGACAAAGTTTTTTTGATGCCAGGAGCACATTTTGATGCTTGTGCCACGTCATTTGATGTCTACCGAAGAATGTTTTATGCTCAAAGTGTATTTTGATGCTAGAAAGAGCATTTTTTACATCGAAAAGAGCATTTTGATGCCTTGTTAGTGCATTTTGACATCCCAAATTTTTTTCTTTTCCCTATTTATTTTGCAACCAGAAGGGGGGATCATAGCATTCTTTTGCAAAATTATAAGACAAAGGGGGGAGATCAAAATTGATGAAAGTGATTAAAACTGGTATTGTAATAGGTGCATTTTCGATGGAAACCGACACCTAGATAGTTCAAATTTGTGGGCATTTGTGATTGTGTTTATTGCATTTAAATATTCTATTTTCTTGCATTAACAATCATAAAAAGAACAAACAAACAAGACCCCAAATTTTTTAACCTACTTGTGCAATTCAATTGCACAACAACGTTCGGTATTTGAGATACCTCTGGCCCACACTTACAGGTAATGTTGTCATGCTTTGGGCTACTGTATCCGCCACCTAATATAGCTGCAACAATGACGTCTGAGCTTGTTCTCTATCAATCATCGGGGAGAAATAAGGCAAACCAGTTCTATTGTTCACTTCATTTCATACCCACATCGTGATTGTTGTTAGGCGTAAATCTTGACGAAGGTTTTTCCAAAGTGTTTAGGGGAAGTTATGCCCCACGCATGAGGAATAAAATTTCTATGGTAGGTGTCATTAACAACACGATGCCCTTTCAGTATCACCTAAGTTCAATATATCATGCTTCTCATATGTACTTATAGTCTCCCTCACGTAAGGGCGGGTACATACTGAGTAGTATATTGTTCATATATACTTATAGTCTCCCTCACGTAAGGGCGGGTATATTTTTGAATGGTTACGATATAAAGATCTGGCAGGTATAAAGAAAGGGAGACCAATTGGTGATATAAGGAACCTTCATAATGGCCAGTGTTCACAAGTATATCTCAGATTCACAGTTACTGAAAGGTCCTAACTTTGTTCCATGGAAGACAAAGATGAGAGCAATTCTTCAGGTGGAAGATTTATGGGATGTAGTGAATGGCACTACAAAACACCCTCAAACAACAGGAACAGATCAAGAAGCTTGGGATAAGAAGGACAAAAGAGGTCTCATGTTTCTCCTGCTTGCTACTTCAGATGAGGTTCAACCTCATATCTGTGATGCCAAAACCAGTAAGGAAGCTTGGGATGCTTTGATTACTATGTATGAAGGAAAGAATCAGTCCACTATTCTAAACCTTCAAACTCAACTACATACTCTCAGTATGAATTCTGGGGAGACAGTTGATCTATTCCTTTGTAGAGTGGCTGATTTGAAAGCCAAATTGAATGCTATGGGAAAACCAGTGGATGATGATATCTTGAATTCTGTCATCTTGAGAGCATTGCCAGATTCCTACAAGATGTTGATCACTTCCCTCAATATTTTTGGTAGACAAGTATCTTTTGTGGAATTGGTAAATTTGCTTCAGACTGAGGAGGCAAACCAGGTTCAGAAATATGAGGTGCCAGATAATGCCCTTTCCACCCAACAAAAGGGTAAGAAACAAGGTCAGTTTCAAAAAGGGGTTCTTCTTCCAAGGAAAAAGGGAAACAAAATCAGCAGAAGGATAAACAATATTGCAAGATTTGTGATATGAATAACCATGACACCAACAGGTGTTGGTTCAAAAACAAGCAACAAAATGACCAACCTCATAGGAAGAAAGGCAAAGAGAAACAAAAATATAAAAAGAAACATAAGCAACCTAAGGGCCATGTTGCTTATGTTGACTCCAACTCAGACTCAGATTCCCCTGAGTCCAATTCAGATTCTGACTCTGAAAGAGCACACAAGGTGCTCATGACCCATACTTCATCTTCCCAGATAGATGTTGTTTGGTATATTGATTCAGGTGCTAGTAAGCACATGACAGGGGACAAATCATGGTTTGAAACTTTTGAGGAGAAAGAAGGTAAGCCCGTCACAATTGCTGACAATCAAGTCTACCAAGTAAAAGGTGAAGGGGATGTTTCTGTCACTCTTCCAGATGGTAAATGTCAGATAGAAAAGGTACTTTATGTCCCTGGACTAGCCAATAATCTGTTGTCTATTCCTCATATGTTGGATAGAAACATGGATGTTGTGTTCCGAGTTGTGAAAGGCAAGAAAAGATGCTTTATCACCAAGAAAGGTAAACATGTTGCCACCGGCTCCTACAAACATGGCTTGTTCATTCTAGATGCTCTTTCAATGCCTCATGTTGCTCTGGCTGCAACTACAAAGGAGGCTACTTCTCTTTGGCATAGAAGATATGGGCATCTCAGTTCAGGATATTTGCTCGAATTATGCAAATATGAGATGGTGAGAGGCCTTCCCCACCTTTCATCCATCTTACCAGTTTGCTCGGATTGCTTAGCAGGGAAGCAACACCGAGTACCTTTTGAATCTAGCTCTTCCAGAGCTATGAAACCTTTGGAGTTGGTACACACCGATTTGTGCGGTCCTATGCCAACTAGTTATGGTGGAAAGAAGTATTTTCAATTGTTTGTTGATGATTACTCTCGAAAAATGTGGGTTTTCTTCCTTCAATTGAAATCAGAGGCATTTTCATACTTTCAACACTTCAAGAAACTTGTTGAAAAAGAGTCCGGATGTTTCATCAAAACCCTCCGCTCAGATCGAGGGGGGAATATACTTCCACATATTTTTCATCATTTCTGAAAGAACATGGGATTAAGCAACAACTGACAACAGCCTATACACCTCAACAAAATGGAGTTGCTGAGAGGAGAAATCATTCCATTATGGAAATGGTTCGATGTATGCTAAAAGGAGCACATATTGAGGATCAGTATTGGGCAGAAGCAATAAATACAACATCATACCTCCTGAATAGGGCACCCACAAGAGCTCTATAGGGTAAAACTCCACAAGAAGCATGGAGTGGTAAGAAACCCTCCATTTCTCATCTAAGAGTTTTTGGATGTAAGGCATTCATGCACATTCCTAAATAGAGAAGGAAGAAGTTAGATGAGAAAACCCTAAAATGTATCTTTCTTGGTTATGATGAGCATTCAAAGGGATATCGCTTGATAGATCCTATAACCAAGAAAACACATATTAGTAGAGATGTAGTATTTGATGAAGCTTCCACATCAGATATCCCATCTACAGATGTATATCTTGAAGAAGAAGAGGAACCTAAGAAAGAAGGTACATCCCCAAAGAAGAAGGTTCCAAAATGGTATACTAGTACATTGAGAGATTCTAAACTAAATACACTTCCAGATCTAACTCAAGATCGACCTTGCACTCGGAGTATGACACAACAGAGAAAAGCAGAGACTTCATCTGAAGAGGTTGATGAACTTTACCAACAGTTTGATGATCTATCTGTAGATGCAGAGGAAGACAAAGACACATATATGGAAAATGAACAGGTTTATATGACAACATTGGATGAAAATGAACCTATAATAGTTCAAGATGCACTTAGTGAGCCTCAGTGGAAGGCTGCTATGGAGGCAGAACACACATCTCTCATGAAGAATAATACATGGAAGCTAGTCAATCTGCCTACAGGAAAGAAGCCCATTGGCTGCAAATGGGTGTTCAAAGTAAAGTATAAGGCAGATGGTACTATTGATAAGCATAAAGCCCATCTTGTTGCAAAGGGCTATGCTAAAAAATAAGGCATAGACTATGAAGAAACTTTTGCCCCTACTACAAATATGACTACCATTCGAGTACTTTGTGCCATGGCAGCTCAGTTTGGGTGGAAGTTGCATCAGATGGATGTTAAAAGTGCCTTCTTGAATGGTGACTTACAAGAAGAAGTATACATGACTCAACCAGAAGGGTTTATGGTTGAAGGGCAAGAACAAAAAGTTTGCAGATTGATCAAATCCTTGTATGGGCTCAAACAAGCTCCTCGAGCTTGGTACATCAAGATAGACAGTCACCTAGTGCAACATGGATTCAAAAGAAGTCCTTCAGATGCAAATATCTATATTAAGAACAATGGTTCTGATATAGTGATTCTGGTGTTATATGTAGATGATCTGATCATAACAAGAAGTTCAGAGAAAATGATTGATGCAGTAAAAGATGATTTGAAACAATATTTTGAAATGACAGATCTAGGACTTCTTCACTATTGTCTTGGTTTGGAAGTAACTCAAAAAAGCATCATATCAGAGTAACACAAAAGAAGTATGCCAAGACATTAGTCGAAAAATATCGGATGACTAATTGTAAGTCTAAAGCAACTCCAATGGAGCAAGGACTTAAGTTATCTCGATATGATGAATCACCAAAGGTAGATGGTACTCTCTATCGCCAGCTGATTGGGAGTCTCATATATCTCACAAATACCAGGCCTGATCTCAGTTTTGTTGTGGGTTATCTTTCACGGTTCATGCAGGAACCCAAGGTAAGTCATTGGAAAGCAGCAAAAAGAGTTTTACATTATGTCCGTGGTACAACAGATTTTGGCTTGGAATACAAAAAGAATAACAAGTTCTATCTACAAGGATACATGGACTCTGACTATGCTGGATCCATTGATGATCGAAAGTCAACTTCTGGATACATCTTTCATCTTGGGTCTGGTCCTATCTCTTGGCATAGCAAAAAGCAATAGGTGGTTGCTATTTCTTCTATAGAGGTAGAATATCACGTAGCTAGTGGAGCAGTCTGCGAGATAATATGGTTACGTCGCATTCTTACAAATATGGGTCTTCCAAAGAATCTTCCACTTCATTTGTTTTGCGACAATCAAGGTGTTTTGAATCTTGTCAAGAATCCAATCTTCCATGATCGCACCAAACACATTGACACTCGCTGTCATTTTATTCATGATGAAGTTCCAAAGCACAATATTCAGCTCCAATACATTCCCACTGATGAGCAAGTTGCAGATATTTTCACCAAGGCACTTGCACGTGTCAAATTTGAATTGTTTCGCAATACCCTTGGTATTTGCCAATAATGTAATAAGGGGGGATGTTAGCATAATGTTTTGCATAGGTTATATTACATTATATGGGATATATAAAAATAGCGCCTCATAAGCGCTCTCTAGTTCATGAGGTGGTTAGCCAACCAATTGAGGTGGTTCAACCAACCTAAACCACTTTATATTCTTGTATATAACCAACACATGAATCAATGATATTTGCTTCGGATTATTCTCTTCTTGAACATTGTCTAAATTTCATAGACCACCCATAATTTTTGACTATTATAGATTACTGTTACTGTCATTATTGACCTAACTATTACTATTACTAAATCTACTATTATTGTCATTGACCTGACTATTATTTCCACTAACCTAGATGGTACTAGAATATTTTAGACTATTTTAGACACTTGCAAACTCTGTCCTAACTATTTGGTACATGCAAGTTTGTTCTTCAGTGATAGGGACGTCCTTCTCCATATGCTCACCTTTTGTGGTCATGAATGGAGGTTTAATAGAACAAGAAGATGTTATTTTTGTAGGTTGAAGTGTTTAACAAAACCAAGGTACACTAGGCAGGGAAGTATGTAACACCCATAGGCCCTTTGTTATACCATAGTGATGAACAATAGTGCTTGGACCAATATTTTAGGCCACTACCCAAGGAGGATTCCACACATACCATTGAGCACACTATTTACCTATTTTATAGTATGAGAGGGTATCATTCAGGATGTTGTGTCCCATGGACTATGTATGATACAAGGTCAAAAAGCTTCCTACTAGATAAAATTTTGTTTAAGTCTAAAATGGTCTCATGATACATTCAAAGATGCATGGGAGATCAATTTCGTGCGTGAGTGCTATCTAAGGCCTAGGTATTGGAGCCTGATCACCCCTCACTTCACTAGATGCTTTATGGGCTTTCTAGCTTATCCAATAATGATAGCTCCTTCATGATATTTTAAATCCTTCGACATAGGGTTTCTAGCCTACTTAAGTAAAAAAAGACTATTTTTTTGCTTTTTTCAGGTTTTTGCTGATTTTTTTGGTTTTTAAATAAATGAAAACATAATGAAAAACATAGGAAAATTATACCTAAAAAATGAAAATGGCTGAGAAAAATTATTGCAGTCATAATAGAACTCAGCCCTAGAAAGCACTCTAATAACACTTGTTAGGAACCTACTATTAAAATAAATATCAATCACACAAAATATTAAAAAAAAACTAAAATACATCAAATAATAGAATAACACTATGCAGAAAGTAATTGCATAATTGAAAAAATCTCACAAATAACTCATAATCGCAAGCCTCTTTGAGGGGGCAACCTCATTCGCTATTTAATTAACTTGAAAAATGATATATTCGTACATGGCTTCATGTCTTTTAAAGAGAAAGTTGCTTTCAACCCTACCTAAAGGCTCAAGAGTTGGCTTACATGCAAAATGCACTCAAGCTAGAATATTATACAAACCATCAGTTATGATCTTGATAACGATTACATGAAATGGCACCACTTGGATAGGTGCCTTACTTTCCACATACATTACAAAGTATTATAAAACAACATTATAATAGAATCCCCCACGTTGCAAGTGGGTCATTACATAAGCCAATGAGAATTAATAAATAATGTTAGGATGAGATCCTAACAATTACTTCAAAATTTTGCTAAATAAAGAGTAGATATCAAGCTAGATCTGTCTAACGCATAAAGTAGTCGTCGAACCTAAAAAATGGCTAAGGCTGAGGAGCTCAATATTTTTCCATACCACCAAAATTAAAATTTTGCCAACTATGAAGAAAGTGGCCAAATTTTTTAGAAGTTGACATCATCATAAGACATGAAAAAGGTCTAGCATATGACATAGATAAACCTACAAAATAAATAACATAAGAGAATTTGGTATTTTCTTTAACGTCAAACTCAAATTTTGGTCAAGTTTTAAAGAGAGAAGATCAAACTTTTAGAGTATCAACATCACCAAGAGGAGCATACAAAATCTAGAATAGTAGCAAGCCAAACTAAAAGACTAGATATCTGTAGAAACAAAGGTCAAAATTTTATGAAGTTGATGTCATCACAAGGCACAAAAAAATTGGCATCAAAATAGGTTGGATTAAAATAAATTCTAAGGCAAAAAACCTATCTTGAGAAAGGATGGTTTTAAATAAGGCTTACCTCCAACACCCAACAATGCTCATTTTAAAAATTGACTAAGTATAAATCATAAAGTCTAGACTTTTTAAAATAACTATAACTCCAAGAAGCAAAAATATTTAGTACTCAGTTAATATAGACCTAGATTTTGGCTAAGGAAATGAGTCTAAAAAAGTGTTAAGGATCCCAAAGCTATCCCTATAAACACAAAAAACAAGCACATTTAATGCTAATTAATTAATTAAAATTAATTAGTATACATCCATTTAATACTAATTAATTAATTAAAATTAATTAGTATTCCTCTACCTAAGTGTTAATTAATTAATAATTAATTAATTACACCTAGGCTACCCATTTCCACCCCCTCAAAACACCCTCCTATGTCTAACCCATAAACATTACGAGAGTGTTTCCCTTTCCTATCCCATGTGCACATCATCCCTAGTTTAATCTAGTTCCAACTCACCTTTCCCCATCCAGATTACATTTGAGTTAATATTACCTTTACCCAAAAATAGTCTCTAGTCTACTCTAATCCAAATCACCTTCCCCATATTTATTGCATACATGTGAAGATTATCCTCACCCAAAAACAATCTCCACTTCACTTCAGTTCTACCTTACCATATCCCATGTAGGTCAAGTGGTACTTAAAAGGATAAGGAGTTCCCTTATAAAAAATAATTAAAAATAAAAGGACATGTCCTTCACTTTAGTTCCACATTCCATGCAAGTTAACTACCACTTAAATGGATGAAGATTTATCTATTTAAAAATAAATAGATAATAATAAAAAATATACATGTTATTGCCTAACAATATTAACTAATGATTAGCATGTCCATGATTGGTTGTCCACTTAAGTGGAGGAAATTCCTAGGTTTCCTCTCCATCCCCGTGTGCATATCATTTGCATGCTACCACCCTTCATCATTCCAAATTTATAAATATACCTTCTCTTCCTCCATTGAGCATGAGGATGGTTTATACGTACAAGCATTGCCAAAATTATGAGAAAAGCTTCCCTTGTGCATCATAGCTATTATTTGTAGCCATCCTCATCCCTTACCTCCATTCCATCGTAAGATCCATGCAAGCCTCATCTATGCCCATATTCCATTTGTGAACTTGCATGCCATCCAACCATCACTTTAGCATCGGATCAAAACCAAAGATCGATCCCACCCACTCAAAGGTCCAGAACCAGTTTTGATAGAGTTAGGATAACACATATATCGATCATCTAACCCTAGATGGCTCATAGAGAAAATTATTATCCCCCTAGATGGTTGAGAACCATAGGCAACTTACGCATATATTCTAGACATAGATCCAAAAATTTAGGTGATAGCAAGGTAAGTGAGGTAACGTCCTTCTCTATTAAATTTTGGTATTCATTCTTCATATATTTCATAAGCATGATCATAAGTTTTCTACATATTAGATTAGTATTTTACTAAATCAGGGCCTTATCTGGAATGACCTGTTTGATATTAGTAACGTCTTGTAGTGAGCTTGTCTACAGGTTCCTTTGCAGTAGTGAAAGATAGTAGAAGATCCAACATATCTAGCAATGGTCACAAAAATCCACCTATCGAAGATCCAATACATCCAACGATTGTCACCAAAAACCCACCTATCAAAGATCCAACACAACCAGTGGTGGTCACCAAAAACCCACCCAACACATGATTGTGGTACAAGAAGACTTAATTGCACCATTTATCACTTGCTTTGTAAAAGGAAACAATTCCCTTCATTATTGATATAGTGTTTGTAAAAACCCTAAGAGGGTTTATCTATATTCGAGAAACTAGCGATAAAATATAATTTAGTGTTTTTTCTTTCTATTTTATTTGCATGGTGCATCTTTATTGCGTCTACAAAATGACGATCATGGTGGGACAATTCCCTTGATCTCATTTTGGTAGCATGAATAAGAAATCAAGCAACACCAATACAATAATGATATAAAATAACAGTAAGCAAAGTAATACACAAATATTACACAAATAAGATAAAACTCTTTATTATTATGGGTGGATCTCAAATGTTACAATCAATATACCCCAAATGTGGGGTTTTACAATGCTTATGTTGATACAAAATTACAAAAACTAGGATTCTATGAAACCCTAGTTGAAAAGAATGGCTAGTGTCTTCACGCTTGTATTCAATCCCAACATGGTTGTGGGTGGGCTTGTGTATCCTAGATAGGGCCACCCTAGCTTCAATAGCTTCCAACAATTGTAATCCTTATACCTACACACAACAAACAACAACAAAAATTAGTAATACTTATGAGGGCTCCACTACGTGAGACCCTTAGAATAAAATCACTAACCCTAGATGTTGCAATAAAACTATAAACAAAAGCATAAGAATATAAAAATAAATGAATAAATTTATTACCTTGTCAACAATACTAACTTCCTATTTTTTGTTTACATAGATGATGCCAATGATAGTTGTGAAGATGCCCTAATAGCACCTGAGGGTTGTAGGACTAGAGATTTGGTGTGTGAGATGCCTGCGGGGATCGATTGGCTCTAGTGGATGCTCGACTAGCTCTATTGGGTGCTCAAACAGTTCGAGAGAGTGTTCAAAGATTTATGAAAGAGGTGCAGAACCAAATCTGGTTCGTGTAGGAAGGGCAGCAATAGAAGCGAAGGGTTGAGATGACGACAATGGGGGTGAGGATGAAAATGAAAGGGGCTAGGGCTTGGGATCTTCTAAGAATTCTTTGCAAATGAACATCAATAGAATTCAACCTCATAAGATCAAGGATTTAGAACTCAGGGTACTTAGGGATTCTAGTGGGTTGAGTTATCAAAATGACTCCTCTTTTATAATATTCCCTTAGACATGTTAGGGTTTCAATGACACAAAGTGTGTGGTCAATATTAAAACATGAGGAAGGATGGAGATTAAATCTGGGTAAGTGGCATGGATTTAGGTGGATGGATGGCTAAGATTAATTCATATATATATATTTATTTATTATATAAATATTAATATTTGAATATATATTAACAAATATATATATATATATATATATATATATATATATATATATATATATATATATATAATGTATGGTGGAGATTGGAAGATACATATGGATGACAAGTGGCTAGATTTTGGTGTCTACAGGTAGTTTATAGTTTCTTTCACACAATACTTAATTTATTTGTTGTCTTTTACTATTGCTTATGCCTAGTGTAGGTATTCTTTCTACATTTTGACATTTTTAATCACTCTGTTGTTTCTAATTTTTTGCATAGGTTTCTTATCACACACAAGCACAATTGTCTAACCTAGGATGTATTCAAAGAACAACCGTATAACCTAGGATGACCTCAAATAAGAAACTATATAACCTAGGACAACCTCAAAGCACAATCTCCAACAACATTTGATCTTCAATACAACAGAAGACCACATGCAGGGGGTTTTTATCTCCTTGTTTTAAAATAAAAAATTGGTATTTTTTCATTAGTAAACATAGCAAAAATTTATTTTCATAGATTTTCATTGATTTAAGCTAAAGTAATTAGTTTTTTTCGTTTGTGTTCTTTTATTTTCTAGTTTAGAAATATTGCTTTTCTCTAAGGTAGGTGTTTTCATTACCATTAGCCTAGTTGCCCACATTTTTCCCTAGTATAGTCTCTTATGTATCCTTAGATTAGGTACTATCAAGATCTTCATCTTAGGTGGCAATTTTATTTCAAAGGTATCTTCTTCTATGCATTCATCAACATAGTTAAGTTTCCCTCTCTTTGAGTAGCCTATTATTATTTCTTCCCATTCCACATAGTTGTTTAAAGTTTTCTTAACTTAATATGTCTTCTGAGTCCTTAAATTAGCCTGCACTCATAGATGAATCCATTTTTCAAAGCTATCAGAATAGTCCATTGCTTCAAATAATTTGTGCTAGAGTTATTTCTATTATCATTTCAAGTATAATAGTTTAACTCTTTTGTTTCAATAAAATAGTTTACCTTCCTATAGCATAGACTGTCATCATAATTTTCTAGTATGGTTGTCTAATTTTTATTTGAAATTTGGTATATCCTCTGTCATATTCTTCTACTACAATCCCTGACTTACTATTTCTGAAGTCAGACAATTATAGCTATGACTGTCTAATCCAAGATGATTTTAGACTTGTGGATCCTAAACCAGATGGTTAAAATCAAGGGCTATTGTCTCCTTACTTTTTATTTTTATTTGGATTTCTAGTTTTCTTTTTTTTAGTCCCTCTTCTTGTTTGTCATTTCTTCTTAGAATAGGTTCTAATGTTTTTCTATTTGCTAAATTGCATAGTTGTTTAGGACTTCTCTTTTCTTAAAATAGTATAGTTGCATTTGCATATCAAATTGTGAAGAGCATTCTTAGAATTAGTGCTTGCTTTATTTGTATTTTTGCATTCAGATAACACTTGCATTTAGGCATCTTAAAAATAATAAAAACTAAAAAACAAAAACCACATCACACACACATTGCACATTGCATTCAAATTGGTGAAATTGGATTTCATCACCAACTGTTGATTTTAATAATGGTATTGGATTTCATCTCTAACCACTAATTGTCCCCCTAGAAACCATAGTAGCCCCCATGAATGATTTTTTGGATTTCATCACTAGGAAATCCCCTAATATTGATACTATATTGGAGTGGGTTAGGATTAGATACCCATTTGTTCATGGGATTTATTAATCAGTGGATGTGCAGATTTCATTCTTGTTTAGATCACCTAAGGGTGAAGTGAAATCTTGGTTAGGCTGGTAGCAAGACTTAGACAGTGTGACCTCTCTTAGGAGGTTAATATATCCCCTTAGGATACCCCAAGCCACAACCACCATCCTAGGAAGCCTATTCAACCATTTTTGTACTACTTCTCGTAAGAGAGGTGGGCATAAACACACCCTTTTAGATTGCATTCCACCATCCCATTTGTAGTTCTTAGGTTTAGACTCATCAAACACATAAAATTAAAAAAATCCAAAATCAAATTTTTTTTTTTCAAAACATCAACCAAAAACTAGCACATTAAAAACAAAATATCAAAACTACTATTGTTTATTTGTGTAGATATAAAAGTTCACCTTCACACACACAATCACCACAAACCTTCAATTTGCATCCCATTCCAATCGCCCTAGGCCTATGGTTTTGACTCGAAGTCAAGCCTAAGCCTCAATGGACCAACTAGGTCAAACCTCCCATCCTTTGACTACTCCCCTAACTCATCAGGAGGAAACATCGTAACCATATCGTGGTAACTTGTTTGGAAAAATCCATCATTACACCCCCTATAGCGACCTCGAGATGCATGCACCGCCCATTTTTAACCCTACTTGCAATGTTATTAAAAAAATTGAGATGAAATGGAAGACAAGAAGAAAGAGCATATAACATGAAATAACAAAGATAGATCTCTTTATTGATATTGAAACTTGGTTACATGTCGGTCCCTCTTAGGGATACCCATTTTGATACAATAAGTTACAAATAGGCAAAGAGTGTCCCTTTCACGAAGAAGTGGTGCGCTTATACAAGCTTCCCAGTTCCACACATGGAAATGTATGAGGGCTTACAGATGCCTCCTTCTTTAGGTCTATTTCCTAGAGGGATCCCTTTTGCTCTCGTATGTTGCAAAATTCATCCAATGAACCTGTGGCCCTACAAGCAATGAAACAAAAACACACGCTTAGGTGTCCGAGATTGCCTCCCTAGATGAGGTTGTTAGTAATAAAATAATTTAATAGAAATATGATAAAAATATGCCATGAAATCATGTAAATCTATGCTAATGATATGAAAACATGAAGAAATACAATAAAAGAAGCTATGTATAAAACCTAAGCTAAGATTGCGGGCCACTATCCAAGACAACGACCGCTAAGGTAAACCTTGCTCTCTTTGCCCCAAAGTTATGGTTCAAAGCCTGTATCTGATGTCAAAATAATAGGTTTTATGCTCTTCAATTCGTCAGAGCTCCATTGTACACGTGATCTCAAAGAGAACTCTCCAAGTCTCGAAAGCTCTCCTCAAAAATATGTCTCTCTCTCTAATATGATCTCCTATCTCTCTTGTGATCAAAGATGTCCCTTGGTGCTCTTAGGCTTGCACCTTTTATAGTGTGAAACCCTAGGTCTATGTCCAAGCCCTAGGAATGAATTTATCATGTGTAGTGTAAGTTACCATGAGAAGCTTTTGTCCTTTGTCTATGTTTGAAGGCCAGTTAAATGAAATATAACTGCCAATCTTGAGTCTCCTATGCAAACTGGTTGTTAGCATGAGAAGCTTTTGTCCTTTGTTTATGCTTGGAGGTCAGTTAACTAAAATTTAAATGCAAACTCAGGCCTCCTATGTGAATCGGTCATGAAAATGAATGCAAAGTTACTCCCGCTCACCTTTATTGCATGCATACTGCCACTTATGCCTGTGATTAGGTCTATTTATCGGCAAACTACTTCTTATGGCTTAGCCACTGTCATCTGTAATGGCTAAGATCTAGCCATTGTCGTCTACATCGGCTAAGGTCTGGTCGCTCTAGTATTGAGCGGATAGGATCTAGCCGCTCTTGGCTTGAGTGGCTAGTATTGGATGGCTTGAAAAGGCCCCAAATGAGTGGTGAGAACCATTGTTGATGCTTGGAAAGTCCAAGATTATGTCTTATGATCTTATGAATGTGTCTATGTGAGCATCTCCCCTAAGCATAACATAATTTAGGTGTCTACAAATGCCCCTTTTTGTGATGCACTATGTGGAAAACACAACGCTGAGCAAAAATATAGATTGATCTATTTGTAGGGTGTATGGTGATCAATGGTCTGATCAACGCTGGATGGCCCAATCATGTAATATGGTGTGCATCCCTTGAATCATTGCCTCAATGTTCGGAGGACTTAGCTCAGTGGCTTTTGCATGTTAAATTGCACTCGTTCCTCAAACTCAATCGGGTAGCTTCAGCTGCTACAACAATTCCAACCGATAGGAGAGCTACAATTGAAGATGTCATGTATGCTTACGTTCCTAGCAAACAAGGAAAATTTGTGATTGTTGTATGCAATGATTCATAGGAAGAACACAATTTTGCTATGATCGAGTGATCTTTTTATGATTTTGATTATGATTATGTTGAAGTTTTGAACTACTTCTTCACACAATAAATTTGGTGAAGAAATGACAATGAATGAAGTGATAAGTCGCTTTGACCAATATGACCAATCTGGTTCCTTTCTAGCATTTGTTGCTTGTTAATGGGCAATCCCACATCCAAGTGTGATTCCAATTGTTTATGATAATAATCTATCCTTATCCTGAGGAGTGGTCCGACTATCAATAGCCTTCTTAAGGAGTCAGGATGAGTGATTCTATTTATGTTTAGATTATATCACTTTGAATTAATGCTTTTGATGTCATAGGGGAATTAGGATGATCCTTTTGCACCCGTGGAGTAGTCCAAAAATCTTGGTATTCTTCAATATTTAAGGGTGGCACATCGTAATTCCAAAATGAGTTGTTTTTGCCCCAAGTGGCCTTATGGTTATCTACTCATCTCACCAAAATACATGGAGTGCAACTCACTGCAATCGCCGAGTGGATAGATTAGGTGACTAAATATGAGGCCTACCTGAGATTGTGCTTTTATGTGATTATTTTTTTGTTATTTTGAAAATTCTGATGATCTAAAACCACTAAAGTGTGTTTATTTGCTATTTTTGTAGGATCCCTTAAGGAAGAAGTCCCTTATTTTAACCTGTGGATCTGGCCACTGTCAGGTCCAACGGTCTCTGAGTTATTGCCTATGGTCATTGTCACCTTGAGTGGCCAAGAATTTTGGGCCACTGACGTCAGCAATGGCCAAGGCATGATTAAGGAAATATAAAATTGGTATTTCTAGGGTTTGACATTTCACTTTCACTATTTGAATATTCACTTTGGGAGCTTTGGTGTGACAGCAACGATTATGACTTTGGAGTTTGCTGGTGTTTAGGACATGGCTACATGGGGCGAGACATCAGCTGCTAGAGGAGCCATAGCTTCTTGGGTATTTATGTCTTCTAAACCCTAGCTCTCTTTTCTCTTGTTTGAGTAATCTGAACCTCACTAAGTAATGGGCAAAATGAACCTCACTAAACCTGTTGGAAATGAACAAACTCCGTCATTAGGCTTAGCATACCCTTTGCTATGGTGAGTTAGTCCCCAATTTTGTTTTTTTTTGTTAGTGGCTTTAGCCTAGGGTTTTTGAATTTTTCCATTATTCACCTACTGCCACCATTTTGAGCATTTTTGAACTTAGCTTAGTTTTTGATGCTTGGGTGGGAATATTTGCTTTCTATTTTATTTTTTTTCCCTCCCTCTTTTGATCTGTTTAAGTTATTTTATAATTTTGCAATTTTTTTTTATTTTCTAGCCAAGGGTTCACGAGTTTTCCGTGTCGCCCCTTGGCCACTATCACTTAGAGAGGTCGGTTCTGCGCCACTGTCACTTAGAGCGGCCAAGCTTGAACCCCAACGGTAAAAAAATTGACCATTGGGTCTTGGCTGCTATTGCCTTCAGTGGCCAGGTTTCAGCCACTGTAGGCAACAGTGGCTAAAACCTTAGCTATGTTTTCTTGCATTTATTTTGGATTTTTATGACATATTTGATTTTTTTGAAATTTTTTATTTTTTTATTTGTTTGATTAGGTGCAATCTTATATTTTTTTCTTAGACTTAGAATAGTCCATACTCTTTTGCACCCTTTTCATGTTTATTGTGAATTATGCCTTAGATGCATTGTAGTTATGTTTTGTCTTTATTCTGCTTTACTTAGATCCTTACTGCTTGGGCTCAGGAACTGAATCTCTTGCTTGACTTACTTCCTAGCTTTGATGATATAGACTGGTTATAATTCAAAGCCCACGGGTTGCAATACGTCATCAGGCTACCTTACATCATGGCAAATAAAGCTTACCTTATGGCTCTGGCCCATCAATAGGACCCGTAGACTAATACCTTCCACCTCTCGACTGACGAGATGACCATTATGCTAGAGGATCTATATAGAATATTTCAGATTCGATTTGATGGGGTGGCCATTATCTCTTTGACCACTAATGATCAGGTGGTTGTATTCACTCGAGTTTTTAGAGGGCACTTTGTGGATGCTCTCAAGGACAACAATTCTAAAGGAGTGTCCATCATTCACTGGCATGGGGAGGGCATCTTTACGGTGAGGCATGTTGTATTGCTGATGGTGATCAACAATGTTCTTATCCTAGACTGCTCGGGTTTGAGGTTCCCATGGAACCTTTTGGTGATGGTGCAGGATCTATTGGATAGCGAGGAGCCTATCATCTATGCATGGAGTAGATCACTATTGGCTAAGTGCTATGATGATTTGTACCACATCCACTAGCAAGGATGTGTCAGCATTGCCTACAGCTTGCTCCTACAGGTTTAGGGATGAGAGCATATTAGGGTATATTGCCCTAAGGGGATCCCAGTCGAGATTACAATGATTAACATTTATACACAGTTAGGATTTTTCTTAGTGGTGAATTTTGCAATTTAGCGTGAATTTTCGGATTTCCAAAATGTCAATTTTATGATTTTTGGGACCATAGAGGTCGGCCCATTCACCCGAAAATTTTGGGATCTAATTTTTTTTAGGGTAAATTCACCTCATTTTCATAAGGTTTCCCACCCAATTTTCACCCTAAATTTATTTAAAATAAGAAATATCCCACCCAAATCACCCCTTGTACCCCATTATATATAGCTAGTCATTCACCTTTTTCCACTTGCCATATTCCAGTTGCCATGTGCCACTCACCATTTGTCAGTCACCATGTTCCAGTCACCTTCTGCCAGTCGCCTTCTGTTAGTCACCTTCTACCAGTCGCCTTCTACCAGTCACATTTTTCCAATTGCCTTGTGTCAGTTCCCTTGTTTTAGACGCATTCTGCTAGTCACATTTTTGCCAGTCACCTTGTGACAGTCACCTTGTGTTAGTCACCTTCAGCCAGTCGCCTTATGCCTGTCGCCTTGTGTCAGTCGCCTTCAACAAATCACCTTCTGCCAGTCACCTTTTGTCAGTCACCTTGTGTTAGTCACCTTATGCTAGTTGCCTTCTGCCAGTCACCTTATGTCAGTCACATTTTGCCAGTTGCCTTCTACCAGTCACCTTGTGTCAGTTGCCTTCTACCAGTCACCTTCTACCAGTCACCTTGTGTCAGTTGCACTTTGTTAATCGCCTTCTTCCAGTCACCTTCTGCTAGTCACCTTCTGTAAGCTGCCTTCTTCTAGTTGCCTTCTGCCAGTCACCTTCTACCAGTCGCTTTCTTATAATTTTGTTGATACTTGTAGTTGAAAAAAATTGCCATGTTTTGAAAAAAATTCTTCAAAAATTTGAAAAATTTGCCCCACAATTTATACATTTTTTACGTTGATTCGCCCTGATTTGATAAATACTTTTTTGGTGCTAACCCTTATACATAACCATGGACACAGTGCTATGCTGCTAGATGGGCTCGAGAGCATGAGGATCATAAGAGCTGCACTTTCATAGGGGAGCTATCCCACTACATTGATTCTTTCACTAGAATTTTGTCCGAAGATGTCGTGTGGTGGCCTTACCATGAGTGTCCTACTTGGGATGATCCAGCTAGTTTTACTTCCAGGACACAGTGCGAGTGATGGCTCATTGATCGTAAGGTTGCCATTAGGGAGTATTTATTCTACTCATGGGTTCTTCATTAGTACGGGTTACATCAGGATGTGCCCTTGATACCGTTCTTGTACAGGCACCTCACAACAGATAAGGACCTACCTCCATGGTAGATTACAGAGCTTTCAGACAAGGAGGATGCCCTAGTTGTTGACCCTAGAGTGGTTGGGGGTATTACAGAGGCATACACTCAATGGTGGGGTGATCATATGTGGCATGGTATTGGCAACCTAAGGCGTGAGGATTATGGTGAGGGTGATGGTGCAGATATGACAGGACGTAGAGTCTGAGCCAAGACCGAGGTATAGGACCAGCCAATAGAGCAGGTGGTAGTGGAGGATCCTGATGTTCTTAAGGAGGAGTTAGATCCTGAGGAGAGAGAATCTTCTCTGAGAGCACAACTATATGAGGTCGAGGCTGAGCTTCAGGCCACTAAGATCTAGGTACAACAACGAGGTGCTACCATTGAGCAACTCTCAGTATAGATACATGTATTAAGGGTGGTGAAGCTAGGATGTAGTTTGTTGTTCCTCCTTCTACACCACAAGAGGTTCCAATGGTAGGTTCAGGAGTAGATATGGGATAGCTTTAGTATTTTTTGGATGAGCATGAGGAGTGGATTAAGGGACTTGTGGATCTTGTCACCATTCTTCAGATGCAACTCATAAGGCATGGGATTGTCCCTAAGGATCCAGCTAGTGTGGGTGGCTCACAGGTTAGTGGGTACTCCACCTCGAGGAAGTATTTCGCCCATCCTAGCTAGAGGACCCGAACTTAGATAGAGCGACCGATAGGCTCACATAATTCAACTCGTGACACCGCCACAGGGGGAGGTGGCACTATAATAGGTGATGTAGGGGGCTTAGGCCTAGTATTTTATTAATGCTTTACTTGGTCCTTGATCGATTTTTGAGGTTGAATGACCTATATGACTATAGCCCATGGGCATTTTTGTACATCCATTGGACTTGACACACATACTTTTATGATAGCTTTGCATTATGAATTATTATGTGTATCGTTTATTGCTCATGCTTTTTTTGTTATTTTATTTTATGATATGATGCAACGATGGTATTATGATTATTTGATGAATATGTTAGATGATAGATGATATTGAATATCCTTAGATGGATGTATAGATGTTTATATTATTTGATGATATGATACGATGTATGAATGATGAATGATGAATTTATGATTGTATGCAAATGGATATTGCCTATATGTTTTATGATGTGGTTTATGGATGATTAATAACTTATTTTTGTGAATGTGATGTTATTTCTAAATGCATTTTTTAACTTTGCTTTAATTGTATGCATCTAACTTATGTGATGAGATGGTATAAATGAACCTGTATGCTCTAATTACTTAAAACATACGAAATGCATATGACATTGACAATCTTAATGGGTGATACCATAGAAAGTAAAAATAATAATTATGAATTTAAATAATCACTCTTATCATAAGAATTGATTAAGTATTCATATATGAGATGTAATGGTGTGTAATGTATTTTCTTAATAATTTTCTATAAACTAAAAGATATAAATTAGTCAGTGGCCATCTATATACTATTTCTAATATATATGCGGTATATGTCCTACTATGTTGATATCCCCTAATTTATAGAATCTTATAAAGGAAGTGATGGTGTGAATGATGTTATGATTTGTTGCTATGTAAGAATTTTTGGGCTTTTCGGAGATTCAAACACTCTAGTTACCCTATCAAAAGCTGTCTACTTACCACTTAGAATTTTGAAAAGTAAGGCTTTTACCATGGACCTGGTATTTCATGATCTCTGTGTGTGCATGTGATTGTATATTTTGAGGTAGAACTCAAGCATTTCCTCTAATGTCAGGCAGGATTATTTTAGCCCATTGCTAAGATCAGGGATCCTCAAGTTTTCATCTCATCCTTATGTTGGACTTAGTTGGACTATACCACTAGGAAATATTGGGTTACCTAAGCTAGCTCATCCACATTCAAACATTGCTCTACAAAAATGTATGAAGCAATTGTGGTAGACATATCATTATGCATAAGGATTTCTCCTTCCAGTTTTGTACAATGCTAAGAATTCCAGGGATTCAAGCTTTATTCCTTTCTTTTTGGCTTTGGATATTTGCTCATATGTAGTGATGGAAATTACTTTTTATTTTGATTGATTTTTTCTTTGAGCATGTTTTGATAGTAATGATAATCACTATTTATTTTGCTCATATGTAGTGATGAAAATCACTGTCTATTTTTTATTGATTTTTCTTTGAGCTATGATTTTTTTTTTTTGAATTTATGATTTGTGTATCAGATTTTTGCTTTGGAATTTGGACTATTTTCTTGGCCTTTTTAATATGTACTTTGCTTTGGGATTTTGCTTATTTTGATGTAAGTAAGGTATTTGTATAGGGTAAAACTTGTCCTTTTTCCAATTCTCAACACCTTTAAACTGGTTGCACAGGGGGATAAGCAAGGAAAATCCTTTTCGCTTAAGGTAACCTAGACCACTTTGCAGCTTTCATATTTACCTTGTACCAGGTAGGATTTTAGTGTTTCAATTAGTGACGATATATTGAATATCCAAGGCATTATCATAGCTAGACCTTACCTTCTATTAATCAAAGTTGTTTTCCTCAAAAGTTGATAAGATCACTAGGTGTGGTTGATTAACCGAAAAACCTTAGTATATTATGTATAGCAACAAATAATGATTGTGTTGAAAAACACAATTACACACATGTATTAATGGAGGTACGGATTTGAATGATTTGTGTGACAAACTATGGTATCACTTTTAAGGCTCTCATGACATATGAAATTGTAGTGGATATGAAAATGCAATGCAATGATGTGGATGCAAGATGTGAGATGCAATTGTTTTGTATTTTTGATTTTTATGTTGTTTTTGTATTATTGCTTAATTTGACCAAAGGGCTTATTATGCCTTTGGGGCTTTTTGGTTTTTGACCAAGTAGCATGAAGTACCCTTGGAGCTTTTTGAATTGATTTTGACCAAGCGATTTGAATTACCCTTGGAGCATTTTGAATTGATTTTGACCAAGCGATTAAATACCCTTGGAGCATTTGAATTGATGTTTGACCAAGGGGTATGAATTACCCTTGGAGCCTTTGATTGTATTGGATTTGACCAAGTGGTATGAATTACCCTTGGAGCCTTTGAATTGATGCTTAACCAAGCGGTATGAATACCCTTGGAGCGTTTGATTGTGTAGACACCTAAATAGTGTCATGCTTAGGGGAGCTTCTCACATAGACACACTCATAATATCATAAGACATAATCTTGGACTTTCCAAGCATCAACAATGGTTCTAACCACTCATTTGGGGCCTTTTTCAAGCCATCTAAGCCTGGTTTCTCAAGCCAAGAGTGGCCAGATATTAGCCGTTCAAGCCTAGAGCGGCCAGACCTTAGCCACTGCAGATGATAGTGGCTAGATCTTAGCCACTACAGATGACAAGGGCTAAGCCATAAGAAACAATTTATCGACAAAAGGCCTAATCATAGGCAGAAGTGGCAGTCTACATGCAATAAAGGTGAGTGAGAGTAACTTTGCATTCCTTTTCATGACCAGTTCACATAGGAGACTTGAGTTTGCATTTAAAATTTAGTTAACTAACCTCCAAACATAGACAAAGGACAAAATATTCTCATGCTAATGACCAGTTCAAATAGAAGACTCAAGTGGGCAGTTAGATTTCAGTTAACTGGCCTTCAAGCATAGACAATGGACAAAAGCTTCTCATGCTAACTTGCACTACGCATGAGAAATTCATTCCTAGGGCTTGGACATAGACCTAGGGTTTCACACTATAAAAGGTGCAAGCCTAAGAGCACCACAAAAAAAAGGACATCTTTTATCTTTTATCTTTTATCCTTTATCACAAGAGGACAAGAGAGATAGGAGATCATATCAGAGAGAGAGACATCCTTTTGAGGAGAGCTTTCGAGACTTGGAGAGTTTTCTTTGAGATCATGTGTACGATGAATCTCTAACAGATTGGAGAGCATAAAATATATTATTTTGACATCAGATATAGGCTTTGACCCATAGCCTTGGGGGTAAAGAGAGCAAGGTTTACCTTAGAGGCCATTGTATTGGATAGTGGCCCATAGGTTTAGCTTAGGTTTTAGAAATAACTTCTTTTATTCTATTTTTTTATGTTTTCATATCATTAGCATAGATTTACATGATTTCATGGCATAGTTTCATCATATTTCTGTTACATTCTTTTATTACTAACAACCTCATACAGGGAGGCAATCTTGGACACCTAAGTGTGTGTTGTTGTTTCATTACCTGCAGGGCCACAGATACATCGGACCAAGTTTACAACATACAAGAGCAAAAGGGATCCCTCTAGGAAATAGACCTGGAGAAGGAAGCATCTGTAAGCCCTCATACATTTATGTGTGCGAAATCGAGAAGCTTTTATAAGCACATCACCTCTTCATGAAAGGGGCACTCTTTGCCTATTTGTGACTTATTGTATCAAAATGGGTATCCCTAAGAGGTACCGACATGTAACCGAGCTTCAATATCAATAAAGAGATCTATATTTATTATTTTGTGTTCTATGCTTTTTCTTCTTGTCTTTCCATTTCATCTTGGGTTTTTAATAACATTACAAGTAGGGTTAATAGGGGGTGGTGCATGCGTCTTGGGATCACTACAAATGGTGATCACGGTGGTACCACCACTAATTTTTCATTTTTTTCCGAAATACTAACTTTATTTTTTGTGTGCAGGTCTAGCTGCTCTAAGCTACAATGGCAAAAAATTAACTGCTCTGAGCTACAACGACCAAAAATTAGCCGCTCTGATCTACAATGACCAATAGAGCTTAGACACTCTGAGCTACAATGGCCAAGAACCAGCTGCTCTGGTCAATAGCGGCCAAAATTGGAGTGCAGCAGAGGTCAAAACACTGAGTCTCTGAGCTGGATCAAAGGTTGGTATAGCTTCTCTGATATTTTACAGATTTCTATCTGCTTCTATGTGTCTAAAATAGAGAACTTAAAGCACATTTATGTTTGGAAATTGAAAGAATAAAAGGAGAAGAAATTAAGCACTTTGTATTTCTTAGATATTCTTTTAAATTTTCCACTAGGAATTGCTAGGAACAATGGATTATTCTTGAAAAGTTTGCCCTAGAATCCAATGTGCTATACATTGTATGTTGTTTTCTTGCTTTGAGGACCTGCTAGAGGCAATAGTTACATGAAATTAAGTGCACTCATACAAATCATAGTAGTTCATGCATCTTTTTGAATATTGAAATGTATTTTTGCACTTAGGCATATAGGAAAGATTCATTGCTGCTATATGATGCACTTTATGTTATGCAAGCTTAAAATGAACACCACACACGCACGTCTCATTTAAACATTTGGGAATTGGATTTCATCACCAACCTTCAATTCAGTCCAGTGACATTGGAATTCATCTCATTCCACTGGTTTTCCCCCTAGAGCTTCATAGAAATAGATTGAAAAACTTACTTATAGTGATACTAAGTTCCTTGTGCTCAAACTATCTCCCACTGTTGGAACAATAATTGGTTTAGAGTGGAAGAGCTAGGCGAACCCTCCATTGGGTCTTCAGTGGTGTACCCTATCTTATTTTGAGAAAATCATGTTTGGCATGAGTGTGCTTGATTGTCACTATGGATGAGTCTTCTCATTATTAATCCAATAACAAGAGCAAAGAAATTGAAACAAAAACACATCAAACAGTTTAGGGCACACTTAAATCGATAATCAAGATAAACATTTGTTTGGTATTATGTGGTTATTCCTAAATTACAACTCAAAAGATCAATTCATAGACAACATGGTCAAAACAAGAAGTAAGCACCCCCAATCTGATATCGAGGGAGATACAGAAGCAACTCATACCCATAGGTGAAGTCGTAGTAACATTGAATGACCCACCCATATTATCATGAGACGTAGCTTCGCCAGCCTAAGGGGTGATAACTCAACCCTTGACGGATCTCCTCAAGAAACCCCAAGTAAAGAACTACATCATGGAACAAATTCACATAAAAAAAGAGAGGCTTCACATCCATCCTCATCAAGGAGACATGAAGAGACCTCAAGGGCCTCCTCTAAACACACAAAAACATCTCAAAGATGTGAGGAAGCTTCAAGGGCTTCCTCCTCACATGGACATAAAGAATGTTCTAAGAATCATTCTTCACATAGGGATGACGATACTGCTACATATCCATCCACATGGAGAAAACATGTTACCACAAAGCCCTCTTCATCAAGAAGGCAAACAAGAATTGCAACACCTCAAGACTCACACGAAACATATGAAATAGGACTACCTATTGAAGGGCAGGAAACTAGAGCTACATCTAGTCATGGGAATCAAATAGAAGAAACCCTTCACACAAAAGGAAATATTCCCATACACTATGACCTCATAGGAGTGAATGGCACCCCATGGGATCAGCCATGGAAAATAAGACAACTAGATGGGTTGGGTTGGTTTCCTACATGACCAACTCAAAGAATAGTAGCTACTGAGAACTCTGCATCTGGAAGCTCATGAACAATGACTTCTAAACATGTCTCTTAGTTTGGTAGTACCTTAGAGTGACCCCATAGTAGACACATGGATTCTGACCATAGGGATACTCAACAGTACACTAAACAAGTCACATTAGCTAGCAAAAGTATAGATATAGTAGAAACCTCCTCGAGGAATATACGAGTGAAGACAATAAGAACAGAGTCAGATAAACATGAGTCTTCTATAATAGTGCAAACTAATTGAATTAGGTGGTTAGAAAATGCATTACATAAGGATTGAGAGCTAGTGGAAGCTCTCGAACAAGAGAAGCAAAGAGAAAGACTCTTGGGCCAAAATGAGCAACGTTTAAGAGAGTAGGCTGAGCAGTTAGCTCTTAAAAATTTACAGACAAATGGTGGTGACCACCAACAAACAAGATGCACTGACTCACCTAAGGAGAGGCACACTAGAAAAGATAGCCCACAAAGAAATCCCCCACCAAATCATGAATGAAATCCAACTAATGGGGGAAGGGCAAACACAACAAACCAAGATCATAATCCTGAGTCCCCTTGTAGGAGGGAGGAAAATGGAACAAATAAAATGGATAGAGAGTTACCTCCATTGCCAATGAGAATAGGCTTACAAGAGGAGGAAATCTGTGCATCAAAGGCATTTCAAGAGCTTACTAAAAAGATAAAAATCTTTGAGAAACAAGAGGCAGCTGGGAACTCACCAACATTGACCAAGATACACAACCAACCATTGTGCCCATCAATCCCTAGCCCTTCATATCCTAAGCACTTTGAGATGCCTAGATTAGAAAATTTTAAGGGTGAAGAGGATGCAAAATATCATGTCACAAATTTTATCAATACCTATTTTCATCTTGAAGATAATGACGCTCACATGCTAAGAACATTCATAATGACATTTTTAGGTGTTTCCACTCAATGGTTCAACCAACTACCTAAGCACAACATTACCAACTTTGAGCAACTAGTAAACGCATTCCTAAAGCATTTCTCCTTTGGTACTAAGAATAAAGTGAACCTTTTAGACCTGGCCAACTTGAAATAGTATGATGACAAGCCAGTAATGGATTATGGGAATAGATGGAGAAAATTCATGGCAAAATTATCATTCTCTGTTCCCAAAGAAGAGATCATTCGCATGTTCACCAAAAGTTTCTCTAAACACATCTCCCTCTTGCTATATCTTTAGCAATATCCTTCATTTGAGGAATCTTTGACACAGGCCAAGCTGATCGAAGAAATAAAAGTAGATGAGGGAACCTTTAAACTTCAAAACAAAAAGGAGTGGAACAAGAATGGTAATAATAACAAGTATAAGTAGAAGCAGGGCAACCTTGATCCAGTCAATCAAGTCATATTGGCTACACCCAAGGATGGGGGTGCACAACAACCTCAAAACTATCAAGAACATCCCTCGTCAACCATCTGCAACCAAAAGAACAATCAGGGAAGAAACCAAGAATGCAAGCCACCTCGTTATTTCATGCCTCTGATAGAATCAATGTAATCAATATTTAATCAGTTGAGCGAGGCCACGAGGATCAGATTTCTTGATATACCTCTTATAGATCCCAACCATCCTAAGCCAAAAGGATATATGGAAGATAAATTTTACCCCTATCATAGGATATCGAGACATGACATTGAGGATTGCATTGGTTTTAAGCATCAAGTGCAAAACATGATTGAGGTGGGAGAACTCAAAGTTGACAATCCACTGGCTCCCGATAATAGATATATGGGCATATAAAAAAATCCATTGCCCAAACATGAGGCCCTTAGAGAGCAAGAGGTCCAAGTTAATCAGGTTTGAGTTGATATACCTACCCACGGATGCATTGGGATGGTTGATATTGTTAACATAGCAACAAGGACTAGGCGGTATGGTCAATCGCAAATGCCTACAGCTCCCATGAACATCCTAGACGCTCCTAGGCAAAGACAAGACAACCTTCTAGGTCCACCAATGCGACCTGTGGTAACTATCCGGAGTAGATTGGAGCAAAACCTATAGATGAATCCAGCTAAGTTATCCATTTATGAGCTCATACAACAGTCCCCAAAGCATAGGGATACTCTAATGGAGATTTTAAGGATAATTGAGCTCCAATCGCAAGATGCGAATGCATTCACTCACTTTGTGGGACAAGTGCAAGAATGCCAAGAACCTATAATCTGATTCTATGACCATGAGATTAATATTGTACTTGTTGCCTTACCAAACCCTCTACTAAACATTGTATCAGTAATCAACAATTTACCTTTCAAGAGGGTCTTGGTCGATACATGTTAATCAATAAACATTATCACAACAACTACAATAGAACACCTCAAGATACCCAAGTCCAATATCATTCTAGGAGCTTACATATTAAGAGCTTTTAATGATGCTTTATGCAATACTGTGGGAACGATAGTCCTATCCATAAAGGTGGGGTACAAGACCATCCTTGTGATGTATCATATCTTGGAAGGAGCTATGCAATACAACATCCTCTTAGGGCACCCTTGGATAAGGGCCATGAAGTGTGTGCCTTCGATCTTGCACCAGTGTGTCAAGTATGTGCATGAGAACAAAGTCTATGTGGTTCTAGCCGATGAAGAGCCTTTTAAATATGTCAATCAAGTGGAAATTCTAGGAGAATTTGTAATCTTGTCTACTCACCTGTACGTGGAACATTCATCCCCAACCACACAAGTGGATAACAAAGACAAAGGGGTAAGAAAAGACTCATGCACATCAGCACCTACTAGTGCACTCAAAATAGTCAATGCTTCTAAAATACCATCAATATCAAAACCAAAAGACAATCATAAGCTAAAGGCACCCTTAGTTAAGGAAGAAAGGCCCAAAGAAGTGCCAACTATAGCCATTGTTGAAATGCAAAGTCCTATGGAATAGGAAGATCTTCAAGATCAAGATGAAGATAGTGATTATCACCCTGCTTCACCAATATCACCCGTAGGGTCATGCACGTCGCATGCATCAATATACTTGGCAAGCACAAGCTTAGGGGGATACCTTGTATAGAACATCACCTTTATGCCTATCATTGAGTCTGTACAAGACATGGGAAGGCCTAAGGACTTGAGGCCGCCAATAGGAATAGTGATTCCACTTGGAATCCCTCCCAACCGAACCAATTTTGTCTATGTCGTCCTAGAATGTGCTCATAAGTCTTCAGATATAGAGGAGGATAGTGATGAATTATTTACAGTCAATGTTAATTACCTCTCTAACCTTGAGTTTGATCTAATCTACTTTGAGCATTGCCATTGGCATGGCTATGGCGTTGGGATATATGAGCAGGGGCGTAGGCGGCCATACGAGCCACAATATCAGATTCCCTCTGATATATTTAGCTTGGGCTATTATAGTAGAGGTCGAGATGACTCTCTTGTAGTGGCATTAGAAATATTAAGCTTAGGGTTAGGATAAGACATTGATTTCATTCCTTATCATCCCCTAAGAATAGGAAATTTGAGCAACAAACAAGTGGCCACGATAAACATACCGCCTCCAAAAACTTATCATCCAAACATCTCAATTGATTCTACCCCAATAGGCTACAACTCATGGGATGAGGAGAATGGGTATGAAGTAAGTGATGATGAGGCACAACTTGGCTTAGCCTACCAGGGGCCTCGCTATTTACAAATATTTACATGGTCCATCCATGATGAGAGTGGATATACATCAGATGAAAGTGACTATGAATAAGAACACTCAACAGAAAGAGCCTACTTAGGCCTAAGCCATCAACCCCTAAATTTGGGGCAAGAGAAAAATGCAAATGGATTCTTCATAAGTGACGAAGAATATGAAGATGAAACATAGATGACCTACTTGGGGCCAAGACATGAGCCCCTTGTATTAGTGTATCGCTCCAAATTTTTTGCACCCTTACCTTCAGGCTAAAGGATCCGCACCCGAAAGGGGGATGCGAGAAGGATGGAACGGTACCTCGGACTGAGAGGCCCTTTGAAGGTCTCGCCTCTCGGGGGAGGGGTATTAAGGTGATTTTTTGATGGATGGTGGGGTTCACCAGGAAACGTTTAGTGGCAGTCTCCACGCCTAGGTTGGGAATGTGTTTGATGTGTTCAATTTTATCTTTAATCATTCAAGTCCTAGGTTTGGCCAAATGAATCTAAACTGTTCTATATGAAATGCAGATTTAAATGAATACAAAAAATAGATTTAAACAGAAAATATAGAGAACAAGCTAGATGAGAAAAACCATACCTGATTTCGGATGTCTGATGGAGGTTCTGATTTTTGAGCAGTCAAGATCACCTGGAATTTGACAGGATCATCTCCGATCTGACAGGATCATCTGAGATCTGACGAATTCGTTAGAGACCTGCAATCAGAGAAATGGACACAGACTATAGAAAATGCAGCTATGCTGATAAAGGAAGATGATATGAAATGATAATAATGATGTTAATAAGATAATACCAAGTAGAAATGCAAGTAAATTATCATGCTTTAATAACTAATCGTGATGTTATTATGTACTTAAGCTATATGGGTGAACTCCAAGATGCAAGATAACAGGAAATAATAATAAAACTAACTAGATGCAGAATAAAATAGCAGAAAGGTATAGAAAAAGTGCAAACTCTGGGCATTGATTGCCCCTAATGTTGACTGCAGTCGAAATCATCTGTAGAGTTTGAAATCATCTTGAATTGTACAAGATCGTCTGCGATGATCTGAGCTTGCTCCGGCTAAAAAATGACAAAGTTCCTACAAGAAAATTCAAAAAGCACAAATGCAGATGATAATCCAGGGTATTATAATGCACGCAAAGATCAAATTACAGGAAAATTCAGCTAGGGGAATGTCAAGGGGGGTCCTAAGGTTTAAATAGGCTTAGGAGGGAGGTTAGGAGGTTGGGGATCATCCCAATTTAGGAGATATCTAATGGGGAGGGTCTCTAACGGCGCAGACACGCTTCTACCTAGATTAGAGACGCCGTTGAAACAGAGGCTAATTATGAAAAATCAATTTTGGGACAAAATCGTCCGGACGTTCTTCTCCAGACGAATTTGTCCAATCTAAGGTGATATCGTCTGATCGGTGATGATATCATCCAACGGACAAAACAAACTCTAAAAATGGCATGGAAAATGAGGAAACGGGTTACAGGCGGTTTTGGAGCGGTTTTGGGGTTGAGATTTGAATTTGAATTATTACTAAGGTAATTTTAATTATTTACTAAGTTTTACTACGTCAATTTTAGGGTGCTACATTTTGCCCCCTCTTTAGCGAATTTTTCGAAGAAAATGCGTTAAAGACGAGTTCTTCTCGATTTACGAGAAAGCAAAAATTTATTCCCATTTTTAGGCAATGATTCTAGGTCGAATCGTATGACAACTTACTATGGTGCCCCCTCCATGTTTTTACCCAAATCGAACGTTTGAGGTAAAAATGTGAAAAAGCAAAATTTTTTAAAAATGTTGTTAAGTGTTTTGAATAAAATTAAGAAAAATAGGGAAAAACCCTAATTCATTGTTACTGTTCATTTTCTTGGTTTCTAGAGCTCTGCAGACAAGAATGGTCGAGACAACGCACAAATCGACAGAGGTCCGACGCGGGCTATGGGTAAGGGTCCAAACTTAATTTAGAATGCTTTAATTTTTAATTTCATGCTTTTTAGATTGATTTTGAATTATTTTTGAGCATCACGGCCATTTTTGGGCCGTCGACGTCGTCGGGACGAAATCGTCTCAATTTTGTCGAAATCGTCTCGATATCGCCGATTTCGTCCAAGGGCGAAATCAGCGATATGGAGACGATTTCGTCCAATAAGGGATGATTCCCTCTTGCAAAATCGAAGACGAATTTGCTCAAATTTTGGACGATATCGTCCAATAGTGGACGATATCATCATTTGTATGAAATTGAACTTTGTTTTACTTGCATTTTTAATCACTGTTTTATTAATGATTTTATTGTTTTGTTGTTTATGTTGCAGAGAGGATTACTAAAGAGCAGAGAATGGAAATACGATGGGCTGAGGGATGAATTGGATGCTCTATCTCAGGTAGAGTGAGATCAGTTGGCTCAATTCGGCTTGTAGCATGTGGTAGATATGCCACAGGTTTCTACAGATATGGGGCTATTGATAGCCCTAGTAGAGAGGTGGTATCCGGGTTCTTCTTGTTTCTGGTTATCGACAGGGGAGATGACTCCCACATTGGAGGATGTATGGAGGATTTTGAGGATCCCCATACAAGGATAGCTAATAACTCCCATGGAAAATCAGGGCCACCCGATGATGCGACTGTGCAGAGATCCGAGCTTCACCCTGGAGAAGGGCGGAGTGAACATCGAGTTGCTACGCCAGATGCCTGGGGCATCTAGACTGACATAGGTTTTGGCTGGGGTGGTAGGTGGTCTGCTACTATGCCATCAGAGTGGATGTAGAGTACCATGGCTACTGACAGATGTGGTTTGTGACATGAGAGACCACGGGTACAGGTTTGCTTGGGGGAGCTTTGTACTATACCGATTGTATAGGATCCTGCATGGGGTCATATACAAAGGCGATCGATGTCTGGTCATGACATCACTACTATAGGTTTGGTGCTGGGAGCACATCGTGGTGCGAAGGCCGGTAGGGCTCCCACTGACAGGGATTGATGGGGAGAGGCCCCGAGATTTCTACTGGTGGCTCCGGAGAGGGTCACAGCGGTGGATAGATCTGCCAATGTCCTAGAGACTACTTGATGACCTTGTCTCTGACCAGATCACCTGGAGGCATTGGAGAGATCATCCAGGGTGGGCCAAGGATGGATAGGAGTTGGATCGTGTTAGGCGAACCTGTTGGCTGAGGATGGAGAGGAGAGAGGTGGAGCTCCATCACTATGACCAAGTTTTGAGGCAGTTCGGTCTACAACAGGGGATCCCATCTCTCAGAGACTATGAGTTTTCTCAAACCGTCCGGGATAACACTACAGTCAACGAGGCTCTAGATATGCAGCGCTTCTAGAGTGAGGACGTGGACGATGCCCCCATTCAGCCAATGGATGGGGACGATGCAGGGGTTGCTGACGGCTACAATGCCTGGTACGTAGGCATCCACCCTCCTCGGATGATGAGGGCTCAGGGTCCGATTCATGTAGTTGTGCATCGGATGGGGAGGCGGTGCCAGGCGGCCATTGAGGTGGCACAGGGTCACGATGGGAGAGAGTAGAGGAGGCCATAGGCTCAGTAGAGGCTACGATAGTGGGAGAGGAGGGAGGAGAGACCCCCTTCTCCATGGAGAGAGAGGCCACCATCACCCGATAAGGGCAAGGGTGTCGAGGTAGGAGAGAGTAGTGAGATGGATACTCTTCGAGCAAAAATTGTTCATCTCCAGGCTCAGGTGTAGACTTTATAGGATGAGGCTACACGACATCGAGCTGAGGCCACATAGCTCATATATGAGGTCGCACGCCTCAGAGCATGGAGCGGAGGAGCGAGCACTCGAGAGCTGGTGTGATCAGTTGCTCAGACCGCCTTCGACCAGGGTATATACTTCCAGCTAGTGCCAGAGGGTTAGAGGGTACAACTGCCAGCTGAAATTACGGTTCTGATCAGGGTTGGGTCATCAAATACTTCATCTCGATCGATAACTAGGCCTCGTAGTACCACACATACTACGATGGGGCCACCTCGTCCACCTTAGGGTGGGGGAGGAGATGAGGCTAAGAGCTCGAGGGGTTCTCGAGGCTAGGCTACTGCACTGCATAGACTGTATATATGGTTTGAGAGGATTGAGTATGCCAATATGTAGATTGTGGCATATCGATCCAGTTTTGATATGATGTACATATATATTTTTGAGATATGTATATATATGATGAGATATTTTTGATCATATGACTTGTCTTATGTTTGTATGATGCTTTAATGTTTTGATGTGATTGATTTGATGATTCATGTAATTATGTTGTTTTGAAATATTATAATTTGATATCATGCTATAATATTTTAAATGAAATAATCTGATGTAAACAAATTGGTTGTTTGTGGGATAATTTGATGAAAATAAAAGGGACTTTTAACAATAATTTCAAAGGACATTGTCGCTATTATAGACCATTTCATGGAGTCGCCGCTCACTCGGTCGTCAAGCTAATCCTGGTATAGAAATATTGTTAAAAGTGAAAGAGTGCTTAAGAGACTGTCTTAAGACTTGGTGTTGTAATGATGGAGATAATGATGGTTTGATGATTTGTTTTCAGATTTTCATAAAAATAGTATGCATGAAATACGAAAAGAAATATGATTTTGCTAGGCATAAATTCCTAAGTATGATAAAATTTTGAACAATTCCTTAGAATTTATACCATGGTTGCAAAAACTGAATTTGAACATAATGTAATGAAATCGAATAAGTGTTTTTTTGTTTGTAAAGCATATTTGTGTAACATAATGATTTAAGTCACATGTTTTGATGAATTTTGTTTTTAAAATATATGGAAAAGAAAATTAGAACGATGGTTTGCACTAGGCATAGAATTATAGGTATAGACTTATACCATCATCGCGAAATCCAAAGAAGAAATTGATATAATAGTTTTATTGCATGGTTGATTTTTAATTTTTTGAAAATAAACAGAAAATATAAAGATGAGGACTTGCGCTAGGCATAAAATTTCAATTTTGGTTTTGGAACTATACCATCGTCGCGAAAGTCAAAAAGTTATATATAAATGTAATTTTATTGCATGTTTTTGAAAATGATTTTGATTTTTTTGATAATGCATGTAGTTGTCTTTATACTAAACAATTGTTCTCAGATGAGAAAATGAAATTATTCCAAACAATTTGCAAAAAAAAAAATATTTCAAAGTATCTTAAAGACAAAAGTTAGATTTATAAGGAATACCATGTGCGTATGTGAGTTCATTTCTGATCTTGATTTATCATAATGATACACAAAATCTCTCAAATACAAATGTGTGTGCAATTGCATTATTCATTTACCAGTTTTGAGCAAGATAATTTGATACAAGTGATTTGAATTAACCAAATAAGTGTTCATTAACCATGATTTAGATGCATATAACCGTACCAGACTACTATGTAGGTTGGGTTATCAAGAGCTAGCTAATCCATAAGCAGACATAGGTCTGTACAAAAGAAGGTCGCTAATGTGACAGACATATCACCACACTAGGAGTTACCCAAGGCCAAGCGGGTTGGGCACAAACCACCTGTTATGGGGCTTACCTCACAATTTTTGAATAATTTGAGAATTCCATGGATTCAAGATCATCAACCCTTCTTTTATTTTCAATGGGTAGGGAAAGGGATTTTATTGCATTTGCTTTTGCTTTCTTTGCTCTTTTTTTTTTCTTTTTTCTTTTTTTTGTACTTTTGTATTTTGGCTTGATATTTGAGATAATGCTGAAATAACCTTTTTCTTTTTCTCTTTTTCTTGAACTTTTCTTTTCTTCCTATGCTAGGGATACTTTCTCGGATTAGTTGTAGAGAAAGGGATTTTTATTCCGGGTAGGGGTGAGCTTGTCCTTTTGTCAATTCTCAAAGATTCTAGACCATGTGCATGATAGGATAGCAGGGGAAACTTTTCGCTCAAGAAACCACTTCTACTATGTAGGATAGCGTGGACATTACAAATATAATCATTTTATTGTGAAAGGATATGCTTGGTTTAAGTAAATGACAAGATCAATTCTCTGTGCTCAAACTTTATTTAATTGAATTTTTTGGACTTTGATATAAGAGAGATTAGTAATCATGCCAGATAAAATCAAGATATTTAATTTTGTGTTTGTGAAAGTGAGGGATTCCAAATAAATGCTAATTTATCCAAAATAATTTGAAAATATAACTGTAATACTTCAAGAAGAAATATATACAACAAATACTTTTGAGGAGTTTGATAATTCTGACTCTCTCTTTCTTCTCTATTTTTTTTTTTGGTTTTGAAAGAGTCTATAATATTGCTATTTTTACTTTTATTTTTGTTAGTTTTTGTTTAAATAGTTTTATATATATTTTTAAAATGATACAACATGCAAAATATATACAAATGGTGAAATGACCAAATTTTATGCATAATATCGCTTAAGATGCATAATATTCATAGGTTATTTTAAATCTTTACCATCTAAGGTAGCTAATTTGTATGCTCCCGATTCAAATTTAGCAGTGATAATGTATGGTCCAAGCCAGTTGGGCTCAAATTTACCTTTAAGGTATTTAGTTGCATTAGTATTTTTTTATTTTCTTTTAAAACAAGGTCGTCGACCTCAAAGGATCGATGACGAAATTTCTTAGCATATGATCTTTTAATCTTGTTTTGGTAGGCACGAAGATGCTCCAAAGCATTGATGCACTTTTCATCTAGGAGTTCTAGCTGACTGAGTCTGCCAGCTCGATATTCATCCCCTAATTCGGTATCTTGAAGTAGTAGAGCCAAAGAAGGAACTTCTAATTCAAAGGGAAAAATAGCTTGAGTGCCATAAACCAAGACAAAAGGTGAAGTTCCAGTGGGAGTTCGAACACTAGTGCGATATGCCCACAAAGCTGGATATAATTGAATGTGCTAGTCGCGGCCAGATTTATTGACCAATATTTTGAGAATTTTGATTAAGGTTTTGTTGGATGCTTCTGCTTGGCCATTACCTTGAGGATAATAGGGAGTGGACCATCGATGTTGAATCTTATATTTTTGGCATAATTTCTTAACATATTTATTTTTGAAACAAGTTCCATTTTTTGAGATGATATTTGTAGGAATTCCGAACCTACAAATGATTTTATTAAAAATAAATTTAGAGACTTGTGTTCCAGTGCAGGAAGCTAAAGGCATAGCTTCAACCCACTTCGTGAAATACTCGATGGTGGTTATGATGAATTTGTGTCCATCAGATGACACAGGATTAATTTTGCCAATAATGTCTAAGCCCCATTTTGAAAAGGACCAAGGAGATGAAATAGCCTGTAGTTCTTGTGCAGGGGCATGGAAAAGGTTAGCATGTTTCTGGCACTTGTCGCAATGGCGCACATAATCATGTGCATCATTCTCCATGGTAGGCCAAAAGTAGCCTATCCTAAGGAGCTTTTTAGCAATGACACTACCACTGAAGTGTCCTCCACAAGATCCATCGTGAGCTTCACTCAAAGCTAATTTGGATTCTTCTAGATTCAAAAATCTCAAGAGGATACTTTCAAAAGATCTCCTTGTAGCACCCTAAAATTGGCGCAGTCAAAATTATAAAATTTACATTCACCTTAGTAAATAATTTAAAAATCAAATTTAACCTCCCAAACCGCTCGTTAACCATCGGGAAATCTGTTTCCCCCTTTTTTGCGCCATTTTTAGAGGTTGTTTTGACCGTTTGACGATATCGTCGCCGATCAGACGATATCGCCTCAGATTTGATGATTTCGTCTGGACTAGGTCGTCCAGACGATCTTGTTGCAAAACTGAATTTGCATAGTTGGAATCCGTTCCAACGGGTCTCCAATCTAGGTAGAAGCGTGTCTGCGCCGTTGGGACCCTCCCCCGTTGGAGATCTCCCAAATTGGGATGATCTCCAACCTCCCAACAACTCCCCCTAAGCCTATTTAACTTCTAGGATTTTCCCTCCCCAACCCCTGGCTGAATTTATCTGCGAATTGAATCCCTCTACGCTAAAACATCATAATATTATTTTTGCATTAGTCCCATAGCAATTTTGATGCAGGTATATCATTGATTTTCAACTGGAGCCAGCACCTATCGTCGCCGACGAACCTATCCAGATCGGAGGCGATCCTGTCGAATTCGAGACGATTTAGTACTGATACGAGATGATCTCGACTACAGCCCACATCGAGGCAATCAGTGCCTAGAGTTTGCTTTTCTCAACTTTGTCTCTATTATTTTGTTTTGCAAATTAGATAATACATTCAGTTTTTATCCTATTTTGCATTTGGAGTTCACCCATTTAGCTTAGATTGCATGCTAAGTTTATGATCTGCCATTTAAGCACAATAATTTGCATTAATTTCTATTCTTGAATAGTGTTCAGCATTCATATTATCATTTGGTGTAATTTGCCTCTGTTAGCATAGTGTTATGTCTTGCATTTTGCATCTATTCTCTGTTTTGTAGGTTTCTGATGGATTCGTCTGACGAATTCGTCAGATCGCAGACGATCTCGTCTGATTGCAGACGATTCTGTCGAATCTCAGACGATCGGGACTGCTTCAAAATCAGAATCTTCTTCAGACATCCGGATCAGGTATTCTCCGTTTTCCTCCTATAAATTCTTTGTTCTCTGCTTTTAAATTTGTCTGCTGTATTCATGAAAAATTGCATTTTCATATAGTTTAATTTAGAATCATTCGGCCAAACCTAGGATGAATGTTTAAGATTAAAACGAACTCATTAAACACATTCCAAAACCTAGGCATGGAAACTGCCATTAAATGTTTCCTGGTGAACCCACCATCCATCGAAAAATCACCAAAATACACCTCCCTTGAGAGGCGGGACCTTCGCAAAGTCCTCTCGTCCGAGGTACCGCATCATCCTTTTCCCATCCTCCTTCCGGGCGCGGATCCTATAGCCTGAAGGTAGGGATGCGAAAAATTTGGAGCGATACATTTTGGTGAACCCGACGTGAATGCATCATAACCTTTTGAAAACAAAAACAAAAACAAAAACAAAAAAATTAGAACAACTAAAACTTAGATGCATTTTAAAACATTCAAGGTTTAAAGTCATGTTTAGATGGTAGCTCCTAAAAAGAGGTTAGCAGTTACTATAAACGTAGAAAATCAATTGGCAGCTATAGAAGTTAATTCTATCCTTAATATCCCTGAAACAAGTAGAAATCAATCCTTGTGGAACGAACTTGACAGGAGACTTAGTATCATTTCATCTAGGTCCACACAACTTAAACAGATTAAGAGGCTAGTCTTGGATAGAATCCTGGATCCTCATCAGTTGGTTTTTTATCATGAACTTCAGAGAGCTTGCCATAGATGGTTAGCCTATAGGAGAGCTTTAGTATCTTCAGAATTATTCAGCTTCGAGGAATACCTTGAGAATGCAGACATTGTACACCGATTCCTAGGCCTTGTAGAAGACCAAGAGGTTGTCCTTACAGATAGGGAAAGATGGAATAGAGTTCCTCGTGCTGTGTTATATCGAGAGTATTGCCACGAGCTTTACTTTTATCAACCAGCATCTGAGACAGATAATATTACCATAGCCCTTTTCATCAAATTCTTAAAAGAAAACTTTCAATTTGAAGAAGAACATTTCATGACCCCTGAAGAACTAGAGCCTATTAATGATGTTTATAAATTGTTCTTAGAAGACTAGCTCATTTACTTTCAGTCTTGTTATTGCGTGCATTTTATTGTTTCATTTGCTGTCTTTATTGTATTATTTCAAAAATTTAAAGAAAAACTAAAAAAATCAAAAAACTTAGCAAAAACTTAAACATTTCATTTCCAATATTGCATTAGGTATATAGTAAATATATACCTTTTAATTTGTTGCATATATATATATAAATAAATATATATATATATTTGCTGAAATCAAAACTTAGCACCATGCCTAAACTTAGGAATGGTAAAGAAACTCTAGGTGAAGGAGAAGGTTGGTTACAAGATACAACTGAAAACCCAAATGTCCTTCTTGGAGATACAAATCCAGAAGGAGAAACTCTAGGTCAATCAGATGAAGACTTAGGGGAAGATAAAGAACAAGAAGCAAATGTTAGAGAGGATGGATCCTCATCCCCTAGAATAGCTCCAAATGGAAATATTGCCTTTGACAATGCAGAGCATTTCAAGAGATTTCTCATGGAAAACATTGATGACCTTAATGTGGCCATTCGCCTTGATAAAGGGCAAATTAGTAAAACTCAAGCAACCATGGAATATATGTGCAATATGCAGACTAATCCCTTGTCTTTCATTGATCAAGAAAGTGACAAGGGTGGACCATCCAATGCGGATATGGTCACTATAGCCCAAAGCATGTCAAAACAACAGGTTACCCAACCTCCTAAGGAACCTGTTATTCAACCTAAAATCACTCCCACACAAAAGAAGATTCCCTTCACTACTTTATTCCGCCAGACTATTGAGCAAAATGCTTTAAATAAACAGAAACCTAAAACTAAGCCAAATGCAAACTTTCAACAATCTGGAATACAACATAATACAAACTTCCTCCATAATACTTTTCCTACCAATAATTTACACAACAGTAACATGGCATCTAATCTGCATGTTCCTCCATCCTATGCCCATAACACTTATGTCAATGCCCTACCAAACCAATATGGGGGGCAAACTAGTAATCTGGAAGCCATGGTGAAACAATTGGCTTCACGTATGGACCAGATAGATCCCTACCGTCCCTCGTATAATTATCGAGAGATCTCGTAGTCAACCTTTGGATCCCATAGTGGTAGCTCAACCATACCCTAAACATTTTCCCATGCCCGTCCTGCCTATATATAAAGGAACCGAAGATCCCATAGAGCATCTTCGCATGTTTAGGATAGCATGTCACGACATATCGCATGACGACTTGCTATTACTAAAAATGTTCCCCAAAAGTTTAGGCGGAATGGCATTAGAGTGGTACTATCAATTGCCCACTCACTCCTTAAGAAACTTTGAAGAAACAGTTGAATCATTTGTTCATCAATTTAGTGCCTACATCGAGAGGCATGTAACTATTAAAGACCTATACAATTTAAAACAAGATAAAGACGAATGCTTTGCTGATTTCTTAGCTAGATGGAGACAATTGACAGGAAAACTACACTTTGTGCTACCCTATAGGGAAATGTTAGACATTTTCATCAACAATTTACAAGAACAACTCTCTTATGAGCTATCAACAACTACTTTGACTACCTTCGATCAAGCTATAGATTTAGCTCGAAGAGTAGAAGATGCCCTCATTAGGAGAGGCCAACTTAGGAAGAAGGATGATGAGAAAACATCTAGAAATCAATATAAAAACAAACAGGTTGTCGGTGATGGAGTCACTGATAGCAGAAATGTTGCTAATGTCAATGCAACAAAGACAACTAAAAAATTCATATTGAAACCTCCCGATAAGCCTCCTCGAGAGTTCACTAGATTAAACCAACCTTTGTCAACTATTTTACCTCAATTGCTCGAAAGAGGTTTAATCCAACTGCCAGCTATCCGGGAGCCTAACCCAAGTATACCCGGATATAGAGCTGATTTGCATTGTGATTTCCATAGAGGACCTGGACATTCTACCAACGCTTGTAAAATATTGAAGCATAAAATACAAGATTTGATTGACAATAATGAAATGGAAGTGCAAGCCTTCCAACCCAAACAAAACCCTCCTAATAATACTCAAAAGACTGTTCCCCAAAATCAAAATCAAAATGCCAATCAAACTTTAGACATATTTCAACACCCTTTACCAAGACATGGTAAAGAGGTGGCCAATCAAATCGAACATCATAATGTTCCCCCTCCTACTCGATATGTAGGAACCATTAGCGGACAATTACCTATTCAGGATTCTCAAATATTTGACACAACCTTATCCCTGGTTACGACCAGGACCTTACATAATTTTCAAACTTCTGATTCTAGTGATATAGAATCAGATAGTGAAAGTGAAGTAGACACTATTCAATCGAATAGTTCTGAAAACGAATCAGATCCTATTCAACCTATTACAGATGCTAATGTTCCAGAAGAACCATTTCCTAGAAGAGTCACTACTCGACCTTCTTCTAATATAGTCCTTCCTTATGAACAAGCCATAAATTCTCAACCAAGACCGTTTCAACGTCGTCACTATAACATTGTAGGTACCATCGGAGTCGTCACCCGACAACAAGCTCAAAATTCCCAACAAGAACCAAACCAGAATGATGGATCCGTTCCATTCATTCTAAAAAATCCCAATAAAGGGAATCATGCTCCTATTGTTCAACCTAAACCCCCTTACAGACATTAATGAGCAATTGTCTAATACCACGGCCAGAATTTCCCTCTTAGATTTATTAAGATCCTCTCCCACCCATAGGGATGAGTTGATGCTTACACTGAGCCAAATGATGGTACCTCAAAACATTCAACCTGAAGCTATGGCCAATACTATCATCACTCGAGAGATTGATTGTATTGACTTTCGGGATAGAGATATCCCACAACACAGTTTACACAAGGATAATCCCTTGTATATTACTGCTTTAATTGGAGATGTGGCTGTCAAACGAGTCTTGATTGATAATGGCTCATCTCTAAACATTTGCACCTTTGACTTCTACCAACGATTTGGTTTTTGAAGTGATGAAATGAAGAAAACTGATATGATTATCAAAGCTTTTAATGACGAAACACAAGAAACATGTGGAGTTATTACCCTCCCATTGCAAGTTGGTCCTAGAACCCTTGAGACAACTGTGTTTATTGTACATTGTCCAGCATCGTACAATATACTTTTGGGTCGCCCTTGGATCAACGCCATGCGAGCGGTCCCATCAACTTTACACCAATGTGTTAAGTTTGAGTTTAAAAATCAGTTGGTCACTATTCATGGTGACCCTAGACCTTTTGATATGTGTGCTTTGGCAGAACCAGTTGGAGTGCAATTTTGCCCTGCTCTGTCATCCACACATTCTAGTTCTTCTTCTTCATCTAAAACTATGAAACATAAACCCATAACTTCACCGAGTTCCCCTCCATTAACTTCATCCTCCCATAAAGATCAACAACCCTCTAAACAAATTATTTTAGAACCTCAAAAATATTTTAAAACTACAACCAATCCTTCAAGTTCTATTCCTATAAATTCAAAACCTCTAGACACATCTATCATCCCTTCCACATCTCAAGACATAGGTAATAAACCTTCTACATCTTATGCCCTTTCTGATGACCTCTTACCAGATTTATCTACAACTTTAATATCAGAAAAAATGAATGCTTTCATGCACGATTCAAACCTCTTAAATAAATTGTCACCATCTCCTCGCACTTCAGGCCTCCCACAACCTATGGGAAGCACCTACCAAGTCGGGAGTTGTGCCTTCATTTATAAAGGATATGACTGGGGAAGAATCCCTCGAAATATCAAAACTCATCATGAGGGGTACGCTCGGTGCTATTTTACCAATGATTATATTAAAGCTAAACCCATGATGCTTAAAATGGGATATAAAGGGAAAGGATTAGGACCTTTCCAAAATGGCATGAAAGAACCTTTCGAGGTAGAACCGTGGCCTGCCCGCTGTGGTGTGGGCCTATTTCCTAGTAAGGGACAACCCTTTCCTTTTGAAGAGGATGATCACCTCATATCCTATCAAGATTATTTGGATAGACATGTTGATTTGCCTCTCCAAAATAAGTCATTTTCATGCAACATGCTATCCATAGCATACCCTGAAATGATTGCTGACCCCGATGAAGAGTTGGAAGGAGATATCTTCCATAATGTCTCTGTTGAAGAGATGTTGCACAACGGGTTTTATTTTGATGGTTCGATACCAACTATAGCCCAACTTGAGGCCACTGATCCTCAAGATGAATTATCTAAATTAACTTTACAAGAATTACAAGAGTTGGGCGTTTCACCCGCCCCACCTAACTTTGAAAGAGATCTACACATGGAGGTAGAAAATGTCATTAAAATTAATATTGGAACTGAGGACAATCCTCACATAATCAATATTGGATCAGAATTAAGCCCAGAAAAACAAGAACAATACATCGCATTCCTCAAAGAGTATGAAGATGTCTTCGCTTGGACATATGAAGATATGCCAGGTCTAGACCCTTCTGTCGTCATGCACCATCTAGTGGTCCATCCGGATGCTAAACCTGTTAAACAAAAACTTAGAAAAATGCATCCCAAAGTGGCTCTGCTAGTCAAAGGGGAGTTAGAAAAACTCTTGAATGTTATCTTTATACAGGCTATTGATTATGCTGAATGGATCTCAAACGTAGTTCCAGTCACCAAGAAAGAAGCTACCAAAGTTAGGGTTTGCACTGATTTTAGAGATATTAACGCTGCATGCCCTAAGGATGACTTTCCTCTTCCAAATATGGATCAAATCATTGACTTTACTACTGGAAGTGGGATGATGTCCTTAATGGATGGATTCTTCGGTTATAATCAAATTCGGATAGCTCCTGAAGACTAGGCTAAAACAGCCTTTATTACCCCCTGGGGTACCTTTTGCTGGAAAGTGATGCCATTTGGCTTAAAGAACGCCGGTGCAACTTACCAACGAGCTATGACCTACATTTTTCATGATATGATGCATGATATCCTACATGACTATGTAGATGATATTATAGCTCGCTCTCTTATTGAAAATAATCATTTAGATGATTTGCAAAAAGTCTTTAATCGATTACGAGAATATCTCATTCGGTTAAATCCAGCAAAATGCATATTCGGAGTCAAATCCGACAAATTATTAGGGGTTTTAGTTTCTTTACGTGGTATTGAAATCGACCCCCTCAAAATTGCGGCTATCACTGATATGCCCGCACCTACTAATATATCTTAATTACGAAGCTTACAAGGTAAACTTCAAGCTATCCGTCGCTTCATTGATAAGCTGGCGGACAAAACTGGTCCTTTTCTTAAACTTCTTAAGAAGGATGTCCCTTTCAATTGGGACACAGAATGTAGAGAAGCTTTTGAACTTCTCAAACAATACCTCCTTAATCCTCCAGTGCTTTCACCGCCTAAATCTGATCGCCCATTTCTCCTATATATTTCCGCTTTAGATTCGGCCTTAGGAGCTATGTTAGCTCAACTCGATGATGAAAAGTGAGAACATGCTAATTATTATATTAGCCGAACCTTCATCAGTTATGAAACCCGTTATACAACATTAGAGAAACTGTGTCTCGCAGTCGTATTTGCTATGCAAAAATTACGACACTATATGCTTAGCCAAAAAATGTATGTCATTGCCAAATACGATCCCTTAAGGTATCTCATGAGTCGACCTTATTTATCGGGTCGCACAGCCAAGTGGGTTCTTGCTCTAAGCGAGTTTGATCTCACATTCATAGGACAAAAGTCTGTTAAGGGTCAAATCATAGCAGATCAATTAGCTGCTGCACCCTTAGAGTCTACTCATCCCCTCATTATCGAGTTTCCTGATGAATGCCTTCAATTAGAGGCAGACCTTGTTGAACAATGGTCCTTATACTTTGATGGAGCCCGATGCATGAGTGGGGCTGGTGCGGGTATTATTTTAATATCTTCACAAAAACATCTTATTCCTCTGTCCTTCAAACTGACCTTTGCTTGCACCAACAATACTGTTGAGTATGAAGCTCTAATCCTTGGATTACGAGCTGCTTTAGCGATAAAAATTAAAAACCTCTTAGTTTTTGGGGATTCCCAATTGGTTATAAACCAAATTAATGAAGTTTATCAAACCAGATATGATAAACTATGCCCGTTACCTTGGAAGCCATTCCTCGAACTAGCAACCGTGCAGTGACGCTATGGCCGCCGTCGCATCTCTCCTACCCTTAGAGTTAGATGACGAATATGCGACTATCACTATTCGTCGACTCCAGGAACCCGCTTCAAATAAGTCATGCTTAGAGCCTTTGGATGTGTTTCTAATCAATGAAACTACTCCTGAACCTTGGTATATAGACATATATGATTTCCTCCAAAATGGGACTTTCCCTGTTAATTCTAATAGAAACCAGCGTCGGTTATTACGTCGACGAGCAAGTCATTTTGTAATAATTGGCAATACTTTATATAGGAGATCTTTTGAAGGTATCCTATTAAGATGTTTAAATTTAGAAGAGTCTAAATCAGCCTTGAGTGAAGCCCACGATGGATCTTGTGGAGGACACTTTAGTGGTAGTGCCATTGCTAAAAAGCTCCTTCGGATAGGATACTTTTGGCCTACCATGGAAACGGATGCACATGAGTATGTGCGCCATTGCGACAAGTGTCAAAAACATGCTGACCTTGTCCATGCGCTTGCACAAGAGTTGCAGGCTATTTCATCTCCTTGGCCCTTTTCTAAATGGGGCTTGGATATTATTGGCAAAATCAATCATGTGTCTTCGATGGACACAAGTTCATCATACGCCATTCGAGTATTTCACGAAGTGGGTTGAAGCTATGCCTTTAGCTTCTTGCACTGGCTCACAATTTTCTAAATTCATTTTTAATCAAATCATTTGTAGGTTCGGAATTCTTGCCAACCTCATCTCTGACAATGGAACTCCTTTCAAAAATAAAGATGTTAAAAAATTATGTCAAAAATATAAGATTCAACATCGCTGGTCCACCCCTTATTATCCTCGGGGTAATGGTCAAGGGCTTATCGAACTAGTGTTCGAACCCCCACGGGCACTTCACCATTTGTTTTGGTATATGGTGCTGAAGCAGTTTTTCCATTTGAATTGGAAGTTCCTTCTTTGGCTCTGCTACTTCAAGATACCGAAGTAGGAGATGAATATCGTGCTGGCAGACTCAGTCAGCTGGAACTCCTAGATGAAAAATGCATCAATGCTTTGGAGCATCTCCATGCTTACCAAAACAAGCTTAAAAGATCATATGCTAAGAGAGTTCGTCATCGCTCCTTTGAGATTGGCGACCTTGTTTTAAAAGAAAATCAAAAAAATACAAATGCAACCAAAGAACTTAAAGGTAAATTTGAGCCCAACTGGCTCGGACCATACATCATTACTACAAAATTTGAATCAGGAGCATATAAATTATCTACCTTAGATGGTAAAGAACTTAAAGAACCCATGAATATTTTACATCTCAAACGTTACTATGCATAAATTTGGTCATTTCATCCATGTATATATTTGTTCAAAATTACTATCTTGTATTTCTTTCAATTTATCCAAAAACATCAAAAACATTCATAAATCTCCAAAAATCTTCAAAAACTATCTATTGCATTTATTTAAAGCACTTGTTAAATTGTTTGCTCAAAAACTAAAATCAAAAATCAAAATCTAAAAACAGCTATATGCTTGACTCTTTCGAAACCAAAACAATATATAGAAGAAAGAGAGAGTCAACATTCTCAAAACTTCTCAAAAGTGTTTATATATATTTTCTTACAATTATTGCAATTATATGTTTCAACTTATTTTGGATAAATTAGCATTTATTTTGAATCCCTCACTTGCACACTCACAACAAATAAATATCTTGATTTTATCTGGCATGATTACTAATCTCTCTTATATCAAAGTTCACAAAATTCAATTAAATAAAGTTTGAGCATAGAGAATTGATCTTGTTATTTACTTAAACCAAGCACATATTTTCACAATAAAATGATTATATTTGTAATTTCCATGTTTTGCTACTTAGTAGAACTGATTTCTTGAGCGAAAGTCCGTTCCTATCTGCACATGGTTAGAATCTTTGAGAATTGGCGGACAAGCTCCTCGAACCCGGCGAAAAAAAAAAAAAAAAAAAAAAAAAGTTTTTAAAAAAAAAAAAAAAAAAAAAAAAGAAAAAATCCTTTCCCGAAAAAAAGAAGGGTTGATGATCTTGAATCCCCGGAATTCTCAATTATTCAAAAGCTGTGAGGTAAGCCCCATAACAGTGGTTTGTGCCCAACCCGCTTGGCCTTGGGTAACTCCTAGCGTGGCGATATGTCTGTCACATTAGCGACCTTCTTTTGTACAAACCTATGTCTGCTTATGGATTAGCTAGCTCTTGATAATCGGATCTACATAGTGGTCTAATATGGTTATATGCATCTACATCATGGTTAATGAACACTTATTTGGTTTCTTCAAATCACTTGTATCATAGGATCTTGCTCAAAACCGGTAAATGAACAATGCAATTGCACACACATTTGTATTTGAGATATTTTTTCTATCATTATGATAAATCAAGATCGGAAATGAATTCACATATGCACATGGGATTCCTTATAAATCTAACTTTTGTCTTCAAAATACTTTGAAATATTATTTTTGCAACTTGTTTGGGAATAAATCAAGTACAGTTGTTTTCACAAAGACAACTATATCATAGAAAAATAAAAAATTTCTTTCAAAATACACAAATCAAATCATATATATCTGGTTGACTTTCGCGACGATGGTATAGTTCCAAAACCAAAATTGGAATTGTATGCCTAGCGCAAGTCCTCATTTTCATATTTTCTGTTCATCAAAAATCAATCATGCAATAAAACCTTTTTTTGGATTTTCGTGATGATGGTATAAGTCTATACCTACATATTCTATGCCTAGCGCAAACCATTGTAACAATTTTTATTCCCCATTTATCAAAAATCATAAAAACCATATGACTTCATTATGTTACACAAATTATGCTTTTCAAAATCAAACCCATTTTCATTATTTCATATCATTATGTCAACCTTTAACTTTGCAATGATGGTATAATTCCTAAGGAATTATTCACAAATTTTATCACACTTTGGAATTTATGCCTAGCAAAAATCATTTTAAAATATTTCATGCAAATATTTTTCATGAAAATCTGAAAACAAATCATTATCATCACCATCATTTTTCATCATTGCACCAAAGTCTTAAGACAGTCTCTTAAGCACTCTTTTTACTTTTCACAATATTTCTATCCTGGGATTAGCTTGACGACCGAGTGAGCAGCGACTCCATGAAATGGTCTATAATAGCGACAATGTCCTTTGAAATTATTGTTAGAAGTCTCTTTTTATTTTTTTATCACATTTTCATTACAAACAACCAATTTGTTACATCAGATTATTTCATTTAAAATCTTACAGCATGACATCAAAATTATAATGTTTCAAAATGACATAATTACATGAGTCATCGAATCAATCAATCAAAACATTAAAAGCATCATAAAAATACATAAGATAAGTCATATGATCAAAAATATCTCATCTATATATGTCACAAATATATGTACATTATCAAAACTAGATTGGTATGCCACAATCTGTACCTCGGCATACTCAATCCTCTATCAAACAAAAAATATATATAATACAACATCAATGTGTAGCCCTCTAGCCTCGAGAGCCCCTCGAGCTCTCTGCCTCATCTCCTCCCCCGCCCTGAGGTGGACGAGGTGGCCCCATCGCAGTATGTGTCGTCCTAGTCCTCGACTAGGATGTGGTCCTCGATGACCTGATCCTGATTGGATCTGCGATGTTCGCTGGCAGGGGTAGTCTATCTGCCTCTGGCACCAGCTGGTGATACAGTGTCTGATAGAAATGTCAATTGGGCGATAGCCCGTGTCAACTCTCTTGAGCTCGCCCCTTCGCCCCGTGCCCTAAGGCGTGCAATCTCATCCCGCAGCTGTGACACCTCAGCATGGTGTCGTGCAGCCGCATCCTGTAGCGTCTGCACCTGAGCCTGTAGATGATCTCTCTCCACCCAAAGAGTAGCCATCTCGCTACTCTCTCCTATGTCCACACCCTTGCCCTTATCGGGCGATGGTGGCCTCTGTGGAGATGGGGGTCTCTCCTCCCTCCTCTCTCGCTGCCGTGGCCGCTTCTGTGCCTGTGGCCTCCTCTGCTCTCTCCTACCGTGACCCTGGGCCGCCTCTATCGTCGCCTGGTGCTGCCTCCCTATCCGACGCATGACCACGTGGATCAGACCCTGAGCCCTTGTCATCCGAGGAGGGCGTATGCCTGCGTACCAGGCATCGTAGCCGTTAGATACCCCTGCGTCATCTCCATCCACTGGCTGGATGGGGGCATCATCCGCGTCTTGAATCCAGAATCGCTGCATGTCTGGAGCCCCGCTAACCGTGGTGTTATCCCGGATAGTCCGAGAAAACTCATAATCCCTGAGAGATGGGATCCCTCGCTGTAGACCTAACTACCTCAAAACTCGATCATAGCGGTGGAGCTCCACCTCTCCCCTCTCCATCCATAGCCAGCAGACTCGCCTGATGCGAGCCAGCTCCTGTCCATCCTCGGCCCACCCTGGGTGCCCTCGCCACGGCCTCCAGGTGATCTGATCTGGGATCAACTCATCAAGTAGTCTCCAGGACATCGGCAGGTCAATCCATCGCTGTGCCCCTCTCCGAAGCCACCAGTAGAAGACTCGGGGCCTCTCCTCGTCTACCCCTGTCAGTGGAAGCCCTACCGGCCTCCGCATCGCAATGTTCTCCCAGCACCAAACCTGTAGTAGCGATGTCATCACCAGACATCGGCCGCCCTTGTATATGACCCCATACAGGATCCTGTACAACCGACATAGAACAAATCTACCCCAGCAAAACCTGTACCCATGGTCCCGCATATCGTAGATCACATCTGCGAGCATCCATGGTACCCTACACCCGCTCTGGTGGCACAGCAGAAGTCCACCAACCACCCCAGATAGTACCCGTGTGAGTGTAGATGCCCCAGGCATCTAGCGTAGTGCCTCGATGTTCACTCTGCCCTTCTCCAGGGCGAAGCTCGGGTCACCGCACAGCCGTCCCATAGCGTGGCCCTGGTTTGCCGTAGGAGTGATCATCCGTCCTTGTATGGGGATTCTAAAAATCCTCCATACATCCTCTAGTGTGGGAGTCATCTCCCCTGTCGGTAGCCAAAAATAGGAAGAACCTGAATACCATCTCTTTGCTAGGGCTGTCAGTAGCCCCATATCTGTGGATACTTGTGGCATCTCCGCCACATGCTGCAAGCCGGCCTGTGCCAGCAGATCCCGCTCTACCTGTGTGAGCGCGGCCAAGTCATCTCTCAATCCTCCATATTTCCACTCCCTGCTCTTTAGTAATCCTCTCTGCAAACATAAACAACATAAACAATAAACAACAAATAATCATTAATCAATAATTCAAATAATCAATAATGCAAGTTAAAAATTCAATTTTTTTGCAATTGATGATATCACCCACTATTGGACGATATCGTCCCAAATCTGAGCATAATCGTCTCCGATTTCGTAGTTCCAAATCGTCCCTAATTTGATGAAATCGTCCCCCTTTCGATGATTTCGCTCTCGGGCGAAATTGCCGAAATTGAGACGATCTCGTCGAAATCAGGACGATTTCGTCCCGACGACGTCGACGGCCCAAAAATGGCCGCGATGCTCAAAATTCACCTAAAAACTATCTAAAAAGCATATAAATTCAAATTAAATCATTTCTAAACTAAGTTTAGACCCTTACCCGTAGACCGCGTTAGACCTCTGCAGATCTGTGCGCTATCTCAACCATTTTTTCTTCAGAGCTCTAAAACAAGAAAAATGAACAGTAACAATGAATTAGGGTTTTTACCCTATTTTTCTTAATTTTATTCAACAATAATTTTTTGCTTTTCCGCATTTTTACCTCAAACGTTCGATTTGGGTAAAAACACGGAGGGGGCACCATAGTAAGCTGTCGTACGATTCGACCAAGAATCGTCGCCTAAAAATGGGTATAATTTTTTGCTTTCTCGTAGATCGAGAAGAACTCATCTTTAACATATTTTCTTCAGAAAATTCACTAAAGAGGGGGCAAAATGTAGCACCCTAAAATTGGCGCAGTCAAAATTATAAAATTTACATTCACCTTAGTAAATAATTTAAAAATCAAATTTAACCTCCCAAACCGCCCGTTAACCGCCGGGAAATCCGTTTCCCCCTTTTCCGTGCCATTTTTAGAGGTTGTTTTGATCGTTTGACGATATCATCGCCGATCAGACGATATCGCCTCAGATTTGACGATTTCATCTAGACTAGGTCGTCCAAACGATCTTGTCGCAAAACTGAATTTGCATAGTTGGAATCTGTTCCAACGGGTCTCCAATCCGGGCAGAAGCGTGTCTGCGCCGTTGGGACCCTCCCTCGTTGGAGATCTCCCAAATTGGGATGATCTCCAACCTCCCAACAACTCCCCCTAAGCCTATTTAACTTCTAGGATTTTCCCTCCCCAACCCTTGGCTGAATTTATCTGCGAATTGAATCCCTCTGCGCTAAAACATCATAATATTATTTTTGCATTAGTGCCATAGAAATTTTGATGCAGGTATATCATTGATTTTCAACTGGAGCCAGCACCTATCGTCACCGACGAACCTGTCCAGATCGGAGGTGATCTTGTCGAATTCGAGACGATTTAGTACTGATACGAGACGATCTTGACTGCAACCCACATCGAGGCAATCAGTGCCTGGAGTTTGCTTTTCTCAACTTTGTCTCTGTTATTTTGTTTTGCAAATTAGATAATACATTCAGTTTTTATCCTCTTTTGCATCTGGAGTTCACCCATTTAGCTTAGATTGCATGCTATGTTTATGATCTGCCATTTAAGTACAATAATTTGCATTAATTTCTGTTCTTGAATAGTGTTCAGCATTCATATTATCATTTGGTGTAATTTGCCTTTGTTAGCATAGTGTTATTTCTTGCATTTTGCATCTATTCTCTATTTTGCAGGTTTCTGACGAATTCGTCTGACGAATTCGTCAGATCGTAGACGATCTCGTCTGATTGCAGATGATTCTATCGAATCTCAGACGATCGGGACTGCTTCAAAATCAGAATCTTCTTCAGACATCCGGATCAGGTATTCTCCATTTTCCTCCTGTAAATTCTTTGTTCTCTGCTTTCAAATCTGTCTGCTGTATTCATGAAAAATTGCATTTTCATATAGTTTAATTTAGAATCATTCAGCCAAACCTAGGATGAATGCTTAAGGTTAAAACGAACTCATTAAACACATTCCAAAACCTAGGCATGGAAACTGCCATTAAATGTTTCCTGGTGAACCCACCATCCATCAAAAAATCATCAAAATACACCTCCCTTGAGAGGTGGCACCTTCGCAAAGTCCTCTCGTTCAAGGTACCGCATCATCCTTTTCCCATCCTCCTTTCGGGCGCGGATCCTATAGCCTGAAGGTAGGGATGCAAAAAATTTGGAGTGATACACTCCTATATAAAGTATTGCCAATTATTACAAATCAACTTGCTCGTCTACGTAATAACCGATGCTGGTTCCTATTAGAACTGGCAGGGAAAGTCCCATTGTGAAGAAAATTAAATATATCCATATACCAAGGTTCAGGAGTAGTTTCATTGATTAGAAACACATCCAAAGGTTCTAAGAATGACTTATTTGAAGCGGGTTCTTGGAATCGACGAATAATGATGGTGGCATATTCATCATCTAACTCCAAGGGTAGAAGAGATGCAGCTATGGCCATAGCATCAGCCACACGGTTGCTAGTTCGAGGAATAGCTTCCAAGGTAACTTTATCAAACAAGGACAACAACTGCAAAACATATGCTTTATATGGGCGTAATTTATCATCTCTGGTCTGATTAACTTCATTAATTTGGTTTATAACAAGTTGAGAATCACCAAAAACTAGCAGATGTTTAATTTTTAGTGCCAAGGTAGCTTGTAATCCGAGGATTAGAGCTTCATATTCACCAGTATTATTGGTGCAAGCAAATGTTAATTTAAAGGACAAAGGTATAATGTGTTTTTGTGGAGATATTAAAATAATACCTGCACCAGCCCCACTCATGCATCGGGCTCCATCAAAGTATAAGGACCATTGTTCAACATGGTCTGCCTCTAATTAAAGACATTCATCGGAAACTCAATGATGAGGGGATGGGTAGACTCTAAGGGTGCAAGCGACTAATTGATCTGCTATGATTTGACCCTTAATAAACTTTTGTCCTATGAACGTGAGTTCAAACTCACTTAGAGAAAGAACCCACTTTGCTGTGCGACTCGATAAATAAGGTCGACTCATGAGATACCGCAAGGGATCATATTTAGCAATGACATATGTTTTCTGACTGAGCATATAATGGCATAATTTTTGCGTAGAAAATATGACTTCTAGACATAGTTTTTCTAATGTTGTGTAGTGGGTTTCATAACTGATGAGGGTTCTACTAATGTAATAATTAGCACGCTCTCTCTTCTCATCATCAAGCTGAGCTAACATAGCTCCTAAAGCAAAATTTGAAGCTGAAATATATAGGAGAAATGGGTGATCAGGTCTAGGCAATGAAAGCACAGGTGGGTTAAGGAGGTATTGTTTGAGAAGTTCAAAAGCTTCCTTACATTCGTCGTCCCAATTAAAAGGGACATCCTTCTTAAGGAGCTTAAGAAAGGGACTGGTTTTTTATGCCAGCTTATCGATGAAGCGACGGATGGCTTGAAGCTTACCTTGTAAACTTCATAACTCAGATATATTGGTGGGTGCGGGCATATCAGTGATGGCCGCAATCTTGAGAGGGTCAATTTTGATACCATGCAAAGAAACTAAAACCCCTAATAGTTTACCGGACTTGACTCCGAATATACATTTGGTTGGATTTAATCGAATAAGATATTCTCTTAACCGATTAAATACTTTCCTTAAATCATCTAAATGATCATCTTCATTAATGGAGCGAGCTATAATATCATCTACATAATCATGTAGGATATCATGCATCATATCATGAAATATATAAGTCATGGCTCGTTGATATGTTGCGCCTGCATTCTTTAAACCAAATGGCATCACTTTCCAACAAAAGGTACCCCAAGGGGTAATAAAGGTTTTTTTAGCCTGATATTCAGGAGCTATCCTGATCTGATTATAACAAAAAAATCCATCCATTAGGGACATAATTCCACTCCCAGTAGTAAAGTCAAAGATTTGATCCATGTTTGGAAGAGTAAAATCATCTTTAGGGCATGCAGCGTTAATATCTTGAAATTCTGTGCAAACCCTAACTTTGGTAGCTTATTTCTTGGTGACTGGAACTACATTCGAGATCCATTCAGCATAATCAATAGCCTGTATAAAAACAACATTCAAGAGTTTTTCTAACTCCCCTTTGACTATCAAGGCCACTTTGGGATGAATTTTTCTAAGTTTCTGTTTAACAGGTTTAGCATCCGGATGGACTACTAGGTGATGCATGACTATAGAAGGGTCTAAACCTGGCATATCTTCATATGTCCAAGCGAAGACATCTTCATATTCTTTAAGGAATGCAATGTATTGCTCTTGTTTTTCTTAACTTAATTCTGATCCAATACTGATTATGTGAGGATTATCCTCAATTCCAATGTTAACCTTAATGACGTTTTCTACTTCCATGTGTAGATCTCTTTCAAAATTAGGTGGGGCGGATGAAACGCCCAATTCTTGTAATTCCTTTAAGGTTAACTTGAATAATTCATCTTGAGGAGTCGTGGCCTTAAGCTAGGCTATAGTAGGTATAGAACCATCAAAATAAAAACCATTGTGTAACAACTCTTCAACGGAGACATCATGGAAAATATCTCCTTCCAACTCAATGTCGGATTCAACAATCATTTCAGGATAAGCTATGGATAGCATATTACATGTAAATGGCTGATTTTTTAGAGGCAAATCATCATGCCCATCTAAATAATCTTGATAACATATGAGTTGATAATTATCTTCAAAAGGGAAGGGTTGAACCTTACGAGGAAATAGGCCCACACCACATCGGGCGGGCCATGGTTCTACCTCGAAAGGTTCTTTCATACCATTTTGGAAAGGTCCCAAGCCTTTCCCTTTATATCCCATTTTAAGCATTATGGGTTTAGCTTTGATATATTGATTAGCAAAATAGAATCTAGCATATCCATCATAATGTGTCTTGATGTTTCGGGGTATTCTGCCCCAATCATATCCTTTATAAACAAAAGCACAACTCCCAACTTGATAAGTAATTCCCATAGGTTGTGGGAGGCCCAAAGTACGAGGAGAAGGTGGGAGTTTATTTAAAAGGAGGGAAGTCTGCATGGCAGTGTTGATCTCTTCTGATATAAGAATTTTAGAGAAATCAGGTAAGAGTTCATCAGAAAGAGCATAAGATGTAGAAGGATCATTCTCGATATCTTTAGATGTGGAAGATATGATAGATGTAGATAATGTGGAGGTGTTAATAAATGGGTCTATAGGTTTTGAAATTATAGGGATGGAACATGAAGGATTGGTTGTGGATTTAAGATCTTTTTGAGGTTCTAGTGTGGTTTGTTTAGAAGATGGTTGAGTTAAATGTATAGGTGTAGTTGATGGGGTAGATGATGTTATGGGTGTGTGTTTCACACGTTTGGACGGATGATAAGAACTAGGATGTGTGGATGACAGGGCGGGGTAAAATTGCACTCCAACGGGTTCTACCAAAGCACACATATCAAAGGGTCTAGGATCACCATGAATGGTAACCAACTGGTTTTTAAATTCAAATTTAACACACTGATGTAAAGTGGAGGGAACCGCTCGCATCGCATTGATCCAAGGGCGACCCAGAAGTATATTGTACAATGCAGGGCAATGTACAATAAACACGGTCGTATCTAGGGTTCTAGGACCAACTTGCAAGGGTATAGTAATGACTCCACATGTTTCTTGTGTCTCGTCATTGAAGGCTTTGATAATCATATCCATTCTTTTCATTTCATCACTTCTAAACCCAAATATTTGGTAGAAGTCAAAAGTGCATATGTTTAAAGATGACCCATTATCAATCAAGACTCATTTAACAGCTACATCTCTAATTAGGGTAGTAATATATAAGGGGTTATCCTTATGTAAACTATGTTGTGGGATATCTCTATCTCGAAAGTCAATACAATCGACTTCTCGAGTGATGATAGTATTGGACATGGCTTCAGGTTGAATATTTTGAGGTACCATCATTTGGCTTAATGTAAGCATTAACTCATCTCTATGGGTAGGAGAAGATCTTAACAAGTCCAAAAGGGAAATTATGGCTGTAGTATTGGATAATTGTTCATTAATATTGTAAGGAGGCTTAGGTTGAATATTAGACATATGATTCCCTTTATTGGGATTTTTCAAAACAAATGGAGCTGATCCATCATTCTGAGTTTGATCCTGTTGAGAGTTTTGAGCCTGTTGTCTAGTAACAACTCCGATGGTACCTACAATGTTATATTGAAGACGCTGAACTGGTCTCGGTTGAGCATTTATGGCTTGTTCATTAGGAAGGAACTAATTAGAAGAGGGTCGAGTAGTAACTCTTCTAGGAAATGGTTCTTCCAGAACCATAGCATCTGTGATAGGTTGAATCAGATTTGATTCATTTTTAGAACTATTCGATTGGTTTGAGGTGATGTCTATTTCACTTTCAGTATCCGATTCTACATCACTAGGATCCGATGTTTGAGTATTATACAGGGGTTTGGTCATGACCATGGAGAAAGTTGTGCCAAATATTTGAGGATCCTGAACAGGTAATTGTCCGCTAATAGTCCCTACATATCGGGTAGGAGGGGGAACATTATGATGTTTGATTTGATTAGCCACCTCTTTTCCATGCTACGATAAAGTATGTTGAAATATATCCAATGATTGATTAGCATTTTGATTCTGATTTTGGAGAATGTTCTTTTGAGCATTATTAGGAGCATTTTTTTTAGGTTGAAATGCTTGCACCTCCATTTCATTATTATCAATCAGATCTTGTATTTTATGTTTTAATCTTTTACAAGAGTTGGTAGAGTGTCCAGGTCCTCTATGGAAATCACAATGTAAATCAGCTCTGTATCCGGGTATAGTTGGATTAGGTTCCCGGATAGCTGGTAATTGAATCAAGCCTCGTGCTAGTAATTGAGGAAGAATGGTTGATAAAGGTTGATTCAATCTAGTAAATTCTCGGGGTGGTTTATCAGGAGGTTTTAATATAAACTTCTCCATTGTTTTCATAGTATTAACATTAGCAATGTTTCTACTATCAGTGACTCCGTCACCCACAACTTGTTTATTTTTGTACTGATTTCTAGATGTTTTCTCATCATATTTATTTTTAAGTTGACCTCTTCTAATGAGAGCATCTTCCACCCTTCGATCTAATTCTATAGCTTGATCGAAGGTGGTCAAGGTAGCAGTTGATAATTCATAGGATATTTGTTCTTGCAAATTATTAATAAAAATATCCAACATTTCCTTATAAGGTAGCACAAAGTGCAGTTTTCCTGTCAACTGCCTACATCTGGCTAAGAAATCAGCAAAACATTCATATTTGTCTTATTTTAGGTTGTATAAATCTTTAATGGTCACGTGCCTCTCGATGTAGGCACTAAATTGATGGACAAAATATTCAGCTGTTTCTTCAAAATTTCTCAAATAATGAATGGGTAGTTGATAATACCACTCTAATGCCATTCCTCCTAAACTTTTCGGGAACATTTTTAGTAATAGCAAGTCATCATGTGATATATCATGACATGCTATCCTAAACATACGAAGATGCTCTATGGGATCTTTAGTTCCTTTATATATAGGCAGGACGGGCATGGGAAAGTGTTTAGGGTATGGCTGTGCTACAACTATGGGATCCAAAGGTTGACTACATATCTCTCGATAATTGTACAAGGGACGGTAGGGATCTATCTGGTCCATGCGAGAAGCTAACTATTTCACCATGGCTTCCAGATTACTGGTTTTCCCACCATATTGGTTCGGTAGGGAATTAATATGGGATTTGTGAGTATATGATGGAGGGACGTGAATATTATATGCTATATTGCTATTGTGTAAATTGTTGGTAGGAAGGGTGTTATGAAAAAGTTTTGAAGTTGTATTATGTTGTATCCCAGATTGTTGAAAATTGGTGTTTGGCTTCATTTTGGGTTTTTGTCGATTTGAAGCATATTGATCAATATTTTGGCAAAATAAAGCAGTGAATGAAGGTCTCTTTTGTGTGGAAATGATTTTAGGTTCAATAACAGGTTCCTTAGGGGGTTGGGTAACCTGTTGCTGTTGCATGTTCTGAATCATAGTGACCATATCTCTATTGGATGGTCCAGCTTTATCACTTTCTTGATCAACAAAGGACAAGGGATTGGTGTGTATATTAAACATATCTTCCATGGCTACTTGAGTGTCACTAATTTGGCCTCTATCAATACGAACTACCATATTAAGAGCACCAATATTATTATTGAAAAATTTCTAGAAATGATCTAAGTTATCAAAAGCAATAGTTCCATCTGGAGCCATTCTAGGGGATGAGGATCCTTCCTCTAACATTTTCTTCTTGTTCATCTACAACAAGCTCATCTTCTGGTTGTTCTAGAATTTCTCCTTCCGAAATTGGATCCTTAGGAAGGGCATTTGATTTTTTTGTTTTCTTTTCTAACCAATCTTCTTCTTCTTCTTCTTCAGTTTGTTTACCATTCCTAAGTCTAGTCATTGTGCTTAAACTTAGATTTTAGCAAATATATATATATATATATATATATATATATATATATATATATATATATATATATATATATATATATATACAACAAGCTTAAGAGGTATATATTTTAATTATATACTTGTTGAGTGGTGTTTTCACCCGATCGTGAAAACATACTCTCCGATAGGATCCGAGTCCCAAATCCTCTGCTTGCAAAGAAATTACACAGATAATTTCTCCAAGGTTCCTTTTATGTTATCCTTTTTATATCAATGATGCTGTTTAATTTAAATGCTAGGAATACCTTAGTGCTGCAAGTGAATGTTAACAAGGGGCACTCTGGTTTATTCTATTCTAAAATTACAATGGACTCTTGGTGAATTAATCTTTATGACAAATCTATTTTGATTTCGGGTTTTGGTAGTTCTTTCACCTTTCCCTATTTTAAAAAAGGGTAATTAAATGCGTGAAATAAAGAACTGAAAAGAAAAGAAAATAAAACAAAAAGAAAGAACTAAGCTACGCTCAGAGTGCTACGATCGATTTGGCAAAACCGAAGATAATGAGGTTTCTGCACACAACCTAACCTATTGAACCTGTAAACTCGCACAATCCAGATAATCCAGGTGCTGGTTTCTAGGGTCTTAGCTATAAATTTTTAGATTTAGGCATTCGCATGAAGCAACCGAGAGAACTCGCATTAAACTTCATCTATAAACCTAAAATCTAAAAAGGAAAGATAAACATTCAATCTCTGCATGCAAAAATAACTCCTCCTTTCTTGCCAGTGAGATGCAACTCTCTATAATTTTGTATATTAGAATAAATGTATCAATTACAATGACAGAATGTTCCAGGTTTAACAAATCCAGAACAAGTGAAGGAAATTGCTCCAACAACAGGCCCAGAATGGCTGGTCGCCTTTGGCTCTGCAACTCTGCTAGCAGCAATTTCCAACCCTCGTATCAATCTGTACTTCTGATTTTATACTGTCTGGTGCGGCTCTCTTTTTTGCCCTATGTCGCTTCATTTCACCTCCTAGAATGCATCATTTCGTATTCCCACCTTTTCATTGCTTTGAATTCATGCTCGATGTCGAAACGTTCGATATTTTCTATTTTCATGTAACGCTTTTGTAACCCTGACACCTGTATGCCACGTGTTTCGCACTTCCTATGCACGTTCTGTAACGGCCCCATGTAAATCATGACATTTTTATGTATGCAACTTTGCTCCTTTGCTTTCATCACGAAAACGTGACATGTCGCGATATCGCGACATTTTTCTATCAACAGCCTTTCTTGCCTTCATGCACAACGAAATGGCGACATGTCGCGATATCGCGACACTTTTTCGTTCCGTACACTTTGCTATTTTTTTGTCATGAAATCGCGACGCTTTTCATCTCCGTACGCCTTGGCTGCTTCTTGTCACGAAATCGTGACGCTTTTTCATTCAGAGCTATCTTACGGCTTTCTATCACAAAATCGCGATGCCTTTTCACTTGGTACGCTTTTGGCCGCAACCTGTCGCGAAATCGTGACGTTTTTCACTTGGTACACCTTCGACCGCTACCTGTCGTGAAATCGCGATGTTTTTCACTTGGTACGCCTTTGGCCACAACCTGTCGTGAAATCATGACCTTTTTTTGCTTCGTGCCCCTTTGCTGCTTTCTGTCGTGATATCGCAACGTTTTTTCGCTTCGTGTCCCTTTGCTACTTCTTGTCGTGAAATCGCGACGCTTTTAGTGCCTTGCCCTGTTTGACTGGTTTGACCATGATTTTGTGACATGTCACGATTTCGCGACAATTTTCCATTATGTCTTTCTCTCTCCTCTCTGGACCGCGACGGAGCAACATGTCGCAATTTCGTGACACTTTTTCATTTTTGGCCGCGATGGAGCAACATGTCGCGATATCGCGACACCTTTTCATTTTCAGCCGTGACGGAGTAACATGTCGCGAAATCGCGATAATTTTCATTTTTCGGCAGCGATGGCACGACATGTCGCGATATCGCGACACTTTTTATCCTTGTGCAATTTTGCCCCCTTTTCTTGATTTTTAGCATCTGGGTCACTGAGATCTTCTTTGAAAGCATGCAAAAAATGTGGGTCCCCAATTTTGGGGTGTGTTGTGGATCAGCCACAACAAATGGCGACTCTGCTGTCAAATGCTCTTGAGCATTTTAGTGAGAACCCAACCTGGAAGCATACAAACTCGAAAACATGTGTTAGCACATAAGCAATATAAACAAATGCCCAAAGATCAGAAGTACATGAATCATCAGAATCATCAAGTATTAGCTCGGTGTGTGCAATGAATTTCATTCCCTATCGTTTGAAATTGATCAACATTTCGTTGTCAGTTTTACATGAATGCATATGTGAGATTGTGAATGATTTGTGTGACCTGATAACTATGCTTAGAGATTTTGCCCTTGTAAAGGCCTAGAATTTCTAGTGTCATGCACAAACATTCAAGATTACCAAACCCTCTTAGGATCCACTAATGAATTGCTTTATTATATCCCAAAGTTGGTTATGAGTCCCTACTATCTTGAACCCATGTGCAAGTGAACGTGAAATCAGAACTTTGGGGAATCAGACTCCCAACCTAACCGAGATGGGAGTTTAACCCTATCCTTACTATTCTGATTTAGAATTCATTACCTCACTTTGAGCAAAATAATTTAACCAATTATGGAAGAAATGGTCATGCTAGTCTAACCCTTTGAACAAATAGTGGTCTTGTTTTTTAGACAAGACATGTTGCCATGCATGGGCATACCTAACCCCATAATCCAAGACTTACCTTCATTTATTTGGACCTTGGGGATGACTACCCATCCTTTGCAGAGGACAAGTAGTACGATCCTTCCAATCCAATATAAATATGAGATGGGAAAAATTAATTTTTACTTCTTGGACCTTGGGGATGACTACCCATCCTTGCTAGGGACATGTAGTACGATCCTTCCAATCCAAGTTTTGGATAAAAATGGAAAATACTAATTTTATTGCTTAGACCTTGGGGATGACTACCCATCCTTTGCAAAGGACAAGTAGTACGATCCTTCCAATCCAAGATTTATTATGAAATGAGACATAGGAGCTTTGGGAATCATATTCTCAACCTAAGCGAGATGAGAATTTATGCCCTATCCTTACTACTCCATGTAGGTCAAATAAAAGCTTTGGGGAGTTGGATCCTCAACCTAAGTTTGATGAGGATTTAGCCCTATCCTTACTACTCTGATTTTAGGCTTTAAGCTTTATGGAAGTGGTCAAAACCACTGTTTTAAGGATCATGTTGCATAATAGGATAGACCTGAAATACTTCTTTCGCCCAACCTTTTCTTCCAAGTTAGGTTTTGATCATTTTGCTCAAGATCCTTTTTAATGTATAAGATGTGCTTAGTTCTAGATATCACAAGACTCAGTTTCCAACCTTAGGATTTTTTTCACATTTATGTTATAGCACAACCCTAAGAGGATTTGACACACTTTAATGATTTGTACCTAAGATGCATATGCAACTAAGATGGAATGTATATGTAAAGTGAGATGTAACATGAATGCATTATCTCTTGAATTGCAGATGAAATATTTGCCATACAAAACTGACTACTTCATGCATCACAAGTTTCAAATGATACTATTTAAATGTTTGTGTTACTTGTGGAGCTTTTACAAGACAATTCCAATGTTTCATATTCTCCTAGTCTTAAGCATAAGTTGACATCTCAAAAAAAAAAAATTCTCTCTTTTTTTTATAAAAACAAACAAAGCATGTCAATTGAAATCAAACACACAACTTAAATCATGATTAAACTAAGAATCCAAAAAAATGAAACTTGAAAAACACAAACCAAAACCAAAACCCAAAAACAATCCCAAGAACAAAAACTTGAAAGCCCACACCAAAAAACCAAAAATTATATACACTATTGTACAAGATGATGCCAAGCTTGGACTATTACTTTCCTGGATCCCAAACATGATTAGAACATATCAAAAAACATATGACACAATACACATGCCAAATTTTGTAGGAATCCAACAACAATAAGATCAAACCAAGCAATGCAACAAATTTCAACTTGCCATGCTCACCATTCCACTTTGATTTAGTTCTATTACCAACATCATAGGTGAGAATCAAATCAAATTGATTAGAAAATGGTTGGTATTCAATTTTATCTTGTCTATTCTTTAAAGTGCAAGTTTCATCGTTCCATTCATGATTTAGAAGTAGGCTTTCCTTTTCAAATGTGAGATGTTGCAAACCAGAGCCTATTTCTAAAAATCTTGAATTCAAATCATTTTCCAGGATTTTAAAGCAATCAAAATCATTCAAAACTTGACAAGCATCAACAAAATTTGGCATTTCCTCATTAATGATGTTAGCATCCAAAGGGACATCATGTAACCTATCACTTGAAATTTTTGTAGCTACTACCAAAGGTAAAGATTTCCCCTTGTCATCCATACTCAACCCATCATGATTAAAATTTATCATAACTTGATGAGTATTAGTAGCCTTTTCTTTTTTCTCGTTGTCTTCTTCATCATCCAATACCTGTTCAAAAACACCAAAGTTAGGCACCCAATCAAACATGCGTCCATCTTTTTCAAAACAAGAGCCTAAATTTTCAAGATATGTGTCACGTGACACCTTTCCACGATCAATGGCTTCAGTTGCCCCAAAATCCATATTTTCATTAAGATCATCAATAGCATCCAACCCACACCACTTAGGTTTTGTAATTTCATCATTTTGAGATGGCATAGACATTGTAAAAACAATAGGTGGATCAAGATTTTCGATTTCTTGCCCCCCAAGGGGAACAAAAACAATTGATTCTCCTTCTTCATCCATGGTAGTAGAATCATTATCCTTCTCCAACCTTTGATGAGATTCCAACCCTTCTTCCAAAGCATTCTTAGATTGTACAGGACTTGTAATATCCTCATATGAAAGGGCAATTGTATTATCCTGCATATCAATAGGCACACAAATTTCATCGGAAGGTTTGGAGTGAGCATACTCTTCCAAAGAATCATAATGATCATCTTTCAAAATCAAATTGTGATGTTCAACTATTTCTACATCATCTTTTAATTCATCAACATATTTCTCATCAAATTTATCCTCTCCTTCCTTAGATGGTTCAATTACTTCCAAAATTGGGTTATTGCTTGTATTCAAATTGATAAGGTTATCATAATCCACATGTGTAACCCATGATTCATGTTTAACATAATCTGGAAGGTGTGAATTTTTTGGGCCATTACTTTCAACAATGTCATCCAATGTGTCATCCGAATCAGATTCATCCTCATAGAATTCATCTTTTGGTGAGTCAAGGGTTTCCAATCTGTCACATGTTTCCATACTAGTTGGATCTAGTACTCCTCCCTTGCCTAAAATCATATTCTTGTGAAAATCATTGAAATTGATTTTAGAAACATATTTTGAATCAAGGTGAGCATTTTGAAGTTGATTCATACTTAAGAAAGATGGTTGATCTTGCATAGTAGGTTGAGGATTTTGAAATTGATTGAAGCTTGGGAATGATTGTTGATTCTAAAATTGATTCACACTTGAACTTGGTTGAGGTGGATAAATCATTGGGTGGGTAAAGGAGGTATTAAATGATTGAAGATTACATGATCCAAAACCCACACCATAATTTTGACAACTCAATTGTTGCTCAATTGCCATTTCTTGAGTATAGGCTTGTGACAAAGATGTGATTTGAGGCATCCCTCACAAATATGTGGACATGGGTGAGTCAAGAGCATTGATGTATATTTGGAGAGCCACTTCTTCTTGAAGAACATAAAATGTCACTAATTGCGTATATAATCCAAAGAACCTTTCAGAAAATGACTTCACATTTTTACCTGGTCCTTTTCTAGTCCTTTTCTAATATAGACCAACTGATTGTACATGAGGATTGGGTCAACTTGCTTTTTGTTGAATTGATTGAGAAATGTTGCCTCTAGCTGAGCCCAAGAAGTGATAGACCCTAAAGGCAGACTTGTAAACCAATCATATGCCACTTTGTCCAAGGTGTAAAGGAACATTTTATAGGCAACATCATCATACCAACTTGTTAAGTGATTCACAACAAATTTGAATGCTTGAATATGATCTTCTGCAGTATTTGTCCCATTAGACAAAAATCGAGGAAGACATCTCTCAAAACCAATGGGCAAATAATGTTGAACTCCCGGTATATTCAATGGGCTACCTGGCATCCATGGTGTAAACATAGCCATTAGTGAATCTTAAAGAATATAACTTTAATACCCAAAAATTCCTTTTTTTTTTAATTTATTTTTATTTTTATTTTTTTATTTTTTTTTTAAATCAAATCAAATCATATTATTCCTATATGAGCAATCAAAGCGTTAGAACAATGTATATGAATTTCTTAACAAAATCGAATGAAATAAACCGTTTCATGCCCTCCTTCTAGCGCCAATCTGTTGAGTGGTGTTTTCACCCGATCGTGAAAACATACTCTCCGATAGGATCCGAGTCCCAAATCCTCTGCTTGCAAAGAAATTACATAGATAATTTCTCCAAGGTTCCTTTTATGTTATCCTTTTTATATCAATGATGCTGTTTAATTTAAATGTTGGGAATACCTTAGTGCTACAAGTGAATGTTAACAAGGGGCACTTTGGTTTATTCTATTCTGAAATTACAATGGACTCTTGGTGAATTAATATTTATGACAGATCTATTTTGATTTCGGGTTTTGGCAGTTCTTTCACCTTTCCCTATTTTAAATGAGGGTAATTAAATGCGTGAAATAAAGAACTGAAAAGAAAAGAAAATAAAACAAAAAGAAAGAACTAAGCTACGCTCAGAGTGCTACGATCGATTTGGCAAAACCAAAGATAATGAGGTTTCTGCACACAACCTAACCTATTGAACCTGCAAACTCGCACAATCCAGATAAGCCAGGTGCTGGTTTCTAGGGTCTTAGCTATAAATTTTCAGATTTAGGCATTCGCATGAAGCAACCGAGAGAACTCACATTAAACTTCATCTATAAACCTAAAATCTAAAAAGGAAAGATAAACATTCAATCTCTGCATGCAAAAATAACTCCTCCTTTCTTTCCAGTGAGATGCAACTCTCTGTAATTATGTATTAGAATAAATGTATCAATTACAATGACAGAATGTTCCAGGTTTAACAAATCCAGAACAAGTAAAGGAAATTGCTCCAATAGTAGGCCCAAAATGGTTGGTCGCCTTTGGCTCTGCAACTCTACTAGCAACAATTTCCAACCCTTGTATCAATCTGCGCTTCTGATTTTATACTATCTGGCACGGCTCTCTGTTTCACCCTGCGTCGCTTCGTTTCACCTCCCAGAATGCATCGTTTCGTATTCCCTCCTTTTCGTTGCTTTGAATTCATGCTCGATGCCGAAACGTTTGATATTTTCTATTTTCATGTAACGCTTCTGTAACCCTGACACCTGTATGCCACGTGTTTTGCGCTTCCTATGCACGTTCTATAACGGCCCCATGTAAATCATGATGTTTTTATGCATGCAGCTTTGCTTCTTTGCTTTCACCACGAAAACGTGACATGTCGCGATATCGTGACGTTTTTCTGTCAATAGCATTTCTTGCCTTCATGCACAGCGAAATGGTGACATGTCGCGATATCGCGACACTTTTCTGTTCCGTACACTTTGCTATTTTTTTGTCATGAAATCATGATGTTTTTCATCTTCGTACGCCTTGGCTGCTTCCTGTCACGAAATCGCGACGCTTTTTCATTCGGAGCTATCCTGCGGCTTTCTGTCGCGAAATCGTGACGCCTTTTCACTTGGTACGCTTTTTGCCGCAACCTGTCACGAAATCGTGATGTTTTTCACTTGGTACGCCTCCGGCCGCTACTTGTCATGAAATCGCGATGTTTTTCACTTGGTACACTTTTGGCCTCAACCTGTCGTGAAATCGCGACATTTTTCCGCTTCATGCCCCTTTGCTGCTTTCTGTTGCAATATCGCGACGTTTTTTCGCTTCGTGCCCCTTTGCTGCTTCCTGTCGCGAAATCGCGATGCTTTTAGTGCCTTGCCCTGTTTGAATATTTTGATCGTGATTTTGTGACATGTCACGATTTTGTGACAATTTTCCATTCTGTCTTTCTCTCTCCTCTCTAGACCGTGACGGAGCAACATGTCGCGATATCGCGACACTTTTTCGTTTTCGGCCACGACGGAGCAACATGTCGCGATATCGCGACACTTTTCATTTTCAGCCGCGACAAAGCAACATGTCGTGAAATCGCGACAATTTTCATTTTTCGGCAGCGATGGCACGACATGTCGCGATATCGTGACACTTTTTATCCTTATGCAATTTTGCCCCTTTTTCTTGATTTTTAGCATCTGGGTCACTGTGATCTTCTTTGAAAGCATGCAAAAAATGTGGGTCCCCAATTTTGGGGTGTGTTGTGGATCAGCCACAACAATACCTACTATAGGATTTAAAATAAAATGTTTTGGTTTTGTTATGTTTTTGGTTTTTCTTGTTTTTATAACAATATTATAAAGGTAACAAACAACACACTAAATGCAAGAAATAATAATAATGAAAGCAATGATCTAGTTTTCTATAAACAATTTATAAATATCATTAACGGGCTCAAGTTCTTCAAGAGTCATAAAGTGCTCCTCTTCAAATTGGAAATTATTTTTCAGGAACTTAATAAAGTGTGCTATAGTGATATTATCTGTCTCAGATTCTGGTTGGTAGAAATAAAGTTTGTGGCAATATTCTCGATATAACACAGCTCTAGGAACTCTATTCCACCTTTTCCTATCTGCAAGATCAGCTTCTTGGTCCTCTATACGACCTAGGAATTGGTGCACTATGGCTGCATTCTCAAGGAATTCCTCAAAGGTATACAACTCAGAAGACACAAGGGCTCTTCTATCTACTAACCACCTATGGCAAGCTCTCTGAAGTTCATGATAAAAAATGAGTTGATCGGGATCCAGGATTCTATCTAGGACAAACCTCTTGATTTGCCTAAGTTCAGTTGACCTAGATGAAATGAGATCTAGTCTCCTATTAAGTTCGTCCCACAAAAGTTGGTTTCTATCTGTTTCAGGCACACTAAGCACATAATTAATTTCTATGGCTACTAATTGGTTTTCAACATTTATAGTAACTGCTAGTATTTTCTTAGGAGCTACCATCTAAACATGATATGCAACTTAGTAGTTTTCCAATGATTTTAAATGCATCTATGTTTTTTTGTTTTTGTTTTCAAAAGGTTTTAGTTTCACGTCGGGTTCACCAAAATGTATCGCTCCAAATTTTTTGCACCCTTACCTTCAGGCTAAAGGATCCGTGCCCGAAAGGGGGATGCAAGAAGGAGGGAATGATACCTCAGACTGAGAGGTCCTTTGAAGGTCCTGCATCTCGGGGGAGGGGTATTAAGGTGATTTTTTGATGGATGGTGGGGTTCACCAGGAAACGTTTAGTGGCAGTCTCCACCCCTAGGTTGGGAATGTGTTTGATGTGTTTAATTTTATCTTTAATCATTCAAGTCCTAGGTTTGGCCAAATGAATCTAAACTGTTCTATATGAAATGCAAATTTAAATGAATACAGAAAATAGATTTAAACAAAAAATATAGAGAACAAGCTAGATGAGAAAAACCATACCTGATTTTGGATGTCTGATGGAGGTTCTAATTTTTGAGCAGTCAAGATCACCTAGAATTTGACAAGATCATCTCCGATCTGACAAGATCGTCTGAGATCTGACGAATTTGTCAGACGAATTCATCAGAGACCTGCAATCAGAGAAATGGACACAAACTACAAAAAATGCAGCTATGCTAATAAAGGAAGATGATATGAAATGATAATAATGATGTTAATAAGATAATCCCAAATAGAAATGCAAGTAAATTATCATGCTTTAATAACTAATCGTGATGTTATTATGTACTTAAGCTATATGGGTGAACTCCAAGATGCAGGATAACAGGAAATAATAATAAAACTAACTAGATGCAGAATAAAATAGCAAAAAGGTATAGAAAAAGCGTAAACTCTTGGCATTGATTTCCCCTAATGTTGACTACAGTTGAAAGCATATGTAGAGTTCATCTCGAATTGTACAAGATTGTATGCGACGATCTAAGCTTGCTCCGACAGAAAAATAACAAAGTTCTTGCAAGAAAAATCGAAAAACACAAATGCAGATGATAATCCAGGGTATTATAATGCATGCAAAGATCAAATTATAGGAAAATTCAGCCAGGGGAATGTCAAGGGGGGTCCTAAGGTTTAAATAGGCTTAGGAGGGAGGTTAGGAGTTTGGAGATCATCCCAATTTGGGAGATCTCTAATGGGGAGGGTCTCTAACGACGCAGACACGCTTCTACCCAGATTAGAGACGCTATTGAAACAGAGGCTAATTATGAAAAATTAGTTTTGGGATGAAATCATCTAGACGTTCTTCTCCAGATGAATTTGTCCGATCTGAGGCGATATCGTCTGATCGGTGACGATATCATCCAATGGACAAAACAAACTATAAAATGGCATGGAAAACGAGGAAACGGGTTACAGGCGATTTTGGAGCGGTTTTTGGGTTGAGATTTGAATTTGAATTATTACTAAGGTAATTTTAATTATTTACTAAGTTTTACTGCGTCAATTTTAGGGTGCTACAATTAGGACCACATACCAATGCTAACAATTTCTAGATAATTGATGATAACTTTGAGGATGAGATCGAGATGGCTTATCTTGGACCTCACCACTTGCGGCAAGTGAAAGAGCTATTAGAGAGAGAGGCGGCACTCTATGCCATAGACCCTCATCTCCAATTTTTGGGGAGACCTGTTGACCTAGCTTCCATTCATTGGATGGTCAATACCCCTCTGCCTACATTAGAGAGTGATTAGATCCCAATGATACTATTTTCCACCTTGATCATGGGCCAGATCCAAAAATTCCCATTCCTTCACAACCTCATCGTGAGTATGGAATGAAAACCCCTTAGACAAGATTGCACCCATGTGGTCCTGGAGACTTCATCCCATCCATCAACATGATCTCCATTGATTTGACCACTCCACTTCATAACCCAGTAGATCCTACCAAATCATTGCATCTTGATATAGAGGCTATTGATTGGGATCACGCTAATTCACCCATAGAGCCTGAAGACCTCTTACCCAATGAAGAGATGTTACAGCCATTCCATTTTGCATCAGGTTGTGTGTATGACGTCTTCCATGTTGGTTTGGAACTTGAGTCAGTAGGTCCTGTGAATCCCGTCGATGACATTCATTTGATACCCACGCCTCATCAGCTGGAGGATGGGTCACATATGGCTATAGAAGCGACTTTCAAGGTGGACATCAACGATGATCCTACCCAACCAAGGAAAGTCAAGTTCAGAGAAAGTCTATCTCCAGAGGAACAAGCCATCCTAATTCCTCTCCTCAAGGAGAGGCCAAATATTTTTGCTTGGACTTACAAAGACATGCCAGGGATAGATCCAAAGTTAGTCATTCACAACCTTTCATTGGATCCCATGAAGAAGCCAATCAAGCAAAATCTGAGGAAAATGCATCCAACCATCGCTTTGATGGTGAAGAACAAATTGCAAAAACTACTGGATGCAGTATTCATAGTTCCCATCGACTACCCTGAGTGGGTGTCAAACATGGTACCCATGGGGAAACCTGATGGAAGAGTCCGTATCTACACAGATTTTAGAGATTTAAATAGGGCAACACCAAAGGATTCATTCCCATTGCCAAACATAGATGCTCTTGTAGATGCAACCGTAGGTCATGAAATGCTCTCCCTAATGGATGGTTTTTCTGGATACAACCAGATCCGAATTAAGCCCGAAGATCAACATAAAACTACTTTCATTACTCCATGGGGAACATTCTATTACAAAGTGATGCCATTCGGTCTCAAAAATGTTGGTGCCACATATCAGCGGGCCATGACATACATATTCCATGACTATATGCATAAGATCTTGGAATATTACATGGATGACTTACTGGCCAAGTCCCTGTTGTGGCAAGAGCACGTCGAAGTCCTTAGACAAGTCTTTGATCACCTCATAGAACACAATGTCCGATTGAATCCTAAGAAGTGCGTATTTGGCGTAACTTCTGGCAAGCTTTTGGGATTCATCGTATCCAAGAGAGGCATCGAAGTCGATCCTACAAAGGTAAAGGCTATACTAGAAATGGCCGCCCCTACCAACATTAGGGAATTGAGGAGCCTACAAGGCAAGATAGCATCCATCAAAAGATTCATCATGCAATTATCAAACAAATGCCGACCTATGAATCGGTTGCTACGCAAGGAGGTCCCCTTTCATTGGGATGAAGAATGCCATCAAGCCTTTGCAGAGATCAAGACTTATCTGGCAACACCGCTAGTATTGGCTCCACCAAGGCCAGACATACCATTTTTACTATATATATCAGCTACTAATTTTGCATTGGGCACCATGTTAGCCCAAAAGAATGAACAAGACAAAGAGCAAGCCATATATTACATTAGTCACACCTTGGTGAGTTATGAGCTAGGATATGCGTATGTCAAAAAGTTGTGTTTAGTAGTGGTCTTTGCAACTCGAAAGTTGCGACACTACATGTTGAGCCATACGACCTACATCATATCAAAATAGAATCCTTTGCAGTACATGATGAGCAAGACATATCACAATACATGTACCACAAAGTGGATCATGCTATTGATAGAATTTGATCTAGAGTTCATAAGCCAAAATTCCATCAAGGGACAAGTCATAGCAGATCAATTAGCAGAGGTGCCTCTTCAGGATAACAAGCCTCTCACTATAGAATTGCTCGATGATGCAGTCTTTGCATTATCGGATCTACCGAAGCTCGAAGAACCTAAGAAAGAAAGAGACATGTCATTGTTCTTCGATGGTTCAAAGTGTGAACAAGGAGGTGGAGCAGGGATTGTCTTTATCACACCACAGGGTGCTCCATTACCCTTATCATTCAAACTAGACTTCCCATGCACAAACAACAATACAGAATATGAAGCATTGATCCTGGGACTCCAAAAAGCCATAGCAATGGGTATTAAAATATTGAATATCTTTGGTGACTCCTTGCTCATAGTAAACCAGGTCAAAGGACTATTCCAATGTAGGTGCCCACTCCTGAAGACTTACAAGGAACTTGTTGACACCTACCTAGCCTGGCTGGAATGGTATGACATCAAGGCAATCCCTCATACGTCGAATAGATTTGTAGACACTATGGCCTCTTTGGGATCCTTAATCCCTCAGAATCTATCTACTAATTTTACAACCGTTCATGTGAAAGTGCTTTCACACTCAACAATACGTCGTGAAGCTTTTGACAATCAAGAATCAGTCAACATGATCAACATCGAGCCAAATCAGGATTGGTCCTTCACATCTAGAGATTTCTTACAAATGGCACCTTGGGGGTCTTTGATCTCCCAAGGACCTATGGAGTGTGGTGCAACCATACACCATAGAGTTGTTCCTCAATCCATGTTCACTAGCTCAAAAATACAGGAAGAGCAAGTTATCTTTTCTATAGAAGTCATGGCTTATCAGGATTGGCTTTCCCAACTACGGGACTTCCTGAAGCTTGGAATAGTACCTCAAGGTTTATCGCATACTGAAAGGTGAACATTCAAATAGAGAGCAACAAGATACATCTTGCTAGGAGAAATCCTCTACAGATGAGGATATGATGGAATATTACTCCATTGTCTTGAGCCCCAGGAAGCATCCTGGGCAATTTTGCAAGCTCATGATGGTACATGTGGAGGGCATTTCAATGGCATGGCCATCGTTAAGTGCATCTTGAGAATGGGTTACTATTGGCCCACCATGGAAAAGGACTACTGTGAGTATGTCAAGAAATGTAGTAAGTGCCAGCATCATGCAAATCTAACGCACTTACCATCGCAAGCTTTGCAGCCCATCCAGGCAGCATGGCCATTCTCGCAATGGGGACTAGACTTGATTGGGAAGATCTCACCCCCATCCTCAGGCCAACACACATTCATCATAACAGCCATAGAATACTTCACTAAATGGGTAGAAGTGATCCCCTTAACATCAACAACTGGACCAAGGATTATGGAGTTTATACTCCACAATATCATAAGTCATTTTGGGGTCCCTTCTAAGATAATATCGGATAATGGGCCATATTTCAAGAACAAAAATGTGCATGCTTTAATGAACAAATACCATATTCAGCATAGTTTTTCAATGCCTTATTATCCACAAGCAAACGGGCAAGCAAAAGCCTCAAACAAAATAATAGTCTCCATTTTGAGGAAGACGGTGCAAGACAATCACAAGGATTGGCACATGCAGTTGCCTCTTGCACTATGGGCATACAGGACTAGTATATGGATGCCCACTGGGGCAACACCATTTTCACTAGTATATGGCACTGAGGCCATCATGCCACTAGAGTTAGAAATTTTGACTCTACGCATAGCATTAAAGGACTTCATAGATGATGATGTCGTGCAACAAGGCCACCTTGATCAGTTGATGCTTCTTGATGAACGTCGAGTCAATGCTTTAGAGCATCTTCATGTTTACCAAGATCACCTTGCATGAGCTTACAATAGTAAAGTCCATTTAAGGGAATTCAAGGTTGGAGATCTAGTGCTCAAAGAAAACTAGCAGAATTCGAATTTGCCACCGCATCTATGAGATAAGTTCATGGTAAACTGGATAGGTCCATACATGATTTCATAGAGAGTTGGGCCTGGAGCTTATCACCTTATATCATTAGATGGTGTTGAAGAGCCTGAACCTCTCAATATCATTCACTTAAAGGCATTTTACACATAAAATACAAAAACATTCAAATATTTCATAAAATTCAAAAACATTCAAATATTTCATAAAAATTAAAAAACATTCAAATATGTCAAAAACACAAAACAAATCATAAAAACATAAAATTTCAAAAATACAATCAAAGGCTCCAAGGGTAATTCAAACCGCTTGGTAAAAATAAATTCAAAAAGGCTCCAAGGGTAATTCAAACCACTTGGTCAAATCCAATCAATCAAAGGCTCCAAGGGTAATTCAAACCGCTTGGTCAAAATCAATTCAAAAAGGCTCCAAGGGTAATTCAAACCGCTTGGTCAAATCCAATCAATTCAAAAGGCTCCAAGGGTAATTCAAACCACTTGGTCAAAATCAATTCAAAAAGGCTCCAAGGGTAATTCAAACCGCTTGGTCAAATCCAATCAATTCAAAAGCTCCAAGGGTAATTCAAACCGCTTGGTCAAAATCAATTCAAAAAGCTCCAAGGGTAATTCAAACCACTTGGTCAAACATCAATTCAAAGGCTCCAAGGGTAATTCAAACCACTTGGTCAAAATCAATACCAAAAGCCCCAAAGGCATAATAAGCCCTTTGGTCAAATTAATCAAAAATACAAAAACAAAAAAAAAAACAATTGCATCTCACATCTTGCATCCACAACATTGCATTGCATTTTCATATCCACTACAATTGCATATGTCATGAGAGCCTTAAAAGTGATACCTCAGTTTGTCATGCAAATCATTCAAATCCATACCTCCATTAATACATGTGTGTAATTGTGTTTTTCAACACAACCATTATTTGTTGCTATACATAATATACTAAGGTTTTTGGTTAATCAACCACACCTAGTGATCTTATCAACTTTTGAGGAAAACAACTTTGATTAGTAGAAGGTAAGGTCTAGCTGTGATAATGCCTTGGATATTCAAGATCCCGTCACTAATTGAAACACTAAAATCCTAGTTGGTACAAGGAAAAGATGAAAGTTGCAAAGCGGTCTAGGTTACCTTAAGCGAAAAGGATCTTCCTTGCTTATCCCCCTGTGCAACCGGTTTAAAGGTGCTAAGAATTGGCAAAAGGACAAGCTTTACCCTATCCAAATCCCTTGCTTAAATCAAAATAAGCAAAAATCCCAAAGCAAAGTACATATTCAAAAGGCCAAGCATACAATCCAGATTTCAAAGCAATAATCCGATACACAAATCATATATTCAAAATTCAAAGAAAAAATCATAGCTCAAAGAAAAATCAATAAAAAATAAATAGTGATTTTCATCACTACATATGAGCAAAATAAACAGTGATTATCATCACTACAAAAATCCCCGCTCAAAGAAAAAAATCAATCAAAATAAACAGTGATTTTCATCACTACATATGAGCAAATATCCAAAGCCAAAAAGAAGCCAAAAAAGGGAATAAAGCTTGAATCCTTGGAATTCTCAGCATTGTACAAAATTGGAAGGAGAAATCCTTATGCATGATGATATGTCTACCACAATTGCTTCATGCATTTGTGTAGACCAATGTTTGAATGTGGATGAGCTAGCTTAGGTAACCCAATATTGCCTAGTGGTATAGTCCAACTAAGTCCAACATAAGGATGAGATGAACACTTGAGGATCCCTGATCTTAGCAATGGGCTGAAAGAATCCCGCCTGACATCGGAGGAAATGCTTGAGTTCTACCTCAAAATATACAATCACATGCACACACAGAGATCATGAAAAACCAGGTCCATGGTAAAAGCCTTACTTTTCAAAAGTCTAAGTGGTAAGTAGACAGCTGTTGATAGGGTAACTAGAGTGTTTGAATCTCCGGAAAGCCCCAAAAATTCTTACATAGCAACAAATCATAACATCATTCACACCATCACTTTCTTTATAAGATTCTATAAATTAGGGGGTATCAACATAGTAGGACAGATACCGCATATATATTAGAAATAGTATATAGATGACCACCGACTACTTTATATCTTTTAATTTATAGAAACTTATTAAGAAAATACATTACACACCATTACATCTCATATATGAATACTTAATCAATTCTTATGATAAGAGTGATTATTTAAATTCATGATTATTTTTTTACTTTCTGTGGTATCACCCATTAAGATTGTCAATGTCATATGCATTCCGTATGTTTTAAGTGATTAGAGCATACAGGTTCATTTATACCATTCCATCACATAAGTTAGATGCATACAATTAAAGCAAAGTTAAAACATGCATTTAGCAATAACATCGCATTCACAAAAACAAGTCATTAATCATCCATAAACCACATCATAAAACATATAGGCAATATCCATTTGCATACAATCATAAATTCATCATTCATCATCAAAATACATCACATCATATCATCAAATCATATAAGCATCTACACATCCATCTAAGCATCTTCAAATATCATCTATCATCTAACATATTCATCAAATCATCATAATACCATCATCGCATCATATCATAAAATAAAATAACAACAAAAACATGAGCAATAAATGATACACATAATAAGTCATAATGCAAAGCTATCATAAAAGTATGTGTGTCAAGTCCAATGGATGTACAAAAATGCCCATGGGCTACAGTCATATAGGTCAGTCGACCTCAAAAATGGATCAAGGACCAAGTAAAGCATCAATCAAGTACCGGGCCTGAGCCCCCTACATCACCTCCTCTAGTGCCACCTCCCCCTATGGCGGTGTCATGAGTCGAATGATGTGAGCCTATCGGTCTCTCTGTCCGAGTCTGGGTCCTCTAGCTAGGATGGGTGGAAGACTACCCCGAGGTGGAGCACCCATTGACCTGTGAACCACCCGCACCAGTTGGATCCTTAGGGACAATCCCATGCCTCCTGAGCTACATCTGAAGAATGGTGACATGATCCACAAGTCCTCGGATCCGCTCCTCATGCTCATCCAACAAAGACTAAAGTTGTCCCACATCTGCTCCTGAACCTACCACTGGAACCTCCTATGGTGTAGAAGGAGGAACAACAAACTGCATCCTAGCATCACCACCCCCAATAGTAGCCTAAAGCAGTATATGTGTTGAGAGCTGCTCAATGGTAGCATCTCACCATTGTACCTAGATCTTAGTGGCCTGAAGCTCAGCCTCGACCTCATGTAGCTATGCTCTCAGAGGAGAGTCTCTCTCCTCGAGCTCTAACTCCTCCTCCTCCTTAGGAACATCAGGATCCTCCACTACCACTTGCTCTACTGGCTGGCCCCATACCTCGGTCCTGGCTCGGACTCTACGTCCTATCGGATCTGCACCATCACCCCCACCATCATCCTCATGCCCTAGGCTACCGATACCATGCCACATCCGATCACCCCACCACTGAGTGTATGCCTCTGTAACTCCCCCAGCCACTCTAGGGTCAATAGTTAGGGCATCCTCCTCATCTGAAAGCTCTATAATCTATCATGGAGGTAGGTCCTTCTCTACTGTGAGGCACCTGTACAAGAATGGTATCAAGGGCACATCCTATTGCAACCCATACTGATGAAGAACCCATGAGTAGAAGAAATACTCTTGGATGGCAACCTTACGACCAATGAGCCATCACTCATGTCGTGTCCTAGCAGTAAAACTAGCTGGATCATCCCAAGCAGGACACTCATAGTAAGGCCACCACATGACATCTCCGACCAAAAGTCTAGTGAAAGCATCAGTGTAGTGGGATAGCTCCCCTACGAAAGTGTGGCTCTTACGCTCCTCATGCTCTCGAGCCCATCTAGCAGCATAGCACTATGTCCGAGCATCGATCATTGTAATCTCGATTGGGAGCCCCTTAGGGTGATCTACCATAATATGCTCCCATCCCCAAACCTGTAGGAGCAAGCTGCAAGCAATGTTGACATGTCCTCATCGATGGATGTGGTACAACTCATCATAGCACTGAGCCAATAGTGATCTACCCCATGCATAGATGATAGGCTCCTCACTATCCAATAGATCCTGCACCATCGCCAAAAGGTTCCATGGGAACCTCAAACCCAAGCAGTCTAGGATAAGAACATTGTTGATCACCATCAACAATACGACATGCCTCATCGTAAAGATGCCCTCCCCATGCCAGTGGCTGATGGACACTCCTTCAGACTTGGTGTCCTTGAGAGCATCCATAGAGTGCCCTCTAAACACTCGAGTGAAGACAACCACCTGATCATTAGTGGTCAAAGAGACAATGGCCACCCCATCAAATGGAATCTAAAAGATCCTATATACATCCTTCGATGTAATGGTCATCTCACTGGTCAGGAGGTGGAAGGTATTAGTTCATGGGTCCCAATGATGGGCTAGAGCCATAAGGTAAGCCTGATCTGCCATGATGTAAGGTAGCCTGATGACATACTACAACCCATGGGCTTTGAACCATGCCCAGTCCATATCATCAAAGCTAGGAAGTAAGTCAAGCAGGAGCTTCGGGTCTCGAGCTCGAGCAGTAAGGATCTAAGCAAAGTAGAAGAAAGACAAAATATAACTATAGTGCATCTAAGGCATAATTCACAATAAACATGAAAATGGTGCAAAAGAGTATGGACTATTCTAAGTCTAAGCAAAAAGGATAAGATTGCACCTAATCAAAAAAAAAAATCAAAAATTCCAAAAAAATCAAATATGTCATAAAAATCCAACAAAAATGCAAGAAAACATGGCTAAGGGTTTAGCCGTTGTTGCCTACAATGGTCGAAACCTGGCCATTGGAGGCAGCAGTGACCAAGACCCAATGGTCAAATTTTTGACCATTGGGGTTCAAGCTTGGCCGCTCTAAGCGATAGCGGCTCAAAACCGGTCACTCTGAGTGACAACGGCCAAGGGGCGACACGGCAAACCCATGAACCCTTGGCCAAAAAATTAAAAAAATTGTAAAATTACAAAATAACTTAAACAAATCAACAGAGGGAGGGAAAAAAATAAAATAGAAAGCAAATATTCCCACCCAAGCATCAAAAACTAAGCTAAGTTTAAAAATGCTCAAAATGGCGGCAGTAGGTGAATAATGAAAAAATTCAAAAACCCTAGGCTAAAGCCACTAACAAAAAAAAAAATTGGGGACTAACCCACCATAGCAAAGGGTATGCTAAGCCTAATTACGGAGTTTGTTCATTGCCAACAGGTTTAGTGAGGTTCATTTTACCCATTACTTAGTGAGGTTCAATTTTACTCAGACAAGAGAAAAGAGAGCTAGGGTTTAGAAAAGAGAAATACCCGAGAAGCTCCGGCTCCTCCAGCAGCTGATGTCTCACCCTGCGTAACCATGTCCTCAACACCAACAAATTTCAAAGTCGCAATCATCACCGTCACACCAGAGCTCCCAAAGTGAATCTTCAAATAGTGAAAGTGAAAGGTCAAACCCTAGAAATGCAAATTTTATATTTCCTTAATTATGCCTTGGCCACTGCTGACGTCAGTGGCCCAAACTTCTTGGCCACTCAAGGTGACAACGACCACAGGTAGAAACTCAGAGGCCACTGGACCTGACAGTGGCCAGATCCACAGGTCAAAATAAGGGATTTCCTCCTTGAGGGATCCCACAAAAATAACAAATAAACACACTTTGGTGGTTTTAGATCATCAGAATGTTCAAAATAACAAAAAAATCACATAAAAGCACAATCTCAGGTAGGCCTCGTACCCAGTCACTTACTCTATCCACTCGATGATTGCAACGATTTGCACTCCATGTATTTTGATGAGATGAGTAGATAACCATAAGGCCACTTGGGAAAAAAACAACTCATTTTGGAATTACGATGTACCACCCTTCAATCCCGAAGAAGACCAAGATGGTCGGACTGCTCCATGGGTGCGAAAGGATCATCCTAATTCCCCTATGACATCAAAAACATTAAGTCAAAGTGATACAATCTAAACATAAATAGAATCACTCATCCTAACTCCCTAAGAAGGCTATTGATAGCTAGACCACTCCTCGGGATAAGGATGGATGATTATCATAAACAATTGGAATCACACTTGGATGTGGGATTGCCCATTAAAAGCAACAAATGCTAGAAAGGAACCAGATTAGTCATATTGGTCAAGCGACTTGTCGCTTCATTCATTGTCATTTCTTCACCAATTCATTGTGTGAGGAAGTAGTTCAAAACTTCAACATAATCATAATCAAAATCAGCAAAATATCACTCGATCATAGCAAAATCATGTTCATCCTATGAATCATTGCATACAACAATCACAAATTTCCCTTGTTTGCTAGGAATGTAAGCAGACATGACATCTTCAATTGTAGCTCTCCTACCGGTCAAAATTGTTGTAGCAGTTGAAGCTACCCGATTGAGTTTGAGGAATGAGTGCAATTTAACATGCAAAAGCCACTGAGCTAAGTCCTCCGAACATTGAGGCAATGATTCAAGGGATGCATGCCATCTTGCATGATTGGGCCATCCAACATTGATCAGACCATTGATCACCATACACCCTACAAACAGATCAGTCTATATTTTTTCTCAACATTGTGTTTTCCACACAGCACGTCACAAAAAGGGGCATCTGTAGACACCTAAATCATGTCATGCTTAGGGGAGCTGCTCACATAGACACACTCATAAGATCATAAGACATAATATTGGACTTTCCAAGCATCAACAGTGGTTCTCACCACTCATTTGGGGCATTTTCAAGCCATCCAAAATCCTAGCCGCTCAAGCCTAGAGCGGCCAAACCTTAGCCGCTGCAGATGACAGTGACCAGATCTTAGCCACTACAGATGATAATGGCTAAGCCATAAGAAATAGTTTGCCAAAAAATAGGCCTAATCACAGGTGGAAGTGGCAGTCTACATGCAATAAAGGTGAGCGGGAGTAACTTTGCATTCCTTTTCATGACCAGTTCACATAGGAGGCTTGAGTTTGCATTTAAAATTTAGTTAACTGACCTCCAAACATAAACAAAGGACAAAAGCTTCTCATGCTAATGACTAGTTCGCATAGAAGACTCAAGTGGGTAGTTAGATTTCAGTTAACTGGCCTTCAAACATAGACAAAGGACAAAAGCTTCTCATGCTAACTTACACTACGCATGAGAAATTCATTCCTAGGGCTTGGACATAGACCTAGGGTTTCACACTATAAAAGGTGCAAGCCTAAGAGCACCAAAATGAGAAAAGAGAGATAGGAGATCATATCAGAGAGAGAGACATATTTTTGAGGAGAGCTTTCGAGACTTGGAGAGTTCTCTTTGAGATCACATGTATGGCGAAGCTCTGACGAATTGAAGAGCATAACACCTATTATTTTGACATCAGATATAGGCTTTGACCCATAGCTTTGGGGCAAAGAGAGCAAGGTTTACCTTAGCGGCCATTGTCTTGGATAGTGGCCTGTAGGCTTAGCTTAGGTTTTAGACATAGCTTCTTTTATTCTGTTTCTTCATGTTTTCATATCATTAGCATAGATTTACATGATTTCATGGCATAGTTTCATCATATTTCCATTACATTATTTTATTACTAACAACCTCATCTAGGGAGGCAATCTCGGACACCTAAGCATGTGTTGTTGTTTCATTGCTTGCAGGGCCACAGGTTCATCGGACGAAGTTTGCAACATACGAGAGCAAAAGGGATCCCTCTAGGAAATAGACCTAGAGAAGGAGGCATCTGTAAGCCCTCATACATTTTTGTGTGTGGAATCGGGAAGCTTTTATAAGCGCACCACCTCTTCACGAAAGGGGCACTCTTTGCCTATTTGTAACTTATTGTATCAAAATGGGTATCCCTAAGAGGGACCGACATGTAACCGAGCTTCAATATCAATAAAGAGATCTATCTTTGTTATTTCGTGTTATATGCTTTTTCTTCTTGTCTTCCATTTCATCTTGGGTTTTTAATAACATTGCAAGTAGGGTTAAAAGGGGGTGGTGCGTGCGTCTTGGGGTCGCTATAGATGTTGATTTTGACCAAACGGCTTAAATGCCCTTGGAGCATTTTGAATTGATTTTGACCAAGCGGTTTGATTTACCCTTGGAGCCTTTTGAATTGATTGGATTTGACCAAGTGGTTTGAATTACCCTTGGAGATTTTTTGAATTGATTTTTACCAAGCGGTATGAATTACCCTTGGAGCCTTTGATTGTATTTTTGAAATTTTATGTTTTTATGCTTTGTTTTGTGTTTTTGACATAGTTGAATGTTTTTGTGTTTTTGACATATTTGAATGTTTTTTATTTTTTTTGTATTTTATGTGTAGAATGCCTTTAAGTGAATGATATTGAGAGGCCCAGGATCTTCAACACCATCTAATTATATAAGGTGATATGCTCAAGGCCCAAATCTCTGTGAAATCATGTATGGACCTATCTAGTTTACTGCGAACTTGTCTCGTAGGTGCAGCAGTAGATTCAAATTCTATTGGTTTTCTTTGAGCACTAGATCTCCAACCTTGAATTCCCTTAAATGGACTTTACTACTATAAGATCATGCAAGGTAATCTTGGTAAACATGAAGATGCTCTAAAGCATTGACTCGACGTTCATCAAGAAGCATCAACTGATCAAGGTGGCCTTGTCGCACAACATCATCATCTATGAAGTCCTTTAATGCTATGCATAGAGTCAGAATTTCCAACTCTAGTGGCATGATGGCCTCAGTTCCATATACTAGTGAAAATGGTCTTGCCCCAGTGGTCATCCATATACTAGTCCTGTATGCCCATAGTGTAAGAGGCAACTACATGTGCCAATCCTTGTGATTGTCTTGCATCGTCTTCCTCAAAATGGAGACTATAATTTTATTCGAGGCTTTTGCTTGCCCATTTTCTTGTGGATAATAAGGTGTTGAAAAATTGTGCTAAATATGGTATTTGTTCATTAAAGCACACACATTTTTTTTCTTGAAATATGGCCCATTATCCGATATTATCTTAGAAGGGACCCCAAAATGACTTATGATATTGTGGAGTATAAACTCCGTAATCCTTGGTCTAGTTGTTGATGTTAAGGGGATTGCTTCTACCCATTTAGTGAAGTATTCAGTGACTGTTATGATGAATGTGTGTCGGCTTGAGGATGGGGGTGAGATCTTCCCAATCAAGTCTAGTCCCCATTGCAAGAATGGCCATGCTGCCTGGATTGGCTGCAAAGCTTGCAATGGTAAGTGCATTAGATTTGCATGATAATGGCACTTACTACACTTCTTGACATACTCGTAGTAGTCATTTTCCATGGTGGGCCAATAGTAACCTATTCTCAAGATGCACTTAACGATGTCCATGCCACTGAAATGCCCTCCACATGTATCGTCGTGATCTTACAAAATTATCTAGGATGCTTCCTGGGGCTTAAGACAATGAAGTAATACTCCATCATATCCTCGTCTATAGAGGATTTCTCCTAAAAAGATGTATCTTTTTTATCTCTATTTGAAAGTTCACCTTTCAGTATGTGACAAACCTTGAGGTACTATTCCAAGATTTAAGAAGTCCCGCAGTTGGGAAAGCCAATCTTGATAAGCCATGACTTCTATAGAAAAGACAACTTGCTCTTCCTGTATTTCCGAGCTAGTGAACATGGATTGAGGAACAACTCTATGGTGTATGGTTACACCACACTCCATAGGTCCTTGGGAGATCAACGACCCCCAAGGTGCCTTTTGCAAGAAATCTCTAGCTACGAAGGACCAATCCTGATTTGGCTCGATGTTGATCATGCTGACTGATTCTTGATTATCAAAAGCTTCATGACGTATTGCTGAGTGCGAAAGCACTTTTACATGAATGGTTGTAAAATAAGCAGATGGATTTTGAGGGATTAAGTATCCCAAAGAGGCCATGGTGTCTGCAAATATATTCAATATACGAGGGATTGCCTCGATGTCATACCATTCCAGTTAGGCTAAGTAGGTGTCAACAAGTTCCTTGTAAGTCTTTAGGAGTGGGAATCTATATTGGAATAGTCCTTTGACCTGGTTTACTATGAGCAAGGAGTCACCAAATATATTCAATATTTTAATTTCCATTGCTATGGTTGTTTGGAGTCCCAGGATCAATGCTTCATATTCTGTATTATTGTTTGTGCACAGGAAGTATAGTTTGAATGATAAGGGTAATGGAGCACCCTGTGGTGTGATAAATACAATCCCTGCTCTGCCTCCTTATTCACACTTCAAACCATCGAAGAACAATGACATATCTCTTTCTTTCTTAGGTTCTTCAAGCTTTGGTGGATCTGATAATGCAAAGACCACATCATCAGGCAATTCTATAGTGAGAGGCTTGTTATCCTGAAGAGGTACCTCTACTAATTTATCTTCTATGACTTGTCCCTTGATGGAATTTTGGCTTATGAACTCTAGATCAAATTTTGTCAATAGCATGATCCACTTTGTGGTACATGTATTGTGATATGTCTTGCTCATCATGTATTGCAAAGGATTTTGTTTTTATATGACGTAGGTCGTATGGCTCAACATGTAGTGTCGCAACTTTAGAGTTGCAAAGACCACTGCTAAACACAACTTTTTGACATATGCATATCCTAGCTCATAACTCACCAACATGCAACTAATGTAATATATGGCTTGCTATTTGTCTTGTTCATTATTTTGGGCTAACATGGTGCCCAATGCAAAATTAGTAGCCGATATATATAGTAAAAATGGTATGTCTGGCCTTGGTGGAGCCAATACTAGTGGCGTTGCTAGATAAGTCTTGATATCTGCAAAGGCTTGATGGCATTCTTTGTACCAATGAAAGGGGAATTCCTTGCGTAGCAACCAATTCATAGGTCGACATTTGTCTGATAATTGCGTGATGAATCTTTTGATGGATGCTATCTTGCCTTGTAGGCTCCACAATTCCCTAATGTTGGTAGGGGTGGACATTTATAGTATAACCTTTACCTTTGTAGGATCGACTTTAATGCCTCTCTTTGATACGATGAATCCCAAAAGCTTGCAAAAATTTATGCCAAATACGTACTTCTTAGGATTTAATCGGACGTTATGTTCTATGAGGTGATCAAATATTTGTCTAAGGACTTCGGCGTGCTCTTGCCACAACAGGGACTTGGCCAGTATGCATATAGTCATAGAATATGTATGTCATGGCCTGCGGATATGTGGCACCAACATTTTTGACACCGAATGGCATCACTTTGTAATAGAATGTTCCCCATGGAGTAATGAAAATAATTTTATGTTGATATTTGGGTTTAATCCAAGTTTGGTTGTACCCAAAAAAACCATCTATTAGGGAGAGCATTTCATGACCTGTGGTTGCATATACAAGAGCATCTATGTTTGGCAACATGAATGAATCCTTTGGTGTTGCCCTATTTAAATTTCTAAAATTTGTGCAGATACGGACTCTTTTGTAAAATTACCATTGGTAAAAGGTTAAAAAGAGTATTTTACCTTGGGTAAGTTTACTTACCTTTTACCTTACCTAGACGGCAGTTGGACGACAGCATCTTTGGGCAGCAAGATAGTTTTAATTAAATTTCTTCTCCATTCCCTTAACTTATCCTATTCCCCCCTTTTCTCTAAGTATGGTTATTTTGTGTTTATTTAAACTTTGTAACCTGATTAGAATGGTTAATGCATATTTACCTTTGTATCAAAGAGCTCACCTCTCACATTTGGTATCAGAGCCGAGAGTCGAGACCAACCCGAATCCTGAGGCGATGGGGCCCGTAGTTCGAGGTGGTAGCATGGATCCCAAGGCAACCCATAGGAGCTGAGGTGGAATGGATCCTAAGGTGGCCCATAGGAGCAATCAGTGCGATTCCTGAGGTGCTGGTGAAGCTAGATGAGGTGGCCCGTAGGAGCAGATTGGCACAATTCCTGAGGTGCTATTCAAGTTGGACGTGACAGGCACAGGCAGACGTGGCTCGAGGTGATTCGTTGATGAGGCAACACATGACCCGAGGTGGCACGTTGGAGAAGATGGCATGCGGCCTGAGGTGGTTCGTTTGAGAGGCCACCTATGCGTGGCCCGAGGCGACCTGCATGCGGTACATGGCAAAAGGATCATGTAGCCTGCGGACTACCCATAGGCAATCAAAGCACATATAGTGCTTTGATATTTTTAAAGAGCATCAACATCGCCACATTGGCGATGTGGGACTATTAAGTCCCAAATTTAAAAAATTTTCTTCGCGTCGAAGCGTGAAGCCAAAACAATTGCTTCGTGTTCGACGCGAATGCAATAAAGGCAGGGAGCCAGCTAGTACTCTTGAATCTGCCTAATAGCACAGTGGCTACCTTTTGCCTTGACGCCCGTCAGGTCGCACGATCGAACCTCAACGGGGTCATTTTTTTTTGCTTTGCACTCGTTGCACCAAGCAATAAGGGCAGGGAGCCAGCTAATGCTCCCAGTTCTGCCCGGTAGCACAACGACTACCCTTTGCCTTGATGCCTGTGAGGTCGCACAATCGAACCTCGGTGGGGTCAAAATTTTTTTAGAGGAGACATTGTTGTCTTTGTGGAATTTCGGCGCCTTCTGCAGTCAGAAGTTTTTTTAAAAAATAGAAAGTTTTTTTTAAAGAATTTTTTTTAAAACTTTAAGGTAATTTAAAAAAAAAATTCGATGATTGACATTTCCTAAGAGGAAATAGTTGTAAAATTTTTAAATTTTTTTGAAAAGTTTTATTTATCATTTGAGTTGATGATTGACATTTCCTAAGAGGAAATAGTTGTAAATTTTTTTTTATGCTTTAAGAGGTAAAAAAAAATTAGTAAAATTTCCTAAGAGGAAATCTTTGTAAAAGAAAATTTATGGGAAATTTTCTTAAATGATAAGATCGAAAGGATGTTACCAAGCACTTTGTAGTTTGTTACTAAGAACAAACACTGAAATATTTGATGAGCACGTGAGAACACTAGGCATAAATTCAGTCTTTTCACAGTTGCAAAACGCGGTTATTGCACAACAGAGAAATCCTGATCTAGGATACGAAGCAGATTCAGAAGATAACTCCTTTGGGAGCAGATTTGAACAATCCAACATAGTGGAGATTGCTCCACAAGGATCTGAATATACTCATTATTGTAATTCAGTTGAAATCCTACAACCTCCTTCTCCTAAAATTATATTGATCAGTGACGACGACGAACAAGTCATTGACAATTTTGTAATTGCTGAATCACAACAAGAGTGAGTTGTTTATGATTGTAAATCAAGCAAGGCTTGATAGTTTGTAAAGTATTTTTGAAATAAGACTATATAAGAAAGGTTTCTTGTTTTAGTAGATAGTAATGGGATCAAATAACAATTTACCAATTCCCGAATTCAGTGGGGATAATTATGAGTACTTGTCCATCAAAATGAGGACATTACTCATAGGAAAAGGACTATGGGATAGTATTGAAGACGGTTACACTGCTTCGACAGATTGGACTACTTTGAGTGCAACCGACAAGAAGATCTTCAAATATGCATAGAAAAATAACTCTTTTGCCTTATACCATCTTCAAGCGGCATTAGATCCAAGTATCTTTCCTAGAATTGCATCTTACTTAACTGCCACAGATGCATGGAATGCCTTGAAAGAAGGATTCCAAGGAAGTGATAAAGTGAAGCAAGTCAGGATTCAGACCTTAAAAAGAGATTTTGAAAATCTCGGAATGAAGGAAAATGAAAGAGTCAGTGACTACTGTGTACGTGTCAAAGCAGTTGTTGATATGATGCAAACTTTAGGTGATGACACAAAAGTTGAAACAATTGTGAAGAAAGTGTTGAGAACACTTCTTCCTAAGTGGAATCACATTGCCATCATAATTGAAGAATCAAAAGACATTTCTACTCTTACATTTGATAGTTTGATTGTATCATTAACATCACATGAAGAGAGACTTCAAGGAGAACCTTCAACAAGCTATGGAGATGATGACAAAGCCTTCACTTCGAATGAAGCTACAAGACGAGGACAAGGAAGAGGTCGAGGCAGAGGACAACAACAAAGAGGCAAAGGCCAAAGCAACTCCTATAGAGGAGGAAATCAAAATAGAGGTGGAAATCAAAACAGAGGAGCCAATCAGAACCAAAGCGGCAATGCAGGCCATGGAAATCAAGGACGAGGAAGTAACAAGACTAAAACAACTTGTTTCATTTGTGGGAAACAAAGACACTTCACTCGTGACTACTGGTCAAATACTTCAAAAGATCAAAGCAGTCAATATGGCTCATTCTACGGAGAAGAAGAAGGTCCATCAAATATTTTTCTCTCTTATGGACAATCATATCAAAATCTTAAAGATACATGGATTTTGGATACTGGTTGCTCAAACCACATGAGTGGCAAAGAAAATCTCTTTGCTACATTAGATTCAAATTACAAATCCCATGTTAAGTTAGGGGATAATAAATCTTTGCAAGTTGAAGGCATTGGAGCTATGGAAGTTCCAACAAAAGAAGGCCTTAAAAAAGTGAATGACATATACTATACTCCACAGCTACAACACAATTTTTTAAGTGTTGGCCAAATGATGGAGAAGCATTACAAATTAGTTTTTGATGAAAGAAAATGTACAATCCTTGATAAAAACAATTGTAACAGAGTCATCACAGAAGTACCTATGACAAAGAATAGGTTATTCCCTCTAAAATTTGGTGATCCAGGGGGAGCTCAACTTGCAAACATTGCTATTACAAATCCAAGTGAATTGTGGCACTTGAGATATGGTCACCTCAATTCCGCTAGCTTGAAAATGTTAACATCACAAGCTATGGTGACAGGACTACCAAAAATTCAAGAACATAAGAAGGTATGCGAAGCATGTGCTTTGGGAAAGCACTCCAAAAAGAAGTTTCCAAGAGGCCAAGCATAGAGAGCAAGCTATCCTCTTCAGCTAGTACATTCGGACATCTGTGGTCCAATGCAAACAAAAAGCCTTGGAAACAATTCTTATTTTCTAACATTCATCGATGATTATTCTAGAATGTGCTGGATCTATTTTCTGAAACACAAATATGAAGCATTTGATTGCTTCATAGACTTTAGAAATAATGTAGAAAAGCAATGTGACTACTATGTCAAATGTCTTTGCACTGATAAAGGAGGAGAATACTCCTCAAATGAATTTTTAAATTATTGTAAGCAAAATGGGATAAAAAGATAGTTCACCACTGCCTATACCCCATAGCAGAATGGTGTGGCCGATAGAAAGAACCACACCCTTGTTGAAATGGCATGAACGATGCTTTAGACAAAGCATCTAACATACAACTATTGGGCAGATGCAGTGAGAACTAGTGCATATATTCTAAATAGAAGTCTGACTTCTAGTTTAGATGGTATCACCCCTTATGAAGGATGGTACGGTAAGAAACCAAATGTCAAACATTTTCGAGTATTTGGTTCTTTAGCTTATGCACACATTCCTGAGGAGAAGAGAAAGAAGCTTGATCCCAAGAGTCAAGCATGTATTTTTGTAGGGTATTGTGAATCGACCAAAGGGTATAGATTGTACAATCCCAAGACACATAAAATAATTATCTCCAGGGATGTAATTTTTGATGAAGGGGGAGAATGGGGTCAACAAATTTGTTGATATAGACTCTAATTCAAAATGTTCCACATTTTTACAACCCAAGAAAAGTAGTGGAAATAGTTCCCCTCCACAAAGTCCACATCAGGAATCTTCATCAAGTACATCAAGTGGTACACCAAGTCCAAGAAGGACTCCTTTGTTAGCACCCCCAAACTCTCCGAAATGATTTCATAGATCTGTAAGCACTCCAAGTCCGATGGATATTGATCCAGTTTCTCAAAGGAAAGAGACAAATAGAGGAAAGTGTTGGCAATTTTGGGCACTTTGGGTACATTGCCTTTGCTCAAATGTATAAGTTGTCATTGATGTCAAAAGGCATTTTTGTTGATATCAAAAGAGTGTGATGTCAAGAATATCTTGAGAAGCTTCTTTATGTTAAAGGGTTTTTATTAAAACCATGGTGACAAGGCTAAAGGTTTTTCTTAAAACCATTTGGACTCATTAAGGGTTTTTATTAAAACCAAGCTTAACTTAATGCAAAGGTCCATGTTTATTATTAATAATTAAATTAACTCAAACCTTTGTCAAAGGTCCAAGTTTAATTTATTATTAATAAAATAATAATAATTATTTTAATTATTATTAAAGGGTCTTTCAACCCTTAAGCGACGGAAGAAAAAAGAATTCTTTCGCCGATATGTTGCCATCGTTGGAGGAGCGCCGACGTCAAACAGTTAAGGAAGAATGGCTATATAAGTGGGGATGATTTTCTAAAGTGAGCACCTCCGATTATTATTGATATCTACGATTTGTGGTTACTCTATATTTTTTGATTTGCGCTTGGCATCTACGATTTGCACTTGCTCTGTTTCGTTTGATTTGCGCTTGGTGTCTGCGATTTGCACTTGCTCTATTTCGTTCGATTTGCGCTTGGCGTCTGCAATTTGCACTTGCTCTATTTCGTTCGATTTGCGCTTGGCGTCTGCGATTTGCATTTGCTCCTTACCTTTCGAACAGCGCTTGGTGTCTTCGAGTTGAGCTTGCTCTGTGTCTTCGAATCTCCGATTGACGTCTTTGAAACCGTGCTTGGCATACTCGGATTTGAGCTTGGGCTGCATCCTTACTTTTTGTGTGACGACAGTGGATTGGCAATTGCTCCTGAACTACGTTTTTCAGACTGTGCTGTGAGATGACTAATGCAAGCATTCAGTGACTTACGTCTTGGACAGCGCTCACCAGTTTGCATGTGGTTTGTGGAAGACGTTTACGTTTTCCAGATTCTTGGCATCAAAGGAAGATAAAAGAGAGGGCAGCACTGTAGTATTTCGTTGGGCACTTGTGACCCAACGACGGTGGCGTTTAAGCGAAAGCGCTAGAAGGCAGAGGTGCCGAGTTCGATTCTCTTCATTGGATTTTTCTTTTGGTCGCGGTGTGCAAAGGATAGTGGTTGTGAATGCGTGGGAGGTATAAGGTTAAGGTATCATATTTGTTTTGACATTGTTTTATTGATGTTTAATGTTTATATGGAGTAATAAGGTGTAAAGAGGTTTTACTTTGTATATATATTGTACTTTGGTGGTTTTTACTAAGTTGGAGAAATAAGGTGTTATTTTGGATCTTTATTATTGTGTATTATTGTATAGTTGCTAACTCTAATTAGTGGCAAATTGAGAGTTAGTGTTGTGACAGATTTTGAGTTCTCCTTCTTCATCAAAGTAAAGGTATGGGCAACATCTTCCATGTATGTTGTTTATGGTATATTTTTTGAAATTGAGTTTGGAGTGAAAAGGTTGTCTACTAGGTATTCTTTGGTGTGAATCTTATTTTCTGGATATTGAAGATTGTTTATGCATTAAAGTTATTGTTGAATTTTTGGGTGAATGCATAATTCTGGTTGAGGAAGAGGAAGCATTTTTGCAATAGGGTTTATGTTAGTAAGTCTTGCTACTTGCTTTGAGATGATGAAACCCTAGTTGTTGGTGAAAAGAATATAAGTATCATTGTTATATGAGATATTGCATGGTTGGCAATTGTTGGGTTGTGTTTCATATTCTTGAGAAAAGCATACTACATCTATCTTATTCTTTTGAGTTTGAGATTGAGTTGAGATTGAGATTGGGAGTTAAGTATAGAACATATTGAGTCTCTAACAATTCTCTTTATGCTTCTATGAGGTTTATGAATCACATTGGGTCTCTAACAATTCTCTTTGTGGGTTCATGCTAAGCAAGTTTTTCTTGGTGAGCTTGCTGAGGTTTTGGACAGGTTCCAGTGGGGACTTGTGAGCAGATTTGGACAGGTCCTAGCAGAGGACTTGTGAGCTGAGTTTTTGAGAGTTCTATCAGAGAACTTGAGGACAGAGGTGCATTGGTTCTTTGAGAAGAACCTGAGGACAGATTTGGCAAGTCTTTGAGAAGGCTTGTGTGCAGAGGATTGATTTGTTCAAAGAGTTGGATAGATCTGACAGATAGAGGAAGACTTGTACTAGACCGACTGACTGTGTTTGGTACAGGTAGCTGAGTTGTTGTGGACGTGATCATAGAAGGTAGAGGTCTCTTAGGCTAAGCATTGAGGATAGGAGGTCTTCGGTGGAAAGGAGTTCCACGTGTTGGCAAGAGGTAGAGGCAGTTGATCTTCTGAGGGATCATTTCCAGAGCAGAGGGGAAGGTATCTCCTTTGAGGAGAGGCTCATAAATTCAGATTGGGGGAAGGTGTCTCCTTTGAGCCGAGGCTCATAAACATTGTAATTGGGAAGGTTTCCCAAAGAACTTTGAGATAACTTTTAGAGAAAAGTTTTGTGGACGTAGCCCGGGCTTTCGGGTGAACCACGTTAAAATTGGTGTCACTTTGTGGATGATATTGTGCATTGTTTTGATATTGCTTTGGGTATATTGCTTTACTATTTTGAAGTATAAAGGAATAAGTAAAAAGAGGTCTTATACTATTCACCCCCCCCTCTCAGTATAAGCTTGTGTTCTTCAATTGGTATCAGAGCTGGTGCCTTCGAAAAGTTTAACAGCTTGAAGGAAGATCTTACAAGAACACAAATGGCAAGGAAAGGCAAAAGCAAAACCATAAGACACAAGAAGAAGAAAACACACATGGTCATGAAAGAAAATGAAGATGAACTCAATGTTGCTATTTTGGGAAGAAGAATGGAAATAGATTCAAGAGATGAATCAAACAGTGGAGAACAGGCCAGATTAATAAAGTTTTGCACCAGATGTGGGAAGACCGGTCACTTTGCAGCTGATTGCTCACAAGGTAGAGAATGTTTTGTTTGTGGTCAACTCGGTCATAATGAACGTCATTGCCATGGGTTTAGTAGCAGTGAAGATGAAGATGATCCATTCAAAATTGGTGAAGAAACAGATTCAGAATAGGAATGTGATGAAGAAGGAAGTGATGCAGAAGCAAATTGGAAACAAAAACTAATTTCAGCTCGAGTAAAAAGGTTGAGGATGCAGAAGATATAATCACCAATTTGAAAGTACAAACAGAAGAATACAAGAAAATTTTTGAAGATCTCGAAATGCAATTAACCAAGAAAACAGAGTATTGCAGTAAGCTAGAAAAAGAAATTGACGGTTTAAGAATGCAGACAGAAGAAATGAGTAATAAAGTCGATATATGCAGCAAACATGAAGAGGAATCTAACAAAGTTGTTAGCAATCTGAAGCTGCAAATAGAAGAGTCCAAAAGGAGTGAAGAAACTCTCAGGTCTCAGATCAATGAGAAAGAGACTGTTGCAAACAAGAAGAAGAGATTGTTTCATTGAAGAAACAACTAGAAGAGGCCAATACAAATCTTAAAATCAAAGATGAGCACAACAATCAAGGAAAGAGGTATTCTCACAAGCACAAGAAGAGTTTCTACCTAGACAAAGCAAGTAAGTGTTCTAGTAGTGATAGTGAAAGTTCTTCAAGTGATAATGAAAATGAGATGTTGTTCATATGAGAAAAAGAGGAAGAACCAAAACATAGATTCATTATCATGAAATGTCTTAGATGTGGAAATTTTGGTCACCTTGAGGATGATTGCACAAATAATGATTTGGTTTCTAGTATGTATGAGGATGCTTCAGAAAACTATAAGGAAGATGCATGTATGGTTTTTGAAAAGGGTAGCACCTCTAGTGATAAGAAATCTAAAAAAGGCTTTGATGATTCTAATAGCAAACATATAGAGGAAGGTGAAGTAGATCTTAAAGGTGAACTTATTAGTGCTCTTAGTGCTTTGAAAAAGGAAAGAAAGAAGAATGCTAGACTCAAGGATAAGTTGGATGAATGTTGTATGGAGAGAGATGATCTTATAGAAAGTCTTGACTTCTCTATAGCTAAGACACAAGAACTCAAGGATGAGTTAGAGTCTAAGGTTCTTGAGTATAGTGAGTTAGAACAGAAAATGGCTTCTTTGAAAGAGGAAACTAAAGGGTACAAGGATAAGCTTCACAGGTTTCAAGATAGCTCCAAAAAGGTTAAGTCTCTCATCAAAGGTCAAAGAAAGACAACAGATAAAACAGGCCTTGGTTTTGTTAAGCATCACAAGGAACAAGTTGGAGAGTCTAGTAAAAGACTCCAAAAGGAAGAGAGTTCTGATGAGGAAAGTATTTCAGATCATGAGTCCTTGAATGATAGATGCACAGAAATAGAAACCAGAATTCAGAATGAGAAGAAGAAGTTTTTAGAACCTAAGAGGTCAAATAAAGGAAAGTTTCAAGGCAGATGTTTTGCTTGTCACAGGTTTGGTCACATAGCTTCACATTGCATGGCTCAAGTGAAAAAGGTAAATGACAGTTTCAGAGGTGGTAATTTCTTTCAAGGGTATTGCTACTCTTGTCAACAGTTTGGGCACAAGGCAGTTTATTGCAAGGCAAATATCAAGAACAGGTTTGATCAAAACAGGTTTGGTCAGAACAGGTTTGATCAGAACAGGTTTGGTCAAAACAGGTTTGGTCAAAACAGGTTTGGTCAGAACTGGTGGATTCAAAGAACAGGTATGCCTAAAAGAAATAACATTGTTACTTGTTATAAGTGCAACAATGAAGGTCACACAGTCAGACAGTGTAGAGCTGAAATTCTAGAATACAGGAACAGGAACAGTGGCATGATCAGGTCCAAGGATCAAGGCATGGATAAAAATAGGGATGAGAACAAGAACAAGAACAGTGATAGGAACAGGAATATGGACAAAGAATTCAAGAGAAGGCCCGACAAGGAAGTTATAGACGCTGATGATGATCAGTGCCTAATGGGAGTTTTACTCCCACCCCAAAATTAATCACCTCATCAGGAGGTGGGGGAGGGACTAAGCTAAGAGGCTAATTCTTAGTCCCGAGCCCCAAAGGTGGCCCTTTGCCATTGATGACAAAGGGGGAGAGATATGAGTAAGGGGGAGAGCTTCAAAGTGAAGAGGAAAGCTTCAAGTCAGGGGGAGAAAAACTTCAAAGGAAGATTCTCAGTTGTTAGCATAGTTGGTTTCAGTTTTGGCTCTTGAGAAGTGTTTTCAGTAAAGGTTTGCCATCAATGACAAAGGGGGAGATTGTTGGCAATTTTGGGCACTTTGGGTACATTGCCTTTGCTCAAATGTATAAGTTGTCATTGATGTCAAAAGGCATTTTTGTTGATATCAAAAGAGTGTGATGTCAAGAATATCTTGAGAAGCTTCTTTATGTTAAAGGGTTTTTATTAAAACCATGGTGACAAGGCTAAAGGTTTTTCTTAAAACCATTTGGACTCATTAAGGGTTTTTATTAAAACCAAGCTTAACTTAATGCAAAGGTCCATGTTTATTATTAATAATTAAATTAACTCAAACCTTTGTCAAAGGTCCAAGTTTAATTTATTATTAATAAAATAATAATAATTATTTTATTTTAATTATTATTAAAGGGTCTTTCAACCCTTAAGCGACGGAAGAAAAAAGAATTCTTTCGCCGATATGTTGCCATCGTTGGAGGAGCACCGACGTCAAACAGTTAAGGAAGAATGGCTATATAAGTGGGGATGATTTTCTAAAGTGAGCACCTCCGATTATTATTGATATCTACGATTTGTGGTTACTCTGTATTTTTTGATTTGCGCTTGGCATCTACGATTTGCACTTGCTCTGTTTCGTTTGATTTGCGCTTGGCGTCTGCGATTTGCACTTGCTCTGTTTCGTTCGATTTGCGCTTGGCGTCTGCAATTTGCACTTGCTCTGTTTCGTTCGATTTGCGCTTGGCGTCTGTGATTTGCATTTGCTCCTTACCTTTTGAACAACGCTTGGTGTCTTCGAGTTGAGCTTGCTCTGTGTCTTCGAATCTCCGATTGACGTCTTTGAAACCGTGCTTGGCATACTCGGATTTGAGCTTGGGCTGCATCCTTACTTTTTGTGTGACGATAGTGGATTGGCAATTGCTCCTGAACTATGTTTTTTAGACTGTGCTGTGAGATGACTAATGCAAGCATTCAGTGACTTACGTCTTGGACAACGCTCACCAGTTTGCATGTGGTTTGTGGAAGACGTTTACGTTTTCCAGATTCTTGGCGTCAAAGGAAGATAAAAGAGAGGGCAGCGCTGTAGTATTTCGTTGGGCACTTGTGACCCAACGGTGGTGGCGTTTAAGCGAAAGCGCTAGAAGGCAGAGGTGCCGAGTTTGATTCTCTTCGTTGGATTTTTCTTTTGGTCACGGTGTGCAAAGGATAGTGGCTGTGAATGCGCGGGAGGTATAAGGTTAAGGTATCATATTTGTTTTGACATTGTTTTATTGATGTTTAATGTTTATGTGGAGTAATAAGGTGTAAAGAGGTTTTACTTTGTATATATATTGTACTTTGGTGGTTTTTACTAAGTTGGAGAAATAAGGTGTTATTTTGGATCTTTATTATTGTGTATTATTGTATAGTTGCTAACTCTAATTAGTGGCAAATTGAGAGTTAGTGTTGTGACAGATTTTGAGTTCTCCTTCTTCATCAAAGTAAAGGTATGGGCAACATCTTCCATGTATGTTGTTTATGGTATATTTTCTGAAATTGAGTTTGGAGTGAAAAGGTTGTCTACTAGGTATTCTTTGGTGTGAATCTTATTTTCTGGATATTGAAGATTGTTTATGCATTAAAGTTATTGTTGAATTTTTGGGTGAATGCATAATTCTGGTTGAGGAAGAGGAAGCATTTTTGCAATAGGGTTTATGTTAGTAAGTCTTGCTACTTGCTTTGAGATGATGAAACCCTAGTTGTTGGTGAAAAGAATATAAGTATCATTGTTATATGAGATATTGCATGGTTGGCAATTGTTGGGTTGTGTTTCATATTCTTGAGAAAAGCATACTACATCTATCTTATTCTTTTGAGTTTGAGATTGAGTTGAGATTGAGATTGGGAGTTAAGTATAGAACATATTGAGTCTCTAACAATTCTCTTTATGCTTCTATGAGGTTTATGAATCACATTGGGTCTCTAACAATTCTCTTTGTGGGTTCATGCTAAGCAAGTTTTTCTTGGTGAGCTTGCTTGAGGTTTTGGACGAGGTTCCAGTGGGGACTTGTGAGCAGATTTGGACAGGTCCTAGCGAGAGGACTTGTGAGCTGAGTTTTTGAGAGTTCTATCAGAGAACTTGAGGACAGAGGTGCATTGGTTCTTTGAGAAGAACCTGAGGACAGATTTGGCAAGTCTTTGAGAAGGCTTGTGTGCAGAGGATTGATTTGTTCAAAGAGTTGGACAGATCTGACAGACAGAGGAAGACTTGTACTAGACCGACTGACTATGTTTGGTACAGGTAGCTGAGTCTGCTGTGGACGTGATCATAGAAGGCGAGAGGTCTCTTAGGCTAAGCATTGAGGACAGGAGGTCTTCGGTGGAAAGGAGTTCCACGTGCTTGGCAAGAGGTAGAGGCGGTTGATCTTCCGAGGGATCATTTCCAGAGGAGAGGGGAAGGTATCTCCTTTGAGCAGAGGCTCATAAATTCAGATTGGGGGAAGGTGTCTCCTTTGAGCCGAGGCTCATAAACATTGTAATTGGGAAGGTTTCCCAAAGAACTTTGAGATAACTTTTAGAGAAAAGTTTTGTGGACGTAGCCCAGGCTTTCGGGTGAACCACGTTAAAATTGGTGTCACTTTGTGGATGATATTGTGCATTGTTTTGATATTGCTTTGGGTATATTGCTTTACTATTTTGAAGTATAAAGGAATAAGTAAAAAGAGGTCTTATACTGTTCACCCCCCCTCTCAGTATAAGCTTGTGTTCTTCAGAAAGCGCATACTATAGAGTCATCCATCTTCTCAAATGTTGGATAGGAATTTCCAACAAAGATACACTAGGAGTCAAGCTAGTGAGATGGACGACATTTTGTCAAGACTTGAAAATCTTCAAATGTCAGGAGATGATGAGTCTCATGAACCAAGGGGTGATGTAGTCAATTATGCTTTGTTGGCTGCTGCACAGATAGAACCATCTAGCTATGAAAAAGCATGTACTAAAAGTATATGGCAAGATGCCATGGAAGAGGAAATATCCTCAATTAAAAAGAATGATACTTGGGAGCTTGTGAAGCTTCCCAAGGGAAAAAATGTGTTGGATGTAAATGGGTCTATAAGACCAAATTCAATGTTTATGGAAGCATCGAAAGGCACAAGGCAAGATTAGTAGCTAAGGGTTTTACTCAGAAATATGGAATAGATTATAAGGAAACCTTTGCTCCAGTTGCTCTACAAGAAACAATCAGAACTATTCTTTCCTTGGCAGCCCATAAAGGATGGAACATTCAACACATGGATGTGAAAAGTGCATTTTTAAATGGATACCTAAAAGAAGAGGTGTATGTTCAACAACCTCAAGGTTTCCAAGAACAAGGAAAAGATAACCTTGTTTATAAATTGAAAAAAACACTTTATGGCCTCAAGCAAGCACCACGAGCGTGGTACTCACGAATTGATGGCTATTTCAGCGAGTATGGTTTCACAAAAAGCAAGAGTGAACCAACTCTATACTACCTGAAGAATGGAGTAGATATCCTCATAGTTTGTTTATATGTGGATGATCTAATATTTATGGGTAGTAATAATAAAATGAAAATGGAGTTCAAAAACTCCATGATGAATCAGTTTGAGATGAAGGATCTCGGATTAATGAGATACTTCCTAGGAATGGAAGTACATCAATCAAAGAATGGGATCTTCATATGTCAACAAAAATATGCTCATGACATGATCAAGAAATTTGCTATGCAGTAGTGCAAATCAGTTGCAACACCAACAGGACATGGAATCCAGCTAAGCAAAGATGATGGAGCACCAAAAGTTGACATGACCAATTTCAGAAGCAGTTGGGAGTTTAATGTTTCTCACCAAAACTAGGCTAGATATACAGTATGTTGTTTCTCTAGTATCAAGGTTTATGGCATGCCCATCCAAGCTGCATCTTCAAGAAACCAAATGAATTTTACGATATGTAAAAGGTACATTGGATTTTGGAATCCATTACCACAAGTCTAACTCTGTGAAGTTAGTTGGTTATAGTGACAGCGATTGGGGCAGTAATATAGATGACATAAAATCTACATCAGGGAACTATTTTAGTCTAGGTTCAAAATTAATAACTTGAAGTTCCAAGAAGCAATCTGTTGTAGCATTATCATCTACAGAAGTTGAGTATATAGCCATTACCCATGCTAGTACTCAAATCCTCTGGTTGAGGAAAATCCTTGAAGAGATTTGCAAAAAACAAATTGGTCCAACCAAACTGAATTGTGATAATATTAGTGCCATACATTTGGCATATAATCCGATGCACCACAAAATTTCAAAACATTTTGATATGAAGTATCACTTAATAAGAGATATGGTAGAACAACAGATAGTTGACCTTCAATACTGTAGCACTTTGGATAATCTAGCAGACATCTTCACCAAAGGCATGGCTAAAGCTCAATTTATAAAGTTGAGAGACTGTATAGTCAGTCCTCTCAACTTTAAGGGGGATAATGTTGGAAAATTACCATTGGTAAAAGGTTAAAAAGAGTATTTTACCTTGGGTAAGTTTACTTACCTTTTACCTTACCTGGACGGTAGTTGGACGACAGCATATTTGGGCGGCAAGAGAGTTTTAATTAAATTTCTTCTCCCTTCCCTTAACTTCTCCTATTCCCCCCTTTTCTCTAAGTATGGTTATTTTGTGTTTATTTAAACTTTGTAACCTGATTAGAATGGTTAATGCATATTTACCTTTGTATCAAATATATCACCTCTCATAGACTCTTCCATCAGGTTTTCCCATGGGTACCATGTTTGACACCCACTCAGGGTAGTCGATGGAAAATATGAATACTTCATCCAGTAGTTTTTGCAATTCATTCTTCACCATCAAAGCGACGGTTGGATGTATTTTCCTTATATTTTTCTTGATCGGCTTCTTCATGGGATCCAATGAAAGGTTGTGAATGACTAACTTTGGATATATCCCTAGCATGTCTTTGTAAGTCCAAGAAAAAATGTTGGGCCTCTCTTTGAGGAGAGGAATTAGGATGGCTTGGTCCTCTGAAGATAGACTTTCTCTAAACTTGAATTTTCTTGGTTGGGTAGGATCATCGCTGATGTCCACCTCGAAAGTCACTTCTATAACTATATGTAAAATTAGTAGATGGATCTAATTAAAAATTGAGCACCTTAGATTTAATTCAAGGGCAGGACTTGATCTAGATCCGATCCAACGATGGCACTTCAATAAAATTGATTAAAGGTTAAATAAAAGGATGTCAATATTCTATGAATATTATAACCTAAGGTCAAAAATTATTAAAACCCATGAAACTCTACCGATATGGATGGATGCACTTGAACCAAGCCAAATACAATGATTGTGCAATCCCCAAAGAGTCAAAATTTTAAATGGGTCAGCATAGGTCAAAGCTGCCAGATAAACAATGAGCAACTCCGATAGATCGGATGATAGCACTTGAGTGAAATCAAGATCGATGTTTACACTTGTTTTAATTAAACCATGCATTAAAATACCATGGTAAAAAATAATTAAGGGTATGTGATCCACTTTGGAATAATCATCAATTAAGTTGAGCAAATTGGATGACAGTGCTCGATCTAAATCTGATCGATAGCGCTCCCATAAAAGATGCATTAAAAAGGTAAAAAATTCATGTGATTAATTAATATTATTAAACAAGGTCAACAAGGGTTTAAACGCATTGCTAATAACTCCCCTTTCTAGCTTAATCAAGGTTTAAACATTATATACCCCGAGGTAGCTAACCTCGCAAGTTGAAGAAAATCAACGGTCACACCGACACCAATCGAGATATGATGGTCATGCTAAAATCTAAATCTGAAAATATGAATGGTAATGTATCGGGAAAAGTAAAGGTAAAGTTAAAAAATTAATTATGTAATTATCGAGGGTATAACACATTGGATAATAATTCTCCCTTTTTGGCTTAATCAAGATTAGTCAAATCTAATGATACACCCCTTTTGACTAACGAATATGCAACTTTCAAAAGTTCTAATGGTAGCGCCAGATCCCGGTCGAAGATCAACGGTGGCGAGAGAGTCAAAGCTAGACAAGAGAATAAAAAACATGATGATCTTACGGTGGTGCTCATCTCCACTCAAATCCAATGGTGCGCATGGGTAAAGATGATCAGAGGTTAGTCTAAAGGAGTTTCTTTCAACAAATGATTAATTAATTTGATGCACATGTTGTATCACCCAAATTTTTTGCACCCTTACCTTCAGGCTAAAGGATCCATGCCCGAAAGGGGGATGCGAGAAGGATGGGACAATACCTCGAACGGAGAGGCCCTTTGAAGGTCACGCCTCTCGGGGAGGGGGTATAAGGGTGAATTTTTGACGGATGGTGGGGTTCACCAGGAAACTTTAAGTGGCGGTTTCCACGCCTAGGTTGAGAATGGGTTTGATGTGTTCATTTTATATTCAATCATTCATATTCCTAGGTTGGCCAAAATGAATCTAAGCTATTCTATATGAAATTTTGGGTTTATATGAAGACAAAAAACATGAATGAATCCTAAATACAGAGACTATATGAAATGGAGAGGAATACACCTGATTCCTGATGTCTGATGAAGATTCTGAAGCTTGTAGGAGTCCAGATCATCCCGGATATGATAGGATCATCTGTAATTGTACAGAATCATCCCAAATCACAGGAGATCATCTGAGATCAGACAAGATCATCGGTGACCTGACGAATTCGTCAGACGAATTCGTCAGAAACCTACAATCATGGAAACAGACACCAAAAACCAAAAATGCAATTGCAAGAATGATAAAATGATAGAAATAATAGTATAGATGCTTAAATAATAAATCCAGATAGCAAATCAAATGGGATGCACTATTTTAATAACTTATTTTAAATTTTATCATGCAAATATGCTAAATGAGGTGAACTCCAGGATGCAAAACAGAAATAAATCAATCTAATGCACAATTAAAATAAAAAAGAAAGGTAGAAAATGCAAACTCAGGGCTCTGGTTGCCCCCAATCTGAATTGCAGTCAAAATCATCTACGATCGTACGAGATCATCACCGATCTCGACAGGATCATCCGAAATCATGTTGGATCGCCTACGACGATCCGAGCTTCCTCCGACTGAAACACAGTAAAATCCTGCAATAAAATCTGAAAATACAAATGCAAATGATGGGGGCGAGGATGTTCTAATACAACAAAAAACTAGAGTTGTAGGGAAATGATCAGCCAGGGGATAAACTGGGAAAATCCCAAGTTTATATAGGATTAGGGGGAGGTTAGGAGGTTGGGGATCATCCCAATCCGGGAGATCTCCAACGTAGGAATCTCCAACCGCGTAGACACGCTTCTGCCCGAGTTGGAGAGGTTGTTGAAACAGAAGCTAATTATGAAAATTTGGTTTTGGGACGAAATCGTCTGGACGTTCTGTTCCAGATGAATTCGTCCGATTTGGGACGATATCGTTAGATCGGTGATGATATCGTCCAACGGTCAAAACAAATTCTAAAAATGGCACGAAAAATGAGGTGAGTGGTTAACGGGCGGTTTCGGGGTTAAAATTCAAATTTTTGATCTTTTTACTAATGGTTTAACTACGCCAATTTTAGGGTGCTACATTTTGCCCCCTCTTTAGCGAATTTTTCGAAGAAAATGCGTTAAAGACGAGTTCTTCATGCTTTACGAGAAAGCAAAAATTTATTCCATTTTTTAGACGACGATTCTAGGTCGAATCGTACAACTTCTTGCTATGGTGCCCCCTCCGAGTTTTTACCCAAATCGAACGTTTGAGGTAAAAGCGCGAAAAAGCAAAAATTTAAAAAAAAATGTTGTTTTTAAATAAAAATTAGGAAAAAATAGGGTAAAACCCTAATTCATTTTTACTGTTCACTTTCATTGTTTCAGAGCTCTATAGGCGAAATGGTGGAAACGACACACAGATCGACAGAGGTCCGACGCGGGTTGCGGGTAAGGATCTAAACCTAGTGTATTATGTTTTTAGCTTAATTTGTTTAATTTTTTAGTTGAATTTTAATTGTTTTTGGGCGTCATGGCCGTTTTTAGGCCGTCGACGACCGCGGGATGAAATCGTCCCAATTCTGTCGAAATCGTCCCTAGATCGTCGATTTCGTCTAAGGACGAAATCGGAGAAATAGGGGCGATCTCGTCCAATAAGGGGCGATCCCCAAATTGATGAATCAGAGATGATTTCATCCTATTAAGGACGATTTTGCTAAATTTGGTACGATATCATCCAATAATGGGCGATATCATTTTTTTATGAGATGAAATTAATTTTAATCGATTTTAATGATTATGTACTAATGATTTTTTGTTGTTTTATTGTTTATTTTGTAGAGGGGATTACTAAAGAGTCGGGAATGGAAATACGGGGGGCTCAGAGACGATGTAGCCATGCTCGATCAGGCTGAGCGAGACAGGCTAGCAGAGGTTGGACTACAACATGTGGCAGAGATGCCACAAATTCCTACGGACATGGGGCTACTGACAGCCCTAGCAGAGAGATGGTATCCGGGGTCATCTTGCTTTCGGCTACCGACAAGGGAGATGGCTCCCACTCTAGAGGATGTATGGAGGATCTTGAGGATCCCCATACATGGGCGATTCATGACTCCTTCGGCCAATCGGGAGGCCATGCCATGATGCGATTGTGCATGGACCCAAGCTTCGCCTTGGAGAAGGGCAGAGTGAACATCGAGGCATTGAGGCAGATGCCAGGGGCATCTCGATTGACTCGAGTTTTGGTAGGGATGGTAGGTGGCCTACTTCTATGCCACCAGAGTGGATGTAGGTTACCGTGGCTCCTCTTAGATGTGGTCTATGACATGAGAGACCACGGTTACAGGTTTGCTTGGGGCAATTTTGTACTATGCCGCTTGTATAGGATCCTCTATGGGGTCGTATACAAGGGAGGTCAATGTCTGGTGTTGACATCACTACTACAGGTTTGGTGTTGGGAGCACATTGTGGTACGAAGGCCGGTAGGGCTTCCACTGACAGGGGTTGATCGAGAGAGACCCCAGGTTTTCTATTGGTGGCTCCAGAGAGGGTCACAACGGTGGATAGATCTGTCGATGTCTCGAAGGTTGCTAGATGACCTCATCCTAGATCAGATCACCTGGAGGCCATGGAGAGAGCATCCAGGGTGGGGAGAGGATGGACAGGAGTTGGCTCACATCGGGCGAGTCTTCTGGTTGAGGATGGAGTGGGGAGAGGTAGAGCTCCACCGCTACGACCGAGTTTTGAGGTAGTTCGGTCTACAGTAGGGGATCCCTTCTCTTAGGGATTACGAGTACTCCGGACTATCTGGGATAGTACCACACTGAGCGGGGCTCTAGACATGCAGCGGTTCTAGAGTCAGGACGTTGACGATGCCCCCATTTAGCCAGTGGATGGGGACGACGCTAGGGGGGGGGAGAGACCCACGAGGCTCCGAAGAGACCGCAACAGCCAGAGAGGAGGGAGGAGGGACTCCCTTCTCAGCAGAGGGAGAGGCCACCATCGCTCAATAAGGGCAAGGGTGTCGAGGTGGGGGAGAGCAATGAGATGGCGGCTCTTCGAGTGGAGAATGCCCACCTACGAGCTCAGGTGCAGACGCTATAGGATGAGGCTACACGACTCAGGGCTCAGAGCGGAGGGGCGAGCATGCGGGAGCTAGCGTGGGCTATTGCTCAGACCACGTTCTACTATGGGAGTATACTTCCAGTTGGTTCCAGAGGGCCAAAGGATACAGCTGCCAGCCGACATTGTAGAGCCGATCAGGATGGGGTCATCGAGGACATCCTCATGATCGACATCGAGGACCCATGACACAGGATGGACTTCGATGGGACCACCTCCTCCACCTCAGGGTGGGAGAGGAGATGAGGCTGAGAGCTCGAGGGCTTCTCGAGACTAGCGGCACATTGACTATAGTCTGTATATTTGAGAGGATTGAGTATGCCAGGGTATAGATTGTGGCATACCAATCCGTTTTGATATGATGTACATATATTTCTTGATATATATATATTCTCTTTGTGATATGACTTGTGCATATGTTTTATGATGCTTTAATATTTTAATTGTTGATTGATTATTCATGTAATTATGTCGTTGAAAATATTATAATTTTATGTCATGCCATAAAATTTAAATGAAATAATCTGATGTAAACAAATTGGTTGTTGTGGTGTGATTTGATGAAAAAATAAAGGGACTTCTAACAATAATTTCAAAGGACATTGTCATTGTTACATGACCATTTCATGGAGTCGCCGCTCGCTAGGTCATTAAGCTAATCCCAGTAGAGAAATATTGCTAAAAGTAAAAGGGTGCTTAAGAGACTTTCTTAAGACTTTTGTGTTGTGATGATGAAAAATGATGATGGTGATGATTTGTTTTCAGATGTCCATGAAAATATTATGCATGAAATATTAAAAATATGATTTTTTCTAGGCATAAAATTCCTAAGTGTGATAGAAATTTGAACAATTGCCTAGGAATTATACCATCGTTGCAAAAAAACTGAATGTTGACATAATGAAATGAAATAGAAAAGTTTTCGTTCTTTTTAAAGCACAATTGTGTAACATAATGATTTAAGCCATATGCTTTTATGGATTAAATAAATGGGAAATAAAATTAAAACGATGGCTTGCGCTAGGCATAGAATTTTAGGTATAGACTTATACCATCATCGCGAAATCCAAAGAAGAAATTGATATAATAGTTTTATTGCATAGTTGATTTTTGAGTTTGAGATAAACAGAAAATATAAGATGAGGACTTGCACTAGGCATAAAATTCCAATTTAGGTTTAGGAACTATACCATCGTTACGAAAGTCAAAAATATATAAATGTGACTTTATTGCTAGATTTTTGAACATGTTTTGAAAGAAATTTTGGATTTTGAAAAAAATGTATTTAATTGTTTTTACGCTAAGCAGTTATTCTCAAGTAAGAAAATCAAATTATTCCAGAAGATTTGCATAAATATTTTAAATTATCTCAAAGACAAAATTTAGATTTATAAGGAACCCCGTGTGCATATGTGAGTTCATTGCCGATCTTGATCTATCATAATGATACAAAATCTCTCAAACACAAATGTGTGTGCAATTGTATTGTTCATTTACCAATTTTGAGCAAGATAATTTGATACAAGTAATTTGAATTAACCAAATGAGTGTTCGTTGACCATGATTTATATGCATATAACCGTACCAAACTACTATGTAAGTCGAGTCATCAAGAGCTAGCTGATCCATAAGCAGACATAGGTCTGTACAAAAGAAGGTCGCTAATGTAACGAACATATCACCACGCTAGGAGTTACCCAAGGCCAAGCGGGTTGGGCACAAACCACCTGTTATGGGGCTTACCTCACGGTTTTCGAATAATTGAGAATTCCAGGGATTCAAGCTCATTCACCCTTCTTTTCTTTTCAAAGGGTAGGGGAAGGGATTTTATTGCTTTTTGCTTTTTCTTTTCTTTTCTCTCTTTTTTTTTTTTTTTTTTTGCTTGATACTGAGATAATGCTTTTTAAAAATTAATAATTTTTTTTTTTTTTTTTTCTTGTTTTTCTCTTTCTTTTTCTTGCTATACTAGGGATACTTGCTCGGATTGGCTGTAGAGCAAGGGATTTTTATTCTAGGCAAGGGTGAGCTTGTCCTTTTGTCAATTCTCAAAGATTCTAGACCATGTGCATGATAGGATAGCAGGGGAAACTTTTCGCTCAAGAGACCACTTCTACTATGTAGCATCATTTTGAATTTGCAATGAAATCATTTTAATGTGAAAAGGTATACTTGGTTCAAGTAAATAACAAGATCGAGTTCTCTATGCTCAAAACTTTATTTAATTCAACTCGTGGACTTTGATATAAGAGAGATTAATAATCATACCAAATAAGATCAAGATATTTATTCATGTGAGTGTGAAAGTGAGGGATTCCAAATAAATGCTAATTTATCCAAAATAACTGAAAATATAACTGCAATACTTCAAGAATTGACAGGTGCAAAAATAAAAGATGTTTTTGAGGATTTTGATGATTTTGATTTTTTTATATTTTGATTTTGATTTATGAATTGAGAGAATACATAATATTACTATTTTTTGAAATTTTTATATGAATTTACTAAGAATGAGACAATATGTACAATATATACAGTGACGAAATTACCATAATTATGCATAATAGCGCTTAAGATGCATAATGTTCATAGGTTCTTTAAGATCTTTACCATCTAAGGTAGCTAATTTGTATGCTCCCGATCCAAATTTAGCAGTGATGATATATGGCCCAAGCCAGTTAGGTTCAAATTTACCTTTAAGGTCTTTAGTTGCATTAGTATTTTTTTTATTTTCTTTTAAGACGAGGTCATCGATCTCAAAGGATCGGTGATGAACTTTCTTAAGATATGCTCGTTTGAGCTTGTTCTGGTAGGCTCGAAGATGCTCCAAAGCATTGATGCGCTTCTCATCTAGGAGTTCCAGCTGACTAAATCTTCCAACACGATATTCATCTCCTACTTCAGTATCTTGAAGTAGTAGAGCCAAAGAAGGAACTTCTAATTCAAAGGGAAAAACAACTTCAGTGCCATAAACCAAAACAAAAGGTGAAGTGCCCGTGGGAGTACGAATGCTAGTTCGATAAGCCCACAAAGAAGGATATAATTGAATGTGCCAATCTCGGCCAGATTTATTGACCAGTCTTTTGAGGATTTTAATTAATGTTTTATTAGATGCTTATGCTTGGCCATTACCCTGAGGATAATAGGGAGTGGACCAACGATGTTGAATTTTATATTTTTGACATAGTTTCTTTACATATTTATTTTTGAAACAAGTTCCATTATTCGAGATGAGATTTGCAGGAATTCCGAACCTACAAATAATTTTATTAAAAATAAATTTGGAAACTTGGGTTCCAGTGCAAGAAGCTAAGGGCATAGCTTCAACCCACTTCGTAAAATACTCGATGGTGGTTATGATGAATTTGTGTCCATCAGATGACACAGGATTGATTTTTCCAATAATGTCTAAGCCCCATTTTGAAAAGGGCCAAGGAGATGAAATAGCCTGTAGTTCTTGTGCGGCGCATGGACAAGGTCGGCATGTTTTTGGCACTTGTCGCAATGGCGCACGTAATCATGTGCATCATTCTCCATGGTAGGCCAAAAATATCCTATCCTAAGGAGCTTCTTAGCAATGGCGCTACCACTAAAGTGTCCCCCACAAGATCCATCGTGGGCTTCACTCAAAGCTGATCTAGACTCTTCTAGATTCAAACATCTCAATAGGATACCTTCAAAAGATCTCCTATATAAGGTATTGCCAATTATGATGAAGCGACTTGCTCGTCTACGCAATAACCGGTGTTGGTTTCTATTAAAACCTTCAAGGAAGGTCCCATTTTGAAGAAAATTGAGGATATCAGTGTACCAAAGTTCAGGAGTAGTTTCATTGATAGGTTGCACCTACATTCTTTAAACTGAATGGCATCACTTTCCAACAAAAGGTCCCCCAAGGGGTAATAAAGGTTGTTTTAGCCTGATCTTCAGGAGCTATCCTCGATCCGATTATAACCAAAAATCCATCCATTAAGGATATCATTCCACTCCCATAGTAAAATCAATGATCTAATCCATGTTGGGAAGGGGAAAATCATCTTTAGGGCATGCATCATTAATATCTCTAAAGTCCGTATAAACCCTAACCTTAGTAGCTTCTTTCTTAGTTATTGGAACTACATTCGAGATCCATTCAGCATAATCAATGGCTTGTATAAAAATAACATTCAAGAGTTTTTCTAACTCCCCTTTGACTAGTAAGGCCACTTTAGGATGCATTTTTCTAAGTTTCTGTTTAACAGGTTTAGCATCCAGATGGACTACTAGGTGATGCATAACTACGAAGGGTCTAAACCCGGCATATCTTCATATGTCCAAGCAAAGACATCTTCATATTCTTTAAGAAATGCAATGTATTTATCCTATTTTTCTTGACTCAATTCTGATCCAATGTTGATTATGTGAGGGTTATCCTCGGTTCCAATGTTAATTTTTATGACATTTTCTACTTCCATGTGGAGATCTCTCTCAAAATTAGGTGGGGCGGGTGAAATGCCCAATTCTTGTAATTCTTCCAAGGTTAGCTTGGATAATTCATCTTGAGGAGTCATGGCCTCAAGCTGGGCTATACTAGGTATAGAGCCATCAAAATAAAATCCATTATGTAATAATTCCTCAACGGAGACATCATGGAAGATATCTCCCTCCAACTCATCATCGGATTCAGCGATCATCTCAGGATAAGCTATAGATAGCATATTACATGTGAATGGCTTATTCGTTAAACGCAAAGCATCACATTCATCTAAATAATCTTGGTAACATATAAGATGGTCATCATCCTCAAACGGGAATGGCTGACCCTTACTAGAAAATAGGCCCACACCACATCGAGCGGGCCACGGCTCTACCTCAAAAGGTTCTTTCATACCATCTTGGAAAGGTCCCAAACCTTTCCCTTTATATCCCAATTTAAGCATTATAGGTTTGGCTTTAGTATACTCATTAGTAAAATAACATCGAGCATATCCATCATAATGAGTTCTGATGTTTCTGGGTATTCTACCCCAGTCATATCCCTTATAAATAAAGGCACAGCTCCCGACTTGGTAAATACTTCCCATAGGCTGTGGGAGGCCCAAGGTACGAGGAGATGGTGGCAAATTATTTAAAACAAGAGAATCTTGCATAGAAGCATTCGTTTCTTTTGATATAAGGATTTTAGATAGATCGGGTAAGAGCTCGTCAATAAGAGCATAAGAGGTAGAAGGAACATTTCCTATGTCTTCTGATGCGGAAAATATGAATTTGGTGGATGTAGACGGTGTAGAGGTGTCAATAGATGGGTCTATTATAGGTATAGAAGTTATAGGAGTAGAACAAGAGACATTGGTTGTGGGATTAGGATCTTTCTTAGGTCCTAATGCGGTTTGTTCAGAAGATGGTTGAGCTATATGTGAAGGTGCATCCGATGGAGAAGAAGTAGATGACATTGTGGGTGTGAGTTTCACACGTTTAGATGGATAATGAGAATTAGGATGTGTGGATGACAGAGCGGGGCAAAATTGAACTCCAATAGGTTCTGCCAAAGCACACATATCAAAGGGTCTTGGATCACCATGAATGGTAACCAACTGATTCTTAAATTCAAATTTAACACATTGATGTAAAGTTGAGGGAACAGCTCGCATCGTGTTGATCCAAGGGTGACCCAAGAGTATATTGTACGATGCAGGGCAATGTACAATAAACACGGTCGTATCCAAGGTTCTTGGACCAACCTGCAATGGAATGGTAATAACTCCACACATTTCTTGTGTTTCGTCATTGAAAGATTTTATGATCATATCAGTTCTTTTCATTTCCTCACTTCTAAACCCAAATATTTGGTAGAATTCAAAGGTGCAAATATTTAAAGATGAACCATTATCAATCAAAACTCGTTTGACTTCTACATCTCCAATTAAAGCAGTAATATACAAGGGGTTATCTTTATGTAAACTATGTTGAGGTATGTCTCTATCCTCGAAAGTCAATACAATCAACTTCACGAGTTATTATAGTATTGGCCATGGCTTCGGGTTGAATGTCTTGTGGTACCATCATCTGGCTTAATGTGAGCATTAATTCATCTCTATGTGTAGGAGAAGATCTTAAGAGGTCCAAAAGGGAAATTCTAGTTGTAATATTTGATAATTGTTCATTAATATTATAAGGAGGTTTAGGTTGAACATTAGGTGCATGATTCCCTTTATTAGGAACCTTCAAAACAAATGGAGTTGATCCACCATTCTGAATTTGATCTTGTTGAGAATTTTGAGCCTGTTGTCTAGTAACAACTTCGATGGTACCCACAATATTATTCTATGGATGATGAATGGGTCTTGGTCTAGCGTTTATAGCTAACTCATTAGAAAGTAATTGGTGAGATGATGGTCTAGTAGTGACTCTTCTTGGAAATGGTTCTTCTGGAACCATATGACTTGTGATAGGGTGAATAGTATCCGATTCATCTTCAGAACTATTCGATTGATTTGATGTGATTTCCATATCACTCTCAGTCTCATATTCTGTATCACTAAGATCGGGTATCTGAATATTATATAGAGGCCCGGTTGTAACCATGGATAAAGTTGTGTCAAAGGTTTCCAGATCATGAACAGGTAAATGCCCACTAATAGTTCCTACATATCGGGCAGGAGGAGGAACATTATGATGTTCAATTTGATTAGCCACCTCCTTACCATGTTTTGGTAAGGGATGTTGAAATATGTCTAATGACTGATTGGCGTTCTGATTCTGGTTTTGTGTGGTGTTATGTTGAGCGTTATTAGGAGGATTTTTCTTAGGTTGAAAGGCTTGTACCTCCATCTCATTGTTATCAATCAAGTCTTGTATTTTATGTTTTAATATTTTACAAGAGTTGGTAGTGTGTCCAGGTCCTCTATGGAAGTCACAATGTAAATCTGCTCTGTATCCGGGTATAGTTGGATCAGGTTCCCAGATATTTGGTAATTGAATCAAGCCTCGTTCTAATAATTGTGGTAGAATAGTTGATAAAGGTTGATTTAACCTAGTAAATTCTCGAGGAGGTCTATCAGGAGGTTTCAGTACAAACTTCTTCGTTGTCTTTGTAGCATTAACATTAGCAATATTTTTGCTATCGGTGACTCCATCACCCACAACTTGTTTATTCTTATATTGATTTCTGGATGTTTTCTCATCGTCTTTCTTTTTAAGCTGACCTCTCCTAATGAGAGCATCTTCCACTCTTCGGGCTAAGTCTATAGCCTGATCGAAGGTGGTCAAGGTAGCAATTGATAATTCATAAGATAGTTGCTCTTGCAAATTATTAATAAAGATGTCCAACATCTCCCTATAAGGTAACACAAAGTGCAATTTTCCTATCAATTGTCTCCACCTAGCTAGGAAATCAGCAAAGCATTCATCTTTGTCTTGTTTTAAGTTATACAAATCTTTAATGGTCACATGTCTTTCGATATAGGCACTAAATTGATGAACAAAAGACTCGGCAGTTTCTTCGAAATTCCTCAAAGAATTAGTGGGTAATTGATAATACCACTCTAATGCCATTCCTCCCAAGCTTTTCGGGAACATTTTTAGTAATAACAAGTCATCATGTGATATATCATGACATGCTATCCTAAACATACGAAGATGCTCTATGGGATCTTTCGTTCCTTTATATATGGGCAAGATAGGCATAGGAAAATGTTTAGGATACGGTTGTGCTACAACTATAGGATCTAAAGGTTGACTACACATCTCTCGATAATTGTACGAGGGACGGTAGGGATCTATCTGGTCAATGCGGGAAACTAATAGTTTCACCATGGTTTCAAGATTATTAGTTTGTCCACCATATTGGTTCGGTGGGACATAGGTATGGGATTTATGAGTGTATGATGGTGTGCCATAAGGATTAGATGCTATATTGCTATTATGCAAAGTGTTGGTAGGAAGAGTATTATGAAGGGGATTTGTAATAGTATTATGTTGTATCCCATATTGTTGGTAATTGGTGTTTGGTTTTGTTTTGGGTTTTTGTTGATTTGAGGTATGTTGCTCAATAGCTTGGCAAAATAGAGCAGTAAATGATGGTTTCTTTTGTGCGGGAATGACCCTAGGCTTGTTAACAGGCACTTTAGGTGGTTGGGTAACTTGTTGTTGTTGCATGTTCCAGGATCGCAACTACTATATCCAAATTGGATGGTCCAGCTTGATCACTCTCTTGTTCAATAAAGGACAAGGGATTAGTGCGTGTGTGAAATACGTCTTCTAGAGTTGCTTGAGTGTCACTAATTCGATCCTTGTCCATATGGACTGCTCTATTAAAAACACCAATATTTGTGTTAATGAACTTCCAAAATTGTTCCATGTTTTCAAAAGTGATAGCTCCTCCCGGAGACATTTTAGGGGATGAGGATCCTTCCTCTCTATTAATTTCTTCTTGTTCATTTGCTACAACAAGCTCTTCTTCTTGCTTGGTCTAGGATTTCTTCTTCCTGAACTTGGTCCTCAGGAGGGACATTTTGGTCAATTAATGGTCTTCCTAACCAATCTTCTTCTTCTTCGGTTTGTTTTCCATTCCTAAGTCTAGGCATTGTGCTAAACTTAGGTTTTAGCAAATATATATACTTATATATATATATATATATATATATATGCGGTAGGGTTGAGAGGTATATATTTTAACTATATACCTACTATAATACTTAAAAAAGGAAATGTTTTGTTTTTTTTGTTTTTTTGTTTTTTTTTTGTTTTGTATTATTATTTCACAAGTATAAAAATAACAAACAACATGCTAGTTGCAAGAAATAACAATAGTAAAAAGAATGACTTAGTTTTCTATAAATAGTTTATGGATATCGTTGATAGGATCAAGTTCATCAGGAGTCATGAAATGCTCCTCTTCAAATTGGAAGTGGTTTTTCAAGAACTTGACAAAGTGTGCTATGGTAATATGATCTACTTCGGACTCTGACTTATAAAAATAAAGTTCATGGCAATACTCTCGATACAACACAGCTCTAGGAACTCTATTCCATATTTTTCTATCCGTAAGAATGACTTCTTGATCCTCTATACGAGATAGAAACTTATGTACTACAACTACGTTCTCAAGGTATTCCTCAAAGGTGTACAATTCTGAAGACACAAGTGCTCTTTTATCTGCTAACCACCTATGGCAAGCTCTCCGAAGTTCATGATACAAGGTCACCCGATCGGGATCCAGGATTCTATCTAGGACAAACCTCTTAATTTGCCTAAGTTCTGGAGATCTAGATTCAATAATACCCAATCTCCTATCAAGTTCATCCCACAAAGGTTGGACTCTATTTGTTTGAGGTACTCTAAGCACAGAAGTAATCTCTATGGTCGTTAATTGATTTTCAACATTTATGGTGACAACTCGTCTTCTATTATAATCTACCATCTAAATATGATATGCAAATTTAACTATTTTCTAATGATTCTAGATGTTCTTAATAATGTGTTTTTTTTTTGTTTTGGATTGTTTTCAAAAGGTGTTTTAGTTTCACGTCGGGTTCACCAAAAATGTATCGCCCAAATTTTTTGCACCCTTACCTTCAAGCTAAAGGATCCGTGCCCGGAAGGGGGATGCGAGAAGGATGGGACAATACCTCGGATGGAGAGGCCCTTTGAAGGTCACGCCTCTCAGGGGAGGGGTATAAGGGTGAATTTTTGATGGATGGTGGGGTTCACCAGGAAACTTTGAGTGGCGGTTTCCATGCCTAGGTTGAGAATGGGTTTGATGTGTTCATTTTATATTCAATCATTCATATTCCTAGGTTGGCCAAAATGAATCTAAGCTATTCTATATGAAATTTTGGGTTTATATGAAGACAAAAAACATGAATGAATCCTAAATACAGAGACTATGTGAAATGGAGAGGAATACACCTTATTCCTGATGTCTGATGAAGATTCTGAAGCTTGTAGGAGTCCAGATCATCCCGGATATGACAGGATCATCTGTAATTGTATAGAATCATCCCAAATCATAGGCGATCGTATGAGATCATACAATATTGTCGATGATCTGACGAATTCGTCAGAAACCTGCAATCATGGAAACAGACACCAAAAACCAAAAATGCAATTGCAAGAATGATGCAAAATGATAGAAATAACAGTATAGATGCTTAAATAATAAATCCAGATAGCAAATAAAATGGGATGCACTGTTTTAATAACTTATTTTAAATTTTATCATGCAAATATGCTAAATGAGGTGAACTCCAGGATGCAGAATAGAAATAAATTGATCTAATGCACAATTAAATAAGAAAGAAAGGTAGAAAATGCAAACTCAGGGCTCTGGTTGCCCCAATCTGAACTGCAGTCAAAATCATCTGCAATCGTATGAGATCATCATCGATCTCGACAGGATCATCCGAAATCATGTTGGATCGCCTACGACGATCCGAGCTTCCTCCGGCTGAAACACAGTAAAATCCTGCAATAAAACCTGAAAATACAAATGCAAATGATGGGGGCGAGGATGTTCTAATACAGCAAAAAACTAGAGTTGCAGGAAATGATCAGCCAGGGGGATAAACTGGGAAAATCCCAAGTTTATATAGGATTAGGGGGAGGTTAGGAGGTTGGGGATCATCCCAATCTGGGAGATCTCCAACGTAGGAATCTCCAACCATGCAGACACGCTTCGCCCAGAGTTGGAGAGGTTGTTGAAACAGAAGCTAATTATGAAAATTTGGTTTTGGGACGAAATCGTCTGGACGTTCTATTCCAGACGAATTCGTCCGATTTGGGATGATATCATCAGATCGGCGATGATATCGTCCAACGGTCAAAACAAATTCTAAAAATGGCATGAAAAAATGAGGTGAGCGGTTAACGGGCGGTTTCGGGGTTAAAATTCAAATTTTTGATCTTTTTACTGATGGTTTAACTGCACCAATTTTAGGGTGCTATGCATATAATTTTCCTCCTTTTCCTTGACTAAAATTTGTGTTTATACGCAATGATCCAACGATAGCACTCTCATCATGATAGAATCTAACGATGATCACTCAGAGAGGTAAACATATTATATAGTGCCTAGGTTTAATACAATGAGATCAAGGTTTTAATTGCTAGGTTAACTTCAGTTAACCATGATTAAATAAGGATTAATATACCCGATTATTGGAAGATCATACAAATAAGGGTATAGTCTTTAAACTTAAGTATTTTTTGAAATGAATTATTACTGGACCAAATTTTTTTGACTATATAGGTATGATTAACCCAATTAATCAGATACGGGTAAAATAACGACCATGCAGGTTCTGAGACATCAACTGTTGTGCTAATTCTTTACAAGATCTGATGATAGCACGTAAAACAAAGGTTTAAATAATAAATCAATCACCTGGATCTGACGATAGCACTCCATTAAGAACAAGGAGATCCAACGGTCACAAACGAGTCAAAGTCAAGACAAAGGGACATGAGTAGGCTAAAACAATGGATATATTTTGATAGATCTGATGAATGCACTCTATCTCAAATCAATCAACGACAACACACTCTTAAAAGGTAAATAAAATGGTAAGCCCGAATCAATGCTTGATTAATTAAAATTTAAACATTCTTAACAAAGGCATTAGCACATTATTAATTGCCATATTGATTAATCAAATGAAGAAAGTTCAAAGCATGCATCTTTCAACTATCTAACCTATAGGTTATAAAATATTTAAGAAAATAATACGATAAAGGTTGATCGAACGACTAAACGTGGTCAAAACTCTGGCCCAATAAATAAAAATATACCAATAAAGATAAAAATAACCATTCGACTAACATTTTTAAAGTTTTATAAACTAACACTCTTGCAGGTTTAAGAATACCAGAAGTAGCCATGATAGAACCTGTGAAGATCGTAAACCGAAAAAATCAGCAGACTCATCTATAAGAAATATTTGATAATCTAAGCTACCAGCAAAGGATGATCACTTCATAAGAAATACCCTAAACATACATCAAAGTAGAAAATCAAAGAGGTGACTCGTTCATAGTAAGGTACACCAAAAGATGCTATGAAAATCAATAGCCAGAGACACAGTCAAAATAGTACTCATAAACACTGAAATCCAAAAGGACACCCAAGAAAGGAAATATTCGAGTAAATCAGAGTAAATCCAATTGATAGTACCTTGGTAAGGACAAAACAGACCAAACAAAAGATACATCCTGATGCTCAAACCTACAAACAGATCATGTATATCTCATGGGAATAATAGTGTACCACAAAAATAAAACTACAAGGCATAGTCATAGCTTATAAATAAGAGACAGTAAAGGAGAGCTAAAAGGTATCAACAAAGTGAAACTATGGAGTACAAAGAATATAAATATATTTAGTTTTTGTTCTACAAATCCTTAAGGATACGAAAGCACAAGAAGAAGAAAGTATGGTTTCGACTCATAGAAATCCATTCAATTCGCGCTTTGATGGAATATAGTTATGAGGGAAACACTCTGACAGAGTATAGTTATGGAAGCAGCTTATAAATGCTTCTAGATCTTGTTTTCCATTCCCACCTTATTCCTACTTACCACTACCTCCATCCTTCTAGGATTTCTTCCTTAACCATCCTGACATTTGTCCTCACATTGTGCCATATCACCACCTTCCATTATGTGGATCCACCCCCTTTCCACTTTTCTCCCTTCACTCTATCGCGTGATTAGTGCAAATCCATCTGTTTGCCATTGGCACACCACCCCTTATCTTCACCATCATGTCGGGTCAACCTCCGTTCCTCGTCTAGAATTCATGATGGCAGCATGGTCAATCCTTAATAGCAGATCATAGTGACCAGGACAAGCAAAACAAAAATGAAAAATATAATACTGAATCCTTAATTTCTAGGGCCAACCAGAGAGAGCAAAAATGCCAAATTAATCAATAAAGAGCTCCCTTCAGTACAAAAAAGAGCCTTAACAGTAAGTTTCAAGTTGCACCAGTTGGACAACATATAGAATAGGTTCAATTGGATGCTGACAAGTGTAAGGCCAGAGATGAACAAAAAATAATAGAATCAAGAACCAACAGCTATAAAAGGAAGTAGTTGCGGTCGAGTTCTGCATCAATCAATTAGAGAATAGCATTTTTTCTAAGAGGTATTCTTGAGTACCCAGTTAGTTGTGTTATTGTATCCCCTTCTGTGTCTATTTTTTCTTTCTCATTTCATATTCTTCCCTTTGCTTTGTAGGATTGTAATAGGAAAGTGTTCAAGAAGCTGAGATCATTTCCTACCTTTTTGAGCCTGAGATTTAGAGACTCTGCTGTTACCATATTGGAACAAGGATAGTAGGAGAGACCTGTTACATTATTTTAACAAGATCTTTTCATTGTATTGATATATTTTATTTGATAAAAACAAAGTTAAAAGGCTTTTTTCCCACTCTGCATGTAAACTTTATGAAATCAATACAATTTTGAGTCTTTTTTCTACTATATCTTTTGTCTTAGCTCTGTGTGTCATTGTGTAATGGGTTACATTATTTGAACGCATTATATACGTTTCTCTCATTGGCTAAATCTTGGTTTTATTATGATATTCAAATAAGATTAAGAACACCAATTTTTCTCCTCCGCTTCTTTCTATTTCATAATAGAATTGTTGTTAAATTGCTATAATAGCCCAATGAATCTAGGCGTCGATCTATATAAGGCATAACACATGGTTTTTTTCTTGCTTGGTCATTTTAATACATATAGTATAATATAAATCTAGAGCATGTAATTGTAGTTTTATTCATAGAATTACCACTGGGGTTTCCTTACCCGTTTTGTAGTTTTATTTAGTAATATTTGTGTTTAACAGAACAATGAGGCAGGTTGACCAGAGTCTGTAATAGCTCATTGGTTTCAAATGGATTCTTGTAGCATGACAATAGAAATCCTACGAATGCAAGAATCGGTTCCAATAGATCCATTAATCCATAATCAGTAGGTAAGAGGTATATCTTAGTTTACACTAACTATGTGACCAAGTGGGTTGAAGTGTAGGCATTGCATGATTCTAAAGAGAAGACTACAGTAGAATTCCTGTATTCATCTATTTTCACCAGATTTGGGGTTCCAAGGAAGATCACAACTAATCAAGGGCCTCAATTTACTTTGAAGATGATTCAGGAACTCGTGCAACAATATAAAATTAGGTATAAAAAAATCACTCCTTACCATCCACATACAAATGGGCAAGTAGAGGTAACCAACCGTGAATTGGAGAACATTCTCACAAATATGGTACAACAACATAGGAAATACTAGACCACAAGATTACTAGAAGCAGTATGGGCTCACAGAACCACCTGGAAAACTACTACTAGTTTTACACCATTCCAACTAGTATATGGGAAGAATGCTATGATGCCCATAGAATTTGAGATTAAAACTCTTAGAACTATAGTAGATTTAATTTTGAATTTGGATGAGGCACAAAAGGAAAGGATTCAACAACTTAATTAGTTGGATGAATATTGAAGAGATGCTCTGCATTGGACAGAGGTCATCCAGAAATAGAGGGCCAAGTGGTATGATCATCACACCAAGCCAAAGTAGTTAAAAGTGGGAGAGTGGGTATTCTTGTATGACTCCTAGTTTCAAGAAAGGAAAGGTAAACTTATGCAGTTATGGATGGGGCCATATAAAGTGATTGAGATCATAAATAATGGAGCTATGAGGATCAGAAGAATTGATGGTAGCAACATTACATTAATAGTCAATGGTCACCGATTGCATCCATATCATGTGTCTAAGACTTATATTATGAAGTCCAGATTAGGCATGGGGAGACCCCAATTTAATCTAGTTTTAAAATGAGTTAGTAATATGTGTAGTCCACATGGTCCAAAAACAATTATTCTTTTAAACTTTTACAATTTTTCTTTCTTTAGTTGTATTTCTATTTTGCAAGAACAATGCCCTGAGTGCAACTGTTATGCAGCTTGGGAAACCTAGGCCTAAAAAACATAATATCCATGAACCTGAAAAATCTTAGATTTCTAGGAGATTAAATTCTAGAAGTATCTCATCCCCAATTGGAGGGGGAAACCATATCTGAAAAAGTGTTTGGGTGTTTGTTTTTGGTCTTCATAAAGAAAAATACCTGGATGTTGGTTTAGGTAGTGGATGTTGATTCTATCCTTGTTCTTCAAACCAAAATGTTGAAGGCCTGATCAACTATAAGAGTACACTAGTGGACATATCAATAGATTTTGAAATAAAGGAGAAGCATTTGCTTTCTATTTTTGAAGAGGAAGGCACTCAATTCCTATTTTCTGGAGAAGAAGGCACTCGACTCCCATTTTTATGAAAGACGATGCTCAATTCCCATTGTACTGAAGAAGGTGCTTGATTCCCATTGTATAAAAGAAGGTGCCTAATTTCTATTTGTATAGTAGAAGGTTCCTGAATCTCGTTATGTCAAGGAAAGGTACTTGAGTCCCATTTTTCGTCAAATAGATGCTTGATTCCTATTTTTCATAAGGAAATGGTGCTCGACTTCCATTTATTGAGAAAGTGACACCTAATTTCTTGGGCATAAAAAAAGTGCTTTCTATATTTAAGTATGGCAAACAACTTCCAATAAAAATGTGTTTGCTTTCTATTTTTTGCTTTAAGTATGGTGCTCGATTGCCAGCAAAAGGTGCCTACTTTCCATATTAAGCATGGTGCCCGATTGCTAACAAAAGGTGTTTGCATGCCTTTATTTGAAAGAAGGCACCCAATTTCCATCTAATTAGGCACCTAATTTCTATTTTCACAAGCGTTTGTGCCTTGTATGAATAATCGTCAACATTGGAAAGTGGCTCGAGCCACGTCAACATTTCACCCACATGCATAAGTCAAAATTCATGAACGAAATTATTTTATTTTTCCATAAGAGATTTATGCATGTTCCAAGGTCATCAGTGAACAATTTCCAAGAGAGGGATGTTTGTCATCCTATGAAGATGTATTTTTCTAATATTTTCTTGAAAATGTGCAGGAATTCTCAAATGTATCAAAATGCAGCAACCAAGAACCAATCAAAATAAAGAGAAATTCATCGCATGGGAAATATGCCTATCATTCTTTGTTCCAAAATGTCTAGTCACCATAAAGTGTCCAATGCAAGTGCACCATGAGTGTCTGCGCATTATACATGCACAAAATATAATACGGGTGCGTGCTTAATTTTTTGATTTATATATATTGTTTTCATAGGTATATGTTTCTATAAAATAGTGCCAACACAATCCCCATTAAATTACCAACCACCCATTTCTCTCCACTTGGAATTTTTGCATGTGTCATTGCTATGATTGGGGAAAACACTCATGGTCATCATCTATGCAAAATCTGGATACATTTTAACAAGATTTTGTATAGATAACCGTAATTATTTCTAATTATGGTAATCAGGCTCCTGCATTCATGAATGCAGGTGATTTAAAACCATGCATTGGCAAAAATCTATGCAAGAAAATAATAGTGTCGTAGAAAAACTAGGGTGTGAGAAATTACTACACGTAAAACTCAAAGCCAAGAAAAATTTGAACTTTGCCATGGGGGAAAATTGACCAACCATATATTGAAAAAGAGTGAGCCTACAGACTATTTAGGCATTAGTGAGGATGTACAAGCACAAGTCAATATCACTGGATGGATGGAATACTACCATCTAGTTAGCCAGAACTAGGGCATAGAAGTAGCTAAGGAATTTACAAAATCTATGAGGGATGGAGTTGTTCGTATGTGGGGACTACAAATTCTAGTCATCAAAGAGTACATTACCGGGGTAACATGCCTTCCCCAAAAAGGAGAATGCATGTATAAGGAGAAAAACCCCACACCCTACATGCAATGATTCTTTGGGAACCCAACACAGTACATGACATGCACTGATTTATCGAAGTAGTACATTCTTGAATACTAGAGACCGGTCTTCAAAAAAATTGTTTGGTTCTTCATTTGTTCGATTAGGTTTTCCAAATTGAAATGTAACCATTTTTGTTTCCTCAACCATTTACTACAAATACAAGATCAATATCCCCCATTATCTTGCATGTGCACTCAAGTATGAGGCCCACCGGTACCAGGCAGGCACAACATCTGTCATGGCTCACCATGGCTTGATTTCGGTCTTGGTGCAACATGTTGAGTCACATAGGGATGTAACAATTGAGGAAGTTGAAGGAAATAATGTATTTCCTAAGGTAGAGGAAGAAGTGGTGGCACTAAAATAGATTTATCAGTCAACTAATAAGACGACAGAGCAAACAGAGATGGTGCCTACATCCCAACCTGAGGAAAATACATGGGATGCAGGGCAAGCCTCATCCTCTATTTTTCCTCAATTTAATTAAGATGAAGGATAGGATTCATCCCCTATTGGCCCTAAATTTGAATATGAGGTAGGGCATGGTCCTCTAAGCCCTACTTACATGTTTATTTCCACTAGAACTAGAAGTAGGAGGACAAATATTTCCATGGTGGTTTATAGCTCATAGGATGATGATGCAACAATTAACAAGTTCAATAAGGATGAGTTCATGGACCATATATTGTAGGACTTGTCCAAGGGAAGTACTTCTCAGTAAGAAATGCAAATGAATAATTTGCAGCAACTACAGATATTGAAATACTAGGCCTGTACTTGGGATGTCAAGTATAAGGAGGAGTGGACTCTTTTTCAAGAGTCCAAAAAAGCAACTATAGTAAAATTATAGGAGTTGTATCATACCATCCATCAGTTGTAGAATATGATATTGAAGCTACAATCATAGACCCAATAAATTGAGGCTAAACATCCAGTTAGGGTATATGCGGTAGTGCAAATTGATTGGGCTATGGAAGTACCCACTACCTCTCCAGATTCTAAGGAGAAAATAGCCTCCTCTGGCTCTTTTCTATCAGATGAAAGGAATCCCATAAAGGAATCTAAGGCAAGGTACCAATCAATGGCTTTTTCTAGATATATTTTTGCATAGGGGAGCCCTAATTCTTGAGCAAGGACCCCTAAAATTATTATAGAGAGTACAACTGAAGAATCCTCCCTAAAATCCCATGCATAAGTAGAGCAAAAAATAAATGCAGTAATGGAGGTTGAAAAACCCCATTCACCAGCTCACTTTGTAGAACAGGGGCAATATCAGGGTCTTGAAGTTGATATGGGATAATCCCCAACATCTTATTCCTCTATAGATATAGATATAAACTAGGAGGGTGAAATTAAGGTAAAAAAACCTTAACTTTTAGCAAAATATGTAGAGGAAGACACAAGATAGAAAGGTGAAATTGAAGCTGCAAAGCCTCAAATTTCAAATAAGTCTAAAAATAAGGATCAAGGATTGTAAAATCTTGAGAATTCACTCATTCTGTCAGCTAGGAGTTATAAGGAAATGCAAGGGCTGAGCTTGAATAACTTCAGGTAGAGAAAGAGATTTCAGTAGAGGAATCACCTATTGCAAAAAATGTGATTGAAGGGTCATCTGAGCAAATGCCTATAGAGCAGGCAAAGGAGACTCAAAAGTTTCCAACTTTTTAAGATCAAGCAAAAAATTTATTAGAAACAATAGAAGGGGGAAATCCCCCTATTTTAGATATACCTATAGACCCTGTAAGACAACCCAAGAAGCTGAGAAGGAAGAGAAAGGTTGTAATGGAACCCCAATGAAGATGTAGAACTAGAAAAAGGACTGCACAACTAAAAGAATTAGGTATGAATTCGAATGAATAATGGGAAAAGAATTTAAAGCTATTTGATGAGCAGAAAAATAAGTTCGAACAACTCAAGGTAGATAAGGAGTATAGGAAAGCCTCTAAGAGAGTGGCTAAGGAAACTAGAAAAGAGGCCAAAAAGGCATCTGAAGCTCCTCGTAAGAAATTCAAATTTGCTTGACCAACGTAGTTATAGGATTTATATGGGTCAATAGGTGATCAGCATTCAAAGATAAAGGTATATTTTTTGAAAATGGAACTACTAGGTCCTGTACCACCTGTAGCTCAGGAAAAAATAAGCAAAGCTCCCCTAGTGGAAGAAGCAAAGTCTAAATATGATGCTAAACTTGAGCTAGCGATGGTCAATTTGCCCAAGGACAAGGTTTCTAAGAAATCCAACATTCTATTTGGTGACAAATCTACAGTGCCATTGGGGGAAATTTTATCCCATCACCATCAATATTGGAAGCAGACTGAGCTAGCATTCCAAAAATATACCTCCACTTTTACTAATTACTACTTGAGGAATGTGACAGGGAGGAAGGTCTAGACAAAGGAACAACCAAGTGAAGGAATAGGACCCAGTAATCCAACTCAACACAACAAGTACCTAAAAAAGTAGCAACAAGAGGTAGCCACCCCCAAAACACCGAAAGGGCAAAAACCCAAAGATAAGAAAAATCTAAGGTTGCAACCAAGAAAAGGAAGGAGAAAATAGGGTCTATTGGAAATTTATAAATGAAACTAGTAATTATCAGTTTAAAGTGGCACAAGGATGTGCCAAATATTAAGCATGGGGGAATGATGAGCCCTACAAATGCTCATTTTTGTACAAAATTTTCATATATATTGCGACATTTATTTTAATAGAAATAGATGTTTTATGCAAATTTTATATGTATTTAACATTATATTATGTATGTTTTCTAATATTTATTTTTGAGTGAATTATGTGTATATTTAGTGGATTTTACAATATTTTAGCATGACTACATCGAGGTCCCATTCGGACCTGGCACTTTTTCATTTTGTGATGGTAAAAATATCTTCAACAAAACAATGATGAAGTGCTAAGTCAGGTGTTCGACTCTCATTTGGATGCTCGATTTCTATTTGGCGCTTGATTGTTGGGTGCTCGATTCCCATTTGGCATTTGACTATCGGGTACTTGATTCCCATTAGGTGCTTGACTCCCATTTGGCACCTAATTCCTATATTCTATAGATAAGGCACTTAATTCCCATTAACATATAATTACAGTACAACCCCTATTATCGGCAGAATAAAATTATGATTTCAACGATGGATGCGAATGTGATTTTAGTGAAGAATGCAGACCAAGAACAATGTCAGTGACCATATGTCATCTATTTTTAGCAATCACATAAAAATAAATGTAAACGGGTATAGCAAAATATCAAACCTATTCTATTCTAATACAGAATATGCTGAATATATTCTGAGTTTAATGTTTCACTTTATCTCCTTTATTCCTATGTATTGTTGTAATAACAAGCTTGAAAATCTATTTGCTTTCAAAATGTAACAAGGCATGGCTGCATATCTTATAAATTTGTAGGCCACCCTTGAAAAATAGATCCTAGATTTTCTCTATATTTTTCCACTGCAAATTTTAATACAATACATTTGAGTCTTTTAATCAAACTCAACTAGCATCCGGTGAATGTCTTAATACAGGTGAAATCTACTGGAAGCTTGGGCCCACTCTCAAAAGTATTCCTCCCTTATTTTCCCTATTTTATATCATTTTAATTTGTTTTCCTATTTTTTGTAGTTTAGTTTAATATTGTAATTTCCCTTATTTTATGTAAATTTCCAGAAAGTGTGTAGTTTTGGTTACAAAGCATTTTAGTTATTTCTTTGGTAATGCAAATTAGATTAGTGGTTTGGAATATAAACACTAACACCAACAAAAAAATACCCCCAAAACCATAGAGTCTAATGGATTCATCTAATTAAATGGATATTACAGGCATATACTGTGCACGGTTACTCATAAGTTTATGAGTTGTCTCGAGTTGACAATTAAATGGAGGTAATGATTTATACCATAGAAAACTAACCAATGTTTTACCCAACACTCAACACCCACAACCACCTCCACAACACAAACAACCACCTCCTCAATAATACCAAAAACCACATCTACAACACCAAAAACCACCTCCACAACCACCCACAACATCAACAACCACCTCCTCAATACCAAAAACCAACTCATTTTCAATACCAACATCCAACTCATTAGCAATACCAACAACCACCTCCTCAACACCAACAAACACCTTTGTAATACGAACAACTAATTCATCAACAATACCAACATCCTTACTCTTACCCTTACCCACATAAATCATACCCCTAGCTAAAGCATCCCATTATGGTGCACCTTATTTAGCCCCCCAGACCACTCCCAATGCATTTTAACTATTGGTCGATAAGGTCAATTTAGAATTATAAGTTTTTGGTACTGGGTACCAAAAAGTTACACTTAATCAACTCCAAAATTACCCCATCCATCCTTCAATACTAGCACCACCATACCCTCCCTTGTTTGAAATGCCCAAATTTAAAAATTTCAAGGGAAAATATGATCCCAAGAGCATATGAGCACATTCATCAACACCTATTATCTTATCAATGAGATAGACCCCCTCATGCTCTACACCTTTTTTTTATCCCTTGGGGGAGGAGCCTTGGATTGGTATAATCACTTGCCCAGGCATAGCCTTTACAATTTTGAACAATTGGCCAATATTTTTTGGAATGCTTTTCCCTCAATATAAAAAAGAAAACCATGCTAACTGATCTTTACAATATTTTTCAATTTGATGATAAAATTGTGTTGTATTATGGTGCTTGGTGGATATTTGTGATAACAAAAATACCCTTTTCTCTCCCCACCACTGAGCTAACTTGATTATTCACAAGGAGTTGAAAATCCATAACTTTATTATTATAACTCCAACAATATCCCATGCTTGAGAAGGTCTAGTGTAAGCCAAAACCATTGAAGAAATTAAAATATGAGGGAGAAATCAACCTTAAAAGGAAAGAGTGGCGAAACAAGAAATTTAAGGGTACCTCTAACAATCAATACAAGCCTAATAAAGTCAACCAGTTGGTGCTGAGTAGCCCAACCATGTATAATAAATAATCTCAACAACCTCCACCTCATCACCCTCCACCCCTATAGCCCCACTATTTACCTTAGCCATATCCATATCCACCTTAGCAACCCACATAGCATGCCATACCACATCCCATTCAACTTCAAAACCCCCCACCATAACTAGATCACCATTCCAGGTGCCCTGCTAGGTCCCCTTGTAATTTGATCCCACTCTTCGAGCCTTATTCGATCATTTTTTTAAAAATTCATGAGGTGCAAGCAATTTTCTTATCATAAATAAGACCAAAGGACCCAAATAGGCCTCAACCTAGATCATATAAATAATATCACTACTATGTTTAACATTGATAAAATTACTATGAAATTAATGATTGCATCCAATTTAAGCATCTGGTACAAGATCTTATCAAAATGGGATCCATTGTTGTAGATAGTCCTCTCACTCCCCCTAATAAGAACATGGATATTTATCAAAACTTATTACCATAAAATGGGACAACACAACAACTTAATGAGGCCTCAACTTCTACCACTCCTCGAAATCAAGTTTATCATGTCAATAATATCCCATATTACCAAGGTTTTATGGGAACAATAAGTCATGACTACTCAACTTCTATTTCATCCATCCCATATTCCAATCCTTAAGAGTGTCATTATTAGGATAAATGCACTATTTATAATTAATCTCAACCAAAAAATCCCTCTCTATCTACTTTCGCACCCACTATAGCATAGATTACTGAATCAACTTCCTCCTTAGCTTCATAATTTACGTTATCTAATCCAACTAGTTATCTTCCCACTATCATGTCATCTTCTCAAACCATTTCATCTAGCTCCTCTTTCATTCTATCATCCTCACAATCTACACCACCATCATATTCCTCCATGTTTTTTGAGCTCTCATCCTCTACTATTGTGCCCTCCACTTCTTCCAAGCTACCTCACTCAGAGTCTTACCACCACTAATTTAACCAAGAGTCCCCTCCTGTCTCTATCCAAACATATAATATTTGTTCAGGAGAGTCCTTTGTCCATAAGATCACCATCTCTCCCCTTGATATCAACCAAAAATCTCACCCACCCGAGGTCGCTCCAACTTGTCTAAAGGAGAATCTCCCTCCCTTGCTACCTACCCCATCCATTTCTCACCATTCTCCCTTCCCGATGTGATGGATTATTTAGAGCACTCACATTCAAGCCTAATGCATTAGGCCTCTCATGTTGGACATTTTGAGTAGATGAGTTGTCATTGATGTCAAGAGTGAGTGGTCATTGATGTCAAGCTTTCAGAACCGGTCAGTGGTAGTTTTAGTGTGTAGCATCAGTTTTAGGTTCTCTAATAAGTGTAAAAGGATAGTCTGTTTTTAGTTGATCAAGACCCGGTTCCAGGAAGTCAGATGTGGTCCAAAGTGCAAAGAAGAAGCCCAAGTAAATAATATTATAATATTATACAGGGAAGTTTAAATTAATTATAAATTAATTAATATAATTTTTATTATAAATTAATTTATTAAATAATTTACTTAACTTATAAGTTATTTAAATTAATTATTAATTAATTTTAAATATTTATTATAAGTTAATTTATGTAAACTTTAAATAACCCTAAGGTGGGTTATTAAGTCAAAATTTGAAAATTCAAATTTGACATTGAGTGCCAACGTGGGGAGCAAATTAACCAAGTGTGTATAAAAGGGGGACTTCCCCACCTTAGCCAAAGTCTCTTATGCCTTCGAATTAAATTTAATGCTATGCAAGCTTGTGCGAATCATGCTATGCAACAAGAGGATTTCATTTTTATTAAAGTGCTTAGAGGAGGCAAAAGGATTTCACCCACCAAGGAGGGAGCCTTGGTCACCAAGCACTGGTAGCGCAGTTGGCAACTGCAGCATGAGCAAGACATGAGGGCAGCAATTGGCATAGGTTTGAATCCACGAGAGGATTATATTTTGTTTTGTGTTGAAATCGATGGCGAATGAAGGTTGAAAAGGAAGGAAGTCTTCCTTCCTTCACATGGGTATCTATAGCCCATGCGGTGGGCACCAAAGTGCTAAGGTGCTTGGTGCTTGGGGAGACGGTGGTTTGAATCATGTCAAAACCCTTTTGGGGAGAAGACAAAGGTAAGCATTAGTTGAGCGTCAAATTTTTTGGAGGAATTAGTTGAGCTGTTAAAAAAAAAATTGCATAATTTATTTGGCTTGTAAGGTTTTAAGGGGAGTTATAAGGTTGATGCAAAATAATGTTTTTGGTTTTATTTGCTTTAGTGTTTGAAAAGGGTAATAAGGTATTTTAGGAAGATTTTTTGAGGTTTTGTGGTGTTGGATATTATTTTAAGTTGGAGATTATAAGGTGTATCCAAATAATTATTTTTCATGTATGATTTGATGGATGTTAATTCCAATAAGAAGCAATAAGGTGTATTTGAGCTTTGATTATTTTTGTGTCTAAAGAATATTTGAGAAAGTGTTAAGAGTAATATTTTGTCATCTAACCATTGAAATTGAAAGAAGGAAATTGTGATTGAGACAGGTTTTCTAAGGTCATTTCTAAATCAAAAAAAAGGTATGGGTACATCTTCCTAATAAGAGTTTTTTGAATGTTGTGAATGCAAAGTTGGAGTGAAAAGGATTGTTTGGTAAGCATTGTTGAGTGTATTTTGAATTAATGCTTCAAGGTTTTGTGGAATAAATAGTTGTTGATAAAACCTTGTTTGATAAGAATTGTTGTTGAAGTGATTAGTTGAATGAACTTGAACTAGGGTTTGCAAATATCATGAGTATCATTGTTATGTGAAGATTGTTTGATAAGCATTGTTGGAAATATTTGAGTGAGTGTTATTATTATTGGACTAGGGTTTGTAAGCAAGGATTAATTCATTGAGTGATTGGTTGAGCCTATTCAAGTGGATGTGTTGATGTGATAGTTCAAATTCTATGAAAAAAAATTGTCCATATTCTAAATTGAGTTGAGAAAGATATTGAGTGTTGATGAATGTGAAACATATTGAGTCTCTAACAATTCTATATATGTTTTTATGGTAAAAAGGAATATTGAAAGTGATTGAGCATTGTGGTGAATGTGAAGCATATTGAGTCTCTAAAAATTCTCTATATGTTTCTATGGTAAAAATAAATATTAAAAGTGATTAATAATTATGGTGAATGTGAAGCATATTGAGTATCTAACAATTATATTTATGTTTCTATGAGATTGGACAAGTTCTAGTGTGGAATTGTTGAGTAGATTTGAGGTAAGTCTTAGAGAAGACTTATGGACATATTTGTGTGAGCTTTTGTGGAATATTACAATATAGTTTGAGAATAGATATTGAGAGCAGATTTGAACAAGTTCTAGTGAGGACTTGTTGAGTAGATTGGACAAGTTCTAGTGAGGACTTGTTGAGCAGATTGGACAAGTTCTAGTGAGGACTTGTTGAGCAGATTGGACAAGTTCTAGAGAGGAAATGTGGACATATCAGTGTGAGATTTTGTGTAAGCTTACAAGGCAGATTTGAGACAAGTCTTGAGAGCAGAGTTGATTGATTGATTTGTTTAGACCTTGGGTTAAGGTTTGGGGCAGATCTAGCAGAGTTTATTTGAGATTAAGTCAAACTTTGTGTTAAGGCTTGAGGACAGAGATTGAGGATAGATTTGTGCTAGATCGAAGGACTATGTTTAGTGTTGATTAGAGGATAGATATTGAGGATAGAATTGTGCTAGACCGAAGGACTGTGTTTAATATAGATTTGAGGATAGATTTTGGTACAAATTTGAGGACAGATTTTTGCCATACCAGAGATAGATATTGATAAAATTTGTGCTAGATCGAAGGACTGTGTTTAGAAAAAATTTGAGATAGAGCTTTGAAGGTGATAGAGTATAGAGGATGATAATATCTAGTGGATAGAGATCCATTAGCTAGGGTAGTGAGGATAGGTGTATTCAATGAATAGAGATCCATTAGCTAGAGTAGTGGGGGTAGCAGTTCTTCTAGAAGATCACCAATCAGAGTTAAGGAGAAAGAGTTCTCCTATGGATAGAGATCCATGAACTTGATTAGGGGATTGGTGTCTCCTTTAGATAGAGGTCCATAAACATTGTAATAGGGAAAGGATTCCCAAGATATTGATTGAGAAAATTTTAGTGAAATATTTTCTCTATGGAGTAGTCCACATTGGGTGAACCATGTTAAATTGATGTCTCTATTGTGTGTGGTGATTTGTGCATTGCTTTGATTACTTTTGTTGATATTGCTATCTATATATTTCATAATATTTATTGGAAAAGTAAAAAATGATCTTATATTGTTCACCCCCCTCTTAGTATAAGCTTGTGTTTTTCAATTGGTATTTGAGCGGGTTCCTTCAGAAGATTTTAACAGCTTGAAGGAAAAGCTTTCAAGAATATAATGGATTATAAGAATGGATCCTCAGATAATTCAACACTAGTATTTGATGTAAGCAATTATATATTTTGGAGCATGAGAATGAAAATTCACCTTATGGCACTTGGCAATGAAATTTGGGAAGCAGTTGAAAATGGATACATGCCACCAGTTGATCCACCTAAAGATAAGGAAGGTAAGCTTCTACAAAATTACAATTCAAAATCAATGAATGCAATTTTGAAAGGTTTACATAGAACATAATTCATAAAAGTTATGCATTGTAAAGATACAAAAGGAATTTGGGATAAGTTGCAAAGCATATATGAAGGAGATAAAAGTGTCAAAAAGGCAAAGATACAAAATATCAAAGGACAATTTGAAGAATTAAGAATGAAGGATGAGAAAAACATTAGTACTTATCTACTTAAGGTAGATGAGGTTGTTAATGCCATGCAAGGACTTGGACTTAAGGTTGAAGAATCAGATGTTTGTGATAAGATCTTAAGATCTCTTCCAAAAATATTTAGTGAAAATATTTTTGCTATAGAAGAATCAAAATATGGTGATATTTTGACAAGAGATATGTTACTTGGTATTCTTATAACTTTTGAGTTAATAAAAAAATAAGAACCTAATTTCTGGAAGGAGCAACCTTCAAAGCTACTAAGAAGACAAAGGGTAAGAGTCATATTGTCATAAATTGATGAAGAAGCAAATTATGGCAGAAGGAATAAGGATTCAATAATATTTAAGGATGCAAAATCTGTTATATGTTTCAATTGTGGAAAGTATGGTCACTATGCAACTAATTGTCAAGAATCTATAAATATAAATTATGAGGAAAAACAGGATCATAAGAACAGGGAATTAGAAAAATACAGGTACCAAAATAAAGGCAAGGATGGACAAGGTAGACAAGGAAAAAATTTATTTCAAAGACAAAAGAGGAGCTACTATGCAAAAAAGGCAAGTAATTACTCAATTTATAGTGACAATAGTTTCTTAGATAATTATAAAGATGAAGTTATATTTCTGATAGAAGAAAAAGAAGAAGTTAAGAAAAGGTCACTAATAATTCTCAAGTGTTTTAGATGTGGTAATTTTGGACATCTTGAATATAGTTGTACAAGGAATGGTTTTAGATTCAGTGATGATGAATATAAATATACACTTGAAGGACCAAAAGAGAATATTCTAATAACACTAGAATAAGAAGAAGGTGATCCTACAGAAGGCAAGTCAAAAAAGAATGAAGATGTTCTCAAAGGTAGAAATATAGAGGAAGAATTAGAAAAAGGAGAAGTTGATCTTGAGGGCGAGCTTATTTATGCTTTTAAAACTTTAAAGAAGGTAAGAAAGCAAAACTCCCAACTTGATTTTAAGTTTCAAGAATATTATGAAGAAAGAGAAAAGTGTATAGAGTATCTAAACAAGTCAATGGCTAAGAAAAATAAGTTCAAGGATAAGTTAGAAGCAAAGGTCTTAATATGTGAAAATTTAGAACAAGAAGTAGCCCTACTAAGGGAATAAGTATATAATTCTAAGGACAAGCTATATAAGTTTGGAAGAAGCTCAAAGAATTTAAATAAGATCATCAAAGCACAAAAGACTACATCAAGCAAGACAGGTCTTGGTTTTGAATAGGCTCAAAAGAAACAAGAAGAGTCAACATCAAGTTCTAAAGAAGAAGAATTGTGATCCAAGAAACCAATATTAGAGAGCCTCAGGATAAAAATATCTATAATCAGACCTACCATTTTTGTGATCCAAGAAACCAAGGTTAGAGAGCCTCAGGATAAAAAGATTTGCAATCATATTTGGAAGAATTGTGAATTTACTGCTTGCAATGCCAAAGGTGCGTCAGGAGGCCTGTTGTGCTTATGGAACCCAAACATTGTAGAAGGAAATATTATCCATTCCAATGATGAGATGATGAGCATCCTCTTTTTTGACAAAGACAATAACTCACCCTGGGTTCTCACTAATATCTATGCACCCAATTCCATATATGGGAGGGCTCGCATGTGGAATATCTTGTCTTCTATCAGAAGCACCTTTCCTAATCTCCCATGGATCCTCATGGGAGACTTCAATACCCCTTTGTTTCCTTCTGACAAGAAGGGAGGGGTTGCCTATTTTTCCAAAAGTATGGAGGATTTTTAGGAGTTTATCAATGATCACAATCTGATGGATGTAAATTTGAAAGGCAATCAATTTACCTGGTCAAATCGAAGGTGTGGGTCTCACCTAATTGTTGTGGTTCATCCACAACACACACCCCAAAAGTGGGGACCCACCTTTGTTTTTGCAGGTTTTAGGGAAGATCTCAAAGACCCGGATGCTAAAAATGAAGAAAAGAAGAAAAATGCCTAAGTGTTGAAAGGGTCGCGAAATCGTGACATGTCGCGAAATCGCGACATGTCGCGAAATCGTGACCTGTCTCTCCATCGCTGTGAAAAATTGAAATTTGTCATGAAATCACGATGTGTCAACAACAAAGAAAAGAGGTGTTGCGAATCGCGATGTGTTTTTTGGAAGCGTATGAAAAGTTGAGAATGGTAGCAATTTCGCTACAAGTTGCCGAAAGAAAGGTGGTAGTGAATCGCTACCACTTCGTGAAGCAAAGGCGTGAAAGAAGAGTGGTAGCGATATCGCTACCACTTTACAAAGCAAAAGGTGCGAAAGCAAGGTGGTAGCGATATCGCTACCACTTTGCGAAACAAAGGCTCGAGACAAAAAGTGGTAGCGATATCGCTACCACTTCATCGAAGGAAGGCTCGAAACCAAAGTGGTAGCGATATCGCTACCACTTTTTGAAAAGAAGGCAAAGCAAAGTCGGTAGTGATATCGCTACAATGAGCTACTGCGGGCGTACGGACCAAGAACATGTCACGATATCATGACATGTCACGATATCGTGACATGTCACGATTTCGTGACATGTCGCGTTATCGCGGCTAGGAAACAAAAGAGGCCAAATGCAAATTCTATCGGGATTTCCGCGGGAAAGCGTTACGAAAGGTGCAGGAGACGCAGGACACATGGCGAAAATGACAGAACCAGAGTAACATTTCATAACAATAGTTACTGGCCACAGAGATCGAGCGTTACGAATGCACGCAAAGGTTAGAATACCAAAAGGCGGGAATTGAAGCGAAGGGTCCCGGGAGTCGAAACGAAGCGTCATGGAACAGCCGAGAATGCACGACAGAAAGGTTAAATAGCAGAAATGTAGATGGATACGGGGCTGGAGACTGTAACAAAAAGCATTATTTATTGAAATAAAGGATTTTTCTTTGGTAACATGACTTTTGTGTGTAAAATCAAAAGGAGATTGAAGCCAAAAATATTGTTTTACTATCAATATTTCCATTGCATCATTTTGTCTTGTATCTATTTTGTTTACGCCAAGGGATGGGTTACGATAGGTGAATGGTAGAATGATGCAGTTATATTCTTTTCCTTAGAGTCTTGCATCTGATCTGATTAGATTGTGTGTTAGTACAGATCTGATCGGTTGGGTTGTTTTGGGGACTTCATCTCTTAACTTGGGATTTTGCAAGGAGGAGATCGTTAACCATTTTAATATCCTTCATTATTTTCCAGCTGACTCAAAAATAATAGTTTCTGTTTTATTCCTTGATATGCTTAATTTCATGTCAGAGACTAACATTGAAATAATAGAACTATTGAATAGAGATAAACGAACATGTTAACCTTAGAATAAATTGTGAATATTAGAACATCAAAAGGATTTTTGTTTATTTTTGATTAATCAAACAAGTCAAGATTATAAAGTTCATTGAGAATCAACAAAGGCCCCTTGTTAACAACTATCTGTAGGATTTGAGTTATTCTGGGATATATCAGTTGTATGTATTAAATTGAAATTCATTTTTATATACGTAAAAGTTGTTTCACAAAGAAGCTTGGAGAAATAATAAAAGGAAGGAAAATAAAATAAATTATTTCTTTGCAAGAAAGAGTCTTTTGTTCGAGACTCTAAGTTGCATGTTATTATTTGTAATATGACAAATTAACGCTCAACATTTTGGCGCTAGAAGGAGGGCCTTCTGTATTGCTTTGCAATTTTGATTTGTTCTAACAATTAACGTGGGTAGTTTTGTTTCCACCTATTGTGCTTGCAGGTGTAACATTTAGACATTTTATCTGGCAGCAAAGTTGAGAAATCTTTTAGAGTCTTAGAGTTTCCAAGCTGGCCCAACCTGAGTACATTGCTACTAGGTCTAAAACCACAGGGGAAACTGTCTTCCAAAGCCTTTCTCCCACTGCTAGGAGGCCGAAAAACAAAACATTAGAAGTCAAAATACCACCCAGTATACTTGAGTTAGGGATTTCTTTGGACTCAAGTACCTCTAGTGGGCCTGAACCCTTAAGTTTAGGTGGGATAGTAACACCAGTTGTATCTGTCTCCACAGTTCCAGGAGTTCCAATTGTTCCCATAGGGTTGACACCTTTGAATAACATGGCCCAACAACAACAACAACAACAGCCACCTGCCCTTTGGTATGGTGCTCAGAGTTCCCCTTTAGATATTCCCGGGGCAGTCCATGACTTGCCTAGAAACATTGAAATGGGATTACCCAAATTCATTCATGATGGTCCAACAAAAGCAGAAGATCATGTCCAAATCTATAAATATTACATGTTTAGGTAGGGGGTTACTCACGAGGATGTTGCCTGTCGAGTTTTCCTTGCTAGTCTAGACCACATTGCTAACGAATGGTATCGAAATTTGCCAGCAGGGTCCATAACTTCATGGGCCCAACTAGAAACTGCGTTCATAGGTCAATTCAGACATTTAGTAGATCCCTCCATGACATACAATTTCTTCGTATCTTGCAAAAGACAAACCAATGAACCCATTCGAACGTTCAATCGAGAGATTTCAAAAGCTATATACGAATGTGACTCGTCACTTTGCGGTAGACCCTGCAATTGCCTTGCAGCTATACTTCAGAGCCTTAGATCCTTTAACATCCTTGTTGACTAGAAGGAACCCTCAGGTTACAACCCTTCCTTTGGCTTATGCAGAAACAATGACTCTCGAACAATAGATGAACCTGCCAGGCACAGGATTGTCTCAATTGACTGGGATGGTACAATATGGCCCATACAGCCAATTTGCCATGATGAACCAGGTAGTAGCACCATAGGCTTTGATGTTGAACAACTTCCAAACACCCACCCAAGTTACGCCATTGTCAGGTTATCTGAATGCCGTTGTTCAAACACAGAGTTTGATTCAAAATAACTCGATGGGTTTGCATGGGTTCGGTATGGGCAATAATCTATTGACCATGTCGGGGTTTGCTCCAATTAACATGCCAAGCTCAGCGACTTATCCAACAATCACTCCCATTCAAAGTGTGAATCTAGGATGGAATCCACCTGCCCAAAATCAAGCCATTCAAAATGGGAATCCAGGATGGAATCCACCTGCCCAAACTCAAGCCATTCAAAATGGGAATCCAGGATGGAATCCACCTGCCCAAACCCAATCCATTGTACCCAGTCCAGAGGTGGCTAATGCAGCCAACACAACTGGACCTGCAATTGCAGTGCCTCAACCACAAGGGTCCGAAGAAGCCATAGAAAATATGAAATAAATGTTGGCCAAGGTGTTGGTAATAGTGGGGAATGTCAATAAAAAAGTTGATCAGGACATGGGCCATAACCGACCTCACAATCATAGAGGAAAAGGAATGTATAACATGCAGCCTAACAACGGGCGGGTACCCAATCCCGTTGCCAACCAGGTAGACATTTCGAAAGACTATGGAGATGCAGGATCTTGTGATAATGATTGCCCGCACTGTGGCCATGTGAAACCGGAGTCTATGCTAACGGAGGTCATACATTCCCATGAAAGTGAAGAAGAGGAGGATGTAGAATTTTTTGGAAGCGAAGATGAAGAAGCTTTGGAAGTTCATGCAAACAAATGTTTTGGGAAAGCAAATCACAAATATTACACTAGGAGTTCTAAAGAGCCCAAAACTTCCTCTGCTCCTCCTAATAATAAATTACTCCCTCCTGACCCTAAAGGAAATGTCAATCCCCCTCCTCCATCGAAGGTCGAAAAGTCTAAGATGATGCAAAACTTGCCAAATCCAAAAAAGCTCACTTACGATTTGGTGGAAGATATGAAGAAGAATAGGGCCAATGTATCGATGTATGACATGGCCCGATTATTAGGCCAAGAAGTGAGTTCACCAAAAGGATTAAATCCATCTGCACAAGTTCATGAAGCTAAAATTTTTGAGTCCCAAGTGGTTGTACAAAAAGAAAAATGAGATATACCTCCCTTTTTGGTAACCATTAGAATTGCAGGTAAAAACTTGCACAATTGTTTAATAGACTCAGGGGCCTCGGCTACTATCATGCCCTTAGAAATCTATAAAATATTGGGACTTACACCAAAGCCCTCTAGGATCAGGGTGGTGCAGTTGGACAGGTCAACCATGGAGGCAGTAGGAGAGCTGGGTGATGTGCATATTCAAGTCAATTCAGAACCTAGAGTTCAACAGCGCATAGACATATTGGTGCTCGATATTCCTATCAAATATGGCATGGTATTGGGAAGAGATTGGAGTAAGAACCTAAATGGTTATATTGTGATAGAATCTTCACACATGTGGCTGCCTTGGAGGGGAGTGGACAATCAAATTTGAATTGACAGTGAACCCCGACTCAAAGAGATGATCACAGATTACAACAAGCCGAACGAGATCCAGTACATTGAAGCTGAGTTGGGAGCATACTGTTTGGACATAGAAGCACTCAAAAATACCCATGATGAAAGGATTGGGTGCAACTTTACTGAAGGACATCAAGACATTTGGACCTTAATATTTGATGGATCCAGGTCCAGACAAGGAGCAGGAGCCGGTGTTGAATTGTCATGTTCGAACCAGGAGCCTATATTCGCTGCATACAGACTACAGTTCCCTGCCACCAACAATATGGCAGAATATGAGGCTTTGATTCTTGGACTACAGCTGGCCATTCGGAAGAAAATTAAATATATCAAAGTCCTTGGTGATTTAGAACTGGTGGTGAAACAAGTGAGGGGACAATACATATGCAAGGACAGGCGGCTCAGGCTTTACCAAACTAGGGTCAGAGATTTAATAGATGAGTTTGACGCCTTTAACATTTCTCTGATCTCGAGAAAGGGCAATCGTACTGCGAGACTCCCTAGCTGTAGCAGCGAGTATGTTGAAGCCAGTGGACCATAAGAAATGCAAGAAGTTCTCTATAGAGTTGGTCCCTTGTCCCTCAATACCAGATAATGTTATGAACTTCCAAGTATTTGATAGTGACAGGCACATATTTCATTTTGTCACTAATTCTGGTATATTTGAAAAGCAGTACATAGATGAAGAAGAAAGGGACATAGAGGAGGTAGTTTCGAAAGATAAAAATCTTGTAAAAAACAACGGGATGCCTGATGAGATAGCTTCATTAGAAAAAATCTTTGATATCGGATGCAAACCAAGAAAAGGTAAAAGGGTTCCATCTCCTGGAGAGGCCTATGATTTGGTTAACATTGGAAGTGCAAAAAATCCTTGAGAGGTATTCATAGCAAAATCATGTACCAAGCAGGAGAAGGATTCCATAGCAAATGCATTAAAAGAATACATAGATTGCATTGCTTGGAGTTATAAGGAGTTGAAAACCTATGATCAGAATGTCATAATGCACACGATTCCACTGAAGCCAGATTCCAAGCCCTTCAGGCAAAGACAAAGGCGAGTTAATCCATTATTAGAACCCTTGATAGAGAAAGAGGTGAAGCGACTGTTAGAAGCTAAGATCATCTTTCCCGTTAGGCATTCCACGTGGGTTGCTAACCTAGTCCCTATGAGGAAAAAGAGTGGAGAAATAAGGTTGTGCATTGATTTCAGAAATCTCAATAAGGCATCCCAAAAGGACAACTACCCGTTACCCACCATCGATGAAATACTCCAAAAGGTAAATGGGTCGGAGATGATGTCATTCCTGGATGGTTATTCGGGATATAATCAGGTCCTTATCCATCCTAGTGATAGGATGAAGACTGCTTTTATGACAAAATGGGGCACCTTTGCATACAGGAGAATGCCCTTCGGACTATTGAACGCAGGTGCCACTTTCCAGCGAGCTATGGATTTTGTTTTTAAAGGGCTTATTGGTAAGTGCATCATTGTTTACATCGATGACATTCCTGTATTTTCTAAGAACAGGGAAAACCATGTCAGGGATCTTAAGAAAGTCTTTCAAAGATGTAGGGAACATGGTATATCTCTCAACCCAAAGAAGTGCATCTTCGGGGTAACAGAAGGAAAACTATTGGGGCATATAATATCTAAGGATGGAATTTCCATTGACCCTGAGAGAATAGAAGCCATACAACAAATTTCTCGTCCTAATAGCAAGAAGGGGTTGAGATCATTTTTCGGGAAGATCAATTTTGTCAGAAAATTTATCGCAGATTTTGCAGAGATAGCAGGACCTTTGAACGACATGCTAAAGAAAGAAGTCCATATCATTTGGATAGATGAAAGGATAGAGGCTTTTGATAATATCAAGGATGCGATTTCTAAAGCCTCGATTTTGGTGAGTCCCGATTATACGAAGCCTTTCTATATCTACACATTTGCTTCAGATCACTCCTTTGCGAGTGTTTTAACTCAGAAGAGTGAAGGCAGCATTGAAAATCCCATTGCTTTCCTGAGTAGTCCTCTCAAAGATGCGAAGCTGAGATATTCTACCCTAGACAAGCAAATGTATGCGCTGGTTAAGACTGTAAAAAAATTCAGGCACTACATAGTCCACAGTAGGGTCTTTGCTATCGTCCCAGATCCTGCTGTCAAAGCCATGTTCGTTCAGAATGAATTAGGTGAGAAGCGTGGTAAGTGGGTTTCAACTTTGTAGGAATTTGATCTGGAGATTCAATCGATGAAGATAGTGCGGGGGCAAGGGTTAGCTAAGGCAATCGTAGAATAGGATCTCGCAATTCCTTGTCAACATTATGAAGTCGCTGATGTAACCAAGGAGGAGTGGTATGCAGATGTGGTGTACTATCTACTAAATGGTAGGTGTCCATCATTTTTGAATGCTACTCAGTGCAAAGCCTTACGTTTGAAGTCTGCTAATTTTCTAGTTAGATCTGGCACATTATACAGAAAGAACCATGAAGGTATTTACCTTCGTTGCGTTGATCAAGAGGAGGCAGTGCGAATACTCAAAGAGTTTCATGGTAAACATGGGACAGGGCATGGGTCTGCTAATGCCACAGCCCATAAAATCCTCAGAGCCGGTTATTATTGGCCTCAACTATTCAAGGATGCCCATTCTCATGTGAGGTCATGTCACATATGTCAAACTACAGCCAATAGAGACAGAAACGCTTCCATGCCTTTACAGTCCGTAATCGAGTCCAGACATTTCGCGCAATGGGGCCTAGATTTTATTGGGATTATCAGCCCCAATTCATCCGATGCTCACAAATATATTATGACGGCTACGGATTATTGCACGAGATGGACCGAAGCTATCCCCACAAAGAATGCCACTGCAGAGGTGGTCATTAAATTTTTAGAAGATAACATTGTCACTAGATTCGAGATGCCTAACTCCATCGTAAGTGATAATGGTTCGGCCTTTTCCTCTCTAGAGTTTGCTAATTGGGCATTTGATAACAGCGTGAGTTTAAAGTTCTCCAATCATTACCCTCAAGGTAACGGATTGGCCGAGTCATCCAATAAGAATCTGTTGACTGTCATAAAAAAATTGTTGGAAAGGAATCCGCGAGACTGGCACAATAAGCTTAAGTTGGCCCTTTGGGCTGATAGAATCAGAGTCAAAGAAGCAATAGGGACATCTCATTACCATCTGGTTTATGGACAAGATCCCATTTTTCCTGCAAATCTCAGATTACAAACGCTGCACTTCATGAAAGATTATTTTGGAACTAATGATAAACTTGAGTCTAGACTAACGCAATTAATGCGCTTGGATGAAAAAAGGGATGAAGCTATGCTTCATTTTAGTAAACACCAAGACATTGTAAAAATATGGTTTGACAAAAGGTCTAAGGCCAAGGCGTTTAAAATTTCAGATTTAGTGCTGTTATGGGACAAAAGACATGAGAAGAAGGGGGAACATGATAAATTTGATTACCTTTGGTTAGGTCCCTACCAGATTTCAGAGATCCTAGGGGAAAATAGTTTTAGACTAAAAACCTTGGATGGAAAGGATTTGGCACTACCTATCAATGGGTTGCACTTGAAGCATTATTTTCAAGCATGAGGTGGTTGGGCTTTGTATTATATGTAATAACGCTGTAATTTCTTGCTTTCATTTTTCATGTTTGGGTGTGCATTATTTTTTTTTGACATGTCTAAGCTTTGTATTAATGTTGTGATCTATTTATTTGTGTGCAGATTTGATACTTAAGTGTGTGTTTCAGGAGATATCTAGTTTTGTGTCAATGCTGTAATTTAGTTTCTTGATGTGCAGATTTGATATGTTAGTATGTATTCATTTTTTTATTTCAGGTTTTTCTTGTATTAATGTTGGGTTTTTGCGTTTGTGTGCAGGTTGGACATTTATGCGGTGGTGTTCCTTTGATTTCCTTTTCATTGTCAGTTTTGCATGACAAATCATTTCATTTGCATTTCAAGAGATAATGCATTCATGTTCCATCTCACTTTACATATATTTCATCTTAGTTGCATATGCATCTTAGGTGCAAGTCATTAAAGTATGTCAAATCCTCTTAGGGTTGTGTTATAACATATATGTAAGTAAATCCTAAGGTTGGAAACTGAGTCTTGAAGTATCTAGGACCAAGCACGTTTCATACATTAAAAGGGATCTTGAGAAAAATGATCAAAACCTAACTTGGAGGAAAAGGTTGGGCGAAAATGGTTTTCATGTCTATCCTATTATGCAACATGATCCTAAAAACGAGTGGTTTTGACCACTTCCATAGAGCTTAAAGCCTAAAATCAGAGTAGTAAGGATAGGGTTAAATTCTCATCTCGATTGGTTGAGAATCTAATTCCCCAAAGCTTTGATTGGACCCACATGGAGTAGTAAGGATAAGGCATAAATTCTCATCTCGGTTGGTTGAGAATATGATTCCCCAAAGATCTTATGTTTCATTTCGTATTAAGTCTTAGATTGTAAGGATCGCACTATTTGTCCTCTGTAAAGGATGGGTAGTCATCCCCAAGGTCTAAGTAACAAGATTAATATTTTCCATTTACATTTAAAATCTTGGGTTGTAAGGATCGTACTATTTGTCCCTAACCAGGATGGGTAGTCATCCCCAAGGTCCAAGAAGTAAAATAAATAAATATTTCCCATCTCATCCTTATATTGGATTGTAAGGATCGTACTACTTGTCCTCTGCAAGGGATGGGTAGTCATCCCCAAGGTCCAAAGAAATGAAGATAAGTTTTGGATTATGGGGTTAGATAGGCCCATGCATGGCATCATGTCTTGCCTAAAAAATAAGACCACTGATTGTCTAGAGGGTTAGACTAGCATGACCATTTCTTCCATAATTGGTTTAGTTATTTTGCTCAAAGTGAGGTAAAGAATTCTAAATCATAATAGTAAGGATAGGGTTAAACTCTCATCTCGGTTGGTTGGGAGTCTGATTCCCCAAAGTTGTGATTTCACATCCACTTGCACATGGTTCAAGATAGTAGGGACTCATAACCAACTTTGGGATATAATGAACCATTCACTAGTGGATCCTAAGAGGGTTTGGCAGTCTTGAATGTTTGCACATAATACTACAAGAGTGACTATGCATTTTCTCATGGCATATTCAGTAGGATACACAAATCATTCACAATTTCGCATATGCATTCATGCAAAACCGATGATGGAATGTGGATCAAATTCAAATGATAAGGAAAGGAATTCATTGCACACACCGAGCTAGTACTTGATGATTTTGATAATTCATGTACTTATGATTTTGGGCATTAGTTATATTGATTATGGGCTAACCCATGTTTTCAAATTTGTGATTTGTGTTAGGTTGGGTTCTTACTAAAATGCTCAAGAGCATTTGACAGCAGAGTCGCCATTTGTTGTGGTTCATCCACAACACACCCCAAAAGTGGGGACCCACCTTTGTTTTTGCAGGTTTTAGGGAAGATCTCAAAGACCCGGATGCTAAAAATGAAGAAAAGAAGAAAAATGCCTAAGTGTTGAAAGGGTCGCGAAATCGCGACATGTCGCGAAATCGTGACCTGTCTCTCCATCGCTGCGAAAAATTGAAATCTGTCACGAAATCGCGACGTGTCGACAGCAAAGAAAAGAGGTGTTGCGAATCGCGACGCATTTTTTGGAAGCGTACGAAAAGTTGAGAATGGTAGCGATTTCGCTACAAGTTGCCGAAAGAAAGGTGGTAGCGAATCGCTACCACTTCGTGAAGCAAAGGCGTGAAAGAAGAGTGGTAGCGATATCGCTACCACTTTACAAAGCAAAAGGTGCAAAAGTAAGGTGGTAGCGATATCGCTACCACTTTGCGAAACAAAGGCTCGAGACAAAAAGTGGTAGCGATATCGCTACCACTTCATCAAAGGAAGGCTCGGAACCAAAGTGGTAGCGATATCGCTACCACTTTTTGAAAAGAAGCCAAAGCAAAGTCGGTAGCGATATCGCTACAACGAGCTACTGTGGGTGTACGGACCAAGAACATGTCGCGATATCATGACATGTCGCGATTTCGTGACATGTCGCGTTATCGCAGCTAGGAAACATAAGAGGCCAAATGCAAATTCTGTCGGGATTTCTACGGGAAAGCGTTACGAAAGGTGCAGGAGACGTAGGACACATGGCGGAAATGACAGAACCAAAGTAACATTTCATAAAAACAGTTACTGGCTGCAAAGATCGAGCATTACAAATGCACGCAAAGGTTAGAATACCAAAATGCGGGAATTGAAGCGAAGGGTCCCGGGAGTCGAAATGAAGCGTCATGGAACAGTCGAGAATGCACGATAGAAAGGTTAAATAGCAGAAATGTAGATGGATACGGGGCTAGAGACTGTAACAAAAAGCATTATTTATTGAAATAAAGGATTTTTCTTTGGTAACAAAACTTTTGTGTGTAAAATCAAAAGGAGATCGAAGCCAAAACTATTGTTTTACTGTCAATCTTTCCGTTGCATCATTTTGTCTTGTATCTATTTCGTTTACGCCATGGGATGGGTTACGATAGGTGAATGGTAGAATGATGTAGTTATATTATTTTCCTTAGAGTCTTGCATCTGATCTGATTAGATTGTGTGTTAGTACAGATCTGATCGGTTGGGTTGTTTTGGGGACTTCATCTCTTAACTTGGGATTTTGCAGGGAGGAGATCGTTAACCATTTTAATATCCTTCATTATTTTCCAGCTGACTCAAAAATAATAGTTTATGTTTTATTCCTTGATATGCTTAATTTCATGTCAGAGACTAACATTGAAATAACATAACTATTGAATAGAGATAAACGAACATGTTAACCTTAGAATAAATTGTGAATATTAGAACATCAAAAGGATTTTTGTTTATTTTTGATTAATCAAACAAGTCAAGATTATAAAGTTCATTGAGAATCAACAAAGGCCCCTTGTTAATAGCTATCTGCAGGATTTGAGTTATTCTGGGATATATCAGTTGTATATATTAAATTGAAATTCATTTTTATATACGTAAAAGATGTTTCACAAAGAATCTTGGAGAAATAATAAAAGGAAGGAAAATAAAATAAATTATTTCTTTGCAAGAAAGAGTCTTTTTTCGAGACTCTAAGTTGCGTGTTATTATTTGTAATATGACAAATTAACACTCAACACTAATTCAAGTCAAACTTGATAGGGTTTTATTTTCTCAGGAAGCTCTTGCCATTTGGGGTGATGCAAATCTTCAATCTCTTCTCAAAATTGGCTCCGACCATAGTCCTATCCTTTTAGATACCAACAACCCCAAAATTTTCAAAACTCCTTTCAGGTTTGAAGCCATGTGGATGTTACATCCTGATTTTAAAGAGAGGATGAATCAGTGGTGGCAATCTGATGTTCAAGGAACTCCTTTTGTTTTAGCCCAGAAACTCAAGACCATCAAAGAAAATATAAAAATATGGAATAGAGATATCTTTGGAAATCTCTTCCAGAACAAACAGGATATCAAGAACAGGCTAGCTATAATTGAAAAAGAGAGCCAGGAAAGAGGAGATTATTCTGCTGAGGTGAGAAGTGAAGAGAGGAATTTATTAGCTCAATATCACAATATCCTTCAATGTGAGGAAACCTTTTGGAGACAGAAATCTCGTGATATTTGGCTAAAAAAAGGAGATTCCAATACAAATTTCTTTCATGTTTCTACTATGAGACACCGAAGCAACAACAGGATCAAAGAAATTCGTAGCCAGGATGGAAGGATCATTAATGATATCAAGGAAATCAGATCTGAAGGGATAGCTCACTTCATGCAATTGCTCCAGGAGGATTGCAGACCTAACTCTCATGCTGCCATGGATTTCTTCCTTCAGTTTATTCCTCATATTATTTCTGATGACATTAATAGTAAACTTATTGTTGTTCTTTCTGATGAGGAAATTAGAGTTGCTCTGTTCTCAATGAAACCTGACAAAGCCCCTGGTCCTGATGGCTTCCCTCCAAGATTTTTTCAAGCCTTTTGGGATTTAGTTGGTAAGGATGTTTGTAATGCCATAAAAGAAATCCAAATTTCTAAAATTATTCCCAGAGGCTTCAATTCCACCTTTATTGTGCTCATACCAAAAAATCCGAATGCAAGCAATTTTAATGAATTCAGGTCGATCAACCTCTGCAATGTTATATACAAAATTTTAACAAAATCCATTACTATCCGCTTGAGGGAGGTGATGCCTTTAATCATTAATCAGTGTCAAGGAAGTTCTATCAGAGGAAGATCCATCTTGGATGGCATCATTTCAGTTCATGAAGCAATTCATTCTATATCCTCCAATAAACGAGTTGCCTTCCTTCTTAAACTTGACATGAACAAAGCTTATGACAGACTCAATTGGGATTTCCTTCTAGCCATCCTGAACAAGTTTGGATTTCATTCTGATTGGATTTCCTTAATCAAAGGATGTATTTCTTCAGCCTGGTTTTCTATCCTCATTAATGGCTCTCCTGCAGGATACTTTCAGAGCAGCAGGGGTTTAAGGCAGGGAGATCCTCTATCTCCTCTTCTTTTCATTATTGTTGTCGAGGCTTTAGGCAGATCAATCATGGCAGAAAAAAATGCAGGTCTAATTTTTGGACTTCAGGTTACCTCTCAATGTAATCCCATCACTCACCAACAATTTTTTGATGATACCCTATTGTCTACCTTTGCCTCCGTCAATGAGGCCAAAATCATCAAGTGTATTCTCCTCTTGTATGAAGAAGTTGTTGGCCAAAGGATAAATTTTCAAAAAAGTAAATTATATTTTCTTAATACTCCTATAAGAAGATAGAATATCATTGCCAATATCCTTGAATGTTCCATAGCCCATCTTCCTTCATCCTATCTGGGCTTACCTCTTTTTATTGGAAATGCCAAAGAAAGCCTATGGGATAATGTCATTGAAAGACTACAAAAAAAGCTATCTACCTGGAGAGGTAATATTTTGTCTCAAGTAGGTAAAATTACTCTCACCATGGCTTGTCTCCAAAGCATTCCAGTTTATTTCCTCTCTTTGTTCAAAGCTCCTGTAAATGTTTACCAAAAAATAGAAAAAATCCAAAAACATTTTCTTTGGACAGGGTCGAAAAATAGACACAGATTTCATTTAGTTGCTTGGGATAAAGTTTGCAAACCCAAAGAACAGGGAGGTTTAGGGCTTAGAAGGATCCATCTTCTCAACCTTTCTCTTCTTGCTAAGCAAGCCTGGTGACTCATTTCCAATGACAATGTTGATTGGGTTAAGATTATGAGAAGGAAATATCTTCAGACTTCTGAATTCCTTTTTGGTGAGGTTCCTTCTGTTGGGTCCGCCTTTTGGAAATCCATTTGTATGGCTCACCCCCTTTTAAAAAAAGGATTAATATGGAAATTTGGAAATGGCAAGTCCATTTTATTTTGGGAAGACAAGTGGCTTGGTGATCGTCCTCTCATCCAGATTCCTATGCTTCAAAGGATAATCAACATTACTAAACACCTGGTTGGACCGTTAGTGGTTGATTACATTTCTTCAATAAATGGAACCTTGAGCTGGAAAAGACTTGATTTCCCTGATTATGAGGCTGATATTTCATGTTTGCAAGCTCAGTTATCTTCTATCAGAATTCCAGTAGGAGATTCTTTAGATCATCCAATTTGGGAACCTACTGATTCTAGAGAATTCTCAGTCAAATCAGCTTATCTGCTTTCTATCAATACTCTTGAAACTCCTATTCCATTTAAGCTGGTTTGGACCAAGTATCTGACTCCCAAAATTACCTCTTTCTCTTGGCTTTGCATTCAGGATCGTATCCTTACAATGGAAAACCTAATAAAAAGGGGCATTCTTCTTCCTAACAGATGTTACCTTTGTCTTTCTGATTGGGAGTCTACTTCTCACCTATTTCTATTTTGTTCCTTTTCAAGAATGGTGATTAGCAATATTTTCCTCAAATTTCATTTAGTTTGGGCCTATCCTCCTTCCATTGTCGAACTGTTCCTCCAGTGGCCAAATCCTTTCAAGAATCCTGTGCTCGCAGGATTATGGAAATTTTGTTTACAACATTACCTTTGGAAAATTTGGCTTGAACGTAATAGAAGAGTATTCGATAAAAAATCCTTGGATGCTGACCTCATTGCCAATAATATCATCCTGTATGCAAAATAAAACATCCTCATAGCCCCTTTTGATCCTTTTCCTTGTCCACCTTTTGAGAAAGCTATCCTTAATTCCTATCATGTCGACTTAGATACTTCAAGACCGGTCAATCCTTCATCTTCTAGAACCAACATCAAGTGGCATCCTCCTCCGGTAGGGTGGGTTAAGCTTAACTTTGATGGAGCTACAAAAGGTAATCCTGGCAATGCTAGAGCTGGAGGAATTCTTCGTGATCATCTTGGCAATTCCATTTTTGCTTACTCTGAACCTTTGGGTGTTCTTTCCAATCATTCAGCTGAAGCCAAGGCTTTATGGAGAGGCCTCCAATTCATCAAAAATATTCCAGGGAATATCATTGTGGAAGGAGATTCTCTAAACATAATCAATTATTTAAAAACATCCAAACCCAGCAGTTGGAGGATTAGAACCATAATGGAAGAAAGCAAACAAATCCTACTTCAACAAAATGACACCATTGTTCAACATGCCTTCAGGGAAGCCAATTTTGTTGCTGACAGATTGGCTAACATCGGAGTGAATGCCCATGGTTTGCTGACATGGACCGACATTCTTCCTCCTAAAGTTGCTGAGCTCGTCAGGCGTGATCAAAATATTGGTAATCATGATGAATCTTGAGCACCGTGTTCAATTTGTTGTCCGATGCTTCCTCGTGCATGTGAAGCCTTGGGTTTATTCCCCAATAATTAAGAAATATTTTAATTCCAGATTGATGATATTTTCACATCACTTGCATTGTCTTACCTTGGATCATGTTCACATGACCCTTTTTGATATAATTTTAGGTTATCCACCGCCTCTTTTTCTAGCTTGTGCTTATTTTTTGATAACCGATTCTTTTTTGAATCCCAATGCAAAGCCCAACATGATTTTTAATCATACCTTCCTCGTGCCTTTTGATTTTCACCATCTGGATTTTTTGAGAATCATCTGTTACCATTTTTCATTTTGCATTGTTTCGAGATTTATTTTGGTGAACTTTCCAATCCTTTACGTTTCTTGTGCCAGCTCCCCTGTTGGCTCCATTTTTTGAGCATCCCCAAGAGTCAACCTTCTCTGTGGATTTTGAATTTCCCAATTACCTATTGCAATTTTTGATGCTAGAAAATCCTCCTTGTTACCAGCTATAGCCAATCCCCTTCCTCTAGAAGGTTTTTCCCTTTTTGAGGCATCCTTACTGGTTTCCTTGCTGGCTCTGGAGCTGCACCACTACTTTCCATTTATACTTCCCTATGCATGCTCCGTTTACTCATCATCCTTTCTCCAAGCAGCTTTACCTATTTTTTTTTGGCATTCCCCTTTTTCCTCCACTTCGTTGCTCTCTGATTTTAATCATGAAGGAAGGAAAACCTATGTTTATCGAGCCTGAGATGTTTGAATTAGAAGCTATTGCTAACGACATATTGAAGGACAAATGTGGGCTCATTAGCTTTTTTAAGATGTTTTCTGGCATCGACGGGGAGGTGACCAAAGCTTTTGCTACCTCCTAGGACAATGGCGTTGTTACCATTCATGGCGTGGAGTTTCAGATCACTATGGAGTTGCTGGGCGAACTGACGGGACAAAATCTTGATGGTAAGGTAATCAGGAGGAACAAGCACAATTGGGATGCGAAGTTAGCTCACTTTGAGAAGAACTCGGTGATCCACAAGCTGCACAAGAAAGGTTTGTATCGCCACCACCTCTCTACACCTTGGAAGGAAATCCTCAAACCCATTATGCAGTATTTAACTTCTGATAATCCTGAGTCTCAGCTTTGTTGCTTCCATTTAGCCTTCATTAACCATTTTTATGAAGCTAAAATGATGAACATCCCAGCCACACTTTATTGGTCCATGGATTATGCAATAACCTCCACCCGTACCAAAAAGGAAGAGGGTTTGCCCTGTCACCAGGGACTTTTTAGAATCCTTTATAGGTTTCTTCTCCTAAAGTTTCCCAAAGGAAATATCCCTGCCCCAGATTCAGATGAAGAAAACTCTTCTTCGATGCCCAACCCTAAAGCCTCTAAACCAAAGAGAAAAGACAAGAGTGACAGACCTCATTCTGGATCCAATATCAAGAAAAAGGCTAAGATAAAAAAACACCTGTTCGTTGTTCCCAGAGACTCAAATTCAAGGAAGTTGTTGAAGAACATGGACTTATACTGAGAGTGGGTGGTGAACAGTATAAGACTTAACCAATTAATATTTTTAACTTTAGATAGCAGTGGCATCAACACAACATTAATCAAGATAGAAAGCATCACACATTGAAAGCCCATTTTTAACATGGTTCACCCAGAATGGCTAGGCTACGTCCACAAAACTTTTCTCTAAAATTTATCTCAAAGTTCTTTGGGAATCCTTCCCAATTACAATTTTTATGAGCCTCGGCCCAAAGGATACACCTTCCCCCAATCTGAATTTATGAGCCTCTGCTCAAAGGAGATACCTTCCCCTCTGCTCTATAAATGATCCCTCAGAAGATCAACTGCCTCTACCTCTTGCCAGCACGTGGAACTCCTTTCCACCGAAGACCTCTTGTCCTCAATGCTTAGCCTAAGAGACCTCTACCTTCTATGATCACGTCCACAGTAGCTCAGCTACCTGTACCAAACACAGTCAGTTGGTCTAGTACAAGTCTTCCTCTGTCTGTCAGATCTGTCCAACACTTGAACACATCAATCCTCTGCACACAAGCCTTCTCAAAGACTTGCCAAATCTGTCCTCAAGTCCTCTGATAGAACTCTCAAAAACTTAGCTCACAAGTCCTCTGCTAGGACCTGTCCAAATATGCTCACAAGTCCCCACCGGAACCTGTCCAAAAACTGCTCACAAGTCCCCACCGAAACCTGTCCAAAACCTCAGCAAGCTCACCAAGAAAAACTTGCTTAGCATGAACCCACAAAGAGAATTGTTAAAGACCCAATGTGATTCATAAACCTCATAGAAGCATAAAGAGAATTGTTAGAGACTCAATATGTTCTATACTTAACTCCCAATCTCAATCTCAACTCAATCTCAATCTCAAAAGAATAAGATAGATGTAGTATGCTTTTCTCAAGAATATGAAACACAACCCAACAATTGTCAACTATGCAATATCTCATATAACAATGATACTCATATTATTTTCACCAACAACTAGGGTTTCATCATCTCAATGCAAGTAGCAATACTTACTAACATAAACCCTAGTGCAAAAAAAATTCTTCCTCTTCCTCAAACAGAATTATGCATTCACCCAAAAACTCATCAATGATTTTTAATGCATAAACAATCTTCAATATCCAGAAAATAAGATTTACACCAAAAATACCTAGTAGACAACCTTTTCACTCCAAACTCAATTTCAGACAATATACCATCAACAATATACATGGAAGAAGTTGCCCATACCTTTACTTTGATGAAGAAGGAGAACTCAAAATCTGTCACAACACTAACTCTCAATTTGCCACCAATTAGAGTTACCAACTATACAACAATATACAATAATAAAGATCCAAATTAACACCTTATTTCTCCAACTTAATAAAAACCACCGAAGTATAATATACATACAAAGTAAAACCTCTTTACACCTTATTACTCCACATAAACATTAAGCATCAATAAAACAATGTCAAAGCAAATATGATACCTTAACCTTATACCTCCAGCGCTTTCACAGCCACTATCCTTTGCACACCGCGACCAAAAGAAAATTACCAATGAAGAAAATCGAACTCGGCACCTCTGCCTTCTAGTGCCTTCGCTAAAATGCCACCACCGTTGGGTCACAAGTGCCCAATGAAGAAATACAGTGTTGCCCTATATTTTATCTTCCTTTGATGCCAAAAATCTGGAAAACGTAAATGTCTTCCACAAGCCACATGCAAACTGGTGAGTGCTGTCCAAAACGTAACTTACTAGGCAACAAAAATAATCATCCACATAGTGCGAACAGAAAACACAATTCGAGTGTAGATCCAACAATCATAGGTGAAAGCAATCTGTCGGATGTCAAAGCGCAAACTGAAAATGCAAGAAATTACTTGGGCAACTCAATATCGATAATCAAATCTCAAAGAAATACAATGCTTTCTCGAAGATCACAAAGCTACAATTTTCATTACACAAAGTTACCATCACTTTAGAAAATCATCCCCACTTATATAGCCATTTCTCCTTAACTGTTTGATGTCGGAGCTCCTCCAACGATGGCAACACATTGGCGAAAGAATTCTTTTTCTCCATCGCTTAAGGGTTGAAAGACCCTTTAATAATAATTAAAATAATAATAATTATTATTTTATTAATAATAAATTAAACTTAGACCCTTGTCAAAGGTTTGAGTTAATTTAAATATTAATAATAAACATGGACCTTCAAGGTTTTTCAAGAAGTAAAAACCTTTGCATTAAGTTAAGCTTGGTTTTAATAAAAACCCTTAATGAGTCCAAATGGTTTTAAGAAAAACCTTTAACCTTGTCACCATGGTTTTAATAAAAACCCTTTAACATTATGAAGCTTCTCAAGATATTTTTGACATCACACTCTTTTTGATATCAACACAAAAATGCCTTTTGACATCAATGACAACTTATACACTTGAGCAAATGCAATGTACCCAAAGTACCCAAAATTGCCAACAATCTCCCCCTTTGTCATTGATGGCAAACCTTTACTGAAAACACTTCTCAAGAGCCAAAATTGAAACCAACTGTGCTAACAACTGACCAACTGTTCCCACAACTGAGAATCTTCCTTTGAAGTTTTGCTCCCCCTGACTTGAAGCTTTCCTCTTCACTTTGAAGCTCTCCCCCTTACTCATATCTCTCCCCCTTTATCATCAATGGCAAAGGGCCACTTATGGAGCTCGGGACTAAGAATTAGCCTCTTAGCTTAGTCCCTCCCCCACCTCCTGATGAGGTGATTAATTTTGGGGTGGGAGTACAACTCCCAATTTCTCCCGTAGATACTCAAACGTATCTCTTGGAAGAGGTTTGGTGAAGATATCTGCAATCTGCTCTTTAGTAGACACATACTCTACCTTAACCTGTTTGTCTTGCACTTTATCCCTTAGAAAGTGATACTTGATGGAAATATGCTTTGTCCTTGAGTGCATTACCGGATTTTTGGAAATACTTATGGCACTTGTATTATCACAAAGTATGGAGATGGGTTGTTCATGTTTGACTTTGAAATCCTCTAAGGTGGTTTTCATCCATAAAACTTGTGTACACCCAGCCATTGCTACTATGTATTCAGCCTCTGCTGTAAATAAGGAAATCGAAGGTTGTTTCTTACTTAGCCAAGAAACCAAACTCTTTCCCGGAAAGAATGCTCCACCACTAGTGCTTTTCCTGTCATCAATACCGCCTACCTAATCTGCATCCGTATAAGCTGTGAGGGTGAAATCATCACCTTTGGGATACCAAAGCCCAAAGTCCATAGTGCCCTTCAGATATCTGAATATCCTCTTAACTGCCATAACATGAGAATCTTTAGGAGCTGCCTGAAATCTTGCTACCAACCCAACTGCCTGCATGATATTTGGTCTGGTAGCTATAACATATAATAAACTGCCAATCATTGATTTGTACAACCTCTGATCTGTCACTGGAGATTCATCATCTTTACTCATCTTGCATCCTGTAATCATTGGAGTACAAACTGGTTTGCTATCCATCATCCCAAATTTCTTCAACATTTCTTTGATATACTTTCCTTGAGAGAGAAATACACCATATTTTGATTGAGAAATCTGAAGACCTAAAAAGAATGACAGCTCTCCAATCATAGACATCTCAAATTCCTTTCGCATGGTGTTAGCAAACTCTTTGCACATCCGAGTATTATTTCCCCCAAAAATAATATCATCAACATAGACAACCATAATCAGCATATCATCACCTTCATCCTTAATATAAAAATTTCTATCTGCCACACCTTTCCTGAAGCCTTGCTCATGAAGATACCTGTCAAGTCTTGAGTACCAAGCCCTAGGTGCTTGCTTTAACCCATACAAGGCCTTTTTTAGTTTACACACATAGTCTGACTGTTCTGAGAGAGACACTCCTTCTGGCTGTTCTATGTAGACTTCTTCTTCCAACACCCCATTTAGAAAAGCTGACTTTACATCCATTTGATACACTTTAAATTATTTGAAGCTTGAAAGGGACAAAAACATTCTGATAGCTTCAATACGAGAAACAGGAGCAAACGTCTCTTCGAAATCAACACCTTCTACTTGAGCATAACCTTTGCAGACTAACCTAGCTTTGTTTCTGACAATATTTCCATCCTCATTGAGTTTATTTCTGAATATCCATTTTGTGCTAATGACATTCTTGTCCTTAGGTCTTGGAACCAATTCCCAAGTTTCACTTTTCTCTATTTGATTTAGCTCTTCATCCATTGCTTTTACCCAAAACTTATCTGCACATGCTTCACCGAAATCTTTTGGCTCAATTTGAGATAATAATGAAACATTTGTAGAATCATGTGAGGGAATGACTCTTCTTCTTGTTTGCCTCCTATTTGGATCACCAATGATCAAATCTTTGGGATGATGTTTCTAAACATATCGTGAAGGAGTTTTGGGAAGCAGTTGTTGTCTTTCCTCCTCTTCATCTGAAATCTCTCTGAATTCTTTTTGACAAATTTCATCATTGAGTTCCTGGATTGGTTCTCTTATCCCTGTATTTTCATCAACAGTTACATTTATGCTCTCTACAACTGTATGAGTTCTTTTTTTGAAGCATATGTAGGCCTTGCTTCTGCTGGAATACCCAAGAAACATTCCCTCATCACATCTAGGATCAAACTTACCCAAATTCTAATCTTCCCTTCTGATGAAGCACTTACTCCCAAACACTTTGAAGTATTTTACTGTAGTTGGTCTTCCTTTCCACAACTATAAGGAGTTTTATGATGATTGACTCTAAGTTGGGCCCTGGTGATAATGTAGACTCGTTGTACTTGATCGCCTCTTTCCAAAAGCCATCTGAAAGTTTTGACTCATTCAACATAGCTCTAGCCATATTTTCAATAGTTATGTTTTTCCTTTCAACTACTCCATTTTGTTGAGGAGTTCTTGATGCTGAATATTCTCTTTTGATTCCTTGCTGCTTATAGTATTCCACAAATTCATTTGAAGTGAAATCTCCTCCTCTATCTGATCTTAAACATTTGATTCTCTTGTCAGTCTCATTTTCAACCATTTCTTTGAAAGCTTTAAATTTTTCAAAAGCTTCAGATTTTTCTTTGAAAAAAGTAACCCAAGTCATTCTAGAATAATCATCTATAAAAAGCATGAAGTAGCTTTCTCCCTGAATGCTCTGAGTTCTGGTAGGGCCACATAAATCAGTACGAATAAGATCCAATGGTTTTGAAGAAGTATACCCTTTTGATTTGAAACTGGTTCTGGTCTGTTTTCCATGTTGACAAGGACCGCAAATGATGTTATGGGGCCTTTTTATTTTGGGCAAGTCTCTAACTGCTTCCTTGATACTAATATTGACAAGATTATCAAAGCTCAAATGCCCCAATATTTTATGCCATAACCAACTCTCATCTTCTTGAGTTAGAAAACATTTTTCCTTTTTTATCTCACTTAGCATGTAAAGATTGTTTGGAGTCCTTGTAGCACTAGCAATGAGTTTTCCATTTTTTTCTTTACTTATCTCACATCTATTTGAAAAGAAATATACTATGTTCCCTTGATCACAAAGTTGATTCACACTTAGAAGATTATGTCTTAGGCCTTCTACATAAAGCACATTTTCTATTTTGGATTTCCCATCCAAACTAAGAGTCCCTTTACCATAGATTTTAGCTGACCTGTTATCTCCAAAACTGACTGTTCCTCTGTTTGTTTCTTTTAAGACAAAAAAAATTTGATTTTCACCAGTCATATGTTTTGAACAAACACTATAAAGATACCATTTTTCTACTTTGTCTAGAGCATGAAAATCAGTTTGAGCTATCATTGACTTAGATTTGATCTCATTTTTCTTTTTAGTGAACTCAAGGCTAGATCTATCCAAACTGCACATCTTAGCAATATGCCCAAAATTATTGCACTTGTAACACATGACATCTTTATTCATAAGAGGTGTAAAAGAGTTACCATTTTCCTTACTATGTCTATTCATGGACTTATTGCAATGCATAGCTTTGTGACCAAATTTCTTGCGGGAAAAACAATAGCCATGGAAAGTATTATGTAACCTGTTTTGATGCCTTGGATGATTGTTCTTCTTGTGACCAACTGGAATCCACTACTCTTCAGGATGAAGATTGATCTTGCTCGAAGATCCTATTTCTTGAATGGTGATACCATCCTTCTTTTGCTTTTCACACGGAGTATTCTGTCTGAGAGCCAACTGTTCCAACTTCACTCTAAGAGACATAACTTCTTCTTCTAGTTTCTCGCAATCAGCTTCCTTTCCTTTGAGAACCTCTGTCAAAACCTGTTCAACCTTCTTCCCTTCTTCAGCTAGAATTTTGAAGTCTATAACATTTTGAGACAATTATGATCTTGCTATCTTTTCTTCCTGATATTGATGCTTGAGAACAAAATTCTCTTCCCTGAATTTCTCAAGCTTTCTCAAAGCCAAGAAGAATTCACCTTTGAGATCGAACTCAACCTCTTCATCTCTTTCCGAATCTGTATGATCCTCTAATAGATCCTTCTCCAAGCTGTTAGGCTCTTTCCGGAGAGACCCGCTCCGATACCAATTGAAGAACATGGACTTATACCGAGAGGGGGGTGAACGAGTATAAGACTTAACCAATTAATATTTTTAACTTTAGATAGCAGTGGCATCAACACAACATTAATCAAGATAGAAAGCATCACACATTAAAAGCCCATTTTTAACATGGTTCACCCAGAATGGCTAGGCTACGTCCACAAAACTTTTCTCTAAAAGTTATCTCAAAGTTCTTTGGGAATCCTTCCTAGTTACAATGTTTATGAGCCTCGGCCCAAAGGAGACACCTTCCCCCAATCTGAATTTATGAGCCTATGATCAAAGGAGATACCTTCCCCTCTACTCTGGAAATGATCCCTTAGAAGATCAACTGCCTCTACCTCTTGCCAGCACGTGGAACTCCTTTCCACCGAAGACCTCCTGTCCTCAATGCTTAGCCTAAGAGACCTCTACCTTCTATGATCATGTCCATAGCAGCTCAGCTACCTGTACCAAACATAATCAGTCGATCTAGTACAAGTCTTCCTCTATCTGTCAGATCTATCCAACAATTGAACACATCAATCCTCTGCACACAAGCCTTCTCAAAGACTTTCCAAATCTATCCTCAAGTCCTCTTATAGAACTCTCAAAAACTCATCTCACAAGTCCTCTGCTAGGACCTATCCAAATCTGCTCACAAGTCCCCACCGAAACCTATCCAAAAACTGCTCACAAGTCCCCATCGAAACCTGTCCAAAACCTCAGCAAGCTCACCAAGAAAAACTTGCTTAGCATGAATCCACAAAGAGAATTGTTAAAGACCCAATGTGATTCATAAACCTCATAGAAGCATAAAGAGAATTTTTAGAGACTCAATATGTTCTATAAATATCTCCCAATATCAATCTCAACTCAATCTCAATCTCAAAAGAATAAGATAGATGTAGTATGCTTTTCTCAAGAATATGAAACACAACCCAACAATTGCCAACTATGCAATATCTCATATAACAATGATACTCATATTATTTTCACCAACAACTAGGGTTTCATCATCTCAATGCAAGTAGCAAGACTTATTAACATAAACCCTAGTGCAAAAAAAATGCTTCCTCTTCCTCAACCAGAATTATGCATTCACCCAAAAACTCATCAATGATTTTTAATGCATAAATAATCTTCAATATCCAGAAAATAAGATTTACACCAAAAATACTTAGTAGACAACCTTTTCACTCCAAAATCAATTTCAGACAATATACCATCAACAATATACATGGAAGAAGTTGCCCATACCTTTACTTTGATGAAGAATGAGAACTCAAAATCTTTCACAACACTAACTCTCAATTTGCCACCAATTAGAGTTAGCAACTATACAACAATATACAATAATAAAGATCCAAATTAACACCTTATTTCTCCAACTTAATAAAAACCACCAGAAGTATAATATACATACAAAGTAAAACCTCTTTACACCTTATTACTCCACATAAACATTAAGCATCAATAAAACAATTTCAAAGCAAATATGATACCTTAACCTTATACCTCCAGCGCTTTCACAGCCACTATCCTTTGCACACCGTGACCAAAAGAAAATTACCCATGAAGAAAATTGAACTCGGCACCTCTGCCTTCTAGCGCCTTCACTAAAACGCCACTGTCGTTGGGTCACAAGTGCCCAATGAAGAAATACAGTGTTGCCCTATATTTTATCTTCCTTTGACACCAAGAATATGGAAAACGTAAATGTCTTCCACAAGCCACATGCAAACTGGTGAGCGCTGTCCAAAATGTAACTTACTGGGCAACAGAAATAATCATCCACACAGTGCGAACAAAAAACACAATTCGAGTGCAGATCCAACAATCGTAGGTGAAAGCAATCTGCCGGATGTCAAAGTGCAAACTGAAAATGCAAGAAATTACTTGGGCAACTCAATATCGATAATCAACTCTCAAAGAAATACAACGCTTTCTCGAAGATCATAGAGCTACAATTTTCATTACACAGAGTTACCATCACTTTAGAAAATCATCCCCACTTATATAGCCATTTCTCCTTAACTGTTTGATGTCGGAGCTCCTCCAACGATGGCAACACATTGGCGAAAGAATTCTTTTTTCTCCATCGCTTAAGGGTTGAAAGACCCTTTAATAATAATTAAAATAATAATAATTATTATTTTATAATAATAAATTAAACTTAGACCCTTGTCAAAGGTTTGAGTTAATTTAAATATTAATAATAAACATGGATCTTCAAGGTTTTTCAAGAAGTAAAAACCTTTGCATTAAGTTAAGCTTGGTTTTAATAAAAACCCTTAATGAGTCCAAATGGTTTTAAGAAAAACCTTTAACCTTGTCACCATGGTTTTAATAAAAACCCTTTAACATTATGAAGCTTCTCAAGATATTTTTGACATCACACTCTTTTTGATATCAACACAAAAATACCTTTTGACATCAATGACAACTTATACACTTGAGCAAAGGCAATGTACCCAAAGTACCCAAAATTGCCAACAATTGTTGAAACCCCTCCTTCCACTTCTGAGAAGCCCTTGAAGGATCTTTCCAACTCCCCTGATATTGTTGAAAAATACCTCCATAAGCTTGTTGTCCATGCCACTTCTGTTACCATTGACCATTTGGAGACTGCCCATATGGCCATTGGGAAGGCAATTTTGAAGCTCAAGGAACAATGTCAAGCACTCAACCTTCTATTTTTTGTGATTATTTTGAGGATATTCTAGCCATTTCTATTGCAGAGGTACCTTATGATGTTAAGGTTGATGCTAAGGATGAGGACGTGGTGGAAATCATGAAGGAAGCCTACATTGAAGCCCCAAAGGATGCACCAAAGGACGATGTGAAGGATGCCATGTTGGAGGCTACTGTTGCATCACCAATGCAGACTGACATACCCCTTTAAGCTTTCTTCTTCATCTATTGTTCCTTCCTCTTGGAGGATTTTGTCCTCTCTGGTTCTGTTGGTGGAATGTTTGTTACTTTTTGTTCCTTCCTGTGCAAGGATTTAGTCCTTTTTTATTTTGATGGCTAAAAACCTCTTTGTTTTGGTTCCTTATTTTGTTTCCTTCGAAGGCTTTCCTATCTGTTTTGTTGTTGTAAAAGGCGTTGGGGCACCTTTCAAATGCCCCCTTTTAATAAAAATATTAACTTACCAAAAAAAAAGTTCTAAAGAAGAAGAAACTTCAGAAGAAGACAGTGTGAGAGAAAGTGAGACTTCTGAGGAAGAGTTGGATAATACAAAGTTCAACAAGAAAAGGAACAATGCACAAAGAAGAAACATATGGAACAGAAACCAGTACAAAGAAAAAGAAACTAAGAGACCAATGAGGTCAAGGTAAAGAAATTTCAATGGACGATGTTTCTCATGTCATAGATTTGGACACATGGCTCAACAGTGCAGGACACATGAAATATAGGAGTATGGAAACTTTAGGAACATGCAACTTTTCCATGGGTATTGCTACTCATGTAATCAGTTTGATCACAAGGCAATGAATTGCAGAATTCATGATAGGAACCGATATGGATTCACCAGGATAAATTTCAAGACATTTGCACCTCCAAGGAATAATAACATTAAGTGTTATAAATGCAATAACTATGGACATACAACAAAGTGGTGTAGAGCAGACATTACAGAATCAAGCATGAACGAGAACAAGAACATGAACAAGAATATGGACATGAACAAGAATTAGAATATGGATAGGAACAGGAACATGGACATAAACAAGAAAAATCAAAGAAATCAGAAGGATTAGATGAGAACAAAATAAGATAAACGTAAATATCAGTGCTTCCTAAGAGTAAAAATACTCCCACCCTATAATTAACCACCTTAATAGGAGGTGGGGGAGGGGCTAAGATAAGAGACTCATTCGTAGCCCCGAGACCCAAAGGTGACCCTTTTCCATTGATGTCAAAGGGGGAGAGATTTGAGTAAGGGGCAGAGATTTGATTTAAGAAGATAGCATTGAGTTAGGCGGAGCAATTTCCCATGGGGAGCAGAACAAAAAAAAGATCAAGTTCTGGTAAAAATAATTTGGGTTGTCATCAATGACAAAGGGGAATATTGTTGGAAATTTTGAGTATATGAGTTGTCATTGATGTCAAGAGTGAGTGGTCATTGATGTCAAGCTTTTAGCACCAGTCAGTGGCAGTTTTAGTGGGCAACATCAGTTTCAAGTTCTCCAATAAGTGCAAAAGGATAGTCCATTTTCAGTTGATCAAGACCCGGTTCCAAGAAGTCATATGTGGTCCAAAGTGCAAAGAAGAAGCCCAAGTGAATAATATTATAATATTTTTTATAATATTATATAGGAAAGTTTAAATTAATTATAAATTAATTAATATAATTTTTATTAAAATTTATTTTATTAATTAATTTACTTAACTTATAAGTTATTTAAATTAATTACTAATTATAAGTTAACTTATGTTAATTTTAAATAACCCTAAGGTGGGTTATTAATTCAAAATTCAAAAATTCAAATTCAACATTGAGCATCGACGTGGGGAGCAAATTAACCAAGTGTGTATAAAAGGGGGACTACCCCACCTTAGCCAAAGTCTCTTATGCCTTCGAATTAAATTTAATGTTATGCGAGCTTGTGCGAATCGTGCTATGCAACAAGAGGATTTTATTTTTATTAAAGTGCTTAGAGGATGCAAAAGGATTTCACCCACCAAGGAGGGAGCCTTGGTCACCAAGCACTGGTAGTACAGTTGGCAACCGCAACGTGAGCAATATGTGAGGGCAATGATTGGTGCAGGTTCGAATCCACAGGAGGATTATCTTTTGTTTTGTGTTGAAATCGATGGTGGATGAAGGTTGAAAAGGAAGGAAGTCTTCCTTCCTTCACATGGGCATCTATAGCCCACATGGTGGGCACCAAAGCACTAAGGCACTTGGCACTTGGGGAGACGACGATTCAAATCATGCCGAAACCCTTTTGGGGAGAAGACAAAGGTATGCATTAGTTGAGCACCAAAATTTTTGGAGGAATTAGCTGAGCTGTTAAAAATTAATTTTTGCATAATTTATTTGGCTTGTAAGATTTTAAGGGGAGTTATAAGGTTGATGCAAAATAAAATTTTCACTGTTATTTACTTTAATGTTTGAAAAGGGTAATAAGGTGTTTTAGGAAGATTGTTTGAGGTTTTGTGGTGTTGGATATTATTTTAAGTTGGAGATTATAAGGTGTATCCAAATAATTATTTTTCATGTATGATTTGATGGATGTTAATTCCAAGAAGGAGCAATAAGGTGTATTTGAGATTTGATTATTTTTGTGTCTAAGGAATATTTGAGAAAGTGTTAAGAGTGATATTTTGTCATCTAACCATTGAAATTGGAAAGAAGGAAATTGTGATTGAGATAGGTTTTCTAAGGTCACTTCTACATAAAACAAAAGGTATGGACACATCTTCCTAATGAGTGTTTGTTGAATGTTGTGAATGAAAAGTTGGAGTGAAAAGTATTGTTTGGTAAGCATTGTTGAGTGTATTTTGAATTAATGCTTCAAGGTTTTATGGAATAAAGAGTTGATAAAACCTTGTTTGATAAGCATTGTTGTTGAAGTGATTAGTTGAGTGAACCTGAACTAGTATTTGCAAAGATCATGAGTATCATTGTTATGTGAAGATTGTTTGATAAGCATTTTTGTAAACATTTGAGTGAGTGTTATTATGGTTGGACTAGGGTTTGTAAGAATTAATTCATTGAGTGATTGGTTGAGTAGAGTTGGTTGAGCCTATTCAAGTGGATGTGTTGATGTGATAGTTCAAATTCTATGAAATAAATTGTTATATATTCTGAATTGAGTTGAGAAAGAGATTGAATGTTGATGAATGTAAAACATATCGAGTCTCTAACAATTCTCTATATGTTTCTGTGGTAAAAATAAATATTGAAAGTGATTGAGCATTGTGGTGAATGTGAAGCATATCGAGTCTCTAACAATTCTCTATATGTTTCTGTGGTAAAAAGAAATATTGAAAGTTATTAAGCATTATGGTGAATGTGAAGCATATTGAGTCTTTAACAATTCTCTTTATGTTTCTATGATATTGGACAAGTTCTAGTGTGGACTTGTTGAGTATATTTGAGGTAAGTCTTAGAGAAGACTTGTGGATAGATTAGTGTGAGATTTTGTGGAAGCTTACAATACAGTTTGAAAACAGGGATTGAGAGCAGATATGGATAAGTTCTAGTGAGGACTTATTGAGTAGATTTGGACAAGTTCTAGTGATGAATTGTTGAGCAAATTGGATAAGTTCTAGTGAGGAATTTTTGAGTAGATTGGACAAGTTCTAGAGAGGACTTGTGGACAGATTAGTGTGACCTTTTGTGGAAACTTACAAGGTAGATTTGAGGTAAGTCTTTGAGAAGACTTGAGAGTAGAGTTGATTTATTGATTTTTTCAGACCTTGGGTTAAGGTTTGGGGAAGATCTAGTAGAGTTGATTTGATATTAATTCAAGCTTTGTGTTAAGGCTTGAGGATAGATTTGTGCTAGATCGAAGGACTATGTTTAGTGCAGATCAGAGGACAAATATTGATGACAAATTTATGCTAGACCGAAGGACTATGTTTAGTACATATTTAAGGATAGATTTTGGTGTAGATTTGAGGACAAGTTTATGCCAGACCAGAGACAGAGATTGAGTAGATGGGGTTGCTCATGATTGTAGCTTGCAGGTATTTTGGATGACAGATGATGGGGCATGGTCCCGGTTTGTAGCCTATGGGAATTTTTTATGGATGACATATATACCTTTTGGTTTTGATTTTTATATATACATGTGTTGTTATTATGGTTTGCAATGTGTTCTCTTTATGTTTACATAGATAGCATAATATAATTTGTAGGTATCTATAATGCATGGATATATATGTGTGATATGGTTTAGAACTATGATTGTATTGTAGTATGAATATACTATAGAATAGTATGCATGATTGTATTTCAAATGCAATGTAATGTGGTGTAATGTGAAATGCAATTTGTAGTGCATGCATGTAGTAGAAATGTGATGATGCAATGTGAGAGAGTGTATGTAGGATAAATTCATTGATGTAATGTTTGATGAATCTGGGTAACATAGATGCGTAGATGCATGTATGAGGGGACTGAAATGCACCAAGGAAGCACTTGTATTGTTGCATGTACCTATGTGGATGTGATCCATTCCATGATCTCAGAGATGTAGGATGGTATAAGGCATATGTAATGGCTTTGACCAACATAGTTGTGATAATAAAATCTCAAACCCAAATTTGTGCAAGTTTATGTGGCAACCCATAACTAATCAGATTGGTTCAAAATCTGTCATGGACCTATGTGCATAAATGAGTGAGATTCATTTATCCATTTTGAGGGAGGTAGGATTAACCCATTGTAGACATGGCCAAACTAGCTAGCTTATTTGGAAGAGAACAGTGATCTATACAAAAGTGGGTAGCTAAATTGGTAGATATATCGCCACTTGTAAGACTATTCCACTGGTAGGCAGGCTCTTGGAGCCTATTGCTAGCGATGGAAATCGTCCCATGGTGTTATGTTGAACCTAAGGACAATAGGTGATGAAGCATAACACCGGTGATATCTGGAGGCTTTTCCTTTTGTTTTAAGTCCCTCATCTATTATTTACCTATTTATTATGGTGCACTTTTTATTTTTTCTTTTTTTTTTTATGGGCATTGGCTTTTTTTTTTGCCCTATTGTTTTACTTTTGCTTATGTTTATCCCCAGGTCGTATGCTGACCATGCAAGTGATAGGATGATTAGGGGAAACCATTCACTAGATGGCAATATCTACTCAAAGTTTCATCTTACCTAGACTCAAAATTCATTCAATGTGTAACCTATTGTGAATGACCCGTGAGAGAGGATGAACCAACCTAAAGAACCATAAGGAGTATATAAAAACTATCAGCTAGAGGTGAAATTTGATTGACTAAACTAAGGAGTAGCCAAATCTAAACATGACACCTATGTATACCCTAATCCTAAAAAGGGGGAATGGACATCCAGGTGGTGATGCTAACAAGTGTATGTATTACTCCTATTGAAGGTGCATTTTAGGGGAGAATATACAGACTATAAAATAAATTAAAATGAGAAACATGTGGATATATGCAATGGAGGTAATATAAATGATGCAAGTGAGGGAATACAATATCTACAAGAGGAAGTTTATGAAGTGTAGAAAGAGAACTTATCTACAGATGAGTATGGTGTAGTGTAATGACTTTTCCCTAGCATGCATGGTGTGTGCATAGTAGGTGAATAACCTGTGAGCTGTACAAATATGTAATAATCACAAAAAGAAAGAGGATGTGAGAGTAGAATGTACAAATGGAAGAAGTAAGAATAAATAGACTTTGGTAACCAGCAATATGGAGGGATTACCAACAACCAAGGAATATAGAAGAGAGGAAGTAGATCAATGTAGGTATGTAGTCGCTCAAAGCATGACCATACAACTATGCAAAGAAGTAAAAAGTAGAAGAAAGAAGGAAGAAGATGAGAACTATTGATGGGTAAAGTGGCATGGGTCAAGTCAGGAATAGGATTGTGAAGTTATGGTACGGCTAGGACTTTGGTGGTTGGTGTAGTTGGATATATTTTGAATATAGCAAGCTGGTGCTATCAAGGTTTCACATGGTGGTAAAGTTCTAGGGATGATGTAGCATGGAGGACTCAAAATTTAGCTAAATGGGATGGAGTGTTCAGGTGATGGAGTTTGATCGCCATGTAACATGTTGTGCACTAGGTTTTCGAATGATCAGAACTCTTCAATGTCATGACCTGGTTGACGATGATAAATACAATATTGGATCTTGTAGTAATTACATGGTTTAGGACGCAAGGGGTCTATGGACAAAATTTTAGGTAAGTCAAGAAGGCCTTGATGCATGAGGTGATAGAAATTTTTTTATAATGGAGTGAATGGAATGGGCATGGGATAAATGTAAGGTTATTCTAGAGGTGAATGGGGGAAATATGAAGGGAGGTCCAATGGTAGAGGTGCAGGCCGAGAGTCCACTATGGGTCGAATCAGAGGTCAGGGAATGGATATATGTGGAGGCAAGAATGCACGGGTCATGGGGGACTGGTATGGGTGAATGTGGAAGTGACAATGGCTCATTTGTAGCTTAAGAGGCTCGAGACAAGAAAGGAGATGTTGTATATCATAGTGTGGAGGTGACAGTATCAGAGAAGGTGGTAATCAAGACCCCAATGTGTATGGAGTGGTTTGGTATGCATGGGAAGATGGATAAGGTCATGATGATGAGGAGTGGAATGACCTTGGGGATTGTTAGACTTTCTAAAAGGGTAAGCCTTACAGTGGTGAGGGTGGTTTCTATAGGACAGGTGACATAGGATATGGCTCTATATGGTGGCACGTGTGAGATGGAGTTATGTGCACATGAGCAACTTAGGAAACTTGATTCACATGGGCTTGCAAGGCTTGGGCATAAGATGACTCTCCACTGGGGAGTAGTGCCGGTAAGCATGAATTAAAGGTTGGATGAGGAGTGTATCCTCTGTTAGGAGGGCAATAAGCTCCTAGAGAGTGGTGGTAGGAATCAATTGGTGAATAAGAATTCCTAGTATTTTTAGGTGGATGAGAGGGAGACCCTTGTGTTTAGGGATGGGAAGTTTCCTCATTTTTATCAAGAGGATAGGGATACCTGGCTATCTCTAGAATGGGATGAGTAAGAAAAACCTCGGTGGTAACGGGAAAGGCATCGGGGTGGAGTGTAACAGTTTGAATGTGAGGAATGTGAAGACCGCCTAGTATGAAGGGTGACTTGTGGTCGGGATAGGTCAATCGATGTGATCTATATAGGTGGTGGTAATGGAGGTCCCTGCATGATGATGTGTGTGGATGCTATCATATCTCACTACTGATGGTGTGGCTATAGATGATGTAAATATTGCAAGAAAATATAGATACTAGCAACATATAATAGGCAACAAAAAAAAGATAAAAGTGCATGTGTATTGTAACATTTAAAGTAAAAGATATGCATGTATAGTGAAGTGCCTAGTAGGTGATGTGTTTGTGCATAGTGGTGTATAATAATTGTGATAGTGAATTCCTATGTGTGTTAGGTGTTGAATGCATGAAGGTGTAGGATGTTGATAGGCTCATGTTCATCAAGGCATTCCAGATTAGCCAAGTGATAGGCACCTGCATCAAATTTATGTGTGATAATGAAGGGGCCTAACCAGTTCAAGGTAAACTTGTATCATTTTTGGTGAGTCTAACTTATGATTTATTGGTTCTCCTTGAGAAATAAATTGCCAATTTAGAATTCATGTTGATGTACCTTACTATTGTAGTCATGGCAAAGGTGATCTTCGTAGACACGTGTTCTCGATGGCATGGATATGACATTCATTGAGGAGTGTAAGCTGATATAAATGGGTTTGGTAGGCAGTGTCATCATCAATGAATTCTTTCATGGATACCCTTAGAGAAGGTATCTCAATCTCAAGAGGCATGATAGCTTCAAACCATAGACAAGTGAAAATGGGATTACCCTAGTGGGGGTACAAATGCTTGTACAGTATGCCCACAAGGCTAAGGGTATTTAGTTGTGCCAATCACGATGTGATTTTGCTATTGCTTTACATAGGATGGAGCAAATCATTTTTTTTTTGGCCTCTGCCTGGCCATTACCTTGTGGGTAGTATGGGGTAGAGAAACTATGTTGAATGTTGAACTTGTTGTAAAGAGCACAGATGATTTTATTTTTGAAGGATTTCCCATTGTCAAAGATGATTTGGAAAGGAATTGTGAAGTGATATATGATATGGTCTGTTATGAATGCTACTATATTTTCTCCTATGGTTTGGACAAGTTGGATGGATTCAACCCACTTGGTAAAGTATTCTATAGTAGTGATGATGAATTTATGATTACCCGAGGAGGTAGGTGTAATTTGTCCAATAATATCTAGGCACCATTGGGAGAAAGACCACATGGATTGGATAGGTTAGATCACTTGAGATGGAAGATGTGTGGATAAGTTGGAGCACTTGAAAAGGACCCATGGGGATAAAGTACCCATGCGAAGGATGCATTTTGTGATCGCCATGCCACTAAAGTGACCACCACAAGTACCATCATAGGTTTCTTGTACAACCCACTAATATTCATGAGGTTCTAAGAAATGCAAGAGCATTCCATCATAGTTGTGGTGATAGAGGATATCCGCCAGCAATGTGTAGTGGATTGCTCTTTATTTAAATGCTCTACACTAAGCATGCATTAATTCATATGGTAGGATTTCTAATTTAATATAATTTTTGATCTACATAAACCATGGGTCATGTGGTTCAGTATCGACCACATGAATACCACCATCATCTTTAAGAGATGTGGGTGATATGGCAGATTTAGTGAGTGTATGAATGGTTATAGATGTGGTTGTTGATGTTAGATTTTGTGGGATTAGTGATCCTAAGGAGGCCATTGTATCTAAAAAATGGTTTGAGGATCATGGCGTGGCTTCGATGTCATACCATTCGAATTGATAGAGTTGTTGTGCAATGTGCTTGTATTGTTGGAGGAATGGACAATTGTATTGCCATATATCTTGATGCGTAGTCATTATACCATCATTAATTCTCAATGAATTTGTCAATCCAGGGCTATGTACAAGGCTATCTGTGGAAGAAGAAGTGAAACAGCTATAACTTAGGTCAATCTAGAGCAACAGGTCTTATTGATGGAATCGGTTGTGTGGGGGGTTTTAGGACATTACTATCTCTAATTGCATAAATTAAACCTTAATATAATTGTAGAAATGGAAACTAATCATTAACTATAGAAATGAAATCCTAATTTACAATTTCAAAATGAGACCTAATTATGTTGCAGAAATAACAGTTGTAGAATTGAAAGTCTGATTCTAATTGTAGAAAGGAAATCTATTTACTTTTGTAGCAATGGAAATCTAATTATAGCATGGAAAATAAAACCCTGTCAAGACTTTGTAACATAAGGTTGTCAATCTTCTATGCAAGGGTTCACAGCAAAACACAAAATGTAGGAAATTACAGAAAATAGCAAATTCTGAAAATAACAGTCTGAAATAAAATGGAAGCTTTGCTGAAAGTAAAGATTACAGCTAAAAAATTAAGCACAAGATTAATCTAAGCATAAATAAACTAAGACTTCAAATATTGTCATCTGTTTACAAATAATTGAAATAACAAGTTCTACAATTCATTCTACTGCAGCAAAATCAGAATAAAAACCTGTTGTTAGCCCTCCTCCTAGGTCTGGAAGTGGCCAGCCTCCTTATCCAGAAGAAGGTATGAGTCTCTCTCTCTCTAGATCTTAATCACACTCATTTACAAGCAATATGAAATAGAACTGGTGCACTTTATTGATTAAAGAACATGATTACAATAATTCTATTGAAAACTTGTTACAGGACTGTAACAGTCAAATTCTACTTATTTTCTCTACTTTTTGCTTTCTCCTAGCTTCCTTACTCTTTTCTCACTACCTACTACGCTCAACCTGAACGAGAGAAATATTTATAGATGTCCTATGATCTAATTACAAACTATGGATATCTCAAAATATCTAATCCTACTATGCTGCAACAAATTCTGGGTTTATTCTTTGATCTTTCTATTAATGATGGCTTTGGTCAGCAATGACAGCAAATACAGATGGAAGATCTTTTCCTTTACCTTTTCCGACCTTTATTTCCCTTTTTCCAGCTTCAAAAATTGGTCAACAAGTCAAAAAGCACATTCTATTTTCATTTCGGAGATAAGTGGCTTCATTCCGAAGACAATGCAATTCTCATTCCGAAGATTGCTCATTCCAAAGATACTACAATTAATTTCTGAAGATACTGCAATTCTCATTCTGAAGATATCTGTTCATTCCGAAGATACTTTAGAATGAAAAAATATGTGCTTTTCCAGTGATTTCTTCTGCATCTCTCAGGTGGGTTATCTCCTAAGATCAAATTCCAATGGTCTTCATCTCTTTCCACATGTGAATTCCATGCCTTGCTATTTATGGATAGTTGGCTAGAATTTACATGGGAAAGACCAGTTTTTGCTGCACAGCAACAATTTGCTTACACTGTTGCCAGATTTAGGTGAAATAAATGCTTGAGACAAATCAAAACATGATTAGTGAAATGTTGCTATTATTCTAAGCATATCCCATTTTAGCAAGTCATAACAAAAATAACACAAAACTATGCAAAAAGCTATAAAAATTAGCATATAATATTCCAAATACATTGATCATGAAAAATGGTTAATATACAGCATATTGAATCAACTTAACTAACATATCAGATAAAACATAAGAGTTTATAGGCAATTTTAGTGTTTAAAACATGTTATGATTGAGACATTTCTAGGCCTCATCATTTTCCCCCAACTTATATTAATGCATGCCCTCATGCATTCTATTGGGCTATGGAATCACATATGTCCATGTTTAGATTCCATGACCTATAGAATAATTTCTTGCCTATATAATACCCCCTATTTTCCTGAATGTTTTTGAGCCAGTCTTCAAACTGTTCATCAGGTTGGGCATCTTCCTCAAAATAGAATGGAACTGGAGTAATGATGGTTGGAGGCCTAAACCTAAGACCTATCTAGTTATGTTGCATGATTTCAATCAACTGTATTACACCTTCTGCTCTTCTTCTGGACCATTCTAAGTTTATGGGGGAGATGGGTTCTCTTTTTCGCAAAGACATGGAAAGTTCAGCCCATCTGTTTTTGCACACTGACAATGCTGGGAAAAAATTGTGATCACAAAATTTTTTGAATCTGGCCACACAGTCCCTTAAGTTGTTCAAGTACATCCTCTTTACATCATCCCTGTTCATCATTGAGAAGTGTTGACTGGTGATAAATGGGTGGTTTGGTTGGATTGCTCTGACTAACAATTCAACCCTTGTTTCAATCTCTTTATTCTACTTTTTCTCTTGATCCCAGTAAAGCTGATTCTGCAAAGTAGACATAAATGCTCTCAGCTGAACATCTCCAATGTAAATTTGAGGATGAAACTCTACTTCCTCTGGAATGAAGAAGTTGTGCAAAAACAATTCACATAGGAGATTTTTTTGTTCTATGGGGCTGTCAAAATATGCCTCCAAGAAATTTGTAGTTGTGTCCAATTTATATGGGAGGTTTGAACTAATCCTCATGACCTTTCATCTGAGGTATTTCTCCTTCAAAATAAGGCTATAAAATCTGGCTGGTCGTCTAAATTGAACTAAAAATTCAGCAATTTGGTATAATTCAGACACCTTTTCTTTTAATGCTTGGTTTTCTGTTTCTTTTGCCTCTAGCTGTTTCCTTTCCAATTTGAATTTCTCAGTCTTAGTGGCAAGCTGCTCATATCTAATCATCTAATTGGCTATGTCTACATTATATTGCTCTAGATACACAGTATTAGGTGGTCTGACTATAGGGGGAATCCTAGGCAATAGATCTACCTGAACTCCTTTTTCTGCCACTTCTACTGGTTTATTATCTACCAATAATTCTACCTGTACCCCCTTATTTGCTATTTCTATTGGGTTGTCATCATATAGTATTTCCACTTGTACCCCATTATCTGTTGAAAGTATAACAGTTTGAAATATAGGGACCTCAATAGGAGTACTTACTTGAACATTTTCTTACTGCTGGGACTGTTCCTATGTTGGTGGCTCATCTCCAATATTTTTTGTTATGCTCTTTGCCATTTTTGAAGCATATTTAGAATGAGAAGGCAATGCTTCAGAATGAGAAGGCAATGCTTCAGAATGAACACCCATGTCTATCTCAATAGAGTCATCTGCCTTTGATAGACCTAGAAGCAATTGAGCCAAATTGTCTTCATCAATGGATACAGTTGGCTATTTTTTAGACTGTGACAACATTCTTCTTAATGCTGCCACTTCCTGCTATAACTCTACAATTTTTCTTTCCTGTATCTCAATGATGCTTTATTTCTCCTCAATCCACTTGGTTTGTGTTATGACAACACTTCTTGTTGCCCTTAGTTGCTCTGTGATGTCTTTCACTTTTGTTTCTGCCTTAGAATCTGATACAGATAGATCAGCTGTAGTTGGTTGTTCAACCATTATCTCTTCTTCTGCAACAATTTGCTCTTGTTCAACAGGTTCTATGAAACTACTTATAATTGTATCCACCATATCTATAGCCTGTTGAACTGTAGCCTCCTCCAAATTATCCTGCCTAGTTTCTGCCTCAGCTATCTATTCAGGGAATTCTAGAAAATTTTCAGAGGCTGGTTGTATTTTTGTGACATCTGGGCTGCCTTGTCCTTCTTCTTCCTCCATAACTTGTTCTGTTGTTTCTTTCAAATGGATTCTGGTGGACCTCCTAGTTCCAGATGCAAACTTCTTCTTTTTGCTCTATTTCCTGGTGTCAGCAGGGGTTGTGGGGACAGTTTCAGATGATTCTATTTCCTTTGTTATTTCCTGTTCTGTCAAATTAGTAGTCACTCTAGAAAAATGAATCTTATTTTGTTTTTCTGTTCTGCTGCCAGTTCCAGATCCTCTTTTTCTTTGTTTCTTGGTTCATGAAGTTGAGGGTTCAGGAGCAAGGTTTTTTGTTGCTACTGCTGGGTGTGGTTCTGTAACAGCTTCTATGGCAATTTTTGTTTCACCTTCTATAGCAGATTTTGTAGTAGCTATTTCTTCTTCTACAGCAATGTTAGCAGCATCTGGTTCTTCTTCTTCCTCATCTTCATCCCTAAAAATGACATCGTTTAGGGTAGAGTAAAACCTATCAAAAATCCTAGGGTTTCCTCTAAAATGGTGTTGGCAAATTAGTTTGATGAGGCCATGATGGTGAAGGCTTTCTTTACCCTCTTGATATCTCTTTGCCATGTTTTTTAATTCCTGATACAGATATAGGGGAAGATTTACCCTAACTTCTGGTTGTTTCTCACCATGTCTGAAATGGTTCAAAATTCATAGATGATGCCCTAACAACATCACATACTGCCCTTCACAAGTTAGGAATTTAATTACCCAGGTGGCTACTTCATCCCAGGGTTCCTGTAGGCTGGACCTTTTTAATCCTTTGCATGTGTTTTTATGGGTTAAATACTCTGGCTCTCTATCATTTTCTTCTACAAATTGATTAACTACATTTGCCAATGTATTCTTGCCAGATCTAGAAATTGAAATCCCTTCTAATGGGAGCTCAGTAATCTGACTTACAATTTTAGGGGTTACCTCAATAGTCATGCCGTTAACATGTGCTCGGTTGTTTATGAATGTATGGGTGAACATGCCAGCCAAATATTCAGAGGACCCATTAAACTTATCCAAAAATGGCATAAGCCCTCCATCTTCAAAAATTTGTAGGACTGTCGGATTTTCTCGGAGGTAGGTGGTATCTGCTGGTTCCATTCTGATCTTTCGCCCCATCTTTTCTATTTAAAAACCGTTCACTACTGCTGTTATTCCTTTGCTGGATCTCTGGTTTTTTTATGTTGCAGATTTAGTTCAAAATCTTCGCTTGCCCTATTTCTCATCTTCTTCTTCGAAATGAACCGTAACCTAAGCACTGTACTTCACAAACACATCTTCAAAAATAAAGGTGGCACACATTTCTATTATTGCACCGAACACCTATATATCAATGATTACATGGACGTCCTTGTCGTCAGATCCACCTCATTCGGTTTTAATTTTTTTGTTTAGTCCGCAGATTCTCACGTGCAAAATAAACCATGTCTTCCTTGATTCTACTACCATGCAAAATAAACCATATCCTTGTTGACACGTGTTCCATTTTATCATATGCAGCTAAAAGAATTTGATTTTGTCATACCTTGTCTTTCTTGGATGCCACGTGGAAATGCTCTTTCCGAAGATTATAATTTAATTGCAAAAAAAACTTCATTTCGAAGATTATAATTTCATTTTGAAGACAGGCCTTCATTCTGAAGACAAGTCTTCTTTGCAAATTTAAATCTTCATTCCGAAGATTAATCCTCATTCCGAAGATCAATCCTCATTCCGAATATCAGGCTGTATTGCGAAGGTAAATCGTCATTCCGAAGATAGATCTTCATTCCGAAGACAGATCCTCATTTCGAAGATGATGCAACAAGTCGTCATTCCGAAGACAAAGTTTCGTTTCAAAGACAAATTGTCATTCCGAAGACAAAGCTTCTTTCTGAAGACAAAGTGCAACATTCATTCTGCTGTCATTTCGAAGATAATTTTAATCCGAAGATAATACAGTAGGCACTATGTTTGGCATTCTTGTTTCGAAGATTAGGCAGAAATCAATATTTTCATTTTCAAAACATGTTTTAAGTATGCCAACTCTTATGAATACCTTTTATGCTAATGGTTAATTGTCATATACTATATACCAATCATTTTACAATGAAGAAATGTAAGAAATATATACCTGATAAAAACAGTTAATGCCAGTTTTGAAGAATGACTACCTTTGTTGATGTTCTGTTGAGATTTTCTGCAACATTTCAAAACAAGTGCACTTGGTGAATTTGTACAATGATGGTTCAAAAATTTCTCAAGGTTATACATGCCAGAAAACTGGTTTTCATGCACACCAACCCAATAATGCCTTAAAAAAAAGGTTTTCATTGCTGAGTTATTCTCTTTTTTTTTTTTTTACCTCTCTTTTTTTTTTTCTTGATTCTAACTATGCCCATGAAGGAATTTCATGATTTCCCTTGAAACCATGCCCATGAAGGAATTCATACCCAAAATTTATTCATCTTTTTGTTTTCTATTTTTTCTGATTTTTTTGTATTTGTTTCTATTTTTTCTTGAAATCCATGATCATGCCGATTGTTTTGAAGTGGAAGAGGGAATCTCTTCCACCTGTTGTGTATCCAAACTATCAAGTTGTTGCAAGAATTACTCTTTAGTCAGAGGTGTATGGTACACCCTGAGGCGATGTCCATTTACTACCAACTTTCTTTGTGATCCATCAATAGGAGATAGACGAGCTGCTCCATTGTCAAATACCTCTTCAAGCTGGTAAGGTCCAAGCCATCTAGTTCTCAGCTTTCCATGGAAGTCCTCATAGAGAGAATCAAACAGTAAAGCCCAATCTCCTTGTTGAAGTTTCCTCTACTGAATGTGACTATCATGCCACAGCTTCCTCTGCTCCTAAATTACCTCAGTTTGGTGCAGAGCAACCAATCTAAGTTCATCCAATGCATTCAACTGCAGAATCCTATATGTCTATGCTTGCGATAATTCAATTCCAATTTCCAATGCTGTGCACAATGTTAGTAGCTCAAATTCAATAGGTAAGAGAGGTTTTTTACCAAAGACTAGTTCATAAGGTGTGAATCCAGTAGTGGACTTCCAAGTAGTATTGTAGGCCTAAACTGCTTCAGGTAATTTATCTAGCCAATTTCTCCTATGAAAAGCTACTATTTTTGTCAAGATGTGTTCTAGTTCCCTGTTTGTTACCTTAACCTGGCCATTTGCTTATGGGTGGTAAGGTGATGATTTCCTATGTTTGATTTCATACAATTATGTAAATGCCTTTATGACTTTGGATGCAAATTGGGGTCCTTGGTCTATGGTGATAGACCGTGGAGCTCCAAATCTCTAAAAAATCTGAGTATACAAGAAATCAGCGACCTCTTCATGAGCATGTTTGAAAGCACGCACCTCTACCCACTTTGTCAAGTAATCAGTGCATACTAGAATATGCACCTTTCCTTGATAAGGTGGATCAATAGGTCCTACAAAATCAAACCCCCACCTCTCAAATGGTTCTAAAACCATTTTAGGTTGCAGTGGCATCTCATTTGTATGAGTGGGTTTCCCCATTCTTTGGCATGCATCATAATGCCTAATGTACTTTTTCACATCCTTGTGAAGAGATGGCCAATAATATCTTGTCCCTAAGATTTTCCTAACTGTGCTTTTTATAGAATAGTGTCCACCTGAGGGTTCATCATGACAAGCTCTAAGGATATCATACACTTCATCCTTTCGGATGCACCTACGTAACACATGGTTAGGACTGCACTTAAAAAGCATACCCTTAATCCATTCAAAAGAAGAACTCTGTTTGATCAATTGTTTTTTCTATTTTGAAGTGAAATGTGGAGGAACTTTCCCTGTGACCAAATAATTGGCTATATCTACAAACCAAGGTGATTGGACTGATATAGCAAATAGTTTTTCATCAAGAAAAGTGTCATCAACTAATTCTCCTTCATCTGTGTTCTGCAACTTGGACAAGAAATCTACCACAACATTAGCTTTTCCTGGTTTGTTGATTATAGTGATATCAAATTCTTGCAGCAACAGCAACCAACGAATAATTCTTGCACTTACCATAGGTTTATTCATCAAATACTTAATGGTTGTATGATCTGTGTGAATAAATATTTGATAACCTTGTGATGTAATGCCTGAATTTGTTGATGGCATATATTATTGCTAGGAATTCCTTCTCAGTGGTTGTATAATTTTTCTCGGCTCCTGTCAAGTTCTTGCTAATGTTGTAGATGGTATAGTGTTCACCATTGTCAATTTGCCCTAATGCTACTCTAATTTTTGTATTGGAGGCATCAGTTTGTATGTGAAATGGTAATGTCCAATTAGGTCCTCTGAGCACAGGTGGAGTTATCAATTTCTCTTTCAGAGCTTCAAATGCTTCCTGACACTTTGCAGTCCAAGAGAATTCAAAATATTTTGTCAATAGGGCAAACATAGGACTGGCTATTGTACTAAAGTTGGTAATAAACCTACGGTAAAAACCAATGTGTCCTAGGAAGCTTCTGACATTAGTCTGAGTTTTAGGAGGAAGGAGATTCTTGATAATTTCCACCTTCTTTGGATCAACTTGGATCCCTTCGGGAGAGATGTGATGACCAAGAACTATCCCTTCCTTCATCATCATGAAGTATTTTTCTGGATTCAAGGATAACTCGGTATGTTTCCACAGTGAGTTAAGACTTTGTCAAGATTTTCCAATGTAAAATCAAAAGTTTGTCCACATACTGTGAAATCATCCATGTATATTTCAACACTTTTGGTGGTCAGATCAGCAAAAATTGCTAGGAATGCTCGTTGAAAAGTTGCTAGGGCATTACACAAACCAAAAGGTAAAACCCTATAGGCAAATGTTCCCTATGGACATGTAAAAGTTGTTTTCTCTTGATCTTCAGGTGCAATCTAAATTTGATTATATCCACTAAATCCATCAAGAAAACAAAAGTATCTTTTTCTAGCAAGAGTATCTAACACCTGATCTATGAAAGGTAATGGAAAATGGTCTTTGTATGTCACCTTATTCAACTCTCTATAGTCTACACATACTCTCATTTTTCCATTTTTCTTAGGAACTATTACCAATGGAGAAACCCATTAGCTATTAGAAATTGGGTAAATGAATCCCACTTCCAGAAGTTTTTCAATTTCTTCTTTCACAATATCTCTTAAGGCAGGATTCAATCTTCTCTGGGGTTGTCTAACTGGTTTGACTTCTTCAGTATAGATTCTATGGATACATATATCAGGATGAACTCCTGACATATCATATCTTTGTAGTTCCAAGAAAAAGCATGAACATGCTTCTGCAAGACAACTATCAATTTTTCTTCCTCTTCCCTAGTAAGCTGGCTGTAAATGTTCAAAAATTTGCCTGGCTGGACTTCTATTTGTTTTGTATTTAGAAGGACAAGAAATCTGCCACAACATTAGCTTTCCCTGGTTTTTTTATTATAGTGATATCAAATTCTTGCAGTAACAACAACCAATGAATAATTCTTGCACTTACCATAGGTTTATTCATCAAATACTTAATGGCTATATGATCTGTGTGAATAAATATTTGATAACCTGTGATATAATTCTTGAATTTGTTGATGGCATAAACTACTACTAGGAATTCCTTCTTTGTTGTCTAATTTTTCTCGGCTCCTGTCAAGTTCTTGCTAATGTTGTAGATGGTATAGTGTTCACCATTGTCAATTTGTCCTAATGTTGCTCCAATTGTTGTATTGGAGGCATCAGTCTGTATGTGAAATGGTAATGTCCAATTAGGTCCTCCGAGCATAGGTGGAGTTATTAATTTCTCTTTCAGAGCTTCAAATGCTTCCTGACACTTTGCAGTCCAGGAGAATTCAGAATCTTTAGTCAATAGGGCAAACATAGGACTGGCTATTGTACTAAAGTTGGGAATAAACCTGTGGTAAAAACCAATGTGTCCTAGGAAGCTTCTGACATTAGTCTGAGTTTTAAGAGGGAGGATATTCTTGATAATTTCCACCTTCTTTGGATCAACTTGGATCCCTTCAGGAGAGATGTGATGACCAAGAACTATCCCTTCCTTCATCATGATGAAGCATTTTTCTGGATTCAAGGATAACTAGTATGTTTCATAGCGAGTTAATACTTTGTCAATATTTTCCAATGTAAAATCAAAAGTCTATCCACATACTATGAAATCATCCATGTATATTTCAACACTTTTTGTGGTCATATCAGAAAAAATTGCTAGGACTTCTCGTTGAAAAGTTGCTAGGGACATGTAAAATTTGTTTTCTCTTGATCTTCAGGTGCAATCTGAATTTGATTATATCCACTAAATCCATCAAGAAAATAAAAGTATCTTTTTCCAGCAAGAGTATCTAACACCTGATCTATGAAAGTTAATGGAAAATGGTCTTTGTATGTCACCTTATTCAACTCTCTATAGTCTACACATTCTCTCATTTTTCCATTTTTCATAGGAACTATTACCAATGGAGAAACCCATTGGCTATCAGAAATTGGGTAAATGAATCCTACTTCCAGAAGTTTTTCAATTTCTTCTTTCACAATATCTCTTAAGGCAGGATTCAATATTCTCTCGGGGTTGTCTAACTAGCTTGACTTCTTCGAGTATAGATTTTGTGGGTACATATATCAGGATGAACTCCTGACATATCTTTGTAGTTCCAAGCAAAAGCATGAACATGCTTCCGCAAGACAACTATCAATTTTTCTTCCTCTTCCCTAGTAAGCTGGTTGTAAATGTTCAAAAATTTGCCTGGCTGGACTTCTATTTGTTTTGTATTTAGAAGGACTGAATTCACTCCTTCATACCTGGTGATTAGGATATTAAGAGGACATTGTTGAGATGGGAGAAGAGAAACAATTTCTATTTTATTGCTGCTTGAGGGAAGCATATCGAGTATGGAACAGTGAGAAGGAAAAATCAGATGATGGTGCCATCCATGTGGTAGTGAAACAGAGTTTCCCTGTGATAGTACAGATGGTTAATCTTTAGATTTTTGATTCTCCTCATTACTTAACAACTATTGGATATTTGTTGCTTCCCATTTTAAACCTTGTTCATGCAGAACATTCATAAGGATTGTTTCATTTTCTAAATTTTCTGTGTCACTGAGGTATTTTGTGTGTTCTCTTACTACTAAGGTAGCTAGTGTAGAAATGACCTCTTCTGGTTCTTCATCTGAGTCAGAAAACCATAACTGACCTAAAAATTTGCTAGATGGTTTTACAGGAGGATATAAAGAAATCTGTTTCAGATCAATACCATTTGAAATAGTCATATTTCTAGATCTGCAGTCTATGAATGCTGTTGCAGTTGTAAGCCAAGGTCTTCCCAAAATAATGGGATATCCATGTGCTGAATTTCTTGGCTATAAAACCAAAAAATCTACAGGGAATTCCCAAGAAGAAACTTCTATAGGGACATCTTCAATGATACCTTCAGGTTTTGCAACTGACCTATCAGCCATTTCTAAAACTATAAATGTGGGGTTGAGATGTTTGAGCTATAATTGTTTCATTGTATCCTTGGTCATGATGTTTATTGCAGCTCCTAGATCTATTAAAACATTTGATATTATTATTGAACCTATGGTAACTATGATAACTGGACTTCCTGGGTCACTATACTTTGGAGGTACTAGTTTTCCAGATAAGAGATCAGCTATCTTTCCTTCAACCTACACAGTCTTGGGAAATGCTTTCTTTTTTCTTCTTATTCTTTTAATGCACAAATTTTGGATAGTACTATTAATATCTGGTATTTCCTTAATGGCTTGTAATAAGGGCAATGATATAGTTAACTTTTTGAGTTCTTTGACCAGTTTTGACTCAGAATTGTTTAGTATTGCATTGAATATTTTAGGATATGGAATTATCCTTGGTAATTGTTCTGCCTGTGGTTCTATTTTTGTCTCTTTCTCTATTTTTGGTTGAATTTTCTTTGGTTCTGATGATTCTTGCTCTTCATTTTCTTTGATTTCATTTGAAACTAGTTTAGGTACAACTTTTCTTGAACGAAGTTGGATGTTACTACAATCAAGAACATTAATTTCAACATTTTCTTCAGCTTCAACCACATAGACAGGAGGTGTCTGTCTCATGCTATTTGGATTAGTGACTGGCTGAGCTAGCAGTTGAGGTTGTTTCACCTGTTGTGTTTTTTGTGGTTGGTTTTGTTTATCTTGAAAGTTTTGAGTAGGTGCAGGCAGAAAATGCTGAGTTTGACCTTGATTCCTTTGCTGCCTTGGATAGGACTGGTATTGCTGACTCCACTGTGGTTGGTTTTGCATCCAATGTGGATTAGTCTAATTTTGATTCCAGGCTGGATTGTTTTGATTCCAAGATGGGTTATTTTGATTCCATGAGGGGTTGTTTTGATTTTGATTCCAGGCTGGGTTACTCCAATTTGTTTATGGCCATTCTTGGGAATTTGTCTATTGAGGATAATTCCAAGGACGTTGGGGTGGTTCTGATTGTCCCCAAGGCATAGTACCAGGATTATGCCCCCAATTTGTAGGAAAACAAGGGGGATTTTGGTATTGAGAGAAATTTCCCCCTTTTTTTGGTCTAATATAGTTGAGTTCCTTAGTCTAATTTTCTAACATAGTTTTGAGTTGTGGTAGCAGGTGGCATTGATCAGTTGAATGCCTTTTTGAACAGATACTACAAATGGCTAAGATAGATGTTTTATTCAAAGGACATTCCTGCAAAGCATGTTTATTTCTACATCTCGGGCAATAAATTACCAAAGTTTCTGTGGTTTTTGCTTTTGCAGACATTTCCCCCAAAGTAGTGTTTAGGTGCACTAGAATATTAGTTTTGAAATTTGCAAGTTCCTCTATCAGGTCCTTCACATCAGTGCCATTTGTATGACTTTTTCTTCTTCTTTGCTTAGTGCGAGAGTAATTCCTACAAAGATCCATAATTTCATCATTACTAAGAGTGGTTACATCCCCTTTTCCAATCAAATCCAGAACTTCTCTAGATTCATATTGCAATCCTCTCAAAAAAATGGTTTTACATAATTCTAGTTCTACAAGTCCACATCTCCTTTGAAAAAAGGAGAACCTATCAAGATAATATTCCAATGTTTCATCATCTTCTTGCTTAATTCTGAATAACTCATCTTTTTTATTCCTTACATGGCAATACTCCTGATATTTATCTAAAAACATAGTTTCCATTTGATCCCAGGTTCTTATGGAATTTGGCTCTAAGCTCATGAACCAGCGTAATGCTAAATCCTTGAGTGTTGAGGGAAAAACCTTAAGTTTTTTATTGTCATTTATATAATCATAGGTCTGACACACTACCTTGAATTCAAACAAAAACTGATCAGGATCTTCAGATACAACACCTCGAAAGGTTGGAAGTACTGAAGGTGAAATGGTTTTCATGGGAGAGTTTTTTGTTGGATTCAGACGGATAGGATATTCAAATGTTCTGGAAGGTTGGGGCATATCTCGATCATCTCCTTCATTATGGACATAGCCATGTTGGCCATCTATATTGCCTCCTTCTGCCATAGTTTCCTATTTCCTAGGATAAGTTAAAGCTTTCCAAATTGTTCTCTCAAGAGGTCCAAGATTCTCTGTTGATGATGAGTCTGATGAATTTTCTTCCTTAAGATATTATGATGATGATAAAATTGATGATTTTCCTTTCCCAAAATGTTCTAATGATGGTGAGACTAGTGATCTTTCTATCAATATTTCTGGTAGTTCAAACACAGGTGATTCACCCCTTAGGCGTGAAGATCTCCTTAATGGAACAAGCCAGGGATTCTTTGGGGTAGTTCTACCTTTTTCATCCCTAGACTTACTCATTCATGTTTACTCTTGAATGACATAAATTAAGTCAATAGTTGTTACCTTCCTCAGCTGTTGTATTCAGATTTTAACCTAAATTTTCACAACTTAGTCTGATTACGGCTATTGGACTGTTTGTTTTCTTTTGGAAACACTATTCCCTAGAAACGACACCAAAATGATGTGTAGTCATTATAACATCATTAATTCTCAATGAATTTTTCAATCCAAGGCTTTGTACAAGGCTATCTATGAGAAGAAGAAGTGAAACAACTATAACTTAGGTCAATCTAGAGCAACAGGTCTTATTGATGGAACCAGTTGTGTGGGGGGTTTTAGGACATTCCTATCTCTAATTGCATAAATTAAACCTTAATATAATTGCAGAAATGGAAACTAATCATTAACTACATAAATGAAATCTTGATTTACAATTGTAGAATGAGACCTAATTATGTTGTAGAAATAATAGTTGCAAAATTGAAAGTCTGATTCTAATTGCAAAAAGGAAATCTATTTACTTTTGTAGCAATGGAAATATAATTATAGCATGGAAAATAAAACCCTATCAAGACTCTGTAATAGAAGGTTGTCAATCTTCTATGCAGGGGTTGACAACAAAACACAAAATGTAAGAAATTGCAAAAAATAGCAAATTCTAGAAATAACAGTCTGAAATAAAATGAAAGCTTTGCTGAAAGTAAATATTACAGATAAAACATTAAGCACAAGATTAATCTAATCATAAATAAACTAAGATTGTAGATATTGTCAGTTGTTTACAAGCAATTGAAATAACAAGTTCTACAACTCATTCTGCTGCAGCAAAATTAGAATAAAAACCTGTTGTTAGTCCTCCTCCTAGGTCTGGAAGTGGCCAGCATCCTTGTCCAGAAGAAGGTATGAGTCTCTCTCTCTCTAGATATTAATCACACTCATTTACAAGCAATATGAAATAGAACTAGTGCACTTTATTGATTAAAGAACATGATTACAATAATTCTGCTGAAAACCTGTTACAGGACTATAACAGTCAAATTCTACTTATTTTCTCTACTTTCTGCTTTCTCCTAGCTTCCTTACTCTTTTCTCACTACCTACTATGCTCAACCTGAACAAGAGAAATATTTATAGATGTCCTATGATCTAATTACAAACTATGGATATCTCAAAAGATCTAATCCTACTATGTTGCAACAAATTCTGGGTTTATTCTTTGATCTTTCCATTAATGATGGCTTTGTTCGGAAATGATAGTAAAGACAGATGGAAGATATTTTCCTTTACCTTTTCTGACCTTTATTTCCCTTTTTTTAGCTTCAAAAATTGGTCAACAAGTCAAAAAGCACATTCTATTTTCATTTCGGAGATAAGTGGCTTCATTTCGAAGACAATGCAATTCTCATTCCGAAGATCACTCATTCCGAAGATACTGCAATTCTCATTATGAAGATACTGTAATTCTCATTTCGAAGATATCTTTTCATTCCGAAGATACTTTGGAATGAACAAATGTGTGCTTTTCCAATGATTTCTTCTGCATCTCTCATGTGGGTTATCTCCTAAGATCAATTTCCAATGGTCTTCATCTCTTTCCACATGTGAATTCCATGCCTTGCTATTTATGGATAGCTGGCTGGAATTTACATGGGAAAGACCAGTTTTTGCTACACAGCAACAGTTTGCTTGTACTATTACCAGATTTAGGTGAAATAAATGCTTGAGACAAATCAAAACATGATTAGTGAAATGCTGCTATTATTCTAAGCATATCCCATTTTAGCAAGTCATAGCAAAAAGAACACAAAACTATGCAAAAAGCTATAAAAATTAGCATATAATATTCCAAATACATTGATCATGCAAAATGGTTAATATACAGCATATTGAATCAACTTAACTAACATATCAGATAAAACATAAGAGTTTATAAGCAATTTTAGTGTTTAAAACATGTTATGATTGAGGCATTTCTAGGCCTCATCATATCTTAAACTTAGTTTACTATTAAAAGGGATTCACCTATTATGTGAAGATGTTTGATATGCATGGAATGTGAATGTTTCAATATAAGGATTAGGGATTCATATTCCACATTTTTATTCATACAAGAAAGATCCAACTTGAACGAAAAGGGGAGTGGTTCACCTTTATATGTGAAGAATACAATCTCGACACCCCCAACATGTATGCATGGGGAACCGTCAAAGAATAGAGTCAATTCAGCTATCATTTCTAGTTCAACATATGATTCATCTTATGTTATGTTGAATATGGAGTCATCAAGGAGTTGAATGAGGAGAGGTTGGTCATTGGACAAAGGATCTTTTGCAATTTGGTCTGATATGACCTGCCCTTTTATGAAATGAATTTGAGGTCTAATTTGGTTAGAAGCATGATCCACTTAGCTATGTGGGAATTGTGATAGCTTTTTTTCATCATGTAATTGAGGGGATTGTCTCAGGCGATGACAAAGGTTGTATGGTTGACCATATAATGACATAGTTTTTCGATGATAGTTTCTCCATGTACCCGTATCTACCTTTGTAGCCAATTAGCATGCGACTTATGTAGTATATAGCTTACTATTTTTTGAGCACATTGTTTTGGGATAGAAGTGTACCTAGCACAAAATATATAGTAGAAATGTATAGTTTTAGCACCCTAAAATTGGTGCAGTTAAACCATCAATAAAAATTAAAAATTTGAATTTTAACCCCAAAACCGCTCGTTAACCGCTCACCTCATTTTTTGTGCCATTTTTAGAAATTGTTTTGACCATTGGACGATATCATCGCCGATATGATGATATCATCCCAAATCAGACGAATTCATCTAGAACAGAACATCCAAACGATTTTGTCCCAAAATCAAATTTTCATAATTAGCTTCTATTTCAATGACCTCTCCAACTTGGGCAGAAGCGTGTCTGCATGGTTGGAGATTCCCATTTTGAGGATATCCTAGATTGGGATGATCCCCAAACTCCTAACCTCCCTCTAATATTATATAAACTAGGATTTTTCTAGTTTATCCCCCTGATTCCCTGGTTACCTGATTTCCTGCCTGCTCTCCTTGACTCCCTACAGGATTTCATATTCATGTTTTCAAGTTTTTATGTTGCAGGATTTCACTATGTTTTAGTCGAAGATAGCTCGGATCGTCGTAGGTGATTCAACCACAATTTCGGATGATCTTGTCAATATCGGTGATGATCTCGTACGATTGTAGATGATCTTGACTACAATCCAGCTTGGAGGCAATCAGAGTCCCAAGTTTGCATTTTCTACCTCATTTTTTTAGTTATTAGTACATTATATTAATTTACTTCTGTTTTGCATCTTGGAGTTAACCTCATTTAGCATAATTGCATGATAATATTCAAAATAAGTTATCAAAACATTGCATCTCATTTAATTTGATATATGGATTTGTTATTTAAGCATCTACACTCTCATTTATATCACTTTGCATCATTCTTGCAATAGTATTTTTGGTTTTTGGTGTCTGTTTTCTTGATTGCAGGTTTCTGACGAATTCATCAGGTCGTTGATGATCCTGGGTGATCTCAGATTATCGACTATGATTTGGGATGATTTTGTACAATTATAGATGATCCTATCATATCCGGGACGATATGGACTCCTACAAGCTTCAGAATCTTCATCAGACATAAAGAATTAGGTGTACTCTTCTCCATTTAACATATTATCTACATTTAATCACATCAGGATTCATTTAAGTTTGCTATCTTCATATAAATCAGAATTTTCATATAGAATAGCTTAGATTCATTTTGGCCAACCAAGGAATCTGAATGATTGAACATAAAATGAACACATCAAACCCATTCTCAACCTAGGCATGGAAAGCGCCACTCAAAGTTTCTCGGTGAACCCCACCATCCATCAAAAATTCACCTTTATACCCCTCCCCCGAGAGGCACGACCTTCAAAGGGCCTCTCCATCCGAGGTATTGTCCCATCCTTTTCGCATCCCCCTTTAGGGAATGGATCCTTTAGCCTGAAGGTAAAGGTGCAAAAATTTGGGCGATACATTTTGGTGAACCCAACGTAAATCTAAAACACCTTTTGAAAACAATCCAAAAAAAAACACATTATTAAGAACATATAGAATTATTAGAAAACTGTTAAATTTGCATATCATACTTAGATGGTAGATTATAATAGAAGAAGAGTAGTCTCCATAAATTTTTAAAATCAATTAACGGCCATAGAGATTACTTCTGTGCTTAGAGTACCTCAAACATACAGAGCCCAACCTTTGTGGGATGAACTTGATAGGAGATTGGGTATTATTGGATCTAGATCAGGTGAATTTGTACCATGAACTTCAGGGAGCTTGCCATAGGTGGTTAGCCGATAAAATAGCACTTTTGTCTTCTGAATTATACACCTTTGAGGAATACCTTGAGAACACAATTGTAGTACATAAATTTCTATCTCGTATAGAGGATCAAGAAGTCATTCTTACGGATAGAAAGAGATGGAATAGAGTTCCTAGAGCTGTGTTGTATCGAGATTATTGCCATGAACTTTATTTTTACATGTCAAAGTCTGAAATAGATCATATTACCATAGCACACTTTGTCAAGTTCTTGAAAAACAACTTCCAATTTGAAGAGGAGCATTTCATGACTCTTGATGAACTTGAACCTATCAATGATATTCATAAACTATTCATAGAAAACTAAGTGATTCTTTCTACTATTGTTTCTTATAACTAGCATGTTGTTTGTTATTTTTATTCTCGTAAAATAATAATATAATAAAATCACACAAAAAACAAAAAAACAAAACAAAACAAAACACAAAAAAAAAAAAATAATAATAACAAAATATTTCCTTTAAAATATTATAGTAGGTATGTAGTTAAAATATATGCCTCTCAACCCTATCAAATATATATATATATATATATATAGGTATATATATTTGCTAAAACCTAAGTTTAGCACAATGCCTAGACTTAGGAATCGAAAAAAAACCGAAGAAGATGAAGATTGGTTAGGAAGACCATTAATAGACCAAAATGTCCCTCCTGAGGACCAAGTTCAGGAAGAAGAAATCCTAGACCAGCAAGAAGAAGAGCTTGCTATAGGAAATGAACAAGAAGAAACTATTAGAGAGGAAGGATCCTCATCCCCTAAAATGTCTCCAGGAGGAGCTATCACTTTTGATAACATGGAACAATTCTGGAAGTTCATTAATACTAATATTGGTGTTTTTAATAGAGCAGTCCATATGGACAAGGATCGAATTAGTGACACTCAAGCAACTCTAGAAGAAGTGTTTCAAAAACACACTAATCCCTTGTCCTTTATTGATCAAGAGAGTGATCAAGCTGGACAATCCAATTTGGATATGGTAGCTGTGATCCGGAACATGCAACAACAACAAGGTTACCCAACCATCTAAAGTGCTCGTTAACAAGCCTAGGGTCATTCCCGCACAAAAGAAACCATCATTTACTACTCTATTTCACCAAGCTCTTGATCAACATACCTCAAATCAACAAAAACCCAAAATAAAACCAAACACCAATTACCAACAATCTAGGGTACAACATAATACTACTACAAATCCCCTTCATAACACTCTTCCTACAAAAAATTTACATAATAGCAATATAACAACTAATCCTTATGTCACACCATCATACACTCATAGGTCCCATACCCATGTGCTACCGAACCAATATGGTGGACAAACTAGCAATCTTGAAGCCATGGTGAAACAGTTAGTTTCCCGCGTGGACCAGATAGATCCCTACCATCCCTCGTACAATTATCGAGAGATGTGTAGTCAGCCTTTAGATCCTATAGTCGTAGCACAACCGTATCCTAAACATTTTCCTATGCCTATCCTTCCCATATATAAAGGAACCGAAGATCCCATAGAGCATCTTCGTATGTTTAGGATAGCATGTCATGATATATCACATGATGACTTGTTATTACTAAAAATGTTCCCGAAAAGCTTGGGAGGAATGGCATTAGAGTGGTGTTGTGGCTGATCCACAACACACCCCAAAATTGGGGACCCACCTTTTTTGCATGCTTTCAAAGAAGACCGCAGTGGCCCAGATGCTAAAAAATCAAAGGAAGAGCAAAATATAGCAAGAAAAAGAAAGTGTCGCGATATCGCGACATGTTGCTCCGTCGCGACCAGAAATGAAAAGTTGTCGCGATATCGCGACATGTTGCTCCGTCACGGCCAAAAATGAAAAGTTGTCACGATTTCGCGACATGTTGCTCCGTCGCGACTAGAAATGAAAAGTTGTGCGATTTCGTGACATGTTGCTCCGTCGGTAGAAATGAAAAGTTGTCACGATTTCACGACATGTTGCTCCGTCGCGGCTAGAAATGGAAAGTTGTCACGATTTCGTGACATGTCACATTTTTGCGGCTAAGAGCAGCAGAATGCATCGTGAAGAGAAAATATCGTGATGTGTTGTGAAATCGTGGTGCAAGACAAAGAACCAAATTAAAGACTCAAAATGTCACGATATCGCGACATGTCATGAAATCACGGTTCATATAGGAGAGAGAAAGACAAAATGAAAATGTCGCGATATCGCGACTTGTCATGAAATCACGGTCGAAGGCAACAAGAGAAGAGTCAATGCAGAAGTTGTCGCGATATCGTGACATGTCACGTTTTTGTGACCTAAAGCAGCCAAAATGAACGTAGAGGAAAATCGTCGCTCGATATCGAAGTGGTCGGAAGGAAAATATGTCATGATTTCTGAAGGCTTTTGGAGACAGTCCGAAAGAGAAAAGCGTCATGATTTCACGAAAGTAGCGAGACGCCCGAAAAGAAGAAAAGCGTCATGATTTCACGATAGAAAGCAGTGAGACCGAAAGAGAAAAGCGTCATGATTTCGTGACAGAAAGCAACAAGATGGTACGAAATGAAAAAGTGTCACGATTTCATGACATGTCGCGTTTTCATGGCTGAGTGCAACAAAACACAACGAAGGAGAAAAACGTCATGATTTCGTGACAAGTTGCATCCATGCGGTCCGAAGCAGAAAAATGTCGCGATATCACGACATGTATCATTTTCGCGATGCATGATGACAAACAAGGCTGCTGACAGAAAAATGTCGCGATATCGCGACATGTCTTGTTTTCGCGATACAGGTAGAGGGGCAAAGCTGCATACATAAAAACGTCGCGATATCGCGACATGCTATTTTTGGTCATGATTTACAGGGGGCCATTACGGAACATGCAAAAAAGCGTGGAACACGTGGCATAAAGGTGTAAGGGCTACAGAAGCGTTACAGTTCACAGAGAAGATCAAGCGTCTCGATGTCGAACATAAAGTCAAAAACAACGAAAAGGCAGGGAAGGTGAAACGAAGCGATCTGGGAGATGAAGCGAAGCATCACAGGGTGAAACAGAGAGCATTGCCAAAAAGTATAAAAGCAGAAGCACAGATTGGTACAAGGGTCAAAAACCGCTGCGAGCAGAGTTGCAATGCCGAAGGCGAGAAGCCATTCTGGGCCTGCTTTGGAGTGTTTTTCTTCCCCTTTTTCTGGTTTTGAGAAAACTAGAGATTCTGTTATTGTAAAATGATCAATTTTTAATACAGAAAATTCAGAGAGTTGCACCTCATTGGCAAGAAAGAAGGAGTTATTTTCTGCATGCAGGATTAAATGTTTATCTTTCCCCTTTTCAGATTTCTAGGCTTATAGGTGAAGTTTAATGCAAGTTCTCTTGGTTGCTTCATGCGAATGTCTAAATCTGAAATCACAGTTAAAACCCCAGAGACCAGCACTTGACTTATCTGGATTGTGCATGTTTGCAGGTTCAATAGGTTAGGTTGCATGCATGGAAACCTCATTAGCTTCGGTTTTGTCAGAATAGGATTGCATCACCCTGAATGCATTTCATTTTTCTTTTTGCATTTTATTTTCATTTTTTCTGCACTTTATTTTCATTTACAAGCATTAAAATAAAAAATAAAAAACTAAAAATTCCAAAGTCTGAAAATAGAAAATTTCCATTTCAAGGCCAGAATTTCATTTTTCAGTTTTGTTTTTCATTCATGAGCAGATGATGATATTCCCTTCATAAAATTCCAATTTCATTGAAGGGGTTATGTTTTATGACATTTCATAAATTTCCATTTTGAAGTTACAGCATGGTCATACGAAGATCAAATCACATTTGCTTTATTCGGGTTCAACGAACAATCATTACAGTTTCACAGTAAAATAAACCAACATTGCCCCTTGTTTTTAGTTACTTGCAACCACTAAGGTGTTCCAAGCATTTTAATTGAATATCTTTATTTGAGATTATTGATACACATATACCAAATGCTAACATAGCGGAGACCTTGGAGAAATTGTTTATTAAATTTCTTTGCAAGAGAGGATTTAGAACCCAAATCCTATCGGAGAGTGTGTTTTCACAATCGGGTGAAAATACCACTCAACAGATTGGCGCTAGAAGGAGGGCATGAAAAGGTTTATTTCATTATGATTTTAAATGCTATAGGTTTATAATTGTTTGAGAGCTTTACATTGCTAAATATTTCAAGTCCATTTGATTAGCATCTTCGGCCTCCTCTAACACCACTCAACAGATTGGCGCTAGAAGGAGGGCCTGAACGGGTTTATTTTAGTGAGATTTAAAATTTTTGTATATTTCATGCTATATTGATTGTTATCTTTAGTCCTCTAACACTCGGCAGATTGTTAAAAGGATGGCCTGAATTGGTTTACTTTATTCTATTTTAAGCAATTCAGGTATGTTGTATATTTTTCTGATTGTTCATACAGAAATAAAGTGATTTGATTTAATTTTGAAAATTTTGGTCTTGACTAACAAAGTGTTGTTTCCATGCAATTACTTTTCATTTGATTTTAATGAATACATCTCTTAGTTGATGCTAACTTGATTTTTTTATACATTGCAGGTTGAATATTCAATAGATTTGGTTCTAAAGTTACATTCTGAGTTCACTAATGGCAACATTTGAGGAGCAAATTGTATCCCTAAGAGCTGAAATAGCATCTCTAAGAGAAAGAATGGTATCTATAATGGAGGATCATTATAAGGGTTTGTCTATACATGTGATACCCTATCATATTCCTAAAATGTTATTGGATTTTTTACGGTGTTTTAATCAAGAGGTGCCACTAGGATACTTGCAAAGACTGCATGTCTACAAGAATACATTATGTCAATTCCAGATTTTCTATGAGGAGGTGGCTTGTAAGTTATTTGCATACATTTTGGATGATAAACCATTCTTTTGGTATAGCCAACTACCCATGGAGGTTAGGACTTCTTGGATACAACTAGAAGCAGCCTATCTTTATCATTTTGGTAATCAGAGTTGACTTAGAAATCTTGAAAAATCAGTTTACCTCCATATGTAAGGAGCCTAATGAATCCTTGAGTCAATTCAATGGAAGATTTCGTGAGTTGCACTCCCAAATGTGGGAAAATTTTAACACATTAGAAGAGGAAGCCATGGAAGTATACTTGGGAGCCATACACCCCACACTTGCTTCACTCATTGAGGAAAAACTGAGTGGTTTGTCTCTAGAGAAAATCCATGAGATCTTAGAAGAGATAGAACGACAAGGTCTTGAAGAAGAAAAGGCACAACATGTTCACATAAGAGATTGTCCTTCTAAAAATATTGATGCCAACCTACACCAACCATTAAAAATAGCACCCTCCACTCCAATGATATCTAAGGTAAATGATCAAGGGGATGAATTTGAATATCCAAATCTTACAACCACCTTAGATGTAGTCCACGAGGAGGTGCAAATTGCTAAGCCAACATCCGCTAGTGAGGATTATGCAGAAATGATCTCATTCATAGAGATACACGATTATCCGGATGAAGGGGTTCTAAATTCAACAATGTTTGATATATGTGATAGGACGGAACCCACCATAGAATTGAATGAAGTGGTTGAAAGTGAAATGGAAAGAAAATCAATAAATAAATTTGAAGATATGATAGAATTTCACCACTTGTTCTTGGAAGATACTATTGATGAGATGTGTAAAATTAATAATCAAGAAATTCTTCACCCTCCAAATTATGATAAAATTGAATCATGGGTTACTAATTTGGATTATGATAGCCTTACAAATTTGAATTCAAGAAACGACCCACTTTTGGAAATAATTGAACCATCTAAGGAAGGTGAAGATGAATTTGATGAGAAACACATTGATGAATTGGAGGATGTTGAAGAAGTAGTTGAACGTCACCACTTGATTTTGGAAGAGGATTATTATGATGCTTGGAAGAAGTGGGAAGACTACACTCTCTCCAAAACTACTAATGAAACTTGTGTGCCAATTGATATACAGGACAACATAATCGCCTACTCAAAGGAAGATATTACAACTCCTATACAATTTGAGGATGTTTTGGAAGAGGGTTTCAAATCTCATCAAATTTTGGAAGATTATAATGATCCTATTGCCAAGGACAAAGAAGAAAAAGAATTTATGAATGAATCAAAAGATCATGCCACAAACATCATGGAATTTCATGCCATGGATTTGGATGACAATTTTCACAATGGTTGGGGGAGATATGATAATGCATTCTTTTCTCACATCCCTATAGATGAAACTCATATTTCACTTGATATGCAGGATGTTGAAACTTCTACATCATACGAAGATCTCACATTCACAAGATTTGAGAAGGTTGCAAAATTTGATCATGTTGAATATAAATTCATTGAAGATGCGGATACAAGTTTGCATGATGATTTTGAGGATTCAAATGAAGAGATACCATGGATAGTGAACAAAGAATTGGAACCAAATGACAAAGAGATTGATCAATTGGAAGCAACTCAAATGAAGGATCATCAAGATGAGTCATGGGACATACACTTTGACCAAAAACATTTGAGGGTTGAAAAGGATGGGCATGTTTTCAATTGGGTGCCCAATTTTGGTATGTTTGATGAACAAGTAATCAATGAAGAGTATGAAGACCATGAGGTAAAAGAGGGAATTACAAATCCCCATCAAATTTTGGTAAATAAAAATGTTCAAAAGTTAGAATCTAACCTTTTGTGTTCAAACATCCAAGATTTAGGTGAAAATTTGCATGACCATATTTTGAATTTGAATGATGTTTATGATGAAATGTCGTTAAAGGTGAATGAAAAACAAGGTATAATTTCTAATCACACCTTTGATAACATTGTTTTAATGAATGAAAAAGAAGTTGATGCACTTGAATTGTTAAATCAAATTCATCAACAATTACTAATTGAATCTAGGGTAAAAACTTTTAATGATCCTAATTTAGTAAATATCCTAGATGCTTGTAAATTGTTACACAAATTTGATTGGCCTACAAATTTGGAAAATAATTTGGCTTTAAAATTTTTAGAAATAGGCTCTTGCTTACAAGGTCTCATATTTGAAAAAGATAGCCTAATTCTAAATCATGAATGGAATTATGAAATTTGCATTTTAAAGAATAGACAAGATAAAATTGAATATCAATCATTGTCTAATCAATTTGAAAATTTGAATCTCACCTATGAGAATACTAATGGAACTAAATTTAATTGGTGGGGTGAGAGAGGAAAGTTGAAGTGGGTTGCATTGTTTGGTCTAATATTGTTTTTGTTGGATTCCTACAACATTTGGCATGCATATCACGTTATATTTTTGTTGAAATGTTCTAATCATGTTTGGGATCCAGGAAAGTGATAATCCAAGCTTTGCATCATCTTGTATTATATTGTACATTTGTATATAGATTTTGGTTTTTGGTTTTGGGTTTGTGTTTTCAAGTTTCATTTTGGGATTGCTATTTGGATTAGGATTTAAGTTGTGTGTTTCATTTGACATGTTTGGTTTGTCTAAAAAAAAAGATGAAAAATTGTTTTTGAGATGTCAACTTATGCCTAAGATCAGGGGAATATGAAACATTGGAATTGTGTTGTAGAAAGCTCCACAAGTAACACAAACATCTTAAATAATATCGTTTGAATCTTGTGATGCATGAAGTTGTCAGTTTTACACATTATGGTAAAGTAGATGATATATTCCATCCACATTTCAAAAGAAGCAGTGCATTCATATCTCATGTCACATTCCACATTGCATATACATGTCATCTCAGTACATTTTCATTTCATGTGCAATCATTGAGAAGGTGTCGAATCCTCTTAGGGTTATTCTATAACATAAAACATAAAAAATCCTAAGGTTGGGAACTGATGCCCGAACTATCTTGAACCAAGCACATTCTATACACATTAAAAAGAATCTTGAGCAAAATGATCAAAACCATGCTTGGAAGAAAAGGTGAGGTGAAAAGAATATTTCATGTCTGTCCTATCATGCAACATAATCCTTAAAAATAGTGGTTTTTACCACTCCCATAATGCTTAAAGCCTAAAATCAGAGTAGTAAGGATAGGGTTAAATCCTCATCTCACTTAGGTTGAGGATCCAATTCCCCAAAGCTCTGATTTGACCTACATGGAGTAGTAAGGATAGGACATAATTCTCATCTCGCTTAGGTTGAGAATCCGATTCCCCAAAGCTTCCATTTTTCCCATTTCATCATAAAGCTTGGATTGGAAGGATCGTACTACATGTCCTCTACAAAGGATGGGTAGTCATCCCAAAGGTCCAAGCAATAAAAAGTAAAACTAATTTTTCCCATTTCATCTCAATCTTGGATTGGAAGGATCGTACTACATGTCCTCTGCAAAGGATGGGTAGTCATCCCCAAGGTCCAAGAAATAAAAGATAATATTTTCCATTTCATCTTAATATTGGATTGGAGGGATCGTACTACATGTCCCTAGCAAGGATGGGTAGTCATCCCAAAGGTCCAAGAAATAAAAAAAAAAAGAAAAGAATGAATGAAGCCAAATCATGGATTATGGGGTTAAGTATGCTCATGCGTGGCAACATGTCTTGTCTAAAAGCAAGACCACTGATTGCTCAAATGGATAGGCTAGCTTGACAATTTCATCCATAACGAGGTTAAATCATTTTGTTCAAGATGAGGTAATGAACTCCAGATCAGAGTAGTAAGGATAGGATTAAATTCCCATCTCGCTTAGGTTGGGAATCCAATTCCCCAAAGCTCTGATCTCACTTACACTTGCACATGGGTTCAAGATGGTAGTGACACATAACCAACTTTGGGATCTAGTAAATTAATTCAAGTATACATATATTTGGTCCTAAGAGGGTTTGACAGTTTTAATTGTTTGTACATGATATTAGAAGGTTTGAGCCTTTGCAAAGCAAGTTGTTATATCTCTAGCATCTTCATCATACATCAAATCCTGCACAAATCATTCATAGCCTTGCATACAAATCATAAGTGAAACTGACAATGGAATGTTGATCAAGTTCAAGCGATAGGGAATGAAAACACATTGCACACACCGAGCTGATACTTAATGATTCTGATGTTTCATGTATTTCTGATCTATCGGTATTAGTTTATCCTTTATGTGCTGACGCTTGTATCTAAGCTTGTATATTTCAAGTTGGGTTCTCACCAAAATGCTCAGGAGCATTTGACAGTAGAGTCACCATTTGTTGTGGCTGATCCACAACACACCCCAAAATTAGGGACCCACATTTTTTGCATGCTTTCAAAGAAGACCGCAGTGGCCCAGATGCTAAAAAATCAAAGGAAGAGCAAAATATAGCAAGAAAAAGAAAGTGTCACGATATCGCGACATGTTGCTCCGTCGCGACCAGAAATGAAAAGTTGTCGCGATATCGCGACATGTTGCTCCGTCGCGGCCGAAAATGAAAAGTTGTCACGATTTCATGACATGTTGCTCCGGAAAATGAAAAGTTGTGATTTCGTGACATGTTGCTCCGTCACGGCTAAAAATGAAAAGTTGTCACGATTTCGTGACATGTTGCTCCGTCGCGGCTAGAAATGGAAAGTTGTCGCGATTTCGTGACATGTCACGTTTTCGCGGCTAAGAGCAGTAGAATGCATCGTGAAGAGAAAATGTCATGATATCGCGACGTGTTGTGAAATCGATGCAAGACAAAGAACCAAATTAAAGACTCAAAATGTCACGATATCGTGACATGTCATGAAATCACGGTTCATATAGGAGAGAGAAAGACAAAATGAAAATGTCGCGATATCGCGACTTGTCATGAAATCACGGTCGAAGGCAGCAAGAGAAGAGTCAATGCAAAGTTGTCGCGATATCGCGACATGTCGGTTTTCGTGACCTAAAGAAGCCAAAATGAACGTAGAGGAAAATATATGTAGCAGATTTGAAGGAGACAGAAAATTAGTCAAAGAGAAAAGCGTCATGATTTCATGACCGAAAGAGAAAAGCGTCATGATTTCATGATAGAAAGCAAGAGACACCGAAAGAGAAAAGCGTCATGATTTCATGATAGAAAGCAGCAAGATGGTATGGAATGAAAAAGTGTCACGATTTCGTGACATGTCACGTTTTCGTGGCTGAGTGCAACAAAACACAGCGAAGGAGAAAAACGTCATGATTTCGTGACAAGTTGCATCCATGCGGTCCGAAGCAGAAAAATGTCACGATATCGTGACATGTATCATTTTCGTGATGCATGATGACAAACAAGGCTGCTGACAGAAAAATGTCACGATATCGCGACATGTCTTGTTTTCGTGATACAGGTAGAGGGGCAAAGCTGCATACATAAAAATGTCGTGATATCGTGACATGCTATTTTTGGTCATGATTTACAGGGGGCCATTATGAAACATGCAAAAAAGGAACACGTGGCATAAAGGTGTAAGGGCTACATAAGCGTTACAGGTCACAGAGAAGATCAAGCGTCTCGATGTCGAACATAAAGTCAAAAACAATGAAAATGCGGGGAAGGTGAAACGAAGCGATCTGGGAGATGAAGCGAAGCGTCATAGGGTAAAACAGAGAGCATTGCCAGAAAGTATAAAAGTAGAAGCACAGATTGGTACAAGGGTCAAAAACCGCTACGAGCAGAGTTGCAATGCCTAAGGCGAGAAGCCATTCTGGGCCTGCTTTGGAGTGTTTTTCTTCCCCTTTTTCTGGTTTTGAGAAAACTAGAGATTCTGTTATTGTAAAATGATCAATTTTTAATACAGAAAATTCAGAGAGTTGCACCTCATTGGCAAGAAAGAAGGAGTTATTTTCTGCATGCAGGATTAAATGTTTATCTTTCCCCTTTTCAGATTTCTAGGCTTATAGGTGAAGTTTAATGCAAGTTCTCTTGGTTGCTTCATGCGAATGTCTAAATCTGAAATCACAGTTAAAACCCCAGAGACCAGCACTTGACTTATCTGGATTGTGCATGTTTGCAGGTTCAATAGGTTAGGTTGCATGCATGGAAACCTCATTAGCTTCGGTTTTGTCAGAATAGGATTGCATCACCTTGAATGCATTTCATTTTTCTTTTGCATTTTATTTTCATTTTTTCTGCACTTTATTTTCATTTACAGGCATTAAAATAAAAAAATAAAAAACTAAAAATTCCAAAGTCTGAAAATAGAAAATTTCCATTTCAAGGCCAGAATTTCATTTTTCAGTTTTGTTTTTCATTCATGAGCAGATGATGATATTCCCTTCATAAAATTCCAATTTCATTGAAGGGGTTATGTTTTATGACATTTCATAAATTTCCATTTTGAAGTTACAACATGGTCATACGAAGATCAAATCACATTTGCTTTATTCGGGTTCAACGAACAATCATTAAAAGTTTCACAGTAAAATAAACCAACATTGCCCCTTGTTAATAGTTACTTGCAACCACTGAGGTGTTCCAAGCATTTTTATTGAATATCTTTATTTGAGATTATTGATACACATATACCAAATGCTAACATAGCGGAACCTTGGAGAAATTATTTATTAAATTTCTTTGCAAGAGAGGATTTAGAACCCAAATCCTATCGGAGAGTGTGTTTTCACAATCGGGTGAAAATACCACTCAACAAGTGGTATTATCAATTACCCAATAATTCTTTGAGGAATTTTGAAGAAACTATCGAGTATTTTGTTCATCAATTTAGCGCCTACATTGAAATAGATGTGACCATTAAATATTTGTATAACTTAAAACAGGGTAAAGATGAATGCTTTGCTGATTTCCTAGCTAGGTGGAGACAGTTGATAGGAAAATTGCACTTTGTGTTACCTTATAGGGAGATGTTGGACATATTTATTAATAATTTTCAAGAGCAACTATCTTACGAATTATCAACTGCTACCTTGACCACCTTTGATCAGGCTATAGACTTAGCCCAAAGAGTGGAAGATGCTCTCATTAGGAGAGGCCAACTTAAAAAGAAAGACGATGAGAAAACATCCAAAAATAAATATAAGAATAAACAAGTTGTGGGTGATGGAGTCACCGATAGTAGAAATATTGCTAATGTTAATGTTGCGAAGACAATAGAGAAGTTTGTACTAAAACCTCCTGATAGACCTCCTCGAGAATTTACTAGGTTAAATCAACCTTTATCAACTATTCTACCGCAATTATTAGAATGAGGTTTGATTCAATTACCAAATATCCGGGAACCTGATCCAACTATACCCGGATACAGAGCAGATTTACACTATGACTTCCATAGAGGACCTGGACACACTACCAACTCTTGTAAAAGATTAAAACATAAAATACAGGACTTGATTGATAACAATGAGATGGAGGTGCAAGCCTTTCAACCTAAGCAAAATCCTCCTAATAATGTTCAAAAGAATACCCCACAAAACCAGAATCGAATGCCAATCAGTCATTGGACATCTTTCAACATCCCTTACCAAAACATGGTAAGGAGGTGGCTAATCAAATTGAACATCATAATGTCCCTCCTCCTGCCCGATATGTAGGAACTATTAGTGGGCATTTACCTATTCATGATCTAGAAATATTTGACACAACTTTATCCGTGGTTACAACCAGGCCTCTATATAATATTCAGATACTTGATCTTAGTGATACAGAATACGAGACTGAGAGTGATATGGAAATCACATCAAATCAATCGGATAGTTCTAATGATGAATCGGATCCTATTCACCCTATCACAAGTTATATGGTTCCAGAAGAGCCATTTCCAAGAAGAGTCACTACTAGACCCTCATCTCACCAATTACTTTCTAATGAGCTAGCTATAAATGCTAGACCAAGACCCATTCATCATCCATAGAATAATATTGTGGGTACCATCGGAGCTGTTACTAGACAACAGGCTCAAAATTCTCAACAAGATCAAATTCAGAATGGTGGATCAGCTCCATTTGTTTTGAAGGTTCCTAATAAATGGAATCATGCACCTAATGTTCAACCTAAACCTCCTTATAATATTAATGAACAATTATCAAATATTACAGCTAGAATTTCTCTTTTGGACCTTTTAAGATCTTCTCCTACACATAGAGATGAATTAATGCTCACATTGAGCCGGATGATGGTACCACAAGACATTCAACTTGAAGCCATGGCCAATACTATAATAACTCATGAAGTTGATTGTATTGACTTTCAGGATAGAGACATACCGCAACATAGTTTACATAAAGATAACCCCTTGTATATTACTGCCTTAATTGGAGATGTAGCAGTCAAATGAGTCTTGATTGATAATGGTTCATCTTTAAATATCTGCACTTTTGACTTCTACCAAAGATTTGGGTTTAGAAGTGATGAAATGAAAAGAACTGATATGATCATAAAAGATTTCAATGACGAAACACAAGAAACGTGTGGAGTTATTACCATTCCATTGCAGGTTGGTCCGAGAACCTTGGATATGACTATGTTTATTGTACATTGCCCTGCATCGTACAATATACTCTTGGGTCATCCTTGGATCAACGCGATGCGATTTGTTCCCTCAACTTTACATCAATGTGTTAAGTTCGAATTTAAGAATCAGTTGGTTACCATTCATGGTGATCCAAGACCCTTTGATATGTGTGCTTTGGTAGAACCTATTGGAGTTCAATTTTGCCCTGCTCTATCATCCACACATCCTAATTCTCATTATCCATCTAAACGTGTGAAACTCACACCCACAATGTCATCTACTTCTTCTCCATCAGTTGCACCTCCACATATAGCTCAACCATCTTCTGAACAAACCACATTAGGACCTAAGAAAGATCCTAATCCCACAACCAATGTCTCTTGTTCTACTCCTATAACTTCCATACCTTTAATAGACCCATCTATCGACACCTCTACACCATCTACATCCACCAAATTCATATTTTCTACATCGGAAGATGTAGGGAATGTTCCTTCTACCTCTTATGCTCTTACTGACGAGCTCTTACCCGATCTATCTAAAATTCTTATATCAGAAGAAACGAATGCTTCTATGCAAGATTCCCTTATTTTAAATAATTTGCCACCATCTCCTCATACCTTGGGCCTCCCATAGCCTATGGGAAGTATTTACCAAGTCGAGAGCTGTGCCTTTATTTATAAGGGATATGACTGGGGTAGAATACCCAGAAACATCAGAACTCATTATGATGGATATGCTCGATGTTATTTTACTAATGAGTATATTAAAGCCAAACCTATAATGCTTAAATTGGGATATAAAGGGAAAGGTTTGGGACCTTTCCAGAATGGTATGAAAGAACCTTTTGAGGTAGAAGCATGGCCCACCCGATGTGGTGTGGGCCTATTTTCTAGTAAGGGTCAGCCATTCCCATTTGAGGATGATGACCATCTTATATGTTACCAAGATTATTTAGATGAACGCGATGCTTTGTGTTTAATGAATAAGACATTCACATGTAATATGCTATCTATAGCTTATCTTGAGATGATCGTCGAATCCGATGATGAGTTGGAGGGAGATATCTTCCATGATGTCTCCGTTGAGGATTTATTACATAATGGATTTTATTTTGATGGCTCTATACCTAGTATAGCCCAGCTTGAGGCCACGACTCCTCAAGATGAATTATCCAAGCTAACCTTGGAAGAATTACAAGAATTGGGCGTTTCACCTACCCCACCTAATTTTGAGAGAGATCTACACATGGAAGTAGAAAATGTCATAAAAATTAACATTGGAACCAAGGATAACCCTCACATAATCAACATTGGATCAGAATTGAGTCAAGAAAAATAGGATAAATACATTGCATTTCTTAAAGAATATGAAGATGTCTTTGCTTGGACATATGAAGATATGCCAGGTTTAGACCCTTCTGTAGTTATGCATCACCTAGTAGTGCATCCGGATGCTAAACCTGTTAAACGAAGCTTAGAAAAATGCATCCTAAAGTGGCCTTACTAGTCAAAGGGGAGTTAGAAAAACTCCTGAATGTTATTTTTATACAAGCCATTGATTATGCTTGAATGGATCTCGAATGTAGTTCCAAGTAACTAAGAAAGAAGCTACTAAGGTTAGGGTTTGTACGAGACTTTAGAGATATTAATGTTGCATGCCCTAAAGATGATTTTCCCCTTCCCAATATGGATCAGATCATTGATTTTACTACTGGGAGTGGAATGATATCCTTAATGGATGGATTTTCTGGTTATAATCGGATCAGGATAGCTCCTGAAGATCGAGGCTAAAACAACCTTTATTACCCCTTGGGGGACTTTCTGTTGGAAAGTGATGCCATTCGGTTTGAAGAATGCAGGTGCAACCTATCAATGAGCCATGACTTATATCTTTCATGATATGATGCATGATATACTACATGATTATGTAGATGACATTATAGCTCGTTCTACTAAAGAAGATGACCATTTAGATGACTTGAGAAAAGTATTTGATCGGTTAAGGGAATATCTTATCCGATTGAATCCAGCCAAATGTATATTCGGAGTTAAGTCAGGTAAATTATTGGGGGTTATAGTTTCTTTACGTGGCATCAAAATTGACCCTCTCAAGATTACGGCTATCACCGATATGCCCGCACCTACAAATATATCTGAATTACGGAGTCTACAAGGTAAGCTTCAAGCTATCCGTCGCTTCATCGATAAGCTGGCGGATAAAACTGGACCCTTTCTTAAGCTTCTTAAGAAGGATGTCTCTTTCCATTGGGATGATGAATGTAAGGAAGCATTTGAACTCCTCAAACAATATCTTCTTAACCCACCTATACTTTCACCACCTAAACCTGATCGCCCATTTATCTTGTATATTTTTGCTTCAGATTTTGCTTTAGGAGCTATGTTAGCTCAACTTGATGATGAGAAAAGAGAGCGTGCTAATTATTACATTAGCAGAACATTAATTAGTTATGAAACCCACTACACAACATTAGAGAAGTTATGTCTAGCAATCGTATTTTCTACATAGAAATTACGCCATTATATGCTCAGTTAGAAAACATACGTTATTGCTAAATCCGATCCCTTGCGGTATCTCATGAGTCGACCTTATTTATCTGGTCGCACAATGAAGTGGGTTCTTGCTCTAAGTGAGTTTGAACTCACGTTTATAGGACAAAAGTCTGTTAAGGGTCAAATCATAGCAGATCAATTAGTTGTTGCACCCTTAGAGTCCACCCATCCCCTCGTCATTGAGTTTCTTGATGAATGCCTTAACCTAGAGGCGGATCATTCAGAGCAATGGTCCTTATACTTTGATGGAGCTCGATGTATGAGTGGGGCTAGTGCAGGTATTATTTTGATATCTCCATAGAAACATCTCATACCTCTATCCTTTAAATTAACGTTTGCCTGTACTAATAACACTACTGAATATGAGGCTCTAATCCTTGGATTACGAGCTGCCCTGGCACTGAAAATTAAAAATCTATTAGTTTTTGATGATTCTCAACTTGTTATAAATCAAATTAACGATGTTTATCAGACCAGAGATGATAAATTGCGCCCATATAAAGCATATGTATTACAATTAATATCTTTATTTGATCAAGTTACCTTGGAAGCTATTCCTAGAACTAGCAATCGTGCGGCTGACGCTATGGCCGCAACTGCATCTCTTTTACCCTTGGAGTTAGATGATGAATATGCTACCATCATTATTCATCGACTCCAGGAACCCGCTTCAACTAAATCATGCTTGGAACCTTTGGACGTGTTTCTAATCAATGAAACTATTCCTGAACTTTGGTACACTGACATCCTCAATTTTCTTCAAAATGGGACCTTCCTTGAAGGTTTTAATAGAAACCAGTACCGGTTATTACGTAGACGAGCAAGTCGCTTCGTAATAATTGGCAATACGTTGTATAGGAGATCTTTTGAAGGTATCCTATTAAGATGTTTGAATCTAGAAGAGTCTAGATCAGCTTTGAGTGAAGCCCATGATGGATCTTGTGGGGGACACTTTAGTGGTAGCGCCATTGCTAAGAAGCTCCTTAGGATAGGATATTTTTGGCCTACCATGGAGAATGATGCACATGATTACGTGCGCCATTGCGACAAGTGCCAGAAACACGCTGACCTTGTCCATGCGCCTGCACAAGAACTGCAGGCTATTTCATCTCCTTGGCCCTTTTCAAAATGGGGCTTAGACATCATCAAAAAAATCAATCCTGTGTCATCTGATGGACATAAATTCATCATAACCGCCATCGAGTATTTTACGAAGTGGGTCGAAGCTATGCCCTTAGCTTCTTGCACTGGAACACAAGTTTCCAAGTTTATTCTTAATCAAATTATTTGTAGGTTCGGAATTCCTGCAAATCTCATCTCGGATAATGGAACTTGTTTCAAAAACAAAGATGTAAAGAAACTATGTCAAAAATATAAAATTCAACATCGTTGGTCCACTCCCTATTATCCTCAGGGTAATGGCCAAGCAGAAGCATCTAATAAAACATTAATTAAAATCCTCAAGAGACTGGTCAATAAATCTGGCCATGATTGGCACATTCAATTATATCCTGCTTTGTGGGCTTATCGAACTAGCATTCGTACTCCCACGGGCACTTCACCTTTTGTTTTGGTTTATGGCACTGAAGCTGTTTTTCCCTTTGAATTAGAAGTTCCTTCTTTGGCTCTGCTACTTCAAGATACTGAAGTAGGAGATGAATATCGTGCTGGCAGATTTAGTCAGCTGGAACTCCTAGATGAGAAGCGCATTAATGCTTTGGAGCATCTTCGTGCCTACCAGAACAAGCTCAAACGAGCATATCTCAAGAAAGTTCATAATCGATCCTTTGAGATCGGCGACCTCGTCTTAAAAGAAAATAAAAAAAATACTAATGCAACTAAAGACCTTAAAGGCAAATTCGAGCCTAACTGGCTTGGGCCATATATTATCACTGCTAAATTTGGATCAGGAGCATACAGATTAGCTACCTTAGATGGTAAAGATCTTAAAGAACCTATGAACATTATGCATCTTAAGCGCTATTATGCATAAATCTGGTAATTTCGTCACTGTATATATTATACATATTGTCTCATATTAGTAATTCATATAAAAATTTCAAAAAAAGTAATATTATGTATTCTCTCAAATCATAAATTAAAATCAAAATATAAAAAAATCAAAATCATCAAAATCCTCAAAAACATCTTCTATTTTGCACCTGTCAATTCTTGAAGTATTGCATTTATATTTTCAGTTATTTTGGATAAATTAGCATTTATTTGGAATCCCTCACTTTCACACTCACATGAATAAATATCTTGATCTTATTTGGTATGATTATTAATCTCTCTTATATCGAAGTCCACAGTTGAATTAAATAAAGTTTTGAGCATAGAGAACTGATCTTGTTATTTACTTGAACCAAGTACACCTTTTCACATTAAAATGATTTCATTGCAAATTCAAAATGATGCTACATAGTAGAAGTGGTCTCTTGAGCGAAAAGTTTCCCCTGCTATCCTATCATGCACATGGTCTAGAATCTTTGAGAATTGACAAAAGGACAAGCTCACCCCTGCCCAGAATAAAAATCCCTTGCTCTACAACCAATCCGAGCAAGTATCCCTAGTATAGGAAGAAAAAGAAAAAGAAAATCAAGAAAAATCATGAGAAAAAGAGAAATTATTCAGAAGCATTATCATTTTGTACCATCTCAGCAATATTTCAGCATTATCTCAATGGCAAGCAAAATACAAAAAAATAAAATAAATAGAAAAAGAAAAGAAAAGAAAAAGCAAAAAGCAATAAATCCCTTCCCCCCCTTTGAAAGAAAAGAAGGGTGAATGAGCTTGAATCCCTGGAATTCTCAATTATTCGAAAATCATGAGGTAAGCCCCATAACAGGTGGTTTGTGCCCAACCCGCTTGGCCTTGGGTAACTCCTAGCATGGTGATATGTCTGTCACATTAGCGACCTTCTTTTGTACAGACCTATGTCCGCTCATGGATCAGCTAGCTCTTGATGACCCGACTTACATAGTAGTCTGGTACGGTTACATGCATATAAATCATGGTCAACGAACACTCATTTGGTTAATTCAAATTACTTGTATCAAATTATCTTGCTCAAAATTGGTAAATGAACAATACAATTGCACACACATTTGTGTTTGAGAGATTTTGTATCATTATGATAGATCAAGATCGGCAATGAACTCACATATGCACATGGGGTTCCTTATAAATGTCAAATTTGTCTTTGAGATAATTTAAAATATTTATGCAAATCTTCTGGAATAATTTGATTTTTTTTACTTGAGAATATCTGCTTAGCGTAAAATCAATTAAATACATTTTTTTCAAAAATCCAAAATTTTCTTGCAAAACATGTTCAAAAGCTAGCAATAAAGTCACATTTATATATTTCGACTTTCGCGACGATGGTATAGTTCCTAAACCTAAATTGGAATTTTATGCCTAGTGCAAGTCCTCATTTTTATATTTTTTGTTTATCTCAAAATCAAAAATCAACTATGCAATAAAACTATTATATCAATTTCTTCTTTGGATTTCGCGATGATGGTATAAGTCTATACCTAAAATTCTATGCCTAGCGCAAACCATCGTTCTAATTTTATTTCCCATTTATTTAATCCATAAAAGCATATGGCTTAAATCATTATGTTACACAATTGTGCTTTAAAAAGAACGAAAACTTTCCTATTTCATTTCATTATGTCAACATTCATTTTTTTGCGACGATGGTATAATTCCTAGGGAATTGTTCAAATTTCTATCATACTTAGGAATTTTATGCCTAGAAAAAATCATATTTTTAATATTTCATGCATAATACTTTCATGGAAATCTGAAAACAAATCATCACTATCATCATTTTTCATCATCACAACACAAAGTCTTAAGAAAGTCTCTTAAGCACCCTTTTACTTTTAGCAATATTTCTCTCATACCGGGATTAGCTTAATGACCTAGCGAGCGGTGACTCCATGAAATGGTCATGTAACAATGACAATGTCCTTTGAAATTATTGTTAGAAGTCACTTTATTTTCATCAAAACACACCACAACAACCAGTTTGTTTACATCAGATTATTTCATTTAATTTTATAGCATGACATAAAATTATAATATTTTCAATGACATAATTACATGAATAGTCAATCAACAATTAAAATATTAAAGCATCATAAAACATATGCACAAGTCATATCACAAAAAGAACATCATATATATATCAAGAAGTATATACATCATATCAAAACGGATTGGTATGCCACAATCTATACCCTGGCATACTCAATCATCTCAAAAATAGTCTATGTACAATATGCATCTAGCCTCGAGAAGACCTCGAGCTCTCAGCCTCATCTCCTCTCCCACCCTGAGGTGGAGGAGGTGGTCCCATCGAAGCCCATCCTGTGTCGTGGGTCCTCGACGTCGATCGTGATGATGTCCTCGATGACCCCATCCTGATCGGCTCCGCAATGCCGACTGGCAACTGTATCCTCTGGCCCTCTGGAACCAGCTGGTAGTACACTCCCTGATAGAATGTGGTCTGAGCAACCGACCGTGCCAGCTCCAGAATGCTCGCCCCTCCACTCCGAGCCCTGAGCCGTGTAGCCTCATCCTATAGAGTCTGCACCTGAGCTCGTAGGTGGGCATTCTCCACCCGGAGAGCTGCCATCTCGCTGCTCTCCCCCACCTCGACACCCTTGCCCCTATCGAGCGATGGTGGCCTATCCCTCTACTAAGAAGGGAGTCTCTCTCTCCTCTCCTCCCTCCTCTCTGGCTGTTGCTGTCTCTCTAGAGCCTATGGTACTCTTCGACGTCTCTCCTAAGGAGGCCATCATTGATCCCTCCCTTCGTGACTCCTCATTGCATCGATGGTAGCCTAGCACCGCCTCTCCATCCATTGCACTATAGCATGCATCGGACCCTATGCCCTCATCATCCGAGGAGGGTGGATGCCTACATACCAGGCATCATACCCATCTACTACCCCCGCATCATCCCCATCCATTGGCTGAATGGGGGCATCATCAACATCCTGACTCCAGAACCATTGCATGTCTGGAGCCCCACTCAGTGTGGTGTTATCCCGCATAGTCTAGGAGTACTCATAATCCCTAAGAGAAGGGATCCCCTACTGTAGACCGAACTACCTCAAAACTTGGTCATAGCGATGGAGCTCTACCTCTCCCCACTCTGTCCTCAACCATATGACTCGCCTGATGCGAGCCAACTCCTGTCCATCCTCTGCCCACCCTGGATGCTCTCTCCATGGTCTCCAGGTGATCCGATCTGGGGTGAGGTCATCCAACAACCTTCGAGATGTCGACAGATCTATCCATCATTGTGACCCTCTCTGGAGCCACCAATAGAAAACTCGGGGTCTCTCCCGATCAACTCCTATCAGTGGAAGCCCTATCGGCCTCCGCACCACAATGTGCTCCTAGCACCAAACCTGTAGGAGCGATGTCAGCACCAGACATCGACCTCCCTTGTATACGACCCCATAAAGGATCCTATACAATCGACACAATACAAAGCTGCCCCAAGCAAACCTGTATCCGTGGTCTCTCATGTCACAGACCACATCTGAGAGTAGCCATGGTAATCTGCATCCACTCTGGTGGCATAGAAGAAGGCCACCCACCACCCCTACCAAAACTCGGGTCAACCGAGATGCCCTAGGCATCTACCTCAAAGCCTCGATGTTCACTCCGCCCTTCTCTAGGGCGAAGCTTGGGTCATTGCACAATCTCATCATAGCATGGCCCTGATTGGCCGAAGGGGTCATGAATCGACCATGTATGGGGATCCTCAAGATCCTCCATACATCCTCTAGAGTGGGAGTCATCTCCCCTATCGGTAGTCGAAAGCAGGACGACTCCGGATACCATCTCTCTGCTAGGGCTGTCAGTAGCCCCATGTCTGTAGGAAGTTGTGGCATCTCTGCCACATGCTACAGTCCTACCTCTACCAGTCTGTCTCGCTCGGCCTGATCGAGCATGGCTAAGTCATCCCTTAGACCTCCGTATTTCCACTCCCGACTCTTTAGTAATCCCCTCTACAAAATAAACAATAAAACAACAAAAATCATTAGTACATAATCATTAAAAAATCAATTAAAATTAAAATCATCCCATAAAAGTTTATATCGCCCATTATTGGATGATATCGTACCAAATTTAGACAAAATCATCCTTAATAGGATGAAATCATCTCCGTTCTTCAATTTGGGGATCACCCCTTATTGGACGGGATCGCCCCTATTTCTTCGATTTCGTCCTTAGACGAAATCGGCGATATAGGGACGATTTCGATGAAATTGGGACGATTTCGTCCCGATGTCATCGACGGCCTAAAAACGGCCGCGACGCCCAAAAACAATTAAAATTCAAATAAAAAAATCAAGTAAATCAAGTTAAAAACATAGTACACTAGGTTTAGATCCTTACCCGCAACCCGCGTCGGACCTCTGTCGATCTGTGTGTCGTCTCCACCATTTCGCCTGTAGAGCTCTGAAACAACGAAAGTGAACAGTAAAAATGAATTAGGGTTTTACCCTATTTTTCTTATTTTTATTTTTAAAATGACATTTTTCAATTTTTGTTTTTCGCGCTTTTACCTCAAACGTTCGATTTGGGTAAAAACTCGAGGGGGCACCATAGCAAACAGTCGTACGATTCGACCTAGAATCATCATCTAAAAAATGGAATAAATTTTTGCTTTCTCGTAAAGCGTAAAGAACTCGTCTTTAACGCATTTTCTTCAAAAAATTTGCTAAAGAGGGGGCAAAATGTAGCACCCTAAAATTGGCGCAGTTAAACCATCAGTAAAAAGGTAAAAATTTGAATTTTAACCCCAAAACCGCCCGTTAACCGCTCACCTCATTTTTCATGCCATTTTTAGAAGTTGTTTTGACCGTTGGACGATATCGTCGCCGATCTGACGATATCGTCCCAAATCGGACGAATTCATCTGGAACAGAACGTCCAGACGATTTCGTCCCAAAACCAAATTTTCATAATTAGCTTCTGTTCCAACGACCTCTCCAACTTGGGCAGAAGCGTGTCTGCATGGTTGGAGATTCCCACGTTGAGGATCTCCCAGATTGGGATGATCCCCAACCTCCTAACCTCCCCCTAATCCTATATAAACTAGGATTTTTCTAGTTTATCCCCCTGATTCCCTGATCCCTGATTCCTGGTTACCTGATTCCCTGCCTACTCTCCCTGACTCCCTACAGGATTTTATATTCGTGTTTTCAAGTTTTTGTTGTAGGATTTCACTGTGTTTCAATCGGAGATAGCTCGGATCGTCGCAGGCGATTCAACCACAATTTCGGATGATCCTGTCAAGATCGGCGATGATCTCGTACGATTGCAGATGATCTTGACTGCAATTCAGCTTGGGGGCAATCAGAGTCCCGAGTTTGCATTTTCTACCTCGTTTCTTTATTTATTGGTGCATTAGATTAATTTACTTCTGTTTTGCATCTTGGAGTTCACCTCATTTAGCATAATTGCATGATAAAATTCAAAATAAGTTACCAAAACATTGCATCTCATTTAATTTGATATCTGGATTTGTTATTTAAGCATCTACACTCTCATTTCTATCACTTTGCATCATTCTTGCAATAGTATTTTTGGTTTTTGGTGTCTATTTTCTTGATTGCAGGTTTCTGACGAATTCGTCAGGTCGCTGACGATCCTGGGTGATCTCAGATGATCGACTATGATTTGGGATGATTCTGTACAATTACAGATGATCCTGTCATATCCGGGATGATCTGGACTCCTACAAGCTTCAGAATCTTCATCAGACATCAGAAATCAGGTGTACTCTTCTCCATTTAACATATTCTCTGCATTTAATCGCATTAGGATTCATTTATGTTTGTTGTCTTCATATAAATCAGAATTTTCATATAGAATAGCTTAGCTTCATTTTGGCCAACCTAGGAATCCGAATGATTGAACATAAAATGAACAAATCAAACCCATTCTCAACCTAGGCATGGAAACTGCCACTCAAAGTTTCCTGGTGAACCCCACCATCCGTCAAAAATTCACCTTTATACCCCTCCCCCGAGAGGCGCGACCTTCAAAGGGCCTCTCCGTCCGAGGTATTGTTCCATCCTTTTCGCATCCCCCTTCCGGGCACGGATCCTTTAGCCTGAAGGTAAGGGTGCAAAAAATTTGGGCGATACAATAGTATTAAATGTAGTTATGGGTGTGGGGGTGACATAACTGGAAGTGAAGTAAGGTAGGTTTTGATATAATAAAAATCTTGTTGGTAGTTATATCCCATTTGAAATTTACTCCCTTTTTTAAAAGGTCGTTGAATGGTTTGCACTTTTCTAACAGTTGTGCTATGAATCGGTGGATAGAACTGATTTTTCTTTGGATGTTGTGCAATTGTTTCAGGGTAGTGGTTTGAGGCATCTCAGTGATAGCTTTTAATTTACTAGGATCAACTTCAATGCCTCATTGGGAGATAACGAATCCTAAAAAATTTCCCAAAGTAACACCAAAGATACACTTATTTGGGTTAAAGCGAACATTGTGTTCTAACAAGTGGTCAAATATTCGACGGAGATCTTCAAGGTGTTTCAAGCGTTTCTTGGATTTAACAATGAGGTCATCTACGTAATATTCCATGGTTTTATGCATGTAATAATGGAAAATGTAGGTCATTATGAGCTGGTAGGTTGCTCCAACATTTTTAAGGCCAAATGGCATGACCTTGTAATGGAACATCCCCCAGGGGGTTGTGAATGACGTCTTGTGTTGATCAGCAGGGTTGATCCTGATTTGGTTATAACCTAAGAATCTATCCATGAGGGAAATTATCTCATGGTATATTATGGAATCTATGAGTGAGTCGATGTTAGGTAGGGGAAAATTATCTTTAGGAAAAGCTTTGTTTAAGTCATGAAATTATGTGCAGATGCGAACTTCACATAATGGCTTGGGTACAGGGACCATGTTAGAGACCTATTCCAGATAGTCTATGGGTACTATGAAGTCTACATCTAAGAGCTTTTGGAGCTCAATTTTTACTAGTAATGCAATGGTTGAGTGCATGCATCGTAACTTTTGCCTTACTAGTTTGGAATTTTGATCGAGTGTGAGGTTGTGAACTACTAGGGTGGGATCGAGTCCTAGCATGTCCTTATATGACCATGTGAAGACTCGAGTATACTTGCAAAGGAATTTTTTGAATAAAATGTGCTCCTCGAGTGATATGTTGGTGGCTAATTTATCTATGTGAGGGGTTTCGATATCATCACCTATGTCAACATCAATGGTTTCCTTGATAAACATGTGGGAACCATCGCATAATTGTTTTGGAATTAAAATAATATGGAGTTCGTCGGTGGCCTCAGAAAATTCATATTCATCATCTAGGTAAATGTCTATGTGGTGCACCTATGGTATGTGAGGTGGTGTAGATTATGAAGGGGCATTTGTAGCGTGCAATACGTGTAGTGATAGTAGGAAATCTCGGGGTACTGGTATGGGTGAGATGTGCGCGAGATCGATGAAGTTGGGGTTTGGTATATCATATCATGTTGGGTGGTGTGTGTATCATAGTTGAGAGAAAATGTCCACCTCGACCATATTAATTGACACTATGGTGGATGTGAGTTGTGAAGAGTCTGATGATGATGACTCGACAACCTGTGAGCATCCTAAAAGGCTTAAAGAAGGGTGCAAGATGACTGGTGGAGATCGTGGTTGAGTGGAAGCTCATTGAAGTTGTTGATGTATAGGTGGAAACAAAGCTAAATATGTTGATGATGGTGGTGATAATGTCACATCCTACCTATGGGAATTAGCATTCAAGGATAGGGCCACAAATTGGCTCGTCAATTCATCAACACAACATGAGGATGTGTTGTTGATATTGAGGGACTCTTTGAAGAAGTCACACGGAATTGTAATGGTAGATTGGGGTGATGGAATGTCTTCTAGGATGTCCATATCAATCTACTATTCCAAAGTGTGCATTGGAAGAGAAGGATGCAGGGAAATATCTTGAAGTTCATCCTCTAATGTATGGACAACGGTTGGGTGATAACCTAAGCCAAATTTATCAATAGGTGATTGAACAGGGTTAATGGGTGTACGCAACCCTTGCTCATAATGGCCTAGTCCAAACCCACATCATTGGAAATTTCAAATGTAGCATAAAGCAAAATAAGTATTAGCCAAATGATCAATTGTACCACAAAAGCTAGATTATGGTGGTGGAGATACTACAGGTGGGAGCGAGAAATCAACTTTGGTGAAGACAAAGTTAGTATGATTATCGAGATATCCTAGTTGTATTATGGTTCCAATAGTTAACACTGAGGCTAAATGGTAGCCAAAGTTTCACATGGATTAGACGGTAGGTGGACGTACATAGGCATCATGAACATTTTAATCCCCTATACCCGAGTTTTTCATAAAAATAGATATGCGTGGTGTTGCATGCTCTAGTGAACGAGGTGAAAATTTTGAATCAGATGATGAAGGTGAAGTCTGATATTCTCTAATGGTAGCAATGGAAGGGTGTAGAAGTTGGTCATATAAGTGAGATCCTTGTTGCTCCCACTTATGGCATTTGGCTATGGTAGCTAGTATAGGATGATTGGCTTGTACAAATTGTAAAGGAGGAGTAGGTATTGGACTACACAGGGAAGTGAATGACCTAGGCCATGGATGAAAAGGAAGAGAAGGTGTGCTTGATGTAGGGAGGATAGGTACTTTCATAGGTGAGGATGATTGATGTGGAGTGACAGGGCACGATATGGATGGCGATGATGGTTGCAGCACCAGAGGTGAGTGTGTACAAGATTAAGGTTGGGACAGTCATGGTGGCCATAAAATGGGAGGCAATAATAGTATGGTAATGGGTTTAGGTACTATAGATGATGATGCTAAAGGTGTTGATAGTGAAGTGTGTGTTCTTGATGAGGATTGGGGTAATGAGGTTGATGTAGGAGAGGATTTTGATGCTCCAACTAATTTATGGGAAGAAATAGGGAAGAGTTTCATGGACGAGAAGTAAGGTTTAGGCAATAGATCTATGATGTTGCAAAAATAAAGGGGTCCCCATCAATAGGGATGCAATGGACAAGTCCATTATGGATATACTTGAGACAATGGTGTAGTGTGGAAGGGAAACATTGCATATACCTGATCCATGGATGACCAAGGAGGATGTTGTACTACATATCCCCTTGGATTATATGGAAAAGGATGGAAATAGTATAGACATTGACTCGGATGGTTAGGACTATGGATCCTACTATAGGTCTCATAAAGCCATCAAATGTGCATAAGTCAAGCGAAGGTGTAGCAAAGTGGGCTGGTGGAATATGTAAATGGTGTAGATTTGTCATAGATATTATACTAATGGATGAGCTTGTATCAACGAGGATTTTCTTGTAGGTGATATCATTGATAATGGCTTGTATATGGAGAGAGGGATCTGCTCCTCCTACAAGTTCTATTATCTCATGATCATGGAAACTAATGGATTATTGGAGGCATCGTGGGATGTTTCCTATAAATTTTACAAATGCATTTGTATCATACGTTTCTAAATATATATAATGTAAAATATCATTCAATGACTCGTTGTGGGGTTGAGATTATTGTAAGAGGTCAAAAATAGATAATCATACGGGGGTATTATGTAATTGATGGGTGAGGCTACCATGGATCATGATCATATTTTGGGGTGGAGGTGGTACAGTGCTAGGAGTTTGGGAGACCTATGGTGATGTAAATTGGGCAGGTGGGGAGACAGTAGGTGTGGTCTAACGTGATAAATATCATTAATTTTATGTGGTAAGATTTATCATGCTGACCACACCACATGATGGAGGGTCACATTGGACACTATTCAATTTGTGAGGTGGTCCTGGAGGATTGGTTGGGGGTTTTTGGGGATTGGTTCCTCTATGGTCAGGTAGAGGATTTTGGAAGATCCCTAGGTTTTGGTTTTGTGGGGCCAAAGGGTTTCATACCTGAATGGCACCCCTATAAATTAGGCCCTGCACTTAAGCATGAAAAAAGTGACATGACTTGATGTCATTGTCGTGCTATCTGTGGTACAGATAGTAGGATTTCTCATTGTATCCATGAGGCTTAGGTATATTTGGATCTAATGGTATAATCTTGGGTAGAAGGATATATCCAACCTCATGTAACCTATGGAAAAGGGCTGGTAAGGGTTCACATAGTGGTGTAAGGTTACATTGTGGACCTTGTGGATGCATGCCATGAGACTTCTAAGGCCTAGGTGGGGAAGGCACATTGGTTTGAAATACTTTTTATTGTGGAATGTAAGGTGGTGGACTTGGTGCAGGTGCTAGGGTAACAACTGCCACTTGGTTGGTTTGTGGAGGCAAAGGATGAGGTTGTTTGGGTGTGTTTCTATTAAAACGGAAGTTTGAACTATAGTTAGGCTTTGATATTAACTTAATTTTACCGTATTGGACTTTAATATCCTCAATAACCTTTGCCTATGAAATGGCTTCCTCGAAGGTATGACTTTGATGAAGTTGTAGAGGTAGAGATGTGTTTATGGCAACTCTTGGAAAAGAGTGTCACTAGCTCTATGGTAGGGAGGCTATGGGTAATATCATGGATGATCGCTCTCCATATAGAGACAAACTTGATGATAGGTTCGTCGTCAACCTTTCGTAAGGCGTAGACGTCTGAGAAGGTAGTCTTCTTTTTTATATTAATGGAGAAGTGTTCTAAAAAGGTGTTTTCTAATTGCTCAAAGGTATAAAGGCTATGTCGTGGTAGCATGTTATACCAATCTAAAGCTTGTCCTGTAAGGGAGATAGAAGATATGCAACAAAAGGGGATTGCTACTATGAAGCTGGTAGCAAGCTGAGTGATAGTTACTGATATGCTCTTTGGGGTCTTCCTTACCTTTATACTTATCAAACTTTAGGATCTCAAAGTGGTAGGTGTAAGGTGGGATAGGGATGGATGGATGAATCGGCTCATTGCAGAGTTCATCGTAGGATGGTTTTTATGGTCTGTAGCTTGTGGTGTGTAGGTTTAACATATTGACTTCATCTCGTAGGAGTTGAATTTTAGGTGTTAAGAATGTGGAGGATTGTGCTAGGGTTTGTTGAGCCTGGGAATGCAATGGATAGTGAGGTTGTTGTTGTTCTTCCCTATACTATAGAGGGAATTATTCCAGCTAGTCTTGGTATGATGGGTATTGAGTAGCATATGATGTAGGGGCTAGTGGGATACTAGGCTACAAAATATATGTTTATTGGGGGTGGTACTATTGTGATTATAATGTGTGTTTTTGTGGTAGGGTTTCCTGTTGGGTGGGAGCCTACTATAATGGCTAGTCCATATGAGGTGATGACCACAAAGGAGGAGGTCTAAAAAATGTAGCCCCAGTAGGTGAGAGTGGGGGTATCGATGCTACTGGTGTTAGGGATAGTTGAGGTAAGGTGTCAAAATCTAGGACCTATCTCTGTCTTAAAGGATGGGTGGTGGTGAAGCTAAACTATGTGGAAAAGCCTGGGGAAGTGGGTGTATTAGCTATGGGTTTTTATCTATAGTTAGGGATAATATTAGTGGTAGAAACTTGTAAATTAGGAGGAGGAGATATCCTAAAGGTCGATGAAGGTGGGGGTATAGTAAATGGTTGGGCATTATACACTCCAGACACCTAAGATATAGGTGGGAATGTAGCAAAAAAATAAGGGTAAGCTTATGAAGTAGGAGCTTGGGAAGAGGAGGTGGTTCCTATGTCCACTCTCAAATGAATTTGGGTTGTTGGTTGTTGTTGTTGACATTTGGTGACTTGGGTTTGGAGAGGTTTCTATGATAAGTCCTCAAAAATTATGAAAAATGGTTGCTAAGATGATGATGATTGAGACTCTTGAGAAGAATACAAGTATGATTTTTGATGGGGTATTTTTTGTTCCTAAAGAGGAGGTTGTTATTGCATAGTTTGGAATTTTTGACTTTGGGTACCTATGGTAGAAGAAGAATGGTAAAAAATCATTCCAATTGTAGGGGTGAATAATGTGACCTCTGGGTGAGTGTGGTTCAAGAGAGGAGTCATTCTCAAAAATGGATTGAGATAGATTCTATAAAGTGGGATGTGCAAAGGTAGGGGATGTATGTGTGACCTCCTCATCTATGGTAAATAATGGATGAGGTTGTCCTAGAACCATGTAGATCACGTGGTCACAAAATTTTATAGGAAATTTAAAATTTCTGGAAATTTTATAGGTTTTATAATTGCAATTACATTTTAAAGTAAACGGAGATGTGAAGGAGAGGAGAATTTTCTACTAGCTATGGTGCTTTGACTAGTAAGCATTTTTACCAACATAAATGACAAAATAGATAAGATGAAGTAAAATACCTAGTCTCTGATGCTATGGGTGGTCTGGATGATACCTTTGCTACTCACCCCTACAATTTTAGGGGTTTCTAAGGTTTCCAAGTTGAATTCGCCACCCAAAGGGTGAATTAAGATCTGGTTCATGGGTTGGGGGTGAATCAGGTTTGGAGACCTTAGATCTTAGTTTTGAAGGCCTGAGGTTGTTCCTAGGTCTTTAGAGGTATTTGTATTAGTCAGATATGGTACCTGTGAAACATAGAAATAGAGGATAATATCATATTTGTAAAACATTCATTCCAACACTATCCATTGTGGGGGTCCCACCGAGCATGCCAAAATAAAACAAGAAAAATACTTGCATATGATCTCATAACACATTAAAGACACATGCTATACTAGAAAATGTATTTTATTCATGATAATATTTGCATAGGTTACAAATAGGGGTAATTTCCCCTTTTCCTTTCTTTTCACAAATGTTACAATAGGCCTGATGCCTTCTTTTCATGTTAGTGTATATGGGCTTGCGTACCACTACGGGGTTGTATTTTTTGTTGTTTCCCTCCTTGGTTCTATGATAAACCTATAAAAAGAGGTTAGTGGGTTGGGGGGCTTGCCTTAGTCAAGCCCCAAAGTAAGAAAGATAAATCAATTCATAAAACATGATAAAAACTAAAATATATGATGCAAAACCTCATAAAAACACCAAATGAAGCTTACCTCCAAGATTTGGGTTGATTTGGGACCTGCAAACCCAATTCACCACCCAGGGGGCGAACTGGTGCCGGATTCATGAGGCGGGGGGTGAATTCAACTGTAACTATTGTTCTTCAAAAATAATTCGATGGAGAGGTTCCTTTGTTGTTGAATTACTACTATGTAGGTTTAGATTGTTTTTTTTGTGCTTCTATACGTATTTTGGTAGAGTTTCTATGCTTTGGACATAAGTGGAGAGAGAGATAAATGAAGGTTTGGGCCCACTATTTATAAGAAAACCCAAGGTGTAGGGGGGTAGTTAGGAGAACTAGACCCTAGGGTGAGATCCCATGAAGGTTAAGTTAGGGTTTGTGAGGTAGCATCCTCACATTCCCTTGAGGAAATATCTCATCCTCACATGTGTGAGGAGAGATTAGGGTTAACTAGGATTAGTCAACTCTAGGTTAGATCTAGGGTTAGGTTAGGGTTTCCTAAGAAATATCCTAACTAACCTAGTGCACACACATGTGGGAGGGAGTAATTAGGGGTAATTAGGGATTAAGGACCTAATTAACCTTTTTAGCCCTAAAAGTGAACTTAAGTGAAGTCACTTTAAAATTAGATTTAACAATTGACTCAATTAATACTTTTACCAATTAATAGCCCCGTGGGGGCCTCAATTAAGTATAAAGGAGTCTTGTATCACCTTAGGAGACTCGTGGATTATTTTCCAATGCATGGAAGGTGTTCACGATGTGATTTAGGTAGTTTATTAAGGTTTTGGACCTAAAAACTAGTGAAGTGGTGTGTGGAAGTCTACGCAATGCTACAATAATCTAGAGTGATCTATGCTAGTCTAAGCATGTCTACGACAGTCTACGCATGTCTACAAAAATAATTTGTTGTTTTTAAGTACACGTGGGAACAAGTAAAAGAGTGTAGCCACACAAAAATGGAAGGAATGTTCTAAAACAAATCAAGGTGTCACATAGTGCAAGAATAGAGTGAGATAATTAATGCACATCTTCACCCAAGCATCAAATTAAAAGAGAAGGACAATTCAACCATTTACAAGAAGGAAAGGTGCACAAGATAAATGAAGGAAGATAAATAAATACAACCCTAAAATTAGCATATACTCCATACAAATCAGCACTTACAAGAGATTAGTGTGTAGATTCAAGAAAACCTTATGATAGAATTATGAGCAGACTTGAGTAGTGTTATTGATCATATTTGGGAGAAAATTTGAGCAGTGTTTGTAATCAGATTTGGGAGCATATTTGAGCAGTTTTTGTGATCAATTTTGGAGTATAATTGAGTGAGGTTGGTGCCTCAAAGCGGATTGGTGTCTCTTGTGGGTTGGTGCCCATGAACTTGCATAAGGGGATTGGTGTCTCATGTGGGTTGATGCCCATAAACTTGCATAATGGGATTGGTGTCTCCTATGGGTTGGTGCCTATGAACTTGCATAAGGTGATTGGTGTCTCCTGTGGGTTTGTGCCCATGAACTTGTACAAGGGGATTGGTGTCTCCTATGGGTTGGTGCTCATGAACTTGTATAAGGGGATTGATGTATCCTATGGGTCGGTGCCCATGAGCTTGTATAAGGAGATTGGTGTCTCCTGTGGGTTGGTTCCCATGAAAATTTATTGAAGAAATATAAGAAATAGTTTATCATGGTTTTCTCCCAAAAGGGTTTTTCCACATAAAAGCATTGTCTCTTACGTTTATGGAAATTGTGCATTGATTTATTATTGCTTTCATATTATTATTATTATCATTTGGAAGGAAAATTTTTATCTTATACTGTTCACCCTCCCTCTCAGTATAAGTGTGTGTTTCTTCAAAAGACATTTCTAAAAAAGTTTCATCGCATGAGTCTTCTCACCAGCTTTGAAGTCCTTTCATCATTCCAATGCTATATCATGCACATGAACGGTAACCCTACTATTTGGGTCACCAAGGAATAGTTCCTCAAGGAAAAGATACATTTCCAATTCATACAATGATGTCTTGACTAAAATTACCAATTTGGATACCCTGATATTCTTTAGGCCCTTAGATAGCTCTACCTCTATATGAGATTTTATCTTTAAAAATCTAGTGTAACAGGATCTTTCTCCTATATGCTCTCAAAAAAATTTATTCTAGGGAACTTGATTATCAATAGTTTCCAAAAAAACATTTATTTTAGATCATTTGTTTCTTTATTAACCAATTTGTCCTTGTAGTAACTATATTTCATCAATGGGGGTTTCTACCTCTTTATTTAAATTCTCCAAAATTTTCTTTGGGGTCTAGATTCAACTTCATCATTCCTAGCTAGCCTTAGATTTTGAGAAGATACCCTTCTTCTCTTTCTTATCTTAGGTGCCAAATATCTGTCACACAAGGAGTTGTATGAGAATGTAACAATACAAATCTAACCATACTAAGAGAGAGAGTAAAAATTGCTTTCTTTTATACAATTATATTTCATAAAAGATATACCAAATAAGATCATAGAGGTTCCACTACATTTCGAGTTCTAGATGTTGTAGATATCCCTCGAGTGGATAGGATTTATTACTCTCCCATAGTTTTTTGGGGTTAATCTTGTACACTATCCATACAACTTAAAGGGTGCCTTCACATGGTCCCCCTATTTCCTAACACTCTCCATGAATTTAGGATAACTTGACCACAATGTAAAGATTAATCCTATATCTATCATTCGAGAAAAGAAACACCAGTTACTTTACTAGGCTAAGCCTTTCTATGCCAATACTTAGGTATAAGAACCTCTTAGTTTACACATTACACCATGAGTAAACTATGGTGCTCAATCATTCCATATCCATGATGGTTTGATTGAGGTGACTATCACTCTACATGACATCCCTCACATGGACACCCAATAATCCTTTGGGGTTCCATCACCAATCCAATTTGACAATGGGATCCAAACCTCCATGGTTGGAAAGGAGGATTTAGGCTACACCACTTGAATATTTTCCAAAGAAGTCCTTCTCTTTGGGTCCACTTCGAAAGTCCATTATCGAAGTACCCATTGTAAATCCTTAAAATATTGCTATACCAAAACATCTTCAAGTATAGGTCCCTCCTTAGATTCTTCTAGTTTTAGATAGCTAGGTGAATTCCCCAAAAGTACAAAACCTAAACCCATTTGATTCTTGAATCCCAATATTACTTTTGCACTCTCTCCATTATTACCTTTATCATTTTGGCAAGTTACAATTACTTTCAATTGTACTTCCAATGGTTAGCTATATCTTCCCAAGAGCTAACTTAAATTATTAATGGTCACCATCACACCTATATACCATGGGATACCATCTTTATTATTATTATTTTATCATTTAAATTTAAAGTGGGTTTTTATCAAGGGACCTAAAACCTAATTACGAGTCAAGAGACTTTTTAAACAAGGCCACAGGAAAGGACAAAAAAAAATCCATAGGAAAGGCAAAAGGATTGCCTTTCAAGATAGGCTTAAGGAAAGCCTTTCAGGACAGGCTAAAGGATAGTATTTCAGGATAGGCTTAAGGATGACCTTCAAAGGATGCATGAAAAGAGGAAAATTCCACCCTGTTAAAAATTTGAAAATCTCACCCAATGGGAGAAGGAGAAAGTGGAAAAATTAACATTTGAAACTCTTGCCTAGCCATAATTTTGAACCGCCCAATAGGTGGGAAAACAATAACCCACAAAAAAATAAAATACAAAATCTCGCATAGGGGGAAATATAGAAACTAGATAGAAAATATTGAAATACCAGAAAACAAAACCAAAACCCCCCTGAGAAGCAAGCAGGGGCCTTGAAACCACCCAAAAAAATATAGGGATGCAAAGGAACATCATCCCACATAGGCTTGAGAAGGTACAACAAATAGGGGACTCAACAGGCCATGAAGTCCCATTGCAGTAAGGAGATCTACTCAGAAGCTGAATAAAATAGAGAAAAAATTAGTGCAGAACCATGAGCCATGAGAAAGAGGTGGGGAGGTCCTAGGGAACCTCAATAGAAGGAGCCATGAAGCATGAGCTACCAATGATAAGTGCAAGTCTCCCTGAAATAGCCAAAATATACACATTTGATCTAATAACACATTAAAGACACATGCTATATAGGAAAATGTATTTTATTCATGATAATATTTGCATAGGTTACAAATGGGGGGAATTCCCACTTTTCCTTTATTTTCACAAATGGTACTGTAGACACCTAAAACACATCGTGTCTAGGAGAACTACTCACATGGGCACATTCATAGATCATGTCACTAAACCTTGGAATCTTCCAAGTGCCAAAAGTGGTTTTCACCACTCATCTGGGGCAATCTTAGTCCATCTAAGCCTAGCCAATATGAACCAAAGTGGCTGAATCTTGGCCACTGAAGCTTAGAACGGCCAATCCCTAGCCACTACAGACGATAGCAGATAGACCCTAAAATGCAATTTGCCATCAAACCAGCCTAATATCATGTGGAAGTAGCAGTCTGCATGTAATAAGGCTGAGCGAGGACAACTTTGCATTCCTCCTCAAATCCAGTCTACATTAGAGACTCAAGTATAGATTTAGACATCAGTTAACTGGCCCTCAAGAGTAGAAAAATACTCAATTGCTCATGCTAACAAACAATTTGTATGTAGGATTTAGTCTTACAATTTTTAGACCTAAATATAGGACCTCAACACAATATAAGGTGCAAACCTAAGAGCACCAAGGGACCTTATTTTATCAATTGGAAGGAGATACCGAGGAGAGATTTTCAAGACTTGGAGAGATTTTCTTGTAGCGAAGCCCTGTCAAATTGAAGAGCATATTGGAGAACCTTGGAGGAGCAACAAAGTGGTAGTCGAATGAAGAGTTATCATCTACAGTATATTCAATACATTGAACAAAAACGACAATCATTTCAAAATCAGAAACAAGCCTAGATCCATAGTCTTGAAGCAATAGAGATAGGTTTTCATCTTAGCGACCACTATCTCAGACAATGGCCCACAAGCCTAGTCTAGGGTTCTTAGTGTTAGTTTCATTTATTTAGCTTATTACATGTTTTCATACCATTAGTATAGATCTTATTTCTCTCATTCAGTTGCATTCATAGCATTAGTTTCTATTATCATTAAGCATATTTCCATTTATCATTAGGTTTATTTCTAACAACCTCATCCGGGGAGGCAATCTCGGACAGTTGAGTATTTGTTGTTGTTTTTATGCTTGCAGGACTATAGGTTCACTAGACAGGTTACCAACATACGAAAGCAAAAGGATCCCTCTAGGAGCCATACCTGGAGAAGGAGGCATATGTAAGCCCTCATACAGTTCCATGTGCATCACTAGGAAGCCTGCAAAAGTACACCACCCCTTGCACGGGGATACTATACATTTGTTGCTCCTATTTGTAAAATCTGTATCAAATGAAGGAAATCCCTTAGAGGGATCTATATGTAACCAAACTTGAGAAAAGCAATAAAGAGCATTATTTATTCATTTCATCATATTCCAATTGTATCTGCTTTCACATATTTCATTTAATGCATGATTAAGTAAATAATATTTACAAATAGAGTAGTGGACGGTGCGCCGCTTCCTCGAGGTCGCTACAGATGGCGATCATGGTGGGACCCCCAACAAGTTTTTATTTTTTGTCACTTTACTGATCCATGTTTTTGTGTGCAGGTTTAGCTGCTCTATTCTATAATGGCCAAAAATCAGCCACTCTAGTCTACAACGGCCAAGAATCACTCCTGTTAACAATAGCCAAAACTCAACCGCTTTGGTCGACAATGGCCAAATATAGAGTGCAATAGAAGATAGAATGTCTATTCTCTGAGCTGGATTAGAGGTTGGTAGCTTTTCTGATGTTTTATGATTCTTCGTATGCTTCTGTTTTCCTAAAATAGTGAAATTAAGACATTTTGATTTGGAAACTAAGGAGTGAAAACAAAATAACTTGCATCTTGCATATTTTAGGGTTTTTCTTAGATTTCCACTAGGCGTTGCTAGGAACAACGACTTATTCTTGTAAATTCCACCCTAGAATCTAGCATGCTAGAAATCATGTGTTGGTTTGCTTGCTTTGAGGCCCTACTAGAGGCCATATTTGCACAAAATAGAGTGCATCCATGAAACTCATACTAGCTATGCATATTTTTGAAAAGTGAAACATTATTTATACAGGCATATAGGAAAGAGTCATTGTTGTTGTATGATGCATTTTACTTTATGCAAAATTAAAATAAACCCCACACACACATACATATTTTAAATATTGGGGAGTTGGATTTCATCACCAACCCTTAATTCAGTCTGATGATGTTGACATTCATCTCCTTCCATTGGTTTGTCCCATAGATCTTTCTAGAATAGAATAAGGAACTTCTTTATAGTGGTACTAAGTTAATCATGTTCAAACTATCTCCCACTGTTGGAAAAATCATTTGTTTCGAGTGGAAGAGCTAGGTGAACCCCCCATTGGGACTTCAACGGTGTACCCTAGTTTCTTTTGATAAAATCATGTTTGGCATGGGTGTTCTTGATTCCCACTATGGATGAGTCTCCTCATTCTAAATCCAAAACAAGATCAAGAAAATAAGAACAACACATAAAAACACAACAAACAACTTAGGGCACACATAAATTGGTAATAAAGATAAACACTTGCTTGATATTGTTTGACTATCTCTAATTTCAACATAAAGGACTAATTCACAAACATAATGGTCAAAAATAGAAGTAAACATCCTTGGTCCAACACCGAGGTAGAATCTAAAACAACACACACCCATAGGCGAAGTCATAGTAACATTGAAACACCTACTCATAAGACCGTGGGCATGGTTATGCATAAGGGGTAGTACCGAAAAAGTATTTATCAAATCGAGGTGAATCAACATGAAAACTTTATAAACTGTGGGGCAAATTTTTCAAAACATGGCAATTTTTTTTTTTCAACTACAAGTATCAACAAAATTATCAGAAGGCGACTGGAAGAAGGTGACTGACATAAGGCAACTGATAGAAGGCGACTGGCAGAAGGTGACTGAAAGAAGGCAACTAACACAAGGCAACTGGCAGAAGGCAACTGGCAGAAGGTGACTGACACAAGGTGACTAGCAGAAGGTGACTGACACAAGGCGACTGGAAAAATGCAACTAGCATAAGGCGACTGGAAAAAGGAGACTAGCATAAGGTAACTAACAGAAGTTGACTAGAATAAGGCAACTGGCAAAAGGTTATTGGAATAATGTAACTGGTAGAAGATGACTAACACAATGCGACTGGCAGAAGGTGACTAGAAGAAGGCAACTGGTCAAAGGCAATTGACACAAGGTGACTGTCACAAGGCAACTAGAAAAAATATGACTAACAAAAGGCATCTAACACAAGGGGACTGACACAAGGCAATTGGAAGAAGGCGACTGGTAAAAGGTGACTGGTATAAGGTGACTAGCATAAGGTGACTGATAGAATGTGAATGGAAGAAGGTGACTAACAGAAGGCGACTGGCACATGGTGACTGACAAATGGTGAATGGCACATGGCAACTGGTAGATGACGAGTGGCAAAAGGTGAGTGGCTAGCTATATATAATGGGGTACAAGGAGCGATTTTGGTGGGATATTTATTATTTTAAATAAATTTAGGGCAAAATTTGGGTGGGAAACCTTATGACAACGAGGTGAATTTACCCTAAAAAAAATTAGATCCCAAAATTTTTGGGCGAACAGGCCGACCTCTATGGTCCCAAAAATTGTAAAATTGACATTTTAGAAATCCAAAAATTTGCGCTAAATTGTGAAATTTACCACTACACAAAACCCTAACCGTGGGATGTAGTTCCATGAGCCTAAGAGGTGACAACTCAACCCTTAGGGATTATCCTTGAGAAACCCCACATATGGAGTCACATCATGGAACTAAGTCACAAAAACACAAAGAGGCTTCATGGCCATCATCATCAAGAAGACATGGGGAGGCCTCAAGGCCCTCCTCTCAACATACAAATTCTTCTCAAAGACATGAGGAGGCTTCAAGATCTTCCTTCCCACATGGACATAAAAGGAGTTCTAGACCCAAATCTTCACATAGGGATGATGAGGTTTCCCCACCTCCATCCTCATGGAAAAAAGGTGGGGCCACAAAGCCTTCATAACCAAAAAGACACACAAGAGTCACAACATCTCAAACTTCACATGAGACATTGAGAACAGGTCTTCCTACTAAAGGGCAAAAAACTAGATCTACATCTAGTCATAGACATCAAATAGAAGATACCCTTTATACAATAGGAATGATTCCAATAGATCATGACCTCATTGGAGTAAATGGTACCCCATAGGATCAACCATGGAAAACAAGACAGTTAGATGAGTTAGATCGATTTAATTCAATAACAACTCCAAGAACTATAGCCATAAAAAAATGTGCATCTAGAATTTCACAAAGCGTAAGTTCTAAATGCACCACTTAACCTAGGTATGCTTTAGAGCAACCTCACAATACACATATAGAGTCTGATCATAGAGGAACTTATCAACATACTAAAAAAGTTTAACTAGAAAGAGCAAAGAAATAGCGAAAACCCCTTCAAGGAATCTATGAGTCAGAACCACAAGAACAGAATCATACAAACATAAATCTTCTTTGACAATGCAATCTAACTATGTGCGACTGTTAGAAAATGTGTTGTGCAAAGAGCGAGAGCTAGTGGAGGCTCTCGGGCATGACAAAAAAAGAGAAAGGCTTTTGCACCAACATGAGTAGCATTTAAGAGAACAAGCTGAGCAACTAGCTTGTATCAATTTACAAGCAAATGGTGATGATCACCAAAGAGATAGGCGCACTAACTCACCAAAATAAGGGCACACTAGGCAAGGATACAACCTGTAATGAAACCCCCACTTGAATCATGAACAAACTAAAACTAGTGGAGAAAGGATAAACATTATAAATAAAGATCAAACACATCCTAAATCCCCTCATAGGAGGGAAGAGAATAGAACAATTCAAGTGGATAAAGGGTTACCTCCATTACCACTGCAAGTGGGCCTACAAGAATAGGAACTCCTTGCCTCAAAGGCATTCTAGGAACTTGCTGAAAAGATGAAGTCCTTTGAGAAGTAAGATACGGCTAGGTATGAACCAACACTAAGTAAAATACACAACCAGCCATTATGCCCATCAGTTCCTAGCCCTGCATATCCTAAGCACTTTGAGATGCCTAGGTTAGAAAAAATTAAGGGTGAAGAGGATGCACAAGATCATGTTACCAATTTTATCAATGCATTTTTTCTTCTTGAAGACAATGACGGTCTTATGCTAAGAACTTGTATTATAACATTTTTAGGTGTTTCCACTCAATGGTTCAACCAACTTCCTAAACATAACATATCCACTTTTGAACAACTAGTAAATGCTTTCCTAAAACATTTCTCCTTTGGTACTAAAAAGAAGGTGAACCTTTTAGACCTGGCCAACTTAAAAAATTATGATGATAAGCCAGTAATGGAGTATGGGGATAGATGGAGAAAAGTCATAGTAAAGTTATCATTATCCATCCCCACAGAAGATATTGTTCGCATGTTCACCAAGAGTTATTCTAAACACATTTCCCTCTTGCTACAACTTCAACAATATCCTTCATTTGAGGAATCCTTGGCATAAGCCAAACTCATTGAGGACATAAAGTAGATGAGGGAACCGTTAAGATTCGAACCAAGGAGTGGAACAAGAATGGCAAGAATGACAAATACAAGTAGAAGCAAGGCAACCCTGCTTTAGTTAATCAAGTTGTATTGGCTAAACCTAAGTATGGGGTTGTGTAGCAACCCTAGAATTATCAAGCACAACCTCCACCAGCTAATTACAATCAAAAGAACAATCAAGGGTGAAATAGAGAACGTAAGCCACCTCACTACTTTACACTGTTGTCAGAGTCAATGCAATAATTTTTCAACCAGTTGAGTGAGGTAGGGAAGATCAAATTTATTTATATACATCTTTTATATCCCAACCGTCCTAAGCCAAAAGGATATAGGAAAGATAATTTTTTCCCTTATCATAGAATACAATGGTATGATATTGAAGTATGCATGGGTTTCAAGAACTAGGTGCAAAATATGATTGAAGCAGGAGAACTTAAAGTGGACAACCCATTGGCTCTTGATAATAGAGATATGGGCATATACAAAAATCTACTGCCAAACCATGAGGTCCCTAGAGGGTAAAGTAACCAGGTCAATCAGGTTCAAATCGTTACACCTACCCATGGATGCATTGGTATGGTTGAAATTGTCAATATAGCCACTAGGAGTAGATGATATGGTCAATCACAGCCTCCTGTGGCTCCCATTAATGTCCCATATACACCTAGGTAGAGTTAGGAGAAAAACAACCTTCCAAGTCCACCAACCCGACCTGTGGTGAGTGTTCGAAGTAGACTAGAACAAAACTTACAAACAAATCTAGCCAAGTTATCTATCTATGAGCTCATACAATAGTCCCCAAAGCACAGTGAGACTTTGATGGAGATTTTGAGATCAATTGAGCTCCAACCATAAGACCCCAATGCATTCACGCATTTTGTGGGACAAGTACAACAATGTCAAGAATTAGTACTTTGATTTTATGATCATGAGATTAAGATAGTACCTACTATCTTACCAGATCCTCCACTGCACATTGTTGCATCAGTCAATGATCTACCTTTTAAGTAGATCTTGATTGATATAGGTTCATCAATCAACATCATCACAACAACATCCATAGGGAATCTTAAGATCTCCAAATCCAATATCGTTCCAATAGCCTACATGTTAAGAGCTTTCAACGATGCTTTATGCACTACTATAGGAATGATAGTCCTACCCATTAAGGTGGGGCATAAGACCATCCTTGTAATGTGTCATGTCTTGGAAGGGGCTATGCAATACAACATCCTCCTAGAGCATCCCTGGATATGAGATATGAAGTGTGTTCCTTCTATTTTACACCAATGTGTCAAGTATGTGCATGATGACAAAGTCTATGTAGTTCAGGCTGATGAATAGCCATTCAAATATGTCCATCAGGTGGATTTGCCAGGATATTTTGTGATTCCTTCCACCCACCTATATGTAATACCTTCATCTCCAACTATGCAACTAGATGACATAAACAAAGGGGTACGAAAAGACCCATGCACATCAACACCTCCTTTTGTGCCCAAAAAAACTAATGCTTCTAAGAGAACATCAATGTAAAAACCCAAAGACAATCAAAAGCTAAAGGTACCCTTAATCGAGGAAGGAAAGCCCTAGGAATTGCTAACTATAGCCATTATGGAAATCCCAAGTCCCATGGAAGAATATCTCTAGGATAAAGCCGAGGAAATACTAGAAACTGCTTCACCAGTGTCGTATGTAGGGTCATCCACATCACATGTGATAATACACTTGGCAAGTACAGGGATAGGAGAGTACCTTGTGTAGAACATAGAATTCACACCCATCATTGATTCTGCATGAGATATAGGATGACCAAAAGACCTGAGACCACCAGTGGGAACACTAGTTCCACTTATAATCCCTTCCAACTAGACCAAATTTATCTATGTTGGCCTAGACTACACCCATAAGTCTTCAAACGTAGAAGAGGACAATGATGAACTATTCATCGTTAATGTGTGTTACCTCTATAATCCTAATTTTTCTCTAAGATACTTTGAACGTTACCATTGGCATGGCTATGATCTTGGTATATATGAGCAGGGGTGTAGGCATCCATGTGAGCCACAATACTAGATTCCCACTGACAATTTTGGGTTAGGTTACCACATTAGAGGTCAAGATGACTCTCTAGTAGCATCCTTGGATAGATTAAGCTTGGGGTTAGGAGAAGACATTGATTTTATTCCTTATCACCCACCAAGTACAAGATATCTAATCAACGGACAAGTGGCCATGGTAAACATACCACCACCAGAGATTTATCATCCAAACTTCTCAATTGATGCCACCCCTACAATTTGCACCTTGTGGGATGAAGAGCGAGAAGAAAATAGATATGGGGTAAGCAATGATGAAGTATAGGTAAGCTTAGCCTATCATGGGCCTCTCTATTTACAAAGTCTTACCTGGTTCGGTCATAATGAGAGTGGATACATATCGGATGAAAGTGGCTATGAGTCAGAGGACTCAATAGAAAGAGCCTACCTAGGGCCAAGGCAGTGGTCCCATAGCTTAGGGTAAGAAACTAATGCAAATATCATCTTCATAAGTGATGCAAAATATGAGGATGAGATACAGATGGATTACTTGGGGCCTGTTGGTCACGAATCCGCCTAGTCATATAAAATGCGCCCTAGACCCGGCCAACATTGAAAGGTCGAGAGAAAGAGAAGTCTCCCGGGCCAATCTCCAGAGAGGGTTGGCTCCCAAACTAATCTAAACTGATTTCAAGGTTTAGGGTTAGAAATAACAGAAAGAGATGGAAATATGGCTGAAGCCGACAGTTGATAGGGAGAACAACCTCAGATAGCAAATAACCTCAAACTAAATCCCGAAGATAAGCAGCAACTGATTCTTAGAATGCACATACAAAAATTGGATCAAACATTGACCATAAGTTTGCCTTCAATTATACTTCAAATGTTCAAATGAAAACATAGCCAAATTCAGAACAGCAGAATTCAACTAATATTTTAGCACTTGACTAAGCAGAAGTGAATTACATAGAAAGCATCACATGAACATCAGTTTGGATCACCAACTCAAAAGACTCTAAGAACAGAGCAAAATGCATTTAGGATTTCTGCTTCAATTTTTGCAAAAAGGTCCTCCCTTTTTCTTGAGATGTACATTAGTATTTATAGAGGCCTTCCCTCTCCCTTTCGCATCGCAACATTTAAAACATAAAACAGATTTTGAAGAGGAGATCCACAAAATATGCACTTGAAAAGAGAAACAATCCCCCTAAATCTGCCTCGGAGAAATCACATTCCCTGCTTTTATGGATCAAGTTTGAAAATCGAACGAAAACAAGGGACCAGATTTCTTCATTAAATGACTATTCTCGGGGCATGCTTGAAGTGTTAGGAGATCACGAACAAGAGCTTTTAATACCGGAGGCATCTTTAATTTTGGTGGCATCAAAAACTGCATGATTTAACACGTTCTCCCATCTTGCGCACATAGGTAAACAACAAAACATTTAATCTTGGAGCCTCTTTGACCTCGATCTCAAAATCAGTTGGAGAGCTTTTAAAACATTACTTTGTTCGATCCTCATTTTCTCCTTACGTTCTCCTATGCAATATGAAGAAAAATGCGGACAGAACTTTATTGGGCCTTTGTTGTCGCTTCTATCGCGAAAATGCGACATGTCACGAAATCGTGACATTTTTCCCTCACTGCTTTCTCCTGTTGCTACCAGTCGTGAAAATGCGACATGTCACGAAATCATGACAATCTTCCTCCTTGCTTTGTCGTCATGACATGTCATGAAATCGTGACATTCTCCTCTCTTTTCCTCTTTGAAAAACATGACATGTCATGAAATCATGACAATCCTCTCTTTGTTCCTTCTTCTCCAAGTCACAAAAATGTGACAAGTCATGAAATCACGACATTCTTCTTTTTGTCCTTTCCTCTCCTCAGTGACATGTCACGAAATCGTGACATTCTCCTCCTTGTCTTTTTCCTTCCTTTTCATTTCATTTTTCCCTTTCTTTCTCTTTCCTCGAAAATGTGACATGTCACGAAATCGTGACATTTCTTCATTGTCTTTCTTTCTCCCAAAAGTGGACATGTCGGAAATCAGCGACAATTTTCTCTCCTTGTATTTTTTCTTTCTTTTCGTGAATGTCAATAAGTGACATTCTTCTCCTTTTGTTCCTTCTCGCTTTCTCCGTGAAAACATGACATGTCACGAAATCGCGACATTTTCTTCCCTTTTTTTTTCTTTCTCAAAACGTGACATGTCGTGAAATCGTGACATTTCTCCTTCTTTTCTTTTGTGACATGTCGCGATATTACGACATTTTCCTTCTCTTTCTTTGACATGTCTTATTTGACATTTCACTTTGCTTTTTTCCTCCTTTGTTTTCTTTTAAATGTGACATGTCACGATGTCGCGACAACTTTTTTTCTTCCTTTCTTTTCTAGGGAAAATGTGACAGTCACGAAAATGCGACATGTCGCGATATCGCGACATTTTTCACTTACTTTGCTTTGGCACAAAACTTGTAGAGATTTTTGTTTTTTACTTATTATCCCTTTTGAGGTGCTTGGAGGGACAAACAGAGGAGTGAGTATCTCTACAATTTGTGCATTATTTTGCATGAACAACAACAAAAAAAATGTGGCAAAAATGCCAACATTCTTGGCGGCTCTCGGGGTATACAGTTCTGTTGTATGCATGAACCCCAGGCCTTTATTCATTGGGAAATAGAGTCAAGAAGCTGGAGGAGCAGAAGAAGTGAGTGTTGGTTGATGTTGGACATTTCTACGGGCTGTTGCAACAAGCTCTTGCTGGCGCTCGACACTTAAAATAGGACTTTCAGCAGAAATTTGTGGAATAGCAGAACTTCCCTTATTCCTTTAACTACTACATTTTGCCTAGCTCGGTTGAGCTGGGTAATCACTAGGTGCTATGAAAGGGTCTCCATGGCAGTGGTGAGAAGCACCTGGGTTGCAAAAATGGGAATGAATGGGGTGATGACCGGCAGATGTGCAAATGGGAATGGTGAATGATGGAATGGTGGAAGATGGAGGAGTAGAAGCGGTAGATACAACAACTGAAGAGGGTGCTACTGTGCTACCAATTGCTGGGATTCCATGAAAATAGATAATGAAATGGAAGTAGATGGGATGGAGAAAGTGGTGGGAACTGTGGAGAAGTGCTCAAAAGACAAAGGATTGGAAGAAAGGGGAAGTGAAGAAATGGGAACATCAGAGAGGGGAGTAGAAACAACAGTAGTGGCTTGATTATGTACAGTGGAAGAAGGAGTGGGAGAGGAAGGGAATGAAAATAAGGAAGTGGAAGAAAGAAGTAGATGGAAGCCACTACCTTCTGGGAAGGAAAAAAAAAAGAGAGAAATAGACATACCTGCGGGCTCGTGTGCAAAAGGAGCCGAAGTTGACGAATTTTTTTTTTATGTACAAGGTAACACTGTGTTTTCACATCATGAAATGTAGGCTTTCAAATGAAAGTCGTTCACTGAGATAGGAAGTGAATTACCTTCCAAGTCCTCAAGATAAAATGAATTTGCTGCACTTGTACTGGCAATCTGGAATGGACCCTCCCACAGAGCATCAAATTTCTTGTGCATCCCTGGCTTGGCCTTCTTTTCATTCCACTTTAAGACTAAATCACCCACTTTGAATGTGCGGTCAGTAGAACCTTTGTGAAACCATTTTGAAACCACTTGTGAATGCTTAGCAAACTCATCATAGGCCAAAGAATGTTGCTCTTCCAACTGCAACAACTGAGCCAATCGTATGTTCATAGGATCCATATTTTCTTCATCATCCGAGAATTCCTTCAATTGCTGCAAGGTAGGCAGTTCTAAATGAATAGGCAATCTTGCCTCTTTCCCGTATACCAGGGCATATGGTGAAGTCTTGATAGACTTCTTGATCGAAATTCTATCTGCCCATAAGGCCTGATTCAGCAAAAGGTGCCAAGATCTCTTATTATCCCCCAAGGATCTCTTTAAAATCCGTAGCAAGTTCTTGTTTGTAGATTCTGCCAAGCCATTCCCCCGAGGGTAATAATTAGAGGATGTCTTCAAAAAAATACCATACTTGTTTGCAAATTCTCCTAGCTTGGCTCCAATGAATGGAGTTCCGTTGTCTATGATAATGGCGTCAGGAATGCCAAAACACGTGATCAGTCCTTCAATGAAAGTGATTACCACATCCTGATTTGCAGCCTTGGTTGGAATGGCCTCAGACCATCTTGTAAAATAATCAGTAGCCGTCAAGATGTACTTGTGTCCGGCTGAAGAGTTTGGATCAATGATCCCAATAAAGTCCAGCCCCCACTGCTGAAAAGGTGCTTCTACTTGAATTGGATGTAGGGGCAATGGTGCATTTCTGATCCGTCCCGTATACCTTTGGCATTTGTCGCAAGCTTGAGCAATCTTGAAAGTATCCATGAACAAAGTTGGCCAATAGTAACCAGCCCGAATAATCTTTAAGGCCATAGGCCTACCAGCGTAATGTCCTCCCGACATGCCAGAATGAAACTCCTCCAGGAATCTAGCTTTCTCGGGTTCCTTAACGCACCTTAGGAGAACTCCATCAATGTTTTTGAAGAACAATCCCTCGGGCAACAATACATACCTAAGAGCTTGTAGGCGAAACCTTCTCCATTGCGAAGCATTTAATTGTGGGGGACATCTACCCATTGAAAAATACTCAACAAGGTCATCTGCCCAATCTTGGCCTTGTGCAAAGATGTTCACTAGATTCCTTTCTTCAGCAGGGTCATTCACTTGATGATCAACTATCTCAGAGGCCGTAGTTTTTGCTAATTGTTGGCATAAGGCCTTACCCCGCACCAACTTGGTTGGATGGATCTCAACATCGAACTCTTGAATTTTGGTGACCCAACCGACACGCTTATCGCCCATCTCGCCCTGAATGATGAAGTTCCTTACATCGGGGTGGATGATGTAGACGATCGTCTTGCTCTGAGATACGAAGTGCTTAAACTTTTTGAGAGACTTCATGATAGCATAGACCTGCTTCTCAATGAAATTGTATCTCTCCTCATGGGGTAAGATAACCTGGCTAAGGAAAGCAATGGGTCTTTCATCCCCATCATCTCCTTTCTATGTAAGCACTGCAACATAGCTTTCGTCCTCTCCAACTGCGTACAGAATGAAGTCCTTAGAATAATCCGGATTGATCAACACAGGGGCTTGTGCAATTCTATCTTTAATCTCCCAAAATGCGTCTTTCCTCTGAGTTGTCCACTTGAACTCCGCATCTTTCTTTAATAGCTCAGTCATGGGCTTGACTACTCGGGCAAAGTCAAAAATAAATTTTTTGACAAAATTGATTTGCCCGAAGAAAGATTGCAACTCTTTCTTATTGGCAAGGAGCGATAGTTTCTTCAAAGCTTCAGCTCTCGATGGATCAATTGCCAAACCATTCTCTGAGATGACATGTCCCAAGAGCTTACCTTCCTTTACTATGAAAATGGACTTCTTTGGGTTGATGGAAATGCCAAACTCCCGACATTTCTCAAATATCTGCCTCAAATGAGAACAGTGTTCTTCTCGTTTGTGCGAAAAGATAGTCATATCATCGAGATAGATGACAATGATCTTATTTAAAAGCTCCCCAAATGCGATGTCCATGGCCCTTTGAAACGTAGCCCCAACATTGGACAATCCGAAGGGCATGCGCTGATAGGCAAAGGTACCCCACTTGGTTGTGAACGCGGTTTTGTGTTGATCCTCATCCTTGACCCAAATTTGATTGTATCCAGAGAATCCATCTAGCAATGAAAAGCATTGAGCCCCAGCAACAACGTGAAGGATCTGATCAATGCGAGGCAATGGGTAGTGATCCTTCAAGGATGCTCGGTTCAAGTTTCGAAAATCCACACACAGTCATATATCTCCATTTTTCTTACGGACCGAAACCAAATTAGCAACCCAAGTCGAGTGCTTAATCGGATATATAATCTTGGCCTGCAACATCTTCGCAAGTTCGGCCTTCATGAGGGCTTCAATATTTGGGTTCATCGGTCTCTGCTTCTGCTTGAAGGGTTTGACTCCTTCTTCTAGCTCGATAGTGTGCTGAATGATCTCTTTATCATATCCCCTCAGATCCTCGTAGCTCCAGGCCACGATGTCAGAAAACTCTTGACACAATTGTCTGATCTCTTGCAATTCAACGGGAGTAGAATCAGTCCCAATTTTGATGACCTTATCAGCCTCCAACTGAAGCTCCATGTATTCTTTCTCGTCGACCTCGATCCGATGCTTCTTGGACCGATCATTCTGATCAAACAAGCTTTCTAGAGTAATGAGGCCTTTAGGAATGTGGTTATTCCACAACTGAATCAGGCCTTCAGTTTCTTCATGCTCCAAGGTCCTTCCCTTGATGGTGGCGACTTCTTGAACCAAAAATTTAACAATTTTCTCATCGCTATCGAAGACTTGCCAAAAGGTGTCCTTGTCTGGGACAGAGGGCCTATACACCATTCTCACTATTTTTGGCCTTCTCACCACCTGCTCGATTGGTGAAAAATTTGCTCCCAAGGAAGCCAGCAGGTCAGCATGTCTATTTTGTTCTCATGGAATGAAATGCATGCTGAGAGCAGAGAACGATTCGAACAGGTCCCAGACCTTGTTGCGATAGTTCTTGAGATAGTGGTGCTTGGACACACACTTATTGGTCACCTGATTGACAATCAGCTCGGAGTCACCAAAGATTTGCAACTGTCGCGCTCCAAGTTTCTCAGCCTTCTTGAGGCCTAGGCATAAAGCCTCATATTCTGCTGCATTATTTGTGCAGCTCCAGGTCAAACGATATGAATAGGATCATTGAATCCCAGAAGGTAATACTAGAACAATCCCAGCTCCAGCGCCATTTCTACATCGTGCTCCATCGAAATAGAGCTTCCAGAGCTGGTCTTGACTTTCATCATTCTTTTCTTGAGCCTTTTCAGGCTTAAAAATGGAGTAACACCCCAAGTCAGTTTCCATCATGGCATTGAAATTGGCCATGGAAAATTCATTTTCTAGGCGGAGCTCTTCCAAAGCTTCTTCCATTAAGTCAAGCTCACCAAATTCTTCAGACATCATGTGCACCGAATTTGCTAACCTGTCCATTTCATCTATTCTCTCCACATGAAATGTGGAAGGCTTCTCATTGAAAATTTTCACCTTTTTACCTTTATGGATCACCTCCAAATGAGTAAAATCCAAAGAAAGGTAACCCCCGAGTTTAGCCATGAACTCTCGGGAGAGACACATACCAAAACATGGCTCTAGGTCCACTACTATGATCTCTTGGATCACAGTAATCTGAGGCATGGCGTGCAGGGAGATAGGAACATCCTTAATTACGCCCACCGTCTTTACTGAGGTACCATCTAGCTGCAAAACTCCCATGCTAGTCCTTGTATATTCCATGCCTATGACATCACATACTGCCTTAGGCATGACAGTAGTAGCTGCTCCTGAGTCAATGAGGCAATTATGCACCACATGTCCCTCCATTCTCAATGAAAGATAAAAAGGTGGTGGTCTATTTTTTTTGATGATTGAAGAGGTCAGAGTTTGAGCCATAACTACCTAGGCTGGAGCCTTCCCCTTACTTTGTGTGGTCTTCAGGGATTCTTGTAAGAGATTCACCTATCCAGGTAGCTGCAAGGTGTCATACAGACTTACCTTGGCTGGTATCCTTTTGAGTTCTTCGACGATGTTGTACTCCATCGAAATCGGCTCTCTCCCTCCACTAGCAGATTCAAATCTGCTTCTATATTGTTGGGTGGCCTCCACTCATTGTCGTTTAGTCAATGATGGATACCACAATGTCTCTCTAGCTTGTTCCTTCGTTTCCACTTGCGGCTGGGAGGTAGAAGCCTTAGCTTGCAACCTCTCTTTTGCTTGTGGTGGAAGCAAATCCTTCGACAAAATAGGTGGGTCTTGTTGCGGGGCTGGAGGATCATGAGTCTTTGCAGGTATTTGTTGCTTTGTTGCTTGTGCAGGAGGCACTTTCAATGGCTCCATCTTAGCTGGATCTACCACCATTGGTTTCTTGCCACTGCATGTCAAGACTGCTATGTATTCCTCAGGAGACATCACGGAATTATGATCCACCTCTCGAATCATGTTTATACGGCTCCCCGTAAGAACTTGTAAATAATTTTGGTGGACCATGCAAGTGGACTCATCATGTGGGTCATTGCATGAAGAACACCAGTAAGATGGCTCATGTGAAACTTCAGAGGGGCCAGCCTCTTCACTTACCAGGATCGTTGAGTTCCTCTCAGGTACTTTCTCTATAACCTTGCTAGGAGCAACTTGCTCTCTAGTTACCACTGGAATAAATCTTCATGGCTGAAAGTTCCTTTCCGCCTCTCTCCGCTCCATAGATGTCATCTTGTTAGTGAGGGCTCTCATGGCCGATTGAATTTCTTGCAAAATAGCCAATTGAGGATCTGGGCTTGAGGACACAGGCGGTGCTGATAGAGGTAATGGAACTGGTGGAGAAGGTAATGCAGGAGTTGGAACTGGAGAGGTTAACTATGGAATGGGAATCATAGGTACCAAAGTTGTGGGAGGATTCCATGAAGATGAAGGGTACATGGATGGAGCAGTGTAAGATGTGGAGGCTGCACCTGTATGCTGGTATTGCGGAAGCTCGAGAAAAATGGGCATAGTCATTTTTGGAGGCAATTTCCCAATGGCAATCAGATCGGCCTCAGCCTTCTGTGCCTGGGAATATAGTGCAAGAAAGGTTTGAACATTGGACATCCTAATGTTCATACTAATATCTGAGTGGAAAGCCCTAAGATAGTAAAATGCCGCTTGGTCATTAGTAGGGCGGAGACCATCAGGAACTCTCTGCCAAGTTCGGGCAAACCTAACATTGAAATCCACTATCTCCTCTTGAGGATGCCTCTTGATATTAGTAAATTGATGCAACAAAGAAAATGGGTCCGCTTGCTCATTGAACCCTTTGATTAGCATCTCTGCTAATTGATCCCACGAATTTATGGAGTTGGGAGACAAGGATCTATACCAGCACAATAACTTACCGCGGAGTGACAACACGAGCAATTTTATCATGACATCTTCATCTATGATATTATGAATTGTAGCCAAGGATGCCACATCTGACACATGCTCATACATGGTCTTTCCAGTCCCATCGTATGTAGGCAAAGCCTTTAATGCTGCAGCAGGAACTGGATTTTGAAAAGGCAGGTCCAACGCTCCCGAATGGTTCCAAGCAGGAAATTGACGTGGAGGAGGTTGTTGACCAGCCATTTGCACTATTGGATTTGGATGTACTAGCAAGCTCGTAGCAGTACTAGGAGGAGTCAGAGATGGCACAAACTGACCCACCGCCTATGAAGAGATAGCAAATGATGGGTTCACAGGACTTACCAATCTTGAGCGCTCCCTCCAGTTTTGAACATCGATCTCGAAGAATTCGACTGGGTCTTTCGATTCTTTGGCTCTTGATCTCGTGATCATGAAGCAAATATTTTCACCAGCTTCACGATTGGAGATTTCTAGGTACTATACAGTCACCCCCAGTAGAGTCACCAGATGAACTTACAATCTCCGCTTTGAGGTCAAGACAGTTCATCAAAATCTTGATTCCTCCGGGTGTCAAAATATGGGACTTGTGAGTCCCATCGGGCGTGCCAAAAACTGTTGGCACAGGTGGGTTTGTCAACTTGGAATAATACTTGTCCCACCGATTATGGATCTTACTGAGACAGAAACTGTCTGTCCCACCGGGCATGCCAAAAACTGTTGGTCATGAATCTGCCTAGTCATATAAAATGCGCCCTAGACCCGGCCAACATTGAAAGGCCGAGAGAAAGAGAAGTCTCCCGGGCCAATCTCCAGAGAGGGTTGGCTCCCAAACTAATCTAAACTGATTTCAAGGTTTAGGGTTAGAAATAATAGAAAGAGATGGAAATATGGCTGAAGCCGATAGTTGATAGGGAGAACAACCTCAGATAGCAAATAACCTCAAACTAAATCTCGAAGATAAGCAGCAACTGATTCTTAGAATGCACATACAGAAATTGGATCAAACATTGACCATAAGTTTACCTTCAATTATACTTCAAATGTTCAAATGAAAACATAGCCAAATTCAGAACAACAGAATTCAACTAAAACTTTAGCACTTGACAAAACAGAAGTGAATTACACAGAAAGCATCACATGAACATCAGTTTGGATCACCAACTCAAAAGACTCTAAGAACAGAGCAAAATGCATTTAGGATTTCTGCTTCAATTTTTGCAAAAAGGTCCTCCCCTTTTTCTTGAGATGTACATTAGTATTTATAGAGGCCTTCCCTCTCCCTTTCGCATCACAACATTTAAAACATAAAATAGATTTTGAAGAGGAGATCCACAAAATATGCACTTGAAAAGAGAAACAATCCCCCTAAATCTGCCTCGGAGAAATCACATTCCCTGCTTTTATGGATCAAATTTGAAAATCGAACGAAAACAAGGGACCAGATTTCTTCATTAAATGACTATTCTCGGGGCATGCTTGAAGTGTTAGGAGATCACGAACAAGAGCTTTTAATACCGGAGGCATCTTTAATTTTGGTGGCTTCAAAAACTGCATGATTTAACACGTTCTCCCATCTTGCGCACATAGGTAAACAACAAAACATTTAATCTTGGAGCCTCTTTGACCTCGATCTCAAAATCAGTTGGAGAGCTTTTAAAACATTACTTTGTTTGATCCTCATTTTCTCCTTACGTTCTCCTATGCAATATGAAGAAAAATGCGGATAGAACTTTATTGGGCCTTTGTTGTCGCTTCTATCGTGAAAATGCGACATGTCACGAAATCGTGACATTTTTCCCTCGTTGCTTTCTCTTGTTGCTACCAATCGCGAAAATGCGACATGTCATGAAATCGTGACAATCTTCCTTCGTTTGGCTTTGTCTCCATGACATGTCATGAAATCATGACATCTTCCTCCATTTGGATTTTTTGTTTCTTTAGTCGTGAAAATGTGACATGTCACGAAATCATGACATGTCATGAAATCGTGACAATCTGCCTTCGTTTTGTTCCTTCGCTGCTCCAAGTCGCGAAAATGTGACATGTCATGAAATCGTGACATTTCGTACTTGGCGCTGTCCTTTTCGCTTTCTCCTCGCAAAATGTGACATGTCATGAAATCATGACAATTTTCTCCCACCTTGTACTTTTCTACTTTCTCCCCGTGAAAATGTGACAAGTCATGAAATCGCGACATTTTTTTGTCTCCTTGTACTTTTTTGCTTCCTCCTCGTGAAAATGTGACATGTCACGAAATCATGACATTTTTCTCTATTTTGTTCCTTCCTCGCTTTCCTACCATGAAAACATGACATGTCATGAAATCGTGACAATTTTCTTTCACCTTGTATTTTTCTGCTTTCTAGAGCGAAAATTTGACATGTCGTGAAATTGTGACATGTCTCGAAATCGTGACATTTTTCAAAATTTGACATGTCATGAAATCATGACATTCTTCTCCATTTTGTTCCTTCCTCGCTTTCCTGCCATGAAAATATGACATGTCACGATATCGTGACAATTTTCCTTCTCCTTGTATTTTTCTGCTTTCTAGCGTGAAAATTTGACATGTCGCGATATCGTGACATTTTCTATCGCCTTGTACTTTTCTCGCTTTCCCCCGTGAAAACGTGACATGTCGTGATATCGCGACATTTTTTGTCTTCTACTTTTTTTTGCATCGGATGCCGCAAAACTGTAACAGGTCAGAAAATGCGACGTGTCACGATATCGCAACATTCTCCCCTTTGCTTGTATTGCATGAAATCGTGACATCCGCCTATCACTTTGCTTTCTTGCCACTGTCTGCCATGAAAATGCGACATGTCGCGATGTCACGACAACTTTGCCTTTACTGCTTCCTTTGCTGCTTTCTAGCACGAAAATGTGACAGGTCACGAAAATGCGACATGTCGCGATATCGCGACATTTTTCACTTACTTTGCTTTGGCACAAAACTTGTAGAGATTTTTGTTTTTTACTTATTATCCCTTTTGAGGTGCTTGGAGGGACAAACAGAGGAGTGAGTATCTCTACAATTTGTGCATTATTTTGCATGAACAGCAACAACAAAAAAATGTGGCAAAAATGCCAACAGGGCCAAGACACAAACCCATTGTCTTAGGGCCACATATCAATGCCAATGGTTTTGGATAAGCGATGATTATTATGAAGATGAGATTGAGATGGCTTATCTTGGACCTCACCACTTACGATAAGTCAACATGCTGGTAGAAAGAGAAGTGACACTTCATGCCATAGACCCTAGATTGCAATTTTTGGGAAGACCTATCGACTTAAATGTCATTTACCATGTGATCAATCCTCATCTGCCTACGTTTAGAGAGCTCTTAGAACCCAATGATCCTATTTCTCAACCTGCTCATGGGCCAGATCTGGAGATTCCTTTTCTATCAGAGCCTCATCATGAGTATGGAGGAAAAACCTCTGAGACAAGATTTCACCCATGTAGTCCTGGAGATTTCATTCCATCCACCAACACAATCTCCATTGATTTGACCACTTCACTTCATAACCCAGTAGATTCTACTAAACCATTGTATCTTGATATAGATGTTATTGATTGGGATCACATTGATTCTCCTATAGAGCCTGAGGATCTTTTCCCTAGCGAAGAGATGTTACAACCATTTCATTTTGTATCAGGTTGTGTATATGATGTGTTCCATACTATTTTGGATCCTGAGTCTGTAGGACCTGTAAATCCCATCGATGACATTCATTTAATACCCATGCCTCACCAGCTAGAGGATGGGTCACATATGGCTATAAAAGTAACTTTCGAGGTGGACATCAGTGATGATCCTAATCAACCAAAGAAATTCAATTTTAGAGAAAGTCTATCTCCAGAGTAACAAGCCATTATAATCCCTCTACTTAAGGAGAGACCTAATATTTTTGCTTGGACCTATAAAGACATTCCAGGGCTTGATCCAAAGCTAGTTTTTTACAAAATTTCATTGGATCCCATAAAGAAGCTAGTCAAGCAAAAGCTGAGGAAAATGCATCCAACCGTCACTTTGATGGTGAAGAACAATTTATAAAAACTATTGGATGTGATTTTTATCATTCCTATCGACTATGCTTAATGGATCTCGAACATGGTTCCCATGGGAAAACCCTACGAAAGAGTTCATATTTGCACAGACTTTAAAGACTTGAATAGGGCAACTCCAAAGGATTCATTCAAGTTGCCTAAGATAGATTCTCTTGTTGATGCCACTGCAGGTCATGAGATGCTATCCCTAATGGATGGTTTTTTTGGGTATAATCAAATCAGAATTAAACCCAAATACCAGCACAAAACCACTTTTATTACTCCATGGGGAATGTTTTGTTACAAGGTGATGCCATTCAGCCTTAAAAATGTTGGTGCCACATATCAACAGGCCATGACATACATCTTTCATGACTATATGCATAAAATCTTAGAGGACTACATGGAAGACTTATTGGCAAAAAAATTTATTGTGGCAAGAGCACTTTGAAATCCTTAAGAAAGTCTTCAATCGCCTCATTGAGCACAACATCAGATTGAATCCTAAGAAGTGTATGTTTGGCATAACTTCTAGTAAACTCTTGGGTTTCATCATTTCTAAGAGAGGCATTGAATTCGATCCTACAAAGGTAAAGGCTATATTGGAAATGGCCACCCCTACCAACATTAGGGAGTTGAGAAGCCTACAAGGCAAGGTAGCATCCATCAAATGATTCATTGCTCGATTATTAGACAAATGTCGACCCATGAATCGACTGCTATGCAAAGGAGTCCTTTTTAATTGGGACAAAGAGTGCCAACAAGCCTTTGCAAAGATCAAAACTTACGTGGAAACACCACCAGTGTTGGCTCCACCAAGGCCAGACGTACCATTTTTACTATACATACTGGCTACAGATTTCACTTTGGGCACCATGCTAGCCTAAAAGAATGCAAAAGATAAAGAGCAAGCTATTGTGGAGTTTTCCTGCTTACCCTCAAAATATTTGTCAAGTCACAGGAAACTCTTGGAATCACAACTAGCACTATGGATTCTGGTAGATCCACCTCATTAACCTAGGAATAGACTACCTTTGACAACTCTAAACCGACCAGGTTGGGTAAGGAAACCCCAAGCAGTGGGTCCTTTCACTAATGCTTCACAATGCACATGCCCACTATGCCAGACAAAATGTTATTTAGTTGTTTTAATGATTTTGGATGACCAAACCTATTAATATGAGTGCTCATTAAGCCAAGACCGGTGCCTTATCCATTATAGAGTCGTAGCAGTTTGATAAATGACTTTAGAAAGATAACAGAAAGAAGAACTAGTTTTTTTTATTCCATTCAAATGATGTAATGTAAATAAAACAATTAAACTAGCATGGGAAAGCGTTATTTATGGATTTTGATTGCAGTAATACATAAACAAGCTAACACGAGACAATCACACAAAATATGCCAAGGGAAGAGTTGAGATTTTTATTAATATAATATATGCATAGAATAGATCAACAGAGTGCTTGATTCTCATATGCCATTTGATTACAATAAACCCCCGGTTTGAATATTCAGAACAAGGGGTATCTCCTCTCCGTCCTGATTGTAGTGATGTAAGAGTTCTCAACTCCAATGCGTTCCACAGGAAATAATCACAATGAACAATGCACCTTGACAATCCCTGGTAAATGACAAGAGAAGGGTGATAAGAAACACACACAGGAGATACAAGGGAAAATACGACTCAAACAATAGACAAAGCTATACCTGGCTTTTCTCTCTCAGAGGTTCAATGGTCATTTGTTGCTATAGTAGTCTTCCTTATATAGCGTTTGGTCACTTGAGCGAGGCTGCAACTATTTGCTCCAGGTGGATTGATCTCATTCCCTTCAAAATTAGGATGTAATAAAAAATGGGCACGTAGCCCATGCCTTTTGTCTACGCAAGTGGTGGTTGTGATAACTCCCCCTGTACTGTGCTAGGCTAGCGGCTGTGCTATACTTGACTCGTGTGCTCTTGGTGTACTGGGCCCCACTTCTACTTAATTTTCACATTCCTTTATCCTTTCATAACTACCCTGCACTCACATATGCCATCAGCAGTACCATGTTTCTCATATATAGGTAAGTATATGTATACAAAAAATATATATTTGCTTTATTTCAATACTCGTCTATGGAGGGTTACTACATGTGTTAAATTTTTGCTAGGAGAATCTTAAAACATGGGGCGCATAACTTTAAAATTGGGTACACCAACTTGTGCACCCTTCAAGACCTTAGTGTGCTCCATTGGAAAATGAGGCGCACAAAATTACCATGGGGCGCACTAGTTTAACATGAGGCGCACACTTTAAAATGGGGCGCACAAAATGTGTGCCCTTCAAGACCTTAGTGCGCTCCATTGGAAAAATAGGTGGACAAAATTACCATGGGGTACACTATTTTAACATGGGGTGCACAACCTCATGCGCCCCTCGGGATTTCGTGTGCTCCAAAATTAGGGTAAAATTCAAAGTTGTCGGAATTTGACAAAACTTTGTAAGGGTCTAAACGGGCCAAATGGGTATCCAAATCAGTTGAGATCACCAAAAAATTCCTCCTGGTTCATGAGATATAGCCCTCCAAAGTTTGAATTAAACTGCATGCATGTTAATAGGGCACACAACATTACCATGGGGCGCACTAGTTTAACATGGGGTGCACAACCTCGCGCGCCCCTCGGGATTTTGCATGCTCCAAAATTAGGGCAAAAATAAAAGTTGTCAGAATTTGATGAAACTTTATAGGTGTCTAAATGGGCCAAATGGGTACTCAAATCAGTTGAGATCATCAAAAAATTCCTCCTGGTTCGTGAGATATAGCCCTCCAAAGTTGGACATAAATGTGTGTGCGCGTCAATGGGGCGCACAACTTTAAAATGGGGTGCACGACTTGTGCACCCTTCAAGACCTTGGTGCACTCCATAGGAAAATTAGGCACACAAAATTACCATGGGGCACACTAGTTTAACATGGGGCGCACAACCTCGCGCGCCCCTCGGGATTTCGTGCGCTCCAAAATTAGGGTAAAAATTAAAGTTCTTAGAATTTGATGAAACTTCTCAAGGGTCTAAATGGGCCAAATGGGTACTCAAATCAGTTGAGATAATTAAAAAATTCCTCTCGGTTCGTGAGATATAGCCCTCCAAAGTTTGACGTAAATATGTGTGCGTGTTAATGGGGCGCACAACTTTAAAATGGGGTGCACGACTTGTGCGCCCTTCAAGACACTTGTGCACTCTTCAATATACTTGTGCACTCCATATGATATTCTCAAAATTTAGTTCCATTGTGAATATTGGATCAAGCTCTTTCCCCCAATTTTTGGATTAGCTCAAATGGAGTCTTCTAGCTCAAGTTATGGCCATATCAATTTACATCCAAATGCAGGGCAAAAGTGACGAAATTGGAGCAGTCTTGAAATGAAATTCAATTAATTAAGCCTTTGACAATATTCAAAAATGCTCAATCCAAACCATTGCCACTAGACCCCGGCCTTCAAGATACAAATCTCAACACTTTTGCAAGCCAAAAATTTAGATTAAACCCAAGCCTTAATTTCTCTGGAGTCATCAAAAATTGGGCCTTGCACCCTAAGCTCACCTAGACATCAATTTGATGAAATTTTTCAAAAACAATGGGGTGAAAACTAAGTTGTAACAATGGGGTACAACACCGGCTCTGACTGGGACAGGTAGTATGAATGGCACATGAATGCTCCTGAGAACTCCAGAATCTTCGGTTGACAATCAAGAGACCACAAAAATTTAGACTAAAAGCCGAAAAGGAAAACAAAGAAAAAAATACTAAAGGATGGACCTTGGTTCTGATCAGTAAAATTTGATGACCCAGTTTAAAAATAGATGAACTTTGACTTATGGGGGAACAGATCTATCAGCAATGTCTTAAGATAGAGTTGAGGCAGATTTATTTGGAAGTTGTTGTGTCATCATGCCTAGGCTTGTGTGTGTTTTGTGCATTCATTCTTATCCCTTGATCAGTCAGAAATTCACCATATCGGTAGGAGCTGAGCCTATTAAGTATTTCACTCTGATAGATATTCACCTTGACATTGCTCCACTGCTAGCCAGGCATCTATAGCCCCGGTGGAGATGACCTCGATTTCCTCCAGACCTGCTCTACTGCCAGCCAAGCGTCTATAGCCCCGGTAGAGGTTATCTGGATACCCCAACATATAGTTGCTTTGCATTATTTATATATTTTCTTCTTTTTGAGAAGGATTATGATGAATTACAAAGCTCACATTGGGTTAGAAATATGTAAGGCTAAGGAAGTAGAGTGTATGTATTTTTAGCTCAAGGCATCCTATCAATGATGACTTCATTCTTCTTGATCTTGGAATATCCTTAAAATATGTGGGAGATGTGAAGCTTCAGCATAATGCACCGCACCTTCCTCCTAATCTATTTTAGCCTCGGACTTGTTGGACCATTGCCTAAAACCTAGCCCACCAGATCTCAGTGTCATCTGCCCTCACTCTAGGTCTTCTTTCTTTGACTGATTAGAACAAGTCTATCAAAATTGTAGTGTGCAACAAAAAATTTTAAGGAGACAAAATCATAATCACTACTGGATACTGATGGTGATCAAACAAAAGGGAAATTATCTCATTGGAATATTTGCAATGGCAATCAACTTTTCTGGGATAATTTCTGTGAAACCTAGAACAAGATGGGGGGTAATGCTTCATTTTGCAAAAATAGCTTAATGACCTCAGGATGTAGAGTGAGTTCAAATTCCTTTCATTTTTGTCTGAATGGCCTAGGATACACTCTCAATTCTTGATGACTCCAGAGAAAAATAGACTGCAGTCGAACTTTATGCATTCTTTTTATCCTTGTCCTTTTTATGATGTATCTTTTGTTAGACTGGCCAATTCTTGTGGGGTTCCTGATGATGGGTTGGGCATTGGGGATTTCACTCTGAAATGAGGTAACAGATGCAATATTACCTAGGACTAGGGCTTTGTCAATGAACATGATGGAGAAGTCAGCAAAGGGACCAATGTCATTTTCTAGACCAATGAATTTATCGATTTCATCTGATTTGTCCTATTTTAATCTGACTGATTTCACACTAGAAATAGGGAGATAGTTCTTTGCAGAAGAAAGACTCAACAGATCAACTATGATTTTACATGAAGTTCTATTATCAGGCGGGCGATTGTAGACAGAGTAGTCATTCATTGAATTCAACATATATCTTTGGAAAACATGGAGGGGCCTCATTTTTGACTGATTAATAAGCTTAGAAGACCTAGAAAATTCATCTTCCTTTTGTGCTATGATTCTCTGACCAATATATTTTCTAGACTTAACCGTACTTTTAGGCTTGTGATTAGTCAGTTTTGTTTCAGGGTCTTCCTCTGCATTGGGCTTCACAAGGAGAACTACATCTTTGGATAAATCATCCTCAATCATTGGCCTTTCATCTACTTTTTCATCTTCAACCTCCATAGTTTTGTTGGTCAATGCCTCTTCCTCTGAATGTTGTTCTGGCATTTCTAATATGTCGAAATCATCAATTTGAAGGCTTTTTGGAATTTCTACTATTATAGATTGATCTTGTTGGCTTTCATCAAAACTATCATCAGGAGCTTGATGATGATGTTCTTTTCTGGGAAACAAAGTCCTTTGCTCATTACTGACAAGGTAGATGTTGATATCTTCTTCAACCCATGGTTTGTGATCAATCCATTCTATTTTGTGGTTCTCTTCCGCATTGGACTTAAAAAGACCCCCATTTTTAGACTCATCATTATTAATTGTTGCCCCCTTATCAATTTCTTCTTCTTCAATCTGCACTATTTTTTCTGATAGTGCCTCTGCATCTGAGTGTTGTTCTCTCATCTCATCCATATTAGGAACATTCATCTCATCTATTGTGCTCTCAAAGTCCATGGCATGGCTTTCTTGAAAAATATCCACTGCTACTATAAGTGGTTCCCATTTGGCTTCATCAAGTATGACATTAGAGGTTTCAGGATGAAGTTGCTCTCTTTTGGATATTAAAGTTCTCTGTTCTCGATAGACCTCAATATCTCCTTTAGATTTAGTGTGTTTATCCTTGCAATCTGAATTGGTCCTGACTGCTTTACTAGGTCGATCCTTGAGGTTCAGGCTAGGGTGTGAAGCTAAATAGATGGCACAACTAGAAGGCTTATGAGGTGAATTACAGGTAGGGCAATAGAAAGGGAATTTACTACCGATCATGTTCCTTTCTACGTGAATAACCTTATTCATGCACTCATCAATAGTGTTTACTTGCTCTTTCCCTAGTTCATGATTGAATTTTGTAGAGAAAGCATTTTTATAAAAGCAAATGGATCGTTGATCATCGAGAGCTAACTTATCAAAAATTTTGTCCTTAACCTTGATGAATCTTTTGTTGAAGTCATTAACCGATTCATTTTTCTATTTTTTCATTGTAGCCAATTCAGTTATGAGTGAATGTATATTCCTCTCCTCACCATACCTTTCTAAAAAGGCTTCTTCCATTTCCTGGAAACCCAATATGCAATGTGGGGGAAGACTATTGAACCAATCTAAAGCATCTTTCTCTAGGGTCTGCCAAAATAGCCTAAGAGCCACATCTTCTTCTTCGACTTCCAATCTATCCATGGCATACAAAAAATCTTGAATGTGGTCTTCCCCAGTTACAGTGTTATCCCCCAAGAATTTGGGTATGTATTTGTGGGCCTTAGGGGGTAATGGATTTAAGATCGGGGGTAAGATAAAAGGCCTGTATCTATTTGTATGCCAATTGTTTAAAAGAGGATTGGCCATTTTTGTAACTGGGCCCCTTGGCATAGGAGGTACAATAGACAAAATAGTACTTGATAGATGGAGACTTTTAGAACAAAACTAGTATTGTTGTTATGATGCTTATCTAAAGGAACAAAGAGTGAAAGTTCCTTTCTAATCTTACATAGATGGAAAAGTACCTATGGATCTAGAAGTTTGGGGTAGAGTTCCTTTTCGTTGCTTCTTGTGACCGCCAGATCAGCTCCTTCTTGATGATGGGTTCTTCAGAGTCACCAACACAAAGTGCAAAGTAATGAATATAGGAGTGCACTCTGGCCAAGATTGCTCAACCCAAAAACCTCACAAGAAAAATAAAAACAAAAATATATGTCGCAAAGGGGAGTAATATGAGAGAAAGAAATTAAATGGGCCCTCCCCGGCAATGGCGCCAAAAAATATTGTGGATTTTTCCCGCTTACCCTTGAAATATTTGTCACATCATGGGAAACTCTTGGAATCACAACCAGCACTGTGGATTCTGGTAGATCCACCTCATTAACCTAGGAATAGACTACCTTTGATAGCTCTAAACCGACCAGGTTGGGTAAGGAAACCCCAAGCAGTGGGTCCTTTCACTAATGCTTCACAATGCACATGCCCACTATGCCAGACAAAATGTTATTTAGGTTTTTAATGATTTTTGGTGACCAAACCTATTAATATGAGTGCTCATTAAGCCAAGACCGGTGCCTTATCCATTACAGAGTCATAGCAGTTTGATAAATGACTTTAGAAAGATAACAAAAAGAACTAGTTCGTTTTACTCCATTCAAATGATGTAATGTAAATAAAATAATTAAACTAGCATGAGAAAGCATTATTTATGGATTTTGATTGCAATAATACATAAACAAGCTAACATGAGACAATCACACAAAATATGCCAAGGGAAGAGTTGAGATTTTTATTAATATAATATGTACATAGAACATATCAGCAGAGTGCTTGATCCTCATATGCCATTTGATTACAATAAATCCCTCGGTTTGAATATTTATAACAAGGGGCATCTCCTCTCCGTCCTGATTGTAGTGATGTAAGAGTTCTCAAATCTAGCACATTCCACAAGAAATAATCTCAATGAACAATGCTCCTTGACAATCCCTGGTAAATGACAAGAGAAGGGCAATAAGAAACACACATAGGAGATACAAGGAAAATACGACTCAAACAATAGACAAAGTTATACCTGGCTTTTCTCTCTTAGAGGTTCGATAAAAATTTGCTGCTACAGTAGTCTTCCTTATATAGTGTTTGGTTGCTCGAGCGAGGCTGCAACCGTTTGCTCCAGGTGGATCAATCTCATTCCCTTAAAAATTAGGATGTAATAAAAAATGGGCACGTAGCCCACGCCTTCTGTCTATGCAGGTGGTGGTTGTGTATCTCCCCCTATACTGCATTGGGCTGGTGGCTGTGCTGCACTCGACTCGTGTGCTCCTGGTGTACTGGGCCCCACTTCTTCTTCATTGTCATATTCCTTTATCCTTTCGTAATTATCCTGCACTCATATATGCCATCAGTAGTACCATGTTTCTCATATATAGGTAAGTATATGTATACGAAAAATATATATTTGCTTTATTTCAATACTCGTCTATGGAGGGTTACTACACGTGTTTAATTTTCGTTGGGAGAATCTTAAAACATGGGGCACACAACTTTAAAATGGGGTGCACAACTTGTGCACCCTTCAAGACCTTGGTGTGCTCCATAGGAAAATGAGGCGCATAAAATTAATGGGGACTTTAATCTTTAAAATGGGGTGAAATTGTGTTAAGACTTGGTGCTCATTGGAAAATGAGGTGCACAAAATTTACATGGGGTGCACTAGTTTAACATGGGGTGCACAACCTCGTGCACCCTCTGGATTTTCGTGCGCTCCAAAATTAGGGTAAAATTTAAAGTTCTCATAATTTGATGAAAATTTTTAAGGGTATAAATGGACCAAATGGGTATTCAAATCAGTTGATATCATCAAAAAATTCCTCTTCGTTCATGATATATAGCCCTCCAAAGTTTGACGTAAACTGCGCGCGCGTTAATGGGGCACACAACCTTAAAATGGGGCACAAAACTCATGCACTCTTCAAGACCTTGGTGCACTCCATAGGAAGATGGGGCACACAACATTACCATGGGGTGCACTAGTTTAACATGGGGCGCACAACCTCGCGCGCCCCTCAGGATTTCGCGCGCTCCAAAATTAGGGCAAAAATCAAAGTTCTCAAAATTCGATGAAACTTTGCAGGCATCTAAATGGGCCAAATGGGTACTCAAATCAGTTGAGATAATCAAAAAATTCCTCCCCGTTAGTGAGATATGGCCCTCCAAAGTTGGACGTAAATGCGTGCGCGCGTCAATGGGGCGCACAACTTTAAAATGGGGCGCACGACTTGTGCGCCCTTCAAGACCTTGGTGCGCTCCATAGGAAAATGAGGTGCACAAAATTACCATGGGGCGCACTAGTTTAACATGGGGCGCACAACCTCACGTGCCCCTCGGGATTTCGCACGCTCCAAAATTAGGGCAAAAATCAAAGTTCTCAAAATTTGATGAAACTTCTCAGGGGTCTAAACGGGCCAAATGGGTACCCAAATCAGTTGATATAATCAAAAAATTCCTCCTCGTTCATGAGATATAGCCCTCCAAATTTTGACGTAAACTGCATGTGCACGTGAAATGGGGCGCACAACTTTAAAATGGGGTGCACGAACTCGTGTGCCCTTCAAGACCTTTGTGCACTCTTCAAGATATTTGTGTGCTCCATATGATATTCTCAAAATTTAGTCCCATTGTGAATATTGGATCAAGCTCTTTCCCCCAATTTTTAGATTAGCTCAAATGGAGTCTTCTAGCTCAAGTTATGACCCTATCAATTTACATCCAAATGCAGGGCAAAAGTGACGAAATTGGAGCGATCTTGAAGCGAAATCTAATTAATTAAGCCTTTGACAATATTAAAAAATGCTCAATCCAAACCATTGCCACTAGACCTCGGCCTTCAAGATACAAATCTCAACACTTTTGCAAGCCAAAAATTTAGATTAAACCCAAGCCTTAATTTCTCTGGAATCATCAAAAATTGGGCCTTGCACCCTAAGCTCACCTAGACATCAATTCAATGAAATTTTTCAAAAACAATGGGGTGAAAACTAAGTTGTGACAAAGGGGTACAACACAAGCCATATATTACATCAGTCGCACCTTGGTGAGTTACGAGTTGGGATATGCATATGTAGAAAAGTTTTGTTTGGAAGTAGTCTTTACGACCAAAAAGTTGTGACAATACATATTGAGCCATATGACCTATGTCATATCCAAAAAAAATACTTTGCAGTACATGATGAACAAAACCTATCATAATACACGTAATGCAAAATGGATCATGCTTTTGATAGAATTTGACTTGGAATTCATAAGCCAAAAGTCCATCAAGGGACAAGTCATAGCTGATCAATTAGCAGAGGCACCTCTTTAGGATAGCAAGTCTCTCACCATAGAGTTACATGATGATGCAGTATTTGCATTATCAGATCCATCAGAACTCGAAGAACCTAAGAAAGAAATATACATGGCATTTTTCTTCGATGGTTCAAAGTTTGAGCAAGGGGTAGAGTAGGAATTGTCTTTATCACACCACAGGGTGCTCCATTTCCCTTATCATTCAAACTAGAATTCCCTTGCACAAACAATAACATCGATTATGAGGCCTTGATATTACAACTTCAAACAACCACCATAGTGGGCATTAAAATATTGAATATCTTTTGTGACTCCTTGCTCATAGTTAATCAAGTCAAGGGTTTGTTCCAATACTGATGCCCAATCCTGAAATCATACAAAGAACTTGTTGACACCTACCTAGCCTGACTGGAATGGTATGATATCGAGGCAATCCCTCACATGTCAAATAGATTCATGGACACCATGGCTTCCTTGGGATATTTAATCCCTTAGAATCCATCTACAGATTTCACAACCATTCACGTTAAAGTGATCTCGCACTTAGTGATACAGCATGAGGCTTTTGATAATCAATAATCAATCAACATGATCAATATCGAACCAAATTAGGATTGGTCCTTAAGAACTATATATTTCTTGTGAATGGCACCTTGGGGGTCTTTGATCTCTCAATATCATGTGGAGTGTGGTACAACCATTTTCCATAGGGTTGTTTCTCAATCTGTATTCAAAAGTTTTGAGAAGCAAGAGGAATAGGTTGTCTTTTTTGTAGAAGCTATGGCTTATCGAGATTGGATTTCCCAGTTATAGGATTTCTTAAAGCTTGGAATGGTACTGCAAAGCTTATCACATGTTGAAAGACAAACATTTAAATAGAAGGAAACAATGTACATCTTATTGGGAGAAATCCTTTATAGATAAGGTTACGATGGAATGCTCCTTCGTTGTCTTGAGTCGCAAGAAGCATCTTGGACAATTTCGTAGGCTCACGATGGTATGTGTGGTGGTCACTTTAGTGGCATGGCCATAATTAAGCGCATATTTAGAATGGGTTACTATTGGCCCACTATGAAAAAATACTATTATGAGTATGTCAAGAAATGCGTTAAATTCCAGCATCACATGAACCTCACACATTTGCCATCACAAGCCTTGTAACCCATCCAAGCAGCATGGCCCTTCTTACAGTGGGTACTAGACTTAGTAGGGAATATCTCACCCCATCCTTGAGCCAACACATGTTCATCATAATAGCCACTAAGTATTTCACCAAATGGGTTGAAGTGATCCCCTTGACATCGACAACTGGACCAAGGATTGCGGAGTTTATACTCCACAATATCATAATTTATTTTAGGGTCCCTTCAAAAATAATATCGCATAATGGGCCATATTTCAAAAACAAAAATGTGCATGCTTTGATGAAAAAATATCATATTCAGCATAGTTTTTCAATGGCCTATTATCCACAAGCAAATGGGCAAGCAAAAGCCTCAAACAAAACAATAGTCTCCATCTTGAGGAAGACGGTGAAAGATAATCATAAGGACTAGAATTTGCAATTACCTCTTGCATTATAGGCATACAAGGACTAGTGTGTGGATGCCCACTAGGGCAACACCATTTTCACTTGTATATGACACTGAGGCCATCATGCCCCTAGAGTTGGAAATTCCAACCCTACGCATAGCATTACAGGACTTCATAAATGATGGCACCGCGCGACAAGGCCACCTTGATTAATTAACGCTTCTTGATGAATGTCAATTCAATTCCTTGGAGCATCTCCATGTTTATTAGGATCACCTTGCGCGAGCCTATAATAGTAAAGTCCACTTAAGAGAATTCAAAGTTGGAGATCTTGTGCTTAAAGAAAACTAGCAAAACTCAAATCTATCGTTGCACCTACGAGATAAATTTGCGGTAAATTGGATAGGTCCCTACATGATTTCAAAAAGGGTGGTACTTGGTGTTGAGCAAGGTGCAGCAAAAGCATTTGAGAAAGTATTGTCATTGTTGTCAACACAGATGCAGTTGATGCGATTGATGCGGTTCGGAGGTCGATCGGATCAAGTGCGAGAAAGTTTCAAGCAAAACGAGAGGTGACCCAGATTCGAAATTGGCAGGAAAGAGACAAGGAAGAAAACTGTCGCGATATCGCGACATGTTTTCTGTCGCGATTTCGTGACAAAAAGTAGGAGAGAGAAAATGCAAGCCAAAATGTCGCGATATCGCGACATGTCGAGTTTTCACTGAGGAGAGAGAAAATGTGTCGCGATTTCGCGACAAAAAGTAGGAGAGAGAAAATGCACGCCAAAATGTCGCGATGTCGCGACATGTCGAGTTTTCACTGAGGAGAGAGAAAATGTGTCGCGATTTCGCGACATGTTCCATTTTCGTTGGAGTTGGCAAGGAGAGTTGTACGGAAGAGCAAAGTGTCGCGATTTCGTGACATGTTCCTTTTTCGCTGCTGCTGGCAAAGAAGAGTGTACGGAAGCCGAAAGTGTCACGATTTCGCGACAAGAAGGATGATGACGTCAGCAAAGTTGAAAAGTGTCACGATTTCGCGACAGGATGAAAGAAAAGCCACTGGAAGCCGAAAACGTCGCGATTTCACGACAAGCAGGATGATGACGTCAGCAAGAGTCGAAAACGTCGCGATTTCGCGACAAGAAGGATGATGACGTCAGCAAAGTTGAAAAGTGTCACGATTTCGCGACAGGATGAAAGAAAAGCCACTGGAAGCCGAAAACGTCACGATTTCGCGACAACCTTCAGGGTGACGTCAGCATAAGTTGAAAGTGTCGCGATATCGCGACAAGATGCAGGGAAAGCTTCCAAGAGCCAAAACGGTCACGATTTCGCGACATGCTTAAGGATGACGTCAGCAAATGTTCTAAGTGTCGCGATATCGCGACATGAACAGAAGGAAAGCTTTCAAAGCCAAAATGGTCACGATTTCACGATAGCAAGGGCATGAAGTGTGCGGCTTCAAAAAGTGTCGCGATATCGTGACAGGTAACAGTCTGGAAGGTAAAACCCGTAGGAGCATGCAAGGTGACACGTGTCAAAAAAGCAGACAGGAAAATCATGCAACCAGTTACGTAAAAAGTAACTGATGTCTGATCAGCAGTTACAAATTGACAGGTGTCGATCATGCACTAGTACAGTTGTATACTCTTGATTGAAAAAGCATTCGATGCATCACATATGGAGTTTCGAAAAAGCATTCGAAAAGCCGTATTCGAAGAAATTGAACAACTGAATATGGAGAATCAGAAAAGCTTTTTAAAAGACGTATTGCAGGGTTTCGAACAGTCGAAGTGCATGGAACCGAACAGCCGTATTACAGGGTTTCGAACAGTCGAAGTGCATGGAACCGAACAGTCGTATTGCAGGGTTTTGAACAGTCGAAGTGCATGGAACCGAACAGCCGTATTGCATGGATTCGAACAGTCAGAGTATGTGATTCGATTGCATGCAGGATTGAAAGGTTATAAAAGAATAATCGTACAGAGAAGATGTTGCTGCTGTTAGAGAAAAGTTGTTGCAAAAAGAGAAATATTGTTGTGAAAAGAGGGTTTGGATAAGAAAATTAGCAGAGCCGTGAGAGTGTGCAGAGTTGGATTAATTGCAGACCAGTCAGGGTTGTGCATGAAGTGAAGACACTTTTATGTCATTCTAATTGATCGGAATTGTAGTCCAAGTTGGTGCTTGGTACTAGGGGTTGGTGCTCCATCCGTTGCAGCAGAAAATTACAGGGGTTGGTGCTCCTTCCAGTGGATTTTGGTAAAGAAGTTGTAAAATTGAAATTCTGCAAAGACTGGATTTGGATTGAAGTCCAAGCAGTTAATTTTTGAGGAGTAGCCAAATTGGTGAACCTCGTTATATTGTGTGTTGTGGTGTGCTCTCATTTTGTTCTTCTGGTTTTATAAGTTTTCTGTGCTTCAGTCTTTGAATGCTGCTGTTTCGAAATTAAATAACTACACTGATTCACCCCCCCTCTCAGTGTCATTGTGTGAACATCAATTGGTATCAGAGCGAGGTTCCTTGTACAAGCTTAATCAGCTAAGGAGATCTTGGAAGAAACAATGGCAGGCGGTGAAGGATTTTCATCCAACAAAGCTCCCTTATTTGATGGAACAAATTACACCTTCTGGAAACTCAGAATGCAAACATATCCGAGTGCATTGGGATATGATATTTGGGATTCTCGTAGATAGTGGATACACAACACCCACTACTCCTCCAACAGATACTGCTGAGAAAAAGAAATTTGAGAACAACTCCAAAGCTAAGAATGCCATAATGTGTGGGCTTGTTGACAGTGAACTGATAAGAGTCATGAGTTGTAAATCAGCAAAAGACATGTGGGATAAACTGAAGAGCATCCATGAAGGAGACAATAAGATTAAGGAAGCAAAACCGCAAACTCATCGAGCACAGTTCGAAGCACTGCAAATGAATGAAGATGAAAACATAGAGACTTATATGCTGAGAGTCAACGGAATTATTAATGCAATCAGAGGACTTGGTGAAGAAATTGATGATGCAGTTGTTGTGAAAAAGGTTCTCAGAACACTTCACAAAATATTTAACTCCAAAGTCTCTGCAATAGAAGAGGCAAAAGATCTAAACAACTTCAGCATGGATGAGTTGCATGGTTCCCTGACAGCATATGAAATGAGAATAGGACAAACCAAGTCTACAGATAGAGAAGCAGCTTTTAAAGCACACAAGAATGTAAAAGCTGAACATGAATCTGAGGATGAAGGAACACTGGATGAAACAGAAGCCAATTTTGTTCGAAAACTCACAAAAGGAAAAGGAAAATATAGAGGGAAGCTACCTTTTAAATGCTTCAATTGTGGAGGAGTCGGTCATTTTGCAGCCAAATGTCCAATGCAGGAGAGAACCAAAAATGGTGAAGGTTCACACCAAGAAAAAGGTGACTGGAAGAAGAAACAAAATTTTAGAAAGAACAACTTCAAGAAGAAAAGCTTCATAACCAAGAATGTCAGCAGTTCTGAAGAAAGCACAGATGAGGAGTCTGAAGAAGAAGGAGGTGAAGCTCTTTTCATGGCACTTGAAGAAGAAAGAACAGAGAAAAATCAGGAAGGTGATGAAAATTCCAAGGATGAAGCCGAAGTGTATTTGGAAGGAGAATTGGTTGCTGCACTTGAAGAGTTGAGTGCAAAAAGGAAGAAGAATAAGAAATTTTCAAAGAAATTAGAGAATGCCACAGACATAATAAACAATCTGAAAAATACGGATGAGAGGAATTCAAGAAAATGTCTGAAGTTCTTGATAAACAATTAATTGTAAAGACAGTTGAATGAAGCAAGCTAGAGGAAGACATTGTTAAGTTAAGGATGTAGTTAGAGGAGATGAATAGAAAATTGAATTGTTTTCATAAGTTTGAAGAAAGTACTGTAAAGCTGGATAAAATGTTAAATAACCAAAGGCCTTCTGGCATAAAATTTGGTTTAGGCTTTGATGAAGGAGAATCTTCAAAGGATTCAAAGAACTTGAATATAGAACTCATAAAGAAAGAAGAAAAGATCAGGGTTGAACCAGAAAAACCAAATCTTGCAAAAGAAAACAATAATGCCAGATTCAAGAAGAATACTGACAAAGATGGATTCACAAAAGTCACACATCCAAGGAGGAGAAGAGTCATGGCTCCTACTTCAAACTGGCAAAGACCGGCACCCAGGTTTAATCATGCATTTTTTGGTTATTGTTTTAAATGCAATGCTTATGGCCATAAGATTTCAGATTGCAGGCATAATGTATCTCAAAGGAATTTTACCAGAAAAAATGTTTTTTCTCCTTTAATGAATTATGCAGTTGAATGTTATAATTGTCATAATTTTGGACATATTGCTAGAAACTTCAGAAGCACTTTTGCATCAAATAATTATCGGGGTAGAAAATCTCAGCCAAGTGGGTTGAAACAAAACCAGAAATTTCTTGAAAAACAGGCACATGCTAATGAAAGGACAAAGGCAAAACAAGTAGCAAAATCTGCTATCAAACCAGAATGGAAAGAAAAGGAATCTTTGATTGTCCAGACTGCTTTTAAAGCTCAGAACAAATCAGCACCTTGGATACTTGACAGTGGTTGTTCCAGTCACATGACAGGTGACAAGCAAAAGTTTGAGAATTTACGGAATTATGAAGGTGGTTCTGTGAAATTTGGAAATAATGATGGAGCAAATATTGTTGGAAAGGGATCAGTCAAGATCGGTGATGGCAATATAAAATCAAAAGAAGTCTTGTTTGTAATTGGCCTGAAGCATAACTTGCTAAGTGTAAGTCAAATATGTGACAGAGGCCATGATGTAATCTTCAAGAAGGAGGGTTGTGAAGTAAGAAAGACAAAAAATGGAAAGTTAATAGCCACTGGACTGAGAACTTCTGGAAATATGTATACACTTTCAAAAACTGCAGAAGGAACATGCTTGATTGGACAGGAAGATGAAAACTGGCTATGGCACAAGAGGCTTGGGCATATTAGTTTTGACAATCTGGCAAAAATCAGTTCAAAAAGAGCAGTTAGAGATATACCAAACATTGGCAAACCTGTAAATAGCATCTGTGAGTCATGCCAAAAGGGAAAACAAACCAGAGCCACTTTCAAAGCAAAAGAATACTTCACTAGCAAGCCATTAGAACTAATTCACACTGATCTATGTGGACCCATGAGAACTGAAAGCATAAATGGACACAAATATTTTATGTTGTGTATAGATGACTACTCAAGAATGACATGGGTACTATTTCTGAAACTCAAGTCAAAAGCCTTTGAAATGTTTAAAACCTTCAAAAATCTTGTTGAGAATCAATCAGGAAAAAGAATTAAATGCCTAAGATCAGACAGGGGAGGAGAGTTTATCTCCGAAGAATTTGCAGAATACCGTCAAAAACATGGGATAAGAAGACAGTTTTCAGCAGCTAGGACACCTCAACAGAATGGTGTTGTAGAAAGGAAGAATAGAACAGTGCAGGAAATGGCAAGGACAATGCTGGCAGAAAACAAAATAGTTGACAGATTTTGGAAAGAGGCAGTTCATACTGCAGTTTACATTCAAAACAGGTGCATGCTGAGACCACATGAAAGCAAAACAGCTTATGAGTTGTGGTTTGGCAGAAAGGCAACAACAAGACATTTCAAAGTATTTGGCAAGCAAGTGCTACATAAAACGGACTGAAGATAACCTCGGTAAATTTGAAGATAGAGTTGATGAAGGTATCTTTCTCGGTTACTCAACAAAAAGCAAGGCATACACATGTTACAACAAGAGGTTGAAGAAAATTGTTGAAAGTGCTGATGTGAAAGTTGATGAAGGTAGAGAACAAGAAACTACTTATCAAGAAAACTACCCTATGTATGAAGAAGTCATTGAAGGTGATGATGAAAAAGAAACAGAGAAGAATCGAGAAAATTGATCCGGATGGTGTAAAAACTGAATCTGAAGAAGAAGAAAACAGGAAATTTAAAACAGGAACCGGCAGAAAAATCATCCAAGTGAACAGATTATTGGGGATCCCATAGATGGTATTCAGACAAGAAGAACAGTAGTGAGGAACTATTCTCTGTTATCTAGTATTGAACCTAAAAATGTTGTTGAAGCAAGCACTGATGAAAGTTGGATGAAGGCAATCAATGAAGAACTAGATCAGATAGAGAAAAACAATACCTGGGAATTAGTACCTAGACCAACAAATAAAAACATAATTGGCACTAAATGGGTTTTTAGAAATAAATTGAATGAAGATGGGCAGGTTGTCAAAAATAAGGCAAGATTGGTATGTAAAGGCTATGCTCAGGTTGAAGGCATTGATTTTGAAGAAACTTTTGCACCGGTAGCCAGACTAGAGGCAATCAGAATGTTTCTGGCATTAGCAGTTCATAAAAACTTCAAAGTATATCAAATGGATGTAAAATCAGCATTTTTGAATGGAAAACTGGAAGAAGAGGTTTACATTGAACAACCAGATGGCTTCCAACTTGGTGACAATCCAGATTTTGTTTGCAGGTTAAAGAAAGCTTTATATGGATTAAAACAGGCACCCAGAGCATGGTATGCAAGGCTGGATAATTATCTAATTAAACAAGGGTTTAAGAAAGGTTTGGTGGATAGCAACTTATATGTCAAAACAGAGAAGGGTCATCTTATTGTTCTTGTTGTTTATGTAGATGACATAATATTTGGCAGCAGCATGGATGAATACTGCAAAGACATATCAATTAAAATGAAAAAAGAATTTGAGATGTCAATGATTGGTGAACTTTCTTATTTCTTAGGACTGTAGGTCAATCAAAATGAAAAAGGCATTTTTATTTCTCAAGTTAAATATGTAAAAGAAATGCTGAAAAAGTTCACAATGGAAGACAATAACCGGTCAGCACTCCCATGACAACAGGCTGCAAGTTGAGCAAGGATGATAAATCTCCAGATGTGGATCAAACAATGTACAGGTCTATGATTGGAAGCCTGCTGTATTTAACAGCTACTAGACCAGATATACTACAGGCAGTATGCATGGTTGCTAGATTTCAGGCAAGTCCCAAAGAAACTCATGTCACAGCTGTAAAAAGGATCTTCAGGTACCTCAAAGGTACCATGGATTATGGGTTGTGGTACCCAAAAGGCAAAGACTTCACTTTGATTGCATATTCTGATGCAGATTGGGCAGGGTGCATTGATGACCGGAAGAGTACAAGTGGAGGAGCATTTTATCTTGGAGACAGGTCGGTAGCATGGCACAGCAAGAAACAAGAATCAGTTTCTCTATCCACTGCAGAGGCAGAATACATTGCAGCCACAACTTGTTGTACACGGATATTATGGATGAGACAAACTTTGAAAGATCTTGGTATCCACTTCAAAGAGCCAATATCAATAAAATGTGATAACACTAGTGCTATCAACATATCCAAGAATCCAGCTTATGCATTCAAGAACCAAACACATTGCAATCCGATATCATTTTTTGAAGGATAAAGTTGCAGAAGGAGAAGTCAAGTTGGATTTTGTTCCAACTACAGAGCAAGTAGCTGATATATTCACAAAACCATTGCCCAAGGATGTTTTTGAGTACCTTAGGAATAAGTTGGGAGTGGTCACAATTCCCAAGAACTGACTATCATTAGGGATCACATTCTCAATGGGTGCATGCATGCCTATACTTATAGTTTTGCTTATGTTTATGATTTTTGCTAACTATAACAATATTTTCCTGAGAATGGTGTACAGAGACTCAGGGGGAGTCTGCAGCAGCCCTTTGGTATTATTGGCAAAGGGGGAGAAGAAGTTGAGCAAGGTTGCTGTGTGTTGCCAACAATTCCAAAGGGGGAGATTGTTGAGCAAGGTGCAGCAAAAGCATTTGAGAAAGTATTGTCATTGTTGTCAACACAGACATGATTGATGCAGTTGATGCGGTTCGGAGGTCGACCGATCAAGTGCGAAAAGTTTCAAGCAAAACGAGAGGTGACCCGATTCGGAAATTGGCAGAAAGAGACAAGGAAGAAAACTGTCGCGATATCGCGACATGTTTTCTGTCGCGATTTCGCGACAAAAAGTAGGAGAGAGAAAATGCAAGCCAAAATGTCGCGATATCGCGACATGTCGAGTTTTCGCTGAGGAGAGAGAAAATGTGTCGCGATTTCGCGACAAAAAGTAGGAGAGAGAAAATGCACGCCAAAATGTCGCGATGTCGCGACATGTCGAGTTTTCGCTGAGGAGAGAGAAAATGTGTCGCGATTTCGCGACATGTTCCATTTTCGCTGGAGTTGGCAAGGAGAGTTGTACGGAAGAGCAAAGTGTCGCGATTTCGCGACATGTTCCTTTTTCGCTGGCAAAGAAGAGTGTACGGAAGCCGGAAGTGTCACGATTTCGCGACAAGAAGGATGATGACGTCAGCAAAGTTGAAAAGTGTCGCGATTTCGCGACAGGATGAAAGAAAAGCCACTGGAAGCCGAAAACGTCACGATTTCACGACAAGCAGGATGATGACGTCAGCAAGAGTCGAAAACGTCACGATTTCGCGACAAGAAGGATGATGACGTCAGCAAAGTTGAAAAGTGTCACGATTTCGTGACAGGATGAAAGAAAAGCCACTGGAAGCCGAAAACGTCATGATTTCGCGACATCCTTCAGAGTGACATCAGCATATGTTGAAAGTGTCGCGATATCGCGACAAGATGCAGGGAAAGCTTCCAAGAGCCAAAATGGTCATGATTTCATGACATGCTTAAGGATGACGTCAGCAAAAGTTCTAAGTGTCGCGATATCGCGACATGAACAGAAGGAAAGCTTTCAAAGCCAAAATGGTCACGATTTCGCGACAGCAAGGGCATGAAGTGTGCGGCTTCAAAAAGTGTCGCGATATCGCGACAGGTAACAGTCTGGCAGGTAAAACCCGCAGGAGCATGCAAGGTGACACGTGTCGAAAAAGCAGACAGGAAAATCATGCAGACCGATTACGTAAAAAGTAACTGATGTCCGATCGCGAGCTACAAATTGACAGTGTCGATCATGCACTAGTACGAGTTGTATACTCTTGATTGAAAAAGCATTCGATGCATCACATATGGAGTTTCGAAAAAGCATTCGAAAAGCCGTATTCGAAGAAATTGAACAACCGAATATGGAGAATCAAAAAAGCTTTTTAAAAGACGTATTGCAGGGTTTCGAACAGTCGAAGTGCATGGAACCGAACAGCCGTATTGCAGGGTTTCGAACAGTCGAAGTGCATGGAACCGAACAGCCGTATTGCAGGGTTTCGAACAGTCGAAGTGCATGGAACCGAACAGCCGTATTGCATGGATTCGAACAGTCAGAGTATGTGATTCGATTGCATGCAGGATTGAAAGGTTATAAAAGAATAATCGTACAGAGAAGATGGTGCTGCTGTTAGAGAAAAGTTGTTGCAGAAAGAGAAATATTGCTGTGAAAAGAGGGTTTGGATAAGAAAATTAGCAGAGCCATGAGAGTGTGCAGAGTTGGATTAATTGCAGACCAGTCAGGGTTGTGCATGAAGTGAAGACACTTTTATGTCATTCTAATTGATCAGAATTGTAGTCCAAGTTGGTGCTTGGTACTAGGGGTTGGTGCTCCATCTATTGCAGCGAGAAAATTACAGGGGTTGGTGCTCCTTCCAGTGGATGTTGGTAAAGAAGTTGTAAAATTGAAATTTTACAAAGACTCGGATTTGGATTGAAGTCCAAGCAGTTAATTTTTGAGGAGTAGCCAAATTGGTGAACCTCGTTATATTGTGTGTTGTGGTGTGCTCTCATTTTGTTCTTCTGGTTTTATAAGTTTTCTGTGCTTCAGTCTTTGAATGCTGCTGTTTCAAAATTAAATAACTACACTAATTCACCCCCCCTCTCAGTGTCATTGTGTGAACATCACTTGGAGCATATCGCCTCACATCATTGGAGGGTTTTGAAGAGCCTGAACTGCTCAATATCCTCCATTTGAAGGAATTCTATACATAAAATACAAAAACATTCAAATATACATAAAATTACAAATAAATCATAAAAACATAAAAGATTCAAAAAAAAAAATGCTCCAAGGGTATCTTCATGTTGCTTGGTCACCTCAGTCAGAAATTCTCCAAGGGTATCTTCATGTCGCTTGGTCAAATTCAATCAAAACACTCCAAGGGTATCTTCATGCCACTTGGTCACCTCAATCAAAAATGCTCCAAGGGTATCTTCACGTCGCTTGGTCAAAATTAACCAAAAATGCTCCAAGGGTATCTTCTTGTCACTTGGTAAAACCCTAAAAATCCCCAAAGGCACAATAAGCCCTTTGGTCAAAATAATCAAAAGTACAAAAATAATACAAAATAATCAAAAATATAAAAACAATGCAAAATAATAAAAAATACAAAAACATTTACGTCTTACATCTGCATCCACATACCTACATTACATTCATATCCATTACATTTCCACATGTTATGATCACAATCTTGCAAACGATGCCACATTTTGTATCACAACCACAAATACTCAAATCCATCTTCATTCATTCATCCATGTGTGTAACTTTATTTTTCAACACAACCATCCTTATTGATATAAAGAATAGGCTAAGGTTTTTCAGTCATTCAACCATATCTAGTGGTCTTATCAGATTTTGTGGAAAGCCATTTTGATTAGTAGAGGGTAAGGTCTAGTCGTGATAATGCCTAAGATATATAGGATCCCATCACTAATTAAAAACACTAATATCCTAGTTGGTACAAGGGAAAGATGAAAGCTGCAAAAGTGGTCTAGGTCACCTTAAGAAAAAATGGTCTTCCTCACTTATCCCCCTGTGTGACCGGTTCAAAGGTTTTGAGAATTGAAAAAAGGACAAGTTTTTCCCTACCCATAAACAAGTGATTATCATCACTACATAAATCCCTTACTTTCATTAAAACAAGAAAAATTCCAAAATCAAGCAAATATCAAAGTCAAAACAAACAAGTGGTTATCATCCCTACATAAGTACCTTGCTCAAGAGAAAAATCAATAAAAAATAAATAGTGATTTTCATCACTAATCATGAGCAAGTATCCCAAATAAAATGAAGAAAAGAATGGAATGGAGCTTGAATCCTTGGAATTCGTAGCATTGTACAAAACTGGAAGGTGATCCCCATTACAGGTTTGGTGTATAGCCATGCTTGGCAATGGTGATACCCTTACGCATGATGATATGTCTATCACAATAGCATATTACATTTGTATAGACCAATGTTTGTATGTGGATGAGCTAGATTTGGGTAACCCAATACTGCCTAGTGGTATAGTCCAACTAAGTCCAACATAGGATCAGATGAACACTTGAGGATTCATGATCTTAGCAATGGGCTGAAAGAATCCTGCTTGACATCAGAGGAAATGCTTGAGTTCTATCTAAATATATTCATTTGTACACATAGTGATAATGAATATCTAGGTCCATGATGAAAGCCTTGCTTTTCAAAAGTCTTGTATGGTCAGTACGTAGCTATTGATAGGGTAGCTAGATTTTTTGAGTCTCAGAAAAGGCCTCAAAACTTCCTACATGGCAACAAATCATATCATCAATCGCATCATCAATTTTCTTTATGAGTTTTTGTGAATTAAATGGTATTAAAAAAGTAAGCTAGATATCGGATGGATGTCAGAAATGATATTTAGATGGCCATTGACTATTTTTTTTCTTTTAAATTATAGAAGCTTATCAAGAAACTGCACACATTTCATGCCATTACATTTCACATATGGATGCTTAAACAATTAGTTCTTGTGATAAGAATGATTGTTTACATTCATAACTAATATAATTTTTGTGGTGTCTCCCATTAGATCATTAAAATCATATCATATGCATTCCTTATGTTTTAAGTGATCAAAGCATATAGTTTCATTTACATTAGATCAAAAACCATTTAGATAATGTATTCTACACATTGCATTTACCACATAATAACATAAGTCGAATGCATACAAATAAAATCAAAATTAAACATGCATTTAAAAAATAATGTTGCATCCATAAATACATAGATCATCAATCATCCATCTACACCTAAGATCATATCATTGCATCCACATACATTACATCATATATCCATAATAAAAGCACATGAAACCATATAGGCATCCATATATGCATACATCATAAGTTACCTATGCTTATAATCATAAATCCATCATTAAGTCAACTCATGATACATCACATCATGTCACAATAATCAAATCATAAAATCATTTACATAAGCATTCATCTAAATATCCACATCATCATAAATATTACCTATCATCTAACACATACATCAACTCATCATAATGCCATCATCACATCGCATAAATAAAACAAAAATATAAGCAATAAAGGATACACATTATGAATCATAATGCAAATATCTCATATAAATGTGTGTATCAAATACATGGATGTACAAAAATACCCATGGGCTACAGTCATATAGGTTAGCTGACCTCAAAAATAAAATTCAAAGTGCATCATGAATCAAACTGGGCCTGCGCCCCTGTAGCACCATCCCCTATGGTGGGATCCTTGGGAGAGTGATGTGAGCTAGATCCTACTGGTCTCTCTGTATGATTCTAGGTCCTCTACCTAGGTCAGATATAAGAATACCCTAATGTGGAGCGCCCACTAACCTATGACCCACTTGCACCTACCCTCTCCCTAGGAGTGGCTCCTAGTCTCCTAATATGCATCGAGAGAGCATCAATGTAGGTTGCATCATCAAGAATATTTACCTCATACTCATCTAGCAAGGCCTTCATATGCCTAGCCGCTACCCCTAGATTTGGATCTATAGGAACCTATGGTGTAGGAGGATCAACAACAATCTGCATCCTAGTAGCACCTCCCTCGATAGCATCTTGCAATGCCTATATCTATGTTGTGAGTTGTGCTATAGTGGTATCTTGTTGTGCTATAGTGGCATCATGCTGATGTTCCTGGATCTTAGTCGACTAGATCTCGGCCTCTACCTCATGTATCTATGCCCTAAGAGGATAATCTCTCTCCTCAGGATCCAACTCCTCCTCCTCCTCAAGAGCCTCCTGCTCCTCCACTGCCGCATGCTCTATTGGTTGGCCCCATCCCTTAGTCCTAGCTCAGAATCTACACCTTTTTGAATCTATGCCTCCATCACTACCATCATCCTCATAGCCTATACTACCATCACCATGCCATATCTGATCCCCCCACCACTGCACAAAGGCATATGTCACTCCCCCATCGACACCTGCATCAACTGTTGGGGCATCCTCATCATCAGTAAGCTCTATAATCCATGGTGGGGGAAGGTCTCTCTCTATTGTAATGCGCCTGTATAGGACTAGGACAAATGGAACATATTACTACAATTCATACTAACAAATTATGTGATAATAGAATAAATGCTCTCTTAAGTTGATCTTACGACCAATGATCCATCGCTCACGCTGCTTCCTAGCTATAAATCTAGCTGGATCATCCCATGCTGAGCAGTTGTGACATGGATGTCATATGATTTCTTGGGCATGTAGCCTAATGAAAGTAGCAATGTAATGGGGGAGATCCCCTGCAAAATTATGGCTCTTGCGTTCCTCGTGCTTACAAGCCCATATAGCAGCATAACACTACATCCAACCATCTATAATTATAATCTCAATAGGGAGCCCTCTAGGATGATCTACATAGATATGCTCCCATCCCCATACCTGTAGGAGAAAGTTGCATGTGATTCTGACACAACCCCACCTATGGATGTGATACAACTCATCATAGCACTGTGCTAGCAAATACCTCCCCCATGCATAGATGATAGGCTCCTCGCTATCCACCAAATTCTAAACCATCACAAGGAGGTTCCACGGGAACATCAAGCCTGAGCAGTTTGGGATAAGAACATTGTTGACAACCATCAAGAACACTGCATGCCTTGCAGAGAAGACATTCACCCTATACCATCGTAGAATAGATACACCACAAAATTTTATTTCCTAGAAAGCAGCTACAGCATGTCTCTCAAAAACCCTAGAAAATACTACCTCACGGTCATTAGTGGTCGAAGAGACGATGACGACTCCATAAAAAGAAATCTAGAAAATCCTGTATACATCCTCTGGTGTGATATTCATCTCATCGATAGGAATGTGGAAGGTTTTAGTCCTAGGATCCCATTGGTGAGCCATGGCTATGAGGTAGGCCTGATTTGACATAATCTGGGGAAGCCTAGTCACATACTGTAATCCACAGGTATTGAACCACACCCAGTATGTATCAATCATACATGGTAGGAGGTCAAGCAAGAGATTCAAGTCTCGAGCCTGAGAAGAAAGAATCTAAGTAAAAAAATCAAGGTATAACTACAGTGAATTTAAGGCATAAAATGCAATAGAGCATGTAAAATAGTGTAAATAATGATAGACTATCCTAGGTCTAAGTAAAACATGAATAAACGCACCTAATCATGCAATAAATTTTATAAAAGATAACTCAAAAAACTCAAAAAAATTAATTAATAAAAACTAAAAAAATCAAAAAAATTGCCTAAGGTTCTTGGTCGCTTTCGTCTATAGTGACCAAAAATCAGTCGCTGAGGCTGGCAACGACCAAATCCCAATGGTCATAATTTTGATCGTTGAGTTTTGAACCGGCCACTACCATCGATAGCAACCAAGCAATAGGCTAAAATGGCTGCTTTGTGCAGTAGTAGCCGACGGGTGACATAAAAAACGTGTACACCCTAGGCCAAAAATACCAAAATTGAAAATGCATAAAATGGGGACAAGCCCATCAAATTAAAACCTAAACTAGGCCTATCTACGGGTTCGGTTCATTGCCAACAATTTTAGTGAGGTTCATTTACCGATTACTTAGTGAGGTTAATTTTTACTAAAAAAAAATTAAGGTTAGGGTTTTGAAGCATACCCAAGAAGCTCCGGCTCCTCCACTCACTGATGCCTCACCCTGCGCAGCCATAACCTTCAACAAAAATGCTCCAAGTTGCAAACTATCACTTTCTCTCCAGAGCTCTAAAAAGTGAATTGCCAATTGGAAAAATGAAAATTCAAAACCCTAGGATGCTTTTATATTTACCAAGTTATGCCTCAGCCACTTCTGTCGTTAATGGCCTGAACTTCCTGGCCGATGAGGTCAAGAGCGACCAAAAATAGGCATTTAGGGGTCGTTGGATATGACAGCGGCCAGAAGCACAGCCAAAAACATAAAAATTCCTCCCATGAGGAATAACAAAAAAATAAAATAAGCACATTTTGATGGTTGATAATAATCATAATAATAAAAATAATAAAAAAACCACATAGAAACAAAAATCTCAAGTAAGCCTCGTATCCAGTTACTTTATCAACTTGGCGATTGCAGCGATTTGCACTCCATTCAATCCAGTGAGATGAGTGGGCTACCATAGGGCTACTTGGGGCAAATTATTCATTTTAGAATTATGATGTGCCACCTCAATCCCAAAGAAGACCAATATGGTCGGACTGCTCCATGGGTATGATAGAATCATCCTAATTCCTTTATGACATAACAACACTGAGCCAAGTGATTCAACAAAAAGCCTAAATAGAATCACTCATCCTAACTCCCTAAGAAGGCTATTTATGATCGGACCACTCCATGGGATAGGGATGAATGATCATCATAAACATTTGAGATCACACTTGGATGGGGGTTTTCCCATTAAAAGAACAAGCACTAGAAAAGAACCAGATTAGTCATATTGGTCAAGCAACTTGTCACTTCATTCATTGCCCTTCTCTCATCAATTCGTTGTGTGAGGGGGTAGTTAGCTCTTCAAATAATCATAATTAAATTCAACCAAAGATCATTCAATCATATCAAAATTGCGCTCATCCTATGAATCATTGCAGATAACTAATATCAAATTTCCCCTGTTTGCTAGGTTCATAAGCAAAATATGACATTTTTAGTTTGTAGCTCTCCTTTGGTCAAATCTCATTGTAGTGACATAAGCTACCCGACTGTACTTGAGGAATGAGTGCAAGTGATTATGTGCATGCCATGTGCCAAATTAAGCCTTCCAGTATGTCAAAGCAATGATTCAAGGGTGCATTCCATATTGCATGATTGGGCCATCCAACGTTGATCAGACCAATGATCATCATACACCCTACAAACATTACAGTCTACATTTTTGCTTAGCACTGTGTTTTTCCCACACAACGCATCCCAAAAAGGGTCATCTGCAGACACCTAAAACACATCATGTCTAGGAGAACTATTCACATGGGCAACTAAACCTTGGAACCTTCCAAGTGCCAAAAGTGGTTTTCACCACTCATCTAGGGTAGTATTAGCCCATCCAAGCCTGGCCTCTATGAACTAGAGTGGTTGAATCTTTGCCATTGAAGCTCATAGCAGCCAATCCCTAGCTGCTGCAGACAACAATGACTAGACCCTAAAATGCAATTTGCCATAAAAATAGCCTAATATTTGGTGGAAGTGGTAGTCTACATGCAATAAGTCCAAGCGAGGACAGTTTTACATTCCTCCTCATAGCTAGTCTACATGAGAGATTTAAGTCTGGATTTAGACATCAGTTAACTAGCCCTCAAGGGTAGACAAAGACTCAAATGCTCATGCTAAAAAATAGTTTGTATGCAGGATTCAATATTAGGGTTTTTAGACCTAAACCTAGGACCTCAACACAATATAAGGTGCAAATCTAAGAGCACCAAGGGATCATCTTTTATCAATTGGAGGGAGAGACTAAGGAGATCTTTTCAAGACTTGTATAGCTTTTCTTGTAGCGAAGCCCTATCAAATCAGAGAGCATACTGGAATGCCTTAGAGGAGCAACGAAGTGCTAACCGATTGAGGGGTTATCATCTATAGGATATTCAATACATCGGACAAAAATGATAATTATTTCAATATCAGCAACAAGACTAAATCCATAGCCTTGGAGCAAGAGATATAGGTTTTCATCTTAGCAACCACTATCTCGGACAGTGGTTTGCAGACCTAGTCTAGGGTTCTTAGCGTTAGTTTCCTTTATTTAGCTTATTACATATTTTCATGCCATTAGCATAGATATGATTTCTCTCATTCAGTTGCATTCATAACATTAGTTTCTATTATCATTAAGCATATTTCCATTTATCATTAGGGTTATTTCTAACAACCTCATTTGGGAAGGCAATCTCGGATAGTTGAGCGTTTGCTATTGTTTTCATGCTTGCAGGACTATAGGTTCACTAGATAGGTTACCAACATACAAAAGCAAAAGGATCCCTCTAGGAGCCAGACCTGGAGAAGGAGGCATCTATAAGCCCTCATATAGTTTCATGTGCATCATCGGGAAGCCTGTGAAAGTGCACCACCCCTTACATGGGAATATTATACATCTTTTGCCCCTATTTGTAAAATTTGCATCAAATGAAGGGAATCCCTTAGAGAGATATATATGTAACCAAACTTGATAAAAGCAATAAAGAGCATTATTTACTCATTTTTTCATATTTCGTTTGCATCTACTTTCGCATATTTCATTTAATGCATGATTAAGTAAATAATATTCGCAAATAGAGTAGTGGATGGTGTGTCACTTCCTTGGGGTCGCTATAGGTACAATAGGACTGATGCCTTATTTTCATGTTCCTTAGTGTATATGGGCTTGCATACCACCACGGGGTTGTAGTTGTTGTTTTTTCCCTCCTTGGTTCAATGATAAACCTATAAAAAAGGGTTAGTGGGTTGGGGGGCTTGCCTTAATCAGGCCCCATAGTAAGAAAGACAAATTGATTCATAAAACATGATAAAAACTAAAATAAACAATGCAGAACCTCATAAAAACACCAAATGAAGCTTACCTCCAAGATTTGGGACTTGCAAACCGAATTTACCACCAAGGGGTGAACTAGTGCCGGATTCATGGGGCAGGGGGTGAATTTGACTATAACTATTGTTCTTCAAAAATCCTTCGATGGAGAGGTTCCTTTGCTATTGAATTATTGTTGTGCAGGTTCAAATTATTGTTTTTGTGCTTTTGTACGTATTTTGGTAGAGTTTTTGTGCTTTGGACATAAGTGAGATAGAGATAAATAAAGTTTTGGGCCCACTATTTATAATAAAACCCAAGGTTTAGGGGGGTATTTATGAGAACTAGGCCCTAGGGTGAGATCACATGAAGGTTAAGTTAGGGTTTGTGAGGTGGCATCCTCTCATTCCCTTGAGGAAATATCTCATCCTCGCACATGTGTGAGGAGATATTAAGGTTAACTAGGATTAGTCAACTCTAGGTTAGATTTTGGGTTAGGTTAGGGTTTCCTAAGAAATATCCTAACTAACCTAGTGCACACACATGTGGGAGGGAGTAATTAAGGGTAATTAGGGATTAAGGATCTAATTAACCTTTTTAGCCCTAAAAGTGAACTTAAGTGAAGTCACTTTAAAATTAGATTTAACAATTGACTCAATTAATACTTTTTCCAATTAATAGTCCCATGGGGGCCTCAATTAAGTATAAAGGAGTCTTGTATCACCATAGGAGTTTTTTGGATGGTTTTTTGATGCATGGAATGTGTTCATGATGTGATTTAGGTAGTTTATTAGGGTTTTGGACCTAAAAACTAGTGAAGTGGTGTGTGGAAGTCTACGTAATGATACAATAATCTAGAGTGATCTATGCTAGTCTACACATGTCTACGATAGTCTACGTATGTCTACACATATCTATAGTAGTATACACATGTCTAGGAGGATCTACAATAGTCTACGTTGGTCTACAATAGCCTAGGGGTATCTAGGATCACCTATGTAAATCTAAAAGTGTTTGGAAGGATATACAAGTACATAGGTATAACAATGTGTAACTTTGAGGTGTCTACACCCCCTCAAGACCAAAAAAAGTAGCAATAATACCAAAGTATCCTCCAACAACATCAAATAATAGCTTCAGGGATCCATTAGAGGATGACCAGAAAGAACACATTAGCAATCAGCACAGAGACCCATCCCCAAGCCATGAAAAATACTGATAACCCACCACCAAGCCCACATTCGAAAACCCAAAGAGTAGAACCATAGTAATAAGCATGTGGTCCCTTCCCAAGTCAAAAATAAATTATTAAGAGCTACTTATAAATCCAAACTCCCAAGACATGATGCACTGCATGAAAGAACCTCTAATCCTAAGCTCCAAATAGGACCCTGTAAGAAAATTGAATAGAGCAGCAAGCTCTAAGGAAAAATATTCCTAAAGGAGCTCAGGAATCCTAGGGAAGGTCCTAAGGAAAACCTAAGGATGTCCTATAAAATCCCAAGGACATCCTAGATCACAGGCACCAAAGAGAAGCCCCGTCAAAAGGCATGGAAAGGGGTAGATAAAATAATAAGTGACATCCTACCCCAAGGATATCATTTATAGCACCATATAGCCAAGGAGGAAGGGCAAAGGGAGTGCTAAGGAATTGGTATGAGACCCAAGGATGTCCTAGATCATATGCACCAAAAATAACCCCACCAAAAGGTATGGAAAGAGGTAAATAAATGTATAAGTTACCTCCCATCCCAAGGAGATTGTCTGCAACACCAGCCAACCAAGGACGAAGGGCAAATAAAGTGCTAGGGAACTAGGACAAGACCAGGTATGGGCTACAAGGAAGTGGAGAAGGATTTCCTCAATGCCATATTTATTATAATCATTATTGCCTTTTTGGTAATATCCTGGATCACTCTTGCCTCACCATAAGATGTCATTATCTTTATCTACAAAGGAGTTGATTTTAGTTGCTTATAGTTAGTCCCTTACCCTATCGAACTAAATTATTTAACTATCATTCATTTGATAATGGCTATATTTTTTCTTGCTCCATGTGAGATACCATTCCTAGGTAGTCCTTACACATTATCATTCACTTGATAATTATGGTCACACTTGCTCCATGCAAGGTACCATATCAAAGTAAAACTACCTACCCATGATTCAACTCCTAAGAAATCTTTAGCTCATCCACATAATCTTCTAGTCCATCATACCTAGAGATCATTCATGGAAGCATCTAGTCCATCGTACCTAGAGCTCTGATACCAATTGTAATGACCCAAAAAAATCCAACCCACTCGAGAGATGTTTTTTTTATTACATTCATTAGGGATCCACATCTCCCCACCTTGCATAAGTGATTCTATGTAGGTGTCTATTGATTTCAATCCCTATGATTAAGTTGTTTGTATCATCTTCATGATGATCCAACTTATCCATTTTTGTTTGTCAAACAGGTACACCCATTCCTACACCATACATAAGTTATCTATGTAGGTGCACTAACCATATTGTAATTGGGCTATCCCATAATATTTAGTATACTCTCTCTCTATGATTTTAGCCCATAAGCATAAAAATTAATAGATGGCGTCCTTTATTTATCTACGTTTCATCATAGTAAGTACTATTCAATCATACAAGGAGTGTGCATTGCTTAAGAACCATAACTAGGTCACTCCTAGTTTAACCATTATAAATACCATGAATGGAACTACATACCAATCACATGTAATTCTTAATAACTCTTATCGATTTTCTATGAAATACCATGAACTTCTTATTTTATTTAAGAATAACATATTCATAATAAACTCGATTTAGAAAGCAATAAATACAAGATCATAATAATTCACACATGACACAACATGTATCCTAGGAAACCCTTGCAGGAAAAACCCAACCTTAAAATATACTTTTTTCATTTATTAATGATTATTACAATACAATAATTCTTAGGAATCTCTTGATCCCATTTTTCCAACTTATTTTTACAATTATGATCACATAAGGACCCCATAATCCTTATGCCCACACCATGAATTTATCTATTAGTTACCTTTCTCAATACATGAGGAAACCCCATAATTTTCTTGCATGAACTCCACATTAATCCTTCCAAAGATAACTTCTTCCTTTGACCAAAACTCAAATAATGTCTTCCCTCCAAGAGCCTAATATAATCATACATCAACCATAGAATTGCATACACAACTCATTAGAGAAGACCCTGATGCGTAGTCTTTATACCATCATTAATTCTCAATGAATTTGTCAATCCAGGGTAGTGTACAAGGCTATCTGCGAAAGAAGAAGTGAAACAGCTATAACTTAGGTCAATCTAGAGCAACAGGTCTTATTGGTGGAACCGGTTGTGTGGGGGGTTTTGGGACATTCCTATCTCTAAATTGCATGAATTAAATCTTAATCTAAGTTGCAGAATTGGAAACTAATCATTAACTGTAGAAATGAAGTCCTAATTACAATTGCAGAATAAGAGTTGCAGAATTGAAAGTCTGATCCTAATTGCAGAAAGGAAATCTAATTACTTTTGCAGCAATGAAAGTCTAATTCTAACATGGAAATGAAAACTGTCAAGGTTCTGTAATAGAAGGTTGTCAATCTTTTGTGCAGGATTTGACAGCAAAACATAAAATGCAAGAAATTGCTGAAAAAATAGTAAATTCTGGGAATAACAGTCTGAAATAAAGTGGAAGCTTTGTTGAAGGTAAATATTACAGCTAAAACATTAAGCACAAGATTAATCTAAGCATAAATAAACTAAGACTACAGATATTGTCAGTTGTTTACAAGTAATTGAAATAACAAGTTCTACAACTCATTCTGCTACAGCAAAATCAGAATAAAAACCTACTTGTTAGTCCTCCTCCTAGGTCTGGAAGTGGCCAGCCTCCTTGTCCAAAAGAAGGTATAAGTCTCTCTCTCTCTCTAAATCTTAATCACACTCATTTACAAGAAATATGAAATAGAACTGGTGCACTTTATTGATTAAAGAACATGATTACAATAATTCTACTGAAAACCTGTTACAGGACTATAACAGTCAAATTCTACCTATTTTTTACTTCTTCCTAGCTTCCTTACTTTCTACTTCCTACTGCTACTACTCTCCCTAGCTCAACCTGAATGGGAGCAATATTTATAGATGTCCTAAGGTCTGATTACAAACAAAGAATATCTCAAAAGATCTAATCCTACAATGTTGCAACAAATTCTGGTTTTATCCTAGAAGAAGATTAAAACTTGATCTTTCCCTTAATGATGGCTTTGGTCGGCAATGACGGCAAAGACAGATGGAAGATCTTTTCCTTTACCTTTTCCAACCTTTATTTCCCTTTTTTCGGCTTCAAAAATTGGTCAACAAGTCAAAAAGCACATTCTGTTTTCATTCCGAAGATAAGTGGCTTCATTCCAAAGACAATGCAATTCTCATTTCGAAGATCGCTCATTCTAAAGATACTACAATCCTTCATTCCGAAGATACTACAATCCTTCATTTCAAAGATACTGCAATCCTTCATTTCGAAGATAATGCATTCTTCATTCCGAAGATATCTGTTCATTTCGAAGATACTTCGGAATGAACAAATGTGTGCTTTTCCAGTGATTTCTTCTGCATCTCTCAGGTGGGTTATCTCCTAAGATCAAATTCCAATGGTCTTCATCTCTTTCCACATGTGAATTCCATGCCTTGCTATTTATGGACAGCTGGCTGGAATTTACATGGGAAAGACCAATTTTTGCTACACAACAATAGTTTGCTTGCACTGTTGCTAGATTTAGGTGAAATAAATGCTTGAGACAAATCAAAACATGATTAGTGAAATTCTGCTATTATTCTAAGCATATCCCATTTTAGCAAATCATAGCAAAAATAACACAAAACTATGCAAAAAGTTGTAAAATTAGCATATAATATTCCAAATACATTGATCATGCAAAATGGTTAATATACAACATATTGAATCAACTTAACTAACATATCAGATAAAACATAAGAGTTTATAGGCAATTTTAGTGTTCAAAACATGTTATGATTGAGGCATTTCTAGGCCTCATCATTTTCCCCCCAACTTATATTAATGCATGCCCTCATGCATTTTGTTGGGCTATGGAATCACATATGTCCATGTTTAGATTCCATGACCTGTAGAATAATTTCTTGCCTATATAATACCCCCTATTTTCTTGAATGTTTCTGAGCTAGTCTTCAAATTGTTCATCAGGCTGGGCATCTTCCTCAAAGTAGAATGGAACTGGAGTAATGATGGTCGGAGGCCTAAACCTGAGACCTATCCAGTTATGTTGCATGATTTGAATCAGTTGGATTACACCTTCTGCTCTTCTTTTGGACCATTCTAAGTTGATGGGGGAGATGGGTTCTCTTTTCCTCAAAGACATGGAAAGTTCAGCCCATCTGTCTCTACACACTGACAATGCTGGGAAAAAATTGTGATCACAGAAATTATTGAATCTGGCCACATAGTCCCTTAAGTTGTTCAAGTACATCCTCTTTATATCATCCTTGTTCATCATTGAGAAGTGTTGCCTGGTGATAACTAGGTGATTTGGCTGAATTACTCTGACTAACAACTCAACCCTTGTTTCAATCTCTTTATTTTGCTTTTTCTCTTGATCCCAGTAAAGTTGATTCTACAAGGTAGACATAAATGCTCTCAATTGAACATCTCCAATGTAGATTTGAGGATGAGACTCAACTTCCTCTGGAATGAAGAAACTGTGTAAAAATAGTTCACACAGGAGATTTTTTTGCTCAAAAGGACTGTCAAAATATGCCTCCAAGAAATCTGCAGTTGTGTCCAATTTATATGGGAGGTTTGAACTAATCCTCATGACCTGCCATCTGAGGTATTTTTCCTTCAAAATAAAGCTATAAAATCTGGCTGGTCATCTAAATTGGACTAAAAATTCAGCAATTTGGCATAAGTCAGACACCTTTTCTTTCAATGCCTAAATTTTTGTTTCCTTGGCCTCTAGCTATTTTGCTTCCAATTTGAACTTCTTAGTTTTAGTGGCAAGCTGCTCATATCTAATCATCCAGCTAGCTATGTCTGCATTGTACTGCTCTAGAGACACAGTATTAGGTGGTCTAACTACAGGTGGAATCCTAGGTATCAGATCAACTTGAACTCCTTTTTTTGCCACTTCTATTGGTTGATCATCTATCAATAATTCTACCTGTACCTCCTTATTTGCTATTTCTATGGGGTTGTCATCAGATAGTATTTCTACTTGTACCCCCTTATTTGTTGTTTCTATTGAAAGTGTAACAGTTTGGAATGCAGGGACCTCAATAGGAGTACTTACTTGAACATTTTCTTATTGCTAGGACTATTCCTGTGTTGGTGGCTCATCTTCAACATCCTCTGCTATGCTCTTTACCATTTCTGAAGCATCTTCAAAACAAGAAGGCAATGCTTTAGAATGATATGGTGTTGCTTCAAAATGAACAGACACTTCTTCAGAATGAAGGAGTGCTACTTCAGAATGAAGGCACTTCTTCAGAATGAAGGAGTGCTACTTTAGAATGAACACCCATGTTTGTCTCAACAGAGTCATCTGCCCTTGATAGACCCAAAAGCAATTGAGCCAAATTGTCTTCATCAATGGATACAGTTGGCTATTTTTCAGATTGTGACAACATTCTTCTTAATTCTACCACTTCTTGTTGTAACTCTACAATTTTTCTTTCTTGCATCTCAATGATGCTTTCTTTCTCTAAAATCCATCTGGTCTATGTCTTGACAACACTCCTTGCTGCCCTCAGCTACTCTGTGATGTCTTCCACTTCTATTTCTACTTCAGAAGCTGATGCAGACAAATCAGCTGTAGTTGGCTGCTCAACCAATATCTCCTCTTCTTCTGCAACAATTTGTTCTTGTTCAGGAGGCTCTATGAGACTGTCTATAAGGGTATCTACCATATCTGTAGCCTGTTGAACTGTAGCCTCCTCCAAACCATCCTACTCAGTTTCTATCTCAGCTATTTGTTCAGGGAATTCTGGAAAGTTTTCAGAGGCTGGTTGTATCTCTGTGACATCTGGGCTGCTTGGTCTATCTTCTTCCTCCATAACCTGTTCTGCTATTTCTTTCAAATGGATTCTTGTAGACCTCCTAGTTCTAGATGCAAACTTCTTCTTTTTGCTCTATTTTTTGGTGACAACAGGGGTCATGGGGTCAGTTTCAGATGCCTCTGTTTCCCTTGTTGTTTTTGCCTCTATTTGGTTAAGTGCTTCACTTCTCTGTTCTATCAAATCAGTGGCAGCTTCAAAAAAATGAACCTTTTTCTATCTTTCTATTCTGCTGCCAGTTCCAGATCCTCTTCTCTTTTGTTTCTTGGTTCGTGAAGTTGAGGGTTCAGGAGCAAGGTTTTTTGTTGCTACTGTTGGGTGTGGTTTTGTTTCTATAACAGCTTCAAGGGCACCTTCTATAGTTTCCTCTGCAGCATCTTCTGCAACATTTTCTGCAGTAGCTATTTCTTCTTCTATAGCAACATCAGCAGTATCTGGTTCTTCTTCTTCCTCATCTTCATCCCTAAAAATGACATCGTTTAGGGTAGAGTAAAACCTATCAAAACTCCTAGGGTTTCCTCTAAAATGGTGTTGGCAAACTAGTTTGATGAGGCCATGATGGCGAAGGCTTCCTTTACCCTCCCGATATCTCTTTGCCATGTTTTTTAATTCTTGATACGAGATATAGGGGAAGATTTACCCTAACTTTTGGTTGTTGCTCACCATGTCTGAGATGGTTCAAAATTCGTAGATGATGCCCTGACAACAGCACATACTGCCCTTCATAGGTTAGGAATTTAATTACCCAGGTGGCTACTTCATCCTAGGGTTCCTACAGGCTGGCCCTTTTTAACCCTTTGCATGTGTTGTTATGGGTTAAATACTCTGGCTCTCTATCATTTTCTTCTACAAACTGATTAACTACATTTGCCAATGTATTCTTGCCAGATCTAGAAATTGAAATCCCTTCTAATGGCAGCTCAGTAATCTGACTTAAAATTTTAGGGCTTACCTCAATAGTCATGCCATTTACATGTGCTCGGTTGTTTCTGAATGTATGGGCGAACATGCCAGCCAAATATTCAGAAGACCCATTAAACTTATCCAAAAATGGCATAAACCCTCCATCTTCAAAAATTTGCACGACTGCCAGATTTTCTCGGAGGTAGGTGGTATCTGTAGGTTCTATTTTGATCTTTCGCCCCATCTTTTCTGTTCACTACTGCTGCTATTTCTCTGCTGGATCTCTGGTTTTTTTTTTTATGTTGCAGATTTGCAGAGTTTTAGTTTGAAACCTTCGTTGCCTTGTTTCTCGTCTTCTTCTTCGAAATGAACCGTAACCTAAGCACTGTACTTCACAAACACATCTTCAAAAAGAAAGGTGGCACACATTTCTACTATTGCACCGAACACCTGTCCGTCAATGATTGCTTGGACGTCCTTGTCGTCAGATCCACCTCATTTGGTTTTAATTTTTTTGTTCAGTCCATAGATTCTCACGTGCATGTTTATTGGCATTAAAAATTGGTGGCATATGGTTGGTCATGTCCTCCGTAATTCTGGTATTTTCCAATGGGTGAAAAAACAAACCATGTGCTGATTGACACGTGTTCCTTTATCGTATGCAACTAAAAGAGTTTGATTTTGTCGTACCTTGTCTTCTTGGATGCCACGTGGAAATGCTCTTTCCGAATATTATAACTTATTGCGCAAACAAAACTTCATTTCGAAGATTATGACTTCATTCCGAAGATGAGTCTTCATTCCGAAGACAAATCCTCATTCTGAAGATTATAACTTCATTCCGAAGACAGGTCTTCATTCCGAAGACAAATCCTCTTTGCAAATTTAAATCTTCATTCTGAAGATTAATCCTCATTTCAAAGATCAATCCTCATTCTAAAGATCAGGCTGTATTGCGAAGGTAAATCGTCATTCCGAAGACAGATCTTCATTTCAAAGATAGATCTTCATTTCGAAGATGATGCAGCAAGTCGTCATTCCGAAGATCAAGTTTCATTCTGAAGACAAATTGTCATTCCAAAGACAAAGTTTCTTTCTGAATACAAAGTGCAACATTCATTTTTCTGTCATTCCGAAGACAATTTCAATCCGAAGATAATACAGCAAGCACTATTTTTGGCATTCTTGTTTCGAAGATTAGGCAGAAATCAATATTTTCATTCTCAAAACATGTTTTAAGTATGCCAACTCTTATGAATACCTTTTATGCTAATGGTTAATTGTCATATACTATACACCAATCATTTTACAATGAAGAAATGTAAGAAATATATACCGATAAAAATAGTTAATGCCAGTTTTGAAGAATGACTGCCTTTGTTGATATTCTACTGAGATTTTCTGCAACATTTCAAAACAAGTGCACTTGGTGAATTTGTACAATGATGGTTCAGAAATTTCTCAAGGTTATGCATGCCAAAAAACTAGTTTTCATGCATACCAACCCAGTAGTGCCTTAAGAAAAGGTTTTCACTACTGAGTTATTCATTTTTCTCTCTTCTTTTTTTCTTGATTTTCCCCTTTTTTTTTACCTCTCCTTTTCTCTCTTTTTTTTTTTCTTGATCCTGACTATGCCCATGAAGGAATTTCATGATTTCCCCTGAAACCATGCCCATGAAGGAATTCATACTCAGAATTTATTCATCTTTTTGTTTTCTATTTTTTTTCTAATTTTTTTGTATTTTTTGCTTTTTCTTGAAATCCATGATCATGCTGATTGTTTTGAAGTGGAAGAGGGAATCTCTTCCACTTGTTGTGTATCCAAACTATCAAGTTGCTGCAAGAATTCATCTTTAGTCAGAGGTGTATGGTACACCCCGAGGCGATGTCCATTTACTACCAACTTCCTTTGTGATCCATCAATAGGGGATAGACAGAGCTGCTCCATTGTCAAATACCTCCTCAATCCAGTAAGGTCCCAACCATCTAGTTCTCAGTTTTCCAGGGAAGTCTTCATAGCGAGAATCAAACAGTAAAGCCCAATCTCCTTGTTGAAGTTTCCTCTGCTGAATGTGACTATCATGCCACAACTTCCTCTGCTCCTGAATTACCTCAGTTTGGTGCAGAGCATCCAATCTAAGTTCATCCAATGCATTCAGCTATAGAATCTTGTCTGTCTGTGCCTGCGACAATTCAATTCCAATTTCCAGTGTTGTGCGCAATGTTAGTAGCTCAAATTCAATAGGTAAGAGAGGCTTTTTACCAAAGACTAGTTCATAAGGTGTGAATCCAGTAGTGGACTTCCAAGTAGTATTGTAGGCCCAAACTACTTTAGGTAATTTATCTAGCCAATTTCTCCTATGAAAAGCTACTATTTTTGTCAAGATGCGTTCTAGTTCCCTGTTTGTTACCTCAACCTGGCCATTTTCTTGTGGGTGGTAAGGTGATGATTTCCTATGTTTGATTTCATACAATTCTGTAAATGCCTTTATGACTTTGGATGCAAATTGGGGTCCTTGGTCTGTGGTGATAGACCGTGGAGCTCCAAATCTCTAAAAAATCTGAGTATACAAGAAATCAGTGACCTTCTCTTCATGAGCATGTTTGAAAGCACGCACCTCTACCCACTTTGTCATGTAATCAGTGCATACTAGAATATGCACCTTTCCTTGAGAAGGTGGATCAATAGGTCCTACAAAATCAAGCCCCCACCTCTCAAATGGTTCTAAAACCATTTGAGGCTGCAATGGAATCTCATTTGTATGAGTGGGTTTCCCCATTCTTTGGCATGCATCACAATGCCTGATGTACTTTTTCACATCCTTGTGAAGAGATGGCCAATAATATCCTGTCCCTAAGATTTTCCTAACTGTGCTTTTTACAGAATAGTGTCCACCTGAGGGTTCATCATGACAAGCTCTAAGGATATCATACACTTCATCCTTTCGGATGCACCTACGTAACACATGGTCGGGACTGCACTTAAAAAGCATACCCTTAATCCATTCAAAATAAGAACTCTATTGATCAATTGTTTTTTCTGTTTTGAAGTGAAATGTGGAGGAACTTTCCCTGTGACCAAATAATTGGCTATATCTAGAAACCAAGGTGATTGGACTGATATAGCAAATAGTTTTTCATCGGGAAAAGTGTCATCAACTAATTCCCCTTCATCTGTGTTCTGCAACCTGGACAAGAAATCTGCCACAACATTAGCTTTTCCTGGTTTGTTGATTATAGTGATATCAAATTCTTGCAGCAACAACAACCAACGAATAATTCTTGCACTTACCATAGGTTTATTCATCAAATACTTAATGGTTGTATGATCTGTGTGAATAAATATTTGATAACCTGTGATGTAATGCCTGAATTTGTTGATGGCATAAATTACTGCTAGGAATTCCTTCTCAGTTGTTGTATAATTTTTCTTGGCTCCTATCAAGTTCTTGCTAATGTTGTAGATGGTATAGTGTTCACCATTATCAATTTGTCCTAATGCTGCTCCAATTGCTGTATTGGAGGCATCAGTTTGTATGTGAAATGGTAATGTCCAATTAGGTCCTCTGAGCACAGGTGGAGTTATCAATTTCTCTTTCAGAGCTTCAAATGCTTCCTGACACTTTGCAGTCTAGGAGAATTCAGAATCTTTAGTCAATAGGGCAAACATAGGACTAGCTATTGTACTAAAGTTGGGAATAAACCTGCGGTAAAAACCAATGTGTCCTAGGAAGCTTCTGACATTAGTCTGAGTTTTAGGAGGAAGGAGATTCTTGATAATTTCCACCTTCTTTGGATCAACTTGGATCCCTTCAGGAGAGATGTGATGACCAAGAACTATCCCTTCCTTCATCATCATGAAGCATTTTTCTAGATTCAAGGATAAGTGGTATGTTTCACAGTGAGTTAAGACTTTGTCAAGATTTTCCAATGTAAAATCAAAAGTTTGTCCACATACTGTGAAATCATCCATGTATATTTCAACACTTTTGGTGGTCAGATCAGCAAAAATTGCTAGGACTGCTCGCTGAAAATTTGTTGGGGCATTACACAAACCAAAAGGTAAAACCCTATAGGCAAATGTTCCCCATGGACATGTAAAAGTTGTCTTCTCTTGATCTTCAAGTGCAATCTGAATTTGATTATATCCACTAAATCCATCAAGAAAACAAAAGTATCTTTTTCTAGCAAGAGTATCTAACACCTGATCTATGAAAGGTAATGGAAAATGGTCTTTGTATGTCACCTTATTCAACTCTCTATAGTCTACACATACTCTCATTTTTCCATTTTTCTTAGGAACTATTACCAATGGAGAAACCCATTGGCTATCAAAAATTGGGTAAATGAATCCTACTTCCAGAAGTTTTTCAATTTCTTCTTTCACAATATCTCTTAAGGCAGGATTCAATCTTCTTTGGGGTTGTCTAACTGGCTTGACTTCTTTAGTATAGATTCTGTGGGTACATATATCAGGATGAACTCCTGACATATCTTTGTAGTTCCAAGCAAAAGCATGAACATGCTTCTGCAAGACAACTATCAATTTTTCTTCCTCTTCCCTAGTAAGTTGGTTGTAAATGTTCAAAAATTTGCTGGTTGGACTTCTATTTCTTTTGTATTTAGAAGAACTGATTCACTCCTTCATACCGTGATTAGGGATTAAGATGACATTCTTGAGATGGGAGAAAAGAAGCGGTTTTGTTTTATTGCTGCTTGAGGGAAGCATATCTTGTATGGAAGATGAAGTAAAAATTAGATGATGGTGCCATCCATGTGGTAGTAAATAGTTTCTTATATAGAGCATTTTTATCCTCATTACTTAACTATTGGATATTTGTTTCCTTCTAAACCTTGTTCATGTAGAACTTCATGATTGGTTGTTTTTTTTAATATTCTATAATTTGTTTTATTTTTTATCTTTATATTGGTTGCTGTATCCTAATCTTTTAACTGACCTATCAACCATTTCTAAAACTATAAATGTGGGGCTGAGATGTTTGATCTGTAATTGTTCCATTGTATCCTTGGTCATGACATTTATTGTAGCTCCTAGATCTACTAAGACATTTTATATTGGTATTGAACCTATGGTGACTGTGATAACTGGGCTTCTTGGATCACTATACTTTGGAGGTACTAGTTTTCCAGATAAGAGATCAGCTATCTTCCCTTCAACCTGCATAGTTTTGGGAAATGCCTTCTTTTTCTTCCCGCTCTTTTAATGCACAAATTTTGGATAGTACTATTAATCTCATGGTATTTCCTTAATGGCTTGCAATAAGGGCAATGATATATTCAACTTTTTGAGTTCTTTGACCAATTTTGACTTAGAATTTTTTAGTATTGCATTGAATCTTTCGGGATATGGAATTATCCTTGGTAATTGTTATGCCTGTGATTTTGTCTCTTTCTCTATTGTTGGTTGGATTTTTTCTGGTTCCAATGATTCTTCTGTCTCCATTATTGGTTGGACTTGCATCCAATGTGGATTAGTCTAATTTTGATTCCAGGTTGGATTGTTTTGATTCCAAGATGGGTTGTTTTGATTCCATGAGGGGTTGTTTTGATTCCATGAGGGGTGGTTTTATTCTGATTCCAAGCTGGGTTACTCCAATTTGCTTGTGGCCATTCTTGGGAATTTGTCCATTGAGGATAATTCCAAGGACGTTGGGGTGGTTCTGATTGTCCCCAAGGCATAGTACTAGGATTATGCCCCCAATTTGTAGGAAAACGAGGGGGATTTTGGTATTGAGAGAAATTTCCCCCTTGTTTTGGTCCAATATAGTTGAGTTCCTCAATCTGGTTTTCTAACATAGTTTTGAGTTGTGGTAGCAAGTGGCATTGTTCAGTTGAATGCCTTTTTGAACAGATACTACAAATGGCTGAGATAGATGTTTTATTCAAAGGACATTCCTGCAAAGCATGTTTATTTCTACATCTTGGGCAATAAATTGCCAAAGGTTCTATGTTTTTTGCTTTTGCAGACATTTCCCCCAAAGTAGTGTTTAGGTGCACTAGAATATCAGTTTTGAAATTTGCAAGTTCCTCTATCAGGTCCTTCACATCAGTGCCATTTGTGTGGCTTTTTCTTCTTCTCTGCTTAGTGCGAGAGTAATTCCTATAGAGATCCATAATTTCCTCATTACTAAGAGTGGTTACATCCCCTTTTCCCATCAAATCTAGAACTTCTCTGGATTCATCTTGCAATCCTCTCAAAAATATGGTTTTACATAATTTTGGTTCTACAAGTCCACATCTCCTTTGAACAAAGGAGAACCTATCAAGATAATCTTCGAATGTTTCATCATCTTCCTGCTTGATTCTGAATAACTCATCTTTTATATTCCTTACACGACAATATTCTTGATATTTGTCTAAAAAGACAGTTTCCATTTGATCCCAGGTTCTTATGGAATTAGGCTCTAAGCTCATGAACCAGCGCAATGCTAAATCCTTGAGTGTTGAGGGAAAAACCTTAAGTTTTTTATTGTCATTTATATAATCATAGGTCTGACACACTACCTTGAATTCAAACAAAAACTGATTAGGATCTTCAGATACAACACCTCGAAAGGTTGGAAGTACTGAAGGTGAAATGGTCTTCATGGGAGAGTTTTGTGTTGGATTCAGATGAATAGGATATTCAAATGTTTTGGAAGGTTGGGGCATATCCTGATCATCTCCTTCATTATGGACATAGCCATGTTGGCCATCTATATTGCCTCCTTCTACCATAGTTTCCTATTTGTTGGGAGAAGTTAAAGCTTCCCAAATTGTTCTCTCAAGAGGTCCAAGCCTCTCCGTTGATGATGAGTCTGATGAATTGTCTTTCTTAGGATATTCTGATGATGATAAAATTGGTGATTTTCCTTTCTCAAAATGTTCTAATGATGGTGAGATTGGTGATTTTTCTATCAATCTTTTTGGTAGTTCAAACACGGGTGATTCACCCCTTAGGCATGAAGATCTCCTTAATGGAACAAGCCAGGGATCCTTTGGGGTAGTTCTACCTTTTTCATCCCTAGACTTACTCATTCATGTTTACTCTTAAATGACATAAATTAAGTCAATAGTTGTTATCTTCCTCAATTGTTGTATTCAGATTTTAACCTGAATTTTCATAGCTTAGTCTGATTACAGCTATTGGACTGTTTGTTTTCTTCTGGCAACACTATTCCCCGGCAACGGTGCCAAAATGATGCATAGTCGTTATACCATCATTAATTCTCAATGAATCTATCAATCCAGGGCAGTGTACAAGGCTATCTGCGGAAGAAGAAGTGAAACAACTATAACTTAGGTCAATCTAGAGCAATAGGTCTTATTGGTGGAACCGGTTGTGTGGGGGGTTTTGGGACATTCCTATCTCTAAATTGCATGAATTAAATCTTAATCTAAGTTGTAGAATTGGAAACTAATCATTAACTACAGAAATGAAGTCCTAATTACAATTGCAGAATGAGACCTAATTATATTGTAGAAATAACAGTTGCAGAATTGAAAGTCTGATCCTAATTGCAGAAAGGAAATCTAATTACTTTTGCAATAATGAAATTCTAATTCTAACATGGAAATGAAAATTTTCAAGGTTCTGTAACAGAAGGTTGTCAATCTTCTGTGTAGGATTTGACAGCAAAACATAAAATGCAAGAAATTACAGAAAAATAGTAAATTCTGGGAATAACAGTCTGAAATAAAATGGAAGCTTTGCTGAAGGTAAATATTATAGCTAAAACATTAAGCACAAGATTAATCTAAGCATAAATAAACTAAGACTACAGATATTGTCAGCTATTTACAAGTAATTGAAATAACAAGTTCTACAACTCATTCTACTGTAGTAGAATCAGAATAAAAACCTGCTTGTTAGTCCTCCTCCTAGGTCTGGAAGTGGCTAGCCTCCTTGTCCAGAAGAAGGTATAAGTCTCTCTCTCTCTCTCTAAATATTAATCACACTCATTTACAAGCAATATGAAATAGAACTGGTGCACTTTATTGATTAAAGAACATGATTACAATAATTCTATTGAAAACCTATTACAGGACTGTAACAGTCAAATTCTACCTATTTTTTGCTTCTTCCTAGCTTCCTTACTTTCTACTTCCTACTTCTACTACTCTCCCTAGCTCAACCTGAATGGGAGCAATATTTATAGATGTCCTAAGGTCTGATTACAAACAAAGAATATCTCAAAAGATCTAATCCTACAATGCTGCAACAAATTCTGGTTTTATCCTAGAAGAAGATTAAAACTTGATCTTTCCCTTAATGATGGATTTGGTCGGCAATGACGGCAAAGACAGATGGAAGATATTTTCCTTTACCTTTTCCAACCTTTATTTCCCTTTTTTTGGCTTCAAAAATCGGTCAACAAGTCAAAAAGCACACTCTGTTTTCATTCCGAAGATAAGTGGCTTCATTCCAAAGACAATGCAATTCTCATTCCAAAGATCGCTCATTCTGAAGATACTGCAATTCTTCATTTCGAAGATACTGCAATCCTTCATTCTGAAGATACTACAATCCTTCATTTCGAAGATACTGCAATCCTTCATTTCGAAGATAATGCATTCTTCATTTCGAAGATATCTGTTCATTCCGAAGATACTTCGGAATGAACAAATGTGTGCTTTTCTAGTGATTTCTTCTGCATCTCTCAGGTGGGTTATCTCCTAAGATCAAATTCCAATGGTCTTCATCTCTTTCCACATGTGAATTCCATGCCTTGCTATTTATGGACAGTTGGCTGGAATTTACATGGGAAAGACCAATTTTTGCTGCACAACAATAGTTTGCTTGCACTATTGCCAGATTTAGGTGAAATAAATGCTTGAGACAAATCAAAACATGATTAGTGAAATGCTGCTATTATTCTAAGCATATCCCATTTTAGCAAATCATAGCAAAAAGAACACAAAACTATGCAAAAAGCTGTAAAAATCAGCATATAATATTCCAAATACATTGATCATGCAAAATGGTTAATATACAACATATTGAATCAACTTAACTAACATATCAAATAAAACATAAGAGTTTATAGGAATTTTTAGTGTTCAAAACATGTTATGATTGAGGCATTTCCAGGCCTCATTAGACCCCATAATACCCTCTAATAAATTCTCATGCAAATATACCAAGGAGATAAGGAACCTTATCCTACTTTTTCCAAGAATCCCAAGGAACATACTATCCTCTGATATGCTCCTCCTCTCAAATAACTAGGAGAGCTATACTTGTTCACTCATACATATCTCACTAAATTATTCTGATAAAACAGTACTATCTATACAAATATTTCTATTCCACTCATTGACTAAAAAGAAACATAGTATCCTCTACTATAATTCAATTTCATTCTATTATAATGAAACATAATATCCACTACTACATTTTAATTCCAGACAACTAAAATGAAACATAATATCCACTACTACATTTTAAGTCCAATCAGCTAAAATAAAACATAATATTTGCTACTATATTTCAAGTTTAGTAAACCAAAATAAAACTTAATATCCACTACTATATTTTAAGTTCATACAACTAAAATGAAACATAATATCCAATACCATATTTCAACCTTATTCAATCCAAATGATATCTAATTACCCATTGATCAAATTTCCACATTCTTAATTTTCAAATGAGATATATCAATTTGTAGACACTAAAATCATGTAAATCGGATAAGACTGCTAATGCACCACTCTTATCGACATCATATGGCCCCATTGGGCAACCCTCAGGGGTTAATTAGGGCTCCCAACCACTTTTGGGAAGGTTTACCCCACTTTTGGAAGGTTTTGGGGCATGTAGCCATGACCGTCCCACCCTAGGATGATCACAATTCATGACCATCCCACCCAGGGATGACCACATGCAACCATCCCTGGGTGGGATGACCATGACCTAGACCCCTCAAAATTCAAAGGGTGGGATAAATGGCAATCAATTTCTACCATTTATCCCACCCAATCAATCATGATAGATTGGGAGGCTATCATGGCCATTAGGGCCTACAAATTGGAGGCCCCAAATGGGAAGCCTCTTCCACCCTATGCATGGCAAAGGCATTGCCAAGTGGTGGCACTTGCCTTGCATGCCTAAACTTGCCCCTTTGCCCCCTATGCCCTCTTGGGCTATAAATTGAGGTGTTTTCACCCAATTCAAAAAAAAGGAGACTCTACAATTATTGACCATGAAGTGCTACCAATATTTTCCCTCAACCTTTGCCCACCTATTTGCCTTGGAAACCTCTTTAATCGAAGGTATTTTTAGGGTGTTCTAGGAGACATTCATTTGTTCCAAAACCCATCAATTTTGAGAGTTAGTTTACCAAATTTGATGACAATACCCCTAGGAGGATTATTGACCAGATCCAAGTGGAATTGGTGGTAAAAACCACCCTATTTTGTGGTCATCCCCCCTGGGATGGTTAGCAGGTCTTGTTGGAACTCCTAGGGATGGCCATGAATTGGCCCACAATTTTGATCTAATTTCTATGTAGTTCAATTCTATAGCATTAGATTAACATCATATCCAAATTTGGTGAAGTTTTGAGTAGATTTGATATGTCAATTAATGTTTTTGTGATTATAGTCCTAGTTGTCCCTCCCAGGAATGGCCATAGGTTATGCTAATAATTTCACTTTGATTTCTACTCATATCCTTACTAAATCATATAATAAACATCATATTAAATTTTCAAGTCATTTGGAGTAGTTTAGATTAGTCACAAATAATTTTTATATTCATTATTGCATACTTTTCATGGTTTTCATTATAAAATGCATATGCTATTAACATATTTCAATCTCTTGTGTGTAGGTATAGGTATTCCATGCATGAGGGAGGAGCTAAGGAGCTGAATAAATATAGCCCAAAGATAGCTCTATATTGTGGGTGTGAGAAGAACATTGGAAGTACACCATTAAGCTCATGGAGGGATTTGATCCCTCAAGTTTTGTAAATTGAAATGTATCACATTGAAAAGCCCTCAAGGGGATGTATTGTAACCATTGATTTGATGAATTAATAAATACAAGGAGAACCCCCCTTTTTACTTAACATATTTGTCATTTTAATCGCTTACTTTATCATATTTCTTTTGCATGCTTTAATTCAATAATTATATTAGATGCATTTCAATTCAATCTATTAGGTGAGCCATTTTTCTCGCTACTTTAGTGGTGATCATGGTGGGACCCTTGTCCCTTGTCTTTTTTTACTTTTTGCTAATTTTTACCTTGTTTTTGTGTTTTGGATGTTGTAGGTTCTGGTCATTCTAGGCTGAAATGACCCCTGAATTCCTAATTGGAACTTCTAGGGATGGCCACAACAACCATCCCACCTAGGGATGACCCCCAAATTTGTAGTCGTCCCACCCAAGGATGGCCACAAAACTAGGGGTTTTCTGCAAAAATTTCTAGAAATAGCAACTTCTAAAATAGGCAAGGTAAGTTCCTAAACCCTCAATTTGTAGTTAGGTTGTTTAGAAAAGGTTAATTTTAAGTTTTTCATGTCTTTTATGTGTGATTGAAAGTTATATTTCCCCTTTCCTAAATTCTGCATTAACAAATTGAAGAAAAACTAGAAAAAGAACAACTTTAGACATGCATTTGATTGGTTTTCCTACGTGTGACCTACCTAAGGGTTAGGTTTTCATATAGGTTAAATATTTGTAGGTTCCTTACTTATTTATGCATCAAATTTTGAAAGTAAAATGCTCTTTATGCATTTAGTGAAAATTCATTGAGTGCTATTTTGTTTACTTTCATTTAATCATAAAAGGAACCACACACACCACATCTCTTTTAAATGTTAGTGAGTTGGAATTCATCCCCAACCACTGATAGAGTTCAATGATGGTGGGTTTCATCTCCATCCATTGGCTCAAATCCTATGTACCCTATTTTTGGCCAAGATTAGCTCCAAGAACCATCTTAGCTATGGAAAATTGCATGCACTCCTCTTCGGAGGGTGTATCACTACCCATGGTCAATATGGGTGAGGACTGGTAGGACCTATGCTCCCTGATCGGGTATGGGCTTCATATCCATACTTTGGTTGGTTCACATGATTAGAATTTCATTTTCGGTTGTCGAGTTATGAGTGTATAGGTGAAATCCCTTTAAACAATTGAGAATTACATCAACAAACATTCAAAACATGTGAAAGAGATTCTTTACAAAAGCAACAAATCAAAAACACATCAAACAGTTTAGGAACACATAATATTTAAAAGAGATAATCATTTGTATTCTTGTGTGTTTCTATTTTTATGTGTTTGAATCTATAAAACTTGTAAAGGAGATAATCACATAGAGGTTTATAAAAAGTAGTCATGGTATATACCCATAGCCAAGCCCACTTAAGGGTGGATGCTATGAGGAGTAGGCAAGAAGACATAGATCATATCCAATTTGACCCCAAGGACATGGTTATACCTCCTTGGTGGCCACCTACTCTCCCAAGTCCTAGAATGTCAGAGAAGGGACCTAGCTTACAAGGGACTCCTACACGGGGTACCCCTATAGGTCATAGTCCCAATCTGGGAAATTACTTCCCAAGTATGGATACTTCCAATGCCTTCTTTCAAGAAAGGCAACCATGCAATGAGGCACCTACACATAGAGCAATACCATGCATTCATGTGCCTTCTCGGTCTACTCCACACACTTGTGTGCAGGATCAAGACTATACACCTAGGGTAGGGTTAAATGATCATATTATGCTCTCAAATCACCCTTCTCCAAGGTATCAAAATCTAGATGAGTATGATACTCATTGCATTGGGTGAGTCAATTCTACCCTACCCTTCCTCATTTATGAGGGAAGACCTAAGGAAGATCTTGATTATCCTCGGTCACATCATTCCATGCAAGCACGATGTGCCTCTACACCAACAGAATACCAAGAACATATGTTTAGGAGTGAGCCTCAAGTAAATGTGACTTCTCTCAATCGAGGGAAAGCCATAATAGACCTCACAAATCCTCTTGAATAGGATAGGTATCAGGGCAATAATGCTAAGGCACATAGGCCTAACACAGCTGATCAAATTAATCAACTAGTCAAAAGGTATGTTGATCATCAAGCTAAGTTTAATCAACTTTGGTCAGATAAACAATGCTTGGATCTCTTAGAGCATCGACAGTAATTAGAAAGACAAAGACTTGAATAATAGATTCAAGAGACTTTGCGTGATGGAGTTCCTACTCCAAGCACACATAGATAGGAGGCTCATCAGAGGCAGCCCACTTTCCATCAAAATAGGTCTCCTAGACCTAATCAAATGTTGCCACCTCGACCTCCTAGGCCTGATCAAAACTTACCTACTAGGCCTAATATAGATCACCTTCAGTAGGCATTAGTTCCTCCTTGTAGGCCCATTCTAGAAACACCTTATGGGGCTTATGATGATTTGGAACAAAATGAGGAATACCTAGAAGCACCTTTTGGAGGTATGGTTGATGACAATCAACCACCTCAACATATGCTTAACATTCCTCATCCCCCTCCATGGGTCCAAAATAAATAAGAGGAGATTAAATCCTCTGATGCGTATCAAGCATTGCTTGAATGCTTAGAAACTATAGAGAGTAAGATAGTTGGGACTGGGCTTCAAAATCCCACCTTGCACCAGTTGCATAGTCAACCACTACATCCATCTATACCTTCCCCTACATACCCTGAGCATTTTAAAATACCCAAATTGGATAAATTTAAAGGGGAAGAATATGCTCAAGAGCACGTCACCAGGTTCATGAACTAGTGCTTCAACATATAGGAGAATGATGCATTACTCCTGAGAACATTTTTAATTACCCTCTCTGGCCTAGCCATTGAGTGGTTTAATCAACTTCCAAGGCATAGCATCTATACCTTTGAATAGTTTGTAGATGCATTCTTGGAATGTTTCACCTTCAATACCAAGAGAAAGGTGACCTTAACTGACCTTACGGGGTTAAAACAATATGATGATGAGTCTATCACTGACTATGGAAATAGGTGGTGAATACTCCTAGCTAAGCTACCCTACCTATTTCTAGTGTCCGAGTTGACTCGAATGTTTTCAAAGAGTTGTCTAAAACCAATATCTTTATTATTACAACTCTAACAATATCCCACTCTTGAATATGCTCTAGCATAGGCTAGAACCATAGAAGAGATCAAAATCCAAGAGGGTGAGATATCAAAACCTCACAAGGAGTGGACTAAAAATCCAAAGAGCAATCCGGTGCCATCAAAGTCAAAATGGTCAATCAAGTGGCCATTAATGTCCTAGGGCCTACACAAATGATGCCTCCTCAAAAGGTAAATTATCAGGCCCAACCTCCTCCTACGAGTTATAATAATAATACTCAAGCGAATCAGGGCCAAAATCAGCAATGTCACCCTAGGCGATAGTTTACACCCTTCATTGAGTCAATGGACTCCCTATTCGATCATTTGTGGGCTACCAAAATGATTAATTTACTAAAAATCAAGCCTATAGACCTGAATATAGGTAAACAAAAGCCTATGGGATGTTGAGAAGAGCTATTTTGTAGATATCATCAGTAGAATGGCCATGACTTGCCTACATGCTATGGTTTCAAAAACCTAGTGTAGGATATGATCGAGAGGAATGAACTCCAAGTGGATAATCCTCTCACCCCAAATAATCAATAGATGGGTGTTTTCAAAGACCCATTACCTACTCATGAGGTACAGGTAGCTCCTACCAAACAAATGAATGAGGTCAAGATGGCACCCCCTCTACAAGGGTACATCGGGATGGTTAGTATTGTGACTAGGAATAGATGCTACCCAAGTCAAGTTGCACCACCTACAACTTCAAGCGATGTTCCATCAACATCATAACCTCCACCACCTCTAGTACAAAGCCTTCCACCTAGGCCAGTAGTGATAATAAAAAGTAAGCTTGCACAAATCTTAAGAACAACATCAGCTAGATTGTCCATATACGAGCTCATTCAACAATCTCCACCTCATAGAGAAGCTCTAATGGATATTCTTAAGTCGATAGAGTTGCAGCCCCAGGAGTCTAACTCCTTTATCAATTTTGTGGGGCATGTGCAACAATGTAAGGAACCAGTGATCATGTTCCATGAGCATGAACTCAAACCCATAGCAAGTGATGTGGTTGACCCTCCTTTACACATCATTGCATGTGTGAATGACATACCGTATAAGAGAGTTTTAATAGACACTGGTTCATCAAGCAACATAATAACCACTAGTGCTCTTAAATACCTAGGACTTCTAGCATCTCATGTTGTTGCATCCACCTACACCCTCCGAGCATTCAATGATATGATATGCTCCATAGTCGGTACTATAGTCCTACCCATTCAGGTGGGATGCAAAACTATACCGACATTATGTCATGTTTTAGAGGGTGCAATGGCCTACAACATATTGCTAGGCAGACCTTGGATCTAGGATATGAAGTGTGTCCCTTCCATCACTCACCAATGCCTAAAGTATACTTATGAAGGGTAGGTACACATAGTCTCTGCAGACCTTGAGCCCTTTAAGTATTACAACATGGTGCAACAAATCCTCGAGTCGACCTTACCATCGACTCATGTGGACTTCCAACTGAACACATCCATTCAGGGTCCACTTCCATCTCCATTACCTTCCATTACACCATTACCATCTTCATCCATACCATCATCATCATTGGCAACATCAAAAATACCTTCATCATCATCTAATCCTCCATAGAGGAACATGTCAAAGAGGCCAATCGATGAGATCCCTCCCATCATTTCCACCATCTCTATGAAAGATATTCCTAGTCTAGTAGATGAGGAACCATCTCAGGAGGTACACATTGAGTCATCTCAAGCCTCACTTCCATCTCCTCCACCTTCATCATCTTAGGTTACAATCCATATGTCTAGTATAGGGTTAGGAGAGTACTTAGTTAGGAACATCACAATAGTTCCATCCATAGAGATAGTGCAAGATATGGGATGACCTCATCTCCCCATAGGTAGCATTGTACCTCTAGGTATACCACCCAATCAAATAAATTTTATATATGGGGGTATCGAGTATGGAACATTGCCAGTTCCTCAGTAAGAAGAAGATGATGAACCTTTCTCTGAGGATATAAATTACATGTCAAATCTTGACTATGCCATGTGATATCTACATCACTACAATTGGCATGGTTTTGGTCTAGGGTTATATGAATAAGGTACTCATGTTCCTTTCCAACCACAATATCAGTTACCATATGATAAATCTGGGTTGGGACACAATAAGCTAGTACCTTTAGATGTACTCATAGAGAGTTTAGAATGCCTAGGTCTGAATTATAGGGATGAGCTTGCACGTGATCCCTATGCCAATCCAAATCATGTCCACTCATTGGGAGATTATTTTCCCATAAACATGATAGATCAAGGGTTATCCAGTGATGTCTCTCAATCTCATGAAGTGGGAGAGAGTTCGCACACCCTTCAATATGATAGTGAGGAAGAGGATCAAGGTCCTCCTCATGAATGGACAATAGATGATGAATCAGACTATGGCATAGCTCCCATAAATTACCCAAGTTTATATGAGGAACATGATCAAGTCATCCCTTTGGATGATGAAGAAGAGTTCTATCTTCGCATGTTCCTAGTACAACATCCTATTTGGTGATAGATTTTACCACTTGAAGAGCAAGCTCATCACCTTCCACATCGACCACCATCGGTCATTCCACCTCCACCACAACCACCCCCATGAGTTAAGAGACAACCTCAGATCTCTAGATTCACTCACCCATCCAAGGGAGATCATGTATCCATCAACATGATTTCCATAGATCTTAATGCACCATTGAGAGATCTGAATAACCCATCAAAGCCATTGCACCTCGACCTTGAGGTAATTGACTTTGATCGAGGAGATTCTCCCCCATCTCCATCAGAGTATTGGCCTTGCGAGGAAATGTTACAACCATTTCATTTTTCTCCAAGGACTACTCAAAATGTCTTTCAAGCTGAGGTTGAGCATGAGTTTCCAATTGATGGTGTAAACCTAGCTGATGACATTCACTTGATCCCTATTCCACATCAGTTGGAAGATGGATCACACATGTCAATTGAGCCAATAGTTGATAGGGATATCAACATAGATCCTGATAATCCCCATAACATCAAATTAGGGGAAGGTCTATCCCCTGATGAACAAGCTGATTATACAAAGTTGTTAATAGAGAAGATAGAAGCTTTTGCTTGGTCTTATAAAGATATGCTAGGACTAGATCCTAATTTGGTCATGCATAATCTTACACTGGACCCAAGTGTCAAACCAGTTAAGCAAAAGTTGCGTAAGATGCATCCAACAGTCACCTTAATGGTAAAATATGAATTGCAAAAACTATTGGATGCTAAATTTATTATATCAGTTGATTATCCACCATGGGTTTCCAACATGGTACCTATCAAGAAACCTGATGGGAGGATTCACATTTGCACTGATTTTAGAGATCTCAATAAAGCGAGTCCTAAGGATGAGTTTCCTTTGCCAAATATTGATGCATTGGTAGATGCCATAATAGGACACAAAATGTTATCCCTTATGGATGGTTTCTCTGGATACAATCAAATTCATATTAATCTAGAAGATCAACTCAAAATGATATTCACAATGCCTTGGGGGACATTTTGTTACAAGGTCATGCCTTTTGGCCTCAAAAATGTTGGTACCACCTACCAATGAGCCATGACATATATCTTCCATGACTACATGCATAAAATTTTGGAATATTACATGGATGACTTATTGGCCAAATATTTATTATACCATGAGCATATCGATGTATTGCGCAAGGTTTTAGATCACCTCATTGAGCATAATGTTAGGCTAAATCCCAAGAAGTGTGTCTTTGGTGTCACATCTGGTAAACTCTTGGGATTCATAGTCTCTAAGTGAGGCATAGAAGTAGACCCAAATAAATTCAAGGTAATCCTAGAAATGCCTCCCCCATAACTATCAAGCAGCTACGTAGTTTGCAAGGAAAGGTCACATCCATAAAGTGCTTCATAGCACAATTATCGGATAAGTGTCGACCTATGAACAAGTTACTACACAAGGGGGTCACATTTCATTGGGATGAGGAATGTCAAGATGCCTTTGATGAGATCAAACAATATCTAGCTTCACCACTAGTATTGGCTCCTCCATGACTAGGAGTGTCATTCTATCTTTACATCTCAGCTACTGAGCTTGCATTGGGCACCATGTTGGCCCAAAATAATGAATTGCATAAAGAATATGCTACATATTATATTAGCCACACCCTGGTTAGCTATGAAATAAAATATGCATACATTGAGAAGCTATGCTTAGTAGTGGTCTTTACCACTAAAAATCTATACCATTACATGCTCAATCATACCATGTATGTAGTATCAAAATAGAATCCATTGTGTTACATGATGAGTCGAACTTACCATAGTAGTCACATGGTGAAATGGATTATGTTGTTGATGGAATTTGACCTAGATTTCATTGGATAGAAATCAATTAAGGGTCAGGTCATAGCCGATCAACTAGTAGAGGCTCCCCTCTAGGATGACCAACCTCTCACTATAGAGCTTCTCGATGATGGAGTTTTTCACGTCTCAGAATCACCTGATCCTGAGGAGCCTGAGTCATAGGCTGACATAACTCTATTTTTTGATGGCTCTAAGTGTGAGCAAGGGGTGGCATGGGAATCATGTTTTTCACACTATAAGGGGCTCCAATACCCCTTTCATTTAAACTCAATTTCCCATGCACCAATAATAATGTCGAGTATGAAGCCCTTCTCATAGGCCTTCAAATGACAATCACCATGAAAATAACAAAGCTTAACATTTTTGGTGATTCCTTGCTCATAGTTAATCAGGTCAAAGGAATATTCTAGTGTAGGTGCCCAGTATTGCAAGCCTACAAAGCCCTAGTGGATAAAATTTTGGTAAATTTTGAATGGTATGATATTGAGGCACTCCCTCATTCATCTAACCATTTTGTGGATACAATGGCCTCCTTAGGGTCTTTAATCCTATAGAACCCATCTGATGATATCACAACCATTCAAGTCAAAATGCTATCACAATCTATGATTAAGCGTGATGAGCTTAACTCCATACCAGAAGTCCACATGATTCAGATTGAGCCTTCACATGAACGGTTCTCTCAAATTCACAATTATTTGAATAATGCCACTTGGGGGACTTTGTTCCCTCAAAATCCTTTTGATACTAGCACAATGCTATATCTACAAGTTCTCTCTCAATCAACATTTGTGAGAGATGAACATCAAAAGGATCACACAATTCATACAATTGAGGCTTCTTTAAAACAAGATTGGGCCACCCAAATAAAAGATTATTTAAAACTTGGAAGTATTCCTTCTGGATTGTCGCATGCCACAAAATGAGCATTTAAGAAAAAGGTGGCAAAGTATGTCTTACTTGGAGATATAATGTATCATCGAAGCTATGAGGGTATCCTCCTTCATTGCTTAGACTCTCAAGAGTCAGCTTGGGCCATTTCCCAAGCACACGATGGTACATGTGGTGGCCATTTCAGTGGCATGGCCATCACAAAGTGCATTCTTCGCATGGGCTATTATTGGCCAACTTTAGAGCAAGATTGTTGTGCTTATGTCAAGAAGTGCATAAAGTGTCAACACCATGCAAATTTGACACATGTACCTTCATAGGCCTTACAACCGATTCAATCGGTTTGGCCATTTTCACAATGGGGGTTTGATTTAATTGGGAAAATCTCACCTGCCTCCTCAGGCCATCACACATTTATCATTATGGCTACTGAGTACTTTACAAAATGGGTGGAAGCAATTCCCCTTACCACTATGACTGGACCTCGCATCATGGAGTTCATGTTGCATAATATCATTTGTCATTTTGGTATTCCATCCAAGATAATTTTAGATAATGGGACACCCTTTAAGAATAAATATGTGCATGCTCTAACAACAAAATATAATATACAACACAACTTTTCTATGCCCTATTATCCACAAGCTAATGGGCAAGTAGAGGCATCTAATAAAATAGTAATTGCAATCTTAAAGAAAATCATTAAGGAAAATCATAAAGATTGGCATAATCAATTACCTCTTGCCCTTTGGGCCTATCACACTAGTATTCGGACTCCCATTGGGGCAACTCCATTTTCACTAGTGTATGGTGCTGAGGCTATCATGCCTTTAGAGCTAGAAATCCTATCATTGTGCATCTCTATGTAGGAGTTCATCGATGATGATACTGCATGACAAGCTCATCTAGATCAACTAACTTTGCTTGATGAATGATGCGTGAATGCTCTTGAGCATCTACGTGTTTATCAAGAGCACCTTAAGAGAGCTTACAACATGAAATTCCACCCTAGAGACTTTTAGGTTGGTGATTTAGTTCTAAAAGAGAACCAAAAAAATTCAAATTTGCCACCCCATCTATGGGATAAATTTATGGTAAACTAGTTAGGTCCATATATCATTACTAGTTATATTGGACCTAGAACTTATCACTTAGCATCCATCGAAGGAAGTGAAGAGCTTGAACCCTTGAATATCAGTCACCTATGACCTTTCCATGCTTAGAGCACCATGCCCTACCTAAAATGCTCCTAGGTGGTCTATGACTATCTAGGTCAACCTAAAATGCTCCTAGGTGGTCTACGATCATCTAGGTCACCCTAAAATGCTCCTAGGTGGTCTATAATCATCTAGGTCACCCTAAAATACTCCTAGGTGGTCTACAACCATCTAGGTCACCCTAAAATACTCCTAGGTGGTCTACGACCATCTAGGTCACCCTAAAATACTCCTAGGTGGTCTATGATCATCTAGGTCACCCTAAAATACTCCTAGGTGGTCTATGACCATCTAGGTCACCCTAAAATGCTCTTAGGTGGTCTATGACCATCTAGGTCACCCTAAAATACTCCTAGGTGGTCTACGACCATCTAGGTCACCCTAAAATACTCTAAAGGTATCTATAAGCCCTTTGGTCACCCTAAAATGCTCCTAGAGGTCTATAAGCCCTTTGGTCACCCTAAAATTCCCCAAAGGTATCTATAAGCCCTTTGGTCACCCAAAATCCCCAATGGCATTCACTAAGCCCATTGGTCAAACTATATATATATATATATAAAAAAATCCAAAAACATCATTAAAACATCAAAAACATAAAAATATTGCATTGCATTACATTTCATATCATTGCATTATAACATCACTTGCATTAGGCATACTCATCATTGCATTTTGCATTGTTAGAATTTGATCATACATGTCTAGCACCAAGTATGTACACTAGGCATCTATCATAATCAATGTTGTCAAAAGTTAGTTTTACCACCTATTTACATTATATTTATCATTTACATCTACATTCCATATTGTGTGTCTATTTCCCTTCACTTAGCCATTGTTCATAAAGGTATATTTAGGGTTTTCGGTCACTCAACCATCTCTAGTTTTCTTTTCAAATTTTGTAGAAAGCTATCATGATTTTTAGAAGGTAGAATCCTGCTTAGATTATACCTTGTATATATCAAAATCCCAACACATTTTCACATTAATAAATCCAAGTTTAGCACAAGGAAATATGAAACCTACAAAGTGGTCTAGGTTACCTTAAGTGAAAAGTTTATCTCGCTCATCCCCCTATGTGAATGGTTCAAAGATGCTGAGAATTGACAAAAGGACAAGTTCCTCCTTACCCAAAATAATCAAAATCCCTTGCCTCACACCAAATTGGGGCAAGTATCCAAAAGAGAAAAATAAATAGTGGTTATTACCACTTAACAATATTCAAAATAAAAAGTGGTTTTCACCATTAGCAAAAAGTAAAATAAATAGTGGTTCTCACCACTACCAAAATCCATTGCTCACCATAACAAAAATGAGCAACTCCCTTAGACAATTCAAAGATAAAATAAAATAAGGGAGTACTGAACTTGAATCCCTGGAATTCTCAGCATTAGAGAACCATAAGGTGATCCTCATTACAGGTTGGGTGGCATCAAGATCACCTAGCAATGGTGGTATCCTTACGCATGATGATATGTCTATCACATAAGCAACTTGCTTTTGTATAGACCAATGTTTGCATGCGGATGAGCTAGCTTTTGGTAGCCTATATTGCCTAGTGGTCTAATCCAACTACGTACAAAACTTAGGATAATGATACTCATAGGGTGATCTCTAGTACAGATGGGCTGAATCAATCCTGTTTGGCACTAGGGTAACTTTATGCGTTATCATAGTAATGAACTCACATGCACACACAGGGATATTGAATATCTTGGTTATCTTAGCAGATTTATACTTTGCCAAAAAGTCTTGCATGGTTACTATACAACTTTTGATTAGGTAACTAGAGTGTTTGAGTCTCCTAAAAATCCCAAACACATCATATAACATTATATTATTCATTTCATTTCATATCATGCTATCACATGTTTGTTACTTTACATTTACACAAGCCATTACATAGTGTCATGATAACATTAAAATGATAAGATAAATTTTGTACAATCTATGGTGCTAGCATCTAGTATGTCAAATAGTAATCATAATCCATCATACAAATTAATAAATCATCCATTTCATTTCATTATGCATATACATATATACATATCATCAAATCACATCATATTACAAATACATGCATACATGATAAAGCATCCATCAAAGCATCATAAAGCAAATATAAGCATTGCATACATCTCATAAAGTAGTAAGGAAACACATGATGATAACAAAAAACTCATATATATATATGGGATAAAAAGCTACATCATCATCCAAAAACTGCCCGTAGGCTACAATCAAGTGGGTCCTCAGACCTCATACTCCCAAAATCATAAAAACAACAAAAAAATTAAATAAAGAAAAATATCAAGTGTACCTCATACCTAGTTATTTACCCTATACACTTGGTAGTTGCAGCGACTTGCACTCCATGCAATCTGCAAGATGAGTAAATTACCATAAGGCTACTTGAACCAAATTATTCATAGTCGAACTGAAATGTCTTCACTTCAATCCCCAAGAAGGCCATTGCGGCTGGACTGCTCCATGGGAATGAGGTATTCATTTCCTTTCTTCTATGAAATCTCATCAAAAATAAAAAATTCAAAAACAATTAAAACACCAAAAAACCTTACAAAAATAGCTAAAAAAGATCACAAAAAGGGCCTAAAACCCACCAAAAACAAGTCAAATTTGACAAAATTAACAAAGGATCAATATTGAACTCAAAGGGTTCATGGATGCTCTAAAAAGTCTCTACTTCACTCCCCAAGAAGGCCATTATGGCTGGACCACTCCACGGGAATGAGGTATTTAGTCTTTTGCTTCCATGAAATATCATCAAAATGATCAAAATCCTAGCAAAATTGATAAATCTTATAATGGGTAAAACTGATGGTTATCCCAATTAAGTCATATGGGTCAAGAGACTCATCACTTTATCATTATTCATGCCCTCATTGACTCATCACTTGAGGGGGTAGTCATAATAATGAATTCACAATCAAATCAACACTTAAACACTCAAAAGTGCAATTTTCATACATTCAAAAGAATCATTGCCAAAGATAAATTTTCAAGCCTATGCTAGGGCAAACAATCAAAAAATGCAACAAAGCAAAGTCTTGGCCTCCTTGAAGCCTCAGGAATTTACCCATGCAAAGGCTTACAAGGAAACAAGGAACCAAGACCAAGTATACCCTAAGCCCATACAACTATCATTACAGTGTGGCTGAAAGGTATACCAAAATCAATCCTTCAACTATGTCAAAAGCAAGGATTCCAAGAATGTATGCTCTTTCCACAATGGAGGCATCTAAAGTTGGTTAGGTTACTGAATAACCTCAATCATTTAATGATTTAGTCATCTATTTTTGCTCAACGCTCTATTGCACACAACGCATCTCAAAAAGGGGCATCTATAGACACTAAAATCATGTAAATCGGATAATATTGCTAATGCACCACTCTTATCGACATCATATGGCCCCATTGGGCAACCCTCAAGGGTTAATTAGGGCTCCCAACCACTTTTGGGAAGGTTTACCCCACTTTTGGAAGGTTTTGGGGCATGTAGCCATGATCGTCCCACCCCAGGATGATCACAGTTCATGACCATCCCACCCAGGGATGGCCACAAGCAACCATCCCTGGGTGGGATGACCATGAACCAGACCCCTAAAAATTCAAAGGGTAGGACAAATGGCAATCAATTTCTGCCATTTATCCCACCCAATCAATCATGATAGATTGGGAGGCTGTCATGGCCATTAGGACCTACAAATTGGAGGCCCCAAATGGGAAGCCTCTTCCACCCTATGCATGGCAAAGGCATTGCCAAGTGGCAGCACTTGCCTTGCATGCCTAAAATTTCCCCTTTTCCCCTTATGCCCTCTTGGGCTATAAATTGAGGTGTTTTCACCCAATTCAAAAAAAGGAGATTTTGCAATTATTGACCATGAAGTGCTGCCAATATTTGCCCTCAACCTTTGCCCACCTATTTGCCTTGGAAACCTCTTCAATCGAAGGTGCTTTTAGGGTGTTCTAGGATACGTTAATTTGTTCCAAAACCCATCAATTCATAGAGTTAGTTTACCAAATTTTATGACAACACCCCTAGGAGGATTATTGACCAGATCCAAGTGGAATTGGTGGCAAAAACCACCCTGTTTTGTGGTTGTCCTCCCTGGGATGGTTAGCAGGTCTAGTTGGAACTCCTAGGGATGGCCATGAATTGGCCCACAATTTTGATCTAATTTCTATGTAGATCAATTCTATAGCATTAGATTAGCATCATATCCAAATTTGGTGAAGTTTTGAGTAGATTTGATAGGTCAATTAATGTTTTTGTGATTACAGTCCTAGTTGTCCCTCCCAGGAATGACCACAGGTTCTGCTCACAATATCACTTTGATTTCTGCTCAGATCCTTACTAAATCATATAATAGACATCATACTAAATTTTCAAGTCATTTGGAGTAGTTTAGATTAGTCGCAAATAATTTTTATATTCATATATGCATACTTTTCATGGTTTTCATTACAAAACGCATATGCTATTAACATATTTCAATATCTTGTGTGTAGGTACAGGTATTCCATGCATGAGGGAGGAGCTAAGGAGCTGAATAAATATAGCCCAAAGATAGCTCTATATTGTGGGTTGTGAGAAGAACACCTAGAAATGCGCCATTAAGCTCATGGAGGGATTTGATTCCTCAAGTTTTGTAAATTGAAATGTATCACATTGAAAAGCCCTCAAGGGATTGTATTGTAACCATTGAATTGATGAATTAATAAATACAAGGAGAACCCCCTTTTTTACTTAACATATTTGTCATTTTAGTCGCTTACTTTATTGTCTTTCTTTTGCATGCTTTAATTCAATAATTACATTAGATGCATTTCAATTCAATCTATTAGGTGTAGCCATTTTTCTCGCTACTTCAAAATTACTAACATATTTCTAAAACATTAAGTCCAAATGGAATGTATCATTACTAACATACTTCTATATTTCAAATTCAATGAAGTATATTAATGTCAAATTCAATGAAGTATATTAATGTCTAATATATTTCTCTCATTATATCCCAATGAAATATATCAATCACTAAGATATTTCTCTATCATTAAATATGAATTAAAATTATTCATCTCTAATATATTCCTTTTTTTTGTTAAGTTGTAAAAGTGCATTTTTGAAAGGAATTCTAACCTTTTACATCAACATATATGTCCAATCACTGTCCATTTCACCAATAAGGATTTCCCACTAGAATAAAGCCTATACCAACTATGTAACAACAAACATACTTCACTAACCACATCCAAAACTATAAAACCAGCATACACCTTACATATCTAAATATCATATACTTTGTGCTTTCCTAGAAGCCTCTTCTTACCGATCCCCATTGTCAATTCCTAAGGCATTATCATTGTCAACTAAATTATGTGCACTGGGATATCATTCCCCCATTCCTTTATGGAATTTGCCATAACTCCTTTGTTAGAAAGACCATATTCTACCCTGTTGGCTTCTCTATAAATATGATTGATAGGCACATTCTTGATTCTATAAAAAAGTGCTTGAGCCTCCACCATCATTAAATCAATAGTCCAAGTGGTTGGTTTTTCTCCCTTTAAAATGGTCACAATACTTTGTGAGTCTCCTTCAACTATGAGCTTATCTAGATTGCAATTGATAGCAAAAGAAATTCCTACATAATCTACTCTTGATTCAGTAAAATGACTCATATGTTCATCCAGTGATTCAAAAAAGGCTTTGATTACCTTATCTAGATGATTTTGGATCACCCCTCTAACTCCTGCCAGCCTAGGATTATCTTTCAAAGCCCCATCAAAATTTAATTTGAACCATAAAAATGATGGTGGTATCCATTTTGCATGAGTTCTGGTATGAACTTGAGGTATTGGTAATTTCTCTTTGACTCCCCAACATTCCAATATCTACCTTTCCTGCTCTGATTCCCATCCCTCCTTGAAGTAAATAGTGTTAAAATTCTCCATCATGAGACTTCTTGCTCGGTTTTAAACCATTTCCTAGTCCATCTTCAAGTCCTCAAATATTCTATGGTTTCTTTCATTCCAAACTATCCACCAGATATGTGGAAGGCTTAGAAGCCATAACTTTCTGATTCTTCTACATTTAAAAGGAGAATCCCATTGCAATTTTAAATCTAAGATAGTTCTAAGGAAAACCCACTGAACTTGGAATTCACTATAGATCTAATCAAACAAGTTTTTGGTTAAGGAGAACTTACGAAGTAGATGATCAATGCTTTACTCATATTTTTCACACAAAACACATCTATTTGGTAAGGAGAAACCACATTTTTTCACATTATCTTGGGTAATAATTTTATTATGCATAACCAGCCACTAAAAAATAGTAATCTTAGGGATGAGATCTTTGTACCAAACCTTTAAATGGGGCCACACTACCCTTACACCTTCAACCAAGTTATAACCAGACTTCACATAATAATCTCCACTCTTCATTTTCATCTAAATAAATATATCATTAGTCACCAATGGTTGAGGATGTAGACATTAAGGCATCTATAAAGACTTTCTAGGTGTAGATGCAAGTCCTCATTGATGTTCTCAACATAAAGTTGTTTCTAATTCTTGATGTCATTTTCTTCAATAGTATAATCCTGAACCAATAGTCCATAAATAGGATTTAGGATTATTTTTAAGTTTACAAACCTTGGGATCTCACAAAGGGGAGAGTTAAAGAGCCAAGTATCCTACAAAAATCTCTTGTTAGCACCATCTCCAATATGCCATCTACATCCCTTCTGGATAAAAGGTCTTACCTATTGAAGGCTATTCTAGAAACTAGACCCCTTAGGGGGGTTGAGGTTTTCTAGGAAGGAGGAATTACATAAATACTTAGCTTTTACAATTTTGACCCAGGGAGTGTCTTCTTACTTTGCCAACTTCCAAGCCAACTTTCCCATTGGAGCTTTGTTCATTTTGGTAAGAGTTCTCAATCCCAATACCTCATATTGTTTAGAGGTACAGACTTTATTTCAAGCAAGTAATATATCCTCTTATTTTCCTCATTCCCAAACCATAGAAAAATCCTTTGGATCCATTCAATATTTTCATAGACTGATACTGGCATTTTAAAAATTGACATGAAGTAAATAGGTATACTTTAAAGGTAGGATTTCACAAGTTGGGCCTTTCCTGCCTAACTAAGAAGAGAGTCTTTCCAAGAAGATAGTTTCTTTGTAACACATTTAATAATTGGATCCCACAAGGTTTCCTTCATACTATCATGGAAAAAAAGCATCCCTATATAGGTTTTTGGAAAATCACCTATGCCACAATTGAATATTCTTTCTATCTGTAGTTGGAGAGCTCTAGAATTATTCAGGAAAAAAAGCTTGCTTTTCTTAAAATTTACCTTTTGGCCTATTGCAAGCTCATGCAAATGCAAAATCATCTTAATATGTCTTACTTGTGGAAGATATGATCTTGTCAAAATTAGAGTATAATCCACAAACTATTGAAAAGAGACCAATTCCAGAGTGGAAGCTGGCTTGATACCTTCTCCTCTATCCTGGCTATTGTGAAGGCTCTACCCATAGCTTCAACTAAAATTATAAATAGATAAGGGGACAAGGGGTCCCCTTGTATTAACCCCCTCTTTCTAGGAAAATAACCCACTATAGACCTGTTGGCATTTTTGCCACATTTATTTTGATTATTGATTATTCATGCATAAGCTGTTGAAATTCTAACTCCTCTACAGGTTTTGATGCAAAAAATGCCTAAGTCTGAAAGCTGTCGCGAAATCACGACAAAAAACAGCATGGAGAGCCAAAGTTGAAAACCGTCACGATATCGCGACATGTCGCAAAATCACGGGTCGGATGAGGAGAGAGAAATCAAACGCAAAATTGTCATGATTTCGCGACGTGTCGCAAAATCGCGGTCAGCACAGTCAACGGCAGCAGGGGGCAAAACCGTCGCGATATCACGACGTGTTAGATTTTCATGGTCAAAATGGTCAACGGAGGCTGAGCGACAAAGTTGTCGCGAAATCGTGACAAAACCAAGCCAAGGACGATGATAATCAAATTCGTCACGATTTCGCGACGGAATAACGAGCAAGGCACATAAGGCAAAAGACATCGCGAAATCATGACGAAAGTGAGACCAATGGAGAATGCAAGCAGACATCATGAAATTGTGACATAGTGAGCAAGAAAGACTTAAGTGCAGAAAATGGTAGCGATTTCGCATAGTGTTCCATTTTCACGGTTGGCGAACAACAAAGTCCAAGGAAATAGAAGTTGTAGCGAAATCGCGACATGGTGGAAGTTGAAGAAACACAGAGGCAAGAGTGTTGCATTTTCGTGGCTTAGAAGCAGGACCGTACAGCGTGCATAAAAGTGGTAGCGAAATCGCGACATGTCGGATTTTCATGACGCAGAAGGGAAGATGAAGCCAAAGACAAAAAACGTAGCAAAATCGTGCAGCGTCGCATTTTCGCGGTTCAGGGTAGCGAAGGAGATAAGGAAGCCGAATATGTAGCGATTTCGTGACATGTTTGATTTTCACGGGTTCGAAGTGGCAGAAGCGTACGGAGCAAAAAGACGTCACGATTTCGTGACCTGTCACGTTTTTGCGACCTGTTACAGTTTCACGCTAGAAAGCGGTTCAAACGGCCCGATGCAGTTTTGTGAGTTTCGATGATTCAAAGCACTCCAAAATTAAATGTGTTGCTGCTTTCCGATGCGGTCAAGGTAGAAGAACGTGCCCAAGCTACCAGAATTGAAGATTTCCATTATTCGAAGCTGTTGTTCATGATTTTTCTAACGGTTTCAAGCATATTTTCAAGAACAACAATTTAATGAAGACGACCGACTCCTCCTTATGGCATTTAATTTTTGGTTTCTCCGAGGCTGTTTAAGGATATCATCTCCTTGTTTCCATTGCATAATTTGTAGATCTCGAGGAGGTCCGTTTCATAGTTTTAATGCTGCAAAGAGGCAAGACCTCTATATAAATCAATGTAAATCTCAAGAACAAGTATCGGGAGTTTGAGAGATACTTTTGTTGAAAGCTTTTCAAGTACTTTGCATGAATATAAGACATTCGGCTCTCTGATTTTGCAAGCAATTTTTTGTGTGTTTTTCCTTCTGTATTCTGCATTCCTAATATAACACTCGTATTTCTTATTTGTCGCTTAGTTTGAATTATGTATTTGAATTTGGATATTGCTAGTGAGGGAGTGAGTTCTGGAATGTGATCTTGGAGGGATCATCCGTGCAAGGTTGTGAGAGAATCACGTCGCTATCTTATGTTATATGTTGTTTGTGTACTTAGAGTGATCTCTTTGTTATTCTTTCCCGATCTGATAAATTCGGCCTACGGCTATATTTCCCATTTCTTTCGTACATATTTACAATTCCTTTCCTATAACTCTAATCTAAAATCAAACTTAGAAATAGTAAGGGAACCAGCCCACTCTGGAGATTGGTCTGGGAGACATTTCTTTCTCCCAGCCTTTCAATGTTGGCCGGGTCTAGGGTGCATATTTTTAGAAAATCCTTTCCTGTGGCAGATTCGTGACCAACAGTTTTTGGCATGCCCGGTGGGACAGACTTCTTCTGTCTCAGAAAGATCCCATAGTGTTGAAGGTTTAATGTTCACCTTCATGCCGTAAAGTTAGAACATTTGGTGACTCTGTAGTACTCAAAAATCTCTGAACGTGGATGCAGTGAAAGCTGTACTTCATGATCACGAGATCACAGTCTAAAAAAGTTGGAGATCTTGTCGAGTTTTTTGAACTTGACAGCACAAGAAGTGGTGAGCATTCTAGGTTGGTTTCCCCATCGCTTGCATCATCTGCCATATCCACACAAATCCCTGGTATTGTTACTAGTTTTCCATCTTCTCAGTTACATACACTAGTTCCAATGGCCCAGTATCCTCCACCTAGGCAGTTTTCAGCTTGGAACAGCTCAGGGGCCTTGAATCTGCAGGCTCAAAATCTAGTTCCCCAGGCTACCTTGAAGGCATTGCCAACTTATGATGGTACAGGAAAGACTGCATACGAACATATTCATGATGTAGCTTCTCTGGCAGCCATTCATGATATAACAGATGAAGATGTAATGGTGAAGTTACTAGTGTTATCCTTGAGAGGAAAATTGTTGTATTGGTATAGATCTCTGCAACCAGGCACTATTGCATCCTGGGATCAGCTAGGAGAACTGTTAGTTAAGAATTTTCATGAACAGGCTGACCCATTTTCATTGTTGCACCAATTTAATGCAATCCAGAGGCACCCACAGGAGGCAATAGCAGATTTTAATGTTCGCTTCACCAGGAGCTGGCAGCGAGTGCCTGAAGGACTTCACCCTACCCCTGAGCAAGCTACGTTTTACTACCTCCGAGCATTCAATACAGATATTGGCTTGGCGATCAGGCAGTCCAATGTGATGACTTTCCTAAAACTGTTCGAGCAAGCACAGAAGGCGGAGGCAGACTTGATTGCAATCGACAGGCTTCCCCCAAAGGTAGCAATGCCCATTTTACCTGATATTCCACAACATTTATATCCTAGTTCTTTTTCGCAATCTATGTCTTCTATGTACCCTGTCCCATCATGGAATTCCAGTGCACCTCAAATTGCACCTATCCCAGCTCCTCAGCTGTCTACTTCAGCAAATCTCCAGCTGCCTGCACCCAACATTCTGCCATTCCCTGCTTCCACCTCATTTCTAGCATTATCGGCACCACCAGCACCCTTGCCCTTACCAGCACCTCCTACAACTGTAAACCCTGATCCTTATACAACACTCTTGCAAGAGGTAAAATCTGCCAATTCTGCAATAAGAGCAATGGGTAATAAGATCACGCTTATTGAAAGGAAGCAAGCCGAGCGAGATTTCCAGCCTAGGAGATTTCAACCCCCGCCTATTACTAGAGAACAAGCCGCTTCAACAAGCAAAGCACCCAAGAAGGAGCCCGATTGCTTTGGCAAATGAAGATGCAGTCCTTGCTGAAAGAACATATTGGTGTTCGACATGCAATGATCCCCATGGAGAAGACACCTGCATGGTCCATCTGAATTATGTGCAGACATTGGCTGCTAGTTCTTCAGGAGGGCAAGTCAATATGATCTCTGAGGCAGGCCATAGCTTGATGCTTCCATCTGAAGAGCAAGTTTCAGTTCTCACAAGGACTGGAAAGAAGTCTGTTATAGTAGATCCTACTGAGTTAGAACCGTTAAAAGTGCCAGCTGATTTGAAGAAGCCAGTGAAAGCTCCTATGCCAGTTTCAAAGCCTGATGCGCCTGTTTTGCCGAAAGATCCTGTTTCCCACAGAGTTCAAGAAAATGCTGCAACTGCACAGGCAAGATCAGAAGCAGAGGAGCAAGCTAGAGAAAAGTTGAAGTATCCTTCATTGACGAAGAGGCTAAGAGTGGAAGCCACTCAGCAGTATCGAAGCAGATATGAACATCCTGTTGAAAAGAAGGAATCTGCTACGGTTGCATACAACATTGTCGAAGAACTGAAGAAGACCCCAGCTAAGGTTAGTCTTTACGATGCATTGCAGTTGCCTGGGCAGGTAGATTTATTGCAAGAATCTTTAAAATCTATGAAGGATAGTGAAAAGGGTCCTACCCAGACAATTTATGCTCAAGCCTTAACCACTTCTATCACTGGTAAAAATAGACCACCCTCGTTTTATCTATCACTGCAAATAGAGGGTTGGATCGTGCATAACTGCATGATCGACTCTGGAGCTCGCTACAACTGTCATGCCAAAGGCAGTTTGCAAAGTTATGGGTATGGAATACACACGAAGTAGCCCTGGAGTTTTGCAGTTAGATGGCACTCCTATGAAAATGGTGGGTGTAATCAAGGATGTCCCAATTGTTTTGCATACTATGCCTCAGATTACAGTCATTCAAGAGATAGTTGTAGTAGATCTAGAACCGTATTTTAGTATGTGCTTATCCAGAGAGTTTACTGCAAAGTTGGGAGGTTACCTTGCACTGGATTATTCCCACTTGGAGATCCCTTTCAAAGGTAAAAGACTCAGGATTCAGAATGAAAAACCCTCCTCTTTTCACATTGAAAAGTTGGATGAAGCAGAAAAAACTATGCAGTCTGTTAACATGCTAACCGAAGAGTCAGAGGGTTCTGATTTGATGAATGAGGTTTTAGATGAGCTCCAGTTGGACGATCAGTTTTCCATGCTTGATTTCAATGCTATGCTGGAAACCAAAATCGGTTGTTATTCTATCACAAAGCCCGAGGATGGCGCAATGCAGGTATTTCCTAACCAAGATGATCAGAGCTCTATTACAGATCAACTATGGAAGTTATATTTCGATGGGGCAAGATGCAAAAATGGTGCAGGAGCAGGTATTGTTTTGATTTCTCCTTCTGGTTTACAAAGAACATATTCATACCGTCTTACTTGGAATTGTACTAACAATGCTACCGAGTACGAAGCATTATGCTTAGGCTTGAAAAAGGCAAGAAAGTTGGGAATCGAACAGCTACAGATTTTTGGTGATTCTGAGCTTATTGTAAACCAAGTAACAAACAGGTGTATTTCTAAGCAGCATTATCTCAAAGCATACCGCAACCAAGTTTGGGACCTGTTTGAGTTTTTCACAGCTCTAAAAATTCAAGCCATTTCCCGAGAGCTGAATAAGCATGCAGATCTTCTAGCATCTCTTGGAGCCAATTTTTCTCCTATTGAGCAGGTAGTGAAGAAACCAAAGACAGTAAGGATGGTGTACAGGCCAAGTGTCCCAGACAAGGATACTTTCTGGCAAGTCTTCGAGGATGATGAGCAAATTGTTAACTTTTTGATTCAAGAAGCTGCCACTATCAAAGGGAGAACCTTGGAGCATGAAGAAGCTGAAGGTCTAATTCAGTTATGGAATAATCACATTCCGAAGGGTCTTATAACTCTAGAAAGTTTGTTTGATCAGCATGATCGGTCCAAGAAACATCGGATTGAGATTGATAAAAAAGAGTACATGGAGTTGCAGTTGGAACCCAATAAGGTCATTAAGATTGGAACTGATTCTACTCCTGATGAACTGCAAGAAATCAGGCAACTGTGTCAAGAATTTTCTGATATTGTGGCTTGGAGTTATGAAGATCTGAAAGGATATGATAAACAGATTGTTCAGCATACTATTGAGTTGGAAGAAGGTGTCAGACCCTTCAGGCAAAAGCAATGACCAGTAAATCCAAATATTGAGACTCTTATGAGGGCCGAGCTTGTGAAAATGTTGCAAGCCAAAATTATATACCCGGTTAAGCACTCGACTTGGGTTGCTAATCTGGTTCCAGTTTGAAAGAAAAATGGAGACATACGACTGTGTGTAGATTTTTGGAATCTGAACCGTGCATCTCTGAAAGATCATTATCCCTTGCCTCGCATTGATCAGATACTGCATGTTGTTGCTGGGGCTCAGCGTTTTTCACTGTTGGATGGATTCTCTGGATATAACCAGATTTGGGTTAGGGATGAGGACCAGTACAAGACAACATTTACAACTAAGTGGGGCACTTTTGCTTATCAACGAATGCCTTTTGGACTATCAAATGCTGGGGCCACATTCCAGAGAGCCATGGACATTGCATTTGAAGAGTTCTTGAACAAGATTATTGTTATTTATCTTGATGATATGACTGTCTTTTCACATAAACGGGAAGATCACTGTTCTCATCTGAGGCAAATCTTTGGAAAATGTAGAGAGTTTGGTATTTCCATTAATCCAAAGAAGTCGGTTTTTGCAGTGAAGGAAGGTAAACTCTTGGGGCATGTTATTTCAGAAGATGGTTTGGCAATAGATCCAGCTCGAGTTGAAGCATTGAAGAAACTATCACTCCCTGCCAATAAAAAGGAGCTACAGTCTTTCTTTGGACAGATTAATTTTATCAGGAAGTTCATTTTTGATTTTGCCCAGGTTGTTAAACCTATGACTGAGTTGTTGAAGAAGGATGCAGACTTTAAATGGACAACTCAAAGGAAAGAGGCATTCCAGGAAATTAAGGATAGAATAGCGCAGGCTCCTGTACTAATTAATCCTGATTATTCAAAAGATTTCATTCTGTATGCAGTTGGGGAAGATGAAAGCTATGCCGCAGTACTCACACAGAAAGGAGACGATGGGAATGAAAGGCCCATTGCTTTCCTTAGTCAGGTTATTTTACCTCATGAGGCAAAGTATAATTTCATTGAAAAATAGGTGTATGCTGTCATGAAGTCTCTTAAAAAATTCAAGCACTTCATATCTCAGAGTAGGACAGTTGTCTATGTTATACATCCTGATGTAAGAAATTTCATCATTCAAGGTGAGATGGGTGATAAACGCGCTGGTTGGGTCACCAAGATCCAAGAATTTGATGTTGAGATTCATCCGACCAAGCTAGTGCGTGGTAAGGCTTTATGCCAACACTTAGCAAAGATGGCAGCATCTGGTATAGTTGAATATCAAGCAGATGATCTTGCTAGTGATGACAATCTGATGAACCTCTTAGTTCAAGAACAAGATTGGGCAGATGACCTCGTTACCTATTTCACAACTGGTAAATGCCCTTCACAGTTGAATGCCTCACAATGGAGAAGATTTCGTCTGCAAGCTCTTAGGTATGTTTTACTACCAGAAGGATTGTTTTTTAAGAATATTGATGGCGTTCTTTTAAGGTGTGTCAAGGAATCAGAGAAGGCTAGACTCCTGGAGGAGTTTCATTCTGGCATATCAGGAGGACACTATGCAGGTAGACCGATGGCTTTAAAAATAATTCGAGCTGGTTACTATTGGCCAACCTTGTTCACAGATGCTTTCAGGATTGCCCAAGCATGTGACAAATGTCAGAGGTATACAGGAAGAGTTAGGAATGCATCACTGCCTTTGCATCCAATTCAGGTTGAAGCACCTTTTCAGCAGTGGGGGTTGGACTTTATTGGGATTATTGATCCGAATTCTTCAGTCGGTCACAAGTATATTTTAACTGCTACCGATTATTTTACGAGATGGTCTGAAGCTATTCCAACCAAGGTCACGAATCAAGGAGTGGTGATTTCTTTCATTGAAGGACTAATTACACGCTTTGGCATTCCTGATGCTATTATTACAGATAATGGGACTCCATTTATTGGAGCTGAGTTAGCTGAATTTGCAAACAAGTATGGTGTTTTCCTGAAAACATCCTCTAACTATTATCCTCAGGGAAATGGCTTGGCAGAGTCCACAAATAAAAATTTGCTCCGGATTTTAAAGAGGTCTTTGGGGGATAACAAGAGATCATGGCACCTTCTATTGAATCAAGCTTTATGGGCAGATAGGATTTCAATCAAGAAGTCTATCAAGACTTCACCATACGCCCTGGTATATGGAAAAGAGGCAAGGTTGCCTGTTCATCTAGAGTTGCCAGTATTGCAGCAGTTGCAGGAATTTCAGGATGATGAAACAGATATAGATTCCTTGGATATGCGGTTGGCTCAGTTGTTACAGTTGGAAGAGCAACGTTCTTTGGCCTATGAGGAGTTTGCTAAGCACACACAGGTTATTTCAAAGTGGTTCCATAAAAATTCTGTAGATCGTCCACTTAAGGTGGGTGATTTGGTCCTGAAATGGAATGAAAACAAAGCCAAGCCTGGGAATCACAAGAAGTTTGATGCTCTGTGGGAGGGTCCCTTCCGCATTGTCAGTGTTGGTGCAACAAATTCATTTCATCTGGAAGATTTGGATGGCAGCCCACTTCCTATTTCAGTGAACGAATTTCATCTGAAAGCCTACACTTCATGAACTGATAGTCCAGTATCACCTTGTATATAGCAAAAAAAAAAAAAAAAAAAAAAAAAAAAGAAAAAAAAAAAGAGTATTGTTTTCATTTGTCCACTTCGGCTCTTTTTGCATGCGAGCCCGCAGGTACGTGTTTTTCTTTCTTTTTCTTCTTCTTTCCTAGCAGTTAGTGGCTTCCTATCAATTTCTTCCTTCCCCTTCCTTTTTCTTCCCTTCCCTTCTTCATTTTCCTCCTTCTCCTACTCCTTTTCTTCTACAGTAAAAAAGCCACTGCTGTTGTTTCTTTTCCCCTTTTCTATTATTCCCGCTTCTTCTTATCCTTTTCTTCTAAGTTCTCTGTCATTTTAGCATTTATCATAGTTTATCCACGGTTCACACCTCTTTCATCATTTCATCACTTCCATTCCATTATTCCATTCACTTCCATTTCCCTTTCATAGCAGCTGGTAGCACAGAAGCACTCTATTATTGTATCTACCGCATCACTTCCTCTACTCCACCATTCCATCATTCATCACTATTCCATTCGCATTTCATATGATCAGTTCAGCCAAATACCGATTCTTTGAGTTTCATTCATTCAGCAAAAGTTGTTGCAGCAGTCCACCGAGATGAACCCCAGCAGCTAGCTTTCTGTTCTAAGTTTTCATGACTCTGTTGCCCAATGGATTCAGGCCTGGGATTCTTGCATACAGCAGAACTGTATACCCCACGAGCCGCCAAGAATGTTGGCATTTTTGCCACATTTATTTTGATTGTTGATTATTCATGCATAAGTTGTTGAAATTCTAACTCCTCTACAGGTTTTGATGCAAAAAAATGCCTAAGTCCGAAGACTGTCACGAAATCGCGACAAAAAAATAGCATGGAGAGCCAAAGTTGAAAACCGTCGTGATATCGCGACATGTCACGTTATCGCGGGTCGGATGAGGAGAGAGAAAACAAATGCAAAATTGTCGCGATTTCGCGACGTGTCGCAAAATCGCGGTCAACGCAGTCAACGGCAGCAGGGGGCAAAACCGTCGCGATATCGCGACGTGTTAGATTTTCGCGGTCAAAATGGTCAACGGAGGCTGAGCGACAAAGTTGTAGCGAAATCGCGACAAAACCAAGCCAAGGACGATGATAATCAAATTTGTCACGATTTCATGACGGAATAATGAGCAAGGCACATAAGGCAAAAGATGTCGCGAAATTGTGACAGAAAGTGGGACCAGTGGAGAATGCAAGCAAACGTCACGATTTCGTGACACAGTGAGCAAGAAAGGCTTAAGGCAAAAAATGGTAGCGATTTCGCATTGTGTTCCATTTTTGTGGTTGGCGAACAACAAAGTCCAAGGAAATAGAACTTGTAGCGAAATCGTGACATGGTGGAAGTTGAAGAAACATAGAGGCAAGAGTGTCACATTTTTACGGCTTAGAAGCAGGACCATACAGCATGCATAAAAGTGGTAGCGAAATCGCGACATGTCAGATTTTCATGACGTAGAAGGGAAGATGAAGCCAAAGACATGAAAGATGTAGCGAAATCACGTAGCGTCGCATTTTCACGGTTCAGGGTAGCGAAGGAGATAAGGAAGCCGAATATGTAGCGATTTTGTGACATGGTTGATTTTCGCGGGTTCAAAGCGGCAGAAGCGTACGAAGCAGAAAGACGTCGCGATTTCGTGACTTGTCGCGTTTTCGCGACCTGTTACAGTTTCGCGCCAGAAAGCGGTTCAAACGGCCCGATGCAGTTTTGTGAGTTCCGATGATTCAAAGCGCTCCAGAATTAAATGTGTTGCTGCTTTCCGATGCGGTCAAGGTAGAAGAACGTGCCCAAGCTACCAGAATTGAAGATTTCCATTATTCGAAGCTACTGTTCACGATTTTTCTAACGGTTTCAAGCATATTTTCAAGAACAACAATTTAATGAAGACGACCGACTCCTCCTTATGGCATTTAATTTTTGGTTTCTCCGAGGTTGTTTAAGGATATCATCTCCTTGTTTCCGTTGCATAATTTGTAGATCTCGAGGAGGTCCGTTTCATAGTTTTAATGCTGCAAAGAGGCAAGACCTCTATATAAATCAATGTAAATCTCAAGAACAAGTATCGGGAGTTTGAGAGATACTTTTGCTGAAAGCTTTCAAGTACTTTGCATGAATATAAGATATTCGGCTCTCTGGTTTTGCAAGCAATTTTTTGTGTGTTTTCCCTTCTGTATTCTGCATTCCTAATATAAGCTCGCATTTCTTATTTGCTTGCTTAGTTTTAATTCACGTATTGAGTTTGAACATTTGCTAGTAAGGGAGTGAGTTCTGGAATGTGATCTTGGAGGGTCATCCGTGCAATGTTGTGAGTGAATCACGTCACTATCTTCTGTTATTTGCTATTGTTGTACTTAGAGTGATCTGTTGTTATTCTTTCCCGATCTGATAAATTCGGCCTATGGCCATATTTCCTGTTTCTTTCTGCATCTTTACAATTCCTTTCCTGTAACTTTGATCTAAAAACAAGCTTAGAAATAGTAAGGGAACCAGCCCACTCTGGAGATTGGTCTGGGAGACATTTCTTTCTCCCAGCCTTTCAATGTTGGCCGGGTCTAGGGTGCATAGTTTTAGAAAATCCTTTCCTGTGGCAGATTCGTGACCAACAAGACCCATTAACTAAGATGGAGATCATAATTATGGAGATGCAATTTTTCATCATAGAGATTCAATCCTCATGAGTTTTGGGTGCTAAACACTGGTGAATTTTTCCTATATTTGTCATAGCACTTCTCATTTAAATTGTCAATCCAGGGAACTCGTAAGCTTATGAAGGATCACGATTGAGACTAGTCACACTACCAATTTAGAGATGATACATTCAACTACTATTGGGGGGTGTTTGTATAACATCAATAAGATCATATGCCTCAATAAAACTCACTCATAAATAATAATGCAGATAAAATAAACACACCAACTGACACGAAATGAAAATGCTTATTATAAATAAACACACCTCTAAGATAACTAAGCTTAAGCCTAAGGCATAAAAATACTACCATGCATAATGAAATTACGTAAATAACTAAGAGGTGAGGAATATTGGCTTGGAGTGGGCACGAGCTCCAGGTAGATCCCGCTCGATAATTCTCACAAACAAGGTGCTACTAACGAACGTTCAACTTTAATAATAATTCAATGGAATATTACATACAATAATGCTCTTCATTAAATATGTCTCCCTTGATATATGAGTCTGTGTGTTTATATACTACACACATAGATCTTCTTGTGGTAGTTCTATTACAACCGACATCTCGGTTAAGCCTAAACTAGGACAATTTAGTTACTGCAACTGACGTACAATAATAAGCTCTACGTTGTTTCCTTGTAATCGGATGATCCCCACTTCATTACAGTTCGGCTTCATCAGTGGTTATGTTTTCACCCACTCTATCTGGGACAACTCATCCATCCATAATTTTCCACATATGACATGGAGCGGTGGTCAACAGGGTCCTTCTCCAACTGTTGTGGTCAACATGCATAATTCGGGCATCAGCCATGGTAAGGCGCCTAACTCGGTAAGGTGCTTACTTGAGTAAGGCACCTACCTTGGTAAGGTGCCTACCTCAGTAAGGTGCCTACCTTATTAATGTTCCTACTTCAGTAAGGCACATGCTTTAGTTTACATTCTTCTAATTAATCGGAACTATGCCAGGTCTATGTAGGACCTCGACTGAACAAAAGATGATAAAATTAGGGAAATAGCTACACACAACACACTTCACACACATTAGATATTAAATACATACGTAATGCTTCATAAAATACACAACTCATGATATAATGTTGTGCATAAACTGTTAGTACATATACAAAAATATGAGCATTTCTTGTGCTCATCATCCCCCATGCCTAATATGTGCCACACCCTCATGTTACCCAAAATTGGTAATCACCTCCTCTCTATAGGCCACTGTGTTTCATATCATTTTATTCCTAATGGCCTTGTCTTGCTCTCCTCCTTGAGGTTTCTATTTCTACGGAGGGGCCCTGGGTTGTTGTAGGGCATCCCTGGGCTATACTACCCTCTGGCTACATTGAGGTCTGGCTATGTTGGGTTGAACTGCATTCTATGCCAGCCTATTATTATTCTAGCTATGTCTCCTTCTTAGCCCAACACCTATACTAGGCTTGGCTACCATAGTCATCACCCCCTTTTGGAAGGCTGCTTTTGCTTCCTGCAATAGGTCAGTGTGTTGAGGGTGCAACTTTTCGAAGGGAATTTCAAAGTTGTCCCTCTTTCACTTAACCAAGTTAGCTTTGTATATCCAAAGTTCCTCAGGGGTAAGGCTAGAATTTTATGCCATGATTACTATTGCCTATGACTCTGGTCCATATAATCCCCATCTTGCCAGCCACTTCTTCATTTTAGAGGGTCGACCCGATGATGAACCATAGTTGTCCCAAAATTGGTCATCATCTATGAGGTCCACACAAATGTCTAGCCCTCTTTCTTTCTTTTTGGCAGTTTTCTAGCTACCTTTGTCTCCTTGAACTCCTTAGCTACCTTTGTCTAGTCATCTCCTTGTTCTATTCAAATAGCACCTGTGTTGGAAATTTCTCACTTTGTTCAGCGTTGTCCTCTTCCATTTATGTCTCAACTGGTTTTTGCAAGCCTACGAAAGGTTGTGGGTCCTACGGACTACGACCGGCCAAATTTTGCAAAGTTTGTGTCATAATGTCGAGCTCTATATCTTCTTCATATTTCTTATTTGAGAGGATTAGGCACCATCATCGTGCTTGATGTTTCTTATGTTTTGTTTGGGGTTCTACATTGGAGGATTTCAAACTCTCTTCCTTGAAAATGGGTAGAGGGCTCTACCCTTCATCTGCAATATTTGGTGAAAATTGGGGGTGTTCCTCCTCAAAAATTATCCCCAATTCGGCATCATACCCTGCCTATGTGGCTATCTATTCTATTGTGTTAATTAGCTCAACCCTAATATCCTCGGTTGTTCCCCTTAGTTCAACTTCATACCCTACTTCAGTCATTGCCTATTCTCGTGCACCAGAGGGTTCAGCTTCTATCGATGATTAGTTTCCCCTATGCTCCTTTGCATGGCATATTAGGACTATAATTAGTCTGTGATGGGCTAAGGTAGAGACTGCCCATCTTTGTTACCATAATGCCTCATCCTGTAGAAATTTTTCCAGGTAGAATGGGACATTGATTTCTCTCCTGTGCACCAGAAGGCTCATGAATTGCATGTGGTTATCATTCAGGTGTGAATACTTCCCAGTGCATCTGAAGTATCTTGTAACCTACTCAAAAATATTCTAAAGGTGTATCAAGATCCTTTTTTTTGGAAGTCCTCCTTGGTCGCAGGGGACATTACCCTATCTGAGTAGCACTTTAGCACATTTCTTCACCATGCCATCCTTGTTTGTACATTCCCCAATGAGGGGGAGGTTAGTGACCTGAGCAATGTGCTCTGGGGTTACTGGAATTACCAGTCTATGCAATTGGGCCACTTATCCATTTAGATTCTTTGGCTACCTCTATGTCTTGTTCTTGGCTGACTAGGCGATAATAATTCATCCACTCTGCTACTTTGAACCAATTGTGGAATTCCCCCCTAATTTCTTCAGTGCCACTAGTCTCTTGCTTCTTAATCAAGTGATTTTTTTAAGGTCCTACCATGGTGAATTCCTTGCTAATTTTGAGTTCTATACTCAGTAAGGTGCCTTTTTATAACCTGAGGTGCCTAACTCTAGAAATTGTTTCCATGTTGGGTTTAGTAGGGTATGCCACCCGAATTAATTTTTGGCATGATGTATTAGGCATGAGGGGTGATTTTCCATTCTTGCACCATCATCATTTTTGAGAGCATATTATATATTAAAATTACATATATATCTAATTAAATTAATGCACATACCTGATTGGTCATTTCGTGTTGCATGGAGTATGCCAAATTGCCATTCGATGATGTTTTTCCCATGTGCTGATTACGTCACCTTGGGTACAGCATTCCTAGTTTGCTTGAGATCCTACTGCTAAAAATGTGGTGGATCCTATTGGTTTAGGTTGGGATGCCTATATTCTCAATGGTTGGCCTTGGGATGTACATAAATCCTTCCCAATGATTTTGAAATATATTATGTCACATCCATATTTCCATCACATGACATGATGGTGTTGTCTTTGGTTGGTCCTCATACTGCCAAGTTGTGCATGTGAATTTTAATTGATCTAGGCACCTGCTTGAGTAAGGCAATCAAATGGGACCTATTTTTGGTAAGGTGCCAGATTAAGGCACATAACTCAGTAAGGTGCCTAACTCAGGAAGGTGCCTTACTTAGTAAGACGCCTAACTTTGTAAGGTGCCAGTAAGGAACCTAACTCGATAAGGTGCTAGTAAGGTGCCTAACTCGGTAAGGTGCCAAGGTAAGGCACCACTTTGATCGTCATATATATATATATATATATATATATATATATTTATATGAATGTTTGAGGGTGGCCTGGTTTATGAGGTAAGGTTCCTAGAGTAAGGCACTGCTCCTCCAGAGTAAGGTGCCACTTCTCCAGAGTAAGGCACCCAAGTAAGGCATCGCTTCACCCCATGTCTAAGAATTGTCACATCCTCATGACAACAACCCTCCTAAAGATCTTTTTTTTTTAATGAATTCGGTACCTTCAAGGTAGTGTAAGGTGCCACTCCTCCTGAGTAAGGTGCCAGAGTAAGGCATCGCTCCTCTAGAGTAAGGCACTACTCCTCTAGAGTAAGGAATCGTAGTAAGGCGCCACTCCTCTATAGTACACCACTTCTCTAGAGTAAGGCACCAGAGTAAGGCATTGCTCCTCCAGAGTAAGGCGTCGCTCCTCCAGAGTAAGGTTACAAAGTAAGGTGCCACTCCTCTAGAGTAAGGCACCATAGTAAGATGCCACTCCTCCAAAGTAAGGTACCAGAGTAAGGCATCGCTCCTCCAGAGTAAGGTGCCACTCCTCCAGAGTAAGGTGTCCCTTCCTTATTTTTGAAAGGTCAGAAGTAGCTAACATGTATTTTGATGTGAGGTTGATCAAACCTCCTAGAATTCTCCTCATATTTCATCAGTGTCCACCTCATTCAGGCACAGGGATGTTCAATGAGGAATTTTGTGTCCCCCCCATGCCTGAACCGTTGCTATCCTCCTAATATGTAGTTATGTGGATTTTGAGCTAACCTAGGCCTGGTTTTCTTAGATACCTATTGTTCAAACAATCAGTCCATGTCCCTATAAAAATAAAACACAAAAAAAAAGTGCAGTTAAATAGGGTCCATACCTATTAGGCCATGGCTCTCAATATTCCTACAGCTTGCATGCAAGTGTTGTCCCTGTAAAACACATAGTAAGCTAAAAAAATAGTAACCTATTCTAACTTGTCTTTGGTGTACATCCCTATGTCCACCATGTTGTTGAGAATTTGGGAGATTTTAATTGGATGGGGTCTCCCCCACGCTTGTTCTGGTTTCCACCATCAATCCCTCAGACGTATGGTATGGCCGCACCCGATGGCCATTGGCTGTTAGGATGGTGTTGCTACTGTCAATCTTCTTGACCCGTACAACATCATTCTTGATTATTTCCACCACCTCATATGGTCCCATCCATCTCTGCATTAGCTTCCCCTTTCACTCTTGGAACCTGGAGTCGTACAATAGTACCTGTAGGCCCAAAATGGCCACATGCTTAGTAAAATTTTGCAAAATTTTGCCTAAGGAATAAATTCATCATTTCACACACCTTGCAGTGCACTTTGGAGCAGATATGCAATAGGAGTTATGTGCCTGCCCGACACTTAATTATTTTTCATGCTTAAATCGATTCTACTAGACTTGTTTTCGACTCCAGATTGGTGGTGATCTTGAATCCATAAATTTTTGAGAAAGAGGTGACATCAGCTATGAAAAAGTGTAGATTGAAATCTTTGCAAACGGCTAAGTGTTAAAATGATAAATTACAGGATTCTTATTTTTTTTGGCTCAGGATTAGCGATGCCCTAGAATCCATAAAATTTTCAAGGAAATAATGACATCAACGATGAAAAAGTATGGATTGGTGACTCGAAGGACGAATGAAGTATTTCCTTCTGGAATGGTGGTAGGGTGTTTTATCCTAAAGGCTATCCAGAATGGAGGAGTTACTTCGCACTATGGTGGGCTCGAATCAGCGATCACATGCTAATACACTTGTTCTACCCAGAATTAAATTTGTAAAAGTGATAAGGAAAGGATGACATCATTGACATTCTTATGTGGATTGAAGGATTCTAAGGAATAAGATCAAATTCAATCTTGTTCAACTTTCAGTGGTCCATATTGGAGATTCTACAGCTTTTGATACAAAAGGATGATGTCACCTAAATTTTAAAGTAGAATGGTGCTATACTCTCCTTGCCATTTTTGATAAGCTTATATCAGATTGGATCTGAATCATACGATGAGGAGAATCGATGGTGGAGGTTGTGTTGAAAAATATTATATTTTTAAAGAACATTTCTTCACCATGATTGGAACAGTCAGTTGGAAGATGAAGCATCAAGGGTTTTTTTCTAGAAGATCAAACCAAAAACGATTACAGATCGACAATGGCAAATGGCCTCCAAGAAAAATTGATGGTAATAAATGACTTCTAATGGCCTGAACTCCAGTTCTGTCGAGTGACCAACAAGTTTCAGATACCTGAGCTACCATGGTGGACCATTTTTAGTGGATATCCTAGAGGATGAAACAGTAAGCAGATGCTAGCTAGATCTCTCTACTATGCTATCAAAATAAGATCTTTGTAATGTTTCTTGTTATTTTAAATTTTGCAAAACTATAAGTAGAGGTCAAACACTCATTTTTAAATGGTCAACTCTAGCATGTTTGCCTGTACTACTATAAATATTCCTAAAAAGCTAATGGAAGGAGCATTACATTGATTTTTTCCTCAAATCTATGTTCTCATGCTTGATATCAGAGGTTCAAATTCTTTAGTTGTATTTTTGTAAATGCTTTAATGGTTAGTTTATACCTAATTAATGGATTACTAGTTGTTTAAGTAATTAAAATCTACTTCTGATTTTGTTCAGTATTGTTAGGAAGTGCATTTCTATAAAATCTAGGTTTTGGTGAATTCTGTTATTTGGATTATAATTGCCTGGATATTGAAATTGCTTGTTGCAATATTTCTTTATTGTGCGTTAATGAATGAGGAATAATCTAATTTAAGATAATGTTGGTTTGAGTTATGTATCATTGGTTCAATTTTTGGGAGCTTTCTATGGTGTTGCAATGTTTTTAACCTATTCATCCACTATTATTCTCATTTCTCTAACCCTAACCTTCTCTTACCCTAAACTTCAAACCCTAAGTGAGCATAATTATGTCAACAACCTGTTAATTTGACAAGGAACCAGCCTACTCTAGAGGTTGGATCAGAAACCCCTATTTTGGTCCATCAAATGTTGAATGTTGAGCTGTAGCTATCGGGTGCAAGCTTGGACAGAAAATAGGAAGATAAATAGCCATAGTATTGAGTGAAAACTTGGTGCAATTTAGTGCCCAACAATTTTTGGCACACCTGGTGGGACCAGTTCACAAGGAACACGAAACCTATCTAATGAGTATTGTTATCTCAACCCGAAGGAATCAAAATTTGGTGAATTATCTTGACCTTATAAGCGAAGAAAATAAAGTTCACCTGGTGACTCCCTGGTCATTAAACCCAGAAAAAGAATTATCCCTATATACCAATGTCCTTTCATGTATACCAGGTCTCTCAAAATGAATAACCCTAATTCCTATTTTTACTATGAGTTACCTTACAAAGTGGTTGTTGTTGCCAGAAGTCTGGATCAAGATTTTCTTGGAGAAGAAGAGCTTCTGGAAGAAGACCAAATAGTTCCCCCAATAAGACCTACATTTGGAAATATGGCACAAAATGTGGCTCCTAATCAACCATTACAGAAGTACCCTAGCTAGAACACAAATGGTCCCCTTAGATTAGCCCAAATGGATGTCATTCCCTAGGCTGTATCTAAGGCTATCCCCACTTATGATGGATCTATAAAAATAGCTTATGAGCACTGCCAAGATATCTTGAATCTGGCAGCAATCCATAACATAAAGGAAGAAAATATTATTGTCAAAATTCTAGCTCTATACTTCAGAGGAAAGATATTGCATTGGTTTAGAACTCTAGAAGATAATACCATCACATCTTGGAAAGCTTTAGTAGAGCATTTTAAGGAAGAATTCAATAAATTTGCTGATCCCTTTTCTCTACTTAATCAGTTTACATCTATGCAGAAAGCTCAACAAGAAACTGTCTCAAATTTCAATTTGAGATTTAGTAGAACATGGAAAAGAATTCCCCCCACAACTAGACCAGCTACATGTTTATCCTATATGTATTATATCTAAGCTCTTGGATCATAGCTTGGGCTATAGACACAACAATCAGGAGTAGAAACCTTCCCCCAAGTTTATAATGTAGCGGTGCATGCTAAAAACACCCTGATCAATGTCGAAATACTTCCTCCCAAAACCGTACTACCTTATAACACAGAAACCACTAATAGTTAGAGTCTATCAGCCAACCCATCTCACATGGATCCACTTTCTTTATCATCCCCATCTCCACAGATGAATGCAATCCCTCAACCAATGTCAACACCTTCTACAGTCTCTTTTCCTCCTCTTCCTTCTCAACCATATCAGGAGCTTTTTGCTATCCTTGATATACAAAATACTATAAAAACTCTGAGTAATAGAATGAATTCAATGGAGAAAATATATTAGGAAAGATCACAACAGATGATATTTCCATATGTAAACAAATATCAGAGACCTGGTCCTAGTAACAGTACTAGGGTTAGAGTGAATATAACTATAGACACCAAAACAACACCAATCCGATTACATGACAACAAGCGCTGATCGCATTGACACACACAGCCCCCAGGGCAGCCCACAGAGGTTAAACAATGGTCCTAACCACTCTCACAATAGTTTTGGAAGGTCAAATACCATTTTGGCACCTTTTAGGCACTCAACTCCTTATTCGTTCCACCCAGGGACGAATACGAACTTCCAATTCACGTTCGCTCCTGGGTGAGACGAATACCAGGTTTGACCAGCAAAAAGTCAAACCTCAGCCCATGACAACTCAGAACTGTCACTTAACTATCCCTTCATTGCATGGGAGTTCGAGTGAAGTTTTCTGAGCATGCAGAGGCAGTTACAGTACCAGTTGCAAAGACATGCACAGAGGCAGTTAAGAAGCCCTTGATCAAGACGAAGTCTTCTCTTCACAAAAAAAGCATTCATGCTAAGTAGCACTTCTGCATGCTAATTCAAAGAGACCCCTTGGGTCTATAAAATGGTGAATTTCCTCACCCAAAAGATATACAGAGAAGGAGCATTTTGAGCAACGAAGTGCTGCTGTTTTGTTGACTTACGATTTGTGCCTTTACATCCATAATCTCTTAATCAAAAGGGAGGTTATTGGGTGACTTTTGGAGGCACGAATCAAGACCCAAAACCCAATTTTTCTAGACACAATATCCTACCAATTTGTCGACAACACATCACAACAGGTTTCGGACTCATCCCAAGCGGATTGGTGTCGAAACAAAGTCTTAACCGATGGGTGGTTTGCCTTCGGGCACCCCCTGCCTTATTGTAGGCTTATTCGTCTCACCCCAGAACGAGTACCAAACTATTGCAGGTTTACTCGTTTCACCCCGAGACGAATACCAGTATGTTGCAGGTTTATTCGTCCTGCCCCGAAACGAATACCGATCTGTGTCGAATTTGGTGACTATTTCTTTTGCAGTATTTTATTAATTACCTGTTTATGCTTCTGTCAAATTTTTAGTCTATTTGGATTCATTTTAATCATCGTTATATTCATCTTTTATATTCATTAATAGTACTCTTTCAGATTTGCGAGTTTCATTATCATACACAGGTGCTACTGACGATTTGTTGTTTCTTTGAATGTAGGAGGAGCAGCAAGGATTAAAGATTCATCAATACCAACGACGACAACACTTTGGCCCGCCCATTTCACATGTGGGCACGCGGAAGGAGGAACACTAAATCCATGATTGTAATTGAAACTATGTTAACGCTCCTACCCCCTAAAAGGGAGGAGACGTCTTTGTAACCGAATTGGAAGAGTATAAATAAAAGGGGCTGTGCTTTCTATACTTCCTTTTATCTCATTTAAATTCATCTCTTTTCTTTCATTTCATGCATTTCACTTTATAGGACCTTAAGCGTTAATTTTGGGTTTTGAATACATCGCATTAGTTTTCCTTTCAATCTTTTGGAATCTCGTGCTTTCAATGGCGATCACGGTGGGACCTCTGTCCTCTATTTTTTTTAGGTTAGATTTTTGATCTGAAATTGCTTGTTTGGATTACAGGTACCTATTTTTCAGTCATTAGACTATTATTCGTCTTGGTCAATGATGATTACAGAATTGGGATTCGTCTCACCCAGGGACGAATAGGCATTCGTCCTACCCTGGAACGAATATTGTTCTGATATTCATCTCACCTAGGGACGAATAGCTTTTTGTGCATTTTTCAGAGTAGAAAATCAGAAACATCCTTTTGGGCAGAGAAGAGGTAGGGGTTTTTAACAAGCCTCTATCAAATTTCTATTTTCTGTTTTCTGATTTTTAGTTTTTGTATGGCTTAGGGAAAGTTTCCTTTTTGTTTTCCTGTTTCAATTTTTGCAAATTAAAATGAACCCCACACATCACGTGGTTACTTAAACCAAGGAGTTGGTCGTAAAACCCCAGCCCTTGAGCAAGACCAATAGTGGATTTCATCACCACGTTGGCTTGGATATTTGCATACATTTACCCCGATTGTCACTGTTGCTCGACGTAAATCCTGATGAAAGCTGACCGAGTGTCACTGGGGTGATTCCCAGCACATGAGGATAAGTCTTCTATGGTAGGTGTCATAAACAGGGCAATCCCCCTTTCGTACCACCTATGTTCCACGTATCATCTGCTCTCACGTACCTATAGTCTCCCTCACATAAGGGTGGGTATATAGAGAGGTTGGTATATCGGTCCGGCAATGGTATATTGAAGGGGCGACCATTTTGGGAGTCATATGAGCCTTCATGTTGCATTTAAACGGTCTTCACAAAAATTTTCAAAAACAAAACAAAATCATCATCAAAAACACACTAAAACTAGTCTAGGACACACCATTAATCTTTAAAAGAGATAATCATTGCTTTGTGTGTGTATGTTCTTTTTTGCTTAGTGTAACAAAAAAAAAATCATCAAAAAATCATAAACAAAAGATAAAAATCTACATAGCTTGTAGAGAGTCATTACCATGGTATTCACCCGCAATCAAGCCCACTCATGGGCAGACACTACGGAGAATGTCCAAGGAGGCACGAGTCACCTCCGTTACAGTCCCCAGGATTTGGTCATACCACCTTGGCGACCTGACACACAAGGCAGTCCCCTCCACACCTTAACGGAAAGGGACTATAGGGGCACCTCTTCTAGGGGCACTCCTATTCAGCATAGCACCCAACACACACCCTTCCATGAGGGGTACATCCATAGGAGAGCTCCCTTAGATGCTCGCTATGAGTGGTCACCATGCGACGAAGCGCTAGGTCAACATAGGGTTCGACGGGAGGAACCACATGATTACACTATCCCTCCTTCACCCCCTCTAGTTGAAAATACTACAAGGACAACTCCAGAGCACAAGGCTCCTTAGGCAGGGTGAGCCAACTCCACCCGTTCCTTTTTCACTTATGAAAGAGAGCACGAGGAAAACCCTTACCTTCCTCAAGAGCAATATACATCACGAGAGCAATACGCCTCCGCAACTTCTAGCTATCAGGATCACCTACTGAGGCCAGAGCCTCGGGGGAATACCGCTACCCCCAATAGAGGGAGATGGCCTATAGAGATCTCGAATCACCATGACCGAGATAGATATCTAGGAGAGGCATCTAGGCCTTCTAGACATGAGACGGCAGGACCAACTATCTTAGAATCTGCCAAGCATATCGCACGTCGGATGCAACTCACGCTACTTGAGCTCGAACGACAATAGTTAGAGCAACGATATCTTCTAAATAAAGAGTGCATTCAATGCTAGAAGGATGAGTTGTTCCAACACACTATGCAGGCGAGGACTCCAACCCTTCGCACGCATAAGACAAAACATTATGAGGGACACAACCCCTCGATGCGAGATAGGTCATCATGACCTTATCAAGCGCTACCCCCAATGCCTCCTAGACAGGAGCGAGAGGCTACTCCCCCGATTCCTCAAGCACCCACCCGGGTTCATGGGCCACCCTCAAAAATCCCTCAAGAAGCCTCTGAGGAATCTGAGCAAGAAAAGGAGTGGACTAAAATGCAATACCAAGGCAGGGGGGTGCTATCCGACTACCCCTCCATAGGCCCCATGTTCCTCAATAGGCACCAACCAAAGAGGAGGAGCCCAAATCCCCTGATACATGCAAAGCATTCGAGCACTTAGAGTCGATAGAGACCAAGATCTCGAGGTCCCAAAAGCCCAACTTCTGCGAGGCTCCTCTTGAAGAGGATCAACCTCTAACCGTAGAGCTACCCGAGGACGAGGTCTTCCATGTCACAGAATTTCCAGAGAGCTTAATGGAAATATTCCCCTTTGAGGCGCCAATCGAGCAAGCACCACATCAAAGCAATCAGGTCCCCCCATAATGAGTGGAACAACTCCATGAGGACCACATCAATCTGCTCGAACAAGAAGAGCCTAGCATGTCATGGATAGCTATTGGGGCCAACAAGGGCCTTTGGATCATCGATAATGATTACGAAGATGAAATTGAGATGGAATATCTCAATCATGCATGATGACACAATCACCCTGTAACCCATGAAGAACTGATGGCACAACTAGGCATAAGACTAGGGCATGAGTGGCGCATAGACCCAGCCCACTGGAATCAAATGTTGAATCCGCCCCTTTGGGTAGACCACGAGCAACTTCCACCAAGAGATATCATAGCACCATCAGTGCCGACGATAGACCCTGTCCTCCTATCTGTGCATAAGGCCGATCCATTCGTGCCAATCCCTACAGAGCCAAATCCGGTGCACAAAGATCATCAAGCTGGGGGTACCTCTATTCCCTGAAGAGCAAGTGGATTACACCAAATGCTCCAAAGGTGTCCATAAACCCTTTGGTCAACCCAAAAGCTCCAAGGATTATCGCAATCACTTGGTCAACCTAAAAGCTCCAAGGATTATCGCAATCACTTGGTCACCCTAAAAGCTCCAAGGATTATCGCAATCACTTGGTCACCCTAAAAGCTCCAAGGATTATCGCAATCACTTGGTCACCCTAAAAGCTCCAAGGATTATTGCAATCACTTGGTCACCCTAAAAGCTCCAAGGATTATCGCAATCACTTGGTCACCCTAAAAGCTCCAAGGATTATCGCAATCACTTGGTCACCCTAAAAGCTCCAAGGATTATCGCAATCACTTGGTCACCCTAAAAGCTCCAAGGATTATCGTAATCACTTGGTCACCCTAAAAGCTCCAAGGATTCTCATAATCGCTTGGTCAACCCTAAATGCCCCAAAGGTATCTATAAACCCTTTGGTCAAGCCAAAATCTCCAAGGATTCTCATAATCGCTTGGTCACCCCCAAAATGCTCCAAAGGTATCCATAAACCCTTTGGTCAACACCAAAAGCTCCAAGCATTACCATAACTGCTTGGTCAAAATAAATATTCAAAAATAAACAAAAACAATACAATCATCAAAAATCACAAACACAATTGCATTTCAATTCCATGCATACTCATAAAAATCAAAAATCACAAAAACAATTGCATTTCAATTCCATGTATTCTCATAAAAATCAAAATACAAAAATATAGGTTGCATTAGGCATCGCATCCATACATTATATATTTGCTAGGTCATACAAGTCAAAAGCACCATAGACTGTCATTACTTGACAAGTCCATCATTTTTCGCATCAATTCCATTTTCTAAACGCATACATCCAGAATAACACCATCACCATTTTTAGCATAGTCAGTTGCCTCCTAATGTATATAGGGTTTTCGTCATTCAGCTGTCTTTAAATTTCTAGCCAAAAATTGTACACAGTTATACAGATTTTACACGAGAAAGTTTTACTTGGATCACACCTTGTTACGTAGCATCCCAACACAAATTAAAACACATAAAATAATTCCTAAGTTGTGTGAACGCAAGCAAAGCCTACAAAGCAGTCTCAGGTACCATAGGTGAAATATTATCCTGTTCATCCCCCTGTGCGAATGGTTCCAGAATGCTGAGAATTGACAAAAGGACGAGCTCTTCCCTATCCATTCCCCATAATAAACAGTGGTTTTCACCACTTCCACAAATCCCAATCATAGTTGGTCCCCAAAGTTGTAAGGATTCGTACTACACGTCCCTACCAAGGATGGGTAGTCATCCCCAAGACCTAAAAGGATCAACGCCATTCAAAAACACAATTCCAACAAACCATCATCACAACCATCTCCACTCACCTTTGGTCTCAATTGTGGTTCGTACTACCGCCCTCAGGATGGGTGTCTCCCCAAGGCCTCTCTGCCCTTCTTCTATCTCCATCATCCCTTGGTTCCCAAAGTCGTAAGGATTCGTACTACACATCCCTGAACAGGATGGGTAGTCATCCCCAAGGCCAACAGGATCAAGGCCATCCACAAGCTCAACCTTACAAAGCTCAAAATACAAAATCAAATAATAGTGGTTCTCACCACTATTCAAAATCCTTGCTCAAAAAGAAAAACAAAAAGAAAAATAAACAGTGATTTGCATCACTATATAGCCGAGCAAGTATCCAAACCATTGAGCCAATACACATAGCCTGAACTTGAATCCCTGGAATTCTCAGCATTCGAAAAACCATCTAGGTGATCCTCATTACAGGTTTGGTGGACAGCCTACCTAGCAATGGTGGTATCCTACCCGCATGACGATATGTCTGTCACATTAGCTTTGCATGTGCGCAGACCAATGTTTGCATGTGGATGAGCTAGCTTATGGTACCTTAGATTGTCCCATGGATTAATCTTGCTAAATACAACAATGGAGTTAGTGGAGCTAATTAGGTGATCCTCAGTATAGGTTTGGTTGATAGCCTATCTGGCACTGGCGGTATCCTGATAAATACCACATAAACGAACTCAATTGCACACACAAGGATGTGAAATAACTTGGTTAAATTCAAGTCGGATTTATACCTTGTTCAAAAGTCTTGCGAGATAAATATATAGTCTTGGCTAGTTCGTTAAACTATCTGAATCTCAGAAAAGCTTAAATACATTTTAAACACAACTGTTACATTTCATTTCGCACATCACCATCAAAACATATGCAAAATACAAAAATAAAGTTTTCACATGCAAAGTCATTCCACAAAGTCATCCCATTAGTACAGCAAGTCAGTCAACTCTTGTACAGTCTATGGCGCATCGACACATCATCAACAACTCATTTCATTCATTCCATATGCATATATCATATAAATTAGAAACATCGCATTCATAATCGCATCTGCATACATCAATGTAAAAACATGTACATACAAACAAACCACAAAAAAATGCACAAAATACACCAAAAAACAACAATAGAACTGTCCAATGAGAGTGCTTTTGCACTTGACATTACGGGCATGCAAAACAGATGTCGGGGTCACAAATCCTCACTATCCTACTCCCTAAGAAGGCTACCATAGCCGGACCGCTCCACGGGAAGATGGATTTTTGAGAATTTCATCCCCAAACGACGTCACCAAAACAGGTCAAAACCCATCCAAAAATAGCAATAAGCATTGCCGAACGAAGGCGCTTTTGCGCTTGACATTTTTGGCATCCAAAATAGACATTGGGGTTACAAGTTGTCACTATCCTACTCCCTAAGAAGGCTACCATTGCCGGACCGCTCCACGGGAGGATGGATTTTTGTCAATTTTAGCTCCAAAATGCGTCACAAAAAGGGTTAAAACCCACTCAAAAACAACAAAACAACAAAACAACCAAACAAAACAAATAAATGCAACACAAAAACAAAACCACTAAAAATTGCTGACCAAAAGTGCTCTTGTACTTAATCTCTTGGCATCAAAAACAAATGTCGGAGTTTACATTGTCATTATCTGTCTCCCAAAGAAGGCTACCATGGCCGGACCGCTCCATGAGAGATCAGATTTTCGCCAATGTTAACCCCAAATGATGTCCCAAAATGGGTTCCCACCCACCAAAAATAGGTCCAAAAATTGGGAAACTGCTTAAGCTTTAAATGGAAAACATCTGAAGACACCCTTACCTAAGTCATCTTGGGTCAAGCGACTCGTCGCTTTGCTTATGTCGGTCATTCCCTCATTGATTCGTCGCTTGAGGGGGTAGTCACACTTAGTTGCCAATCAACAACAATATACCCAATCATGGAGATGACACGCATTCAAAGAATCATTGACAAAGACAATCATGCTCCTGCTTGGGGTAGTAAACAAGCAATAAACTGATCAAACACTTGGCATTCCTAAAGCATGAACACAAGGTTCCCCCATGGAAAAAAGGTTGCGCCCTTTGCCTATTCATGACTGATCAATGTCCAAGCTCAAGTCACACCTCACCAAAATAGGTTAATACTTGAAATCAAATTCCTTAGCTCGTCGAAAGCAAGGATTCAAGAATGCATGCCCTTTCCATGCTTGGGGCATCACAAGTTGGTTAGGTTATTGAGAAACCCTAATCATTAGTGCTTTGGTTATCTATTTTTGCTCAACGTTGTGCCTTGCACAGCGCCTCCCAAAAAGGGGCATCTGTAGACACCAAAACAACACCAATCCGATTACGTGACAACAAGCGCTGATCGCATTGACACACACAGCCCCCAGGGCAGCCCACAGAGGTTAAACAGTGGTCCTAACCACTCTCACAGCAGTTTTGGAAGGTCAAATACCATTTTGGCACCTTTTAGGCACTCAGCTCCTTATTCGTTCCACCCAGGGATGAATACGAACTTCCAGTTCACGTTCGCTCCTGGGTGAGACGAATACCAGGTTTGACCAACAAAAAGTCAAACCCCAGCCCATGACAACTCAGAACTGTCACTTAACTATCCCTTCATTGCATGGGAGTTCGAGTGAAGTTTTTTGAGCATGCAGAAGCAGTTACAGATGCAGTTGCAAAGACATGCATAGAGGCAGTTAAGAAGCCCTTGATCAAGATGAAGTCTTCTCTTCACAAAAAAAAGCATTCATGCTAAGTAGCACTTTTGCATGCTAATTCAAAGAGACCCCTTGGGTCTATAAAATGGTGAATTTCCTCACCCAAAAGATATACAGAGAAGGAGCATTTTGAGCAATGAAGTGCTCGTTGTTTCTTTGACTTACGATTTGTGCCTTTACATCCATAATCTCTTAATCGAAAGGGAGGTTATTGGGTGACTTTTGGAGGCACGAATCAAGACCCAAAACCTGATTTTTTTGGACACAATATCCTACCAATTTGCCGATAACACATCACAATAGGTTTCGGACTCATCCCAAGCGGATTGGTGTCGAAACAAAGTCTTAACCGATGGGTGGTTTGCCTTCGGGCACCCCCTACCTTATTGCAGGCTTATTCGTCTCACCCCGAAATGAGTACCAAATTGTTGCAGGTTTACTCGTTTCACCCCGAGACGAATACCAGTCTGTTGCAGGTTTATTCGTCCTGCCCCGAAACGAATACCGATCTGTGTCGAATTTGGTGACTGTTTCTTTTGCAGTATTTTATTAATTACCTGTTTATGCTTCTGTCAAATTTTTAGTCTATTCAGATTCATTTTAATCATCGTTATATTTATCTTTTATATTCATTAACAGTACTCTTTTAGATTTGCGAGTTTCATTATCATACACAGGTGCTACTGACGATTTGTTGTTTCTTTGAACGCAGGAGGAGCAGCAAGGATTAAAGATTCATCAATACCAATGGCGGCAACACTTTGGCTCGCCCATTTCACATGTGGGCATGCGGAAGGAGGAACACTAAATCCATGATTGTAATTGAAACTATGTTAACGCTCCTACCCCTTAAAAGGGAGGAGACGTCTTTGTAACCGAATTGGAAGAGTATAAATAAAAGGGGTTGTGCTTTCTATACTTCCTTTTATCTCATTTAAATTCGTCTCTTTTCTTTCATTTCATGCATTTCACTTTATAGGACCTTAAGCGTTAACTTTGGGTTTTGAATACATCGCATTAGTTTTCCTTTCAATCTTCCGGAATCTCGTGCTTTCAATAACGTATGAGGAGCCATGATGCTTTTTTGATACAACTCTTGCAAATACTTGGTTCTTAGTATGCAACGACCCTCATGATTCATAGTCTTGTGTGATGTATCAACACCATGTTCAACAAGATATGGATCAAAATGAAAGAAATCAAAAGGGAAGAGTCAATATGTTATGGCACCCGGATCAAATTATGGCTGAAAAAGAGTTAGATGAGGAAAGTCCAATTCTTGTTATGAAAAGGTCTAGGAAGAAAGCTTTGCAAGTAGATCCACAATATATTTCACTATATTGTGTGTAGGTATAGATATTCCATGCATGAGGGAGGAGCTAAGGAGCTGAATAAACATAGCCCAAAGATAGCTCTATATTGTGAGTACGAAAGGAACACTAGAAGCACGCCATTAAGTTCATGGAGGGATTTGATCCCTCAAGCTTTGTAATTTGAAATGTATCAAACTGCAAAGCCCTCAAGGGGATGTATTGTAACCACTTATTTGATAAATTGATAAATACAATGAGAACCCCCCTTTTTACTTAACATGTTTTTTATTTTAGTCGCTTACTTTATTTTTTTTCTTTTGCATGCTTTTAATTAATAATAACATTAGATGTATTTCAATTCAATCTGTTAGGCAAGCTGTTTTTCCCGCTACTTCACAATTACTAACATATTTCTAAAACATTAAGTCCAAATGGAATGTATCATTACTAACATACTTCTATATTTCAAATTCAATGAAGTATATTAATGTCAAATTCAATGAAGTATTACAAGACCCAAATGGAAACACCTAGTTTTGAATGGGCCTAGGCATATCACCGAGGCGCTTAGGTAGTTACAAAACTTGCTGAGGAGTTGCATAATCCCCAGCTCTCACAAAGAAGACTCCATGGTTTGGAACCTTGAATATTCAGGGCATTTCACTGTTAAATCTGCCTACTACAGCCAAGAAGCTCCCAGTGATGGCCGTGAATTATCTAATCAGGTCTGGGTTCCCAAGATCATTCCCAAGGTCAAATTCTTCTGCTGGTTGGCCATCCAAAATAGAATCCTCACCACTGACAATTTGATAATCAGAGGGTTACTCATCCCCAATTGGTGCATCTTGTGTAAAAACGCCTGTGAGTCTACTTCGCATGTTTTTTTGGAATGTCCCTTCTCCCTTGCAGTGCTCAACCAGGTTTTCAACACATTCATCATCTTCGTAGCCCTCCCTCATTCCATTCCCCTCATTTTTCAACAATAGCCCCAGCCTTTCAAGAGTAGTCAACTCAAATTCATGTGGCAAGCATGCCTTCACATTTTCCTGTGGCAGATTTGGCTTGAGAGAAATGCCAAAATTTTCAAAAACCTTGCCACTGATAAGAAGATTTTCGTTGCCAAAATCTTGGCCCTTGCTACGGAGAATGCCTCTCTTGTCTCATCTTCCAAACCCCCCCTCCTGGCCTTGAATCGGACCTAACAAATCATTTTAATCTTTCCAATTTTTTTGCAACACCTCGTACTTCTGTTGACAGGTCTGTGATCAAGTGGGTCTTACCTCCTTCTGGGTGGCACAAGCTTAACTTCGATGGCATGGCCAAAGGCAACCCTGGAGCGGCTGGAGGAGGTGGAATTCTCAAAAATCATAGAGGAGAAATAATTTTGGCCTTTGCTCAGAACTTGGGAATTCAATCTAACAATATGGCAGAGGCTCGGGCCTTGCTTCAAAGCTTGATTCTCTTGGAAGGCTTGAGCATCAATAAACTTGTCATAGAAGGAGACTCATTACACTGCATCAACTGGCTCAAAGGGACCTCTGTGCCTCCCTAGGCCCTTGTTTCCATCTTCCAAGAATGCAAGGCACTAATTGGCATTTACCCAGAATTAATCATTAAACATCAGTACCGAGAAGGAAACAAAGTCATGGATTGGCTTGCTAACAAGGGAGTTGATGCAACAGACATTCAGGTTTGGAGAGACTCCTTCCCAATCGGCCTAAGGGACGCTTCTTCAAGTTCCAATGTTTGCACAATGTGAGTGGGTAACTGGGCTCCGGGTTTTTTCACACTTGGAACTGGTCGAGTCTTCGCATCCTTTCTTCCTTTTTCTTCCCCTTCGGCTACGTTTTGGCAACTTGGCATGTTTTCGCGTCACTTTTCATAGTTGGTTGCAAAATCTCAGCTTGTCGCGATATCGCGACATTCCTTTTTGCTCTGGCCGCGAGGTTGCTTCTTGTCGCGATATCACGACACTTTTCTCTCCTTCGGACGCGGTCTTCCAACTTGTCGTGATATCGCGACACTTTTTCTCTTCGAGTGCTTTTTTGCAACTTGTCGTGATATCGCGACACTTTTGTCCCTCAGGCGCTTTCTTGCATCATGTCGCGATATCGCGACATTTTCTCTCTCCAATGGCGGTCTTCCATTTTGTCATGATATCACGACATTTTTTCTCTCCAACGGCGGTCTTCCATTCTGTCGTGATATCGCGACATTTTTTCTCTCCAACGGCGGTCTTCCATTTTGTCGCGATATCATGACATTTTTTCTCTCCAACGGCGGTCTTCCATTTTGTCGCGATATCGCGACATTTTTTCTCTCCAACGGCGGTCTTCCATTCTGTCGTGATATCGCGACATTTTTTCTCTCCAACGGTGGTCTTCCATTTTGTCGCGATATCGTGACATTTTTTCTCTCCAACGGTGGTCTTCCATTCTGTCACGATATCGCGACATTTTTTCTCTCCAACGGTGGTCTTCCCTTTTGTCGCGATATCGTGACATTTTTTCTCTCCAACGGCGGTCTTCCTTTTTGTTGTGATATCGCGACATTTTTTCTCTCCAACGGCGGTCTTCCTTTTTGTCGCGATATCGCGACACTTTTTATCCTCGACTGCGGATTTCCAGATTGTCGCGATATCGTGACACTTTTTCTCTTCGGCTGCGGTCCTCCAGATTGTCGCGATTTCGTGACACTTTTTCTTCTTGGCAGCGGTCCTCCATCTTGTCACGATATCGCGACACTTTTTCTCTTCGGCAGCGGTCTTCCATCTTGTCGTGATTTCATGACACATTTTCTCCTTGGCAGCAGGCTTCCACTTTCGTCGTGATTTCGTGACACATTTTCTATTCGGCTGCGGTCTTCATTCTTGTCATGATTTTGTGACACCCTTTTTCTTCGACAGCGTTCTTACTTCTTGTCACGATTTCGTGACTCCTTCTCTGCCCGGGCGCGGTCTTCCTTCTTGTCACGATTTCGTGACTCTTCTTCTCGTTCGGCTCCAACCTAGCAACTTGTCGCGATATCGTGACACTTGCAACTTGTCACGATATCGTGACTTCTTCCCTTCTTCGGCTCCGATGGCACTTCTTGTCACGATTTCACGACTTCCTTTCTTCTCTTGGCAACAACGGCGCAACTTGTCACGATTTCGCGACATCACCAATTTGGTCGCGATTTCGCGACACCTTCCCTAGTGTGGAGGTTTGCCCGCTCTTTATTCCTTTCTTCTTGGACCACCTCGGTCGATATGGAATTCATGTAATTTCTCTTGTACAAGGTTCAGGGACCTTTCAACACCCTTTCAACCAATCAAAAAAAAATCAATGAAGTATATTAATGTCTAATCTATTTCTCTCATTATATCCCAATGAAATATATCAATCAGTAAGATATTTCTCTATCATTAAATATGAATGAAAATTATTCATCTCTAATATATTTCTTTTTTTTGTTAAGTTGTAAAAGTGCATTTTTGAAAGGAATGCTAACATTTTACATCAACATATATGGCCAATAATTGTCCATTTCACCAAGAAGGATTTCCCACTAGAGTAAAGCCTATACCAACTGTGTAACAACAAACATACTTCACTAACCACATCCAAAACTAGAAAACCAACATACACCTTACATAGCTAAATATCATATACTTTGTGCTTTCCTAGCAGCCTCTTCTTACTAATTTCCATTGTCAATTCCTGAGGCATTATCATTGTCAACTAAATCATGTGCATTGGGATATCATTCCCCCATTCCATTATGCAATATACCATAAATCCTTTGTTAGCAAGACCATATTCTACCCTGTTGGCTTCTCTATAAATATTATTGATAGGCACATTCTTGATTCTATACAAAAGTGCTTGAGCCTCCAACATAATTAAATCAATAGTCCAGGTGGTTGGTTGTTCTCCCTTTAAAATGGTCACAATACTTTGTGAGTCTCCTTCAACTATGAGCTTATCTAGATTGCAATTGATAGACAAAGAAATTCCTACATAAGCTACTATTTATTTAGTAAAATGACTTGTCTGGTCACCCAGTTATTCAACAAAGGCTTTGATTACCTTATCTAGATGATTTTGGATCACCCCTCCAGCTCCTGCCATCCTAGGATTATCTTTCGAAGCCCCATAAAAATTTAATTTGAACCATCCAAATGATGGTGGTATCCATTTTGCATGAGTTCTGGGATGAACTTGAGGTATTGGTAATTTCTCTTTGACTCCCCAACATTCCAATATCTACCTTTCTTGCTTTGATTCCCATCCCTCCTTGAAGCGAATAGTGTTAAAATTCACCATTAGGAGACTTCTTGCTTAGTTCTAATCCATTTCCCAATCCATCTTCAAGTCCTCAAATATTCTATGGTTTCTTACATTCCAGACTCTCCACCAGATATGTGGAAGGCTTAGAATCCATAACTTCTTGATTCTTCTACCTAAAAAGAGGATCCCATTGCAAGTTCAAATCTAAGATAGTTCTAGGGAAAACCACTGAACTTGAAATTCACTATAGATCTGATCAAACAAGTTTTTGGTTAAGGAGCACTTACGAAGTAGATGATCAATGCTTTCCTCCTCTTTTTCACATAAAACACATCTATTTGGTAAGGAGAAACCACATTTTTTCACATTATCCTGGGTCATAATTTTATTATGCATAACCAACCACTAAAAAATAGTAATCTTAGGGATGAGATATTTGTCCCAAACCTTTACATGGGGCCACACTACCCTTACACCTTCAACCAAGTTATAACCAAACTTCACATAATAATATCCACTCTTCAATTTCATCTAAATAAATATATCATTCAGTCACCAATGGTTAAGGATGTAGACATTAAGGCATCTATTAAGACTTTCTAGGTGTGGATGCAAGTCCTCATTGATGTTCTCAACATAAACTTGCTTCTACTTCTTGATGTCATTTTCTTACACAGTATAATCCCAAACCAATAGTCCATAAATAGGATTTAGGATTGTTCTTATGTTTACAAACCTTGGGATCTCATAAAGGGGAGAGTTAAAGAGCCAAGTATCCTGCAAAAGTCTCTTGTTAGCACCATCTCCAATCTGCCATATACAACCCTTATAGATCAAATGTCTTACCTATTGAAGGCTATTATAGAAACTAGACCCCTTAGGAGGTTGAGGTTTTCTAGGAAGGAGGAATTACGTAAATACTTAGCTTTTACAATTTTAACCCATGGAGTGTCTTCTTCCTTCGCCAACTTCCAACCCAACTTTTCCATTAGAGATTTGTTCATTTTGGGAAGAGTTATCCATCGTATTTTTTAGAGGTACTGACTTTATTTCAAGCAAGTACTATATCCTCTTATTTTCCTCAATCCCAAACCATAGAAAAATCCTTTGGATCTATTCAATATTTTCGTAGACCGATACTGTCATTTTAAAAATTGACATGAAGTAAATAGGTATACTTTAGAGGTAGGATTTCACAAGTTGGGCCTTTCCTGCCTAACTAAGAAGAGAGTCTTTCCAAGAAGATAGTTTCTTTGTAACACATTTAATAATCGGATCCCACAAGGTTTCCTTCATACTCCCATGGAATAAAAGCATCCCTAGATAGGTTGCTGGCAAATCACCTATGCCACAATTGAATATTCTTGCTATCTGTAGTTGGAGAGCTCTAGAGTTATTCAGGAAAAAATGCTTGGTTTTCTTAAAATTTACCTTTTGGTCTGCTGCAAGCTCATGCAAATGCAAAATTATATTAATATGTCTTACTTGTGGAAGAGATGATCTTGTCAAAATTAGAGTTTCATCCACAAAGTATTGAAAAGAGACCAATTCCAGAGTAGAATCTGGCCTGATACCTTTTCCTCTATCCATGGCTATTGTGAAGGCTCTACCCATAGCTTCAACTAAAATTATAAATAGATAAGGGGACAAGGGGTCCCCTTGTCTTAACCCCCTCTTGCTAGGAAAATAACCCACTATAGACTCATTAACTAATATGGAGATCATCACTGTGGAGATGCAATTTTTCATCATAGAGATTCAATCCTCATGAATGTTGGGTGCTAAACACTGGTGAATTTGTCCTATATTTGTCATAACACTTCCGTTTAAATTGTCAATCCAGGGAACTCGTAAGCTTGTGAATGGTCATGGTTGAGACTAGTCACACTACCACTTTAGAGATGATCCATTCAACTAATATTTTTGGGCATTTGTATAACATCAATAATATTGTCTACCTCAATAAAACTCTCCCATAAATAATAATGCAGATAAAATAAACACACCAACTGATACAAAATAAAAATGCTTCTTATAAATAAACACACCTCTAAGATAACTAAGCTTAAGCCTAAGGCATAAACATACTACCATGCATAATGAAATTATATAAATAACTAAGAGGGGAGGAATACTAGCTTGGAGTGTGCCTAAGCTCCAAGTAGATCCCGCTTGATAATTCTCACAAATGAGGTGCTACTAATGAACATTCAACTTTAATAATAATGCAATGGAATATTACATACAACAATGCTCTTCATAAAATATGTCTCCCCTGCTATAAGGAAGTCTGTGTGTTTATATACTACACACACAGATATTCCTATGGTAGTTTTGTTACAACTAGGGTCTCAGTTTAGCCTAAACTAGGACAATTCAGTTACTGCAACCAACACATAATAAGAAGCTCTACGTCATTTCCTGGTAATCAGATGATCCTCACTTCATTATATTTTGGCTTCATGAGTGGTTACATATTCACCCACTCTGGCTGGGATAATTTTTCCATCCATATTTTTCCATAGATTACGTGGAGCGGTGGTCAACAAGGTCCTTCTCCAACCGTTGTGGTCAACATGCATAATTCGGGCATCGACCTTGGTAAGGTGCCTAACTCGGTAAGGTTCTTACTTGAGTAAGGTGCCTACATTGTTAAGGTGCTTACCTTAGTAAGGCACCTACTTCAGTAAGGCACATGCTTTAGTTTACCTTCTTCAGATTAAGCTAAACCATGCTAGGTCTATGTAGGACCTCGACTGAGCAAAAGATGATAAAATCAAGGAAATAGCTACACACAACACACTTTACAAACATATTAGATAATACACATGATTTTATTAAATACATATGTAATGCTTCATAAAATACACAACTAATGATATAATTCTGCACAAAAACCGTTAGTACATATACAAAAATATGAGCATTTCTGGTGCTCATCATCCCCCATTCCTAATATGTACCACATCCTCATGGCATCTAAAACCGGTAATCACCTCCTCTCTGTAGGCCACTACATTTCATTTTATTTTATTTTTGGTGGCCTTGGATTTCTCTCCTCCTTGAGGTTTCCATTTATACTGAGGGGCCTTGGCTTGTTGTAGGGCATCTTTGGGTTGTACTACCCTCTTGTTATGTTGAGGTCTGGTTGTGTTGGGTTGAACTGCATTCTACACCGACCTCTTATTACACTAGCTCTATCTCTTGCTTGGCCCAGTACCTATACTGGGCTCGACTACCATAGTCATCACCCCCTTTTGGAAGGCTACTTCTGATTCCTGCCACAGTTCAGTGTGTTGAGGGTGCAACTCTTCGAAGGGAATGTCAAAGTCATCCCTCTTTCGCTTAACCATGCTGGCTTTGTAAATTCAAAGTTCCTTAGGGGTGAGGCCAACATTTTCTTCCATGATTGCTGCTACCTCTGACTCTGGTCCATAGACTCCCCATCTTGCCAACCACTTCTTCATTTTAGAGTGTCAACCCGACGATGAACCATAGATGCTCCAAAATTGATCATCATCTATGAGATCCACACAAATGCTTGGCCCTCTTTCTTTAATTTTAGTATCTATCCTAGCTACATTTTCCTCCTTGAGCTCCTTACGGAGCTATTCAAATTTCACATTTCGCTCAGCGAAGACCTACACACCTTCTTCCCATTCTTTGTTCGAATGAGTATTTGGTTCGGCAAATGTCACCCTGGCCTTCCTTTTGGCCCTCTTTTGAGTCGTTTGATGGGACTTCCCCTTTCCTTTGTCTAGTCTTAAAATGGCCTATGTGGGTAAGTCTTCCTACCCCATGGGGGCTACCTCCCTGTTGGATGACTCAGGGAGTTATTCCTCTTATCGGGGGTCCCCCATGGCTATTCCCCCTGGTGCCTACTTCCTTATTCCCTCGGGCAGTGACTCCTCAATTACTATTGCCTGGAACCCTAGATAATCCTCCTTGCCTTGGGTTTAGGGTTTTACCCTTGGCTTTGCCCCGAAGGCTCATTGTCATCCTCAATGTTGATAATAGGGGTTTCTATTTGAAAAACAGAATTCCCCTATTCCTTTGGAATTCCTCTATCAGGGATGCATGATTCCTCCCCTATTTCTAATTCCTCATTTCTAGAATCTGAACTGAATTCCCCAGATGATACTACTCTCTCTAGTGAGGTCAGAGAGTTCATGGGCACTTCCATCACCCAATCGATATGGGTAGAGGTATCTTGCTTCTTTATTACCCTGGCCTACTGTTGCTGGTTCTCCTCCTTGAGCTACTGGATCAATTGCTGCAATTGAGTAATGTTGGCCTCCTGTATCTAAAATTTCCTTGTGATCATCTCCTTGTACTCTTCAAACAGTGACTTTGTTGGGGATTTCTCACTTTTTTTGATGCAGTCCTCTTCCATTCATGTCTCAGTTGGTTTGTGCAAGCCTGCAAAATGCTATGGGTCCTACGGACTATGAGTAGCCAAATTATACAAATTTTGTGCCACGATGTGGAGCTCTGTATCTTCTTCATCTTAATCGTTTGAGAGGATTAGGCACCCTCATCGTGCTTGATGTTGCCTACGTTCTACCCAGAATTTTGTGCTAGAGGATTCTGGCCTCTCTTCCATGAAAATGGGTAGAGGGCTCTGCCCTTTATTTGCAATATTTGGTGAAAATTGGGGGTGTTCCTCCTCGAACATTCTCCCCAATTCGACATCATGCCCTGCCTATGTGGCTATCTATTCTATTGTGTCAGATGGCTCAGACCTAATCTCCTTAGCTATTCCCCTTAGTTTAGCTTTGTGCCCTGCTTCGGCTGTTGCCTGTTATTGTGCACCAAAGGTTTCAGATTCTACCACCGATGAGTTTCCCCTCTGCTCCTCTGCATGGTGTATTGGGATTGTAATTAGTCTATGATAGGCTAAGGTAGAGACTGCACCTCTTTGGTACCGGGATACCTTGTCCTATAGACCTTTTTCCAATTATAACGAGATGTTGATTTCTCTCCTGTGGACTAGATGGCTCATGAATTGCATGTGGTTAGCATGTAGGTGCAAATACTTCCTAGTGCATTTGAATTATCTCGTAAGCTACTCAAAAATATTCTACAGGTGCATCGGGATCCTTTATTTAGGAAGTCCTCCTTGGTCATAGGGGACATTCCCCTGTCCGAGTAGCACTTCAATACATTTCTTTGCCACACCATCCTTGTATGTAAATTCCCCAGTGAGGGGGAGGCCAGTGACCTGAGTAATGTGCTCTTGGGTGACTATAATTACCAGTCCACATAGCTAGACCTCTTCTCCATTCAGAGCGATGGTGAATTCTTTGGCTTCCTACACGTCTTGTTCCTGGCTGACCAGGCAACAATAATTCATCTACCCTACTACTTCGAACTGGTTGCAGACTTTCCCCATAATACCTTCAGTGCCACTAGGATCCTACTTCTTACTCGCATGATTATTTGAAGGTCCTCCCATGGTGAATTCCCTGTTTATTTTGAGTTCTGTACTTAGTAAGGCACCTTTTTATAACTTGAGGCACCTAACTTTGGAAATTGTTTCCATGTTGGGTTTAGTAGGGTACGCTACCCAAATTAATTTTAGGCACAATGTATTAGGCATGAGGGGTGATTTTCCTTTCTTGCACCATCATCATTTCTGAGAGCATATTATATGAAAATTACATATATATCTAATTAAAATCATGCGCATACCTAATTGGTCATTTCGTGTTGCGTGGAGTATTCCAAATTGCCATTCGATGATGTTTTTCCACTTTCCCCCATGTCTAATAATCATCACATCCTCATGATAATAGCCCCCCTAAATATCTTTGTTTTTAATGACTTTGGTGCCTTCTTGGATGTGTAATATGTCGCTCCTCCTAGGTAAGCTACTAGATTAAAGCGCTCAAGTAAGGCGTAGCTTCTCTATAGTAAGGCATCGAAGTAAGGTGCTACTCCTCCAAAGTACACCACTTCTCCATAGTAAGGCACCAGAGTAAGTTATCGCTCCTCTAGAGTAAGGCACCACTCCTCTAGAGTAAGGCACCACTCCTCTAGAGTAAGGCACCAAAGTAAGGCATAGCTCCTCCAAAGTAAGGTGCCATAGTAAGGCACCGCTCCTCCATAGTAAGGTGCCGCTCCTCTAGAGTAAGGCACCACTCCTCCAAAGTAAGGTGCCCCTTCCTTATTGTTCAAATGTCAGCAGTGCCTCACATGTCTTTTGATGTGAGGTTGATCAAGCCTCCTAGAATTCTCCTCATATTTTGTCAACGTCTACCTCGTTCAGGAACGAGGATGTTTGATGAGGAATTTTGTGTGCCTCCCATGCCTAAACTATTGCTATCCTCCTAATGTGTAGGTATGTGGATGCTGAGCCAAGCTAGGCCTAGTTTTCCTAGATTCTTATTGTTTGAACAATCAGGCCATGTCCCTATAAAAAGAAAACACAAAAAATAAAAAGTGTAGTTAAACGGGGTATGTGCTTGTTAGGCCCTAGCTCTCAGGATGTCTGTAGCTTACATATGGGTGTTGTCCTTGAAAAACACATAGCAATATAAAAAAATAGTAACCTATTCTAACTTGTCTTTGGTGGATGTCCCTATTTCCACCATGTTGTTGATAATTTGAGAGATTTTAATTGGATGGGGTCTCCCCCACACCTATTCTGGTTTCCACCAGCAATCCCTCAGACGTATGGTATGGCCTCACCCAATGGCCATTGGATGTTAGGATGGTGTTGCTATCATCAATCATCTTGACCTATACAACATTGTTCTTAATTATTTCCACCACCTCGTAGGGTCTCATCCATATTTGCATCAGCTTCCCCTCCCACTCTTGGAACCTAGAGTCATACAACAGTACCTATAGGCCCAAAATGGCCACATGCTTAGTAAAATTTTGTAAAATTTTGCCTAAGGGATAGAGTCATCATTTTGCACATCTTGCAGTGCACTTTGGAGTGGATCCACAATAGGAGGTATGAGCCTGCCCGACACTTAGTTATTTTTCATGCTTAAAGCGATTCCGCTAGACTTGTTTTTGACTTTGGATTGGTGGCGATCTTGAATTCGTAAAGTTTTGAGAAAGTGGTGATGTTAGCTATGAAAAAGTGTGGATTGACATATTTGTGAATGGTTGTGTTAAAATGAGCGACTCTGGGAGTATTCTTTGTTTTTGGCTCGGGATTAGTGATTCCTTGGAATCCGCAAAAGTTTCAAGGAAATAGTGACATCAATGATGAAAAAGTGTGGATTGGCGACTCGAAGGATAAATGAAGTATTTCCTTCTGCAATGGTGGTAGGGTGTTTTATCCTAAAGGCTATCCAAAATGGAGAAGGAGTTACTTCGCACTATGGTAGGCCCGGATTGGCGATAACATGCTAATACACTTGTTCAACCCGGAATGAAATCCGTAAAAGTGATAAGGAAAGGATGATGTCATTGATATTATTATATGGATTGAAGGATGCTAAGGAATAAGAGCGGATTCAATCCTGTTCAAATTTTAGGGGTCCATATTGGAGATTTTGTAGCTTTTAATACAAAAGGATGATGTCACATAAATTTTAAAGCGGAATGGTGCTATATTCTCCTCGCCATTTTTGATAAGCTTATATCAGATTGGATATGAACCATACGATGAGGGGAATCAACGGTGGAGGTTATGTTGATAAATATTAGATGTTTAAAGAACATTTCTTTACCAGGATTGGAACAGTCAATTAGAAGATGAAGTGTCAAGAGTTTTTTTCAAGAAGATCAAACCAAAAGCGGTTACATATCGACAATGGTAGGTGGCTTCCAAGAAAAATAAAAGATAATAAATGACTTCCAATGGCTTGAACTTTAGTTTTTCTGAGTGACCAACAAGTTGCAGACACCCGAGCTACCATGGCAGACCATTTTTAGTGGATTTCCAGGAGGATGAATCAGTAAGCAGATGCTAGCTAGATCTCTCTACTATGCTATCAAAATAAGGTCTTTGTAATGTTTCTTGTTATTTTAAATTTTGTAAAACTATAAGTAGAGGTTGAACCCTCATTTTTAAAGGGTTGGCTCTAGTGTGTTTGTTTGTACTACTGTAAATATTTCTAAAAAGCTAATAGAAGGAGAATTACACTAATCTTCAACTCAAATCTATGTTATCATGCTTGATATCAGAGATTCAGATTCTTTAGTTGTATTTTTGTAAATGCTTGAATGGTTAGTTTGTACCTAATTAATGGATCACTAGTTTTTTAAGTAATTAAAATTTGCTTCTAAGTTTGTTATGTATTGTTAGGAAGTGCATTTCTATAAAATCTAGGTTTTGGTGAATTCTGTTATTTGGATTATCATTGCTTGGATATTGAAATTGCTTGTTGCAATATTTCTTTGTTGTGTGTTAATGAATGAGGAATAATCTAATTTGAGGTAATTTTGGTCTGAGTTATGTATCATTGGTTTGGTTTTTTGGAGCTTTCTATGGTGTTGCAATGTTGTTAACCTATCTGTCCACTATTATTCTCATTTCTCTAACCCTAACCTTCTCTTACCCTAAACTTCAAACCCTAAGTGAACATAATTATGTCAACAACCTATTAAGTTAGGAACCAGCCTACTCTGGAGGTTGGATTGGAAACCCCTATTTTGGTCCATCCAATTTTGAGTGTTTAGCTGTAGCTATCGGGTGCAAGCCTGCATAAAAAATAGGAAGATAAACAGTCATAGTATCGAGTGAAAACTTGGTGCAATTCAATGCCCAACAGTTTTTGGCATGCCTAGTGGGACCAGTTCACAAGGAACAAGAAACCCATCTAATAATTATTTTTATCTCAACCCAAAGGAATCAATATTTGGTTAATTATCTCGAACTTATAAGCAAAGAAAATAAAGTTCACCTGGCGACTCCCTGGTCATTAAACCTAGAAAAAGAATTATCCCTATAGACCAGTGTCACTTCATGTATACCAGGCCTTTCAAAAGGAATAACCCTAATTCCTATTTTTACTATGAGTTACCTTACAGAGGGGTTGTTGTTGCCAAAAGAATGGATCAATATTTTCTTGGAGAAGAAGAGCTTATGGAAGAAGACCAAATAGTTCCCCTAATAAGACCTACAATTGGAAATATGGCACAAAATGTGGCTCCTAATTAGCCATTATAGAAGTACCCTAGCTGGAACACAATTGGTCCCCTTAGATTATCCTAAATGGATGTAATTCCCTAGGTTGTATCTAAGGCTATCCCCACTTATGATGGATCTAGAAAAATAGCTTATGAGCACTACCAAGATATCTTGAATCTGGCATCAATCCACAACATAAAGGAAGAAAATATTATTGTTAGAATTCTAGCTCTATCCTTTAGAGGAAACATATTGCATTGGTTTAGAACTCTAGAAGATAATACCATCACATATTGGAAATCTTTAGTAGAGCCTTTTGTAGACGAATTCAATGAATCTAATGATCCATTTTCTCTACTTCATCAGTTTACATCTATGTAGAAAGCTCAACAAGAAAGTGTCTCAGATTTCAATTTGAAAATTAGCAGAACATGGAAAATAATTCCCCCCACAGCTAGACCAACTACATGTTTAGCCTATATGTATTATATCTGAGATCTTGGATCAGATCTTGGGCTGCAAACATAGCAATCAGGAGTAGAAACTTTCCCCCAAGTTTATAATGTAGTTGTACATGCTGAAAATATCTTAATCAATGTCAGAAGACTTCCTCCCAAAATCGTGCTACCTTATAACATAGAAACCACTAATAGTCAGAGTTTAGTAGCCAACCCATCTCACATGGATCCACTTTCTTTATCATACCCATCTCTACAGATGAATGCAATCCCTCAACCAAGGTCAACACCTTCTGCAATCCCTTTTCCTCCTCTTTCTTCTCAACCATATCATGAGCTTTCTGCTATTCTTGATATACAAAATAGTCTAAAAACTCTGAGCAATAGAATGAATTCAATGGAGAAAAGAGATCAATAAATATCACAATAGAGGAGATTCCCATATGTAAATAAATATCAGAGATTTGTTCCTAGTAACAGTACTGGGGTTAGAGTGAATGCAGCATATGAGGAGCCAGGATGCTCTTTTGATACTACTCTTACAAATATTTGGTGCTTAGTATGCAATGACCCTCATGATTCATAGTCTTGTGTGATGTATCAACACCATGTTCAACAAGTTATGGATCAAGATGAAAGAAATCAAAAGGGAAGAGTCAATATGTTATGGCACCCGGATCAAATCATGGCTGGAAAAGAGCTGGATGAGGAAAGTCCAATTATTGTTATGACAAGGTCTAGGAAGAAAGCTTTGCAAGTATATCCACAAAAAATGGGGCACTTCCAAGTCCCTTATCAGAAGAAAGCAGGCTTCCTTCCACAATGCAGTGATACTTTCCCTATTCCTCTAGCTAAGAAGAAAGAAAAGATAGATAGTTTTCGAGGAGACCATAAAATGAGATAGAGGGATACTGAATGAGATCTAAAGGTGAATATCAAGAAAGGCTTAGTTTCCCCTCTATTACTAAAATATAGAGGTTAGAGGCCACCCAAAAATATAAACAAAAATATGGTGAGCCGAAAAGAGGACTGGAAAAACTCTCTTTGACTAAATTTGAATACAACATTGTTGAAGAAATGAAGAGAATCCCCTTAAAAACTAGCATGTATGACACTCTATTCATTCCTGGTTAGATTGAATTACATAAAGCTTCCCTCAGCAAAAACCCACATAATAGGTTGGCCACTACAATCCTTATTATGCCATCAGAAAAGAAATAAATGACATCTGTTGTGCTAAAAAATAAATCTCCCTCTTTCTATATATCCCTAACAATGGAATGTTGGGTAGTCTAAAATTGTATGATTGACTCAGGAGCATCAACTACAATAATGCCTAAAGTAGTCTATGAAGATATGGGTATGGAGGATACCCGATCTTGTCTTGGAGTGTTACAACTGGATGGGACACCTGTCAAGATAGTTGGAGTTATTAAAGATGTACTAATGAGGTTGCACAGAGCCCTTGAGGTGACAGTGGTGCAAGAAATATTGGTGGTTTATTTAGAACCCTATTTTAGATTATGCCTCTCAAAATATTTTACTGCAAAGCTATGAGGATGTATGTACATGGATTATTCTAGCATGGTAATCCCTTTTAAAGGGAAAAGGATAAGGATAACACTTGAGAAACCATTAGCTTATCATATTGAAAATATTTAAGAGGATATGTGTAATATAAACCCTTTGGAGGAATATGAGCTAGTAGAAAACATTGAGGAGTTAGACATGGAATATGAACTATCTTTCAGAGAAGATTATAGTTAGTTTGGAACTGGTATGGGTACATATAGCATCACAACTGAAGCAGAAAAGAAAATTCTTGCTATATCCAACCAATCTCTAAGGGAAAAAGAAACATGGGTTATGCACTTTGATGGTGCTAAATGCAAAAATGGTGCAAGAGTCGGTGTGGTCCTACAATCCCAATTAGAAGGAACAAAGAATTTTGCTTACATACTAACATGGTCATGTACTAACAATGTTGAAAAATATGAGGCCCTGTGTCTCAAATTTATACAAGCTGAAAGCATGGGCATCAATATTTTGAAAATATATGGTGATTCTGAGTTAATAGTCCATTAGGTAAGGAATAGGTACAGTAGTAAGCATCATTACTTAAAAGCTTACAGAAACAAGGTATGGGATCTAATGGAATCATTTGATGACCTGAATTTAAACTTTGTTCCCAGAGAAAAGAATACCTTGGCTTATTCCTTAGCAACAAAAGGTTCTAACTTCAACCCTTATATAGACTTTGGAACCAATAATACCAAGGAAATTAAAATTATTTTTAGAACTACAGTACCAGACAAGCAGATTTTTTGGCAGGTATTTGAAATTTATGAACAAATTCTTGAATTTTTGGTAAGAGAAGCATGTCTCTCAACTGTCCAAGAGAAAAATTTGGAGAGAATTGATCATCAATACATTATCCAACTAAGAAAAAATCATATCCCAAGAGGTTTCGTCACCCTCGAGAGTTTGTTTGATAATGAGGATAGAAATAAAGTCATAGCTGTGAAGGTCAGCGAAAAAGTTTATAAATAAGTAGAGGTCAAAATAGAAAAGAGGCTGAATATTGGAGTCCAATGCTCACCTAAGGAAGTAGAATATATTAAAGCCCTATGTTTGAAATACCCATACATTATGGCTTCGTCATATGAGGACCTTAAGGTGTATTGAGTTAGAACCTGATGCAAAACCATTCCGACAGAAGCAGAGGCCTATCAATCCAAGGATAGAGGCCATTATAAGAGATGAGAGAGGAGCTCTTAAAGTTGTTAAATTCCAAGGTAATATACCCAATAAAACATTCCACTTGGGTAGCCAATTTGGTACCTGTAAGAAATAAGAATGGGGATATACGCTTATGTGTAGACTTTAGAAATCTGAATCAAGCATCCCTTAAAGACCACTACCCCCTCCCTTAGATTTATCAGATATTACAGGTAGTGATAGAAGCAGAGAGATTCTCACTACTGGATGGTTACTCTAGGTACAACAAAATTTAGGTAAAATATGAGGACCAGTTCAAAACAGCATTTACCACAAAATGGGGTACATTTGCCTACCAAATAATACCTTTTGGACTATCCAATGCAGGAGCTACATTTTGGAGAGCCATGTATTATACCTTTGGAAAACTTATCAACAAAGTTATTATGATTTACCTAGATGAACTGACTATGTTTTCTCATGATAAAAAGGATCATCTATCTCATTTGGAACAAGTTTTTCAAAAGTGTAGAGAATTTGGTATTTCACTCAATCCTAAGAAGTCATTCTTTGCAATCCATGAGGGAAAACTATTAGGTCAAGTGGTCTCAAAATAAGGTATGGCCATAGACCCAGATAGTATTAGAGCAATTTTTTCTCTTCCTTTGCCTACAAATAAGAAGACTTTGCAGTCTTTCCTAGGCCAAATCAATTTTATCAGGAAATTCATTTATAATTTTGCACAAAAGGTAAGGCCTATATCTGAAATTCTCAAGAAAAATATTGAGTTCAAATGGATTGAGGTTAGGAAATAGGCTTTTGAGGTCATCAAGCAATCCATTGCAACAACTCCAGTACTGATAAATCTAGACTTTAGCAAATATTTTATTCTTTATGCATATGGATTGGAAGAGAGTTAGGCCTCAGTACTCACCCAAAAATATGATCAAGGGGATGAACACCCTGTGTTCTTTTGGAGCCAGACACTGCATGATTATCAGGTCAAATACAACTTTATTGAAAGGCAAGTATTTGCTATGATGAAGTCACTAAAAAAATTTAGACAGTATTTAGTACAAAGCAAGACTCTGGTATATGTAGTCCACCTGGATGTAAGAAGTTTTATCCTTCAGGGTGATCTAGGAGATAAAAGATATGGTTGGATTACCAAAATCCAATAATATGATGTGGAAATACATCCCACCAAGTTGGTAAGAGGCAGAGCATTGTGCCAATGGTTAACAAAAGCTATAGCATTGGTGGACGTAACAACTTGCTAGGCAGCATAAGAAAACTAGGTGGAAATAGTACACATTGTAGATTCTTATTGGATTGACCAGATGATTAGGTATTTCCAAACTAGAATATGCCCTCCTAATCTGAATGCATCTCAAATAAGGAGATACAAGCTTCATGCCTTGAAATATGTATTACTACCAAAGGGCTTATATAAAAGAAACTTGGATGGAGTTCTTCTAAAATATTTAAAGGATGATCAACAAAAAAGAGTCATGGAAGAATTTCATGGAGGATCAGTTGGTGGACATAGCTCAGGAAGGGTTATAGATTTGAGGATCATAAGAGTAGGCTATTATTGGACCACTATATTCATTGATGCTTTCAAAACTACCTGGGCTTGTGATAAATTATGGAAGTATATTGGAAGAACAAGAAACGCTTCATCCCCCCTGAAGCCTATACTGGTTGAGGAGCCTTTTCAATAATGGGGGCTAGATTTCATAGGGGTTATCAACCCAAATTCTTCTATAGAGCATAATTTTATATTAACTACCACATATTATCTTACCAGATGGGTAGAATCCATTCTTACCAAGAAGGAATACTAGGAGGTTATGATCAATTTTATGGAAATTTTGATTTCTAGGTTTGGAGTCCCAGAAGCCTTGGTGAGTGATAATGGCCTAGATTTCATAGGAGCCAAGTACATTGAATTTTCCAGCAAGTATGGCATAACTCTTAAAAATACTTCAAATTATTATCCATAAGGTAATGCACTTGCAAAATCTACCAATAAAAACTTATTAAGTATTTTGAAGGAGTCTCTTGAAGGAAACAAAATGAGTTGGAACCTATTGCTAGACCAAGCTCTGTGGGCAGATAGGATTACTATTAAAAAGTCCATTAAGACTTCTCATTATGTACTAGTATATGGCAAAGAGGTAATGTATCGTTCCAAATTTTTCACATCCTTACCTTCAGGCTAAAGGATCCATGCTCGAAAGGAGGATGGGAAAAGGATGGGACAATACCTCGAACTGAGAGGTCCTTTGAAGGTCCCGCCTCTCGGGGGAGGGGTATTAAGGTGATTTTTTGATGGATGGTGGGGTTCACCAGGAAACGTTAAGTGGCAGTTTCCACGCCTAGGTTGGTAATGAGTTTAATGTGTTCAATTTTAGCTTTAAACATCCAAGTCCTAGGTTTGGCTAGATGAATCTACATTGTTCTATTATGAAAATGCAAATTAAATGAATACAGAAAACAGATTTAAACATAAAACATAGAGAATAATTAAGTGAAGATATCCATACCTGGTTCTGGATGTTTGATGGAGGTTTTGATTTTTGAAGCAGTCAATATCATCTAGAATTTGACAGAATCATCTCCTATCTGACAGGATCGTCTGAGATCTGATGAATTCGTCAGACGAATTCGTCAGAGACCTGCAATAAGAGAAATAGATACAAAATATAGAAAATGCAGCTATGCCAACAGAGGGCAATGATGTAGAATGACAATAATAATGTTAAAATGATAATAATAAACAAAAACATGAGTGCATTACAATGATTTAATGACAATTTATGATTTTATTATGCATTAAGACTATATGGGTGAACTCCAGGATGCAAAATAATAATAAGTTTAACTAATGCAAAGCAAAATAGTAAAAAATGGAGGAAGAATGCAAACTCAGGGCACTGATTGCCCCCAATGTTGACTACAGTCGAAATCATCTCGGATTGGTACGAAATCATCTCGAATTGGACAGGATTGTCTGCGACGATCTGAGCTTGCTCCGATTGAAGAATAACAAAGTTCCTACAAGAAAATTCAAAAAGATACAAAGGCAAACAATGGTCTAGTATATTCTAATGCATGTAAACTCGAAGTACAGAAAAATTCAGCCAAGGGGATGTCAAGGGGGGGTCCTAAGGTTTAAATAGGCTTAGGAGGGAGGTTAGGAGGTTGGAGATCATCCTAATCTAGAAGATCTCCAACGGGGGAGGTCTCTAACGGCATAGACACGCTTCTGCCCAGATTAGAGACGTCGTTGAATTAGAAGCTAATTATGAAAAATCAATTTTGGGACGAAATCGGCTAGACATTCTACTCCAGACGAAATCATCCGATTTGAGGTGATATCATTTGAATGAAACAAAATCTAAAAATGGCATGAAAAATGAGGAAACAGGTAGCAGGCGGTTTGGGAGCAGTTTTGGGGTTAAAATTTGAATTTGAATTATTACTAAGGTAATTTTAATTATTTGCTAAGTTTTACTGCGCCAATTTTAGGGTGCTACATTTTGCCCCTTCTTTAGCGAATTTTTGAATAAAATGCGTTAAAGATGAGTTCTTCTCGATTTATGAGAAAGCAAAAAATTATTCCCATTTTTTAGGCGATGATTCTTGGTCGAATCGTACGACAACTTATTATGGTGCCCCCTCCGTGTTTTTACCCAAATCGAACGTTTGAGGTAAAAACGCAAAAAAGCAAAATTTTAAAATGTTGTTAATTGTTTTTGAATAAAATTAAAAAAAATAGGGAAAAACCCTAATTCATTGTTATTGTTCATTTGCATTTTTTGGTTTCTGGAGCTTTGCAAACAAAATGGTCGAGACAGCGCACAGATCGACAGAGGTCCGACGCGGGCTACGGGTAAGAGTCTAAATTAGTTTAGAATACTTTAATTTTGATTTTCTATGCTTTTTAGATTAATTTTAAATGATTTTTGAGCATCACAGTCATTTTTGGGCCGTCGACATCATCGAGACAAAATCGTCTCGATTTCGTCGAAATCGTCTCGATATCGCCGATTTTGTCCAGGGGTGAAATCGGTGAAATGGGGATGATTTCGTCAAATAAGGGACGATTTTGGCTTGCAAAATCGGAGACGAATTTGCTCAAATTGAACTTGTGTTGTATTTTTAATCACTGTTTGATTAATGATTTTTATTGTTTTGTTGTTTATGTTGCAGAGAGGATTACTAAAGAGCAGATAATGGAAATACGATGGGCTGAGGGATGACTTGGCCACTCTATCTCAGGCAGAGCAAGATAAGTTGGCTCAAGTCAGCTTATAGCATGTGGAAGATATGCCACAAGTTTCTACAGATATGGGGTTGTTGACAGCCCTAGCAGAGAGGTGGTATCTGGGTTCTTCTTGTTTCCAGTTACTGATAGGGGAGATGACTCCCACACTGGAGGATGTATGGAGGATTTTGAGGATCCCCATACAAGGATAGCTAATAACTCCCATGGTCAATCAAGGCCATGCAATGATGTGACTGTGCGAAGATCCAAGCTTCACCCTGGAGAAGGGCGAAGTGAACATCGAGTCGCTACGCCAGATGCCTGGGGCATCTAGACTAACACAGGTTTTGGCTGGGGTGGTAGGTGGTCTACTACTATGCCATCAGAGTGGATGCAGAGTACCATGGCTACTGACAAATGTGGTCTGTGACATGAGAGACCACGGGTATAGGTTTTCTTGGGGGAGTTTTGTATAATGCCGATTGTATAGGATCCTGTATGGGGTCATATAAGGGTGGCCAATGTCTGGTCATGACATCACTGCTACAGGTTCTATGTTGGAAGCACATCGCAGTGCAGAGGTCGGTAGGGCTCCCACTGACAGGGATTGATGGGGAGAATCCCTGAGCTTTCTACTGGTGGCTCCGAAGAGGGTCATAGCGGCGAATATATCTGCCAATGTCCCGGAGACTACTTGACGACCTTGTCTCCGACCAAATCACTTGGAGGCCTTGGAGAGATCATCCAGGATGGGCCGAGGATGGACAGGAGTTGGCTTGTGTTAGGCAAATCTATTGGCTAAGGATGGAGAGGGGAGAGGTGGAGCTCCATCACTATGACCAAGTTTTGAGGCAGTTCGGTCTACAGCAGGGGATCCCATCTCTCAAAGACTACGAGTTTTCTCGGATCGTCCGGGATAACACTACAGTTAGCAGGGCTCCAGATATGCAGCACTTCTAGATTCAAGATGTAGATGATGCCCCGATCCAGCTAGTGGATGGGGACAATGCAGGGGTAGCCGACAGCTACAATGCCTAGTACATAGGCATCCACCCTCCTCGAATGACGAGGGCTTAGGGTCCGATTCATGTAGTTGTGCATCGGATGGGGAGGTGGTGCTAGGCGGCCATTGAGGTGGCATAGGGTCACGACGAGAGAGAGCAGAGGAGGCCACAAGCTTAGCAGAGGCCATAATAGCGAGAGAGGAGGGAGGAGAGACCCCCTTCTCCATGGAGAGAGAGGCCACCATCACCCGATAAGGGCAAGGGTGTGGACACAAGAGAGAGTAGTGAGATGGCTACTCTTCAGACGGAGACTATCCGTCTCCAAGCACAGGTTCAAACTCTATAGGATGAGGCTACATGCCACCAAGCTGAGGCTACATAGCTTAGAGATGAGGTTGCACATCTTAGAGCACAGAGCGGAGGGACGAGCACTCGGGACCTAGCATGGGCTATTGCCCAAGTCACATTCTATCAGACACTATACCACCATATGGTGCTAGAGGGGCAGAGGTTATCACTGCTAGCCCATATTGTGGAGCCTGTCATGATGAGGTCATTAAGGACATCATCACGATCAGAGTCTAGGACTCATAGCACCACACGGACTACAATGGGGCAACCTTGTCCACCTTAGGGTGGGGGAGGAGATGATGTTGAGAGCTCGAGGGGTTCTCGAGGCTAGCTGCTACAGATTGCACTGCACAGATTGATACATAGTGCTTATTATTATTGATAGAGGATTCAGTATGCCAAGGTACAGATTGTGGCATATCGATCTAGTTTTGAGATGATGTATATATTGTTGATATATATATAGATGAGATATTTTTGATCATATGACTTGTCTTATGTGTTTGTATGATGCTTTAATGTTTTGATTTGTTTGATTTGATGATTCATGTAATTATGTCATTTGGAAATATTATGGTTTGAATGTCATGCTTGTAAAATTTAAATGAAATAATCTGATGTAAACAAATTGGTTGTTTGTGATGTGATAATTTGATAAAAATAAAAGGGGACTTTTAACAATAATTTCAAAGGACATTGTCACTATTATAGACCATTTCATGGAGTCGCCGCTCACTCGGTCGTCAAGCTAATCCTGGTATAGAAATATTGCTAAAAGTAAAAGAGTGCTTAAGAGACTGTCTTAAGACTTTGTTGTGATGATGCAAATGATGATGATGATGGTGATTTGTTTTCAGATTTCCATGGAAATATATTGCATGAAATATTTTAGAATGACTTTTGCTAGGCATAAATTCCTAAGTGTGATAAAAATTTTGAATAATTCCCTAGGAATTATACCATCATTGCAAAGTTGAAGTTTGACATAATGACATGAAATAGAATAAGTGTTTGTTTGTTTTAAAGCATAATTGTGTAACATAATGATTTAAGTCACATGGTTTGACGCTTTTAAATAAATGGAAAATAAAATTCGTATAATGGTTTTCTCTAGGCATATAATTATAGGTATAGACTTATACCATCATCATGAAATCCAAAGAAGAAATTAGATTGTTTTATTGCATGGTTGATTTTTAATTTTTGAATATAGTCAGAAAATATGAATATGAGGACTTGCGCTAGTCATAAAATTCCAATTTTGGTTTTGGAACTATACCATCGTCACGAAAGTCGATAATATATATAAATGTAACTTTATTGCATGTTTTTGAAAATGATATTGATTGTTGATAATGCATGTAGTTGTCTTTATACTAAACAACTGTTCTTCAAAGAAGAAAATGAATTTATTCCAAACAATTTGCAAAAATATTTCAAAGTATCTTAAAGACAAAAGTTAGATTTATAAGGAATCCCATGTGCGTATGTGAGTTCATTACCAATCTTGATTTATCATAATGATACACAAAATCTCTCAAATACAAATGTGTGTGCAATTGCATTGTTCATTTACCAGTTTTGAGCAAGATAATTTGATACAAGTTATTTGAATGAACCAAATAAGTGTTCATTAACCATGATTTAGATGCATATAACTATACCAGACTACTATGTAGGTTGGGTTATCAAGAGCTAGCTAATCCATAAGCAGACATAGGTCTATACAAAATAAGGTCACTAATGTGACAGACATATCACCATGCTAGGAGTTACCCAAGGCCAAGCGGGTTGGGCACAAACCACCTGTTATGGGGCTTACCTCACAATTTTTGAATAATTGAGAATTCTAGGGATTCAAGCTCATCAACCCTTCTTTTCTTTTCAATGGGTAGGGAAATGGATTTTATTGCTTTTGCTTTTGCTTTTATCTTTTGATCTTTTTTTTTTCTTTTTCTTTCTTTTTTTTTGTACTTTTGTATTTTGGCTTGATATTTGAGAAAACGCTGAAATAACTTTTTTCTTTTTCTCTTTTTATTGAACTTTTCTTTTCTTCCTATGCTAGGGATACTTGCTCGGATTAGCTTTAGAGCAAGGGATTTTTATTCCGGGTAGGGGTGAGCTTGTCCTTTTGCCAATTCTCAAATATTCTAGACCATGTGCATGATAGGATAGCAGGGGAAACTTTTCGCTCAAGAAACCACTTCTACTATGTAGCATAGTATGGACATTACAAATGTAATCATTTTATTGTGAAAATATATGCTTGGTTTAAGTAAATAACAAGATCAATTCTCTATGCTCAAACTTTATTTAATTAAATTTTGTGGACTTTGATATAAGAGAGATTAGTAATCATGCCAGATAAAATCAAGATATTTATTTTTGTGTTTGTGATAGTGAGGGATTCCAAATAAATGCTAATTTATCCAAAAATAATTTGAAAATATAACTACAATACTTTAAGAAGAAATATATACAACAAATATTTTTGAGGAATTTGATAATTTTTATGTTTTTGTATTTTGATCTTAATTGAGGAATTGAAAGAAATACAATGTGATTGTTTTTTTTTTTTTTTGAAACTTTTTATATAAGAGAAAAAAGGAAATAATATACAAAACAAATATATACAATGATGGAATAACCAAATTTTATGCGTAATATCGCTTAAGATGCATAATATTCATAGGTTCTTTTAAATCTTTACCATCTAAGGTAGCTAATTTGTATGCTCCTGATTCAAATTTAGAAGTGATAATATATGGTCCAAGCCAGTTGGGCTCAAATTACCTTTAAGGTCTTTAGTTGCATTAGTATTTTTTTTATTTTCCTTTAAAACAAGGTCGTCGATCTCAAAGGATCGATGAAAAACTTTCTTGGCATATGATCTTTTAAGCTTGTTTTGGTAGGCAGGAAGATGCTCCAAAGCATTGATGCGCTTTTCATCTAGGAGTTCCAGCTGACTGAGTCTGCCAACTCGATATTCATCTCCTACTTCGATGTCTTGAAGTAGTAGATCCAAAGAAGGAACTTCTAATTCAAAGGGAAAAATAGCTTCAGCGCCATAAACCAAGACAAAATGTGAAGTACCTGTGGGAGTACGCACACTAGTGCGATATGCCCACAAAGCTGGATATAATTGAATGTGCCAATCACGGCCAGATTTATTGACCAATATTTTAAGAATTTTGATTAAGGTTTTGTTAGATGCTTCTGCTTGACCATTACCCTGAGGATAATAGGGAGTGGACCAGCGATGTTGAATCTTATATTTTTGGCATAATTTCTTAACATCTTTATTTTTTAAACAAGTTCCATTGTCTGAGATGAGATTTGCAGGAATTCCAAACCTACAAATAATTTGATTAAAAATAAATTTAGAGAATTGTGTTCTAGTGCAGGAAGCTAAAGGCATAGCTTCAACCCACTTCGTGAAATACTCAGTGGTGGTTATGATGAATTTGTGTCCATCAGATGACACAGGATTAATTTTGTCAATAATGTCTAAGCCCCATTTTGAAAAGTGCCAAGGAGATGAAATAGCCTGCATCTCTTGTGCAGGCGCATGGACAAGGTCAGCATGTTTCTGGCACTTGTCGCAATGGCGCACATAATCATGTGCATCCTTTTCCATGGTAGGCCAAAAGTATCCTATCCTAAGGAGATTTTTAGCAATGACACTACCACTAAAGTGTCCTCCACAAGATCCATCGTGGGCTTCACTTAAAGCTGATTTGGATTCTTCTAGATTCAAACATCTTAATAGGATACCTTCAAAAGATCTCCTATATAAATTATTGCCAATTATTACAAATCGACTTGCTCATCTATGTAATAACCGACGCTGGTTTCTATTAAAATTGACAGGGAAAGTCCCATTTTGAAGAAAATAAAATATTTTTGTATACCAAGGTTCAGGAGTAGTTTCATTGATTAGAAACACATCCAAAGGTTCTAAACATGACTTATTTGAAGTGGGTTCCTGGAGTCAATGAATAATGATGGTGGCAAATTCGTCATCTAACTCCAAGGGCAGAAGAGATGCAGTTGCGGCCATAGCATCAGTTGCATGGTTGCTAGTTCAAGGAATAGCTTCCAAAGTGACTTTATCAAACAAGGATAACAATTGCAAAACATATGCTTTATATGGGTGTAATTTATCATCTCTAGTTTGATAAACATCATTAATTTGGTTTATAACAAGTTGAGAATCACCAAAAACTAGCAAATGTTTGATTTTTAACGCCAAGGCAACTCGTAATCCAAGGATTAGAGCCTCGTATTCAGCAGTATTATTGGTGCAAGCAAATGTTAATTTGAAGGATAGAGGAATGATGTGTTTTTTTGGAGATATTAAAATAATGCCCGCACTAGCCCCACTAATGCATTGGGCTTCATCAAAGTATAAGGACCATTGTTCAATATGGTCTACCTCTAATTGAAGGCATTCATCAGGAAACTCAATGATGAGGGGATGGGTAGACTCTAAGGGTGCAGTAGCTAATTGATCTACTATGATTTGACCCTTAACAGACTTTTGTCCTATGAATGTGAGTTCAAACTCACTTAGAGCAAGAACCCACTTTGTTGTATGACCCGATAAATAAGGTCGACTCATGAGATACCGTAAGGGATAATATTTGGCAATGACATAGGTTTTTTGACTAAGCGTATAATAGCATAGTTTTTGTGTAGAGAATACGACAGCTAGACATAATTTTTCTAATGTTGTGTAATAGGTTTCATAACTGATGAGGGTTCTGCAAATGTAGTAATTAGCACGTTCTTTCTTCTCATCATCAATCTGAGCTAACATAGCTCCTAAGGCAGAATCAGAAGCAAAAATGTACAAAGGATGATCAAATTTAGGCAATGAAATCACAGGTGGGTTAAGGAGGTATTATTTGAGAAGTTCAAAAGCTTCCTTACATTCTCCATCCCAATTAAAAGGGACATATTTCTTAAGGAGCTTAAGAAAGGGATCGGTTTTGTCCGCCAGCTTATCGATGAAGCGACGGATGGCTTGAAGCTTACCTTGTAAACTTTGTAACTCAGATATATTGGTAGGTGTGGGCATATCAGTGATAGCCACAATCTTGAGAGGGTCGATTTCGATACCGTGTAAAGAAACTAAAACCCCTAATAGTCTACCGGACTTAACTTTGAATATGCATTTGGCTGGATTTAATTGAATAAGGTATTCTCTTAACCGATTAAAAACCTTTCTCAAATCATCTAAATGATCATATTCTTTAATAAAGTGAGCTATAATATCATCTACATAATCATGTAGGATATCATGCATCATATCATGAAAGATATAAGTCATAGCTCGTTGATATGTTGCACCTGCATTCTTTAAACCAAATGGCATCACTTTCCAACAAAAGGTACCCCAAGGGGTAATAAAGGTTGTTTTAGCCTGATCTTCAGGAGCTATCCTGATCTGATTATAGCCAGAAAATCCATCCATTAGGGACATCACTCCACTCTTGGTAGTAAATTCAATGATTTGATCCATGTTTGGAAGAGGAAAATCATCTTTAGGGCATGCAGTGTTAATATCTCTAAAATCTGTGCAAACCCTAACTTTGGTAGCTTCTTTCTTGGTGACTGGAACTACATTTGAGATCCATTCAGCATAATCAATAGCTTGTATAAAAACAACATTCAGGAGTTTTTCTAACTCCCCTTTGACTAGCAAGGCCACTTTGGGATGCATTTTTCTAAGTTTCTGTTTAATAGGTTTAGCATCCGAATGGACTACTAGATGATGCATGACTACAGAAGGGTCCAAACCTGGCATGTCTTCATATGTCCAAGCAAAGACATCTTCATAATATTTAAGAAATGTAATGTATTCATTTTGTTTTTCTTGACTTAATTCTGATCCAATATTGATTATGTGAGGATTATCCTCAGTTCCAATGTTAACTTTAATGACGTTTTCTACTTCCATGTGTAGATCTCTTTCAAAATTAGGTGGGGCAGGTGAAACACCCAATTCTTGTAATTATTTTAAGGTTAACTTGGAGAATTCATCTTGAGGAGTCGTGGCCTCAAGTTGGGCTATAGTAGGTATAGAACCATCAAAATAAAAACCATTGTGTAACAACTCTTCAATGGAGACATCATGGAAAATATCTCCCTCCAACTCATCATTGGATTCAACAATCAATTTAGGGTAAGCTATGGATATCATATTGCATGTAAAGGGATTATTCTTTGGACACAAAGAATCTTGTTTATCTAGATAATCTTGATAACATATGAGTTGATCATCACCTTCAAAAGGGAAGGGTTGACCCTTACTAGGAAACAAGCCCACACCACATTGGGCGGGCCATGGTTCTACCTCGATAGGTTCTTTCATACCATTTTGGAAAGGTCCCAAGCCTTTCCCTTTATATCCCATTTTAAGCATTATAGGTTTAGCTTTAATATATTCATTAGCAAAATAGCATCGAGCATATCCATCACAATGTGTCTTGATGTTTCGAGGTATTCTTCCCCAATCATATCCTTTATAAATAAAAGCACAACTCCCAACTTGGTAAGTACTTCCCATAGGTTGTGGGAGGCCCAAAGTATGAGGAGATGGTGGCAAGTTATTTAAAAGAATTGAATTTTGCATAAAAGCATTTGTTTTTTCTGATATTAAAATTTTAGATAAATCCGATAAAAGCTCATCAAAAAGAGCATAAGATGTAGAAGGATCATTCCCTATATCTTTAGATGTGGAAGGTATGATAGATGTAGATAATGTGGAGGTGTTAATAAATGGGTCTATAGGTTTTGAAATTATAGGGATGGAACATGAAGGATTGGTTGTGGATTTAAGATCTTGTTGAGGTTCTAGTGTGGTTTGTTCAGAAGATGGTTGAGGTAAATGTATAGGTGTAGTTGATGGGGTAGATGATGTTATGGGTGTGTGTTTCACACGTTTAGATGAAAAATAAGAATTAGGATGTGTGGATGACAGAGTGGGGCAAAATTGCACTCCAACAGGTTTTTCCAAAGCACACATATCAAAGGGTCTAGGGTCACCATGGATAGTGACCAACTGATTTTTAAATTCAAATTTAACACACTGATGTAAAGTGGAGGGAACCGCTCGCATCGCATTGATCCAAGGGTGACCCAAAAGTATATTGTACGATGTTGGGCAATGTACAATAAACACGGTTGTATCTAGGGTTCGAGGACCAACTTGCAAGGGTATAGTAATGACTCCACATGTTTCTTGTGTCTCGTCATTGAAAGCTTTGATAATCATATCTGTTTTTTTCATTTCATCACTTCTAAAGCCAAATCTTTGGTAGAAGTCAAAAGTGCATATGTTTAAAGATGAACCATTATCAATCAAGACTCTTTTAATAGCTACATATCCAATTAGGGCAGTAATATATAAGGGGTTATCCTTATGTAAACTATGTTGTGGGATATCTTTATCCTGGAAGTCAATACAATCGACCTCTCTAGTGATGATAGTATTGGACATGGCTTTAGGTTGAATATTTTGAGGCACCATCATTTGGCTTAATGTGAGCATTAATTCATCTCTATGGGTAGGAGAAGATCTTAACAAGTCCAAAAGGGAAATTTTGGCTATAGTATTGGATAATTTTTCATTAATATTGCAAGGAGGCTTAGGTTGAACATTAGACATATGATTCCCTTTATTGGGATTTTTCAAAACAAATGGAGCTGATCCATCATTCTGAGTTTGATCCTGTTGAGAGTTTTGATCCTGTTGTCTGGTAACAACTCCGATGGTACCTACAATGTTATATTGAAGACGTTGAACTGGTCTTGGTTGAGCGTTTATGGCTTGTTCATTAGGAAGGAACTGATTAGAAGAGGGTCGAGTAGTAACTCTTCTAGGAAATGGTTCTTCCGGAACCATAGCATCTGTGATAGGTTGAATAGGATCTGATTCATTTTCAGAACTATTTGATTGGTTTGAGGTGATGTCTACTTCACTTTTAGTATTCGATTCTACATCACTAGGATCGGGAGTTTGAATATTATGTAGGGGCCTAGTCGTGACTATGGATAAAGTTGTGCCAAATATTTGAGGGTCCTTAACAGGTAATTGTCTGCTAATAGTCCCCACATATCGGATAGGAGGGGGAACATTATGATGTTCGATTTGATTAGCCACTTCTTTACCATGGTTTGGTAAAGGATGTTGAAATATATCTAATGATTGATTGGCATTCTGATTCTGATTTTGAGGAATGGTCTTTTGAGCATTATTAGGAGCATTTTGTTTAGGTTGGAAAGCTTGCACCTCCATTTCATTATTATCAATCAGATCTTGTATTTTGTGTTTTAATATTTTGCAAGAGTTTATAGCATTTCCAGGTCCTCTATGAAAATCACAATGTAAATCATCTATGTATCCGGGTAGAGTTGGATCAGGTTCCCGGATAGCTGGTAATTGAATCAAGCCTCGTGCTAGTAATTGAGGTAGAATGGTTAATAAAGGTTGATTCAATCTAGTAAATTCTCGAGGAGGTTTATCAAGAGGTTTTAATATAAATTTTTTTGTTGTCTTTGTTGTATTGATATTAGCAATGTTTCTACTATCAGTGACTCCGTCACCTACAACTTGTTTGTTTTTAAACTGATTTTTGGATGTTTTCTCATCATCTTTCTTTTTGAGCTGACCTCTCCTAATGAGAGCATCTTCCACTCTTCGAGCTAAGTCTATATCTTGATCTAAGGTGGTCAAGGTAGCAGTTGATAACTCATAGGATAGTTGTTCTTGCAAATTATTGATAAAAATATCCAACATTTCCCTATAAGGTAGCACAAAGTGCAGTTTTCCTGTCAACTGTCTCCATCTAGCTAAGAAATCAGCAAAACATTCATCTTTGTCTTGTTTTAAGTTGTATAAATATTTAATGGTGGCATGCCTCTCGATGTAGGCACTAAATTGATGGACAAAAGATTCAGCTGTTTCTTCAAATTTTCTCAAAGAATGAGTGGGCAATTGATAGTACCACTCCAATGCCATTCCTCCTAAACTTTTTAGGAACATTTTTAGTAATAGCAAGTCATCATGTGATATATCATGACATGCTATCCTAAACATGTGAAGATGATCTATGGGATCTTCAGTTCCTTTATATATAGGCAGGACGGGCATGGGAAAGTGTTTAGGGTATGGTTGTGCTACAACTATGGGATCCAGAGGTTGACTACATATCTCTCGATAATTGTACGAGGGATGGTAGGGATCTATCTGGTCTATACACGAAGCTAATTATTTCACCATGGCTTCCAGATTACTGGTTTGCCCACCATATTGATTCGGTAGGGCATTAATATGGGATTTGTGAACATATGATGGAGGGACATAAAGATTAGATGCTATGTTGCTATTGTGTAAATTTTTGGTAGGAAGGGTGTTATGAAGAAGTTTTGAAGTTGTATTATGTTGTATCCCCGATTGTTGAAAATTGGTGTTTGGCTTTATTTTAGGTTTTTGTCGATTTGAAGCATATTGATCAATAGTTTGGCAAAATAAAGTAGTGAATGAAGGTTTATTTTATGTGGGAATGATTTTAGGCTCAATAACAGGTTCCTTAGGGGGTTGGGTAACCTATTGTTTTTGCATATTCTGAATCATAGTGACCATATCTCTATTGAATGGTCCAGCCTTATCACTTTCTTGATCAACAAAGGACAAGGGATTAGTGTGTATGTTAAACATATCTTCCATGGCTGCTTGAGTGTCACTAATTTGTCCTCTATCAATATGAACTGCCATATTAAGAGCACCAATGTTATTATTGAAAAATTTCCATAAATGATCTAAGTTATCAAAAGCAATAGTTCCATCTGGAGCCATTCTAGGGGATGAGGATCCTTCCTCTTTAAGATTTTCTTATTGTTCATTTTATTCAGCCAGCTCATCTTCTGGCTGTTCTAGAGTTTTTCCTTCTGAAATTGAATCCTCAGGAAGGACATTTGGGTTTTTTGTTTTGTCTCCTAACCAATCTTCTTCTTCTTCTTCAGTTTGTTTACTATTCCTAATTCTAGGCATTGTGCTTAAATTTAGATTTCAGAAAATATATATATACTTGTATATATATATATATGCAACAAGGTTAAGAGGTATATATTTTAATTATATACCTACTATAGTATTTGAAATAAAATGTTTTAGTTTTGTTATATTTTGGTTTTTCTTGTTTTTTCTGTTTTTGTTTTTTTTGTTTTTGTAACAATATTATAAAGATAACAAACAGCACACTAAATGCAAGAAATAATAATAATGAAAGCAATGATCTAGTTTTCTATAAACAATTTACAAATATCATTAATGGGCTTGAGTTCTTCAGGAGTCATGAAGTGTTCTTCTTCAAATTGAAATTTTTCTTTCAAGAATTTAATGAAAAGTGCTATAGTGATATTATCTGTCTCAGATTCTGGTTGGTAGAAATAAATTTCGTGGCAATACTCTCTATATAACACAGCCCGAGGAACTCTCCTCCACCTTTCCCTATCTATAATAACAACCTCTTGATCTTCTACACGACCTAGGAATTGGTGTATAACAGCTGCATTCTTGAGGTATTCCTCGAAGGTGAACAATTTTGAAGACACAAGAGCTCTCCTATAAGCTAACCACCTATGGCAGGCTCTCTGAAGTTCATGATAAAAAATGAGTTGATGAGGATCCAGGATCCTATCTAGGGCAAACCTCTTAATTTTTTTAAGTTGTATTGATCTAGATGAAATGATACCTAGCCTCCTATCAAGTTCTTTCCACAAAAGTTGGTTTATATCTGTTTCAGGCACACTAAGCATAGAATTAACTTCTATGGCTGCTAATTGGTTTTCAACATTTATAGTGACAGCTAGTATTTTCTTAGGAGCTACCATATAGACATGATATGCAACTTAGTAGTTTTCTAATGATTTCAAATGCATCTATGTTTTTATTTTTTTATTTTTGTTTTTTTGTTTTCAAAAGGTTTTAGTTTCACGTCGGGTTCACCAAAATGTATCGTTCCAAATTTTTCGCATCCTTACCTTCAGGCTAAAGGATTCGTGCTTGAAAGGAGGATGGGAAAAGGATGGGACAATACCTCAAACTGAGAGGCCCTTTGAAGGTCCCGCCTCTTATGGGAGGGGTATTAAGGTGATTTTTTGACGGATGGTGGGGTTCACCAGGAAACGTTTAGTGGCAGTTTCCACGCCTAGGTTGGGAATGAGTTTAATGTGTTCAATTTTAGCTTTAAACATCCAAGTCCTAGGTTTGGCCAGATGAATCTACGTTTTTCTATTATGAAAATGCAAATTAAATGAAGATAGAAAACAGATTTAAATAGAAAACATAGAGAATAATTAAGTGAAAAGATCCATACCTGGTTCCGGATGTCTGATGGAGGTTCTAATTTTTGAAGCAGTCAAGATCATCTGGAATTTGACAGAATCATCTCCTATCTGACAAGATCGTCTGAGATCTGATGAATTCGTCAGACAAATTCGTCAGAGACCTGTAATAAGAGAAATAGATACAAAATATAGAAAATGCAGCTATGCCAACAGAGGGCAATGATGTAGAATGACAGTAATAATGTTAAAATGATAATAATAAACAAAAACATGAGTGCATTACAATTATTTAATGACAATTTATGATTTTATTATGCACTAAGACTATATGGGTGAACTTTAGGATGCAAAATAATAATAAGTTTAACTAATGCAAAGCAAAACAATAAAAAATGGAGGAAGAATCCAAACTCAGGGCACTGATTGCCCCCAATGTTGACTGCAGTCGAAATCATCTCGGATTGGTACGAAATCATCTCGAATTGGACAGGATCGTCTGCAACGATTTGAGCTTGCTCCAACTGAAGAATAACAAAGTTCTTGCAAGAAAATTCAAAAAGATACAAAGGCAAACAATGGTCTAGGATATTCTAATGCATGTAAACTCGAAGTACAGAAAAATTTAGCCAGGGGGATGTCAAGGGGGGTCCTAAGGTTTAAATAGGCTTAGGAGGGAGGTTAGGAGGTTGGAGATCATCCTAATCTGGAAGATCTCCAACGGGGGAGGTCTCTAATGGTGCAGACACGCTTCTGCCCAGATTAGAGACGTCGTTGAAACAAAAGCTAATTATGAAAATTTAGTTTTGCGACGAAATTGGCTGGACATTCTGCTCCAGATGAAATTGTCCGATCTAAGGCGATATCATCTGATCGGAGACGATATCGTCCAACGGATGAAACAAACTCTAAAAATGGCATGAAAAATGAGGAAACGGGTAGCAGGCGGTTTGGGAGCAGTTTTGGGGTTAAAATTTGAATTTGAATTATTACTAAGGTAATTTTAATTATTTACTAAGGTTTACTGCGCCAATTTTAGGGTGCTACAGGTAATATTACCAATTCATTTAGATATTCCAGCACTTAAGCTTGTCAGTCAAGAAGAAGAGTCAGAGGAAGATCTTGTGAAAACTAGGTTGACACACTTGCTACAGTTGGAAGAGAGCAGAGCTCAGGCATATGACAACTTTCAAAAACATTCATCAGACATCAAAGCATGGTTTGATAAGAAAGCTAGGTTCATAAAATTCCAAGTTGGGGATTCAATTCTCATATGGAATATTGACAGAGCAAAATCGGGAAAGCATGAAAAGTTTGATTTTTTTTGGGATGGTCCTTTCAGAATAGTGGAAGCCAAGGAGTCTAATGTATTTCAGCTAGAAGTTCTGGAGGGAAACATACAACCCATTCCGATGAATGGTTTTCACCTCAAGATCTACTATGTGTAAGGAGTGAGCTCATTATAATATATGTATATATATTGTACAATAATTTCCCCTCCTTTCTACAATTTCTATTTTGAATTCTTTCTACACTTTGTAATTGGTTTGTTTCAAAAAAAATTGAAAAAAGGAAAAATTTTACAAAAAATGGCTATATTTTAATTTCAAAAGGATTAGGAATGAGGACGAAATTCTCGAAGTCCCTATTCACATTGATAGATTTGCAAGTCCCAAATTATTTTCTATGTTGGCTTGTATGGAGGGTTTGGACTCCGACAGAATGGTTCATGGTTGGCAAATTGTTGTAGCATATTGTATTTTTGATGAAAGGATGTATAAGAAAGATGTCGGAGAGAAGGGTACTAGGGTGATTTATTTCTATTGGCCAGCTTTTCTCGCATAAAGGATACCTGATCAGATGGTAAACATGAAAATGGGCATTGGTACTCCCAATTAGGTATTGCTCAAGTCTGGTATGGATTTTCTATGCAGCCACCAAATATAGAATGCAGTGGATTTTGGCCAAAGATAAAACCAGTGATGGGGAACCCTTGTCGGTGTATTATTGGACAAATCGTTTAAAGAGTAGTGAGTCCTATTATAGATTCAACTTGGAATTTTTGGAACCTGCCCTAAAAATAATGTATAATGAGTGCCCTAGGTTGCCACCCTTAGCTGAACAGATTCTAAGAAAGAAGGGTGCAGAGGAAGGAGATTGGTATTTTCTAATAGAGGGCATAGTAATCAGGTTATATAGTTTCATAGGTAAACCTTTTCTCCTGCCCCACTTTGTCATAGAGAGGATTTTCACCCTAGAGTATTTAAGGTAGGTGGAGTACATTGATGTGAACTATGGTTCAGGGAGGAAGAAGAAATATTTACTTACTTACCACCCTGTGAATGGTATTACTATCACTAAGTGGCAGAGCTAGCAAATTGACCAATACCTTGACAGGTTAGGTCTATTTTATATTCCCCAAATATGGAGTTATGACCCTGATGGTATTTTCACTACAAGAAATAAAACCCTAAATGGAGGTAAGGCCTACAAGTTTGAAAAAAAACCTAGGGCTCATTTTGAATAGGGGAGGAATAATGATGAGACTACTATTTTGGAGTGGAATGTCTCAAAAATGGGTCAGTTACCTCCATGGTTGGATTTTTATGAATAGATTGTTGACTTCAATCCTGATCATGAGCTCAGTCATCAGATTATAGAGGATATAATTAGTAATATTAAATTTGAATATGCAATGATGAAGGACACTCCTCCTGAGGAAGAAGTTGTAGAGAAAGGAAAATAAGAGGAGAAAAAGGGACCATGGAATGAGGTGAAGATTACATATTGGTGGCATATGAGGGTTGAAATTGGAAAACCTGAGTCTAAATTTGGAATTAAAATTGATAAGGAGTTTTCAAGCAGATATAATAAGAACATTGCAACTTGGAGGCAAAAGGATGTCAGGAACATTGTATTAATGGTTAAAAAACCACAAAATTCCTCTGAATCCCTCCCTCCACATACAGATCAAGAGTCTCAATTAGAAGAGCCAAGAGCTCCTTTAAAAATGATTGCAGTAATGAAGACTTTTAATCCTACCACTAAGCAAGTGGAGAAGTTTCCTAAGGGGGCTAATTTTATGAGAAAAATATAGTATTTCAAGGAAAAAGCCATTAGTACACCAGTCAGTGAAATAATATCCAGACCTAAATGTTTAGCTCTGGTAGGATAGCCTTTAGACATAGATATTGACTGGAAGAAGAAGGATGAAAGTTTTAGGTTCAAACTACTTTCTTTTGCCCCTGCAGCATCTGTTGAGATACATCCCATTGCTAAGCAATCACTACTTTTTGGAGTAGTGCAAGAGGATGTATTGGAAAAATATTATGAATATGAGATGGCTACTTTTGAATTATTTTATAGAAGAACTAAGAGAACCCCAAAAATAGAGAGAGAAATTTTGAAGAAACAAAAAATGCATACGGAGAAAATTACTAAAGAGGTAGATGATTTGGCCATGGAAGAAATGATTGATCAAGAGCAACAGCTAGAAATAAAAGTAGAACAAGAACACCCTACATCTCTAGGTAAAGGTATGGCTTCTAATCCCTCTTCTCCTCTTCATCTCTATGAATCCTCAAAGGAACATCCCTCCATTTCTAATCAAGAATATGTGGTAAATGTACCTCCTATCTCTCATAGTCCATCCCATGTTTCATCAGTAGCTATGGAGGTATAGGTCAGTTCTATTTTGTCACAACCACCTCAAACCCCACCTTCCACTTCTGCGGTTTCTACTTCAACATCCATCATCACCCCACTTCCATATTTTTCATCACCACCATCAATGGGAAACTGTGTTCCAATTACATCCACCCATTCCACTATTAGTCATGTATATGTTTCTTTGAGTTTACCTGTTTCAACAACAGCAATAGTTATAGAGTCCATTGTTGTAACAGAGGCTACTGTAACTATATCTTCACCCCCACTGACAAAAAGTTAGTCCACCCTTTTGTTTTTGGTATCTCCCCTAGTTTTTGGTCTTTCAAAGCCCTTGACTATACCAAAGGAGCAGGTAGATACTTAGAGCATAAATGACTACTAGGCAAAGAAGCTTGCTAAGCCTTCTAATAGGATGGTTGTAAGAAGAAGTATGTATGTTACCCCAATTTCTAGGTAGAGGATATCAAGATCTATGAATCCACTGGTGAGTAAACCTGAGACTAAAATGATAGTTAAATATTATTAAGTTGAGGAGGTCATATAAGATATTGACAAACTCCCTACTGGAGATGAGCTAGGGATAGCCAATGCCCACTTAGATACCTTCTATGTAAAAAAAAATATAGTCAGAGAGAAGATGGATAAGCTATAAAAATAGGTTGAGAAGCTTAAAAAGAGCCTCAATGATCAAAAGGAGATATAAAAAGCTCTGAGGAAGGAGGTCAAGGGTTGGCAAGAAAAGTTTCAAAATGCCAATAAGTTGAAAGACCAATTAGAAGAATAGAAGAAGCTAAATGAAGATCAGGCAAAAAGACTTCAGAACTTAAAACATCAGCTTCAGATTGAGAAAGCTAAGTCCTTAGGATTTTCTAAAGATGAATTGAAAAATATTAAGGAGATACTTTTTGAGGTTCAAGAAAAGTGTTCAGGAATTCAACTTATGATTGATTATCTTGAAGATGCCAACCGATTACTGTCCACCATTTAGAAATATTTTAATCAAATCATTGGAGAGTTGCAACCTATGGTGATTCCTATAGAATAGATGTATAGGCTGGTTGATAGCAAACTCAGTGATTCTGCTAAATCAATTCCTAATAAAGAATAGAATCTATCCAGAGTTGCTACTAAAATAGTTGTTAAAAATCACAGGGTAGTTCAAAGGGTTTGGCTACTGGTTGATAGGATGGAGATGGGGATTAAATATATTGTTGAAATAAATGAGGAAATGATTCATGTTGGTTTTAAAGGACTCTAGAAGGAGGATTATAGTTTTTTATCTATGGAAGAGATCCAGCAAAGCATCAATGAGAATTTACAGGATGAATCTAGAATTGATTCTTTAGAAGAGCCACTATCCCAAGAACAAGTTGCCAGACTGATCATAGATTGTACTAGGTTAAGAGACCTCATGGAAGATATGGTGACTAGAGGGAATGTTGCTAACTATGATTATGTTGGAGAACTATAATATTTTTACAAGCAGCTTAAAGAAACATCAAATCCCTCTAAAGAAGCCTGGAAATAGGCTCTACAGTCTCTAGAATTAATGATCCAGTTGTTTGGAGATACCTCTAGTGAGGGTAATCAAAAAATACCTACTTCAGAATAAGAAGAAGTAGATAAGTAGGTCAAGGAAGAGGCCCATGAAGAAGGAGAATAATATGGAGAAGTTACAGGCCCATAAGGGGCTCACACTTAGTTCATTTTTGTTTTGTACATATACATAAGTTTTGTATTTCTATTTTTTACTTTGACAATTTTTCAAAAATAAGCAATAAATGCATGAGGACCACAGAGCAGCAAATTTTGTGTGAAGGCATTCTTTGAAATAAGGCCTTATAAAGGAGGTAGAGTTATGCATAGCTTTTGAATATAGTAACAATAACTATTATTTCAGACATAGTCTCTGTATAAGCATATAAGTACTATGTATTTTTGGCATCACTTCGATATGAACCTCTACTCTCTCAGCAAATCGGTAAAACTTTCAGAGAGTAGTGTTTGTATGGAATTTATTCTATAAAGTATATTTTTTGAAGTGAAGTATATTTGACTCCTAAGGCCCAATGGATAATACTCTGAGTTCAATTGGATTTGCAAGCAAATCCACCCAGGAGGCGCCAAAATGTAGGCCCAAAATGGCCACATTGCAAAATTTTACCTAAGGGATAGTCATCATTCCACACACCTTGCAGTGCACTTTGGAGCAGATATGCAATAGGAGGTATTAGCCTGCCTGACACTTAGTTATTTTTTATGCTTAAAGCGATTCCGCTAGACTTTTTTTCAGCTTTGGATTGGTGGCGATATTGAATCCATAAAGTTTTGAGAAAGCAATGATGTCAGCTATGAAAAAGTGCAGATTGACATCTTTGCGAATGGCTAAGTGTTAAAATGAGTTATTCTGGGAGTCTTCTTTGTTTTTGGCTCCAAATTAGGGATGCCCTGGAATTCATAAAAGTTTCAAGGAAACAATGACATCAGTGATGAAAAAGTATGGATTGGCAACTCAAAGAACGAATGAAGTATTTCCTTTCGGAATGGTCGTAGGGTGTTTTATCCTAAAGGCTATCTGGAATGGAGAAGGAGTTACTTCACACTATGGCAAGCCTAGATTAGTGATCACATGCTAATACACTTGTTCTACCCAAAATGAAATCCATAAAAGTGATAAGGAAAGGATGACATCATTGACATTCTTATGTGGATTGAAGGATGCTAAGAAACAAGAGCGAATTCGAACGTGTTCAACTTTCAAGGGTTCGAATTGGAGATTCTGTAGCTTTTGATATAGAAGGTTGATGTCACCTAAATTTTAAAGCAAAATGGTGCTATATTCTCCTCACCATTTTTGATAAGCTTATATCATATTGGATCTGAACCATACGATGAGGAGAATCAACGGTGCAGGTTGTGTTGACAAATATTAGATGTTTAAAGAAAATTTCTTCACCAAGATTGGAACAGTTAGTTGGAAGATGAAGCGTCGAGGGTATTTTTCCAAAAGATCAAACCAGAAGCGGTTACAGATTGACAATGGCAGATAGCCTCCAAGAAAAATTGACGGTAATAAATGACTTCCAATGGCCTGAACTCTAGTTCTGTCGAGTGACCAGCAAGTTGTAGAGACCCAAGCTACTATGGCAGATCATTTTCAATGGATTTCTTGAAGGATGAACAAGTAAGTAGATGTTAGCTAGATCTCTCTACTATGCCATCAAAATAAGATATTTGTAATATCTCTTGTTAGTTTAAATTTTGTAAAACTATAAGTAGAGGTCGAACCCTCATTTTTAAAGGTTCGGCTCTAGCATGTTTGCCTATACTGCTGTAAATATTTCTAAAAAGCTAATGGAAGGAGCATTACACTGATCTTCACCTCAAACATATGTTATCATGCTTGATATCAGAGGTTTGGATTCTTTAGTTGTATTTTTATAAATACTTGAATGGTTAAATTGTACCTAATTAATGGATTACTAACTTTTTAAGTAATTGAAATATGCTTCTGAGTTTGTTCTGTATTGTTAGGAAGTGCATTTCTGTAAAATCTAGGTTTTGGTGAATTCTGTTATTTGGATTATCATTACCTGGATATTGAAATTGCTTACTGCAATATTCATTTGTTGTGCATTAATGAATGAGGAATAATCTAATTTTATATAATTTTGGTTGAGTTATGTATATTTGGTTTGGTTTTTGGTAGCTTTCTATGGTGTTGCAATGTTGTTAACCTATCCGTCCACTATTATTCTCATTTCTCTAACCCTAACCTTCTCTTACCCTAAACTTCAAACCCTAAGTGAGCATAATTGTGTCAATAACCTGTTAAGTTGAAAAGGAACCAACCTACTCTGGAGGTTGGATCGAAAACCCCTATTTTGGTCCATCCAATGTTGAGTGTTGAGTTGTAGCTATCGAGTGCAAGCTTGGATAGAAAATAGAAAGATAAATAGTTGCATTATTGAGTGAAAACTTGGTGCAATTCAATGCCCAATAGTACCCATTCTCCTTATTTGAATTGTTTCTTCTTAATGTGGTGGTCATGCCACTGCTTACTTTACCTCTACACATTTTTTGTTCTTTTTAGGGCATCCATGTGAAATTCGTCTAGCTAATTTAGCTACTGAATTTGTTCCTTCTGTACATGATCCAGGTTCATATCCAATTCGACCATCGTTTTGAGTGTCTTAACTTTGAATTCCATGGGCATCATTGTGTCTTTCCCATAGATCAATCGAAAGGGGATAAAACCAGTGGTCAACTTCCACATCGTATTATATGCCCATACTTCCTCCGGTAGTCTTGCAGCCCAATCCTTCCTATTCTACTACATGGTCTTTATCAGGATGTTTTCTATTTCCTTGTTAGTAACCTCTACCTGTCCATTCACTTGCGGATGGTATGGGGTAGCCCTATTATATCGAATCCTATAATGTTCCATCAGCTCATCAATTAATCTGGATGTGAATTGGGATCCCTGGTTTATTGTAATCTCCCTAGGTACTCCAAATCTCATAAAAATGTGGGAGAGCAAAAATTTGGTGATCGTCCATTCCTTGGAGTCTCTTAGCACTTGGACTTCGACCCATTTAGTGACATAGTTTGTACATGCTATAATGTACCTCCTTTCGGTTGAATGTGGGTTGATGGGTCCCACAAAATCCATGCCCCATTTTTCAAAGGGCTCGATGTGCACGTGAGGCTTTTGGGGCATTTCATCCCTATGGGTCGGCATACCCATCCTCTAGCATTCATCACATTTGTTGGAGTATGTGGCTATATCTTTGAATCATATGGGCCAAAAATACCCGGTCTGCAATACCTTATATACAGTCCTTCTCCCTGAGAAGTAACCACCACAATGCTTGTTATGGTAGGTCTTGAGTATCTCTATGAACTCGTGCTTGGCCATGCACCTTCTTGTGATTTTATTAGGCCTTATTTTGAATAGGAGGCCATCAATCCACTGGTATGATGCACTATTTTTTATTACCCCTTTCTTATCCTGGTATGAGAGGGTAGGGGAGGTTCTCACGGTGGCCAAATAATTGTCAATGTCTACATACAATGGTGTATGTTCGTTGATGATGAATAGATGCTCATCTGGGAACTACTCTTCTACCACTGTGTAGTTTGCTAGAATTAGTCTAGATAGGAATTCTATAGCTATGTTGTCTTTTTTGAGCTTGTCAACTATGGTAAGGTCGAATTCCTATAGCAAAAAAATCCACCTAATAATCCTACCACTAATCGTTGGTTTGCTCATCAGATACCTGATGGCTGCATGGTCCATGTGGATGAATACTTTGTACCCGATAATGTAGTGGTAAAATTTATTGACGGTGTATACAACTGTGAGAAACTCCTTCTTCGTTACCATGTAATTAAGCTCAGCCCCTGCTAGGTTCTTACTAATGTAATATATGGTGTAGGACTCTTCATCATCCTGCTACCTGAGGACCATCACAATTGCATTATTGTATGCGTCATAATATATGGTGAATGGGATAGACCAATTTGGGCCCTACAACACTGGGGTAGAGATCAACTTCTCCTTCAACATCTAAAATACCTGCTCACAGTCATTTGTCCAGATAAATTCTATGTCCCTCATAAGAAGGGCATGTAGCAGTTTGGTTATTTTGTTAAAATCGATGATAAATCGCATGTAGTACCCAACAGAGCCAAGGAAACTCCTTACCTCCCTCTGTGTTTTTGGGTTGGGTAAGTCTTTTATGACTTCTATCTTCTTATGATCCACTTTAATCCCTTCTACCGAGATATGATGCCCTAACACTATGCCTTCCCATATCATCATAAAACATTTCTCATTGCTGAGGGATAGATTGTTTTCCATGCACCTCTAGAGTACACGTTCCAAATTTGTTATCACCTCCTCAAATGTTTCCCCGTAAATGGTGAAATCATCCATATATACTTAGACTGCTTCACCTATCATATCCAAGAATATATTAAGCATTGCCCTTTGGAAGGTGGTTGGTACATTGCATAGCCCAAAAGGTAACACCTTGTATGCAAACATTCCCCATGGGCAGGTGAATGTTGTCTTATCTTGGTATTCTTCTACAATCTAGATTTGATTGTACCCATTGAATCCATCTAGGAAGGAAAAGTATTTCCTCATAGACAACATGTATATCACTTGGTCAATGAAAGGAAGTCAAAAATGGTCCTGTTGAGTGGTGTTTTCACCTGATTGTGAAAACACACTCTTTGATAGGATTCGTGTTCCAAATCCTCTACTTGCAAAGAAATCCTATAAATAATTTCTCCAAGGTCTCCGCTATATTAGCATTTGGTATAAGTGATGATATTCAATTTGAACGTTCGAAATACCTTAGTGGTTGCAAGTAACTATTAACAAGGGGCACTGTGGTTTATTTTATTTGTAATGATTGTTCATGTAATCAGAATGAACTCAATGTGAATTAATCTTAATGATGAAATTACTTTATTTTTGATTTCGGTAGATTTTCAATTATTTTATTTTAATTATTGTAAATTAAACTAAGGTTAAACTTTCAGGAAAATAAAAATGCAGAGAATTTAAGAAAATGAAAATAAAATGCATAAAAGCTAAAACTAAAGTACATTCAAAGTGTTACGATTCCTATTTTGACAAAATCGAAGATAATGAGGTTTTTTGCATACAACCTAACCTATTGAACCTGCAAACTCACACAATCCAAATAAATTAGGTGCTGGTTTCTAGGATTTTAACTGTGATTTTTAGATTTAGACATTCGCATGAAGCAACCAAGAAAACTTGCATTAAACTTCACGTATAAGCCTAAAAATCTGACAAGGGGAAAAATGAACATTAAATATAGCATGCAGAAAATAACTCCTTCTTTCTCGTCAATGAGATGCAACTCCCTGTAATTTTGTATTAAAGATAATGTATTAGTTTACAAGAACAGAATGTTTCCAGTTTTAACAAAACCAAACAAAGTGGAGGAAAATGCTCCAAAAGCAGGCCCAAAATGGCCTATCGCCTTCAGCTTTGCAACTCTACTCGCAGCAGTTTTTGACCCCTATGCCTGTCTTCGCTTCTACTTTTAAACTTTCTGTTATGGTTTTCTATTTTGCCCTATGATGCTTCGCTTCATCTCCCAGGTCGCTTCATTTCATCTTCCTGCCTCTTTACTGTTTTGGCCTTTTTGCTCGAGTTTGAAATGTTTGGACTCCTCAGCGAACTGTAACTGATGATACTAAAATGTTATCATAGTCCCTCTACCTCTATGAAACGTGTTCAACACTTCCCTACACATTCTATAACAGCCCACCATGAATCGCGACAAAAAAATTAGCATGTCGCTATATCGCAACGTTTTTATATCTGCAGTTTTGCTCCTCTACCTGTATCGCGAAAACAAGACATGTCACGATATCGTGACATTTTTCTATCAATAGCCTTGTCCGCCTTCATGCACCATGAAAATGAGACATGTCATGATATCATGACATTTTTCTCTTTTGGTCTATGCAGATGCAACCTGTCGCAAAATCACGATGTTTTTCTCTGTCTTTCTCTCTCCTCTATGAACCGCGATTTCATGACATGTCGCGATATCGCAACATTTTTCACTTTGTCTTTCTCTCTCCTCTGTGAACCATGATTTCATGACATGTCACGATATCATGACATTTTTCACTTTGTCTTTCTCTCTATACTTTGAATTGCAAAAATGCCACATGTCGCGATATCGCGACACTTTTCCTGTATGGTCGCGAAAATGCAACATGTCGCGATATCGCGACACTTTTCTTTTTTCTGCCGTGATGGAGCAACATGTCGTGATATCATGACACTTCTTTATTTTTAGCCACGATGGAACAACATGTCACGATATCGCGACACTTTTTCATTTTTTTGCCGCGATGGAGCAACATGTCGCGATATCGCGACACTTTTTCATTTTTGGCCGCGACGGAGCAACATGTCACGATATCATGACAACTTTTCATTTTTGGTCGTGATGGAGCAACATGTCGCGATATCATGACAACTTTTCATTTTTGGCTTTTCTTTGCTCTAAGTTGTATGATCTAACTGCTTGTATGATCTAAGTTGTATTGGATTGCAACTAATATGGTATATTGGATACATCTCTCCTTACACCTAGTATTTTGGCTGGTTTATCTTGTTTTTTGGGTTCTCCTTACATCTCTCCTTACACATGGAATTGGTAGAAAAACCCCATGGGAAATATACCCATGGTAATCCCACCTTATGGAGGAGGGTCATATATGCCACAGGGGTAGGCACCACCACCCAACATGGGATGGTGGGGACCACCACCCTGGACAAACATACCTTCAGGTGCAGCATTCCCAAATCAGCAAACATGGATGCCATATCAGTGGCTATGGAGGAGCCCAGTCCCATGGAATACACCTCCATAGAATATGGCACATGGACCGCCTCAATAAGGCTTACCAGCCCTACCTATGGCAAGACCTGTGTAGTTACCAGCATAGCTAAAGGTGAACCCAAAAAACAAGATAAACCAGCCAAAATATCAAGTGTAAGGAGAGATGTATCCAATATACCATATTAGTTGCAATCCAATACAACTTAGATCATAAAAGCAGTTAGATCATACAACTTAGAGCAAAGAAAAGCCAAAAATGAAAAGTTGTCACGGTATTCCATGGGACTGGGCTCCTCCACAGCTGCTGATATGGCATCCATGTTTGTTGATTTGGGAATGCTGCACTTGGAGGTATGTTTGTCCAGGGTGGTGGTCCCCACCATCCCATGTTGGGCGGTGGTGCCTACCCCTGTGGCATATATGACCCTCCTCCATAAGGTGGCATTCCCATGGGTATATTTCCCATGGGGTTTTGCTACCAATTCCTCTAATTACCCACAAAGTAGGCTTTAGTTATGTTAGCATCTTCTTTGACATTGGGTAACTGTGGGTACAGTTGGATTTTATGATTCTTCTAGAAACCTGTACATACTCTAACCTTGTTCTCTCGATAGGAATTCTTGGCATGCTTCCCTCTGTGTTTAGGGTAGAAATACATTAATACTGCATCGTTCTCCTATTTCTTCTTCTCTAGCAATAGTGTATCTAGCTGCAGAGCTAAAGAGGATAGCATTTCACTTATCTTCCAGCATGTTACCTATCCCAATTTTTGTGACTAACGTGGTCGCTTTCACTATTCTAGCGGTTGGCTTACCTCTCCTCCATGAGTAATTTTGACATAATTTCTATATATCTTCCATAGCATGCTGGTAAACATCTCCTCTAAATATCATATTCAATGCTTCCAGTGACTCGTTGTTCAGTCCCCTCAAAAAAATACTTTTGAGGGACTTATCCCCTAACTTTGCATGAGGGGATCGTTGTAGGTTAAAATTAAACCTTTCCCAATATTCCTCCAGGTATTCATCCTCTTTCTACACCATGCTGAGGACTTCCTCTCTGGAATCCCATGCTCTTTCGAAGTCTTGATATTGCTCCAGAAAGAGCTTCATCCCATCCCATGTGCTTGTTCTACAGCCTGATGAACCATCATAGGGCTTAGTCATCTAATTTCAATGGGAAGAGTTTTAGCTTTTGGGCGTTCGATTTATAATCGACATACGTGCAAAATACAAAAAAATTGAATAAAAATAGGTTAGGGTATTCGGTTGGGTATCCCCTAAAGGTAGGGAGATGGGTAGGGGAAATTTTTTTCATTTTGGTGTCTTCTACCCCTTCCTCTATTGGGAAACTAAACCTAGATGAGACTTCTTCTACCATATTTTTAGGAAATGTGGTCTCTAATACAATGTCTATAGTCTCTTGATCATTCAAAACTCTCTGGGTCAGGGCCTTGAAGTTAGCTAGTGTTATAGTCTGATCCTCTACGGCTTTCCACAATAGGGTCCTCTGATGGTGTCCTCTTAAACAATGGGTTTACAATAGTTTGTTCTTCCCCAGGTCGGTGAGATGAGGAGGCACTTTGCACAAAGTGAGGACTTTGACTCCAGTGGACTGTTGGCAATGAGTCGAGAGAATCTAATTCAAACTCTAGGTCTTCTTCTGACTCTGAATGATCTGGTGGACTCTATTTTATAAAACGATCGTCTAGTCCTTTTTTTCTTGGTGGACTCATACAAGGTCAAGTCAAAGGTCTTAAGGGGTAATGTAATTAGTCTACTAGTGACGGTTCCTCAAAAATGGCACCAAAATGTTGGGTGCTAAACATTGGTGAATTTGTCTTATATTTTTCATGGCACTTCTCATTTAAAATTCCAATCCAGGGAACTCGTAAGCTTATGAAGGATCATGGTTGATACTAGTCACACTACCACTTTAGAGATGATACATTCAACTAATATTTGGGGGTGTTTGTATAACATCAATAAGATCATCCGCCTCAATAAAACTCACTCATAAATAATAATGTAGATAAAATAAACACACCAATTTAGCTTCTTGGTAATCGGATGATCCCCACTTCATTACAATTTAGCTTCATGAGTGGTTATGTGTTCATCCACTATGGCTGGGACAACTCATCCATTTGCAGTTTCCCATAGATGACGTGGACTGGTAGTCAATAGGGTCCTCCAATCGTTGTGGTCAACACGCATAATGCGGGCATCAGCCTCGATAAGGCACCTAACTCGATAAGGCTCTTACTTGAGTAAGGCACCTACCTCGGTAAGGTGCCTACCTCAATAAGGCACCTACCTTAGTAAGACACCTACTTCATTAAGGCACCTACTTCAGTAAGGTGCATGCTTTAGTTTACCTTCTTCTAATTAAGCAGAACCGTACCAGGTCCATGTAGGACCTCGATTGAGCAAAAAATGAGAAAATAAAGGAAATAGCTACACACAACACACTTCACACACATAGTAGATAATACATATGATTTTATTAAATACATACGTAATGCTTCATAAAATACACAACTCATGATATAATGTCGCACAGAAACTATTAGTACATATACAAAAATATGAGCATTTTTGGTGCTCATCAATGAAAACCAAAATGTTGGAGTACTTTGATCAGGAAATCCCAAGAAACTTTATCATATGCTTTATTCATATCCAATTTAAGAAACATACCTTTATTTTTTTATTTAGAGATAGAGTGCAGGATCTCATGGATCGAAATGATCCCATCAAGAATTTATCATCCCTAAACAAAATCCCTTTAGTGTTTTTCAATGATAAAAGGGAGATCCATTTTCAGTTAGTTTGCAAGGTTTTTGAACACAATTTTGTAGAGAGTATTACACAGGCTAATTGGGCGGTAACCTATAAAACATTTAGCACCTGTAATATTTGGTATGAGGGCTAAGAACGTATGGTTCACATTAGAAGGGATCCTTTTAGAGGTCTAAAAATATTTAACTTCCAAGGTGACCTTATTTCTAATGATGTTCTAAAACTTGTGATAGAAGAGTGTCAAAAACCCATCAAGACCAGGATATTTATCTCCCTTCATGGAGAATATTACCTCTTTAATTTCCTCAAAGGGACTAAGGAGATAGTCATTTATCCAATTTGTAATATTTAAGGGGATATGGCCTAACAATAGGTTCATTGCCTCTTCATCCTGATCCAAATCCACTCCTACTATGTCTTAGAAAAATCAAACAACTTTCCCCCTAATTGGAAAGGATCCCTTGTAGAAGAACCATCAGCAATCTTGATCTCCTGGATTTTATTAAAACTTTTGTGCCTAAGAGTTGAAACATGGAAAAACCTCGTATTCATGTCCCCTTCCTTTAACCACAAAGCTCTTGATTTATACCACCAAAAATCCTCCTCACACACCAGAGTATTATTTCAATCACATAGCAGATCCTTTTGTCTAGTTTGAACTTCCTCCGAATACTCCCCCAAATGCAAATAGTTTTCTAACTCCATGAGCTATTATTGTAAAGCTACCTTTTTAACCATAATGTCTCCAAACACCTCTTTATTCCATAGTTTTAAGTTCCACTTAACAAATCTTAGTTTCTTTGCTACTTGAGTCAATCTATCCCAAGAAAAATCTTGTTGCCACCAAGATTGAATCTTGCTCTCTAAATCAAAATGAAGGATCCACATCTTTTAAAACCAAAAAGGGGTATAAACGAGCCTTCTCCTATCCATTGTTTTCCAAATCAAAGGATTATAGTCTGAGCCACTTTTTGGTAGGGTCATGAGAGTATTTTCCCCAAACAATACTAAGCTCTCCTAAGAAATCAACATCCTATCCATTTTTATTTGAATCAATTGAATCCCCAGCCACTTATTAGTCTACGTAAAATTTGCTTGTCTAAGATCCAAGTCCATCAAAACATTTGAATTTATAAAATCACCAAACTCGATCATACTCTCTAAATATCCCTTAACACCTTCATTCTTATCACATGGATACAAAGGGGTATTGAAGTCCCCTGCAATGATCCATGGGATGCCTATAAAGACATGTCTGATTTCACTCAATTCCCTCCATAACCTTCATCTTCCAACCATGGTAGTGGGTGCATAAATACTTGTAATAATCGAGTGGGAATTATCCTCCTTCGAAAAGAAGTGGATAACATAAAATCTGTTATTTAAGATAATTTTTTGTCCTTGCAATTTATTTAGGTCCCAAATACACATCATTCCTCCTTAGGAGCTCATTGAGGGTTGAGCAACAAAGTCTTCTCCTATCCAAATCTTGTCTTTAACCATTGCTAAGTTTTCTTCTACCACCTTTGTCTATTGTAATAGCAAAAATTCTAGGTTATTATCTCTTCTCAACATTTATCTCTAATATATTTCTCTATCATTAAAACCAAATGAAATATATACATCTTTGATTTATTTCTCTATCTTTAAAACCCAATGAAATATATTCATTTCTAATAAAATAAAATACATTATCCACTATATAAATCAACAAATTTCACCCAAATGAATTACAACATTTGTTGGGAGATATTATATTATTTGGTGCATGATAATGTACCATCTTGGGTACATCTCTAGATTAGGAGTGTCTTAGATTAAGGTTTGAGTATTTACTTAATGCAATGTAATAAATGCAAAGTATTATTAGAATGTGCAATGATGTCAATGTGCATGTTGTCCACGTGTACATGGGTCTAGGATAGGAATATAGTGAGTCATAGGAATATGGAAGGCCAAGATTCATACTCCATTATATGTTGGCCTTTGTAGTAAAATAGAGGAGAGTGATTTAGAGAGAGTGCATGAGCACATTAGAGTAGTGCTCAAGTTAGATACAATGTAGAGCATGAAGAATGGAGTATTTGAGGTCTCCATATTTTGTATGAAGATCCCATTTTTATGAGCTTTCATTAATGGCTATTTTATGAGTATTTTCAAAATTTTCTCATTCTATTTACATGCTTAAGATATTGCCATTATCATATAGTTAATATTGCATACTCATTTTATACCTTGTGGTTGTTTTTCCTTAAGTATATAGTATCAAAAGCTAACAGTGGTATCAGAGCACATGGCAAATTGATAGAAAATAGAGATATCCATAATACGGTTGAGAAGAGATAGGGGGATTTCATTTTTAGAATTTATAAAATTGCTATTTGGCTAGAGTATTCTCACAAGGTTGCAGTAAAACTCGTGAAGACTAGGACTTAACATAGATTTGTTTTCCACTATATTGAAGGATAACTAGTGATGTTTATTGATTTATAGAGATATAGATATTTGCATGGAATTGTTTGCTACTATCTAAAGTTATTTTCTACAAAAAACTAGATCTCAAAAGTTGAGAAGCTTCCTACAATGGATAGAGAAGAATTTCATCTTTGATTGTCTAAAAGTCTATGTGCTTTCCTCATGCAGGTATTAGTTTTTTTTTGTAGAAAAAGAGAGATTTAAAAAATAAGAGACTCAAGAAAAGGAGTCTCATTAAATATTTGATATTGAATATTAAGGAGACCCAAGAAGGAGGTCCCTATAAAATATTGAAGAAAGTATCTCTAGAAGGAGGAGATCCAAGAGAAATATTTCGTTGAAGAAATTTTAGATTTGAAATATTGAATATTGAAGATAGAGAACTTGGAAAATTCTTATTGAAGATTTGAGAAGCTACAAAAATTTAAGATCCAAGAGAAGAGGTCTTAAGAAAATTTGGAAGGAGAAATAATAAGAAGGCTAGAGAAGCCTTATTGAAGAAATTGGAGAAGTGGCCATTGGAGAAGATTTGAAGATAGCTCAAGGTAGAATATTGAAAGAAGGAGTAGCTCCTAAAAATAAGAATTTGAGACAATTATCACCATTCTATAACAATCCCAAAAGGAATAAGGACTTGGCAAGAAGTTTTCCAATTTTTAGAAAGGATTATTGAAGATCTCAAGACATTCATATTCTTGAGAAAGAGGCCAACTAAATAGGCTAGGTTTGAAGTCAAAATTCAATAAGAGCTAAGAAGGAGAAATAAGGTAGAAGAGACCACCAACTTGAGTAATTTGAAGACTGCCATTAAAGGATTTGAAGAACACAAGCTTATACTGAGAGGGGGGTGAACAGTATAAGACTTAACCAATTAATAATTTTAACTTTAGATAGCAGTGGCATCAACACAACATTAATCAAGACAGAAAGCATCACACATTGAAGACCCATTTTTAACGTGGTTCACCCAAAATGGTTGGGCTACGTCCACAAAAACTTTTCTCTAAAAGTTATCTCAAAGTTCTTTGGGAATCCTTCCCAATTACAATGTTTATGAGCCTCGGCCCAAAGGAGATACCTTCCCCTCTGCTCTGGAAATGATCCCTCAGAAGATCAATTGCCTCTACCTCTTGCCAGCACGTGGAACTCCTTTCCATCGAAGACCTCCTGTCCTCAATGCTTAGCCTAAGAGACCTCTGCCTTCTATGATCACGTCCACAATAGCTCAACAACCTATACCAAACACAGTCAGTCGGTCTAGTACAAGTCTTCCTCTGTCTGTCAGATCTGTCCAACTCTTGAACAAATCAATCCTCTGCATACAAGCCTTCTCAAAGACTTGCCAAATCTGTCCTCAGGTTCTTCTCATAGAACCAATGCACCTCTGTCCTCAAGTTCTCTGATAGAACTATCAAACTCAGCTCACAAGTCCTCTGCTAGGACCTGTCCAAATCTGCTCAAGAAACATACACATCTTCTGCGCTCTTACAGCCGCACTTCGTCTTCTCTCAGTCGTCTCTCTGCACACACTCTACACTGTCTTCGCACACTCTGTGCACTTCGATCAAATTTCGCACTCTGCTCTCGGTGATCGAACTTCTCACTCTGCACTCTATCTACGAACGTCACAACTAACAACACCACCAACTCTTCAAAATAGCCTACCTTTTATAATAACACTTTCAAGATCAAAACCTTAATCTTAGTCGGTTGTAACCCTGATCTTTAGTCGGTTGCACAACCCTAAACTTCATTGGCTACAAACCCTAATCTTCGTCGGCTCACATTTAACTTTGTCGGCTTCAACTGCCTCTGTAACTCTTCTGTAGCTTTTGCCGTGAAACTACAACATGTCACGATATCGTGACACCTTTGCAACCGTATACTTTCTTTTGGCTTTTGTCATGATATCGTGACACTTCAGCCTTTGTCGACTTCAACTAAGCTCTTGTCGTGATATCGTGACACTTCTATCTTTGTCAGCATCAACTTTGCTTTTGTCATGATATCGTGACACTTCTCCCTTCGTCGACCTCCTTTCTCTTTTGTCATGAAATCGTGACACTTCCTCTTGACTTCGTCTTCACTTCCGTCGATATCAGACACCTTCTCTTCATAACCTTCCTCTCGCTTTTGTCATGAAATCGTGACACTTCTCCTATAGAAGACCTTTCGTTTTTAAATCGTGACACTTCTTTCTTTCTTTTTTCTGAAATCGTGACACTTTTTGCATCTGTATGCATTCTTTGCAACCCATCGTGAAATCGTACGCTTTTTTACTTTCCTTGTAACCCGTCGTGAAATCTTCTTTTTCTCTTTGAGTTGGACATGTCATGATCGTGACACTTTCTCTCTTTCTCTCTCTTGAGTAAGTGACATGTCGCGATATCGCGACACTTTTCTAACTTGCTTTCTCTCTAAGTCAAAATGCGACATGTCGCGATATCGTCGACACTTTTCCTCCTTAGCTCTTTTTTTCTTGAGTCTGAAAACGACATGTCGCGATATCGTGACACTTTTTCTCCTTAGCTCTTTTCTTTTCTTCGGGTCATGAAAACCCGACATGTCGTGATATCGCGACACTTTTTCACTGCGAGCTCTTTCTCTCGAACCTGTCAGCTTGGGGTTTGCAAAAGACCTTTGAAACTGTCATGTCGTAACCTTCATCAAAACAAATTATTTGACATCAAATCAAATTCCTTCAAAAGCTTCTTGACATCAATGACAACTTATATACTTGAGCAAAGGCAATGTACCCAAAGTACCCAAAATTGCCAACAATCTCCCCCTTTGTCATTGATGGCAAACCTTTACTGAAAACACTTCTCAAGAGCCAAAACTGAAACCAACTGTGCTAACAACTGACCAACTTCCTTTGAAGTTTTGCTCCCCCTGACTTGAAGCTTTCCTCTTCACTTTGAAGCTCTCCCCCTTACTCATATCTCTCCCCCTTTGTCATCAATGGCAAAGGGTCACCTTTGGGGCTCGGGACTAAGAATGAGCCTCTTAGCTTGGTCCCTCCCCCACCTCCTGATGAGGTGATTAATTTTGGGGTGGGAGTACAACTCCCAATTTCTCCCTTAGATACTCAAACGTATCTCTTGGAAGAGGTTTGGTGAAGATATCTGCAATCTGCTCTTTAGTAGACACATACTCTAGCTTGACTTGCTTGTCTTGCACTTTCTCCCTTAGAAAGTGATACTTGATGGAAATATGCTTTGTCCTTGAGTGCATTACCAGATTTTTGGAAATACTTATGGCACTTGTATTATCACAAAGTATGGAGATGGGTTGTTCATGCTTGACTTTGAAATCCTCCAAGGTGGTTTTCATCCATAAAACCTGTGTACACCCAGCCACTGCTGCTATGTATTCAGCCTCTGCTGTAGATAAGGAAACTGAAGGTTGTTTCTTACTTAGCCAAGAAACCAAACTCTTTCCCAGAAAGAATGCTCCACCACTAGTGCTTTTCCTGTCATCAATACTTGCCTGCCCAATCTGCATCTGTATAAGCTGTGAGGGTGAAATCATTACCTTTGGGATACCAAAGCCCAAAGTCCATAGTGCCCTTCAGATATCTGAATATCCTCTTAACTGCTATAACATGAGAATATTTTGGAGCTGCCTAAAATCTTGCTACTAACCCAACTGCCTGCATGATATCTGGTCTAGTAGTTGTAACATATAATAAACTGCCAATCATTGATCTGTACAACTTTTGATCTACCACTGGAGATTCATCATCTTTACTCATCTTGCACCCTGTAATCATTGGAGTACATATTGGTTTGTTGTCCATCATCCCAAATTTCTTCAACATTTCTTTGATATACTTCCCTTGAGAGAGAAATACACCATCTTTTGATTGAGCAATCTGAAGACCTAAAAAGAATGACAACTCTCCAATCATAGACATCTCAAATTCCTTATGCATGGTGTTAGCAAAATCTTTGCACATCTGAGTATTATTTCCCCCAAAAATAATATCATCAACATAGACAACCATAATCAACATATCATCACCTTCATCCTTAATATACAAATTGCTATCTGCCACACCTTTCCTGAAACCTTGCTCATGAAGATACCTGTCAAGTCTTGAGTACCAAGCCCTAGGTGCTTGCTTTAACCCATACAAGGCCTTTTTCAGTTTACACACATAGTCTGATTGTTTCGAGAGAGACACTCCTTCTGGCTGTTCTATGTAGACTTCTTCTACCAACACCCCATTTAGAAAAGCTGACTTTACATCCATTTGATATACCTTGAAATATTTGAAGCTTGAAAGGGCCAAAAACATTCTGATTGCTTCAAGACGAGCAACAGGAGCAAACGTCTCTTCGAAATCAACACCTTCTACTTGAGCATAACCTTTGCGAGACTAACCTAGCTTTGTTTCGACAATATTTCCATCCTCATTGAGTTTATTTCTGAATATCCATTTTGTGCCAATGACATTCTTGTCCTTAGGTCTTGGAACCAATTCCCAAGTTTCACTTTTCTCTATTTGATTTAGCTCTTCATCCATTGCTTTTACCCAAAACTTATCTGCACATGCTTCACTGAAATCTTTTGGCTCAATCCGAGATAATAATGAAACATTTGTAGAATCATGTGAAGGAATGACTCTTCTTCTTGTTTGCCTGCTATTTGGATCACCAATGATCAAATCTTTGGGATGATGTTTCTGAACATATCGTGAAGGAGTTTTGGGAAGCGAGTTGTTGTCTTTCCTCTTCTTCATCTGAAACCTCTCTGAATTCTTCTTGACAAATTTCATCACTGAGTTCCTTGACTGGTTCTCTTATCCCTGTCTTTTCATCAATTGTTACATTTATGCTCTCTACAACTTGTATGAGTTCTTTTGTTGAAGCATCTGTAGGCCTTGCTTTTGTTGGAATATCCAAGAAAGATTCCCTCATCACACCTAGGATCAAACTTACCCAAATTCTGATCTTCCCTTCTGATGAAGCACTTACTCCCAAACACTTTGAAGTATTTTACTGTAGTTGGTCTTCCTTTCCACAACTCATAAGGAGTTTTATGATGATTGACTCTAAGTTGGGCCCTGGTGATAATGTAGACTATCTGTCTTGATTGCCTCTTTCCAAAAACCATCTGAAAGTTTTGACTCATTTAACATAGCTCTAGCCATATTTTCAATAGTTCTATTTTTCCTTTCAACTACTCCATTTTTTTGAGGAGTTCTTGCTTGCTGAATATTATCTTTTGATTCCTTTTTGGTCACGGTATTCCACAAATTCATTTGAAGTGAACTCTCCTCCTCTATCTGATCTTAAGCATTTGATTCTCTTGTCGGTCTCATTTTCAATCATTTCTTTGAAAGCTTTAAATTTTTCAAAAGCTTCAGATTTTTCTTTGAGAAAAGTAACCCAAGTCATTCTAGAATAATCATCTATAAACAACATGAAGTAGCTTTCTCCCTGAGAGTTACGGTAGGGCCACATAAATCAGTATGAATAAGATCCAATGGTTTTGAAGAAGTATACCCTTTTGATTTGAAAGCTGGTTCTGGTCTATTTTCCATGTTGACAAGGACCGCAAATGATGTTATGGGGCCTTTTTATTTTGGGCAAGTCTCTAGCTGCTTCCTTGTTACTAATATTGACAAGATTATCAAAGCTCAAATGCCCCAATATTTTATGCCATAGCCAACTCTCATCTTCTTGAGTTAGAAAACACTTTTCCCTTTTTATCTCACTTAGCATGTAAAGATTGTTTGGAGTCCTTGTAGCACTCGCAATGAGTTTTCCATTTTTTTCTTTACTTATCTCACATCTATCTGAAAAGAAAGATACTATGTGCCCTTGATCACAAAGTTGACTCACACTTAGAAGATTATGTCTTAGGCCTTCTACATAAAGCACATTTTTTGTTTTGGATTTCCCATCCAAACTAAGAGTCCCTTTACCACAGATTTTAGGTGACCTGTTATCTCCAAAACTGATTGTTCCTCTGTTTGTTTCTTTTAAGACCAAAAACTTTTCCTTTTCACGAGTCATATGTTTTGAACAACCACTATCAAGATACCATTTTTCTACTTTGTCTTGAGCATGAAAAGCAGTTTGAACTATCATTGACTTAGATTTGATCTCATTTCTCTTTTTAGTGAACTCAAGGCTAGATTTATCCAAATAGCACATCCTTGCTATATGCCCAAAATTCTTGCACTTGTAACACATGACATTTTTATTCATAAGAGGTGCAAAAGAGTTAACATTTTCCTTACTATGGCTATTCAAAGACTTATTGCAATGCATAGCTTTGTGACCAAATTTCTTGCAGGAAAAACAATAGCCATGGAAAGTATTATGTAACCTGTTTTGATGCCTTGGATGATTGTTCTTCTTGTGACCAATTGGAATCCACCGCTCTTCAGGATGAAGATTGATCTTGCTCGAAGACCCTGTTTCATGAATGGTGATACCATCCTTCTTTTGCTTTTCACACGGAGTATTCTGTCTGAGAGCCAACTGTTCCAACTTCACTCTAAGAGACATAACCTCTTCTTCTAGTTTCTCGCAATCAGCTTCCTTTCCTTTTAGAGCCTCTGTCAAAAATTGTTCAACCTTCTTCCCTTCTTCAACTAGAATTTTGAAGTCTATAACACTTTGAGACAATTCTGATCTTGCTATCTCTTCTTCCTGACATTGATGCTTGAGAACAGAATTCTCTTCCCTGAATTTCTCAAGCTTTCTTAAAGCCAAGAAGAATTCACCTTTGAGATCGAACTCAACCTCTTCATCTCTTTCTGAATCTGTATGTTCCTCTGATAGATCCTTCTCCAAGCTATTAGGCTCTTTCTGGAGAGACCCGCTCTGATACCAATTGAAGAACACAAGCTTATACTTGAGAGGGGGGTGAACAGTATAAGACTTAACCAATTAATAATTTTAACTTTAGATAGCAGTGGCATCAACACAACATTAATCAAGACAGAAAGCATCACACATTGAAGACCCATTTTTAACGTGGTTCACCCAAAATGGTTGGGCTACGTCCACAAAAACTTTTCTCTAAAAGTTATCTCAAAGTTCTTTGGGAATCCTTCCCAATTACAATGTTTATGAGCCTCGGCCCAAAGGAGATACCTTCCCCTCTGCTCTGGAAATGATCCCTCAGAAGATCAACTGCCTCTACCTCTTGCCGGCCACGTGGAACTCCTTTCCACCGAAGACCTCCTGTCCTCAATGCTTAGCCTAAGAGACCTCTGCCTTCTATGATCACGTCCACAGCGGCTCAGCAACCTGTACCAAACACGGTCGGTCGGTCTAGTACAAGTCTTCCTCTTCTGTCGGATCTGTCCAACTCTTGAACAAATCAATCCTCTGCATACAAGCCTTCTCAAAGACTTGCCAAATCTATCCTTAGGTTCTTCTCATAGAACCAATGCACCTCTATCCTCAAGTTCTCTGATAGAACTATCAAACTCAGCTCACAAGTCCTCTGCTAGGACCTATCCAAATCTGCTCAAGAAACATACACATCTTCTATGCTCTTACAACCGCACTTCGTCTTCTCTCAGTCGTCTCTCTGCACACACTCTGCATTGTCTTCGCACACTCTATGCACTTCGATCGAATTTTGCACTCTGCTCTCGACGATCGAACTTCTCACTCTGCACTCTATCTATGAACGTCGCAACTAACAACCCCACCAACTCTTCAAAATAGCCTACCTTTTATAATAACACTTTCAAGATCAAAACCTTAATCTTAGTCGGTTGTAACCCTGATCTTTAGTCGGTTGCACAACCCTAAACTTCATCGGTTGCAAACCCTAATCTTCGTCGGCTCACATTTAACTTTGTCGGCTTCAACTGCCTCTATAACTCTTCTATAGCTTTTGTCATGAAACTACAACATGTCATGATATCGTGACACCTTTGCAACCGTACACTTTCTTTTGGCTTTTGTCATGATATCGTGACACTTCAGCCTTTGTCGACTTCAACTAAGCTCTTGTCATGATATCGTGACACTTCTGTCTTTGTCAGCATCAACTTTGCTTTTGTCATGATATCATGACACTTCTCCCTTCATCGACCTCCTTTCTACTTTTGTCATGAAATCATGACATTTCCTCTGAAGACTTCGTCTTCACTTCTCGTGATATCATGACACTTCATCTTCATAACCTTCCTCTCTGCTTTGTCATGAAATCATGACACTTCTCCTATAGAAGACCTGCTTTCAGTTTTCATGAAATCGTGACATACCTTCTCTGCTTTCTTTTTTCATGGAAATCGTGACACTTTCTGCATCCGTACGCATTCTTTGCAACCCATCGTGAAATCGTGACGCTTTCAGCTTCTGTACGCTTTCCTTGTAACCCATCGTGAAATCGTGACGCTATCAACTTTTGTACGTTTTCTTTGCAACTTGTCATGAAATCGTGATGCTTTCAGCTTTCGTACGTTTTCTTTGCTCTTTGAGTCATGAAATTGTGACATGTCGCGATATCGTGACACTTTTCTAACTTGCTTTCTCTCTCCTGCTTAAGTCATGAAAATGCGACATGTCGCGATATCGCGACACTTTTCTAACTTGCTTTCTCTCTCTTGCTTAAGTCATGAAAATGCGACATGTCGCGATATCGTGACACTTTTCCTCCTTAGCTCTTTTCTTTTCTTCGGGTCATGAAAACCCGACATGTCATGATATCGCGACACTTTTTCTCCTTAGCGCTTTTCTTTTCTTGGACCACAAAAACCCGACATGTCGCGATATCGTGACACTTTTCACTGCGAGCTCTTCTCTCGAACCTGTCAGCTTGGGGTTTGCAAAAGACCTTTGAAACTGTCATGTCGTAACCTTCATCAAAACAAATTATTTGACATCAAATCAAATTCCTTCAAAAGCTTCTTGACATCAATGACAACTTATATACTTGAGCAAAGGCAATGTACCCAAAGTACCCAAAATTGCCAACAGGCTTGAAGGCTAATTTACAAAGGAGAAGATCGCTAATTTTTATAGCAAAATTTGAAGAGTTATAGGACAACAAATTAGATGTGACATAAAGCTACATTTTGGAAAAGAGTAGAGCAGATTTACAAGGAGAATTGGACAACATTTGGTCAAGGAAAGGTGTTGCAAATTTTAGAAGTTAAATATAGCATTAGACAATATTATATCTGCAAAAATACTCACTCTTAAACAACATAGTTAAAGGAATTTAGGACAGAAAACCAAAGGAGAAGGATTCAAGCATTTAAAGCAAGAGTGGGCAGCAAGTTAAAGGAGTTATAGAGCTACAAATTGAAGGAGCTTACAAGTTGATTTGGATAGCAATAAGATCTACTAGAATAACAATTTTAGGGTAGCAAAGTAATAAAAATTGAGACAGCAAGTTTTACAAATTTGGGGCAGAAAATAGATGAATCAAATCACCAAGAAATCTAGCTACAAAAGGAGGCCAAAAGGTATGCAATATTGGTGCAAAAATTTCATTATTTGAACATTCATATTAGCTTATTATTAAGTCTTTAAAATCACCCCATTTAAGTTTTAAATATTCAAAAGGAAATTTCTTAAGTTTGTATATTCAAGGTTGGAGAAGATAGCATACCCAAGGGATTAAAACCTGCAATAAAGAAAGGAGAAGTTAGAAATAATATAAGGAAAGAAATCAAATCCTTACTATCCCTTGGAAATTAAATAAGTTATAGTAGAAAATAGAAGTATCATTCTACTTGAAAGGCACAATATAATGTTACCCATGGTGCCACCATCATACAACCAAGAACATAATTGAGGAAGAGTTTCATAATAGGTGTGTTGGTATAGTGAAAACCATTAGGTTTGCAAAAACTCATAACAAGACCATTCAAAGGAGGACAAAGAAGGTATTATCATCATTTTATATAAAGCTTGCTACATAACATAAAAATAAGGTAGAACACTTGAGTTGCAACCAACATAATGCATATAGAAGAAATACCAATAAAATAGGTTGGAGATTGCTCATTAATGAGCATTACATTGGAAGGAGAAGCATTGAAGAATCTAGCAATCATATGTGAAGAGATAAGATTGCAATTTTCCACTTGGTATGTTAAACATAGAGCACTAGCCACTGTGAGGAAAGGCTACGCACCAAGGAATAAAAACAATCACTACAAAGGGAAATGTAATGATAAATCAAACATTATGAAGGAGGTAGCAATTTATAATGTACATCTAAAAGTGCTACATGTGTAAAAGGACAAGTGTCACCAAGGATACAAAGCATCAACAACCAAGGAGCATATAGACACCATAGAAGAAATAAAAATGAGCATGTGAAGTATCTTTATGGAAGGAAAGTACCAATATTTATGTGAAGTAATACCTTCTACTTGCATTAAAGGGATATGTCAGAGTGCATATGAAGAGAATGTAGAGAGAAGACAATAAATAGGAGAGAGTAAAGCGCTAGATATTAGAGCATATGCGCTATATTGAAGGAAAGAAAAAGATGCAATCAAAGCTTAGAGTTAAAGCATAGAGTGCATTGAATGCATCACCATGGAAGGAAAGCATCGTGAGAACAAAGGGTGCAGTATAAAGTAAGCAAGAGAAAGCCTTTGGAGTGCTACTATAGCCACCAAATTTGGACATACCTCCAAATTACTAAAGTCACTAAAACATCATAATTACTCTAATAACATGTACATCACCCTCAAATACCCTTGCCTTGATATTCATGCCAAAAATATTTAAAAAATGGCTTAATTGTACTCTCTTCAACAAAAACAAATGATCTCAACAAAATCGGGTGTATCCGAAAAAATGGATGCATCCTATTTTTTTCAAATTATATGTGTACCTAATTTAGGTGCACAGACTAGATTTTGAATCTAATTTGGGCATCGCCAGCTTCCCTATGAAAATAGATGATCTGATAAAATTGGATACAACCATTTTCATCCAAATCAAGCGAAATGCCTGATTTAGCCCAAAAACCTAACTTCTTTCGCCACTCACCTGATCCCCCAAATAGAAAAAGTCATTTTAATTTCTCAAATCTACTATAATCAATCTGGTTGATGAATTTTGTAGAGGAGCTTAAAAAAAGGAAAAAAAAAGAAGTTTGGAGTTTTTTTGCAGGTTGCAGTAAGATATATCGATGTCAAATCATCACCCAAGGAGCATACAACCATGGCATCACTTTCAATATATTCAGATCTCACTTTCACTTAATTTGTATTGCATTTTCTCATATGTATGAAAATGGATGCGTCTATTTTCATCACTGTTACATCCATTTTCATTCTCTCCTTTACAAAACTAGTCATTGCATCAAACCAGTTGTGTACGATTTTATGCTTTGTGTATGATTTTGTAATTAGTGTACAATTTTGTACCTGTGTCCCTCTAGGGGTAAAATACTACATTCTAGACTTTTTATTTTACATTACTAGCATCATAGCATTGTTAATTTCTGTAATTTTATATTATAAACTTCTATCATTACTAGATCTAGTATGCTTTTTCATTTATGATTAGAATAATCAGCTTTCTACTTTCTTTATGATTTGCTAAAATAAATGAGGGGATTTTATTGCCACTGACCATGATCTATTGTGGCCTATGTAGATCCCCCTTCCCTAATTTCAAAATCTACCATGTTTCTATGAAATTGCAGGTTTTGAATGAAAATGTATGCATCCATTTTCATCAGATAAAATTGTACGTCCATTTTTGTTCTACCTACATTCAATTTCGTGCAGTGCAATTGATTTCATCCATAATCAAACTTCTAGGTCAGGTAAGTGTTTAAAATCCTTTCTTTTATTGTTAAATTTATATTCTTTGTTCTGTAGCCATTTATATTAGATCATAAAATAGGAAAACCCCTAAAATATATATTTATTACACCTTTTACAAAACACAAAAATACAAAAAGAAAGCATGTTAACTTAGAAACCTTGCATCATAGTTTAATTTTATAAATGCTTAAATAGACTTGTGTGCCTTGTTTTCATCTGAAGTAGAATTGCATTTAGCTAGATAGAAACTGCATTATGGTCAAACCTAGGTTTTATGTGAGATAAATCAATCAAATCAAAGCACTACTTACCCTAGGCGTGGAAATCACCATAGCAAGTATTTCCTGGTGAACCCCACCCCATTTGTCAACAAACACCAAAGAGAGTGTGACATTAGGCACTTCTCATCCAAGATGTAGAGTCATCATTTTTCCTCCCCCTTTTAGGCATGGATCCATTAGCTTGGGAGAAAGGGGCACAAAAATTTTGGGTCTACATTCTTTGGTGAACTCGATGTGAAACACACTCCTATTCTGAAATTATTGAAACTTTATTTTGCTTAATCAAAAACAAAACAAAATCTCACTAAATGGTAGAAAACAAAATTAATGCATCCTTCTATATAGATCTTAGGAGAACACTTATTGAAGAAGATTTTAATATCTCCTATGAACGTGATGGAACTGAACACCAAGTATTTTTGTGGAAACACTTTGGTATCCTAGAAAACAAATCCCAAGAAATTAAAGACATTAGTAGAATCGATGTTACTAGAGCCTTAGGACCTAGTTATTATTCTCCTTACTTTGTGTAGACACCAAAACAGCACCAATCCGATTATGTGACTACAAACACTGATCACATTAACACACACAGCCCCCAGGGTAGCCCCCAGAGGTTAAACAGTGGTTCTAACCACTTACACGACGATTTTGCAAGTCAAAAATCAGTTTGGCACCTTTTAGACACTTTATTTCTTATTCGTCCCACCCGGGGACGAGTGCGAATTTGTACTCGTCCTACCCAAGGACGAGTATGGATTTGTACTCGTTTCACCCGAGGGGACGATTACTAGCGCTCGCTTACGGGTGGGACGAATGCCAGGTTTGACCAGCAAAAAGTCAGACCTCAGCGCATGACAACTCAGAACTACCACTCAGCTTTTCATGCATGACATAGGAGTGCAAGTGAGTTTTCTAAAACACACAAAGACATGCACAGAGGCAGTTAAGAAGCCCTTGATCAAGAAGAAGTCTTCTCTTCACAAACAAAAGCATTCATGCAAAGAAACACTTTTGCATGTTAATTCAAAGAGACCCCTTGGGTCTATAAAATGGTGAGTTTCCTCACCCAAAAGATATACAGAGAAGGAGCATTTTGAGCGACGAAGTGCTGCTAGTTCACTTACTGGCGATTTGTGCTTTCATAATCGTGGTATTTCTTTTAGTTTCATGTTTATGCTTTTGTCAAGTTTTTCATTTCATTTAGATTCATTTCAACCATCGTTAGATTCATCTTTTATTTTTCATACACAGGTGCTACTGACTTTCTTGTTTGTTTCTTTGAGTGCGAGTTGCGGCATTAGAGGAGCGGCGAGGAGTCTACCTTACCAACGCAAGCGGCGGCAACATTTGGCCCGCCCATTCCAAACGTGGGCATGCGGAAGGAGGAAGACTAAGTCACAAATTGTAACAAAGACCAATTTAACGCTCCTAGCCCCTAAAAAGGGAGGAGACGTCTATGTAACCGAGGATAAGAAATTTGAATAAAGAGGGCTGTGATTTCCTTACATCTTTTCTTTCGTCTCCAATTTATCTCCTTTCCTTGTTTTTGTGCATAGGATTAAAGCGTTACATTTCGTCTTATATTGCATAGTTATAGTTTTCCTTTTGCTTCCGAAATCTCGTGCTTTCAATGGCGATCACGGTGGGACCTCTGTCCTCTATTTTTTTTAGGTTAAATTACTGATCTAAAATTGCTTGTTTTTTTTGTAGGTACCTATTTTTCAACATCAATCGTTATTCGTCTCGCAGTGCGATTTTTCGTCTCTGCAAGTGACGATTACGAATTTTACTCGTCTCACCTCGGGACGAATAAACTATTCGTCTCACCCTGGGACGATTACGATTATGTTATTCGCCTCACCCAGGGACGATTATAGATCTGTGCAAATTTTTAGAGCAAATCAGAAACTTCCGATTAGGCAGAGAAGAGGTAGGGGTTTTTACAGCTTCTGTCAAATTTTTGTTTTTCTATTTTCTGGTTTTCAGTTTGAATGGCTTAGGGAAAGATTTCTTTTCGTTTGCTTGTTTCAATTTTGCAAAATTAAAACGAACCCCACACATCACGTTACATTTTAAACCAAGGCGTTGGTCGTAAGACCCCAACCCTTGAGCAAGACCAACGGTGGGTTCATCACCACCTTGGCTTAGCTTTGCATCCATTCCCCGATTGTCAACTGTTGTTAGGCGTAAATCTTGACGAAAGTCGACCGAGTGTCGCTGGGGTGATTCCCATGCGCGCGAGGATAAGTCTTCTATGGTAGGTGCCATTAACAGGACAATCCCCCTTCCGTACCGCCTACGTACCACGTACCATCTGCTCTCACGTACCTATAGTCTCCCTCTCGTAAGGGCGGGTATATAGAGAGGTTGGTATATCGGCCTGGTTGGTATATTGAAGGGGCGACCATTTTGGGAGTTATATGAGCCGTCATAATGCATTTAAACGTTCTTCAAAACCTACAAAAACAAAACAAAACAACAAAAACACACTAAACCAGATTTAGGGCACACTATTAATCTTTAAAAGAGATAAACATTGCTTGTGTGTGTATGCTATTTTCTGTTTAGACAAAAAAAATCAAAAATCAAAAAAAATCATAAACAAAGATAAAAATCTACGCATTTTGTCACTCGCTCCAAAAAGCTCCAAGGATTCCCGCAATCGCTTGGTCACTCCAAAATGCCCCAAAGGTGTCCATGAACCCTTTGGTCAACCCAAAAAGCGCCCTAAGGTGCCCATAAGTGATGCGGGACCATCCAACAAAATATGGGAAATTTTATATTTTTCTCTAAATTTTAGTGCATTTTCTCGGGGCCATAACTTCTCAACCGTAGCTCCGATTGACTTGAAATTTTACAGGGAGTTAGTTGGGATAATTTTAAACAAATATAATTCCCTAGAATTCTATTTGCCCAAAAAGTCTATTTTCGGGGCCAAATTCCATCATCTAGTGCCCCAAAATTAGGTTTTAAAATTGGGCACGCATTTTTTGCACTTTTTGAGCTGTTCGGATGTCAATATCTCCTAATGTATTTAGAGTTAGGACTTGAGACTTCATTTTTGTCTTATCTACTATAAGAGGGATGCACACACCAATTTTGGGCCCCATCTGAATCATTTCAATTTTTAGGGTTTTTAGAGAGACATCGCCATGGTATTCACCCGTAGTCAAGCCCACTCATGGGCAGACGCTGTGGAGAATGTCCAAAGAAACATGAGTCGCATCCGTTATAGTCCCCAGGATTTGGTCATACCACCTTGGCGACCTAACACACAAGGCAGTCCCCTACACACCTTAACGGAAAGGGACTATAGGGGCACCTCTTCTAGGGGCACTCCTGTTCAGCATAGCACCCAGCACGCATCCTCCCATGAGGGGTACATCCGTAGGAGAGCTCCCTTAGATGCTCGCTATGAGTGGTCACCATGCAATGAAGCACTAGGTCAACATAGGGTTCGACGGGAGGAACCACATGATTACACTATCCCTCCTTCACCCCCTCTAGTTGTCAGGACTACAAGGACAAATTCAGAGCACAAGGCTCCTCAGGCGGGGCGAGCCAACTCTTCCCGTTCCTCTTTCACTTACAAAAGAGAGCACGAGGAAAACCCTTACCTTCCTCAAGAACAATATACATCGCGGGGAGCAACACGCCTCCGCAATTGCTAGCTTTCGGGATTACCTATTGAGGCCAAAGCCTCGGGGGAATGCCGCTACCCCCACTAGAGGGAGGCGACCTATAGAGATCTCGGATCACCATGACCGAGATAGATATCTAGGAGAGGCATCTAGGCCTTCTAGACATGAGACGACAGGACCAACTATCTTAGAATCTACCAAGCATATTGCACGTCGGATGCAACTCACGATACTTGAGCTGGAACAACAACAGTTAGAGCAACAATATCTTTTAAATCAAGAGTGCCTTCAGAGCCAGGAGGATGAGTTGTTACAACACACTATGCAGGTGAAGACTCCAACCCCTCGCATGCATAAGACAAAACATTATGAGAAACACAACTGGGTGCAAGACAGGTCTCTACGACCTTATCAAACGTTGCCCTCGATGCCTCCTAGACTTGAGCGGGAGGCCAATCCTAAGACCAATGACGGGTGCCTTCTTCAAGCGCCCACCCAGGTTCATGGACCACCCCCAAAAATTCTTCAAAAAGCCTCTAAGGAACCTGAGCGAGAAGAAGAGTGGACTAAAATGAAATACCAAAGCATGGGGGGTGCTATTCAGTCATCCCTCTCAAGGCATCAAGTTTCCCACAACTTGCAACGGGAACAAATCAAACAGGAGGAGCTCAAATCCCCCGATACAAGCAATGCCCTGCCAAAGCACTTAGAGTCGGTAGAGACCAAGATTTTGGGGCCCCAAATGCCCAACTCACATGAAACTCCTCTCAAAGAGGATCAACCCCTAGTTGTAGAGCTACCTAATGACGAGGTCTTCCATATCTCAGAATCACCAAAATTTGATGAGCCTGACTCTCTCGCCAAAGACGAGTCAGCATATGCAATAGTGCCATGGGACCCGTTCGAGTCTGACAGCACTAATTCACAGGTGGTCCCCATGGATGAGCATCACAAAATTCTCCTAACATTACTCCCTTTGGAGGCTCCCATCGAGCCTGTGCCATTGCCAAAAAATTTGGTCCCCCCACAAAGCGCGAAACAACCCCATCAGGACCATGTCAATCTGCTCGAGTCGGACGAGCTTAGCATGTCGCAGATAGCTATCGAGGCCAACGAGGGCCTTTGGATCATCGACAATGATTACGAAGATGAAACTGAGATGGCTTATCTCAATCATGCACGACGGCACAATCACCCTGTCACCCATGACGAACTAATGGCCCAACTAGGCATAAGACTAGGGCATGAGTGGCGCATAGACCCAGCCCACTGGCATCACATGTTGATCCCACTCCTTTGGGAAGATCGCGAGCACCTTCCACCCAGAGATATCATAGCACCATCAGTGCCGAAGGCAGACCTTGCCCTCCTATCCATGCATAAGGCCGATCCATTCGTGCCAATTCCTACAGAGCCAGATCCGGTGCACAAAGATCATCACGCTGGGGGTACCTCTATTCCCTGAAGAGCCAGTGGGTTACACCAAATGCTCCAAAGGTGTCCATAAACCCTTTGGTCAAACCAAATGCTCCAAAGGTGTCCATAAACCCTTTGGTCAAACCAAAAGCTCCAAGGATTATCGCAATCTCTTGGTCATCCCAAAAGCTCCAAGGATTATCGCAATCTCTTGGTCATCCCAAAAGCTCCAAGGATTATCGCAATCTCTTGGTCATCCCAAAAAGCTCCAAGGATTATCGTAATCTCTTGGTCATCCCAAAAAGCTCCAAGGATTATCGTAATCTCTTGGTCATCCCAAAAGCTCCAAGGATTATCGTAATCTCTTGGTCATCCCAAAAAGCTCCAAGGATTATCGCAATCTCTTGGTCATCCCAAAAAGCTCCAAGGATTATCGTAATCTCTTGGTCATCCCAAAAAGCTCCAAGGATTATCGCAATCGCTTGGTCATCCCAAAAAGCTCCAAGGATTATCGCAATCGCTTGGTCATCCCAAAAAGCTCCAAGGATTATCACAATCACTTGGTCACCCTAAAAGCTCCAGGGATTTTCATAATCGCTTGGTCAAACCCTAAATGCCCCAAAGGTATCTATAAACCCTTTGGTCAAGACAAAAGCTCCAAGGATTACCACAATCGCTTGGTCAACCCAAAAGCTCCAAGAGTTACCATAACTGCTTGGTCAACATAAGTATTCAAAAATCAACAAAAACAACACAAAAATCAAAATCACAAAAACATTTGCATTTCAATTCCATGCATTCTCATAACACATCAAAATTACAAAAACAATTGCATTTCAATTCCATGCATACTCATAAAAAAAAAAAAAAACAAAAATCAAAATCACAAAAACAATTGCATTTCAATTACATGCATTCTCATAAAAAAACAAAATCACAAAAACATTTGCATTTTCCATACATTCTCATAAAAAAAAAAAACGAAATCACCAAAACATTTGCATGCATTTTCATAAAAATCAAAATACAAAAATATAGGTTGCATTAAACATTGCATCCATCCCTTGCATACTTCGATAGGTCATACAAGTCAAAAGCACCATAGGCTGTCATTACTTGGCAATTCCATCATTTCCACCTCAAATCCATTTCCATAAACGCATACATCCGGCATATCACTTTTTTATTTTAGCATAGTCAGTTGTCTCCTAATGTATATAGGGTTTTCGTCATTTAGATGTCTTTAAATTTCTAGCCAAAACTGTACACAGTTAAGCAGATTTTACACGGGAAAGTTTTACTTGGATCACACCTTGTTACGTCACGTCCCAACACAAATTAACACACATAAAATAATTCCTAAGTTGTGTGAACGAAAGATGAAACCTGCACCGTAATCCTGGTTACCATAAGCGAAACGGCTATCTTGCTTATCCCCCTGTGCAATTGACCCTAGAAATGCTTGAGAGTTGGCAAAAGGACAAGCATCCTCCCTACCCAATTCCCCATGAATCCCAAGTTCTCAAAAGTTGCAAAAACATCAAAAATTTGCAAAACGTCAAAACATTCAAATTTGACATCCTACAGTGCACACATCAAAAGGCACGTACAATAGTGATTCTCGTCACTCCATATTCAAATCCCTTGCTCAAAAAAAAAAAAAAAACCAATAAAACAAAAATAAACAGTGATCTTATCACTATAAAGAGCAAGTATCCCAATACAATTGAAGAAAAGAAGGGAGTCGAACTTGAATCCCTGGAATTCTCAGCATTTCGACAGGTCATGAGGTAAGCTTCGATGCCGGTTTGGTTGATAGCCTATCGGTCCTTGAGAGTAAACCTCCCGCATGACGATATATCTGTCACATTAACTTGTGTGTAGATCAATGTTTGCATGTGGATGAGCTAGCTTATGGTATCCTAGATAGCATCGCGATTAATCTAACCAAACACAATCAAGGAGTTAGTGGAGCTAATTAGGTGATCCTCGGTACGAGTTCGGTTGAAAGCCCATCCGCATTGGCGGTATCACGATGAATACCACATAAACGAACTCAATTGCACACACGGGGATGTGAAATAACTTGGTTAAATTCAAGTCGAATTTATACCTTGTTCAAAAGTCTTGCGAGATAAATGTACAGTCTTGGCTAGTTAGTTAAAATATCTGAATCTCAGAAAAGCTTAACTACATTTTAAAAACAATTGTCACATTTTATTCCGTACATCACCATCAAAATATATGCAAAATACAAAAACACACAGTTTTCACATGCAAAGTCATTCCACAAAGTCATCCCATTAGTATAGCAAGTCAGTCAAATCTTGTACAGTCTATGGTGCATCGACACATCATCAACAACTCATTTCATTCATTCCATATCCATACATCATACAAATTAGAAACATCACATTCATAATCGCCTCTGCATACATCAAACACATACATAAAAAACACGCCACAAAAAAAAAAAAAAAAAAACAAACACAACAAAACAACCAAAATATAAAAATGACAAATGCCAACAAAACCACTAAAAATTGCCGGACAAAAGTGCTCTTGCACTTAACCTCTTGGCATAAGAAAATTGATGTCGGGGTCTACCTTGTCGTTATCCTACTCCCCAAGAAGGCTACCATAGCCGGACCGCTCCACGGGAAGACGAATTTTCGCCAATGTTAACCCCAAATGGCATCCCAAAATGGGTTCACACCCACCAAAAATAGGTCCACAAAAATTGAGAAATTGCTTTCGCATTAAACGGAAAACATCTGAAGGCACCCTCACTTAAGTCATCTTGGGTCAAGCGACTCGTCGCTTTTCTCATGTCGATCATTCCTTCATCGATTCGTCGCTTGAGGGGGTAGTCACACTTAAGTCACCAATCAACAACCACACACCCAATCAAGGCAATGGCATGCATTCAAAGAATCATTGACAAAGACAATCACGCTCCTGCTTGGGGCAGCAAACAAGCAATAATCACAAAATTGATCAAACACTTGGCATTCCCGAAGCATGAACACAAGGTTCCCCCGTGGATAAAAGGTTGCGCCCTTTGCCTATTCATGGCTGATCAATGTCCAAGCTCAAGTCACACCTCACCAAAATAGGTTAATACTTGAAATCAAATTCCTTAGCTCGTCGGAAGCAAGGATTCAAGAATGCATGCCCTTTCCATGCTTGGGGCATCAAGAGTTGGTTAGGTTATTGAGAAACCCTAATCATTAGTGCTTTGGTTATCTATTTTTGCTCGGCGTTGTGCCTTGCACAACGCTTCCCAAAAAGGGGCATCTGTAGACACCAAAACAGCACCAATCCGATTATGTGACTACAAACACTGATCACATTAACACACACCCCCGGGGTAGCCCCCAGAGGTTAAACAGTGGTTCTAACCACTTACACTGCAGTTTTGCAAGTCAAAAATCAGTTTGGCACCTTTTAGACACTTTATTTCTTATTCGTCCCACCCGGGGACGAGTGCAAATTTGTACTCGTCCTACCCAAGGACGAGTATGGATTTGTACTCGTTTCACCCGGGGACGATTACTAGCGCTCGCTTATGGGTGGGACGAATGCCAAGTTTGACCAGCAAAAAGTCAGACCTTAGCGCATGACAACTCGGAACTACCACTCGGCTTTTCATGCATGACATAGGAGTGCAAGTGAGTTTTTCTAAAACACACAAAGACATGCACAGAGGCAGTTAAGAAGCCCTTGATCAAGAAGAAGTCTTCTCTTCACAAACAAAAGCATTCATGCAAAGAAACACTTTTGCATGTTAATTCAAAGAGACCCCTTGGGTCTATAAAATGGTGAGTTTCCTCACCCAAAAGATATACAGAGAAGGAGCATTTTGAGCGACGAAGTGCTGCTAGTTCACTTACTGGCGATTTGTGCTTTCATAATCGTGGTATTTCTTTTAGTTTCATGTTTATGCTTTTGTCAAGTTTTTCATTTCATTTAGATTCATTTCAACCATCGTTAGATTCATCTTTTATTTTTCATACACGAGTGCTACTGACTTTCTTGTTTGTTTCTTTGAGTGCGAGTTGCGAGCATTAGAGGAGCGGCGAGGAGTCTACCTTACCAACGCAAGCGGCGGCAACATTTGGCCCGCCCATTCCAAACGTGGGCATGCGGAAGGAGGAAGACTAAGTCACAAATTGTAACAAAGACCAATTTAACGCTCCTAGCCCCTAAAAAGGGAGGAGACGTCTATGTAACCGAGGATAAGAAATTTGAATAAAGAGGGCTGTGATTTCCTTACATCTTTTCTTTCGTCTCCAATTTATCTCCTTTCCTTGTTTTTGTGCATAGGATTAAAGCGTTACATTTCGTCTTATATTGCATAGTTATAGTTTTCCTTTTGCTTCCGGAATCTCGTGCTTTCACTTTGAAATCAAAAGAGGGTGTGAGCATTGGCTTGCAAACAAATAAGTTGGTGTCCACACAAATATTTATCGTTGGGATAATTACTTGGAAGAGGCCTTCAACGTCCATAAATTTTTAGCATACTTAGAAAACAACGAAGTGACCCTAGAACAAAGAAGAAGATTTCAAAAGGCACCTAGGGTGGTCTTGTTTTGAGAGTATTGTTACGAGTTACAAGTTCAACCTGTTAACTCATAAACTAAAGGATTTACATTTGTTCATTTCATTCAACTTCTAATAAAAGATTTCTCTTTTGAGGAAGAACATTACATGAGCCCAGAAGATTTGGAACCTATCAACGATATCCATAGGCTCTTTGGAGAAAATTGAAACCATTTAATTTTAGTTTCTAAAATCTTGTAAATATTTGAATTAAAGTATAGTACATTGTTTGCTTAAAACAACAAAAACAACAAAAAACCAAAAAAAACCTTTTTAGCATCGCTAGGAAAGATGCCTAAAAATATAAGAAGTGGTAAAAAAGTACCAATTGGCTCTAAAGTTGAGCTAGAAATTAATCCTAATTCAAACACAAAAATGGAAGAAGTGTTAAAAGAGCAAGAACGTAAAATAGTACAAAGTGAAGAAGATGAAACCACTAATGATATAGATCTAGATTAGGACCTCTAGGAAGTGTCCATTTTCAATCCATGCAACATTTATGTAATTTTCTAAATCAAAATCGAGTAGCCATCACTAATGTGTTGGAAATAGAAGATCAACTTGAAAAGGGTGATTTTTTGATGGAGGTAACATTAGAAGCAGCCTTTCAACTTCACCCACAACCTGAAATATATATGAACACTTCATTACAACATACCATTGACAATGATCCTCCTTTAGATAATGCTAAGGATATGCCTCCTCCAAAGGATAACTCCCAAGAACAGGTGCCTGAACCACCGCCAGAACAATCCGTTGGTGCAAATATTGCAACTACCTCCAATCAAAAACAACCATCTAAAAATTCTAATTTACTTTCTCAATATTTTGAACATGTATTTGCCATAAATTCTTCTTCTCAAAAAAATAATAAAAATACCCAAGTTCCTAGTTCACCTCGATCAAATATTCAAATAAATATGAATTCTTATAAAATTCAATATCCTTCTCGTACTTCTAACCCTATGCATAATATCGTTCCCACCACAACTCCTTCTATGGTAGCACAAAAAACTTATTACTCGCCACATGGCAATATCATAAACCAAAATAAAATCAATAATCCATCACATCATCTTGAAGCTATAGTGAAGCAATTAGCTTCACACTTAGATCAAATTGACCCATATTGTCCTATGTATAGCTATAAATATGTGTAATCAACCATTATATCTTGTGGTCACTGCTAAAACATACCCTAAACAGTTACCTATGCCTATTCTTCTGATCTACAAGGGAACAAAATATCCCATAGAACATATTCGTATGTTTAGAATAGCATGTCATGACATCACTTATGATGATGCGCTATTGCTAAAAATATTCCCAAAGAGTTTAGGAGGAATGACATTAGAATGGTATTATCAGCTACAAACACATTCTCTAAGAAACTTTGAAGAAACCATAGAGATGTTTGTACATCAATTTGGTGCTTACATAGAAAGGCACGTTACAATAAAATATTTATATAACCTTAAACAAGGAAAAGAAGAAAGTTTTAGAGAATTCTTAGCCCGATGGAGGAAAATTTTGGGAAAATTACATTTCACCTTACCTCCAAGAGAAATGTTAGATATCTTTATTGGAAATATACAAGAACAATTGTCTTACAAACTAGCCATGGCTACTGTGTCTTTCTTTGAAAAAGTTATAGATTTAGCTATAAGGGTAGAGGAAGCTCTAATCAGAAGGGAACAAATTAAAAAGAAATTTGAAGATAAATTTTCTAAAAACTAAAACAAAAAAAAACATGTGGTAGGAGATGGGGTCATGGACAATAGACCCCCTCAAAATGTTAATACCATAGATACTACAAAAAAAAATATGTTGAAAGCACCCCAAAAACCTCCATTAGAAAATTTTACAAGATTAAATGAGTCCTTGAAAATGGTTTTACCACAACTAGTAGAAATGGGTCTAATAAATTTGCTAGAGATACGACATCATGATCCTTCTCAACTATGGTATAGACCTGATCAACATTGTGACTATCACCAAGTTGATGTTCATCCAAAAAATACCTGCAAAAGATTAAAACATATAGTACAAGACCTAATTGATGAAGGAAAATTAGAAGTGGAAAGTCCAAATAAAAATCCCCAATCAAATACTCAACCACAACAGACACAAAATGTAAACCAAAATTTGGATATCTTTCAAAATCCATTGCCCAATCGTGGCAAGGAATCTGTAAACCAACTAGACTATAAAAATACACCTCATCCAACAAGATATGTGGAAACAATTTAAAATTATATACCATATCAACCTTCATCAATAATTTTTGTGCCTAATAAATCTAATATGACAATCAAACAATTTCAAGGAATAAGATCACAACCATCATCCTTGGATGAAATAGAAAGTGAATTAGAATCTAAAATATACATTAGTTCACAACATGATAATACTTCAGAAGATGAGTCAGGGCCAATCTTACCCATTACTGATTCACTAACCCCAGAAGAACCATTTCCAAGAATCATAACCACTCGTCCTTCATCACAATAAATTCTTCCTATCGAACAAAGTTCAACTACAAGACTATAAGTTGCTTAACCAAACAATATTGTAGGTACAATTGGGGCTCCTACTCAATAGCAAGCCCAAACCCAAAACTTTCAACCTCCCATTCAAACAAATGATGTTGATCAATCACCTATTGTTATAAATTGACCTCATAATGGAAATAACATAATTAGATCCCAACAAAAGACTCCATTTGATATCAATGATCAACTGGCTAATACAACAGCTAGTATATCTCTTTTAGATCTTATTAGAACTTCAACCATCCATAGAGAGGAATTAATGAACACATTAAGCCAAATGATGGTACCTCAAGATATATAGCCAACTATTGTAGTTGACACTGTAGCTTCTCATGAAATTGATTACATTGATTTCCATGATAAGGAAATTCCTCCCCAAAGTTTAGAGACAATCCTCTTTATATAACAACTTTAATTGGGGACGTTTGCATCAAAAGAGTTTTAATTGATAATGGTTCATCCTTAAACATATGTACTTATTACTTCTTTTAAATATTTGTATTTAAGAAAGAAGATTTGAGACAAACTGAAATGATTATTAAAGCTTTCAATGATGAAACACAAGAGGCTTATGGTGTAATATCCATTCCACTACAAATTGGTCCCAGAATTTTAGACACATCCATATTTATTGTACCATACCCAGAATCGTATAACATCCTTTTGGGATGTCCTTGTATCAATTCCATGAGATAAGTCCCCTCTACTTTACATCAGTGTGTTAAATTCGAATTTTAGAATCAATTGGTCACTATCCATGGTGATCCTAGGTCATTTGAAATGTGTGTAATAGCAAAACCTTTTAATGTTCCCTTTTGTCTTGCTCTTTCATCATTAGAACCTAAACCTTAAAAAACTTATTTAGCTAAATCAGAACCATCACCTCCTTCTGAATAATCAAAGTCTTCTGATAAAGATAATCCTTCTACATCATATCCTTTGATAGATGAAGTTTTACAAGATTTGTCTACTATATTGGAACCCATAAAATAAGATGACTATAATGTACAATATTCCATTATTTTATCTCAACTACCACCATCTCCACGTACATTTGGATTACCACAGAAACAAAGGAGCATCTATCATGTTGGAAGTTGTACTTTCATTGGTGTTGGATGTGCTTTAGACAAAATTAATATCAGGTGAATGAGCTTTACCTGTGATGAAGATGGTTTTGCTCGATGCTTATTTTCTAATAAATATATAAAATCTAAACAAATGATGTGTGATATGGGATACAAAGGTAATGGTTTAGGTCCCCTAGAAAATAGGATACTTGAACCAATAGAAGTAGATGAATGGCATGCCCATTGTGGCATAGGCTATATCCCCATAAAAACTCGACCTTTTCTTTTTTATGAATATGATCATCTTATAACATATGATGAATACTTAGAAAAACAAGAACAATTAAAGAAATGTAAGAGAGCTTATCAGTTTTCTTGCAACATGTTATCAGTGGTACATCCAAATATGATAGCTAATTCATATGAATGTGTAGAAGGCGATATTTTTTATGACATTCCTCATGAAGACATTATGAGAAATAGGTTCTTCTTTGATGGGTCTATCCCATGTATAGCTCACGTTCAAACAACTACACAGGATGAACTAGCTAACTTATCTCTAGAAGAAGTTCAATAAATGGGTGTTTCACCCACTCCCCCTAATTTCGAAATAGATCTAAGAATCGAATTAGAAGCCATCCTAAAAATTAATATTGGCACAAAAAGCAATCCCTGAATAGTTAAAATTGGGACTGATTTAAATAACGAAGAGTAAACCAAATATACATAACTTCTAATAGAATACCCTGACATCTTTGCTTGGACATACATTGATATGCTAGGTCTAGATCCTCATGTGGTTATGTACCACTTAGTGGTTTTCCCTAATGTTAAACTTGTCAAAAAAAAACTTGGGAAAATGCATCCTAAATTAGTCTTGTTGGTTAAAAATGAATTACAAAAACTCTTAGATGTAACTTTAATTCAAGCCATAGACTATTCTGACTGGATATCTAATGTTGTACCCGTAACCAAAAAAGAGGCTACTAAAATTAGAATTTGTACTGATTTTAGGAACATCAATGTTGCATGTCCCAAAGATGACTTTCCCCTTCCTAATATGGATCAAATTATTTATTTTACAACAGGACATGGAATTTTATCACTTATGGATGGATTTTTTGGATACAATCAAATTCGTATAGCACCATAAGATCAACCTAAAACTACATTTATAACACCTTGGGGAACTTTTATTGGAAAGTGATGCCCTTCGGTCTAAATAATACAGGGGCAAATTACCAACGAGCTATGATGTACATATTTCATGATATTATGTATGATATCCTACATGATTATGTGGATGACATCATATCTTGTTCTATAAAATGAAAAGATCATATCCCTGATTTACGATGAGTCTTTGATAGACTTCGTGAATACAAAGTATGATTGAATCCAAATAAATGTGTTTGGAGTAAAATAAGGAAATTTAGGGTTTATAGTGTCCATGTGTGGCATATAAATAGACCCTACCAAGATTAAGGCTATCATTGATATGCCACCATCCAAAAATTTAATAGAGCTAAGGAGACTACAAGGTAAGCTACAGTCCATCCGATTCTTTATTGATAAACTAGCATATAAATATAAACCCTTTCTTATATTGCTTAATAAAGATACACCTTTTGTGAATAGACTTTTGAAACCCTTAATACATATTTACTTACCCCACTGGTGCTTGTTCCACCTAGACTAGAGCACCCATTCATCTTATATATTTCGGCTTAAAAACTTGCGTTAGGCACAATGTTAGTACAACATGATGAGAAAAAGAAAGAATGAGCTATTTACTACATAAGAAAAACTTTAATAAGTTATGAAACTTGGGACACTCCTTTAGAAAATATTTGTTTAGCTATTGTGTTCTCTACACAAAAACTATGTCACTACATGCTTAGTCAAAAGACTTATGTTATTGCTAAATTCAATCCATTACGATATTTAATGAGTAGACCTCATTTATCAGGATGAGCAAAAAAATGGTTTTTTGCTTTGAGTGAGTTTGACCTAACCTTTATTGGGCAAAAGTCCATAAAAGGTTAAGTCATAGCATATCAGCTTGTCGTTGCTCCTCTTGAATCTACTCACCCTTTGATGATAGAATTCTCCGATGAATGTCTTAATCTAGATACTGACTCTTCAAAATCATGGTCTATATTTTTTGATGGAGCCCATGGTATGAGTGGCACAAGTGCAGGTATCATATTGGTATCCCCATAGAAACAACTTATCCCATTATCTTTTAAACTCCAATTTACTTGAATAACATAAGCTTATACTGATAGGGGGGTGAACAGTATATGATAAAACATTTTACTTTTCAATCCATATGATAACATCAACAATATCAAAGTAGTAAACATTGCACACATCATCACACACATGAGAGACATGATCTGACGTGGTTCACCCAGTGTGGGATACTCCACGGAGAATATTCCTTATAAATTTTCTCAATGAATTCTTTTGGAAATCAATTCCCTATTACAATGTTTATGGACTTCTATCCAAAGGAGACACCAATCCCCTTGCTTTGGTTCATGGATATCTATCCATAGGTGTTGGACATTTTGAGTCCTAAAAGTTAAAGTTGTCATTGATGTCAAGAAATGAAGTCATATTTAATGTCAAGGAATTCAGAAAAAATAAAGTCGTCAAAGGTGTCACAAATATTTAGGAAGAAGCTTCAACAGTGCAGAAGTTAAAGGCAAAAGGGCTCCATAATATTTTAATATTATATGAGAGCATAAGTTAAAATGGGTTTTCATAAATACCCAAGGAGGCCTATTGCAAAGTTCAAAGGAGGTCTAATATTTATTTTATAAAATATTTAAATTCAAAAGGAATTTAATTTTTATAAATAAATATCATCAATACAAAGTTATGCAATAAGAGAAGGCCTTAAAAGACAAAGGTTATAATTATAATTTATAAAATTTAAATTCCTTGGAATTTAAATCTTTTATAAATTACAAAGGATAAATGCGCCGACGTCATTGAAAATTTGGAGCACCGACGTTTGAAGATAATGGCAACTTCGTGTATAAAAAGGGAGGCCAAAAGACCTTGAAGATTATCCCTCGAACGATTGATATGCGCCAAGGTTGAAATATTTCGTATGCGATTTCGAGAGCTTCGTTGAGGAAGAAGACGAAAAATATTTTCGTCTTAACCACCAGGCATAAGGTGAAGAGGTTGGATATTTCTAAGCACGTTGGACACGGTGGTCCATTGGCAGCTAATGATCTGCAAAAACGTTGGTGGAAGCAAGAGCCCGCGTTCGAAACCCGTTGGTGGTAAGCGCCAAAGGGAAAGGTTTTCGTGCTTCATGTTTTTTGATTAAGGCACCAGGGAAGGAAGATAGTGCACGTAGAGCCTTTTGGTTCTCAACGTGCATTGAGCGCACGTGGTTGAGGAGCCCGTGGCTAGGGCGTTCACGGAGGCAGAGGTTAAGGGTTCGAAACCCGTGGAGAGGCAAAGGTAATTTTTTGTTTATATTTTTATTGCCTAAAGTTTTAATTAAAGTCTTTATTAGGAGTGATAAGGGGTTTGTTAAAAGGTTTTTAGTTAGGCAATAAAATTAGTGGTTAGGAGAAATAAGGAGTGATAGCAAATTGTCATGTGTTGAATTGTGATTTATAAAAGAGGATATATTCTTTTTAAATTGGAGTAATAAGGTAGTAAGAGGTTGTGATTTTTAGTGAGTGTTGATTTTATTTGTAAAAGGATTTTTGCCAAAGAGATTATTATGAGGGTATTGATATTATTTTAAAGTTGGAGTGATAAGGTGTATTTTGTTTGATATCATTTTGTATTGTGTTTTGTTGAGGAAATTATTATCTTCTAACCCTTATTGAGATTGGCAAAGAAGAAATTGTGAGTGTGGCAGATTTGTGAGATCTACTCCTTGTCAAGCAAAAAGGTATGGGCAAATTCTTCCTTGGTTGAGTTGGTTGATTGGCCTTCTAAATAAAGTTTGGAGTGAAAAGGATTTGGTTAGGGTTTCCATTTCGAAAGTGTTTGATTTAATGCTTCAAGGTTTTCTGGAATTAAGAGTTGTGATTAAAACCTTGTTTTATAAGCATTGTTGTTGAAGCCATTGGATTGTGTGAAGAACTTGAGTTAGGGTTTTGAAAATATCATGAGTATCATTGTTATGTGAAGATTGTTTTATAAGCATTGTTGATGAAGTGAGTTGTTGTGCAAAGAACTTGAACTAGGGTTTGAAAAGATCATGAGTATCATTGTTATGTGAGATTTGTTGTTGAGCATTGTTGGAAACATTTTGAGTTGGTTGATATATGCTTGGACTAGGGTTTGTGAGAAAGGGATGTTTCATTAAGCAATTGGTTGAGTTGAGTGGTTGAGCCTAGTCAAGTGGTTGTATGAAGTGATTGTTCAAGTTCCATAAAACAAACTATTCTTTATTCTGATTTGAGTTGAGAAAGTGATTGAGCATTGAGTATAGAACATATTGAGTCTCTAACAATTCTCTTTATGCTTCTATGAGATTGAAAGTGATTGAGCATTGAGTGTAGAACATATTGAGTCTCTAAAAATTCTCTTTATGCTTCTATGAGATTGGACAAGTTCTGTGTGGACTTGTTAAGCATATTTGAGGTAAGTCTTTGAGGAGACTTGTGGACTGATTTTGTGTGAGATTTTGTGGAAGCTTACAATATATATTTGGTTAAGTTCTAGAGAGAACTTATTGAGCATATTTGGACAAGTTCTGTGTGAGCTTGTTGAGTAGATTTGGAATATTTTTTTGTGTGGATTTGTTGAGCAGATATTGTGTATGAGATTGTTGTTTAGTGCAGATAGTTTGAGTGGACTTGTTGAGCATATTTGTGCTAGATCGATTGGATATGTTTAGTGTAGATTTGAGATAGAGCTTTGGAGGTGATAGAGTAGAGAGGATAGTAGTCTCTAGTGGATAGAGATCCATCAGCCAGGGTAGTGAGGATAGGTCTTCTGAGTGGGGACAAGAGTCTTCAGTGGAGAGAGATCCACAAGCCAGTGTAGTGGAGGTAGTAGTCTTCTAGAGGATCACCAACTAGAGTAGAGGAGGAGTTCTCCTATGGATAGAGATCCATGAACTAGATTTAGGGGATCAGCATCTCCTTTGGATAGAGGTCCATAAACATTGTAATAGGGAAAGAATTCCCAAGAGATTGATTGAGAAAATTTTAGTAAAATATTTTCTCCGTGGAGGTAGCCATATTTGGGTGAACCATGTTAAATTGGTGTCTCTATTATGTGTGGTGATTTATGCATTGCTTTTATTACTACTGTTAATATTGCTATCTATACATTGCATAATATTGATTTGGAAAGAAAAGTAAAAAGTGCTCTTATATTGTTCACCCCCCTCTCAGTATAAGCTTGTGTTCTTCAATTGGTATCAAGTGGGTGCCTTCATAAGAGTTTAACAGCTTGAAGGAAAAGCTAACAAGAACACAATGGATCCTAAGGAGGTGTCCTCAACTAACTCAACACCAGTATTTGATGGAAATGACTACATGTATTGGAGTATGATGATGAGGATCTACCTAATGGCACTTGGCAATGAAGTTTGGGATGTAGTGGAATTTGGATATGATCCAATAGTCAATCCTCCTATAGATAAGGAAGGTAAGCTTCTACAACACTATAATTCAAAAGCAATGAATGCACTTGTGAGAGGTTTGCATAGAATAGAGTCTATGAAAGTTATGCATTGTAGAACTACAAAAGAAATGTGGGATAAATTGCAAGGTATATATGAGGGAGATAAAAGTGTCAAGAAAGCAAAGATATGAAATCTCAAAGGATAATTTGAAACATTGAGAATGAATGAAGAGGAAAATATCAGTGCTTATCTAATTCGAATTGATGAGGTTGTTAATGATATGCAAGGACTTGGAATGAAGATTGATGAATCAGATGTTTGTGATAAAGTCTTAAGATCTCTTCCAAATAGATTCAGTGAACAGGTTTCTACTATAGAAATATCATTGGATGGTGATACTTTGACAAGAGATAAGTTGCTTGGTATGCTAACAACTTTTGAGATAAGAACAAAAGATCCTACTCCCCAGAAGGAAGCAACATTCAAAGCAATCAAGAAAACAAAGGGTAAGAAGTCAGAATCAAGCAGTGAGTCATCCAGTGATGAAGAAGCTAATTATGGTAGAAGAAATAAAGGTTCCAGAAGATCCATAGATCTAAGATCTATTAAGTGTTTCAATTGTGGAAAGTTTGGACATTTTGCAATAGATTGTAAAGAACCAAAGAACAACAATGGTGAAGAAAAATAGGATCACAAGTACAGGGAATCAAAAAGATATAGGCAAGATAAGCATCAGAAGAAAAGCAAGGATGGACAAAGCAGACAAGGAAAGAAGTTCTTTCAAAGACAAAAGAGGAGCTACTATGCGGATAATGCAAGTAAGTACTCAAGTGATAGTGATGCTAGTTTTTCAGACAATGATAGAGATGAAGTTCTGTTTATGATTGAAGAAAAAGAACCAGCTTAAGAAAACTCCAGTTATTCTCAAGTGTTTTAGATGTGGTAACTTTGGACATCTTGAAGATGATTGTACAAGGGATGGTTATAGTTTTAGTGATGATGAGTATGAGAATGCACTTGAAGGACCAGATGAAAATCTTCTAATGGCATTATTAGAAGAAGATGAAAGTGATCCTATAGAAGACAAGCCAAAAGAGAGTAATGATGTGGACAAAGGTAAAAAAATAGAGGATTATTCAAAAGAGAATGGTTATGATCTCAAGGGAGAACTCATCTATGCCCTTGACACGGTAAAGAAGGTAAGGAAGCAACACTCTAAACTTGAAATTCAGTTTCAAGAATGTGATGAAGAAAGAAGATTGCTTATAGAGGATTTAGAAAAATCAAAGGCTAAAGCAAAGAAGTTCAAAGATAAGTTAGAAGCAAAGATCTTGGAATGTGAGAAGTTAGCACAAGAAGTGGCACTACTAAAAGAATATTTAGAGGACTCCAAGATCAAGATGAAGGGATTTAAAAATAGCTCAAAGAACTTGGATAAGTTCATCAAGACACAAAAGACTACATCAAAGAAAATAGGTCTTGGATTTGAAAAGGATCAAAAGAAATGGGAAGGAGAGTCAACTTCAAGTTTTGGAGGAGAAGAAACTTCAGATGAAGATACTTCAGAAGAAGATAGTGGAAAATAAAATGAGACATCAGAGGATGGGTTGGACAATAGAGAGTTCAACAAAAATAGGAACAATGCACAAAGAAGATACAGATGGAACAACAATCAGAACAGGAGACCTATGAGGTCAAGACAAGGAAACTTCAGTGGAAGATGTTTTTCATGTCACAGGTTTGGGCACATGGCTTCATAGTGCAGGACACATGAAAGATAGGAATATGGGAATGGATAACTTTTTCATGGGTATTGTTACTCATGTAATCAGTTTGGTCACAAGGCAATGAATTGCAGGGTTCATGATAGAAGAGGATATGGCTTCACTAGGAGAAATCCTAAGACATTTGCACCTCCAAGGAATAATAACATTAAGTGTTATAAGTGCAATAATGATGGTCATACAACAAAGTGGTGTAGAGCAGACATTCTAAAAATAGGTATGAATAGGAACAGGAACATGAACATGAACATGAACATGAGAACAGAAAGAACAGAATAGGAATAGGAACATGAATATGAATATGAATAGGAATAGGAACGAACATGGACAGAATAGGAATAGGAACATGGATGTGAACAGGAATAGGAATAGGAACAGGAATGATGACATGGACAGGAACATAGACATGGATAGAAATAGTCAGAGGATTCAAAAAATTTAGAAAAGAAGAGAAGAGGATAAAGGTAAAGAACAATGCTTTCTGGGAGTAGAAATACTCCCACCCCAGAATTAACCACCTTAACAGAAGGTGGGGGAGGGGCTAAGCTAAGAGGCTCATTCTTAGCCCCGAGCCCCAAAGGTGACCCTTTGCCATTGATGTCAAAGGGGAGAGAGATTTGAGTATTGGGGAGAGATTTGATATTTGAGAGAGCATTGAGCCAGGGGAGAAGTGTCCCAGGGGGAGAAGCATAGAAGAAGAAGTCAAGTTTTTGGTAAAAATTTTTGGGTTGCCATCAATGACAAAGGGGGAGATTGTTGGACATTTTGAGTCCTAAAAGTTAAAGTTGTCATTGATGTCAAGAAATGAAGTCATCTTTAATGTCAAGGAATTCGGAAAAAAATAAAGTCGTCAAAGGTGTCAGGAAGAAGCTTCAACAGTGCAGAAGTTAAAGGCAAAAGGGCTCCATAATATTTTAATATTATATGAGAGCATAAGTTAAAATGGGTTTTCATAAATACCCAAGGAGGCCTATTGCAAAGTTCAAAGGAGGTCTAATATTTATTTTATAAAATATTTAAATTCAAAAGGAATTTAAATTTTATAAATAAATATCATCAATACAAAGTTATGCAATAAGAGAAGGCCTTAAAAGACAAAGGTTATAATTATAATTTATAAAATTTAAATTCCTTGGAATTTAAATCTTTTATAAATTACAAAGGATAAATGCGTCGACGTCATTGAAAATTTGGAGCGTCGACGTTTGAAGATAATGGCAACTTCATGTATAAAAAGGGAGGCCAAAAGACCTTGAAGATTATCCCTCGAACGATTGATATGCGCCAAGGTTGAAATATTTCGTATGCGATTTCGAGAGCTTCGTTGAGGAAGAAGACAAAAAATATTTTCGTCTTAACCACCAGGCATAAGGTGAAGAGGTTGGAGATTTCTAAGCACGTTGGACACGGTGGTCCATTGGCAGCTAATGATCTATGAAAATATTGGTGGAAGCAAGAGCCCGCGTTCGAAACCCGTTGGTGGTAAGCGCCAAAGGGAAAGGTTTTCGTGCTTCATGTTTTTTGATTAAGGCGCCAGGGAAGGAAGATAGTGCACGTAGAGCCTTTTGGTTCTCAACGTGCATTGAGCGCACGTGGTTGAGGAGCCCATGGCTAGGGCATTCGCGGAGGCAGAGGTTAAGGGTTCAAAACCCGTGGAGAGGCAAAGGTAATTTTTTGTTTATATTTTTATTGCCTAAAGTTTTAATTAAAGTCTTTATTAGGAGTGATAAGGGGTTTGTTAAAAGGTTTTTAGTTAGGCAATAAAATTAGTGGTTAGGAGAAATAAGGAGTGATAGCAAATTGTCATGTGTTGAATTGTGATTTATAAAAGAGGATATATTCTTTTTAAATTGGAGTAATAAGGTAGTAAGAGGTTGTGATTTTTAGTGAGTGTTGATTTTATTTGTAAAAGGATTTTTGCCAAAGAGATTATTATGAGGGTATTGATATTATTTTAAAGTTGGAGTGATAAGGTGTATTTTGTTTGATATCATTTTGTATTGTGTTTTGTTGAGGAAATTATTATCTTCTAACCCTTATTGAGATTGGCAAAGAAGAAATTGTGAGTGTGGCAGATTTGTGAGATCTACTCCTTGTCAAGCAAAAAGGTATGGGCAAATTCTTCCTTGGTTGAGTTGGTTGATTGGCCTTCTAAATAAATTTTGGAGTGAAAAGGATTTGGTTAGGGTTTCCATTTCGAAAGTGTTTGATTTAATGCTTCAAGGTTTTCTGGAATTAAGAGTTGTGATTAAAACCTTGTTTTATAAGCATTGTTGTTGAAGCCATTGGATTGTGTGAAGAACTTGAGTTAGGGTTTTGAAAATATCATGAGTATCATTGTTATGTGAAGATTGTTTTATAAGCATTGTTGATGAAGTGAGTTGTTGTGCAAAGAACTTGAACTAGGGTTTGAAAAGATCATGAGTATCATTGTTATGTGAGATTTGTTGTTGAGCATTGTTGGAAATATTTTGAGTTGGTTGATATATGCTTGGACTAGGGTTTGTGAGAAAGGGGTGTTTCATTAAGCAATTGGTTGAGTTGAGTGGTTGAGCCTAGTCAAGTGGTTGTATGAAGTGATTGTTCAAGTTCCATAAAACAAACTATTCTTTATTCTGATTTGAGTTGAGAAAGTGATTGAGCATTGAGTATAGAACATATTGAGTCTCTAACAATTCTCTTTATGCTTCTATGAGATTGAAAGTGATTGAGCATTGAGTGTAGAACATATTGAGTCTCTAAAAATTCTCTTTATGCTTCTATGAGATTGGACAAGTTCTATGTGTGGACTTGTTAAGCAGATTTGAGGTAAGTCTTTGAGGAGACTTGTGGACTAATTTTGTGTGAGCTTTTGTGGAAGCTTACAATATAGATTTGGTTAAGTTCTAGAGAAACTTATTGAGCAGATTTGGACAAGTTTTGTTTGAGCTTGTTGAGCAGATTTGGATAGTATTTGAGTTGTGCTTTGAGCAGAATTTGAGCGAGTTAAGAGTGGGACTTGGTTGAGAAGATTGAGAAGTTTGTGGATTTGTTGAGCAGATTTAGTGGATTAGATGGGATATGTTTGTGTGAGATTTGAGTGGACTTGTTGAGAATATTTGTGCTAGAGATAGAATGGATTTTAGTGTAGATTTGAGATAGAGCTTTGGAGGTGATAGAGCAGAGAGGATAGTAGTCTCTAGTGGATAGAGATCCATCAGCCAGGGTAGTGAGGATAGGTCTTCTGAGTGGGGACAAGAGTCTTCGGTGGAGAGAGATCCACAAGCCAGTGCAGTGGAGGTAGTAGTCTTCTAGAGGATCACCAGCCGAGTAGAGGAGAAGGAGTTCTCCTATGGATAGAGATCCATGAACCAGATTTAGGGGATCAACATCTCCTTTGGATAGAGGTCCATAAACATTGTAATAGGGAAAGAATTCCCAAGAGATTGATTGAGAAAATTTTAGTAAAATATTTTCTCCGTGGAGGTAGCCATCTTTGGGTGAACCACGTTAAATTGGTGTCTCTATTGTGTGTGGTGATTTGTGCATTGCTTTGATTATTGATGTTAATATTGCTATCTATACATTGCATAATATTGATTTGGAAAGAAAAGTAAAAAGTGCTCTTATACTAGACTCTTTCCCCTCTACTTTGGTTTATGGATCTCTATCCATAGGAGAAATTTTTTCCTTCTACTCTTGTTGATGATCTTCTAGAAGACTTATGCCCCCACAGCTCTGGCTTATGGATCTCTCTCCATAGAAGACCTCTATCCTCACTACCCTGGATAATGGATCTCTATCCACTAGAGACTACTATCCTCTGTTCTATCACCTCCAAAGCTTACTTTCAACTCTGTCTCAAATCTACACCAAAATCTATCCCAAGTCTAGTACAAATATGCTCTATCTCTGTTCACAAATCTACTCATAGATCTGCTCATAAATCTCTATCTCAAATCTGCTTAGATTTGCCCTAAAACCTTCATAAATATTTGCTCAAATATGCTTTGGCATATGCTCAAACTTGCTCTAACACATTTCTCAAAATATCTCACAAAATATGATCAATCAATCTCAAATATTCCTCACAATGCTATCAAATGCTTTGTCTAATATTCAAAGTAGTTCCTTTAAGTTGAAGCAGTTTAGACATATTCTATTCAAAATTTGTTTAACCTCTGGAACATATAGAGAATGATGTACTCTATCAAAAAATCAATATTTTCTACTCAATCATTAATTTTGTTGCTTTCACAAATCTGATTTCTAATGTTTGCACATTCACTTTTAATATCACTTCAAAACCAATGCTCAATAATTTCACTCAATCATTCAACCAATGAGGTACTCAAAACTTGCTCATACATTTCCAACAATGCTTATCAAACAATCATTTTCACTCCACCTTATGTTTCACACACTTATTTCAACAAACACTTCAAACAAAGGATGATGTGCCCATGCCTTTTTGATTTTATGGAGATATGTCTTCAAAACTAGTCTTTCTTACAATCAAATGCTTTTGTTCTAATTCAAGGTTAGATAGCAATAGTCTATCTCAAAATCCCCACATGAACATTCAACTCAAAAAATATTTCACCATACAAATATTTCTAAAATTCCAAACCACTTATACACCTTATTACTCCTATTTTTGCCAATAAATCTCATCAACAGATTGACCAATTACATAAGAAAAATAAATCACATACACCTTATATCTCCTAACTTTGTATTAATGCATTTCCAAAAATAAAAACTCCACTTTAATTTTTGTCTTAATGCATTAACAAAACAATCAACCTTAATTTCTATCTCAAAAATAAATCACCTTATACCTCCTTTTAATGCAAAAATAAAATTATTTTAAGCCACCTTATAACTTCCTGGCACATACCTTAGCCACCATAGAACCTTAGGGCAAAATTTATTTTTAACCAAAAATTAATCCCCTTGTCGCCTACCGCCTGCCACCAGGATTCAAACCCGTGGTGCCTGCTAGCCCTATGCCTTAGCCTTGGTAAGGCTACCACATGGGCTAGCCAATCCATATGATTATAAAGTGCACAATATCCCTCTTAATGTCTATCATCGACGATAAAACAAAACATGTACTGCTTCCAAAAACCTTCCTCCATGTGAATTGAATGCAGGACCTTTCCCTTGCCATGTATTGCACAAGCTCCACTTTCTAGCTTGGCTGCCATGGTGGATGAGTGAGGACTCTTTCCCTCTTCCCTTTGACCACTGACTTCTACACTCAAAGCACCACATGCTTGTCTTCTCCCTTCTACGTCACATGAGCTATTTGATTATTTAGAGGCTCTTCGAATTTTTTTTAACACAAAACTTAGGCTAAACTTTAGCCTTATATATATATTTCCCTCCTTTATTTTAGTTGTAAGTCCTCTTTTTGTAATTCAAATTTTGGTATTTCGAATTACTATATTTAATTATAATTTAAATATTTAAAACCTTTTAGCATTTTTCTTTTTAGGGATAACCTTGCCATCATTTATGAATATTTTAACCTTTGCCAAATTACCACCAAGGTAACTTATTGCCACCATTAATAAATATTTTATCCTTCACCAAGGTAATTTATAAATCTTTTTCCAAATATGATGGAGAGGTATTCCTTTCTTCTTGTTGCCTTATACCTCATGTGCAATCAAGAGAAATATTCTCACAAATATTTCCATCAAAATAGGACCTCTAACCTCTTAACATTAATCAACCTTTTTGACATTAATTCCATAAAATTGGGACATCAAACCTCTTAACATCAATGACAACAAAATATGCTCAAATTTCCAATAATCTCCCCCTTTGTCATTGATGGCAACCCTTTTCTCTTTAAGCATTCCTTTTATATTTTTCCAAGTTTGCTCCCCTTGAGAAACTGATCCCCCTGACTGAATGCTCTCCCCCTAACTCAAATCTCTCCCCCTTTGACATCAATGGAAAATGGACTCCTTTGGGGCTAAATATAAGACTCTTAGCTTAGCCCCCTCCCCACCTCCTCTCCTTGAGGTGATTAATTTTGGGGTGGGAGTAAAATTACTCCTAATTTTCTTTTGAGATACTCAAAAATTTCTTTTGGAAGTGGCTTAGTGAAAATATCCACAATATGTTCCTTTTTAGTAACATATTCCAACCTGACTTGCGTATCTGTCACATACTCTCTCATAAAATGGTATTTAATTGTAATGTGCTTGGTCCCGGAGTGCATCACTAGATTATTTGAAATATTTATAGCACTTGTATTATCACACAGTATGGATATAGGGTGATCATGTTCTATATTGAATTCCTTTAAAGTTTGTTGCATCCATAACACTTGTGTATAAAAAGCAACCATTGAAATATACACTTCCTCAGCTATATATAAAGATAGTGATGCCTATTTCTTGCTTAGCCAAGAGACTAAAAAATCTCCAAGAAAGAATGCTCCTCCACTTGTAATTTTTTTGTCATCAATGCTTCCAACCCAATCTACATCTGTATATGCTATGAGAGTGAAATTGTCATTTTTGGGATACCAAAGCCCAAAATCCATAGTCCCTTTTAAATACCTGAGAATCCTTTTTACTACCATTACATGTGTTTCTTTTGGTGTTGCTTGAAATCTTACCACTAGTCCCACTGCCTGCATTATATCTGGTCTTTATAGTTGTGACATATAGTAAGCTGCCAATCATAGATCTATACAATTTTTTATTTACCTTATTCATCATATTTACTTAAATTGCATCCTGTAACCATTGGGGTACTTACTGGTTTGAAATATTCTAACTTAAATTTCTTCAGCATCTCTTTTATATACTTGGTTTGTGAGATAAATACACCTTTCTCTGATTATAAAATATGTAGTCCAAGAAAGAAGGACAACTTACCAAGCATTGACATTTCAAATTCATTCTGCATGCTCTTTATTAATTTTTGACATATCTTACCATTGTTACCTCTAAAAATGATATCATCCACATAAACAACCACAATTAGTAAGTCATTTCCTTCATTTTTGATGTATAATTTATCGTCCACTATTCCTTTCTTGAAACCCTATTCTTGGAGATACTTATCCAATATTGAATACCAAGCTCTAGGATCTTGCTTTAGTCCATAAAGTGCCTTCTTTAATTTGTATACATAGTCTGGTTTATCAGTTAGGGTGAATCCCTCAGGTTGCTCAATGTAAACCTCTTCTTCCAAGACACCATTGATAAAGGTTGATTTAACATCCATTTGATATACTTTGAAGTTTTTGAAGCTTGAGAAAGCTAAAAATATCCTTATGGCCTCAATTCATGCAACCAAAGAAAATGTCTCATCAAATTCAATCCCTTCAACCTGTGCATAACCTTTGCATACTAATCTTGCTTTATTTCTGACAACCTGACCATCTTCATTTAACTTGTTTCTGAAAACCCATTTAGTTCCATTCACATTCTTACCTTTTGGTCATGGGACAAGTTCCCAAGTCTCACTTTTTTCTATTTGATCTAGTTCCTCATTCATTACCTTGATCCAAAACTTATCTTCTCTTGCCTCATTGAAATCTCTGGGCTTAATTTTAGATAACAAGAAAAAATTTGCATGCTCACTCGTTCTTATTATCTTCCTCCTTGTCTATCTCTCATTTGGATTTCCAATTATTAGATCTTCTGGATGATTTTTCTGCACATACCTGAATGGATTTTTGGGTAGTGGTCTTTGTGTTTCTTCTTCTTCTGATTCTTCATGTAACTCTTCTTGGTAACTTTCTTCTTCTTCATACATAATTTCTCTTGTTGGTTCTTTTGACCCTGTCTGTTCATCAATTGTCACATTTATACTTTCTATAATAGTATGTGTCCTCTTATTATAGAATCTATAGGCTTTTCTCTTAGTGTATTAGCCAAGGAAAATACCCTCATCACATCTTGAATCAAACTTACCCAGATTTTTCTCTTCTCATCTTATGTAACATTTACTTCTAAAGATTTTGAAATATTTTACTCTAGTATCCCTTTCTAGAGCTCATATGGGGTTTTGTGGTGATTTACTCTCATTTGAGCTCTATTTATGATATACACTATTGTATGTACTACCTCTTTCCAAAAACCATCTGAAATATTAGACTCATTTAACATGGCTCTAGCCATATTTTCAATAGTCCTGTTTTTCCTTTCAACTACCCCATTTTGTTGAGGATTTCTTGCTGCTAAATATTCTATTTTGATCCCATGTTGTTCACAAAATTCTATGAATTCATTTGAGGTAAATTCTCCTCCTCTATCTAATATTAAACCCTTAATCCTTCTACCTATTTCATTTTCTACTAATTCTTTAAAAGCTTTGAACTTCTCAAGGGCTTCTGAATTTTCTTTTAGGAAGTCTACCCAAATCATTTTGGAATAATCATCTATAAATAATATAAAGTAACTTTCACCTTGTAGAATTTTTGTCCTTGTAGGGCCACATAGGTAAGTGTGCACTAGTTTCAATGGCTCAAATGACATAAATCCTTTTGACTTGAAACTTGTTCTAGTTTGCTTCCCATGCTGACATTATGCACAAATTGTGTTTTGTGGCCTTTTTATCTTGGGTAATGAAAGCACGAGATTTCGAAAGCAAAAGGAAAACTATAACTATGCAATATAAGACAAAATGTAACGCTTTAATCCTATGCACAAAAACAAGGAAAGGAGATAAATTGGAGACGAAAGAAAAGATGTAAGGAAATCACAACCCTCTTTATTCAAATTTCTTATCCTCGGTTACATAGACGTCTCCTCCCTTTTTAGGGGCTAGGAGCATTAAATTGGTCTTTGTTACAATTTGTGACTTAGTCTTCCTCCTTCCGCATGCCCATGTTTGGAATGGGCGGGCCAAATTTTGTCGCCGCTTGCATTGGTAAGGTAGACTCCTCGTCGCTCCTCTAATGCTGCAACTCTGCACTCAAAGAAACAAACAAGAAAGTCAATAGCACCTGTGTATGAAAAATAAAAGATGAATCTAACGATGGTTGAAATGAATCTAAATGAAATGAAAGACTTGACAAAAGCATAAACATGAAACTAAAAGAAATACCATGATTATGAAAGCACAAATCGCCAGTAAGTGAACTAGCAGCACTTTGTCGCTTAAAATGCTCCTTCTCGGTATCTCCTTTTGGGTGAGAAAACTCACCGTTTTTATAGACCCAAGGGGTCTTTTTGAATTAACATGCAAAAGTGTTTATTTGCATGAATGCTTTTGTTTGTGAAGAGAAGACTTCTTCTTGATCAAGGGCTTCTTAACTGCCTCTGTGCATGTCTTTGTGTGTTTTAGAAAACTCACTTGCACTCCTATGTCATGCATGAAAAGTTGAGTGGTAGTTCTGAGTTGTCATGCGCTGAGGTCCGACTTTTTGCTGGTCAAACTTGGCATTCGTCCCACCCCGGAGCGAGCGCTAATAATCGTCCCTGGGTGAAACGAGTACAAATCCATACTGCGTCCTTGGGTAGGACGAGTACAAATTCGCACTCGTCCTCGGGTGGGACAAATAAGAAATAAAGTGTCTAAAAGGTGCCAAACTAATTTTTGACTTGTAAAGCTGCTTGTGTAAGTGGTTAGAACCATCTGTTTAACCTCTGGGGGCTACCCTGGGGGCTGTGTGTGTTAATGTGATCAGTGTTTGTAGTCACATAATCGGATTGGTGTTGTTTTGGTGTCTATAGGTAAATCTCTGACTGCCTGCTTGTTACTTATTTTTACTATGTTTTCAAATTTCAAATGACCCATTCTTCTATGCCACAACTAGCTCTCATATTCTTGTGATAAGAAGCATTTTTCTCCCTTAATCTCACTTAGCATGTAGATATTTTTTATAGTTCTATTTGCATCTACAATGAGCTTTCTATTTTTAGATTTTTTGATCTCATATATATTTGGATGAAAGGTAATTGTGTGTCCCTAATCACAGATTTGGATTACACTTAGAAAAGTGTGCCTCAATCCCTTGACATACAATACATTCTCTGTATTTTTTTTCCATTATCTAAACTTAAGGTTCCTTTCCCATAGATTTTTGCTAAACCATTGTCACCAAATTTAATTGATCCTCCATTGATTTCTTTAAGTACAAGAAATTTACTTTTATCTCCTTTCATATGACTAGAACAACCACTATTTTCCTTTATCTTATACATGAAGAGCTATTTGTACTAACATTGACTTAACTTTCTTTTACTCTTTTCTCTCTCTCCTAATTGTTGAAGTTGTATTATTTTTGCTTGATTCAGGAAATACTATTTTACACCATTTTGCCTTGTGCCCAAAATTATTACATTTATAACATATGATATTGTCATCCATAAGAGGTGCAAAAGAATTGAAGTTTCTATCGATATTATCTTTCACATAACTAGTGCAATGTACAGCTCTATGACCATATTTGTTACATGAAAAACAATAGCCATGGAAGAGTTTTTGTAACCTATTGGCGTCCTTTGAATAATATGGTTGTGTTCTTTTTCTTTTGTTGTTCTTGTAATTTACTTTTATCCATGGATCTTCTTTCCCCTCTTCTTTATTGATGATTTTTCCTTTTAGTGCATTGGCATAAGTTATAGACTCTTCTTCATCTGATGTATTTGTTTCTTGGAAGCCTGACTCCTATTCTTGTTTCCCTAATTTTATGTCTTGCTATAATTTACCCTTAGCCTTTTCAACTTCCTTCCTTAGAGAGACAATTTTTTATTCTAATCTTTCACATTCTACCTCTCTTACCTTTAACATTTATGTCATATCTTGTTCAGTTTTCTTTCCTTCTTCAACTTTTATCTTGAGTTCTATGAGATTTTGTAGAAGTTCCATTTGTGCTTCCTAATCTTCTTGAATTTTATCCTTCAAACTTGAGTTCTTCTTTCTAACCTTTTCCAAGTTTCTAAGAGCAACAAATAATTCCTCTTTTATATCGAGCATGGCCTCTTCTCCATTTTCTAAGGTCATGTATGTTCTTGTGGGATATTCCTTCAAGTTGTTAGGATTTTTATGAAGGAACCCGCTCTGATACCAATTGAAGAACATAAACTTATACTGAGAGGGGGGTGAACAGTATATGATAAAACTTTTTACTTTTCAATCCATATGATAAAATCAACAATATCAAATTAGTAAACATTGCACACATCATCACATACATGAGAGACATGATTTAATGTGGTTCACCCAATGTGGGCTACTCCACGGAGAAAATATTCCTTATAAATTTTCTCAATGAATTCTTTTGGGAATCAATTCCCTATTACAATATTTATGGACTTCTATCCAAAGGAGACACAAATCCCCTTTCTCTAGTTCATGGATATCTATCCATATGATAACTCTTTCCTATTTATTTTGGTTCATGGATCTCTATCCATAGGATAACTCTTTCCCCTTTGCTTTGTCTAATGATCTTCTATAAGACTTCTACCCCCACTTCTCTGGCTTGTGTATCTCTCTCCATAGAAGACCTTTATCCTCATTACCTTGGCTAATGGATCTCTATCCACTAGAGACTGATGTCCTCTGATCTATCACATCTAAATATTACTTTCAACTTTGTCTCAAATATGCATCAAAATCTGTCTCAAGTCTAGTACAAATCTGCTCTATCTCTGTTCACAAATATGCTCAAAAATATCTATCTCAACTCTGCTTAGATCTGCCCTCAACCCTTCAAAAATACTTTCTGAAATCTACTCTAGCGCATGCTTAAACCTGCTCTAACACATTGCTCAAAATAGCTCACAAAATATGCTTAATCAATCTCAAATCTTCCTTACAATGCTATGAAATGCTTTGTCTAATCTTCAGAGTAACTCCTTTAATTTGAAGCAGTTTAGACATATTCTATTCTAAATTCATTTAACCTCTAAAACATATAGAGAATGATGTACTCTATAAAAACTCAATATGTTCTACTCAATCATTAAGGTTGTTGCTTTCACAAATATGATTTGTAATTTTTACGCGTTCACTTTCAATATCACTTCAAAACCAATGCTCAAGAATTTCACTTAATCATTCAACCAATGAGGTACTCAAAACTTGCTCATATATTTCTAATAATGCTCATCAAACAATACTTTTAACTCTACCTTATTTTTCACACACTCATTTCAAAAAACACTTCAAATAAAGGATGATGTGCCCATACCTTTTTGCTTTTATGGAGATATATCTTTAAAACTTGTCTTGCTTACAATAAAATCCTTTTGTGCTAATTCAAGGTTAGATAGCAATAGTCTATCTCAAAATCTCCACATGAACATTCACCACAACAAATATTTCACCATACAAAGATTTCTAAAATACCAAACCACTTATACACCTTATTAATCCTATCTTTGCCAATAAATTTCATCAACGGATTGACCAATTACATAATCAAAATAAATCACATACACCTTATATCTCCTAAGTTTGTATTAATGCATTTCCAAAAATAAAATATCCACTTTTAATTTTTGTCTTAATGCATTAATAAAGCAATCAACCTTAATTTCTAACTCAAAAATAAATCACCTTATACCTCATTTTAATGCAAAAATAAAATTATTTTAAACCACCTTATAACTTCCTAGCACATACCTTAGCCACCATAGAACCTTAGGGTAAAATTAATTTTTAACCAAAAATTAATCATCTTACCGCATTTTGCCTGCCATAAGGATTTGAACCCGCGGTGCCTACTGGACCCACACCTTAGCCTTGTAAGGCTATCGCGTGGGCTAGCCAAACCATATAGTTATAAAGTGCATTATCTCCCTCTTAACGTCTACCGTTGGTGATAAAATGAAACACGTGCTACTTCCAAAAATATTCCTCCACATGAATTGAACGTAGGACATTTCCCTTGCCATGCACTATGCAAGCTTTGTTTTCCAGCTTGGATGCCATGGCGGATGAGTGGGGATTCTTCCCCTCTTCCCTTTGACCACTAACTTCCATGCGCAAAGCACCACGTGCTTGTCTTCTCCCTTCTGCGTCGTACGAGCTATTCGATTATTCAGAGGCTCTTCAAATTTTTTGTAATTCTAATTTTGGTATTTCGAATTATTATATTTAATTATAATAATTTAAATCCTAAAGGATTTAAATATTATAATTTAAATATTTAAAACCTTTTGGGATTTTTCTTTTTAGGGATAACCTTGCCATCATTTATGAATATTTTAACCTTTTCCAAATTACCACCAAGGTAATTTATTGCCATCATTAATAAATATTTTAACCTTCACCAAGGTAATTTATAAATCCTTTTTCAAATATTATGGAGAGGTATTCATTTCTTCTTGTTGCCTTATACCTCATGTGCCATCAAGAGAAATATTCTCACAAATATTTCCATCAATTTAGGACCTCTAACCTCTTAACATTAATCAACCTTTTTGACATTAATTCCATCAAATTGGGATATCAAACCTCTTGACATCAATGACAACAAAACATGCTCAAATTTTCAAAATTACTTGCACAACTAATACAGCAAAATATGAAGTTCTAATCCTTGATTACGAGTCTTTTTAACTCTTAATATCAAAGAACTTTCAGTTTTTGGAGACTCACAACTCGTGGTAAATCAAGTTAATGATATTTACTAAACCTGAGATGAGAAACTATGTCCCTATAAAGAATACATTTTAAAACTTATTTTTTTATTTTAAAAGGTTACTATAGAAGTCATCTCATGTACCAATAATCATTTTGTCGATGTTATGGTAGTTGTTGCTTCTCTTATTCCTTTGGAGTTGAATTATGATCATGCTACTATCGTTATTCGTCAACTCCAAGAACCCGTATCATTAGAGTCATGCTTGGAACCTTTAGAAATATTTACAATTAAAGAAGCAGTTTCAGAACCATGGTATGGGGATATTTTAAGATTTATCCAAGATGTATCATTTCCAGATGGCTTTGATAGAAACCAAAAATGAGCATTACGCAAGCATTTTGTTTACTTCATAATTATCGAAGGCACTTTATATAATATATATTTTGAAGGTATCCTTTTACAATGCCTCAATTTTACTGAATCTGAAAGAGCTCTAATCGAGGTTCATTATGGATCTTGTGGAGGTCATTTTAGTGGTGATGCCATAGCCAAAAAACTCCTAATAATGGGATATTTTTGGCCCTCCATGGAAAAATATGCTCATGAATATGTACGTAAATGTGAAAAATATCATAAGCATGCAAACCTTGTTCATGCTCCTACTCAAGAACTTCAAGCTAGTTCTTTTCCTTGGTCGTTCTCAAAATGGGGCCTAGACATTATTAGAAAAATCAATCCAATTTCTTCATATGGCCATAAGTTCATTATCACCGCAACAAAGTATTTTAAAAAATGGGTAGAAGCTATGCCATTAGCTTCTTCTACAGGAACCCAAGTCTCAAAATTTATCTTTAATCAAATAATCTACAGATTTGGTATTCCATCCACACTTGTTTCAGATAATGAAACATGTTTTAAAAATAAAGACATCAAGAAACTTTGTGCCAAATATAAAATTCAACATAGATGGTCTACTCCATATTATCCGCAAGGGAATGGTCAATTTGAAGCATCTAATAAAACTTTAATTAAAATATTAAAAATATTGGTTAATAAATCAGTCTGATATTGGCACACCCAACTTTATCTAGCACTATGGGCTTATCGAACTAGTGATGGAACCCCTACTGGTGCCTCACCTTTTGTCCTAGTATATGGCACTGAAGCCATATTCCCATTTGAGCTTGAAGTCCCTTATTTAGGTCTTTTACTCTAAAATATTGAAGTAGGAGATGAACATCATATTGGATGATTAAACCAATTGGAATTATTAGATGAAAAGTGTATAAATACCTTAGAGCACTTTCGCTCATATCAAGATAAACTCAAAATATCATATTCTAAGAAATTCCACACTCGATATTTTGAGATTGGTGACTTAGTCCTTAAATAAAATAAAAAAAATACAAATGCTCAAAATGATTTAAAAGGAAAATTCCAACCAAATTGGTTGGGACCATTTATTATTACTGCAAAATTTGGATCTGGTGCATATCGATTGGCAACTTTAGATGGAAAATATCTTAAGGAACCCATGAATATAATGCACCTAAAATGATATTACGCATAATAGCAAATGATCTCATCACTGTACATATTTGTAAATACTTTGCATTTACTTTAAAATTATCATATTTCAAATCATATATCAATCAGTTATATTTATCACATCTACTTATCCAAAATAAAAACAAAAATATTTTGGGAACTCAATTTCATATGCCATATGGTTGCATCCATTTATTATGTATTAGACCGATGTTGTCAAAATTTATAGTTAATTATGGTTTACTTCGAAAGAATTCAAAAATTATCTTGAACCACTCAGCAAATATACATTTTTAATAAAATCTTCATTCTTGGTATTTATTATAAATCTCTCTTGAACCAAAATAACTACTGCTTCACTAAGTAAATTTTGAATTTTTAGGAACTGATATTGCCACTTTTTGAACCAATAATCACTTACACGTATTAAAAATGATTTTGTACAAGGGAATATAATACTACATAGTAGTCCTATCTCCTTAAGTGAAAGGTTTCCCTTGCTATCCTATTATGCGCATGGTTTAGAATACTGAGAATTGGAAAAAGGACAAGCTCCTCCCTACCCAAATAAAATCCCTTGCTCTCTGTCTAATCTGAGCAAGTATCCCTTAAAATAAAGAAAATAAAAGAGAAAAAATAAAAAAAGAGTAAAAGCAAAATGCTTTTTACTACAAAGCAATAAAATCCCCATTTTCAAAAATAAAAAATGAACAAGAATCCCTACTCAAAGAAATTAGAAGAAAATAAGGGGGTAATGAACTTGAATCCTTGAAATTCCTAAGTTATTTGAACACCATGGGGTGATCCTCATTATAGGTTAGGTGGCATCAATCCTGATTGGCAATGGTGGTATCCTTATGCATGGAGACATATCTATCACATTAGCGACCTTATTTTGTACATACCAATGTCAGCTTGTGGATTAGCTAGCTTTTGGTAGCTTGTATTACATAGTAGTTAAGTCCAACTGAGTGTATACAATCATGGTAAATGAACTCATCATTTGCACACACATTGGTTCTTAAAATTGGCTTGCATCACTACCTTACTCAAAATTGGTTAATTAATTTTATAAGCACACACATTTGATCCTTGAGATATTTTGTATCATAATTAAGGTCAAGATGGAAAATGAATCCACAAATCACACACTGGTTCTTGATAAATTTGACTTCATCCTAGAAATGACCAAAATTCTCCTTGAAAATTGATTAGCAAATGTCATCATCCCATCATGGATTGGTATGACTATTGGCCTATGGAATTGATCCTCAAAAATAATTACCCTTACATTTTATCTATTACTTAACAATAATACATCAAATTTTATTTCATCAACACTCATCATTCATCAGAAACATGCATTTGATCATACATAATCTATTATAACAATTAAAATTTGACTTCACGATGATGGCATGAAAACAACCCTAATAAAAATCTCTTTAGGAATTGTTATGCCTAGCGCAAGTCTTTTATCTAGCTTTATCATGCTTTATTATTATTATCATTGTTTAAACAACTACTTTAAGATTAAAAACAAAATTAATCTTCAAAATCACACACATTACTTATCATCAACTACATTACTTTCAATCAACTACATTCTAAACTACTTTTGGATCATAACCCTTTGAGGTTAGCAATATAACAAAACCTCACACAAGATTTGCTTCATGACTAAAGCAAGCAAATAGCCTCCATAAACAGTCATAAACAAGCACACATCTTCGAGGTATTATTGCTAATTGATCAAGATCGTAAGGGTATATTTCCACACACAATTACCTTTCTTTTTCCAACAATTCAATCATACTACATCACAAACATAAATTACTTCAAATTCTACTTTACTACACTACAATGATAGTTTGATTAAAGCATGAGAAAATGAACATCCAAAACCATACAAACAAGAATTAAAAGCATGATTATGTAGATTACCAAAAATAAATTAACAATACATCACATACCACCAAACACAATAACAAACCATAAGCATATATATATGTGTGTGTGTGTGTGTGTCATAAAAATATACAATCAATCACTCGATTGGTATACCATAATCATGAACATTGGTATACTCAATCACTAGGGGGTACACTACAAAAACTAGCTCAGTGTATCATCCCCTCGAACCTCTAGAACTCTAGGCCTCATCACTAGAAGGTGGTCTAGGATCACAAAATGCAGTAGCCCTAGATGTTGTCACAGACTCTGACCTTGTAGGCCTTGAAGGCATCAAATATGGGGGTAAAATAGCCTCTGACCCTTAGGAACAAGATAAAAATATAGATGTTGATAGAATAAAGCCCGTTGTGTGGTCGTAACCAACTCTACCACTGCTACCTTACTCCTTGAAGTATGGCTTGAAGTCACACTCTACGAATTTTGAGACTATGACAAAGGTGATGGTCCATGTACCTATATCCATGCTATCTAATCCTAAGCCTGGATCTCAAGGATCTATGCCTATTAAATTTACACCTCCAACTGCTAGATGCACATTGCCTAACTAGCAATCTGACTCCTCAGACCAGCATTCTCTGACCATAGAGCATCTATTTGTCTAGCACTACTTGACTCTTCTCCCTCTATCATAATGCCCTTCTTGGGTGAAACTATATGAGGGACTATAGGTGTCCCTCATGGATAAGATGGTATTATCTGCTCTAGTAGAGGGACATCCTGCTATAACCCCCTCTCCTACTGATGTTGGCTCCTCTCCCTCTCAACTCTAAGAGACTACTAATGCAACCCCGATGGTCATAGTCCTCTCATTTGAACCCCATGGGATAAAAAACCTCCCCATGTAAGAGGTATCTCCCTCTACAATAGCCTCTATCCCTATCCTAATCTACCTAATCTATTAGAGTGATGTTTATGTACCTCCTAAAATACCTCCTGCAACTTCCCAATAGCAACCCATGCATGAGTGAGTCTCATGAGTTACACAGTAGCATACCACATCACATAACCATCTATGACCCTTGCATCATCACCCTCTGCAAGGGCTACATCCTCATCATCCTCATCCCTCTCAATGAGATGGGTAAGATCTTTCCTCCCACTCATGGTAGTAGAGTCTCGTACCACTCGAGAATAAGTAAAATTTTGAACCTTTGGAATCCCATGTATCATGCCAAACTGATATAGTACCCAATCAATGCGATGGAGATTTATCTCTTCTCACTCTATCTGAAGCCACCACACTTGCCTCATATGAGATAACTTTGATAAATCATCCTCTCAACTATGGTGTCTCCTCCAGGGTCTCCAATAGACTCGTGCCATGATCAACTCATCTAGTACCCTTCGGGCCTCCTCTAGGCCACCTTTCCTCTATACTTGACCAACCAAAGGACCCCAATGAAAGACTATAGGCCATCCATACTCAACATCCTATAGAGTAAACTCCCTAGGTCTCATCACTATAATGTGCTCCCAGCACCACACCTACAGGAATGAAGTCATCACCAAATTCTTACCCTTATTATACATGATCTTGAATTGGGTACGGTATAAGTGACATAAAATGTAGGGACCCCATGCAAACTGCATATGGATGTCCTGAATGTCAACCAAAACCTCGACCAACCCCCACAAAAAGTGCACTCCACTTTGGTGGCATACTAACATCCCATCCACAATCTCTGACAATACCACTGTCAGCCCAAAAACTCCCTTGGTAGCTATCAACCGAGCGATGCTCACCCTACTCCGCTTGATCACAAAATATGGGTCTCCAATCAACTTATGCATGGTTTGACCCTGGGCAAAATACTAGTATCTATATTTCCCTCTGATGGCAATCTCAAAATCCTCTATACATCCTCCAAGGTGGGAGCCATCTCACCCGTCGATAATCAAAATGTCAATGACACGGGATACCGATACTCTGTCAATGTTGTTAGTAAACTATAGTCCACCTCAATACATGGCATCTCTGCCACGTGATTAAGCCCTACTATAGTGAGAATACTCTTCTCCTCCACACTGAGAGCCCCTACCTGACCCTCAAAGCCGGTATGATGCCACTCGCGACCCTTAAGGGTCCCTCCCTACAAAAGAAACCAAAATAATGCACAAATTAGTCACAAAATTACACAAACAAAATAATAAAAATGATAAAAAATTCAAATTTGACTTAATGTCCAAAAATGGACCTAAAGTGCAAAATCGAATGCACGAAGACAAAATCGTACGTCCAAATTTGCAAAATTGGACGCACGAAAACAAAATCGTACATCCGGAATTGCCAAAACAAACCCAAAATGGACAAAATCGAATGTATGATTTCATCGCTACATCCAATTTTGTCAAAATTAGATGTAGTTTTCGATGAAATCGTATGTCCAATTTTGTCATGACGATCTGATTTCATCATTGCATTCATGCGATGGCAGACCACGATTAAATTCCTAAAAATACTAAAATTTAACCAAAAATTTCCAAATTGGAATGGATAGAATCACTTACCCGTATGGCACCACCACTACCATCACTCCTGATGTGAACCAAGTCTTCCCGATGCTCCACGGTGGACATGTTGCTCATTTTTCTCCAGAGCAAAAGCAACTAAAACAAGAAAGAAAAATGAATTAGGGTTTTGCCCTAATTTTTAATTTATACCCTATTTTTACCTCAAATTTTGATTTTTGTAATAAATCATGGATTTCTTCCAAAATTCAAAGGGGGTATCCCTGATAATAACTATAAAATGAAAAATTGAAATTTTTTGCAAATTGTCACACATTTTTGCTACTTTTTCTTTAACGCATTTATTGCTCATAAATGCGCTAAAGAGGGGGTAAAATGTAGTCACAAAATTTGGACACACCTCCAAATTACTAAAGTCACTAAAACATCATAATTACCCTAATAACATATAAATCACCCTCAAAAACCCCTGCCTCAATATTCATGCTAAAAATTATAAAAAATGGCTTAATTGTACTCTCTCTGACAAAAATGGATGATCCCGACAAAACCGAATGTATCCCACAAAAATGGATGCATCCTATTTTGTTTAAATCACATGTGTGCCTAATTTAGGTGCCCAGACTAGATTTTGAACCTAATATGGGCATTGCTAGCTGCCCAATGAAAATGGACGATCCAAAAAAACTTGATACAGCCATTTTCATCCAAATCAAGCCAAATGCCTAATTTGGCCCAAAAACCTAACTTCTTCTACCACTCACCTGATCCCTCGAATAGAAATAATCATTTTAATCCCTTAGATCCACTGTAATTAGTTTGGTTGATGATTTTTGCAGAAGATCTTGGAAAAGAGAAGAAGTTTGGAGCTTTTTTGTAGGTTGCAGTAGGAGATATCATTGTCAAATCATCACCCAAGGAGCATACAACCATGGCATCACTTTCAGTATACTCAGATCTTGCTTTCACTTAATTTGTATTGCATTTTCACACTATTTTTACAAAAATGGATTCGTTCATTTTCGTCACTGTTACATCCATTTTTATTTTTTGCTTTACAAAACTAGCCATTGCATTAAATCGACTACATACGATGTCATACTTTGCGTACGATTTCGTACTTAGCATATGATTTCATATTTGTGTCCCTCTAGGGGAAAAATATTGTATTCTGGACTTTCTATTTTACATTACTAGCATCATAGCATTGTTAATTTTTGTAATTTCATATTATAAACTTTTATCATTACTAGATCTAGTATGCTTTTTCATTTATGATTAGAATAATCAACTTTCTACTTTCTTTACGGTTTGCTAAAAGAACCGAGGGATTTGATTGCCACAGACCATGATCTATTGTGGCCTATGCAGATCCCCCTTCCCTAAATTCAAAATCTAGTGTGTTGTTATGAAATTGTAGGTTTTGAATGAAAATGTATGCATCCGTTTTCGTCAGATGAAATCGTACGTCCATTTTTGTTCTATCTGCATTCGGTTTCATGCAGTGCAATCGATTTCATCTAGAATCAAACTTTTGGGTTAGGTAAGTGCTCAAAATTCATTCTTTCACTATCAGATTTATATTCTCTATTCTGTAACCATATGTATTAGATCAAAAAATAGAAAAACCCCAAAAACATAGATTTATTACATCCTTTTACAAAACACAAAAATACAAAAATAAAGCATGTTAACTTAGAAACCTTGCATCATAGTTCAATTTTATAAATACTTTTAGATAATACTTGTGTGCCTTGTTTTCATCTGAAGTTGAATTGCATCTAGCTAGATAGAAATTGCATTCTGGCCAAACCTAGGTTGTATGTGAGACAAATCAATCAAATCAAAACACTACTTCCCCTAGGCATGGAAATCACCATAGCAAGTATTTCCTGGTGAACCCCACCCCATTCATTGACAAACACCAAAGAGAGTGCGACATCAGGCACTTCTCATCCGAGATGCAGAGTCATCATTTTCCCTCCCCCTTTCAAGCACGGATCCATTAGCCTGGGAGAAAGGGACGCAAAAATTTTGGGTCTACAGCTACATTAAAGGAGGTAATAAATATTTAATCTAATCTGTAATCTTTTCAAAGGATACAAGGCATAATATTGGAGTCAAGTTAAGTATTTCATTATACTCAAGGTTTTATATTAAAAGGAGAAATAAGGAATAGTTTTACAACCTTAGTAGTATTATTAGATGCCCTAGAATTTTTTGAAGAAATAAGTATTTAGGAAGGTTATGAAATTACCTCATTCAAATTGCATAGAAATATTTTTTAAAATAGTCTAAATTGGAGGTATAAATATTTGTACATTGAAATAGAAATAGAAATATTTGTAAAGACTTAGTTTTCTAAATTTCCAACTAGGGAGTTATAAGGAGTTCATTACCAAATTAAATATCTTGAAATTTAGAAACTATATCATTGAAAATTGAAAGAAACAAAACATAGAATTGCTATAAAGTTGGAAAAGTTACTTTTGATAAGAGTCTCTTGCTCAAATTAATGAGATATAATAATTCTAGATTAAAGGTATTGAAAAATAGAGAATCTCATAAAAATTGAAAGTGCATCAAAATATCTTTAGCTTTCCATTCATAAATAGGGAGAAATAAGGTGAAGAATAGAATTTGAACATTAGGGAGATAAAAGGGATTCAACTCAAAGTTAACCTAGAAAGCTAAATATTTTATCAAGACCATTCTATATTCAAAACACTTGCAAGATACAAAACTTAAAAATTTAAAAGATCTTATTAAATTTGGTCTTATACTAGGGAGCCAAAAGGAATACTACCTAGAGATTTTGAAGATTAAAAATAAAAAAATTACAAAGCATACTACAAAAGTTGAATAATTGAAAGATAGTATTTGATCATATACTCAAAACACTAGGGAGTCATAAGGTAGTCAACCTCAACAATTTTTGAAAGTTAAAAGATTCTATCAAAACTATTCTCAATATAAAATACTGAGTAAAAAGTATGTCTACTTCAAATAATACAATGAATAATGATATGTAAAAAATCATTAAAGAGGAAAGGGCATTATGCCAAAAAAAATGGAATTAAAAATTTATTTACAAATTTTGGAGGAAACTTAGATCTTAATTCAAAGTTGATCTATAGTGAAGCCTTAGAAGAAAATTTTAAAACTTTGGAATATTATCTACATGCTAGAATCATTGAAGCAATTGATAATGGAAAATATGATATTCTAATTCCTTTAGATATTGGTAGCATATTATATATGGCATTACTTACATTTAAATATTACAAAAAATAAAATATGGAGCAGAAGGAATTGATTGAATCACTTAAAGAGAAAACAAAAATAGATGAATCCTTCTTAGAAAAGATATTTCATTCTTCATGTAGTGTTGATACTTCAAGTTCTTATAACTCAAAATATTATCATGATGCTTTAAGTGATTGCTCAAAATATTGTATACTAAAGAAGACTTGTGATAAGAAGGACAAAGGCAAAGAGAAAATATTTTTGTAGGAATATGATGATAGCATGACAACTCATGAAAACACAAATACTAACTCTAATTATGAAGATAAAGAAGAAGAAGAAGAAGAGGAACCTAACAAAGGAGGCATACAATGCAAAGTAAATTGAAGAAATATGAAGATCCATATTGAAGACTAAAGTCTTCAATAACCAAATAATGTAATACAGAGGGGTGTTGGAATATATTACATTATATGGTACATGTTAATATACCATCTTGGGTACATCTCTAGGTTAGGAGAGTGTCTTAGATTACGGTTTGAGTATTTACTTAATGCAATGTAATAAATGCACAAGTATTATTAGAATGTGCAATGTTGTAAATGTGCATGTTGTCCACATGTACATGAGTCTAGAATATAAATATAGTGATTCATAGGAAGCTGGAAGGCCAAGAGTCATACTTCATTATATATTGACCTTTGTAGTAAAATAGAGGAGAGTGAGTTAGAGAGAGTGCATGAGCACATTAGAGTAGTACTCAAGTTAGATACAATGTAGATCACAATGAATGGAGCATTTGAGGTCTCCATATTTTGTATGAAGATCTCATTTTCATGAGCTTTCATTAATAGCTATTTTATGAGTATTTTCAAAATTTTATCATGCTAGTTACATGCTTAATATATTTCCATTATCATATAGTTAATATTGTATGTTCATTTTATACCTTGTGGTTGCATTTCCTTAAGTATATAGTATCAAAAGCTAACAACATCCACCATTATATTTCAGCTCTTTTAAGCTAATGAAATACATTTTCCGCTAATGTAAATAAACTAATTTTACCCATATGAAATACAAAATTCATTATTATATTTTAAGCTAATGAAATACTGTATCCACTAATGTAAATCAACTAATTTTACCCATATTAAATACAACATTCATCATTATATTTCAACTCTTTTAAGCTAAAGAAATACTTTATCTGGTAATGTGTTTCAAACTCATTTATCCCGGCTAAAATGCATTATCCACCAATATATTCAACCCAAATGGTATGCACCTTGTTGAGTGGTGTTTTCACCCAGTTGTGGAAACACACTCTCGCGGTAGGATCCGAGTCCCAAATCCTCTGCTTGCAAAGAAATTACACAGATAATTTCTCCAAGGTTCCTGTTACTTTATCCCTTTTTATGTCAAAATTGTTGTTCAACTTAAATGCTGGGAATACCTTAATGGTTGCAAGTGACCATTAACAAGGGGCACGGTGATTTATTTTATTTTGAATTACAATGGACTCACAGTAAGTTAATCTAAAAGATGAATCTATTTTGATTTCAGGCTCTGGTAGATTTTCAATTTGCTTATTTTAAAGAAGGTAATTAAAATACGTAAAATAAAGAATTGAAAAGAAAAGAAAATAATACAAAAAGAATGAATTAAACTACGCTCAGAGTGCTACCATCTCGATTTGACAAAACCGAAGATAATGAGGTTTTCTGCATGCAACCTAACCTATTGAACCTGCAAATTCTCACAATACAGATAAGCTAGGTGCGGGTTTCTGGGGTTTTTACTGTAATTTCAGATTTAGAATAAATCAGAGTGCCCCTTGTTAACATTCACTTGCAGCACTAAGGTATTCCCAGCATTTAAATTAAACAGCATCATTGGTATAAAAAGGATAACATAAAAGGAACCTTGGAGAAATTATCTGTGTAATTTCTTTGCAAGCAGAGGATTTGGGACTCGGATCCTATCGGAGAGTATGTTTTCACGACTGGGTGAAAACACCACTCAACATATTGGCGCTAGAAGGAGGGCTGGATGGGTTTATTTTAGTGAGATTTAAAATTTTTGTATATTTCATGCCATACTGATTGTTATCTTTAGCCTTCTAACACCACTCAACAGATTGGCGCTAGAAGGAGGGCATGAAAGGTTTATTTTATTATGATTTTAGATGCTACGGGTTTATAATTGTTAAGAGCTTTACATTGCTAAATATTTCAAGTCCATTTGATTAGCATCTTTGGCTTCTAACACTACTCAACATATTGGTGCTAGGAGGGCCGAGTGGGTTTATTTTAGTGTTATTTAAATTTAAATTTTTATGCTTTAGTCCTCTAACACTCAACAGATTGTAAAAAGGACGTCCTAAATTTATTTACTGGTTCTATTTTAAGCAATTTAGGTATGTTGTATATTATTCTAACACTTTTCTAATTGTTCATACAGAAATATGTGATTTGATTTAATTTTGAAAATTTTGGTCTCATGCAATTACTTGACATTTGATTTTAATAAGTACATCTCTTAGTTGATGCTAACTTGTTTTTTTTTGTTCATTACAGGTTGAATATTCAACAGATTTGGTTCTAAAGTTACATTTTAAGCTTCACTAATGGCAACACTTGAGGAGCAAATGGTATCCTTGAGAAAAGAAATAGTGTCTCTAAGAGATAGAATGGTATCAATGATAAAGGATCATTATAAGGGTTTGTCTATACCTGTGGTACCCTATCAAATTCCTACAATGTTATTGGATTTTTTACGGGGTTTTAATCAAGAGGTGCCACTAGGATACTTGCAAAAACTGCATGTCTACAAGGATACATTATGTCAATTCCAGATTTTCTATGAGGAGGTGGCTTGTAAGTTATTTGCATACATTTTGGATGATAAGCCATTCTTTTGGTATAGCCAACTACCCATGGAGGTTAGGACTTCTTGGATACAACTAGAATCAGCCTATATTTATCATTTTGGTAATCAGGTTGACTTAGAAATCTTGAAAAATTAGTTTACCTCCATATGTAAAGAGCCTAATGAATCCTTGAGTCAATTTAATGGAAGATTTCGTGAGTTGAGATGTGGGAAAACTTTAACACATTAGAAGAGGAAGCCATGGAAGTATATCTAGGAGCCATACACCCCACACTTGCTTCACTCATTGAAGAAAAACTGAGTGGTTTGTCCCTAGAGAAAATCCATGAGGTATTAGAAGAGATAGAACGATAAGGTCTTGAAGAAGAAAAGGCACAACATGCTCACATAATAGATTGTCCTTCTAAATATATTGATGCCAACCTACACCAACCATCAAACATAGCACCCTCCACTCCAATGATATCTAAGGTAAATTATCAAGGGGATGAATTTGAATATCCAAATATTACAACCACCTTAGATGTAGTCCACGAGGAGGTGCAAATGGCTAAGCCAACATTCGCTAGTGAGTATTATGCAGAAATGATCTCATTCATAGAGATACACGATTATCCGGATGAAGGGGTTCTAAATTCAACAATGTTTGATATATGTGATAGGACGGAACCCACCATAGAATTGAATGAAGTGGTTGAAAGTGAAATAAAAAGAAAATCAATAAATAAATTTGAAGATATGATAGAATTTCACCACTTGTTCTTGGAAGATACTATTGATGAAATGTGTAAAATTAAAGATCAAGAAATTCTTCACCCTCCAAATTATGATAATGAATCTTGGGTTACTAATTTAGACGATGATAGCCTTATAAATTTGAATTCAAGAAATAACCCACTTTTGGAAATAATTGAACCATCTAAGGAAGGTGAAGATGAATTTGATGAGAAACACATTGATGAATTGGAATATGTTGAAGAAGTAGTTGAATGTCACCACTTGATTTTGAAATATGATTATTATTATGCTTGGAAGAAGTGGGAAGACTTCACTCATTCCAAAACTACTAATGAAACTTGTGTGCCCATTGATATACAAGACAACATAATCGCCTGCTCAAAGGAAGATATTACAACTCCTGTACAATTTGAGGATGTTTTGGAAGAGGGTTTCAAATCTCATCAAATTTTGGAAGACTATAATAATCCTATTGCCAAGGACAAAGAAGAAAAATAATTGACAAATGAATCAAAATATCATGTCACAAATATCATGGAATTTCATGCCATGGATTTGGATGACAATTTTCACAATGGTTGGGGGAGGTATGATAATGCATTCTTTTCTCACATCCCTATAAATGAAACTCATATTTCACTTGATATGCAGGATGTTGAACCTTCTACATCATACGAAGATCTCATATTCATAGGATTTGAAAAGGTGACCAAATTTGATCATGTTGAATATAAATTCATTGAAAGTGTGGATGCAAGTTTGCATGATGATTTGGAGGATTCAAATAAAGAGATACCATGGATAGTGAACAAATAATCGGAACCAAATGACAAAGAGATGGACCAATTGGAAGCAACTCAAATGAAGGATCATCATGAGTCATGGGACATACACTTTGACCAAAAACATTTGAGGGTTGAGAATTTGCATGACCATGTTTTGAATTTGAATGATGAAATGTCATTAAAGGTAAATGAAAAACAAGGTATAATTTTTAATCACACCTTTAATAACATGGTTTTAATGAATGGAAAAGAAGTTGATGCACTTGAATTGTTAAACCAAATTCATCAACAATTACTAATTGAATCTAGGATAAAAACTTTTAATGATCCTAATTTAGTAAATATCCTAGATGCTTGTAAATTATTACACAAATTTGATTGGCCTACAAATTTGGAAAATGATTTGGCTTTGAAATTTGTAGAAATAGGCTCTTACTTACAAAATTGCATATTTGAAAAGGATAGCCTAATTCTAAATCAAGGAGGGAATTATGAAGTTTACATTTTAAAGAATAGACATGATAAAATTGAAAATCATTTATTGTCTAATCATTTTAGTAATTTGATGCTCACCTATGGGAGTATTATTGGAACTAAATCAAATTGGTATGGTGAGCATGGCAAGTGGAAATTTGTTGCATTGTTTGGTCTAATCTTGTTTGTGTTGGATTCCCACAACATTTGGCATGCATATCATGTTATATTTTTGTTGAAATGTTCTAATCATGTTTGGGATCCAGGAAAGTGATAATCCAAGCTTTGCATCATCTTGTATTATATTGTACATTTGTATATAGATTTTGGTTTTTTGGGTTTTGGTTTGTGTGTTCAAGATCGTCTTTAATGGTACTTTGGTTTTGGATTGAATAAGTTTGGATTTAAAGTTGTGTGTTTATTTGACATGTTTTGTTTGTCTATATAAAAAAAAAAAATGATGATGAAAAAGTTGCATTGAGATGCTAACTTATTTTCTAGATCAGGGAAATATGGATCATTGGAATTATGTGGTAGAAAGCTCCGCAAGAAATATAAACAATTTAATAATATCGTTTGAAATTTGTGATGCACAAAGTAGTCAGTTTTATATGGCAATATTTCATCTGCATTTTAAAAGACAATGCATTCATATTACATCTCACTTTGCACATGCATGCCATCTTAGTTGCATATGCATTTCAAATACAAATCATTAAAGTGTGTCAAATCCTCTTAAGGTTATGCTATAACATAAATAAGAAGAAAATCCTAAGGTTGGGAACTGAGTCTTGAGATATCTAGAACCAAGCACATTTTATACACATTAAAAAGGATCTTGAGCAAGATCAAAACCTTGCTTGGAAGAAAATGTTGGGCGAAGGAAGTATTTCATGTCTATCCTATTATGCAACATGATCCTTAAAATAGTGGTTTTGACCACTTCCATAAAGCTTAAAGCCTAAAATTAGAGTAGTAAGGATAGGGCTAAATCCTCATCGAACTTAGGTTGAGGATCCAACTCCCCAAAGATTTGATTTGACCTACATGGAGTAGTAAGGATAGGGCATAAATTCTCATCTCGCTTAGGTTGAGAAATGATTCCCCAAAGCTCCTATGTCTCATTTCATGTTAAATCTTGGATTGGAAGGATCGTACTACTTGTCCTCTGCAAAGGATGGGTAGTCATCCCCAAGGTCCAAGAAATAAAATTAATATTCTCCATTTACATCTAAAGCTTGGATTGGAAGGATCGTACTACATGTCCCTAGCAAGGATGGGTAGTCATCCCCAAGGTTCAAGAAGTAAAAAATTATTTTTTTCCATCTCACCTTTATATTGGATTGGAAGGATCGTACTACTTGTCCTCTACAAAGGATGGGTAGTCATCCCCAAGGTCCAAAGGAATGAAGCTAAGTCATGGATTATGGGGTTAAGTATGCCCATGCATGGCAACATGTCTTGTCCAAAAAAACAAGACCACTGATTGTCCAAAAGGTTAGACTAGCATGACCATTTCTTCCATAATTGGTTAAATTATTTTGCTCAAAGTGAGGTAATAAATTCCAAATTAGAGTAGTAATAATAGGGTTAAACTCCCATCTCGATTAGGTTTGGAGTCTGATTTCCCAAAGCTCTGATTTCACTTTCACTTACACATGGGTTCAAGATAGTAGGGGCTCATAACAAACTTTGGGATCTAATAAAGCAATTCATTATACATATAGTTGATCCTAAGAGGGTTTGATAATCTTGAATGTTTGTGTATGATACTAGAAGAAAGACTATGCCTTTTATAAAAGCAAAATCTCTTAGCATATTTATTAGGTTACACAAATCATTCATAATCTCACATGTGCATTCATGTAAAACTGACAATGGAATGTTGATCAATTTCAAACGATAGGGAATGAAATACATTGCACACACCGAGCTAATACTTGATGATTCTGATGTTTCATGTATTTCTGATCTTTGGGGCATGAGTTTATATTTTTGATGTGCTAACGCATGTTTTCGAGTTTGTATGCTTCCAGGTTGGGTTCTCACTAAAATGCTCAAGAGCATTTGACAATAGAGTCACCATTTGTTGTGGGTGATCCACAACACACCCCAAAATTGGGGACCCACCTTTTTTGCATGCTTTCAAAGAAGATCTCAGTGACCTAGATGCTAAAAATCAAGAAAAAGGGGCAAAATTGCACAAGGATAAAAAGTGTCATGATATCGCGACATGTCACGCCATCGCTGTCGAAAAATGAAAATTGTTGCGATATCGCGACATGTTGCGCCATCGCTGCCGAAAATGAAAATTGTCATGATATCGCGACATGTCACGCTGTTGCGGCCGAAAATGAAAAAGTGTCACGATATCGTGACATGTTGCTCCGTCGCGGTCCAGAGAGGAGAGAGAAATATAGAATGGAAAATTGTCATGAAATCACAACATGTCACAAAATCGTGGTCAAAACAGTCAAAGGGGCATGAAGCGAAAAAACATCGTCATATCACGACAGAAAGCAGCAAAGGGGCATGAAGCAAAAAAATGTCATGATATCGTGATAGAAAGCAACGAAGTAGTACGGAAGGAAAATATGTCACGATTTCGTGACATGTCACGTTTTCGCGGCCAAATACAGCATAAGCAGCTCGAAAGAGAAAAGCGTCGTGATTTCGCGACAGAAAGCTGCCAGACAGCCCAAAAGAGAAAAAGCATCGCGATTTCACGAAAAAAAGCAGCCAAGGTGTACGAAATAGAAAAGTGTCACGATTTCACGACAGAAAGTCGCAAGACAGCTCCGAATGAAAAAGCGTAGCGATTTCGCGATAGAAAAATAGCAAAGTGTACAGAATGAAAAGTTGTCGCGATATCGTGACATGTCACGTTTTTGTGGCCAGGTACAGGGAAACACTCGAAATAGAAAAACGTCATGATTTCGTGACAGTTTGCACCCACAGGGCCCGATAGCATAAAAATGTCGCGATTTCGTGACATGTCGCATTTTCACGGCCAGGAAGGCGGACAAGGTTTTTGGCAGGAAAATGTCGTGATATCGTGACATGTCACGTTTTCACGGTGAAAGTGAAGGAGCAAAGCTGCATGCATAAAAACGTCGCGATATCGCGACATGCTATTTTTGATCGTGATTTACAGGGGTCCATTACAGAACATGCAGAAAAGTGTGGAACACGTGGCGTACATGTGTAAGGGCTGCAGAAGCGTTATAGGTCACAGAGAAGATCAAGCATCTCGATGTCAAACATAAATTCAAAAACAACGAAAAGGCGGGGAAGGTGAAACGAAGTGATCTGGAAGATGAAGCGAAGCGTCACAGGGCAAAACAGAGAGCATTGCCAAAAAGTATAAAAGCAGAAGCATAGATTGGTACAGGGGTCAGAAAACCGCTACGGGCAGAGTTGCAGTGCCTAAGGCAAGAAGCCATTCTGGGCCTGCTTGGGAGTGTTTTTCTTCCCCTTTTTCTAGTTTTGAGAAAACCAGAGATTCTACTATTGTAATAGGACACATTTCTAATGCAGGAGTGTTCAAAAATTTGCATCTTGTGGGCAAGAAAGAAGGAGATCTTCTGTACATGCTACAAATTTAATGTTTATTCTTTCATTTTCAAATTTTAGATTTATAGATAATGTTAAATGCCACTTTTGTGGGTTGCATTAGGCAAATGTTCGAAATTTGAATTTTATTTCAAAACCCTTTGAATCAGCACTTAGCTTATTAGGATTGTGCATGTTTGCAGGTCCAATAGGTTAAGTTGCATGCATGGAAACCTCACATCTTCGGTTTTGCCAGGACGGGATAGCATCAGACTAAATGCAATTTTAATTTCTTTGTCTTTTGCATTTTATTTTCTTTTTGCTACAATTTATTTTTTAGAAGTTCCAATTTTATATTTCAAGCATTAAAATAAAATTAAAAATTAAAAAAACTTCAAAATCCATAAATAATTCCTTCATTTTATGGCATTTCATTAAATTTCATTTTGAAGTTACAGCATGGTTATTTAAGGACCAAATCACATTTGCTTTATTCGGGTTCAATGAACAATCATTGAAATTTCACAGTAAAATAAACCACAGTGCCCCTTGTTTTCAGTTACTTGCAACCACTAAGGTGTTCCAAGCATTTTAATTGAATATCTTTGTTGGAGATCATTAATACATAGATGCAAAATGCTAACATAACAGGAACCTTGGAGAAGTTACTTGTTTAATTTCTTTGCAAGCAGAGGATTTAGAACCCAAATCCTATCGGAGAGTGTGTTTTCACAATCGGGTGAAAATACCACTCAACACACCTTTAACCAATCTTGAAGGAATAGTTAAGGATCCATAATCCACCCCTTTAAATTGAGGAATAAATGATCTCTCATTAGTTAAATTATCTACATTCCATTCCCTTAATTAAATAGTATTTCATTCCATATAATCAGTAAATATTTTCTATCATATAATCCTCTTTCATAATATTAAAAGACCAAACAATATCAGGTCAATATGGTCCTTAATCCCTATAGTTAATTTTCATATAATCAAAGGCCAATTAACTAACCCAAAGGGAATATTCATCCTTCTAAATCAAGACCTTTTTAAATACTTTAGAACCCCCATTCAAATTCAAAGGTGGCTGAGGGTCACCAGTCTTATTAAGCAAGCCATTTTTTATTCATTCATTAGAAGGATTAATTAATTTACAACCCAAAAGTAGGTTTTATTCATAGGTAGATAGCCGAAGATCGTTAATAATAAAAAAAATTGATTATCTTTACCCTAAGCAATCCAACATACTCAACCAAATGAGTCAAGGCATCAATCGATAAGCAACCCTAACAAGTGGCATGAAAAGTGATCTAACAGAGTCATAGGATCATTTTGGTTCAAAAATATACACCTAATGGAAAGGCATAAGAATATGAAGGTTGTGTGCCCTACGAACCTCAACCAACATTGAATGACCATAGAGCTGAACCACCCACAATCGATCTTCGGAGAAGGTTATTTCCTAAATTCCTAACTATGAGTGCCTAGAGAGGAAAAAGGGTAGGAGAAATATAAATAAAAGGAGGTCATAGATAGAATTCACAAGGACGGACTATAGTCGCATCAAGACATGTACAATACAAGTATATTCCCTTGAAAAAACACAATCCTATACCTAACAGATCAACCAATATCACCATCAATTACACTTCATCACACCAGCTATAAATGAATTCCAAAACTTACGAATGAAAACACAAGAATTCTAGATAATAGAATTAATTGTATATTCATTCAACAAGCTTTAGCAAAAATAAACCCACAACGCACAAACATACATTCAATATTTAATTTGGAGACCAAACAGTAATAAAATTGTATTAACATAGTGGAAACTTCCTTACACATGAATTGTAATAGCTAAAGAGCTACCCCTGGAAATATCCTTCTTCCAGTATTTATATAAAATTCTACAATAAATTTGAAAATAAGAATTAATGGCGCTAAACAGGAAGACATTGCTGAAATAGATGGGTGCTCAGTTGGTACTCTGCTCCTTGGGATAATGGTAGTTGTCCAAAAGGTTTTAGGTATGTCTACACAAATTTAAGCCTTTGATCATCCTGAAATTCATGTCAGGACCTAAATTTTCATCTAATTTGCTCCTTCGTTCAGTTGGTGGGCCATGAATCTGGTGGGTGAGCAACCAAAATTAATTACCTTTGAAATCATGCATTTCAAATTACCATCTTCATGCCTATTGGTGTTTTGCACTAGGGTATCTCAGATCATTAATGCTTCTTCCTAATGCTATCCTTTAATAGGTGGTAATTTAGGTGTCAGATATATATTCAAGCTTGTTCTCCTACCTTTCATCCTCCCAAATGTTTATCTGATGCAACATTACAAAGGGTTGGGTGATTGGGCTTGATTCTTGATTGTTTCCTTCCCAAAGCACCACCTAGTATGTCACCCTAATAATGGTGGGAATTTGGGTGCAATACACCCCATGCTAACTCCTATAACCTCCAACCTAGCTATGGTAGGCCTTTGAAACATGATGGAGCCCTTTCTATCTTCCCAAGTGTGATTTGAGGAAGGCCATTGGATGTCTATCTGGATGGGAATTCAGGAGCAAGAACTATTATATTGTTATCCCATTCTTTCACCTATCTATTGGGAAAATATTTGAGATCCTATTTTTCCATCCAACCATTAGGGTGGGGATTTGGAATTCATCTTGAATACTTGCCTACCCAAATTTTTGTCCAACCTCAAACTTAACTAGATTTGATTCATCAGGGTTATTCATCATTCTTTTGCCTTTTGTAGCCTTGGCTCATCTACCCATTCAACATTTGTTTTCACCCTCATCATTAATGTAAGATATCATTAGCCAGACCTCAAAACTTGGTCATCATTATGGATAATCACCTTGTACCTCAAAAATCAAAGAGTGGGTGAAGAGATATAAAATTTCAACCATGGGTCACAAACAAGTCAAGGGCAAGAGGGCTTAGCCAATCACCTAGGTGCTTAGCACCTAATAAAGTTTAGTTATCCCACCACACCATGCATATGGGATAAATCCTACAATCCCTTTAAAAAAAATACTCTTCCTGCCTAACCCTTAAGCTATAAACCAATGATCAATAAAAATAGGAACCAGTCAAATAGGTAGAATGAAGACCATGTCATCATCTCGCTCCTCACCTAAGGTTAGGTGTTTTCCAAGTGGTATGGTTTGTCAACCACCACTTGGTGGTCAAAGAGGTATGGAATCCAAGATCTCTTTAGACCCCTTAGGTGACCCAAGCATATCTCATGTAGGATAATTCTTGTAGAAGGCCATGAAGGGGCTTCCACTTGAGCATATCAAATGTGGTCATGTTCACATTGGTTGCTCGAACGACACCCAAAGAAGAATACTAGAACCCCTTCCAAGCTATTGAAATATAATAGAGACCCTTCCAAACCATTGAAGGATGCTAATCAAAAGAAACATCAAGTTTTAAACCTCTTTAGCAATGGTTGAATCAGTGATGATGCCAATGAGGAAGCATTCAATTTTTAAAAGCTAAGCCAAGGCAAGATACAACCATGAATCCAACCATAATAAGGAGATAAAATATACCTTACACACTGGTCCCTCTCTCCCATAATTCAATGTAGCTTTGGTTTGAACAAAAAAAAATACCATACGTATGACTAAAAGGTGATTTCATCGACATAGATATAACAAGAGTCATAGGTTTTTAAAAAATATATAGGTTTCACTTGGTATCATTCTTCAGGAAAAGGCCTGGCCTTAAACTCAAACAACTTTATCTAAAGGTAGTCGTTCGAAACTTAGGCTTCAAATATGTTAAAAATATATCCTTCGATATTCAATTTGTAGGCGACTCATGGTTCAAACCACAATTAAATAAATTAAAAAAAACTAACATCCATATTTGATGGTAGAGTCGATTGTCCACCAAAGATGCAAATATAATTTTTAAACAAGGCAATAAATATTTCTTTATTTTTATTTTCTAGGGTTTCAAAGTAAGGATTGGAAAGTAAATTAAGAACCTGAGCATTTGTCACCATCCTCCTCAAACTCGAGTCCTTCTTCCTCTCCATCTACCTCCCTTTTCTCCAAGATCCTTCACTCCTACCCTCTTTCCAAAGCCACCCCTCCTTTTTTTCCTTTAGAGTGTGCACGCAAAACCCCAAAATCATGCAGATCCATGAGGGATCCATTCTCCAAGTTTGCAAGGGGTGTACTTGCCACTAAGGCTATCCTTCTTGCTTAGTCCCAACTGAAAAGAGGCCATTAATTTCATTTTTAAAATAGTCATATTTTTCATGATCTCAAAAATGCTTTTCTCTTAAATAAAGTCAAGGGAGTTTTAAACAATATTAAATACTTTATTTTTCAAACAATTTAATAAGCAATATCTAAGTTGATATTAAATTTTTAACTTAGTATTGTAATGGTTTATCATTATAATTAGACCATTATTTTATAAGGTAAATATCAACTTTACCTTTTTCTAGACCATTAAAACGGGTAATATTCAAGCTATCATCAAATTGTTAGCCCAATATCAAAATGATTAGTCTCTTTATCAAAACAACATTAATCAATTCCTTTGCTAAAAAATTTAAAAGAACCTTCAAGGCATATATCAAATTGTTAGCTTGATTTCATAATGGTTAGTCAATTTAATTAAAAATCATTATAAACAATGCTATTATTCAACCCCATTGTTGATCGATTTAAAATCAACATTGATGTTATTATCAAATTGATAGCTTGACATTGTCCACCTACAATCACAGTTAGCCCTATGAAACCACATAAAATTAGTAGCATCATAATCATGAACAAAACTAAATGTCATGATTTATCCTTGCATACTCGTAGCATCAACAATGTTTAGACATCAAAACAATAGGTCTAGTTATATCATATTTTCCTTAAGGGTATTGCAAGGGAGGGTCATGACATCAATATAGGATATATTATTTCCTTAATTAACTCTTATTTATAGGCAAATAAGTTAGAAACTTATTATAAATTATGTTGTATGCCTATTGGGAAAAGTTAGTAAGAAGAAGTAGAAAAGTGAGCAAACGTATTTGAAAGATTTGGAAGAATTCAAATAATAAAGAATGCAATAATTTATCTCAATCTTGATCATTTCAGCTTTCTTGCATGAAATTTTTGACTTCATAGGTTAGTATTTTTCTGTTGAATCCTTCCTCCTCTGCTAAAATTCGAAGCTTGATCCTACTCTCAAGAATAGTGAAAGGTCTACTAACATTATTTACAGGTTTTTTTAGTTATTTTTTTCTTGTTATTTATTTTTCAGCAACATAAAATTAGATTTATTTACTGTATTTTTTGCTTATGTTAATTCTTATTTTTCTTGTAGCATAATTTCTTTTATCTTACTATAAAAGCATGCTATTCTTCTCATTCTTCTCATTCAAAATCTATAGTATAATTTTTGTTATCCCCTGCTATTAAATTTTGTTATTCTCCTATTTGCAATTCATTTGTCCTATTTTCATTTCAACTTGTTATCTTTAGTTAATTTTTGCAATTTATATTCTATTAAACTAGTTTCATTTTTAGAATTTAATTTTATCATTTCATTTTAGTTGGTTTATTTCTACAATTAAATAGAATTTCTTCTAGTTCTAAGTTTGGAATCTAGTGTAGTTTCCTTTAAATTGCAAAGACATTATGATTCTTAGTTTTCCTAGGATAGGCTAGAACCTTGATATCTAAGGTGTAATTCTAATACCTCTATCGTGTACACACTTAGGGTGCCATCCTAGTTTTTATAAAAGAAATTAAAGTGAGAGCATTAATGACACTCATAAATTTTTGGCATCCTTGTCAAGGAGCAAATTGGTGTTTTTATAGAACAAATAAATCGTTTAATATTAATTGTTGTCTTGTGAAGTTGTGTACATTAAAAAACTTATAAGAGTTTTTAATTTTCAAAAACAAAACTTTGAATGAAAATAGTTGCATTACCTGGAATTACATTTTAGACATTAGGATATTAGAATTGGAGTCTTTTATATAGTATGTCTGAATAGGATAAGAGATGAAAGAAGTAAATTTATTAGAGCAAACTTCCCACAAACCACAAGAAGAAGATATTCACATTGAGAGATTAAACCTATACCTAAGTTACCTGAATTTGTGATTCCCAAACATGCTAAAATTTTAAAAGAATCATAAGGATCCCTTGAGAGATAATTTAAAGGATAACTATTTGGTAGTTTAACACCACCTTCCCTTGACAAATATATATGATCAAGATAATTCAAAAGGATTTATACTTGGTGTTGGGATTGTATAATGGAAATTTTACTAGAAAATCCAGAAAGGGACAATAATGTGCTTCATCTAGATGACACCAACACCCCTGCTAGAACATTTCAATATATTATTCGATTAAATCCTAGTCAAAACTCTTATACAAAAGCCATTTCACCTTCTATATTATCAAATTATAGGGGAGTTGCATTTGAGGATCCTGATCATTTTCCATTTGAGTTTAAAGTTGTATGCCAAACTTATGACTATAAAAATGATAATAAAAAGCTCAAATTATTTCCTTTCATGCTAAAATACTCTACCCTATGATGGTTAATGAACTTAACACCTGGTTTAATCCAAACCTATGATGAAATGGAAAGTGTATTTTTGAAAAAATACTAATAATACTGTTGAGTAAATATATGGCTTGAATATGAACTAGCTATTGTTCATCAATTACTATGGAATGATGAAGAACAAGAACCTAAATATTTTTCACCCATTTTAATACAATATAATTGTAGCACCCTAAAATTGGCACGGTTAAAACCTTAGTAAAAGATAAAATATAAAAATTTAAATTTTAACCCCAAAACCGCCTGTTACCCGCTTTCCCCATTTTTCATGCCATTTTTAGGATTTGTTTTAACCGTTGGATGATATCATCACAGATCAGACGAAATCATCCCCGATCTGACGAATTCATCTGGAACAGAACGTCCAGACGATTTCATCCCAAAACCGAATTTTCATAATTAGCTTTTGTTTCAATAACCTCTCCAACTTGGGCAGAAGCGCGTCTGCGCAGTTGGAGATTTCCCTGTTGGAGATCTCCCAGATTGGGATGATCCCCAACCTCCTAGCCTCCCCCTAATCCTATATAAACTAGGATTTTTCTAGTTTATCCCCATGATTCTGATCCCCCTGGATTCCCCTGAACCCCTTAGCTGACAAATTTAGATCCTTATTCACTAGAGCATCCTCGCACTACTATCTGTATTCTACATTTTGCATTTTCTTGAAGGAACCCTACTATTTTTCAGTTGAAGCTAGTTCGGATCATCGTAAACGATTCCAGACTATCTCGGACGATCTTGTCGAGGAGCACAGATGATTTCATACAATTGGAGGTGATCCTGACTATAGTCCAGATTGGGGGCAATCAGAGCCCAGAGTTTGCATTTCCTTAGCTTTTATGCATTTTCCTATTGTATTTTTGCACTGTCTTAAATTATTATGTTTATGCATCTTGGAGTTCACCTCATCTAGTGTAAATGCATGATAAAATCAAAATAAATTATGAAGTTGATGTTTTTCCTCTTTAATTACTATTTGGATCTATCATTTAGACAAATTTATAGTTATTTCTATCATTTCCCTTCGCTTCTATAGTTGCATATTTGGTATTTTGTATCTACTTTTGTGATTGCAGGTTTCTGATGAATTCATTAGATTTCAGACGATTCTATCTGATCTTAGATGACCGACTGTGATTTAATAAAATTCAATATAATTTCATATGATTACATACGAGTCGATATGATCTGAATTGCTACAAGACTCATAACCTTCATCAGACATCTGGAATCAGGTATGATCTGTCCTAATTTGCATATTCTTTGTGTTTAGCACCCATTTCTATTTTTTGTATCCATTTAAATCAGTATTGGTATATAGAATAGTTTAGATTCATCTTGGCCAAACCTAGGAGTTGAATGATTGAGTATAAAAATGATCACATCAAACCCATTCCCAACCTAGGCATGGAAACTGCCACTCAAAATTTTCCTAGTGAACCCACCATCCGTCGAAAATTCACCTTTATACTCCTCCCTCGAGAGGCGGGACCTTCAAAGGGCCTCTTAGTCCGAGGTATTGTCCCATCCTTCTCGCATCCTCCTTCTGGGCACGGATCCTATAGCTTGAGGGTAAGGATGCAAAAAATTTGGAGCGATACATTTTGGTGAACCCGACGTGAAAACTAAAAACCTTTTGAAAACAATCCAAAAATCAAAACATAAATGCATTTAGAACTAAATATTGCATATTGAATTTAGATGGTAGATTATAACAAAAGACGATCTGTCACCGTTAATGTTGAAAATCAATTAGCAGACTATAGAGATTAATTCTTTTACTTAGAGTAGCTCCAACATATGAGTCCCACCTTTATGGGACGAGCTTAATAGGAGATTGAATCTCATTTCATCTAGAGCAACCGAACTTAGGCAAATCAAGAGGTTTGTCCTAGATAGAATCCTGGATCCCGATCAAGTGACTTTGTATCATGAGCTTCAGAGAGCTTGCCATAGGTGGTTAGCAGATAAAAGAGCCCTTGTGTCTTCTGAGTTGTATACCTTTGAGGAATACCTCGATAATGCAGTTGTAGTACATAAATTTTTGTCTCATATAGAGGACCAAGAGGTCGTTCTTATGGATAGACAAAAATGGAATAGAATTCCCAGAGCTATGTTATATCGAGAGTATTGCCATGAGATTTATTTTTACAAGACAGAATCTGAAACAGATAATATTACTATAGCACACTTTATCAAGTTCCTGAAAAACCATTTCCAATTTGAAGAGGAGCATTTTATGACTCCCGATGAACTTGATCCTATCAATGACATTCATAAACTATTTATAGAAAACTAAGCTATTCTTTTATTATTGTTATTTCTTGTATTTAGTGTGTTGTTTGTTGTCTTTATAAGCATAAAATAAAAATAAACAAAAACAAAAAATAAAACATAACAAAAAATCAAAACATTTTATTTTTAAGCATTATAGTAGGTATATAATTAAAATATATACCTCCCAAATCTGTTGCAAATATATTAATATATATTTGCTAAAATCTAAGATTTAGACATAATGACTAGACTCAGGAATGGAAAACAAATTGAAGTAGAAGAATATTGGTTAAGGAAAATAGAAAACAACCCAGATGTCCTTCCTGAAGACCCAATTCAGGAAGAAGGAACTCTAGACCAACAAGAAGAAGAGTATGTTGATGCAAATGAACAAAGAGAAATTGTTAGGGAGGAAGAATCCTCATCTCCTAAAATATCTCCAGAAGGAGCTGTTACTTTTGAGAACATGGAACATTTCTGGAAGTTCCTCCATGATAATATGGGCACCCTTAATAGAGCAATCCATATGGACAAAGATCAAATTAGTGACACTCAAGCAACCCTAGAAGAAATATATCACACATGCACTAATCCTTTGTCCTTCATTGATCAAGAGAGTGATCAAGCTGGACCGTCCAATTTGGACATGGCTACTATAATCCAAAACACGCAACAACAACAGGTTACCCAACCACCTAGAGTGCCTGTTACTAAGCCTAGGGTTATTCCCACACAAAAGAAACCTTCATTCACTGCTCTATTTTGCCAAGCTATTGATCAATATACCTCAAATCAACAAAAGCCTAAAACAAAACCAAATACCAATTTCCAACAATCTGGGATACAACATAATGCTACAACAAATCTTCTCATAATACTCTTCCTACCAACCATTTGCATAACAGCAATATAGCATCTAATCCTTATGTCCCGCCTTCCTACGCTCACAAATCCCATGCTCATGTACCACCAAACCAATATGGTGGACAAACTGGTAATCTGGAAGGCATGGTGAAATAATTAGTCTCTCGCATGGACCAGATAGATCCCTATCATCCCTCGTACAATTATCGAGAGATGTGTAGTCAGCCTCTAGATCCTATAGTTGTAGCACAACCATATCCTAAACACTTTCCCATGCCTGTCCTACCTATATACAAAGGAACCAAAGATCCCATAGAGCATCTTCGTATGTTTAGGATAGCATGTCATGATATATCACATGATGACTTGTTATTACTAAAAATGTTCTCAAAAAGTTTAGGGGGGATGGCATTGGAGTGGTATTATCAATTGCCCACTCATTCTTTGAGAAATTTCGAAGAGACCGCTGAGTCTTTTGTGCATCAATTTAGTGCCTATATCGAAAGGCATGTAACCATTAAATATTTGTACAACCTAAAACAAGACAAAGATGAGTGTTTTGCTGACTTCTTAGCTCGATGGAGGCAGTTGATAGGAAAATTACACTTTGTGTTACCTTATCGAGAAATGTTGGATATTTTTATCAATAATTTACAAGAACAACTATCCTATGAATTATCAACTACTACCTTGACCACCTTCGATCAAGCTATAGACTTAGCTCGAAGAGTGGAAGATGCTCTCATTAGAAGAGGTCAGCTCAAAAAGAAAGATGATGAGAAAACATCCAAAAATCAATATAAAAATAAACAAGTTGTGGGTGATGGAGTCACTGATAGCAGAAACATTGCCAATATTAATACTACAAAAACAATAGAGAAGTTCATATTGAAACCTCCTGATAAACCACCCCGAGAATTTACTAGGTTAAATCAACCTTTATCAACCATTCTCCCACAATTACTAGCATGAGGATTGATCCAATTACCAACTATCCGGGAACCTGATCCAACTATACCCGGATACAGAGCTGATTTACATTGTGATTTCCATAGAGGACCTGGACATGCTACCAACTCCTGTAAATGATTAAAACATAAAATACAAGATTTAATCGATAACAATGAGATGGAGGTGCAAGCCTTTCAACCTAAACAAAATCCTCCTAATAATGCTCAAAAGAACATCCCTCAAAGTCAGAATCAAAATGCCAATCAATCATTGGACATATTTCAACATCCTTTACCAAAGCATGGTAAAGAGGTGGCTAATCAAATTGAACATCATAATGTTCCCCCTCCTACCCGATATGTAGGAGCTATTAGTGGGCATTTACCTATTCATGACTTAGAAATATTTGATACAACTCTATCCATGGTTACGTCCAGACCTCTATATAATATTCGAACACCTAACCTTAGTGATGTAGAATATGATACTGAAAGTGACATGGAAATCACCTCAAATCAATCGAATAGTTCTGAAGATGAATCAGATCCTATTCAACCCATCACAAGTTCTATGGTTCCAGAAGAACCATTTCCTAGAAGAGTTACTACTCGACCATCTTCTCATCAGTTACTCTCTAATGAACAAGCCATAAACGCTAGACCAAGACCTATTCATCACCCACAAAATAATATTGTAGGTACCATCGAAGTCGTTACTCGACAACAGGCTCAAAACTCTCAACAAGAACAAACTCAGAATGATGGATCGGCTCCATTTGTTTTGAAAATTCCCAATAAATGGAATTATGTGCCTAATGTTCAACCTAAGCCTCCTTATAATATTAATGAACAATTATCCAATACTAGAGCTAGAATTTCCCTTTTGGACCTTTTAAGATCTTCTCCTACCCATAGGGATGAATTAATGCTCACGTTCAGCCAAATGATGGTACCACAAAATATTCAACCTGAAGCCATGACCAATACCATCATAACTCAAGAAGTCAATTGTATTGACTTTCGGGATAGAGATATACCACAACATAGTTTACATAAGGATAACCCCTTATATATTACTGCCCTAATTGGGGATGTAGCAGTTAAACGGGTCTTGATTGACAATGGTTCATCTTTAAACATATGCACTTTTGACTTCTACCAAATATTTGGGTTTAGAAGTGATGAAATGAAAAGAACGGATATGATTATAAAAGCCTTCAATGACAAAACACAAGAAACGTGTGGAGTCATTACTATACCCTTGCAAGTTGGTCCTAGAACCTTAGATACGACCGTGTTTATTGTACATTGCCCTGCATCGTACAATATACTTTTGGGTCGCCCTTGGATCAACGCAATGGGAGCGGTTCCATCCACTTTACATCAGTGTGTTAAATTTGAATTTAAAAATTAGTTGGTTACCATTCATGGTGATCCTAGACCCTTTGATATGTGTGCTTTGGTAGAACCTGTTGGAGCTCAATTTTGCCCTGCCCTGTCATCCACACATCCTAATTATCATCATCCGCCTAAACATGTGAAACACACACCCATAACATCATCTACTCTTTCAACTACACCTATACATATATCTCAACCATCTTCTGAACAAACCACAGTAGGACCTCGAAAAGATCCCAGAACTACAACCAATGCTTCTTGTTTTACCCCTATAACTTCCATATCGATAGACTCATCCATCGATATCCCTATAACATCCACATCCACTACAAGCATCCTTTCCACATCGGAAGATCTAGGAAATGTTCCTTCTACCTCTTATGCTCTTACTGATGAACTCTTACCCGATTTATCTAAAATTCTTATATTCGAAGAAACCAACACTGCCATGCAAGCTTCCCTTATTTTAAATAAACTCCCACCCTCTCCTCATACCTTGGGCCTCCCACAACCTATGGGAAGTATTTACCAAGTCGGGAGTTGTGCTTTTATTTATAAGGGATATGATTGGGGAAGAATACCCAGAAACATCAAGACACATTGTGATGGATATGCTAGATGCTATTTTGCTAATGAGTATATTAAAGCTAAACCCATAATGCTTAAATTGGGATATAAAGGGAAAGGTTTGGGACCTTCCCAAAATGGTATGAAAGAACCTATTGAGGTAGAACCGTGGCCTGCCCGATGTGGTGTGGGCCTATTTCCTAGTAAAGGTCAACCCTTCCCATTCGAGGAGGACGACCATCTTACATGTTACCAAGATTATCTGGATAAACAAGATTCTTTGCATTCAAAGAATAATCCCTTTACCTGTAATATGCTATCTCTCGCCTACCCTGAGATGATTGTCAAATCCGAAGATGAGTTGGAAGGGGATATCTTCCATGATGTCTCCGTTGATGACTTGTTACATAACAAATTTTATTTTGATGGCTCTATACCTAGTATAGCCCAACTTGAGGCCTCGACTCCTCAAGACGAATTATCCAAGCTAACCTTGGAAGAATTACAAGAATTGGGTGTTTCACCCGCCCCACCTAATTTTTGAGAGATATTTACATATGGAAGTTGAAAACGTTATAAAAATTAACATTGGAACCGAACATAACCCTCACATAATCAATATTGGATCAGAATTAAGTCAAGAAAAACAAGATAAATACATTTCATTTCTTAAAGACTATGAAGATGTCTTTGCTTGGACATATGAAGACATGCCAGGTTTGGACCCTTCTATAGTTATGCATCATCTAGTAGTCCATCCAGATGCTAAACCGGTTAAACAGAAACTTAGAAAAATGCATCCTAAAGTGGCCTTACTAGTCAAAGGAGAACTAGAAAAACTGTTGAAGGTCATTTTTATACAAGCCATTGATTATGTTGAATGGATCTCAAATGTAGTTCCAGTAACTAAGAAAGAAGCCACTAAAGTTAGGGTTTGTACAGACTTCAGAGATATTAATGTTGCCTGCCCTAAAGATGATTTTCCTCTTCCTAACATGGATCAAATCATTGATTTTACTATTGGAAGTGGAATGATATCCCTAATGGATGGATTTTATGGTTATAATCAGATCAGGATAGCTCCTGAAGATCAAGCTAAAATAGCCTTTATTACCCCTTGGGGAACCTTTTGTTGGAAAGTAATGCCATTTGGTTTAAAGAATGCAGGTGCAACCTATCAACAAGCCATGACTTATATCTTTCACGATATGATGCATGATATTCTACATGATTATGTAGATGATATTATAGCTCGTTCCATCAAAGAATATGATCATTTAAATGACTTGAGAAAAGTATTTGATCGGTTAAGGGAATATCTTATCCGACTAAATCCAACCAAATGCATATTCAGAGTCAAGTCCGGTAAATTATTAGGGGTTATAGTTTCTTTACGTGGCATTGAAATTGACCCTCTCAAGATCGCGGCTATCATAGATATGCCCACACCCACCAATATATCAGAATTACGAAGTTTACAAGGTAAGCTTCAAGCCATTCATCGCTTCATCGACAAGTTGGCATACAAAACTGGACCCTTTCTTAAACTTCTTAAGAAAGACGTCTCTTTTCATTGGGATGACGAATGTCAGGAAGCATTTGAACTCCTTAAGCAATATCTTCTTAAACCACCGATGCTTTCCCCACCTAGATCTGATCATCCATTTATCTTGTACATTTCTGCTTCTGATTCTGCCTTAGGAGCTATGTTAGCTCAGCTTGATGATGAGAAGAAAGAACATGCTAATTATTACATTAGCATGACCTTAATCAGCTATGAAACTCGCTATACCATATTAGAGAAATTATGTCTAGTAGTTGTATTTTCTACACAAAAACTACGACATTATATGCTCAGTCAAAAAACGTATGTTATTGCCAAATTTGACCCTTTACGATATCTCATGAGTCGACCATACTTATCTGGTCACACAGCCAAGTTGGTTCTTGCACTAAGTGAGTTTGAACTCACATTTATCGGACAGAAGTTTGTTAAGGGTCAAATCATAGCAGATCAATTAGTTGTTGCACCCTTAGAGTCTACCCATCCCCTCATCATTGAGTTTCTCGATGAATGCCTTAAACTAGAGGCAGACCATCCCGAGCAATGGTCCCTATACTTTGATGGAGCTCGATGCATGAGTGGGGCTGGTGCGGGTATTATTTTAATATCTTCGCAAAAACATCTTATACCTCTGTCCTTCAAATTAACATTTTCTTGCACCAATAACACTGCTGAATATGAAGCTCTTATCCTTGGATTACGAGCAGCTTTGGCCCTAAAAATTAAAAATTTATTGGTTTTCGATGACTCTCAACTTGTCGTAAATCAAATCAATGATGTTTATCAGACCAGAGATAATAAATTATGCCCATACAAAGCATATGTTTTGCAATTATTATCCTTATTTGATCAAGTTACCTTGGAAGCTATTCCTCAAACTAGCAATTGTGCAGCTGATGCTATGGCTGCAGCCACATCTCTTTCACCCTTGGAGTTAGATGACGAATTTGCTACCATCATTATTCATCGACTCCAGGAACCCACTTCAAGTAAATCATGCCTAGAACCTTTGGATGTGTTTCTAATCAATGAAACTACTCCCGAACCATGTTACACTGATATCTTTAATTTTCTCCAAAATGGGACCTTCCCTGATGGTTGTACTAGCAACCAACGTAGGTTATTACGTAGACGAGCAAGTCGCTTCATGATTATTGGAAATACCTTGTATAGGGGGTCTTTTGAAGGCATCCTATTGAGATGTTTGAATCTAGAATAATCTATATCAGCTTTGAATGAAGCCCACAATGGATCTTGTGGGGGACATTTTAGTGGTAGCGCCATTGCTAAGAAACTCCTTAGGATAGGATATTTTTGGCCTACCATGGAGAATGATGCACATAATTATGTGCGACATTGCGATAAGTTCCAGAAACACATTGACCTTGTCCATGCGCCTGCACAATAACTACAGGCTATTTCATCTCCTTGGCCCTTTTCAAAATGGGGCTTAGACATCATTGGAAAAATCAACCCTGTGTCATTCGATGGACACAAATTCATCATAACCACCACCGAGTATTTCACGAAGTGGGTTGAAGCTATGCCATTAGCTTCTTGCACTAGAACACAAGTTTCCAACTTTATTTTTAATCAAATTATTTGTAGGTTTGGAATTCTGCCAATCTCATTTCGAGATAATGGAACTTGTTTCAAAAATAAAGATGTCAAAAAATTATGTCAAAAATATACAATTCAACATCGTTGGTCCACTCCCTATTATCCTCAGGGTAATGGCCAAGCAGAAGCATCTAATAAAACATTAATCAAAATTCTCAAAATACTGGTCAATAAATCTAGTCAATATTGACACATCCAATTATATCCTGCTTTGTGGGCCTATCGAACTAGTGTTCGAACCCCCACTGGAACTTCACCTTTTGTTTTTTTTTATGGTGCTGAAGCTGTTTTTCCCTTTGAATTAGAAGTTCCTTCTTTAGCTCTACTTCTTCAAGATACTGAAGTAGGAGATGAATATCGTGTTGGCAGATTTAGTCAGCTAGAGCTTCTGGATGAAAAGTGCATCAATGCTTTGGAGCATCTTCGTGCCTACCAAAACAAACTTAAGAGAGCATATCTCAAGAAAGTTCATCAGCGATCCTTTGAGATTGGCGACCTTGTCTTAAAAGAAAATCAAAAAAATACTAATGCAACCAAAGACCTTAAAGGTAAATTTGAGCCCAACTGGCTTGGACCATATGTCATCACTGCTAAATTTGGATCGGGAGCATACAAATTATCTACCTTAGATGGTAAATAACTTAAAGAACCTATGAACATTATGCATCTCAAACGCTACTATGCATAAAATTTTGTCATTTCATCATTGTATATATTTGTTTTGCATATTATTTCCTTTTAGTCACTTATATAAAACATTCAAAAATAATCACAATGTATTTCTTTCAATTCATAACTTAAAATCAAAATACAAAAACATCAAAATCGTCAAAATCTTCAAAAACATCTTTTATTTCATACCTATCAATTCTTGAAGTATTACAGTTATATTTTCAATTATTATGGATAAATTAGCATTTATTTTGGAATCCGGCACTTTCACACTCACATGAATAAATATCTTGATTTTCTTTTCTATGATTATTTATCTCTCTTATATCAAAGTCCACATTAGCATTAAATAAAATTTTGAGCATAGATAATTGATCTTGTTATTTACTTAAACCAAGTACATCTCTTCACATTAAAACGATTTCATTGCAAATTCGATATGATGCTACATAGTAGAAATGGTTTCCTAAGCAAAAATTTTCCCCTGCTATCCTATCATGCACATGGTATAGAATCTTTGAGAATTGACAAAAGGACAAGCTCACCCCTACCCAGAATAAAAATCCCTTGCTCTACAGCCAATCCGAGCAAGTATCCCTAGCATAGTGATGAGGCCCAAGAATGCCTCATTATTGCACAATGTTTGACTCATTATTGCATAATTTTTGACTACCATATGATAGGTTAATTGCCAAATAGTTGACTAGAATATACTATTTGTTAAGTGTTTGCATGATTTTATGTTAGGAATACTATATCTCTGTTTTTGACTATTTTCAGCATTTTATGATTGATTTTGCTTGATTAAGTAGCAAGTAATAACATGCATTTCAATTAACCAAATGTGGTATGTTGATATCCATTAACTTCTCAATGGTTTTTTAATGTTTTTCCGCCCTTCAACTTGTTTCAAATCCACATTGAAGCCAAAATTTTAGGACTGTCATAAATCTGAAAATCTGAGAAAAACAGCCATATAAAAATCAGCAAGTTGTCACTTTATAGGAACACCTTGAAGTTGTCAAGCAAAGCATGAGGATATGGATGGAATGAGTTCATAAGGACTATAGAAGACATCTGACATATTTATAAGCATTCCCACATGATCTAAATAGGCAGCAATAGGGTATAACAGAGCAGGGACAATTATGCAACACTGTTGCACTATTTCAGCATGGTTACTTGGTGAGTGAAGTGTATAAATTTAGTAGCAACTTTATGTACTCCTTCATGTTGATAGTTGAATAATTTTTCCATGTTCTAATTTGTTTGAATTTGCAAGAAATGCTAATATTTTACAACTGTGCAGCAGAACTAGAAAATGCAGTAATTTACCATGTAAATTCCAGCAAGCTACAAATGAATGGCAAGGCATGGAATTCACACATAGAGAGGAATGAAGGCTATTGCAATATGATCCTGAGGGCTAATACACCTGAGAAATGTAGCCAAAACCATTTGGAGTCAACACAGTTGGTCATTCTAAAGATCTTCGGAATGAACACAGTGTCTTCGAAATGAACAGATATCTTCGAAATGAGAAAACACAGTATCTTCAGAATGAACAGATATCTTCAGAATGAGAAAACACAGTGTCTTCAAAATGAGCAGATCTTCGGAATGAGAATTGCATTATCTTCAGAATGAGCGGATCTTCGGAATGAGAATTGCATTATCTTCAGAATGAGAATTGCATTATCTTCGAAATGAGCCACTTATCTTCGGAATGAAAATAGAATGTGCTTTTTGACTTGTTGACTAACTTTTGGCGGTGGAAAAAGGGAAAGAAGGTTGAGAAGGTTAAGGGAAAATATCTCCCATATTATTTTGTCGTCCTTGCTGTCCAAAGCCACCATTTATGGAAAAGATCAACTTTGATCCTCTTCTAGGATTAACACAGAAATAACTGTAGCATAATAGGAAGTTGTTTGCAAAGATAGAAATAGAATATTATGAAGTGGAGAAATATGTGTGAGATATTTTTGGACTCCTCCCATGTACTCCCACCACTAAATATGCTTTCTAAGGGCCAATGACTACTGCTGCAACACAAACTATACAGATTTGCATTTATTTTAGATCCAGAATTATTGGCAAATGACTGTAAAATAGCACATAGGCTGATTTGAGCATGGGATATATTGTAAATATTTATATAAATAACACAGCTCCCTCCTTGGTTGAGCCAGTTGGGAATTAGAATAGAGGAGATTTTTCAATTGCAGCAATTAGGACTGTATAGTAATTTTCTATAACAGTTTTCAGCATGTTTTGTCATCAATAAAAGTGCAACTATTTTATCATTTTATGTTGAGTTTTAATTAGTTAAGGAGTGTTTTTCACCTCCTTATAGATCAGGAAGTATGGACCCACTTTCAGATCTAGAAGGAGGGATTTTATGGTAGGTTTTAATCTATAATTTTGTTGCAGCAGAATTAATAGATTGCTTGCCAGATTCCATTTTCTTGTTTTTATTTTGTATTGTGTGATTTATGTTTCCTATTATGTTTGTGTATAGAATTTGTGTGTATGTCAGCTGACAAATTCTATTAAGAATTTTCATTTATGTTTTCCCTACTTTCTATTTTAGCAACTTTCCATTTTCAGCATATTTCATTTTGCTGTCAATTCCTGTAGCATAAGCTTGATGACCTTTTGTGGCAGGGCATTGACAGGTGTTTTAGAATAAGTTTCATTTACAAGCACCATTTCAATTCTGCAAAAGTAGATTAGATTTCAATTCTGCAAAAGTATATTAGATTACAATTCTGCAAAAGTAGATTAGATTTCAATTTAGCAATTTCAATTCTGTCATTTCAATTCTGCAAAAGTAGATTAGATTTCAATTCAGCAATTTCAATTCATGCAATTGTAGTTAGATTTCAATTCTTGCAACTTAGAATTAGTTTTCAGTTCCTGCAAGTTTCCATTCTGTAGACTAGGTTTAGTGTGACACCAAAAGGCTAAAACAAAATCTACTTCACCAATAAATGCTTGAAATCTGAATGCCTGAATTATACTCTGTCGTAGCCTTCTATCGTAGACAGCCTTGGACACCACCCCGGATTGATAACTAATTGAGATTAAATGATGAGATTCAACGACACTCATCACATAGGAAGAAAAAGAAAAGTCAAAGAAAATGAGAAAAAAAGAAAAATATTATTTTGTACCATTGTAGCAATATTTCAGCATTATCTCAATTCCAAGCAAAAATACAAAAAAAAAAAAAAAAGTGAAAAGCAAAAGCAAAATGCAATAAAATCCCTTTCCCTACCCCTTGAAAAGAAAATAAGGATGAATGAGCTTGAATCCCTGGAATTTTCAATTATTTAAAAACTGTGAGGTAAGCCCCATAACAGGTGGTTTGTGCCCAACCCGCTTGGCCTTGGGTAATTCCTAGCGTGGTGATATGTCTGTCACATTAGCGACCTTCTTTTGTACAGACCTATGTTAGCTTATGGATTAGCTAGCTCTTGATAACCTGACTTACATAGTTGTCTGGTATGGTTACATGCATATAAATCATGGTTAAGGAACACTCATTTGGTTAAGGCAAATTACTTGTATCAAATTATCTTGCTCAAAATTGGTGAATGAACAATACAATCGCACACCTATTTGTATTTGAGAGATTTTGTATCATTATGATAAATCAAGATCAGTAATGAACTCACATTTACACATGAGGATCCCTTAATAAATCTACATTTGTCTTTGCGATAATTTAAACTATTTCTGTAATTCTTTTCGAAATAGTTTTATCCGCTTATTTCAGAATTTTTGTTTTGTTTTCAAGCAATTATATACTTTGTTTCACAAAATCACAAAATGATTTCAAACAACATGTTCATATTATTATTTTTCTGTTTATCGACAATCAAAAATTAATCTTCTAATAAAACTAAAATATCCATTTTTCTTCTTTGGATTTCGCGATGATGGTATAAGTCTATACCTATCAATTCTATGCCTAGTGCAAACCATTGTTCTAATTTTATTTTCCATTTATTTTAAAACAAATTCATAAAAACATATGACTTGCATTATTATGTTACACAATTATGCTTTAAAACGAACAAACACTTATTCTATTTCATTTCATTATGTCAACATTCAATTTTGCAAACCATGGTATAATTTCTAAGGAATTGTTCAAAATTTTATCACACTTAGGAATTTATGCCTAGCAAAATCATATTTCTTTTAGTATCTCATGCATACTATTTTTATGAAAATCTGAAAACAAATCATCACCATCATCATTTCCATCATCACAACACAAAGTCTTAAGACAGTCTCTTAAGCACTCTTTTACTTTTTTAACAATATTTCTATACTGGGATTAGCTTGACGACCGAGCGAGCGACGACTCCATGAAATGGTCTATAACAGTGACAATGTCCTTTGAAATTATCGTTAGAAGTTTCTTCTATTTTTTTATTTTTTTATCAAATCACACCAAAACAACCAATTGTTTACATCAAATTATTTCATTTAAATTTTACAGCATGACATCAAATTATAATATTTCCAAACGACATAATTACATGAATCATCAATTAGACAAACAAACAATTCCAATATTGAAGCATCATAAAAACATATGACCAAGTCATATCACAAAAATATCATATATATATATATATATATATATATATATATATATATATATATATATATATATATATATATATATATATATATATATACACAAAAATTATGTACATCATATCAAAACTGGATTGATATGCCACAATCTATACCCTAGCATACTCAATCCTCTCAAAAATCTATACAATCTCTATGCATTCTATAGTCTGCTAGTCTCAAGAAGCCCTCACGCTCTTAGCCTCATCTCCTCCCCTACTTTGATGTGGAGGAGGTGGTCCCATAGCAGTCTGTGTTGTGTCTCGGGTCCTCACTGTCGATCATGAGGATGTCCTCGTCGATCCCATCCGGATTGGTTCTGCAATGTTTGCTGGCAACGGTACCCTCTAACCCTCTCAAGCCAGCTAAAAGTATACCCCCTGGTAGAATGTGATCTGCATCATAGACCACACTAGCTCATCCCTGCTCGCCCCTCCAATATGTGCCCTGAGCCATGTAGTCTCATCCTATAGTTTTTGTACCTAAGCCCTGAGCTGAGTAGCCTCGTCCTATAGTGATTGCACCTGAGCTCGGAGGTGGGCAACCTCAGCTTGAAGAGCCACCACCTCACTGTTCTCCCCTACATCCACACCCTTGCCCTTACTAGGTGATGGTGGTCTCTCCCCCTGCTATGAAGGGAGTCTCTCCTCCCTCTACCCTATCTCCTATGGCCTGTATGGAGCCTGACCCATCCGCTGGTGTCTCTCCTATGGGACCATCGTTGCTCTCTCCTGCCGTGACCCCATGTTGCCTCAATCGTAGCCTGCCATCACCTCCCCATCTGGTGCACCATGGCATGCATTGGACCCTGTGCCCTCATCATTCGAGGAGGATGGATGCCTACATACCAGGCATTGTAGTCATTTGCAACCCCTGCGTCGTCACCATCCACTAGTTGGATGGGGGCATCGTTAGTGTCCTGACTCCAAAATCATTGCATGTCTGGAGCCCCATTCAGTGTAGTACTATCCTAAACAGTCTGGGAGTACTCATAGTCCCTGAGAGAAGGGATCCCCTACTGTAGACCAAATTGTCATAGTACTTGATCATAGCGGTGGAGCTCTACCTCTCCCTGCTCCATCCTCAGCTAGCAAACTCGCCTGATGCGAGCCAACTCCTACCCATCCTCTACCCACCCAGGTGCTCTCGCCATGGCCTCTAGGTGATCTGATCTGGGATGAGGTCATCTAGCAACCTCCATGACATTGGTAGATCTATCTGCCACTATGACCCCCTCTATAGCCACCAGTAGAAAACTTGGGGCCTCTTCCAATCAACCCCTGTCAACGGGAGCCCTATCGGCCTTCGCACTGCAATGTGCTCCCAGCACCAAACCTGTAGCAATGATGTCAAGACCAGACATCAACCTCCCTTGTATACGACCCCATGCAGGATCCTATACAAGTGGCAGAGTACAAATCTACCCCATGTAAACCTATACCCATGGTCTCTCATGTCGCAAACTATGTCTGAGAGCACCCATGATAGTTTGCACCCATTTTTGTGGCACAATAGTAAGCCACCTACCACTCCTACCAAAATTTGAGTCAGCCTAGATGACCCAGGCATCTGTCGTAGAGACATGATGTTCACTCTGCCCTTCTCCAGGGTGAAGCTCGGGTCTCCAGTCAGTCTCATCATCGTCTGGCCTTGATTGGCTATAGGCGTCATGACCCATCCCTGTATGGGGATCCTCATGATCCTCCATACGTCCTCTAGAGTGGGAGCCATCTCCCTTATCGGTAACTAGAAGCAAGACGAACCCGGATACCACCTCTTTGCTAGGGCTATCAGTAGCCCCATATCCGTCGATACTTGTGGCATCTCTGCCACATGTCGTAGCCCGACCTGTGCTAGTTGGTCATGCTCTGCCTGGTCAAGAGTGGCTAAGTCATCTCTTAGCCCACCGTATTTCCATTCTCAGCTCTTTAGTAATCCTTTATGCAAAACAAACAATAAAACAACAAATTTATTAATAAATCAATCATTGCAATTAAATTAAACACATTTTACATCAAGTTTAAAGATGATATCGTCCACCATTGGATTATATCATCCCAAATTGGGCAATATCATCCTTGGTTAGGATGAAATCATCTCCTATTTCACAACTCATGGATCACCCCTTGTTGGACTAGATCGCCCCTAGTTCGTCAATTTTGCCCTTAGATGAAATCGATGATCTAAAGACGATTTAGGCAAAATAGGGACGATTTCATCCCAACGTCGTCGACGACCTAAAAACGGCCGCGATGCCTCAAACAATCAAAATTTAAATCCAAAAATTGGACAAAGTTAATTCAAACCTAATCTACTAGGATTAGATCCTTACCCGTAGCCCGTGCCGGACCTCTGTCGCTCGGTGCGCTGTCTCCACCATTTTCTCTCTATAGAGCTCTGGAACAGTAAAAATGAATAGTAAAAAATGAATTAGGGTTTTCCCTATTTTTCTTAATTTTATTCAAAACCAACAACATTTTAATTTTTGCTTTTCCGTGTTTTTACCTCAAACGTTCGATTTGGGTAAAAACACGGAGGGGACACCATAGTCAGCATTCGTACGATTCGACCAAGAATCGTCGTCTAAAAAGTTGAGTACATTTTTGCTTTCTCATAAAACGGGAAAAACTCGTCTTTAACACGTTTTCTTCAAAAAATTTGCTAAAGAGGGGGAAAAATGTAGCACCCTAAAATTGGCATGGTTAAAACCTTAGTAAATATAAAAGATAAAAATTTAAATTTTAACCCCAAAACTGCCTGTTACCCACTTTCCCTATTTTTCGTGCCATTTTTAGGATTTGTTTTAGCCGTTGGACAATATCGTCACAGATCAGACGAAATCGTCCACGATCTGATGAATTTTTCTGGAACAGAACGTCCAGATGATTTCGTCCCAAAACCAAATTTTCATAATTAGCTTCTGTTTCAACAGCCTCTCCAACTTGGGCAAAAGTGCATCTGCACAGTTGGAGATTTCCCTGTTGGAGATCTCCCATATTGGGATGATCCCCAACCTCCTAGTCTCCCCCTAATCCTATATAAACTAGGATTTTTCTAGTTTATCCCCCTGATTCTAATCCCCTAGATTCCCCTGAACCCCTTAGCTGATGAATTTAGATCCTTATTCACTAGAGCATCCTCGCACTACTGTCTATATTCTGCATTTTGCATTTTCTTGCAGGAACTCTACTATTTTTCAGTCGAAGCTAGTTCGGATCATCGCAAACGATCCTGAACTATTTCGAACGATCCTATCGAGGAGCATAGATGATTTCGTGCAATTGGAGGCGATCCTGACTATAGTCCAGATTGGGGGCAATCAAAACTTAGAGTTTGCATTTCCTTAGCTTTTTTGCATTTTCCTATTGTGTTTCTGCACTGTCTTAAATTATTATGTTTATGCATCTTGGAGTTCACCTCATCTAGTGTAAATGCATGATAAAATCAAAATAAATTGTGAAGTTGATGTTTTTTCTCTTTAATTACTATTTGGATCTATCATTTAGACAAATTTACAGTTATTTTTGTCATTTTCCTTCGCTTCTATAGTTGCATATTTGGTATTTTGTATCTGCTTTTGTGATTGCAGGTTTCTAATGAATTCATCAGATTTTAGACGATTATGTCCGATCTTAGACGACTGATAGTGATTTAAGATGATTCGATGTAATTTCATACGATTACGTATGAGTCGAGACGATCTGAACTGCTACAAGACTCAGAACCTTCATCAAACATCCGAAATCAGGGATGATCTGTCCTAATTTGCATATTCTCTGTGTTTAGCACCCATTTCTATTTTTTGTATCCCTTTAAATCAGTATTGATATATAGAATAGTTTAGATTCATCTTGGCCAAACCTAGGAGTTGAATGATTGAGTATAAAAACGAACACATCAAACCCATTCCCAACCTAGGTGTGGAAACTACCACTCAAAAGTTTCCTGGTGAACCCACCATCCATCGAAAATTCACCCTTATACCCCTTCCCCGAGAGGCAAGACCTTCAAAGGGCCTCTCAATCCGAGGTATTGTCCCATCCTTCTCACACCCTCCTTCTGGGCACGGATCCTAAAGCCTGAGGGTAAGGATGCAAAAAATTAGGAGTGATACAATAATTCTTTTAATTTACCACATGTATGGCATCGTAATCTTCTATCATATTTTCATTACCCTATATCAAATTTAATTCCTTCAAGAATTGCTTTTGATAAAGACACAAATTTTCCATTCTCTTCTACCACATCATTGCCCTCTCAACTCATTTATAAGTAATTTTAAATGAATAAATTCAATACATCCTAGCATAAAACAAATTGAAATACAACCAAGAAATTTTTTAAATAGCAATAGTTAGTTGACAAATGCTTAGGAGGTAAAATTCTTTGATATACTGAGCCAAAATCCTAATGCTTTTGCATGAGAATACAAATATATGACAATAAATCATCTAGACATATATAATAATTTTAAATAGAGGATGTTAAACTTGTAAGACAACCACAAAGGAGATTGAATCCTGCTCTACATGATATTGTTAAGGATGAAATTGAAAAGTTATTAGAATTATGATTCATCTACCCTATTTCTAATAGCCAATGGGTTTCTCCATTGGTTATTGTTCCAAAAAAAAATGGAAAGATGAGAGTATGTGCCGATTATAAATAATTAAATAAAGTTACACAAAAAGACCATTTTCTATTACCATTCATAGATTAAGTGTTAGATAGACTCACTGGGAAAAGGTATTTTTGTTTTCTTGAAGAATTTAGTGGATACAATCAAATTCATATCACACCTAAATATCGAGAGAAAATAAATTTCACTTACCCATGGGGAACCTTTGCTTATCAACTTTTACCTTTTAGACTTTGCAATACCCCAACAACTTTCTAATAAGTTGTTCTTGCTATTTTCTCTAACTTGACCAATGATTATGTTGAAATCTACATGGATGATTTCATAGTGTGTGGTGAAACTTTTGATGAAACTCTAGAAAATATTGACAAAGGACTAACCCGTTGTGAAACCTAAAATCTAGCCCTAAATCCCAAGAAATATTTTATGATGATGGATGAAGAAATTGTTCTTGGAAGCAATATCTCATCTAAAGGAATACAAGTATATCCTAAGAAGATCAAAATTATTAAAAACTTTCCTGCACCTCAAACTCGAATAGATGTTAGAAGTTTTTTGTCATATTGGTTTCTATCATCATTTCATTAAGAAATTTAGTACAATTGTGAGTCCCATGTTTACTTTATTAACTAAATATTTTGAATTCAATTGGATAGAAAAGTATCAAATTGCATTTGACACATTAAAAGAAAAATTGACTACTCCACCTGTGTTATGAGGTCCAAATTAAAAAATTTCATTTCACATCCAAATCGATGCATATAACATTGCAATCAAGGTATATTTGGGCCAAGTAAAAAATGAAGATCATTATGCCATCTATTACATCAATAAAAACTTGATAGGAGTTGAGAAAAATTATATTACTACTAGAAAATAATTCTTAGCATTAGTATATACCATTAATAAATTATATCACTACATTACTGGATATCAACTGCTTCTTCATATTGATCATGCTATAATTAAATACCTCATGAATAAACCATTAGTTAGTGGGTGAATTATATGATGGTTACTACTGCTAAAAGTGTTTGATATCACTATAGTCGATAAACATGGCAAAGCTAATATAGTAGCCAATTTCTTATCAAGAATGAACATCACAGGTGAGTATGAACCAGTAGAGGATTATTTTTTTGATGAAATGTTACTTATAATCTTAGTACAATAACCATGGTTTTCTGATATTGCCAACTATATAGCAACAAGAAAAATTCTATCTCATTTCACTCCTAGGGAAAAATAATGCTTAGCTAAACAAAGCTCATCATTCAAGTGGATTAATGGTCTACTTGAAAGCACGAGATTCCAAAATATTGAAAGGAAAACTAATGCGATGTATTCAAAACCAAAATTAACGCTTAAGGTCCTATAAAATGAAATGCATGAAATGAAGGAAAAGAGACGAATTTAAATGAGATAAAAAGAAGTACAGAAAGCACAGCCCTTTTTATTTATACTCTTCCAATTCGGTTACAAAGACGTCTCCTCCCTTTAAATGGGTAGGAGCATTAACATAGTTTCAATTACAATCATGGATTTAGTGTTCCTCCTTTCGCGTGCCCACATGTGAAATGGGCGAGCCAAAGTGTTGCCGCTGCTGGTATTGATAAGTCTTTAATCCTTGTTGCTCCTCCTGTGTTCAAAGAAACAACAAATCGTCAGTAGCACCTGTGTATGATAATGAAACTCACAAATCTAAAAGAGTACTGTTAATGAATGTAAAATATGAATATAACGATGATTAAAATGAATCCAAATAGACTAAAAATTTGACAAAAGCGTAATCATGTAACTAGCAAAATACTGCAAAAGAAACAGTCACCAAATTCAATACAGATCCGTATTCGTCCCTGGGTCGGACGAGTAAACCTGCAACAGTTTGGTACTCATTCCGGGGTGAGACGAGAAAACCTGTGATAGTTTGGTACTCGTTCCGAGGGTGAGACGAGAAAACCTGCAATAAGGCAGGGGGTGCCCGAAGGCAAACCACTCGCGGGTTGAAACTTTGTTTCGACACCAATCCGCTTGGGATGGGTCCGAAACCTATTGTGATGTGTTGTCGGCAAATTGATAGGCTATTGTGGTCATAAAAATTGGGTTTTTTGGTTCTTGATTCATGCCTTCAAAGTCACCCAATAACCTCCTTTTCGATTAAGAGATTATGGATGTAAAGCACAAATCGTAAGTAAACTAGCAGCACTTCATCACTCAAAATGCTCCTTCTTTGTCTCGCTTTTGGTGAGGAAATTCACCATTTTATAGACCCAAGGGGTCTCTTGAATTAATATGCAGAAGTGTTACTTAGCATGAATGCTTTTTTTGTGAAGAGAAGACTTCGTCTTGATCAAGGGCTTCTTAACTGCCTCTGTGCATGTCTTTGCAACTGGTACTGTAACTGCCTCTGCATGCTCATAAAACTTCACTCGAACTCCCATGCAATGAAGGGATAGTTAAGTGATAGTTCTGAGTTATCATGGGCTAAGGTTTGACTTTTTGCTGGTCAAACCTGGTATTCGTCCCACCCAGGAGCGAACATGAACTGGAAGTTTGTATTCATCCCTGGGTGGAACGAATAAGGAGTTGAATGCCTAAAAGGTTCCAAAATGGTATTTGACATTCCAAAACTATTGTGAGAGTGGTTAGGACCACTGTTTAACCTCTGTGGGCTACCCTAGGGGCTGTGTGCATCAATGCGATCAGCGCTTGTTGTCACGTAATCGGATTGGTGTTGTTTTGGTGTCTACAGATGCCCCTTTTTGGGAGGCGCTATGCAAGGCACAGCATTGAGCAAAAATAGATAACCAAAGCACTAATGATTAGGGTTTCTCAGTAACCTAACCAACTTGTGATGCCCCAAGCATGGAAAGGGCATGCATTCTTGAATCCTTGCTTCTGACGAGCTACGGAACTTGATTTCAAGTATTAACCTATTTTGGTGATGTGTGACTTGAGCCTGGACATTGATCAGTCATGAATAGGCAAAGGGCGCAACCTTTTATCCACAGTGGAACCTTGTGTTCATGCTTTATGAATTCCAAGTGTTTGATTAGTTTATTTCTTGTTTACTGCCCCAAGCAGGAGCATGATTGTCTTTGTCAATGATTCTTTGAATGCGTGTCATCTCCATGATTGGGTATGTTGTTGTTGATTGGCAACTAAGTGTGACTACCCCCTCAAGCAAAAAATCGATGAGGGAATGACTGACATGAGCAAATCGATGAGTCACTTGACCCAAGATGACTTAGGTAAGGGTGCCTTTAGATGCTATCCGTTGAATGCGAAAGCAGTTTCTCGATTTCTAACCTATTTTTGGTGGGTTTTAAACCCTTTTTGTGACGTAGTTTGGAGTTAAAATTGACAAACATCCATCTTCCCATGGAGCGGTCCGGCTATGGTAGCCTTCTTAGGGAGTAGGATAGTGACAATTTGTAACCCCAACATCTATTTTGGATGCCAATAATATTGGGCACAAAAGCGCCTTCGTTCGGCAATGTTATTGCTATTTTTGGATGGGTTTTAACCTGTTTTGGTGACGCCGTTTGGGGATGAAATTCTCGAAAATCCGTCTTCCCGTGGAGCGGTCCGGATATGGTAGCCTTCTTAGGGAGTAGGATAGTGAGGATTTGTGGCCCCGACGTCTATTTTGCATGCCTAAAATGTCAAGTGCCGAAGCACTCTCATTGGACAGTTTTATTGTTGTTTTTTGGTGCATTTTTTGGTGGTTTGTGTGTATGTACATGTTTTTACATTGATGTATGCAGATGCGATTATGAATGCGATGTTGCTAATTAGATGATGTATGCATATGGAATGAATGAAATGATTTGTTGATAACTTGTCGATGGCACCATAGATTGTACAAGATTTACTGGCTTACTATACTTATGGGATGACTTTGTGGAATGACGTTGCATGTGAAAACTTTATTTTTGTTTTTTGCATATGTTCTGATGGTGATGTGCGAAATGAAATGTAACAGTTGTGTTTAAAATGTATTTAAGCTTTTTTGAGATTCAGATAGTTTAACGAACTAGCCAAGACTATATATTTATCTCGCAAGACTTTTGAACAAGGTATAAATCCGACTTGAATTTAACCAAGTTATTTCACATCCTTGTGTGTGCAATTGAGTTCGTTTATGTGGCATTTGTCAAGATACCACCAGTTCCAGATAGGCTATCAACCAAACCTGTACTGAGGATCACCTAATTACCTCCACTAACTCCATTTTTGTGTTTAACAAGATTAATCCACGGGATAATCTAAGGTACCATAAGCTAGCTCATCCACATGCAAACATTGGTCTATGCACACGCAAAGCTAATGTGACAGACATATCGTCATGCGGTTAGGATACCACCATTGCCAGGTAGGCTTTCAACCAAACCCATAATGAGGATCACCTAGATGGTTTTTGAATGCTGAGAATTCGAGGGATTCAAGTTCAGGCTATGTGTATTGGCTCAATGGTTTTGATACTTGCTCGACTATATAGTGATGCACATCACTGTTTATTTTTCTTTTTGTTTTTCTTTGTGAGCAAGGATTTTGAATAGTGATGAGAACCACTATTATTTGATTTTGTATTTTGAGCTTTGTAATGTTGAGCTTGTGGATGGCCTTGATCCTATTGGCCTTGGGGATGACTACCCATCCTGTTCAGGGACGTGTAGTACGAATCCTTACGACTTTGGGACACAAGGGGATAATGGAGATTAGGAAGTAAGGGCATTGATATTTTAGGCCTTGGGGATGACTACACATCCTGGTTAAGGGCGGATAGTACGAATCCTTACAACTTTGAGACCAAAGGTGAGTGGAGATGGTTGTGATGATGGTTTGTTGGAATTTTGTTTGTGAATGGCATTGATCCTTTTAGGTCTTGGGGACAACTACCCATCCTTGGTAGGGACGTGTGGTATGAATCCTTTCAAATTTGGGGACCAACTATGATTGGGATTTGGTAGTGGTAAAAACCACTATTTATTATGGTGAATGGATGGGGAAGAGCTCGTCCTTTTGGCAATTCTCAGCATTCTAGAACCATTCGCACAGGGGGATGAACAGACTAATATTTCACCTATGGTACCCTAGATTGCATTGTAGGTTTCTCTTGTGTTCACACAACTTAGGAATTATGTTGTGTGTTAATTTGTGTTGGGATGCGACATAACAAGGCGTGATCCAAGGAAAACTTTCCCATGTAAAATCTGTTTAACTGTGTACAATTTTTGGCTAGAAATTTAAAGACAGCTGAATGACAAAAACCCTATATACATTAGGATGCAACTGACTATGCTAAAAAATGGTGATGGTGTTATTCTAGATGTATGTGTCTAGAAAATGGAATTGATGCAAAAAATGATGGACTTGTCAAGTAATGACAGTCTATGGTGCTTTTGACTTGTATGACCTAGCAAATATATAATGTATGGATGCGATGCCTAATGCAACCTATATTTTTATATTTTGATTTTTATGAGAATACATGGAATTGAAATGCAATTGTTTTTGTGATTTTTGATTTTTTATGAGTATGCATGGAATTGAAATGCAATTGTGATTTTTGATGATTGTATTGTTTTTGTTAATTTTTGAATATTTTTTTTGACCAAGCAGTTATGGTAATGCTTGGAGCTTTTAGTGTTGACCAAAGGGTTTATGGATATCTTTGGAGCATTTTGGGGTTGACCAAGCGATTATGAGAATCCTTGGAGCTTTTGGCTTGACCAAAGGGTTTATGGACACCTTTGGGACGTTGAGGGTTGACCAAGCGATTATGAGAATCCTTGGAGCTTTTAGGGTGACCAAGTGATTGCGATAATCCTTGGAGCTTTTAGGGTGACCAAGTGATTGTGATAATCCTTGGAGCTTTTAGGGTGACCAAGTGATTGCGATAATCCTTGGAGCTTTTAGGGTGACCAAGTGATTACAATAAACCTTGGAGCTTTTAGGGTGACCAAGTTATTACAATAATCCTTGGAGCTTTTAGGGTTTACCAAAGGGTTTATGGACACCTTTGGAGCATTTGGTGTAATCCACTTGCTCTTCAGGGAATAGAGGTACCCCCATCTTGATGATCTTTGTGCATCGGATCTGGCTTTGTAGGGATTGGCATGAATGGATCGGCCTTATGCACAGATAGGAGGACAGGGTCTGCCTTCGGAATTGATGGTGCTATGATATCTCTTGGTGGAAGTTGCTCGTGGTCTACCAAAAGGAGCGAAGTCAACATTTGATTCTAGTGGGCTGGGTCTATGCGCCACTCATGCCCTAGTCTTATTCCTAGTTGTGCCATCAGTTCTTCATGGGTTACAGGGTGATTATGTCATCGTGCATGATTGAGATATGCCATCTTAGTTTTGTCTGCATAATCATTGTCAATTATCCAAAGGCCCTTGTTGGCCTCGATAGCTGTCTGCGACATTCTAGGCTCGTCTGGCTCGAGCAGATTGACATGGTCTCGATGGGGTTGTTCCACGCTTTGCGGGGGGACCTGAGTTTCCTGTAATGGTACGGGCTTGATGGGAGCCTCCAAAGGGAAGAATTTTAGGAGACTCTTGTGATGATCATCCATGGGGACTATCTATGAATTAGTGCGGTCTGACTCGAACGGGTCCCATGGTGCTATTGCATATGCTGACTCATCTTTGGCGAGAGATTCAGGCTCATCAGAAGTTGGTGATTCTGAGATATGGAAGACCTCATCATCAGGTAGTTCTACAACCAAGGTTTGATCCCCTTTGAGAGGAGTTTCACGTAAGTTGGTCTTTTGGGGCCCCAAAATCTTGGTCTCTATCGACTCTAAGGGCTCTGGCAGCGCATTGCTTGTATCAGGGGATTTAAGCTCCTCCTCTTTGATTTGTTCTTGTTGCAGGTTGTGGGGAACTTGGGGCCTTGGGAGGGGTGGCCGAATAGCACCCCCCTGCCTTGGGAGGGCATTTCCTCCCACTCTTCTTCTCTCTCAGGTTCCTCAGAGGCTTCTTGAAGAATTTCTGAGGGTGGCCCATGAACCTGGGTGGGTGCCTGAAGAAGGTGCCCGTCATTGGTCTTAGGAGTGGCCTCCTGCACAAGTCTAGGAGGCATCGGGGGCAACATTTTATAAGGTCATGAAGACTTGTCTCGCACCTAGTTGTGTCTCTCATAATGTTATGTCTTATACGTGTGAGGGGTTGGAGTCCTTGCCTGTAGATTGTTCTTGAGCAACTCATCCTTCTGGCACTGAATGCACTCATTATTTAGAAGATATTGTTGCTCTAACTGTTATCGTTCTAGCTCAAGTAGCATGAGTTGCATCCGACGTGTAATATGCTTGGTAGATTCTAAGATAGTTGGTCATGTCGTCTCATGTCTAGAAGGCCTAGATGCCTCTCCTAGATATCTATCTCGATCGTGGTGATTCGAGATCTCTATAGGCCGCCTCACTCTATTGGGGGTAGCGGTATTCCCCCAAGTCTTTGGCCTCAGTAGGTGATTCTGATAGCGAGCAGTTGCGGAGGCGTATTTCTCCCGTGATGTATATTGCTCTTGAGGAAGGTAAGGGTTTTCCTCATGCTCTCTTTCATAAGTGAAAAAGGAACGGGCAGAGTTGTCTTGCCCTACCTGAGGAGCCTTGTGCTCTAGATTTGTCCTTGTAGTCCTGACAACTAGAGGGGGTGAAGGAGGGAAGCGTAATCATGTAACTAGAAAAATACTACAAAAGAAACAGTCACCAAATTCAATACAGATTCGTATTCGTCCCTGGGTCGGATGAGTAAACCTGCAATAGTTTGGTACTCATTCTAGGGTGAGATGAGAAAACCTATGATAGTTTGGTACTCATTCCGAGGTGAGACGAGAAAACCTGCAATAAGGCAGGGGGTTCCCAAAGGCAAACCACCCGCGGGTTGAAAATTTTTTCGACACCAATCCGCTTGGGATGGGTTCAAAACCTGTTGTGATGTGTTGTCGGCAAATTTATAGGCTATTGTGGTCAAAAAAATCAGGTTTTTTGGTTCTTGATTCATGCCTTCAAAGTCACCCAATAACCTCCTTTTCGATTAAGAGATTATGGATGTAAAGCACAAATCGTAAGTAAGTAAACTGGCAGCACTTCGTCGCTCAAAATGCTCCTTCTCTATCTCTCTTTGGGTGAGGAAATTCACCATTTTATAGACCCAAGGGGTCTCTTGAATTAACATGCAGAATTTTTACTTAGCATGAATTCTTTTTTTGTGAAGAGAAGACTTCATCTTGATCAAGGGCTTCTTAACTGCCTCTGTGCATGTCTTTGCAACTAGTCATCATGTAACTGCCTCTGCATGCTCATAAAACTTCACTCGAACTCCCATGCAATGAAGGGATAGTTAAGTGACAGTTCTGAGTTGTCATGGGCTAAGATTTGACTTTTTGCTGGTCAAACCTGGTATTCGTCCCACCCAGGAGCGAACGTGAACTGGAAGTTTGTATTCATCCCTAGGTGGAATGAATAAGGAGCTGAGTGCCTAAAAGGTGCCAAAATGGTATTTGACCTTCCAAAACTGCTGTGAGAGTGATTAGGACCACTGTTTAACCTCTATGGGCTGCCCTGGGGGCTGTGTGCGTTAATGCGATCAGCGTTTGTTGTCACGTAATCGGATTGGTGCTGTTTTGGTGTCTACACTACTATCTAAATTTGGACCTGGTTATATTCTATGTCAACACATTTGAAAATATGTATATGATATTATTCAAGCATGTCATGATGAACCAACAAGAGGGCACTATTCACTAAAATACATCATTCAAAAAGTTTTGGGAGTATGTTATTATTGGCCATCACTTCATCGAGATGTAAAGAAGTATATATGACATTGTGATTCATGTCAATGCATGGGTAAGCCAACTGCAATAAATGAAATACATCTACAACCTCAAATGGTTTTAGAACCATTTGAGATATGGGGGTTAGATTTTATTGGACTCCTTGACCCATCTTTTAAATGAAAGCAACAAATTCTTATATGCACTAATTATGTGACATAATGGATAAAATTACATGCTTTTAAACATGTTCAAGAAGATAAGGTAGTTGATTTTCTATATAACAAAAAATTTCAAATATTTAGTGCTCCACGATCTATTGTTATAGATCATGGACCCTAATTTGCATCTAAGTTTATAGAAGCATTTATTGAATTTTATGAAATTAAACATAAGAAGTCATCACCATATCACCCTCAATAAAATGGTTAAGTAGAAGTCATAAATAGAGAATTAAAGAATATTCTAACAAAAATAGTGGCTTCTCATAGGAAATATTGGATGAACAAGTTACCAAAGGTTGTTTGGGCATACAATATTACATGGAAATCCACAATAGGATTTAGACCTTATGAATTAGTCTATAGTAAGAAACCTCTTTTTTCAAACTTCATTTATCGGCTTTGTGACATCCCCTCCTCTCCTCTCCTCTCCTCTCCTCTCCTCTCCTCTCCTCTCTAAAAAAGACAGCTTCTCTTCTCTCGGGAATTTCAAAATAAAGAGCTCGGGAGTTGGCTTTTTTAACAAGGGTTCACCCCTCCTCTATTACAAAATGGGGAGCTCACTTATTAATCCAAAATATAAAGAAATATCTTAATATATGGCTCTTAATACGGATTGAATTTGAATTATTAACACTTCGTACATATTTGAAAGTAGGTATTGAGTTGTTGTAGGTACAATAAGATAGAAGTTTATAATTAAATTTATTGGATGAATTTCAATTAGAGGCACTTCACCAATTGGATATCACTCAATAATAGTGGAAATTGTGGTATGATATTCACATTAGGAGCCACAAGTATGAACCAGGTGATTGGGCATTATTATTTGATTATCACTATGCTAATTTTCTTTGCAAGCTACAAACTCAGTGGCTAGGACCATACCAAATTGAAGAAGTATTTGAAAATGGAGTTGTTCAAATTTCTCCTATTAATGATTCAAGGAGTAAATTGGTGGTAAATGGACATCGTTTATAATTGTACCATAATCCATTAACAAAGGTAGAATTTGCTCAATATTTTTTATAGTTTGACTTACATGTGATAAAAGAGGCTTCCTCTTCTACCATGGGTTCGAATGATCATATATATATATATATATATATATATATATATATATATATATATATATATATATATATATATATATATATATATATATATATATCTCAAAAAAATATTGGTTGTGAAAATCCTTTATGGATGCAATCAAGATAAAAGATGGTTGAAAACCAAAAGTGGAAACCTCTTCTAAAAAAAATGAACTCAATAGTTAAAACCTCCTTGAGGTGCTAGTAGGTTAAGGCTTATATGAAAACCAATTTTTGGCTTGTTTTCCTTGAAAAAATATTCTCATATTTTCAATAATCTAATTGATGCATCTACATACATTTCAGATCTCAAAAATCCTAAGTATGCAATCAACAAGGAATCCAAAAGGTGCACGAAATCTCTACAACAATAAGGTACACATTTTCTTTAATCTTACTATTAATTAGCTTTAATATTACATAAATAAGGATTAATTTCTTGGCATACTTATGTATATAAAAATGGTAAACCAAATACCCTACTAGTACCCCAAAAAGCTACTTTGGCATACCCTTGGTTATGAAGGATTCACTTCTAAAAGGCTTAAAATAAGAGGATGATTGCTCCAGATGCTTCAATATAATAGTTGTCATGTGTGAAAAAGGTTCAGTTGAATTGTGTCAAAATTAAACATATGTCCTCGTGTGCAAAATAAATTTAAAAAAATGTGAAAATGGCATTCGACTCTCGATATAGGTGGTAGACATCCAGCCCATACTAGGACCTGTTAGACCATGATGACAAGAAATTCTACCCAATTTTGGTCACATTATTGTTGAAAAACATGAAATGAAATTGTACCCTCAAAAAACATGACTACACAATTTTGAAGTATACATGGCAATGAAAAAAGTGGGATAATATGATAACAATTACCAAGGACATAGAACAATAAATTGAGTTGGCAAAATTAGGGTCACTAATAAACAAATCGACTATCTAAATCAAACATGCATGCAAAATTAGCATGTTAATGGCACATGTGGGAATTGATCGATTATGGGTTATGTTGACTCCCAAAAAGTTAGCCACCTTTTGGGAGCCAAGTTTACACTTGTCCTTGGGGATCACAAGGTGATGCGTCCCAAATTAGCCCCGTGCGCTCCATAACAAGTGGAGAACACTCAAAGTCACTCGGGCACAAGGGATACGTGCCCTGAACTAAAGTTGTGCATTCCACTCAATGGATTGTAAAGTACCCCGAGTGGGCACAAAAGGTTCTACGCCTGCCCCTAGCTCGTGCACCCCATTTGAGAATGGGGTGTACAACGTCCCTTATAGGCACACAAGGTAGCATACCCCATCAAAATTTTGTGTGCTCCACAAGGATGTGGAGCACACAATAGTCCTATTGGGTGCACAAGGTCGTGCAACCCATGCACACACTCCAAAAAAAAAAGCATGCATCACCCTTTTGGGGTGCACATCCCGTGCACTCCAAAGAAGTTGTGCGCTCCACCATAATGGAGTGCATAGTGGATTATAAGGGTTTGCATTTCTATGCATGCCTTGAAGGTCAATGTGCACTTAATTACAATGAAGCACACTCAATCCTTTGGAGCACACAATTCGTGTGCTCCCCCTCCAGCCGATGCGCTTCACTTTCAAATCGAAGTGCAAAAACTCAACTAAAATGCACAAGGCTGTGTGCCCCATCCTGAGTCAGTGTGCCCCTCCCTTCAAGGTGTGCAAGTATTTAATTTGGGTGTACAAGGTTGTGTGCCCACCTCTATGTCATGTGCTCCACCATAGAAGAGTGCGTAAGGTCTAAAGGGGCACACAACCTATGCGCCCCACTGAATTGAGTGTACTCCACTCCCTTGGAGCATGCAAAGTTCATGTGGGTGCATAACCCTGTGCATCCACCTTGAAAGCCATACGCCCCACTCCCCAAGGGGATGCATGTGCTAAAATTAATATTGATGCACCTCAAGAGAGTGTACACCTACATGTGCCCCACCATCACCGATCCAAAGCCATCCCGTGTCATAACCATTTCCCACAACCATAATTTTTCTATCAATATGAGAAGGTGGCAATTAATGTGGTGCACCTAACCAATCCTAAGAACTCCTAAAAAGAAAAAATATGCATGCGCCATGAAAAGGATTGAAAATCCAACTAACTTCATATTATTTACAAACTCATTATATAGGCACTAATGGCCCAAAATACATAACCAAACCCATCAAATCATGGATTTGATCCAATATGCTTAACCATAAGCTACAAAAGTGCAAAGGAGAATGCACGTAACTTCTAAGTTAAGAGAAAAGGAATAATGCTAACTATAAGATCCATTTTAGCTATCTTGAAGTACACACTTCCTACTTTGAGTTCACACTTACTAACTAACACTCTAAATGACAACTAGAAGATAACTAGTGCCCACAAGTGCATGTGAGAAGGAGACTCACTTACAATTATTAATTTGCAAGAAATAAACTATGCAAACCTAGCTAGGAACTACTAGAGGGGTCATATGAGTGATCAAACATCAATCCTCATCATGCCTCCCCACAATAGAAGCATTGGCCTCCAATGCTTTCAGAAGAGTAGGAAAGTCACGGGACATCTGATGAAAAGAAATCCAACGAGCCTGATGCGGCAGTTGTCCTCGTCGAGCCACAAGATATGAGGTGGTAGACCCCTGGTGAGTCTGTCGAGTCTTTGTGTCATAGATCTGATCGAAATCCAATGGTAACTGAGAATCAGGAACCACGTCCACAGGATGACTGATAGCTGGTGCGGTCTCCAATGTAGAGTCAAAGTACAACTTCAAAAGATCTACATTGACGACGTCATGAATTCCCAAGTGTGCGGGAAGATCAAGGCGAAAAGCATTCTCGGACACCTATTGAAGAATAGTATAAGGCCCATAGCGAATCGGTTTGATTTTACTATGAGTCTTATCAATAAAACACCGCTTGTCAAGATGCAACCAAACTTTGTCACCAACCTGGAAATGGATGAGGAATTTGATGTTGATCCATGGCCTATTTTTTTTGCTATTGTGTCTTTTGCAAAATCTCAATCACCTTTGATTGCAGATTGTGCAAGTGTTGAATAAATGAGTGTGCCTTGTCTTGCTCCTTCCGAAGATGTGAAGTGACAGGAGAAGGCAAAGACAAAGGTAACTCATAAGGTGCCAAGGGCTGAAATCCCATACAAACATCAAAAGGTGAGTGACCCTGTAGAAGAATGTAGGGCCCTATTGTAGGCATGTTCAATATGAGTGAGACTCAAGTCCCACTTTGCTGGTGAAGCGTGATGATAGATTCGTAAACTTTGCACAAGGGTACGGTTTACCACTTCAATCTGCCCATCGGATTGCGGATGATAGGCGATGGAAAAGTTAAGGGAAACTCCCAAAATTTTCCACAAAGAATGCCAAAAGTGACCCACAAAGCGTGAATCATGATCCGATATAATGTTGGTAGGTAGACCAAAGGAACGCCAAATGCTGTCAAAGAACAATTGGGCTAAGTCTACTATAGAACTTGTCTTGCGGCATGGAATAAACTTAGCCATCTTACTTGAATCTGTCAACCACCACGAACACACAATCATGTTGTCGCACTTGTCATGGGAAAACCACTAACCAAATCCATGGAAATGCTTTCCCAAGGATGGGAAGGAATGGGCAAAGGCATGCCTAAGCCAAACTTCCTGTTAGCTGGTTTTGAGCGACAACAAACTGCACACTGTTTGAGAAATCTCAACACATCCCTCCGCATTTTAGGCCAGTAGAAAAATCTTTGCAAGTGATGAAGTGTTTTGTGCTTCCCAAAGTGACCACCATAAAGTGTAGAATGAGCTTCCTTAAGAAGTGACACTCTAGGCTCACAAGGAACACAAACCTTGTCCAATTTGTAAAGAAGTCCTTCTTTGATGTAGAAATCTTGGAAAGGACGCAAATTGGAAGAAGAAGGCTTACTCACTTGCTCAAATATTTTCCCAAAATCAGGATCCTGTGAATACTGATTAGGCCAAGTCTGAAATCCCAAGTGTGAAGTGGACATAACTGTTAAGGCAAGAGCGGCAGGAGGCCTACTCAAACAATCAGCAACAGTATTACTCTTCCCCTTTTTGTACTTGATCACCAAGTGAAATTGTTGGAGGTAAGAGGCCCACTTCATATGTCTTGATTCTTCAATTTTACTTTGAGATTGTAAAAACTTGAGAGGCATATGATCAGTGTGTACTACTGTATCTTTTCCCAAAAGATAATGTCTCCAGTACTTGATAGCTTGAACTAATGCATACAACTCCTTGTCATATGTAGAATAGTTCAACTTAGCAACAGAAAAAGTTTTTGAATGATAAGCAACTGGATGACCATTCTGTTTGAGCACAGCTCCTAAGGCAACTTTAGAGGCATCCGTTTCAATCTCAAAAGGTTGAGAGAGGTCAGGTAAAGTTAACACAGGTGTTGTACAAAGTTTCTTTTTGAGTTTCTCAAAGGCAATCTCTTGGCTTTTCTCCCAATGAAATGGAACTTTAGACTTAGTGAGATAATGCAATGGATCTGCAAGGGTGGAATATTGAGGAATGAACTTGCGATAAAAATTCGCAAGTCCTAGGAAACTCCTTAACTCGGTGAGAGTTGAAGGAGGGGACCACTTAAGTAAAACATCAACTTTGGTGGGATCTACCTGAATTCCACTTTCACTAATCACATAACCAAGGTAAGAAACTGAAGTATTGCCAAAAGAACACTTGGAAGAATTGGCATATAATTGATTCTTCGCAAGAAGATCAAGTGTATGATGGATATGCCTAAGGTGTTCCTCCCAAGTCTTTGAGAATATCAATATATCATCAAGATATATTATTACAAATTTGTCAAGTACATCACGAAATACATCATTCATCAACCTCATGAAGGTTGCGGGAGCATTAGTAAGACCGAAGGGCATGACCAACCATTCAAAGAGGCCCATCTTCGTCTTAAAAGTTGTCTTCCATGTATCCTCGGCTTGGATACGCACTTGATGATATCCACTTTTGAGATCTATTTTTGAAAAGAACTTAGCTCCTTGGAGCTGATCTAATAAATCATCAATGCGTGGTAGTGGATATCTATTCTTTATAGAAATTATGTTCAAAGCACGAAAATCAATGCACAATCTCCAAGTGCCATCTTTTTTAAGAACCAACAAAATAGGTGAGGCACAAGCAGAAGTACTTTCCTTAATGAAACCCTTAGACAACAAATCTTCTATTTGCCTTTTTATTTCTTCATTTTGCAAAATAGATTGTCTATACATGGGAGCATTAGGTAGTGAAGAACCGGGAATGATTTCAATGTTGTGATTAATTGTGCGAATTGGAGGAAGAGACTTTGGCTCCTGAAATATGTGTGAGTAATTTTGCAATATTTTATCCATTGAAGAGTGTTGCTTTGGAATGGATGTGGATGTAGGAGTGTTTTGAGAGCGAATGAAAATTAGAGCAACATCACCACCTTTTTTAATTACTCTTTTTGTTTGCTTGGAACTTAGAATGATGTTAGGAGTGTTGGTGCTTTTAATGAGAAAGACCTGACCATATTTTTGAAGTGTGTAGGTTCTTTTGAAAGCATCATAAACAGCTCTCCTATCATACTGAAAAGGTTGTCCAAGCAAAATCCCACAACAATCCATAGGAGTCACATCACAAGTGACTTGATCTATGAAATGTGGGCCAAGTGCAAATTTTAATGTGCAAGTGTGAGTGATTTTGGAGCCCCTTCCACTATCCTTCCAACCCAAAGAATAAGGTTGAGGATGAGGCTCCATAGGTAACTTCAAACGCTCGACAATGGACCTCGCAATTAGATTTTTCTACGAGCCATTATCCACTATACAATCTGTTGCAAAATTATGGAGCAAATGAGCTCGAGTGATGAACAAAGCATCACGAGCGCCCCCTGATGAACTTACATTTACCAAGGTAACCTCATTGAGCTTACCTCGTAATTCCGTGTATACTCTACTTTCTCCTACTGACTCAAGGGGACCTTTGGAAGCATCCTCCTCTTGAGTAGTGATGACTAAACTCTTCTTCTTAAGCTTAAAACAATCAGCTTTTTCATGACCTTTCTTCTTACAATAGTTACAAAACTTTTTTGAAGAAGAAGAAGAAGGTTTGGAAGAAGAAGAAGAAGGAGTAGAAGCGGAAGGGGAAGGAGAAGAAGGATATGGAGAAGAAGAATTCTTCTTTTGAGCAAAGTTCTTCTTTGGTGAGAAAGAACTATTCCCTTTTGATGAGTTCGCAACCACTTGAGTAGCAGGTGCACGGAATGCCTGCGAATGCGCCTTAAACTTGTCCTCCGCAAGTTGCGCCCGGTTGAAAACTGAATCCAATGTGTCCATAGAAACAAACATAATTTCCCTGTACAAATGTTCCAACAAACCACTTTGAAATTTGAGAATCAAAGCTTTAATATCTTCCTCCACATTCAAAAGTATCCTGTACCTGTTGAATTGAAAGATATATTCCTGCACAGTCATATTAGTACTTTGTCGAAATCGAAACCATTTAATGACCAATTCCTTAGAATAATTGGAAGGATAAAAATTGGTCTTAAGACAGTCTACAAGCTCATCCCATGAGGTGAGTTCATCATGACCTCTTTTTCTTTCAACAAGTACTTTAGCTAAACCAGAAAGTTTGAGTTTAGCATATGGAACCATATCCTCATCTGAAAGTTGAGTGTAAGAAAACCAAGAACTCATGTCAAGAATCCAACTATTCAAGACTTCGGGGTTTCGGGATCCATCATAAAGTGGCACTTCACAACGAACTCTCGAGCGAGAATCATTAGCGAAGTTGAAGCATTATGGAGAGAAATATCATTTACCTTCATTGCAAGGTTACCAAGAACTTCTGCCATGGTAGTATCATTAGCTTTATCTGCTAAAGCATTTACAACATGTGCAAGTTCTGCCACTTGGGCAGCCAAGTCAGAAGCCATGTGAGACCGGGTATAAGCCAGGAGTAAAAGGGAAAAGCACTGAAAAATCAAGGAAAATTTGAAAAGTCCTTGTTACAATGTTGTGCCCTGAATTGAAAAATACTCCTAAGGCTTCAAAATTTAAAAATTTAAACTAACCTAAGGTTTACAATTTATATTTTATTAATTTAAAAATAACTTAATTAAAAATTAAATTATAATTAATCAAAGATTAATTAATTTAATTAAGTTATTAAAAATTAAATTAATAAAAAATAAAAATGACATGCAACCTTAGAATAGTAAAATTTTAAAAAAAAATTACAATTTTACCCTCGGTATTGCCGAAACTGCACTCCACCTGCTATGCATGAATTTCCAAACTTCAGTGGCACATTTCTCGAGGCACCAATTTCCAAGCCAGTGAAAACAAAAAGTCAGTGCAAATAAAATTTTGTGCCTGATGCAAAAATTCTGTTGCAGCCTCGGGCTACGTGTAGGCCACCGTCTACCGGTTGTTGGCAGTGAATGTGGCACAGTCGATGTTTCATCGGCTATGGATCGCATGGACATTCATGCTTGCATTTCATGCAGGCAGACGAACTTTCTTGCTGGCCTGTCAGTCATGGTAGGACTGACAAAGTCCTGCAGGCCTGTCAGTCGTAGTAGGACTGACAGAACCCTGTAGGCCTGTCAACCGCGATAGGCCTGACAGATCTCGTCAGGACTGTTAGTTGCGGTAGGTTGGAAAGATTCACTGGGCTATCAGCCATAGTAGGCCTAATAGAGCTCTACAGGCCTATCAACCATGGCAAGCCTAACAGATCACTGTAGGCCTGTCAGCCGCGACAGGCTTGACAAAGTCGTCGGGGATGTCAGCCATGGCGTAACATAGTCGACCTCCCATCGGCTATGTTGGACGTCGGTCGACGTCCATCGATAGCCGACAGGCAAGGTCTGTCGGATGACGGATGTCCGGTGGCCGACATCGACAGGCGGCGGCGTTGGCCTCTGCACAGATTAGCCCTCGGTCCTGCTGAGATGGGGCCGAGGGACTAAAAAAAATCAATTTTTTTTTTTTTACAATGAATATTTAATTAATATATAAAAATATATATATATCAATTAAAATATAAGTTTTCTAATAAAAACTATGAAATTTTTAAAAATTAACCAGGAGGGTTAATTTAAAAACATAGAAAACTTGAACTGTTACAAATATTAGCAATTTTTGAAGGCAAATTACCTTCAAATAAAAAAAAATTGCTAATTTCTCTTGATTATCCCAAGACTCCTTCAGTAGCTCTCCTTTCAAGATCCAGTCGACACACGACCAGCGTTTGAAAGGCAACCAGATCTAAGTCGACACACGACCTAGTTTGATGATGCTCGATCTTCAAGACTCCGAAATGGCAGGAACATCAGGAACAAAAGGCTCCCTAATTCGCATTTCACCGTAGGAGAAATCCAACCCTGCCAAGGGATTTTTGTAAGAAAGAAATCGGGGTAAACTTCTCCTATACTTCTTGAGCATACGGAGAAAGTTGGAACGAGGATTTTGACGCCTAAGGAACTTCCTTCTGCGAATGGTTTTCAAGCTCCCCTTGAGCTTGAACCGAGTCCTCAATGAAAACAAGTTTCTCATAAGAAAACTAATCTATCTCCTATCCTCTCACCTCACAAGCCCTAGTGCAAACTTGAACTAGGCTCTGATACCAATGAAAAGGATTGAAAATCCAACTAACTTCATATTATTTACAAACTCATTATATAGGCACTAATGGCCCAAAATACATAACCAAACCCATCAAATCATGGATTTGATCCAATATGCTTAACCATAAGCTACAAAAGTGCAAAGGAGAATGCACGTAACTTCTAAGTTAAGAGGAAAGGAATAATGCTAACTATAAGATCCATTTTAGCTATCTTGAAGTACACACTTCCTACTTTGAGTTCACACTTACTAACTAACACTCTAAATGACAACTAGAAGATAACTAGTGCCCACAAGTGCATGTGAGAAGGAGACTCACTTACAATTATTAATTTGCAAGAAATAAACTATGCAAACCTAGCTAGGAACTACTAGAGGGGTCATATGAGTGATAAAACATCAATCCTCATCATGCCATCTACCAGATTTAATGCACCCATTTTAAATGGAAGGTTGTGGTCCTGTTTTGCATCATCTGTGCATGCAAAGTTACCTATCGACGAGGTCAAATACAGAGTGAAGTGTGGAGATCATAGAGGATAAATTATAGCTAGGGGGTAAACCTTTCATGATAGTTTGGTAAGATGGCATATACCGGCTCTTCGGTCCTTGAGACATCAATCATTTTATGGAGAATTGGAAAAATTATTGGGGCATGGCCCATTGATAAGAGGCTAGGGAGGGAACAAAACCCTGAGGTATTTGAAAATTTACCCATTATCGATAGAGAAATCACCGAAGAGAAGCAAAAGGAGGTGGAGGAGGTCACAATTTACACATTCAACTCCACGGAGGAGGATAACCAATGCCACCCAATGCTTCTGAGAGATCTCTATGCATGGGCCTACCGAGACAGTAATAGACTGGCTCCTGTGTGCAACAAGTGGAATACAAACCTAGGCCGGTTAACCTGTCTAAAGGTATACCATTATTTCGATATGTTGGCATGGCTCGTTATCTCCTATGACTCCAGGGCACGCACCATCCATGATTTTAAAGTCTAGGCAGTGGCCCGGATGTCAACCGATAGGATTCGATATATTTTTGGCCTAGCCACCACTTCCAGGGTGGTATATTTTAAGATGTTGGCCCTTCAGGCCAATTATATGATGAACACAATATTCCCTCAAAACCTTTTGAAGAGAGGGAATATGAGGCCAGTAGATTTCCCCATCAAAAAATTCATGCTCCATCCCTGGGCACAAGATTACGTCGACATGATCAATCTAGCCCTAGGAGTGAAATACTTGGAGCCAATCACTAAGGAGGTGATTTTTTTAATCCTCCAATGCAACAGGACAGACAAGAATCCTCTTTATTGGTGGTAGGATATCATCAATGATAGGATGGATGAAGAACTACGACTGTTTTATGAGGCTATATTGGCCAATAAGAGGGAAATGCCTCCCTTTTTGTACTATTTTTTTTTTATTCACTTGTTTGTAGCACAATTGGATAAAGCCTTGGTGGCACATATGGGGGGGTGAATGCGCATACTATATAGGATCGGATGTTATGCATCCAGGAGGGGTGTTCTAGCTATACAACCTTCTTTGAGAAGGTCCTCCCCATAGTACACTTCTAGTTGTGTGAAAAATTCCCAAATAGAATAGGGATAGGGGTTAGAGATTTTATACATAAGGAGAAAGCAGGAGACTACTTCTACATAGAATAATTCTCCTATATTAGGATTTATAGATCAAAACTACCCCTGAAGGCACTACCTTTCCACTACTCGACTTCCATTGCCATCTTGGAGATCACTCGATAGATAGCCTAAGGTAAAAATTAGACATCTAAGGAAGAAAGGACTAGTGAAGTAGTTGCTCATTCCCTGTACAATGGGGAATTACACCTATCTTGGCCACTTTGCCATGCTATAGGCTATCTGGAATATGGACACCTATTGTTTCCCAGAGGTCACTTGGAGGGCTTACAACCCGAATGGCCACCACAAGAGAGAAGTTACTGGCAAGATGGTCCTTATGGCAGTCACACATAGTGGTGATGATTTTGAAGATATAATGTAGTAGGATTTTAGAAATAACTAGAATTTGGACTTGGTATGAAGAATACCCAAGGATAAGAGGCCTTACAGTGGATTGGAGGCTTTCGATGATTATAGCATTCAACTAAAATTGCATCGGATCCTGCTAGTGGATAATATGGCCCCTCTAGTCCCAGCGGCCCCTCCTAAAGAATTCAAAGACCCCACTCTTAGAATCGCTCAACAAGACTCTGACCTCTTTGAGGTCATAATGAATATAGATGATGAACAGTCCAAGCTACCATCCTCTTCTAGTTCCCCCATCACCACCTCAAAGGGGAAGGAGTTAGCCATTGGTCCCTCTCAACAGACTACCACATCATCAGCACTAACTTTGATAAGTCCACGTGAGCAAGGTCAATTGGTAGAAAGTCAACGCTCATTGTATTCTGCCACCCTGGTAGTAAATCAAGAAGAATGTCAAATAAGACCCAGGGTGATGAAAAATATAGCGCAAGCTAGGAGGCTATCTAATATTTTAAGAGGCTACAAAGTGTGAATCCCCATGCGGTCCCCTACTCACAAAAAGGCTAGGACCAAATCCTTGGATCAGGGAGTGGAAAATTTTACAATGGCTAAGGTCAATGACACTTGCCGGTTCACCATCGATGAAGAAGACCAGATCCAGGACATGGAAGAACAAAGGTCTCCAAGAAAGGGGATAGTCAGGCACAGGGATACAGCTAGACAAGAAACCACCGACACACTTGTTGCCTCCTTTGAGATCCCCCTGCCACCTAGCATGAGAGAGGCCACTATAGATATAAGTAAAGGAGTCATCCAAGCATTTGTCGCACCCATCCAAATGATGAAATCATAAGTGGCTACTCAAGCACAAGTGGCCGAAGCAGTGGAAAAAGAAATTGAAAAATGTAAATCCAAGGTTACAGAAGTGGAGCCATTACAGCTCAAGGTCAAGCAGCTTTAGGCAGAATTTGATAAACTAAAGATGCCCGCTCCTTTCACTTCACAGATTAGTGTCCAACTCAGTTCAGTGGATGAACTTAAATAAGAAATTAAGGAGAATATCAAAGTCAAGATGGGGTATTTGGAGTCCATTCTAATAGATAGATATATATGCCATGATACGTGTAGTAGGTCTCATTCAGAACAACTTACAGCAAGGGAGACAGAGAATAGATAAAATTATGCTGACCTATAGGAGGTTTTAGGAGGACTACGTGCCTATTTCTGGGCTAACAGACACTCTGTCAGATGACTCCCTATGCTTCTTTGTAGAAGAATACATCAAGGTCTCCCTATTCTTACAAAATGAGTAAAATTGGCACCAGTGGAGCCAAGAAGTGGCAGAATCTAAGTATGAGGCCAACGATGAGCTGGCTAATTGCAACCTCTCCATTGAGGACTTTGGACTAGCCCCAGTTATCAAATATTTTGTTTTTCAAAAGATTCAAGATTTTGATCTAGAGTCTGGTGACAGGCTATCAACACGTTTCATAGCTTTGGTGGAGATGGTAGACCGCCTTTGTGAATTCACCAATAATAATGTGCAATGGGCCAAGGATTGGATATTCGAGGCCATGCAATATTTGAACCTAATCCTCTTCTCCTTGACCTTTTACAATGAAGCTTGGGAATTCAATTACCAATCTATTCAAAATTATAGGGCAGGAGTGGAGCCCACCACTGTTGCAGCACACGCACCAGGAGGACCATAGCCACTAATAAAAGGTAGTACCGATGGGGATGCACAACCTCCACCTATATAAAAATGAATGTGGGCTATGTGCCCTTTTTTTAATGCATCCCAATTTTGGGTACAGCAGGATTCTTACAGCATGGTAGGCGGTTACAATAGTCAAGTAGCCCACACTATAAAAAGAAGAACACTACAGTAGCAAAGTTTTTTTATCGAACCTCTGAGAGAGAAAATCTAGGTATAGCTTTGTCTATTTGAGTCATATTTTCCTTTGTGTCTCTTGTGTATGTTTCTTACCATATTTCCTTTTGCTATATCCAAGGATTACCAGGGAGTGTTGTTCACTGTGATTATTTCCTGTTGAACACGCTGAGTTGGAGACTCTTACATCACTACAATCAGGACAGATAGGATTAGCCCCTTTGTTACGTCATTTGAATGGGGTTTTTATTGTAAATCATTTGCGTACAGGACCCGAGCACTCGGCTAGGCCTGCTTTATGTAAATATATTTATATTATTACAAAATCTAACTCGATTCCTAGTTCATCTTCTATGTTTATGGTTTGTGTGATGCTCATTCATGTGTTCTTGTAATCAAAACCTATGAATGATGCTTTCTATTTTTCCAGTTTAATCATTTTGTTTACTTTACATTATTTTACTGGGATAAAACAAACTGGTTCTTCTTGCTTTAATCTGTCTAAAGCCATTTATAAATTTTCTACAACTCTGTAATGGATAAGGCACCGGTCTGGGTTTTTATGAGTTCTAATATTGATAGGTTCGATCACTAAAAATATCAAAAACAACTAAATAACATTTTTTCTGGCATAGTGGGCATGTGCATCATAAAGCATTAGTCAAATAACCCACTGCTTGGGGTTTCCTTACCCAACCTAGTTGGTTTAGAGTTGTCTAAGGTAGTCTATTCCTAGGTTAATGAGGTGGATCTACCATAATCCATAGTGTTGGTTGTGATCTTCAGATTTTTCCATGACGTGACAAATCTACTGAGGGTAAGCAAAAAAACTCCACAACAGGTTCCAATTGGCATCGTAATCCATATTGGTTAAAGGAATAAATTTAAATCATGTCACACTCAACCATGAATTACCACCTATCCTAATGTGTGCATTGGGATTACAAAAATCTTGGCTATGTTTTTTTAACCTAAATTACCACCCTCCAGAGCATGTGGTGAATTTCAAACCATGATTACACAGTAATCATAGTGATTGCATTCACCAACTCTCCAAACAAAAAGCATAATTTTATTTTAAAATAGAGGAGAAAACCAAAAACAATTATAGAATATGTAGAGCTTAACACAACAAAACCTAAAATGCACAAAGGAATATAAATAATATGGGGGGATAAAAGTGGAAAACCAAGTTGAGTGACACCAACAAATTGTAGAGGTATCCTATAGTGGTTGTAGTCTTCCAACGAGTAGGGTGGATGTAATTCTTGCATAAATTTGAGGGACATGTGGATTGGTTAGCAGAGCAGTTCATGCAAAACCTTCATAATAACTAGGAAAATGTCATTTGTAATAGCCCTCCTTAGCAAGACTTATTCTTGACATTAAATTATGTATTGGTGTGTGGATATCTAATGCATATTGTTGTGGTTGATCCACAACACACCCCAAAATTGGGGACCCACCTTTTTGCAGGCTTGCAGAGAAGAATCTCGGTGACCCAGATGCTAAAATTGAAGAAAAGAGGAAAAAATGCCTAAGTGTTGAAAGTGTCGCAAAATCGCGACATGTCACGAAATCGCGACTTGTCGCGCCATCACTGCCGAAACAGGAAAGTTGTCACGAAATCGCGACATGTAGCTCCATCGCTGCCGAAGAGGAGAGAAAAGAAAAATTGAAAGTTGTCACGAAATCGCGACATGTCGCTGAGAAGAAAAGAAATGGTGTCGCGAAATCGCGACATGCCGTTGGAAAAGAATGAAAAGTGTCACGATTTCGCGACGTGTTTTGTCGAAGCGTACGGATGATGAAAAGTGTCACGATTTCGCGACGTGTTTTGGCAAAGTGTACGAAAGCGGAAAAACGTCGCGATATCGCGACAGAAACAACGAAAGGACTCGAAGCGGAAAGACGTCACGATTTCGTGACCGATTGAGCAAAGGTGTAGGAATAGGAAATGGTAGCGAAATCGTGACATGTTTTGGAGAGATGGCCCGAAGGAGAAGGTGGTCACGATTTTGTGACGTGTTTTAGCAAATTGTACGGCATAAGGGAGATGTCACGAAATCGCGATAGAAATGAAGACCATGCCCGAAGTAGAGAAGCGGTAGCGAAATCGCGATAGGTTTTGCCAAGGCGTACGGAATAGAAAAATGGTCACGATTTCATGACGTGTTTCGGGGAGGCGTACGGAAAGAGAAAGCGGTAGCGATATCATGATAGTTTGCGGCAAGCAGGTTCGGGGGCAAAAGCCGTAGCGATATCGCGACGGTTTGTTGAAAGAAGGCAAGAGAGTGATAATGGTCACGATTTCACGACGTAAAGTTGCCAAAGAGGTCCGAAAGAAAATGGTAGCGATTTCGCTATAGTGAGGAAGCCCGAGGAGAGATGGTAGCGATTTCGCTACAACTTGTTGAGAAGGAAGCCCGACGGAGAGATGGTAGCGATTTCGCTACAGACTTTGTGAGAAGGAGGTTCGAAGGAGAAATGGTAGCGATCTCGCTACGCTTGTGGAAAGAAGGCTCAAAAGCAAAAATGGTCACGATATCACGACAAGATGCTTCCGAGGACGTACGGCTGGGAAGAGTGTAGCGATATCGCGACATGTCACGATTTCGTGACATGTCACGTTTTCGGCCAAGAAGGTGAACAGGCGGCATGCAATTTTTGTCGGGATTTTCGTAGAGTGGCGTTACAGAAGGCGCAGAGAGAGTGTGACACGTGGCATGCAGGTGTCAGGTCTACAGAAGCGTTACATGCAACGGAGGATTTTAGGCGTTTCGGCGTTAAACATGGAATAAAGACAAGGAAAAGGTGGGAATTCGAAAGGTCACATGCAGGAAGGTGAAGCGAAGCGACCAGGGAGAATCGAAGAGCCGTTTTTGCTAGTATAAAGCCAGAAGTGCAGATTGAAAGAGGGGTTGGAAATTGCCGATTGCAGAGTTGCAGAGACAAGAGCTTCATGCTATTCTGGGCCTGCACTTGGGCAATTTCCTTCTTTTTGTTCTGGAATATTTATGCCTGGAACATTCTTTGAATGTAATTGACATATCATTTAATATAAAATACAGAGTATTGGCATCTCATTGATGAGAAAGAAGGAGTCATTTTGTGCATGCATGATTTAATGTTTTATCTTTCATTCCAGATTTCTAAGGCTTTTAGGTGAAGTTTAATGCAAGTGTGCTTGGTTGCTTCATGCGAATGCCTAAGTCTGGAATTACAGTAGAAACCCTAGAAACCAACACCTAATTTATTTGGATTGTGCGAGTTTGCAGGTTCATTAGATTAGGTTGCATGCATAAAACCTCAGTATCTTCGGTTTCATCGAATTGATGGCAGCATTCTGACTGTAGTTTAGTTTCTCTTCATTTACTTTTCTTTATTGTTCAAAACCTTGCTTTATTCTCTGCAGTTTAATTACTGTATCCAAATTAATAACTAAAAATCCATCAAAATCCAAGATTAAAGTACAATTATTCACTTTGAGTCCATTGTAAATTCAAATTATATAAACCCCAGTGCCCCTTGTTAACATCCACTTGCAAACCCTAAGGTATTCCTAGCATTTCACTTGAATAACATCATTGGTAGACAAAGAATCAGCATAACAGGAACCTTGGAGAAGTTACCTTCTTTGCAAGCAGAGGATTTTAGGACTCAGATCCTACCGGAGAGTGTGCTTTCACAATTGGGTGAAAACACCACTCAACAGATTGGCGCTAGAAGGAGGGCCTGAACTGGTTTATTTGATTTTGATTTTCATATCTGAATGTCTTGTTTTTGACTTAATTTTGAAATCATTTACGGCTAAACTGCAACACTATTTTTGTTTTTGTTGCAGGTTTTCTTCGAAATAGCCGAGGGTTTCCTCAGGCAGGCTGGACCCACCACGCCGTATTGCGACCAGGTCTCAAACAACCGAAGAAACCATTTTTCATGACCTTACTGGTACTCCCAAGGGTAAAGCCAAGCAAGTCGTAAGCACACCAGTCGCAAAAGACCTATTTTCTCCAGGAACGTCGAGTGGACCTACGCCAGTAATATCCGTTGCCCCTAGTGTGCCTATAGTTAGTAATATTTCTACTGCTATTGTAGGTCTGTCTACATCAATTCTGAGTCAAATGGCTCAAGCTCCAGCAGACTCCTTGGTATGGAGCTAACAATACTCCTTTGAATATTGCTGGGGATATCCATGAAATCCCCAAGAACATTGAAATATTTTTGCCTAAATACAAGCCAGATGGCCTAAGAACAGCAGAAGAACATATCCAAGCCTATAGGGATGTTTTAATTAGGTTGCAAGTTCAGCATGAAGATGTAGCCTGCAGACTTTTCCCCATGAGCTTGGATCCAATAGCATATGAATGGTATATATGCTTGCCAACTAGTTCAATCACCTCTTGGACACAAATGGAAAATGCCTTTGTCAATCAATTTAGATCACCCTTAGATCCCGCAACTATTTACAATCATTTTATTACATGCAAACGGGGCCAAGGGGAACCAATCCGAATGTTTAATCAGAGATTCCAAAAGAACTATAATAGAGCAATTAGACATTTTGCCATCGATCCCGCAGTGGCTTTGCAGATATATTTTGGGGCATTGGACCCCATGACAGCTATGTTTGCAAGGCGCAATCCTCAGGTCACCACGCTGGCTTTGGCCTATAATGAAGCCATGACTATTGAGCAGCAATTGACACCGCAAGGCTACGGGTTTACCCAGATGCCTATGATGGGACAGTGTGCTCCATATGGTCAAGTTCCCCAGGCAAATCAACTCATGGCACCACAAATGCCAAGTATGAACGCCTTCCCATATCAGCAGCCGTATCCACCAACACCCGCATATGCACCCATTCCAATCCAACCAATCACAGCCACTCCACCTGTTCCTGCATTTTTGCAGAACAGTCAATCAACTACGCAGGAAACTAGTCAAGTCAATCCTCAAGCCATAGTTCCTTTTTCGAATCCGATCCCGATTCAAAGTGTCAACCCATACGGGAATCCAATTCCTCAGAACCCGACCCAAATGTGGAATCAAGACCCCATCAATTATGCAAATCCAATGGGGGTTAACAACAATGTGGTTCCACCGAAGGATGTTTTTTCGGAAGTCGAAGAGCTCAAGAAACTAGTGCATAAACTAAGCAATGACAGGGTTCAACAGTAGAAGTATGAGTCCCATGCCCCTCACCCAAATCAGAATTTTAACAATAGAGGGAGGCACTGGAACACCAAGCCAAACAATGGGGGAGTTCCTGCTCCCATTGCTAATCAATTAGATGCTTCTGCAGGCCCTAGCCAATCCAATTCTCTTTTGAATCTTTCAGATTTGGCATGGGAAAGGGGGTGCAGGTTACATAACACAAAAGAACACAATGAGAGGAATTGTCCTGAGATTGCTAGATACACTCATTGTCTTCAAGCACAAGTTGATGATTTGGAATTGGTATCAAATGAGGATCCATCGTATCATCAAGATGAAAATATTATGGTGATGGAAACAGTATATCACCAAGAGGGTGAGAGCGAGGAGGAAGAAGACGAAGTTTTGGAACAGGAGGTGCAAGCTTTTCGAGATTTCAGAAAGGGGACTCATGGGTACCATTTGAGGAGTAAATCTAAAGCCCCTAAAACCTCATCAACACCTCCAAACAATTCTATTCTTCCTCCAGATACAAAGGCAAGTAACAACCCTCCCCCTCCACTCAGAAGAGAAATGTCTAATGACGTCCAGAAGACAGTCAAATTCGAAAAACCAAATTATGACGTAGTGGAGGATATGAAGAAGTCCAAATCTAGCCTTTCATTCCTGGACGCAGCTAAATTGCCTGGTCAAAAGGAGGCGTTGATAAGAGCTTTGAACTCACCTGATCCGATGTGGAAGGAAAAAAGAGTTGAATCCCATCTGATTTTGCGAAAGGAGAGAAGGGATGTCCCGCCATTCTTATTGACTCTGAGAATTGCGGGTAAGAACTTGCATAACTGTTTGGTGGACACAGGAGCCACGAGCAACCTCATGCCTACGGAGATATGTCAAATGCTGGGTCTACAACCGGTTTCATCCAAGTGCACGGTCTTGCAATTGGACCGTTCAGAGGTAAATGTAGTAGGGACCTTATATGATGTCAAGATTCAATTAAATTCTGAACCCAGGGTCCAGCAGGTTGTAGACATTTTGGTGGTTAACATCCCAAGTAGGTATGGAATGTTACTTGCGAGAGACTGGATGAAAACTCTGAATGGTTATTTTTCAACAGACTGCTCGCATATGTGGCTGCCATGGAAGGGCATTGCAAATCAAATCAGAGTGGAAAACGAACCGAGGCTTAAGGAGATCATAACGGATTTCAACAAGCCGAATGAGGTTCATTTTTCTGAGCCAGACCTAGGGGTCTATGCACTTGATGTTGAGAAAGTTTTTGACGAGCTTAAAGAAGAAGTGTGTCATGGTGGTTCTTCTGAGGAAAATGATTACACGTGGTTGCTCAAGTTTGATGGATCAAAGTCTAGACAGGGAGCAGAGAGCTGGAGTCGAGCTCACCGGTCCAGGAGGTAAACCATTATTGGCTGCCTACAGACCGCAATTTCCTTGCACAAACAATGTGGCAGAATACGAAGCATTGATCTATGGTTTACGTCTAGCATTGAGCAAACATGTTAAATGCTTGAAGGTTTTGGGAGATTCCTGAGTTGGTTGTCAAGCAAATCAAAGGACAGTATACATGCCACGACAAAAGACTGAGCCTTTATAGAACTAGGGTTATGGACCTCATGGAGGAGTTTGATGCATTCAACATAGCCCTTATTTCTAGGAGAGGAAATCGAATAGCAGACTCTCTTGCAGTCGCCACGGGCATGTTAAACCCGGTGGATATAAAAAGATGTAAAAAGTTTTCCATTGAGCTGGTTCCTTGTCCATCAATACCTGATAATGTAAAGAATTTCCAGGTTTTTGAAAGTGACAGGCACATCTTCAAGTTTGTCACAAACTCGGGTATTTTTGAAAATCAGGTGATTGATGAGGAACAAAGGTGGCAGGATGAAACAGAAGAAAGTGAAACTGCGTATCAATCCAACAAAATTCCTAAAGACGTGGTTTCATTAGAAAAGATGTTCGACATGGAATGCAAGAACAAGAAAAGAAAAAGAGTCCCACTCCCCAAAGATGCATGCGATTCAATTAATCTAGGGAGTGGAGACAATCCAAAGGAGGTGTACATAGCAAAGGCATGTACAGAGGAAGAAAGGAGCAACATAATACGGGCATTGAAGCATTACATAGATTGTATTGCTTGGAACTACAATGAGTCGAAGACTTACAACCGGAACATTATCACACATACCATCCCTTTGAAGCCAGACTCCAAGCCTTTTAGGCAAAGACAACGAGTTGTTAACCCGCTATTGGAGCCTTTGATCGAAAAGGAGGTTAAAATATTATTGGAAGCGAAAATCATTTTTCCTGTTAGGCACTCAACCCGGGTGGCCAACCTCGTTCCAGTAAGAAAAAAGAGTGGAGAGATTAGGCTGTGCATAGATTTTCGAAATCTTAATAAAGCCTCTCAAAAAGATAATTATCCATTACCATCAATCGATGAAATTCTGCAAATGGTAAATGGATCTGAAATGATGTCCTTTCTCGATGGATATTCGGGGTACAACCAAATTCTTATACATCTGGATGACAGGATGAAAACAGCCTTCACTACCAAGTGGGGGACATTTGCATATAAGAGAATGTCGTTCGGATTGTTAAATGCTGGTGCAACTTTTCAACGCGCCATGGATTACGCATTCAAAGGGCTAATAGGCAAATGCATCATCGTGTATGTGGATGATATCCCAGTTTTCTCGAAGAAGAGAGAGGATCATGTTAAAGATTTGAAGAAAGTGCTTCAAAGATGCAGAGAACATGGAATTTCCTTAAATCCCAAAAAGTGCATTTTCGGAGTGACAGAAGGGAAATTGTTGGGTCACATCATTTCAAAAGAGGGCATATCCATCGACCCAAAAAGGATACAAGCTATCCAAAACCTACCTCTCCCGAGCAATAAAAAGAACTGAGATCTTTCTTTGGGCAAGTCAATTTTGTGAGGAAGTTTATCTCTAGCTTTGCTGAGATAGCCAAACCTCTGAACCAGATGCTCAAGAAAGATGTGGATGTAAAATGGAACGAGGAAAGTAGAGTGGCTTTCCGAATATCAAAGATGCCATTTCCAGAGCCCCTGTCCTTATAAGCCCAGACTACTCCAAGCCTTTTTATATTTATGCTTTTGCATCATAACACTCCTTTGCGAGTGTCTTAACCCAAAAAGGTGAGGATAGTGCCGAAAAACCCATTGCATTTTTAAGTGCCCCCCGAAAGACGCTCAATTAAGGTATTCAATCCTTGATAAGCAAATGTACGCACTTTTTAAAACCGTGAAAAAATTTAGGCACTACATCGTGCACAGCAGAATTATCGCCATCGTGCCCGATTCTACTGTCAAGACCATGTTTTTACAAAATGAACTAGGTGAGAAGAGAGGAAAATGGATTTCAACCATCCAAGAATTTGATCTCGAAATCCAACCAATGAAACTAGTTCGAGGACAGGGACTGGCGAAGGCGATCGCAGAAAATAATCCGCAAATAACAGGTCAATGCTCAAATACATAATACATGGCTAAGGATGACTGGTATGTTGATATTGTGCAATTTTTATTGACTGGTAAGTGTCCTTCTAATCTGAATTCAACACAGAGAAGAGCCTTAAGGCTTAAATCTATCAATTATCTGATAAAATCTGGTGTGCTTTACAGGAAGAATCATGAAGGTATCTACCTGAGGTGCTTGAACAAAGAAGAAGCTGCCAGGGTGTTGCAGGAATTTCACGGGAAACATGGAACTGGTCATGGTGCAGCCAATGCTACAGGACATCAAATCCTGAGAGCAGGATACTACTGGCCACATATTTTCAAGGATGCGCATACCCATGTACGATCTTGTCATATCTGTCAAGTGGCTACAAATAGAGAGAGAAATTCAGCCATGCCGTTGCAACCTCGTAGTTGAAATGAGACCATTTGCACAGTGGGGACTAGATTTCATCGGGGTTATTAACCCAAATTCTTCTGATTCTCATAAATTCATTTTGACAGCTACGGACTATCGTACAAGGTGGACGAAGCGATTCCTACTAAACATGCCACCACAGATGTTGTGATTAAATTTCTTGAGGATCAAATTATAACAAGATTTGGAATGCCCGACTCTATTGTCAGTGACAATGGTAAAGCTTTTATTTCTACACAATTTGCAGATTGGGCATATGATAACAAAGTGAGCTTAAAGTTTGCATCCAATTACTATCCTCAAGGAAATGGGTTGGCCGAGTCTTCAAATAAGAATTTGTTGAATACTATTAAGAAGTTGCTGGAAAAGAACCCGCGGGACTGGCACAGTCAATTAAAGTTTGCCCTTTGGGCAGATAGGACCAGAGTGAAAGAATCCATAGGGAATACTCCTTATCATTTGGTCTATGGGCAAGACCCTATATTTCCAGCAAATTTGAAGTTACAGACCTTACATTTCATACAAGAGTACTTGGGGACAGATGATCAAGTTGAAGCCAGATTAAGCCAGTTGTTGCACCTTGATGAAAAGAGAGAAGAGGCCATGAACCACATGAATAAACACCAGGAAGTTGTCAAAAGGTGGTTTGACAGAAGGGCCAAAGTTAAATCATTCAGAATTTCAGATTTGGTATTACTATGGGACAAAAGACATGAGGAAAAAGGGAATCATCAAAAGTTTGATTGTCTTTGGTTGGGCCCATATCAGATTTCAGAGATTCTTGGGAAGAATACCTTCAGGCTAAAAACATTAGAAGGGGAAGATTTCATGCTACCGGTTAATGGGCAGATTTTAAAGCATTATTTTAGCCCTTAGGTTGTGGGATTTTGATATTATTCTTTTGGTTTTGGTGGGGATTTTCAGATTTTGTTTTTATTGTTTAGGATTGTTAGTCTAGCTAGGATTTTGGTTATGGATTTGATTTCAATTGACATGTGTGTTAATTTTGATAAAAAAATAATAAAAAATAAAAAATAAATAAAATAAATAAAGAATAAAAAATTGAGATGTCAACTTATGCTTAAGGTTAGGAGAATATGAAATATTGGAATTATCTTGTAAAAGCTCCACAAGTAACATAAAACATTTTAAGTTATATTGTTTGATTTTGTGATGCATGAAAGAATCAGTTTTGCATGACAATTCATTCCATTTGTAATTCAAGAAATAATGCATTCATGTTCCATCTCACCTTACATACATCTCATCTTAGTTACATATGCATCTTAGGTACAAGCCATTAAAGTATGTCAAATCCTCTTAGGGTTGTGTTATAACATATATGTAAGTGAATCCTAAGGTTGGAAACTGAGTCTTGAGATATCTAGAACCAAGCACGTCTCATTCATTAAAAAGGATCTTGAGCAAAATGATCAAAACCTAAATTGGAAGGAAAGGTTGGGCGAAAGAAGTATTTCATGTCTATCCTATTTATGCAGCATGATCCTTAAAACAAGTGGTTTTGACCACTTCCATAGAGCTTAAAGCCTAAAATCAGAGTAGTAAGGATAGGGTTAAATCCTCATCAAACTTAGGTTGAGGATCCAATTCCCCAAAGCTTTGATTTGACCCACATGGAGTAGTAAGGATAGGGTATAAATTCTCATCTCGGTTGGTTGAGAATCTGATTCCCCAAAGCTCTTATGTCTCATTTCATAATCAGTCTTGGATTGTAAGGATCGTACTATTTGTCCTCTACAAAGGATGGGTAGTCATCCCCAAGGTCTAAGCAACAAAATTAATGTTTTCATCTAAAATTTGGATTGCAAGGATCGTACTACATGTCCCTAGCCAGGATGGGTAGTCATCCCCAAGGTCCAAGAAGTAAAAGAATAAATTTTTCCCATCTCATCTTTATTTTGGATTGTAAGGATTGTACTACTTGTCCTCTGCAAGGGATGGGTAGTCATCCCCAAGGTCCAAAGAAATGGAGATAAGTTTTGGATTGTGGGGTTAGATATGCCCATGCATGGCATCATGTCTTGCCTAAAAAACAAGACCACTGATTGTCTAGAGGGTTAGACTAGCATGACCATTTCTTCCATAACTGGTTTAATTATTTTGCTTAAAGTGAGGTAATGAACTCTAAATCAGAATAGTAAGGATAGGGTTAAACTCTCATCTCGGTTGGTTGGGAGTCTGATTCCCCAAAGTTCTGATTTCACATTCACTTGCACATGGGTTCTAGATGGTAGAGACTCGTAACCAACTTTGGGATACAATAAGGTAATGAATTAGTGGATCCTAAGAGGGTTTGGCAATCTTGAATGCTTGTACATAATAATAGAAGAAGGACCATGCCTTTTATGAAAGCAAAATCTCCTTGCACATTCATTAGGGTACACAAATCATTCACCATCCCACATATGCATTCATGCAAAACTGATAATGGAGTGTTGATCAATTTCAAACGATAGGGAAGGAAATTCATTGCACACACTGAGCTAACACTTGATGATTCTGATAATTCATGTCTTTCTGACCTTTGGGCATTTGTTATATTGCTTATGTGCTAACATATGTTTGCGAGTTTGTGATATGTTTCAGGTTGGGTTCTTACTAAAATGCTCAAGAGCATTTGACAGCAGAGTCACCATTTGTTGTGGTTGATCCACAACACACCCCAAAATTGGGGACCCACCTTTTTGCAGGCTTGCAGAGAAGAATCTCGGTGACCCAGATGCTAAAATTGAAGAAAAGAGGAAAAAATGCCTAAGTGTTGAAAGTGTCACGAAATCGTGACATGTCGCGAAATCGTGACTTGTCGCGCCATCGCTGCCAGAAACAGGAAAGTTGTCACGAAATCGCGACATGTAGCTCCATCACTGCCGAAGAGGAGAGAAAAGAAAAATTGAAAGTTGTCGCGAAATCGCGACATGTCGTTGAGAAGAAAAGAAAAGGTGTCGCGAAATCGCGACATGCCGTTGGAAAAGAATGAAAAGTGTCACGATTTCGCGACGTGTTTTGCCGAAGCGTACGGATGATGAAAAGTGTCACGATTTCGCGACGTGTTTTGGCAAAGTGTACGGAAGGAAAAAATCGCGATATCGCGACAGGAAACAACGAAAGGACTCGAAGCGGAAAGACGTCACGATTTCGCGACCGATTGAAGAAAGGTGTAGGAATCGGAAATGGTAGCGAAATCAGGACATGTTCGGAGAGATGGCCCGAAGGAGAAGGTGGTCGCGATTTCGTGACGTGTTTTAGCAAATTGTACGGCACAAGGGAGATGTCACGAAATCATGATAGAAATGAAGACCATGCCCGAAGCAGAGAAGCGGTAGCGAAATCGCGACAGGTTTTGCCAAGGCGTACGAAATAGAAAAATGGTCACGATTTCACGACGTGTTTCGGGGAGGCGTACGGAAAGAGAAAGCGGTAGCGATATCGCGATAGTTTGCGGCAAGCAGGTTCGGGGGCAAAGGCCGTAGCGATATCGTGACGGTTTGTTGAAAGAAGGCAAGAGAGTGATAATGGTCACGATTTCGCGACGTAAAGTTGCCAAAGAGGTCCGAAAGAAAATGGTAGCGATTTCGCTACTTTGTGAGAAGGAAGCCCGACGGAGAGATGGTAGCGATTTCGCTTTGTGAGAAGGAAGCCCGACGGAGAGATGGTAGCGATTTCGCTACAGCTTTGTGAGAAGGAGGTTCGAAGGAGAAATGGTAGCGATCTCGCTACAGTTTGTGGCAAGAAGGCTCAAAAGCAAAAACGGTCGCGATATCGCGACAAGATGCTGCCGAGGACGTACGGCCGGGAAGAGTGTAGCGATATCGCGACATGTCGCGATTTCGTGACATGTCGCGTTTTTGCGGCCAAGAAGGTGAACAGGCGGCATGCAGTTTTTGTCGGGATTTTCGTAGAGTGGCGTTACAGAAGGCGCAGAGAGCGTGTGACACGTGGCATGCAGGTGTCAGGTCTACAGAAGCGTTACATGCAACGGAGGATTTTAGGCGTTTCGGCGTTAAACATGGAATAAAGACAAGGAAAAGGTGGGAATTCGAAAGGTCACATGCAGGAAGGTGAAGCGAAGCGACCAGGGAGAATCGAAGAGCCGTTTTTGCTAGTATAAAGCCAGAAGTGCAGATTGAAAGAGGGGTTGGAAATTGCCGATTGCAGAGTTGCAGAGACAAGGGCTTTTTGCCATTCTGGGCCTGCACTTGGGCAATTTCCTTCTTTTTGTTCTGGAATATTTATGCCTGGAACATTCTTTGAATGTAATTGACATATCATTTAATATAAAATACGAGAGTATTGGCATCTCATTGATGAGAAAGAAGGAGTCATTTTGTGCATGCATGATTTAATGTTTTATCTTTCATTCCAGATTTATGAGGCTTTTAGGTGAAGTTTAATGCAAGTGTGCTTGGTTGCTTCATGCGAATGCCTAAGTCTGGAATTACAATAGAAACCCTAGAAACCAGACACCTAATTTATTTGGATTGTGCGAGTTTGCGGTGTTCATTAGATTAGGTTGCATGCATAAAACCTCAGTATCTTCGGTTTCATCGAATTGATGGCAGCATTCTGACTGTAGTTTAGTTTCTCTTCATTTACTTTTCTTTATTGTTCAAAACCTTGCTTTATTCTCTGCAGTTTAATTACTGTATCCAAATTAATAACTGAAAATCCATCAAAATCCAAGATTAAAGTACAATTATTCACTTTGAGTCCACTGTAAATTCAAATTATATAAACCCCAGTGCCCCTTGTTAACATCCACTTGCAAACCCTAAGGTATTCCTAGCATTTCACTTGAATAACATCATTGGTAGACAAAGAATCAGCATAACAGGAACCTTGGAGAAGTTACCTTCTTTGCAAGCAGAGGATTTTAGGACTCAGATCCTACCGGAGAGTGTGCTTTCACAATTGGGTGAAAACACCACTCAACACATATTTTATTTTTATGTCATAATTATGAATGTGTAGCTACATTATATGCTTTTATTTCTACTATTATAAGGTGGTACTATTGATGAAATTGTAGTTGTAAGACCAGATACTCTCACCAGTGGATTAGCAAGGAACAACCACCTAAGTTGAGAGATAAATTTGTAAAATGATGGATGACTTGTTAATTGACAACTCTTGGGTAAAATGTACCCTTCATATAGATGCATTGTATTTTCTTGTTGTTGTGAATACACCATTGGGCCATGATATTGCTAATGGAAAAGGAGTCATCCTTAGTAAAGAAAGGGGGGATAACGTGTTAGTTATATTAAAAATCCACTTACCTAAGGATAAAGCAACATTTTGTATTATGGATTTGAAAAGTCCTTGTTTTGTTTGTGATGTGGAAGCTTGGAATTGTTGGGATAAATCCAATAAAGTATTAATAGGGTTAATGATATTAATACTTAAAAACATTAATATCAATGTTAATAAATAATATTAACACTTGGTATTAATTTAATGGAATGAATAGCTAATGCTAAGGAGGTCTATTAATTTAATCATAGGACATTGATTCCATGCTAGCAAAGGTTTTTCTTCCTTTCTCATATTGTTTATGTTTAAAAATACATTTAGATTAAGCATATTGCTTTTGTTTATAAATGCATTTAGATTAAACATATTATTACTGCTTGCAAATATTTATTAAAAAAATAAATTATTATCAAACCTTAGCCAAAAATAAATTAGCATAAATTTTAATTTAGAAGCTCCACCTTGCACTTTGAACGTATTTTCATGAGTGGCTACACATTGTTGAGTTAATGGCTATATTGGCTACCATGAGCCAAGGTAACTTCAAGGGGGAGATCAAGGTGATCTTGACATTGGTGTCCCTCCATCTTGGAAATGTTGGATGGAATCATAACACTTGAATTTGAGGATAAATATTGCATTATGAACCCCTGAGAAAGGTAGTAGAGGTGATGGTTGGCGAAGGAAGCAAGTGGGATTTGAAGGGAATAGAAATAATTTATTGGGTGCTACACTACAGAGGTTATCAGGTAGATCATAGAGGTATTTTCCTTGAGTTTTCATCCCTTTATTACGTTTTTTGCTTTAAGATCATTGTTATCTTCTATGTTTGCCTATTCTCTTATTTTTTTTATTCTTAGTTACTTCTTTGAGAGATAATGCTTGTGTTTGAGAATCCTTGGTAGCCTTGGGTCTTGTTATAGGCCCTATCTGATGTTAATCTTATTTTTTCAATTCAAGTGAATTTAACCTATTGATCTCCTTGATTAGATTAATCTAGAGCCACATTGATTTATTTTTTACTTTTGTTTGAAGGGATCCGATGTTAGCTAGATTCAAATAGGTACGTGTTTATGTTTAGTCACTTCTATTATGGTTTGTATTTGTGTACAATTTTTAGTATCCATCTAGAGTAGAAGTACATTGGCTAGTAAGGCTTGTTATTATAGACATTGTGATGGCTTTGGGTGGTAGAACCTTGGGTTTTATCATAGCTTTTGCTTTTTTTAAGCACCGATAGTTTTATTAGAGCTTTGCTACCTTGGTTATATTTTGATGTGGTTGGATCTTTTTATTATTTAAATAATGATCTATGTGCTCTATTTTATCTGGCTTCTTCTATGCTATAAAGGATTGGTTTAAATTTTAATGTAGCATAGAAGTACATATAGGCCTAAAAGGCCACATACTTATAATTTTTTTGTAAAATGTGCAAAGAGCTCTTTTGACCAGGTTGACTGTGATGTAGGACATGTGATGAGCCATTTTTCTAGTCCATAACAATGGCTCATCACATGTCCTACATCACAGTCAACCTGGTCAAAAGAGCTCTTTGCACATTTTACAAAAAAAGTATAAATATGTGGCCTTTTAGGCCTATATGTACTTCTATGCTACATTAAAAGTAAAACCAATCCTTCATAGCATAGAATAAGCCATATAAAATAGAGCACATAGATCATTCTTTAACTAATAAAAATATCCAACCACATCAAAATCTAACTAAGGATAGAGTTTGGTGCAGATTTGAGGATAGGTTTGTACCAGACCAAAGACAGATATTGAGTGAATTTGTTCTAGACCTTATACTTTTTTTGTAAAATGTGCAAAGAGCTCTTTTGACCATGTTGACTGTGATGTAGGACATGTGATGAGCCATTTTTCTAGTCCAGAAAAATGGCTCTTCACAACATGTCCTACACTATAGTCAACTTGGTCATAAGAGATCTTCATGCTTTTTAAATCATGGTTCAAAATAGAATTCAAGATCCTAGCTTAGGACAAAGGTTTTATTCCATGCAACCTAGAACATGGTTCTACACCATGATCAATGTGGTCAAAGATGACATTGCAATATTTCAAATCCTAGTCTAGAACAACATTTTTCTACATTGCACAACTGAGCACAATGATCTACACCACGGTAAAAATTTGTTGAATTATACAAATATGAATCCAAAGAGAAATCCAAAACACGTTTCTATACCATGCAACTTAGTGCAAGGTTCCACATTGTAGTAAGCATTGTCAAAACTATCATCTAGGAATTTCAAATCCTGACCTAGAACACGGTTCTACATCGCTTGATCCAGAGTAGAATTTCACAAGCACAACCTTGGATTAGCACACTCTTTTCCTAGGCCACAATTAGAGTGGTCAAACAACTCAAATTTTAAGATCCAAATATTGGATCAAAGCATGTTCTACGTCGTGATAGGCGATGTAGACATCAAATACTAGCCACTTGTCATTCATCCACATCATTCAATCACATCCACCCATTATTTATTTATATATTTATTTATTTTTATTTTTATTTTTTTATATATAAATATAAGTATTTTATATTTATATTTATATATTTAATATAAATATATATATGTATGTATGAATAAATCACAACCATTCATCACAATCTAATCTTAGCCATCCATTTGACTTGATCCATGCCACATTGTAAATATTATAATATTAGTCATCCATTATGTTTTAATATTGACCACACATTGGTGTCTTCAAAACCCTAGCATATGGAAAGCAAGTTATAAAGGATCATTCACTCTTATGAATGAGGGTTAAGCAATCAATAGTTTAAGCAATTATTTTATTTTTAAGCGGTATTTTGATTCTTGAGGTGGTTAAACATTCCCATCAAGCCCTCATTTCCATCCCTCCCCAAAACCCTAGCATTTTGCTACCATTTCCCTTGTCATCACCATTGAATCCTCTATTTTCAGTCGCTCAAGCCCCTGTAAACCAAATTTGGTTCTGCAGTACCCTTCGTAGAAACCCCCGAATGCCTCCCAACATCTTGTGAATACTACTAAGGATCCCATGAATGTTGCTAGGCATTCACTGCTATTGTTGAATGCTTCCAAGCATTTTCCAACCTTTAATTTTGTCACTGCCATACCCTTGAATGATTTCGATCGTTCGTGTAACTCCATATCACAGGCACAAAAATGTAGATCAGAACAACAAATATTCTTCAACAAGGTAAATATTTTAGTGTGTTAAATCCTACATTTCCTATATTTTTTATGCATTTCATAACTTTTTAATACTAGGGTTTATAGATTTGATTCAAATAGGGACTCACATAGTGGATCCCTCTCATATGCTATTGACCTCTTGTTGTTGTTGATTTTTTTGCAGGTGCACGAACTACATTATTGAAAGTTGTTGCAGCTAGGGTGGACCTCGTAAGGATACTCAAGCCCACCTACAACTTGTTTGGAGTGAAATACGATGAAGAAGACACCTACTATTCTTTGTGAACAAGGGTTTTAAAACCCTTGTATTGTAACTATTGTATCAATATACACTATATTGTAACATTGGAGATCAAGGCTCCCCCCACATTAATACAATACATTTATTCTTCTTTGTGCAATATCTATTTTGTGTGTTGATTTTATTATTGCTATCTTGGTGTTGCTCATTTTTAGCTTACAAAATGGTGATCACGGTGGGACCCACAAAGGGTTCTATATTTTAATTTACCTTGTCTTCTGATCTATGTTTTTGTGTTTTTGTTGTAGGTTTACAGAGATTTGATCATGCAAAAATTATGAAACTAGGGTTTTTGGAAGCAACAAAATTTGATCTTTGGTCACACGGATGCCCTACCGCATTTGAGGGATGCCTCACCACATCCAAGAGACATCTCACCATGTTTGGGAGACTCTACAATGCATCCAGGAGTGTTGGGAAGAAAAAAACTAGGCTTCCTGGTAAGTCTGGATCAAAACCCCACCTCCATTTTCCATTTTTCTTGCTTTTTAAAAGTGAAATTGAAAAGAAATATTTACTTTCTATTTAAAAAGCAAAGCATTTTGCATTTTAGGCATTTACATATTTTCATATAGTCTACACATAGGATAGATTTGCATTTATGCATCCATGTTAGTTGCATTAAAACATCCATTACATTAGGTTTAAGTTTTTGTGGTGTGTTTATTTGTTGCTCTGAATTGTTGCTTGCAATGAAATGAAAAGAAAGCATAAATAGCTACATTTTTAGGCTAAAGTCTCCCACTTTTACTTCTTTTAAGTTGGAACCAGCCATTGATATTCGAGCATACTCCCACTGTTGGAATCACTTGATGATTCAGGGTGGAAGAACTAGGTGAACCCTCCACTATTGGAATCACTTGATGATTTAGGGTGGATCTTAAGTGGTGTACCCTAGGTTATTTTGAGGGAACTTGGTATTAATGTCCTTGGTCACTAGCTTAGCTGAGTAAAAGTAGGTTTCTTGGCACTATGTGAACACTATAGATAACTAAAAATTTAAAATGAATCACACACTTTTGCATGTTCATCACTTTAAACATCAATACATTGGACTTCATCACCAACTATTGATCAAGACTAGCGATGGTGGGCTTCATATCCATCCATTGTCTTACCCCATAGACACCATAGCATCCTATGAGAGATTTTTCTAGATTTCATCACTAAGAAAATCCTCATTTTCCATCCACCTTAGGATTCCATCCTGCATAGTAATTTAGGCTTAGGCATACATTACAACACACAAAACCAAAAAAAAATTAAAAAAAATAAATATTGTTGCAAGACATAGGATTTAATTGCTTGTTTGATTCTATGTGCTTTCCATTAGCATTCCATATTTTCACACACATTCCCCACATTCACTACCCCAATTGGCTCATTAGCTTATGGTTTCAACTCGAAGCCAAGCTAGAATCATGAGTCAAGCATCCACTAGCCAATCCACTTCATCCATGGAGTGCATCACCTCTTTCCCAACCACTTCTATGGCTAACCCTGCAAGTGTGACATAGATAAACTATTCTAGTTTTTCTGCTGGACCTTCACATTATGTATTTACTTCAAATGCAAATGTGATGGAAAGGGCTATTCACACTTCCATCCTAGATATCGAGCCTTCCACACCTACTGACACTCACATCACATACATAGATATGGATAAAGTTGGTACTTATTTAAGATCAACTAGACCTATCTTAGAGCAACTTAACATTCCACATAGCCAAGTTCCTTCTTTTCAATAGGAATTTGTTCACCCACAATACACCAACATTAGCCAAGTTTATACCAACCCTCTTTTTGAGGCCACATCCACCCCTTCATACCAAATTTCTCCACCACAATATAGTCCAAACCACTTCCATTCCATCCAACTACACCACCTCATATTCCAACCCACTCTATGAAGCACAATCCAATGTTGCTTCATATATTCCATCCACTACTCATTCTATTGTAATTCCTTTCACAACTTACCCTCCACAAACTTCCACCAACATGGCCAACATTCACACCTCACCTCCATCCACTTCCACCACACCATCTACTTCAAATATTTCCATACAACAAGCATGGTAACACCTTAACCAATTGCTCATGGGCTAGCAAGATGCTCATTCTTTCTCCCAATAATAAACACATATAGTATATTTCAAACCCCATTCTATACCAAGCCAACATAATTTCTTCACTTCAAATCCATCCTAGGTATCACCATCTTCTCAAGTTACTATACCCACACCCCCATTCACCCATATCAATCCCACTTCCACAACCCAACACATTCACATTCCTCAAACCTCATCATCCATTTCATCAACAACAATCATTCCATCACCAAGTCCAACCCCATGCCCAACATCATCAAATACCCTTCAATCCATCTAGCCATCAACATCACATTCCATCTCAACAATTCACCACTTCATACACCACATCTCCACATGATCATCAAGCAATTTAGGGCTTCCACACACATGGGGAAGACCCTAAAATCCTAGCAATGCAATAATAGATTGATAGCTTGATCAGGCATACTCCTGGTATGATGTACCAGAAGCCCACTTTGAGACAAGTTAATCAATCAACCTATCCATTTTTTGGTACCATCACCACCATATCTGATAGATTTCACAGTACCAAAATTTGATAAATTTAAAGGGATTGAGGACCCTCGAGAGCACATAAGCACATTTATCCACTCATGCTTTTAGATCCAAGATCAAGATGCTTTGATGCTCTAAACATTTCCTCAGACATTGGGGGGAGATGCTCAAGATTGGTATAATCATCTACCTCATCACAACATTTTCACATTTGAACAATTGGTAGATCAATTTTTGGAGAGATTTTCCCTCAATGTTCGAAAGAAGACCACATTGACTGACCTATACAACTTAAGATAATTTGAAGAAGAGTCAATCTATGATTTTGGAAACCATTGGAGGGTAGTTATCACTAAATTGCCATTCTCCCTACCAATGGAAGAACTAACTCGAATGTTCACAAGGAGTTGCTTAAAACCCATCTCTTTGCTATTACAACTACAACAATACAGAACATTCGATGAGGCTCTCACTCAAGCCCATGTCATTGAAGAGATCAAAATTCAAGAGGGTGAGATAAAGCCTAAGAAGAAAGAATGGTAGAACAAGGGCCAATCAAAAGGAAGTTATTCTAGCCAATCAAAGCTGAATCAAGTAAATCAAGTGGTCTTGAGTCAGCCGATAATGACTCAACAACAACAACAATCCATGCAACAACAACCACAACAAATCAATTATCAAGTGGTTCCCCCACCTCACCAACCTAATGCCATAGCACCAACTATGGAGACTCACCAACATCAATAATCTATTCGACAAGACCACATTTTCACTCCTTTGTCTGAATCATACACCTCCATATTTCATAGGTTGTATGACACCAATGCTATTGCCTTACCTAAAATCATACCAAAATATCAAGTTAAATGAGGCAAGGGCTATAGGGAACACTTGTTTTATCCTTTTCATCGATATAAAGGGTATGACATTAACAATTTTTGGTCATTTAAACACATAGTGCAAGATTTGATAGAGCTAGGGGCCATCAAGGTTGATAGTCCCTTGGCCCAACAAAACCAAAACCTTGGCATATACCAAACACCACTTCCTCATCATGAGGAACAACAACATACAATAGGAGGGTCAAACATCAAGACTCCTCCTAATCAGGTCAACCATGTACAACAATATCAAGGTTTTATGGGGGCTATTCATGTAGTTACCCATGGTCAAAGAAGCACTAATAGATAGAATGAACAACAATAGGTAGTCCCACCTCCTATAGCACCTCAAGCAAGTGTGTCTCCACAACCTATCATTCCATCATCACCCATCCATTTCTCTCCCAATTCATCCCAACCAATCCATATTCCAAGTCATCCATCACAACCAATTCATCCTCCAAACCATTCACAAAGACCAATCATCTCATTGAGTAGTCGGCTGACAACTAGCCTCAAAATGGCTTCAGCCAAACTATCTATCTATGAGCTAATTCAACAATCTCCCCCACATCATGAGGCATTAATGGAAATTCTAAAATCCATTGAACTCCAATCCCAAGACACTAATGCCTTCAACAATTTTATGGGGAGTATTCAAATGTGCATGGAGCCTTCCATTACATTTTATGACTTTGAAATTAAATCAATGTCATCAGAAGTGGTGGACCCTCCATTACATATTATGGCTCAAGTTGATAGGAAGCCATTTAAACGAGTGTTAATTGACACCGATTCCTCCATCAATATCATCACCACATCTGCCCTCCAACATCTCAATCTTCCACCATCCCACATAACCAAATCCACATTCACCCTAAGAGCATTCAATGATGCTCTTTGTTCCATAGTTGGCACTATCATTTTACCCATAGAAGTGGGGGTAAAAACATTGCATACCATGTTCCACATCCTAGAGGGGTCCATGGCTTACAATGTACTCCTTGGATACCCTTGGATTAGGGAGATGAGATGTGTCCCCTCCATTCTACATCAATATTTAAAATATGTACATGAGGGACAAATTCATTGCATACCAATGGACATCAAACCATTTAAGTATTACAATTTCATCTCAAATCCCTACGAACCCACACTTCCATCAACCCACCTATTCCTAACACCATCAACCACATCATCCACCACTTCTTCATCTAAATCTCCCATTCCTGAGGAGCTACCCATCACTACCCCACATCAGGCTTCCACTTCTACACCCCCACCTTCATCATAGTCGACTACATGTACATGTGGTCGAACCCAATCCATTCCATCCACATCATCAACATCAACATCCACTACCATTCCATCTACATCAACATCATCAACCATCCATCAAACCCCTCAACCAAATCCATCTTCATCTTCACCAGCTGATGTCTCACAAGTTGATTTAATAGATTATGAGATGCCATTTCACCATACATCCCTCCCACTATTAGATCCACAAGCCAACCATGAGCCTTCCACATCCACATCCACTCCATCCACCTCCACATCATCCCAAGTTGAGGTCCACCTCACTAATCCTGGCATTGGTGAATACGTGGTCCAAGACATCACTGTTACACCACTAAATATCCAAACCTCTAGGGATTACGGTCACCCATGTGACCCACCCTTATCCATAGGAGTGGTGTACAATATGGGTTCAATGCCTAATAGCATTAATTTTATGTATGGGGGGATTGATTCATCGTCTGATCCACCTTCCCTAGATGAACCCAAACAACCAACCCTTGCCAATATAGAACATATGATAGGTTTTCCTTCATGCTACTTTCACCGAGTCAATTGGAAAGGATACGACCTAGGATGACATGAACAAGGCATGCATGAGATCATTGACACTTCATATCGAGAAGTGCATGACCATTCAGGTTTGGGCTACCACTCTCATCCCACCACTTCCTCTTTTGAACAAGCTTTCCAAAGCCTTCATTTAGGTTTAGAAGAAGAAACCACCCACAATGATGACTTTGAGGAGGAGTCTTATGAAGAATATAATGTCATGTCGATAGCTTCTAATGAATCCAAAGAGGAATCAACACCCATCATTCCATTCACCGAACAGGATGAGCATTATCTCAGAATGTTCCCCATCCATCAACCCATTTTCCATTTGCTTCTCCCTAGGGAGCGAGCTGAACCAATCGGTGAACCACCACCTCCACTTCATTGATCCACCTCACCGGAATATTTTGTAACATATGTACATAATTCAAAAAAATCAAAAAATATAAACAATATTTGCATGTGCATGGCTTTTGTCATTTGTATTTATACGTGTTGCTTGCTGCTATCCAGAGGAACATATAGGCTTGCTAGTATAGGGGGAGTAGAAGAGCCTAAACCACTGAAAATTATCCACTTGAGAGCATTTTATGCTTAATGTGATTTACATATATGTATATATACATGGCTAATACACAAAAACATTGCATTCATACACATTGCATTCATACACATCACATTTACATCCACATTTCACAAACACATTCATTGTCATTTTGATGCATTTCATCCACCATACTAGGGGTCATTTGTTAAGTTTAGATAATAATTGATCCAATAAATCTTGTTGCCTTAATCAGGGGCACCCCCAAGTTCACATCCATTTTCATTACACCATTTCACAAGTCAAGTTACCATGTGCACTATCACTTCATTACCCTAGGTGTTTTCGGTCACTCAACCACTCCTAGTGTTTCAAGCAAACTCCAATACATGTCGAGTTTTCTCTAGGACCAAGTCACATTTTCACTAAAGAAAATCTTGAGTTCTGGGATTGACTCTAACACTCTTGAACCAAACACATTTCACACATATTAAAAACATCTTGTGTCAAAGAGGGATAATACCATGATTGGGTTGAACCTCGAAGCAAAAAAGTTATCTTTGCTTGTCCCATTATGCACATAGTCCAAAATAAAAAACAATGGTCTTCACCACTACTCACATTGCCAAAATAAAAGAATGAGTAGTAAGGATAGGGTAAAATTCTCATCATACCTTGGTTGAGAATCTGATTCCCCAAAGCTCTAAATCTTTTACACATCACACACCATAGATCCTCAAGTTGTAAGGATAGAACTACATTTCCATCTAGATGGTTAGGTAGTCTAAATCCCCAAAGCTTAGAGATCAGATCATTGGACTATGGAGCTAATCTCCATTGGGGCTATAGATGCTTGACTGGTAGTGGAGTACGCTCATGCGTGGTGACACATCTCTCTTGAAGAGACCTCTGACCACACATAAGGACAAGCTAGCTTCTTGGTCTCCTCCATGATAGGTTTCATCTCAATTTACTCAATATGGGTTAATGAACTCACTTGCACACACATTGGTTCTTGATTGCCTTGAGTCATTACCATGCTCATGATTTGGTAAATGAACATTTCACTACACACACATTTGGTCTTAGAGAAATTAGACAGAACTTAGTGAGTTTGTTTGAAATCACTAGTATGTTTGAGTCTCTATAAAACAATCAACTATTCATAAGTCAAAAACATCCATATCATTACATGAGTCTTCCATTTCACATACCACCATTTTGGTGCCCCTAATTAAACAACAATGATCAATAATGGTCAAGCAAAATTCTAAACTACAAATGATCATTAGTGCATTAGTTCATTTTCCATTATACATACACATCATCATTACATTATCATCCATCACATATACATATGCATTCACACACACATCCACACAAATTCATAACACAAAAGTAAAAGCCATGTATATATAATATATAAAATCACATGTACAATGAATGCTCAAAGGCTATATACAATGGAGCACCAAGGCTCATATACAAAAAGTGCATCTAAGCACTAGCTAACACCTATAGGAGGACCCCTGTGACCCTGAAGGAGCCCTAGACCTAGAGACACTATGCCTAGAGACACTATGCCTACCAGAATCTACTATGGAAGAAGAGGGTCGATCTGGCAGCCCAATGTGGTGTTGCATACATAGATCCTCTAAATCTTAGATATATGCCTCCTAGGATCGAAGGCATAGTACATCATACCTCTAATGAGAGTCCCTCTATCTCAACTCTTCTTGGAGCCTCACTATCATATCCTCACCTCTACTTTCTACCCTCTATACCTCTAGCTCTACTCATAGTTGAGCATTCTTGGCATCTCGAGCTGCTATCATTGCATCTCGAGCTATTATCTTTGCATCTCACTCTACCACCATCTATCAAAGTTGGTCTTACTTCACCTCCAGCCTCACCCACTCCTCATCACTTTGACCTAGAGGTCTCTCTAGAATCTCCTCCATATCATCCCTACCACCATCATCACCTCCAATATCTAGAGGCTGCTGTACTGCATCCCTCACCTACTTGCTAGATCAATGATATCTCTAACAATGGGTAGCCTCCTCTACTACTGCCTCCTCATCTCCACCATCCTTCTCGACCACCTAAATCATCACCCATGGAGTCTATGAGGTAAAATATGCATCATACTCTACTATGGTCTTGACATCATCCACATATGGGAGATCTATCTCCTCATCATCCTCATACTCCACCCACCACTCCTCCATACATGGTAGGCTTGACTCATCTGATCGATGCCTATAGAGCATAGGAGCCTCTAGAACTCCCTACCTCATCCTAAACTATCATAACACCTATGAGAACTGGATCAGCTCCACCTCACTCCCATGCCACCCAACCACCCATCTAGCCTATCGAGTCCTCCATAGCTTCTCTCATCACTAGGCCACCTAGCCTCCCACCATGGCCTCCAGCACACCTGATCTAGTGTTAGCCCTACCCATAGATCCCTATACTCCTAGCCACTATGACTAGGATGACTAGGTTGTACCTCCTCAACCACCCACCATCTCAAAGCATAGGGTTGATCCCTATCCCAATCCTCACAAGGTAAGCCCACAGGATGAGCCACATTAAAGTGCTCCCAACCCCAACATTGCAATAGCACACTTACACCCAACCCCTTTCGCCCCTACCTCCTCACCTCATATATCTCCATATACATCTGAGCTAGTAGATTAGGTGCCCATGCATACACCCGAGGCTCATCGATCATGTCGTACACCAACCTTATCATGTTCCATGGAAACTGACATCCAATGCTGTTAGGCACCAATATGTTGGCTAACAAGAACATGATCAAGGTGGGCAAGGCCTCCAACTCCTCCTCCACATACATATCCAAATACCTTATCCCTCCACCATGAATATTCACATCCCTCCATCCATCTCCAAAAATCCTCCTCATCTCATACTCCTTATCGTGCCCAACTTGGACATGCAATCCCTCCACTAGCACTCAAAATATGTGGTATACATCTTCTAGTGTCACTGTCATCTCCTCTAGTCAGGAGTTGGAAGATCCCCCTATCCGGATCCCACCTCTTCTCTAAGGTAGAGAGGTACCCCTCATCTACCCTCACCACCTCTATCCGGGCCACACCCTCCAGTCCCATCCCCTCCAACTTATCCCAATCATCCTCCTGCAAGGCCTTCCTCACCCCTGGTATAATAGGTGAGAATCTATGACGAGCCTCTAAGATCCTCAACTATAGCAACACAACACACATTACCATCACATTCATTGCATAATAAAAAACATTTACACATGTATAAAAAATTGCACAAATCCAAACAAGAGTGCCAAGGGCACTTACCTCAGCCACTTGTGCCTCCATGCCTATTCTCACATCCATGCCCTCCATTGCCATCACTTCACTCCTTCACACACTTCACACTCCTTCACTCACTCACTCACTCACTCCTCAGATGCTATTTTTAAAACTCTTGAATGCAATAATGAATCTAATTTTACTTTTACAACATTCTTATAGCTATTTTTGGTATGCTCAAATGCTCATGGGCATCTACCTAGTGCACTCAAATGCTACCCTATATTTGTAGGGTGGTAGATTCTTACCGATGTCTATGCATGGTGTGGACGTTGGTCGATGTCTAGCCCTAGAATGTTGTAGAAAGACCAACAGAGCCAAAAAATATAGCTTACCCCCACAAAATCACTCCAAAATTCATCCATGCATCCATTTCATCATCACATCATGTTTTGTGAAGGTTCAAATCGATTTGGATGCTTCATTTTCATTTACGATCAAAAGTCATAAAAATACCAAATTTGCTTACAAAAGCTTCAAAATGGTCCCAAATTTCATAAAATGACCACATTCATCATTCTACACATACATCACATCATCCCATGACATTCTGTGATAATTTGGATTGATTTGGGTGTTTAATTATTGATTGCGATCAAAAGTCATAAAATTTTCCAAATTGCTTCAAATCATTCCAAATCATTTCACAAAATCATCAAATTCACCCACCAATCATTGCATCATCCATATACACTCATTTACATCATTCATATCATCCATAATTCCATACATTATCATTCAATATTTTCCAATTCCACTCATATTTTTCAAGTGAACCTCGTATCTAGTGGTTTACTCTATTCACTTGGTGATTGCAATGATTGGCTATCCATGCAATTTGGTAGGATGGGTAGATCACCATAAGGACACTTGTCCATATCATCATCCTCTTGTTCGAAATCAAAATCTATTTGGTCCCTCATATTTTGAGTGAGACTATGCTTAGATTAATTTTCTCAAAAGTTATCATTGATGGCCTTGTTCATAGGGGCTTGAAACATGGATAACTTCCAATACATCATCTCTTTTACACAGATAATCACTGGGGATGTGGACCAGTAGCATGATTGGTTCTTGGTGGAAGGAATCTCACAATAAATCACTATAATGGTTATATTCCCCTATGTCATTTTGTATTTTCATAACTTTGCATTTCAATGATGCCATATGACACATTCTTCAATAGCACAAGACCACCCCAAAACTTGGGGTAACCAAATTTGATTTTGATTTCCCACATTGGGATACATCTTTTACATCATTCATTTACATCCATATTTCCAAAAATCCCCTTGCATCTATTGGGGCAAAAATAGAATACATCACATTTACATCACACACCATTGGCAAAAACCCCTTTTCTATTGGGGCAAAGAACATAATCAATCATTGCATCATCATCTATGTCACTTTCCTGACATTTACATCACATTTGCATCCACATTTCCAAAACCCCCTTGCATATTTTGGGGCAAAAATAGAATACATTACATTTACACCCACATTTACATCCACAATTCTATCAATTGGCTTGTGAGATTCATTCTTCACTCATTTACCAATTGAGGGGGTAAGCTACACCCACATTATTTTTTCTTTAAGATCTTCTTGCACTCTAAGGAAAGAAAGTTGCTTCACCAAACCAGGTGTCTCTTTTTTTTGCACTGCATTGTGTTTCACGCAACGTGATACAAAAAGGGCATCTGTAGACACCAAATTCTAGCCACTTGTCCTCCATCCACATCATCCAATCACATCCACCCATTATTTATATATATATTTATATATTTATTTATATTTATATATATATATAAGTATTTTATATTTATATTTATATATTTAATATAAATATATATATATGTATGAATAAATCACAACCATTCATCAAATTTTAATCTTAGCCATCCACTTGACTTGATCCATGTCACATTTCAAAGATTATAATCTTAGCCATCCATTATGTTTTAATCTTGATCACACGTTGGTGTCATCAAAACCCTAGCATATGGAAGGCAAGTTATAAAATATCATTCACTCTTGTGAATGAGGGTTAAGCAATCAATAGGTTAAGCGATTATTTGATTTTTAAAAGATATTTTGATCTTTGAGGTGGTTGAACATTCCCATAAAGCCCTCATTTTCATACATCTCCAAAACCCTAGCATTCTACTACTATTTCACTCACCATCACCACTAAAGCCTCTATTTTCAGTCACCCAAACCCCTACAATACCCTTCATAGAAACCCTCAAATGCCTCCTACCATCCCGCAAATGCTATTGAGCATCCTAGGAATGTTGTTGGCATTCACCACCATTACTAAATGCTTCTAAGCATTTTCCAACCTTTCAGTTTGTCATCGTCATACCCTCAAATGCTTTTTGGCATTCGTATGACTCTAGATCGTAGACATAGGAACACAGATCAGAACAACGGATATTCTTAGACAAGGTAAATATTTTATTATGTTAAATCCTACATTTCTTGTATTTTATATGCATTTCATAATTTATAATACTAGGGTTTTATAGATTTGATTCAAAGAGGGACTCACACAATGGAGCCCTCTCATATGCTATTGACCTCTTGGTGTTTTTGATCTATTTGCAAGTGTAGAAACTACATTATTTAAAGTTGTAGCTAGGGATAGGGATACTCAAGCCCACCTACAACTTGTTTGGAGTGAAAGACGATGAAGAAGACATTTACTATTCTTTATGAACAAGAGTTATGAAGCCCTTGTATTGTAACTATTGTATCAACATACACTACATTGTAACATTTGATATCAAGGCTCCCCCCACATTAATACAATACATCTATGCAAAGCAGATGTTCACCATTTTTCATATGGTTACTCACTAGTAACCCTATCTCATTGGGCATAATTTTTCCATCAAAACATACCACCAAAGTCTCAAATACTTCCTAGAGCAATGGGTCACCACCCCCAAACAATAAAAGTGGATCTCTAAACTAATGGGGTATGATTATGAGATTATGAAGCAATACATCTTATTGGAATTAATAATTGCTAATAAATCCAATGTGAATCGATAAATGAAATATGAAAATAATAATGCACAGTGGGTTAACAACCACTTAGAGAGGGTGAAGCCTCATAGCCACTTATATAGGGTGAAGTCTCTTGTGATGATACGCAATTGATTATATTCTTCTATGTTCTAAATTTATATATCATTCTACCTATTAATAGATCAAAAGAATCAATGAACCAACATGACTAATTTGGGATCGTTACATGGCTCCCCCCTTAGAAAGCTTTGATCTCAAAGCTGGAAAAGACTAAAAAATACTCTCAGGCTCCCATGTAGCATCTTCTTTTGGAAGGTCCTTCCACTTAATCAGGAACTCTTAAATTTGGCGTGATCGTATATGGCACACTTTGGATCACAATATTGCTTCTAATTGGAGAGTTATATGACCTTCATCTAGTAGTGGAAGCTCTATCTGGGATTGTGCCTTTTGACCAATAATTTTTTTGAGGTAAGATACATGGAAAACTGGATGGATGCAAGATGAAGGAGGAAGCTTCTATTGATATGTTACTTCACCAATGTGATGAACCATTTTGTAGAGCCCATAATATCGAGGGGTCAACTTTTGATTAGACTTGATCTTCAAGGATAACTATGAAGGAGGAAGCTCTGATTGATATGCTACTTCACCAATGTGATGAACCATTTTGTAGAGCCCATAATATTGAGGGGTCAACTTCTGATTAGACTTGATCTTCAAGGACAACTATTTATAAGGTTGTTAGCGCAAAAAGACGATAATAATCATTTTGAATGATGTAGGTCATGTTGTTGCTTCATAGGATTTTTTTCCTGAATCAAATTATCTTTAAGTTTAAGCATCATATGGTGTTGTTGTAACAATTCATCTACCTAGGCCACCTTGGAAGTGCCTAGAACATAGTTTGCAATTTTTGGTGGCCTCTAACCATCCAAGGCTTAAAATTGAGACATCTTAAGGTAAAATGGTAAGAAGTATTATACCACCACTTTGCTAAGGAAATCCATTGAATCTAGTGATATTGTTTATCTTGAGAAAAAAAATTAAGGTAAGTACCCACACATTTTTTAATAATATTTGCTTAACCATCCGACTGGGGGTGATATGCATAAGACATACTCAACTTGGTACCACTAAGGCAAAATAGTTCCTTCCAGAAGCTACTAGTGAATACAGGATCACGATCACTCATAATGGTTTTGGGTATACCGTGTAGTTTGAAAATGGAATCAATGACTACCTTGGCCACCTTACTTGTAGAATAGGGATGTTTTAGGGCACAAAAATGGGTATATTTGGAAAGACAATCTACTACCACCAATATCACTATTTTACCCTTTGATTTGGAAAGTCCCTCAATGAAGTCCATGGAAATGTGCTCCCACTGGTAGTTAGGGATGGGTAAGGTTTGTAATAATCCAGGATATTTAACTGTTTTCCCTTTGTTACATTGATATACCTAACACTCAGCTACAAATATCTTGATATCTGATTTTAAGCCTTTCCAAGAAAATGATTGCTTCACCCGTTGGTATATTTTTAAAAATCTGAAATATCCTGCAAGAGGAGATGCATGCAGTTCTTGGAGAACCATTGATTTAATAGTGGAATATTGAAGAAGGTAAATACAATATTTCTTGAAAATTACTCCATCTAAATAAGAGAAATAAGAATGTAGGGATGATCCTCTTTTTATATCTTGAATTATTTGAGCAGTCTCTAAATTAGCCATCCATTCTTCTTGAAGTTGGGAAAGTCATTAGGGACAAGGACCCGAGATGACATTTATGGTCACACAATATTTGTATTTATGATACAAATCATCAGATACCATATTTTCTTTACCTTTCTTGTACTCAATGATAAAATCATAACCCAAGATTTTGTTCAGCCATTTATTTTGTTCAGGATACGAAAGGCGTTGTTCTAAGAAATGCTTAAGGCTACTATGGTTAGTTTTGATGATGAAATGACTACTTAATAAATAATATCTCCATTTCTCTATAGCATGTAAAATAGCTAGCATTTCCTTTTCATAAGTGGATCATCCCAAATTCTTCCCTGAAAGTTGCTTACTTTCAAAAGCTAGTGGATGTCCTTATTGCATTAAAACAACTCTAATACCTATGCCAGAAGCATCACACTCAATGACAAATGGCTTTCTAAAATTAGGAGTGGCCAAAACTAGAGTGGAACATATAGCCTCTTTGAGGGCTTGGAAATCTTGAGAATAAACTTCATTCCAAATAAAAGAATATTTTTTAGTAAGAGCAGTGAGAGGTGCCACAATATTATCGTACTTGCAGATAAATTTTATATACACAAATTTTTTTAAGCAATTTTGGTAGAGGCCAATCTTGAATAGCTTTGATTTTATGAAGATCTATTTTTCCTCCTTCATGAGATACTATATGTCCCAAATATTCCACCTCTTGGACTCCAAATGCACATTTAGATCTTTTAACAAAGATTTTTTCCTTTTGCAATAGATAAAGGACTTTATCAACATGAGCTATTTGATCCTTCCAAGATTTGATGTATATTAAAATATCATCAAAGAAAACTAGAACAAATTTACAAATATAGGGCCTAAAGTCATTGTTCATGAGACTTTGAAAATTCAATGGAGCATTAATGAGATCAAAGGGCATGACTAGGAACTCATAATGACCCTCATGGGTATGAAAAGTTATTTTAGGGATATCCTCTTCTCTAATCCTAATTTGGTGAAAGCCTTAGCGTAGATATAGTTTGGTGAAATAACTAGCACCATGTAATCCAACAAGTCATAAATGATTAGGATAGAAAAATTATCTTTGATGGTAATCTTGTTAAGAGGACGAAAATCAAAACAAATGTGTCATGAGTTATCCTTATGATGCATTATCACCATAGGGTATGAATAATAATTGATGCTTGGATGAATGATTCCATGCTCTAACATTTCTTGGACCAACTTCTCAATTTATAATTTTTGGGGTTGTGGATAGCGATAAGGATGCATATTAGGATGTAGTCTACCAGGAATTAGATGAATGGTATGATCATGTGATAGTTTAGGAGGTAGACCTCTTGGTTCACTAAATACTTCTTCATAATTATCCATAATATCTTGAAGACCGCTTGGAAGAGTTGTAGGAGAAGAATCCAAGGATTAAGCCTTGATGGAATTTATTTATATAAGAAAACCATAGCCACATTTCTTCAATATCTTCTCCATGCTATGTGAACTTGTTGAGAAGCAACACACCCCCACTGAAAAATGAATTTCCATCCTTTGAAATTTTGAGCTTTCATTTTGCAGTAAGGACCCTCTTGATGTTTTTTAGGTTTTAATTCCAAATTTTTTGCTTGCCTCTTTCTTCTTCAAGTTTTTCCTGTATCAAAGTATCCAAGTATTCTTGCATCTGGCTTTGTTATTTCAGAATTCACTTTTTACATGCTAGAATCATTCATGGATAAAGAAAATCTTACACTGATAGGAAAAAAATGCAGAATACAGATAGATAAATTCATTGAAAATCAAAACTTTCTATTTTTGGAAATGTCGCGATATCACGACACTTCCATTTTTGGAAATGTCGCGATATCGCGACAGGTTTTGAAAAAATCAGCTAAGTCGCAAAAACGTAGCGATATCGCGACACTTCCATTTTTGGAAATGTCGCGATATCACGACACTTTCATTTTTGGAAATGTCGCGAAATCGCTACAGGTTTGGAGAGAGAAAGCCAGAACGTACGGAACGTCGCGAAATCGCGACACTTCCATTTTTGGAAGGGTCACAAAATCGTGACACTTTCCATTTTTGGAAGGTGTCGCGAAATCGCGACGGGTTTGAGTCGGAGGCACAAGGCATGAAATTGTAGCAAAATCGTGACATAATTTGGAAGAATGCAAGCCTTGGAGACAAAGGGCACGATTTCGTGACATGTCACGAAATCGCGACATGTCGCGTTTTCGCTGCGAGAAAGAATGGAAGAGAAAATGGTTAAGGCAAAAACATGTCGCGAAATCGCGACGTTTTTCAGAGAAACGCCCAAGGCATGAAAGGCATCGCGAAATCGTGACATGTCGCAGTTTCGCGGCAGGAGGAGCCAAAAGGTTGCCAAGACAAAGAAGCAGGCGCGATTTCGCGACATGTCGCGAAATCGCAACATGTCGCATTTTCGCGGCTGCAGAAGAGAAGAAAAGTCTAAGGCATAAAATTGTCACGAAATCACGACACATGGAAAGAAAGAAGTGTCCAAATGAAGAAAAAAGGCAAAGTTAAACAGAAGCTAAGGCTTAAGGCCTTGGGTGTCGCAAAATCGCGATGTCGCGACACGCCAAGAATCGCAAGGAACACAAGGCTTGGGTGTCGCGATTTCGCGACGTCACAAAATCACGACACGCCAACGCCAAAGGGCTACCGAGGGAGGCCGTGTCGCGAAATCGCGACACGGCAGGAACAAACGAAAGTGAAGTGCAAGCAACAAAGGGTGCCACCATGTCGCGAAATCGCGACATGGTGAGCGCAAAGGCAACCAAGGACGGGGAGAGTCACGATTTTGTGACATGTCACGGTTTCACGGCTGGAAGTCGGCAAGACGCCCAAGGCATAAGACAGGGCGCGATTTCGCGACTTGGGCAGAAAAAGGCCGAAATAAAGGAAAACAGCTAGAAATGGACACATGTCACGATTTTTGCGACACGTGTCAAAACAATAGAACAAAGCATGCCGCGTATACTGAACTGTAGGGTTTCACTTTAATATTTAAGGTTTTGATTTAATAATTTTAAAATGCTAATCCTTGTTTGTCTTTCATGCAGGAAGCCATCTGGCACTTACATGATAGCAGAGAAATGGCCATAAAGACAAAGTTAAGTGCAAATTAATCGAAGACAGCCGTATTGAAATAAGAGATGTCGAAAATTGCTGTTTCATCCAAATTTTACAGATCTGGTTGCAAGGAGACTTTACGGTGACTAAGCAGCTGCCCATTTAATGGAGTATGTCGAGAATTGGCCAAAAAATGAAAATATCTACACACAGTTACCGAAATTTGCCGATGAATGCATTTAATGATAATTTTTGGCAAAATTAATAGCTTGCAGGCAATTTCAACTTAGGGATGGCTCTGCGGAGATGAAATGTCATAGAAGTGGTGACTCATCCAGATTACCCGAGGGAATTAATGAGGGCATTTACTCACAGTTGCGGGTGAATGCAAGTGGCATTCGAATTCTGTTTTCTCCATTTATGGCAAGTGACTGCACTGATTTGCAGAATGGTTAAGTTTTATCCAAACTTTGTTTTAAAAGAGCTTATATTGTAAAACCCGGGTACTGGGGTTTAAGATGATAAGATTTACGGTTGGAGAAGAAGATATTTCTGAAAATATCAGGGTCTGTCCTAAGTCTATAAATACTTCTTCTCAATGTAATCGCAGGAGGCGAAAACTTAGAAATAAAAGGCTATTAAAGCAATTTCTTGCAAATATTGTTAAATACTTTATTTCTGGACTTGGAGTTGATGTGCTTTTGTTTTCTATGATAGCATGGCCAGGAGCCTAATATTTTTCAGATTGTGATAAGTTCATCTTCTTTTGTTATCCGTTTCTTTAAAGTTTATTAAATATATGTTGTAAATCTGTGTTATCAAGATTAAATATGTTGTTGGGCTTCATTTGTTCTACTGTATACTAGGAAAAATCATGGATTTAAGGTTCAAGTTTGTTCTAATTGCTTTGTCCTCACTTGTGTGAGCTATGCTGCTGGTGAGAAATACCAATTTTAACGGACTTCCCTTTTGTTTATGATTTTCTTTCAGATCTGTTCCATCTTCGCCTTATGCTCTTAGTAGAAAGTGATCTTAGAAAGTTGGACACTTTCTTCTTTGATTTGTTCTGTTGTGAAGCTGATAGTATAAATAAAATTAGTAGTTTAGGTTTTACAGCTAAGTTTGATAGACTTCTCTTTCTGCCCTACCCTACTCTCTTTGTTTTACCATGAAATGATCCATTTTTATTTTCTTTTAAATTTGTCATTTATTTAAATCTGCTGACCCATAAGAGCTAGATCAAAGAATTAATTTTAAATTTGATTGTCAACAAGTGACAACTTCTAGACATTACTGAACAAGTTCAGAGCCCGTTGTAAGGTAATAGACAGTCCATATTGAAAACTATTCCAGAAGCGTAAAAGAGTGAATAAACATTCGACCCAACTTTGTAACGCGCACCTTGGATAACCAGCTAGATCCTAAAGTGAGTGGGATTTATCCCGTATAAGTGTTATCAGAGTTTCATGCTCATTCTTCGTAGGGTGTGTATAAAAGTCGGACCAACAGAACTCACTACCCTAGAAGGAGGAGGTTGAATCCCTTGAATACAAATGACCCTTTCATTCTCTATCCACTTGATGTATAATTTTTGGAGATTGATAGTAACATCGTCAAGCTGAGATAACCATTGTGCTCTCAAAATGACATCTGAGCTCCCTAATTTCATAACAAAGAGAGTACATGTCCATGTATAATTTTCCATTTGGATTGTAATTTTAGATGCTCGACCCATACATTGAGCATTACCTCCATTTGCAATAAGGACTTGAAATTTATCTTGATTAGAATAATGGATATACAAGTTCAAGGATTTTGTTGTTTTATAATATATGAAGTTATGTGTACTTTCTGAATCAATCAATACATTAACATGTTGGTTTTTAATGAATACTTGTACTTTGATAGTATGATGAGCTTGAATACCCATAATTGCATGTACTGAAAGATCCACTATCTCATCCTCTTGTGTTTCATCATTTGTTGATTATGTAGATGGCTCAAGTTGAGGTAAATATTCCTCCTCGGCAACTAATGTATCATCATATTGTAAGTGAAATTTTTGACATTGCACTCAAGCTTGATCTCTTGGGTGATGTAAAATAATATTTAGATCAAAAAATCCTATGGAATACTTAAAATTTTAAAAAGGATAACGAGAGTTAAAATCTCGCCTATAGGGAGGACCAACATCTTGGAGTTTTTGTTCTGTTGCTTGAGCTATACGTTGTGCATCATCTAGGGTATAGGGATCATGCATATCAACTTCCTTTTGAATCTTATCCTTAAGACCATAGCAAAAAGTAGAAACCACTACTGTTGAACTTAATTCTTGTGTATAGGTGAGAAGACTAGTAAATTCAGAGATAGTGTCATCTAATAACCCTGTTTACTTAATTTGCATAAGACAGGCCACATATAATGTGGAAGATCCCTTATCGAATCTTCTAAGAAAATTTTCCTTAAATTGGGGCCATAAAAGAGGACACTTATTTTGAAAAAATTTCCATAACAACCATTGATACGCCTGTGTACCCAGCTTAGAAGCTACAAAAGCAACACGACTTGTTTTCAAATTATGATGCAATCGGATAAGGCCTTCCATTTTTTCCAACCATCCATGAGGGTCAGCCCCTTCAAATTTGGGCATGTTAATTCGATGAACTTGAATATCATGAGGTCATTCCAAATAATTGGAATCACCACCTGCTTTTGGTCTAAATCATTGGCAAAACCTTGGTAAGAAGCAACTTGTCTTTAACAAATGATTAAAGGTTCAATATTGAGAGAATTTTATGACCTGGGGTTATAAGGAGGCGTACCAGTAGTTAGATTGGCTTCAATGACTCTCGGCATAGTACGAATTTTATTCAACAGTGTTTCTTGTTAAGATATTTAAGTAAGTGGGTATCAACACTATTAGGAATTGGGATAGATGGGTTAGGAGGAGGATTATTAAGAGAAGGATCAGCATTGTTCGAAGAAGGTGAAGCCAGGGAATTTAGTGAATAATAAAAGATTGGTCAAAACTATTAATATTAATAGGGGTATTATGATACGTGCCTTAATTTTGATGTGGGTGTTTCTTTCTACTCATAGACATATTTTCTGGTGGGAAATAATGTTGCAATCATTCGTTTACTTGATTCCATTCATAAGGTTCACTCATACACTTTCATGTATTTGCAAATTTTGGTGAAAAAAGGTGCAAAAATTTACAAAATTAGTGAAAAAGGTACAAAATTTGATGTGTCAACGATAACCACACTAATTCAACTATGCAGGTTAACTATAGAAGTAGGTCAGATTCAGCAGGTTAGGTCAAAGGTCAACAATCGGTTGGTGGGTTAGGTTAGAAGTCAACATTCAGATGCACTGCATCATAGAGAGTCCAAATTCAGCAGTGATGGTCAATGTTCAATTAGTGAAATAAGGTACGAATTCCATGAGATAAGGTCAACAAAACAACCAATGAATGCCAAGTGTCCACCTTCATCAACGCCAACAATAGCCACGGGTTGAACGTGCGAGCAACAACTATGTGACTACCATAAGCTAGTCACTCACTATTAATAGCATGAGTGTTTATGAACTCAATCCTTCCCATAACAAGGAAGATGTGGGACAAAGAGTCCCCAAGAATTAAAATTTTCTTTCTTGTTGCTTCGATCGAGAATGAAACTACGACGATGGAAAGTTACCTAAAAAGGCTATCAAAAAAGGAAATCTTAGAAATTAAGTTTAATTAATCCATACTTCACTAAAAAACCTTATTAAGTGAAGAGGAAACCACGTACTCGCCAAAAACAATTACGTCATCTAAAACTAGATTTCTCTGCTACCCAAAATGTTTAAGTACATCAATGAATCGTTGCTCAAATAAGTCTTTTCAATTATGTTTCAGTTGAGTGTTAATTGGGTTTGTAGTTTATTTTTTGAGTTGAGCCTTGGTGCCCAGAACGACAAGAGAACAAGTCACTAAACAAATCCCAGAGGTAATGAGTCGTTGAACTAGTATTATTGTTACCAAAATTGACCAGAATGAGAAGGAACGACTACTGGGTCTATTCCTTAGCATGTAGCGTGATTCCATTCGCAACTTGTGAACACCGACGTAACAAAACTAGCGAACCTGCGATAAATCTTTGAAAGACAACTTGGGATGTATATCAAGCTTGCACCAGTTTTAAAGAAATTTTTTTTTGCATGAATTTTAATAACATAGTTGTGATACCACTTGAAGCGATACAACTTACTGAAATTAATAATTGCTAATAAATCTAATGTAAATCAATAAATAAAATCTGGAAATAATAGTGCATAATGCGTTAACAACCACTTAAAGAGGGTGAAGTCTCATAGCCACTTAGAGAGGGAAAATTCTCTTGCGATGATACACAATTGATTATATTCTTTGATATTTCTAACTTAATAAATCATTCTACCTATTAATAGTTGAAAAAATCAATGAACCAACATGACTAATTTGGGATCGTTATATATTACATATTACAAAGGCAAGAATAATATTGTGGCTTATGCACTCTCACCAATTTGAGTCTTAGAGTATGTTATGTATCGTCTCTTCACCCATACCTCATTGGATTAATTCTCTCAAAGAGGACATGCTCAAGGACTCCAAGTTGCAAAATTCAATTTCCAAACAAAGCCTACCTCATGTTCGGGATACACTTGGGATGGACACGATTTGTGATATCTTGAACACCTTATTCCCAATACTTTTCAACTACAAAATCTCATCTTGAAGGAAATGCATGCTTCACCCACTACAGGCCATTCTGGGTTCGTCAAGGGAATGAAGGACATTCAAAATTTTATGGCATAGTGTGACATATGCCAATGGATGAAAGGAGAAACGATGCATTCCCTAGGAACTCTTCAACCCTTTCCCATTTCATAACAAATTAGGAACTGATGATTTAGAAACATCATCAATTAGTTTTGGGGCATTCTTTTTTTTTTATTTACCCATTTCTTAAGATGCTGGTCTCTGCCAAAAATGCACCTTTTACAATAGAATTTTGCAAGAATTTTGACTAAGGTGTCTATCGTTGTTGAAAATGCACCCTTACAATTCACCCCCCCTTTTTGTAAAATATTCTTTGATGGAATTTTGCAAGAAGTTTGACTAAGGTGTTGGTCGCTGCAAAAAATGCACCCTTATAAGTCTTCCTCCCTTGTTGCAAATATTTTGAGGTAGGAAAGAAATTTTTATCCCCCGTAAGTGCAAAAATTTCAAATTATAAATATTTTGAAGGCTTTTACAAAGATTGGCTCCTAGGCAAATTTAAAAAAAAAATCACCAAAAAACCCCCCTTTATTACAAGTACTTCAAGCAAAATATTTTCTATTATGAAGCCTAAAAAGAGGTTTATAATGGTGCTACCTAGGTTTACAAATATGTCCCCCTTAGGTAATTTATGAAGTCTTTCCTTTACTGTAAAATATACTTCTACAAAACTTTTGCCTCCTAGGCAATTTATTAAAAAGGTTCACCAAACAATCCTCCCTTATTGCAAGTACTTCAAGCAAAAATTTGCTATTATGAAGTCTAAAATAAAAGGTACAATTTGATGATTTCTTCCTTTCTGATTGCCTTAACAATGTTTTGTTTTTCACTTTTAGGGCATAAGATTTTGAACAAACCTTTGCCTTTTAGGCAATTTATCAAAAAGTTTACCAAAGAATTTCAACCAAAAATTTCTATTATGAAGTCTAAAAGAAAAAGGTATAATTTTGATGACTTATGCTTTTTTGATTGCCTTTACAAGTTTGATCTCTCTTTTGTTAAAATATGTTTTGAAGGAAGAAAGGAATTATCCCCCCTTAGTGCAAACAATTGCTACTATGAAGGTTTCCTTATTTCACCAAAAAAAAATGGTCTTTCTTTTGATATACCCAAATGAGTATTGAAAGAGAATTCACTCAAATTGATATTTAATGGAACATGCCTAAAAACCCTTCTGAAGAAGGATGATCAGTTTGAGGAATTTAAGCCAAACAAGAAGAGTGAATTAGGGCTTTTATGTGGAGTGACTATCAATAAAAATTGGCTCTACCTGTGCAATAATTTACACAAATTGATGTAAAATTTGGGGTCTTAAGTTCTTTTGAAATTAACTTTATGAGGTAATTGCAAAAACAGGAATTGAAATGCAACAAACCATCAAAAAGTACCCACAAATTTTTAACACAAGTGTCGGATTTGACCGAAAATGCACCTATTTTACAATGATAATTTAACAAAAGGTGTCAAATGCTATCGAAAATGCACCTTATTACAGGAATTTTTGCAACAAAATTTTGATTTTTGTTTTGCAAAAATTTTGATATTCAATTTCTCCCCTTGTCTTACAATTTTGCAAAGAATTTTGACAAAAACAATTGCCCTCCTTTTTGTTGTGCAAAATAAACAAGTTTCGATATTCAAATGCTCCCTCCCTTGTGTTACAAATTTGCAAAAAAAAGAATCACAATTCTTGTCCCCCTTTTGCTTTGCAATTTTAACAAGGTAGAACACCTTTCAGGTCAAGTCAACACACAACAAACTTTTGAAAGGCAATCTAGAACCAGTCGACACATGACTTGGTATTAGTGGACCCAAGATCTATTCTTCATGAGAAAAATCTTACTCTCAAAATGAATGTTTCGTAAGATTTTGAGAAATTTTTAAAGAAATCCTAATTTGAAAAAAAATGATACTATTTTTTGTGTTACATCCCCTTTAGAAGAAAACAAAAGCTCTCAGTTTGTTTGAAATTTGCAAAAAAATAGGTCTCCTATTCTCTGAATTAATTTGCAAAAAAAATGTGTTATTATATGTATTATATCCCAAAAATTTGAGAAAACAAAAGCACTATTTCAATTGGTTTTTGCAAAATAAATAGGTCTTCTTTATCTCTTGAATTTTGATTTAATTTGCAAAAATAAAATTTTAATCAAATAATTTAATTAATAATAAAATAATTGTGTTAAAAATCAATAAAATTAAAAATCAAATTGATTTTATAGAAAAATTATTAAAAATTATATGAATAAAAAAATTGAATAATTTGCAAATAAATAAAGTTTACCTTGTAAAAACTTGTCCCTTTTTAGCAAAAACGTTTTTTGGACCCCAACAAGGGTCGAACTCCCAACCTCCTATCAAGATTTTTAACACTGGCCCCGTCACCGATCGGGCTAGCTAGCCCGATGTGAATAAGAGGGAGAACCTCCTATTTCAATCCGCCTTGAGGCTTAGTTTTTTTTAAACTATTGGAATTATCCCACATGCAGTGCATTAGCGCTACAGGGATAATATAAGAGGAGGATGACTCCTCCTTGTATTTGATTACCTACAAGCAATCATACTATCGGATTCTCTTTTGTCGTCGTCCATGTGGCACGGCCAAAGGGGTCTAGGTGTCTACGTCTGATCCAATGGCACGTGGCTTGTCCACCATGTGTCACGTCTGTATGCGTTCAGGTGGCGCGTGACCTATCCGCCATGTGTCTCCCATGTGTCATATCCACGTGTCAAGCCTATCCAATCAATTCAATCCCTTGGGATCCGTGTGCGGGTCCACATGTCCAGGTCAACAGATCTGCCTAGGGTGTCACACCTTAGAGTCTGCGTAGGTCAGGTGTGATAATTGTTTCAGAAGCTATCAATTTCGATTGCATTAAGATCGCCACAATTGTCAGGATCTCGGGATCCATGTGTGTGGTCATGTTTGACCGCATCCTTCAATGAAAGAACGTATCGTCGCCTGCTTGTCACGCTTTGTCCCATATGGGCTCAGTCCCATGTGATGAAGCATGCAGTTGTATTTCATTCCAAGTCGACCGTACGAATTTTTGCATGGTTTTGGCTCGGTGCAGCAAATTAGATGAAAATAATAACTTGAAATTCCAATAAACCGATCGAGGAAAACAATGAAATTTAATGAAATAACCAATGAAATCAAATGAAATTCATGGAAATTAATATAAAATCACGTTGTCCCAGTCAATTCTACGTGCAAGCAGAACCAGGGTAATGTGCAACAAAAGTCAAGAATTTCCAAATGAAATATTGCCTCGAAAATCGTGCTTACAATAGGGGATCATGTCTTGAAATTTAAACCCCGTTGTCCATGCAAAATACCTTGCCCTTCACCTTGCCTATGCAATCGCTCTAATACCAATGAAGGTATTGACACAAATTAATCAAACCATAAGCATTACCTTAATATTGATAATTGATGCCCTTTAAATACAAATACTAAGGCTAAACATAGCCTTAAGAGACATGTAGAAGATATCCGCCCCTAGGTTGTAGCTAACAACACATAGTATGTCGCTAACAACTAACTACTAACAAATTATCCACGTGTATTGATATTCACCAACAATGTGAATATCACATAGGTGAAAAATAATGTAATAACTAAACTAAGGTAAAAATTAAATTACCCTAACATCTACCATAACACAAACCCCATATGTATTACATCATAACCACATACTAATATTACAATAGCTTGACAATTATACATATATCGCTTGTTAATATTTGAACCTAAGTCTCCTTGAAAGTCCAAGAATTATACCCATTGAACTAATGTTATTTGATAACAAACGCCCTTAAATTATATAGATTATAAATTACTTTTTAAAAGCTAATTTAGTTTTTTTTAAAGATTACATGGAATTAAAATAAATTACCTATCATGCTACAACATTAAAATTTTATTTTGATAATATTTTAATAATCCCATTAATATTACAACTCATAGTAGCACCTTTGTGAAATTACAACTCCTACGAAATTTGCACCTTTGTGAAAGTGTAAATCCTACGAAATTAGCGCCTTTGTAAAATTCCAATTCTTGTTAAAATAGAAACATGATGGACTTTATGTGAAATCTAACATTCTCAGCGAAGGTACTATCCAATGGATAGAAATTTGAAACCTCGTTGACTTTTTGCAAGCCTAACGTTCTCACCAATCATACTTATTAGAAATGTATTTTATTAATTATTAAATTTTATATTTAATAAATTATATTTAGGTTTTTTTTAATTTGTAGGATAGTCTATATATTTTTTGGGGATGGAGGGAAACAGGAGCACGCGAGGGAGGGGAAATCCATGTGGGAGAGGAATATGGTTTGGGCGTGGATCCCGTATGGGATCCGACGTAAGCCCTATTGCAAATGATGGTGATGGCTTTTTCATAGACAGGTGCGGGGATAAGCATACAAATGAGTGTAGAATCTCCAAAGATAGATCGCATGAAGACCTACGCGGGTTGATTTGTGAGTTTGATACATTTGAGAATATTTTATTTATTGAGCTGATGCCTGATGAGGGAATTTTGAAGGACGATGAAGGAGATACAAAATCCTATTTGTTAAAATCGGCAAAGATTGTAGCGAAAGCCAAAGGAAAAAAGGCTCAAAACCAAGCTCATCGATAAATAAGACAGAGCCCGTGCCCAGTATGCAAAAAAATACGTCGATGATCAGTCATTACGGCTCTGTGGTTGTTTCAGAACCATCATGGGTGGATGATTTACTGCATGAGCATGGCGTGAAAGGTGAAATTGTTGATGATTTCAAATCTGGGAAAGAAGAGGGCATGCAATCTATTTCACCAAAGAAAGCTTCTTTTGCATCAATGCTTAAAAAAGACAACCAACCCAGTGATGCTACTATCAAGGGTTTCGACGCAGCAGACTATCACATGTGTGAAGATCAGGGTGACATCAATGGGGTGCCTATGTATTCCAATGAAGGGGAATAGGAAGAGGATTTGGCGCTCAAAATGGATCACTTGGATTCAAAAATGGCTGATGAGGATGACGAGTTTACATTCAATGTTGAAGACTATGCAGAGTACAAGAATGCTAAGAAGGATTTTGAGTCTAAAGGTATTATTTTATTCTTCCTTCGAAGGGTTCCAGATGAAGCGGATTTTCAAAAATGGATTCGTCTCAATTGGGAAGCGAAAGGGTTGCATGTTAAATCTTACTGGGGATTAGGAGGGTGGTATGTTTCGGTTCTTTTTGAAAGGGCAGATGCTGCCAGACATGTTTTGCAATTTGGCACTTGGAATATTGTGGGATCCACAACGTTTGTTCAGACATGGCGGCCTAATTTTGATCCAAAAAATGGTTCTCAGGCCCGTTATCCTTTATGGATCAAATTTATCACCATAAAAATAGAGCTTAGATGCATGCTGCGATCAATGGCTCAAAGGTTTGGAAGGATTCTACTGGACCCTTCCGAAAATGTCTCTCAGATTCAACCTGCGGGTGTGTGTTGAGGTAGATCTGCAGTGCAAGTTGCCCAAGCATTTAAATATTCTCACTCTGGATGGTCCAATATTACAAGAGGTGCATTATCTCAACCTACCCAATGCTTGCTTTAGATGTCAGTCCTTGGATCATATGATTAGGGACTGCCCACTTTGCAAAAATCAGCAATCAAAGAATGTCAAGGAAAACAATGAAGCAGAAGAGACTTCCAATTCAATGGAACAAGAAGGAAAGGAGAAGGCATCCATGGCTCTAGAGAAAGGGGAACACTCGTAGGGTGTGGGCCCTACTTCTGATCAACAGGAATGGAAAATTGTTCAGAAGAGAAGTGAGTTAAGGAGTTCCCCTTTCAGAAAATGGAAAGGTTGGGTTGAAGGGAATAACATTCTTGTGCAAGGTGGTGCTTCAGAAGGAGAGATGAGTTTGGGCATGCCTGTTGTAGGGGAGGATTCTGGGACTCCGCAATGGAACACTCCTATTGTGGCTATGGTGCAGGGAGGTAGTGATAGTGTTGATAGTGGAAGCAATAGGTTCCAGGTCCTCAACTCCCTGGTTAATCAATGAAGTTTGACATAGTTTCATGGAATGTTAGGGGGATGACACTCCCTACTCGTAGGACTTTGGTTAGCAGTTATCTCAGAACTATTTGTGTTGATGTGGTGTGCCTTTAGGAAGTCAAGATCTCTGGTTTTGAGCTTCAGAATTGTTTAAGTAATTCTTGGAAAGGAGCTTGGTGGAGTTCTTCTCATCGGCAGGGCTCTGGAGGAGTTGTTTTGGCTGTTAGACAATGGCTTGCTTCTCTTTTACTCAATTGGGGTGAAGATCCGGAAGGTCGTATTATCTGGGCAACTTTTGTTGTGGTCGAGCAGGTTGTTGGTATTTGTTCAGTGTATGGCCCTAATTTGGCTAGGGATAGGGCAATTTTGTGGGATTGGATGCATGCAAATCTTCCTGATGCATGTTGGATTCTTGGGGGTGACTTCAACATGGTTGAATGGGAAGGTGATAGGGAGGGTGGCTCGATCAGTTATGTTGTTGGATCTGAAAAATATTCTTGGTCCAGACTTAAGGCCACTCTTCAGGTTTTTGATGCTAACTTCAAACAAAAGCACTTGGAGTCAGGAGGTTGGTTCACATGGTCCAATAGGAGAGCAAGAACTGATAGGGTGTTTTCTAGATTGGACAGGTTGTATGTTGACAGTCTATTCACTTGTGTTGGTAGAGGAACGAGATCAGTTGATGTGGATCTTGGAGCAACTGGTTCTGATCATGCCCCCATTCACTCTTGTATTCATGTTGGTGCTATGATGGTGGAAAAAATAAATTTACCTTTTAAATTGAACGTGTCTCATCTGGAATCTGGTGATTGTAGAGAGCTGATCAGATGTGTCTAGAATCTTGAGCCCAGACCCTTTGAGAAAGGATGGATTTCTTGGTGGGATGTAGCTATAAAAAGAGTGGTCAAATTTCTAAGAGGATGGGGCAGACTTTTGGCATGGGGCAGAAGAAGAAATATGAGATCTCTTCATCAGAATTTGGAGACGGACAGGAAGAAATTGGAACTTGATCCCTTCAATGTGAATTTACAAGGGAAAATTGTGGCTCTAGAAGGGGAAATCAAAAATTTGGAGGATTACATAGGCAGAGGAGCTAGAGTGAGAAGCAGGCTGTAGTGGCTGAAGGAGGGTGATGCCCTGACACAATTTTTCTTCAACCATATTCGAAGTAAAAATGCTACTAAGAAAGTTCTTGCTCTGTAGAAAGAAGATGGCACTCATACTGAAGATGAAACTAAAATCAGGGACCTTTTTGAGAGATATTTCAAACATATTTTTGCTGCCTATGAAGATTCCATTTTTGTCCAACATGCTCGGGAGCTGGTCAGAGAATGTGTGCCTAAGAAGATTGCCAGCTATGAGAATGATCGTTTATCTTCTGATTTTTCTAAAGAGGAGCTCTTCAATGCTCTCTCTAAAATGAAAAATGGTAAGTCACCTAGCCCTGATGGTTTACCAGTTGAGTTTTACAAATATATGTGGGATTGTATTGGAGATGATTATACTAAGTTGATTAAAGAAGTTTTTGATGGAGCTGGTTTCTCACCATGGTTAAATCAAGGGGTCATTAGGTTGATTCCTAAAGGCAGCAATAAAGATAAGATTGGTGGTTGGCAACCAATTACTCTCTTGAATGTCTCTTACAAAATTGTAGCTAAAGCTCTTGCTCTGAGAATGAAGAATATTGCTTCTAGAATTGTGAGAGAGGAGCAAACTGGTTTTGTAAAAGGTCGATTTATCCTTGATATAGTTTTATCCATTTGGGAAGCTATGGAATGGGCTGAGGAGACTGGACAATAGGCTCTTTTTTTAAAAATTGATTTCGATAAGGCTTATGATAGGGTGGATTGGACTTTCATTTTTAATATGCTGGAATGGCTTGGATTCAATGGTGTTGCGGTTCAAAAAATCAAAATGCTCTTCTCTTCAGCTTCAGCCAAGGTAGTGGTTAATGGTAAATTATCTGAGGATATCCAGTTGTTCAGATCCATCAGATAGGGCTGCCCTTTGGCTCCTCTACTCTTCGTTCTCTCTATTGATGCTTTGGGCTACATGCTGGAACATAGAAGGATGGTTGGATGTATTAGAGGGATCTCTCTTCTCGAGGGACATTTGTTGAATAATCACTTTGCTGATGATTCCTTTCTTACTATCCAACTAGATAAGAACTCAGTTTTGGGTATGCAGGATTGTCTTCAGTAGTTTTGTCTTGCCTCTGGTGCAGTTGTTAGTGAAGCAAAGTCTGATTTTTGGCTTGTTGGAGCTGACTCTCTTCCTGGAGGAATTAGTGTTGGATGGAGGAGAATTGGGGATGGAGAGATTGTAAGGTACCTGGGCATTCCCTTTGGCAAAAGGGTTTCTCTTAAGTCCATGTGGGACTGGTGCATGGACAAATTTGAGAAGAAGATTCAGAGATGGAAGCACAAGATGATCTCCTTTGCTGGAAAGCTTACTGTGGTAAGCAAAATTCTTCAGGCTTGCCATATGTATTATTCGTCTTGTTGGTTGCCCAATTCCACTCAATATAAGAAGTTGGAGACATGCATTAGGAATTTTTTATGGTCCAATATGGATGGTACTAGGAGGGTTCCTCTTATAGCATGGAAATATTGTACTATTCCTAAGGCGGGTGGAGGTCTTGGCCTATTAGACATTCAGCTTCAAGGTAAGATTCTTGCTTCGAAGTGGATCATCAGATGCTTAGATGGTGATATTGGATGGCAACGTATGCTCAGGTACAGGATAAAAAATTATGTGAATCTTGATGGCTTCCATGGGTAGTTCAGCTTTGAGGATATTGTGGGACATCCTAAAAATTTCAAAATCAGAGGATGCATTTTGATTAAAAGAATCTAGGAAGCCTGGAAAGTGGTGGTTAAAGGGCTTAATTGGGACTATTTGGAGAATAGAAGAGGATGGACGCTCTCTTCCAAGGCAATTTGCCTTTGGAAGATGAATGGGATTTATACTTCAGATATTCCCAATCTTCAGTGTAAAATATTGAGTAAGAAAGGAATTTTTAGATGGGCTGATCTCTGGGATGAGAATTTTGGTCAATGGATTCCATGGCAGCAACTGCTTGTTAAGTTTAAACTGAAGCCTTCAGACAAATTTGTGGTGCAACAAATTCAGGGTCTTTTGCCATCTGAGCAACTTTATAAGCTTACAAATGGTCTTCCTGGTCCTATCTGGAGAGACTGGAGATGGCTTTATGGTAAGCCAATTTGGTGCTTCAAATCGGCTAAGCTTTACCATTTGATGACTCCTTCTATTCCCTTAGGGGATGTTTTGAATGCCAGATGGGGTATTACTTGTCCTTTCAAGAAATGGAGGAAACGTTTGGCAGGAGTATGGAGGTTTCGAGTCTCTATGCAGTTAAAGGTGTTTGCTTGGCTGGTCATTATGCAGGGCCTGCAAAGTAAGGCTAGGCTTGCTAAATGGCTACTTTCTTCGGATAAATGCTCCAGTTGTGGACGAAGTGAAACCATTAAACATATTTTCTGGGATTGCCCAAGAGCAAGGAAGGTGTGGAAAGAGGCAAAGTGGATATATAGTCTGGTGATTCAGGAACAACTTAGGTGGAAGGTGATTTTGTTTGGGGACCAACCCAATTGTGCGGCTTTCAGAAGGATTTTCTGGCATACTATTAGACTCTCTATTTTGTTCATCTTATGGAAGGATAGATGTAATTTGGTCTTCAATAATGAAGACTTTGTTGTTGCTCTCACTGTAATTCGGGCCCATACTTTAATTACTGAGCAGTTGAAAATTTTCAGGTCTAATATCTTGAAATATTACCTTAGAATTGACAAGGGGTGATATTGGTAATATGGAACAACACAAATTATCTTCAAAAGTTATGGATGGGTAAAAATCAAATGCTTGTCACAGGACTGCCCAAACTGCCGAACTCGTTTTGGCCATATCTCACTCATCCGGACTCGGATTGAGCTAAAATTTTGAGGGTAGATGCCTGAAAAACCCTAGAACGTCTCCACCAATTTTCATATCATTTGGAGCAACACAGATCCTAGCGCATCCCTATGTGTGAACGACATATTTGGCAAGCGGCTATGCGAGGGTTTCATCTGGGTTGAGTGCAAGCAGCTCCAGAGGTTGGTTTTTAGGGCCTTCGGGCCCTAGCGGCCAATATTTTTGTGGTTTATGCTCAATATTTTAGCAGGAAATGTTGCAGGGGATACAAGATGGGTTAGAAATTTGTCTTTCAACAGATCATACTATGAACTTGAGTGACAACGGCTTCCAATTTGCTGCACAAAAGAAAAGTGAAAACCATACCTTTCCACGGCGTCTAGGGCAAGGATTAAAGAGATCACGAAACAAGTTTCAAGCAAGTTGATCAAAAAATGGCTCATATCTCAAGTGAATCTGGTGCTAAGGTGCACCCACAAAATAATTCTACTGTGAAAACCCCTATCAAGGGTAAGAATTTCGAAGACTCGGTCCCAAAAATGAATTTTAGGGATGCCCTTCAGTGGTGGACAGACCTCAGCCCAATGCTAATATCAATATTAGGGCTTCCCATAAACCTCTAAGAATGCCTAAGATTGATCCCAGGAAAACGGAGTCAGGATGTCTTAAAGCGGTTGATGGAACTCCTATTGTTAAGCTTGATATGGGTAACATTCAGACTGGCATTGAAGATTTGGAAAAAAGAGGACTAATTTGTCGGTTCGTGGGTTTTCGTCCGAGTCTATCTGCTTTCAAAGTCTGGGCTGCAAAAAGCTGGAAAACTAAAGGTGAGTTACAAATCTCTATTTATCCAAATGGTTATTTTCTTGTTTTATTTGCTAATAATGAAGATAGAGAGAAAACTTTTCAAGGGGGTCCTTGGTTTTTTGGAAGGGCGGGGCTTTTCATGAAGCCCTGGCATACTAAATTTAAAGCCGAAGAAGAGATGCCTTCTATAGCTCCCGTGTGGGTTAGACTCTTTGGCCTCCCTATTGAATTTTGGAATCCTACTATTTTTTCTTCAATTGGAAACTCTTTAGGAACTTTTATGATGACTTCTGATTGTACTCAAAATTTTGAACATATTATTTATGCTCGGATTTGTGTTTTAATGGATTTTGACAAACCCCTACCTAAAAATATCACATTACAATTTGGGGAAGACACTTGGGAGCAAGTAGTGGACTATGAGAACATTCCTTTTCGTTGTAGAATTTGCCATGAATATGGTCATTTGGCCAGTGCTTGCCCAAATAAAATTCTTGATCAAAAGAAAGAAGATATAAACTCAGCAGGTTTCCAAATACCTAAGAAGAAGAACACTCAGAAAAACCGGTTATGAAGGATCAATCAAAGTCATCTGCTAATATGTTTGAAATCCTTTCCACAAATGATGTCCCAAGTGAGGAAGAGGAAATAATGGAAACTAAAATCTTAGAAACACAATTTAAATATGAAGGGAAGAACTCGGAGACAAACCAACAAATCAAAGGTTTTCAACAAGAAAAAAAGGGAGAAAATTTACACAAGAAAAACAATATTTCAAATGTCAAAACTTCAAATAATGCAGGTCCCAATATAGACTCCATTGAACCATCTAGTAAAATTTTGGTTGTGTACGAGCATTCTTCAAGGTTAGAAGCCATCTCAGATTCAATTGGAATAAGTCAAGAAACAAGGGAAAAAAATTGAAGATGGATTCTAATCAAAAAGTAGGTCGCAAGACCAATCAATATCATATGGTAAAAGAAGGTGAAAAGCTTGTAGAGGAAGGTAAGATTAATGCCCTTCCCAACTTTTTTAGCCCTGGTATTAATGAAGATCATCACTTGGAATATTAGAGGACTCAAAGGGAGTCTTTCAAAACAAAATGAAATTAGAAGAATGATTCGGGTAAATCATCCACATCTTGTTTTCCTTCAAGAAACAAAGATGTCAATGGAGGATATGGACTTAATTGCCAGTAAAATTTGGCCAGTTGGAAAAGTGGTTTCCCTCGGTTCCCAAGGGACTTCGGGTGGCATTGCTTGTCTTTGGGATCCAAAAGAGGTAGTTATTCACCATATGGTTGGCAGTTGGGGTTTGTTGGCTATAGCTATTCAAAGTAGACATTCCAACCAGATTATGCTCTGCATTACTGTTTATGCTCCGACTTCTTTGGAGGAAAAAAGAAGACAGTGGAAGGATATTACTCATATTATCTCTCATTTTCCTAAAGCTTGGATCTTGATCGGAGGAGATTTCAATACCATCCTCTCTCTGGATGAGAAAAGGGGGGAAATAGAAATTTGGACAAAAGCAACGACCTCATGAGCGAATATATTGCAAACCTCCATCTTGTGGATATCCAACCGAGATAATGGCCTTATGACTTGGTCTAACGGAAGGCAAGGCTTAGCTTGTATAATGGAGAGATTGGATAGGTTTTTGCTCTCTAAAAATTTCTTAATCCATGGTCACATTCCTAAAGTGAAGACTCTTAATAATGTTGGTTCGGATCATTGGCCGATCATGGTGGAAATGTGGAAAACCAATGTGAGTTTCTCTCCTTTTTGTTTTCAATTAATGTGGCTTAGAGACATTTCCTTTAGACCTCATGTGCAACAATGGTGGAAGGAAGGTAAACCTAGGCATGGGACTAAGATGTTCTATTTTGCCAAAAGACTGCAATACATTAAATCCAAAATCAAGACTTGGAACTGGAAAGAGTTTGGGGATGTTCATAAAAAAAAACATGAAGTTATTGCTCATCTTGAAAATTTGAATAAGAAAATCCGTTTAGATGGCCTCACGGAGAAGAGAAGTGCAGATGAAATTAAACTCACAACTCGGTTAGAGGAATGGGAAAAAAGAGAAGAAATCTTATGGAAGCAAAAATCTAGAATTCAATGGCTCAAAGAAGGAGATCGAAACACAAATTTCTTCCACAAATCTCTTCTAGCTCGAAGATCTCACAACTTTATTTCTTCCTTAAAATCAGATTATGGAGATGTTGTTTATACTTGGGATGGCATGAACTCTATTGTTGTTGATTACTTTTCCAATATTTTTGCTTGCTACTCCCCTTGACTCGACTTCACAATATAATGTTCTTCAAGCAATCCCTTCTCTTATCACTTCTGAGGAGAACTCTATTTTGACTGCTCCTGTTACTATCAATGAGCTTCAACAAGTAGTTTTTAAAATGCAAAAAGGAAAACCCCAGGTCTTGATGGTTTTCCTATTGAGTTCTACCAAGAGTTCTGGGATATCCTTCATGTTGATTTATTAGAGGTGGTGGAAGAAGCCAGGAAAGCCAAAGAAATTTTGAAGGTTATCAATAAAACTTATATTACTCTTGTTCCAAAAGCTCAAGAGGTTGATCATATCTCGGCTTTTAGACCTATTGCTTTATGTAATGTTCTTCTCAAAATCATTACTAAAATCATGGCAAGAAAGGTTGAAGCCTCTTTTGCATAAGATTATTTCCCCGAGCAAGGGGGTTATGTGGAAGGACGTCAAATAGTAGATGAGATAGTTCTTGCTCAGGAAGCCATCCATTCCATGGATATGCAAAATTCTCCTTCCATGTTCATTCGGTTAGACTTATCCAAAGCTTATGACAGAGTGGATTGGCACTTCCTTATCAAAGTTTTGAGGCAATTTGGTTTCTCTAAGGATTGGATGGATTGGATTATGGGATGTATCTCTTCAGTTTCCTACTTAGTTCTTATCAATGGCAGGCCTTCTCGGTCTTTCCCGGCTTCCAGAGGTATTAGGCAAGGTGACCCGCTATCCCCTTATTTATTCATCATTCTTGTTGAATGCTTGGGTAGGACTATAACCAAAAAGAGGGAAAACAAAACCCTTGAGGGAGTTACCATTGCTCATGGAGCTAGACCTATCTCTCATCTTCAATTTGTGGATGACTCTACTCTTTTAGGTAAAGCTACGGTTAAGGAAGCTTCTAATATTAAGCAAATCATTAGCTGTTTTTCTAAGGCTACTAGGCAGTTGATCAATGAAGACAAATCTAAAGTTATTTTCTTTCACTGCTCTGCTAGACGAGGAATCCATGGTCTTGGATAAACTAAGATATAAGAAGACCTCTCTTCCAATCACTTATTTAGGTATTCCCATAAATATTCAAAGGCAGAAAAATAAATATTGGAATTGGTTGTTGGACAAAGTCAAGAAGAAAATTGGAAAGTGGACCAACAAGTGGCTTTCTTATGGGGGTAGAATCACCTTGGTAAAATCAGTCCTTCAAGCTATTCCTATTTATGTTTCTTCCGTTTTGAATATCCCAAAGGTTGTTCTTCGAGAATTGGATCAAATCGGTCATCGTTTCCTTTGGAGTGGTACTAAGGAGAAAAGAAAATGGGCCTTGGTGAAATGGGATACTTTATGTCTTCCTAAGAGTGAAGGGGGGTTAGGATTACGGTCTTCAATTAATAACAACAAAGCTTTATCTGCTAAATTATATTGGAGGATGTTGCATAACCCCAATGCTCTTTGGGCCAATAATCTTCGTGCTAAATATACTTGAGAACAAAAGTCCTGAAGACCTTGTTCGCTATCAACTTCCTACCAAAGGTTCTCCCATTTTAGCGAGTTCTTAAGGCTGGTGAGGATTTGATAAAGAAAAAATTATTTTGGATCATTCATAATGGTCAACATGCAAATTTTTGGACAGATTCTTGGGATGGTCACAAGCCTTTGATAACTCGGTTTCCCGATTGGAGGCCTTGGATGGAGGAGCTTCACCGAGCTAATTGGATAAAGGTGGCTAATTACTGTCGGTACCATCTTGGTAATTCAAAGGTTGGTAGATATTGGATCCCTATTGAGGACTGGCCTATTCAAATCCCAGAAAGGCAAAGACAAGATATCCAAGGCATCCTTCATATGAGATCCCTCTCTTGGTCCCATGAAAAATATTGTTTTGGATGGAACAACACTACTAAGGGTGAGTATTCGGTTGCTCAAGGTTATTTGACCTTATGCCATAATAATCCCAACCATTCTTCTGACATATTTTCTCGATTGTGGGCTCAAAAGCTCTGGCCTAAGGTGAGGTTCTTTAATTGGCTTTTATTGCATCGTAGGGTGCTTATTGGTGAGCAACTTATGAAGCGTGGTTTTCATGGCCCTTTTAGATGTGAAATGTGTGAAGAGAATGTAGAAAATATCAACCATATTTTTATTGAGTGTACTTTAGCCTCTGAGCTGTGGAGGAGAATGGCCACTTTACTTGGCTTACAGTGGTCCAATTTTTTTACTTTTGAACAGCTTTGGAGGGATTGGCCTAATCAAGAGGGTGTTGATCATTTTATTAGGCAATTAGTTTGGATGGGTTCTACCATTCTTCTTTGGAATATTTGGAATGAAAGGAACAACCGAATTTTTAATCAAGATAGGAAGGATATTCACTATATTTGGCAAAAGACCATAGCCAACTTAGTTGAATCAGTCCATCATCTCCTTAATCACCCCCAAAACTCCCACCAAAGATGGGATCAAGTGATGCAAAGATTGAAGATTAAACCTTCTAAGGGCAACCAACTTAAAGGGAATGTGAGTATTAGTAAGATGGATAGGAATAGAAATTGGCAACCTCCTCCTAAGGATTTTGGAAAAGTCAATACTGATGGAGCCTCTAGAGGGAACCCTGGAAAAGCCAGTGTGGGAGGAATTGGTAGACTTTCGGATGGCTCCCTGGTTTTTACTTTTGCTGAGAATTTGGGTATTCTTTCCAATAACCTTGCTTGAGGGGTATGGTATCCTCGAGAGGCCTTCAGGAGGCTACTAAGGTTGGATGGGAAAAGGTGTTAGTTGAGTCGACTCTCAACTTATGATTAATCTCTTGAAGAATCCTTCTAAGAATCATAAGGTGGATTGGAGAATAAAAAGAATTATTGAGAAGATTCGGTTAATCCAGATGGGATTTTTGAAAGTTGATTACAATCATGTGGTCAGAGATCAAAACAAGAGTGTTGATGCTTTAGCTAATTGGGCTTTGGACAAAGGTGATCTTACTTGTTATGGCCACCCTCCTATATGGTGGGCTTCTCAAATTAGGGAAGCTCTTCTTTCTATCATTTCTTTGGATGGCTCCAGTTCTGAAGGTACCTAGTTTCTTCTTGTTTTTTTTTTGCTTCTCTTTGGTTCATTCAGTTTTTTTAGTTCCCTAGCTCATTCTATTCTTTATTTTGTTTCCTCTGTTGATTCTTGCCTTAATAGTCTTCTGGTCTAGATAGGTCATTGTTTTGTTCATTTTTTATTTCTTTTTTTTTTTTTTTTTGTTTAGTTTTTTAAGGTGGGTGGGTTCTTTTGTTTTGTTTTGTTTTTGTGTTCTTTGTGTTGTTTTTTGTTGTTTGTTTTGTTTTTTTTTTTTTTTTTGTTATTGTTCTTGTGTTTTTTCGTTCTTGTTCTTGGGTTTCTCTTTGTTTGTGTTATTTTGTGTTTTTATGTGTGAGTGTTTTCTATGTTTTTTGTTTTTGTTTATTGTCTATTGTTGGTTGTTTTTTATTTTTATTTTATTTTATTTTTTAGGTTTTGGTTGTGTTTATTTTTCATGTTTTTTTTGGTTATGTCTTTGTAGTGTTCTGTTGTTTTTGTCTTGTTTGTGTTTTGTTATGTGGTTCTTGTGTTTTTCTATGTGGTTTGTGTTGTGGTTTCTTTTATCTTATTGTGCGTGTTTGGTTGTGCTTTTGTTTTTGACACACTCAAGGAGCATGTTTTTATTTTATTTTATTATTTTTGTTGTTATTTACTTATTTTTAAATTGGTTTTGTGTGTTTGTTTGCTCCTTGAGTATGTCAAAGGTGGTAGGCCGGTCCGAGTCCTGGGCATTTTTGGCGGAATGGATACCCCTGCCTCCTTGGGTCTTACCCGAAAGTGGCATCCCTTTTGGGATGTTTTCCACAAATAAAAAAAAAAGAGACAGGGTTCTCCATTCCGCCCTCTAAAAAACGCTTTGAGAGTCGGACCTGGCCTACCAGCTTGCCCTACTCAAGGAGCGAAATCCAAACACACAAAACAAATAGTTTTAAAAATAAGTAAATAAAAACAAAAATAATAAAATAAAATAAAAAAATGCTCTTGAGTATTCCAAGAAATGCACAGCTTGATTATATTAAGATCTTTAATATAATGTATTTTAATTTGAATAGGGGGGGGGGGGGGGGGGGCGGGGGGGGCGAAAAAAGGGGGCGCCGCCCGGTCTGGTGGCTACCACCACCATGCTAGATAAAGCTAAATACATGCAAGTTCCAGAATTGACCTGATGGCAGAGAGCAGGATCGCAAGCGAAAATGCAAGCGGGAGGCCTTCTGGGAGCCCTCCGGGATCCACCTCCCTGGTTTCTGGATTCGGTGGTCCAGAGCCTGATCAACCCGAGGAAGGGGAAATTCCCCCCCGAAAACCCCCTGACCCTTCTTCACCTTCCCAGGGATCGTATGCGCACGCGCTTTCTAAAGGGACCTCAAGCCCTATCCCCTCTCAAACCCTGCTCCCCAACGGCTCCGACTTGGTGATCCCAGGGGCGTTGCTGGACAGCTTTGCTATTCAGGAACAATTCACCCTCATTGGCAAGTTCATCGGAGGCAGACCAGATATGGAAACAATCCGAAAATGGGCGAGCAGCAAATGGCGCACTTGTGGGAGCTTGCAGCTGATAGCCCTGTCCCGAGGCTTTTTTGCGATCAGATTAAATAATGCAGAAGATTCATGCAATATCCTTGCTGGGGGGCCCTGGTTCCTGGGAAGGCGAAGCCTTTTCCTCCGCAGGTGGGGAGAGGATTTCAACCCAGATACGCAAAACATTAATGTGGCGCCTATTTGGATCCAGCTTCCAAACCTTCCCTTCCACTGCTGGCGAGAAGAAGTCCTGAGAGGGATTGCCCGCACTATTGGAGAGCTCGTTGCTGTAGATTCGTCTACTAAGGTACGCTCCCGCATGATCCACGCTCGCCTGTGTGTTAATGCCAATTTGGAAACCGACCTTCCTTCCTTTGTCAATCTGTTCAAGGATTCCATCCTCATCAAAAAGCAGCCCATTGTTTATGAAAATAAACCCGCGTTCTGCTCTGCATGCAATACCCAAGGGCATCTGATCCACCAATGTCCCCAAGCTCGAGTTTTGAAGCCCTCTTCGCAGGGCCCTCCTGGTAAAGGCGAGGATCTCAATGTTCCTAGGCGTGCGAAGGAAGTTCCAGTCCCGACGGGGAATCCCCCCATCGTCCCTTCAGAATCCCAAGGTTTGGGCCAGGAGGGGCGTTTCAAAGGCAAATCTCGAGATCCTGTTTCAAACCCTAGCGCCAACCTCGAACCTTCCCCAGAGCCCCTCAGAGCCTCTGCCATCAATACAGAATCTTTAAACCCCATCCTTCAGGAGATCGAGAACTTCCTACCCCAGCAGTCTTCGTCTGGGAAGTTTAGTCCAATCAACACCAGAAGCAAAGGGCACACCATGGATTATGGAGCCGAGAGGAAAAGAGGACGCCCTTCTACAGCCGAGCAACGTATCAGGGCCACTGAGGATGACTTAGCTAACGGCTCCCAGCGGACTCTTTTCCTAAATTCTGACGAATCCCTCTCTGATGATCCTAAAGTGTCTAAACCCCCCTTCCAGCAGGCGAAGGGAGGCAAGAAACCTCTCAGATCTTCTAGATGAAAATCCTCTCCTGGAATGCGAGAGGGCTCAACAGTGCAACCAAGCTCAGACTTGCTGCTAATATGCGTAAGGATATCAGACCCTCCATCTTCATCATGCAAGAAACCAAATGTGACGAGAAGTCCTCCAGGAAAGCAGCCAGGACCATCTGGTCTCAAGGCGAAGCTCTGCACAGCCCCGCTCTAGGTTCCTGTGGAGGACTTATGTGTCTCTGGGACCCGTCCCAAGTGGAAGGTAGGCTTCTATCATCCTCCAGCAGAGTCATTAATATTCTCTTTCATAGCATCTCCAGTAATCAGTCTTGGATCCTGTCCAACCTGTACGCTCCAAATTCCCCTATTGAGAGATCTGAATTTTGGAATTCCATCTCCCGGATGAGGGACTCTTTCAGCACTATCCCTTGGGTGGTTGCAGGGGATTTCAATAGCCCCCTGTACCCAACGGAGAAAAAGGGAGGGTTGGCTGCCACCCACCATTCTACTGAGGATCTTAGGGAATTTGTGGATGCAAACGAGCTCATTGATATTCCTCTCAAAGGGAATCGCTATACGTGGAGCAACAGAAGGATTGGAGGTAATCTGATACAGGTCAAATTGGATAGATTCCTGATCTCCCAGGAAGCTATTCCTCTTTTTGGTGACGCTTCCCTTTCGGCTCTCCCCAAGATTGGATCGGACCATAATCCCATTTTCCTCCAGATGGGCAGGTCTCCTGGGTTTCGAACCCCCTTTCGGTTTGAGGCTATGTGGCTCAAACACAAGGACTTCCGTGAAAAGATGAGCCAGTGGTGGAATCAGCATGTCCATGGATCTCCCATATTCAGGATTACTCAGAAGCTCAAGTTCACCAAGGAAAACTTGCGCAGGTGGAATAGAGAGGTGTTTGGCAACATTTTCAGCCGAAAGAAGTTAATTTCAGATCAACTCCAAGCCATTGAGAGAAGGGTCGAAGAAGGGGATTCTGGGGCTGCAGTGAGGAAGGAGGAAGGGAAACTTCTTGCTGAATTCCACTCCATTCTTGCCAGTGAGGAAACCTTCTGGAGGCAGAAATCCAGAGAACTATGGATCAAAGCGGGAGACTCCAATACCAGATTCTTCCATGCTACAACCATGAGACACAGAGGCTCCAATAAGATTAGCAAAATTCAATGTAGCGATGGTTCTAGCACTGAAGATATCCACGAGATCAGATCTGAGGCTGTCTCTTTCTTTCAAAACCTCTTAGGATCCTCCCCAGAAAGCTCTGCCTCTGCCAAGGCCGCCCTTCTGGAGAACATCCCCAGTCTGGTTTCTGGTGACTCCAATTCCTCCCTCCTCAAGCCCTTCTCCGACTCGGAAATTAAGGAGGTGGTCTTCTCCATGCAACCTGATAAAGCCCCCGGGCCGGACGGATTTCCTCCCCGGTTCTACCAAGCCTGCTGGGACCTGGTAGGACCGGACGTCTGCGCTGCCATTCGTGACCTCCAATCCCACCCCATTCCCCGGGCTGTTAACTCCACCTTCATTGCTTTGATCCCCAAGTCCCCTAATTGCCGGTCTATGGCTGACTTTCGCCCCATCAGCCTCTGCAACGTCCTTTTCAAGATCCTCTCCAAAGCCATGGCATCCAGGATGAAGCCTATCCTTCCCTTCATCATTGACCCCCGCCAAGGAAGCTCGGTCAAAGGCAGAAACATTCTGGATGGCGTCATCTCCATTCATGAAACCCTTCATTCTGCGGTCCAGAACAAAAAAGCAGGTCTTTTCCTCAAACTTGATATGACCAAAGCTTTTGATCGAGTCAGCTGGGAGTTTCTCCGGGACGTCCTTCTGAAGTTTGGCTTCCACCCCAGATGGGTCCAGCTTATCCATAACTGCTTCTCCTCTGCCTGGTTCTCGGTGCTGGTTAATGGCTCCCCCGTTGGCTTTTTTCCCAGCGTCAGAGGACTCCGTCAAGGAGACCCGCTATCCCCTCTTTTGTTCATCATCTTGGCGGAATCCCTTGGCAGAACCCTTTCTACGGCCAGAGTGGCGGGGAAGATCTCCGGCATCCCAGTGGCGTCCAACTCCACTCCCACTACTCACCAGCAATTTGTTGATGACACCATCCTTTCTACGTAGGCGTCTGTCATTCAGGCTAGAAACATCAAGCATATCCTATCCCTCTATGAGGAAGCGGCTGGGCAGCAGGTTAACTTCTCCAAAAGCAAGCTATTTTTTGTTCACACCCCCCCGGACCGTCAGGGCAGGATTGGGCGGATCCTTGGGTGCTCTGCAGGAGCTCTCCCATCCTCCTATCTGGGGCTTCCCCTTTTCTGGGGAAGACCAAAGGAGAGTATGTGGAACAACGTTGTGGAAAGATTCCATCGAAAGCTGGCAGCCTGGAAAGGTAAACTTCTGTCCCAAGCGGCGAAAGCAACCCTATCAAGTTCAACCCTCCAAAGCATCCCCATTTACTTCATGTCTGTCTTCTCTCTTCCCAAGTCAGTGTGCAAGCTTATTGAGCGCATCCAGAAAAAATTTCTTTGGTCAGGTGCCGAAGACAAGGCTAAGATTCCCCTTGTGGCTTGGGACATTGTCTACAGAAGTAAGAAGCAGGGAGGGTTGGGTTTCAGAAAACTGTCAGACATGAACACAGCCTTGCTAGGCAAGCAGGCTTGGAGGATTATCTCGAAAGACCCTACGGAGTGGACCTTGCTGGTGTCTAAGAAATACATGGGAAACCTTTCTTTCCTTGATTCTGGCATCCACCCCAATGGATCTGCCTTCTGGAAGGCTGTAACTCATTCCAAAGTGCTCATCCAGAAAGGCCTCAGATGGGTTCTGGGGACGGACAAAGTATTGATTTCTGGAGCGACAGATGGTTATTGGATGAACCCCTAAGCGGCAGAGCGGACCTCGCCATGCTTCAAATGGTCCCTGACTCTCGTTTGGGAATGAAGGTTTCTGACTTCATAGTCTGGGAAGATGGTCAACCCCGATGGAGGCTCCTCGCGGGCACCTCTCCTGAGGCTGCTGCTCTCAACATTATGCTCCAAGCTACTACCATTCCCTTTGAGCAAAAGGATGACAAGCCTGCCTAGGCTGGGTCTGACAAAGGGTTGTACACTGTTAAGTCTGCCTTCTCCCTCCTGAAGGATCATCCCGTCTCCCCTTCCCACATTGCTTGGAAGAAGAACCTCATTCCGAAAGTGGCCTTCTTCTCGTGGATTGCCTTCCAAAACAAATCCCTCACCACTGAGAATCTCATCAAAAGAGGCATCCCCCTCCCTAACAGATGTTACCTTTGCCTGTCCAATTGGGAATCCACCGATCACCTGTTCCTCCACTGTGAGTTCACCTCGGCTGTGTTTGGGTTTACCCTGTCTTCCTTTCAGGTCCAATGGGTTCCTCCCAGGTCTTTGTGTGATGCCTTCTACCAATGGCCCCAACCCTTTGTTAATCTTAAGCTCCGTTTCCTCTGGGACATCTGCCTCCACCACCTGATTTGGCAAGTCTGGCTTGAGAGAAACTGCAGGATCTTTGGAACCTCTACCCGGGATCCTCCCTCGGTGGCCATCAGGGCTATAGCTTTCGCTTCCGAAAATGCTAATTCCATTCAATGCCCCAGCCCCTGTCCTCTGACCCAGGAAGGGCGTATCCTCTCTTCTTTTAATATTTCTGATTGTCCCCCCCTGGGGAACCCTCTTCCTCACCCCCGTACCCTCGCTAAGTGGAGTCCTCCCCCTCCGGGATGGATTAAGCTTAACTTTGACGGGGCTTCCAAAGGGAACCCAGGAGCAGCGGGGGCTGGCGGCGCTGTCAGAGATCATCGTGGTATGGTTATCCTCGCCTTCTCTGAAGATCTTGGGATTCAGACCAACCATGTCGCGGAAGCCAGAGCCCTTTGGAGAGGGTTAGCCCTCATTTCGGAGGACTCCAGAGCTATCATCATAGAAGGCGACTCTATGAATATCATAAACTACTTGAACAAGGATAAGACCCCTGCCTGGAGGGTCCACAACACCATCGGAGAGATTCGGAGGATTCTCCGCAGTAGGACCCACAGATGCCAGCACATCTTCAGGGAAGGAAATTCTTTGGCTGACCTCCTGGCCAACAGAGGATCCTCCTCCGGCAAACTCACCACGTGGGATCTCGAAATCCCTCAAGATCTTGCTGACGTGGCGGCGTCAGAGTTCCTAAAAGCTCAATGATTCTCGCCAGATCAGCTAGGTGGGACACGTCAGAAGTTCTTGGGATGGAGGACAGTTGGCGATTGGGTTTCTTCCGGCATCCAATTACTGCTCTCGGTGAGACGACCCCCGACGCGGCCGTCAGGGCCCATGACGTGGGCGGCAGTCACGAGTCGGCGAGCAGCTTCTTTCACGTTCTTAACGCCTTTCTAGGCATGATTTTCTTTCGTCATCGGGACCGAGCGAGCCTATCTCCTCCCTATCCGACGGCTCCCCTCTTTTCGGCTGTTTCCCATGCATGCGGCTTCCGCGATCCGTCGTCCTTCCGGTGCAAGCTTCCTTTCTTTTTATTCCAAGGTGGCGAAACGGGTGATTTCATTTATCTTTGTCATCGTCCCAGAATCGTGTGCAGTCATCCCTGTACTGCAGCGTCTTCCTGCCTTAAGGCCTTCTTTCGTAGATCCCCTGCCCCCCCATGGCTGTACCTTACATTGAGCCAGAATTCTCTTCCCTGTCTGAGGAGGAGAAAATCTTCATGAAAGCCCTCGGGCTAGTCCCTTTCCTCAGAAAGTTTCAGGGCCCGGATGATAAAATTACGTCTGATTTCATGGAGACCTGGCAAGATGGGGAGGTTCGGGTGAAAGGTGTCCACCTGAAGGTCACCTTTGATCTCTTGCTCGAGATTACTGGGATGCCGGCCACCGGGCGTTTCATTCGATGGGACAAGCACAACTGGCAAGAGGAGTTGGACCAGTTTTCGGACAAAGGGAAGAATTTAGGCTGGGACAAGTCCTCCCTCTTCAGAGAGGAGCTGGATGAACCGTGGAGCTGGGCTTTGAAACCGTTGATGCAGTTCATATGCTGTGACGATCCGGACAAGCCTCTTCGCAGCTACCACATCAGCCTCGTGAACCACTTGCGGGCGTCCAAGAAGCTGTGCTTCCCGGACTTCCTCAACTACTCCCTCGGTTGTTCCATCGAGGCCGCTCGGAAGAGCAAGTCCAGGCCGCGGCACCAGGGGCTCATGGGCGTTATCTTCCGCCACTGTCTTTCTAACAGGGCCCCCCCTCAGATCGTCCCTCCCCTCTCTTCCAACCCGCCTGCGTCCCCGGGCCCCGACGCTCCCAAGACCGAGTCTCCCTCTCCTCCCGACCAGGCCACCCCCAGTCGCAGTCACTGTCGTAGGCGGGCCAAGGCAACTCCTCCGAGTGGCAGACGTTCCAGACGGCTCAAGAAAGCCAAGGCCGAAGTGGAGAACGACTCTCCTCTCCACCTGAGCTCGGATTCTGAGTCGGTGCAGAAAAAGGATCAGGAGAAGGTTCCCCTGAGCTTGCTCATCGATATGGCCATCGACGCTATGGGGAACATCTCTAGGGCTGCTGAGTCGGCAATCCTGTGCCTCCGTAATCTCAAGTCGCATGCTGATGGGTCCTCTGGGACCCCGGAGAAAACTACTGCCAATTAAGGCTGCTGTCGGTCCCTGGTCGGTTGGTTTTTGAGCCTCGTGGAGGCCTGCTTATCCTTTTCTCTCCAATGCTATGACAGTTTCAGTTTCCCTTTCTGTTCAGGTCTGAGGCTCACTTTGAGACCTCAACCTTGCGGCTGTAATGGGTTCACCCCGTTTTTGTAATAAGGTTTTTGGGATCCTCTAGAAAAACCCAATTATGTATATAAATGTTACTTATCAAAAAAAAATATGATGTATTTTATATATATATATATATATATATATATATATATATATATATATATATATATGAGATTTTTAATATTCATTTAATATCAATTTAAAAATTAATTTATAGGTTTTTATAAGGAATCTGATCTCTCAAGTGAGGTTTAAATCTTAAACCTCTCAAAAAAGCTAAAAACAAACTTTCAACTTTAAATTAATTCATTCTTACATAAAATAATAAAATTAAAATTACACATTTCAAAAAAATAATTAACTGATTTTCTTTATACCTTTTAATTAATAATTTAATTTCATTCAAACTTTTCATTAATAACCACCTTTTTCAAGTTATAATGGGTTAAACGAGTCTTAGCTAGAGGATTATAGAATATACAATAGTTTATCTTTTTTTCAATTGGTAAAATATGGGATTGAAACAGACCCCACCCATATTACATCATCACCACATAATATTATTATAACTAAACTTGGATATCATCCATGTATCGTTTGGCAAGATTTGAACCTTGGTCACCTCCTTAAATGTTGAAGAATCTAACCAATTAAAATAATGTCACTTGATTATACAATAATTTATCTTAAATTTTATATTATATTTAATAAGTTATATGTTGGTTTTCTTTAATTATACTTGTTTCATTTTTAATCATTTAATAATAAAAATTATTTATAATTTTTAAGTAATTAATAATTATTTATTACTTTATTTTTATTAAGCATGCAAGATTGAAATTATATACATTCAAAAAATTAATTAACTGGTTTAACTTACTTATGACTTTTACTTTAAAAAATAATTTCATTAGAACTTCTAATTAATAACCATTTTTTTTTCCGAAGTTATATTGGGTTAGATGTAGCATTACATAATTTACCATGGTTATATAGTACTGTATCCTAAAGTCTTAAAATTAAGACACAACTTGGAAAGGACTTGAATAACCCTAACCTGACTCCACTTACTTTTATCATGGTTATATAGTACTGTATCCTAAAGTCTTAAAATTAAACACAACTTGGAAAGGACTTGAATAACCCTAACCTGACTCCACTTACTTTCTTGGCTCTATAAGATAATGGCCATTATTCGGATTGAAATCAAAAATTGAGCTCATTACTTTTAGTTGTAGGTCCTTTAACCAAAAGTTCATATTGAATCCATGGCAAGTTACTTTTAACCATAGATCAATAAGTTGCCACAAGTTCGATCCCTAATTTGAGTATAGCTTTACAAAGTACTTACCTACAGGATTGAAATATATATTGGCTTATTGTATGAACCTTATGTTTTCGTCGATACCAAAACCGTTTGAACAATTCATTAATCACTTTTAATTTAAAAAATTTAAATGTGAATTAGTTTCATTTAAAAAATAAAAATAAATAATATAAAATACTAAAAATTTATTATAAATAATTTATTAATTTTTTAATATATAATACAAAACTTAGTCTTCAAAAATAACTTCTAATTAACACATTACATGGCATGCATGTTTATAGACAACTAAATAAAGAAGCAAATGAACTCTCAAAAAAGATACTTCAAATTGAACCAAGTATGTGCTTAGTACAAAAATTCAAAGAGGGCAATGCACTGCAAATTGAACCAAGTATGTGCTTAGTACAAAAATTCAAAGAGGACAATGCACTAAAAGAGTCCAGATCTCTATCTAGAAGATTAATTCACCCATATCTCTATCTAGAAGATTAATTCACTCCAATTAAAACAAGCATAGTGAAAACAACTTTTTCTAAAAAAAAACTCAGAAATCGGTAATTTAAAAAATACTAGTTTGACAAATAAGAAAGGTGTCTAAAGATAAAACTTAGCCGGATAAAAATAACTGGTTATGATGTATAAGTAACCTAATTTTTTTGTCATTGAAACTTTGAAAAAATACCAAAAAAGCATATGAAAAATTTAATTTCATATTTGCTTAATGTAAAATTGATTTTTTTTTTGAGAAAAAAAACACATTACATAAAAATACATGATGTTAAGAAGAAATCTCCAAATTTGTATTTGCATCCTAATCATTAAATAACTGGTTATGATATATAAGTAACCTAATTTTTTTGTCATTGAAACTTTGAAGAAATACCAAAGAAGCATATGAAAATTTTAATTTCATATTTGCTTAATGTAAAATTGATTTTTTTTTTTAGAAAAAAAAAACCATTACATAAAAATACATGATGTTAAGAAGAAATCTGCAAATTTGTATTTGCATCCTAATCATTATTATCTTATTATCTTTTTAGAACGTATCATAAATGTCACACTTTGACCTAACTATTATAAACATATGGGTATCATAGTTAAAAATGAAGTTTATATTGTTTGAATGTAAATTCATATTTACTTAATATAAAATTGACTTTTTTTAAGGAAAAAATAACATTACATCATTCAAACATAACATGTGAAACTTGATGTCAAGAAGAAATCTGCAAATCTGTGTTTGCATCCTAATCATGATTACCTTTTTAGAAAGGAATGTATCATAAATGTCACACTTTGACTTAACTATTATAGACATTTTAGCGCATATGAATATCATAGTTAAAAATGGAGTTTCTATTGTCCGAGTGGGGCAGGCCAATTGGTTGCAACTTTGTGTTTGCTAACACGCAACATAGGTTGATTCCCTTGGGACCAATGGCCCACCTCATATCATCTAAAATCAGGTTGTCATTGTGTATTTACCAAGAGTGGACAGAGGTTATAGTGGTATCAACTGGAATCGAAACCTTAACTAGTGATAGTTAATAATGGGTAGTTATCAATTCCCCTCTACAAAAAAATTATATAAAAATTATATTTGCATCTTGAAAAGTAGTAATTTTGAAATCATATTTTGAAAAATGAAAGTGGCATCATAGTAAACAAGTCAAAATTCTTATCTATATTGTACCAAAAATAAATATTAAACATAGTTGTTACATGTCACACAACTAAATTTAAATATCTGTCCAAAAAGAGCTGGACCTAGAGCTAGACATAGACATGATTAAATGTTGTTTTTTTTTTTAATCTCTTTAAAAAAAAATAAGAATGTGTTAAAAATATTACAAAATTTTGAATACCAAATTGGTAATGGTCAACTGCTTAAGTTACTTATAAAACTTTTTTCTAAGAGTCTGATCATTTTCTAAATTTTCTAAATTTAATAAACATTTACCTCTATATATGTAACACTTTATTTGAATGATCCAAAACTCTCTTAACAAAAAAAAATTGAAGTACAGGCTAGAAATCTCTGTGACAATCGAAATATTAAGTCTAAGTTACAATGTTGAACTAGGCAAACGAGGAGTACACTAGTGGTTTTTTATTTATATATAATACTACTGCATTTCATTCAGGTTTCATTCAGGTAACATGGAGTAAGACATAAAATTTAGTCTTTTAATGTATCTTTTTTAATGCAAAATTGTAATATATTTTTTTATTGAGTAAATACTTCTTATACATATACATATCCGTCGTGGGAATTGAACCCGGGTCACTTCACCGATAATGAAAGTGGCGTCCTTGCCACGCGGAGGTCATGCAAAATTGTAATATTTAAAATACTTGGAGGTCATGCGGAGGTGATCTCCTGTAAATGATTCTCCATCTAAATCTTCTCATTGAGCATTCACCTAAAAACATAAATGTTTTAAAGTTGTTCCCTCGTGTCTTCGCGAGAAGGGAAAAATACTAAAGCATTTCAATTTATATTGTTAAACTAAAACTAACGTACCTAATAAGATCAAAAAGCTTGAGGCCAAACATTGCACATCAATAGGATGAGGACAACCAAGAAAATGAGCAAGACAATCAACAATTTGGGCCACCATGAGCATTTATTATTGCAATACTCAACAACCTGATAGCAGCATCCTCCAAGATAGGAGGATTATACAACTTTAGCCAATTCCTGAGAGCATTATACAACTTGCAGCCGATTCCTGGGACATATTAGCTACTAAATGAAGCATGTCGAACAAATGCCTTAATTTATGGTCTTTTCAAAAAGTTCTTTAAAGTTTTAAAGTAGGTTTGCCAAATTTAGCCAACTTCAAAGGTGCCCTGACAATTTTTTCAAAAATGTGTGGGCATGTTTTTACCACTCCATTCCCATTGTCTTAACATCCTTGCAACCAACAATATTTGGAAAAGAAAAAAAAGATAATTTTTATTTTCTAATGGACTGTAATAATGGACCTCTAAGAGCCTTTATCCATTTCCAAAAACAACCGTGAACCAAATTCTGTCTGGTTAGGCTGAATCCCTAGAGGAGGTAATGTTCATCACATTGTCCAATTTGATTAAATCAAATAAAACTGTTAGGGTACCTAGGAATAGATATTTGGGGATATATTATTATATTGTGTAAGGGTTGGCATGGGCCACACATAACCGAAGGTTGATTGTATTATAATATAATATTATATTAGTATTCGGCTCCCCAAAGTAGAATTACAAAATGGATATATAAAGAAGTAATGACATTGTAATCATCGTAGAGATCAATAATATGTAATCATCTTTGCCCACGATTATATGTATCCAAAGAATATGTATTATGTATGAGAAATTTGGAGTTGTCATGCTTTGGAGATCAATTATATGTATGAGAAATGTAAGAGATGCAAAGCTCTGCACTTCCTCTCGAATCGGATCCAACTCCAACCATCGCACATCACCCTTTTGGCTGGTCTCACATATCCCATTTCCCACAGGGACCATCATATTTCTTCGTCAGCATTGGCAGGACCATGCCTGAAGAGGGGAAACCCCCGGAGTGACACCAGGATCTTAATTTCTTTCTTCTGGAGATATCTATAGCAAGGAAAAGCACTCTCAATTACTACTGTGATACTTAAGTCTAGTGGGATCTTAATTTCTTTCTTCTGGAGATATCTATAGCAAGGAAAAGCACTCTCAATTACTACTGTGATACTTAAGTCTAGTGGGGTGGGGGTGGAGGTATTCAAGTGGCAATTGATTTATGGGGAACCTTTCGGAAACCACCACCTATCATGCCCAACTATGCAGTTCAAAGAGCTAAAATAATTTTCCCTGCTTTCCCAAGCACACGATTTCAAGCAGGTGCCATGGATCAGAGAGGGGCTGCGATCGAAGTACACCAGCCCTTGACAGCTGCAACACAAAGCTAGTGCATGCAGTCCAATTGCTCAGAATGGGTACGGCAAACTGGGAACGTGTCCCAAGGACCTTTCCCACAACCATTTATGTTTGTAGAGAACTGCACTTAGGAAGCAAGCCTACATCTCAAAAGGCAAGTTTAGAGGCAACAACATGCAGCATCCAAGTCGTGGCGATACTCAATTCAGGCAACACCAGCAAGATGTTGTTCATGGAGATGACAAGAAGAAGCTGCAAAGGGACAAAGTGAAATGCTTCAATTAGGGAAAGCTTCGACACTCAATGGGAATGCAATAAAAAGAAGGTTGATGTATGCAATAGACAAAATTTGGCAAATAAATAACATGGTAATTTAAGAGCAAAGAGAAGGTATCTCTTCATTGTATCCTTATCTGCTCAAAATGTTGAAAGTGATACTAGGTATATTGACCAAGGGGCTAGTCAACACATGGCTTGTAATGGAGAATGCTTTAACCCTATCAAAAAGATGCTAAATCAGAAAATAAAAATGTCTTTCTTGGTGATGATTCTGCATATAATGTTGAAGGTTACGGTGACATGCCTATTAAAATGAACAATGGGGAAACGAAGAACATAAAAAATGTGCAATATATTCCTGGTTCAAAGAAGAACCTTCTTTTAGTTAGTCAAATTATGAAGCAAGAGTATAAGGTAGAATTTTACAAAGACAAATGTTTGATAAAAGATATGATGAATGGAATAAAAGTGTCTGCTAAAAGTACTTTAGAGGAAGGAATATACAGGTTGTATACAGACGAAAAAGGTAAACATACTTTTTTAACAAATCATGTTAGTGTGAGCAAATTATGGCACTTAAGGTCTGGACATCTTAATCATCAAAGTTTCAATTTGATGGTAAAATTATATATGGTTTATGGTCTTCCTAAAATCAATTCAAATTCAAGTGTTATGAGGCTTGCTTTCAAGAAATGCAACACAAGATTAGCTTTGAGAAAGGAGAAGCACAAAGAGCAAAGGCAGAGCTAGAATTGGTGCACAAAGAGCAAAGGCAGAGCTAGAATTGGTGTTTAGTGATGTTATGGGTCCATTTCCCACTGCATCTTTGGCAGGTACAAATTTATTGATGACTTTTCAAGAAAAGTATGGGTCTATTTTTATAAACCAAAAAGTTAGTGTTTGAAAAATTTAAGATATTTAAAGCCCTCGTTGAAAATGAAAGTGGGAGAAGTATTAAAGTGCTTAGAACAGACAATGGAAAGGAATATACTTCTAGTGAGTTTGAAAGCTTTGGTAATAAATCTGGAATTAAAAGGCAATTAACAGTTAGATACACACCCCAACAAAATGGGGTTGCTGAAAGAAAGAATGGAACTTTAGAAGAAATGATGAAACACATGCTAAAAACTAAAAAATTGTCAAATTCTAGACTAATTCTGCTGTTTTATGTGTGCTAGTGTATTCTGTTCTATTTGTTGTTCTCTGCTCTCTGAATCCTTCAATTGGTATCTCAGAGCTAATAGGCCTGCCATGATCTATTGTGACAACCAAAGTGTCTTGAAGATTGCAAAGAATCCAGTATTCCATGCTCGCACCAAAGCATGGTGTACAACCCTACCCCTACAGGATTCAAACCTTGGACCTCCTATTCAGAGTTCCAAAGTCTTCACTGTTGAGTCGTTGACATTGCAATTCATGCACCTACCATGAACAACATGTGTAAATGCTACAATCAGAGGCCATTTATTGTGCTCATTTCAAATTTTATTTGTGTCCCCTGTTCTCTGTATTTGGGCTCTGCCAACAAAAACCGACCCATGTTAATTCCCTGTTGGCTGAAGCAAATTAGACAGCTAGATTGAGTTGCTCAAAGCTCAGAATTAGAAGATAAACCAAACTTTCAATGATCCAACAGGATCTCTACAAAAAAGGAAGAACCTTTATACATATAGTTGAACAATAATCTGTACTGTTCATCAAATGGCATGAGCTCAACCAGTTAAATTCCTCAACTTTTAAGGAGACCAAGGTTCAAATCTTGCCAAGCGATATATGCATAATTGCCAAGTTGTTGTAATACCACCGTGTAGTTACGATATAATAGTGGTGGGGCCATCTTAATCCCATATAGCCAAGTAAAAAACAAAACTGTACAGTTATAATGTTATGGTGTTATCAGCAGAGTGTTAACATGTTTGGCTTTGTTTTACAACATTTCAAATTGCTTCCTAATCAAGAAATCAATCACTCTCTTCTATTACATGGTAGACTTCTCGGATTGATGCATCCTTTTTGGTCATTCACATGCCCCACCTAAACAAGAGCAGAAAATTGGGAAGAAAATTATCAATCCAAATTTCGAGAAATAAAACAACTTACACAAACTCTCAAAAACTCAATATTTAAACATGTATATAAATTATTTAAATATATTTTTGTAAGTAATTAAATACATAATGCAAATTATAACAATACTTTACAGATAATTTGCAAGCTTGCATCTGTTATAATTCTGAAAGCACAAGGCATTCCACTATATAAAACACTATTATTTCCACTCTGCATTTGCGTACTGGTGTGCCTCTGTATGTCTTAGTTACAAAAGCTCTTCGAGTAAGGCATGTATTTACACTCAACTAGCATATGGCAAGAAATAATTTTAGTAGGCCTTACTGTAGAGAGAGAACATTAAATATTGCCTGGATGATCTTCAATGAAATAGAAGCCAGCTAGTAGAAATATCAAAAATAAGGAATGAAATCATCGATGTAATCTGGTTACCATAACATCTTTCACTGGGTTGAGGCTCAATGAATGAATTGCTACAAATATGGGAACTAAAGGGCTCACATGTTAAAAATTGCAGACATGTTCATAACTTCGTTGAGAATATAACTATAATCATGTCAGAAATGAAAATTGCATATTGGTGGTATGGAATGGATTGTAGGGACATTAGGCAGGACTGAATCCAACATCAATTTTATACTTGGTTTTATGTTAGAGGTCTAATTTTAGCATAGAAATTTTGGAGACACATTTGGATTCCATATTTTGTTTTACTAAGATAAAGAGCAGTAATAACTTTTGACAGGAGTTTGTCAATAGCTCCTGTTTCTTTTCTTTTCTTTTTTTGTCTTTTGGAGTCTAGGTATGTAATCCCTATTTTGGGGAAGATTTTGGGATGGGAGAAAAGGAAAAGAGGAAAGACTCTTATAACATTTTTCTGAGCTACACAGCTTTCTTATGTGAATCTCTTCAAGACTTCTGGTTTAAAATTGCTGGTGCAATGTCATGAATGCAGACATTCGATTGCAGCACATCTCTATGGTATGTTTATCCCTAGCTATGGTTTACACTTTGGCATTGTGTGGCTTGACTTACCTTTCTAACTGTAGCTGTGGCTTTGCTTATTGTGCTCAAGCAGATTATGCACAAATTACTCAACCAGCTTTATGAATGAGGCAGCACAGCAGGTAAAGAAAAAGCAGAGCTGTCCTTAAGAAAGAAAAGTAGAATGCTCAAACCATAGTTGAGAAAATAGGAATCAGAACAGAATCAGCATGGAAAAATAAATGGGTAAAATCAGGAATCGGCAAAATAGACCCAAAAAAAACGGAAGAAAATGCAATTTTTCACGTATATCACAATTTTTTGGAAACAACCCATCAAAAATCGCCAATTGTTTCAAAAATCAGGATTCCAATGTGTTTTGAATTGGCAACCTTGCTGAATCAGAAAAAATTGGACCGGAACGGGATTAAATCAGGATTTTCCTAACTAGGGCTCAAAAAACCACTAGCAATTTAGCCATTGACGTGACAAGAGAGTTTCTGGCATGGATTCAAGTTTCATCTACCAGCTTATACTGACTGACGTAGAAATTGAAGATAATTTTTGGCACGGATTCAATTAGCAGCCTATACTAATTCATGTAGAAGCCAAAGTCTATTGCAAGAGGAACACAATCGTCAAATCCACAACCATCCTCCTCCTTTAGACAAAGAGGCAGGGCATCACATTTAGTCTCAAAGTCCTAAATAATTGAGTATGAAAGTACATGGTTGGTTCCCAATCAAATTGATCAGGTCATCTAAAAGGAAGGACATCCCAGGGAATATCAAAATTATGTTTCCCACTCTCTTAGGTATGTATTCATGTATCCTAGCCTGATAAAAGCGCCCTATCCTCCGATTTTCAGGTATTCCTTAGCAAGATAACATTACAGATGAAAGCTCTTGAAGCTGGAGGGTGAAGAGAAACCGTTTCTGCTAGGGTTTTGCATCAGATAATATTTGTGCATGCATTCTCTGATTTGCTTTGGCCTTTCCTTTGAAATTCTAAGTTTAAATTTGGTTTTTCTGTTCTCTAGTATTTAGAATGCAGAAAGGTGGGGTATTTAGCTCCCCCAAGCCAACCGTTCAGAGGTGCTTTGGTTGGAGCTATGAATGAAAGAAAAACAAAAAAGACTGTGAGTGGTGACTAAGGAAAACAAAAGGAGTCACCCCTGTCCTCAGATTTTCAGGTATTCCTTACCAACATAACATTACAGATGAAAGCTCTTGAAGCTGGAGGGTGAAGAGGAACAATTTCTGCTAGGGTTTTGCATCAGATAATATTTGTGCATGCATTCTCTGATTTGCTTTGGCCTTTCCTTTGAAATTCTAAGTTTACATTTGGTTTTTCTGTTCTCTAGTATTTAGAATGCAGAAAGGTGGGGTATTTAGCTCCCCCAAGCCAACCGTTCAGAGGTGCTTTGGTTGGAGCTATGAATGAAAGAAAAACAAAAAAGACCGTGAGTGGTGACCAAGGAAAACAAAAGGAGTCACCAGATCTTAAAAATAAATCTACATGCATATCATCAATAGTATGTTGGGACCCTATGTTGAAGCTTGACACAGATAAGTTGGGAGAAAACATTGGCAAGCTTACTGGAAGAACCCTAGTATGTTGTTCCCTTGGAGCCAAGGTTCCACGAACCTGGGGGACGGGGACGGCGGGGACGGCAGGCCGATTTTAGGGGACGGCTCGGGGACGGCTGGGGGGGACGGCTGGTATAATACTATAAAAATTGAAATTTTTTAGAAATTTAGAATAATCTACACATTCAGAATTCTACACCCAACAAAAATGATATTTCATATTAGTAATCAATTATGTAAGCGCAGCCATTCATATTCATATTAGTTACTAACACATAAGTGGTATTAGGATATTCATATTAGTTACTAAGTGCAGCCATTTAATTGTTTCAAGTTCAACAACTATAACTTGAAGGTTCAGCCAAGGATATCAAGTGCAAACAATGTTCAAACAGTCATCATTTTAAGTAATAACAGTCATCACTTTTTCAGCCACCAATGTTCAAACAAAGACTGTCTCACCCCTCCCATTGTTTGAGGGACTAATCGCAAAGCTGGTGATGTATAATGCTGAATTAATCTCTGCTAGTTCTTGATGTGCCTACAATAAGCACTAGGCAGCGTACCAAGCTGAATTAATCTCTTATAATTATTGATTTGCCCAGAATCCACTTTAAACAATAACAGTGGGTAATATGCTGAATTTTAGCATATGAATACTTCTGAGGAACGTCTTAAATATTTTCATACTTAAAAGCAACTGATCGTTTGATACAAATAGTTCAATCTACTACATAAAGCCAGATGGTGAAATTGAAAATAACAACTTACCATATAATTGGCCCCAAAAAGTGATTTACTGGAAACATCCACAATTAGGGTAAAGTTGCATGTACTTAAATTTATGTATTTCACTAACAGTTTCAAGAGGGGATAAAAGCAATGACCCCTTACCTTTTTTTTTATTAAATTTTTTTTTTTTTTTTTTTTTTTTGGGGTGAGGACACCCAGCTGTGGGGGACGGCTGGGTCCCATTGGGGACGCTCAGACCGTCCCCGGGACGGCTGGGCGTCCCCGGGGATGGCTGGGCACCACTAAAAGATGCCCAGCCGTCCCCGGGGACGGTCTGAGCGTCCCCAATGGGGCCCTGGCCGTCCCCGGGGACGCCCCAAAAAAGGGGACGTCCCGGGGACGGGAGGCCATAGGCCTCAGCCGTCCCGGGGACGTTTCCCAGCCGTCCCCCAAAGGGGACGTCCCGGGGACGGGAGGCCATAGGCCTCAGCCGTCCCGGGGACGTTTCCCAGCCGTCCCCCAAAAAGGGGGACGGGGGGAAACGTCCCCCTTGCCGTCCCCCCGTGCTGGGGGACGCAGGAAACGGGGGGACGCGTCCCCCAGGGGTGGGGGACGCGTCCCCATGGAACACTGCTTGGAGCCCAATTATCCCCGAGAGACCTACATGAATGGGCTTCAAAGTGGTGAAGAACTCACAAAATATATGAAATCATAATTTGTCCTAGGGGATATTTTATTGTGATATTCGTGAGCACAGAAGACTGCGGCCAGATTTCCCAAGGAGAACGTTGGCTCTTTAGAAAAGTGGGTCTTTCCATGAATAACTGGCATACAGGATTTATGCATACAAAAGAGATCCAATCCGGTGCTCCAGCATGGATCTGTTTGTATGAACTACTACTGGAATTCTGGTCAAAATATGTTTTTGAATCCATTGGGAATTAGATCTTAGATCGATCCTTCACCAAAATCCATCACTTTCGACTCTGAGGACTTCTCATGGATACAGCAGTTGGACTCTAAGTTCATTCCCTTTAAATGCAGAGTATGCCATGAGTATGGACATCTCTACAGGGATTGTTCAAAAGCCCCAAGGGAAGCATCTCCGTCAGATAAAGAGGCACTTCAAGAGGAGTCTGATGGTATTTAGAAACCTATGAGTTAAAATATGGAATATGGCAAAACCTAAACCAGTCAAGAATGCAGCTCAAGCTCAGCCATAGAATAAGGGAACCTCCAAGGAGATTTCGAACCAGGAAGAGGATGAGGAGGTCCCTGAAACACAGTTCAAACCAAAGTACAACCCCAGAAAACAACTCAACACAGATTCTTATGGTTTCAAAGCAGAGACTTGGAGAAGCTCTTGGAAAATGTTCTCAACAAAGCTCCGAAGCAGCATTTAGACTCATGATCAGAGGAAAAATCAAACACTTTCACAGCTAGAAGTACCACATACAGTTTACTCTGCAGGACCAGCTGAATTAAATAAATTTGGTCAAAATTCCAAGATCCAGACAATCCAAAGCTCTAAGAAAACTAGTGACACTGGCTCTATCAAATTGGGGAGAAGCATCAAGCATGACCAACTACAAAAAAAAGCTATAGTACAAGTGGCAGCAGGATCATAAACTCAGTTAGATGGGATCGCGATGAAACAAAAAAATATCATCCTTCATGATGAAGGTTATGTCATGGAATATAACAAGGCTAAGCAGCCCTTGAAGAAAAGACCACTTAAACAAGTGACCAAAAATCTAGATATACAGTTGTTATTTAAAACAAGAAACAAAGGCATACAAAACTATCTCAGAAGATCCCTCAACTCTTTTTGGTGAGAGGCAGATATAGTAGGGGTTTCAGCAGAAGGGACAGCAGGAGGCCTCACAACCTGTAGGAACCGAACCCAAATAGGCTGGTATGCAAGACCTTAAACCTCACAAAGAACCGGATCACTTGCAAAGTGAGAGTTCTCAGGTCAAATTTGCCTTTTATTATTAATGACATTTATGGACCTCTTCTAAATGAGGATAAGGAACACTTTTGGTCTGACTTTGGACAATCAAATAAACTGTATGCAGAGGACAAATGGTTAATAGAAGGAGATTTGATAGGTATCTAGGGGTATGATGTATTGCAATTTGGTGTTACGGAATAGTTGGCATGGACCACACATAACCCAAGGTTTATTACATTGAGATATTA